>OV816026.1:15410497-20210497 GCA_929113105.1 Agrypnus murinus
ATAACTACGCAGAATTTTTAGCACTTGTTTGTCCATTCCTGCCCTACAATTGCTCATAATTTTATAGAGGATTTCAATGTTTTTATAGTATGCCTAATTATTACTTATTATGATTACTATTTTGGTTTTTACCTTTATGTTTTTATGAATCTTTATTGAATTTATGTTATTATTTATATAGACAATAATATCGATATAGAAACATTTCATCAGTTAAATGAAAACGATATAAAGGAGCTGCTTCCTGCAATTGGGACAAGAAAGATATTTTCCCAAAAATATCAACACTACATGATTGAAAAGGTACATACCTATTGCATACTTTATTTACAATTTACTTACAATCATCACCTTTCCCTAATTATCATTTTCCTATATTTAATGCTGCTGAAACTGTTTAAATTTTCTTATTCTTAAAAGAAAAAGGTGAAAGAGAAAATTAAAGCAAAGAAAAAGACAATTCAATAATTTGTAATTTGGGTTTATTTGTTACTAACTAGTATTCAGAAGTTATACAGTGTGCGTCTCTGGATGGAGTTGACAAGAGGAAAAAAAATTTTATTGTTGCTTTTACGACAAAAAGTCATTCTTTATAAAAAGTTCTGCTTGTTGCATAAGTTTACTTACTATCAGAAAATCTAAGATTAAATGTACAGAATGTCCGTAAATTAAGATAACATGAAAATGCTTCAAGAGAGAAGTACCATTTATTGCATTTTAGAGTTTACTGTTAATAGAAAAAGTTCTTTATAAACATAAAATTAGTTAAAATACAAAATTCCAAGTTTAAATTTAGATTGTTACGGTTGTATGTTGTTAAGTTGAATTAAGATATCGTGTTATCTTGAATTTAACGTAGATAATCATAATTTAATCTTGTCGATCAATTTATTTTGTGGGGTGCTTTAAAACAAAAAGTTTACGCAGATGACCTGTTGTATGATCGAGAAATACTAAAAGCATGAATACAGGACACGGTGAATGAAATTAATTTAAACGGACCACGAACCATATGTAAAGTCTATGGTGAATTTATTAACAGGATGGAGATATGTGTTGGAGGTGGTCTTGTAGAATAATTTTTGTTGACTTTCTTAATTGATTGAAATTTTGTATTTAAACTAAAAAAATGCAATAAACGGTACTTCTTTTTTCACGTTACCTTAATTTATAAACACTGTACATTTAATCTTAGATTTTCTGATGGTAAACTTATTTATTCAACAAGCAGAACTTTTTATAAACAATGACTTTTTATCGTAAAATCAATAATAAAATTTTTTTCCTCTTGTCAACTCCATCCGGGGAGACATTGTATGTAGTACATAAATAAAAATATACCCATTCAGTGTAGTATTTCACCAGTTATTTCCTTGCATGCAGATCCATTTTTGTTATTAAATACTTGTATCGTTCAATAACATCTTGACGTACAAATATATAATCGACTTAAAATACTTCTTCTATCTCGGTCAAAGTATTCTTAAATGTTTTAGGCAGGGTAACCCAAGTTTAATGTCTGGAACGTCGGCAATCGACAGAAAATCAAAAAGTAAGGGGACTTGATATAGCCCTAGAAAAATAGTTTTTTTATTTAAATTTTTATACCGTAATATCTTCGTTAGCGCAGAAAATAGGCAATGAAAAGGGGGTGACTTCTCCGATATCTATGTTACTTGGCACTTATTTATTTCCAAAATGTCGGTTTAAAATTTGGCCAAAATCAGTTTCCTGCAAAAGATCTAAGAAAAAAAAATTTTCTAATCTAAGTAATTTTAAAGTACTATTTTTGTTATTAATTAGGCCTTTTTTATACATACACAGTCTGTTTTTTGTTAATGATAATATAGGAAATCCAATAGAATTTTATCATTTTCCTCCTAAGAAGCTTACGACATTAATCCCAGGCACCCTATGTAACTTTAGATGTTTTCAACATTAAATTCAACAATAATTGTACTAACATATTTAAATGTAACAAGCTCAATATATTATTTATAACTTACATTATATAAATTTTAGGCTGCTTCGGAATGTGATCAGCAAGAAACAGTTAATGATTCTGAAAGTACAGAGACTCTGTCAAATATTAGTACCACTTCCACAAGTTCTACAATAAGTCTCATTGATTACGATCAACTTCTAGCACATTACCCTTTTAAAGCTACGATTCGCCAACCTCATCAAACATAACACCTGCTGGAAGTTCAGAGGAAAATGTAAGAAAACGTTATCCTTCATAGTTTATAAAATAAAGGCTTTTCTATTTTAGAGTGTACGTAAATTGCTAGAGGCCACAGAAGAAGGTAAGATTATTAAGAGTAGCTGTGGACCTTTCAAGAAGTTTAGAAGGAATCATTTATGCAATCTGATTGTCAAACACGAACTTCAAGATTCTGCCGATAGAAGGTAAATAAAGTTTTACATGAAAAAAAAAAAGTTAAATGCCATCTTCCTTTTAGGATCACTACAGCACGATTTCTGATTTTGGCAAAAGAGATAATGACGTTTTCATTCATGAAGAAGCTGCAATTTACTATTTACCATGTACAAGAGGAGTAAATGGTAAAGTGATTGGTGCATCAGGAAAACTCTGGAGCACATATGTGCATCAACGTAAACTACTAAGGGAAAGCGGTTTACTTAGAAAAAAGGAAAAATCTGCTAGTTCTGCATCCTGTTGGTATAAAATATTATACATTTAACTCTTGAATACATGATTTTTTTTAGTGATAGAAGAAAACGAGGAAGTAGTTGATAATGATGATGATGATGATATGACTGAAATTTTAACACGGCTTTATCATAATAGTATACCTTATGAGGAAGTGGTAGAAAGATGGCGGAAATCTGCTGCAAGTAGATTACAACTTAAAGACAGTGAGACCATAGGGGAATACTATCAAAAGTACCCTGCCTTAAGTCTTCAAACGGGTTATCTATTAGTAAATTGCAATAATGTGATATAATTTTCGGCATTGTATACAATGTGTGTTTCAGCTTGAAATGGATTTTAATTACCTACACAAAGGTAAGGAAAATGTATTGTTTTTACGCTGGCCCACGTTTGCAATACCTATTTATCATATATATTAACCAAGAAAAATGATTCACTCACAAAGGATTTTATAGCTCGAGAAAAAGAGAAATTTGAGACTCTTGATGATGGTATGTGAATCTGATACTTTTTATCTATTAATAGTGTTAATTTGTACAAAACATTTTTCAGATGTAAAGCAATTAATTGCCCTTCAATTTTTACCATTATTATTACAATCTCCATTAATTAAATCAAAAATAAAAACACATTGGAAACCAAGCAGGAGAGAGACGTTAGATGGCTTCATTTTATTTATCAGTGTAAATTTTACAGATAGCAATTTTTAAGTACGTTAATAATTAACTAATTTACAGGATGCCAGCAATATAACGAAAAAACTGGAAGAGCGAAGTCAGAAGTGCCAAAATTTAAAAACGACAGCCCAACCTATACCAATTGTTGTTGGAACATACAAGTCCTACCAGTGTTTTGTCTCCGTCAACAAACAACTGTACAAAGTTGAAGATCCATTAAAAGCAGTGGATATTTGCTTTAAGGTCTATCATGCCCTAAATGCCATCTATCCTCCGGAATCCACACTAGCCTGGTTATTTTTGCAAAAAGGTGTTTATGGTATTCATACCGACTCGGACCAAAAGTACCGTTCTGTGGATATATACTGATTGCAACTATTAAAGGAATAATCGGCTAATTAAACAGAGTTTAGTTTGTTACTTTGTATGAAACCGATACTTACATAAATAGGTATACTTTTGTTTTTGGTTTATCTTTTATGTAAACATTGCAAATAGTTTAGTTTGTTACTTTGTTTTAAACCTATTCCTAAATAGGTATACTTTTCTATTGGTTTATCTTTTATGTAAACATATAAAAATGATTGACTGTTTTAAATGTTCTACAATACAATGCACTGATATTAATAAGTATATAAAACATTTAAGGAATGACCATTTTCTAAAAGATAATGATGACTTGCATCGTGGTGTAGGACAGTGTTTGAGAACTTATAATAATTTTAATTCATTTAGGAAACATTTAAAGTCTCATGTTCTTCATCAACCTCAAATTTCAGCTAACATAGAAGTTAAGGATGTATCTGTTAATCTTGAAGTTGATTCTAATAACTATCAGGAAATCCCGTATGAATCGTACTCTGAAGATGAATCAAGTAATATTTTTTCAGTTATAGAGAACTTTAATTCAGCACTTTTTAATCTCATTAGTGAAATATGTATAATAATTCTGTTGTACCTAGAAAATTTGTTCAATTGGTTATCCGAAAGATCTTATAAGCGAGTTAAAAAGGTTTGTTATTACATCGTTAAGTAATCTAGATGAAACTGATGAAAAGATAAGGGATATGGAAAAAATATTTGGTTCTATTGAGAATTGTATGACTGACTTGAATTCAGAATATAAATGTATACAAAAATATAAGCAATCCGGTTTGTTTGTGCCATCACATAATATTCAAACAGGGGAAACTCTAAAGAAACAATGTAGCGGCGATTCTATATTAGAACCAGTACCTATCCACATGAAGTTAATATCGTTAACAGATTTGTTAACCAAATTATTTTCTCTCGAGGGTTTTCTTCAATCAATGAAGGATTACTATACTCATTTACAACATGAGGAGACAGTAATAAGCAACTTTGTACAATGTAAATTATGGAAATATCAAAGTAGAAATTATGAGAATAAAACTGTTTTTCCCTTAATGTTATTTTTTGACGATTATGAGGTAGGAAATACTTTGGGTTCGCATGCTGGAACAAACAAACTTGGTGCGATATACTTGTCTTTGCCTTCAATGCCTCCGTATACGACTTCAAAATTATGTAACATATTTCTATTTGCCATATTTTACTCTGATGACCGTAAGAAGTTTGGTAATCAAATGTTTTCGAAATTAATTGATGAATTACGCTGTATACGAGAGAATGGGATAACAATCTTAGATGAAAAATTTTATTTTATAGTTGGACTTATATCAGGTGACAATTTAGGTATACATTCTCTTTTAGGGTTTACTGAAAGTTTTTCATGTACATTTTCCTGTAGATTTTGTAAAGCACCAAAACCTCTTTCTCATGTCATGACTGTTCAAGATGATTCGCTATTAAGAAATATTGAAAACTATAACCAAGATGTGTTACTTAATGACGTTAGTCAAACGGGCATTAAAGAAAATTGTATTTTCCATCAGCTACCAGGGTTTCGGGTGACATATAATTTTACGGTGGACATTATGCATGACCTTTTCGAAGGTGTGTGTGTAATTACAGTCTAACCTGTTTGTTAAAAACATTAGTTTTGGAGTTACAGCTATTTTCTCTTGAAACACTTAATTCTCGTATTCAATTATTTAACTATACAGCCATTGAGAGTACTAATAAACCACCTATAATCACAACGGATAAATTGAAATCTAATCTTAAAATGTCAGCTTCAGAAATGCTATGCCTAACCAGGTATTTGGGCTTGATTATTGGAGATTTAGTACCTACTGATCTTGGAATATGGGAACTATGGATAACATTACGCGAAATTGTGTGTATATTGTCACTGCAGCTGACGTTCATTGCAAAACTTATGCTCATCTAAAAGTTCTCATTGATGATCACAATTCACTTTTTATTAAGTTTTCTGGAAATCTAAAACCTAAACATCACCATCTAATTCATTATCATCTAATTTTAGAAATGTCTGGTTCTCTCCGACATTTTTGGTCTATGAGGGCTGAACAAAAACACAGAGAATCTAAACTAACCTCAAACATTTCATTTTCCTTTAAAAATTTACCGGAGACCCTGATGTTGAAAACCCAGCTAAGATTAGGTCACATGTTAAATAGTTATTGTAATGAACAAAATTGTAACATTTTCGGACCACTTTTACCTATTAGTCTTGAAATTTATAAAAAGTTCGGTAATATGTATGACAAACATTTACTTTATTCTAGTGATGGGCAACTGGAATTTTTCCAATTTGGAAATATTTCCAAAAGGGAAAAATTCCGGAAAGGAAATAATCATGCTTGAGAAAGTTTCCCGGCAATCTTTCCAAAGAAAGTTTTCCGTAAATTTTCCGTCGTATTTAGTGACTTTTTGATTATTGTGTTCATTGAGTTCAATTTACGCGGGATTCTATTCTAACCTAACCTCTAACTTATAAAATAAACGTTAATGAGTTGATGGCTCACGAAATTGCAAGAGTAGTGGAGTTGTGTCGATTGTAGAGTTCACAGTCACAGTTCACAGTTATTGTTTAGTTACCTATTGAAAAACGAAACGAAAATTAAAAATGCCTCGATCAAAATCTACAGTGTGGGATAATTTTATTGAGCAAAGACAACGCAATAAATTGTATGGAAAATGTAGATTTTGTAACAAAATGTATTTATCAAATGCCACGAAAATGGCCCAACATTTGTTAAAATGTAACTCGTGTCCTAATAACGTGAAAACATCAATATTGGATTCTGATAAGAATAAGAAGAAAAATAAAATAGGAAATGCAAATAACTCACAGTTTTCATCTGCTTCTATTTCAAATATTGGCATTGATGGAGATAATGTAAGTACATATACCTATAGTAAAGAAAAACTACTTAAACCTTAAACTTAAAATAAAATACTCCTATTAATCCTATTATTGTAATAATGATGTAATGTATTTCTTTTTAGGCAAGTGCAAGTTTTTCTACGTCAAGTGCAAGTCACATTACCAGTTTCATAGATAAGATGTCTGTACAAGATCAAAATAAATTAGATGAAGCACTAGGACGAGCTTTATATTCGGCAATGCTTCCATTACGAATGGTTGAAAACAAATTTGTTATACATTTTATGAAGATGCTGAGACCTTCATATGTATTACCTTCACGCAAAAAACTTTCTACAGCATTATTGGAAAAAGAATATGAAAAGGTTGAAAAATTTGTTCACTCCAAAGTTGAAAATGCTCCTTCGCTCACCCTGTTGTCTGATGGATGGACAGATATTAACGGTATTTGCCTTATAAATATTATATTGGCCACTCCAGAACCTATATTTTTAAAATCTATAACCTCTGGTGTGGAAAAACACACAGCAGAATATATTTCTAATTTATTGAGTAATGAGATTGATAAAATCGGAATTTTGAAAGTTAATGGAGTAGTGACTGATCATGCTAGAAACATGACAGCTGCGTGGGCTAAATTAAGAGAAAAATATTCTCATCTTATCACATATGGCTGTGTTGCTCATGGGCTAAATTTATTAGCTAAAGATATTTCCAGTATTCCATACATATCAGAGATTATTTCAAATGCCAGAATTATAGTTAAATATTTTAATAACAAAAGTTTACCAAAGCAAGTGTTGCTGAAAGTACAAGCTGAAAGGGATAAAAATCCAATATCTCTGAAATTACCTGTGGAAACTAGATGGAGTAGCAATGCAATCACTTTAGAAAGTCTTTTAAAAAATAAAAACAATTTACAAGCAGCTTGTTTAGATGTAAACCTGATTAATAACGTCGATCAAAGTGTTAAACGTTTAGTTATGGATGAACCGACTTTTTGGTGTAATACTGAAAAAGTTTTTCACCTCCTCAAACCTATTGCTATAATTATTAATAACATTGAAGGTGATAAACCAACACTGGGCTATGTACATGCTTATTTGAAAGACTTGGACACACAAATTAATGAAAAATGTTCAGTTTTTTCATATAATGTGAAATCTAAAATACTAGAATGTTTACACAAACGAAAAGAATTTCTGCATCACGAATGTCATTTAGCAGCAAATTTTCTAAATCCCAGATATCACACCGGTAATATGAGTGAAACCGAAGTACTTACGGCGATGAATTTTATTGTGAACATGGGGAAGAAACTGCATATCAATGAAGAAGATGTGTTGCTGGCCGAATTAGCAGAATACAAAGTTAAAAGTAGCGATTGGCATCCTTCTAAAACTCCAGCATGGAAAGTGGCTTTGAAGGTTAATGGCGGTACTTGGTGGAAATGCTTTTTTAAGGAGAAAGGTATCTGTCAGATCGCCTGCAGACTTCTGGATATGCCTGCTACAACCGGAAGTTGCGAAAGGAATTTTAAAACGCATTCAAATATCAAAACAAAAAAACGTAACAGACTGACTATTGAGAGAACAAAGAAACTAGTTTTTGTCAAATACAACGAAGATATTATGTCTCAAGATGATTTGGAAACCTTTATACTGACTGAGACTAAGACTGAAGAAGTAACAAATGGGAGGGAGGCACTGCAAAATTTGAATACAGAACATGATAGTGATGGACAACATGAAGATTTAGACGATGCAGATGAATTTAGTTATGATACTGATGAGCTAGTAGATGATAATACAGATGGTGAGGTTGAAGATGAAGATGAATGTGAGGAGAATACTGGAACTGAAACATTGACTGAATTTGAATTTAGTGAATCTGCTTTGTCCGGTAACTTAGAAATAGAAACAACTGAAACAAGTGAAAAAACACAAGAAAATGAAGATAATTCGCTTCATACGAAAAATGAGTTAAACAACAATGAAGAAACAGAAAACTCAATTACAACAAACATTTTACTTCCTAGTGGCCAACGCCTAATTATATTTAAAAATTCTTTTCAGACATGCATTAAAAAAACGAATTAAAAGTTACAACCTGAATTTGTTTAATAACAAATTATAATGTAATTTTATAATACTTGTTTTCTTGTTTTATATTAATTATATTATTTAATATTTATGGATACTCATTGTTGCAATATTCATGTTCCAATATTAGTTTTGTTTTTTGTTTAATAAGAAATAAATATTTTTCTTTGTTTGTTAATACTTAATTTATCAAAATAAAAAAAAAAACATTGATTTCAGTTTCTTATTATTTCTATATTCTATGCTATGATTTTGTTTTATTTATAATATTATAATTTATATTATGAATATAGAATATACACAAATTTAAGAGGCCGTTATGTTTCTGAAAGTTTACAGGAGGAAAGTTTCCGAAACTTTCCAGGGGTGGGGGGGGTAAATTTCGGAAACTTTCGGGGAAGATTCAGAGGAAACTTTCCACAAAAAATATCTTCCCGGGAATTGCCCATCACTACTTTATTCTTCTTCTCGGGTCAATCACTTGGGAACGGTTTATAAACCAAATTTTTCATTAATTCTGAAATGGACCGATGATCTTCCAGTTTTTGGCATAATTGAAAAAATAATTGCATATAAAAATGAAACACTCACGGATGTACATTTCTTGTGTAAAATTATAAAAACCATTTCCTTCTCTAGACATTGTTATGCTTTTGAGGTTGATATAGAATCAGATGAAAGTTCATGTTTCCAATTTAAAGATTTACATTCCTATATGCCATGTTTTATTACTAATTTTAATAGTAAATCATTTATCTCTGTTAGATGTTCCGTTTAATTTGTTTGTATTTCTTTATATTTAAATTTATTTTTTTATGTATTTTTCCTGTTTTTTTATGTTTCTGTATTTTTGTGTTTAAATTAAATATATTATTTTTTGATAAAATTATGCAGAATTTGAAGTTCATGTTTCCAATTGATATGCCATGTTTTATTACTAATTTTAATAGTAAATGATTTATCTCCATTAGATGTTCTGTTTAATTTGTTTTTATTTCATTATGTTTATATTTATTTTTTTATGTATTTTTCCTAATTATCTTTAGGTTTCTGTATTTTTGTGTTTAAATTAAATATATAACATTTTGATAAAATTATGCAGAATTTGAAGTTCATGTTTCCAATTTATATGCCATGTTTTATTACTAATTTTAATAGTAAATGATTTAGCTCCATAAGATGTTTTATTTTATTTGTTTTTATTTCATTATATTTATATTTATTTTTTTATCTATTTTTCCTAATTATATTTAGGTTTCTGTATTTTTGTGTTTAAATTGAATATACAGGGTGTTCCACAATGCTGTTTACACGCAATATCTCCCTTATTTGAAAAGATAAAGAAATCAACCAAAAACTATTGTAAATGACTCAAAATGGATCTTCAGAAAACATCCTTAAACGCTGGTTTCAGCATAGCAACGTTTCAGAGGTCATGCCAACTTGATTAATTTTTCAAATTGCACCCTCTGTTTTTTTTTTCACGGAAATGTATTCTTCACTTCATACTGCATACGATAGTATTCCATACTTAATTATCTAATGTGCGTTTAGGGGTTGAAAAAAATATTTTTTATAAATTAGATAATTAAGTAAGGCATGCTACCGTGTGCAGAATGAAGTGAAGAAAACATTTCCGTGAAAAGAAACAGATGGTGCAATTTGAAAAATTAATCGAGTTGGCATGATCACTGAAACGTTGCTATGCAACCAACAGTTAAGGATGTTTTCTGAAGGTCCATTTTGAGTCATTTACAATAGTTTTTGGTTGATTTCTTTATCTTTTCAAATACGGGAGATATTGCGTGTAAACAGCATTGTGGGACACTTGTATAACGTTTTGATAAAATTATGCAGAATTTGAAGTTCATGTTTCCAATTTATATGCCATGTTTTATTACTAATTTTAATAGTAAATTATTTATCTCATTATATTTATATTTATTTTTTTATGTATTTTTCCTAATTATCTTTAGGTTTCCGTATTTTTGTGTTTAAATTAAATATATAACTTTTTGATAAAATTATGCAGAATTTGTATTATTAAATCACCCAGTGTTTAGCGTTTCTTTCAGCAATATTAAAGGTTAAAGAAAAATCAGCACATTATTGTGCAAATATACACTAAACTACTATATACACATTACTCCAATATTCATATGTATTTCCAACATCATTGAGCTAAAATTCCATAATTATTATGAATTAAAAATTAACACAATATCGTTCATGTAAATTCTGAGCACAATATAGGAATTTTCCACAAAGATTGCAGGTGTTTCGTACAGCATTGTGCAAAACTGTGCTACAAAATATGTAAGATTCTTCAAGCAAATTGTTCTAGGTAGTTCGTATTCGGTATGGAGAAATAAATAATATATATTGTTTGGAAAAAGATTACAATTTGCTTTACACAAACTAACGCAATCAATTTGCACAAATTGTTCCTGTCACCATTTTAGGCACAATTTGCTTTAATTTTCTCAACATTTGTGCACTTAATATACAAACATTTCTCTATGTGTGGTGTCTTCTATCACCCCTTAAAATTAATGCGTTCTATCTCCGGACACGCTGTATTATGAACCTGATATTCAAACCGCTATTGCAGACATAATAATTGAATTAGAGTGCGGGAGTAGAAAAACAATTATTACAAAACGTTTTTTAGCGGGTTGAGCGTCGTATAAATAAAAGTACTCGACACATATACGGTGTTCAACGTCTTTTTAAATATTGTTAAAGAAACTAATTTAATTTCTTGTTCCTCTGCAATTACTGAATAGAATAGAAGACGCTAATCCCTCGGCGAGCCAGAAACAAGACACCCCCACATTCACCTTTAAGATGAACTAACGCAAGAAACCGTGGAAAAAGAAGAAAATGTACTGAGAAAGGGGTATTCTATTTAAATCACGACATTAAGTGATTTAAATAGAATACCCCTTTCTCTCGGAAAATATTTTGTGGGGAAGGCGTTTTATTTGGGCAACATTTTATTTATTAATTTTAAATATTGTTAAGAAATAATAACATATGAATTATAAAAAATAAAATGTTCCATATTTTAAGCCAAAAGAAAACATTATGTTAGCTCATTCAAACAAAAACAAAATACAAAACGGTAAAAAAGTACAATCGTTTTGCGATAGACATCGTATTTCAATTTTTGTTATTAGTTATTAGTAATTACTTAATTATAAAAGTAGGAGAATAATAATAATTGTTACAACTCTTAACCTGGAAACCAGGCCCCATAATGTTCTAAGTTAATAAATGAAGAACGAGAATAGTATTCATACAATATTATTATTAGAGTTTATATTTCCGCAAGAAACGTGTGAGGCCCTTTGCACGTCGGCACCCATTAAGCTTGCATAGATGCCTCAGTTAATTAATTCTTCACTAATATTCTTAATGCTAGTTAGGTTAATCCTTATGCATTTTCTGTTACATATTTATTAATAATAATTATTAAAATTGTTTGGCTAAAAAAGTAAAAACGAACAAACAAATAAAAATAATTTTACTATTTATTATTCCTGATCAGAAATTTCAAATCGTGTATTAGGATAACAGAAAAGGTTGACGGTCGTTTGCTGAAACCCTGGTAGCTATGCATTGATTTGTTGGTGACACCATTTAAAATCATATTTGAAATTAAACTTTGTTAAGTTAACGTTTATTTTAAGTTGTTTTATAACAATTTTTAATATTATTAATATTATATTATTAAAAATAGAACGTAAAATAAAATTTAACTCCATAGAAATTAATTTACAATTGCTTTAAAATTTATAGTGACTGGGCTGCCATCTAGTAACCAGTAGCACTATTAATGATGTTATTGCAGTTTTTCGTCGTCAATATGTACCATACGGGGTGTCACCAATAAATCAATGCATAGCTACCAGGGTTTCAGCAAACGACCCTCAAGCATTTCTGTTATCCTAATACACGATTTGAAATATCTGATGAGGAATAAAGTTGTTATAATAGTAAAATTATTTTTATTTGTTTCTTTTATAAGAATTTTTACTTTTTTGTCCAAACAATTTTAATAATTATTTTTAATGAATATCAAAGAGAAAATGCATAAGTATTAACCTAACAACTAGCATTAAGAATATTAGAGAAGAATTAATTAACTATGCAAGCCTAATGGGTGCCGATGTGCAAACAGCCCCGCACGTTTCTTACCGAAATTGGATAATTTGGTCAAATTGGCTGGAATTATGATAGGTTGTAGCTTACATTATCCTGAAGGAAAGTCTCTCCTTCTACGAAGCTCTAAAATTAACAGTTTTGGAGTTACAGAGCACGGAAAGCAGGAAAAATTCATACTTCGGCATACACGTACACTGTTGTACAGCCTTGGTGACTTCATTTTTTGTGTATATTCTTTGTTTTTGTTTTGATTAACACAGATAATTATGTTGTCACATTCATGTGGATTTATACCAGGTGTCCCATTATATTTTGACCCTTTATGAACCTAGATAACTTTTAAACTAATTGAGATAATGAAATTCGATGTTCACTAGTCTTCTTAGTTTTTAAAGTTTTTTCTGAGTATTCGTTATTTTTTCTCACTTCCGGTTTATCCGGAAATGACAGAGTATTTTGCGGGGATAGCTAATTTGACGTTTACAGTGATGTTTTCTTTAATTGCCGTAGTCTACTTTGTGAATCATTATATTTTTCGCAGTATTTCAATAACATGCAGTATTCACTTTAAGAGCTTATAAAACCATCACCCTATATAATAACCATGACGAGTATGGTACTTTTGGAAAGAGGGAACAATGGGCTTGCCAACTATGATACGGGGTGTTCCATTTGAAATTACAAAGTTGCCCTATCCCCAAAAATACGCTAGGTCATTTCCGATTAAACCGGCGGTGAACAAAAAAGACGGATACTCAGAAAAAATCTTTAAACAATAAGAAGAATAATAAACATCGCATTTCATTATCTCAATTAGTTGAAACGTTATATAGGTTTATAAAGGGTCAAAATATAATGGGGCACCCGGTACCGGGGCCGTTTCATTCTCCATCTACACCATACCCAATAATCAACAATAGGTATTTTTCATTTTCTAATTTCAAATAAATCGGCCGTTTTCAGAGCCAAATGATGTGCCAAATTCACTCACGCAACCTAGTCGCGGTTAATCAAAATAAAAAATGACCGAGAATGAATTACCGAGGCTGTAAGTGTTAAAAATCCATAAACCGAAGTATGAATTTTCCCTGCCTTTCGTGCTCTGTAACTCCAAAACTGTTAATTTTAGAGCTTCCCCAGTAGCACACACATGTTGGAAAAATATTGTTTCCACATATTGGCCAAATATTGTAAATGACAGACACTGACGTATATTGGGCCCCAATCTTGAACCAATATAACATCAATATCATATAGTGGTCTGGAATATAAGCCCAATATAGGATCAATATAGAGGAAAACATATTTTTTAAACGTAGTATTTATATATTGGACCTTTGTAGGAGCAATATTGGCTAAATACGTTTGGTGCCAGTCTTTAACCAATGTAATACCAATCTTGGTTGAATCTTCCTAATATTGGGCCTGGATATAATATGTTACCCATATAGTACTAGTATTGGGCCAATATCTTGTGCTACTGGGGTTCTTGACACCGGATACTTTTGATCAATATAAACTACAACATATCACAATTTGACCGGGATCCAATTTCCGCAAAAAAACGTGCTCCTTTCTTAATCTTCAGAATGTACGTTGATATCGAAGTTTTTGTTAAACAAACTCATACGAGGGCGGCCTGAATAGTGAAGTAAGTAATACAGAAATGACATCACAATGAACACATGAGTGACATTGATCAGAATGAAATTTTCCATAAAGTTCTGCAATTAGGAAGCAAATCAAATGGTACACACTACATTTCCTTAGCATGGTGCCAAGTGGGGTAAAAACCGCCCCTAACTTTTAAAATCGGTATTTGGGTATGAAGTCGGTCAGGAATCAGAATGAAATTTTCCATAAAGTTCTGCAATTAGGATACAAATCAAACTTTACACACTACATTTCCTTAGCATGGGGCGAAGGAGGGTAAAAACCGCCCATAACTTTTAAAATCGGTATTTGGGGATGAAGTCCGTCAGGAATAAGAATGAAATTATCCATAAAGTTCTGCAATCAGGATACGAATCAAATGGTACACACTACATTTCCTTAGCATGTTGGTAAGGGGGGTAAAAACCGCCCCTAACTTTTAAAATCTGTATTGGGGTATGAAGTCGGTCAGGAATCAGAATGAAATTTTCCATAAAGTTCTGCAATTAGGATACGAATCAAATGGTACACACTACATTTCCTTAGCATGGGGCTAAGGGGGGTAAAAACCGCCCCTAACTTTTAAAATCTGTGTTTGGGTATGAAGTCGGTCAGGAATCAGAATGAAATTATCCATAAAGTTCTGCAATTAGGATACGAATCAAATGGTACAAACTACCTTTCCTTAGCATGGGGCTAAATCGGGTAAAAACCGCCCCTAACTCTTAAAATCGGTATTTGGGGATGAAGTCCGTCAGGAATCAGAATGAAATTTTCCATAAAGTTCTGCAATTAGGAAACAAATCAAATGGTACACACTACATTTCCTTAGCATGGGGCTAAGGGGGGTAAAAACCGCCCCTAACTTTTAAAATCGGTATTTGGGTATGAAGTCGGTCAGGAATCAGAATGAAATTTTCCATAAAGTTCTGCAATTAGGATACAAATCAAATGGTACCCACTACATTTCCTTAGCATGGGGCTAAGGGAGGTAAAAACGGCCCCTAACTATTAAAATCGGTATTTGGGTATGAAGTCGGTCAGGAATCAGAATGAAATTTTCCATAAAGTTCTGCAATTAGGATACGAATCAAAGGGTACACACTACATCTCCTTAGCAAGGGGCTAAGGGGGGTAAAAACCGCCCCTAACTTTTAAAATCGGTATTTGGGGATGAAGTCCGTCAGGAATCAGAATGGAATTACCCACAAAGTTCTGCAAATAGGATACAAATCAAATGGTACACACTACATTTCCTTAGCATGGGGCTAAGGGGGGTAAAAACCGCCCCTAACTTTTAAAATCGATGTTTGGGAATGAAGTCCGCCAGGAATCAGAATGAAATTTTCCATAAAGTTCTGCAATTAGGATCCGAATTAAATGGTACACACTACATTTCCTTAGCATGGGGCTAAGGGGGGTAAAAACCGCCGCTAACTCTTAAAATCGGTATTTGGGAATGAAGTCCGTCAGAAATCAGAATGAGATTTTCTAAAAAGTTCTGCAATTAGGATACAAATCAAATGGTATACACTACATTTCCTTAGCATGGGGCTAAATGGGGTGAAAACCGCCCCTAACTTTTAAAATAGGTACTTGGGAATGAAGTGCGTCAGGAATCAGAATGAAATTTTCCATAAAGTTATGCAATTAGGATACAAATCAAACGGTACACACTACATTTCCTTGGCAAGGGGCTAAGGGGGGTAAAAACCGCCCCTAACTTTTAAAATCGGTATTTGGGAATGATGTCCGTCAGGAATCAGAATGAAATTTTCCATAAAGTTCTGCAATTAGGATACGAATCAAATGGTACACACTACATTTCCTTAGCATGGGGCTAAGGGGGGTAAAAACCGCCCCTAACCTTTAAAATCTGTGTTTGGGTATGAAGTCGGTCAGGAATCAGAATGAAATTATCCATAAAGTTCTGCAATTAGGATACGAATCAAATGGTACAAACTACCTTTCCTTAGCATGGGGCTAAATCGGGTAAAAACCGCCCCTAACTCTTAAAATCGGTATTTGGGGATGAAGTCCGTCAGAAATCAGAATGAAATTTTCCATAAAGTTCTGCAATTAGGAAACAAATCAAATGGTACACACTACATTTCCTTAGCATGGGGCTAAGGGGGGTAAAAACCGCCCCTAACTTTTAAAATCGGTATTTGGGTATGAAGTCGGTCAGGAATCAGAATGAAATTTTCCATAAAGTTCTGCAATTAGGATACAAATCAAATGGTACTCACTACATTTCCTTAGCATGGGGCTAAGGGGGGTAAAAACCGCCCCTAACTTTTAAAATCGGTATTTGGGTATGAAGTCGGTCAGGAATCAGAATGAAATTTTCCATAACGCTCTGCAATTAGGATAAGGGGGGTATACATTATATTTCCTTAGCATGTGGATAAGGGGGGTAAAAACCGCCCCTAACTTTTAAAATCGTTATTTGGCGATGAAGTCCGTCAGGAATCAGAATGAAATTATCCACAAAGTTCTGCAATAGGGAAGACGCATATGTCGTCAATTGAGGAGATTCTTGCATTTTCATAAACGTCATTACTAAATTAGTTAGAATATCAGTTATAAATGCATTAAACAATTACCAATTTTAAGTAATTAATTTTTGAAAACCTTGAAAATTTAAATAAATTTAAAATGCGATACTGGTGTCCTCTAATGGATGAAACTTTGTTACCTCTTACAGTTCCAAAGACGACCCACTGTTGGTGCTAATGAAACAGTTAAGAGTCCTGTATTACCCGTCAGTTTGAAAAATGTTTTATTTTCAAGTTCAAATATCGTCTACTTATTAACGAGTAATTAATATTATAATGTACGTTATGCTGTTGTGTAATTAACTGCCATAATTAAAGTGGTGTTAAATATTTCTGGTAATATTAATTCAAAATTCAGTTTATTGGTTTTCATCAGCGCCATCTAACGTTGAGTAGATCGTCAATATTGCTTCTTCACATTCAAAGCGGTACCTACTTTTTTTACATCAAATAGCTTTGAGGGAAGTTGCTCAAGGCCAAATTCGGTTTTAAATGAGGAGAATTTTTAAATTTAATTTTTTCAAATAAATTGAGGGTTTTTAGAAATTCCGCTTATCTGGAAATATTTTTCTAACAAAAATGAACGAATACAAAAATTAAAAAAAATACGTGCGTCTTCCCTATTATGATACAAATCAAATGTTACACACTACATTTCCTTAGCATGTTGGAAAGGGGGGTAAAAACCGCCCCTAACTTTTAAAATCGGTATTTGGGTATGAAGTCGGTCAGGAATCAGAATGAAATTTTCCATAAAGTTATGCAATTAAGATACGAATCAAATGGTACACACTACATTTCCTTAGCATGGGGCTAAGGGGGGTTAAAACCGCCCCTAACTTTTAAAATCGGTATTTGCGAATGAAGTCCGTCAGGAATCAGAATGAAATTTTCCATAAAGTTCTGCAATTAGGATAGGAATCAAATGGTACACACTACATTTCCTTAGCATGGGGCTAAGGGGGGTAAAAACCGCCCCTAACTTTTAAAATCGGTATTTGGGGATGAAGTCCGTCAGGAATCAGAATGAAATTATCCACAAAGTTCTGCAATTAGGATACGAATCAAATGGTACACACTACATTTCATTAGCATGGGGCTAAGGGGGGGGTAAAAACCGCCTCTAACTTTTAAAATCTGTATTTGCGAATGAAGTCCGTCAGGAATCACAATGAAAATTTCCATAAAGTTCTGCAATTAGGATACGAATCAAATGGTACACACTACATTTCCTTAGCATGGGGCTAAGGGGGGTAAAAACCGCCCCTAACTTTTAAAATCGGTATTTGGGGATGAAGTCCGTCAGGAATCAGAATGAAATTTTCCATAAAGTTCTGCAATTAGGATACAAATCAAATGGTACACACTACATTTCCTTAGCATGTTGGAAAGGGGGGTAAAAACCGCCCCTAACTTTTAAAATCGGTATTTGTGTATGAAGTCGGTCAGGAATCAGAATGAAATTTTCCATAAAGTTCTGCAATTAATATACGAATCAAATGGTACACACTACATTTCCTTAGCATGGGTCTAAGGGGGGTAAAAAGCGCCCCGAACTTTTAAAATCGTTTTTTGGGGATGAAGTCCGTCAGGAATCAGAATGAAATTATCCACAAAGTTCTGCAATTAGGTTACAAATCAAATGGTATACATTATATATCCTTAGCATGGGGCCAAGGGGGGTAAAAACCGCCCTTAACTTTTAAAATCGGTGTTTGGGAATGAAGTCCGGCAGGAATCAGAATGAAATTTTCCATAAAGTTCTGCAATTAGGCTACAAATCAAATGGTATACATTACATTTTGTTAGCTTGGGGCTAAGGGGATTACCCCACTTAGCCCCATGCTAAGGAAATGTAGTGTGTACCATTTTATTTGTATCCTAATTGCAGAATTTTATGGAAAATTTCGTTCTGATTCCTGACGGACTTCATTCCCGAATACCGATTTTAAAAGTTAGGGGCGGTTTTTACCCCACTTAGCCCCATGCTAAGGAAATGCAGTGTGTACCATTTGATTTGTATTCTAATTGCAAAGCTGTATTGAAACTTTCATTATGATTCCTGACCCACTTCATCTCCAAATACCGATTTTAAGAGTTAGGGACGGTTTTTACCCCCCTTAGCTCCATGCTAAGGATATGTAATGTATTCCATTTGATTTGTTTCCTAAATGCAGAACTTTTTACACTTTCAGAACAGAAAATTTCAATCTAATTCCTGACGTACCTCATTCCCAAATACCGATTTTAAAAGTTTGGGGGCGGTTTTTACCCCCCTTATCCCCTTGCTAAGGAAATGTAATATATACCATTTTCTTTGAATCCTAATTGCAGAACTTAATGGAAAATTTCATTCTGATTCCAGACGGACTTCATTCCCGAATACCGATTTTAAAAGTTAGGGGCGTTTTTTACCCCATTTATCACCTTGCTAAGGAAATGTAGTGTGTACCGTTTGATTCGTATCCTACTTGCATAACTTTATGGAAAATTTCATTCTGATTCCAGACGGACTTCATTCCCAAATACCGATTTTAATAGTTAGGGGCGGTTTTTACCCCCCTTATCACCATTCTAAAAAATGTGATGTATACCATTTGATTTGTATCCTAATTGCAGAACTTTGTGGAAGATTTCATTTTGATTCCTGACGGACTTCATTCCTGAATACCCATTTTATAAGTTAGGGGCGGTTTTTATGCCCCTTATCCCCATGCTAAAGAAATGTAGTGTGCAGCATTTGATTTGTTTCCTAATTGCAGAACTTTATGAAAATTTCATTCTGATCCCTGACCGACTTCATACCCAAATACCGAATTTAAAAGTTTGGGGCGATTTTTACCCCCTTTAGCCCCATGCTAAGGAAATGTAGTGTGTACCATTTGATTCGTATCCTATTTGCAGAACTTTGTGGATAATTTCATTTTGATTCCTGACGGACTTCATCCCCAAATACCGATTTTAAAAGTTACGGGCGGTTTTTACCACCCTTGGCCCCATGCTAAGGAAATGTAGTGTGTACCATTTGATTCGTATCCTAATTGCAGAATTTTATGGAAAATTTCATTCTCATTCCTGACCGACTTCATACCCAAACACCGATTTTAAAAGTTAGGGGCGGTTTTACCCCCCTTAGCCCCATGCTAAGGAAATGTAGTGTGTACCATTTGATTCGTATCCTAATTGCAGAACTTTATGGAAAATTTCATTCTGATTCCTGACGGACTTCATCCCCAAATACCGATTTTAAAAGTAACGGCGGTTTTTACACCCCTTGGCCCCATGCTAAGGAAATGTAATGTATACCATTTGATTTGTATCCTAATTGCAGAACTTTGTGGATAATTCCATTCTGACTCCTGAGGACTTCATCCTCAAATACCGATTTTAAAAGTTACGGGCGGTTTTTACCCCCCTTAGACCCATGCTAAGGAAATGTAGTGTGTACCATTTGATTCGTATCCTAATTGCAGAACTTTATGGAAAATTTCATTCTGATTCCTGACCGACTTCATACCCAAATACCGATTTTAAGAGTTAGGGGCGGTTTTTACCCCCCTTAGCCCCATGCTAAGGAAATGTAGTGTGTACCATTTGATTCGTATCCTAATTGCAGAACTTTATGGAAAATTTCATTCTGATTCCTGACGGACTTCATTCCCAAACACCGCTTTTAAAAGTTAGGGGCGGTTTTTACCCCCCTTGGCAACATGCTAAGGAAATGTAATTCTGATTCCTGACGGACTTCATTCCCAAACACCGATTTTAAAAGTTAGGGGCGGATTTTACCCCCCTTGGCCCCATGCTAAGGAAATTTAATGTATACCATTTGATTTGTATCCTAATTGCAGAACTTTGTGGATAATTTCATTCTGATTCCTGACGGACTTCATCCCCAAATACCGATTTTAAAAGTTAGGGGCGGTTTTTACCCCCCTTGGCCCCATGCTAAGGTATAATGTATATCATTTGATTTGTATCCTAATTGCAGATCTTCGTGAATAGTTTCATTCTGATTCCTGACGGACTTCATCCCGAAATACCGATTTTAAAAGTTAGGGGCGGTCTTTACCCCCGTTGGCCCCATGCTAAGGAAATGTAGTGTGTACCATTTGATTTGTTTCCCAATTGCGGAACTTTATGGAAAATTTCATTCTGATTCCTGACGGACTTCATTCCCAAACACCGATTTTAAAAGTTAAGGGTGGTTTTTACCCCCCTTGGCCCCATGCTAAGGAAATGCAATATATACCATTTGATTTGTATCCTAATTGCAGAACTTTGTGGATAATTTCATTCTGATTCCTGACGGACTTCATCCCCAAATACAGATTTTAAAAGTTAGGGGCGGTTTTTACCCCCCTTAGCCCCATGCTAAGGAAATGTAGTGTGTACCATTTGATTCGTATCCTAATTGCAGAACTTTATGGAAAATCTCATTCTGATTCCTGACGGACTTCATTCCCAAACACCGATTTTAAAAGTTAGGGGCGGTTTTTACCCCCCTTTCCAACATGCTAAGGAAATGTAATGTATACTATTTGATTTGTATCCTAATTGCAGAACTTTGTGGATAATTTCATTCTGATTCCTGACTGACTTCATCCCCAAATGCCGATTTTACAAGTTAGGGGCGGTTTTTACCCCCCTTAGTCCCTTGCTAAGGAAATGTAGTGTGTACCATTTGATTTGTATCCTAATTGCAGAACTTTATGGAAAAATTCATTCTGATTCCTGACCGACTTCATACCCAAATACAGATTTACCCCCCTTAGCCCCATGCTAAGGTAATGTAGTGCGTACCATTTGATTCGTATCCTAATTGCAGAACTTTATGGAAAATTTCATTCTGATTCCTGACGGACTTCATCCCCAAATACCGATTTCAAATGTTAGGGGTGGTTTTTACCCCCCTTAGCCACATGCTAAGGAAATGTGGTATGTGTACCATTTGATTTGTATCCTAATTGCAGAACTTTATGGAAAATTTCATTCTGATTCCTGACCGACTTCATACCCAAATACCGATTTTAAAAGTTAGGGGCGGTTTTTACCCCCCTTGGCCCCATGCTAAGGAAATGTAATGTATACCATTTGATTTGTATCCTAATTGCAGAACTTTGTGGATAATTTCATTCTGATTCCTGACTGACTTCATCCCCAAACACCGATTTTACAAGTTAGGGGCGGTTTTTACCCCCCTTAGTCCCTTGCTAAGGAAATGTAGTGTGTACCATTTGATTTGTATCCTAATTGCAGAACTTTATGGAAAATTTCATTCTGATTCCTGACCGACTTCATACCCAAATACCGATTTTAAAAGTTAGGGGCGGTTTTTACCCCCCTTAGCCCCTTGCTAAGGAAATGTAGTGTGTACCATTTGATTTGTATCCTAATTGCAGAACTTTATGGATAATTTCATTCTGATTCCTGACGGACTTCATCCCCAAATACCGATTTCAAAAGTTAGGGGTGGTTTTTACCCCCCTTAGCCCCATGCTAAGGAAATGTAGTGTTTACCATTTGATTCGTATCCTAATTGCAGAACTTTGTGGATAATTTCATTCTGATTCCTGACCGACTTCATACCCAAATACCGATTTTAAAAGTTAGGGGCGGTTTTTACCCCCCTTAGCCCCATGCTAAGGAAATGTAGTGTATACCATTTGATTTGTATCCTAATTGCAGAACTTTTTAGAAAATCTCATTCTGATTCCTGACCGACTACATCCCCAAATACCGTTTTTAAGAGTTAGGGGCTATTTTTACCCCCCTTAGCCCCATGCTAAGGAAATGTAGTTTATACCATTGGATTTGTATCCTAATTTCAGAACTTTAGGGAAAATTTGGTTCTGATTCCTATGAAAATATTTTATGTGCACGTCTATGGATGTTCGGGTATTTCCGGAAATTTTACCTGCCAACTTTACAGGCTAACTTCACACTGGTTTATTTACAGACTATGAATTTCTAATACAACATTTATCTTTACATTCACTATTTATTTTGTGATACACAGTTAATGACTTGCTGTTGACTGCCCCTTTTTATCCGCAAAGTCGCTTTTATACCACCATACAAATCTTCTAGAAATCGCTCGAACATACCGGTATATTGCTAGAATAACCGCGTCTATTTCACAGGCTTCGTGCGATGAGTAATGCTCTCGATCGTTGTAGAATTTTCCATTTGTTGTTCGAGAAGAAGTTCTTTCTTTTTCTCTCTTGTTACAATACATATAATTTCTATGTAAATTATAAAATAACTTTAAGTTCAAAGTCCTGCACTAAATTTCTTGGTCTACCTATACATCTTGATGACTTATTAACTTGGCAGAATCAAATAAATCATGTTTGTAAAAAAATAAATAGTGATTTTTTTGCTATGTAACAGCTAAAAGATTTGTTCGATACTAGTACACTTATCCAAGTAACTATTCGCTTGTCTATTGCCACTTACACTTTCATGTAATTATTTGAGATGGATCTGTACACTGGGAAAGAGTTTTTATTGCACAAAAGAAAAGTGTCAGAGCCCTTTTTGGCTGAGTCAACTGATCAACTGAGCCTTGCAGGCCATATATTTTAGAAAGTATAAAATTTTAACTCTACCGTGTATCTTCATTCTTAAAATTATTATTAATCTTCATTCTTAAGCTGTATTATTATTAAACGTATGATTTATTGTAAGACACAATGTCGAATCTGATAATTTTCAATATTGCCAACATAGTTTCTCTAATAGCACACCGACGTCCGATGGACGTTTGAGCAATGTCCTCGGCGGACTTAATGAACGTCCAACGGACGATCGGATATAGTCCGTGGGACGTTATATGAACGTCCATGGGAAGCCCAAATGTCACAAAGTTGGACATTATTAAAACGTTCCAGACGGACGTTTTGCGTACGTCTTCCAAGAACTTGACGAACGTTTTAAAAACGTCCATATTATGTACTAGGGACGTAATAAACGTTCGATTTATACAACGTGGGACGTTATATGGACGTCCACGGGAAGTCCAAATGTCATGAACTTGCGACGTTCTTAAAATGTCCCGGGCGGACGTTTTGCGTACGTCTTTGTATGTCCTCGGAGGACTTAATGAACGTCCAACGGACGATCGGTTATAGTCCCTGAGACGCTATATGAACGTCCATGGGAAGTCCAAATGTCACAAAGTTGGACATTATTAAAACTTTCCAGACGGACGTTTTGCGTACGTCTTCCAAGAAATTGACGAACGTTTTAAAAACGTCCAAGGGTGGTAATAGACGTTCGATTTATACAACGTGGGACGTTACATGGACGTCCACTAAAAGTCCAAATCTCACGAACTTGCGACGTTTTTAAAATGTCCCGGGAGGACGTTTTAAAAGCCTCCATTATACGTCCAACAGACGTAATAGACTTTTGATTATACTGGGTCGGACGTTCTATGGATGTCTATGGGAAGTTAAATCGTCATAAACTTGGATGTTCTTAAAACGTCTCAGATAGACGTTCTGCATACGTCAGCCAAAGATTTGCTGGATATTTTAAGAGTGTTGAGTGTTAAGTCCAAAGGGGACCTAATGAATCCTCGACTCAATGCCCTACACCACATAGATATTTGCCGCCGACTTGACGAATATCCCAAAGATGTTTTACAGTCCTCCAGTGCACGGATCTAAAATAAACAAACCACACAAGAGGAAATAAAAGAAAGTTATTTTTAAACGTCATATCCTGTACACAAAAGTAATTTCGATTTCTATAAGGTTTCTCTTTCAAGAACGAACTTTTAACTTGGGACTTCAGTCCCAAGTTCTTCCAGTCCAAGTATTCATAGTTATTTCACTTTATTTAATAAATAATTACAGGTTGATTGGTATCAAAAATAAATTCTTTAGAAAATAAACTGGAATTAGACATTACAATTTTAATTCTAGTTTACTTACCATTCCTTCCAGACTGATCTCTTGCACCACTCTGGTTCATGCCTTGAGCCATATGTGGTTTGGGGAGTGAGACCTACATGGGGCGACTTTATGAAGGGACAAACATACTGACAAACAAATTTTGGATTTTAGTAAATAGATTTTAGGTTTAGGTAATAAATATTTTAAAAATTGAATAATTTTTCGATTTATCTAACTACGTTTTTTATCAGTATACATCCTTTTTTTTAGCACAATATAAACTTATCTATGTTACAATATGTACTTGATAATAATAAAAAATTATAAAACTGTTAAAGGGATTTAAGGACGGCTTTCGTTGGAAAAATCAAGTTTTGTAATTTCATTTAGAACATCAAAATCTACAAACTCTCAAAGTTGCAAAACTTTCAGGTTGTTTCGAATTATATAGGAATCTAATTAATGGCAAGCTAATTATTGGTAAAAATCAATTTTTTAACAAATATAAATCCTTTTTCTACAATAATATAATTATTACATAGATTATATGATGTAAACATACAGCATAAAAACTTAAAATAAAAAGTAAATTCAACTGTTTGGAATCATTATCAAAATTTAAAAAATCCAAGTTCTTCTATCTTCACTTTTAGCCACTTCAGAGGTTCTTTTCAAGTATCTTTTGAAAGTGTCTTCTATTTTCTTTTCGGTGCAACTTTTCAGCAACGGTTTTAAAGCAGCACCTAAAAATAAATGCAAATATAATAAATATATTGTGCACATAGCTTTTATCAATGCAATACCAGCATTCAAGATTGAAAAATGCCATATGCCTAAACCAGTGACGGTTTGTACACTTTGGGATGTTCTGTTAGCAGACGGCAAGTATATATTAACTGGTTGCTTAGCAGCCGATTACACGGGTTGCATACGTGATGCTAACAGAATATCCAAAACAGTACATATAGTAACCTCTGCTGGCATCGGGTCATACATGGATTTATTTAAAATGCAAAAATACAATATAAAACTCAGATGTTTTATTTGAAAAACATAAATCTTAGATCCGTAGCTTTTTTTGGCAACTTTGTTATTATTAAAAATATGAAATCCATTAAATTAGCAAATACTTTTATTTTTTCATGCTAGATTACGATAATAAAAAAAGATTGAGCAGTGTGATACTGTTATATCACAGAGACTTGCACTTTAATGTTAATAAGTTACCCTGTATATTATTTTGTTTTTGAATTCCTACTTTACGATCTTTGAACGACCACAAAGAGAAAACTGTGAAATCATCGGGAAATGAATGCCCCTCCCCTAGCTTTTCTAATCCTCTATCGGCAGGTGCCAATTTCGAGTCCGTCCAGAACTTTAAATTTTCATACTATATTTAGTTAAATTGAAAGGAGCACAAGTTAATTGAAAATTGAGATAGGGAAGTAACATTCTTACCTCTACCTTGGATTTCTGAGAAAACTGAAAATTTTAAAAATTTAAATCTTTTAGAAATCAATAATAATGCATATTCCCTATGTTAACAACTGCTTAGCATCTACTCTGTACATTTATTATCATCTTTGATCATAAACAGAGCGAGGCAGACTTTGCTAAAGGGCAGTTATCTACGCTATCCTGTGCAGCTGTGTCTATAAAATTATGATGTGATGGTCGCTCTTCAAGATTTTATACGTGCGACTGCACAAAATTGAACATCAACTATACATTTGGCAAGGTTACGCTTCCCTCTTATCATGATACATTAAAAATGTTACTTACCCTTAATTAGCGTGGCCATAAAAAGAGCAGAAAAGTTCTTATGTTTGAAGCCTATTCAGAAATATTTCATTTTTTATCATGATTTGTCAGCAATCTTTTCCAAGCTCTTTTTACAAATTCGTTCACATTGTCTCCTCTAACTTTGGAAAACAGATCAGTCTAAAAAATCAGACACTCAGTAGTGTTAAATAAATTTGTGCTAAAAAGAAGAAAGAATTATAGAAGAACTAAAAGGTCTGTATGTGCAGGATGTTATGACATGATATTGCGAACATAAAAAAAATATAAGACACCCTACACATCAAACTCTCATTAATAATATCACTGTGCATTGATTTTTTGAGTAAGATTTCTGCAACGTGGCAGAAAGTAAAATTTACAAAAAGAATTCATTTGCCCTCAAAGGCAAATTCAGTATCATACGACATATACGGCAAAATAAGCATAAAACACTTGTTTTTACACCAATGAACGATTTCTGAAAAGATTTCCACTTTTTAATTTTTTTCAGGTAACATATACATAGATTTTCAAAAAAACTGCTGGTTGCCATAAATGCTATCCAAAGAGTTTTGTACAGTGATATTCTAAAAAGTATTACTTACAGATTTTTGCATATTTAAGGGATCTCCCAAAAACTGTTCAACTTCCAGTAGAAGTTCATTATTTTCACATAGTAAAGGTAAATTCAAGTTTACCCATATATTTTCTAATTTCTTCATTATGTTGTGTTTTTTATATACCTTATATTTCATTTTTCAAGTGAAGAGATTATTATTTCAGTCATGTTCAACCTTCATATAATTTGCTTTAGATATTCTGAAAATAATAATAAATCCTTATTACTTAACAATCTAAAATACTATAAAATACTGCAGGTTACCATGAATATTTTGCTGGTGAGTTACTCATTCAACTATTTATTACCGTTATTACTGCACAATAATAATAATAAACGAATGAAAGGAATGTGATAAAATATTAATAATCACCCTTGCACACTATTTACTAAAAACACATAACGTAAAAGACTGATTAAATAGATGTTAAAAAAGCATATATAAATAATTGGTTCAAACAGAAACTGCAAAACAAAAACGATCAGAACAAATACCGAAAACTGAATGGCGGCTTATAATGGCTTTACGGGGATTTACTGTTGGCACTGAGTTTGCGTAGTACGTCTTTTATGACCCGTGCATACTGACGTCACACACATGCTGTCTCATTTTTATATTAGCGGAGAAATTTAAATAGCTGTATTAATTAAAAAGAAAATATTTTTAATGATTTTATGATGGTATGAACGTATGAAATATATAATAATAATTGCTACAACCCATAACCAGGAAACCAGGCCCCAGAAGCTATAAGCTTGTGCGGGAGGGAGGGGAGCGATTATTATTATTATATTAATATACTTTAGTGTACTTGCCTATATGGCTCCGCTGCCTCGTCTTACACGCACATATCCACTCTGCGGCTCGGTGTAAAGAGTAGTAAAGAGTATTCCATAAAGTACAGAAAATATAATTAATTTAAAACACGGGAGAAGCAATTTTCGGATATTCCATAATAGTTTTAATTCTTTGTTTAGAGAACTACATAATGTAGTATTTAATAACAATAAGAAAAATGTGTATTCATAGAGGTCCTTCTTAAGCTCTCAAAATTATATGTAACGGGTGTTTTTTTAAATTTGGCGTCAGAGCAAGCAATGAGAGTTCGATTGTGAACGCACCTTTGAATGTCGCCACGCCGCAGTGTATCTAAACCTAACCTCACTTTTAAGTTTTGACATTTGAAAAATAGTGGTCTATTCACAACAAACTCATAGTCATAGCTAACTAGGACGCCAAATTTAAAAAAACACCCGTTACTATGGCTTGCAAAAAAATCGCATACACTTTAAAAATCAAGTAACCGAGTTTTGATGTAGCTTTTGCTATGTAAACGTGACCTTTCTGACTTTTGACATTACATTTTTGACAGATAAATCTGTCATTACGAAAATAAAACAAAATAAGTTTAACCGATTGACACTGACAACTTAAAAGTTAAGACTGACTTAATACAATAAAAAATAGGTGTAAGCGAATTTTTTGCAAGCCAGTGTACATGTAACAGACTATTCTTAAAAAAACATCCTTATCTGAAGTTCAGACCGGCTTTTTTCTGACTTTGAAGTCACGGGCCTACCATGATCTAAACTGAACGTCCAGTGAACATCTTTTGTTAAAATAGATTTCTAGAATAATTGTTAATCTTAATCTACAAATTGTTTGTTTGTAATCATTTTGTAATTCCTATTAGAACGTATTATGGACCCAAATCGAACGTCTGCCGGACATGTTTTGTTGTACTTCTGTAAAACGTTCCCCTATGAACGTCCTTTTATGGACCCAAACCAATCGTTCGCTGGACGTCTTATGCTGTACTTCTGAAAAACGTTCTCATGTGCACGTCCGCCAGACGTCTGTACCATGTCCTGGGACTCAAGGGCCTGTTATGGGCCCAAAACAAACGTCCGTTTGACGTATCTTGTTGTACTTCTGAAAAACGTCTGCGTGTGAACGTCCGTATCATGTCCTGGGATTCAAGGACCTATACTATGGGCCCAAAACGAACGTCCGCTGGACGTCTGTTGTTGTACTTCTGAGAACGTCCGCGTGTGAACATCCGCCAGACGTCCTTATTATGTCCTGGGATTTAAGGTTCTACTATGTACCCAAAACAAACCTCCGCTGGACGTCTTTTGTTGTACTCCTAAAAAACGTCCTCGTGCGAGTGTCCAGCAGACGTCCATTTTACATCCTCGGACCTACAGTGGACCTAAAAAGAATGTCCATCAGGCAATGTGTGCTATTAGGGTTTGGCACTTCAGCCCCAGTAGCAAGATCAATGTTTTCTCTACCATTTGTAGATATAGAGGCTTAACTAGCTCGATATAACAGTTTTATAGCCAAAAACTGTAACTTGTATCAGTGTTACCTCCAAAAACGGTACACATATTATAAACAGGTATAAAACATTAAAAATAGACTTCTACTTAAAATATATTTATTATTTTACAAAATTAAAATTTACATATAGGTATTTACACTATTATGTATAAAATAAAAGTATTATATTCCATCCCATTATATCATCTACTTCCAAGCCTTTTCACATTATTTTTTTAATAGTATGGTATTATAAATATCAGTTCTTCGTTGAGGATATATTGGAATTTGTTGCCTTACTTCATTACATTGCGCCAGATCCACATCATAAAAGATTATTTCTTCTCCATGTTCAGCTTGTGCTACAACCTTACCCCAAGGATTCGTAACTTGAGAATGTCCCCAAGCGATATAACCCTGTTCAGATCTAGCAGGACTGATTGCAAAAACAAAAACTTGGTTATCTAATGCTCTAGATCTCTGCACTAACTCCCAGTGTATAGGCCCCGTAGTCATATTAAATGCACCAGGATAAATAAGAACTTCACAACCTTGAAGCCTGTACAACTTGGCCAACTCTTCAAAACGTAAATCATAACAAATTCCAAGACCTACTTTGATATCGCCAATATTGAATGTAGCTAAATCATCCCCTGCACTTAATGCATCAGATTCCTTGAATGTAATTCCTCCGGGGATATCAATATCAAATAAATGCATTTTTCGATATTTTGCAATCAATTCACCATCAGGATTCCAAACGGTGCAAGTATTATATAATTTAGAATTTTCTGTTTCTGGAATTGTACCTCCAACTAGGTATACTGCATTGTCCTTTGCAGCTTTCGACAGGGTTTTACAAGTCGGGCCATCCGGAATGCTTTCAGCGTATTCCTTAAAGAATTTTACTCCATATGGCGAATTAAAACATTCTGGTAATGATACTAATTGGGCACCTCCCTCTTTTGCTTTACGTATATAATTTACTGCATTTTCTACATTCTTAGTACGATCTTTACCAACTTGTAATTGCAGTAGAGCTGCTCGAAAACCCCTCTGCATTGTGCTTGCTTGTCTGGAAAAATTTGGACTACGGCAAGGATTAATAAATTGCGAAAGATAATGTTTGTAACACTTTAGATAACGGATAGTTAACAACATTTGTTCTCATCAATTACACAAAAATCTCCAAAGTATAATTGCCTTTACATAACCTCAAATATGTGTAGTGATAAGGATGATGATTCTACAAAATAGTGCTAATACATTTTTAATTATTGAGTTTTTAAAACTATTATGATTTTTACATTAATTAACGTACTGTTTGCATATCATAAATGTTTAATCTTTTTATTTGCAGAGTGCTGGCAATCTGGTAACAATAATGAATGGTAATAAAAAATATTCTTCAAATTCATCATTCAGTTACATCATTACGGAGGTTTAAAAGAAAGAATAACAATATCTTTCTAAAAAGTGATATTTTAACATTCCAAGAATTTAACGTAAATTAATAAAATCAGCTATTTCTATAAATAGTTCGAATTTCCCACAATTTCTACGTTATAAGGGATAACCAATCAGAAATCAGCGTGTGTACGTTGTTTAAGGCGGGATTTACTTTTAAACTCCCTTAAATTCATTTTTAAAATTGCGACCACGCAGACACAAATATTTATTCGCCTATTTATTAAATATTCTATTAGATCTAATAATAAAAGAAATTAAAATAATATAGGAAATTAATAGCTTTTTCTACATTTATGGAAAATAGAATTTGTTCAAGTGTTATCGAGAATCTTCTGTAATAAATAAACACTTCATATAGTTTTATATTGGTTTTTCTTAGATTAAAAGAAACTGTGCTACAAAGTGTCCAAAAATGTGTGGCAAATGTATTTTGTCACACATTTTATCGTACAGCTGTGGAAAAAACTGCTAGAGACAATATATTGTGTCGCTTGTTACTATGGGAGACAAACCCACAGTATTTTGGTACTTGCTCAAAATAAACAACAACAATGGTAATGGTAATTTTTATTATTTTGTCAAGTTGATCTCATACTGATTACTTTTATGTACTGGTTTCAAGATTCTTAGGTATATATAGTATATAAAACTGTTATAGAAAACACTTGTGTTTGTATATCTAGCACAAAGTGTCATTCCTGCTCTCAAGATATAGCTTAAACTTATCAATCTATCATTTTGCACTCTTAATACACCAATACGCAATCCAACTCGAAAATTTTTAACCAATCAAATTACAGAATTTTTCAAACTGAGACCAATGAAATTAATTTATAGTGACAATCCAACTCGAAAATTTTTAACCAATCAAATTACAGAATTTTTCAAATTGGGACCAATGAAATTAGTTTTATAGTGAAAACACCACTAGTGGTTTTTTCACTAAGAAAAAACCACTTGTCAAAATGAAATGTCAAATTTAATTAAATTAATATTAACTACACACACTAAATAAAAATTTGCTCGGTGGATTGTCAAGCCGAATACAACTCGTGGTCTAATTTTTTCTTGCAAAATTTATCGTTTAAGACATTTGTAGCTTTTGCTATTGGAAAATTACACTCGTCTCCTGCGTCGACTTGTGTAATTTTCGTTGTAAAGCTACTCATATCTGAAACGACAAATTTTGTCGGAAAAAATCAGACCACTTGTGATATATATAAAAAAACACTAAATGGTTTTTTCTCAATGAAAAAATTGATGTCAAAATGAAATGTCAAATTTAATTAAATTAATATTAACTTAATAAAAATTTGCTCGATGGATTGTCAAGCCAAGTTCAACTCGTGGTTTAATTTTTTCTTGCAAAATTTGTCGTTTAAGATATTTGTAGCTATGTATTGCTTTTGAAAAATTACACTCGTCTCCTTCGTCGACTTGTGTAATTTTTCGTTGCAAAAGCTACTCATTTCTCAAGTGACAAGTTTTGTCGGAAAAATTTAGACCACTTGTTAAATTATATATGATAAGACTTCAGGCTAAAACCAATTAAAAAAAAAACAAATGCGTTAAAACAATTTCAGACAATACAATGTTATTGGATATCTGGCTGCTTGTGCAACTTTATTGGATGTCACCAAGGATCAGTCGCGGCTTGCCGGGTGAGGCTGAGCCTCACCAAAGCAAAACCAAATAATTACGAAATAAAATCTAAATATTTTATCGTCAAAGTATTTTTTAATACTGTGTTAATAAATTTATGTTATTGATACTTTCTAGATTAAAAATATTAAATTTAATATAAATGAGCTTATTTTATAAACAAAAATGTATTTATATGTGCATACCCAACGCAGCATGATCAACTATCATGCGAATAGAATGGATAAGGCTCAAAATTTCAAGTTTCAGTTCATGCATCTGTATGCATTCGCTGGCTCGTTGCAGCGGCTTGGTTATCGTATACTCTTCCTACTGGCAGAACTGAGGCTGAGATTTCCCAGCTTCGCGAATCAATGAAAGATCAGGATTCGTATCATGTTATTTTACCGTCGCGACCTCCGTCCGAATACCACCGAAGGCGATTTATTTCATGTTTTACTTTTCAACATCGGATTTTAACGTAATTAACTTGTGTGCTATGTATTTATTTAAGCTTAGCTAATCAGGTGCTTTTATAAGGTATTCACGGGAATGTTTAGGTATATTAGTGAAAAAAGTCGGGGATTTTAATTAAGCAGTTAGTAAAAATTTTTGTTTTAGATGCATGGAAATGATCCCCAATATGATCGCGTGATGTGTTTACTAGAAACACCATTTTTAAGGTGTAATGAAATAGAACCGCAACAAATTTTAGAGCAACGCTCGGCGCCAAAAATCATGTTATGTCTTCTGACAAATTACAAAATCGGGCTTTTCATAATTATTCTTGGTATAAACTGCCATAAGTGGTTATGTGGCAGTAGTTACTGGGAACTGTTAAAAATGTATGATTAAAACAGTACAGGTTCTAATGATGAAAAAATTTTAGGCATAAAAAATATAGCAATACCAAAGAAAGTATTGAAAATTTTCTAGGTCTCAATAAGCGTATTGTAATGCTTCTACAGTAATGGAAACTTTGCAAGAACGTGCATATTTAAATAAAATTTTATACGATGAGACTGTAAAAAATCGGCAGCTTGTGTGTTATTTAATTGGCGTTACAATTTTATTAGGCAATTAGAAATAGCCATTTCAGGGCCATGATGAATCGACTACTCAGATAATCGTGGCAATTTTAAATAAATGTTCGAGTGCTTGATTAAGCGCAATGTATAAATTAACAAACATTCTTACTGGTCAGCCAAAAACTATTCAAAATCAATTCATTTTTGTGGCGAGAATTACTTAAGAGAATCTATTGACAGTGAAATAATAATGCAAATTATTTTGCAATAATTGCTGATGATACAACAGATATTAGTGAAAAGTCACAATGTTTGTAAATAACATAAATTTAAAAGAACGATTTTTAGGAAATTTTGTCATGTGCTGATAGAACTGCAAATGAATTATTTGATATAATAGCTAACTTTTAGAGACCTTTAATTTTAAACTAGAATTAGTTGCCCAATATTACAATGATGCTAGCGTTATGGTCATAGAGTTAAACTGCCTGAAATTAAATTTGGTGCACCTTTAGCATTATTTATACATTGCGCCGCTCACAGATTAAATTGGATTTAAATTGCAGCGAGCCTCACCTTCCTAATAAGCCACGAGCCGCCATTGATAAGGATCTTCAGCCTTTCATTTTCAACATCAACAGATTGGTTCTGGTATGGCTCTAAAGTGAAAATGAAAACCAGAAACAAATGAATTGTTTACTATGGGAGTTGAAATTACTGAACTATGTACTTCTACGATTACTATACGAGTAATTTCTTAATCTTCTAAAAGACTAAACTAAAGAGTAATAAGTATTAAGCAATAAACTCTAAATAAATCTTAGTTTATTTATTAAAAATTTTTACACTCAACACAATTTAATTTATTATTATTATGAAAATTTTTGGCATTTAATAAATGATGCTTATAAAGTCTATAATATAATTTCATTTTTAAAGCTTCTAGATAATTCTTTGTGCGGCAATACAACAGAATTTAACAATATTGTCTCAGATGGCACACTCACACAACAACCTAAAATTGTAATAGACGGATTCAGTCTTCCATCATGATTGAATAGTGGTGGGTTCTCCATTTTTGCAAAAGGCTTATTAGGATCAGGATCTGAAGGTGTTCCTTCAACACGTGTCCAGCGTCCAACTCGAGAATTATGTCCCACAATACTATGTAGGACAAGACTGTGGTTTTCTATCACTGCATCTGCTAGAATAATACTCTCCTTTATTCGAACACCGGGTCCGATAGTCACACCTGGTCCTATGCTCACATTAGGTCCTATCTGCAACATAAGATTTTTTATTGTTCAAGTATTTTTTCAGGAAATGACCTGATAGTTACCACTGCAGTATGATGTATGGTGGCACTAGGGTGGATGTGAACATCTGGTAGAATGTCACAAATCTTGTTAGAAGGTTCACCAGCAGCAGCAACATTGGGTTGGCATAATCGCTCAGGATGCTTGATACGGTACAGTTCTAAGTAATGTCTATTAGCGTAAATAGCAGATCCAGCAGTTTTCAATTGAGACCACCAATTGTTTACCTGAAAGATTAAGCTTATATTCAATTATTTATCTATATATAAAAATCTGATACCTGTAAAGCAAAAATTTGTCCACTGCCTGCTAATGGGGTTAAAATTTCTTGTTCCAGTTGAATATGACCAGTGTCTTTATTTCCATTTCTTAAGAATATATAATGTCAATAAAATATTTGATATACTATTTGTACGTACTACGATTTACCTGTAAAAATCTTGTTGCTTAGAATTAAATGCTTCTCCAATTGTATGGAAAATATCCAAAGAGAAAACATATATACCACAATTAATTAAAGTAGATACATATGAACTGGGTTTTTCAACGTAATGAGTTACTTCATGCGTTGTCTTATCAGTAGCCATACAACCATAATGTAACGATTGTTGCCTAGTAGCTTCCGTACCCATAACTGTTACCTAAATTAAACAATACATACAAAATTTCAGAAATATTAACAGTAATCACTTTTCAATTTACCAATGCTTTCTTTCCTTTTTCTTTATGAAATTCGTATAATTCATGTAAAGGAAAGTCAGCACAAACATCGCCATTCATTACAAAAAATGCATCAGGACTGCCACATCTGATTTGATCACGAAAATGATATAAACCTCCTGCTGTTCCTAATGCTGTGAATTCTTGCAAATACCTATAACATGCATGGAAAACTACATTCAGAAGATAAATAATGTAAGAACATTAATTCACCTTATGTTTATATTGTACTGATGTTGCATATCTGTAACAAACTGTTGGATTTGTGCCGCAGGATAATAACCTATCAACAGAATTTCTTTTACTTCCTCTAATGAGCTGCATGCTTCAATATGATGTTGTATTAACGGCAGGCCAGCAACAGTGAATAGAGGTTTTGGAATATCAAGGGATAACGGGCGAAATCTTGTGCCTATAAAAAGTTATTGTATATAATCATAAATAAAAATTATAGAGAATTGACAATTACTAATAAGTAGTATTAATTTATGAAATATACCTTTTTGAGGTCCTCCTATTAAAATAATAGCTTTCAACATAATTGTGCGTTTTTTAGTAAAAGATAATTGCTAATAAATTAATTCAAAAGACACGTCTTAAAAATAAACGTCAGTTTTGACAAGTGTTGTGTTGACATTTTGATATGACGATCCCGCCAAATAAAATCCCGTGATCTGAAAATCCCACTGGATCAAACGTGTCGATGGTAAATATTAGAGTTCCTAAATGAAAACTTTAGAGCTCAGTTCATATCTAGAAAATATTACGAAAATATATTTATTTTATTTTGACATGATAATCGTCTTTATTGGCACTCAATTTGCGGGCGTAATTTGGCTTTTTTAGCCCGAGGGCGTATAAAGTTGCTAAGATACAAAGAAAACGTTTCTATAGAGTTCTAACAATTTTAATAAATAATTATAACTATTACATTTTTTCAAAATGAAATGTGCAATTGTTTGCAATTATCCTTTCCATGAAGCAAAATAAAATAAAACGTTGTATGTACCACGGGCATAATCAAGATAATGGCCCTCGAGAAATTAAAAGCCCTCCTTCGTCGGGCTTTAAACATTCTCTCATGCCATAATCTAATAGATTATGCCCTTAATACATAAATAACTATTGTAATCACTTTTTGATTCCATGTACAACCTCTTATAGCCCAGGAGCTGGCGACCAAAAAGTGTAAAGAGTTTTGTAAAGTCTAATATTTTAATATTAGCTTATATTGAGTGTGTAAATAAATATCCTATACAAAATAAACTCGGATATGGGGACAGTCGGCGTCAGCGCAGCTTGAAAGTTGTAACAAGAAATAGTGTCATCTAAGTGTTTTCTAAAAGCTGAAAATTGATCACTAAGCAGTTTATGTAATAAGAAACTGGAAAACAGTCGTTAGGCAGCATAATGATCGAACGCGTTGCATCAGCACCAGTGCTGTGGTCGCATGTCTTCAAAATGAGGTCAATGTAAAGAAGTGATTTGAAAAAGCTGAAATTTGGTAAAATTGGTTAATTTATTGAATATAGTTCCTCAAAAAAACAGTCAGACTTCATTGTGATAGAACCGAGCTAGTCAGCAGTCGCTAGAAGTAACAACTGCTTCTAGAGGCTGCTGACCAGACAACAATAGAGTATAATCTTTATGCTCCTCATTATTATAAACGAACGTATGAGTTCATGCACTATTTGCTCCAATTCTAATAAACGAACAGATTGGCGTTAAAAGTGTTTCTGAAACGTAAAGCCCAACACAGCTAAGGGTACCCAGTAGTTTATGAAAACACCATTCAATTCCACAAGAGTGACAAATCGTAATACACAAAATTGTATTAAAAAAATACACTCTAATAAAATACTACCGAGCAGATCTTACCTTTATTTTTATCGACACATACAAGTAACGTTAATTTACTAGCAGTGTTACTAGTTACACCTTAGTTACCTTATAATAGAGGTGATTAATTCATAACATTGCAGGGTTAATAAAAATAGGGAAATGGGAGTGAATGCAATAAGGAATGAATGTCTTCACTATCTTACACTCTGTTCCAAGCAGCTATTATACTCGGATAGAGAGCAGCACATGAATCACTGATATAAATATTCTTCTATCTATGACTGCCTGAATAAGAGAGTTAGATAACGAAGTTCATTATAACGGTAGGAGGTAATAAAATCATTACATAACTGAGTAATGTAATGAATTACATGATTTGATTACTACTCCAATGAATGATATAATGAGGCAGCGTATATAAAATTTTGTATGATACACATGGGATAAAGATATAGGAGGATAAATCGGAATATTTCTAGAATGAATCACAAGATGGCGTTATGCGCGCGTGCTGATTAGAGATCCTTGATAATTATTATCAAGGATCTCTAGTGCTGATTAGAGTCACTACATCTAGTCACCTAGGCCAGCTGGTCGATCAGAGTAGCAAACCGCCGCCATATTGGGGCAGAGGAGGATGATTTTTAATAATGGACAAATTAAAACCACGTTTTACGTGCTTGACATATTAGAGGTTTGATCTTTCAGAATAAGAAAAACCTTTTAAAGTAAACGTGGATTTGATTAAATTCAATACAGAACAAATAATGAACAATTTCGTGCTTTGTTTGCCCCAATATGGTGGCGGTTTGCGGTACACTGGTCGACCAGCTGGCCTAGGTAATTAGATACAGTGACTCTAGTGCTGATCGCAGAACATACTTGTTTTGAAAGCGTCATTGTTCATACAGTAGTTGTCAAATTTTCAAACGGATTGGATATAAACACACACCGTTACTATCGATTCAAGTAAACAATTTGTACATTTTCTTAATTATGAATAAAAAAACGAGTTCCGTGCAGTAATAAAACATTTCTTTTTTAAAGGTTTAAATGCTAAACAAATAAAACTGGAGTTAGATGAAGTTCATGGTGAGTCTTCGCCTTCGTATGCAACAGTTGCAAACTGGGTTGCTGAATTTAAACACGGTAGAACAAGCATAGAAGATGCACCACATTGTCACAGACTAAAAACACTTACCAATGAAGAAACAATTGAAAACGTCCATGAAATTGTGATGAAGGATCGCCGAATAAAGTTGAGAGAGATAGCAGAGAAAGTAAGCATTTCGTACGACCATGTACTTTGCATCTTACATCAACCTTTGGACATGAGAAAGCTTAGTGCTAGATGGGTGCCACATCTGCTGACAATCGACCAAAACCGAGTTTGAATGACCATTTCTCAGCAATGTCTAGACATGTTCAAACATAATGAAAAAAACTTTTTGCGACATTTTATAACTGTTGACAAAACGTGGATTCACCACTACACTCCGGAGACAAAGGAGCAGTCAAGGCAATGGACAAAACGTGGTGAGCCAACTCCAAAGAAGGCAAAGACGATTCCATCTGCTGGAAAAGTCATGGCTACCGTATTTTGGAATTTCCGAGGAATGATTTTTATTGATTACTTGCAACACGGGAGGACAATAACGAACGAGTATTATGCGTCGTTATTAGACAGACTGAACAAAGAAATCAAAGCTAGTCTCATTTGGCAAAGAAAAAGGTCTTGTACCACCAAGATAACGCCTGAAAGTTCTTATTTTTGTGAAGGGTTGGTCTTGAAAAGTGTTGGACTAAATGTGTAGAGCTGAAGGGAGACTATGTAGAAAAATAAATACGATTTTCCCCAAATTGTTTTTTTTCGTCTTGTTCTAGAAATTTTTTGATTTATCCTCGTAATAGCACTAGTCTAATTTCATGACTCGGTCTTACTTTGAAAGTTTCACACTCTAATAATGATGCCTTTATCCCACTAGTAACATAAATAACTATTACCTACATGGAATAAATAAAAGGCTTCGCTGTAATAATCGTTCCAAATTATGTATAGATTTCATGGTTTGTGTTTCTTTAAAAATTCACCTATCGGTAGGTGAATTCTTTTTAAATAATTTTTCACCTACCGCTTTGTTATATTAACTATCTATATAAAGCTTAAAGGAATTGTACTGTCTGATATAAAAAAACAAAAACAGATTTTTTTCTCAAAGATATGTAAATATTTTATAGTATAACCAAAATAAACGACTATTAGAAGGTGACCAGACAACCCGCTTTTGGCAGGACAGTCTTGCTTTTGTTTCACGTGTTCCGGTGCCCACAAAATCTTCAAAATGTCCCGCTTTTCATGGATAATCTTGATTTGACGAACATAGACAGCAAAACAGTTACATTACGTTTATTGGTTAAAACAATAAACGTAAATGTAAACTTTTTAATTAATTTTCTTCTAACTTCTAAATTGCAGTAGACTATATTTAATATTGGTATCCAACGAATTTATATTTCTTTACAAAAACTAGATATCATTTATCTTAAATTAATTTGACCGTGCCAATTATATAAATAAATGTCGCACACTTTATTTGGGTTTAAATACAAACCCTGAGTTAACATTAATTACAAGAAATAACCGTAGTTGCATCTATATAATGCCAATCACACTTATTATCAAACAAAATTAAAATCTGTAAAATAGGGGAAGCCCACTCAACTAACAACAGCTGTTCTTGGCAATGACGAAGACATGAAAAAGATATTTTTTACTTAATTATTTTAATGCGCCAAAAATATACCGAGAGGCACCAAACTATTACATTCCATTAAGCATCACTTTGGAATATTAATTGTGGCATGCAAAAAGGATTAGAGGCACTAATTTTCATATCAATTTCTATTCCAGCGCTACTTGGGCAAAAGCATCTGGCTACCGATAAGCATAAACTATATGTAAATGTTGCCGCCTCTTCTTCTAAGTTACAAGATTTTTCCGTAAGTGATTTCGGAAAAGACAAACAGTTAGCGTTAGCTGAAGGACTGTTTGAATTTTATACTATTAATAAAAATCAGAGTTTTCGGTCAATGGATTGCACATCTAAAAATAATTCAAAAATTGTTCGAAAAGCTTGCTTAATAAATTATTTATGAGGGAGGGCATCCCTAATGTACCGCCTTATCGATTCTGAAAAAATCTGGCCACCTTAGACCACCTTATTAGCATTTACAATTAACACATAACCATTTTTTTGAATGAAGCCTGATCAATAACAACACATGTTAAAAGAAACAAAGTAAGCAACTGTTACATTTTGTCTGACAAATTTTACTGGATTCTAGTTTTGAAATGAGCATGTATAATTTGATTAATTTAAAAATATGTCAAAATGACCCATGTATGTAGTTACGTTGCAAAAATGTATTCGTGATTAGGTTTTGTTGTTGAATTAGGTTAGGTTTTGGTAGGTGAAAAATGATTTAAAAGGAATTCACCTACCGAAAGGTGAATTTTTAAAGAAACACAAAGCACCTACCGGTAGGAACAATTTTTTCAGAAATTCGTTACCTACCAGTAGGAACATAATACACTCCCAATAAAATATTAACTTCAAACTTCTTAGAATTTGCTGATCTGATTAACAATATCTACACAATAATACAATGACAAAAAATGCATAAATATTTATTTTTTATGAAAATTAACCTGGTACAACTTGATGTAATTAATACAAAAAAACTAAAGATTAAAATTTACACTCACTTCATAAAATTTTGTACAACAAAACATAGCGCAATAAAATTTTGTTAACACTGAACTATTAACATTTATTTTATCAGACTTCCTTATTTTTATCTTTAATCACAGCTGTTAATAGAAAATTTCAAACGGAAATAGTGTAAATTTTTAAAATTAGATATTTATAAAAAATTTAAATGATTTTAAAGCGCTGTATTTATAATCCATCATCAATCTATAACCAATGTTATGCTTCCAGAATTCCATATATTTTAATTGGAAACAAAATGATTACAAGTGAAAAATTAAAAATATTTCAGTCTCTAAAGAATTCAAACCAGTTGAAAACCAAACTTAGTTAAATATCCTTGTAGATGTGTGAGAGATTGTTGATCAATATTATTTACAAAAGTTGGCAGACGACCTGGTTGAGAATTGCCTAATAACGCTAGATTCTGAGCAAGATATTCTCGTGGTTCGTTCACACCTGAAAGTATACATAATTTTAAGTTAATAGTTTTCATTGTTATGTTATTATTCAATGATACATACCTTGAAGTGGATCAGATTTTGTATTATTTGCAAAGTTTAATTTTGCACTAGTTGTTTGATAAGTTGGTGTGTCATCAACTTCAATGAAATGATCATCAGGAAAAGTACTATCGTCCACTTGGCCTTCGAAGAAGTTTATTAAAGCCTGCAAATTATTTTAGCAAAACAGTTAATTTAACTATTTAAACTTTAATTCACATTCCTCTTACTTGTAGTAATGGCGACCAGTATTTCTGATATGTTCCAGTATACATTGCTTGACAATCACATAAAAGTTTAACAACTCCACAAGCTACTATTTTTCGTTCGACTCCTCCAGAAACTTTTTGCAGATCTGTTAAGAACAATTTCTCAAGTACCATTCCAAACATTCTAAAATAAAGATTTATGGGATATAATAATCAGTATTAATATTTAAAATTTTTGGCATACTTACTGGGCTTGAATTCCATCAACAGTCGTTACAAGTTCGTTTGCAGAAAATTTAATAGTGTATAGGCAAAAGAACACTATTGTGCCAATAACATACTTAGTTGTTTTACTCGAAGACAATCTTTGAAAAAGCAAAAAGAATATTTGTTTGTGATATGGTGCCAGAGCTTCGCTACAAGATAAAATAATAAAATGTAACATAAATAGAGTAATTTTAAATCAAGTATGTATTTTCAAAGTATGTGATATGGAAGCGCTAGTTGAAATTCTTGTTTTACTGTCAACAAAATATGTACAATAGAGGAAATACTGTTATCCTATACACTATTATAAATAAATGATAGATTCCTTCTGATATACACCTTTTGAACTTGAGCTAGCCTTGGTGAATCACAGAATAGTTAGTTAGCTTAATACTTACATTGGAACATATTGGATAATGTTCTGCATAAGATAAAAGCCTTCGTGATCATTAGCTTTAGATGCAATCAGTTTTTGAAAAACACCCAACAAACCAGCCTAAAGCAACAAAATACAAATTAATATCAAACATTATTAATTTATGCTTTAAGGAGGTTACAGCAGATCTTTGCGGGGTAAAGGGTAAGGGAATATGCTTTTACATAGGATCTAACAAGAAATAAACCAATCGATGAAAAAATAAATTAACATTCTTAAAACTGAACAAAATAATTTTATTATGAATGCCTATAATGCATTTATTAATTATTTGTGTATATTAAAATAATTTAAGTCGATTGGAGTGCATTTGTTTAACCAGGCGCGGATTCACGGGGGGGGGGAATGGGGGAAATTCCCCCCCAAAATGTATACGTAAGATAGAAACAAATAATGTTTGGTTAATTATTCTGTATTAAAATAATTCTTTTTCCAAAAATTTCCCCTCCCCCCAAATAATTCTCTGGATCCGCCCATGGTTTAACTGTTCAAAGTGTAAATATAAATGTAAATAGGTTAAGAATCGTGGCAACACCTCAAAGAAATCAGTCAATTTTGTTGATAGCAATATTTGGTTTCAGCTTTCAGAGTTTGAGTTGACATCCTAACCTCCAAATGTCAATCCCAAAATATAAGTGGAAACATTTTGAATGTTTGTAATCTCGCATGCAATTATAGATGGGAATATTCTATTTTTTTTTAACTTCTATATAGTCTAAAGATGACAATCTGCTAAGCAGATTCAAGAAATATATAAAAAGTTGCTGAAGTTTAATATATTTTTAAAATTAGTATGTAGTCTTTGTATTACTGATTTCGCAGGGCCGTAGCTAGCAAATTTCGCGCCGTGGGCAAGGGACATTTTTTGCGCCCCCCCCCTCAATTTTTAAATAAGTTTATTTAAAATGTAAATTATATTATTTGTATTGGTAAAATAAAATTATTCAATTGTTTAAATGTAAATTGTATTTCAAACAAAAAATAAGTAGTAGTTTACAAAATTAAGAAGAATATTTTAACAACACATAATAAGTACATCATACATACAGAGCGATTCTAAGTATAGAATAAATTCGATGAAAGGGAAAGTATTGATTTTTAGAAAAATTGCAAAAACACGTCAATTTTGTTTTTAAAGTCCGCATTTTTTGACATAATATTTGAATATACAGAGTGATGTGTTTAAGTGCGGTGACGTCATAGGCACCTTTTTAAATAGCAACTTTTATTTTTTATTCCATATTCTGACACAAAACCAGAAACAAGTGGATTAATCCACCTCAATAATAGGATTGGAAACGCCTTTGGCGTAAGCCATAATTCCAAGAATTGCACGGCTCAATGATGATGATGATTTTGACACTTCATCTAATTATCAACATGGTAATGTAATAAGTTTATCTTACATAAATTTTGAAAAAACAATTATGAAGACGGGAAAGTGCTATAGTCACCACACTTAAACGCATCACCCTGTATATCCAACACCGTGATTTGCTGCCGCCACTGCGGCGCGCGAACGAGTTTGTCTATAGGTGAATACGTGTAACTGCGTGCAACCCAGCAACTCCAGGTTAACTCAAAGTGTTTTACTTTGCGCCATCTAAAATTTGCACCTTGTGAAACATGCTTTTACATTTTGCAATATTTTCGTCGAATTAACTTTGGTATTCTGATTATTAATGCAGAAGACTGAATTGTTTGATATAATTTGATTAATAAAATGACATGATTATTAGTTAATACAATAAAATATAGATTATTATAATAGTCATTATATATATATATATGTCATCATTCTGTTCTGTTATCTGAATTCGCGCGCTATGACATGTTGCCACATCTCTACTGTCTTTCCACATATGTCGTCAGAACTCGAGGGTTAAATTTCACGTCATTCTCTACATTTTTACATTTCGCTGCATCCTCCTTAACACAAATAATTCATACTTACAAGTTTATCCTGCGCAATTACTTGTGGAGCAGCTTGAGTAAGAAAAGCACATAACAATCTAACTAATGGACTAATATTCGCCGGCCGTTCCCACAAAACTGGTGACAGTAAACAAGGCAATAACTGCATGTAAGGTTCTGGAATGCTGCCAGTTGGTGTTAATTCCATTAAGAGAGATAATAATTGGAATACATATGGAATAAATTCTGTTGAGCAAAAACACATCAAATTATTGTATTACAGTTTTTAAAGTTTGAACGATTATTTTTTTACCTTGAATATCTTGTTGTAAAATTCCTTGAAATATCGGAAAGAGTATATCTTCAAATGATCTAACGGCGGCAGTATTGCTTCGACATACGATTCTAGTAAATAGCAAAGAATTAATTTAAATTAAAAAATGTTTAGGTTTTAAGAAATACCTTATAGATAACGAGAAAGTTTCAAATAAGAAGTGATTAAAATGAGGTTTTGATGGGTTTTTAGTTACAAATTGTAATTTTTCTGTTAATTTTGGCAGTAGGACAGTTAAGTAAGGAAGAACCCTTTCTTGTAATGTAGAGAAGCTTCTCATTATTGCTAAAATATAAAATTATTTTAATATCTTGTAACTCTGCAAAGTTTATTTCATGCTTGAATACCTTTCATAGTATACTCATTTTCTTCAGAAACTGGTTTTTCTAATGTCGAAAAAAGATTTGATAGCAAATCGCCAGCTAATGGAGCTAATTCTTCACCTTTTATCCTAAAATAAGTTTATTTATTAAATTAATTTTAATTCTTAAAAACTGGTGACCTACATTGGTAAGGCACTGACATTTTTATCTCTCATAACTAAAAGTTTTTCTATTGTGCAAGCTGCGTAAGTATGAACAACAGCACTTTCACTTGTAAGATGCCTTATTAGCTGTGGTACTGTACCAACAACCATATCCCTTGGCAGTATAGAACGGAAAGTCATAATATACTTAATTGCATCTGCTTTTAGAACTGGTAATTCATCAACTAAAACAAATTCAAACATGTTTTGTAATTAAATTGATGTAATAGAAAGTCAATTATTTACCATTGGGCCTTTCTAATTCTGGTAAGATATGTTGTTGACAAAACTGTGGAATTGACACTAACTGACTGGTTTGTGTGACACCATGTTTTTGTGTGGCCCCCCTACTAACCAAAGATGTAACCAAATACAAAGCAGCATCTTTACTACGCCAGTTTTGTGTAGGATTTTCCGTATATTTCGTTAGCATAACCTGCAATTACGTTTGTAGTTTAATGTTTGAAAAGAATAAATGAGAAATGTTAAGTATTTACTTGTAAGTACTGCCCAAAGATCTGCATAATACGTTGCTCAAAGTTCTGACTAAGAGTGCTCACGAGATCACAAGCAGCACGCCTGCGTGTGCCAACATCAGAACCTTCTATGTCACGACGAATATATTCTTCTGGATTATCTTCAAACAATTCTTCATCGGAAGCTAAAATTTAAATGAGTACGTTTTATTGGTTCACGTAACAGCACATTATAATGAGTCAATCAAAATGATTGTGATTATTTTTATTAGCTACGTTAGTAGCACTAAAAGTTTTCAACTCTTTCAAACTGTCAAGGTTGTTTATTTTATTTTTTTCTTTATAAATCTGGTTTTAGACAGGTTGAAACAGTACAAAATAGTACAAACACAGCTAGTCTATACTAGAGTCTCAAATTATGGTCTCCTACTCTTTAATGTGAAGAGCCAATAGTAGGCCCACGATTGTAAATTCATTTCAGTCGATGGTGGAGACCATGCTAACCATAACTTACATGTAACATTTACTTACTACTTGTAACTACAGTTGTAACTACTTGTACTACATAGGTAACAAGTTTGCTATATAGATACCTATATCTGCAGGTAAGATACAACATAATATATCTGTGCTTGTTTCAGCAGATCAGGATTACAGGCATCTGTGCAGATATACCTGATGGCACACGAAGTATTGTCTACGAGATATTTCCATTATTAACAAAGGGAGATGCTTCAAATTCTGATGAAGTACATTTGGCTATAAAAGCTAGAATCTAACTTTATGATAGTCGAAAGGGTTCTGCCAATTTCACTGGAAGTGACGTCAACTTTTTTATTTTAAATAGCAACCCCCAATTTTTCTTAGCCAGTTGCTTTCAGCTTAAAATTCTCTGATCAATGACGTATCACAACATGATATTATTCTTCAAAATGTCCGCCAAATTTGAAATTTTGAAAATCATTAAGTAGGCTATTGAAGTGATACAAGATACGAGGGAAGATCAATATTTACGGTCCCTGATATAGAAAGAGAAAGAATTTTTAAAACATTATTTATTTATTTCTCAACATAATCTCCCTGGACTTCAATGTACTTGGTCCACCGATGTTCCAATGCTTCAATGCCTTTCAGGAAGAAGTTTTCCGGTTGCTCCTCAAACCAGCCATTTACTGCGGTCATAACTTCATTATCGTCTCCATATTTTTTTCCACGCAGGTTTTCCTTTAATTTTGGAAATAGATGGTAATCACTGGGTGCCAGGTCTGGTGAATATGGAGGGTGTTCTAGGATTTCAAAGCCAGCGTTCTATATGGCAGCCATGACAATGCAGCTCTTGTGGACTGGAGCGTTGTCCTGATGGAACAAAATTTTGTGTGCCAACTTTCCTGGTCTTTTTCGGTCGATGCTTTCGCGCAATTTTGGAATTAACCCTGCATAATAAGAACCCGTTATTGTGTGTCCACACTGCCAATAATCGATCATCAAAATTCCTTCTGCATCCCAGAACACTGTGGCCATAATCTTTCCAGCCGCCCGTTGAACTCGAAATTTGCGTGGAGGTGGAGAACCTCTGTGATGCCACTCCATACTTTGTCTTTTCGTCTCAGGATCAAAATGGTGCACCCATGTTTCATCCACAGTCACAAAGCGAGTGAGAAATTGCTTCCGATTGGCCTTCAGGTACTCCAAATTGGCTTCCGAATGCAGCACTCTAGAGCGTTTCTGATCGACGGTCAGCATCTTTGGAACCCAACGCGCCAAAATTTTTCTGAGATCAAGAACATTTCTTAAAATATTTTCAACTTACCCATAAGAGATGTTCGTTATTTCCGCGATATGGCGAATAGTCAGTCTTCTATCTGCCATTACCATATCATGGATCAAATTGATGTTTTTGTCAACGGTGACACAGACTGGACGCCCCACACCTTTCGCATGTTCGCAAGTTGTTCTGCCTAATCTAAACTCACGAGACATATTTTTCACTACTTGGTAAGAAGGGGCAGAGTCCCCTAAAACGTCTGTCATATCCTTGTGAATTTCAGTAGGTGTTAATCCTTTTTTTTGCAAATACTTTATCACCGCTCTGACTTCACTTTTTTCCATTTTTAAAAATTGTCTGTTATGGACCAGCTTAATTATTAATAACTTTCAAAGAACAACACGCACCTACGCAAAACTTGACACAACAAATAATTAGTAATGACAGTTCTCATAGAAAAATGAGTGACGATATCATGCAAAGCCTACTATGTCAGGGACCGTAAATACTGATCTACCCTCGTAAGTGCCATAAATTCTCGGCCTGATATAGAAAAAATAAACTTGGTAAAATTTAATAATTTTAATTTTTCAGTAGAAGCTCCCCTAATGTCAATACACTTATTACAACGTGGACTTAATAATTCAATGCCCTTGTAAAAATATTCTGACGTTTCTCCTTCAAAATGTTCAATTACAGCTGCTTGCAACTCGTTCTCGTCCTTAAAACGACGTCCCCTAAGGTCTTTCTTTAAATTGGAAGATAAATAATAGTCACTAGGAGCCATATCCGGACTGTATGGTGGATGATCCAATGCTTCAAAGCCGCATTCGCAAATGGCAGCTTGTGAAATTGCGGCAGTATAAACAGGTGCATTGTCGTGTAATAATAATGGAACACCTCTTGTCAATTTTCCTCAACGTTTTTCACAAATATTGTTTCTCAATTTATGCAATAGACGCATAATATGTACTGTTAACAGTTCTATTGTGTTCTTTAAAATCAATCAGTAAAATGCCGTCACAATCTCAGAATATTGTTGCCATAATTTTCTTTGTCGATTGAACGACTTTTGCCTTTTTGGGACGAGGTTCATTGGGTCGCTGCCATTCCATAAATTCCCTTTTGGATAGAGGATCATAATACAGAACCATTGTTTCATCTCCAGTGACAATGGACTCCAAAATCGGCTTTGGGTCGTCTCCACACAAGTTTAAAAACGAGCATGCACTTTCGACACGACATTGAACAGCAGAAAGAAGACGCGGTAGCCATCTTGCAGTAATTTTATTCATACCCAAATGGTCATGAAGAATTCGGCAAACATTTGTTTCCGAAATGTCAGACATCCTCCTAACTCCTTAACTTTCAAACAGTGATCTTCAGTGATTGCAACTTTTTGAGGCGTTACCGCTTCAAGAGATTCTTGCCTCAAACGGAAACATTTTGACCACTTTTTTACAGTGGAACATGAAGGAGATAAATTACCAAAACGCCATCTAAACGTTGTTTGATTTGATTAGTTATATTTGTTAAAAATTTAATGCCGTGCAGTACTCAATTTTCGTTAGTTGCGACATTTTCATGCACTCGTCACGATGCATGAGTGGCTACTAAAATCCATTACGCTTCTAGCCGTAATATATATAGTGTAGGCCTCTTACATATTTAACTCTGATGCAACCGTGTTTGAGCATGTTGGTACCTCTAGAAGCCTGCCGGGCCGAGAATTTATGGCGCTTACCTCGTAGATCTATCATAAATACAGGTCCATACCACTTTGCCCACCCGTCTTTTAGTACCATATTGCCCAACAGAAACTCCACTTCGCCTAATTGTTTAAATGTACCACATCGCCCAACTTTCCACCACGGATACGATGACGATGCTAGGGACACAACGACCACTTCGCCTAACTTTTATATAGACCCCCAACTCCCAAAAAATCACCACAGCGCCGAAAATCTGTTTGTTAGAAATCAGTTACTGCACACATAGCATAATATGCATGCATAATAATAGCAGCAAAGTTGTGCGAGCACAATTTAACCAAATCATATAGTTTAGGCACACTATACAAGTTAAAACGAAAAGGTTAATATTTCTTATTGATGTACATATAATATGTATGTACATGACATAATTGATGTCAATTACCAATTAAAAATTACGTTCTTGTGCAACCGTACGCAAAGTAGACACTTTCACTTCTTCTGTGTTACCCGGTATATAATACCTGATGCAGGACTCTGCTCTAGAGGACTGTGTTTCCATAGGATTTATATAGAACCACAGTCTTCTAGAATGATATTTTCTCCTTTTTTTCTTACAAAGAAATGGAATAATTCCTTTAAATAATGATAATAAAAACCTGCTGATTTGACATCGAGAAGGCCAATGGGCAAATAATACAGTGTGTTTCCCTTCACAGTTTAACACACTTCTATTCTTATTATTTATAATCCAATCAATTCCAAATTTTTATTCGAAGGCCTACTATGTGTCTTCAATTATTTGCATTTATCTTTGATCGAAGTAGGCTGGTGGTTTATAATAAATGGGGTTTCTAATTACACACATCTTTTAAGGGGTTCTATTCCTTAATAAATTAATTCCATTATAAATAACAAAGATATAGGGATGTCAAGCTATGAAGTGAACACTGTACAGGGTGTCCCAAAAATAACTAACAATACGTGAATACTAGATGGATGATGATGTGTAGAGAAAGTGTTTCCTATAACTTTTTTTTCTAAACTATTTGCTTTCCAAGTTACTTAAGGTTTAGGTTTTGAGTCCGGTCCTACACGTTCTGCTCCATACTCTCCTTCTGTTGCATTATTTTAAAATAAATTCAAGGTCTAATAACAGCATAAAAACCATTGGACTGCTGTGTAAGAAAATTACGTCAACAAACAAATGAAAAATCTAGGTCACCGCGTAATCATCACCTGGTTAACACATAAAATAAGATCAGATTGCAAACAACACTTTAATCTTATCTAAGCTATTAAAAATGTCACCGACCTGCGGTATCCTGGATAGGGGCAACCTTTGGCAATAGATGTTTATTTTCATTACATTTTTATTTTTCTTATCAGTTAAATTACTTACATTGTCACCCTCGTGATTTATTTGACCCAGATTCTTCATTTGTTTGTTGCACAGATAGCCTTCAACGTGCGTGACAAAACTTCGGTAGACGTTTAGAAGTTTGTTTGAGGCCTAATGTGGGAGATTTTGAACATTTTTTATAAAGATTGTTAAAATTACGTAAATTAATATTAAATTAAATTTGTTAAATAAGAGCAATTATTACTTGTTTATTGTTTCCAGCCTTATTTTGTGGAACTCCATAATCATGAAATAAATAAAGATTATTAAAAGTTTCACAGTTACAATTATTACCATCAATCCATTTTATTTAAAACAAAAAACTCCTTCGAATAAGCTCTTAATAATAAAAATAATTAGTTTGATGAACTATCATCAAACCTTTGGAACTTTTTTGCAACTATGCAGTTTATAACAAAATGCTTATTACGGTGATATGTCATGGTTTTATAAAGACTTGACCTTGACCAATATTCATGTTTTTAAATCAACTTCTCCAAATTTCTTCACAACTTTGCACATATCACTTGACAATGTTTTGACTATCCTAATGCTGGATGACTTATTATTTATTAAGAAATTGATGCAAAATATAACGTATTAGCAAAAACTATTGCAAAGAATTTTTTACAAATTAAAAAAATTTTTTTTTCAAGGTAGAGATTTTTTTTCTTCAGTTTTAGATTCTACCTTGGAGGTTTTTTATTCCTCTGCGTTATTGTTCGTTATTTTTGAGACACCCTGTATATCATTGTGTTTGTCTCGGTGCATAAATTCAATGTGAAAAGGTACATCAAGGCCAAGTTGGTTCACTTGGTCTTGACTTCAATAACATTTTGCAACAGAATGATATATAATTTTTCTGTTGTCAAAATTAACATATTTTTACCATCGTAGTTTGAGAGTTAATCATACCTTTAGTGGCAAAAGGTTTCAAGATTTTCCTATCTATTACAGAGACTACTAGACAAGATATTGTTCAATAAATTTTCCTTTGTGCTCAAATATAAGGATCTTTGTCAGGAATTACATTATAAAATCTTCTACCAGGTACCTGATTTGGATTAACTGGTACATAGGTTTATCACAAAAACTTTCTTCCTTCGGGCAAAACTGCTTGTTTTGTTTTATATTATTTATGTAACTTAATTTAGGTAATATAGCCTAAAAATAATTTTGATTCTTTTTGATTATTGCCAGTCTCTCAGACATACCAATGTAATTAAATAATAATCACAATCATTTTTACTCTCATAGTATAATACTTACGTCTAAATTCCATATTAGGAATTACTACTTTCTCACAAATACTATTTAAAACATTATTATCTTCAAATAAATTACGATAATGAGCCCTTTCACCAACAGAAGATAGAAATTGAAGAGCATTAGAAACCAACTACAACAAAAAACAAGTTGAAATAAACATACACAGGGCATGTATAGACAGTGTTGGTAAAACTTGGCTTTGGGTTTGAATTTTCATGTGTGAGCAAAGGAAAAATATCGCATATATCAATTTATCTGAAGAAGGTATATATTTTTTGCATACTTGCCATAGTCATTTTTTCCAAGGTAACTGCTAGGGAAAATTTTTAAAAAATAGTTGGACGTTTCTCAGATTAATTGCTATTCGCTATTTTTCCTTTGGTCAAATTCAAATAAAAATCTAAATCCAAAGCTAAATTTTACTAACACTGCATATGTGGGTAAGACTCTTCTCTGTAGACTCCTTTAAGAAATATAAATTTCTCAAGGCAATTAAAAAATATATAATACTCACTAAATCGTACTTAGGCTGCATTCCTGTGGAGACCAACAAACTCCAGATATCCGTCACAAATTGTGGAAGATAAGGTTGAAACTCCTCATCGTATTTTTGAGCATACAGTGCAACATTATCGCATACTTGCGATTTTAATTGTTCTATAACGCCGGCTTCTTCATCATCCTAAATAGATTTTAAAACTAGTAATTCTTGAAAGAAAAATACACGGCAGTAACTTACTCCTGTTGCTAACGATTTCACTTCAGTTGTAAGCAACACATGAAAATTGGACATCCAAGTTGACATGTTGTCTTCAAAAAATTCTGGCAAGTCTTGAAAATTTAACGAATAAAATACTTTGCATACGAGCACTAAGGAACTGTAGATGACTTTCAATGCATTTACATTGGAAGCATGGGTTTGGGTTAAATTCATCGTTGCCTAAAATGTACATTTCAAATATTAGGGATACATAGATGGAAGATGGAATAAAGTACCGCTTAAACAGCTCTGAAGAATTTCATTACAATTTTTAAAAATTGCACTTAGTTTACATTTATTGTGCATGAGATCTTTTCTTAAGAATGTTATCTAGTTTATATTATGCTTTATAGCAAATACAAAATTACGAAAGCTATTTCCTTAACGAATAAAAAAGTGTAAATTTATAAAAACAAAACTATAGCTAGGCTTTTAAAAATGGGAAGGTGTACTTCCTAAATTATCGTTCGTGTTATTTGAGATAAAAATGCCCGAATATACAACAGTATAAAAGAACTTTATGAACTAAAAAAAGGTCAAATCCCGCGTTTATTCATACATTTTGGCAAATGACAACTATCATTCTTAGTTCAGGCTTTTGCTCACGTAACGCGCTGTATGCGGATCGAGTTGAAAAAGCGGGAAGTTTCAACGAGTTTGATTTGACTGGTAATAAATTTAACGCATTTTCGTTATTGTTACATATATTTCTGTGATTGTCGATGTAAAGTAACAGATTATTGTTTATATCCCTTCCCATACTTTAACTTTCCTAATCTTTTGATTATTATTTAATAAATTACCGAAGTAAATGTTGTTTTTCTTTACTTAAGAGCATGTGATGGTTAATTTTTGAATAAACCATTTCACTCTTAATTAGTCCTGATTAATTTTTTTAACACGAATATATATTTTCAATATTTTAATATAGTAATACTTTTTTTTTCTTAAAACCAGCAAGAACAACTAATATTTTTAAAGATATTTAGCAGTTTTATATTCCCCTTTTTAATTTCAACTACCTTAAATTATTCCTTGGCGTTTAAAAATCAAAAATTTCAGTTAAACTTAAAATATCTTGAAAGTTCACGCATGTCTGGCAACACTGTGAGCAGAGAACTGTGATGCGATCAAATAATGTTTCTATTTACATTTTCAAATTTTAGTTTTAAAGAAATTAATTCGCTTTTGCAGACCGTAGCGCATCTTTAGGTGTTTATAGTTTCTGAAGCTTCCTATTACTAACACTGGCAGCGATAACGGGCCCTTAAATACCAGAAATCTGGTTGCGAATAGGTAATTTACAGAGCAAAGACTTGTCTCGCAAGTAGAATAAAATAAATGAATTTTTAAAGCGGGAATTCTAACTTACTCCTCTGAAATTATGAACATGGTATAGTAACATAACTGTAATATATACGTAATACGTTCATTGCATATGCTGTTTTTAGGTTCATGTTAACTAGGAGTTAGAATCTCGGCTATCTTATAGAAAATTGTGAACAGACATAGATGGGTTTTGGCGTTTACCAAGCAACACAATTTTTAACTTGATTAATTCCCAAATTCCACCTTATAACAATTCAAACATGGTTACACCATCTTGCACAAAATCATGGTATTAGTCATTGTGTAACAAGTGGTTATGTGATGATAGATGAAAAAGTATGAATGATGTAGATTCTTACCACTAATAGATCAGTCAAAGGCTGAGCTAACTTTTCCAAGACAAATTTGATTTCTGCCCATAACTCATTAGATTTAAATTCATAACGATATTTTTTAAAAAGAGAATGAGCTGTACGCAATATGCCATTTATTACATTAAAGTCACCTAAAAATTAATATTTATATAGGTAGTCAGCATTTTCATAGCTTTAAACATTTTTACCAGTAGAAAATTTCTCAACCATTTGTGTAATGAGCTCGGGCCATTTTAATGGAAAATCTGTTTTACCAATAATACTAATCGCATCGCTGAGTTGTTTCTGAATTGATTCTGGAGATGTCAACATTAACGTAACTATCAAATTTTTTATTGCCGCTCTATCGCTCTGATGTATCCTGTCGGCTTGATCGTCCTCCTGCAATCAAATAAATTTAATGCTGAAACTACAGCAAACAAAAAGGATTGTTACTTACAACATTCCAATTACGTTTAATGTAATTTTTAAAAGCAATAGCTCCTGCAGTACGAATCGTCATATCAACTTCACCTTTATGGACAAGATGAAGAAGTAGCAATGGATAGTTTTGATTTACTTCAACGCCTTCCAAGAACTTCTCAGCTACATAAGAAATCAATAAGAATAGAACCACGCAATTAGTTTTATTACAATAACGGATTTATAACCAAAAATAAACATTACATACCCGGTCGACGAACATTTACATCCGGACTTAAAGTTTGTTGTAAATACTGGCCCAATGTACGCAGATTCTCATCGGACACTTCCATTTTATATTCAAATTAGAAAACAAAGCGAACTGTTAGAGATTTTTCTTATTATTATTTTATTGTTCGCCTTCAATAATCATAAACGACCATAACCTCCAATTTTTTTAAAGACGCATCGATAATCGGTTGAAAAGATGGCGCTAGTGTTTTGCTTGTTAGCTTGCCGCTAAAATTCGGATTTTTTGTTGGAAATTTTTTTATTGTATTCAAAAGCGAGCTTGCTTATTTCTAAATAAAATATACAGTTTTAAGCATTCTATAAACTAAGTTTTTGTGAAAAGAATAATAATTCTTTTTATAAATCAGTAATAAGAAGAAAATTTTCTTTCAAATCTTTTCTAATAATGCTTTTTTGCCTTACCTACTGCAATTTTCATAAAACTTTGTAAACAGTTGGATCTGGCGATGAGACAAAATGGCAGAAATTAAAATACAAGAAATATAGCACTCGAAGATTATTAAAGAGAGAGATATATACCTATATAAACGTGTAATTTGAATTATTTATAATAAAGCACTTACTGTTTAAATGATTTTTTATTTTAAAACACTTTTACTCTGAATCGATGGCACTTTGAAACTGTAAAGTCGCAAAATATCTTATTTCACTGTTTTCAATTCCATAGACATACCATTTTGTATCATCTATCAAAAGTCGTAGTTGGAAAACACAATTATGTAAAATACCGAAAATATCCATTTAGAAGTTTGGCTTTCCTGCGCTTTAAATTCTTGTAACTCTGAAGCTTTGTAGTTTAAAACTTTATAACTGAGAAATTTCGAAATGCCGAGTCTCTAAAAACTTTTAGTCTACAAGCCCTTAAATATTAGAAGGGCTTCCTAAACTTAAACTCTCATGAAACTTTAACATTTTCAAATTATGACGCCTTGAAATTTAGTCCAAAGCAGTATAGCAATACGATAGATTTATGGAAAACACTAGCTGGGGATGGTGGCAGGGTTATGTATTATTTTCGTAAGACATCTTCATTCAATATTAATAAGAATAACGATTCAGAAAGCTATCCCTGCTTTATAGGGAAGACTATGATTATTTTTCGTTCTTTATGGACTGGTCTCAGGCCTCCACTACTCTGTCGATGGTATTCTCGAATTAAATAATTCTGAATCCAATACGGAGAGACTAGCCAGGTCTATCCCGGTCAGTCATCAGTGACCACTAGCCAATAGGAGACTGTTTTGTTAGGTAGTAAGTTAGTATAGACAAAAAGGTGGACCTGCTACTCTGGATTCCTGGTTAGGTTAACTACGGACTTCTCGATGTGAAGATCATGGAGTAAATATAAGAATTTTGCTCCAGCTGAAGGGTTTTGGCATCTACTGGAGCACATGTTAGTACGACAGTGTCGCAGAAGTCTATCAGGGACACTTTCTTAAGTGATATTGAAGCGAACATTTAGCCTCTCACATCCAAGATAACTCCACCTCCGCACTGTAATATCTACTTTAGGTAGAGGCATCCGAGGCACTGTCGCTAGACACCCCAGCCCCATGATTAGTACATTGCAGTAGGTAAATTGTACAAGCCCAGCTCACATTTGGTTTGAATTCGATGTGGCAGTGTTCTCCCATGGGAGAAACTATAATTAGAGCGTATATAATAGAGCGGTACATGTAACTCTCTATTTCTATAAGAAAGTTCAGTATTTATAAACTTACTTAGAAATATTACTGTTACTTGGATAGAGTATCTCATTAACTTTTAGCTGTTTTGTTTGACTGTGACAAAAGTATGCAATTATCTTGATTGGATACTCAGAGTGAAACGTAATTTACTGAGCATTTTTACAACTTTTAATTGAAAAAACGTTAGATGGTTTTTGTTTTTAAAATAAATGACAGAACTGTACGTTAAGAAGGCTTTCTTTCACTAAATCATACAACATCAGTTTGAATTTCAAATATATTAAATCTATTATTATTCCAGAAAAACGACCGGAATGCTACATCATTAGAATTGCTGTTCCTTTTCTGACTATGAGAAGAAATTATATTCGCCAACATACCGACTCCCAAAATAACGGTTGCAGAAAGAAGAAACAACTGGAATGACGAAAGAGGCATTCTTCAACTACCTATGAAGTGTTCATTCTCTTAAAGTAGGTAGGTTTCTTACTAAAATTTTAAGTGACAATGTCAAAATGGCAGGAATATGATGTATTGATCAAACAGCACTGCCCGTTTACAGCAGAAGTGCTAAATGCGATAAAAACTACCTGTTTTACAACTGCGGTATCTATTTATTTAATTTAAACAACGCGTCGTTCGACGCAGTGAATGTTAAAGTCGTAAAACAAAACTTGACACCAACATTTAACAATTTCTTGAACATCTTGGAATTTCTGATCGAATGTTGGGATAGCCTTGTCATAACCTTTCATTTGTGCCTAAATGAATAGAACTATTAACAAACCTTTTGTTCTGAAAAGTGGATTTGATGTCCAGCTAGAATTATTTTTACATTTCGATTGCCGGCTTTACCAACGAAATTGATGTACACCCACCTTCATTCAACATAAACTTCTATTCACCTTTTCTTTCGTTCACTATCATTGATTTAATTATTTTGAAGGAGGCTACATATAATTTTGCACTATGCTTTCACCCGAAGCGGAATCCATCGTATCCTTATCGTGGCCATCTTGTCTTGCGTTGTTATCATAAAAGAGTGTTTTAGCCTGCAGAATTTGTCTTGCCGTGTAATTATAGAAAGAGTTGTGTTTATTTTCCTTTTGATGATAAAGTAGATAATTCTATTGAAATATAATATTGGCTTTATCGGAAACAATATAGTTGAATTTACTATTAGCAAATAGTCTCTTCTAAGTATAATTAATTGATCAATAGCGTTTAGAAACCATAGAATATTTTTGTTAGACTTAAAGATCCTGAAATAATTTTAGAAACGTTTGGATATTCAAGGGATTTTTAGAGTATGAGATCTTTTCAATAAGTCCGAGTAACGACTTTGAGGTAATAATTCTGTAAAATAACTTGGTGCTGCTTGTCTCGGGGTGATATGTTCGATTAAATAAATTTGGAGATCTGGTATTCATTATACTAGCAAAAGTAAAAACGTAGGAGCAGTCTAAAACTTGATGTCCATTAATCTCTGGTAAGAACTAACCATTTAAAAGATTTTTATTGTGACTTAACGTAATCATTTAAATGTTAATTTTTTGCACGTTGTATAATACATTTCTTAAAATGGGCATAGCAATTGTGAATCGGATACAAATTAAATTGAGGTAGAAATGTTCTTAGGGCGCCACGGAATTCAAAAGGTTAACTTTTAGGTCACATCTTGGATTATAATAAGCTTTTAAACTTGATGATTTGCCAATATGCTTGTTGGGTAAATGTTCTATCATAACCAAGGTTTAGTTTACCGTGGTAACATATAACATCATAAACATCCAAAAAGTTAACATCGGTATATACCTACATAAATAACAAGTTAACCTTAACCATATATTTCTAAATTAGTTGATAGTTTACGAGTATGGCGACTGTTTTACAACCAAAAAGTTATTAATAAAACTCTGGGATTGCTATTATAAATGAGACCCAAACTGTATTTGTACCCTCCTAATACGCAAGGTACTATTCCATCGTTGTGTTCTTAAAATAACACGTCGGCGTCAGCGCTATTTAGAACTAACCGTGATGCTGTAACGTTTGATAACTTTTCACGGGTTATTTGAGTTTACTTACCAGCGTATTGAAAGACTATGACACAAAATGGTTCCATCAGTGCCGGATTAAAGAATTTGCCACTTTACGCACACTGAAATGGTCGGCCTCGATCCGGGAAAGATCTTTCGGTTTCAAAATCGATATCGTGGACCCGCATGAGCATGAGCTCACTCTTCGATAAGGACAAGGTAAAAGAGTTTATGTGATTATCAGTTGCACAAATGGAAGAAATATTATGCTAAGTAACTTTCAAAAAAAGTTTGATGTGACTGTTATATCTGAGCACAATTATAACTTACAACGGCTTGCTCTAAACACGATGCCGACTTATAATGCCATTCAGCTCCCTTGGTCAGCTCCTTTGATCTTGACTAAGTCTAATTTAATTATTTTTGCATGCCATAATTAATGTTCCAAAGTAATGCTCAGTGGCATGTGATAATTACGTACCCCACCGTATATTTTTGACACGTTAAAATTAATACGTGAAAAATACATCCTTTTTATATCTTCGTCATTACTGTAACATTCATATGCTTTTGATGAGTACGTAAATTGAACAACACATTTAATTGATAAAATCTTTATACATAGTGTCACCGACAAAACGTTTGTCTTATTTTAGTGCGGTAAAAAGAGGTACAAAAATGTATACTTCTAGTCATTTAAGACGAATCCAAAAAAATAAAACCTTGAAAATTTTAAACTTGATAAATTCTAACGCTCCAATTCAAAGTTTTTTGTAGGTAATCAGCGTAACTATAACCCAAACAATGACCATTCGAAACTAGAAAGTCCATTATTACTGTTAGTATTGTTACACATTTGTTGTTCGTGTTTATTATTAATTATTTACATTGGCATAAGATATTGTAAGTTAATTAATTATATTAATAATTTTTTCTTTGAATTAATGAATAAAATATTAATAATTAAGTATCCTTTAAATCAATATTGTAAATACGCTTTTGTTAAATAAACTAATTTGAGCTAACATTTGCACATTATTTGAAAATTCTAAATCACTCACAACGAAAATGTACCCTATATCTGCCTTTGAAGATCTAAAAGTGTTGGTTATTATAGTTTTTCTTATGCTCCCCGAATTGGTCCGCCAATATGATCCTTACCAAACATTTTTAAATTTTTTATGATTATGCGAGTATGATTAAATTTTGACGGTTTCTGAAAAAATAGTATACATCACACGTCATAAAAATGTTTCTGCCAGACTTGGAGATTTTGAAGAAGTGCTCGGACTCTGAGCATCCTCACATTCGTTAACACGCCTCTTCATCTGGCAAAGTCCCACTTTCATGCCCTGTAATGTAATATACTACTTTTTGAAATAGTCCGTAAAGTAAACACTTTACGGGCTCATTTGAGTCTGTAAAATAGCACTTTTACGAACTCATCTGTCACTTTTATTTGCCTTGTTTCACATCTATTTGAGATATGCCGCACACAGCTACGATGACTTAGTTGCCTACACTACTGTTATTAAAAACACATTTTGTATTTTAGATTCTTAATTTCACGATTTCGGAAAAAACCTAATGTACACCTCAGCACTAAAGTTGATTTTTTATCACTCATATGTATACAATGATAAAAAAGTACAACTTTAGTGCCTTAGTATACGAATAACTATTTTTCACGTACATTTTTCTTAGATTTTCAAGGATGTAATTTGTGGCATGCGAGATGCACGCAATTTTCATGTAATATTGCTACTTGGAAAGAAAGATAAACCCATCTTACAAATTTACAATGCAAATAGTAGTATGTAAAACTCCTGGATTTGGAATTTTGGATTATATAGAAGAGCTTTCAAACGCACTTTGAAATTTAAAAACGTAGCGAAGTCAGTTCTAGTCTTAGAATATAAAACTGTAGGAAGGAGTGTAACTACCCGGAGCAATGAACTTTAAAAGCCACGGATATGACGTAACAGTGGCCGCCATTAGATACCACCTAAATCTGCATTTCTCTCATATTCCGACAAACACGAAGAAGGGAATTACATTTCATAAGTAAGTATTCGTTTGTTTAAAATATTAAATATAAAATGTATATTCTAACATTAATTTCAAAATACTATGTTTTAAAATTGAGGCTATGTAGTTTATGTGCGCAATTCGTGACAGTGAGAACCGCCAATGGAAATATCTTATTACAAAACCGGAAACACCTACTCCGCCATATTGAGACCCCATCCCGGTCGGATGTGGTAGATGATTATGTTCCTTCCTACAGTTGTATATTTTAAGGTTCTAGTGATGTCTGCTAAGTCTAAGGTGTGCAGTTTTCTGATACTATTCTTCGTCTTGAAAACAGAAATGTGTTTAACTGTTGAGTTTACACATAAATCCAAAGTTACTTTTGACCTATGACCCCCTAGTAAGGGTGGGGAAGTCCTCTTATCAATTTTTCTCTGGTTAGTCGTCGTGTTTCAGAGAAAAAACGTAGGTGACAGACTACGGGCGGCCGGATGAACGGACAGTATATGCTAGTGAGGGCTATCGCAGGCTATTGGTCCTTTTTCTGTATATTAAGCACGACCTTCTAGATTTCACGAGACGAAGTCTCTTATCCGGCCTGGGCACTTTTACGATTTCCCATATAAACTTTGTTTCTGAGAAAACGCAAAATTTCGCCGTTTTGGCGCTAGCTGACACGCTGATGTTTATTTGTCACTTGAAGATATATAGGTTAGATAACCCTTACAAATGTCAAACATTGCATGTTTACCTAAATATTTTGCGAATTAATTAAATAAATTCATATAATTAAATTAATTATGTTATTAAAATTAATTTACAAGTTCAATAACATTATTGAAATTACAATTTTATAACTTCCCGTGGCTGGATTTAGGATATAGAGATAGTGAGCAGTAAGTATATTATCTGTTCACGTTTTTGCAATGTTTCTGTTTGCCAAACAAGGTTTTAGCAATTTTTAAAGAATTATATTACTAAGTTCCTGCTTGTGGTCGTGGCAAACCAAAAACTGTGAAAAAGCAATTGGAGTTAGAAATACCTAGTGATGTTAGAATATTAGACGGATTACATTCTCCAGGTAAATGTTCTACAATATGTATTACAAGTTCGATTATTTAGTTGATTAAAAGTGTAAATCTTCTAGTGGAGTATTTTAAGGCACCTCTGTTTTGAAGATTTACAAATCCTATCAGTGAATTTGAACACGAGGCAGCTAACAGAGAATCTAATAGGCTATTGACATTCAATCTTTTCTTCAGTTTTTTTGCAATGTATTCTGCCAGAAGGGCTACAGATGCTGAAAGAATTCGCAATCGAGATGCATAGACAAGGTTTGGAGTTCTTTTATTAATTCTGTTATATTTTTAGGAAGTTCGATGTAGAAATTGACTCTTTCAGGTATCTGTAATTGTTGATCTGTCGAAATAAAGAAGTATATATTATTTTGCTGTTGAGTGTTGGTGTCCATAACCCCAACGTAAGATTTGAAACCATTTTTCTCGTAAGGTAGGTATAATTTGAAGGAAATTCATGAAATGATATTGTAGGATCAGTACTATTACACATTGCATTGCGGCAGTTATACTTTTTTTCTGCTAGTGTTTGCCATTACTAAAGTGAACGAAAAAACAGCAACAAAACTACGAAAATTTAAACAAATAAGGAAATAACGTAATTATATTAAAAAATAAAGAAAACTGCCTTAAAAGATTAGGAAAATATAATTTATTGACGATACGCGCAAAACCGACAAAAAGTATAAAAGCGCGCGAAGTTAGCGTAGTTTAAAATTGGCGTTTACGTGTTATATATCCGTTTCCGCATTTTCGTATTTAGTGGCGCCAGCGGAGAAACACTTGAACTAATGGAGTGCGCAGGCCGGATAAGAGACTTCGTCTCGTGAAATCTAGAGGGTCGTGATATTAAGTAATATACAGAACGCCTAAAAAGTGTACCTACTGCATTTCGTTAAGCAACCCATGCCTGTCACTCTTAATTCAGTATTTTGACAAAACATCAATCATCAAAATCTTCAGTGCATATTCTCAATTCTAAATGCGTACAAAAGTATGCCCCCAGAATTTGGCAAAGCATTACTATTTTCTGCGTCAATTCTAGGGGGCTTATATGCGTCATATGCATTTGCTCAAATCATTAAAACAACACAAGAACAACCAGTTTTTGAAGAAGGTACCCATCCTCTAATTAAAGTGATAGCTCGAAACAATTTCTTTCGAAATTATATATCTATAAATGGATGTAGCCATCCCTTTTATCACTAATTTTATCTACACATACGCATTACAGAAAATTAAAATTAAAGAAAAGTGAGATGCAATTGGTTTTATTTTTCTCCAAATAATTTCGATTTATGGCGTTATCGACTTTAGAATCTTTATTACTTACTATTGGAATCTGCGGAAGTGTTCACTTACTAGTTACTGTATTGGAAAGTCTCGAAGAAAGTGTTACAGTTAGAAGTGATTGTACCAAAGTAATGAAAGATCTGGCGAAAGTAACATTTTGGAATCATAATCCGTTTACGAATAGAAACCTTATACTACCATTTTTTCATTGATTATAATACAGTTATGTCTAAATATTAAAAATGTAAAGTATTTTTATTTTTTGAGATCAAGCGATTGTGGAAACAAATAATAATAAATGAACCATTTAACTGTAAACTGCTTTTATTTAAACTACCCGCCAAAAAGAAATAAAAATGGTCCGACATCTATTGGAAAAAATTTGAAGTTGAATTTGAATTAAAACGGTTGACATTTTAAGCCAGTGTAGTTTTTATTTGTTGAAGACATTTCTAAATGCAAAATATTAAATTATTTAACAGAAAATAATAATTTAGAGTGTAAGAACTGGCGAATAATTACTTTGCATAATAATGGATTCATTTACAGAGGTAATTTTCTGTTAGGATTCTTAACAAATCTCAAAAATGAAAGTAACTATTAAAATTTTTTTTTTAGAAAATCCTAGAACGTGCTAGGGAACGTCAAAGAAAACTTTTGGAATATGGTTCTAGTAGCACAGCAAATTTTAAAAGCCTTAGTAATCCGACCATCACTGACAATACAGTCACAACATTAAAAGACCCCGACGAAAGAAAAAGTCTTAGTACCCCGGCAATTAATGCAACACAAACTGATAACACAAAAAGCTCTGATGATTCTGCTTCAACAGTTACTCCTAAGAAAATTGATACTACTAATGCTTACAAAATCAATCGCACTTTTATAACTTCAGATTCACAATTGAATAGTAATAAAAATGTTTCAGATGATTTACCATTAAAAGGTAGTATTTCAGAAGGTAACTTTTCAAAATTACTTAAACAAAATTCATCAAAGTTGAACATTTCATCAGAAATTCCTGGCTCGCCACAATTACAATTGAAAACTTTAAATATTCAGAAAGAGAATTTCAATATGGAAATAAAACTATGCTCCATGGAAAATGTTAGAATAGAAGTTGAACTGCAAGAAGAGAGTGATTCTAATGATGAAGAAGCGCCTCAAGAGAAAGGTGAAGTTGGTGGCAGCAGTAGTAATCAACCTCCAATACGTGAAGATGCTAAAAGGCGGTTGCAACGTCTAGGAAAATTATACGCTGGTAAATCTATTGCAATGTTTTTAATAGATGTGTTTAATTGTTTTTTGTTCTTAATTTGTTTCTTTCGATTAAATGTAATTAATATTTTTAAAAAGTTTACAATCTTTTATTCTGGCTCTAAAAAAAATGACAGTTTTCCTTATAGAATATATTTTTTAAATTCAACCATTTAATTTTTACTACACACCAATTCAGTATACCATAACTAGAAGTTGCAGCTCGTGCTGTTTGTAGAACGTTTTTTAATCAGTACCACAACCTTACATTTTAAACAATATACGCATATAAAAGGATCAAAGTGTGTACGCTCAGATTATAAAATAATTATTAGAAATAGCCACTTTTGTTTTCATAATATTCCACATTTCTAATTGACCACATTCATAATATTCCTTTTTAACACATCCCAGAGCTGATAGTTCAGATGATTTAAATCTATGTAGACTTCCGGAAGGCCCTTCTTCAGCATGAATAAAATTGTTGAATCAACTTTTCTTTATCGTTCAGTGCTTAACAACATACTTCAACATCTGGTATAAATTGCAAAAATTAACAATGAGACCTTGACAAATGCTTTTTGAACTCGGAGACTCGCTGATGAGCTTTGTACCTAACTGTTTTGTGCACATATATAATTTGGCATTTTGCTTATTAGAAATCTCTTCAATAGACAAAAGTTCTTGTTTGTGAACAAAATCTCTTTTTATCCATCCTTACTGTAAATTATATGTAATGTAATGTAGATCAAAGAATACAAGACACAGAGCAAGTTGACAAGTTCACTTCACATACCAACAGTTTTTGTTTCGTCAGTGGAGTCCTATGAATTCTTACATGCACAGCTTTTATTACATTTTGCCACAGTATAACAATATACAGTAACGTGACACTCGCAAATAGTTACCATCCACCACACAACAAGCTGGCATGTGCCGGAGAGCAGTTATCCTTTATACACGCGACCGAGCACATCAAATTAGCCAGTCCCGTATAACCGCAATTGTGCAGTGCGAGTGCCCCCTATAATAAACACAATCAGGAAACGATGCAGAGATTGTTTTAATTGACAAAGATTACCAAACTTCTGATAAATTAGAAAAAACTTTATTCGATAGATGTGGTTATTTGATAAAAAATGTTTATCGGTACATACATGCAAAACATGAGTTTTATTTAATTTATTTTATCTATGGAAATACTTTCTCAACAACACTTTCAAGATATTTGTGAAAATGAAAATGTGGTCAAATGCCTTTTATCCATCTTCAAATTATTAACATTTCTACATTCGTACAATAATTTTAAGTATAATAATAATATAGTATATCATTTACACGCTCGACTGCAAGTGTACTACACTTTAAAAGATGTTAACAGAAATTTTAAATCATCCAAAAGTAGTAAAAAGATAATTATATTGAAACATAATTAACAATAAAGCTTTTGTTTTGTAAATGAATATTCAATTATGTACGTTAATTTAAGTTCAGTTAATAACAAACTAATTGTTCAAAGGTGTCAATTAATTTTGTTAATTCACACAATCCTGTTTTCTATTTTATTGAATATGTTACTGGATATTATCTGCCCGCTTTCGTAGGCCATGTCGACCGATAAACTTCGGCGAACTGCTTCGTTTATGGGACGTCAATAAAGCTAGCACCCCCACTTCAAAAAAATTTTAAAAAAATTATCCTATAATTTAGTACTAATTAAGTACAAATTTGTACCAAAAAAATTAAATTTGTACCAACAACCGTTTGGGGCCGTAATTCGCATTTGAAAAGTGGGGGTGCTGGCTTGAGCTCAAGCTAGTCAACTGTTCTGATTATTAAACATTAAAAGGCAATAATATTGAATATTCAACTCAGTGCATAGTAGTGCATTAGGATTTTTAAATAATTTAGTTTATTTATATAAGTTTTGTCTTTAGTATGTTCAAAACAGAAGAATTTATAATTGAGGTAGATAGACATGCGATAATCTGAGAAGAATTTTTCAGGATATTTTCTGTAATCGAAAAACTTCAAATGAAAATGTCCTGTTTGGAACCTGGTACTAATGATGTGGTGTACCCACTAAAGCTAAGATCACACACGGCTACTTTTGCTGCGGTGCAGCATAAAAAACAGCGCAGCACAAGTGAATCCCTGTGTGAACTCCCCTGCAACCTTAAAAGTAGCGTATGCAAGCCGGTTGCATGCAGTATTTGTTTGCTGCGCGCAGTCCAAAAAGTAGCCACGTGTGAATGGAATTTTTAAGAGTTGCAATGGCTGCAAAAAATATATATTTGGTTGAAACTTTTGCAGCGGCTGCGCCTGCAGTATCAATCTAGTTCTGATGAGAGTGTGTTTTGTTTTTTGTTAAAGGTGTCACGTTTCTCATATAATGCAAAAATTACTATGTTATGCATTTTTCTAAACGTAATTACGTTGTAAAGAACTTTTTGTAGTTGGAATTTGGTTGATGCAATAGAAAACATATACATTTTATCCTTTTAGCATGACAATCTTGATATTTTATTTTTATAATAAATAGTATAGCGAAATATTTTAATGCAAAGTGGAATCATTTTAATCGGATTTACTTTCATTTATTTACAGAATTAAATAAATTTCAAAAACAAACACCCTCGTTCAACAGAGCAGATCATTTCCTTTCAGAAAAATGTCAGTATTTGTTTTTAACTTCCAAGATGTTCCTTGATTTGGTATCAAATTTAAGTCTGTATTAATGCATCCCCTTAATAAGAGAACAGCTAATAAACTGTTGCAGTTAGCTTTGTCTTGTTATTATAATTACACCATATTGGACACAAATTAATGTTTCTTATTAATTCACACCTGTTAAAAACCGACAAGCACAAGACGAAACACCAAGGAATCATAAAATATAATAATAATAAAATACTGCACCTATGCTGCAGCTGTGGGTTGCACGCTGGAAAAGCGTGTTGTGTGTGAACACTATTGCAGCCTTTTATTAGGCTTGCAGTTTTAAAGGGTAGCTGCAGTAGAAAAACTTGCATGCTGCGCGCTACTTTTAGGATATGTGTGAACACCACGCGAAACTTTTGCAGCCGCAACTCTAAAACTGCGCTGCAAAAGTAGCTGTGTGTGATCTTAGCTTAACGACGATGTCTTCGTTTTCATTCTGTTAGCACTAGCACAAAGCTGCAATGAATCCAGTTTGCACACTATCCCTTTACAGCCTTGGTAGTGTAATGTCTAGGGTGCTGGACTTTTACCCAAGCGGCCCGAGGTCGATTCCCGGTGCCGGCAGATCTGGTTAAGATTTTCTGCAGTTTTCCTTAGTTGTGACACAAATGTGGGATTTGCGCTGTTCCATTTGTAAGTCAGCTGCAGCCGCACTTAGGGCCTACGTAGTAATAATAATCGCCCCCTCCCTCCCGCACAAGCTTATAGCTTTTGGGGCCTGGTTTCCAGGCTATGGGTTGTAGCAATTATTATTATTATTATACTGACTGTAGTTTTCACAAATAAAGTGGTTTAAAAAGCGCACCTGTGTATTCAACAACGGCGGGGACGGAGCGTGCGGCACGCAGCGTGTTATACGCTCGTCTATTACTGGCCTAAAGTTGCCTAAAGTAGCGATGCTACGTGAGAAACAATTGAATAATTTCTATGTTGCCAACTGTCATGCTATTTACCAAAATATCCCTAACAAATTTTATTTAAAACTAAGTAATTTTTTTAATTAATAATTAATGAAATAACGCAGATAGAAAAAATAGTATAAATTATTCGTTTCATAAGACGTTTTAGCGCACTTGTCCTTTAAAAAACTCACCGCTACGCGGATCGTTTTCTAAACTCGGACGCGTGCACTAAAAACGTATCTTATGAAACTAATACTTTAATCTACTATATTTACATTAAATTGCATTTTTATAAATTATAACATTTCTTTATTTGGTCAATCGAGAAAACGAAGTTTCATGTTTCGTTCATGACGACTATCAATTAATTCTATTGCATAATGATTTGTATGAAAAGATTTTAATTTCTCGATCATTCGATTTATAAAAGCATCGTCTCTTTCGATCGTTTGTACTTCAATTCCTTTAGGGGTCCAAATTATAAAATTACATTCAGGTCTTTCTGTAATAAACAACAATCCCTGTATTTAATACCTAATAATAATATTTCAGCTTCATGCATCTGCACCTGTACGGTTGTCATTTTAAAAATCTCATTCATCTGAAAGGGCTATTTACACTTCAGATTATTATTTACTGTCTTGTAAAGCGTGAATCTAATTTTACTTACAAAAACTGTAATAAAATCATTTCAAATTAGTATGCTATAATAGTTGTTTTTATATTTGCGTGTCCTAATGAAATTTTTTAAAATACTGGAAACAGTAACATTTTATTTTTTAAAGTTGATATCACTGTTAGACAGCTGTTCTTAGAATGTCAAACTTATGTTATTTACGCAGTGAAGTCTTATAACTGGAATGCAACGCTTGCAAAACTAGTATTGTAGGCTACATAAATGCGCCGAATAATAATTAGTCTTAATAAGGGCGTAACAGTTTTTACTTTATTATTACCAAATTGTAAATTTTGATACTGACATCGTAAGGATGCATTGTGTTGTGTATTAATAGCTCACGATAAACTTAACGTAATAAAATTAAATTTTATAAAATTATACATAATATCTTTACCTTATAAGTTATAATATCGAAAAGATCCAATGAATAATTATTTTTGTTAACAAAAATCATTCTTTGCTGAAAATACTATTGAATTTATACCTCATTAATTTCTTTAACAAATAAGGTATTTATTCTATGAAATGAAATATAATTATTCTTATTTCATCCAAGTTTTTAATTCATTAAGTAGCAATTATTTATGTCACAAATATATTGGCATACATTCTACTTTGAATTTATAATAATTTTCAACAGTACGTATAATACACCTGGCAAATTTGAACGAGGTCCTGCTGCTTAGCGGGCGTTGTGTGTATGAGATAAGAAACCCAACTTGGCCAACCGATCGCATTTTATTGCTAGTCATAAATAATAATTTTAGAGGGAAAAAGGGTGCAAAAATGCATTATGTTTGCAACCTTGAATACTAGGAAACCTTTCAAATAGGAAAATAATATTCTTTATTTCATTTCGTATTTCAAACAATTCTTTATATACAACAATTAGTAATATAAAGTATATCTTAATCTCCGTTGTAAATGATACCGGAGTTGAAGACGTTCTTGATCTCCGTTGTTGTTGGCAACGTAAATAATTTGATGTTGCATTATAGCCACATGCATGCATGCATGCTGCTTTTTATCTCCTTAGTTACGCGTATGAAGACACAGACAAGGCAACTTGCTTCTTTATACAATAAATTGGGATGGATTTAAAAGGGAGAAATTAGGATTGAAATACGAAATAAAATAAAACAACTTATGCAATACGGAGATCAAGCTTCTTTAAATCCTCGAAGATGTTATACATCTTCTTGGATTTAAAGTATCGCTTGATCTCCTAATTACATAATATATATTATTTACAATTTTTTTTAAATTTTTGCCAATTATCGACCCTTGGCTTAATGCTCCAAATCTGTCCTTAATTAGTAGTAAATGGCAGGGTAGGAAATTTTCATTTTTATAAAAGCGATGGTGCTCACTTGATCATTAGTTCGCGCTACCAATCTTGTTATGTGAATAGCGGTTATATGGTTGCAGTTACGAAAAAACTAATTGTGGTCCAAATTTCTCCTTAATTAGTACTAAATTATGGTGTAGAAAATTTTCATTTTTATTAAAGTGGGGTTGCTAGCTTGATTGCCAGTTCGCGCCGCCAGTCTTGATATGCGAATAGCGTCTATATGGTTATAATTATGAAAAAACTAATTGTGGTCCAAATTTGTCCTTAATTAGTACTAAATTATGGTGTAGAAAATTTTCATTTTTATTAAAGTGGGGGTGCTAGCTTGAGCTCAAGCCAGCACCCCCACTTTTCAAATGCGAATTACGGCCAAACGGTTGTTGGTACAAATTTAATTTTTTTGGTACAAATTTGTACTTAATTAGTACTAAATTATAGGGTAATTTTTTAAAAAAATTTTTGAAGTGGGGGTGCTAGCTTTATTGACGTGTTTATGGACGTGATATTCGAAGGTGGATTAACAACATCAAAGGTGCCGCACACAAATAAACCTACTGATATATACCGTGATTTTGCATTGAGAGGACGATCAATAATGCTGCTGGTTTCTCTATACATAAGGTGTAATATATTAACTCTTCAGATATTCATGTGGCCGGTTTCAGAAAGCTTGATTAAGTTCTGATTAGCTTAATCGTGATTAAATTTGAAATCCAGAAATTTCATTGGCTGTGATTTAAGAGACCTGAAATTTTATCCTATTATATTTCTGGATTTTAAATTTAATCACGATTAAGTTATTAACTTAATCAAGCTTTGTGAAACCGGCCACTAGTCTATAACGCCAGTTAAGCATTTAATGTGTGCTCTTCCCCACTTTATACAAAGCCTTTTTTTTATCCTTATCCAGAGCCCAAAATCTTTATCAGACACGTGAAACAGACATTCAGTAGAAGCACTCAGCAAACCAAGCAAATGAGCCATTTGACTGTAGAGAAAGCTTACTTACATTTACATTATGTTAAGTTAAGTTAGGTTAGGTAGAGGTTGTATGAGAGGTTAAATTACTGGTTCGGTAAGAGGTTAGGTTCGGTTAAATTAGGGGAGGTGCTTTTTATAGGTATTTGCAAGTAGTCCATGATTTGGGATTCAATAAAACCAACTACCCAGTCAACACGTAACGTCGCTGACACATCGCAATGATATCACATCGAGAGATGTAAACCTCCCAGGGATGTCTCGAGCACTACAATATGTCCGCAACAATAACGTCGCCGTGTTATGTTGATGAGATGTTACTAAGCGATGTCCATGAGATGTCCATGAGATGTAATTATGCAATGTCATTGAGATGTCATTGTGCAATGTCGACGAGATGTTATTGGGCTATATCGATGAGTCATCGATTAATAACATCTATTATACATCGCAACAATGATATCTTTGCGATGTTATTTCATATCGCTCACTAGCTTTGCTACCGTTTTCAAAAAACTTTTGTTTCTTAGAATTATTCGTAAAAGATTGTAGCAATAACGGCAACGAAAAGTAAAATGGTACAATAAAACAAGTTGTTAAATATAATACTTTTCGTTCCCGTTATTTCTACCTTATCACTTATCTTTTTCGAATAATTCTAAGAAACAATAACACTAAGATGTTTTTGAGGTCCCAAAACGAGTGACTGAAACGTCATGTAATTTGACTATTAAAATGTTAATACAGAAATAGATTTTACTCAACTAGTGAGCAAGATTAGTTTCTTTTGGGACATATATATTGTATATGCTTTATATACATATATGTCATAAAGGCCGTGTTTCTAGGAAAACGTTAAAGATAAACGTCTAATTTTACCTCGATGAAGCAAGATTGTCAAATTTTAATTGGCGTTATTTTTAACGTTTTCCTTATAGTAGCTGGGCTTGGATGTATAAGAAATTCGCACAAGAGGTACATAAAATATCATTTTATTAAAAAAATCAAAATGTAATACGAAAACCAAAATATGTACACACATAGGTTAAGATTATTTAAAGTATAAAAATAAATATTACATTATAATAATGATAAATATTTAATAATTATTATTTTCCACTTCCACTTTTTAAGTTTCCCTTTTTAATTGCTGGGCAGCACGCAGCGTTGACGATGACGAAGCCAATTCGAAAGAAAAATTGTATGTTTCTTTATCTTTACAATTCCACTGCATTTTAACGTAAGCTGGAAATTAAAATTAAGTAAGAACGAATTTAAATTGAGAAAAAGTAAATCAACAAATTTAAAAAGATTTTAACTTATAACTGCATTCTAAAAATGTATGGGAACGTAGAATCAAACTTCAAACTATCCATTATATTACTACTTAGTTTAATCGATTATTTCTACAACTTCAGAAATGGGATATGAATTCAATGAAATCTTTTAAAATAGAACAGAGGTGTGGTCGATGTATCGGGACCAGATGTAGTTATCCATTCGGACCCTTCATTTGCACACTCTTTTGTGTTGTATTTGCCTTTCTTCCAAAAGCAGTAAATCAGGTATAAAGCAAGCAACGATAAATCCTTTTAAAGATCATAAATTAAAAATTTGACGCTATCGTAAAACTATTTTCAGTGGAAACACATGTTCATCATATCAACTTAATAAACCGTTTTGTATATTGGTATTGAAATTAACTTGGTGTTTTATTTAAACCGCAATCCATATCAAATAAACTTCAAATTATTCATTATTAATATAACTAGTTAAATTGAAGATGTCTAAAATAAATTAAATCAATAAAGATTTACGATTAAAGATTCACGATCGTTATTTAAAAGCTTCAAAACTTTTTTGGTGTAATATGTAAAATGGAATTTCATAAGTTACTTTTTAATCAATCTCAACGATGTATCTATCTTTCTTATTTAAAATAAGTAATAGATTTAGTTAAAATATAGTTTAATTACGTTTTTAGTTGCAACTGCAACAATTTTAATATTCATTATCTTAAAATAACTGGCACATTAGAGATTGTACACTACATATACTCGGTACATTAGAAATTGAGTATACATTTGACGTAATGGCAGCAACATCGTCGGAAGTAGAATTACCTGCCCCTAGACTTTGGTAAATGGACAATTTAATCATTAAAATTTATATATACTTTACCTGCAACTCTTGACAGCATTATACTACCTAACCATGGACAGTTTAAAAAATTCTTTAACCACCATCTTTATAATAAACAAAACTTTTAATAAATATTGTGCGCTATCAACACTCAAGCAAGAACTGTCTCACAAAATAAAAAGTGGCGTCACCTTTCTGATTTTAATGCGTTAAGCTCAACTTTATTCTAATGTTCACTGCACATTACACTAGCAACATCAATGCGTCATCGCCTTGGGGAGCTGGGTGGAACATCTATATTCTGACATCGCAAAGATGTTCTGTTGATGTCTACATACTGGATGTTATCATATAATGTGTCAGGTACATCGCAGGGATATCTCACTGACGACGTTAGCATAGTTACAAGAAAAGTACATCTCAGAGATGTCAATGTCGCATTAGTGTTGACTGGGTATGGTTATAGTGTCATGAAATTATTTCGAAACAATAAATATTATTTTGTCAGTTGCCTTTAAAACTTCAAAAAGGTCACCTCTTTGAGTAAAGCAGCCCACAGACGCAACAATATATTGTACTAAATGTCGCTCTGTTTTTCCCACACACGTAAACAACTCGCAGTTTAACAGATAGTTCAGGTGATCGTTAAACCTCGTAGTCTTTAAAATTGAACAAAAATTGTAATTGAAATATTTTATCTGCCAGTCGTGAATCCTCTACACGTTGCAACCTGTGATTCAATATACCGGTAGTATGACAGATTTTATAGCAGTGCCATACTGCCATCCAGCAGAACCACGACATACTGCAGGTTATACTGCAACACTACACACGTTGCAATTGTTGTTCAAACTGGCAGATTGTACAGACAAAGTTGTATTTTTTTTAAAGAAACCTGTTAATATTGAATTTGATTATATTTTGTACGCATTGCTTGTTATACAATAATGTGGGTACGTATATTTCTAATTAATTTACTTCAATTTCTGGCGGGCAAAGGGCCAACAATATTTTTGTGTTGGTCGGGATTCCTCAAAAACAAGTTTGGAGATTGGAAAGATGAAGAACAAGATTTTCACTGTACTAAGAAAATGAGGAAACTGCAATCTGTACATTAGGGTGGTTCTTATCACTATAGAGGAAAAAAAATTATTATTAATTATTTCTGCCACACTCTCCCGAATGGTTTTGATTAATAAAAAAAGAATTCTTTAAAATTTCAGCTTGATTAGATAACGGGAAGACATGGTCCTCTGGCTTCGAAAATGTAAATAAACTTGAAATGCAACACTGTCTCTGTGAGCACCCAGCTGTCTCAAAATATTTTTTACGAGTGCAGTAATGTGAAATCTTTACCAAAATCCATGATAAACGTGGACTTTTAGAATTAATTTAAACTTACCACAAATCTTCGGTCTTCTGTACTTAAGCATTGATGAGGAGAATAAAAGCGAAGTTGAAGAAGGAAGACTAAAGCCATTTTGATTAAACTATCAAAATTCACCCACAAAATTAAATTTAAATTATAGCCGTGCTCTTATCTAAACGGTTTTTTACAAAACACAGTCTGCATATTGTAGTGATCGGAGTCCAAGGGAGATACATAGGAGTAGTAATAAAGTAATACTATGTCGACTCTTCCTAATTATTTATTGCTATTTAATCTAATAGATAATATTTATGGTTGGTGATTATCAAAGTTGGGTTATTATTATCTAAGATGAATAATTAAAGGAAACTTGCACTTACCTCTAACTTTGGCATCTAGTTAAGCTTATAATTGTTGTTTAATTAGCATTTGCTTACTTATTTTTTTAATGACCTACGTTGTGTTTAGTTCTTAAATGCACCAAAGAATTATTTGTTTTGTTTCCAGTTTGCTTATGGTGGAGTTTGTCTCCAAACTCGTAAGTAATGGTTGAATTCAGGTAACTGAGATTCAGGTAACTCAAATTCGTATTCGAAGTGTACCACACACAGGTTTGGAGTTAAATGGAACGAAACACTGAATTTTCACAACAGAAAATGTACAAGATTGATTTAGCAATCACTATGAGGACAGTGTTACAAAAATATTTACAGTTTATTTACAATGTCGCCCCTATTTTTAGGAGTCTTGAAAACAAACAATTTCATTTTCTGACTTTACTTTGAGTTATTTAAAAGTTTGGCTGAAAGAAAAAAAAAACTGAAAAGAAAACCTAATGAAACACTGAAGGGTTCTGGTCAAAATTATTGTGCCCTGATCAAGTTACAAAATAATGATCAATTTATTTCGGCTAAGTCCTATCTTTTGAATTAACACTTTCCTATCTTTATCTGTTCACCTTGTGATTATGGTTATCTTCTTTATGAGATTTACTTGATTTTATTCTTTATCTTATTTTTTCATTAACTTTTATAAGAGCTGGTCCGATACTGGTTAAATCTTAAGTGATAATTTCTTTAGAATTTTTCGTGAGCTATGCAGGTATTGGTTAAGCCATGATTGTATTTGGTACTTCAATACTTTAAGGTTACGTTATTTCGATTGAATTTTTTTTCTCATGCTAGTAAGGATGAAATTGATCGGAAAATAAATGAACCAAGAATTTACGTTTAAAAGATGGTTATTATTTAACTGTTTATGTTTTCTTTGCTTGGTGGTAAACTCGAACAAATCTGATATAAATTTCTGTTTTGATTGGATACTTAATTAATTTAAACTTGTTGGAAATTTATCAGAGATGTTGAGTTTGGTGGAAGGAAAATAAATGTTAAGGTTAATAATGTTTACATGCCAGTTAAGTTAGTCTAACTCAAATGTAAATAAATTTTGAGGTTTCCTATATGGAAACTAGATTTGAACGGATGAGTGCCGGGCTCCAAGTAAAATCACAGCACTATCGTACTTTTGAGGAAATTTGGTAAAATATTTTATAAGCTAAATGATGCGCGATGTGACAATTCGCAAACCCGGATAGCTAAGGTGGGTTTTCACACACTTAGACTACCTGTTTCTTCCGATCAATGTAATTTGTAATAATTGTACATAATATAAATCCCACGTTGGTTCCAAGTAGTAAATTTTTGTTTTGTTTTTTTTTGGTTTTGTTTTGTTTTGGTTTTACTTAGTTGGAACTTACAGGTGTGCGTGTGTGTAAAGTGTATGATCAGAGAGGGCTGCTCAAAATCACCTGAGAGCGACTTTCCCGCATTAGGAAAGTCGGTCTAATTAACGATTTAATCAAGAAAGGAATAACCCAAAGGATTAAAAGGCTAGACGGTGTAGTTGGAGATTGTAGGTAGCAGAATTTCAGAGATGCTTCGTTCTCAAAATTGTTCTAGTCACTCTCGTTGAGATTTGGTACTGAAGGGTTGTACTGATGGTAAATCAAACAATAAATTATAGAATTCCAATTGCGTCTTTTTACAAAATGATCTTTGATAAAATCCCTAAAATAAACTTTGGTTGAAAATTAAATTAAATTATTATTATTAAATTAATTAAGATTTTTCGTAAACGAACAGATGAAAAAAATCTCGAAAGATATCCGCATCGATTCAATAGTCAAAAGCGACTCCCTAACTTCCCAGAACGAAGGGCCTTTTAATAACCTTTTTTGTTTTGGGTGGTTGACACTTTAGTCTGTTGTTAACAAAACTGAACCTTTTTGTTTAGGCGTTAATGACCAAAGTCCCTTCTCCTATCATTATCCCAAATTTGCGATTGCTTCTGAAAGCATTAACTTTAAAGAAATCTATTTGAATTTTTAACGAATTTGGAATATGGATTGGCGTGTTTCATTAAAATATGATTAGTCAAAATTATATGATTGTTATTTAAGAAAAATGGAATTTGTATCTAGATTGTCTTTTGTTTGAATAACAATTTGTTTTCGGTTTTAAGTATTTAAGTAAATTGTGTTCTCCCGGTCTTGTCTAGAGGGGGTTGACGGTCTATTTAGTGGCTGAAACGCTGCGTCTTTCTTTAATAACAATCGTAATCAATCATGTAAATAAATACAAACATGTACAAAATGGTAATTCAAAATTACGAAATGATATTTTACAACATTACTCATGTTCTTTGAAACGAGACATTTAACAATGACACTTCAAAATTAAATTATTGACTTCTGGTATTACAATTTCTAATTCCCTTTTGAAGATTCATAACATAGAATGAACTCTATCTAAAATTAGTCTCTATTTTCGCCTTTTTCAATTATTTACTTATAGTCAAGTTTGGTTTGTTAACTGCGCAATGGATATGTATGTTCCGCCATTCCGTTGTTTTTAGAAAGGCCCATATGTAAAACACACGTGTGCCGTGTCGAATCAGGCATTTTCAAACTGCGTGAGAACTCAAGTCCCGACAAAAACTTTCGACGAGGCCTGCACCAAAATCGGACCCGCTGCCACATAACTCTTCGCGTTTAGCCCAACTCCTGGAAAAAACTGCTAACGGTATCACATAACACGATGTCCCCGGAAATCGGCTGTCGATGTAGAATAGAAATAGTAATATTTAAGACTGCTTGCGCGTTTTTAGTTACGCCCCTCGATTTCTGAAAGATAATATAATTTTTAGAAAAATGCAAATTTCCGACTTACTACAATATGTACAAAAATTGACTTGACATAGCAAGAGATTTAAAATAGCGAATCCCACAATTAAAAATAATAACGAAAACCATGCAAGCTGCTTCATATGAAAACTCAGAATTGCCGTAATTTTTATGAGCATGATAGCCATATACGCTGCATTAGCCCTACGTTTTCATATGTACCGACTGCACCTGATGAAAACCCAAGATTCCGCCCACCAAAACTAACAAGTTTTCAAATTAAACAACTGTAATTAACGTAAAACTAAACCATGTCAAGAGTTATTGGTCAGGCGAAGGACATAGATTCATCAGAGGGCTTTTCAATATTCTACCCTAGGTATGCCATCATTTCCAGGAAATAGCTTCAAAATGCTAAAAGCCAGGGGCCTAAAAGCAGACCAGGATAATAATAATAATAATAATTAGCTGTTTTGCTTCTCGTCTTTTTGTTGTAAGGTATAGAGATATTTCATCCTCTAGCGCCTCAAAAACTCTTACTGCATTCGCTGCACCATTTGCTACCTACTTAGCCTACCGCGTGGCTCAGCTGTTAAATCTGGATATTCGGGACTGAGAGTGATTACATAGTTACAAAATTACAAAGTTACGGCCCAGGAGAGTTAATGCTGTTAAATCTGAAGGATCAGTGCTTATAGCACATAATGGCCTTAAATTCAACACTGCTTTCACCTGTGTTAGAACAGGGTAGAATTCTTTAAACTTAAGTCTCTGTTCTCCAATATCTCTAGTAAGATGAGTTTTCACTGACTTCACCCCTGCTTCCCACAACTCGCCTAAATGTGGAGCTGAAAGAAGGTTAAAGCTCTGCTTTATAGATTCCGCTTCAGCTACTTTTTTGGACTATTCTTGCAAAATAGAATGTACTCCAATAAAATTTGTTCCACAGTCACCGAAGATTTTCAAACAGCGTCTTCTTTGGGCAATAAATCGTCTCAAAGCAGCTAAAAATGCTTCACTACTTATATCTGAAGCTAGTTTCAAATGTATTGCTTTAGTATAAAAGCATAAAAAAATACAAATATATTGTGACTTCCAGTCCCTATTTTTACCTAAAGCCACAAAAAATTGTCCATCATAATCCAATACTCCAACACACTGAAAGGGTTTTATTTGTGACACCCTATCCACTGGTAAGTCACCCATTTTTGGCTGGTGAGGTTTAGGGCTGGTGCAAAAACACTTAACGCATTTTGAAATGTTTCGGCGAATAACTTGTTTAGCTGACAAAATCCAAAATTGCTGGACTATTAAAAAATGCAATGTTTGAATGCCAAGATGTAAATATTTATGATGAAATTCTTGAATAGTTAAATCTACTATTAATATTTATTCTGTGAAAGTGTGGCTGAATGCTTACTTTTGAATACCAAGTGAGAATATTTTAATCGTCATTATTCACTTTAGTTATCGATGGTAATCCAACTTAGTTCCTAAACAATTTTTATCTTTAATAGGAGGAGACGATGCAGATATTCCATCACCAATTCATCGTACAGAACCCACATTTTCAGCTGAAAGTGATTCTCCAAAATCTACAATTATTAAACAGAAGAGATTTGAAGAAAAAGAAAATAAACCACTTGCAAAGAGCCATAAAGGACTGGAAGGGCTAGCTGCTTTAGCTAAAAACATTAATCAGTGGGAAGACGATTTGTCTAAAACAAAACCTATTATAATGCATACTGAAAACACAAGCGAAAACAAGAAAATCATGTTAAAAGAACAAATCAATCAACAGGTTGTTTCATCAATGAAAAGTAATATTGAAAATAAAATTGCAGTTGCTAGTAAGGCTACATTTTCCGAATCAACGACCAGTTCAACCAAAAGTGCTGTTTTTAATAATAAAGACCCGGCTCTTTTATCTATAGCAGAAAGGAAAGCATTATTTGAAAAAAACATGGGAGCAGCTCCAATACCGAAAGCTCCTATTTCAATGCCTATGCCTTTTCATAAAGAAAAATCAAAAAGTAAGACTGATATCAGCGTGTCATCTACCTTAAAAGACCATAAAAGTTCTGCTCCAAAATTTACATCGCACATTACTACAGAAACCACAATATCTAAAAGTTTATCCGATCAATCTGTTTTATGCTCTACAAAAGGAAATAAACCTGAAAGTGTGAAATCCAGCAATAGCACTTCAAATCTAAAAAGTCCTATAAAATATACTTCTCCAAAACCACCAATAAAGCCAGACATGATCGACTCACCAACCCACAAAGTTACACCAGGCAGAAAAGGCGGTATAGCAAGTAAAGTAGCTGCATTATTCCAGAATAAAAGTACAATCAGCCAACAACAGATTGAGAATGATATTCGAGAACAAAGGCAAAAAGAGATGGATATATTACTCAATAGATTTCACAAAAACAAGGTACGTTGATTAACTGTACTATCACTTTTAGTTTAATTATTATAATCATCATTTTAGAGAATGCATGATATTAAAGACATCATCATCAATCGTCCATCAGATGAATCCGAATCGGAAAATGAAGAAGCTAGTGAAACAACAGCAATGATTTCACATAAACCTCCGCAGATTGTAAAGAGGCCTCAAGGTATACCCCCACCTCCTCCTCTACCCGGAAACAAACGAAAAAGTGGTGGAAGAAGATACAGTTAAGTTTGTTTGAATTTTATTCTCTCATAATATTAAATTGTTGATTTATAATGTTTAGGTGAAGAAGATAGTATAAAGGTAGCTGCTGTACTAGATGATGTCAAGCACATTAAAGTCAAGGGCACAAAACCAGGACAGCTTTACCCATGCCTGTCCGATATTGAAGCTACAACTGAAACTGAAAACGAACACAACACTGCTTCTCCTACACCTAATAACTCAAGGTGCGAAACATTTACTGACTGGTGTCTCTTTATACTTTGTCTTGCCTAATTCGTATATAATTTTAGAATCTTAAAAACTGCAAGCTAAAATTGTAATTGATTCAGGAGAGAGAAAGAAAGACAGCAAGGTGCTTTATATTTTTGAGTATTAAGGCGCAAATGCTTAAGAGAAAGTGAAGGAATATTATAAATAATCTATTTTTAAAAAAGTTATTTATTTAGTAGTTTATTCTTGAACAGAAAACACTGAAATACTGTGACTGTATTATAGACAGTCTCTAGCCTCAGAAATACAACCATTATTGAAAAGTTCCAGAAATTTTCAAATAAAACTCAAAATATTTCATTATTCATCAAAATCTGTCTTATTGCCTTTAAAATATTCTCCATCGCATACAATACAGTTATGCCAACAGGATTGAGTATGTCACCTGCTCCTTTAGCAGATTTTTCTTAATAGTTTCAAGCAAGTCAAAATATTATCCTTACATTGGCAATCACAAGGGGCTTGGTCAGATGCTTGAGAGATGGTGGTCAGAATCCATGAATTGTTTTTCCACAGATTTGGTCGATGGCTTCATGCAAATGATGCATAACACCCAAATAATATTCCTTATTAACTGTTTAATTCTCTGGAATGGATTCTCTGTGCACCACACCATGATAATCAAAAAACAGTCAAGAGAATCTTGATCTTTGATCGACTTTGGTAGCCTTGGCTTGCCTTTACTATGCCATTCAGACGATGCTGTTTTGTTTTGATGTCAAATTAGTATAACCAAGTGTCATCTCCAATTACAATGTGTTTCACAAATGTGGCATCCTTAGGAGGCTTCAGAAATCAGCTTGGTGGCAACATTTTTGCGATGTTATTTTTGTTCAAAACTAAGCATTCCTGGTGCAGGTCTTGCTGTGACATGTTTCAAGTGTCCAGTATCATCGGTCAAGTTGCTTTGGCAGGATCCATATGATATGCCAATACTATATAACATACCGATCACACCAAACACTACTTTTTAGAAACACTAGACAAACGCGGTGTAGACTCCTGAATAGGGCTGTGCGATTATCGAAATCAATAATCGATTGATCAATTAATCGATTAAATCGATTGATCGATTAAATCGATTGATCGATTAATCGATTAAATCGATTGATCGATAAATCGATTAAATCGATTGATCGATAAGTCGATTAAATTGATTGATCGATTAATCGAATGGTCAATTGATCGATTATTCGGATTAATCGACTTATCGAATTAATCGATTGATAGATTAATCAATTATTTAAAAATATAATTGAAGGTCCGATTAATCACTTGTGATAATTCGTGTCCTCTATATTATAGTCTAAAGCTCTCTCTTTTCTGAATTAACATAAATAGTAATGTCTGCTGAAATTTTGCTAAAGTATATTTTTATATAAATTATATTTTTAAAAATCCACTTCAATTTGTGTGCAGTCAAGCAGTGTATGTTCTGGTTGATCCCAGTCTGGTGCTATGGTCATACCTTGTACTTATAATAATAATAATAACGGTCTTTATTTTTTCCCAAAAGAAATATATTGGTGTTACACCTTCATCACTAAATAAATGTCATCACAAGGCAGTATTAAGTTCAGAATCAGATGTATTTCTGTTTCAGCTCTTCCACTTAACCTCATACTAATAAATTTGATTTTGCATTAAACAATTTGTGCAATTCGTGGTCATTGTTAATGCTACTTCAACCAAAGTTTGCGAAGCAACTATGGTTGTGCGATTATGAACATCAATAATAAAAATAGGTTAAAAAAGAAATCGATTAATCGGTTTGATCGACTGATTGGTTAGTCGATTATTTGGAACTACGATAAATTTCTAAAAATATTCGATTAATCGATTGATCAATTAATCGATTAAATCAATTGTTCGATTTAATCGATTGATCGATTAATCTATTTAATCGATTGATCGATTAATCTATTTAATCGATTGATCTGTTTAATCGATTATTTAAAAAAATTAATCGAATGTCCGATTATTATGCACAGTCCTACTCCTGAATACATAATCACAAAATTGAAATATTGGAATCGGGGTGCATATGTCAAATTCTATCTCTTTCTAGGCCAAACTTGCATTGTATGTAACAGAAATACATTTTTTGTATCTATCTGGGTGAATATCTGCTATTTGTGTACTGGCTACCCATTTTTGTGACCAACAAAAAATATAAGAATAAGTTTGTGTGTTTTATTATCTAAAAAGTAATTCCTATTTTCACACTAATTTAAAGTCGGCCAGTAATTATTACGTATTTTCGGAGTTTCATGGTGATCAAGGGAAAATTGCAACCCAAGGGGGTTGCGCAAGAACGAGGGTAGTGACAATTTGATCAGAGATATAAACAGCAGGGTAGGAGACACTAAATTTATGGTCAATGAAGAAAATTTCAATAATTTAATTTTGTATTAATCTTCACTATTTCTTACCTTCTACACCTTTTCCACTTTTAGTTCAGAAAGCGTCAAGTTTATTTTTGAAAACGTCAATTGTATTTGAGAATAACTACTTATATTTCAGAAAATATCAATTGTATTTCAGTATAGTGAGTTGAATTTTAAAAAATGCCAATTGAATTTCAGAAGAGTGAATTTAATTTCAGAAAGCATCAATTGCATTTGAGAATAGTCAGTTTTATTCTAGAAAGTGGTAATTGTATTTCAGTTTAGTTAATTGAATTTGAGAAAACGACATTTGAATTTCAGAATAGTCACTTATAATACCATTAGTAGTCAAAGTTATGTCGACTATTTTTGTGGTGGTTTCACGAATGTCTATCATGCTTGCATTTAAATACCACGAGTGTGCAGCACGAGTGGTATTCGCAAGCATGATAGACATGAGTGTTAAGCACCACAAAAATAGTCTACTTAACTTTGACTACTTATGGTATTCGAGAGACTATTCAACGAACACGCTTTAAAAAATCAAATTGTTTTTCATAAATGTAGCAATGTTACATTTAATAATTGTACGTTCAATACTCAAAAATAAATGTTGTTAAATATTTGTGTTTTATTAAAATTGTCGATTGTTATCACTAGTGAAGATTGTCGACAATTTTCACTAGTGAGAATTGTCGATACAATTCATTTTCATTGGATTAAAAATATCAAATGCTGCATTTTAATTGGTCAATTTTTAATAAATGACATGTGAGTTGAATAGTCAACAGAATTTCAGAAAGCATCATTTTTATTCCAGAAAGTATCGTATGTACTTCAGAAAATATCATTTGTGTTTCAAAAGTCATAAATATTTATTGTATCAAACTTCGAGATTCTACCTTAGAATGAAGAATGTTGTCATTGGGTAATGTTTTTCAGTGTAAATTCTTATGGTCTCTTTAAAAGAGAAACAAACTGAAGATACCTAATACAAATTTAATTTAAAAATCTATGCATACCAACCGTAAATAATTTAAAATTTAACAATAAAGGTAGTATTTGTCAAATGTGTAATACCTAAATACATAATTCAATTTTGGTCCTAAAACTCATATTGGAGTTTTAAAATAGCTGGTAGTATGTGATATGTTGTAGAACTGTATAAAAGAACGAGTAAGATACCGCGAACTACATAATTTAAACTCTAACTGGCATATCTTTTAATGGCATTCTGCCATTGTGTCACAAGGTTCACAATCACTCAAATTTATAATTTCTGAATTGCAAATGATACTTTCTGAAATTGAAATGATGTTTTCTGTAATACTAATAAGGATTTCTAAACTACAATGCAGATTTTCTGAAATAGAACTGACTATTCTGAAATTCAAATAACGGTTTCTGAAATTAATTAAATTTTCTGAAAATCATATGACGTTTTCTAAAATTGAATTGACTATTTAGAAATACAAATGACGGTTTCTTAAATTTAATTGATTATTCTGAAATTCAAATGTAGCATTCTGAAATTCAATTCACTATTCTAAAATTCATATGATACTTTCTCAAATATAAATGGCAATTATGAAATACAATTGATGCTTTCTGAAATACCATTGGAAAAGGTGTAGTGATACTAAGAAACTTTCTGGTTTAATAATACCAACTTTTATACATAAATCGGGTAAAAAGACATGCCAGGGTAGAAACATTTTCAGCATTCAAATATTTTTGCTAGAAAATTGTAAATACTTTTCTTCTTAAATGTGATTTTTAAAATGTTAAATTTATATATATATTTTGTTATGTAAGGCTCTTTGGCCAAATAAAGATTATTATTATTATTATTAAATTCCAATGTGCCTAATAGTGAAAAATTATTGCTACCTTACGAATATTTTATATTTATAATATAAATTACAGTTCATTAAATATTTGCAGAGACACACTAAAATAAAATAGCAGATATTCACCCATCTATGAGTTGTAGTTGTCTATTGTTTCTTTTTATCTTTTTATCTTTTAGTAACAAAATTTAGTGTATTTTGAATAAAAAATTTAGGTTATGTTTTTTGCCATTTACCACTTCTGCAATTTTTTATTGTGGCATTTCCTAGTGTACCATTTCCATTAGTGTTCCAACCAGATTTTAGTCCAACATGTTGAGTTTTTCTCAGAGACCCCTAAGGTAAACTGATGACACAATGATCTCAGTCTTACTTTTTGATTTTTCTTTATGATTAGACATAGGTATTGAAATAGGAGCTTTCGGTATTGCAGCTGCTCCGTTGTTCTTTTCAAAAAAATGCCATCCTTCTGCTATTGATAAGAGAGTGGTCTTTATTATTAGAAACAGCACTTTTGATTGAACTGGCAATTGATTTCAAAACTGTTATTTTACTAGCAACTGCATTTTTTTTACAATATTATACAACAGCTACCTTTATACTATCTTCTTTACCTAAACATTATAAATCAACAATTTAATATTAAGAGAATAAAATTCACATAAACTTAACTGTATGTTCTTCCACAACTTTTTCGGTTGTTTCGGTGTAGAGGTATACCTTGAGGTCTTTTTACAGGTTACTGTGAAAATATTGCAGTTGTTTCACTAACTTCTTCATTTTCCGTTTCGAATTCATCTGATGGATGATTGATGATGATGTCTTTAATATCGTGCATTCTCTAAAATGATGATTATAATAATTAAACTAGAAGTGATAGTACAGTCAATCAACGTACCTTGTTTTTGTGAAATCTATTAAGTAAAATATCCATCTCTTTCTGCCTTTGTTCTCGAATATCATTCTGAATCTGTTGTTGACTGATTGTACTTTTATTCTGAAATAATGCAGCTACTTTACTTGCTATACCGCCTGTTCTGCCTGGTGTAACTTTGTGGGTTGGTGAGTCTATCATGTCTGGCTTTATTGGTGGTTTTGGAGAAGTATATTTTATAGGACTTTAGATTTGAAGTGCTATTGCTGGATTTCACACTTTCAGGTTTATTTGGTTTTGTAGAACATAAAACAGATGATCGGATAAACTTTTGGATATTGTGGTTTCTGTACTAATGTGCGATGTAAATATTGGAGCATTACTTTTATGGTCTTTTAAGGGAGATGACAAGGTAATATCAGTCTTACTTTTTGATCAGTCTTTACCTTTTTTTCTTTATGAAAAGGCATAGACATTGAAATAGGAGCTTTCGGTAATGGAGCTGCTCCCATGTTTTTTTTTCAAACAATGTTTTAAATTAAATAGTCAGTTTCCTGGAGACAAATAAAGAGCAATACCTCGGAGTTCGCCTTTTGGGCTCCAATTTTGATGATTTTTTTTAAACTGTAGATAATTGACTATATTTCAAAGTCTAAATGTTGAATTTGTCCGCTAATGCCCTGTTTAATTGTTATTAACAAATTATTATGTTTTCCATAAGGGGATAATTAATAATTAAATAATTTCATCAAATTTTTATTATAATTGAATAAAATTAGGTACTTTTAGCTTTTTGGGGTCACAGATTACGAATTTGGGGCTTAAATCGGTCAAAAGTGCAAAAAGGCGGCTACAAAATGGCCGCCGAGGTCAGAAATTTATTATTTGAATTGGCAAATAAAAATAATACTAGGGGGGTTTTTAAAATCCCAAATTGCTATGTTATAGTTATTTACGTATTAAGATTAGTTAAGAGAGCTATAACGGTTAAGAGAGCTGTTTGAAGACCGACAAAGGTGAGCCCTAATGCTTCCACAGTCGGAAAAGCGCTGTCACCTTGGCAATGGAAATTTAATTTTGAAAAAAGCGGGAAAAATAAATAATTAATCTTTATTTCTTTCACAGTTAATCAATGTTCTTTGTTTTTGTGAAATCTATTAAGGGTCTACTCTACACTATGCAGGAATTTATGATCCCTAAACTGCTTTTCGCTCTATACTTCTCATTCAGTTATATCTTAAAATTCTCACACCCTCCTTGAACCTTGGGTGTTCGGGAGACCACACGACGTTCACCCATAAAACTGTCCGTCTTCTACCCTATCCTTGGATCCTGGAAACAGGAAACTGGGCAATGGATGAAGCAGTCAGGTCAAGTGTGTGGTAGAGAAATTCGTGAGAATTCTCGACGGTCATTTATACCGATCAGGGGGAGCCCTGGCATATGATACCGGTGTGGGCGAATTTGAGTCTCGCCTTGGATAAGGTCATTTATGGTCACCGAACGGAACCCGCTGTTTGACCAAGTTCATCTATGGTCACCAAAGGAACCCGCTGTTTGACTGAATCTTAAGGAGGAGAATCGAAGTGAGGTTTATCCCGGAATTGAAGGAGTTCATGCCTATGGGAAACTGCATGCCGTCAGGTAACTGTGCTTAGGAGCTATCCCGACCACCCTATGATCCGGACTGCAGCCGGATACAGTGATTGGGAGAAGTTCTAAAAGCCATTACACTTAAGGAGAGTTGAAGCGAATACATAGCCTCTCACAATCAAGACAACTTCACCTTACTGAGGTACACACTGGGAGTCTATAATGTGTAGACTTACGAACGAAGCTCTGTCGAGGGCCCACCAAGCCTATATATTGGTAGATCAGGGTGGCAAAACCATTAAAAAACCAAGTCCTGCCACAATTGAGGTTGGATTCGATCGGGCAGTGGCCCCAACCCCTGTCTCGGGGAAGAACTTGTGAAGGTATGAAATAGGACTGGAGGGTTCCTCTATCAACTGAGTTATGTTGGGGGAATAGTTCTATTGCTGGACTAGGTACTTCACCCTGTATGAAAGAGGACGGGAGGGTACCGGCGGGTGAGCACGTGTTAAGTCGATCGCTTCTGTACTAGCCTGGATAGCTAGTAGAGGGTGGATAGGCAACCTCGCTCCGACCAGTGAGTAGACTGGGAGCAATTGCTATGCAATTCGCGTGCTGATTGAGCGTATCTCAATTACTTCCTTCCAAGGGAAGGAACATGGAGGTATGTTTACCCCCCTTGAACCAAAATAAAGAGGAAAGTCCATCCTATCCCCGTGCTTTTTCGAATTTGAGGAAAAAATATTTTTCATAGAAAAAGGTTTACAAGAAAAAAAGGTTTCAAGAAATTGATTGAATTTTTAAAAATCCTAAGATATTAACTAAGAGTAATTCAAAAAAAAATCTAAAACGCAGGAGTAACTTATTAATCGTACTGTACTTTGCTTTGGTTTTATTTTATAAATGAATTAATAAGATCAAGAAACGAATAATAGGAAATTGTTTTATTGAATTCTAGAAAATGATGTGCGAAGCCAGACTAAGTACGTCGCCTACAGACGCTGTCATTGCTTCCTCTGACCTGCTGTAGTTCCCATCATGCTCCTGTGACGGGCTTACTTCGGCCGCACACAACCAACGGCGACAGCATTTGTTGATGTTCTTCAGTTCTTGAATTATCTTATCTTTTGCACTGTATTTTAACGCTTTTTCTTTGGAATGTCACACAAAGTATTGGCCATTCTAGCACAATAATTTGCTTATTGCTTAATTCACCTATTGATGTTATTAATGTTTAGCTAATACAGTGGTACCTTGGTTTACTAGCATAATTCATTGCGGACATGTGCTCGTAATTCAAAGCACTCGTAAATCAAAGCAAATTTCCCCATAAGAAATAATGGAAACTCGGATGATTCGTTCCACAACTATTTATTATTCATATAAAAATGATACAAAAATACAAAATACATATACTATACATATACGTAAAAATAAAACAAACCATCACGTTCCCGCCTCTGTAATTTAAGTGATAAGATAAACAGCAGACGAGTTTGAAAGGTTCAGTAGTCACAAATTGATTTTATTTAATAAGAGCTAACATGATGTTAAACAACTGTTAAAGATAATATGTAGTTGTGATGACGTGATGGTCTGACAAAGCGTATACGTATTAGAAATTTTACTCGTAATGCAAGACATCGCTCGTTAATCAAGTTAAAATTCATTAAAGATTTTTGCTCGTTTTCAAAACACTCGCAAACTAAGTTACTCGTAATCCAAGGTTTTACTGTATACGTATGCGTACCACAAAAAAAAAAATAAAATGTAGGTATATGCCCACAAATATTAAATAGTAATAACACTATGGAACACGATTTTGCATTGGAGACCAGACTAGGTGATTCTTATAGATTTTTGTGCGTAGAATTCGATGGTGTCTAGGTGATTCTTATAGATTTTTGTGCGTAGAATATGCCCACAAATATTAAATAGTAATAACACTATGGAACACGATTTTGCATTGGAGACCAGACTAGGTGATTCTTATAGATTTTTGTGCGTAGAATTCGATGGTGTCTAGGTGATTCTTATAGATTTTTGTGCGTAGAATTCAATGGCGTCTAGGTGATTCTTATAGATTTTTGTGCGTAGAATTCGATAACGTCAAAAAAGATTGCTTATCACGTCATGATTTTTAAATATTGGCACTTAAAAGTGCAAAAAAGGCCTATTTTGATTTTCAGAAGGTTATAACGCAAAATATTTAATATAGGATTCAATTTTGTCATATGCATTTGAAAGTACGAACATCCAGCTACAATTTAAGATATTTACTTTTCTTGTGCACAAATTTTTTGCAGAGATATTTGTATTTGAATGACAGCATATCAAGCATTTTATGTATTGACGTTAATCTTTCTATTAGTGAAATAAATAAAGATTATTAAAAGTTTCACAGTTTTATTAAAATATACCTGACAATATTGTTTCGATAGCTATGCTGTCATTATCAAAGCTAATATAATTATAAACAAACACGTCGCTAAGGTAGATACAAAATAGGTAACTAGATAAAATAATAATAATAATAATAAAAATTAATAATAAAAATCAAAATTAAACATCTAATACTTCCAGTAACGGAGAATTACTGAGCTCAAGTTGTTCATTCATTAAAGGTACCCTGAGTTTGTGTTTGTATATCTCAAAGGCTTCTAAAATGTCTAATTTGCGTTTGTTATTACAAAAATGTAGGAATTTAATATTATTTTGAGGAGTCATTGTGTGATTTTGTTCTAACATTAAATTCCTACATTTTTGTAATAACAAACGCAAATTAGACATTTTAGAAGCCTTTGAGATATACAAACACAAACTCAGGGTACCTTTAATGAATGAACAACTTGAGCTCAATAATTCTCCGTTACTGGAAGTATTAGATGTTTAATTTTGATTTTTATTATTAATTTTTATTATTATTATTATTATTTTATCTAGTTACCTATTTTGTATCTACCTTAGCGACGTGTTTGTTTATAATTATATTACCTTTGATAATGACAGCATAGCTGTCGAAACAATATTGTCAGGTATATTTTAATAAAACTGTGAAACTTTTAATAATCTTTATTTATTTCATGATTATGGAGTTCCACAAAATAAGGCTGGAAACAATAAACAAGATTTCTATTAGTGAATCAATCGTTCTGAAAATTTACATTAATAGTATTTTGTGTCTCAAGGGCAGAAAATTAGCATTTGTAGCCCGCAGTTGTTTGATGCCCGAGCGAAGCGGACAACTTAGGGCTACAAATGCTTTTCGGTCCGAGTGACATACAAAAGTTTTTTGCCTACCTGTTTGAAAGTTTAAAAAAGAATTCCAAAAGTTAAACAGTAACGTAACTTGTTAGTAAATTAAATAGGCATATGTTAGAGGGAATGCATGAAAATGAAAATAACGCCAGACGCTTTTAGTAATTTATTAACTAAATTAACCTAATAATCATTACATTACATACAAGATGGCCGTATAGTAATTGTTTTTATTATTATTGGTAAATAAAAGGAACAGGATATGATTTTTATTTAGTATGAGTTAGATCAATTTATAGTAAGACGCATTTGCTACATTTTCTTTGCATACGGGCGCTTACGGCGAACAGCTCGCATCTCGCACGGTCACACTGTTAGACTTTTTAGTCTTTAGTACTGGGTAAGCCGCTAGACAGGATTGTTGTTGTCCCGGGCCGCTCAGCTCAGCCGGCTTTACTTGTAAACACTAATAAATAATAATAAAAAATATATAAAAAGACAGTAGCTTGTTCTCGAAGTTCAGGTGGTGTACAGCTGAACTCATCGCTTTCAATAATGTCGTTATTGTTGTCTATCATTGTATAATTTATTGAAATTCTTTTTATTAATTAATTGTCACAACCTCCATTTATACATACAATGACACTGCGAAAAGAAAAAAACAAACGACAAATTTATCGACGAAGACATGAAAATCAAAGTTATGATCTAAGAAGCCTAGAAAAATTTGACGTATGTTTTTTATATTTTTAAAGGTTAAGTAAAAATATGTTTCAGATTACATTTTCTGTCATATTCCGTTGCTAAAAGTTTTACGAATGAGTTATATTTTTAATGTTAAAAACTAATGATTTCATTTTTTGATTAAAATCTTTTTAGGATAATGCACAGGAGTGGTCAAAGTATGGCAATTTAAAAAACAATTTCAATTTTTACAGTATCTCCAACTTAACATAAATAAATCGTGCTTTCATCTAAGACAGTAACTCTGGAAATTTCAGTGTAACGCATGCTCAACCTTTTTAGGTCTTTACTGTATTCCTTTTTTGATGTTTTTGTCTTTTTATTGTCTCGGATACTGTCTTTTCCATGTTTATTTAGCTAAGTATTGTATTTATTGTTGGTTAAAATTTGATGTTGTATTGTTACTTATATTATCGACGAACAAAAAGTTTGTCTCTGAATTCGTGAAGTCTGTCTGTCTGTCGCCTTTTTCCATGTTGACTTCTTTGAATTTTTCTTTCTGGAATCTTATAGTACATCAAATTCTAAGAAACTTTTGGTTGAAACATCTTTTTGTATCTCTTCGGGAAAGTGGTCAAAATGACCACCGAAGATTTCGGTAAATTTGTATTGTAAAAAAACTTTGTATTTTTTAAAATTTACGAAAAAATAAACATTTTTAGCAACATTTTTTTTAACGAAAAGTCTTAAGACAGAATTTTAGTTTTTATGGCAACTAATGTATTAGGTCAACATTAGTTTTCAAAAATAAATTAGTTTATTAAGTATACAGTTGTTTTTGTTCGTCATGGCATTGCTAGCTCTGCGCATTCTCAACTGGTTACTTATATTGTTATTATCATTATTATATTTGTGTAATTTGTTCCTGCTTTCTAAATAAACATTATATTATTATTATTATTATTATCTAGTAGTAGTATAGAGGTTATGTATTTGACATAAGAGGCCCGCAAAGAAGCCTTAACTGCCCTTAAAACAGAATATTTAGAAAGCACTTTCTGATCAGGTAGGCGAAAAAATATTTTTCAAGTTATGCGAAATTAATAAATTAAACGAGCTTCACTAAACCAAAATTTTTCGAAAAATTTACTGAAAACGTCTAAGAACACCGCACTAATCTTATGGAAACTGGCCCCCAGTTAAATTGGCTGGATTTTTGATATCTTATAGTTATCCACTACCGGATCAAAAGTTCGCATGGGCACAAAGTCCAAAAACCCACGGTTTGCCCACTACAGGTACTTAAAGTTGCATGTTTTGAAATCGTTCAAACTTTTGCAACTAACTCAATTTGTTTATTAAAATTAGATTTTATTGTGACTTTTTCTCGCACATTCAGGGTGAATGTTCGAATAATCGATTATTACGCACAGCCCTAAGCGGGAGGCTCTTCGGGGGTTAAACTATTGGGCCCTTGATGACCTGTTACACTAGACTGGAATTGATTTAATTTGAATTAAATCTAAGACGTTTTCCCCTTGGTCCTTTCAAATCCACATTAGTATCTACTATCCGACAGCCTGGGGATGTGATGTAGTTCTTCTAGAACAAGTGTTATACAGACACAGTATTTGCTTATGGAAAAATTTGCAATAGATTTTACTTTTAAGGAATAGAGGTGCTATTTACATTGATTTTGCATTACATGTTACATGATTACATTACTGTCTTAAATGCGAGGGCTATTTTTTTTTCAAGGTCCGATCGGTCGTAAAATTAAAACCACAGTGAAATTCAAACATGTTTTATTTGTAACATTTAGGTACACCTCCCATCTACTTCTCTACATAGTCGCCGTTCCGATTTAGGCATTTTTCGTAGCGTGGTATCAACTTTTCAAGTCCCTCTTCATAGAAGGTAGCCGCCTGTGCTTTCAGCCAAGTTTGTACGCTGGTCTACAGCTCATTGTCTGTAGCAAAATGGTGTCCTCGTAAGCTCGTTTTCATGCTAGGAAAGAGATGGAAATCGGAAGGAGCTAAGTCTGGGCTGTATGAACGGTGATCGAATACTTCCCATCCAAAACGCTGCAGGAGGTTCTTTGTTGCATTTGCAGTATGGGGCCGAGCGTTGTCATGAAGAAGAACAATGCCTGATGACAACATTCCTCTTCACTTGTTCTGAATTGCCCTTCGTAGATTTTGAAGAGTCACGCCGTATGAGGCTGCTGTGATGGTCGTACCACGTTCCAGGAATTCCACCAAGAAAACTCCTTTTCGATCCCAGAACACAGTACCCATACACTTCTTTGGTTTTGATGGGGAAGAAGAATGCATCCACTGTTTGGATTGCTCTTTTGTTTCTTCCGTGTCGTAAAGAACCCATGTCTCGTCGCCTGTGACAATTTTGCTCAAAAAATCTTCTCCTTTGGTAGCGCTGGAGAAACGTTAAGGCGGCACCCATTCGCTGTGTTTTGAGATGGTCAGACAGCACCTTGGGAACCCATCTCGCACACAATTTGCGGTACTGAAGTGTCCCACTCACGATGGTGTACAGAGCTGACCTTGACATTTCAGGAAACGACTCATCCAACACAGAAATTGTGAACCGTCGATTGTCTCTAATCGCCTGATCCACTCGCTGAACGAGATCTTCATTGGTTGACATTACCTTCCTTCCTTGACCGCCTGCGTCATGAACGTCTGTACGCCCTGCTTCAAAGTTCCTGCACCATTGCCGCACTTTACTGTCACTCATGAATGTTTCACCGTACACATTACACATTCGTCGGTAAATTGTAGCTGCGTTGCACCCCTCCGCATGAAGAAATCGAATTACTGCACGCAATTCACATTTGGCGGGTGACGCTATTGTTCTCGCCATGTTTACGTGTACACTGCGCGCTTGCAACTGACATGTACAACGTGGCGGGATCAACTGTCATACTAGAGACACTGCGCAAAGCTTCCTCTGATTCTCACTGTGGTTTTAATTTCACGACCGATCGGACCTTGAAAAAAAAATATCCTTTTAGTAAATAAGTTGCATTTGTTTTAATTTAAGCATAACAGTTTAAAATTATAAGTGCAAAAATACAAAATCTTTTGCCTATACTGCAGAATCACTTTGCCAAGCTATCCGTAATGAAAAGATGTTTGCAAAAAAAAACAACGCAACTGTACAATATACGATATACTATATACACCTTACTACTATCTGGGACCATGTGAAAGGTAGAGGAGACATAAAGAACAAAGGAATGGATCGACATTCTGATATACCAGAAACCTACAAGCGCTGGTTCACACTTTGAAAACAATGGGGACATGGGGATTATGTTTCTCATAAGAAGTGGCTTGAGATTATCCAACAATTTATATGAGTAAATAAACTGATCACTCATTTAAAAACAATAGATTAGTTATGAAATAAAATAAAATAAAAATATTATTTAAAGTTTCACAAGATTTATTAAGTATTTTATTACTTGACAATTGTTTCGACATGTAATGTCATTATCAAAGGTAAAAATAGAATGATAAGCAAACATGTTGTTAAGGTTAAATACCGGGTGATTTTTTAAATTTCTGATCTAGTAAGTCGTGATTTTTACGCCGTATCGAAGGTCACCGAAACGTAGGGCGTAGCGTTGATCACACTGCTATTCCAAATGTCATTTATGTGACAAATTGACTACTTACTTTTACATTTATTAAACAAATTGATAAATATTTAAACAGTGATCATTTGCGAAACATGCTTTTACCAAAGTGTGCATTTTATTGCGAGTTTAAGTGCAATTTCGATGTGATTATTGACTTGAGAAGTTTAGGTTATGGTTACAACTCGCTTCAATTTTTATTCCTTGGATTTAAGAAATAGCAAGATTTATTCACAATTATAACAATTTACATTGTTAACACAATATTTATTCAAAATTTACAACAACTGTTGGAAATGTTGACCTTCAGCATCTATACACAAATTAACTCGGCGCTTCATATTCTCGAACACTCTAATAAGCACTTCTGGTGAAATCCTTGCACATTCTTGTCTGATTCTTTGTTTCAAGTCATCAATTCAAAACACGAGGAAACAGTGAAGCACAAAAGACGGCAAAAGCGAGAACAACACTGGAGTAGGTTATGTTTATGTCAACATTTTTGAAATCTGACAGTTGTGACAAATCGAACGATTCAAACTACGCCCTACGTTTTCCGCATCTTTTGTTTTAAAATTATGTCATGGCTTTCTAGATCAGAAATTTAAAAAATCACCCGGTACAAGAAATATATATATACCTATAGGCTGTCTCACTTTGGAACTACAGCGAAGGAAAGATAGTCAATGTATTTCTTATGGGAGTTTGTGCTTTGTTGTTGCCACCTATTTCACTATACGAATCTATAGAAACATAGATTAAGATTCCAGAATTTTTAAGCATTTGAAAACATGTAACTGAAAAAATGTAATCGTAACCCTAGAAAAGGAGAATTTTAAAAGAAACCTTTATTAACATGTATTTGTTATTTTATTAAACATTACTTATTAACTCATATGAACAGCAATTTTTGAAATTTTGTTTTACTATCACTGTCAGAAGGAGTAACTACCTGCAAATATAACTTCCTCGAACAATAGGGATTATAAATGTTTATGCAGTTACAACTACAATATTTAGAAAGTGTTTTTAAAAGTTGCTTGCAAGATGTTTGGCAACTTCATACATTGTCCATAAGAACACACACTGTACTCCCAAAGTGAGACGACTTATAAATACAAATATACACCGTGTTCATTGTAACATTTGCTATAGGGAATTAGTATGAAAAATCTGAAATATGCCAAATAGTTCGTTCTCAAATAAAAGTCAGTGAAATTAATAGTTGCAATCGATAGACTTTTCTATCGATTGCAACTATTAATTATTTTCAATTAATAATTAATTTCAATATTTTTGGACAGTACGTTAGAATATCTTTTTCTAACGTACTGTCCAAAAATATTACCCTTAATAAGAATCCCAATTCTTCAGAAATTATAAATTCATGAATTATTTGCAAAACATCAATTTCAAAGCTGAAAACTGAAAAGACTTGCCTCCGTGGTTCAATGGTTAACTTGCTTGTAACGAGGTTCGATCTTGCATTCCACGAGCCCATGCGGTTTAGCAAGCCAAACGTTAACCATTGAACCACGGAGGTAAGTTTTGAACCACGGAAGAAACTTTTCAGGTTTCGGCTACAATTTTTAAATGGCATGGGGTTGGGTGGCTGAAACTTCAATGAGTTTGCTTTACAGTAGTATTTTTATTTTTTGGATTCAGAGTATTAGTGGTCCGAGTCCTGCGAAAATGCAATTCAAAGAAACAGTACAAACTCAAAATTAATTTCACATTTGGAGCATTTATTGAGTGATAACATGGTGTCCGTTGACCATATCTTTTAAGAATTCATAATAACTATTGAATATTGTTACTAACTATTGAATATACTTATTGTTAGGTGATGAGTTATAAATCATAAGATTTTCTGTATGCTTCTTCACTTTGTACTACATTGCTTACTATAAAATGGCATTGCCGTAAATAAATAAATAAATATGTTGTAAACTTAGTTCATATTAAAAGCTCGACATGACCACCACCGGCATCCATACAGTGATAAAGATTCTGCTCCAAATGTTGCCGCACGTTCTGGAGTATTTGTGGAGTGATTGGACGGCATTCAGTAATTAATGTAAAGCTAATTCATTGAGTTTTCAAATGATGTGTCTTTTGCCATGCCATGCCATTTGAAAATCTTAGGGAAAACCTCACCCCTATTTTAAGGTTGAAAATGGCTCAACATAAGTAGACATATGACAAGTTCCCCCTTCCTAATAAATTTGACATTTCCAGCCATTTTTCGAAAAATTGCAGTTTAGTGTCTCAAAACAAGGTCGTTTCATTTTTGATGGATCACTCTGGATAGAGATATTAGTAATGCCAACTTAGTGAATCAAATATTGAAGAATTGAAACAGTGTATATACACATTTTGTAGCCTGAAGAACGAGGTTATCATAAAGTAAGAGATATATATAAACAACTTATTATATATTTTTAACAAATCAAATTAATAAAAAAAAGTAAATGGAATCTAGTTGCTTACATAATGGGATTTCTGATATCAAACACTGGTTACCGCAATTGCTCGATATGACCTCCATTTTGTTGTAGTAAAATTACCAACCGTTCCTCCAAATTGTATACAGCACTATTCAACATTTCTGGTTGAATTGCATGAATTTGCTCCCTGATACTGTCCTTTAGTTCCTCCAGCATTGTTGGACGTGTTCTAAACACCAAATTTTTTAAATAACCCCACAGCCAGTAATCTACTGGGTTAAGATCAGGCGATCTTGGTGGCCATGAACTTGAAAAATGTCTGCTTATAACACGATCTTGAAAAACTGCAGTTAACAATTCTTTAACTGGTCGGTAAATGTGCGGAGGTGCTCCATCCTGTATAAAAATCATATTTTCAATTCCTTCGTGCTCGTTTTGCAACTGTGGAATTGGATAATCTCTTAACATTGCAGGTATCGTTCACCAGTAACTGCTACAGATACGGCCTCCCCATTCTGTACTTCCTCGAAGAAGTATGAACCAACGATGAAATTAGCTGTGAAACCGCACCAAACGGTGACTTTTTTGTCATGAGTACCTTGTTGAACGATTTCATGTGGATTTTCTGTTGACCGTATTCGACAGTTTTGAGTATTAACTACACCGTTAAGAGAAAAATGGGCCTCATCTGTCCATAAAATACGGGATAACCATTCGAGTGCAATTCCTATCTGAGCTAATATTTGCAATGAAAAATCGTACCAGAGAGCAAAATCTGCATCCTTTAATTCAAACAGCAGTTGCAGTTTGCAGGGCTACATTTTTAGGATTTTTTGTAAAATTTTCCAAACCGTAGTGTATGGCATTTGTAATCGTTTTGATATCGCATTCACACTACTGATTACTAGCGGATTAGTATTGGCTGCGTTTTGATTTTCCCGAAGAACTTCTGCAACTTGGACATCACTAAACCTTGGTCTTCCTGATCTCCGAAGGTCAGTTACCGACCCTGTTCTTTCAAATTTGCTAATCAAATTACGGTACGCCTTCATCTAGCACGGCCCTGCTCTCAAACCCATTTTCATATGAACTCTTCGTAATCCAGCAGTGTAATCTTTACCGCATTCATAATAACATTATACTGAACCAATTCTTGTTTGCAGATCCATGTTCAAAATGTTACAATTTACGTTTACGCGAGTTTTATTTTGAGAACAATTATCTAAATTACGATACTTTCGTTTGACATTTGTACCAGTAGTTGTCATGACAATAAATAGCACCTCTATTCCTAAAAAATAAAAACTATTGTAAATCTTTCCATAAGCAAATACTGTGTCTGTATAACACTTGTTCTAGAAGAACTATATCACATCCCCAGGCTGTCGGATAGTAGATACTAATCTGGATTTGAAAGAACCAAGGCGAAAACGTCTCAGATTTAGTTCAAATTAAATCAATTCCAGTCTAGTGTAACAGGTCATCAAAGGCCCAATAGTTTAACCCTCAGAGAGCCTCCCGCTTAGGCTGTCCGTAATAATCGATGAATCGATAAATCGATTTAATCGATTAAATCGATTGATCGATTAATTGATTATTTTTTAGAAAATAATAATAATAATATACGGGCCGGCGGTGGACGAGTGGTGTCAGTGCATCAAGTCGTGGGTTCGAATCCCACTTGGGGCGGCGGGATTTTTCTAATTGGAAAATTCCGCCACCTCAACTATGGATGTGTGTATTTGTGTTGCATGTTAGATGGGGGACAGATGACCTTAGATGTTGGTTCCCCCGTAGTGTAGGCGTGAAATAAAAAAAATAAATAATATACTTTATTTATAGCATATAACTAGATAAATTCCATAATAATTTCTTAAATATTAATGTAATTTATTACATATTTTTTACACTGTTTCTTAAATAATTTTAAAGATGTACAGTTTTTTACATTAGCTGGAAGTGAATTATATTCAACTAAACCTTTATGAAACAGATTATTTTGTCCTACATTTGTTGTTACTATATGAACATAAAAATTATTTCTACTTCTAGTATTATGATCATGAACATCTTGTAGGAATAGTAATTCATTTAAAATGTGCTCTGGATATATTCGGTTTTTTATTTTAAATATTATCATCGTATTATAAAATATATTTTGCTTAACACTTAACAAAGGTGTAACTTGCAACATTCTTCTTATGCTAGTATACCTACTACATTTTAATATTATTCTTAACGCACAATTTTGTTTTCTTTGAAGATTGTTAATTTCAGTATTATTTACAGGAGGTAAAGTATACTAGCACAATAATTAAAATGGGGAAGTATTATTGTTTTATATAGTAATAATTTAGACCACTTGCTAAGGTTTTGGCTTATTCTACCCATGAAATTTACTTTTTTTGCAACTTTACTCATAACATAGTTTGAATGACTAGAAAATGTTAAGTGACAATCTATTATTACGCCTAAGTACTTCCACTCATAAACTTGTTCTATTTCTTGACTATTAATTTGTATTCCAACATGACTAGATGTATCAATTTCGTTAAACTTATTTTTTATTATCATGAATTTTGTTTTATTTACATTTAAAGAAAGACTATTTTTACCTAACCAGTTATATACATTTACTAATTCATCATTGATGATATTTATTACTTTTTCAACATCATCTCCTATAAAATATATTAAGGTATCACCTGCAAATAATTGAATGTTACATTTTTTAATTACATTAACAATATCATTTATGTATAGTACAAATAAATCAGGGCCTAATACAGTTCCTTGTGGAACACCAAAGGTAGTTTTTTTAGCTAAAGATGTACTATTAAAGTATCTAGTTTTTGAAATATGTTTTTGAGATATTCACTAAACCATTTTATAACTATTGGGCCGAACCCATATCTTTTTAATTTTAATAATAATAGATTTCTATTAATAGTCTCAAAAGCACGTCTAAAGTCTAGAAAAACTACACCTATCACCTTCTTCTTGTAAATAGCATTTTTCCATTTCAAAAGAACTGATTGTATTGCACTTTCACATGAATTATTTTTCCAAAACCCTGATTGAAAAGGTGTTAACAGTTTGCTCACTTCAATGTAGTCACGAAACTGTATATTTACGACGGTCTCTAATAATTATTCATAAGTTGGCACCATGTTGATCGGTCTGTATTCTTCACATTTGTTAGTGTTGGTGATCTTCTCAATGGGGATAATATGGGATGTCTTCCAGGTTTCTGGGAAGGATCAACTTTCTAGACTCATTTGAATCAGATGCAAAAATCTCTGTCCTATTACATTGAAAGCTAATTTAAGAATCTTTATTGTAGTACCATCAACACTACTATTCTTATTAGGTAAATTGTTTATAATTTTTTTTAACTCCAAAAACTCTATTGGTAAAATTTTTTGGAACTTGCATTGATGTACATTAATGTGGCTTAAATCAGTTTCAATTTGGGATAAATTTGCTAATGTAATAATTTGTTGTATGCTGTTAATAAAGTAAATATTGAATTTTTCTGCAATTTGAATTTCCTTTTTTTCTCTCATTGTCAAAAATAATACCTTCTTTTTTTTGTCTGTTATGGCCTCCTAATAATCGTAGTTCCGAATAATCGACTAACCAATCAGTCGATTAAACCGATTAATCGATTTCTTTTTTAATCTATCTTTATTATTGATGTTTATAATCGCACAACCATAGTTGCTTCCCAAACTTTGGTTGAAGTAGCATTAACAACGACCACGAATTGCACAAATTGTTTCTCTACTAAAGCACAACATTGGTGATGTATGATGTCGTATTACTCGTATTCTTACTATGTATAATGCAAAATAAAATTTATTAGTATGAGGTTAAGTGGAAAAGCAGAAACAGAAATAAATCTGATTTTGAACTTGATACTGCCTCATGATGACATATATTTAGTGATGAAGGTGTAAGACCAATATATTTCTTTTGGGAAAAAATAAAGACCGTTATTATTATTATTATAAGTACAAGGTATGACCATAGCACCAGACTGGGATCAACCAGAACATACACTGCTTGACTGCACCAGTGGCGGTGGGTGCATACGTCAAACACGGGGCACACGACAAACTGGTGTATCGCTATCATGCTCGTACGCACACATTAAAGCAGTATATCATCATGTGTTGCACTGCGAGTGCCCCGTGTTTGACGTATGCACCGACCGCCACTGGACTGCACACAAATTGAAGTGGATTTTTAAAAATATAATTTATATAAAAATATACTTTAGCAAAATTTAGCAAATTTCAGCAGACATTACTATTTATGTTAATTCAGAAAAGATAGAGCTTTAGACTATAATATAGAAGACACGAATTATCACAAGTGATTAATCGGACCTTTGATTATATTTTTAAATAATCGATTAATCTATCAATCGATTAATCCGACAAATCTATTAATCCGATTAATTAATTAATCAATCAACCAACTTAATCGATTATCGATTTATCGACCAATCGATTAATTGATTTTTTTTTCTAGTTGATTTTCAATTATTAATTTCGATAATCGCACAGCCCTACTCCCGCTGCCCTTCGAAGTTGTGCTCCTCCCTTTGAGACACAGCCTGCTATTGTGTTATCCAGGGTGTCCTTCTTCACCACCCAGTTTAATTAATCATGCATTTCTTCTTGCCAGTTTAGCTTCAGATTTAAAATCACCTTGGGTGTACAACTTTCTGAATACCTTGTATATATTGCGTCTACTTTTGTCATAGACGGTTTACAATTAGATGGTTATGTTATAAACATTTATCAAATCACTGCATTAATTTTAAAACGTAACAAAAATATTGAATTGTAAATCTGTCGAAACAACTTACGAGTTTGTTTTTGTTCCCGTCATTCCATGTTAAAGCACCTTAAAAGTTAACCTTAAGGTATGGTCTGTAAGCTAACCAAATGCTTCTGTAGTACTGGTCCATAGGTCTTTGAAAAACCAAAACTACAAAATTAAGCACGATTTATGGACCACTCCGCCTCCGTTATTTGTTGTTCTGGTTTAAAATAGCGACTGTGAGGTTATGATAAGATTATTTGGTAGTTGTACTTAAAGTTGCCAGTTCATTAAATTTAGTTGCGAGTCGTCTGCAGTTAAATGCATGTTTTATTCAACAGAAAATAATGTTTTGCTTTGTCGATGTGAGATTTCGGCTTCTAGTCCATCTCGTAAATTTACCAGTTTTCAAAGGTCCAGTTATTAACTGTCAACCTGGTTAACTTATGGACCATTCTTTTTTGTGTGATATTTTGTATATTGTTTTTAATTTCAAATGTCCACCTTGCTGCTTTTAGCTTGTATGTAGATGCTCAGTATTATCTAGTTGTATGTTGGAAAAAGATGCTCTAGCTGACATTGGGATTTCTAATAGAAAATCAATTCTTAGATTGTAGGGTGTATATATTATGTTAATTAATTTTCTTAACCGTTTGAAATAACCGATTGTCTACTTGAGCACTTTTTTTGTGTCAAAACATACAATACTTTATAACCTAGAAACCAGGAAGCTTTATAACTTTATTTGATTATTATAAAAATATGAAATTAAAGTAGAAAATGCAGGGTTAAAATAGTTCAAATTAATTTTATATTAAGTTATTTGTTGTTAAACATTTTTGTACTGTAATTCTTAAATAAATAATTTATCCATAAATCATTCATAATTCATTAATTACATCCTCATTCATTACTTTCTTTTTTAATCATCAGATATTATTAGTAAATATTTATTTTGTTTTTTAATGTTTAGTACTGAAGATAATAGTTATGATTCGGATATTAATGAAGCAAACACTAGCTTTGGACGTGATGTGTTGGAAACGGTCTGTAGAATTACCCCTCAGAAAAGAGTAAGTGTCTCTTATTAACAAACGGCCAAATTTTTTAAATTTTATTTATAAAATTGTCTGGTTTTAGATATATGATGTTGATACAGCAAGTGATATATCAGACATTCTTGATGATATGGACGATTATTTAGATGAAGCCATGGCATATGGATCTCCTACTAAGAGTGGACCTACACCTCCAAAACAGAAGCGGTCAATATCACCAGTAAGTAGAATTGATTATATCTTTTTAGACTATAATGGACAATTCAGCTCTAAAATTCTTATAAAGTAGTTGCAGTGTTGCCAATTTTAGCATATTCTAGTCTAAATAAACATTAAAAATTATTTATAATTTAGGAAAATGAATCTCAATCATCTTCGAGTTCTTTCCAGTACAAGCAAGGCTCACCACAAAAGCATAATTCAGAAGTGCAAGATTTTAGAACTCCCACAAAGGTAGTATTTTCAAGACGAAGCAGTGAATTTCCCACTTATGTGGTTGATGGTGACAATGTGCTTCCCTTAAAACATACTGTTAGTTTTTATAGAAAGCAACAAATGCAGGTTAGTTTATTTTTTTAAAACAATTATATTGTGTAGTTGTTCACAACTTTAAAAATTTCTTAGAATTCCACTACTCCAGTTCGACAAATTGTCAGACAACCTGCTATAGAAGAATCGCCCAAAAGTATTACGTCGTTGTCATCTAATGAAGAAAATGAAGTGTATAACAAAATTCAAAGTCTTAGGGAAGATGTAAGTTTTTAATAGGTATTTGTGTTGACAAAATGTATATGTGACCACGAACGAGAAAAGGGACCTATCGTGCGAAATCATGTTACCGAGAAAACAGTGTTTAAAGTCTGCATTTCTTTGCTTGATTCAGTAAAAGAGAATTACTTCTTTTCATAATAAAAAGTTGTAAAAAACGGAAATTAATAAGAAAATTAACTACTAGTAATTAAGGTAGAAAGTCACCCAAACCTTACAACTCAAGAATTACATAATTTAAGTATATTTGGTAAATTCAATGTTGCTCTTTCGATTGATACCCGAAAAACGGCATTTCACCACATATATACCGAGAAACCGATTAACAAAGTTGCAGCCAAATACATTTATGTACAGTGGAACTTCCCTAACTCGAACTTCTCTAACTCGAAATTTTCTGTAACTCGAATATTTTTTGCAAACAATCAAGTCTGCACAATATTTCAGTGTAATTTTATCTCCGTAACTCGAATTTCTGTTACTCGAATATTTCTAATATTCGAACCAATATTTAGCGCGTAACCAAGCCTAACTCGAACTTTTCCGGGAAATATTTTATTGCCTTTCATGGAATTGTGCAACAAGCAAAATGTTTTGACTGCGAGCACCCAGTTGCTTTGTATCTTTAGTGCTACACATACAAATTTAGCATGGAAGTACAGACTGCTGCAAAAGCCAAAATGTCAAAGAGAAATTTAAAATATTTGACGCTTAAGGACAAATTGAAATTAATTGCTGAAGTGGAAAAAGGTGAAAAGAAAAAGAAAGACATTGCAGAAGAATTTGGGATACCGGCTAATACTTTATCAACCATTTTAAAAAATAAGAACAAACTTTTAGAAAACAGAGATGAGTGTGAGTTTAACAGCAAACGGAAAAAGCTTGCAAGTTGTGTCAATAGTGATATTGATGATGCTATGCTTAAATGGGTTACTACTGCACGAGACAAAAATGTTCCTCTTTCTGGAACCCTAATTAGGGAGAAAGCTAAAGAATTCGCTGCTGCCCTGGGGCGTGAAGACTTTTTAGCTAGTGTGGGATGGTTAGATAAGTTTAAGAAAAGGCATGGTATTGTCCAAAAGTCGGTGTGTGGCGAAAGTGCTTCTGCAGACCTTCAAGTCAGTGATAACTGGCAAAAAAACTGCTTACCTGACTTAATCAGGCAATATGATCCAAACGACATCTTTAACGCAGATGAAACGGGAATTTTTTTTAAATGCTTGCCCAACAAAACCCTAACGTTTAAGGGCCAAAATTGTTATGGTGGCAAAAACAGTAAGGAGAGAATTACCGTTATGGTTGGGGGCAATATGAGTGGAACTGAGAAGTTACAATTGCTTCTTATCGGTAAGTCAAAAAACGCCGCGTTGTTTTAAGGGAATCAATTCACTTGAAGTGGATTACGAGTACAACAAAAAAGCGTGGATGACAGGCGAAATTTATGAGAAGTGGCTCCTAAAGTTGGACAAAAAGTTTGCTGCTCAAAAAAGGAAAATCCTTCTTTTTGTTGACAATTGTCCAGCGCATCCTAAAAGTGTTAGGATGGAAAGTGTTAGGGTGTGCAAAATTAAAAAACGTTAAGCTGGAATATTTTCCTCCTAATCTTACTGTCTTTTTACAACCGATGGACCAGGGTATTATAAAAAACCTGAAGGGGTATTACAGAAAAAGGATTGTAATGAAAATTTTGGCTCATATGGAAGAGGCAACTCCAACAAGTGTATCACTACTTGACGCAATTAGAGATTTGAATAAAGCGTGGCATCTCGATGTCACAGCACAAACAAATACTTCAAAAAAGCAGGGTTTGCTAAAATTGAAGAGGAAATTGATGACTGGGATGAGGAAGACGATCTTCCCCTAGCTGAGTTACAGGGGTTTTGGGCTTCCTACCAAAATGTTATGACAATGGAGGGAGTCACATTTGAAGAATATGTTAATGTTGATGATGGTGTGCATACAATGGGTTTTCCAACAGATGAAGACATATTAGAAAGTGTCATGGAAAATCTTGTTCCAAATGAACAAAGTAAGTTTTTGCTAGAACCTAGCAAAATAAAAAAATATTACACTTATATTTCAGACTCAGACGAGGATGAGCATGATAACGATGAAGTAACTGTTGCAATTCCTACATTTGACCAAACGTGTTCTGCTATTGAAATCGTTAGAAATTTTGTTTTGTCCAGAGAAAATGTTCCAAACCCGATACACAGATCCTTAAATTTGGTGGAAGACTTTGTAGAAAAGGAAAAATGGACTAATTTAACACAGAAAAAAATTACTGACTTTTTTAAATAGCAAATTCTTTTCACAATTTTTTTATATCATCTTTTGAGCGTTATACATAATTTTGTGTATTGTATATGCATAACATAACACATATTACATAATAAATTAAAAATCCGTAATTGAATGTATTTTTCTGTAACTCGAATTTTTTCTTCGGTCCCTTGGAGGTTCGAGTTAGGGAAGTTCCACTGTATATGGGTTTACACAGTATGCCCAAGAACAACTTGAAAGTTTTATATTTAAACAACTCACCATGTAAATGAAAACTATGTAACAATAGTTTAGAAATTGTATTTTATATTGACGTTAAAAAAACTGCAGTTTACCTCTTAGTTATTGAGATATTTCGATTATAAACTTGTATTCCAGCTGTAACCGGCAACTGATGACTGAAGTCCCTGCACATGCAAAACCCTATTATATGATCTGGCAACGTTGCCTCGCGCAGAAATTCAAATTTGATATGTTAGATGAATTTATGTTGGTATTTTTGATATTACTTGAAAATAATGATATACGTAAATAAATTAAATAGATGAAATCAAATATAATAAATAAAATTGAATGAAATAAAATGAAAATTGTATTAACATTGATTTTTCTCATTACTTGTATGTGATCCCAGACGTGGTTGCTTGCTTCAACTTTGTTTTGCTCACAGCAGACATGTCAAGTGATGTGAGAATCGCGTTGATTTGACTTACCCCAATACCGGCATCGATCATCGTTGAAGATCAATTTTTGATTAATTAATGTTATTGATTTTTCGAAGGACCAAAATGCTTGTATATTTTAGAGTGGACCAAAATATTTGTGACATTTAATGCGTTGTATATTTAAAAGACTGTTAGTAGCTTTGGCGGGCAGACAGCACTAACCGCATGCGCAATAGCGACATCATGCAATATATACAGGATGTTGTAAAATAAATCTTAAACAAATGTTATACACAAAAAATTATAATGATAATAGGAAATAGTATTAAGAATCTTCTGCCTGCTGCAAGTTTTATATACAAAACATGACGTTTTGTAGAATAATCATTGGGGGAGTATGTTTCTGATCTGTGAACGTATTTGACAACTTGGCAAGAAGGGCAGCGAATCGACCAAATTGAAGCTATACCACACACTTGTTCTTTTATGATATCATCAAAAAATAACTTTTGGTCACAATCATATTCATAACACCGCATAAAACTACTTAAGGTGCAGCAGTGAATAATTTTTACCAAACTCTAACCTCACTTTGGTTTTACGTCAAATACTGATCGTACATTGTGTTGCCAAATCTTACGCATCAATGTATACTACGTTAGTAAAGCGAACAACGATGTTATCATTATTAATTTGTTTTCTGATTTAAAATGACAATTTTTGTGTGCTAAACAACAAATAAATAATTTTTTAATTTTCTATAATGTTCATATGTCAATTAAAATTTGTTGATTTTATTCATATACAGCAGCTAGATTGACTTTAGATTTGGGTGGCTTTCTACCTTAATAAAATTATTAAAAATCAGTTATCAGTAATTAACATACATACATAATCCATTCCCCTTTTACCGCATTTCGCAGTGTCGGGGATCCACACAAACTCATATAACTTTTATACCTTAACCTAAGGAGCTCAAACATGGTAGTACTAAATTTTTAAAATTCAGTCACAACCGAGGTTTGAACCCCTGTCCCTCTGAACGAGAGGTAGGATCTCTACCACTCGACCATGGAAGGCCTATCAGTAATTAACAATTATTAAAAATCTTTAAAATAATCTTAATTAGAAGGTGATCCCTTTTTAGGGAACAATAATTAAACTGCAAATTATGACGCATAGAGGCCTGGGTATAATTTCTTTAAAAAGAGCGGACTTTTTTATATATGACACCTATAGTAACTAAAATTAATATTTTGTCACAATAGATCCCTTTTTTCGTCCACTGTCACATACAGGGTGTATTATAACAAGGACATCAAACGGTGGTCAAAAGTAGTTAGCCATCGATAAGACACACAAAAAAAATCCCTATAACATTTTTTCTCAGAAGCATAGTTTTCGAAAAAAAAATGCAAATATAGAAGGGTATAATGTTTTTAGCACATACAGTAGGATTTGTTATACCTTCAAAACAAGTTGTTTTATGGTTTGTTATGTTTACATTGCTGATTCTGCAATTTGCAATTACCATAGGCGAGTGGAATTTGATGTGGAAAACTCTTACTTAATTTTTTGCTATTGAAAGTTGAGGCTAGATTTACCCAATTTTACAGTAAAAAGATATGCAAGGTCACGGTTAAATGAAATTAAAATCCCGTTGTAGACAGATGGCTGATAAAAATTAAAAACTATACACAATTTTGTTTATTTACATTTTGTATTACAATTCACCCGAGGCCTTATCGGCATAAGGGATAGCCAAAGAAGAAGAAGTATTTTGAGTAGCTACATCGAAAAATACACAGTAAAATGTGATTTCATCATGTTTGTCTGACTTTAAAACTTCAAAGCTTGCATTTACACAGTTAACTTTATTTTTTATTAATGATATCAGTATCACCATCAGCGCTAGTCTGTTCTACAGCCCTACGAGAAAAAGAAATTTCCATTTCAGTATCGTATACTCTTCCATTTTGTGAGGTATGGTAATGCAATCTTTGCAGCTCCTGATAATGACTCAACTGGAACTGGTCATGGAAGCTTTATTTAGAAGATTTATATACCCTTGGCTATTCCAGCAAGCTCGATGGGTTGCATCAGAAGCACGAAAGTTGCAAAATTCTTCATTATTTTTGCCCAGGGCCAGCAAGCTCAATGTAATGAACTCTTAAGTAGTCATGGTGGGGTTGGTCTTTTCTGGCCAGCTGGTTACGAACAAATTCTATCACATCAGTTCGTCTCTCCTCTAGCCAAGCTTGTTCTTTTATAGTCAAATTGCAACCAGTATCCCCGTCTATTACCGTGTACTTCTGAATATCAATGTTCGGCCATTTCTTTTTAAACCGTGTGAACAATGCAATTTCTGGACTGACTGACCATGTTAACAGCAGTTGCTACATACTGTTTTGGCTATTCTGTTAGCAACCGCCAAACAATCAGTATCAGTATAAGTGGCCACAAAGCAACTGGTTAATGTACTTGCCACTCACTAACAGGTCATCCAAAAGGGTACGTCGTAACCACCACTGGATCATATACTTGTATTTCTTAATGAACTACAAGAAAGGTGTACAATATCCTATAGGAGATAACTGAATTTAACAGCGCTCACAATATTCATTATTATTATTAGTATCAATATGATTTTCATATACCTACTTCAAAGCAGGTTCTGCTTCATAACTTTTTAACAATATGTATATAGTATGTCTTTAGTTTCTACATAAATTCACTAAACATAATTCATTAGCAATGAAAATTGTCACCACTGACATTGATGTACTTTCAGTTAAAAGTAGGTAAATTAAAAAATTTACATTTACATTGGTGGATAATATGTTGCATTTTAAATGAAAGAACACTGCAATTAATTCTTCCCTTTCTAAAGTATATTCTGGTCCACAAGGTGGCTATTTCTGGTTGTTAGAGTGAAGCAATGCCCCCTGCCAAGTTTAATTACATTTTATTGGTGGGTTCACACTGTTTCTTTCCGCGTTCGCAAATTACTTCAGTCTAACAACAACAAGCAGCATCATCGTGGGCCACAAAAAAAAAGTTTGTGGTAAATGTTCCAGGGTGTTCTGGTCGAACTACAAGGGGGCGCGGAATGGGGGGTTGCTGAGGTGCGGAGCTTGGTAAACCAATCGGAACGTCTAGCTTGATGTCTTATTACTATAAATACCGAACTGGATTATTATTGAATTAGTGGTATTGGAGTTATTGTCATTTACACAAGTCAGAACGTGAAGAGATTTTCAATATGAGTAAAGTTGAACATCGTGCCATTATAAAGTTCGTGACAAAACAAGGAAAAGCAGTGCAAACCATTATAGAAGAGATGTCAGCGGTTTACCAGAACCCTTGTCCTGGAAAGACCATGATATATAAGTGGCATAACCTGTTTAAACAAGGCTGAGAATCACTGGAAGACGATCCGCGCCCTGAACGTCCCATCAAGGTGACCACGCCAGAACTTGTGGAAAAAGTTGAAAATTTAATATTGGAAGATGCCCATTTGAAAAAGGAACAACTTGCAGAAATGGTTGGAGTATCAGATACAACCATTTTTAAAGTTCTGCACGCTCATCTCGGTATTAAAAGGTCTGTGCAAGATGGGTCCCGAGAATCCTAACGCCACCTCAAAAACACGAGTGAATGGCATGTTAACTAGCGTTTTTGAAGCTCTGCAGTGAAGACTAAGATGGAGTATTAAGTCGGATTGTTACAGGAGATGAAACGTGGGTTTACCACTATTAACGTGAATCCAAACAAGATTCAATGCAGTGGCATAAAAAAGGTACACCCCTGCCGAAGAAGTTTAAAGTGCAACAGTCAGCTGGAAAGCACATGGCGACCATATTTTGGGACATTGAAGGAATCCTGCTCATTTACTACAAAGAAAAGGGTGTCTCTATAATGGGAGAATATTACGCCACACTTTTAGAACAATTAAGGGACTCCATCAAAGAAAAGAGAAAAGGAAGACTTGTCAAAGGTGTGCTGCTTTTGCACGATAACGCGCCCGTTCATCGAAGTCGAGTTGCATAAGGCAGGCTTCCAGGAATTAAATCATCCACCCTACAGCTCAGACCTGGCCCCCAGCGATTACTATTTGTTCCCGAATTTGGATAGCTTTTGCTAAATAAATTTATTATTATTATTATTATTAATATGAAGAAAGAACTCTGAGGAAAAAAATTTTCGTCCGATGATGAAGTAAAAGCTGCAGTTTCAGCATATTTTGACGACAAAAATGAATTATTTTTTTCACTGGTATAAATAAATTAATTACTAGATCCGAGAAATGTATTAGAGTTAAGGGCGAATATATTGAAAAAGAAAAATAATTCTCTATTTTTATTTACTTTCCTTACCCCCCATTCCGTGAATATAAAAATGCACCCTCGTATTATGGCCTGGGCTCATAAGTTAGCTCGTTAATTTTTTTTTATTTTTCAACAAACTCCCTTCGAACATCAACACCCTTGGACCAAGTGTTGAGGTGCCATTTTACCTGTTTTGTAATGATTGTCCTCCGGGTCGTCAAAATACTGCTTCATTACAGGAGTAATCTCTGCCTGACTTAAATTTTTTTTTGATAATGAGATGCTTGAGCCTGGTGAATATGAAAGTCACTCGGTGCTAGATCTGGTGAGTAGGGAGGTTGTGGAACAACCTATAACCTCAATTTGTCCAATTTATTTCTCTTGGACAATTTGATTTAATGAGTCTAATTTATAATAAATTAATCGCTGGGTTAATAATAATAGGCTCCAATCGCATGCAAAGAAATGTCACGTTGGAAAATGTTTTAGATCATCACACCGACTAAAAGCAGTAGGGGATAGTACACAATGATAATTTCTACCAACTAACAAGATTTTGATAATTCATGCCATAGCTTTGGCAAGTTTGGCGTAAGACATTACACTGCCTCGATTCGCGATATTAAGTGAAATTTACGTGCCACCAGGCATTGCAATGGCATTATGTTTTCTTTGTTTTGGAATTACTAGCAGTGCATAGCAAAAATGCACCGTACATCTGTCCTTGAAGATCTAAGCATGGATTCCAATAGTTCTTTGATGCTGAATCCAAATTGATTTTCCAAAGTGTTATTATACATCGATTTTTTAGAGATAACGACTTAAACATGATTTTTTTTAAGCTAATATAAATGAATACATCTCAAGTAACAGTGTAGCGGAATTTAATAGTTTTGGAATAACGATAATAATGGACTGTATTGACTTTATATTGATTGTCGATAGTGCCCAAAAACATGGAAATGTGACGTACCTGCTGTTGCTGCTGTTCAGGTGTAAATCTTCTTTTACAACACTTAATTTCCTGTAATCTTCAGCTTCTTTATTGGACGTAATCCAATAATTCTACTATGGTCGACCGACCGTCTCTTTTTAAATTTTTGTATCTTGACAGAAATCTATTTCTTGTTGCTAGTCACGGCCACCTACCATGAATCTGGACACGTATTGTGCGAACAAATAAAATTCAAATAGCATATAAATGCACTTTGAGAACATAGGACCAATAATGACAACATTGGTTATAATAATGAAAAACATAACTAAATTATAAGAATTAGTTTAGTTCCTTGTGGACTGAACATTCCCGCCTCCAAAAACAACGTTTTTAACCATGAATGGTAAAGAAAATAATATAACAACATAAAATATATATATTTCTGTAATCAAGAAAATGTATGTACAAAATTAATAATATTGGTTAAATCAATAATCAGTTACTCGGAAGAGGACAAACCTTAACTACAGGTCTGCGCAAAACTCCCGATTTAGTTTTTATTGAGACAACTCTGACTATGCCGTCGTGACCAGGATGCAGTTTGATCACTCGTCCTAAGACCCACTGAAGGGGTGATTTTAACTCGTTTTTTATTAAAACAAGGGTGTTCAGCTTAATATTTTTTGTGGATTCCGTCCACTTAGATCTCTGCTGGAGAGAATGTAAATATTCGCAATGCCAACGTTTCCAAAAATCTGCGTGCAACTTTTGTATTAACTGCCAGCGGTTTAGTTTGTTGATTTTAAGGTGGGACAGATCAGGGTCAGCTAAAGTGTTTAATGGTTCTAAAGTCAGGAAGTGACCAAGGGTAATTGCGTTTAAATCATTGGGATCTGTACTTACGGCGCAAAGTGGCCGTCAATTTAATAAGACTTCAACTTGCGTAAGGAAGGTGTTAAACTCTTCATATGTCATTATTTGTTCCCCAACTACCCTGTGGATATGAGTTTTTAATGAACGGACATTTGATTCGGCTAACACATTCATATGCGGTCCGCCTGGCACTGAGAAATGCCAATTAATGGATAGAGAATCAGCTGAATATTTCGAATACTCTAATAATAAATTGTTGGCTCCAATAAAATTTGTTCCTTGGTCCGAGAAGATATCCGAGACCCGGCCTCTCCTGGCGACAAATCTACGGAAAGCTGCAAGAAATGCTTCAGCAGATAGGTCAGAGGCAAGCTCAAAATGTACGGCCTTCGTGGCACAACAGACAAAGATAGCCACATAGGCCTTTGTCGTTTTGCAACCTCTATATTTACCTGAGGAGATGAGAAACCAACCCGCATAATCAAGGGCTACTTAAGAAAATTTAAGAAAATTTTAGTTGGGACACTCTGAAAGAGGGTAAGTCAGCCATTATTGGCGTATAAGATTTGGGTTTTGCTCGAAAGCAACGAATGCATTTTGATAGACAGTTATAAATTGCCTTTCGAGGGGATAAAATCCAAAATTGTTGGAGTATCAAATAATGAAGGGTTTTGAAACCTGGATGTAAGTTAGTTTTATGAACGGATTCTATCACTAGATCAGTGAATCTGTGTGATTTTGGGAGTAATAGAGGATGTTTTACATGGTATGATAATGTAGATCGTTTTAATCTACCCCCGACTCGAAGCAGTCCCATTGAGTCCACAAAGGGTGAGAGTTTTCTAAGGGGTTTAGGTAACAATTTATTACCTTTAATGAGATTAAATATCTCAGAAAATGCTTGTAACTGTACTTGTTTCACGAGAGTTAAAAGAGCATTATGAATTTCGTGTGGCGTCAAAGAGCTGCGCATCTTTGTATTGATGGGGATCACATTATGAACAAAACGTTTAATGTAAGCGAGTGTACGCTGTATTTTTGTTAGAGATGAAAATCTCTGCAACAGATTATCTATAAAATTTGTTTCGATAGAAACATTAAGAGCAATAGTCTTCGTTTCTAGAACTGAATCCGGAAAAGATTCTAGATTAATGGATGGTTGTGGTGGTCGTAAAAGCCAGGCAGGGCCTTGCCACCAAAGGGGATGATGAAGCAACTCCGATGGAGTGCAGCCACGGGAGCCGACATCTGCGGCATTTTCTGCTGAAGGTACATACCTCCAAGACTTTGGAGGTACTATCTCCTGGACATGGGAGACACGATTGGCGATAAAAGTTTTCCATCGATGGGCCGAAGAACAGAGCCATGTTAGAGCAACTTGGGAGTCACTCCAAGCATTGATAGAATCGAAAATAACTGACTTTGAGTAGGTAGACTTAATAAATAATATAAGATTTGCTAACAGGACGGCAGCACAAAGCTCGAGTCTAGGGAGACTTAACACTTGCAATGGTGCTACACGACTCTTAGAGCAAACCAGGAAAGTTTGGATAATTCCATCTGAAAGTTCTATACGAAAGAATATGACGCATGCGTATCCCTTTTGGGAAGCGTCGCAAAACCAGTGCAATTCTAACTTAGTGTAATTGACAGGAAAAATATGTCTAGGAAGTTTTATATAAGTCTAACAGCAGGTAAAGTTCAGATTTGAATGCAAGCCATTTATCTATAAAATCTTGGGGCGGACTTTGGTCCCAGTCGAGTCGAGAAGCGCACAATTGTTGCATAAAATGTTTTGCTAAAAACACGACAGGAGAAACAAATCCCAGCGGATCGAAAATTCGCGCAATTTCTGAGAGAACATTGCGCTTTGTACACTCTTTATCGAGAGGTGTACAAGAAAATCTAAAAGAGTCTGAAGCGGGTTTCCACTGAACTCCTAAGACCTTTATGAATCTCAGGCCTTCCTTATCAAAGTCTAGAGACATTTGAATATAATCCGAAGGGACTGTAGATAATAAAGCGGGATGATTGCTTGCCCACTTGCGGAGCTCAAAGCCACCAAGTTTAAGAAGTTGAATAAGCTCCTTTTGAAGTGACAAGGTAGATGTGACGTCACTTCCACCTCCTAAAGCATCGTCGACAAAAACGGTATATTTGAGTACATGTGCTGCATTGGGATACTCATGTTCGTAAAGATTAGCTAACTCCTGAAGCGTGCGGAGCGCTAGATAGGGACTAGATGATACGCCAAATGAAACTGTGTTAAGTCTGTATTCCTGAATAGGATCTGTAGAAGAGAAACGCCAAAGAATACATTAAAAGTCGCGATGGTGAGGTTCTATAAGTATTTGTCAATACATTTGTTTTATATCGCAAATAAAAACAACAGGATGAAGCCTGAAAAGCAACAAAATGGATGAAATGTCCTTTTGAAGTTTAGGACCAATCAGTAGTGTGTCATTTAGACTCAAGCCCTTAGAAGCCTTGCAGGAGGCATCTAGAACCACCCTCAATTTTGTTGAGATTGATTCGAGCTTTATGACACAGTGATGTGGAATATAGTAAGCCGTGGAGGATTTATACTCATTTGAAGGAACGAGCTCCATGTGTTTGCTATCTAAATAATCTTTCATGAAATCTGAGTAAGATTTGTGAAGTTCCGGGTTTTTTGATAAGCGAGACTCAAGATAGTTAAATCCTGCCAAGGCTTGTGAATATGAATCACCTAAATCAGGTTCACCATTCTTAAATGGAAGTGTTACAATGAAACGCCCTGTGCAATCTCTGCGAGTAGTTTTCTGGTAGATTTCCTCACATTTTCTCTCCTCCAATGAAAACAAGTTTGGCCTGGAGGGCACTTGCTCTGTGTTCCAAAAACTTTGTAGGATAAAATCCGAAGGAGGATCCATAGAAATATGACAACTGGTGACGGTTCGAATGGGTGATGAAGAAAGATTAATCTTTCCTTACAGTATCCAGCCGAAAATAGACTCAAGGGCTACCGGTTGTCCGGGTTGTCCAAAAATGCGTCCAGATTTTAGAAAATATGGCACAAGTTCAGCTCCTGCTAGGAGGTCTATGGAGCCTGGCGTATCGTAGCTGTAGTCAGCTAAGGGTAGGTTTACAATGTGAGCCCATTCAGAAGGATTCACCTTGACTTTTGGTAAATCTGAACAGATTTTGGGTAAAATAATAGCCTCAAAGGAAAATAAAGGCTTAGGTTGATCGCATGGCTTGATGGTGCAATGGGTGAGACCATGATTTGAGGAGGTAGACATATTGTTTAATCCTTCGATTGGGATGGGAAAGCATTGTCTTTGCAGACCCAAACGAGAGATGCAAGATTCTGATATAAAATTAGCCATGCTGGCTGTGTCAAGCAGAATGCGGATTTTTTGATAATTACCAAAAGCATCTAAGATATCTACGATGGATGTAGACAGTAATACAGTTGATTGGTTTGTAAAACTAGGATTTGTACAAGCTGCTAAAAATTGATTGTTTTGATTGAACATAGCTGTTGGCTGTAGAATCTCCTGAGTAGCTGTGGGAGCTGTTGTAGGAGTTGATTGCGTAATAGCGGCGATTGAGGAGTTTGTGGAACGGTGAACATGAACCGTAGTATGATGGGGATAGCCACAAACCCTGCAACAAGATTTTGAGTGGCAATTTCTCAAAGCATGTGGGGATCGAAGACAATTTTGACACAAATTACGTTGTTTTACAAAATTAAGTCTGTCTTGGGGTGTCTTAGCAAGAAATGCTGTGCACCTATAAAGTGAATGTGACTTTTGACAGAAGGGACATTTTGATTGATCATTACTTCGAGGTGTATCTGGAGGTGTACTAGCCACGAAAGTTGAGGGTGAATGAATTTTTCTGAAACTGGAAGCTGTACCCGAATTTCCTGATTAATTTGAGTTTTGATATGCCTTCTGAGAAACATTTGATTTAGGGTTTGTTAGAGATTGTTTAGAACAATTAACTGACTCTAAAGCTTTGCAGTGTTTCTCTAAAAATTTACTAAGTCAGTGTAGGAGGGAATTTCTATTGAACTATGATCAACATCAAATCTAGTTCTGGTTTGGTTATCTAATTTTTGTAACATCATGTTAAATAACATAAAATCGTAATGTACTGTTGGAAATTTCAACACCTTGAGAGCCGCAACATTTTCAGAGAAAGTATCAATTAAACTTCTAAGATCGCGCGCAGTGGGCGCTTTTATTTGTGATGCGTTGTATATTTCATTATAGCAGCTGGTAGCCAGAATTCGCTTATTGTTGTATCTCTTAACCAACGTTTCATAAGCTATTTTATAGTTAACTTCTGTTATGGGTATACCTCTTACTGAATGCAAAGGTTCACCCTTTAATGACGTAAGCAAGTATTGAAATTTTTCAATGTCTGAGATTTGTGAATTATCATGAATGATACAGTTATAAAGATCATAGAATGTCGGCCAAAATTTGAAGTTTCCGTCAAACGTCGGTACGTCTAATTTTGGAAGATTGGCAATTGAGCGTGTAACTTGCACTCGAGTGACTGCTTGAGCGCCGCTTGCAGAAGATGCTGATAGCACCGATGTGATTTCTCTTTTTTTCGCTTTGACACAATAAAAGGCTTGATCAATTTTAGCACGAACTGCATCATGGGTTTGAAAAAGATCATCTTCTTCAATTAAAGAAATAATCTGGTTTTGAATGTACTGAAAGTCATCATACAGTTTCTCAATGTTTTCTGTATGAGCTAAAAAATATGATTCTTTCGATTTATCCGTTTGAACAGCTACTGAGTCATTGTAACATTCAAGAATGCTGTTTGTAATAGCTGTGCGTTTTATGCTGAGTTTATTTAATTTTTTTGTAGTTTTATCTGTCATTTTTGTAGCTTCGAAACTCCGAAACGAGATAATTTAGTACCAAGTTATTAGATAGATAACCCTAAAATTATTATAATAAATTTGAGTAGGATTGGATTAGTAACTGAAAAGCTACAGACTGATTTTATGCTGAAAAGCAATATTTTTATCTTATGCTGAAAAGCACTATGATTATTGGCATATATAATCTTGCTGAAGAGCAATGTTTAGATTTGTATAAGACGCTAAACCTGTGTTAAGATTTGTCCTTTTGTATTTGCCGAAAGGCAAATGTGTGTATTTCGTTGAGCGTATGTTTCTTGTATAAAAACGTGGTTTTTGAGAATTGGAACTTAATAGTTACCGTATACGACAATTCAATATGGCAAAAACTTTAAGAAATCTTATTTTATTAAATTACTGATCCTATCTAGGTTCGAAGTGACCAAAAGAATGTAGCGGAATTTAATAGTTTTGGAATAACGATAATAATGTACTGTATTGACTTTATATTGATTGTCGATAGTGCCCAAAAACATGAAAATGTGAAGTACCTGCTGTTGCTGCTGTTCAGGTGTAAATCTTCTTTCACAACACTTAATTTCCTGTAATCTTCAGCTTCTTTATCTTCAGCTTCTTTGTTGGACGTAATCCAATAATTCTACTATGGTCGACCGACGGTCTCTTTTTAAATTTTTGTACCTTGACAGAAGTCTATTTCTTGTTGCTAGTCACGGCCACCTACCGTGAATCTGGCCACGTATTGCGCGAACAAATAAAATTCAAATAGCATATATGCACTTTGAGAACATAGGACCAATAATGGCAACATTGGTTATAATAATGAAAAACATAACTAAATTATAAGAATTAGTTTAGTTTCTTGTGGACTGAACAAACAGTATGGTGCAAAAATTCTAATATAGCAAAAAATCAAGTTGATGCCTTCTTAAAATCCACAATTCATTAATTTTGATGGACGTAATAATAATAATAATAAACCCTTTTATTGTCGAACAGGAAATTTCCCAATTACAAGACAATTACAAAAAAGTAAAAGAAAGCATAATTGTTACATTGTATTACAAACAATAATTTAAAATAGAAGTTTAATACATTACCCGATAACAAAACATAGATGGGATATTTTAAACAGTCTTATGTACTAAGGAGAAATGTTTTGATTTTATATCTAAACTGCATTAATGTACAGTTGAACAAATCTAAATCCAATTGGCTGTTAATGTAGTTAAGATGAGAACATGCTTGATAAAGAGGAGCTTTTTTGACTAAGTTGGTATTAGGAGTAGATAAGTAGAACATATTATGTTGTCTAGTGATTATATGAGGCACTACAAAATTTAATTCATTTAGTAATTGAGGACAGGCAATGAGGTTATTACACATTTTATACAGAAAAATTTGTGAGGCGCACTTCCTAGAGTTTTCAAGGGTTAGAAAATTAAACCTTCGAAGTAGTAATGTGTGATCAATTCCTCTGATTGGGTAAGTACCATCTAACTTAAATGATAAGTATTTAAGGAACCTACGTTGAACGTACTCAAGCCTATCAATCTGTGTGTTATATGTGGGAGACCAAGCTATAGAAGCATACTGAAGTTTTGATTTAGCTAGAGAGTTATTAAAGAGGAGACATTAATAAAGCTCTTTGTTGATCTAATAAGGAAGCCAAGAGATCTAAGAGCTGACTGAGTTACTTCAGTGATGTGCAAATTAAAATTTAATCTTTTATCAATTGTAACTCCCAGGTCCTTCACTGACTCGCAGTCAGTAAGAATCAAACCATCCAGGACATAATCAAACTTATGGCCGGTTTCAGAAAGCTTGATTAAGTTCTGATTAACTTAATTGTCATTAAATTTAAAATTCAGAAATTTCATTGGCTGAGATTTAGCAGACCTTGAATTTTATCCAATCATATTTCTAGATTTCAAATTTAATCATATACAAAAGATTAGAGGGGCGAGATTACTACCCTGTGGAGCACCGGCAGGGAGTACGGTAATATTAAATACCAGATGCTGTAAAATGTTATTTTTAAGTTACTGCTTTATTTTAATCAGAAAAATTACGTTGATGCCTGTCAAGATGTATTCGTATATCACCCCACTTTGGAATGTTAATTTGAGGTATAAAAAAAAATAGAAGCACATAATTTTGCGTGTCCTAATGAGATTTATTAGAATACTGGAAACAGTACCATTTTATTTTTTAAAGTTGATATCACTGTTAGACAGCTGTTCTTAGAATGTCAAACTTATCTTATTTACGCAGTGAACTCTTGTAACTGGAAATACTGGAATGCAACGCTCGCTAAACATAGCAAGGCGCCGTGTGCCATCGGCTGTAGCCCCGTTACGGGCATAACAGTTTTTACTTTATTATTAATGAAATTGTAAATTTTGATACTGTCATCATGGGATGTATTGTGTTGTGTATTAAGTACAATATGCTTACGATAAATTTAACGTAATAATGTTTAGTTTCATAAAATTTTATATTTTTACCTTATAATATTCAAAATATCCAATGAATAATTATTTTTGTTGTAACAAAAATCATTCTTTGCTGAAAATACTATTGCATTTATATCTCATTAATTTCTTTAACAAATAAGGAAATAAGGTATTTATTCTATGAAATGAAATATAATTATTCTTATTTCATCCAATTTTTTAATTCATTAAGTAGCAATTATCATTTACTATGTCAGAAATATGTTGCATACATTCTACTTTGAATTTATAATAATCTTCAACAGTACGTATAATACACCTGGCAAATTTGTGGCTTTGTGTGTATCAGACAAGGATGGCAATTCATACGTCACGCGGATTACGTAAAGTTAGTGAGGCTCTAGTAAAAAACAATTGCATAATCTCTAGTGTTGCCAACTGTTATGGTACTTACCAAAATATTCCTAACAAATTTTATTTAAACCAGTAATTTTTCAAATTATTTAATAATGAAATAACGCAAATAAAAAAAATAGCACAAAGTATTCATTTCATAAGACGTTTTAGCATACTTGTCTTTAGAAAATTGCCCGCTATGCGGGTCGTATTTTAAACCCAGACGCATGCGCTAAAAACGTATCTTATGAAACTAATACTTTAATATACTATTCTTTAGTGTGTTTTTAATTTTTATTATTTTTTAAATTTAAATGTGAATACAGATCACTAGACAACAGACCATAATATCACAATCCAGTCAGGCATTAAATCTATGTTATGCAACACCAGAATTTACAGGATCTACAGAACAAGTTGAGGCTGAGAAGCTTTTGTTACTTGCAAGTAAGTTTTAAATTAAACACATCCCAAGTACAGTAATTTTTAACTACTATTGCAGCTCATCGACGTGCAGCAGCCCAACGCGAAATAGGGAGATTAAGTGTTTCAAAAAGCTTGCATACACAAAATAGTATTGACAGTGATGAGTCATTCGAAAAAGGTTCATTAACGATTTCTAACATAATCTTGCCATTAAAGCGAGATTATGTGAGAGCACTTAATGCAAGTAAGCAATTAAATTTTAATAATTATCTAATTTTATTCATATATTAACTTTCAGCTGGTGGAAAAGGCCATCATGTTGTATGTCTAGTTAAATGTGCTGAACAGGTCCATCCTACACAGCTAGTTTCTACTTTAGCCACAAATGATAAAAATCCAAATTTGGAATTGAACATTCCAGGAACGATACGTTTAACTGATATTTATAGTAATTTCAAAGTTCAGTTTGAAGTTTATTGTCTACAAGCTCAAGAAGAAATGCTTCCACATGAAGTTAAATATCACATCAATAATAAGAAGGTATTTGTTCTGCTATTATCTAAATAACTCTACTGAGCACTAAAATCAATATAATTTTTATGTACAGTCACATAAATCGATCCCTAAAAAAGTTAAGACTGAATCTCGTCTAATTATGCCTCCATTAGAATCTCCAGGCGGCCCACAAGTAGTGCGTTCACCAACTTTTGCCCTTATGGGTTATGTGGTGTTTTCCATCCAAGGGATTAATCGTAAAAATTGGACTTTGACAAACGTAAGGCATCCATTTTCATTAAGAAGACTTTTATTATTATTATTATTGCTAATATAGCACGAGCAAAAAGTAAATTCATCAAGAGTGCCTATCTAATCTTGATAAAAACTTTTATACGGTTGCATTCGTCCGTTCTACCAACCAACTTTTATAGTCGATGGATAGAATGAGAGTACAGTAGATAATAACGAACTGGGATTGCCAGAAATGTATAAACGCATAGCTATCAACTTACCTTACAAACTAATCAGACACCTGCTTTAGCTTTTCTCAAAACTCCATAGGCATCTTTGGTGAATTTTCTATTTTTCGCTTGGTTTGGCTCATATTATATCAATTTATAGACACCATCAATGAGTCCTCTAGAAGGTATTGTTGAAATGCATATAAAATCTGCATTAAAACTGTCATCAGTAGAGCATCATGGTTTCTTGACAATGTTCGAAAATGTTTCCGGATTTGGAGCTTGGCATCGTCGGTGGTGCTTATTAAAAGGTCACATTTTAAGTTACTGGAAATATCCTGAAGAAGAAAATAAACAAGTGATTAATAATAACTGTTGTCTATTTAACTGTTTTTAATTATTTAATAATTTGTTGTAGACGTCAATTGGGTCAATTGATCTGAGGAGTTGTGTTACAAAACAAATTGGTCCTGTATGCAGAGATATTTGCGCAAGATTGCATACGATTCTGATAGAAACTGCAAGACCAGCTGAACCACATGATAAAGATAGTTTGGTTTTGGAATGTAGAGGAAATAAAACGATTATTCGGTATTGAATTAACTTCTTTTGTTTTTGAAAGTCTATTTTGAGTTGATCGACTTTTATTTTCAGGAATTTATTATCAGCAGATACAAAGGAAGAAAGAATTGAATGGTGCACCATGTTCAACAAAGCGATTGCTGCTGTGAATTAAATAACCCATCTGTTTACTTGATTCTTGCATTTTTATTAGTTAAACCTTTTTTAAAATATTGACAAAATTAGAAAAAATAATTGAATAATTGGACGAATGATTGTACAATTTTATACAGTATTAATTGACTGGTTTATTTGATACACTGTAATTGTAGATCAGTAAGCAAACATCAATTTTTTAAAGGGATTTTTATATCGAGTATTTCTTTTATCTTCGCTTTAGATTAAATTGTCTTTAAGAATAATACATATTTGTCAGATTATATGCCTTGTGTATATATATTAATTATTTTACTTCAGTAAATATTGCCATATATAATAAATAATCTATTGTTTTTAATTATATGCTATTTTATCATTTTTATTGTTTTATTTAACACCTACATTATGGAGAGGTCAATTGCCAGGATCATTAACAATAAAACAGATCCATGGAATTCTCTTTTTGCAGAGATTTGCCAACTTTTGTTTCATAAAGGTACTGTAGGGTCAACACGATTTAACAAATGCATAGACGTCATATGACCTTGGCACGTTAAGGAAAAAATGATAATAGTAAATTTAATTGACTTTTACGTAAATTTTAACATAATTCTTAAAACTCTCTTTGAAAGTGTTTAAAATGCAATATATTTGATGCTGGACCCAGATGCTATGTATTTCTTAAGCCCTATTACAATACATATGTATATTCTTGTATGTAGCGTGTTCATTTGCAAACTTCCCACTTTGAATATCTCCTAAACTATACAAAATATCAATTTCAGCAAACTTAAATTTATTTTTCGAAGGGGACATTTAAATATAGTATTGTCGAAATTTTGCATCTCGCCCTCAACCCTACTAACTTTACAATGTTAAATAATAAGCCCCCTCCCATGTTGTGAAACCTCATTTTAAAGAGAATTAAAAAAAGGAATCTTAGCACAAAGAAATTGAAATATCGAATCATCGATTGTTAAGATACAGGGAAAAGTCTTCTAACAACCCTCTTTTAATATTTAAATTTAAATATTTTAAATTCATTTAAATTATTTGACATACAAACATCAAACTGTTGTCAGATTTGGCATTTCAGCCCTTTACTTACAGCCAACTCAAGTTTATTATTTTATTAAAAACTGATCTTGTTACTATACCTAAACCAAAAAATTAAGTCGAAAATGATGTAGCAGTCGGAGTTGATTGTGAACGAGCCTAGTTCCCAAATTGTCAAATTTCGACAGTTTGAAATAAAAAATAGACATTACAATTTGTCAAAGTTTTAAAAGGTTTTTCGCAACTCCAATTGTTAATTATTAAACTACTATTAATAAATAACCTTCTGATAGCAAAAGTGTGCACGACATTAGTTGCCGTTTAAAAAATTTTTCACAACTCCAATTAATATTTATTAATAGTAGTTTAATAATTAACAATTCGTCGGCTTCATATGAAAAGGGCGTAAGTGCCAAAATTGAAAAAATTGAGATTTTAATGTTATCTGGTTAATTATTACTTTTTCTATAAAATAAATATGAGAAATTCCGAAAATAATTAGTACAAGTCGCTTAAATAGCAAAAATAAAATCAGGCACAAGTGCAAAAGCATTGACAGGCAATATGAAAAAAGTTACATTTCTTGTAAACAGGTTTTTCGGACTTATGCACTTTTCATGTGAAGCCGACGAATTGGAGTTGTGAAAAACCTTTTAAAACTTTGACAGATTGCAATGTCTATTTTTTTTATTCTATTTTATTTCAAATTGTCTAAATTTGGCAATTTGGGAGCAAGGCTCGTTCACAATCAACTCTGACTGCTAGTCTGCGGCTGCTAGATTCACTCCAGTTTAGTTTCTTCATTTTTTGGTTTTACTATAGACACAAATATCCTACTACTTTCGTAAAAGTATGAAATAAATTGAAAATAGGCTTTATTTGTGTTTATCTAACAATGGAGGTCATTTTGAAAATATAAATCAATTTAATAGCTTAGCTTTGCTTGCCTAATATTGTAAATAGCTATTATTTCATACTGTGTCACATTTCATTAACATTAACAATTTTAGTTCCTGCAAATGCAACATTACAGTACTTAAGTATGATAAGTGGTTGCTATAACAACTTACTGGACTGGATATACCCACGGCCTTCTCGATTTGAGAGATAAACATCTCTGATGATTGTATCTCAAATCAAGGAGGAGGTCGTGGGATAAACAAACCCATTTAAGCAAGTGATAAAATAAGCAGATTATTTCTAATCATTTGCTTAATTTATATTAACCTTCATCATAAATCAAACAATGTGACAGTATGAAATACAATGTAATTGTGTTATACCGGGTGGGGCAATAGTGTGGGGAAGTCCGATAGCTCCTAAACGGTAACAGCTACAAAAATCGTTTTAATACGGATGTAAACAGTGGATAGAGGCGCATCTAGAGAAATTATTTTCAAATATACAGGGCGTTGCAGAAAAGTGTGGCACGCAAGGTATTTTTTTTTTAAATAGAATGCCCCAAATATTTTTGCATATTTAACACCTGTCTTGGCAGGTTTATTCATATCTAAAATTTTAGCGCCATCTAATGACCGGTTTAGAAGTTATAAATTTTTTTTCAAAAAAAATGAGTTTTACATTATCCCACTTAACAGTTTACCACTTTCACGGCCGTAACTGTGAAGACGAATTTAAGTAGGGATGCCAAGAGAAGTGTTAAATATGCAAAAATATTTGGGGCATTCTATTTAAAAAAAAATTACCTAAGCGTGCCACACTTTTCTGCAAGACCCTGTATATTTGAAAATAATTTCTCTATATAGATGCGCCTCTATGCACTGTTTACATCCGTATTAGAACGATTTTTCTAGCTCTTACTTATAACGTAAATAATTATTAAATAAACCATCTCTATTGAAGAATGTGGTATGAGACATATACTAGCTGTAAGGTATTGCTGTATTGGTAACAGTTAAATAATGTAACTACAATATTTACATTTGTTAAAACATTAGACAATTTTTAATAAACTGTTCAGAAATTATAGACCTAAATCATAGCCTAAATGTTCTACTGCAGAATCATAACTAGCCACATTTTATGAAAGCATTACCTGGATGTAGGCAACCTACCTTATACAATAATGAATGGGTTGCCTACAAACAGGCGCTGATTAATTTAGCGCGTAAAAGTACACAACAGCAATAAATACACACTATTGCCAACCACATTATAACAAACCATTACCCTTTGTAATTTATAATTCTTATTATTTAGTGCAATAAAATGTTAATAGATTATCATAACTATCTAAAGCACTTAAATAATGTTTCTTATTAAGCAATTAATTATAATGCTTGCAGGATTATTCCAATCTTACATTAATTAATAACACAAATTTTACTATCCGGTGAATATTATCTTCTATATGTTGGCAATAATATGACATCTATGGTTAAATATTCACAATTAATTCAAATTGAAAACGGTTGACGTTATAAGTTTTTAACCAACATTTTTATGAATGTGTCACACAAAGGTGTCTTAAAAAAAATTAAAATATTCATTATTTCCATCGAAAAAATAATAATAGTTTTTAATATTTTTTAGAGAGTGAATTTATATTAACTGAATTTAATATTAATGGATCCATTTACAGAGGTAATCAATTATTACGAAATATATTAGAACTTAAAACAGACTATAAAATGTCTAATTTTGTTTTTTGAAATACATTTCTCAATAAAAATGTTTTTATAGAGAATATTAGAACGCGCTAGAGAACGCCAGAAGAAGCTTAAAGAGTCTCATAATGAATCTACTTTAATCTTAAAAGAATCGAATATGAAAGATGATGGCAATTTAACAGTTTCTCCATCAAACAAATTTACAAATTTGGACTCAAATGTTCATCATAAGTCTCCATCCAAGGAAGTAATTTGTAAAGGTATTCTACTAGTTGTAATTGTGTGATTTGTTAAAAGTTTTAATTTATTACATTTTTATCCTTGCAGGTGCCAATATTGATGTTAAACAAGAAATTAATAATCATGTTGAAAAAGAAAATCAAGATACTGTTCGTGAAGATGCTAAAAAGAAGTTACAGCGCTTAGGAAAATTATATTCTGGTAAATACCGTTTAAGTTTAAATAGTATGAGTTGTAAGCTTTTTAAATATTAAAGAGTTTATGTTAACAGGAGAAGAAATGTCATCACCTATTCATAAAACCGAATCAGGAAACAGTTCTCCAAAGCAGAAAGTTCTACAGAAGAAAATGAGCGATGTGGATGCCGACAATCAGTCCAAGAGTCGTAAAGGTTTGGGAGGTTTGGCTGCTTTAGCAGAAGATATAAATCATTGGGAAGATGATTTATCTAGGGTATGTAATGGTTGCTGAAATATCTTTTTTATGAAGTATTTTAAAAGAGTAAATTAATCATTCATGATATTTATGAATGAACAGTTGGTGTGACAGTTCACCACACTTAAATTTATGTAATTCATTTGACATGAACAACATATACTAGTAGAGTTCGCAAACTTAAAAAACGCATCTAGAAATCAAGTCCGTGGTACATTGAAAGGTAAAAAGGTATCGAGTATGTTATCGGATGTTATTTAGGGTGTATATCAATACCCTAAATTCGTCTGGCGATATCGGTGTATAGTAATAAACTTGTATAGTAATAAAAACCTTTTTAATACCTACTAGGTACATAAGATTGTTGCTATTCTCTGTGGGAAATCAAAGTTTGAACAAAGAACTCTAAGGCAGATATTTCATTTAACAAAAATCATCGTACAAAATTATTTTTTGCATATAGATAATAAAAGTTGACTTTTTTAACGAAAATCTTAATGAAAGTAGCAAGTACTTCAATCTCCTCGGAGATTATTGTCAAAGAATACTATGTTTTTCTGATTTTTTTTAAATTTTGCTTAAATCCTTTTAGGACAAAAACTCGGACTGCACCCACGCTAATCAAAACTGAAAATTTGTGAAAAAAGTATAACTAGTTGTTCAATATACTATTACACTTTTATTATTTGGTCACTTGTTTAAAAGTTTATTATTGTTAAAAAATTAAAAAATTATGTTTTCAATATTTGTGTGCCAATACATGTAAAACCAATGACTTCACAAGGTAAGTGTAAATACTTTTTAAACGAGTAAAATCAGTCATAATAAAATAGCTTACATTTTTGAGTAGGTAACAAAAACAACAGCATTTGTTATGAAAATTATATTTAAGTAAATAAGAATCATCAAAATATGTACAATTAATAAATACATCTCCATACAATGTAACTAACCCATAATGTATCCGATATTTATTGATTGAGAAAAGTTTAGGTATATTCAAAAGAAATAAAAAGTAATAAAAAAAAGTTCATAGAATATTTTATATGAAATTAACAAAGTTATAGTAACACACACACACATAAATTTATTGAGCCATTTCATAGTGTAAGCTATGCCTCGTAAAAATGTTAGAATGTTATTATTCTGATATTCATTGATCAGTTTTAAAATACGTTCGTCGGCGTCCCTGTACTTTTTAAATTTCTTTTGTGGATTGTTTCCGGCCACCAATCTTTCAAAATATATATCACGTCCCTTTTGCACTTTTTTTAATCCTTCGATTAACTTCCATATGGTTGGATGATCCATCCCTAATTCTATTTGAAGTCTTCTATGATCTGCTTCGGCATGGTTATTAGTTCTGGCTTGCCCACGAGTGGATCTATTGTAAAGATTCCACATTTGTACGGGTAATAGGGGAGGACGTCTGCCATTTCCCCGCCTATTAAGCCTTCCTAAATAATTGTCTTCAAACCATTCTATTACAGGTTGAAGTTCAAGTGGTAACTCCTCTGCCAAAGCATCTATACCTTCATCTAGGTCTTCAGGTGGCAAGAATGCTAGAGCTAATATCATCCTGGCTTTTAAAGCAAAAGTAGCATCATTGCTGTACATATTCAAGGGATGCAATTGTCCTAATTTGTCGGAATAATAATTGTCGGAAAGCACTCTTTCATTGCCTCAAAAGCCGTAGCTTCAATGTCGCAGGATATTGCTGCAGGTTGCAAGTTAGGCTGTAAGTTTTTAAGTAATTCAAATAAATGTACGTAAGTACTACGCTGCTTATTTGGTAGCAGTGCGTAAATTGCAGGATGTACCCCTTCAAACTTTTCCGCCAAAATTATGTAACTTGCGCAAACAAAGATGGGGCAATTTTGAATGTTCCGTCTGCGTACCAATGCGGTGATTCCTGTAAAAGCTGAAGATTTTGTCTGCGTCCGAATACTAAAATCCTGTCATGTACAGGACCGCTGTCAGCTAAAAGGAAATCTTCTCTAAGGCCCGGTTGCACCTCATACATCCTGTAGCATTCTGGCAAGATAAGGTCTTCCAGAGTCATCGGTGAGGGTGGAGCTGTGTTAACCTGTAAAATGCCAATTATTGTCAATTTTCATCAACGATGAAAAAAATTATGAGTTTGACAATAAAATTACAAGTAAACTTTGCTTACGTATATACTTTATTATTTTATTGTTACAGTAAAAAAAGCAGGCAGAATTAAGAAGTAAGAAAAAATTTATTATTTTCTGAACAGAGTAAAAGCTTTATTATTCAAAATTTAAAAATTGTCAAATAGTTATTTTTAAGGTTACTCTAAAACTTCGCATAGTGTTAAACTGACCCTCCTATTATTGTTTAATAAAACTATATCTTACCTCGTTTCGTTTTCTTCTAACCACCTTCCTTAAAGCATCATAGCTTGAAAGCACCCCTTGACAAGCTTGCGGTAGACCCTGGGTACATTCATTGATTACTTGCACAGTGTTTTCAACAGTAGCTTCAGCGCGATTTTTAATTTTTCCTATAATATCTTCTTTAAGAATTTTAGCCGGCAAGCTGTCATGAGAATGTTCATGAATCTGCTTAATAATTTCATCATCTTTCGTGTGAATTCTGGCTTTGCAGCGACCCCTTTCTTCGCAACGCCAAAATCTAAGTAGCCCATCGCGGCTCATCTTCTCAAATATGTAAAGGTATCCGTTGGAGGTAAATTTTTCTTTACCACGCTTAGAAGAAACGATTTTCATATTCGCATACAAGCACTCTTAATTACTTACAACTAAATTATTCACAGGAATGTTGCAAGACAAATTATACTAAATAATATGTAAAAGCAAGTATTTTTCTTAAATTTTTACTTATTCAATGAGTTTTTACACATAAGTCAGACGACTGAACATTTAAAAGAAATTAGAAGAATATATAGACTAGGGTAGCAACCCGTTATAACTAAATACGTGGTAGACACAAAACGAACAAGAATTAACGGTAGTTTTATTTGCAAGTATTTCCAGAATATCGGAATGAAGAATGCCCGTCTGGTCATTCATAAGTTCCTCATTACGTTTTATGGCTTTATTTATTTCGCATGCTTCCAAGAAATTCAATTTAGAATTAGAACCTTTCTTTTGAAGGTGCAGAACTTTTAAATTTTGTAGGGAGCAAATGTGATTATACGTTAAAAGATGTGCGGCTAAATTAGAGTCAAATTTTTTATTTTTCCAGGATCTGATATGTTCATTAAACCTAATGAGAAAATTTCTTAAAACACAAGGTTAAAAGACAATATACTTTACAATAACTATTTCAAAAACGAATATCAGAGCTGAAAACGCAGTTATTAATTAAAAAACTGTCTTATTTTTCACTAATTATTTGATAGAAAATAACCATGTTTCAACTAATGAACATAAAATGTTAAATACATATAGAAACAAAAGGAACAAAATTAAATTTATTAGAATCTAGGAGTTAAATAACTTAATGAACGACTTAACAGAATTGAATAGTTGACCCTTGTTAAATTTATTTGGGCAATATACGTAAAATTTCCGAAGCATTATTGCCTCTATAATAAAATATGCGTAACACTAAAAATTGCAAATAGAAAAATATTTTTAAGTACATTTGTTTACTATTTATCATTTTTATCGTCTTATTACACGTTATATGCAATTATATATGTTTCATGTTTAAATGAAAGCATGGTTCTGTGTTACAAGAATTTAAATTTTATACTCAGGTTTACATACACCTGCTCATTTGGTTTACTAATGGTATAAATAGTATATAAATTATAAAATTGTAAAGTAGTATACTATAAACATTGCAACAATCTAAATCCAAAACAATTAAAGTGGTGGCTATAATATTATTAAGTTAAAACACGGCGGCGAACTGGTCGGCGGTGAATAGGCTGGCGGCGAACTGGCTTGGCGGCGAACCGGATTGTGGCGAACCGTCCTGCCACAGTTGAGGTTGGATTCGATCGGGCAGTGGCTCCCAACAGCTAGGGACAGCATGTTGGGAGAAAAGTCTGAAGCTAGACTAGGTGAAATCTCCTTGGTCGTGTGATACGTCCCTCACAGCCTCCTTGGAGATGGAGCCGACGGGTGAGCACGTTTATCGCTCCGGTACTGACCTGGAGAGTCAGTAGAGTATGGATAGTATCTCACTCCAACCAGTGAGTTAATACTGGTAGCATTGTTGTAGCGACAATGCGCGTTAATTGAGCGTAAAATTAAATTCAAAATTTAATTCTCAATTATTCGAGCTTCGGCTCGTCTTAAAGGCGGGAAGGAACACCCATAAAGTTCATTAAATTAGTCATGTAACAAGCACCTTATAGACAATTACTACGGCCTATTGTATATTTAAAAGGTAATAGGCTAATAGATCACTGTAGAGAAGGATTCAGTTACCTTTTCGCGGACAGTTAGCCTTACATGTCCCATCCCGTATAAATTACCACTGAGCAGCGATCGTTCTATCTCTATTTTCACCTGTCTTCCGTCTCATTCTAACGCACTGCTCTTACCAGGTTCGTAAGTACATACAACTATTAGCACAATATTGGAGTTACAAATGCAAGTGATTTAACATTTTGTTGAAAAAAATTATAAAATTCTTACTGTTTTTGTAAATACGACATTAACCATAACACGGAGAGTTCTTCAAGTTATTCTATAACAGACGATGAACTATTACATACATATAAATTTCTTTAAATTTATAAAAAAATAAACAGATACGCAGTTATAAAAAAATGTGTTTTGTGTAAAACGGGCGGGAAACTTCAGGAATCCACTGCAAGAACTGTGGAAACATTCAAAGGTCAGTGAAAATGAGATTAGATATGCAATAAAGTCATAATAGAGAATTAAGAGAGCTTCTTGATATAGCACACAATTCAAGTATTCATAGTAGTCAAGATATATAATATATAAACAACTGAATACAAAGGTTATTCTGAAAGCCACTATCTTATAGTAATACAATACTTGGACAAACGTAATTACTGTATATTTTACATGATTCAGATGTGCAGTGATATCTCGACACCTAAGCATGGCTGTCCACAATGTAGTATTGTCTGAATTGTCAGTTATTTTGTTGAAACCAGTCCATTGAGGTACAATATGTGAACTACAATTTTGAACTCTACTTAAAATCCACACCAAATTATTTGTATCAGTAGGTATTGACTATTCTTGATTTTTCGGCAAATAACTAATTTTGCGTTTTGTTCACAATGTGGCAAAGGTATTCTAGTCTTGGTATACTGAGAGTTTGACAAGGAATGGAAGTTTTGAGGCACAAGTAGTCGCTTTGTCGCTTTTTATTGGAATTCCTACAGATGATTCGTTTTCTGGACATTGGTGAAAAGCTACCATCTGAGTTGTGTGAAAGGTATTGCAACCGTTGATAGTTTCCTTTAACACGTCTACATTGTCTGCTGCAAATTCCAAAAAATAATGTCCTGAGCAATGCTTAAACTTCTGATTTCTTTAATCACACAAAAGCAAACTTAGCAAATTAAATAGCGATGATGGAATTTTTTTTCATGTTATCTTCATTGGTAACTGCTAAAATATCAGCATCTTCCACATCTTGAAGATCTTTTTTTAATTTGCAAGGCTACTAAATATAGTACACTTTGCACCATAGGCCGATATTCAAAGTTCAAATCTTTAAGCATTTCCACCTCGTTATAAATATTGTTTTGTGGTTGTGGGTACATTAAAGTAGTTTCATTATTTTTATAAGATCTGAAAAATACAACGTATATTTTCAGTTTCCGTAGAAATTACTACAGGTTCAAGTTACCACCCAGTAGGACATATCGGTCGTAAATTGTAACTGAATTATACACTTTTCTTTGGCTATGTCATGTTTTATTTCCCAAACCTCGCCACAATTTATCCCTTTGGTTTTCAGAATAACCTTTGGGTTCAGTTTTGTTATTATATATTTTGACTACTATGTACATTTAATTTCATAGTGGAAATATTTTATATATGCGTGTAAATGAGGAATAACAGTGTTTTCCTTATTAATTTACTTGAATTGTGTGTTATATCAAGAAGCTCTATTGATTTTCTATTATGACTTTGCATATCTAATCTCATTTTCACTGACCTTTGAATAGTTTTCGCAGTTCTTGCAGTGGATTCCTGAAGTTTCCCGTCCGTTTCACACAACACATTTTTTATAACTGCACATCTGTTTCTTTTTTTATAAATTTAAAGAAATTTAAAAGTATGTAGTAGTTCATCATCTGTTATAGAATAACTTGAAGAACTCTCCGTGTTAAGGTTAATGTCGTATTCACAAAAACAGTAAGAATTTTATAATTTTTTTCAACAAAATGTTAAATCACCTGCATTTGTAACTCCAATATTGTGCTAATAAGTTGTATGTACTTACGAACCTGGTAAGAGCAGTAAAATAGAGATAGAACGATCGCTGCCAGCGGTAATTTATACATTGTCGGAATAAATTGGTCATATCTTCGTTACTGTCTAGCCAATTTCGAAGTTTCAAAAAGTGTTGGATTGTAAAATCTCTAACTAACAACAATTATTTTTTGAACTTTTTTGATATCTTGTGTCGTCCAAAAGATATCACGATATAAACATCTTTCTATGTTTGCAGAAATTGAAATACGCATAATAAGGGAGTTAGAAGCTAATCTAGTGAGTTTCCTTCCGTTTATTTAATGATAATTCTTGAGTGAAAATTAGCTCTATCTCGCTTAATACTTTAGAGATCGTATTTGTTTTAATATAGCCGGATAGCAAATAAAGTATTCTTTATGTGCTGAGATGGCTGAGATTTGCTGTGTGAACACAACAGGCTCTGAATTATGTGTAAAAAAATTTCTGACCTGATGATTCATTCCTTTCTGGTAAAATCTTGCCCCTAAACATGGCACTTTTTAAAAACCGGAACCAAAACTTTAGGGACATTTAACCATTTGGAATTGCATTCTAGGTAAAAATGTCTATTAAGCACTTTTGTAGCCCATTTCATTCTGAATAAACTGCCTTTTGTTCCATGTTGGTAGGATAAACAGGAGCTGAGATATATCAGTTTCCGTAAACCTCAAAAATAGCAAAAAATGGTACACCGTGCGAAACAAATATTGCCGCCATGCAAAAACCATACACAATAAAATTAAAATAATGGTCATTTTAGACTACCAACATGTTAGGGTTACTTCACAAAAAAAATTAATTTTTTTAAAAATAGCGAAGCAACCAATTAATTCCTGTCTGGACCACTTGATTTGGATTGACCCATATGCTTTTGCACAATCTCTTTGCACTTGCTTTCTTCCTCTCTTTTTCTGTGCCGATTACATTTCTTCATTGACCTCTTCATTATCTTCTACAGCGGTAGGTGTTGTATTAGACAGTACGGGTTTCTCAGCCTTTTTCTTTGCTCGCCATTTCTGTTTGCTCTCCTTCCATAATTTCTGCATTCTTCTTTGTTCTCTGGCGTTCTATCCGCTGTTAAATTTATTTTGTTTTTGTTCTTCAAGTTCCAATAACACTCTCGGTCTTTTGTTATTTTCGTCTTGAACTGTTCTTATGTAAAATTCACTTTCCCTCTCTTTTGTCTTTCCCGGACTAATTTCTTCTGCCTCTCATATTTTTCTTTCCCTGTCACTTTCGATCGAGCCATTTTTTTTGACTGCAAGAGAAAAAAAAACACGTGTCTGTAGTCAAATGACATTTTAAATAACCAAGCCTAGCTTTAAAAAAATCCATGGTTACGTGAACGGGAATAATAGTCCACTCACTCTCAGAGTGTGAAACACGTTCAGGGAACCAACTGGACAGTGACCGAATGAAATTTTCTGCGTTTTTGTTCAATTTCTCGTTACTCCAATGCTACAATATCTGCCAATTAAGGTTAGGTTTTAGATTTTCCCGCTTATTAATATTATCTGCAATACATAACTGTGTCATAGCACGGGTTTCTTTTCAAAAAACATGACCGGATAGACATATAATTAATGTACACTGTTATTCTTACCTGTATATAAATGTAAATATCTGCAAGAAATTGCATAATTGACAGGTAAAAACATATGCAACACTATCAACCATGCTAGATGCACTGCTAGTAATGCGAACTTAATACCAGTTCCGGAATGAATTTTGGCAAAAAGTTTAATTTTCTTCTCGGGGACCACTGTATTTTCGTGACACGCATAATTGACGCGAAAAATCTTTATTGATATAAAATATTGTAAAAAAAAATAGTAAACAATTGTGCTGATTTAAATGAAGAAAGTTAGTTTTTAGAGGAATTGATGGGTTTTAATCAATGATACAAAAAATTAATATCACCTCGTTCACATGAGCTATGCCAACTTTGCGGTGGTTTTCATCCAGGACTTGCATTATCTCCAGTGGCCATTTACCATCACACTTTGCATGCCAATTTCTATACGATTTTTAGTACCTATTGCATTGAATAACTTGAAAGAATCTCTATATAGGTAGAGTACTTTATGTTCACAAAGTTTTATAAAAACTATGGATGCAGCGTTTAAACGTATAAACGTTTAGTAGTAAATAAATGTTTAATATAAAAATACACGTTTAAACGCGTATGTGAAAGTATTATCAACGGAACATCAATATTACACGGCAAACAATAGTCTCATCTAAACGGCAACAATTTGCTTTCTCCGCGGCTTTGTCGTTCGACGTTCAACCCGATACGGTACTTGATTAAGGTAATAATCCAAGCAAAAGACGCATCATCTAGATCAGGCTGGGCCACCGGAGGGGCCCCTTACGTGTGTTTAACTTCCACTACTGCATCATATTGAGTCATTTGGGTTGTCCTTAACCCTCACTATTCCCCTACGCGGCTCCCACCTCTAGTTAAATTCCTTGTAGTAGCACGTTTAAATAAATATTTAGATAAATGATAAATATAAATTGAAAATTAATGTTTGGTTTGGGATTATGAAAATACATATTTTAAAAAATTATAACAATATAACTGAAGGAGTAACTAATAAATCCTACATTTAATATAAGCAGATAAAAAAGTAATTTATAAAAATTGCAAGATATAAAATAAAATGATAAATTCATCATTCTTCTAAGATTAGACTAATTTAGACAGTGATTGCTCTGAGTAGGGGTACGAGTGGAACGTTGCACGGGCACGGGCGTGATCATCGCAGTATTAGCAGAGTAGGGGAATGTCTCGAGCTCGCAGGCTTGAGCTTGGCCCACTCTGATCTAGATGATGAAAAGTAGCGCCTTTAGTGTACGCAAAAATACTTCACATAAAATACAGTTTATTATATTTATTTTTGTATTTTGCTGAATTTGGAAAAAAGTGCGTCTGAAATAAGCTGTGGCAAGGACGTAAACAACCATAAGCGATGCTATTGGTCGGCGCGCACGTTTTTCTTTAACGCTTAAGCTATTTACCTACATGCGGAAAAACGTATATGCAATTAGTTCTCGTCAACATTTATTTATTTTGTTAAATTTATTTTCAGGGCAAACACCTCTTTTAAACTAGGCTTTGTTATGTTTAAATCGCAAGTGACGAGTCTGATTTATTTGTGGTGTATTTAATTTTCATCAGTATCATTTTGCATTATATATTACGCTGAAACCGTAAGAGCGAGTTAAGCGCACACGGTACGCAAACGCGCATCATCGTAAAACGTTTATTTTATTAAACTTTTGTTTCATCCCTAATAAAAACCAGTGAGTTAGAGTTCGTGTTCTCTCCTTGTAAGGCAATACTTTACTACACTTATTTCTAATAAATTCCATGATTGTTTTAAAAGTTCACAATAAAAGTGCAAATTATCATATTATAGTCAAAAAGAGAACACCCTGAAATGAAAAACACCACTAACAGAAGATGGAAAGCTCCAGCACCAAGACCTCCAATTTCAACTACTACAAGGTCACCTGATAATTCATCCAAAAATTCAACACCTCGGAGAATAAAACAACAAGCACCAAAACCACCTACCATTAATAATATAGAATCAAATGCAGAAGTTAATAAACCTGTCAGCCCAATTAAAAGTCCAGCAATTACGCCTAAACTAAACAAGTCATCTACAGGAAGTGATCAAGGTACACCAAAACAGATAGATTTGGATCCAGCTGTTGTTGAGATACTGGTAAGAAAATCTTGCTATTTATTGTAATAAGGTTTCTACAATTTGTTGTTATACCTTCATAGATTGAATAAATCTATTTCTATTTCTATGTTTTTGATATAAAAGCTGAAAATATTCTTATAAGATTATGTAAATCTGATATTGAAATGGAAATAATACTTACAGGAATCACAAGGTTTTACCCGTACATCATCCAACACTCGGCTAATATATAACTACAGTTCACAGGAAACACGTACAATAAAAACAGCTGAGATAAGGACACCATTGAAAATAATTTACAATGATGAATACACCATTAAAGAAGAGGAAGAGGAGGAAGAAGAAGAAGAAAAACAAGAAAAAGATTCAATCTTGGATGAAAAACTAAAGTTATCTGATAAGGATACTGTAGAAAAACCTGAGAAATTAGAAATTGGTAACAAAACAGCAACATTTTTTGAAAAACAACCATTGAAACCCATTGGCTCACCATCTAAAACTAATATGAAAGGACCAAATGTTGCTAATAGGGCTGCTATATTTGAAGCTGCATGTAGTCCAAACAAGAATTCCAATAAAGATCCTGCACTTCTCTCACTAGCTGAAAGAAAAGCATTATTTGAGAAGAATAAAGGTAAAGCTCCTATACCAAAAGCACCTATTTCATTGGCTCCATTGTCACCTTTGGGAAAACCGAAGAATGGAAACAATGAAATAAAATCTACAAATATGAAGGACAACAAACAAAGTGCCAAGATTGTTGCATCCATTGCTAAGAACAAATCAACATCATCACCTCAGAAAAATAAAGAAAAACCTACAGACAATTCAAACATAAAAATTCCAAACAAATTTCCTTCTTCTAGACCTCCAATCAGAAAAGATGACAACTCATCTTATAGAATTCCAGCAGGTGAACCTGGTGGAATTGCAAGTAAAGTTGCTGCATTATTTCAAAATAAATCGACGATTGGTCAACAGCAAATTGAATATGGTATTCGTGAACAAAGACAAAAAGAAATGGATATTTTACTTAATCGGTTTCATAATAACAAGGTTTGTAAAAGCTTTTAGTCATATTTTCTTTAAATTCTTTTAATTATCCATTTTTAGCAAATCTTGGAAACAAAAGTCGATTCCAGTTATCATTCACAGTCTGATTCGGATAATGAACAAGTTCCAGAAACAAATCCGATGATTTTGTTGACGTCTCCTCAAGCAAACACATTGAATGATAGCTCTTCAAGTTCATCTTTTGATGAAAATACACCAAGAAGTGGTAGTAAAAGATCCAGTATGTTTACTAAAAAACAAATTATAAAATCTTGTTTAATAAATTATAATTTATATTGTGCAGATAAGGTGGACAGTCCAAAGGTGAAATCTGCACTGGGGAAAGTTAAACGCATTAAGGTTACACATGCGAAACCAGGTAAACTCTATCCTTGTTTATCTGATATTGAAGCCGCAACCGAAACTGAAAATGAGCCTAATACCACTTCACCAACTCCTAATAATTCAAGGTGTGATATATGTATTGATTGGTGTCTATTTATCTTTTGCCTTGAATAATTAAGTTTAAACGCTTCTAAATTCTTTGATCAATATGCATTTGATGCTTCATAAGTTTTATTGGGTGTCTTTGCTTTAACATGTCCAGCACGGTTCAAATTACTTATCTGTGTAAGGGCATCTTAATAACTATAAGAGATAAAAGATTCTCATATTTTTTTAATTTGCTGTCAATGTCAATTGTAGAGGGTAATTTTGACATTTTTGTATATTTCTTTACAAGGTTGATAGTGTCTCCGTCCGGCATATGATTATGATAGTCGACAGACGTGCTACCAACTTTAATAGCTTAGTCATGGTCTGCTCTTAATTCTTTTTTTTTGATCACATGAAATATTACATGGTGAAGAAATAGGAGATGAAAATGCAGAAGTGTTGATAAATGTTATGCTTCTATAGTCGCAGAAAATGCGTTAGATACCTTGACGCTTTTTTTTAAATCACATTCTTGCGTAAGAAATTATCCGATGCTTTACATATGTATTATTAAATGTAACTTAAGAGATATTCGTTTTAACTCTTTAAAACTTACTACATAATGTCATTCATCAATTAAATTGCAATAAAGATTTTTATACTTGTTTTTAAAATTTATATACGTACTTAACCAGAAGATAAATATTTTTGCAACTGCAATTTTTTTTCTCTGTTATAACGAGCATCGGATATAACGAGCAAAAAGCGGCGGTCCCGACGATCTCACTATAACCGAGTTTGACTGTAATTTGAATAACATTGACAGATGTTAATCTCTGTAATGTTCTTTTGTTCTTTCTTTATTGAAGTTTTTTTAAAGAATGATAATTGTTGTAAAAGATCAGAGAATGGGTACAAAACTTCAGGACTATTGTTTCTGCTGTGAGATTGAAACCTAAAGGAAGAGCTTGAACCTTACATAATTTTGAAAACAGGAAAGAAGTACGAATTACTGTTTTGATGTGCCGATCTACTTGCGTCATTCTCAAGCATTGAGCTTTTTTGGATAGAACTCTTCGCTGCATTTTAGAGTTTCACTCATATACAAAATTCAGATTGTGCACCAACTATTGCAGATTTGAAGACATAAACTGGCCTGCATGGTCACCGGACTTTTTGAATTTATACTGAAGAATTATGAAATGTAATTAGAGACTGTTAAAATATCCAGTTTTGTGAGTTTATTGAAGTAAACATACAAAATAATCGAGAGAAAAGTAGAGAAAAATTTTTTTTGTAAAAATTTTAATTGCTATAATTGTTTAAAAATCTTATTGTGACAAAAATATATTTAAAAAATAAAAAAGAATATTTTAATCAAATTTTTAAATGTATTTTTTAAAAAGTTTCTACCCAATTTTTATGTTATTGACAAAGAATCTTACAATTTCTTCCCTAAACTATCAATCATAAATGCATCTTCACCAAAGTATCGATCGACCCGCAAGTCAAAAATGCCATTAATAAGGGCAAAAGAACCCTCATGACAACAAAGCGAGCCCTGAGCAAAACCTGGGGACTTCGACCACGCTTAGTACACTGGCTGTACACGGCTGTGGTTAGACCTAGAATAACCTATGGAGTGCTGGTTTGGTGGACAAAAGTAGAACAGAGGCTAGCCAAGAAGGAGCTATCAAAACTTCAGAGGCTGGCCTGCCTGTGTATTACGGGGGTGATGAGAAGTACCCCGACAGCAGCTCTGGAAATACTTCTAAACCTGCCACCGTTAAACATCTATATTACGGCAGAGGCAAGAATGGCGGTTTTCAGACTGAACTATAATGGAAATTGGAAACCCAGTCATCTTGATGGGCACACCAAAATTACTTCCGTTGTAACCAGCCCACTGCTAGACATGAGCAGTGATACTATGCCTGCTAGGCAAAACCACACTAAACCCTTCACCACTCTCCTGGAGTGGAACGAAGGGCTATTACAACAAAGTCGTCAGGCAAACAAGCTAATCTGGTATATGGATGGCTCCAAAACTGACAGTGGCACAGGTGCAGGAATATTTGGGGAATCACCTCAGTTTGCTGCCTATGCATCGCTGGGGAGGTTCGCCACTATCTTTCAAGCCGAAACTCATGCCATAGACATCTGTGTACATGAGAATTTAAAAAGGAACTACCAAGGTAAAGAAATCCTTATCCTTACAGATAGCCAGGCCGCCATAAAAGCCATAGCTAGCAATCGTACTAACTCAAAATTAGTATGGGAATGCTGACAAAACCTAATAACCCTTTCAACCCACAATAGAGTAACCCTGATGTGGGTCCCGGGGCATAAGGGGATTAGTGGCAATGAGAAAGCTGACTCCTTGGCTAAGAAAGGAGCAGAGTTACCATTTATGGGGCCAGAACCCGTCTTTGGAATTACCAACAACTTTGCTCGAAACTAGTTGAAAAGCTGGACAAAAAGACAGCACCACAACCATTGGAATGCAATTGAGGGGCAAAGACATAGCAAACTGATGCTAAAAACAACATCTGACAAATTGACTGATGACATTCTGCAATTAAGCAGACAACAGATTAGGCTGGTGACAGGCCTTATAACTGGACACTGCAACCTAAGGAAGCATATGCATAGAATGGGGATTGGTAATGAAGAACCCATCTGTAGACTCTGCAATGAAGAGGACGAAACAGCCTCACATGTTATTTTCGACTGGGAAGCCCTGTGCCGATGGAGGTTTGCACTCCTCGAAGGAGCTTTCTCTTGTGAGACACTCATAAGGGAGGACCTGGTAAAGAGGTTACTAAGCCTAATCAGGATCACAAAACTCTTTACCGACTAAGTGACATAATGAGAGTACAATAAGCCTAAGGCTGCGGCGGTGCTGGGTTCTAACCCCCTTCATATGTCACATACAAACAAACAAAGTATCGATCGGAGTACCATCCGATCATAATTTTCGTCTGTTATAATACAAATCCATAATCAAGCAGTTCAATATAACCTTAAAAATGACATTTAGGTAGCAAATATTCTTCCTTCATCATGCCAATGTTTTCAAGGCACAACTGATTTTTGCATAAATGGAAATTTTATTTTCTTTACTTTTTCCAGTTACAATCGTGTGCAATCCCTAATCAAAGTCATCATTTGATTCGTAATTTTTTCTTTATAGTATTGTTTAATAGATTTATTGTAAAATAATTAGGGGAGATAATAAAGGTTTGAAAACTGTATTGTGCTTCGGGTTATTATACACCCTGTATCTTGTTTTGCTTATAACTTGCAAAATCAACGCATTTAGAAATTGCATCTTTTCTTGCTTCTCGAACTGCTTTTAATTAGCAAACTCCATGAGAAGGCTGTTTAGAATAAAACAACATGATGTCCAATTATATTTTATTTACTGAATTTAGAAATACTTTACAAACATAATCTTCGCCCTCATTTGATTGAAAATCCCAAGAACTTTCAATGCAACGTGATAGGGCTGTGCATTTATGGAAAATGAGAAGTTACGATTACTCTTTCTTTTTGTGACATGATGAGACTATCATAAAACTTATAAAGCAACTTATGTGTAAAAGATTTTTTTACAGGGTATTAAAGCGCAGTGCTTCCATTTTCTTTATCATTTGTAATAATGACTAATTAAATAATAACATTTAAAAAATATTTTCTTACCAAAGAACAATTTAAAAAGTATTTTTATATTGTAATTTTATAATAAAGCTTTATTCTTGTAACTAATAATGCTTTTGTAAATTATTCCTTAAATCAATGTCTGCTAAAGTAACAGTTGCACTAGAATAACATAACATAAATGCTTATAAAAATGAAATCTCTTTAATTCTGCATTAAAATATTAACGAAATAAATAAAATTTTATATTTGCGTGTCCTAATGAAATTTTTTAGAATACTGTAAACAGTAACATTTTATTTTTTTATAGTTGATATCACTGTTAGACAGATGTTCTTAGAATGTCAAACTTATCTTATTTACGCAGTGAACTCATAACAGGAATGTAACGCTTGCAAAACTAGTCTTGCAGGCCACATAAATGCGCCGAATAATAAATGGCCCTATCAAGGGCGTAACGGTTTTTACTTTATTATTAACGAACTTAACATAATAAAATTCAGTTTTATAAAATTACATATCTTTACCTTATAAGTTATAATATCCAAAAGATCCAATGAATAATTATTTTTGTTAACAAAAATCATTCTTTGCTGAAAATACTATTGCATTTATACCTCATTAATTTCTTTGACAAATATAGTATTTATTCTATGAAATGAAATATAATTATTCTTATTTCATCCAAGTTTTTAATTCATTAAGTAGCAATTATTTATGTCACAAATATATTGGCATACATTCTACTTTGAATTTATAATAATTTTCAACAGTACGTATAATACACCTGGCAAATTTGAACGAGGTTCTGCTGCTTAGTAGCGGCCCATGGCCTTTGTGTATATGAGATAAGAATGAGAATTTCTACGTCGCGTGGATTAAGCGAGGTTATGTAAAAAACAATTCATAATTTCTAGTGTTGCCAACTGATATGCTACTTATCAAAATATCCCTAACAAATTTTGTTTAGAACTAAGTAATTTTTTAAATTATTCAATAACAAATTAACGCAAATAGAAAAAATATTATAAAGTATTCATTTCATAAGACGTTTTAGCGCACTTGTCCTCTAACTAATACTTTAATATACTATTACTTAATTACAATCTTTTTTATTTATGTCGATAAGTGCAGTCTATAATAAATTGTTCATTCGATAACGTGTTACTTGTTACTGTAGTAGACATTACTTGAATCATTAGTTTTTATTTGTTTATTTTTCCCTTTTATTTAGTTTCGAAGATAATTCCTTGAATTCAAATACTACTGATGTTGTAAATACAAGCTTTGGACGTGAAATATTACAAACTGTTTGTAAAAATGAAATTCCTAAAAAACGAGTAAGGATTTACTTCATTTTTATTTTATTATTAACTACTATTTATTTCTTTTAAGTTGATTTATGATGAGAGTACAGAAAGTGATTTATCTGACATCTTAGATGATGCAGATGATTACTTAGATGAAGCCGTGGCATATGGAGTATCCGATAAAAGTGGTCCTACACCACCAAAGAAAAGCAGATCATTATCACCGGTAAGTATATAAGTAAGTATATATAGTATACATAAACTAATTTTTTAAAAATTGCAATTCAGGTGAATAATGCACCACAGCCTTCAAATTCATTCCAATATAAAAACTTTTCTCCACGCAAAGACACTCCACAAAAGATTCAATCATCTGAAAATAATTTTAAGAGCCCATCAAAAGTTGTATCTCCAAGAAAACCAAACGACGAGCCTCCTGCATATGTTGTTGATGGTGATAATGTATTACCATTAACACATACTGTTAGTTTTTACAGAAGACAACAGACACAGGTAAGAGTCAAATAATGTTGAATATGAAAGGGTTATTGTTTCATACTATAAATCACCTGATATAAAAATAAAATAATTGCTTATAATTTCAGAAAATCTTAATTTTTTGTAGTTTGTGCATATGAGAAATAATTTTTTAACAAGTTTTTCCAAAGATGACCTAAAGATGCCTATAGCAAATGTTACTTTTCATGAAAAGTGTGACATTTCAAAAAGCAATTACTTGAAACAACTGTGGTTTTTGAAAATCCAGTTTGTACTGTTTATACAATTCTTTCTTGTTGAAAGCTCATTTTCACCTTTCAAGTGACGTTATATTGATGTTAATAAGATGGGTAAATGTCACAGTCCAAAGATCATGTCATTTTACAACGTGAAAAACTCGTTGTTTTATGACGTAAAGAAAACGTTATATAGTGATTGAAATGACATTTTATTGACGTCTTAATGACCTACTTATTTCTACTTCTGCAAATAAAATACTTTTTTTCTGTGACGGGAAAAAAACTTGACATTTCATCTCTGTTGACAGGTAATAAAATATGACTTTTCACGAAATTACTTTTTTCCCCGGGAAAAAAGTGAGTACTTTTTTCCCGGATATTTATACATAGATATAGATAGGAAGATGTTTGATTTTAGAATATTTTATTGAACATACATAAGTTACATTTCCTTTATATCAAAAGAACAATTATTGAATGTGCATTGCGTGAATGACATGTTATTCGGCACAACAGAAGAATTTTCTTGTGTTGAAATGATATTTTTCCCTGACATGGACACAACTGCTGTTGATGTACCTGGTTGCAAATCTGGTGTTATTTTAGAACTGCCACACGTTCTGAACACTTTATTAGCAATTTCTGTTCTGTGTGCCACCGATTCATCAACATACCCTTCAGCAACCGTTGATGACTTCCAACCGCCATGTTTCTTCAGTGTCATCAAGTCTCCCCCAGATTCAACTAACAGTGTGGCAGACGATCTCCGAAATGAATGGCCTGTGTATGAGGTAGCATTTTCAAGTTGAAGATAATTAGCTACTGTTTCAGGTACCTTATAAAACATATTTCTACCCACAACCTGATTTATACATTTTCCTTTGCGATATGCATAAAACAGGCGGCGATCTTTTGCTGCTGCTGGACGGAGGGCTATGTACATTCGGTAATATTTAATATATTCTTCAGTAACAACAAATCTCCTATTGACATCATTCTTTGTTTGCTTCAGTTTCACAATTAATAACTTTCCCGAATCTTCAATATCATCTAATGTTACCTGGCTGATTTCACAAATTCGACAAGCTCCTGCAATCCCAAATACAACAACAACCTTGGCCATCAAAAAATCTTCATCGGGTGCATTATTTAAAAAATCACTAATTTGTGTACTCGTAAAAATCGCAGCTTTCTTGGGCGTGTAACCTTTTCCATTTTGTTTTAGAAATGTAATTAGTTTCAAATATTTTGAAATGTCTACATCATGATTGGATCGTAACATACTTTTAACCATTGAATAATTCGACCACACTGTTGATGGCTTTTGTAGTTGTGTCATTTCCGAAAAATAAGCCAATAACACTGTCTCCGAGAAAGAACTGCATGTCTTTTTCATTCTCCAGTCCATAAATCTTGAATACGCGGTTTCGTAAATTTTCTGCGATTTTGCTGGCAATAATTTTTGTGACGCTACTTGCGCTGCTTCTACCAACTCAGGTGGAGTCAGAGAAAACCCGGAATCATACATTTTTTATATCTATATTATTCTAAACAACTAATGAACAATTATTACTGAGTTCGCAATTTCTGAATCAAATAACAGAATTAAATTGACAGATATGTCTTTGATTACTTTGAAGGTTTCCTTAACAACGCAAGTCCAATTGTCGCTATAACTACAACAGCTTACTAGTTTAAAAGTTTCAATTTCATATCGAAAACATTCTTATATTGTAATAGTTCTTTTAATATTAAATCGTCGTTTTTCCCGTCACAGAAAAAAATAGTGTATTATACACGGGAAAATATTAGATTTTAGCTCTCGGTTTTTTGTCTCCCTCCGCTACGCGTCGGGAGACAACACAACCTCGAGCTAAAATCTAATACTTTTTTCCCTTGTATAATAAATAACTATAATTTAAAAAATGGTGATTTATTATTTAAAATTCTGAAACATAAATATAATCACTATTATTACATTATTATACTTATGGTGGCCATAAAACGTCTCTTGCTTTCGAGTCGTCAGCCAACACTACAGCCAACCAGTTAACGAGTGCTATACTTCCTCCGTCCTTTTAGATGAATTGTGTGAAATGCCATCCTAATTTATTTTACCAACACCAACATGTGCTGCATGTTATGCAGATATGCTCACTGCAAGATATGCTCAGAAATAAAATACCACAAACATATTTTTTTAACGAAATATGTACGTACACACCAAGCAGCAGAAAGGAGATCAACATCAACCAACTTTTTGCACAATTTACCCCCTTCATTGCGTTGTTATTCACAATCTTTACCGATACCAGTCACGTGATGATAGAACACTCGGAGTTTGAATTTTTAAAACGTATGCACCACAATCTGTTTATTTTGTTTGTAAAAATGATTTAGCCTGTAGCAATAATAAAGCTATATATCAAGTAATATTTTAGTGCTAAGTGTGCGAGATATTTTTAGGTTTATTTTATTTATTCAAGTTCAATGAAAATACCTATATGTAATTCAAACTTTATTGTAAAAATTTTGTGAAATTTCATTAAAATTCTGGTCAAAATTTTCACACTTCTTGTATGTGTAAAAAGGATCTTACTTACATTTTTTAGAGAAATTTTTCGACATCATTGAGACATCATAACTACATTCGTCATACTGATATGACATCATTATAACGTTATAATTGGGCATTCGTCATCAGCGACCAAACATGTCTAAAAAAATTACGTAAATAAGACAGCACTCTGCTTACTGGGTACTTTCATACTTTTATTTTTGAACAGAAGTGGCAGCTCAGTAGTGTAGTGGAGCAGTAGTGGATACATGGTTAAGAGACTCTCAAGAAAAACAGCTAGGACTACTTAAAAGCAGCTTGGTATCTGTTTTCTTTGACTAAGTAACTTGATGCACTGACATTATATTTGGAACTTGAGGGACATTTTGTGGCAACTCGTTAATTTGTTCAACTTTTTTACCTTGGTCCTCCCAAAGTTTTACTGAGCCATCACTAAACTTTTTGATAAATTCACAAGCATATATTATATTGGTTACTTGAAACACTAACGCCAGTGATGGCAAACCTATGACCCGCGGGTCAGACACTGACCCACGAAGGATTTCTAAATGACCCACTCGTTGATTTTTATAAACTTATATCTTATATCATAAAAGAGAGAACACACAATCGAAAATATTAAAAAAATTAAAGTATAAGTATCTAATGTCGAATTTTGCTCTTTACTTGCAAAAGTAAAAGTTGTAAAACAAAAGGAAACGTAAACCTTTTTAGAGGATTTTAAAAGTGAGAACCAAAACAAGGGTCAACTGTCAAGTTTTTTTGTTAACAAACTTTCGGTGTTTCCAAATTTTTGGCACCCTTTTTACCACCTCTCCAAGTGACGCTACTGACTTAGCGACCCACGGGATAATATTAAAAAAATAATCAACAAAATTTGACCCACTTCCCAAAAAGGTTCGCCATCACTGCGCTAACCTATCACCTTTCCGCTTTAAACTTCCTCCGACTCCATTTAACAGACCTCTTTACCGCTTTTAATATATTCCAAGTATGAAGTGATATTTGGTTTTTGTATGCATTGACTGAGTCTCAGTCTCGTATTTTGCCACATAGCTTGTTTATTTAGAACTTTTATTAGCTCACATACTTCAACAGTTCTTTCATTTTTATTCTTCTTTTTACCAGTTTAGACTCGTCCCTAAGCCCTGACTTCTATTAAGAGATCATCACGAAGATTTTCAGTAATGTAACACGGAAAAGTTTGTTATCTATATATATAAAAGGGAAAGATTGTATATATGTATGCGATTTTCTCCGCAACCACTGGACCGATTTGGATGAAATTGGTATCATTGGAAAGGTCTTGGCCCAGAATAGAAAATAAGACCAAATTGGACTCTGTCGGCCATCGTGGTCTCGATTTATACCAACAGCAACTTAAATAGATAACAATAGATGGCGTTCTGTTCATCTCTTGCACTTAATGTTAATGTGTGCGACTATAATATGTGTGCGACTATTGAAATCATTTCCAAATTTAATTAAAAGCGCAGCAAAGCGCGCCGGGTATTTGCTAGTCAGAAATAATAGCGAAACGAACTTTTCCGTGTGACAATCTCTTAATAGAAACCAGGGCTTTATTTGTATTCTTTTCAGCTTTTGATTCACACTGCCAAAAAAAAATTTATTTTCATTAACCCTCCAGTGCTCATGTTGTATACGTACGTGTTCCACTACAAATTAAAGTGCACTTATGCATGCCTTACAATCGCCATGTATTTGTGGCTTTATGTAATCTTTGTAAGTAGTCCCTTGGTGATTTTGACGAAGGGTAGACATTTTCTATCTTTCTTCGTTTTTTATATATTTGACCACAATGTTTCAGCTGCATTTCTAACGGCCAGTTAACTATAGCACAAGAATGCTTAACGTTACATCTTACGTATATCTTGTGTCATCTGTTTTATAACATTTTTTAGTAAATTCCGTAGATAATAAAATTTTAATTTTAAAAACATTATTTGCTCACTTACTTATCCACTTCCCCTTATACCGTTAGGTGTTGGGGTTTATTCTTCTACTCCAAAATTTCTTCCATGCCTTCCTTTCTTTTGCCTGGTTTTTAGCTTCCATCCCATCTGCATCTCGCCATCTTCTATCTTCATCTCGCCTGCAGTATTTCTTCCACTTGCTAATTTCACGTTCTTCTGGATCTCTCTCTGCCTTTTTTCTTATTCCAACCAGTCTCCTATATTTCCTTGGCTAAATTTTCATCTTTCGTTCTCACCAGATGTCCCAACCATTTCAATAACATGCAGGGAAAAAAGTCTCTAGTCCGGACATTGCTGAGACTAACGTGTATGTTTTTGTGTTCGCTTTTTTTATGTCATCTTATTTTATCTTACAAATTGATCAGTACTTTTGTTATTTTGCCTTTTTTTTAACACATTTAATGCTCGATTTACCAACAATCTTGGAGATTATTTTATATTTCTGTCTATCATTCATATATTTATTAACGGTTTTAGTTGTTTTTTTTAGCCTTAATTCTCTCAGATGTGCCTTTCTTCTCAGTCTTTGTATTTTCTTCTAGTTTATTGACATTCCTTTTGATGCTTTGGTCTTCAAAGCATTTAGTGTGTGTCTGAAAGAATATGAAACATCATATATTTTTTGAGTAAGAATTATGTGAAAAAGACCTGTATATTTATTTATAAAAATATAGTCTGTGTTGTTATAATAAAAATGTAAAGTGTAATATTTTTTTCATATTACCAGCAAAAGTAAATAGCTTTTGATACCAAAATTACAAATTCCGATATAGCAAATTTTCTATGTAAGGAATTTATTTAAGATCCTCATGATACTTTGTTCTATGGAAGTTCAACTGTAAAGTAGAAATGGATTATCCGGACTCACAGAGCCCAGCATTTCATTCTATTTATTTTAATTTTTCTGTGGTTTGCTGTTTTTTTCATTATATTTGATTATCCAGATTTTTGCTTATCCGGCCGACCTCTGATTTCAATTAATCCGGATAATCGAGTTTCTACTGTATTTCATTTGTTTCGTAATTCTATAAAATTGATACCTCTGAAATAACTGTGTCAGAATACTTTTCGATAGGATTGTTCATATTTTGAATAACTTATTTAAACAAATATTATATGCAATTAACAACCTCCCTAAAGTTAACAGAGAAATTAAAGGCTAATTAAATGACCTACTGTCAAATTTAAGGCTTAGTTACTTTTTTTAATCACGGGTTTCGCTAGCTTTAGAAAAAGTTAGCGGGACTCGAGTCAGAAATCCAATGTAGCCTGCTGAGAAAGATAACTTACGGAGAATTAAAAGCTCCAGAATAGAATCCTTGATAACGGTCTATAGTTTATTTTGATTTTGACGATGTATAAAAGTTTGACAAAAGGTGACAACTTTGAACAAAAAATAGAAATATTAAAGAAGAAACAAAAATTACCAGGCAACGTATTTATTGACAACTAAAGCAATGAAAAGGACAACGAATATGGAAACGCACATAAAAAATAAAAAGAAAAGGAAGAAAATTAAAAGAAAAACAATAGGAATAGGAACATGGAATGTAAGAACGTTGTCGAAGCCGGGAAAAATGGAAGAGGTAGCGAATGAGCTAGAAAGATATCAAGTAGATGTAACGAGACTACAAGAAGTAAGGCCTGGTGAAGGAAAAATAGACAAAGGGAAATATGCAATATGGTATGCAGGTGGGAAAAGGCAAGGACAAGGAGGAACAGCAGTTATAGTGCGTGAGAAAATGAAAGACCAAGTAATACAATTCAAGGCTAGAGAAGGGAGATTATCATATCTAAGGCTGGAAACCAAACCGCGGAATGTATCATTAATAAATGTGTACGCACCAACAGAAAAGGATAAAGAAGACGAAAAGCAAGCATTTTATGAAGAATTGGAGAAATTGACTGCAAAAATACTGAAAGAGGACATATTGATTATAATAGGAGACTTTAATGCACAAGTTGGGAAAGAGGGATGGTACAGGCAGTAACAGGTGTACACACAATACATGATGAGACAAACAACAATGCAGAAAAGTTATGTAATTTTGGGGCTGCGACAGATATGTTAAGCTTAACAAGTACGAAGTTTATGCACAAAAAAATCATAAAATTACATGGATGATTCCAAGTTCAAGCACAGGCAACCAAATAGACCATGTTTTAGTAAAGAAAAGAGACACTGGTAATAAAAGACATAAGATCATATAGAGGAGCGAACACCGACTTAGACCACATACTGGTAATAACTAAATGTAAAATAAACCTAAAAGGCTTAGAACACGATACGAAAACAGCAAAAAGAGAATTGGATATAGGAAAGCTAGAACAAGAAGAAACAAGTAATAGATATAAATTATAAATAATAAAAAGATTGCAAGAGAGAGAAGGTACGTGCATAGAAGAAGACTGGGAAAATATCAAAGCTAGTATAAGTAAAGCAGCAGAAGAAGTTGTAGGATACAGAAAAAGACAGCAGAGTAAGCAATGATTTGACCACGAATGTATGAGAGCAGTAGAAGTCAAGAACAAAATGAGAGCGAGATAGCTAAAGACACAAAAAGAAGAAGACATGAACGCCTATATAGAAAACAGAAAAGAAACCACAAAATTATGCAAACAAAAAAAAAAGAGCAGTGGAGAGAAAAATAATTAGAGGAAATAGAAAAAGAGTGCAGAAACAATACCAAAACGTTATACAAATATATGAAAAAAAGTAAAAACCGGATAAAAAAAGCAATGACCAATATCATGGAAGAAACATTTTGAAGAATTATACAAGGAACAGGAAGAAGAGAGCAATATAGAAACAGAAGAAGAGGAAGAGGCGAACACTGAGGAACCAACAAACGAAGAAGTGAAGAATGCAATCAAACAACTAAGGAAAAAAAAGCTGCAGGAAGTGACAAAATAACAGCAGAGTTAATAAAAGAAGGTGGGGATGAATTACACAACAAATCTTTAAAATAATCTTAAGAATATGGAGAGAAGAGGCGATGCCTGAAGAATGGAAAACAGGCATTATATAATTCCTATACCAAAGAAAGGTGATATGGCAGACTGCAAAAATTACAGGGGCATATCACTCCTCAATGTGACATATAAAGTCTAGCATTTATAATAAAAGAACGAATACAAAAATACACACTCAACACTATAGGTGACTATCAGAATGGTTTCAAAAAAGGCGATCAACGGTCACTGCAATCCATATACTAAGACAAACAATAGAAAAAAGTTACGAATACAATATAGACATACACATCATTTTTATAGATTTCAAGCAGGCATTTGACCAATTAAAGAGAGCGCAATTAATGAAAGATCTGAAAAGTAGAGCAATACCAAGAAAAGTTAGAGAAATGATACAAATTTTGAGAAAAAATCGAATGCAGTTGTTGATACGGGACAAGGAACAACAGAGAAAATACAAATAAAAAAAGCTGTAAGACACAACGGCATCAATACTTTTCACTCTTGTCATTGGATGAAGCAATAAAAAAAATAGAAGGCACATGAACAATTAATAAAAACCTAACACAACTTATATGCTTAGGTTAGGTTAGGTTAAAGGTGAGTATGGCGTCCTGTCTGCCCCTCCACTGCGACCTCCTGGGTCTATTGTGGCTCACACCTAGGTTAGAGTTCACCCTCCAGTCCCATTCTTTTAAGGAAGGTGAGTAGTCTGGTGGGTGATAGGTTGGTCAGATCCTCCAGCTTCAGTTGCACTGAGCCAAACAGTGAGAATCTGGTGCGGTCCCCTGTGTGACAGGTACATATGACGTGCTCTGCTGTTTCCTCTGCCTCTAAGCATAGACGGCAGACGGTCTCGTCTACTAAGCCTAGCTTATGCATATGGTATCTAAGATGGCAGTGCCCAGTGAGAAGGGCAGTTACGCTGCGCAGTCCTAGTCTGTTCAACTCTAACAGTGAGGTATGTCTTGGTTTGGATGGGCCCTTTATTGCTGCCTTGGAATAAGCCATCCCTGGGCGGCTATGCCACAGCTCCTGTGTACAGTGCCTCATCCAGCTTGTTACAGCACTTTTGGCCTCGGCCCTTGAAATGCCAAGGACCGGCTCTGGGCCAATAAACTTCGAGCTGGCACCTCTCCTAGCGAGGAGGTCAGCTAGCAACTTGAACAACGATGGGATCGAGTGCGATGAAGCTGCATAGAAAGCGAGATGGTTGGTACTCGCACGTGGATTACCAAGCGTAGCGTGTTTGTTGAAAAGTAACATTTTCTACAGTTAATTGAATATTTTCTTTAAAATTACTCGTAAAAATATAATTCACGCTTTGCTGTCTTCTACATAGATAGGCCACAATTTTATAAAGAATACTTTTTTTGATTTAGACTTTCGTTTCAGATGAAGATGTAAACTGCACATTTATTAAAATTGAAACGGATTTCAAAGCAGTTCCAACCGAGATATGCACTTATATAGTAGCTAGAATGATTTAAAATCATTTTGCAAAAGAATTAAATACTTTTTAGTGATTTAAATCATTTTTAGGAATTTAAATATTTACCAAATGATTTAAATCATACTTAATTGATTTAAATCTATAATAGTATATTAAAGAACGAGTTTCATAAGGCAAGATTTATTGCACGAGTCCAAATTTGGAAAACGAGCCGTTTGTGGTGAGTTTTCTAAAGGACGAATGCAATAATGATTTATGAAACGAGTTTTTTTATGCTATTTTTTCTATTTTGCGTCTTTTATTCTCTTTTTAAATGAAAAAAATCGCAATTTCAGAATTTAGGGATTTTTGTGGTAGTTGACAACACTGAGGGGACATTTGAAAATTCATTGATTGACACAGAAAATTGAGTGAAGTTTTTGTCAATTTTCCGTTTTTTTCAATTATTTTTCCATGCTATCAACTTTGAAAAAGTTGGGCTTTTAAAGCACTCAAATGAGCTATTAACGCACTGTTTTGGGTGCTTTAACAGCTTTATTATAGATGCAGAAGAGAAAAAAATATTTAAATCTTTTGCAAAATGATTTTAAATATTAAAAAAGATTTAACTCTTAAAAGATTTATGATTTAAATACTTTACACACAAAAGTATTTATGATTTAAAATCATTTCATAAAAGATCCAAGTGTCTTTGATTTTTGATTTAAACCATTGATTCGTTGTGACAACTCCGACTGTTATGCACAAGGAACTATTTAAATAACTATTCTTGAGTGAAAACTAATAACATAAAGTATAGTTTATTTCCATCGTTATACAGCGTAAAAATCAGAATCAACTAGAGACAGTTATTAAGGATGCTATTCTTAAGGATGTATAGGAGGTATGTCAAAATGGTACGAAACGAACAAAAATTTAGTAGAATTTTCCTCATTTAATGCTAAAACTACAGTGAAAATTTTGATCCGATCGACTAAGGGCCGGTATTATAAAACTTTTTACTTCCTAGATAAAATTTACTTTGAGAGTAAATTAATTTATTCTGTCAATTTGCATATGAAATTGACAGAGCAAATGAATTTACTCTCAAAGTAAATTTTATCTAGGAGTAAAAAGTTTTATAATACCGGCCATAAGCCGTTTAAAAGTTATTGCAATTTAAAGTAGCTGTAATTTTACATGTGCTCTTATGGAGATTCGCTCACATAATAGAATAAAGTCATTTCAATTACAGGAAAAACAGCTACCAAGCTTCCCAAATTTTTAAATTACGTAACTTGAACTCCATAGAACCGATTTTACATAGTTTTATAAACATTCACTAAACGGTTGTAGAGAAAAAAATTATAAACAAGCTGAAAATCTGGTATCTACTCGATAAATTAATTAGTGTATAAGTAAATGCGGCAACACTGTATTCAGCTGAGAGGTATAGTTTCCGCCGAGCACAGTGGCGTGCTGTTAAAAAGGGGCTTGTAAATTCCAGCCAGATCCAATATCCAACTATGAGCAAATGAGCTTCAATTCTGAAATAGCAATAATGTAAACTGCAAATGATGCCTATAAAGTCGTAATTTGTGTGTTAGTAGTTATAATTACTATAAATAAAATAAAATCCTAACTACACATTATTTGTCCTAAACTACTATGGTAGTATGAAGTCGGTATTTAGTTATTTACTACAGTTAATTGCTTCCTTTTTGGTTTTTGTAAACGTAATTTAGTTAAGACTATAATGAAGTAAAACAAGAATAATAGTAAGTTCTACTACCTATTTGGCATAGGTAGTAGTAGAAGATAGTTCCTGTGCTTGCTCTGGCAAGTTTATGTGAGTGACGTGTTTCAAAAAACATCATTGGTGCTTATTCCTTGAGTTTTGGAAATTGTATAAATGAATGAATTAATGAGTCAGCTAAATCTGTAAAGTTAAGAAATTGACCCCTACTTATCTGTTCGGAGTCAATAAATATTGCAATATTTAACGCTAATATAGTTGCAGCTACAGCTTCCTGATTTCTCTGATGAAAGCAATTTGTTCTTTTTGTTGTTGTAGTAAGGTGGATCGGAATCCACTGAAGTAGCGCCAAACAGGAATTTATAATAAAAAAAAAGACCATGGAATGCTTTAAACTTAATTTTCTGCTGGATATAAATATTCCTAATACTCATCTGCACTACTACATGACAAAAACACAGATGTATTTTTATAGAATTTATTAGAATTATATAATTATAATACTTATACTATACCTAGTTAATACAAGTGTTTAATATAATAGTATAAAAGTTATTTACTTTTAATTAATAATAAGTTCTAAGTTATTCATTTTTAAATGTTAACATGCTTCTAACTCTGTTATGCCAGGACATATCCAGTTTTTTGTTAGTTTCACAATTTCGTGAACTGAAGTTTTTCAATTCTTCCCTTGCTGGCAATTGAGATAAGGTCTCTTCTGGTTCTAACATGTTTATGTGCCCCCGTCAGACGTTACAGCACTGACATACAAAACATGTGACATAACCTAGCTTTATCATAATTTAAAATTTAGGTACCTATGAAATGATATTTGATTTTCCTTCATATCGTATATTTTGCACAAAACACATTGTCGCGCCACTATTTAAATTAAAATAGTCACAATAACTTAAAAACGAAACACACAAAAAACAAATAAGCCAAGATGGAACATTCGTGTCGCGGCGAGTAAACCACTAAGCACCAGGATGGGATTCGGCTACGTTCGGAGCACGCATATTGTTTCGTGCTTTGTGTAATCAAACCATGCAGGCTTTAGAAAATACTTAAATAGCTTCGTCCATCTGGTTTATAAATCCATGATTTCAATCAACTGCTGATTGATGCCCAAAGCTTTTTCTCTTAATCATGTAAGAGAAATGCTACCAACTTATAAAATCAACATTGTTGTCACGTTTTCTATGTTTTATAGAATGTTGAATTATTAATATTAAACATATTTATCATTTAAAATTATAAAAAATAAACAATATATTAATGTTTTAATTTATACTCGAGCATAATTAATAATTATATGTTCATAATTGATAAATATTTAAATCAAATATGTTTTTGCCGAAAAGTTAAAATCAAGGCATATTCACTGCCAAAAGTTATTTAAAGTTTTTCCATATTATTCGTTATTTTCTATTTCATTTAACATTATTAGTAAAAAATCTTCTTTTTCTTAAATAATATATTCTTTTTTAGCATTGTAACTATTAATTTACTTTGTAATGTGCTGTAAAACGAAGATATTCATGAATTTCTAATTTTCAGTACTTTTGCATCCGATTGTACCTCCCAAACATTCTTAAACTTTAATTAGCCTTTCTGGCACGAGTCCTGCTAACTTTTTCTAAAGCTAGCGAAACATGTGATTTTAAAAAATCAGCTAAATCTTAAATTTGAAAACAGGGCATTTAATCAGCCTTTAATTATCCATAAGTTGCTTTTAATTGCGCATTCTACATTAGATTTTTTATGCGGGTTCCGCTTTTTCTAGAGCAGCAAGCAAAACTCTCGGTTTTAGAAAAAACCAGCAGAGCGGCAAATTTGAAAATAGGAGATTTAATTAGCCTTTAAGTTTCTATATGCTTTCCTGTTATCCTGCTGTAAGGGCTCTGCTAACTTTAGGGATGTAATTGACAGCATATTTACAAACATGATTAATTATTACAGAACATGCTGTTTGTACGTTTAGAGAAATATTACCTTCATCTTCCACATGCTGTACAATTCCAAAAATGGATGATTTTAGCTTTAAGAGCGCTGTAGCTCAGCTGATCAAAGTATGGAAAGCCACCAATACACCCCTCACCATCCACAAATTCAATAATTAAGAAAAGACGTTTGCTGTATTATGGCATCTTTCTTCCTCTTTAAATTATCGAGTGCTAAAGACGCGTAACGTTTAAATTTCTTTGTTCGGATGCAAGGCCGTCAATGTTACAGCGGCAATAGCGCAAACACGTGACTGCAATCTGCATCTTATATCGTTATATCCTTCGATAAACTTCAGTAACACTTTAAACCTGTTGGGGTTATGCAAATTATTTTATTAGTGGATGTATTGCGGATTTGAGATTTTAACCAATTTTTAATACGAGTATACATAAATGTACTTTAGGTCATTAGGTGGCAGCATCCTCCTTATTGAATTAAAATGCTAGGTAATAGTTCTTCCAGGTTACCATAAAATATTGAAAAAATAGAAAAAGCAAAACAGACAAATTATAAAAAGAACCTTTTAATAATACATACTACTTTATTTAAGTTGTAATAAGCACCTAACAAAAAGTATTGTAAAATATCTTTTTTTTGCATATTGATGACGAAATCTCATTTTCTTAATCATAGTTTTAAACATAAAGAAAAACTTTTTTGCATATTGATTATGAAAGTTTTTTTAACGAAAAATCCTAATGAAAGTAGCACCTTTTTTAATTATGTTTGTAAAAAACAAACTTCAATCTCCTTGGAGATTATTGTCAAAGAATAATATGTTTTCCTGATTTTTTAAATTTTGCATAAATCCTTTTAAGACAAATTTCTCAGCTTACAATACCTATGCAAAAAAGTGTCGTGTACAGCACGTTATGAAAGCTCTTTTTCTTTAAACTATGACTTTCTAATTAGGTGCACTGTTATAACTATTTAAATGAATATTATTTTATTTTACATCTTTATCTCGTTGGAATTCGCTGTAGGTGACTATAGTGACTATCAAGGACTACTATATATGTACTTTATTTGGTTACTTTTAGTTATATACAAGGTTATATAGTAGGCAAGTTTTTTGAAATCAATCGTAAACAAAAAATTTATAATTATCATTTCACAGTTGTAAATTCTAAAGCTTTTTAACCAAATTTCGCGTTACAATCAACCTAATCATCATATTATTGTTTCTATTCACAGTGATTCTATGTTGATTGACCAATCAACAATTATTATTATTTATATTTACTAATTCTGAAACTGCGTTTTGAGTACTATTGCCACTAACTGGTATCATAATGATCTAGAACAGCAATGCTAATATGATGCTATTTTTTAACCTTTTTTCTAATAAAGAAAAATAACCATATGAGCCTTGCTGTCCGATATAGATAGTTATGAAACCAATAGTACATACAGTGTGTCCCCAAATGCGGTTCTCAGGAGGAAAACTTTTATTATTAATTTTATGACAAAAAGACATTCTTTATAAAAGTTTTTGCTTGATTTAAAACTACTTAAAAGTATAACGAAATTTTAATATTAGGTACTTAGAATAAAGTAGAAAATAAAAAAATGCATTATTTCTTAAAGAAAAGACAACTAAGTTCAATAATCTTCAAAAAATAAAATCTCGTTGCTTGAATAAATCGTATGTAAAATGAAATAAGGTAATATTTCTCAATATTATTAATATTGCTATTTGATTGTTACTGCATTGATTCAAGCAAGACATCATGATAAAAAATATAGTAAATACAGACTTACATTGGTCGTTTTTTTCCTTAGAAAAATGCATTTTCTTAAATTTTTTATTTTATTATAAGTAATATAAAAATTCCGTTATACTTTTTAGTAATCTTGAATCAAGCAAAAATTTTCATAGAGAATGACTTTGTTATAAAATTAATAATAAAAAAGTTTTTCCTCTTGTGTACCGTACCTGGGGGCACACTATGTGTGTGGTTGGTACAAATGCGGGTAAACTGTTGTGTTATGTCATGTATTCCATTCTCAAAATGAACTTGGTAGAGGTAGTTTGCTTCGCGATTTTAGCTTTAGACACCGAGAAAATCAAAACAGAAGATATTGGGTTCATCCAATAACCTGCCAACGCTTACTGGAGGGTCAGTTTCAACTCTACGAGGAGTTGAGAGTTTTTTGGGATTCCATAGAATGAGCATCACAAGTTTTGACGAAGTATTAAACATTACCTATTGTATTGGTATTGTATTGGTACCTATATTGTATTAAAATAAGATTATCCTGTAATTAGTAGATTTGCTACTGTTGGATAATAAACTTATTATTATTATTATTATTATTATTACTGGATCTTCTATAAGCAATAAATAAATACATTTTTGATCCAGTCACATTGTTCCACAATGTTCGCAGAGATTTTCAAGCACAGTAATAATGAGTGTCGAAGCGAAGTTCCTTGCCTATGTAATCATCTAGTGCGCACACGAGATATTCAAATCAAGGTGTGTGTCGGCCAACAGTTCAGTCGTATTCTGGTTTCTGACAAGATTCAACAGGAAAGTTGAGTAAATGTGCGCATCTCCGTATGTTGCAACTATCTCACTCGGTCGACTAAACTGTTAGAGGAAAAAAATAATCCATAAAAAATAATCCATAGACATCATATCAGGAGAGCGAGGTGGCCAGTTTACGAGAACATGATTTCACTTACCGATCCATCTATTCGGATAAAGTTGATTTAGATGGTTACGGATAATAAATGTGAAATGAAGGCGTGCCCCACCATGCATGAAAACATATTTCGGCAAAGTTTTAACTAACTATAATGTATGGCAGCAGTGAATAGCAAGCAAATCAAATTAATTCTTTTTGCCTAAACTATATAAAGTATATAAGGGAAATTAATATGTTTATGCACAGATACATTATAAGTAGCCTAATATTGCTAGACTCATCTAAACATAACCGTCTCTTTATGGCCCAAGGGCATCTTTATGGTCCGACGGTCAATAAAGAAACGTCAATTAAATGTCAGAGCTGTTTGTTGTAGAACTTGATTGGTTCTTAATATAATTTGTAAACTTATCACCAATGAAAATAAACTGAAATTAAAAATTTTGGAATAGTAACTATAGTAACGTACTTCGTATAAGCACATAAGTATACGCACAGCGGTTTGATGTACCTACGTACTGATTTAATTATATTTTTTACACAACAATAGATTTGAGATAAAAACCTAATCTGTGCATACAATAGTGTAGGTATAGCGGGCATAACTTGCTTTTATGACCCTACAGCCTTTTCCTAGCCCTCGGCTAAAGGTAAGTACTCACAGCAGCGGATGTCATACGATTGGTCAGTTTGAGTCAAATCGACTCAAACCGACCAATCGTAAGACATCCGCCTGCGGATCCGCTGCTGTGGGTACTTACCTTAACGCCTCGGGCTAGAAATAACGCTTCTGGCCATAAAAGCTTCTTTATGCCCTTAATACATAAATAACTATTAATTGCTAATCGTTTTATGGACAGGTTTTTAGATTTAAAACTTGTAAAATAATACCTCCTTGCAGTAAAATGTTTTGGTCAAAAATACTTAAAAATATCGAAAATAAAAATCGAGAATTTATTTTAGAAAAGTATTAGATATTCTGCCACATAGACAACATTTTTTAGAAGATTTTGTTGAAAACCGCATGTTTCTATCTCAATTTATAACCATGTTATAGGTAAATTGCTTATACGATGGGCACCAGGAGTATAGAAAAATTATAGTTTTTAAATAAACTAATACCCATTGCACCTTGTGGGTAGTGGCTTATAATTTATCGCTTTATTAAATCTTCGAAAGTGTCCATCGTTTTCTTTTAATGGAGTTGAATGTTAATAAATAGGGTTGAATAAAAGCTTTTAACTTCTCCGCGAAATAATTTAAAACATAATAAATTTTAAAGTTGACAGCAAAAATATGTATTATTAGGAAGAAGAAACATTTTTTTAAACAATCCATGTTTAAATATATAAAGAAAATTAAAACTACTACATGATCAGGAAATAGAATAATCTGATATCTTGTATTTCTTTCTCTTTTTAAAGTTTTTTCTCATGATTTTTATAATTAAAGAAAATTCATGAGAAGTGCAAGTCTTCTACAATTTGCTAATAACAAAACATAGACTGTTCAAAAAATGTTTCTTGTTCCTAATAAATATTTTTGTTTTAAAATGTTTTGGGAATGACTTCATCTTAAGTAAGCCGAAACTGCAGTCAACTCTAAAATTTATTGTTTTAAATATATTTCGTGGAGACGAGACTAAATACTTTTATTCGACCCTATTAATTTACTCTTGCTTTACGTTTAATAAATGTTTTCATTTGCTGTTAATAGTAGTTAATTCGTATATTATGCTCAAGTACCGAGATCGTAAAATTATGGCTAAAAAAGAGTTTTTTGCGTCTGAATTAAAAAAGATTATGATTGCAAGTAAAAGCAGGAACAAAATACTTAGGTGTTTTTAAATAAAATCTTTAAACTGCAGTTATTGTTTGATATTACATTTATATAACTGTTATGAATTAACTAATGAAAGGTGATCCTGCAACTAACCACATTTAAATTATCGCTTAAGCTGCCAACGCCAAATCTTCATGTCCAGTGTTGCCACATAAAATTAACCCGAGTTTAGTTTCGAAATATAACAGGATGGCGCCACTTTATTGAGCGCTTAAGAAATTTATGGGAATTACTTGCTATTTAATTGTTAAAAGGTTTCTGATGAAAATTTTCCGCTCGAAAATTATAAAATGAATACCTTCATGTGGCAAAATGTCATAAAGTCAGAAATATTTAAAAATAAGCAAAATAAAAATCAAAAATTTAATAAAAATTTTCTTTAGATATTTTGCCACATAAAGAAAATTTCTTAAAACATTTTGTTAAAAATCGCATCTTTCTATCTCAATTTTTAACGATGTGATAGGTAATTTGCTGATACGGCGCGTAGAGAGCGCTCTTAATTATCATTGTACAACTTGACTACAATTTAAGGGAACACCTAACCTCTCTCAAAAAACAAATTAAGTTACATTCACTTTTGAGGTGGTGCCTGACATGACTTTTGTTTGCGACTATGAAGCCAAACCAATGAGGTTGAGATAAGAATGAGTGTGTCTTAAGAAATGTCTTTGAATTTGGCCCTCAACCTTTTATAATTTTTTTTGCAGGGTTCAAGAACCCCAGTTCGTCAAGTCATAAGAAATCCAATCGTTGAAGAATCTTCCGAATCTACTAAACCTTCATCAAATCAAGAAAGTGAAATACAAGTGAAAATTCAGAAACTTGTTGAAGATGTAAGATGTTTTATTTATCAACTTTAGTATAGTATATGGATATTATCATTATTTTCTTGATATAGATAACCAGGCAACAAACAATTATTTCACAAACTAGTCAAGCTTTAAATCTATGCTATGCAACACCAGAATTTACAGGATCTACAGAACAGGTGGAAGCTGAAAAAGTTTTATTACTTGCCAGTAAGCTCAAATGTATTTTGCATTCCTTCAATTTTTAAATACCTTCTGTTAACAGCTCATCGTCGTATGGCAGCTCAACATGAAATAGAAAGATTGAGTGTCTTAAGGATCTTACATTCTGAGAATAGTATTACAGAAAGTGTGCCTTTAGAAAAGGGCTCTTTGACAATAACTAATATGGTCTTACCTTTAAAGCGCGACTATGTAAGGGCACTTAATGCAAGTAAGAGAATTACTTCTTAATGTTCAAGGTATATTTTTATTCAAATACAAACTTTTAGCTGGTGGAAAAGGACACCATGTTGTTTGTCTAGTTAAATGTGCTGAACATGTCCAAGCTACGCAGTTAGTTTCTACTATAGCCACGAATGATAGAAACCCAAATTTGGAATTGAATATTCCAGGAACGATTCATTTAAATGATATTTATAGTAATTTCACAGTTCAGTTTGAAGTCTATTGTTTACAAGCTCAAGAAGAAATGCTTCCACACGAAGTTAAATATCACATCAATAATAAAAAGGTATTACTTTGCTGTCATTTAAATAGTTTATTGAGCACTAAATTAATAATTTTTATATAGTCGCATAACAAATTAACACCAAAGAAAGCTAAAACTGAGTCTCGTCTAGTCATGCCTCCATTAGAATCTCCAGGTGGTCCACAAGTAGTACGTTCACCAACATTTGCTCTTATGGGTTATGTTGTGTTTGCCATCCATGGGATTAATCGTAAGAATTGGACTTTGAATAATGTAAGACATTAGTTTTTATGAAATAAATAAAGATTAGTAAAAGTTTCAGTTTTATTAAAATATAACCTGACAATATTGTTTCGACAGCTATGCTGTCATTATCAAAGATAATGATTATTATCATTAAATGATTATTATTATTAAAGGTAATTATCAAAGATAATTACCTTTGATAATGACAGCATAGCTGTCGAAACAATATTGTCAGGTTATATTTTAATAAAACTGTGAAACTTTTACTAATCTTTATTTATTTCATGATTATGGAGTTCCACAAAGTAAGGCTGGAAACAATAAACAACATTAGTTTTTATCAAGAAAGCATTTATTATTATCATTAATATAATATTTACAGTCGCCCTCAATGAGTCCTCTAGAAGGTATCGTTGAAATGCGTATAAAATGCAAATTGACACTCTCTGTAGAGCATCATGGTTTTTTGACGATGTTCGAAGATGTTTCCGGATTTGGAGCGTGGCATCGTCGATGGTGTTTATTAAAAGGGCACATTTTAAGTTATTGGAAATATCCGGAAGAAGAAAAGAAAAAGGTGATTTTGTTGTAAAGTATTAATTTTTTCAAGATTAACATTATTTGTTATAGACTCCAATTGGGTCGATTGATTTGCGGTGTTGTATAACTAAAGAAATTGGTCCTGTACGTAGAGATATTTGTGCAAGGTTGCATACAATCCTGATTGAGACTACAAGGCCAGCCGAACCACAGGATAAAGATAGTTTGGTTATGGAATGCAAAGGAGATAGTACAGTTATTCGGTAAGAACATGCCATATAGTAATGGAAGCTTAATTAAAATGTAATTTACTTTTGTTAGGCATTTGTTATCAGCAGATACAAAAGAAGAAAAGAATGAATGGTGCAGTATGTTTAATAAAGCCCTAACAACTATGAAGATCAATAAGAATTTGAAGTGAGAAGTTCAAATAATGAAGAATAATAGAGCACAAAAGTATTGATAGTACATTTAATGTGAATATAATTCATTATTGTATTTTTAGTATTCGTTAATTTTAACTGCACAATTTTATTTTAATTGAAGTATTCAAGGGGCCCTGTGTGGTCAAGTGGTAGAGATGCTGCTTCTTGATCAGAGGTACATGAGTTTAAGTCTCAGTTGTAACTAAATTTTAAAATTATAGTACAGTTGTATTTAAGCTCATTAGGATAAGGTATGAAAGTTGTATGAGTGATAAAGTATGGGGGAACGTAATGTACTTGCTCCATTACCTCCATTGAACTCCCATAAGAGTTTGTGTGAAGCCCTGACATTGTAAATGCATGAATGAAATACATGTATGAAATATTCAATTTTTTTATTTTTTTTTATTTGAATGTGACTAACTGCACTGATAAGGTTTATCAATTTTTATGTAAATAACAAAATACATAATGTATAATCAATATTTTAATTTTATTAATAATAATATAAGTTTATATATTTTACATTTTTTAATTTTATATATCAACTTTATTTATATAAAGAGTGTTTTGATAATAATTGGTATTTTTTAATATGTATGCTTTTAATAAAATTAACTGCATTTTATATATTGTTATTCTATGAATAAAAATCTAAAGGAAGGGGTGTATGCTATTTAAAGCAATGGACATCATTGGAAGCCATCTTTGGTTAATAGATTTATAATGTCAATTCAGATTCCTAAGTGTTGCATGATGTAAAGCAGCGATTCCCAACCTTTTTCGTTCGCCAAAAAACGTAGCATTTGCTTGCGGGCCGGTAAGGCAAGAAATTAAAGTAAACATTTCCCGAAATAAATCTTATAAAATAAATTTACTTTTTACACTGTACAAGAAGAATCTAAAATAATTAAATATCCATTCTTTACAATAACAAAAGTCGGTTTTTGTACCTCATCCGCTTCCCGCATTGCAAACCTCGAACAACCAAAACGGAGACCGACCCGAAATTGTACGGGTTTCGAGAGGCCAGGGTGTTTTCTTGTCGTCACACAAACGTCGAAAAACGATAGCAGGGTGGGGTGAGGCGCCGTAGACCATAACCGTGTTGGACACACATAGGGCGGCCCATCGTTCAAAACCAGAACGAGATATCTTGAGACAGGGAGCGGAGATATAACCGAAAACGCTGGTGAGTGGGTTTTGGGAGCGGCAATCAAAAACAGGAATGGGCGGTCGAGAATACGCTCAAATGACCCAGGAGGCAATCATATAAGCCCTCCAAAACTGGTTTCTACTTAGACGCCCGATTAGGCTGGTGGTGGTAATATTACTTAACACGATTCTCGGGTGAAAAACCAATAAACGTTGCTATGGGCAACGTGGGTTATTTTTGAAAAACACTTCTTGGAAACAAACCTTTCGTTTCATTCCACAAATATATTTATTATTATCACCAAAAGCTGGTAGTGAAGGACACATTAATTTTCCGGTTATTTATAATAAGAAATAGTTATTTAAAACATTAGATATTTGGTAATCTTCTAGTTTTGGGCTCCCTAATGCGCATTGATCATAACAAGTATGTCTAATAAAGTCGCTGGGATTGATTACTACGCTGTTGACAGTTATACTTTCTCTATCCTAAAAAAAATTATTAATTCATCTATCTATATATATAAAAGGGAAAGATTGTCTGTCTGTATATATGTATGCGATTTTCTCCGCAACCACTGGACCGATTTGGATGAAATTGGTATCATTGGAAAGGTCTTGGTCCAGAATAGAAAATAAGACCAAATTGGACTCTGATCGGCCATCGTGGTCCGAAATAACAGCGAAAAACCCATATATGGAAGTTAAAAATGGGTACTGAGATTGATGTGAATAGATATGTTGTCAAATTTGGTAATTTGACAATTACAAAAAGTAAAAACATGTAATTTCAATAAAGCGTAGCAAAGCGCGCCGGGTATTTGCTAGTAGTTTATAAAAGAAATTTTGTATTAACTAAATTATAGGGTAAAATGCTTATTATAATGTGATAGATTTAATCTCATCAGATATAAAATTCAGATTTTAATAAGCATCTCTCCTTATAATATAGAAAATGTTAAACATTATATTTTGTTTACGATAAAGTAGAACCAACAACAGTGTACGAGTGATTGGCACGACTTTATTACACATAGCAGTTGTTTATGTGCTCTTAACCTAAAAGAAGAAACGTCAAACACAAATTATTTTTCATTCGTAAAACCAAGGAATATCAAACTAGCAACTACTTTTTTTACTTTCAAAGCCACCTAGTATTACATGTACCATCATGAAATAATACCTTTGTAATGTACAGTTACAGCCAAAAAAATCTGCAGCAGTGGAGCAAAGGAAAACGTCAGAAATTAGCTTTTGGCGTTCCAATGATATGGCGTGAACCAAAAAACCACATAGATGATTGTTACTTTTGTTTAACTCAGACCTCCGGTTATAATACCAAGAATAAGAATAAAATTGTATATCTGAATATTGACTCCGCGATTCAACCAGTACCTCATTCCAATGAAATACCTGTGCCAGTTTATAAAGAGCTTCCTTCACTTGAGCACTCGGATGCTGAATACATGTCAGATGTTATTGAAGAGCAAGATGATTCAGATGTAGATTCTGCCAATGAAGATATAGTTTCTAATTATGGACCACAACGCTTTACTCAAGCAGAATTAAATGATTTAGTAAGGGATTTGGGCCTATCAAAGAAATCATCGGAACTACTAGCTTCAAGATTAAATGAAAGAACTTACTCAAGCAAGGTACGAAGATAACTTTTTATCGTAAAAGGGAAAGTGATCTTGTGCAATATTTTAAACAAGAGTGTGAATTTGTTTATTGTAACAATGTCCCAGATTTGCTAACTCAAATGGGCATTGTACAATATGACCCAAGTGAGTGGCGTTTGTTTATCGACAGTTCCAGCAGAAGCCTCAAGTGTGTCCTACTACACAACGGGAATGTTTTCGGTTCAATTCCTATTGGATAATTAAAGGAAACATATGACGACATTGATAAAGTGATAGATTTACTAAAATATACAGACCATAAGTGGGTCATCTGTGTGGATCTCAAAATGGTAAACTTTTTACTTGGTTTTCAAAGAGGATATACAAAGTTTCCTTGCTTTTTGTACCTCTGGGATAGTCGAGATAGAAACCAACACTCAATTCAGAAACATTGGCCTCCTAGAACATCCTTAGTTGTTGGAGAGAAGAATATTATAAGTCAACCTTTAGTCAACAGAGAAAAAGTAATTTTTCCACCTCTTCACATCAAACTGGGTCTTATGAAGCAATATGTTAAAGCACTAGATTTGCAAAGTGACTGTTTCCAGTACATATATGAAAAGTTTCCACGACTAAGTTACGAAAAAATCAAAGCTGGGGTATTTGATAGACCTCAAATTAGAACTTTAATGAGAGATCCAAATTTCATCAACTCTATGAACGAAGCAGAAAAAGAAGCCTGGACTTCATTCACGATGGTCGCGAACAATTTTCTTGGAAACAAAAGAGCATCCAATCATAAAGAGCTAGTGCAATCAATGCTTGAAAAATTTCACCGCCTAGGTTGTAACATGAGCATAAAGCTTCATTTCCTTCATAGCCATCTTGATAGGTTTCCCGAAAATTTAGGTGCTGTAAGCGATGAGCAAGGCGAGAGATTTCATCAAGATTTAAAAACCATGGAACCTCAGTACCAAGGAAGACGGGATTCTCATATGATGGCCGACTACTGTTGGAGTGTTCAAAGGGACTGCCAAACCAAAATGCACAGCAGAAAGTGCTACAAACGAAAATTTATTCCCTGACTTGTTTCTTTATTACTAACACTTTTGTAGTTTTTTGAATAATCATTGTGTAAATATTGTACCTAAAAAAATAAATGAATTATTATAATTTTGTACTTTGTTTATATCGTATAAGTTCTTAAGTTACAACTTGGCCGCATTTGCAATTCTTCAAAGAGCATAAAATGATATAGAATTAAATTTTGACGTGATATGCAAAAACCAATATGATTTTCAGATTCAGCACACCCAAATTAGTATAGAACAAGGCTCATATACAAGTCAGCAAAAAATGTGTTGGCCAGTGTTATTGTTATTCAATGAATCATAATTAAAATTCTGAATCTTAAATTCAAAGCCTCATTGGAAATTATTAGGTAGGCGAAGCTACTGTGTATCGATAGTAATAGTATTAATAGATCAAAAGCCTAATCTACAAACAACAAATTTACAAAAAAGTTATGTAACCTTAAATAAGCACCCACCCAGATTTTTTTGGCCGTAACTGTTACGTAGAAAATCTTCAATAAATTATGTTTTTATGAAATATAATGAGGTGTCGGATAAAATTTTCTTTGGCACAATCCACTCAGAAAATTGTATAATTGACTTATTTTGAACTCGTTATAAAAGGTGGTTAAAAGACAAGGAATGTGCAGACAATGGAAACATATTTAAAAATTGTAATTTCTTTATTAACTGTACTAATGTAAATAGCAATAGATAATTTACAAACAATATCTATTTATGCAGAACATAATCACGCCGAATACCCCGCGCGCATATAAAACAGCCTGATTAAATTTGACGATTTTTTGTTAAAATGTCTTGCTCTACAGAAATACGTGTCGAAAATCTTTCCGCCTAAAATCCCTCGTGCTACGCACTCGGGATTTTGTTGCGCAGATAAATTTACTAGACGTATTTCTGAGCAAAGAAGCCGAGGTAGCTCAGTGGGCATGGCACTTGACTACCAAGCTTAAGGTCCTGGGTTCGAAACCCAGGGTAATACATTGGCATTTTTAAATTATCTAAGGCTTCCAGGTCGACTCAGCCTGTGAAAATGAGTACCTGGGAAATCATTTCCCGGGGTAATAATAGGCGGTCGGTGCGTAGAGCTAGCCACTTTGCCACCCTTGAGTGCCGTACGGCTCGAGAGATAGCGGCCTGCCCTGCTATGAACCCCAATGGGCCTTCGTGGCCTGCGAAAGGGGAATATTATTATTATTATTTCTGAGCAAAACGTTCTGACACAAATAGTCAAAATTTATTCGGCTATTTTTCATGCACTTGGGATATTACTGTTGATAATATTTACATACAGGGAATGTTATGTTTCATTTTAATGATGCATTATTTGTTATTACATTAATGCATCTCGTGCTCTCTACACAATCGTTGCAAGTTATCAATGGCATATGTACTTTCTTTCAACAAAAAACTAAATATTTTGTCAACTTGGTGCAATTATTTACAAATGCGCAGCACAAGGTACATACGTAGCCAACAGGTTGAGTTCTCGTATTCTGGCTTGCACATCCGAGTACTGTCCTGACATATTGGCAGCGTTGTCATAACTCTAGCCGCGGCAGTTTGCAAGGTCGATTCTCATTATGTTCAAAAAGCACAAAGAGCATCAACAAGCTGTTGGCCTATATGACCTGTGTTCGGCAAAAATATCAGGAATCGTTCCACTGGAGACCCAATTTTATTGACGTATCTCAAAACAACAGTTACTTGGTCGATGTGGCTGATATCAGGTGTTGAATTGATTATTATCGAATAATATTTAGCATAGATATTTATTTCATCTACAATTTTATCCTGTACTTGTTGTACCTTCTGAACGATTAATTCATCGATAATATGATGGGAAACGTAGGAAGGAATACCTTTACCCCAAATTGTACAACATGGTCCGCCATGAATATGTCGAATTTGGCGATTAACTTTATTACGCCCAAGAAATTTCTATTCGACACGTTCCCAATTGTTTCACTAGGTATGTCCGCGTATTGCTAGGCCACGTGAGGGCATCATTTTGATTGTTTGTGCAACCCTCAGGAACACAATGCGCCAGTAAGGGACTTCTTTAGCAAGTTGCTTTATCAAAAGACTGTCAATGCGGCTGAAAATTCTCCCGCGTGCAATGAAGACGGACACGCATTGACGGTGTTCTGGACTAGTTTCATGATCGTCAATTCTTTTGGGATTCCTCCAGTCACTAAATTCAACTGTAGCAAATTTTGTGGAGCCCCCATAAAGTTTAAACACAGCACAAAATACAGCTCCAGTTGATTTTGAATAGATTAACCAAACTCGCTTGCATGTTTCCCCGTTGGGATGACGTCTTGAGAACAGAAACTTTGTGCAATGTCTTGTCGTACCATCAGCATACTTTCGCGTTGATTGCAAAAAGTCTGCAATCATTTTGATTTACTCCACATAGAGCTATTTTATCTCAAACAGCCTCGGTGATCTTCCATTTAGCTGCATCAGGTTCATCTTCTTTCTAGAGCTTCCCTGTGTGGACTTAATAAGAAGAGTTGTGAAATTAGACCAATTGCTGTGGGAAATACTTTCAGAAGACTTGCCGCTAAAGTTGTGTGTAAGAATACCCAAGAAAAACTCGGCCAATATTTTAGACCGAACCAACAGGCGGCACCCACCTTGCAGCCAGCTTTCTCATACCCAAACATTTATGCAAAATGTGATGTTCCCGTTCTGTCGAAATGTGTACCGCTTGAGAAATCTCACGCACCTTAAATCTTCCATGATCATATCATGAATCTTATCAACAATTTCTTGCGTAGTTACTTCAACAGGGCAACCAGAACGCTCGGTATCTTTCGTGCTTCTTCGGCCACAACGAAAATCGGAAAACCACTTATAAACCATTCTAATAAGTGTAGGTGCAGATTCACCGTAATATTTGTCTATCTTGGGTTTAGTTTCTGCTGGCGTTTTGCCTCTTAGAAAGTAATGTTTTATCAACACACGGAATTCGTCTTTTTCCATTGTGATAGAAGGCCAGACATCAACGACAAAAACTTACTCTCACATATAAACTATGCGTCAGATCTGCATGAAATTTGACATGTGTTGTTTCAAGGCATGCTAGATAACAGAGCCCTTATAGTTCAAGTACAATGATGCCAACTCAAAAACTTTTGCACGGACTTATCAAACCAGCCTCGTATCAGCAGCGTGCAGTGCAATCAGTTCCGATACGACATAAGCGCTATTACGCTCGTACGCAATGTGTACGAGCGTGATAGTGCATACGTCATATCGCGGCTGCTTCCACTGTCTCGTATACACGGCACGCTGCTGACATATATAGACCAAAATAATGTACTATCTGCATTACTTAGTTTCTTTAAGTAATGCCTCAAGTAAATTATTTAATAAATATAAAGTTAATATCATTTTGGCATACAAGGCAGTTTTTCACTTCGTTGCATACTAAAATCTACTTTTTAAAGCAGTAAAATAACGTGAAAAAGCTATAAGACAGAGATGGATGCCATATATCAAATGAATATAAGTGAGATAGGATGGGTAGCCCTCTGACGTCTCGCGCGCTCATTGGCTAATACTCACTGAGGCAACCTATAAAGTTAAGGGACCTTGACCATAAAGCACATAAAATAGCAGCATACAGATCATTAGTACACAGAGCTTTAACTATTCCACTAACAAAGCCAGATTTTATCAAAGAGATATCAACCATTAAACAATTAGCACATACAAATCATTACAATCCGAACATGATTGACACTTTAATTAAACAAAAAGATTATAGGTTAGCTATCAAAAGAATATATCCCATTGACAATCAAACAGAAGACACAAATTACATATGTATACCAAGGTTGGTAGAACTGAATAATTTGCTTTAGGAGGTTGCCTCGTTTGATTGAAATGTCAAAAGTGCGGTAAGGGGGGAAAAGTTACTCGTGACGTCACAAAAAACCTAGGCAAACTTGATCCTGTGGTGGAGTCATTTTTCACTTTTGAAATGAATGGTGGTTACAAAGTGATATTAATCACATTACTGAAAAAACTAAGTGAAGTTAAAATAAATATCTATGTACTTCTATTACATGAGTGATAAACTATATAAATAACCAATATAGACAAGCAATATTAGGTTAAAATTCTTTTCATTTTATTTCGTACTGAATGCAGTTTGTAATTCATTAATTTACATTTCTTTTCTTCAACATACTTGGAATTTAAAAATTTAATTCTAATAAATAACCTTTGTTTTACAAACATTGCAATAATAACATCATCTATATGACTAAATTTAAATTTCAGTTTGTTGAATATTTTTTTTGTTATTTTTCTAGAATTACTTAATCCCCCAGACATGTAGTCATTAAATTCTTCTTCTAATTTTTCAATCAATGCAAGAAATTCCTCCGAAGGTTGAATCAGTCCTCCATATGACAAATGCATGACCCATGACGGTATCACTACCTTGTCTTCGCCATTTTCATAACCGTATGTGTGGTTGCCCAGATGAGGGTGACTTGCTTTAAGCTTTTTGGCCATCCATCCCGCTAAATATTGTAGTCCGTCTCTTTCCAAATAATTTTTTAAACCAATTTCAGGACAGGGTGTTTTGACTTCCGTGTTATCATTAGTGTCTGAAAAACTTGAAGTTGATGAATCGACGATGGTTTGGGCACCAGATTCTCTAATTACTTCGCCTACAATATAAACATCGGAACAATTATTTGTATTTGAATTGTTTTGCAAATTAGCAGATTTTCCCAGTATAACAAGTCGCAATCTTTGCAAAGCGTGTAGTGGCGTTGGGTGATCGTTCAGGCCTCCTCTAGTTCGTAGCTGTCCAAATAAGTTCTCTAAAGAATCCTGGTTTACTCTATGAGTTAGAATATACGATATTCCATACAACTGATTTAAATCTACGTAAAGTTGTTTTAAGGACTTGATAGATAAAAGAATTCCTTTTTGGAACGTCTGAATTGTCCTTTTCCTCTTATAAATAGTTGTGCTCATCAAGTTATACATTTCATCCAAAATCTGATTTTGATTAGTAAGATCTTTACCATATGCGGATTTAAACTTTACTTGATGATCTGGTATATAGGAGTTCATAATGTCATACCATCGACTTACAAGTTCAATAAAGGTAGCGGTTGCTGCTGCCGTTTTATTATTCGGATAGTAGTGTCTTAAAGCTGTTGCTGTTGTGTGGCTTAGTAGTTCTGCTGCCATACGAACGTTTTGTCTCTTTGCTCCTTCAACGGTCAGATGGTTCATTGACAATTTAAAACAGCTACTAACTTCACTTGTATTTGACGAGATTAACTCAACCAAAATATTCTTATTGATGCAAGTTCCATTGTAGAAAAATTCTGAATCAAGCAACCAGTTCCTAATCAACTTCAATAAATGTGGTGCATCAGCAAAGAAATAAATATTTGATCCCGCAGTTTGGTGGATTATAAACGGATGTTCATAAGATACGCCCAATTCCCGCCAAAGTGAAACATTTGTTGATCCACAGTCACTTACACAAGCAACAACTTTAAAGCCCACGCCATATAGTTCGTTTACAATTCTATGAAGAATTTCTGGTGTAATTCTTTGATCAAAATCAACGAAAATTGGAGTTTTCCATTTTCCTATTAAACTTCTAACGTTCACAACTTGAAGTTGAGAATGTGGTCCTATTTTTGGATTAAAAGCACGATCGCGGCCACAAAATTCGATCCACTGCTGACGAATAGAATCAGAATCATCTTTGGGGAACAGATGAAAACTTATTCCACATGATTTACTTTTTCTGTAGGTGTTTGAACAGCCAGATACTGCACATGTGACAGGCATGATTGATCACTGACAGTGTCAGCTTTTGAATTATTGGCATTTGTGACGTCACGAGTAACTTTTGCGGGGTAGGATTTTCAAACTATACGATTAAATGTGAACGAGGCAACCTCATAAAGCAAATTATTTATTCAGTTCTACCAACCTTGATCTATACCATATTTTGACAAAATATCAGAAAAAATTGCACATATATGTACCTACTAAGAAAAACTAACAATTATAAAATAACATTTAAAACCAACACTAACACTTTCATTTTTATTTAATGCTAAAGACAGAACCATGATATCATGAAATCGGGCATTTACCGTTTAAATTGTTCTTTTTGTAATTCCGTATATATCGGAAAACACTTCGAAATTTTGACATAAGATATACAGAACACGTACGTCATTACAAAAATAAACATCCTGAAGAATCTAATTATGCCAAACACCTTTAGAACAAAATCACACAATGAATAAATTAATTATTTGTATACCAAGGCACTAAAGTTGTACTTTTTTATCACGAATAAAGACTGTACATGATAAAATCTGGCCACCTTTGGTCGCCTATATTTTTGGATACAGACAAGATAAAGGGTTAAAATTTGGATCCAAGTTGCCTTGAGAAGAATTTACTGCCTCCAGCCTTACTTTGTGGAACTCCATAATCATGAAATATAATATAAATACAAAGATTAGTTAAAGTTTCACAAGTTTTATTAATATCTTAACCTGACAATATTGTTTCGACACTTTATGTCATTATCAAAGGTAGATAAGAAAAATAATAATTGAATAATTGAAAACAATTATTTACAGTTTTGTTTATTACTACATGTGACTACATGTCAGTTTGACAAACATTGACAAATAAGTAGAATGCCGTCAAAAGAAGAAGTTTTGCGTAACAAAATTGTTTCCGAATACTTATTAAATCTGCAATTATCACATCGCAAGATTGCAAAAAAGCTAAATGTAGCTAAGTCAACTGTGTCTAGCGTCTTAAAACGCTTTGAAGGAAGGCTGACAACTAACTGCAAGACAACCTGATAGCGGAAAAAACCGTAGACCAATGAGTGTACAGAAAGGTTGTAAAGATCTTCAAAACGAATCTAAACTTGTCAGTACGTTGCGTTGCTAAAAAAATTAATATGTCTGCAGCCTACGTCCAAAAAGTTAAAACTAGAACCGGGTTGAAGGTTTACAAGGTGCACGCAGCTCCAAATCGAAACGAAAAGCAAAATAAAACTGCCAAAACTAGAGCTCGCAAGCTGTACGAAGAAGTTTTAACGAAACACAGGTGCGTTGTAGTGGACGAGGAAACTTATGTGGTTGCCGACTTTAAACAGTTACCTAGTCAGGAATTCTATACAGCATCTGACAAAACAAGTGTTCCAGATAAATTTAAGAAGAATTGTTCTTGTGGCCAAAGAAGTCAAAGTTTCATTTCAACGGAGACAATAAACCAGGAAATCTATGTGAAGGAGTGTTTTACAAAACGTCTCTTACCATTCATAAGAAGCCAATACAGTGTCCGTAGCATTCTGGCTAGATCTAGCTTGGTGTCTAATATAATGGATCTAATGGTATTAAAATTATAATGTGATAGTTGTACCAAAATCGTTACATCCACCCAACTGCCCCAAGCTTCGCCCAGTCGAGCAATATTGGGCTCTGATAAAACGTCAGCTAAAATACAGTACAAATGAAGCAAAAGACGCGAGTGATTTAAAAAAATGGCGATTGGCAGCAAATTCGGTAATTGAAAGTACTGTACAAAAAATAATGATGAGCGTTAAGAAGAAGGTTAGAGAATTTAGTCGTTTAAGTTTCGAAAGTTAAAACAATATGTATTACACTTAATTTATACTTTATATGTTCACAATAAAAATTGAGTTTGGGTTTGACTTCTTATTTATTATTTTTATGATAATTTAAAAGTGGCCAGACTTTATCGTGTACAATCTTTATAGAGACTGTTGAACAACCATGATGAGTGATAAAAAATCAACTTTAGTGCTGAGATGTACATTACATTTTTTTGAAATCGTGAAATTAAAAATTTAACATACAAAATGTGTTTTAAATAACAGTAGAGTAGACAACTAAGTCAATGTGGCTGTGTGCGACATAGTCAAATTGTGAAATAATGCTAAGATATTTTTTAAATTGTTTCAACATTGGCAAATGTTGACAAATGACATTAAGGAATTTCACCCATTCGAAAGCATGGTAGTTCCCCTTTCCCAAATGTAAGTCGGACGACCGCGCAGAATTTGCTAGAAGGCACTGAAGGCAAGCATTCGGAGCGACAGAGATGATACATTTCTTGCAGGTCTGCTGCGAAACAGTATATTCCGTTACAAAACTTTACCTATGGCTCTGAATGTTTGCCTTTTCGCAAAAAACTCTGTTGCGTCGACCGTACACCTTTTTTACCTGCCCGAACACGATATGAACTGTTGTTCATGTTCAAAGTGAGTTCGCATACCAATAACTTTTATTTGTCGCGTGTCCACTACGATCCTGGGTAAGGGTCCTTTGCGGGCCCCCCTGAGTTATGGGGCCTGAAGCGACCGCTTGTGCATAAATCCGCCACTGGTAATCTTGGTTGTAATCAAGATGTTATTATAGAAATGACGTAAGCAAAATAGTTTAGAATAAATATAGGGAATTAGTGTATTATTTATAATCGTGTATCTTGCTTACAATCAACTTACAATATATAAGATATGTTGGAATATTACAAACATTCTAGGATTATTGGATATTATTTATTATTAGATTTATACCGGGACAGTGCGTACGCAATCCTGACTATCAAAAATTACGCGGCCGAGTTATCCACGTTAGGAATCATCGCAGGGGTCGGCCCAATCGTGGTGCAAATTCGGGCGGGCGCAAGTCACCGTGGTTACCGAAAAGAAACCATTTTTTCAGGAACCTTTTTTCATAATTTAACTTTTTTCAGCAAGTGATATACAGTCAAACTTCCATATTACGAACTTCTGTATAGCGAATTTCTTTATATAACGAATTTTTGTGCTGTACACTGCCCTTTTAGAAAAAATACATATAAAAGTGTCTCCAAATAACGAAGTAACATTTCTATATAACGAATATTTTAGGCCAAACTAAAATAAATTTTTCCAGGTAAATGTATGTATTATGCATCAATCTTTCTTAGCAGCAGTAAAAGATTATAAATTTAACCCATCCTCCAAGAAGCCTGCACAGATTTTTAAAAATCTGTAAACCTTTCAAAAGGATTTTGTAAATTTTTTAAATGGAATTTCTAAGAAGGGTTAAAATTGTCATTAAAAGGACTCCTATAACTGGTTTATCTTTACATTCTTACTTCTTCAGGGGATTTCCGAAAATTTACCTGAATGAGAGTTCTAAGAAAGATCCAACTTGAATGCATTATACACATTGTTATTTGTCTAAATGGAGATAAGAAAGATTAAAATTCAATTAGCAGTTACGTAAAGTTAAAAACTTGAATTGCAAATTTTTATTTTAACTTTAGTTTTGTGGGTGAACAGCCCTGCATTGTAGTACAAAAAGTCAAAGCGAAAGTGTTAAACCAATACTGAGAAAATCAACGTGTTGCGGGAAATTGATAACTGTATACAAAAAAGAAAGACATCGCGGCAAAGTTTGGAATTCCTGTCAGTAGTTTATAGATTATAATAAAAAAACGCGAATCAATTTTAAAATCAGTTGGTGAACTTACAGCAAAACGTGCTAGAACTTATGTTTACGACGATGTAGATGAAGAAGTTTTAAAGTGGGTGCATTTAATTGGCGACAAAAATGCACCATTATCAAGACAATTAATTAAACAAAAGTCCTTACAGTTTGTGGAATCACTCGAATTAAAATTAAAGAATTAAAATTAAAGCATTAAAATAATATTTACAAAAGGTGATATTTCTTTATAACGAAATTTCCCTATAACGAATTTTTCTCGGGATTTACCGACTTCGTTATATAGAAGTTCGACTGTATTTTGAAACACGAAACCGAGCTTACGGTTACTGCGGTTAAGGCACGGAATATACCAACAATATACTATAAGTTACGGAATATACAACGATATATACAGTGCTATTAAATTAACTTGCAATATGTGCATTTCCCTATGTTGCATTTTAAATTAATCCAGTCAAAGCATTATGTGCACATAGGCAACCAAATATACAGCACGGTATTTTTATAATTTCATTCAATCTAAAATGCCGGTAAAATCAAACAAATGAATTACTTAGTAAACTGCTAAATCAATTATTTAGTATTAAATTATTTAGTAGATATTAAAAGGTACACTAAAGAAGAAAAGGTGCAAATGTGTCTGTGGTACCAAAGCCACAATAGCTTACAAATGGCTTAATTTATTGGCTGCTGCATTTCCAACTCGCCCTATCTCACGACCTTCAACAATTTTGCGGACATTTAATAAATTAAAAAAGGGCGTATTGCTGGTCACTCAAATCGTAAGCGAGCAAGAACTGTATTAACAGAGGAGATCAGACTGAATATTTTAGTTTACACTGAAGTGAAACCTTTTAGTTCATTAAGTTACGTTGCTTCAATTTTTGAAATGTTAGCCTGCAGTGCTCGAAATGCTCAAGAGTTAAAATACAAAATCATCAGCAATTATTTAAAATTTACAAAATTAATAGGACAGATTTTTGCAAAAAATGTTAGATTTATTAAATACAGATGAACAGTTATTACACAAGATTTCACCGATGAAGCTATCTTTTCTCTAAATGTAAAAGTAAATTCACAAAATTACAGGTACACTTTACAATTCTATTATCACCTATTAATTTACATAATACATAATAATTACATAACCTATTATCACTTATTACAGATATTGGGCACAAAGAAATTTACACATACAAAATTGGACTCATACACAGTATAGAAAGAAAGTAAATCTCTGCTTGGGTATAATCAATAATACACCAATTGGTCCATCTTTCATTAATGGCATTTTAAACTCCTATTCTAATTTAAATATTCTCTGTAATTCAATAGTTCCTCAAATCCGGCAACCTGCCATTGAAAATGACTGGTACCAACGCCTGGTTCTCCATCTCACTTGACGGTGGAAGTCAGAAACATTCCTAATGGAAATTTTCCTGAGCAGTGGATTGGAAGAAATGGGCCAATAGTCTGGCCAGCCAGGTCCCCTGATTATCTCCAAATGATTTTTTCATTAGGGGTTACCTCAAATCAAAAGTTTATACCCATACACCCATACAAAACACAAACGAATTAAAAGAAAGAGTTGTTGCAGAATGTGATAAGCTCAAACAGACTTCCATCACGATTTCTAATGCAGTTCAGGTTTTTTATCATAGACTAGGTTACTGTTTGGAACAAGAGGATGGGCATTTTGAAAAATCTAAAATAAAATGGTGATTAATTTTTTTCAAATAAATAATTCTATTTACCTGTTTAAAGTTAGGTTAAGTTGGTTGATTGTTAAAAGTATGCATTCTTCTCTCGAACAGACGTGGTTTGTTATCAAAAATACACCTCTGCATCTTTTATTTTACAATAAACGTTACTTTAATTTACTTTTGTATTGCTAATAAACTCGATGTTAATTATTAGCTTAATGAATGTCAAATGGAAAAAGTCAAACGGCTAGCACATTATGAGCGTTTATGTATTGTTGGTTGCATAAACATACAGTCATCGGTTTGATATGATTATTTTAAAATGCAATATGGAGTATATTACATCTTAATTTAATAGCACTGTACATATATCTAAAACCTACCAGAACCAAAAATGAGGTTACTTTTGGTTAATTTACGGTATAATACGGTAAGTAAGTAGCATTGGCAACCCTGTCGTAGTGTAGTATGCAAACGATCTTTTCCAGACGCTTCAAACTGCTTCAAACTTCATGCAGAACTTTGTAACCAGTGTGTTTATGATTATAACCTATAAAAGTGATCCGGCTTTTCGTAGTTAATGCGTTGTTTTGTGTTTTGGTAAACTATATAATAAACTATACAGTAGCATAATCTTGGTGCATTCATCTATTCTACCGGAGTCTTATAAACTATGTATGTATTTTTATAACTATCTTATTTTTTTTCAATTTATTTTTATATCATTTCCAATCTTTTAGGGCTTTGACAAAACCTAAATCTGAAATGACTTCAGAAGAGCTGCAAGCTCGCGAAGAAGAAGAATTCAATACTGGCCCACTTTCTGTATTAACACAGTCTGTAAAAAACAATACACAAGTCCTAATCAATTGTCGTAATAATAAAAAACTTTTGGGCCGAGTAAAAGCTTTTGATCGTCACTGTAATATGGTTTTGGAAAACGTAAAAGAGATGTGGACTGAAGAACCACGACCTGGTAAAGGCAAAAAGAAGGCTAAGCCAGTTAATAAGGATCGTTTTATTTCTAAGATGTTCTTAAGAGGAGACGCTGTTGTTTTAGTAGTGCGCAATCCAATGCCTGCTACCAATAAATAATTTATATACAAATACATCTCTAACCTTATATTTATATTGTTTATGATCAAACCTTCAGTTTAGGCTGCCGAATCTAATTTAAATGAATTTGTAATGTTGCAATTATTTGACATGGAAATATTGAAATAAGTGTAAATACATACAATATAATCTTTTCTTCCGCATTTTTTGTTACTACAAGTAGGTACATGGCTAAAAGCTGAACAATAAAAAGAACATCAACAAACGAGGTATAGTATCAAATTGTGAAAACGGCATCAAAATCTATTCAGTGGTTCTCGAGATTCACCGGTTTTGACAAAAACTACAAAGTTAATGGGGACACGCACTGATTGCCAGCGACTGGCGCGTTTTTAGCTGTGGCGCCACCACACGCCGTTGATTTCCAACGAATATTATGCTATATAAAGTACATAATATATTACTAATAAACTACATAGGTATATAATTAAAATAACTATTATGTATTCTCTTTGAACACGCCTACCATTCGTTTAAAGTTATTTTGAAAAAAGGCCAACTTATGTTTGTTTGTTTGTTTTTGGGCGAGGAATCAGGATGGCGGAGCATCCTTCGTACCTCATGGCACCGATTGCTATGATCATTTGGCCGACCCTACTAGAATTTAGCCGAATCTGGGGGAATTCCACCACCAGTAGGGATTTTTAACGTGCCAAACATTGTTTTTATAGCATTTATTTGAGCAAAAAAAGTGGGGCTTATTAGCAATTACGAAGAAAGGCATTGCTAATTATCAATCAAACGTGATTATATTAAGTTATAGTTATATGTTATGATCCGATTGACATTATTATTACGGAAAATAAAAACTTCACTGCAGTAGCACATCCTGAGCTACGGGATCCCAAAAAAATAACTTTTATAAGTAGATCTGTTTTCTTACTTTGTGGATAGCTGACATCAGAAGGGGACCGATGATTTTTCAACGGGTATTATGCTAGTTTGTCTATAATCCTTAGTTGTAGTTGAGCCACAGTAATGAAATAGGGTTGGTTTTACAGCTATTTTTATGGACTTTAATATGATATATAACATGATACGAATGTAAAATTTTTATTGTTTAAAAAAACAACTGAAATTTTTAACTTTCCAAATTTAAAAAAATGTAATTTTAAAACTCTTCAAAAAATATATGTTCAAGAAGAACTAGTTCTCTGCATATTCTGAAAGCTTGAAGCTGGGATTCCAATGGGATCAGTAAAAAAGTATTTAAATGTAATATGAAATCAGGGAAAGTCTTGCGCTTTCAGAGAATTCACATTACTTCTCATTCTATGTCTATTCTCATTGTATGTTTTTATCAGAATCTTATCATTGATTATAAGCTGTGATATTTTGCATCCAATTTAGTATCTGCTCGCTTGGGGATGTAGTATTACTGAATATTTCGTTAAGCTGGAGGATCATTTCTGAGTCTGACTTATAAAACCACATCTTCTCATCATTCTTGTAATCGTTTTCTCTTAATTAATGTTTCATCAAATGATTGTAAATTAGCATTTAAACTTTCAAGATCTTCATTGGCATCAATGGTCAATTGGCATTAGATGCCACTTCATTTCGTGGATTCAGATCAGAACAACCTAGATCATTATCACTGTCTAAGTCCTTTTGGAATTCCAACTATGACAGTTTTGTTTCTACATTTGCCACATATTTTCTGCGCTAGTGTAGGAATTTTTTTTCTATCATCCATTGCGACACTGAGCACAAATTTCTTTTATGATTGTAATGCCCCTTTTCTTTGAAAAGATTACAACATAGAGCTGAAATCTGAGGCATTATCTTTATGCTTTTATGTGTATTTTGAATAATTGCACACTAGATATTCTGCAGTTTAATTCTTATGGTTTGGACAATATGCCATGTTCTAATAAATTATTTCACAAATGTCTTATAGGCCTATTCACAGACCTTTTCACTTAAAACAAATTTAAAATCAGTGTAAATGTAACTCTGTGACAGCAGACGTTTTCCCATAAACCAATAATAAGTCCTAAGTTAGCATATACAGCTGAGTTACACTATTATGTTAACACCAGTCTATTAGTTACTCCGTACGGGTAGATGAGAAGTTGAGCCATTGTTTAGTAACCAAAATTGACTTTTTTGTTTCTGTTATGTAGATCTCTTGTATAAATTCGCAGATGACACATATGACATATCCTTCGCATCAATTGTGATAGTCTGAGCTGGCTCACTTCTTGTTTTTAACCCAGATTAGAAAGCAAATGGTACAACGACTCGTCACAGACGGTTTGTTTCTTTTTTTAGCTTTCAAGTCTGTGAATGTGGAGAATGATCTTTCAGAATTGGCATTATAGTCGTCAAAATAATCACAAAGACATACCAAGTTCGAAATAATTTCGATGGAGCTGATTTTTGGTGTAAACCTTCAAATTATAGTTCTAAATGAAATGTCAAAGGTTGATCGATTGGTCTGCAGCTAAAGATTTTACGTGAGGTCAAAGATTATAAACTTGTTTTTGCTAATATTTCGTTAAAGGTTAGTTTTACGATAAAAATATTTGTTATCAAATTTGTAATAATGTAATCTCATGTAATTTCCCACAAAAAATGTCGAATCACTTTTTCTCATAGGAGTGCCCGTTTTCGAGAAATGGCAACACATGGATTGTAACTATCATATTTTTGAAGAAATGCACACCTTTTCACACCATCTTCGAGTTAGAGTAGTCGGAGTTATACCTAAACCAAAAAATGAAGGATCTAAACCGAGTGAATCTAGCAGGCGCAGATTAGCAGTTGGAGTTGATTGTGAGCGAGCCTTGTTCCCAAATTGTCAAATTTAGACAGTTTGAAATTAAAAATTGTCATTGCAATCTGTCAAAGTTTTGAAAGGTTTTTCACAACTCCAATTGTTACTTATTAAACTACTATTAATAAATAACATTCTGATAGCAAAAGTGTGTACGACATTAGTTGCTGCTTAAAAGATTTTTCACAACTCCAATTAATATTTATTAATAGTAGTTTAATAAGTAACAATTGGAGTTGTGAAAAACCTTTCAAAACTTTGACAGATTGCAATGACAATTTTTAATTTCAAACTGTCTAAATTTGACAATTTGGGAACAAGGCTCGCTCACAATCAACTCCGACTGCTAATCTGCGCCTGCTAGATTCACTCGGTTTAGATCCTTCATTTTTTGGTTTAGGTATAGAGACTATTAAGTACGCTGTCCTGCGTGACTACTTGCGATTTTACTTGGTTTCAGGCAATTGACGCGATCAAATTATTTGACATTTCTGCCTTAACTGAGTTAGCTGCATCTGAATCGTCAGCACAACATGTAGTGTTTTGTTAGATTGGATTTAATTTTAAAAGGAGAATTTAATAATAAAAGTGTTAAGTTTGAAACAAATGTAGAATAAGTTTGAACAATTTGTTAATCTCATATAGTGAAGTTTTGCAAAGGACCCTGCAATCCTTTTGGAAAATGGCTTTCACCAGCTTGCCCTGAAACTTTTCTGAAAGATAGTTGTCGATGTGTAGATCAAAGTATCACTGGGCACAAAACCCAAAAATTAGTTTTCGAATTACAGCAGTTTGAAGTTGGCAACTTTTGCATTATTGAACTTCAGCATTACTCGCAGCAATGGATAATACTACGGTTTTCGTAATTCTATAAATTAAATAAAATTAAAAATCAAGTTGATTACAAATTTTTGGTAAATATTTGTAACAAATTTTATTTTCATAATTTGCTGAAAGTGTACAGGGACATATTATTTTGAAAATATTTTGATCAAATTTGTTGCAAGTTTGTCAAGGGGAAACTTCAATCTTTTCCGAAAACTTTATGCAAATATTCATGTTTGCAAGGACAACTTTTCTGCAAATATTTTGATTTGCAAAGGCAAATTTTTTAAAGTGTGTTGCAATTTTTATTTGCTATGTGGGAAATTAACAGCACCAATTGAAATTCTTGTAACTACAAATTTATTTATTTAACAATCCAATAATAATAATAGAGATATGTCGAATGTATATGAATATTTTTATATTAAAGTGAGAAAATTTAAGATTATTAATCTTTTAAATATAAAATATCTTCGCGGTACGAATTGATGAGTGCTACATGCGCAATAAACACCATCTGACTGTAAAGAACAAAATATATATTTCTGTCCTATAGATGTTGGCTACAATTCCACTTGCAGCAAAAGATATGACATTCACCATATAGAATTTTATAGATATATGCGTTGCATACACTTCGGCCTCATATCCACTTGCTGCTGTCGGTTAAACAGTGTATCCTATTTTCTTCATGGAATGCTATGCAGTTTGTGGATCAACCAAGGGTATTCGATAGATTGCTAGAGCATTTCTAGCAATAGGAATTTTAAGCGGACACTTTCTGCGTGTTTATAATTGTTTATACTCAAGTTGAGGTTGTATAATTAAAAATATACTTGAGTATCTCTAGGTACTTAGGTATATTTTTTAATTAATAAGTACCTCTAGGTACTTAGGTATCGTACAAAAAGTAACTAGGTACAGGTACTGATACACTTACCTATAAGTGTACCTAGGTAGGTCCCTAATAAAGAGTAGGTACCTAGGTACAGTACCTAAGTGCTTTATCAGGAAGTAATTTCTACCTCAGAAATGCAAAACACCAATAGAAGAATAGCATACTATAACTCACGAGCAGAATTAACAGTTTTGACGATGGCGTTTTAGTGCCATTTTGGCTATATTTTGATTCTTCCTGGTTCTGTAGTTTTTAGTTCTGGCGCTGGTGCGTGAATTTGGCTATTCTATAATAAGTAGTGTGCCCCAACTTGGCCTAACGATAGATAAAAATGGCGGGAAGGCAACTTATAACTCTCGTTCATCTGGACTGTTCTGGTGCCCTCATCTCTTTGTGATGGGTGGTTGCTTGGATGGGAAATTTGGATCAATTACGGAGCGATTACCCATGCCTATCTACCTATTCATTTACCTGGTAAACTTAAAACTCTCGTATTCTTAACAACTGGAGAACGATTTCTGTAACGAGGTAATAAGCTGCTGTGGCGTTGCCGGTTCTCGCTACCGAAAAACTGAATTGCACCAAAACGTCGCCACCAGGTAATAAATCTTGTTACCTGGTAAACACTAAACTTCGCTTATGCTTAACAGATGGGTAACGAGCTAACTATGGTAACTAAGAAATAAGCTGCGCCAGTTCTTGTTACCAAAGAACAAAAATTGCACCTAAACGTGTTTAAATCACTATCAGGTAATAAATCTTGTTACCTGGTACACATAAAAACTTGCCTACACCCTTATCGTGCATTTAGACGACATTTTTTTAAAAACAATTTCGAATTATAAGTGACATTTGATCTGACCCGAAAAAACCATAGCAGATTCATGATCTGTATCTTAAAAACCTCTAGAAAAAGTGTATTAATACGCGGAAATTTTTGTCCAATTTTGTTGTAGGTACCGTGTTATTGTTTTTGATGAGGAATTTACATAAAAGCTTTTACTGTCGTCTACTTATTTATGTATTAACAGTCCTTAATCCGTTAATAACTAAACTCATGTTCAAAATTAACGCACCACTCAATGTTTCTGATATATTTTGTACAACTTTTTCTTCTGTTTAAAAATTGATCTTTTCTGAACATAACCTTATGTCATTACAAAGTAATTTTCAGTTCAATTGTTTCTTGATTATGTTACAAAATAAATAATTTTGAAAAAAATTAAAAATATATGGTTTTATTTGAGTGGTGCGTTAATTTTGAACATGAGTTTATAACATCGTAGTTTGCAACTTTAAACATCCCCTAGTACTATTTTTTATTTGAAATTTCAAATATTCACTTTTTGACCCCGGCAGCCATTTTGTAGCCGCCATCTTGCACTTTGGACCGATTTGGAATTCGTAATCTACGACCCCAAAAACCTAAAAGTACCTAATTCTATTCAATTATAATAAAAATTTGATGAGATTATTTAATTTTGAATTAGCTCCCATGGAAAAAGTAATAATTTGTTAATAACAATTATAAAGGGCATTGGTTTACAAATCTAACATTGAAACTTTGAAATATAGTCGATTACTTATAATTTAAAAAAGAATTATCAAAATCGGTGCCCAAAATTCCGAGGTATTTTTCTCTAGGAAACGTTGCATAGGCGCCAACTATGTGGTGGCTCGAAGGCTGCAGCCCTCATTAAAATAATATGAGGACTGAGCCCTCATTAACATAGTTAGTATTACGGGGGACTCAACTGAGGAGACGAAACGAGTCAAATAAAGCGTCCCCGACCTTGAACGTTAATTCAAGTTTGAACGTTACTTCTAGATGGCGCTACGATTCTGGACAACGCTGACAGTGTTGACAGATTATGCGATTTATCGCAAATTTTATCGCAAATCTGGCTAATTTTTATGAAACATTGCGACCCATATGGCACTCCAGCGAACTGTCAACAATGGCCAGCGTGGTCTGAGCGTTGTCAAGGACCGAAGCGCCCTCTAACGAAAATTTTTTAAAATACAGGCCATTGGGTACGCAAATGTTTGGAACGCCCATTGCCGATTCGTCTCCTCAGTTGAGTCCCCCGTAGTTAGTATAAATAGGGGAGTCTACGCACTTATCCAACTGAGATACTTTTTGGTACTTTTTGATCACCAACCATATTCACCTGTAAAGCTGTAAGATTCTTTTTTATATTTGCGTGTCCTAATGAAGCCATTAGAACACGCATTTTGCGTGTCCTAAAGAGATTTATTAGAATACGGAAAACAGTAACATTTTACTTTTTAAAGTTAATATCAGTATTGAACAGCTATTCTTAAAATGTCAAACTTATTTATGCTGTAAAGAAAAACAAATGCGTAATCTGAATTTTCAGTGTTGCCAACTGTTAAAAAAGTTAACAAAGTTCCCTTAACAAATTTTATTTGAAATTAAATTGTTTCTTTTTTAAAATGATTAAAAATAACGCAAATAGAAGAAATAGTATAAAGTATTCGTTTCATAAGACGTTTTAGCGCACTTGTCCTCATTAGAAAATTCCCCGCTACGCGGGTCGTTTTCTAAACTCAGACGCGTGCGCTAAAAACGTGTCTTATGAAACTAATACTTTAATAAGTATATTAAAGTATTATAAAATAGTAATTTTGCCGACATATTTTTATATGTTTCTCGATTTGTTATTTGCCACAGTAAGTTGATGTTACCAATTCGTTGTCGGTTGCTATGACAACATAAAACTGTTCTAATCCATAACGTACTGGGTGCTGTTATCAAAATAAGTGAATATAAAATAATTAAAATAGCATTCATTGTGAACATATCGCAAGACATACATAATAACCTTACTTTTGTAATTTGGTGACAGCTAACGCATAGAATTTGACATACAAAATTACAAAAGTAAGATTAGTATACGACATTCATCGTTAAGTGCTCACAACAGATATCGAAAATTGGAAAAACTTGATCCTTCAGGTCTCGTTTTTCCAACTTTTTCTCTATCTGTTATAAAGCACTTACCGGTCTCTTGTCGTAATATACTATTCTGCATTACGCAGACTAAAAAGCTATTTGACTAAAAGCAATGCTAAAGAATTAGACATAAACTGCAAATATCTTCATTGAAGAAAATGGTACTCTAAAATAAGAAACGTGTTTTCTGAGCTTACTATTCTAAATTTCTTATATCTTCTGTTAACTATTATTATTTGTCTATTTCGCGTATACAAAGATTACTTTGTGACACTGTTTTTGCGAAAAACAGTTACACAAAGTGCTACTTTGTGCAACTGAAAGTAGTGATTTTTTTATTTGTAAGGCTGGCAGTAGTAAGTAAATTTTGCTGCCAGCCTACTCTGTCATGCCATTCTGTCAACGAAGTCCAGTGTCAGACGTAAATGCGTAATAAGCAATAACACAGCTATATTCTGATTTCAAGATCAAAATTAGATTAAAAAGCCAAAACGTATATCGCTTGTCGATATTGAGGTAAGTTTAATTGAGTTGAATGATGTACACCTCCATTTCATCAAATATTTTTTTCAGTTTTTACCTACTAATGGGAACATAACCAAGGTGTTAGGAAGAATATAAAAAGGAAAGGCATAATGCTCGACAACCAACCCGCGGAAGTATTTTGGGGGCACATTATCCAAAAGAAAAGCACTTTCCCGTGATAGGTACTAATAAGTATTCATTAACTGGCGCCGTTTTGAAAATTTGAATGTTATGATGCTCAGAAATAACAGCGAGAATAATGAAACATATTTCATTTTAAGAAGCTTTGAATTAAAACAAAGCGCGGTTAATAGCAGATTTCCTACGAAAATGCGCTGAAAAGCTTGTTGGTTTTCCGGATCAAGTTAATGGTCGTGAATCCCGTGTCCGTCCCTACTCAAATTTCATTTTCATTGTTTAGATTTAGAGGTTAGGTTAGTTATTTTCTATTGTTGTATGTTAAGCAGTTTTGATGTATTAAAATGTTTATTGTGATAGAAACAGTAAAACCTTGATTGAGTACATGATTGTCTTATCAAAATAATTATTTATAATAAAAATACATTTTTATCTTATATCAGAAGAAACAACTAAGCTGTCACCTTTTTTTAAACTTGAATTTTTCCCAGCCTACGTGATTTTTTCAAAATGACAGTGGATGTCATTGCATGCGTTATCAGTTATTACCAACATTACCACATCAAAAATACCCGCGTGTACATTTTCCCATTTCTTTAAAGTAAATTGTAAATTAAGGCGAAATAGACAAAGTAGTATGTAAAACACGTGTTACAATTCCTTTTTGTAATACTCGTATATAGCTTAACTCGCGGCTCGTTAAGCAAACTTATACTCGTATTACAAACATCGTCATTGTATCACTAGTTGTACAATATACTATAGTATAATACGTACCTACTTATATAATATTATAATATAACAATTTATTATTAGTATATTATTGAAACTTGCCAAAGATTGATTTCCTAGCTGAATTTTATCAAAATGTTGGCTGGCTTGAACCACCTTGGACGTTATGTTACAACTAAAATATGCGTCTCGTTGGTTACATGCATGATCAACTACGGCATATCGACGAAATTATGTCTAATTTTGTTGCTGTACTAAATTTACTGACGCATCTCAATACCTACATAACTATTCCGTTTGCTGTGTTTCTGTAAGAATGTATATTTTTTGTTTTTAATATCGTATGTCTCATTCAGAAATCAAATGTAAGGATTGGTTTGTGCGTTTAAAAAATCGATTGTAAAATCTCCACAAGTAAATAAACTATTATTTCTGTTTATCATTTTCTTTATTAGCTTAAACAGTACTCATATTCTGAAAACGACGAAGAAAAATTATATTAGTCTCCTTTTTTAAAGAAAAATCATTTAAATTACTTACTTTTAAAATAAGTGTGGGGTACTCGCCTGCATGATAGCATAGCTTAGTTAACCAGATCGGGGTGATAATAACCCAAAGTAACTGCCGGTCCAGGTTCGATGCCAGCTAGTAGTAGTAGTAGGTAGATTTTTAAAATTTATTTATTACAAAACACAACTTAAAATGCAATCTTTCTCTTTGAAAATGTTTTATGAGCATTTTGATGATCTTAATTTGATAAGGTAAATGCTCAAATGGTATGGTATGTACATGCCATTTTTCAAGAAAGAAAAGATATTACAAATTTCATAACTTTGGTTAATTAAGTACCTAATTAGGTTGTCAATGCAAAAAGATCACCATTTTGTGTGCAATACTGTGGATAAGAATTAGAATTTGAAATGCAATTTAATTTTTTTTAATTATGTGCAAAATTACCTAATACATACTATCGAAGAAAAAAATTGTAATTTTAAATTTTATGTCGTGTAAAAACATATAAAAAAAAGTTATCTGACAGCAGGAATTGAACCTGCATGGGACGATAGTAACTTGGAGTTTTTATCATCCTGCTCCGACTTACTGAACTATGAAATCAAGTCAGTTCTTGAGCGTATCACATTTATTTTAAGTTGCACAAATTTAAATGAGTTTCTTTAAAAAAGGGGGACTAATTTTTTTTGTTTTTAGGGATTTGAGTACCGTTGAAACTAATAAACAAAATAATAAACAGAAATAATACTTTTATTTACTAGGGAAGATCTTACAAACAAGGATTGTTCAAAAGCACAGGTTCATCTCTAAATTTGATTTAAGTTATTTTGATTTTTTACGTCGTATTGTTGTTAAATGTAGAAGTTAATTGTTAAGTTATTAATAATTCTATTGGAAATATTTACTACTTATTTATGTATGTATACGGGTGGGATTAAAGTATGGAATATTAAAAAAAAGCGAATTCAACCGGTTTTTTTAAAAACGCTGAAACACGTCTAAGTCATGACGTCATCACAAAAAACTTAAATGACAATATAGATTTTTTAAAGTGGAATCCGATAGTGATTTCTCTTCCCTTTATGATCATGCAAATAAATTATAAGGTTGCATAACAAAAATTCTGAGAAAAATCGAGTTGAACCTTATAAATGTTTGTTAGTTGTGATGTCATTACAAAAATTTAAATGACAATATAGATTTTTAGTAGTGGAATCCGATAGTGATTTCTCTTCCCTTTATGATCATGCAAATATATCATAAGGTTGCATAACAAAAATTCTGAGAAAAATCGATCTGACATATTGATACCATAATATCAATAACATTAAATGTTCAGGGAAGAGAAATCACTATCGGATTCCACCACTAAAAATCTATATTGTCATTTAAACTTTTTGTGATGACGTCATAACTAACAAACATTTACAAAGTTCAGATCGATTTTTCTCAGAATTTTTGTTATGCAACCTTATGATTTATTTGCATGATCATAAAGGGAAGAAAAATCACTATCGGATTCCACTATAAAAAATCTATATTGTCATTTAAATTTTTTCGTGGTGACGTCATAACTTAGAAACAAATCAAAGTCGGAAGGTGAATCGCACATATTAATGTGTATTTTTAAAAAACAAAATCGACGTGTTTCAGCGTTTTTAAAAAACCAGTTGATTTCGCTTTTTTTTTAATATTCCATACTTTAATCCCACCCTGTATATGCAGGCCGTGTTTAGCACGGTTGGTAAATCTTGCCAGCCCTCATTAGAATTTTGGCAACGTTGCCAATATTAGAAACCATTTTAAAAAGTGATGAGGTTAAATGATTCTCCGAATTTACATTAATAGCAAGAGATATAACGTTGGTCCATCTGTTGAGTCATGAAAACATATAATGCAGCGGTTTTTTTTGTAACAGGTTTTTAACAATCAATTTTGGTGATGCGCTATAATGGCATGGCCTACTAGATTAATATCCACTACGTTCCTAAATGGCCGTGTCATTCGGAAAAAGTGAGGTTAGCAATGGTAAGAACGGTGGCGCCAGAGATTATAATTTTTGTCGCAAATTTGTCAGTTTTGAAGTCTATAATTTTTATTGTCATATTTTGGCTCTGACTTCAAAGGCAGAATGGGGAAGAGCTGCATAATATGCAAAAATAAAAAATCTCCCTTCTTTGAAGTCCCCGTTGACCGAAGGATTCGATTTAAATGGTTAAACTGTTTGAAACATATTATTCCTGGTAAATCAAACATCATTTTTAAACATACATAAATTTATTAACACATTTTTAACTAGTGAGAAACTTCTCTGAACGTTCTGTTCTGTGCAAAAACCATTTTGAAGATTAGAAAAGATACTCCGTTGTGATAATTGTGTATCACCATTGTTGTCGACAACTGTGCCAGGACCTCTTTTAAGATTAATCACTCTTCAAGATCATGGAGCCTTGACCTATCCTAACGAACTATTTGTAGGGCTTATTAAACGAATCGCTGACATCGTACAGCAAGTGTTACCTGCTTTGAGTTTCGAAAAAACATGTGGGCAGTTTATTGATTTAATCCAGCCATTTTTAATGAAAAATGTATTATTTACTTGTTTATTGCACAAGATAGAGTTATGCAGATTAATTTCTATTCTTACTGCAAAACCTGCACTCAACAACATCTGCCTAGAAAAAACAAATTCGCTAAAACGGAAATTTTTAGAACACAAACCCATCAGCAGGAAAGTGTTAAAAATATAAATTATCAAAATTTTACTTAGGTACCTACTTACTGCTCTCCTTTTCCGTTGTTACCTAGCTTTATGGTTTGCTCATGTACTTTTTATTATTAAAACTTAACCTAAACACCAATTTTATAATATTATTTTATTTATTATGTCGTTGCATGTCATTGTTTGTCAATTTGATTTATCTATAGTTCAAAAAACTAACCAACGATGTCACTACCGTTATTACCGCGAATTTCCGAATGACACGGCCATTTAGGAACGTAGTGGATATTAATCTAGTAGGCCATGATAATGGTAGCTTGGTGCTTGGTTATTTCTAAAGATGGCGCTATCTTCCATATTCAAATTATTTCCTTCTATAGACCTATATAATAGAACCATTTTACATAGTTTGAAAAATATTGAATTTTTATAATATTCGTATATATCATGTAAGAGTAAGAAATACTATATATATATAATTGTTAATTTTTTAAGGTTCTTTCAAATTGTGTTTCGTTTCTTCGTTTCTTTTTTCATTTAGTTTCTAACGATTATTACATTACCACTAATAGAAATCAAACAATAATGTAAAACAATTTTTCAAACTTCTATATAATTATTGTTATAATAAATTAATAAAAATAACTCTCATGTTTGGTGCATGCGAAATATTAACGTCACGATAAGATGATCTTGTGGATCAAAAGCAACAATTCTATGTTTCATATTAGGAAAGCAGGAATAGATGAGTGTAAAGCTTGCAACATTTCAGGCTTACGTTCAAGTAATAAGTAATATAAGTTGCCTAACTTAGACTGTATAAAAATTGAAAAAGATAAAATGTTTTGTCATCCAAAACCTTTTATTAGTCTATATTCTACAAGAAAAAAAACTACGTACGTTATTACACGTTTACAAACATAAAAGACTCGCCGGAAGTTCAAAAATCTAGAAGCTGAAAATTCAAAGTTATAATTTTTAATTCTTTGCATGTATCTTTGTCTTGTTTAGATTTATTTGTTGCTTCAGAACTAAAACAAAGTTTTATTTTTCTAACTATTAAAAGTTTCAGATATTATAGTCTTTAGATATTCGGTGTTCAATATGTATATTTGAGGTTTAAAGTACTAAACTTTTCAATTTTCATTTTAAAATTTCAGTTTCAAGTTCAGATGATGCGCTTATTTGAAAAATTCAGTAATCCGCATAAATATCAAAAATCACTTTTTTGGCGCTAAGATGATCATGATTTAATTTACAAAAGGAATGGTAAAATCAGATTCCTACAAAACTCCTTCATTATAGCACCTAAAAATTTTAAACCGGTTATACCTGGTATTAGGTTGCAAATTGTTTTTTCAAAACGAAGATTTTAATCTGTAAATGTAAAAGATTTCACACAAAAAAAGAAGCAAGAAAATCTAGTTCCCTGACTGAAAAAATGCTTTTTTTTTGTTGCCATCGGCGGAGGGTGATGAGGTGGTGACCGCTTGACTTTCTCTGATAAACGCATTTAAAGACGTATGCGTGCTGTTAGGTACGCGACTTTCATCCTTACGATATACTGGTATTGCTTTCGGTTTTTCTTCGTAACCACTGTATTGTTTTGATAAAACGCTTAATTTCCGAGATATAAGGATTTTAATAAACCTATAGCATTTATGTATTGTTCATTAATTAATTTTGTGAGTTTTTAAAGCTCCTTTGTTTGTCATACTATTTTTTATATACACTCTTCTTTTTTAAACTTGTTTTTGTTGACTATCAGCCTAATTTTTTTGTTCCCAATCAGTTTCTTAATTGGTTATTGGCTATTTTTAAGAATTTCCGATAATAATAGTTAGTTGTTCTCTCTTTGGAAAGATCAGAGATTATTAACACATCAGTGATTATTACATTGTCCTTCGTTCTTTTCTTTTCTTCGTTTTCTAATATATTCTCCAACGCGGTAATTCATTCTTCACTGATCTCCTTTTTCGTTCTGTTCCACTTATCTCCTTCATTTTTATTTCTTCTCTTATACGTTTTCTAATCTCATCGTTATTTGTTATCGCTCGTTTACATTTCTTTAAATTTAATCAATTTTTTTCAAAAGCTCGAGTTTTACGTTTACGTTTTGTTTTGGTTCCTTGGTGCTAAAAGACTTCACTATCGCTAGTGACATTCCTTATTACTCGTATGTGGTGTCTTCGTTAAATATTTATCCATGTATTCGTTGATACTAGGGATATTTTTACTAGACTTCTCAAAAATATATAGATGAATAATTAGATTAGATTGGATATTTAGATATCTTTATGTGTGCATAGTAGATATAGCATAAAATATAAATATCTATGTTAAATGGGCATTTAAAAGAAAAGTTGTATTGGAGGGCCAGACTCATGGATAGCAGACAGCATGAAGCCGGCCCTGCCGGGTAAATATCACCACTAGCAACAACCAGTATGCGGCAACTTCTGAATTGTGCGGCAGTGTCGTCACAGGTACTTTAATAATTCCATGCTTTGCTTAAAATACCTAAAAGTAGAAAATAAAAAATACTTTATATCCAGTTGTTGTAAAAGAAAAATCATTGGCTTGTCTACTTATATTTTCCAGGATTTACTAAAGTTGAATTTACAACCCAAGTTTTGATGAATCGATTTAATAATTTATAAAACGATTTACTGTAATAACAAGGATGAGAATCATTTTAATTCGTAAAAAATACAGTTAAAAATCTAAACAGTAGCAGATCTTGCTTAACTTAGCTTACGGGATAATAATCCGAACTTACTCCTGTTTCTGCATTATTATTTTTAATAAATTAACAAGATTATGATTATTGTTATAGTTTAAAAGTAAAATTTATTAGCATGTATTCCTGGAATTGTAATAATAATAATAATGATGAATGAATCTCGTTCGCATTCAAAAAGCAGTTTACATCCATTATTTCGAAAACCGACCGCACGAGTGCGCTGTCCCGATTAAGCGCGTAAACTTTTATCAGTCAATTGCCGCACAAATTTCATTTTGAAGTGTGCCGGTGTCAATCTGGTTAGTTGTTAATTTTTCTCACGTGAAGAGCACACCGGTACGGCGGTTTTTCTATTAACTTTCGAAAGTTACATATAGGTACCACTCATATTTAGTTTTCTTTCTTTATTGAATTTTAAATAATTTTACGCTTTCCTATAAATATCCATAATAAGTACATTTTTTCCCTTATAATTAGTGCAAATTATTTCTTATAGTGAAATTAGTGCTTTAATATTTATTTTCAAAATGTCTTTGGACACAGTCGAGGGTATTGAATATGAACAAATCGTCCAAAACGGCCCAAAGAAGGTAAGTCAAAAATATGATAATTGATTTGATTTTAAAAAGTAGAAGTGATTAATTTTAGCAAAGACAATATGTTTGTATAAAATAATTGTCATTGTCTTTCCTGTTTGAATATAAAGATAAAAAATATATTTCTTATCAAAAAGTGGTTTTTATTGTGTGAGTCACGGGGTTTTTAATGTGGAAGACTGGAAGTCGGTATAGATATTGGAGAAATGCATTCGTGAGTCATTTTATAAGGGTGTAGACTTCAGTTTTAAGAGGAAATTTCGTTCTTTAAAGCACTATTATTTTTTAACTTGTTATAGGTGGTAGTTGTTGACAATTGTAATTATTCTCAACTATATGCGTATGCAAAATTTAGATAGCATAATCTTTGTTGCTATTTGCATATTCATCATCTAGTTATTCTGCTTATCTTAACATAAGCACCTATAACAAATTATTTTGTAGTATCACATTGATATCACTGGAAAACAGTACGTACACCTTTTACATGTATGTATCTTTACAATTAATATGGGAACTCTATTTCATTTGAAAAATAGGGCTCTAAATACATAGTATATAGAAATTTAGAAAGACAACAAAAGACAGTAAAACGTCAAATAAAAGATTTTTAGGTTATAATAAGATATTTTGAAGATAATTTTAGTTTTAACACTAAAGCTTATGAAGATTTTAAGCAAAATTAATTAAAGTAATAAAAAATATAAGTTTCATAATTTTTTATTTTCTATAAGATTTTTGTTAATATGGTTTAATAAAAAAATATTTTTTAACCTAAAAGTATTTTATTTGACGTTTATTCACTTTTGTCAAATCTAACTTTCTACATAGAGACCCTAGTTTAATTAATCATAGTCCCCGTTAAGATATTTAATAAAGATGTTAATTAAATTATTATTAATTAAAAAGAAAGAATTCCAGTTTGCAATATTTTTGATTGCTTTATCGCATAAGAAATCTTATTATTAATTGTGCAGTTACTATTTAGTTTAACAAAAATCTAATAATAATCCTGCTTCTTGCCGCCTTGTTGGTAGGTTGAAGCAGTTTTACATTAGCCATATGGTCAACGACGCTACCATTCAAAAGTCACTCACCCAACACAGAGTATTAACAACGAGTTTTCGAATCTTAAAAAGTGGTTACCAAATACCTCTGCCGTATATCTTATATCACCACCAGACATTATTGTGTAGGTGGCCTTTTTCCATAAACGATTATGCTCGCGGTGAACCAGACAGACAATATTAATTTCTCAACATAGTTTTGTCAAGACAAGCCATAAAATACCTTTATATTACAAACTGCTTTTTAAAAAATTGTTTCAAAAAAGATAAAACTTTGTTCTGTAGTAGCTTAACGATAAATTATGGTAATTTTCTGTATGTAATCATGCATTTTTATGGGATGCACTAATTTATGTCTATTTTTAAACCATGTTTTCAAACAAGGCGCTTTGCTAATTGCAAATAAGTAGATGAATGCAAGTCATTGATAAGGGGCTATTGAGGTCATAAAACCAATCTATAGAAAATTTTTCATTTCGTTATGAAAAGATGTTTGAAATTCTTAAACTACTTTTCATCTCGGCGAATAGGCATTTTTATCCATTAAAAAAATGAAATAAGTGCTAAGATTAAATTTAACAGGCTGAGAAAAGTTTTTATTGGTATGTGCACTATGAGAAAATAGTATATTAAAGAACAAGTTTTAAGGGTTGATTTGGCGCACGAATCCCAAGTTAGAAAACGAGCCGCAGGCGAGTTTTTCTATGGGATGAGTGCGCCAATGCCCTTATAAAACGAATATTTTATGCTATTTTTTCTAATTTGCGCCCCCTTTTTTCTTATTTTAATACAAAAAAATATTTTGGTCGTCTAGAGAATTTTGTGTTAGTTGGTTAACAGTTGGTAACACTCGGCGCCCACTTGATTTTTTGAATCATTCGTCATCATCCGTCACTTCAAATAAAATTTTTCAAAACACTGTTCAATATAATAAAAAAGACCGGACAGTTTAATTCATTTAATAACAAGTTCACAAGTATCTATCTAACAATAAAAGTAAAAATAATCCTCTATTATTATCAATTATACATAATGTAGGTGGGTATCAATTTCTTGACATTTCTGAACTTGGATGCTTCATATTGCTTGAAACGGCTACAATATTGGGTGTCATCGGCACTTGTTCCTTTTACATAGCAGAATTTGTCTTTCGAGTAGCTACTAGAAAAGAAAATAAAGAAGCAAAGATGATTAAATCGATGATACATGTCTTGTTTATAGTACCATAAAATTACAAACATGAATTGGACTTACTGATTTGTCCAAGCAGATTTGATGTAGGTACGAGACTTGTTTATGTTACTAATTAGGAATATCCAAAACCTAACCTTCTTTCCAAGTAAAAATAGACCATAACTTCAAGTGAAATTTCATGTAACAATCAACAAACAGCGAACCAATTCAACGATATTAATTAAAAATTTATCGGAGGTTGACAATTTTGACAGATACTTGCAGTTTGAAGTTGTCACATTCCACGCATTACCCATCCAACCCTTAAAAACTAAATAACCCTATAATTCATTAAAGTACAGTGTACTTTTATAGATAGCCATAAACGACTCCTACTGAAAGACGTTAATAAACGTATTACAAACGCAAATTAGAAAAAACATGTATAGAAAATCGGAAAAATGAGAAACTGAAACTAATAAGATTTCACCAAATATGTATAATGCCATATTGTGAAGAATACAGCAGTACACATAAGTTTATTGATCTAATGCAAGCAGATTGCAATTTGTGCATTCACGACAGCAATTTCCATTACAGATTAGCTGTGTTAGAAATACAGTTACTTTCTTTACGTTGAATAAAATTTTCATAAGCGAACCTTAGAGTTTTTACATATTCCTATATAGCAAAATACAAGTCAAAGTGTCTTTGATAGTATAGAAGGTCTTTATTGAATGTCATGTCGGTTAATTAAACTACAGGTGCGACAAGGTGCCTAGAATTTTCTAAATATTCTACATATACATATAAATATAAATAGTTTTGGATCTACATCATCTTTATTTGACGACAGGAAAGATATTTGCTACGCAACCGCCAATTTTGAAAAAATCTGTTCGGCTATTGGGGGATTCTATTGACGAACTAGCGTCAAATGTCATCGCAGTAACCAGGTTTATATACAGGTATTGCGGTTAGACCTCCAACTTATCCTTCTAATCGGCGCCAGTAAGCCGACATGACGATATTACGAAATGTATGCTCTTCCCTACTTGAACTGGACCGAATGGACCTGGATACCGGTCTGGAAAAGCAATTCCTAAATAGCGGTGCAGAAAGCATGCGAATGTCCTTGTAAATCACACTTCAAAAGTAACTTGATTTTATATTATAATAGTACCCGACATCTCTCTAACCGACTCCACGACCTTGAAAATTTCCTGACCATATTATTAGCTAATTGCTTCACTGTAACATTTCAACGCACAAGGAAGGATTCTAAAATTAGATTTTTTTCAAAAATTTGTAAATGTAAAAAGAATCCAATATTACGCGTAAGCGATTGATCATACGAAAAAATATTATTAAGGTTTTGTGTTGTGCTAGATGAGATGCATCTTCTGACAAAACCCCATAATTAAACTAATCTTATTAACGCAGCAAAATTATGTTAAAGTCTACAACTTTATTATTTTTTTTAAAGTGCTACGTCCTAGAACAAAGTTGTATCAGACTTTTTTGTTTCTTTTGATGTCTTTTATCACCTCTTAAAATTAACGAATAGTAACCCTTTCCACCCTGTATATGGACTATAGGAAACTCCACTCGAGTCTGGGCTTTTTTTTAAAGATATTCCAAAAATAAAAATCTTGATGTAAATACATATTACTGAGGAGCTGTTTAGAATCCTGACCATCAAGATTGCAGTATATTCACAGTTGGACATTTTTAATAACTCCTCATAATGTAAATGTTATAAAAAGGCTGTAGATACGCTCTAATAGTGATTTGGAACCGATCCATTCGATCAAATTAAATTTATTAAATTAAGATCACCTCATTGGAACAATAATTATGAGACGGATTGCTATTCCGTCTGTTTTTTCGGCTTATGTTTCTGTACTGTTAATGCTATTGGTATAGGACCATCTAGATTCAAACATGTGCATCTGTAAGAATTCAATAGAATTTGGTACACGAGTTTTTTGAACCACGACAAACAAAAAGTCCCAGTGTTACAACCCTTGAGAAATATATCTGTTACCGTCAGACATTACCACAGGTCAGAATTCCGATTTCATGTGTAGTGTCATATTGAAAGTTATTGACCTACTGAGAAACACCATGTTATAAGCATTCAGTAAAATTAAGCCTAATAACCTGTACACTTTACTAAAAGTAGAGTTCAACTTCAAGGTACGTAATCAAGTGTGGTGTCATTAGAAAGCTATTTACTTACCTACTGGGAAAAACCAGCCATTGACATCCAGTACTATACATTTCAGCGGTCTCTAGAGATCACCAAAGGTGAAATGTCTAACTTCAAGATAAAGTCAAGTTTGGAAACTTTTTGGGGCATGTGCATACAATAAAATCTACTCCAGTGACCTCTAGAGACGCCACCAGAAATCAAAAGTGTAACTTCAAGGTAAAATAGTCAAGTGCGTTGTTATTTGAAAACCATTTACACACTGAGAAAGACCATGCAATGCGCATCCAGTAAAAGTCATTCCAGTGACCTTAAAAGGCCACCAAAGGTCTAACTTGAACGTAAATAGTTAAGTGCAATGTTATTATTAGAAAACCGCGAAAAATCGTTTACCTACTGAGGGATACCATACCATGGACATCCAATAAAAGGTATTTCATTGACCTCTAGAGGTCACTAAAAATCAAAAGTCTACTATCAAGATAGTAGTCAAGTGCGACATTATGCGGAAACTGTTCACCTACTGAGAAAGACCATGCCATAGTCATCCAATAAAAGTAATTCCCGTGACTTCTAGATACCATTAAATGTCTAACTCCGAGATAAATAGTCAAGTGCAGTATTATTAAAAAACTGTGTACCTACTGAGAGAGACCATACTATGGATATCTAATAAAAGTTATCCCAATGACCTCTAGTGGTCCTCGAAAGTCACACATCTAATTTCAAGGTAAATAGTCAAGTGCAGTGTTATGCGGAAACTGTTTACTTACTGAGAAAGACCATACCATGAACAATTATACATCCAATAAAAGTTATTCCAGTGATCTCTAGAGGTCACCAAAGGTCAAAGTGTAATTTCAAAGTAAATAGTCAAGCGCAGTGTTATGCGGAAACTATTTACCTATTAGAGAAAAACTATACCATGAGAATATAATAAAAATCATCTTAGTGGCTCTTGGAGTCACTGGGTCACAAAGGTCAAAAAAGTTCACTTCAAGGTGAAAGTAAATGCGTGTAATTTGAAGTATATTTACCCCCTGAGAAAAAGCATGCTATGGGTATCTGATAAGAATCATTTCAGTGGCCTCTAGAGGTCACCAAAGGTCTAACTTCAAGATAAATACTCAAGTGGTAAATAATAGTCTTCAAAGTAATGCTCTAGTCTCCTTAAAGCGTTAAGTTCATAAACCCACCTAGTAGTATCAGAGTCCCTCGCTCTCCTTACGCTGTTAATATGTAGTGACATTTAAATGTTACATCTATTATGCTTTGATAATATGTTAACGACGAGACAGTTAAGTGACAGTTAACGGACAACACGTAAAGTGTTGCCACCACAATGCCCTTATAATTAGATCAAATAGTTTCAAATGATCCATACTTGCTTATGATGACGTTAAAGTTTAAAATTGATGTCTTCTAAAGTACCATCTAGAGTGACCATCCTTAAACGATTGTAGGATCTACGAGTATATACCCTGTAGGATCTTCATCGGTGCGTCAAGAGCATTCGAATGACACCACACTTGTTTATGCATACCTTATTGAAGTTGGAGATTTTTACTGGAAGATTCTTCCATGGTCATTCTCAGTAGGCCAATAGTATTCAAGTGACACTCGAGTATTTACGTTGAAGTTAGACTTTTGGTGATCTTTGGAGATCACCGATCTATACTTAACGGGTTGTTGCAAGCAAACTTTTTATTTGTTTTGGTTCATTAAACCTATATGTTAGATTTTATAAAAATCTAACAATGCAATGAGTTGAAACCAGGTGGTTTCTTTCATTGGTCAGGGATAGAGTCACTACATCTAGTCACCTAGGCCGCGCTGGTCGATCAGCGTACCGTATCTTGAGAGTACCGCAAAACGCCGCCATATTGGGACAAAAGAAGCACGAAATGGTTCATTATTTGTATCTGAGTCATTTACTCAATCCACGTTTACTTTAAAAGGTTTTTCTTATTCTGAAAGATCAAACCTCTAATATGTCAAACACGTAAAACATGGTTTTAATTTGTCCATTATTAAAAATCACCCTTCTCTGTCCCAATATGGCGGCGTTTTGCGGTACTCTTATCGACCAACGCGGCTTAGGTGACTAGATGTAGTGACTCTAGTCAGGTCTACAAAAAAAAGGGTGCCGGTTGCATAGGAATATTTTTTTAAAGATACACCGACGTTGTAGGATTGTTTTATAGATCAGTAAGTAGCTGAATTTCTACTCATATTAAGATGTCATTGAACTAGAAATGACTTCCGGGTTTGGATCCTATCATATTGAGAACAACAATAGTTATCGAATGAGTACCTGCTAGTATTTTGGAAATTGGAAGTTTTACCAGTAGTGTATATAGTATCCTAATTACAAAACACTTTCCATAATTTCATATTTCGCTGTCTTTGGTAATTACGTATAAAATTATGCTTGTCCAAAATTAACTTTATAGAATAACATAACCTTAAATTGTTAAACAAGATGCAAATGTTTTACAATTATCAAAGTACTAACATGATCAATAATAGTATGTGATTGAGAAAAAGGCTCTGGTAGTTAATTTGGTAACATATATTTCGCCTGTCATCATTGTTATCAACTGTGCAAAGAAGTAAATAAATGAACTATATAAACTTCAAAATTAACCTTTACAATTGAATTGACAGGAAATTAAAAAATATAAATAATGATACCAGCCATCACAATATGGTCATAGTCTGCTCTAATTCCCTTTTTATTTAATCACATGGTATATTACAGCAAGATTTGCAAAATATATTGTTAAAACTAGAGTTCCTGGATGTAGTGGTAGATAAGAGTCCCTTTGAAATTCTAATAATTATATTAAAAACAATATGCGTTATAAATACTCGAATTACAAATATTTTTTCCTATAATTTCAATGGAAAATGCACGTTATCTAAAAAGGAAAGCATGTATTAAGAAAATTACACTTCACGGAAAAATAAACAATAACAATCGGTACTCGTACAATATTTATCACACTATCATCACATACTATCAAATTCATAATATCTTATCGATTTCGACACGTGACGTCACATTCAGTAGGAGATCGAGATAACCTAGAACTAAAAAAGAAGAAAATTAACAGGAAACGCGAAACATGTCACCACCCAACCTTATTAGTTTCCAATGAATAGCACGGCTTAGGATTATAGACTTCCCTTAAAAAATCGACCATGCCAGAAATAAACCGTTCGATTTTAATTCCGGATATCTGTCATTTTATTGCTCCATTAGCAACATGTACTACATTTTATCCGTTCTATGTGGAAGAAACCATTTAGGTGTCGCGACGAGCGACAAATTAACAGGAATCCAAGGACCATCAACGAAAATAATCGTTCTTAGAAGTAAATCTTATTAGGAGACTTTGAAAAGGAACAATTTAAAGTGACACACTAATAATTCCATTGTTGGTATTATTGTGCTCATAATAAGAGTTTAAAAATATCTTATTATTTGAGAAATAAGATTAAAACCAAATGTGGTTGTACAATACAATAATGAAACAGAACTACTCGAAAAAATGAGCTAGAAGGCTATGTAGACGCATCGAAGAAGGTCACAATACTGTTAGTGGTTCCTTATCACCTTAATATCGATGATTTCCTATTAATTAACGTGTTCATGTCTGATGGAGCTTGGTTCCATTTTTATGTCTAGATAAATTCTCAGAATGGTATGAGATTGTCTGCTACGGAAAATCCACACGGTTTTAAGGAATTCCCAAGAGGTTGGCGTGTAGACTGCACTTGGTCGGAATCAACTATAGGGGACAATCTTTCTCTAGAGATGTTATTAAGAAACTAAAGCACGATTATTTTCCACAGGATGGTTCACTGACGGAAGCGTGCTTAGACTCTCAGATTTAGTCAACACAGATCAAATACAGGACAAATCTTGAGAATGATTTTTGCGTTTTTAACAACGTGTAAACCAGGCTTTATATTTTCATAGTTAACTACATAAAATTTATTAAATATCAAGAAAAATGAAGAGGAACATTTACACTATGAAGTAGTGACTGTCCTAGACCTATTTGAAATCAGCTGTACATACATTTATTTAGGAACTTTTCACAAATCTATGAAAAATAAAATATACAAAAATAGATATTTGTACCATAGACCATTTGTATGACCAAGAGTTGTAAATGCATCATTGCGGTCAAGGTAAGTGCTTGAACTAAGCTTAGAAAACCTCCCGCGAAGAAAAAAGACTATTATTGTCCATTATAAATTCTACTATTGCGCCGCCGACTCATCTTTTTCGAAGTAGAACTCAAGAAGATTCATTAACGGCTGCGTTCGATAAAATCGACTACCGAGTATGTTTACACATCACTTCACCGGGAGCGACACTTTACTTCACTTTCGCGGATAAGTAAATAAATTAATTTCTGATAATGAAAATCTTTTTTTTTTCGTTAAATTAAAAACGCAGGAAAATCTTTAGGCGGTGCGAAGCACTCGTCAAGGGGGCCACCTAACAACTACGCTTATGCTCTTCGGTGCATTATGACTTTTTTGACATTTGTTAATTAGCAAAAATTCAAAAAATATATTTTCAAGTGTCTTTTCTATTACAATACTGACGTTGACACAAAAACAGTTGACACATAACGAACATAATAATTTTTCTAAAATTCAATCAAGATCTGCATCTTTTTGGTCATGAAAGCAGGCTGTGTTGGAAATGCATATCTAGTAGGCAATCAAAACAATGCTTCGATACTTAAAAACAATTAGGCATCAGTTGTTATTGTTGATATTTCAGTTGTCACATTAAGTTTTGCCGATTTTTATTATTCCGTTATCGCTTTTAAATACACTTTCACTTTTTTTCTATACTTCAGTTTTTTGCCTCTGTATTAATATGGCAACTTGAAATATTTGCAATAACAAATTTTAATTGTCTTATTGGTGATAATGATGAAGATTTTAAACGTAGGTAGATAAAAACTTCTACAGTTCTTTTTTACATTCTACCTACACGTAACTTTTCAGTTATATTAAATATATTATAGTTGCTTAGTTGAAGATCCGATAAAACATTATATCCCAATAATGAGTGCTATAAATGGATTTCCTTTTATCCATTAAAAATCGGTTGATTCCATTAAAAGACATCGGCGATTGACAGTGACTTTGCTACATGCATGGCAGCTAGGATACTTTCAGCAAGACGGGTCAACTGCACATAGTATATGCTTGCTGAACAAACTTCAATTTTCCTCGAGTATTCGAAGTTCAAATAATCAGTAAAAGTGTTCTACTAGAATATCTTCCAAGCACCCTCCCCTCTACCCCCAGATTTAATTTGTTAAAAATGCAATATTCAGATAGTCTGTTCGACAATAATTAGGATTAGCAGAGAATTTGCTTGATTTACACCAGTGTTGTTTCTGAACCAGTTTTAAAACATTCTTTTTTGCTGAAACGAGGAGGAAGTTTAAACGATTCTTCTTAGTAACGCAATAGATTCTGGAAAAAAGTACTATTTGAATACGAGTACATTGACTAACTTTATTTGTCACCTGATAGGACAGGTGTCGGCAACTTGCAGTCCAGTTCATCAGTGGTTTCATGCGGTCCACCAAGCGATTTAAAATAATTATTTACCGCCACACCATTCAATCTGAACAGACCCGCTAATAAATTTCGAACGAATGCGGTGCATGGTTTGGCAGGATGTGTTATTTTTTTTCTTAAGGATACCGCAAAATAACAGCCTGATAGGATCAAACTTGGTCTTAAGATGCTCAATTCGCCGAGCTGAATAAGAAAAGTCCAAATAAAAACTGCATTCACGTGCTCATATTATTAGGTTATTCGACATTTAAATGCTGATCGAGCGACACGCAGGCTGATGGGAAAATACCAGCCCATCAGAGAGAATTTGGGCGACTCCATTTTTATGAGTGGGCGCCGCTGTTACTTCGAAAATCGAGTATCTGGCGGTGCCTGTTAGGCTTTGTGAGCCGGAAAAAGAAATTTGTTGATGAATTCAGATTGCGATATAAAAAAAAAGTTGCCAACACAGACTCAAATCGGGCAGGTTGACATTTCGTCTTCTGGTGATTTTATTTTTGCTTGGATCAATGTAATGGCTTTGAGCAAAATACCTAATCTTAATATAAAGATATTTTTTCAAGGACTTCTGGATCGTTAAACAAAAGATTAGTCGACGTGTTTCCCGCTTCCCCTACTCTATTAAGTTTGTATGTTAAGTAAGCTCAACGTTTTGTTTGTGTCGTACTGAACTTAACCATAATCTTCTCAAGTATTCACACGTTAAACGTTTTCTAAAACTTGCATATATCAAATTCCATTGCCACACTTGATACAAACAGTTTTTTATTATAATTAGTTTTTAATTCGAATTCTTATTAATCTTGTTTATATGAATTTAGGATAAGGGTTTCCTTTTACAAATTAATATGTTGTGTTGAAAGTAACGATATTACTATCACCATAAAACACGGTTGTGAATAACTCAATAACAACACAAAACGAAACACTGTGACCATAACATAAACACATAATATTAATTTTTATCATTAATTAGCTATTCATAATGCGCATGTCGTTGTAATATTTAGAAAATATACATATTTGCAATTTTGTAATAAGTAATAATAAATAACTTTTATTCCCTATTATGTTTCAATAATATTCTTTATGTATGCCTGTACCAGTACTTTTCCTTTTCTCGAATCATTAATTTTATTCTTTACCGTTTTAATTGTGTAAATTTAGCCATTCAGTAACGGGATGTCGATGATATCTTTTTATCAACCACTAAAAGATTTATTTTGTACATTTTTTAGTATAAACTTGTATACTCATTAAATGGTAATAATAAATGGGCAATGGTGATTCTTTTAGTTGGCCAAGAATAATGCTTATACTGAGCTGTCCAAACAACAGAGAGTGATTCATACATAATGTCAACCCATCATCACAGTTAAACTTTAGGTATTCCACGTAGATAAAAAAATCGTATGTAAAGGCAAAAGGCACATGAATGTCGTACTCTATCGGAATATCGTACCTCCTCGGAACAAGGCGTAAAATATCCAGCATAGTCATTAAAATTAACACTGCATAGCTGGGGTGTTACTGAGTGCAGCCACTGGCGTAAACTGCATTCGCGTCCTCGCAACGCTAAGAATGAATCACTCTCTCTTGTTTGGAAACTGCAGTATAATATTGTTATAGTCAACAATTTTCAATTATAAATGACAATAATCCAGAGGACTACATAATATATGCATTTTCTAATAAAATAATTGCAATTATCAAACTGTTTGTTTTTTATTAATGTGATGTCTATGAAATTAGTTAAAATTAATTAAATTTATTAATTAAAATCACTAAAAGAATGGTTTTTAAAAGAATTAATGATGTAGGAATTTTTTTATATAGTCGCATATACTTTATTAAATAAAAATCAATTTTATCCTTCTTCAGTTGATAAAATGTTTTGCGAAAATAATTAATCTGCAATAAAAATCATAACTTTTGTAATAATTTAGGTATGTGAGATAATTTTTTTATTTATACGTTTACAATTTTAACAATATAAAATTATTAAAAATATATTAGATTTAGTGTGGAATTTAACACACCAAATCTGTATTGTTAAATCATCTTCATTTGTTATTTTAATTAAATAAGAATGTAATTATTACTTATTCTTGGCTTGATTTATCTTTTATTTTTCTCTATCTTCTGTCATTTATAACGTATTATTGCTTGATGTAAAATGTTTTATTATGTTTAATTTTCTTAATTTCTAAAATTTTGTATTTGATCAATATCTCAGTATTTATTTTTATTATTAATAGTAATAATTCTAAATGAAAATTATATTTAAAAGGAATAAAGGAAAATGAGAAAAAAGTGAAGAACAATTTTGCTATCATTGAATTATTTAATTACTCTTAATTATATTGATTAAGAATAGTAAAAAATATATAGTAAACATTATATTATTTAAATTAGATTTTTTTTATTAGATTTAATTGTTATTTAAGAATTTAAATTACAATTTTTTGTTTTTATAATTAAAATAAATTATAAACAGTATTTAGATTTTCTATACCTATCTGTTTTATAGTTGATAGCTGTTCGACTTTTCTTTTATTTCAATCATTTCGTATAATAATCTTTTTTGTAATTTGTTTTTTTTGTAATGTTGGAGCGTTAAAATAAGAATTGTGAAAGTTATCTAAGTGCGTGATCAGATAATGCTGTCTGTATTTGGTTTATGGGGACTAGATATTTTTGTATGGATTTATTCTTTTTTTTATTTTTGTTTTGTTTGTCCTATGTAATTAGCGTTATAGTTATTGCAGTAAATTTGTTAATAAACTATATTTGTTGCATTTTCTATATTTACTGAAAAATGTTTTTTCTATTGTGTTATGATTCTTGTAAGTAATATTAATTATATATTTTTTAATTGTTTTTCTATTGTTTGAGATAGTTTAGGAATAAATGGTAGAACTATTAATTTTATTTCTATGCTATATTAGACATTATTAAATTCTTTATCTAAAAAAACTTGGTTGTAAGTTTATTGTTTGGTTTCAATTTTGAATTTTTATTTTTTTTATCTTTTTGTTATATTTGAATTTATAAAGGTTAACGGATAATTGTTGTTTTGTAACATGAAATTAATTTTTTTTGGAATATTATTGATGATAATTTAATTACTCTATCTACTAAATTTCTATTAAATTAATCTTTTTTTCATATTTTATATCTGTGTATGAAAAATAATTTAAATATCTATCAGTTTTAACTTCTTTTATACCAATTTGTGTCTATAGTTCCATTTGAATTTCTAATTATTGTTAAATCTAAAAAGTTAATTGAGTTTTGTGAGTTTTCATGTTCTATTGTAATTTTAATCTTGGATGAATATTGTTGAAAATTTTATTTATACTATTTTTTCTGCGCTTATTAAAATGTCAACATAATATCTACCTACTATAATTTGATATTGTTTTGAACTTGTCTATTATTTTTTCTTCTATACTTTGTAATACTAAATATGTGAACACTCCAAGAATATTACAAAAAGAAACAAATTTAAAAAAAATATATAACACGAAATGATGGAAATAGAAAAAAACCCAACGGCTATCAAATGTAAAATGTAAAACAGATACATACAGAAAATTTAAATATTATTTACAATTTATTTCAATTATAAAAATTAAAGAACAGTTTTTATCATTTAAATCAATAACAATCAAATTTAATAAAGAAATTTATACAATAAAATTTTTACTATATATTTTTTACGATTCTTAATTAATATAATTAATGATAATTAAGTAATTCCATGATAGTGTAATAAATAGAGGAATCCCTATACGAAGGCGGCAGAACATTCCAGAGCGAAGCGTCATACACCCGCGAGAACATACTAGAAGATTCGACACGGGCCACGTATATGACGCATCAGGCGGTTAGACGAGGTACAATACACGGGTATGTTCCAGCGTTTGCTAGAACGTTTATACATGGAAGTTATAAAACGTCGTCCCGGGTAGAAGACAGTTCAGTTAGTATTCAACCGGTGAATTAAAATGTGCTTTGTGTAATTAGTTAATAGTTGAATATTAGTGAATAAATAAATGTTATAAATGAATGTTGTATCAATAGCCTACTTTAAGTTCGTTAAACAGTTAAGTTAGTTAAATATATTATAATTATAGTGTTTTTAATTGGTGTATGTAAATAATATTTATCTTGTGAATAGACGATTAAACAGTATTTTCGTTATTATTTTAAAAAGAACGTTACAATAGCAAAATTACTTTTCATTTTTTTTCTCTCGTTTTCTTTTATTCATTTGAAATATAATTAATTCATTTAGATTCAACTGCATTTATTAATAATAAAATTAAATACTGAGATTTTGTGCAAATAAAAATTTTTAAAATTAAGAAAATTAGACATAACAAAACAACATTTTACAAGACATGCGCTTTTACAATAATACTTTATAAACGGCAGAAGAATGACAGAGAAAAATAAATTATAAATCAATCCAAGAATAAGTAATTATTACATTTTTATTTAATAAAAATAAATCAACATGATTTAACAAAACAGATGTGGTGTGTTAAATTCTTAAATAAATTAAAATAAAATGTGGCGTGTTAAATAAACCACTAAAATCTAATATTTTTTTAACAATTTTATATTCTTTTTAATATTGTAAGTATAAATAAAAAAATTCTCTCGCATACCTAAATTATTGTAAAAGTCATAATTTTTATTGCAGATTCATCATTTTTGTAAACCATTTTATCAACAGAAGAAGGATAAAAACTAGATACATATATCCGAATTGACCATTTTGAAAAGAAATTGATTTTTATTTAACTACAATATATGGGAATTTAAAAAAAATAAGTCGTTATAAAAAACTAAAACATATATTTGTCGTTAGGATTTATCTTCGAAGTGTCATCAAAAATGAAAATGGAGATTTAATCTATTCTAATCGCTCATGCTTTAAATTGCTATATATATTTGCGGAGGAATTACTTATTTTTCCTTGCAACATACTGACAGGGGTTACTGAACGCTTTCTAACAAATAACAGCTTAGTTAAACATAAATTCAATTAAACAGCCGATGCAATTGATGCTGTTATTAGACAACGGATACAACGCAGCTCATTAAAGTCAAATATACAAATGTCAGAAATACAAATATCTAATCCTAATTTGATTATGTCAGTTATTTTCTTGATAGCTAATATAACTTTTTTACCAATTACACATCGCGTAGTACCAACCTAATTTAAAAAATCACAGACATTAAAGTATCTGGTGTATATAATAATATTAATATCTCGTTAATGATTACTACATGTTAATACTTATAATTATTGCAAATTAAAATTTGAAACAATTCTTTGCGGAAACAAAGATTTAAAATCGAAAAATATTCTGTTTCATATAAAAAGGATGCGCAATGTTAATGATCTGTCCGAACGTTCTCGTTATTCAAGGAACTGCGGATATAATGACCTTCTTGTTTTAATTTTTTTGTGCACGTTTTTAAGTGTTACAAAATTGCCCACATGTCTTTTATAAAATACTGTTTTATATTTTATACATAGCGGAGATGAGAATGATGTCCGTTATTGCAGCAGTAGCGTGCTTGAAGAATGCATTTCATCCAGCAATAATTTGATCGTGATTCATGATTAACCTGTTTCTTTGCTTTGCTGGAATTCCTTTCCAAATTCTTTTTTTTGTAATTATACCATTTTAAGTTAAACGTGCACACACACGTTATTATACTCCGATAAATGCTTCCAGATTTAATTCGGTACATTAATATGTAGCACATCAAAGGTTAGGTAGGCATGTAGATTCTTTAACATCCTGTATGTATAAAATTAAGCCCTTTTCTTCATAAAATAATGGACAGCACTTATAAAACACCCTATATAAATATGACAAACAAGAATTATACCATACATAATGAACAATAACACAAACAACGTTGTGATGTTTTGTAATTAAAATATTCCTTATTATTTATTGTTTATTTATAATTAAGATCTTTTAAAAACACAAGTTGTGGACTTCTAAACATTTTTAACACAATGGTAATAATGTGCTGCGCTGCACCATCGTGTTGAAACCGTCTAATCTAATCTAATTCGTATCTAGTCTTTCAGTAAGGAAATTGCTGGAATTGTGTCTAGTTAGTGTTATCGTAAATATAAATATAAAGTTTAGTCTAGAGGAATTATACTCCATTGATGTGCACTTTAACGACCATCGAACTTTATCGAAAACCAAGTTTTTGCAAGAATATTATGAAAATACACAGTTTACAGTGTAGTCTAAATTCTTAAATCCAAAACGTCTTCCACCAATCAGCAAAATCGACATCTCCACATGTTAGATAGATTACAAAAATTCGAATAAGTTGATAAACGACAGCTTCACGTTTTTATTATGATCTTACTAACCTTTAACAGATTGAATAAACCTATGACCCGTATCAAATCCATGGAATCACAAACACGGTCCTATCTCAGGAACAGATTGGTTTCCTAGTTTCTATGCAATCAACTCTGGCTCAACGGCACTTTTTTATTTACTGTAGAACCTTACACTAGAAGGTCTGTCAAGGCTATTAACCGATAAGAGTCATTTAGCTCTGAAATATGCTGATGATGTCATTAAGGCACATTCAATTGAATTGCCTGATGTATTTGCTTAAGGGCGCGTTATCGCCGCCAGTGTTAATAATAGGAAGCTTCAGAAACTATAAACACCTAAATATGGCGCTACGGTCGCAAAACGGAATTAATTTCTTTAAAACTAAAATTTGAAAATGTAAATAGAAACATTTGATCGCATCGCAGTTCTCTGCTCACAGTGTTGCCAGACATGCGTGAACTTTCAAAATATTTTAAGTTTAACTGAAATTTTTAATTTTTAAATGCCAAAGAATAATTTAACGTAGTTGAAATCAAAAAGGGGAATATAAAACTGCAAAATATCTTTAAAAATATTAGTTATTCTTGCTGGTTTTAAGAAACAGAAAAGTATTACTATATTAAAATATTGAAAATATATATTCGTTTTAAGAAATTAATCAGGACTAATTAAGAGTGAAATAGTTTATTCAAAGATTAACCGTCACATGCTCTTAAGTAAAGAAAAACAACATTTACTTCGGGAATTTATTAAATAATAGTTAAAAGATTAAGAAAGTTAAATTACTTTTAAATGTCCCGCGAATATTACCACCCAACGCTTCCTGGTGCAGAAAGCGTTCAACTAAAAACGACTGATTTTTGTGCTGCCATATTTAAATTTCCGCGCCGTGTACATCTATTTTATTTCAATCAATACTAAATAAGTAAGCAAAAACATTTATCCATTGTCATAGATTTTGCTATTAAACAGTGTTATAATGACTGTATTATGTTTAGTTTGGTTATTTTTTAGAAAACGTTAACTCTACAAAATTGGCGATGTTTGACTACGATTATAAAATTTGTTTAGCAATCGACATCAAACGTTATCTTGCTAAAAAAAACGATTATTAAAAGAAAACTGAATGAAAAACGTGAGCTACATCTTGACGCTAATATTTTGCGCCAATAACGCCCCCTTAATAAAACTTATTTCCACGGCCTCCATGGACAAGGAGGGGTTGAGATACGTGCAATTAGCGCGCACTGATTATGTCAGAGCCATTGCCGGATTATGCCATTTGTCGACTATAGGCTAACTCATATTTACGCCCTTAATGAAAAGACGTTATTGTTATGGTTGCATGTAATTTATGAAATAAATAAACAAGAATATTGTAAATAAGAGGTATTTTTTAAAACTTGACGTCCAAGTTAACTATGAATTAGTTATTTTGTGAACGTACCACACTTACATGTACCGAAACGTGCGTCAATGCCAAGGTGTTACTTGTAATCTATTATGTCACATAAATTATCTTAATTTATTTAATTTAAGTTTAAAAATTTAAAATTGCAACAGGTTAGATTAGCACAAACTCGTGTGGCTGAAGGAAGTACTCACGATCTGAAATAGAGGAGGACAACTGATATTAGTTTCGAGGAAGGAGGACAAAGTGAAGCACGACAATTTCTTACAAAATAAAACTCAAAACTATTGCAAAACTTTTTTTATTAGTCACTAAAAAATGTGTACTGATTTGCATCCCACCCCGCCACACATAAACATCAATTTGAATAGGACTTTATTCTCTTTTATTTTCCTTCCGGGGGGGGGGGACAGCTACCCCTTTCAATTCTTTCAAAGAATACTAATATAAAATAGTTCCAAGAATTATTTCACCCTTCATTTTTTCATTTTCACCAATTCATTTTAATATTTGAGGACAATGAATAAAGGTTAGTAAGTAAAAATGGGGGTTAAATTCTTTCATATAAAATTAATATTTAATTTTATAGATTTACTAAACACGTAAGTATAATGTCACAATAAAAGTCACTGATCCAGCGAAAGTAAAATTACGCACAACTGATATAACTAAACAAAAATTAGCAAACGAATAAAGGAACTATATGAAATGTTGAAAAGATTTTCCTCTTCCACAGTAAAACACATGTTTATTTTACTGAATGGCCCAAAGAATTAGTTGTAAAAATAGTAATGGTAATGTAAAAAGCAACAAAATAATCTCGATCCGTTCTTCTGTTCTATTGATACCCTTGATTTGTCTATCCAGATATGTACTTATTTAACATTTTTGTTGGAATTTATTTGGTTAGTTTCACGTCAAAGCCCTTTGTGAAGTATGAATATTGACACTTTTCAATAATTATAAAATTTCGATAAATCTCATGCAATTTCTTATTTAAACATCTAAATCAAGGGGGCTAAGTTTGCCGCCCTAGGCCCGGGCCTTTCGGGCTAATTGGGTAATCAGGCGCTGGTCAGAGTTCTCAGTTTACGTTGAAAAAAGCGCTACTATTTATCCTCTTAAGCATGTCAATGTCACGGTCCGCGGACCGCATACGGCCCACATCGAATATTTTTGCGGCTCAGCTAATATAATGAATATAACAAAAATTCTAATAAAATTAGTAGCTTAATTTTTAAACTTTCTAATGTAGATTCCAAGTAGAAAAGATGATAACAGAGAAGAAATGCCAAGTGTCAGGAAGAAGACATTAATGCTACCGTTGTCTTTGTTCTTTTTTATACTGTACTCTTCGAAATAAACCTACGTTTCTATAAAAATTGAAGTTTTTTCGCTTTTTTACTTCAGTATGTGATCTCAAGTGTATCAGGTGAAGTGAGGTATCTGAGGGTTATGACAGAGCAAAATGCAAAAATCTTGCATGTCTCTGAAAACTAGGAGAAACGAAAACTACTCCTACAGTAAGAATCGAACCTTTCTTGCGTCTTCTATCATCTCACACGGAAGTGGGTTGCTACACAGAGATTTTATAGACTACATAAGTCTGTTCCAGATATTAAACAATCTGAGACCAAACCACATGGCTCCTAAATGTTCTTTCCAAGGACTTCTCGAGATAATCATAGCAGATAGAGAGAAAGAGAGAGGAATGGCAGCAAAACACACAGCACGTGGCAAGTTAGCCTGGTATACAGACTAGTCTAAAATCGAATGATGGTTTGGTATTTCAAACAGCAACATGCAACTGCACAGTGCGTTCGAGTTAGAACTGGTAGGAGCTATGTAAATAACCAGATCATATTATATGGGCAGTCAAGCTGTCTTGAAGACTAAGTTGAACTACAAGCTGGTATTTCGATTAGTGTGGGAATGCCTTAGCGATCTCATAACCATGTCATGACACTAGGATCAGAAATGGGAAAGTGGATGAACTTTCTAGAATGGGATCAGTTACATCTTGCTTTTGCCGAGAACCTGCCCTGAGTATGCAAAAGAGTCAGAACATATTATACAGTCGTTCCATTTAAAGCGCTTTGCGGCAACTTTATTTTCGGTAATAAATTGTGCAAGCCATAGGTATATTTTATTAAATGTTAATAAATATTAAATAAACATAAACTTCTCTATGTTCTGGTTCAGAAAATCGTGTATATTTACTAAATCGGCGTGATAGTGATGACGCCATCGAGCTTTGAACTTAACGAACTTGAACTTACTTGAAAATTAACCACCATCAGAATAACTAAAGCTCCGTTATTTACCTAAGCTTGCTAGATAATTCTGTTTTATTAATAGAATCAGAAATCAAAGCCTACCATCGTAAATAATTCTTCACGTTTTTCTTAAAAATTTTCTGATATAAGAATATGAATATTTATTATGGTTGAAAAGAGAACACAATATTCTATCGACTTCAGTTCGATGGAAAATTGAGAAAAGTTCGATGACGTCATCACTCTCACGCCGATTCCGTAAGTACAAAATTTTCTACAAAGCGCGGCGCTTTAAATCAAACAGGCTGTATATTGAAGGATTTCTCCAGCAAAAATATTAATTCTAAGTTATTGGGAAGACACTTCTAGACATGAACATAGAAAAATATTCATTGAAGAACCACGTGACAAGGGACCAGAATTAGACTAGGTATAATGGTTGGAAAAACGCATGTATTGGTTGTGATTATACTATAATGGAAATAATATACAGGTTTATTCATTATATTTTAACCACCCCTTTATCTTTGTTATTGTTGGAGATTAAAAAAAGTTTTCTATACTTAAAAATTGTACTGTTTTACCTATCCTTTTTTAAATATCGTTAAAAAAGCAATTGTATGTATAGGTCACGTGATACGGGATATGCATATACTTTTTTCTAAATGAAATTTTCTGTATATGGTTGCATTTTTGAATAGCCCTTTTTCCCCTCATTCCAAATATATAATGTTGTATAAATCTATCATTAATACCTTCTGACATATTTAACTTTAAAGATATAAAAAATTATTGAAAAGGACTTTGCTGGGAGACAAGGTAGGCTATGTAAACAATTGGTTCATTTTTCATTAATATTTGTTTAATCAAAATAGGCTGTAGTGAGGCTGAAAAACTCACTTCAGTGCACTCACAACTTAAAAAAGCATAGCCTACTGCTTTTTCAATTGAGGTTTTTTACACTTTTTGTCAAATATGCCAAAAAGTATTAATGATAGACTCATATAAAATTATATATATAAAATCAAGGAAAAAGGGCTATTCTAAAATGCAATAATACGAGAGTGGTCCCAGAAGTACCCGACCTGACCAAGAGGTGGCGGTAGTTGTTTGAAAATATCACTGTATTGGAAAGTACGCAGTCTATAAAGCATATGTTTCAAGTTTGAAAGCGCCACGTTGTTCAGTATTTGTTTGGCAGCCATCAATAGTGAACGTTGTCAGTGAATTTGTGAAAATGGAGAAAATTGGTCATCGTTATGTCATACAATACTTTTATTTGAAAGGCCTCAGCCCAACCAATATAAAAGCTGAACTGGATTCTACTCTGGGTGAGTCTGCTCTTTCGTTTACAACAGTTAAATTTTGGGTAGCTGAGTTTAAACGAGGCCGTACGAGCTGCCAAGACGAGCATCGCAGTGGTCGACCAAATGAGGTGACGACTCCAGAAATGGTGAAGAAAATCCACAAAGCGGTACTTGATGATCGTCGACTGAAAGTGCGCGAGCTAGCAGACATTACGGGCATTTCAAAAAGTGCGGTACATCGCATATTATCTGAAAATTTGGACATGAGAAAGCTGTATGCAAGATGGGTTCCGCGTTTGCTCACACTCGAGCAAAAACAGTGTCCTGAAAATGTTTCAATTGAGTGTTTAGCGAAGTTTCACAGCAACAAAGCAGAATTTTTGCGCCGTTTCGTAACAATGGATGAAACATGGGTCCATCATTTCACACCCGAGACAAAAGAACAATCGAAACAATGGACTCAAAAGGGAGAGCCGGCTCCAAAGAAAGCGAAGACCGTTTCATCTGCAGGCAAGGTTATGGCGTCGGTTTTTTGGGATGCGCGTGGAATAATTTTTATTGACTATCTCGAAAAAGGAAAAACTAGCAACGGCCAGTATTATGCAAACTAATTGCAACGTTTGAGCGAAGAAATCAAGCAAAAACGGCCGCATTTGGCTAAAAAGAAAGTGTTGTTTCATCACGACAACGCGCCAGCTCACAAATCCGTTATTGCAATGGCCAACATTAATCAATTAAAGTTTGAATTACTACCTCATGCACCATATTCGCCAGATTTAGCCCCCTCGGATTATTTTCTGTTCCCAAACTTGAAAAAATGGCTCAGTGGTCAAAGATTTTCCAACGATGAAGAAGTGATGTCAGCAGTTAATGGCTATTTTGAGGAGCAAGACAGTTTTTATTATAAAAAGGGTATCGAACTTTTTGAACACCGCTGGGAAAAGTGTATAGAGCTGAAAGGAGATTACGTTGAAAAATAAATACATCTTTTTCCAAGGGACCACCCTCGTATATAGAGTGTTCCATTAAAAAAACATGTGTATATTCCGCTTCACATAACCTATACATGCAATTGTTGTTTATGATATTTAAAAAAGTGTAAGTACAACAATACAACTTTTTATAGGAAACTTTTTTATCTTCAACAACAACAAAGATAAAGCGGCAGTCAAAATATAATGAATAACGGTATACTATTGATTTCATAATGATCTAGGACAGCAAGGCTAATATGATGCTGTTTTATTCTTTGTTTTCAGTGTATAAATGCATAGGATAAAATAATAAAAATAGCATCATATGAGCCTTGATGTCCTAGAGCATTATGAAACCAATAGTACAACATACATATATTGTGCAGTAAGTGTCTCAACACATACTATGTGACTTGCGAAGCATTGGGTTGCAGAAGGTAGCATTTATTTACCCAACAAAAAATTGCTCGGAATCTAATCAAAGCTTACTTTATTAGGAACCTTTCCAAAGTGGGTCCGTTAAAAAAGTCAGGGGCCTATAATCAGACGCTGCCGATGCTGGCCCACCGGGATACCGGGAGTTTTCCGGTGGGCCTTTGTAAAGTTTCTTCGAAGGGCCCTGTGACACGGCTTAATTTAAATTTAAATAAATAAAGATTAATAAAAAGTTTCACAATATTTATTAAAATATAACCTGCCAATATTATTGGGACTCCATGGCCGATGTATTTTTCTACTTGTGTCACCCTATATATCGCCCTTGCACAAAAAGAAATATTTTATTTAAAGTAGCGAGAATTTACGATCCATTAAGATTTTTAACCCCAGTGCGTCTCTTTACAAAAAGGTTGATACAACAATTATGGATGGCCACAGTAGATTGGGATGACCTTCTTCCTGAGTCAGTGATCAATAACTGGAAGTTGTTGAAGTTGGAATTTTTTAAACTTTTAAATTTAAAATTTAATTAAATTAATTTAGACTTGACCGTCAGAAAACAATTTCATGCATTCTTGGATGTGTCTCAAATTGGTGACAGTGCTGTAGCGTATTTAAGGGTTCTGGCGGCTTTATTTGATGCGCAGGAAAACTAGAATTCTACCTCTCAAAACAATCTCTAGCCCACATGTGGAATTGTGCGCTGCTGTGTTGGCAGTACAATTTGTGCAAAGTATCATTGATTCTTTGAAGAAGCAAATCACGTTTGACGATACGATCGCTTGGAAGATTCCCAGACTCGTAGCCACAGCAACCTTCATTCTCTGCAAGTTTTTCCACAAGAGAAACGTAACATTGTACTGATAGTTACTAATGAATCATATAATAATTGATAATCTAATAATTAATCTAAATAAATAAATTACGAGGATCTTTAAAAAATTAACCGAAGTGGGGTGGTGGGGCAACCCTCTAAGGGCATATTTTCCCGGGCCCTAAAATTGACCCAGCACGCTCCTGCCTACAACAAGCCAAAACTGGCGGTAGTACTGTCGAAAGATCTTAAAAAGGTATGCAGTCTAATAAAACAATGGCTGTTTCGTGAAACAGGAGTACAAATTGTAGAAATATTACACTTACTTTTGTCCTAATTTTCCTTTTTATGAGAAGTACTTTTCAAAACAAAGCAGCTTTAAGTCATTAGAGGTCTGAAACGATACTTTTTGCAAAAAAGAAGTTGAAAGAGATTTGATGCCCAAGTGCTGGGCAATTTTGTCGTGATTATCGTATTTTGTATCTTCCTTATTTATGGACCAATTTCGACGTTTTAATCAACTTTGCTTTGTATCGTATCCACCAGACTGAGATTTTGGCAAACGTGCTAAGCTGACTTCCTGAATGTAAGCGTCTTATTATAAAAATCCAGAAAATTAAATTTTATTAAATTCACGTAAAATGACTGCTAACATATATAGTCCAGGGAAGTTAGGAAATAAATCGGAAATTTTTAGAGCCAGCAGATATCGAGATGCGGTTTTCTGCATTGTGTTCAGAAAGCTCTCAGGAAAAATGTCTATATGGTGTGGTTATGCCATTTTTCGAAAAATGCATTCTGGTGCAATAAATGCATTTTGCAATTGCATAATTACTTGCAATATTATAAGAACGTCTGGAAACTCGGAAAAATCGCTCGAAAATCGTTACTCGGAGGTTTTCGGGGATGCCGAATTCAATTCTGGCATTAGAATTACCCGGGGGCGCTCGGGGGTGGCTCTGCGGGGGTACCCGGGGGGTGATTGGGGGGGAAATTGCAGCGTCCATGAAAATCGCTCGAAAATCGTTACTCGGGGGGTTTTCGGGGATGCCGAATTCAATTCTGGCATTAGAATTACCCGGGGGTGCTCGGGGGTGGCTCTACGGGGAAAGGTAATGAAGAAAGTGAAAAATCACAAATTATGAAAATAATACTTTATTTAAATAATAAATAGTACTTGTTATTAATATTGAATTATTCATCATAAAGTTCAATTTTTAACTTAAATACTAAACATCTTCTTCAAACTCTTCTTCTTCTTCCACTTCTTCATCTTCTTCCTCGTCACTATCCTCGGCCTGGTTGGAAGTGCCTTTTTGGTTTGAGCAATTACCATCGCAATGCTTGCTTGCAAGTGAGCACTCCAACCCACTTCGTCGGCACCCGCACCTTGTGCCACAGATTATTATAATTTGTTTTACGTGGGGTACCCGTATCAACATACCCCCACGTTCCTTCCAAGAGGAAGTGATTGGGATACGCCCAATCAGCGCGCAATTGCGAAGCAATTGCTCCCAGTCTGCTCACTGGTCGGAGCGAGGTTGCCTATCCACCCTCTACTAGCTATCCAGGCTAGTACCGGAGCGATTGACTTAACACGTGCTCACCCGCCGGCACCCTCCCGTTCTCTTTCATACGGGGGTAAGTACCTCGTCCAGCAATAGGACTATTCCCCCAACTTAACTCAGTTGAATAGAGAGAGCCCTCCAGTCCTCTTTCATACCTTCATAAGCTCCTCCCCGAGACAGGGGTTGGAGCCACTGCCCGATCGAATCCAACCTCAATTGTGGCAGGATTTGGTTTTTAAATGGTTTTGCCACCCCGATCTACCAAATTATAGGCTTGGTGGGCCCTCGACAGAGCTTCGTTTAAGTTTACACGTTATAGACTCCCAGTGTGTACTCGTTAAGGTGAAGTTGTCTTGATTGTGAGAGGCTATGTATTCGCTTCAACTCTCCTTAAGTGTAATGACTGTCAGAGCTTCTCCCAACCGCTGTACCCGGCTGCAGTCCGGATCATAGGGTGGTCGGGATAGCTCCTAAGCACATTTACCTGGTGGCATGCAGTTTCCCATCTGCCCGGGATAAACCTCACTTCGATTCTCCTCACATAGGATTCAGTCAAACAGCGGGTGCCTTTGATGACCATAAATGACCTCGGTCAAACAGCGGGTTCCGTTGGAGACCATAAATGACCTCGGTCAAACAGCGGGTTCCATTGGTGACCATAAATGACCTTATCCAAGGCGAGATTCGAATCCGCCCACACCGGTATCATATACCAGGGCTCCCCCTGATCGGTATGAGTAACCGTCGAGAATTCTCACGAATTTCTCTACCACACACTTGACCTGACAGCTTCATCCATTACCCAGTTTCCAAGGAAACAAGGATAGGGTAGAAGACAGCCAGTTTTATGGGTGAACGTCGTGTGCCACAGTCGGTTTCACAGGAACAAGAGATACTGCTTAAAATTTCCCCCCAATCACCCCCGGGCACCCCCGCAGAGCCACCCCCGAGCACCCCCGGGTAATTCTAATGCCAGAATTGAATTCGGCATCCCCGAAAAGCCCCGAGTAACGATTTTCGAGCGATTTTCATGGACGCTGCAATTTGCCCCCCAATCACCCCCCGGGCACCCCCGACCGCCCCCGGGTAATTCTAATGCCAGAATTGAATTCGGCATCCCCGAAAACCCCCGAGTAAGGATTCTCGAGCGATTTTTCCGAGTTTCCAGTCGTTCTTATAATATTGCAAGTAATTATGCAATTGCAAAATGCATTTATTGCACCAGAATGCATTGTTCGAAAAATGGCATAACCACACCATATAGACTTTTTTCCTGGGAGCTTTCTGAACACAATGCAGAAAACCGCATCTCGATATCTGCTGGCTCTAAAAATTTTTTTCGTTATTTCGGTCGATTTTGATCTAAATGCCCTGGACTATATATAAAGTAGTGTGATGTGAACATTTTGATTAATATCAGTGCCTATAAATATACTATTCTTTTAATGAATACGAAACCGCGAACTCCTGTTATGTAAAACTGGTTAAACAGATGGCTGTTGTAATCGTGTTTGCAATAAGGAATTATATGCATCTATATAGTATATGGATTAGAAAATTAATATCTTTGCGTAAACTGAAACGTGTGAATGTGCATACGACATGTGGGTAGTTGTGGTTAAGTACAGAAATGATTACTTTTCGAATATTCACTGTACGTCTGCATATTAAATTTATAACAAGATCAACAAGTTGTTTTAACACAGGAAATTACAACCATATGGTGTGATGATAATTGAAATTAATGTTTTAGAAGTCATTGTCATCTGTTTGTACGGTGTACCATCACTTTTAGTGTCTACGAAATATAACAGTGCGAGTATAAAGTCTGGAACTATCGAAATAGATCTTTTATTAAATGTTTTTAAAAAATCCTGGAACACGTCGATTTTTATCTTAAATGAGACATATTTTAGTGTAATGGGTATTTGTAGATTGTCTTTTGTTTCTGAGTTATAGAGATAGTAAAAGTTTTTTTATGATGGATTTGGAAAGGTAATGCAATTCTAAGACCAAATATGCTAAAAAAAAGTATGATACTGTATTAAGAAAATTTCGAGATAATTGATTTTAAAGTTTTAAAACAAAAATCGAATAACAATCAAGAGTTCCAAGTTTTAATAAAAAATTTAAAAATTTTGCGAAGAACTGTCATGAATTTAACGCTAAATCAACTGTTATGACTACTTGATTTTTGTAGCAAAAAATTTGAACTCTTGATTGTTCAATGAAAGTTCAAATCAAGAGTTCAAATTTCTTGATAAAAAAAATCATACTTTTTTAGCATATTTGGTCTTAGAATTGCATTAACTTTCCAAATCCATATTAAAAAAAATTAGGGTTTCCATTTAAAAACATTTTCGCTATTGCCATAACTCAAAAACAAAAAACATTTCTAAATAACAATTACACTAAAATATGTCTCATTTAAGATAAAAATCGACGTATTCGAGGATTTTTTTCAAAAACATTAATTAATAAAAGATTTATTTCCATAGTTCCAGATTTTATACTTGCACTGTATATATAATTTTGGAAGAAATAACGAGTAACGAGTCTTTCTATCCTAGTCGACTATGGATTAATTTCAAGTTTGGAAGTAGCTTTTGAAGTAATTGTCCAAAAATAAAAATACATATCTTTATTTGGAAACTGATAGGTTAAAAATACAATAAACGTAACGTAACGATTAAAAATATTTCCGACATTTAAACAAACAAAAAATATATATAAAAGTTTAAACAATCAAAACTCAAAACGTGCCTAAGTTAGTAATTGGCATTCCTGATTTTACCTAATTCTCAATATTACTATGAATGGCCGAAATGGATAACATGTTAAGTAGTAACAGTAGCACTTTTGAATGCAATGTTTTTTTCTACTACCACTGCGGAAAGCGTGCAAAAACAAAAGTTAAATAATAATTCGAGTCCGATTCAACATTCAACGAAATCTTATCCGATCCGACCCTGTATCCGAAATCCAATCAAACTATCCGAATCCGAATTTTGTCCGGTTTCTATCCAACATCCGAATTTTACCTGATATCCGAATATTATTCGACATCCGAATTTTATTCGACATCCAAATTTTATTCGACATCCAAATTTTTATGCGATATCCGAATTTCAACCGACATACAAAAATTAGTAACGTGAATCTATTTCATTGGAATTTTGGTCTTATCTTTGTTTTCCTAGTTTTAAACATCGTTTCTCACTTTCAACACCAAATCGTTCCTTATTTCGAGATGCAATCGGTTAAATTTATTATGTGAAATCGTTGTTTAACTTTCAAGATGAAAACACGTTTAAAACTTCATTGGCGAATCTAATGTTCGCTCTTTCCATCTTCCTGTAAATTTATCTAGTGAATAACTGGCTACAGTTGTTTCTATAATCGTATCTATAACAATTAGCTGCCAAATAAATTTCTAAGGAGATGAGAAAATCTACTCTAAGGTAAATAAATGCAATAATTATATACAGGGTGTGTAGAATAGGGTCACGCACAATACAGATTTACGTGCATTTTTTCCAAACCTTAATATTATCACCCCTAATAATTTGACAATACAGATTTTAAGGAATGCTATAAAGAAAAAAATACGAATCGACTGAAACCTTTGGTTTAGGATTATATTTGATTGTAACCGGAAAAAATAAAGAAAATAAAACTTCCGTTTATGTATAAATCAGTTATGCCTTGGAAATATTGGAACGACAAAGGGAAAATATTTGGCACCTAAATGACATTTTTAAGGTTAGATTTAACTGCTTGACAGACAATATAACCTTAAAAATAATATTTAGATAACAAACATTTTCTCTTCATCGCTCCAATGTTTCCAAGGCATAACTGATTTTTGCGTAAACCGAAAATCTCTTTCCTCACTGTTTCCTCTTACAATCAAATCCATAGCCAAAGACATCGTTCAATTCGATTTTTTTTCTTTATAGTATTCCTTAATATTTTTATTGTAAAATAATTAGGGGAGATAATATTAAGGTTTGAAAAAATGCTCATAAATCTGTATTGTGCATGAAGAGATTCTACACCCTGTACATACATACTTAAAGATCCAGTTTCAAATTTTGCTTATTCAAGCTATAACGATATTTTTCCGAGTGATACCTTTCGAATAATAGGATAACTATCGAATAACCGAATAACTTTCGGATAATCGGATAACTTTTACCCATTTAATTTTATATAAAATATTTTTAAATATTTTTCGAGTGATACTTTTCGAACAATCAAATAACTTTCGAATAATCGGATAATTTAATAATTTTCGGATGACTTGCATTTACCCTATCCAGAAATATTTCAAATATTTTTCGAGTAATACTTTTCGAACAATCGAATAACTTTCGTATAATCCGATTAACTTTGGATAATCGGATGGTCTTATAAATTTTGGATAATCAGATAACTTCTGGTTAATCGAACAATTGAATAATCGGATAACTTCCGGATAATTGAATAATTTGCGGATAGTTTTATAAGTTTCAGGTAGTCTTATATTTTTCGAATAATTAAATAACTTTCGGAAAATCTTACAACTTTTAAATAATCGGATAATTTCAAATAATTAAATAACAACTAATTAAATAACTTTTAACCTTATATAAAATATTTTTAAATATTTCTCGAGTGATACTTTTCGAACAATCAAATAACTTTCGAATAATCGGATAATTTAATAACTTCGAATGACTTGCATTTACCCTATCCAGAAATATTTCAATATTTTTTGAGTAATACTTTTTGAACAATCGAATAACTTTCGTATAATTTGATTAACTTTGGATAATCGGATGGTCTTATAACTTTTGGATAATCAGATAGATTTTGGTTAATCGGATCACTTTCGGACAATTGAATAATCGGATAAATTCCGGATAATTTAATAATTTACGGATAGTTTTATAAGTTTCGGATAGTCTTATATTTTTCGGATAACCAAATAACTTTCGGAAAATCTTACAACTTTTAGATAATCGGATAATTTCATATAATTAAATAACTTTCAGATAATCGGATAATAGAATAACTTGCTTAAACTTATCTTAAACTTATTATTAATTGGATAATTTTTTAATAGTCTTATAATTTTAGGGTAGTCTGATATTTTTTTGGATAACTGGATAACTTTCGGTTAATTAAAATAATTGAATGACTTTCGGATAATTGGATAATTATCGGACAACAGAATAACTTTCAGATGACTTGCATTTACCTTATCCAAAAATATTTCAAACATTTTTTTAAAAATACCTTTCGAACAATCGGATAACTTTCGTATAACTAGATTAAGTTTGGATAATCGGATAGTCTTACAACTTTTGAATAACCGGATAATTTCGAACAATCTGATAACTTTCGAATAATTGGATTAGATTTGGATAATCGGGTAGTCTTATTACCTTTGGATAATCGGATAAATTTCAGATAATCAGAGAGTTTCAAATAATCTAATAACTTTCGGTTAGTCGGATAACTTTCGGATGATCGAATAACATTTGGATAATCCGATAACTTTCGTAGAAATGAATTAACTTTCGGATAACTTTTACGCATTTACTCTATCCAAAAATATTTTAAACGTTTTTTGAGTGATACTTTTCGAACAATCGGATAATTTTCGTATAATTTGATTAGCTTTGGATAGTCGGATAGTCTTATTACCTTTGGATAATCGGATAACTTTCAGATAATCGAATAGTTTTGAATAATCGGATAATCTTCGGTTAGTTGGGTAACTTTTAGGCATTTACCTCATCCAAAAATAATTTAAATATTTTTCGAGTGATACATTTCGAATAATCGGGTAACTTTCGTATAATTGTATTAACTTTTGGATAATTGAATAACTTTTGGGTTAGTCTTATAACTTTTAGATAATTTTTACTTTTGTACAACCCTAAGGGGAGCCGAAGCCACTTTCTAATGACTGCACACGAATGTAGATTGTTCGTAAATTTTCTATAATTGCCCCCCCCCCACAATATTAGTCCGTGATGTAGCTTAGGGATGAGGAAGGATCTGATGATGACTAACCTTTGGTGAGGCTTAAATGGAACGTTGATAACTTTCAAAAAAAAATTTTGAGGCGGCTATAAGCGTTCCTGCTGTGCTAATCAAGCGCAATTAACTCCAAAGTATCGCTATTGTGCGGCGATTTGATCCGTATTGATTCGCCATCTTGAAGCTGGAGCTTCAGTTTGGTGATGATTTTTATTTTATTGTCTTTTGCTGCGTATATAAGGAGAATGAGCATTTCTTGGTATTGAACACGGACCCTAATTCTGCTGCCATCTACACGACATGTTTCCGCAAATTCCTCAACTAGAAGCCACCATTATAACCACGCTAACAGCATAGGCAATTAGTTGATTGTTGATTGCCCACTTCCTACGTTGTCTGTTACTACGGATTTCTTGATTTTGAGACATGATGGCTCCCGAGAATCCATCGATACTTTCGCTATTACAATCGGCGACTTCCTCAGAATAAAATTTGCAGGCCAAGACATTGACTTGCACCACATTTTGTGTACTTTGGCATATTCGGCCTTTCGTTTCTGTTTTTTAGTGGGATTGTCTATTGATATTTTAGTTCTGAGAAGTCTCTTCTGCTCCTTAGGAGGAAACACTGATGTTATCTAAGCGTCGATACTACCTGGGATTGGTAATTTTACATCTAGTAATATTCGACACGGTCGAGAACAGACAGTCAATGACGTTTTGGATTTTATCAAAGCATTGCTCTATGCGTTCTCCGCCATTCAGGAGTGAACTCTCCTTGTCGCTGTACGCTTCTTTCACTTCATGGGGTATTTTTGACTATCTTACTTTGGAATTCTTATATTAACTCCTTATACGCATTTTGATTCATGGCGTCTATAATTCGTCGTGAGATAATTCCCACCAGATGTTGGTTCATAAAGCGCAAGCCTTTCGGAGTGGCGTGTGAAAATCCCCTACAACCAGGCATTGGGGTTGTCAAGGCAAGGGTTGTCAGGTGGGGTTGGCATATAAGAGCTGAAGCCTCCTTAAGCAAATAATTCAATTCTCACAACTTTTTCCGGCTTACTATGATGAAGTTTTTTTTAAATTAGCTGATATATCTAGTATTCTCTTGCGTTAAATGCTTTCCGCACTAGTGTGAAAAAACAACTTTCCTACACTACTGCAAAAGAGAATGTCATTTCAAAACTAAAATGGTCACAATCGCAAATCTTAATTTTCGTAGCGGTAAAAAAATAATCTTTTTTGGAAATTACATGTTTGGATCATATATGTAAGTATTTTGGTCAGTTGTTTAAAGGACCCCTTAAAGCGAAAAAAATAAAGATATAAAATCGGTCTCGAACAGCTACAGTGTTTAAAAAAAATTTACATTTAAGACAGTAAAAAGTTATTAGTAAACATTTTTTTTAAGTGGCTAACAGCTTCAAAACCTCAGGATAAAACCCCTATGAATTTCATTAACACAAAGATATTTCCGCTCTGCGGTCAGAACACCTTGCCATTTGCTTCTAGATATACCTATTAATAATAGGATTTACTTTTAGTGGCAGTTAAATAAAATTAACGTGAACAATAAAATTTCGATCTACGAAAAATAGATTGACACTTTTACTATTATTTACACTGAAATATTCTTTAGATGTTCGCAATGCAGGGTTGGTGATATCTGCATTTGAATCAAAAAAGAACATCGAAAATATGGACAAACGCCAAGTTAGTTATGCATACATGTTATATCATAAACTTGTTTTTTATGGAGTAAGTCAAGGTATGCACTGCAGTTCTTTGCAAACGTCATCGCGTTGGTGACTCGGCGAGCTCTTTTCATACCTTGATTTAAAATACACATGCAATCAGTTAATCCTTCAAACAAAATCCATTTAAGGAACCTTCAGGGGAAAGTAGTTAAAAGTCATTTTGAGCTATTGTTAACTTTATTAAATATAAATCTTAAAGATTCATCTTTATTATGGTAGAACTTGCTTACTGTTGACGTTCATGTGACCCGGCTCGAAGGACCAGTAAGATGTGGGAGAAGAAAACTAGTGAAAGTAGGTAATTTGATATCTGATACAAACAAGCAACCTTAGTGTTCTCATTTTATTTATTTTTCTTATGAATAACAATTGTAGTTAAAGTGCATGGTAGGAATCTTTTATACTATGGTCTTTCTCTATGAGTACTACCTTGATTTGTTTGTTATTATATCCAAATAAACTCACTTGAGTTAACAGGCCACTCAAAATTATATTGCAATTGTTGAAGTGATTTTCCAGATTTATACCTAAATAGATGAAAAAAAACTGCTAAAACTGCTTAAAAATAAACAAAAAGAGAAAATTATTTTATTAATATTTATGGTCGAGTGAAGAATTTTTCATCTGGTTGATTTAAACTATAGTTACTTCGATAAACAAAACCGCTAATTAAAATCGATCCTAATGGCACGGGAATGATTTGAAAAACAAAGAGTGCACGGTTGAACCCAACGGCTTAAACGATACTCTTATAAAAAGATCTGGAAAGATTTCTTTTGTTAAAAAAAACGATAAATTAAAAAACTAACTTGATAGATCAGTCAAGGCTAAATAAATAATATTGATTAATTACTAATTTTCGTTGATATACCTCGGTAAACACTGTCAAGGGGAATTTTTGACAAATAGAATAAATTCATCCAGTGAGTAGATAATTACGACACATCGACAAACGACCCAAAATAACATTACAAGCAATTACTTCAAAAGATACGAATATCTAGATAAGGCTAGATGAAGAATTCCTGCAAATTCACTTTCAACCGGCAAATTAAATTAATTATTTCGCTTCCACTAAGATGTAAATAGTGTCTCATCACACTACTAGTTTCTTTGCTGAACACTACACCAATTATTACAGACAAGAGAACAACGCCACTTTTCTTAAATCGAATACCAACTGCACAGTAGGGTGTGTTTTAAAAAATTAAAGTGGTGATAAGAGACGTTTTAACACACATACCAGAATTCGTTTGGAACATACCAGAATATTTATAAAGAAGACTGATTTGATTTATCTCATTAATCATCCAGTTAACATGAATGTACAAAGTAGATCGCTGCACAAGATAAAATTCCAAGAAATATTAAAAGGAGGGAGAAGACAACGTTGCAGGAAAATGGTTCGAGGCAGTAAAGGAGGACTTTACCCTCTAGTACTCGAGTGGTATATTATTGTATGGCAAATGTATCCTCAAGAAAACTTGGCAAAATTAGTATATACTTAAAAAGACAATTTAAACCGAATACCTTTATTTGACATCAAAACTAATTACAAGATATAAACTCTGAAGATATATCTATGTATAGCTATGCATATATAAGGTAAGATAAATTTAGTCGTCTTTGTTCTCTCTACATTTTTACACAATTGGCATTTTTATCTGATGTTCCTTACAAACATATTTATTTACACTTGCAGAAAGAAAGGTTTCGTAAATGACACGTATTTCAGGTCAGAGTTCCTAGAGACGGGCACGTGAGTGATTTTTCATGCCCACTCAAGATTTATCCTGACTGGGTAACGTCCGTCACTCATGCAAATTTCACTAACTGTGGCCACGAATCTCACGATCTCGCACGCGTGATACACGCGTGACTCACATTATGCAGATATTATTTAGTTTAGTGTTGGCATGGAAGAATAAAAATAAGAGCAGCTATAAGCATAACATTTATTTGTACAGTTTACAAATTCGTGTTACTACGTAAAAACAACGATCCTGCGACTGGCGACGGGGCGAGTGGTCGGGACTCGAAAAGACAGAAAGTCGGTGGGCGCTCGGTGGCTTCGGGAGTAGCGGGCGGGAAATTCTGAAACCGAAAGTCAGCGAATCGGAAGATGGGAACGTCCAACGTACGCCCGGTCGAGTTTAGTGTTACTCACGTTCACGCGCAGTCACGTGTTCCTGAAACTGATACCTCACGATCGCTCACGGTGAGTCACACGTGACCCATCATACCCCGACGTGATTCACGCTAATTGCCCATCACTAGCAGCATGATAATCCAGGTTGAACTAATTTTTTATTTTTGACTTAAATAAGTGCTTTATAATTGCCGAAATGTAGTTTTTATACAATTAAACGGAACCCAATGAGCAACTAATAGGACATTCACGGAGTGCGGCAAAGAAATCAAAATCGCCGCCTAACAAATTACTGCTGAAATAAAGATAAAAAGAAAAAATCCAAGCATATGGTAGACGGGAAGGGTTTATTAAAAAATCAGTTTAATCGATTTTATTCGAATTGTAGACCGGATGCCCATCAGTAATAAAAAATCATTACAAGTTTGTTTTAAAACTTATCTTAACTTCTTATGAATAACAATTGTAGTTAAAGTGCATGGTAGGAATCTTTTATACTATGGTCTTTCTCTATGAGTACTACCTTGATTTGTTTGTTATTATATCCAAATAAACTCACTTGAGTTAACAGGCCACTCAAAATTATATTGCAATTGTTGAAGTGATTTTCCAGATTTATACCTAAATAGATGAAAAAAAACTGCTAAAACTGCTTAAAAATAAACAAAAAGAGAAAATTATTTTATTAATATTTATGGTCGAGTGAAGAATTTTTCATCTGGTTGATTTAAACTATAGTTACTTCGATAAACAAAACCGCTAATTAAAATCGATCCTAATGGCACGGGAATGATTTGAAAAACAAAGAGTGCACGGTTGAACCCAACGGCTTAAACGATACTCTTATAAAAAGATCTGGAAAGATTTCTTTTGTTAAAAAAAACGATAAATTAAAAAACTAACTTGATAGATCAGTCAAGGCTAAATAAATAATATTGATTAATTACTAATTTTCGTTGATATACCTCGGTAAACACTGTCAAGGGGAATTTTTGACAAATAGAATAAATTCATCCAGTGAGTAGATAATTACGACACATCGACAAACGACCCAAAATAACATTACAAGCAATTACTTCAAAAGATACGAATATCTAGATAAGGCTAGATGAAGAATTCCTGCAAATTCACTTTCAACCGGCAAATTAAATTAATTATTTCGCTTCCACTAAGATGTAAATAGTGTCTCATCACACTACTAGTTTCTTTGCTGAACACTACACCAATTATTACAGACAAGAGAACAACGCCACTTTTCTTAAATCGAATACCAACTGCACAGTAGGGTGTGTTTTAAAAAATTAAAGTGGTGATAAGAGACGTTTTAACACACATACCAGAATTCGTTTGGAACATACCAGAATATTTATAAAGAAGACTGATTTGATTTATCTCATTAATCATCCAGTTAACATGAATGTACAAAGTAGATCGCTGCACAAGATAAAATTCCAAGAAATATTAAAAGGAGGGAGAAGACAACGTTGCAGGAAAATGGTTCGAGGCAGTAAAGGAGGACTTTACCCTCTAGTACTCGAGTGGTATATTATTGTATGGCAAATGTATCCTCAAGAAAACTTGGCAAAATTAGTATATACTTAAAAAGACAATTTAAACCGAATACCTTTATTTGACATCAAAACTAATTACAAGATATAAACTCTGAAGATATATCTATGTATAGCTATGCATATATAAGGTAAGATAAATTTAGTCGTCTTTGTTCTCTCTACATTTTTACACAATTGGCATTTTTATCTGATGTTCCTTACAAACATATTTATTTACACTTGCAGAAAGAAAGGTTTCGTAAATGACACGTATTTCAGGTCAGAGTTCCTAGAGACGGGCACGTGAGTGATTTTTCATGCCCACTCAAGATTTATCCTGACTGGGTAACGTCCGTCACTCATGCAAATTTCACTAACTGTGGCCACGAATCTCACGATCTCGCACGCGTGATACACGCGTGACTCACATTATGCAGATATTATTTAGTTTAGTGTTGGCATGGAAGAATAAAAATAAGAGCAGCTATAAGCATAACATTTATTTGTACAGTTTACAAATTCGTGTTACTACGTAAAAACAACGATCCTGCGACTGGCGACGGGGCGAGTGGTCGGGACTCGAAAAGACAGAAAGTCGGTGGGCGCTCGGTGGCTTCGGGAGTAGCGGGCGGGAAATTCTGAAACCGAAAGTCAGCGAATCGGAAGATGGGAACGTCCAACGTACGCCCGGTCGAGTTTAGTGTTACTCACGTTCACGCGCAGTCACGTGTTCCTGAAACTGATACCTCACGATCGCTCACGGTGAGTCACACGTGACCCATCATACCCCGACGTGATTCACGCTAATTGCCCATCACTAGCAGCATGATAATCCAGGTTGAACTAATTTTTTATTTTTGACTTAAATAAGTGCTTTATAATTGCCGAAATGTAGTTTTTATACAATTAAACGGAACCCAATGAGCAACTAATAGGACATTCACGGGGTGCGGCAAAGAAATCAAAATCGCCGCCTAACAAATTACTGCTGAAATAAAGATAAAAAGAAAAAATCCAAGCATATGGTAGACGGGAAGGGTTTATTAAAAAATCAGTTTAATCGATTTTATTCGAATTGTAGACCGGATGCCCATCAGTAATAAAAAATCATTACAAGTTTGTTTTAAAACAATTTTATGTTACATAACAAATGAACTACTTTTCCCATCATATTAATTAGGCTATGCAAATTCACTATTGTGCAATATTTATAAATTCGTCATGCATGTCGAAGCCAAAACCGCCACAAAAAAGTGACATTCTATTAGCTTACTTTTACGGATTTAGAATAAATCTTGAAACGTCAACATCAGGTTAACTTTAAATAAATTTTGTGAAGGGAAATTCCAGGCACGGGTAAATAAATGGTGTTTAATAGAGAAAGAGCTCCTTTTATAGTATGCTAGGCTGCTAGACTGATTCATTATTATGAACATGGCAAGGTAAAATCATTGACCTTCTCTGCATCTGAAAGATTTTTAAGGACGCGGCGTTACTGCTTGCTCTTGCTCTGTGTGTCATTTTATTATAAAACCTCAAATGTCACTGCCTTGTTATAGGTAAAAAAGATGTTATACCGTTAGTGATTAATATCGAATAAAAAATTCTTTTGATACAGTTATTATGCATACATCTTCCAATTAAAGAAGATGATATGAAAGGCTGCTCTGGCTGTAAAAAATAAATAAAATAAATGAATAAGAATAAATTATAATTATTGTAAAGACTAAATATTTACAAAATTTAACAGCTGTTAAAGATTCCATAATTTATTTCTATTGAATTGTTCTTTAATTAGCAAAGGCACGTGAAACTAACGTAAAAAATACGTCACTAAGTGACGTAAATGCTGTAGTTGTATGACGTAAATGTGATGTGATAATGATCTTCTAACGTCATATACTACTAGTCGTCAATTTCACATCTTGTTATAGACGTTAATTTAACGTCATTTTTAGATTGCATTTGGTAAACTGACAATCAGTTTTCAGAAATGCATATGAAATGACTACTGCTTTTATAATAAAAATCAACTAATCAAATAACTAAACTGAGAATAATGGCCATTGAAATAAAACTTTTCTTAAAAGCTAAAACAACGCATTGCCAGATACTTCAGTAATAGACCATACTTTATTATAGTTGTTAAGGATAAATATGTTTAATTCGCTATAGGGAATAAATTCGAATAACGAAGAAACAACAATGATTAACAATTATCGAAATCATTGCACAAAAATAAGTTTGTGCACTTACGAAATTCTTATTATGCTTTTTGTGAAATACAAAATGCGGAGATGACAAGCTCTGGAGCAAAGACAGAGCCAAAATGACCGATGGCATTTTAATGTCATTTACCGAACACCATTATGTCGTCGATTTTTGGTCTATTGACGTCTTTTGACGAATTATCACCAGATGCTGACGTCATTATGACGTACCTTTGCTACTTAACACCATTCGAGCACCATCAGAACTTTTATAAGCAATACTTTTGTCACGATGTACTATAGCTAGTATATTGGTGGCACATTTTCTTTGCTTATTTGGTTTTGGGCGAGGAATTGGGGTGGCGATCATTCTTCGTACCTCATACTTAGCACCGATTGCTGTGATCATATGGTCGACCTTAAAACTTAACCGAATCTAAGGGAATTATACCCCACTAAATTTACCAGCTTGACCGGCAATCGTAATTGATATCTTTGGATTCTACATTTTTTTCATTACGGGTACCAACATTTAAAGTCATACGGTCCCAAGAGATCGAATCCGGAGCTGAAAAATCTTTCCCGTATCCAGACTCAATATCATGTCGGTCCGAATGGCTTCGCCCAATTAACGTCAATGTACAATGTACTCTATGTATTATTATTTTCCTGATATTTATTAAAAACATAAACTAATTTTTTAGTGCCACATCCAATTAATTGTCTAATTGTCTTCAATTCTATTTTCTCTTTAACCTCGCGTTAGTGGTGCCTCGTTAGTTCTGGGGACTTCACTATCTTAACTGCGTAGAATGGTGGCGCTCTATATTTAATTAAATTTATTTATTGAATGTAATCCTAGATGGGCTTTTGTATATAATGACACAATAATTCGTTCGTTAATAAGCAAAATATAGGAAAGGAAAATTATAATATTCTGAATAATGAACGAATAATAAACTAAGCACACCCTAGTTATTTTAATTGGCCAACTAACTTGACACTTTTTGCCTAGTGTGCGAATTTAATTTTTTATATAAAATATTCATGTAACCTACTTAAAAGGGGACCAATTATGCACTAGATTATTACCCTTAAGGGTTTTAATACGGACTATATGCAAGGTGTGTCATGTTGAGATTTCACTCGTGTTGCTGGACGTTATCTTAGAACTCACGAAGCTTAAGCGAAATTGTCAAAGGGCTAGGAATTAGACTGACATGAAATAGCAGGATTTGGTATCCATGTATAACCGCGGAAGTTACCATACGCCATAATTTTTTGCGGTTACCTAATCATTTGATCTGCGGAGTTGATATCGTATGATAGGATAAAATAGTTGGATAAAATAATGGAGACCTGGTGGTTTGAAAAGTTACACACTTGACATCTCTAGACTGTAGGACGTTAAGCACTTAAAAGCCTTTTAGCTGTTTGGTATATAAGATTGAAAACTTTACAAACGGACAAATTTTGAAAGTTAGAAACTCGGCAAATTAAAGATCTACATACTATTTTAGGTTGAATTATGGGAGACCATTCTAAAGACTTATAGAATAGAATCTAGGAATGCTAGAGGCTTCTCTAGGCAGAAATACAAAGTGTAGATAGGTGCTACTAAATGTGTTAGAGATTATGGTAAATTGAGCACTTGAGACTGCGAAGTTTGGAGATTGAGTATCTTAAGGCAGGCTTAAGAAGCTACAAGTGGAAGCTTTAGAAACTTACATCATCCTTAACTAATGGCCAGTAGCACCAAATCTTTAATCTTTACTTACCGCTAAGTGTATCTTATTTTCCAACATAAAGATTAATAATATAACCCATGTAGATTTAATCTCTTCTTAAAGTTCAACGTAAAGTTTAATGTCAAGAACATTGCTTATCGCGAAAAAATAGAAAATAGAAGAGTCGCGGCTCAATAATTTATCAGAGTCTGATTTACAATAGAGTTTTTATATTTTTTCTACTCTAACGTCTCTGCTTTACATAACATTATACATTTGTTAATCATAACCCACTATTTATTAATTTAATTAATTTAAGCAAAGGAAGAAAAATAATTTTTAAGTCAACGGGCGATGACCTGTTCAATTTATTTTGCATTCTGCAATTTTCCAACGCCCTGCTATTGTTTAAATTAGATAATTATAATATTTGTGGAGTAAATGACACATAATAGCATAGCTATTCTGTTAGTATCTACTTATACTACATTTTCAAGTGGATAAGTACACACCACATCCTTAGACGTTGACATCATCATTTTGATAATCTGTACCACATTTGGTTTGTGTATAAATGATATAAATAGCTTTCGTGGGTTTTTTTTGTAATTACATATATTCTTGTATATCCAAACAATTCTATATTTGGTAAGTAAGTACGTTTATTGTAGATAAGTTACTTCTGGTTTTATTAGAACTAGATTATTTCTTTCGCCATTAAAAAACGTACTAATCTAGTTCTTAGCTAAAAATTTCAAATCCAATACAGGATAACTTTGTATTAGTACATGAATTTCATTGTTGTGTTCAATACCAATCATAAAAAAATTCAATGATAACTCAATAATTTCTGGCTACTATTTATTTTGTATTTTGTCAATTCCGAGGAACCTACTTTGAGAAACACTGGAATGTAACAATTTAAAGTTTATCGTAGATCATCCTTACTAATAGTAAAACCGTGCGCAAGGTCTTTCTCCTTTGCTATCAGCTTAGCGTAACTCACACACCATAAAGGACCCCGCAGTTTTTGATAGGGAAATGGCTTTCAGTCAATCTCGCTGAAACCAACGGGAAAATATACCCTGTGTCATGCCGATCAAAAGTCCCCATGGTCGCAATAGCCGAGGATTTCAAAATCTCGCGCAAAAAGCTGTTCTGTTCCTAATACTGCAACAATCGGAAAAATCGGTGTATACTCATATATCGCATATCCATGTAGCAAGATTCATTAATATATGCATAGACATCAGGAATATAGCGATATATATACAGGGTGTCCTGTTTAACAGTCTACACTCAATCATTCGGACTGGCTTCTGGCTAATGCAATGAAATTAAAAGAACTTTGCATAATTCGACCTCTAGTTTACGAAATCAGTGCTAGAACCCATCTTGGTACTTTTGCTGGTACGGGATATTTGCTATCGATTTTCATATTTAAAACCTAATGGTACCATGTAAAAAAATCTCGATGACGTCATATCCGGTACCAGAAAACGTCCCAAGATGGGTTCTAACACTGATTTCATAAACTAGAGGTCAAATTATGCAAAGTTCTTTTAATTTCATTGCTGTAGCCAAAAGCCAGTCCGAATGATTGAGTGTAGACTGTTAAACAGGACACCCTGTATATATATATCGCTATATTCCTGATGTCTATGCATATATTAATGAATCTTGCTACATGGATATGCGATATATGAGTATACATCGATTTTTCCGATTGTTGCAGTATTAGGCACAGAACAGCTTTTTGCGCGAGATTTTGAAATCCTCGGCTATTGCGACCATGGGGACTTTTGATCGGCATGACACAGGGTATATTTTCCCGTTGGTTTCAGCGAGATTGACTGAAAGCCATTTCCCTATCAAAAACTGCGGGGTCCAAAAAATGTATGCATATCGAATCATCCTGTATAAAACGGTGGTGCTAGGACACAACCACTTTTTCTAACCTAGAAATTTCTCGAAACACCCTATTGTTGTATAGTATTACTAGTATTATTCGCCATATAATGTAGCCGATGTCTTCAGAAATCTTAAGGTCAAAGAGAAAACCTTCTATTATATTTCCGAACAGTTGTTTTTGGAATGTTTTTATAGAATCGTCCGTGTCACAGTAATTATAGATACTTAGTAATAATTTCAATTACTATGTATTGTATTCTACTGTATAAATTTTAATTTTAATTAACATTGCCAAACCACTGAAGTAAATACATACTATATTTGTGCGTACCTTCATTTGTTTGATCTTATGGATGTTTTTGTACTTTTTGACCCTGATAACGGTCTCTATCGGCGAGGATGCTTAGAGGTTTTTTTATACAGCATACTTGTTATTATTCTAGGCTATCATACAGAATAATCTTTCTTTGGTTGATATAGATCTATAAATAATAACGCTAAAAGCTCTTTTTCGCCATAACCGTATATGAAAATAATTAACGATCGGTGATTCACAATACGTTAAAATCTGTCCTAGGACTGATGTCATATTGAAAGTCCTATAACGATATGACGTTTCATTCCCAAGATATAGCCAAAACTTAACTTTTTGAGGTGGAGGAAGTGAAACAAAAGCGAATCAGACCAAACCTGGACCGATATATACAATTTTATATTTTTTGTAAATTAATACCATCACAAGGTGTCGCTCTAAGATGTCGCTTCTGGAGATGATCTTGTAACTAGAAGACGGATGTAGAACACTACCGTCTTTAATTTGAAACATACCTCCATTTCAGTTACGTTAATGTTTAAATTACTTTTGGTTGTCCACATAATAAAAAACTATTCTTCTTGAGTATGGGATCTTCAGGACAGTGAGATGAAGTTTTTATGCTTTACGCTTTTATGCGTAAGGAGATGACTCACTCCCAATTGATGTCGGAATGGTGATTACTAGTCAGCACATTATACAGCTGAAAGAACTTTCACAAACTTCAACACTTTCTAAACATTTCGCCTACAAACTTGCCATGGAACACTGAATTTTTAAACTAAGATTTAAAACCTTCAAAATCTATGGAAATCTGAGACTTCTGATGGAACTTGAATGAAACTCTTAATTTCCTAAGCTTCTAAATTTCGAATCTCCCATACCGCGATAGGTCGAACCAGTGAATCTTAGAAGCTCTAGATCTTTGAAACCCTAAAAGCTTAAAGTCCTGAATATTTAAGTTTTGGGTTTTTTTTAAACCTGAAACCTGTTGGAACGTCGATGTTCGACGCTCGAAAACTTCTAATATTTCTGCAATTTCAAATTTCTTGAAATTTTCAACATTTGATCTCCATAAACTGCCATAATCTATGACATGGAATTATGACCTTATTGGACAAAATCTTGATTATTCTTCTATTCTGTATTTTATAACTTTTCCAATCTCTTGTGAAAATAGGTTTTCAAAGTTTGCAGATCTGTTTTTATTGTAGGATATGTCAATTATTAACAAACTGAACGTTCATGTTAGTGTAGTTTCAAAACACTTATCCTGTGACTGGAAAGAAACGCCTGCTTTTTAATTGTCTTTTATTTATTTATTTATAGAGTTTGAGAACTTTTGTTCAATTACTCTCGGTTTAATGAAATTGTGATTTAATTCAATAACGTTTTATCTAACGGGACTTTAAGTCTAATAGACGTTTGGTCTAATGGGACTTTAACTCGTTATCTCGGACCTTACGTTAACGAAGCTTAGTCCAACTAAGCCGACTTAAATTATGCTCTTTTAATGGTAACTTTCTTGATAACTATTGTTCATTGACACCTAATCTAACCTAGCTTTTGGTAATTGTGGTTTTTCGTCAATAAAGAATTTAAAAAATAATGTTTAACTTGCTATTTTTTTAAAGGAGTGGTTGTGGATGAAAAGTTCCAATTGCCATTGGACGTAAAGCCTATAGGACATAGTCGTTCGTCCCTTTGGACGAAAACATTCGTATCACCACATGACCGATACATCAAAAACTCATTAGACAAAAGAATCATTTGACCTAAAATTGAGGGGCGGCCTTTATAGGCTCAATATATTCCATTCGCTCCCGGGACGAAGAGTAACTGATAAGGTCATTTAAGCATTTAAAACTAACCATTTGAAACTTTTTTTCGTAATTTGTTTGATGTTGTCTTGACTATGGTGTTTGAAATTTTCTCGCTTAGAAAAGCCGCCTAGACAAAAAGCAAATATTTAATTATTAAAAACTTTTCACACATTTTTGGAATTATAATCTGTACCCTTTTTATAGTTAGTTACGCAATATTTCAAAATAAATCACCATTCAACGTGCTATTTGTGTAGATATTCTATCTTCAGCCTTGACGCAGGTCCCCCACATGCCCGGTGCTACCGTTGCTACGGCAACGGGGCCCGCAAGGGCGGGGAAAAAAATTAAAAAGTAGAACATTTTTAATAAATCATAGAAAGAAAACAAAAATTAAATCACTTGGACTAGATTTATGTGTATCAATCAAATATTACATCAGAGTAATATAAATTGGTTCATTGGATATGCAGTGCGTTGCGTACAAAACGTGTCTGAATCTACAACAGCTGTGAGTAACTAAACACTGTCTAAACTCTTAAAACTAGTTTAAATGTGTGTTTGATGAAAAATAATTGTAATAAAGGTTAAAAAATGCATATTGTAAAAAAAGGCCAAAATTTCTTTTTTTGGTAGTAAGAGGGGGGCCCATCATGACTTTTAGCAACGGGGCCGAGGGAATAATGTGGGGGGCCTGCCTTGACGTTGCGTATAATGTAAATAATTTGAATACATTTCAATAAGTTTTCAACGTTTAAATATGAAGCGAAAGTTTCACAGAAGCCAGCTGATAACCTAGATATTATTCTTGATAACCTATAATTGCAAAATAGGTGTTGATGCAATTCACACTTTAACATGTCCCGAGTACTATTATCAGTACATTACCACTAACGAATAGAGGATATTTATATGAGAGGTAACGGCTGCAATTATAGAGTATTAGCTGAGTTGGCTTGTCTTTTAGGACGACGCCTAGCCTTATGTATTACTACTATATTTTTTCGGTTCACACTCTCTATTGACGTGACCAAAAGTCCTACTTTCAGATATGATACCAAAAACAGAGTGCAACTATACATACTGTATAGTTGCTGTTTGAAGACCAACACTTAAAAAAAACGACACTAAAAATGTCAACTATTCAAAATACCGATAATTTAACCTACTGACACTGAAAAATACTAGCAATTTAACATACCGACACTGGAAAAATTCCGATAATTCATAATATCAAATATACCTAACCTAAACTAACCTAACCTCACCTACTTAATTGTCGGTATTTTTCAATGTCGATATTTCGAATAGGCAGTACTTTTCAATATGGTCAATATTTTGAATGTATCCGGTTTGAAGATGTGTCTAACGCGGTATAATATATGTAACTGTCGAATTGGAAGAGATTGATACATGGATAAGAAAGATTTAAAGGACTTGCAAGGAATTTTAGGAAATTGTAAGTAATTTTGATTATGCAAAGATATTGTAAGGAATTTGCAGACTTTAAGGGCGGCAGGAAGTTTCTTCTGGGATTGCTAAAAATTGAAGTTTATTATTTTGTTCCCTTCAGTATTTTTGGGTTTTGTCAAATGAATTTTAAGATTAAATTTGAGAGTTGTAAGAGAGTTCACTAATTGCTGCAGTTGAAGCTTCGAGAACCTTTCCAAAGCTTCACCATGAGGCAAATATTCCAGACCATTGGACCGAGCAAACGGTCCCGGGTAGAAAAACTGAAAGAGACCTAAGCAAGACTTTGTTAGTTACTCTTGTTAACTAATGACGAACCGTGTATTTCATGCAAGAGGCGCTTAAACAAAGACTTAGCTGTGTATTAATCTCATTCCAATGAATGTATGCATTAGACAATTTAGCAACCTAGGCTTTATCTGTGGTTGTTCGAAGAATCTTGTCCACCTTAATATAGCGCGAAGACTGAAGACATATATGGACATGGTTTCAAGGTTGAATACCCGAATTTCAAGAATGTCCAAAAGTTGCCATAATAAGATGTAAAATTTACCGAGTTGGTTTTTGTTATTGTATAAAGGATGTTCCTCTCAAGGCTTAGACTACCTGCATTTCAGGTTAAATCGCTTTTAGACATTAATGATTTGGACAATACAGAATTTGCATATCTCACAGGCATAAAAAAGTCTGAATTTCTTGGTATAGATGAGGAGAGTTCATTTCTGTCCGCATGGCAGTGGATAATAGTAGCATTATCACCATTAGTAAGTATTTTTGGTTAACATTATACCGGAAGTGCCCACAGTTTTTTGAGTAAATTTAATTACTTTAATTCTTTTTAATAACACAATTATAATAACACACAGTGTTTATAAATACCTAAGTCAACGGTTTTTTTATAAATTTAATGTTAAATAATATACAGGGTGTTCAATCCACTAGACCTAAGAGGCAAATATTGAACATGAAAATCTCATATTTCTAAATGAGACAACCTGTATAGTATTTATATTTTAAAAGAACCAGAAATCATTTTTTGCTGATTTACAATGTAAATGATTTTTGTGCAAAACTTAAATTATCAAAACGTACTAAATTAAACTTCAAAAATATATAAAAGTTGAAATATCTCAAAACCAGTATTTTGCTGATAGGACCTAGAATTTTCCTTAGGAGGCCAGTATTATAGTTAGTTAAATGTAACTTGCAGTATGTAAATTTAATTTCTTTAAAAATTGCATTTTCAACAAAAAAAATTAAAAACTGTATATATTCCAAATAGGTGCAGAATTCCGATATACAGGGGCGGCGCTAGCTCCTTCGGCACTCCAGTAAACCAGGCAAACCTGTAAATTTGCGCCCTTCCATTTAAAATTCATTTCAATGTTGGCGCCCTATCCGACAATTCGCCCTGATGCGACGCTTACCTTGCTTACCATTTATTAACCAAAGATATATAAAATAACGTGTAGTCGAAAATCGTAAAAAATATATAGGGTGTTCCATTTAACTAAAAACAGTCGATCGTATTTATAACACTTTTATAGTTTTTAATATGAGGTACAGAGTCATCTTATGCAGTCGCCCTGTACTTATTATGTTCTCTTATGTAAGTATACCTCAATTACTTGAAATTACTAACTTAAAAAGGTTTTAAATTTTTCAAACGCTTAAACTGCATTCTCAAGATGGTCGATTGACAGATCAAACTATAGACTATTTATAGGACAGGATGTTGGATGATCAACATCACATTTTATATGCCATATCTACGAATTAACGACAGACGGTCGTCGGAAACACCGTCTGTCACATACACAGTTCCTGTTTGATGATAAAAAAGGTAAAGCATGTGTTCTTGCATACTAATATGCATCCAAGACCTTGAAACAATTTTCTCAGCAGGTATCTACTGTTACCTAATGTTAAATAATTATTTTTGCTAAAAGACTATTTCCCAAGCAGGAGCAAAATGTTTACATTTACACTTGCAATTAGAACATTTGGTCCGAGGTCGTCATCGTCTTGTAGGAACGTTTGCGATACATACTTTTCGGTTTTGAAAATGTAATATGAAAAACAACAGTTAGTTAAGTGATTGTATCGAGTATCGATGAAATTTACATATTTATTACTCGTCTTCAAAGCAAACAACTTCTAAGAATTATTTGTATTACCATTATTAACATCTAAATAAGCTTAAGGTCATCTGTTTCATGCTCTAATAAAGCATAAGAAAGAGTTTTTAAAATTACTATCTTCAGCAGTTCATCAGAAAAGGACTTTTTCAGATTTTCAAATATTAAGAAGAATAAAATTCCAAGATTAATATAATAATTCGAAGTTTCACTGTAAAGGTGTGCCCTCAGTCCGATTTAGCAGACAAATCTGAACGAGCAACGCATCTCGAAATGTCCATTCAAGCGGGTTTGATGACCAAACACTCACGGCCATGCTTCACTTTGGACTGCAATTCCCGTGGCGCGCCAGTCTTCATAGGAAATTAAATTTTTTGTGAGACTGACTGAATTTATTGAATGCTTAATTAGCTTTTTACGCAATTAATTGTACAGTACCACTATCCACGATTACAGCATACCTACATCCCGTGGATAAATAAAATTATAAAACTGAGAACCTCATGCCGAAACGTTGAGGCCCGTGCCTACCATACTCACACATTTCGGGAAGGCAGGCACTCTATTTGCGTGCGAATACAGGCGTTTCTATTTCAAATTTTAAAACTCCATAAACAATTTCAGAGTTTTCATGGGTTTCTTTTAAGACTTGCAAGGTTTCAGAATTTAGAGTTTCGAAGTTTCTGAATTTCACAGTTAAAAAGGGTTTGAAAGGGTTGAAGATTCTAATAGGTAACTAAACAGTTTTGTAGGACCTTTAAAAAATCTTACGAGTTTTTATTTTCATTTTCAGATTTCGAATATTTTAGTAATTACAGTATTTAGAATTTTAGAGGTGAGATTTTAAATATTTACATTCCAAAATTCTCAAACTTTCGGAACTTTTTAGTATCAAACAACCAAGATTTCAGAAGTTTCGGAGATTCGTTAATTCGATTTTCAACATCTCTCATAATCTTAGAAATTGGAAAAATCCATATCCAAAAAATTCAAAATCTGTAAATACAGTCTCAAATCTTCAAAGCTTAATAGATTTGGCCAAAAGTTTTGGAATAGAAGTTTCATAATCTAGAAGTTTCCAACTATGTGGTCATTAAAATGTTAAAGAGTTTTATAGTTTCCTAATTCCATAATAGAGTTCTAGAATTTTAAAAATGAACTGTAAAATGTTTAAAATGTTAAGATTTCAGATTTCTGAGTTTCAAAGATTCAAAATTCCAGTTCTCAAGAATTCAGACACTGTCAGCTTTAACTAGCACATACCTATTTAGAAATTAGGAAAACTATAGACACGGATTAAAATACCAGCAGGCAGGTTTTCAAAACCTTTACTATTCAAACTATTCGCCCCAATATTGTAAACCTTTCCTTCTTATCATTTTCTAACATTTTCCGGTTTACCAAGCAACTAGTAGTAATTACTGTGGCTGTAAAACAATAAATTGAAACAAGCAGTATTGAACTAAACTTTGGAAACTTTAAGAGGTTTGGTGCTGAATAGCGCAGAAGAATTCATACAATAAAATAAAATATACAGAATGTTCAATTGAAAAATAACATGCCTTTAAAGCAATATTGCTCTTATTATATATCAATTATTTATGGCGATTTCGGGCAAGATTGGTACCGTTCTTAAATATTTTAAATGACCTATCTTGCAAATATAATCCTTCCAGCAAGATGGGGCACCTGCTCACTTTTTAGGGAAACTATTAATATTTTTTAGTCCAACTGTATTTTCAGTTACTTTTCAGGCTCTTGTGATCTAATACTTGCTAGATATCTTTTTTCATCACGTTTAAACTTTTGATTTTTATATAATTTACTGTCATTTTTTTTTATTTTCCTTTTATATAATTACCTGTAGAACAAAATGGCAATTTTATTTCTATTAAGTTAATATATTTTACTACTTGCTTTTCTAAAAAACATTATGCTGTGATTTATTAACGATGTATGCGATTAAGTTCAAATATGCCAGTACACGGTTTCTTCTTTACATACTTTATTGTTAATTGGAAATTGTATTATATTAATTGCGCCAAGGCAAACCATTCAATGAGAAAGTGTAGATAACTATAACTTTTTTATAATATTGTATATAAATAATATAGGTTGATGACATTTAAGTAAAAATTACCGGGATCGCCCACCATACAGGAAACATTAATGCCAACATTTTAATCAATTTAAAAAGGTTCAATATTTTATATACATAATTAATATTTGAGAAATCAATTTATAAACGTGCTTTTAATGTAATAACATTTTTTTTATATTACATTATTTACAGATATATACTAAAAAGTATATTTACAACTGAATCAAAATAAAGCAAAAAAATATGGGTTCGTTTCCGATAAGGAAGTAAAACGTAGGTCCTGCGACAATGCGATGTTTGTTGGAATTTCTCCGTGAGAGTTTTCGCCCAAAAACAAATAAAAATTGAAAAGTACTTTAATAATCAAGGAATAAGAAATAACAAAATTGTAAAACGCTATTAAAGGTAACGGTGGCAGTTACTAACACAATTAGAACTCGTTTAATGAATAAAATAACAAGGTAAAGAAAATACTGAACGTATTTTACGGTATATTACTTCTAGAAACTAAAGAAAGTGAAGCTTCATGAAAATTTAATTTAATAACTTTTTATAGATGTTTACTTAATTTGAAATTCTTCTTGTTTATTTGAAAGTGTTGCATGTTTATTCTGTTTTTAAATTCCTCGTCAGTAACAAAGCTATTAATTTTTACTATACAGGGTGGTCCAGACCACCCGTACACCCCTTTTAAAATGCGGGGGATTAAAAATTCTTAACAAGACGATGGGTGATCTTACTAAAGTCGATGTGCTCTATCGAATGACGACAAGAAGAAACCCCCCTGACCCCCCTTGTAGGGGATAAGGGGGGCAACTTTAAAAATTCAAATGGGAATCCCTAAATTTTATTGCATATTTAGATACTACTCATCAAAATATGAATAATTTATTTGAAACATTTTTTCATTTTGGCAACAGGTGGCGCTGTAATCGCAAAAACCGACTTTTTGCATTTTCCGTTGTCTCTGGCATATTTACAGGTGCAAATAGCAGTTTTTCATATTTTTTTACTAAATCGTAATGAAAAATCTTTGCTAATGTGAACTTTCATGAGAAAAGATTTTACGTTACGATGAAAAACCGAAATTCTCTCCCTAATGTGTTTTCGACAAACAAATTTTTTTTCTTGCATTGTACGTGACAACAATTTTTTTCTGAAATTTCTAGATCGTTTTTTAACCTTAACGTCTACTTATTTATTTATTGCTTAATCTTTTTAATCTTTATCTGAATATTTATTTTAAGCATATGTAATTAATAAAAATGATCGATAAAACATTCTAAATTGTAATCTGTTCTGCATATGGCAAAATCATATTTAAATCGTACTCATTTAATATTTAATTTTAACAGAAAATAACTTGCTACAATTCTTTACTTCGCAATTCTATTTAAATAGCGTATGTAATTGTTGAAAACCAACTTTTCAAATAAATAATTTTTATTTCACAATTTAAAATTTTATTCGTTTAAATTATTCTTACTTTATGGCCTGAGTGGATGAGATATCCATATTTCAACATTCATTGCTATACGCTAAAAGAAAGATAACCACCGAAATTTAATAGCGAATTACAAAGTGAACTTCTCGTTGGCAGATTTTTGTAATGCACCGTGACTTGACATGTTTTGAAGTAAAACCATCTTTTCCAGTAAAATCTTGGAAAATGCTGTTAGAGTGGAACACAAATTCTAACAACATTTAAGGCAAAAAAATTATTGTTATCACGTACAACGTTAGAAAAAATCTGTTTGTCGAAAACACCTTAGGTAGAGAATTTGCGTTTTTCATTGTAACGTAAAAATCTTTCTCATGAAAGTACACATTAGCAAAGTTTTTTCATCACTATTTAGTAAAATATAGTAAAAAATATGAAAAACTGTTATTTGCACCTGTAAATATGCCAGAGACGGCGGAAAAAACAAAAAGTCGGTTTTTGGGATTACAGCGCCACCTGTTGCCAAGATAAAAAAATGTTTCAAATAAATTATTCATATTTTGATCAGTAGAGTCCAAATATGCAATAAAATTTAGGGGTTCCCATTTAAATTTTCAAAGTTGTCCCCCTTACCCCCTACAAGGGGGAATCAGGCGGTTCCATTCTGGGGTCATTCGAAAGAGCACATCGACATTAGTAAGATCATCCTTCGTCTTGTTAAAAATATTTAATCCCCCGCATTTTAAAAGGGGTGTACGGGTGGTCTGGACCACCCTGTATATTATTAATATTTATTTTTATTCGAAGTTTCAATGAGAAGCTTTTCGTATTAATAAAGGCCTAAAATTGATTTATCTAAAGTTGTATTTTATATTTACTTTATATTTTCAGCAAATCGGGTTCGATAAAAATGTTCCTATTAAATTAATACCCTGAATTAGTGTTCTATATTCATTAATTTAGTATTTAATTCTATGTTACTCAAATTTTACATACTAAATTTTACATTGATCATTTTAAAATTCTGTGTTACATTTTCCAGATTATATGAATTGCAAATTAAATATTCTAAATTAGATTCTATTTTTTACAGATGCCGTTCTAATTCTAAGTTTCTAGATTTTTATCTTGATTATTAAATTTCAAAATTTAAATTCGCACATTCTTACGTATACTGTAGATTTTAACTGCAACTCGGAATTAATTAAAGAAATTAATTAATTAAATTTAGAATGTATGTAAATATAAGTTGAAATGTGCATTCTAAATGTCTAATCTGTCAGGTTGTATTGACACCTACAACACATATAAAATTTTATTTAAATTTAAATTTAAAAATTTAAATTTTTTTACACCTTTTTAAATTCTTACATAACAAAATTCTAAATTAAGATTTTAAATTATCGATACAGAATTCTAATTTTTAAATATTTATTTTAAATTTTAACATGGTCGAGTAACAATTCAATATTTAAAGTATAAATTCTAAAATTGTAAATAATGGATTTAAAATTCTTATTTTTAATTCTAAATTAAAATTGAATCTTACTAATTTAAATTTGTAATAATAATAATTTATTTTTTGAATTTCTATATTAGTTATCAGTTTGAAATTTCTAATTGTAATTTGACATGCTAAATTTTATATTCAAATTCTTAATTTTAATTCGAAGTTTCCTACTAAATACTTAATATTAATTTGCTAAATTCTATATTTTTTATGTCGAAATCTGGTACTAAATTCTTAATATAAACTTTGAATTCTACATTTACAATAAATTGTCTATCTTCTAATTTTAAATTATGAGTATTAATCTAATATCCAATTCAAATTCTGAAATTTTTTTCAACTTTTATATTTTAAAATATAAAATGAAATATGAACTCCGCATGTAGTAAATTGCATATTTTCAATTGTTACAATTTTTGTCCGCAATTAAAACCTGTTATAGTAATTGTGTCTATATAGAAATACTAATTCTCACTACTGATTTTCAACTGTTAAATTTTAAAGTCTATGCTAATTTGAAGATTTTAATTCAAATATTGCTTTATAAATTTGTAGTTTTAAAGTTTTATGAATTTTAATTTCAATTCAAAATTTACAATTAAATTTTATTATATTGTAAGTACTTTCTACATTCCACATTCCCTTTTGCAATATAATCTCCTAAAGAAGCCCCATAAAATTATTATCAACGAACATCTTCTCTGTTCTCAATATTACATCGAACAAACTCGGAAATCGTTGTTTGTCCCTACTTTGGCCATCTTAAACTGCAGGGTGTCTGCAATTCTTTAGATTCTCAGTTGTTTACTTTTCGGGATTATCTTGAAGCGACGACGCAGCAGCTGAAGCACATGTACAAATTATAACTTAGCATTCTAATTATCGTCTATTATCTTAAACAATGCACAGAAACTTAAAGCTTAAAGGAATTAAAAATTTAAAAAAGGCATACCTATTATTAATTTTATATTGAAGCAAAGGTAGTCTGCTATTCAGCAGCAACAGATGCAGTCGATCAATAGTTACTACATTTTATTTTGGTTTTTTTTTGTGTAAATCTGTAGTCAGTCTGTGTGATGATGGACTTTTTTCTTCGATTACATTAAATTAACATTCATGAAACAACTGCGGTTTGAGACTTATGGGAAATGGTGGCTGCGGTTTTTGTTTATTTTTTTGTGAAGGATTTATTCTGAATGGAATATGTGAACAGAATATACAACTGCTAATTTATTAAAAATTGTAATGGAAAAAAGACTCATTTAAATTTTGTCGATAATGCTATTAATATAAGTAGGTATTTATAATTTGCATTCAAAAGTCTCATTCATCAGTGTCTATTACTGAATGGAAAAGTAAAAGCGACTATATTAAATTTTAATAATAATATATAGTCTAATAATTATTAGACATAATTTAATTGTTTATATTATAAATAACCATATTTCAAAGAAATCAGCGAGGTGAGTTTATTACAGCATTGGTGCGGTAATCTATTGCGCGAAGCTGAAGAAAAACATTTTTGAAACTTAAGCTATGAAACATTGCATTTTTTTTGTTGTCCGAGTTTAAAAAAGGCGCCGATGCCGTAAAACTTATTAATTTACATAAGGATACATAAATATCGTACACCAACTCCGTGGACCCAACTTCAACTTCGAATTGAAGCTCACTCAGCTCTTACTAAGCCACTTACCGCACTAGTGCATTAAAATTTGTCATTTAAAAGCCTGCGATGAAAATGCTTTACTGAAAGTTCTAAAGATCGTAAATAAGTCTTACGGGATTTATCTATAATCTCTTCAAATATATTTTATCTTTATTATTCAGGTTTCTCCTTGTCGAAACACTATTGAAGCTTCCTTAGAAGATCTTTATTTATTCCTAAACGCACACTTGGAAATAGGAAGAAATCATGCAATTCTAAGTTGGGAAAATACGCTCAGTGATATTTAGTGATATATTGATATTTACAATGGAAGGTTTCCAAATGTCCAATCAGCTTTGATCTGAAATTGAACAAAAATTGTAGAAGTGTCAAGTTTAAGAATACCTGCATAAAGTAATTCGCCTGGAATATGAACCATTCGTCTAATGAAGAGCCTCATAAATGGGTAGATCGCTTGGCCAAAAAAAATTTAAAAAAAGAAAAGTTTATAAATTATACATTTTAAAATTATGTGAGCCCATTATGGAAAATTCTTGCAGACCTATTGGTCGCGAGTTCAAATCCCAAGGTGACCATTTTTAATTTTTTTTATTTATTGTATTTTTGATTGAAACGAAATTTCTTAATAGTGAAAAACAAATAATTTCTAAAAATTAGAAAATAATTAAAATTAATCGTTTACTTTCGTTGTAAACGTTTATATCATACAGCGTGTCATGAGTTAGAACGCATTAATTCTAAGGGGTGATAGAAGACACCAAAAGGAACAAAAAAGTCTTGTACAACTTTGTTCTAGAACGTACTACTTTTTCAGAAAAAATAAGAAAGTTGGAAACTTTAACATCATTTTGCCGCGTTAATAATAGTACTTTAAGTATGGAACTTTGTCTGCAGATACATCTCTCATCTCATCTACCACAACAACACACCTTAATAACGTTTTATCCTATCGTATGTCTTTTCCGCGTAAAATTGAATTCTGTTTACAATTACAAATTCGTTTTACTCAATTAAGAAACGTGACAACCCTGTAAAGTTTGTAATAAAACTTGCTCCACATTCGCACAAAATGCTGATGTGGAAGTTTCTTGACATTGAAATAAAGCACGTTTTGTTTAGAACTTTGCAATTTAATGATTTAATGAAGAATATTTGGGTCAATGCCTGTTCGCAGCTGTGTAAATAATAACCTTTTATTATTAGAGTGAGATAATACTGAGTTGGTAGTTTGTTCAACTTTGAAATAATAATTTGTCAATAAAGCACTTTGTTTATCTAATAACAGATTTTAATGATTTTATAAGAGAATATCTTTTAAAGAGAAGATTTATCTAATTTAAATTAGATAATTAGGTTAAGGGATTTTGTTGACACCTCGTTTTGGCTACATTAAAAAATCTTTAATTTTATGGTAATTAGGTGCTTTAATCAATTTCGTTTACATAAGATAGTATTTTTTATTAAAAAAAAACAAATACGCCAAGAAATTTTGAAAATAATCAGGAAATTAATAAATATAAAATGTAGATCAATTATTGTTTTATTTTTACAGTTGGTTTGTTATGAATCAGCGTGACTTTAACGTACAACGTACAAATTTTGTTTATGGTGCCGATTACAATTTTAGTAGAATTAGTCACCCGTCTAATCTGCTTCGGATGTTTATTATTTTTAAAGAACGGCTGTCATCATCAGTTTGTTTGTTTGATTTTCTAAATCAAGGTCAAGACCCAGCTGCGATTATACTTATGCTAGGTTGCCAGATATGGCAATGGTTTTTCTAAATTACTCAAAAGCTTATTAACATAGAAAAAAAGTTATTAAGACTTTTTTGTTCCTTTTGTCTTCTATCACCCTTTAAAATTAATGCGTTCTAACTCATGACACTCTGTATAAAATATATAGAAATAAGAACAATTTTAGCGCTATCTTTTGGTTAAAATTATGATCAATTCCGAACTTATCATAAAGGAGGGATTACGAAAAATTGTTAATTACATATAATCAAAATATTCAACCTTAATCTTTTTTAATCTAAACCAAAAGCATTTAAACGTCTCAAATTAAAAAAATAAATTTTTCAAACTATGTATGATCAAAAAGTCTTTGGATCGCAATAGCCATGGAATGTAAAAACCATCTATAGAATTATTTACTTCTACAGCCCGTAGTTTTTGTGAACTGTACGGAGTAGCGCCAACGTATCTTGAGTAGCGCTAATGGAGACACAGCCACTTGTGCCAAGAAAATACGACGCGCTGACACCGCTAAACAGAGCCCCATAGTACACAAAAAATGTTAAGTTAGCGTGCGCTATTATTGTTTCTTGTGCTTGCAGTTATTTTAAGTATTACTTAATATTTAACATTTATAAAAAGAACACAGAATGGAATTTATTTGAACTAATATCTATTGACATGACAGTTGTGAAGTAAATGTCAAAAATAATAGAAATAAATATTTTCATAGATAGTTTGTTAATTTCATGGCAACCCTGATCCAAAGACTTTTTGATCATACTATATTATACAAATTAAAATTATTTAATAGTTTTAAGAACAACTGTTGCATTTAAATATTTCCATAAATTATGCAAAATACTCTACAGGTGTTTCGGTTTGTTAGACCTTTTTCAAGTGATACTCGTAAGCTTCTATGAAATTATTTATTAAGATTTTTTTCAAATATAAAAATTAAAAAAGTTACGACCTTAGGATTTGAACTCGTGATTGATTGATAGGTGTATAGATTTCAAAGCAAGGGTTTGCATCCAGGCCACGTACTGTCTTATTATTTTATTTTTTTTGTTTTTAAAATTTTAATTTTTTAATAACATTTTTTCTATAATAAACTACGTTTATTTAAATGCTAGAAAAATCTGTTGCTTCTTTTCATGCTCAGCATTTTGCATTCGTGGATTGACGGTAGCACCATTAAGGTTGATCCTCAACTATCAGATTTATATCCCCACATTCAAAAAGTTTGAAAAAAATTGTCAATATCAGGTACATGTGGGTCTATAACATATTAAAATTTGAAATAATTTTATGTCATTGTTTTTGAAAGATTACAAAAACAAAATAAAAAAAATTTCATTATAACTACAATAAAACGTACTCAAATTTTTTGAGATTTTTACAGGTAATTCTTTATCTATTAAGAATAACAAAAAATTAAGAATTTTTGAAATATATAAAAATTATAGATTTTTTTAAAGATTTTTACTTTGTTTTATATTTATAGTAATATTTATATTAATTATAGATTTTTTTAAATTTTCACTTTGTTTTATATTAACTCTACATAATAACAGTCGTAGAAATAATCCTTTGTTAAATATCTATCACATTTTGTAACATTGTTTTGATTGTATTTTCAAAATCTGCATTTTATAAACGCTGCACTCAAGTAAATATGCAAATTTCTGCAGTATTATCAAGTAGCCTTACTGCATTCCATCTAATACTAAAAGTTCGAAAGAATTTTGTACCTATAATTAAGATTTTTTGACTAATAATTTTGACTGAGGACCAACCTTAAGCAAATTTTCAATAAATTTAGTTCTGTTTTGACCCCCCTCCCCCAGTATCCCAAAACAAAATGTTTGTGTAACTTGTTAAGTAATTGTTGAGGCAGTCGCGTGGACATGTAAGAAATAGGAGCGTGTTAGCAATGGAATGTCCAGACATCATTTTACGTCATTTTACTTTGACAAGCTTGGAGGACTATATAATACTTATTGTCTCTCATCTTTTTTGCGACCATCCTTGAACTACTCATGTCGCTTGAAAGCTTGTGTACAGGATTTTCAATGATACCAATATTTCTTCAATACAAGCAAAGATTTCTTCGCTTCTTCAACTTTAAACCGGTCATGCTTTCGGCACCGCACAACTACAATATCTATTTTGAATTCCTATGAGGTAGATAGATAGTCCCGTTCAATGCGAAAGATTCAAAGTGAATAACGCCTCCCAATCGTCCGTGGTTGTAATTGATGCGTTTAAAATCGCCTGTCTTGCCGAGTTCAGTCTTTAACTAGGCATATCTCACGTTTCTAAAATTATAAATTACCAGAAACATTATACGAGAGTGCCTTAATTAAAAAAATTGGAACAGGAACAGAGAAGACTTCTGATTGGTCTATCAATATATAAAACTCGTTAATTATTGCATATTTCGCTAAATAATTATATTACCTGCTCTTGACTTTTGGTCTAATGAACTTTTGATTCAATGATATTTAGCCTAACGGGACTTTTGATCCTATGAGACTCTCTGTCAATAGGAACTTGTGATCCTTTTGATATAATAGAACTTTTCGTTCAATGAGGTATTTTATCCTATGGGACAAATGAAATGCAAAGCGTGGCAAATATTATCAAATTATTTCTTGGCGAAGAAATAACACTAGTGCTAAATGTTTTACAATAGAGTTAGTTTTGTTTTAGTTATTTACGATACGAGTGCGGGAACACAATGTTCCCGCGTGAACGCAGTTTTGAAGCACGAGCGACCGAAGGGAGCGAGGGCCTTCATATGCGTGAACGCGGGAACATTGTTCACGCAAGAGAATTGTACAATACTTTTTGAAACGAACGTAGTCATTGTTATAAATGTCAAATAAAATTTTTATCTGATTTCACAACTTTTATTTAAAAAAATAAACCAAAGCAAGTCATGACTGCAATTGACAAATGTGACAGATTGTTTTTCGGCAGAAATTTTGCAGTAAAAAAGGTATTTAAATTTTGCAAGGGTTGGCAGTTGGCACCACTGAGTGTTTCCCGGTTTACTTAACCGGGAAACAAGTGTTCCCGGTTGACTAGACAGTGCGTCGAACACTGCTTTCTAGATAGTGAGTTCAAAAAGAATTTTTTAAGTTAATTCAGTTAGTGCATTTTAGTTGAACTAAAAGTACTATTAAAAAGAAGTCCCATTGGATCAAACGTCCATTAGACTGAAAGTCCTGTTGAGTGAATGCGTCATTGGACAAAAAGTGCCATTGAATCAAACATCCATTAGACTAAAAGTGTTGTTTGACCAAAGATTATTGAACTAAGAGTTCATTAAAGTCATTGGCCGAAGAGTCCCTAATCCGTATATTACATACATTATTCTCTTACATTTCTATAATGGTCTTTTTTCGTGAAAAGGTTTTTCTATTTATCTTTTGGTGACTAATATCGATTTCTCATTGAAGTTGTAACGAAATGTGATATCGTGAGCTTTTAGCGTGACAAAGCTACAGTAATTCTAAAGAATTAATGATTTCTGAATGACAAACTCAACATACTAAATTTGATAGTTATATTAAAACAAATTATTCACCTTTGGGGATTTTGGATTTTGATAACAAACCACTATACCATTTACATTATTGTTCAAGTTTATCTATTATCAGACATTCTCTGAAAAATTACATAAACACATGAGTAAGTAGGGATCGCCAGAATTAGTTAACGTACACGTTATCATTCCTGATTTGATATCTTAGTTTTATCGAAATTTCCAGGCGTTTTATTCATATTCTACTATAATTGGCATTTTCACCAGTACGATTGATGCCTTGGAGGCAAATAGAATTGCAGTGGGGAGTTAGTTATTAGTAGTAAACATAACCTTCTTGAAGTCACATGTCATTAACTGTCAAACTGTGCAGCTAAAACTTCTGATTGGTTTTTAAAATATTATTTAGTATATTATAAACCTTTTTAGTGTTATTACTCAAACAGGATGCAAGAAAATATTCAAAAGGTAAGAAAAGAAGATCAATTTTATAACATTTTTGAGTTATTGATTCTCATTAACCTCAAATTTGTAAATGCCAATCTTACCATTAGAAGATTTTGAACAAACTAAGGCTTTTTAGATTTTTCTAAAAATTACAAACTATTACATTTATAAGTATATCCTCCCACATTAAAATATCGAGTATAAAATTGCAAATTAAATTAAAAACCAAAACTCAGCAAAATTAATTATGTTTAAGCAACCTTATAATATGTATGTAGACTTGTTAACAGTTCTTTGTGCGAAACAAAAAAAATGTCATAATGAAGTTCCGTTTTGATTTAAATTATTTCGTACCTTCGGGTAAAAGGGGGTTCGTCGAACGACTTTCCCACTCGTAATAATAGTAGTAGAAGCTGACCTACTGACTGGTAGAGGAATATTCTTTTTACTCAGAAATTGATTATCGCCGGCAGTTGATCTTCTGCTTTTGCAGTAACATTTTCGTCGACCTACTTTTTTTTGCTTATACAAAATCGTGCATCGGGGTTAGTTTTGAAACGGTTAAGACCGTTCAAGACAAGATTACTATACTTAATTATATAGAGTTTGTAGTTATGCCACCTGCTGTTATTAATGTAAGTCTATGACTATCTTTTATTATGTTGTTAGTTGTTATTAGAAAGAAAAAGATTTATATTGATTGTTTATACAGGGCGTTTGGTTTAAAACTGCTGAGTTTTATACCAAACTAACGAAAATTAATAATTTACTTAAACTTATTATTTATTTAAACTAATAAACTGAAATAATATTTAATAAATAATTTAAAATTGTATTTAAATAAATATTTTCCTTTTAATTATTTTAAAAATTAAATTAAATTTAAAAATCCATCATTCTAAAAATACCCTATATTAAAATCCATAAAAGTCTACATATAATTCTAAATTTAAATTAGTTTCAAATCAAGTAAAAACTGCTTTCCTAATATAAAAATCGAATTCAAAAATGTTAAGTCTATCATACGGGGACACACTGTATAAATTTTGTTTATCGATTTAATAGATCAATTTTAATAAAAAGAAAAAATGTTTGCTTTGACGAGCAAGATAATAAGTTTTAATTAAATTTAAAATCTATCTATCGAGATATTGAAATTTATTTGTTATCTATTAATTATATCTTTTAGTAAGATGACATAAAAAACCAATAAAACACCACTTTATCGATGCTAATTCTTAATTTTTAATAATAAAATTTAATAATTATTATTAAATTTATAACTTATTTTTTAATAGATATACCACAATTTCCATATCAAACCACTTAATTTAATATTTCTATTTCTTTAATATTTATTTAAAGACAATATTCTAAGTTGTAATGTGTCGTCATTAAGACTAATCTCTTTTAAACAAATTTATTTTAAACAATATTCGTGCTACTTGAAATAATTTTCTTTTTTTAGGCAAAAACAAGTAGCAGAACACTATCATCTTCATGTGTAATTAAAAGAATAAACTAACTGAATAGTTTAACTATACAAAATGCATTCTTTTCTCCAAGTACTGTTAAAAAGAAACCATGTCTGCTTAGAAAATAATTAAAAATAATTAATTTGGGAACTTAATTAAGTGATTAAATATTTATTACAGTTTGTTTATAGTGTTTGATATTTCCGTTTTAACGGTTATTATTAAGAGCTGCGTTTTAATAATTTTTAAATAATAGAGTTAATTGTTTTCTTGTGTTTAACAAACAGTATATGTATATTTACATATTTATGTTGAAAATATGTTAAAATATATGTTAAAGAAAAGGAAAATTATGAAAAATATAGTTTATAATAACCTACATGTTTTTTTAAGAAATTTAACGAAATATCTTTATAGGTCGCGATGGCGACGAGTTTGGATACCGATGCAATCAGAGAAGCGTATGAAGATGTAAGAGCAGATAGTTCCGAAACACAATGGTAATGTATTTTAATTTTAGTATAAATGAATGTATTTTCAAGATAAGCTCATTTGTTTATTAGAAACAATGGTTTTTTAATTTTTCTAGAGCATGAATCTCATTATTTGTTATTTATTATACAAAACGACTTTACAATTCAATTTTTAAATTTGCTAGGAAACCCTGTATAAGGTATATTAGATACAAGAATAGACTTACGTAGTTATATATATATATATATATATATATATATATATATATATATATATATATATATATATATATATATATATATATATATATATATATATATATATATATATATATATATATATATATATATATATATATATATATATATATATATATATATATATATATATATATATATAATTAAATTAATAGCAAGATAAAATCTATAAGAAGGAATGTAATTAATGTGTCTAATGAAAAAATATACAGGGTGCATTTTAATTGAAGGGTTTTGGCTGAATGGTAGATAGTTGGAATATACTAGAGCAAATCTTCCTTATAAAGTTTGTTCTTCAAACGAATAGTTTTCGAGAAAATGAAAGTTTTATTAAATTTCGAGTCCAACCCTGTAACACTAACCTGCCTTAATTTGTACAAATTTAATTTGAAAATGTACACTTTTAGATGTACCTGCCTTTTAAAAATCGTTGTTGTATGTCACATAAAAAAGCTAATTTATTACGAAGTAGTAAATACGTTTTAGGAATATGATTCGATTTGTGTTGATATTAATAACAGATGTTGCAAAGAAACATAGCATTTATTTTTTTACCCTAGCTGTAATTGTAATTAGTAATTACGTATTGTTATGTTGGTTTTCCAATTCGTTTTTTATCGTAATTGGGTATAATTAACTCTTACACAAGTGGTGTCATATTTCCAACGTTTTCATGGCAGATTAGAAATGTAAGAACACATTTAAGGAACTTTTACACAAATTCAGATGACAATAATTTCTGAAAACTGGTAATTCGATAAACAGATCGTGGCAGATTTGAAAGGGATGCGGTACTTTTCCTTCTGCGAATTGTTAATACGTATTCTGTTTAATATTTAAAATATAACTAAAGTTCTTTTCATTGGGGTAGACTTTCAGAAAAATCATATAAAACTGTTTGTAATTTCCGTTTTAAAAGCATACAACATATGGTAAGTATTGTCAATTAACTCTCTGTATTGCAACCAGTTTGGGTTTGTCACTTGAAAATAAAATAAAGATTTATACATTTAGTAAAATCTGGAGTGTTTTTTACATCTAACTAAGTATCTTCGGAATGAATTAATTATTACATCACGTCATTAATTATTACGCTGTTTTAATCGATAGAAATGATGGTATTATACCATTACCATACCATTGTTATTTTTAAAATGAACGATCTTGTACGTTTTTAACAGTTTAATTGTAGCTATGCAAATGAATAATTTCGGGATAAGGACATGTCATGTTATTAATTGCTATGGTCATCTGACTATACTTTCATCCAAAATGTTTAAAACCTCTATTGATGATTTTATTTTATTGATTTAATGGTTTAATACCAGGTTAATATTATTTAATAAACATACATATTTTCATTAAATTTTCTTCTTCTAAACAGGTATATGTTCGTCTAAGATTTATTTTATTGCATGATCATTCAAATAAACAAAGTGCATTAGAGTAACAATGAGAAAATTGTTAATATAGATATTACCATACAAACAACCTATTTATATTATTACCTAAAATAGAGACAGAAAAAGTTTAGCTTAGAAACTAAATAATGAAAATAATTGAAGAATATGAATATAAAAATAATAAGAAATGTTTTTTGAGATATAAAAAGCTTATTATTAAAATCTGATAAAAGATGAGAATATTATAGATATTTCTAATGTAAAAGTGTAAAATAATTGTGGCCAACATTATGAAGATATATTAAAATAAATAATAATAAAGATAATTATTGAAGAATTTAAGTGGTGTTCTTGTATTTATTTCGCATGGTAAGAAAACAAGACAGAAAAATTAAAAAGGTTTAAAACTTCCTTAAAATTGTAAACCGTTAAACATTGCATTGGTAAAACATTGGCCGACAGATGGAATTAATTTGGTGCATTAAAATGGGACTTTATCATAAATAGTAAGACTGCAGATTTTGTATGGAAGCTACAATAGAAGGTGGTGGCAAAGAAAAATATTAATATCCTTTTCTTTAATAAATAAAGTGAAATTTAGTGATTGACTTACAGGTTAGTTTTGAGTATTGTCTGGTATAAATAATTTTATCCATATGGTGTAAACCATATGCAAATTGATTATTTGAATGAGTTTTATCTAAGAAATTAATTTGATATTCGATAAATAACATATTATAACAGATGAGAGCATTACCTGACATTAGAATAATATGACATTTTAATTTTATGTGTCAAACTTATAAGGTTGTGTTGGTCAATTTTCAACGAGGTATTATCAAATGACATTGACTGGGTCAAATGATTTAATTGATATTATAACAAAAGGTAATAATAATTGTTTGCTATAAAGTACATCTTAGTAAAATAAAAATTTTCAATTGTGGGAAACAATACACAGTCACAGAACCCAATTTATTTTATTCAATGTCTAGTTGTATATCAAACAAATATTCATTTTTAATAAAACAAACAAAGAGTCTCAATGTCGGGGGAATAAAACCATTACATAATATTTCGTTTTACAGCAATTTTAACTGTTAATTGATTTTATTAAGCTACCGATTTACTTACCCAATTACAATTCAAATTCATTATCGTTAATAAGAATAACGATTTGCTACCTAATACGCAAATGCAGTAGTTGTAATAATAACAAAAAGCCCCTTTTTATTTAGGCACTGTCATTATTTAGTCTACTTGACAAATGTATGTATTTATTATTACCTATAAAGAGTTTAAATAGTAAACATCTTTTTGTTTGTCATAAATTAAATGAATGATCAGCATAGAAATAATAGCTCCTCCAGGCACAGGGCCGTCTTCAGTTTGCTTAATTTTCTGGGCGTCCAACAATTTTTAGTGAAAATATATTTTTGAGATGGTGCGGAATTTTATGCATTTTTACCTTCTTCCTTTACAGATATGTTACCCATTAAGCCAAAACCCTTTATATAAAAAACACCCTGTATACATAAAAAACCGGAGACGACCAACATTTTTTGTCTTCATACATTGATTATTAACCCCAAGATTATTTAGAGTTTTTAAAAATAACAGTATAAAAAAATTTACTATTCACGATAAGTTAATTTAAAGATAAAATTATTCGAATACACCTATTTAACACAGGCTAGGCTTAAATACAGGCTAGATTGCTTATAGCTAGATGAGATTAAGCTTCAATATGTTTGAACTAGCCAATGCCAGACGAGTCAAAAACTTAAAATCTGACCGACACAGCATAAAAGTTCCTTTAGATAATAAATTCGACAGTACAATATTATTTATTTGTCTCTTAAGATTTAGATTTTTTAACAATACAGGTAATTTTATTCTCTAAGGGCCGATCTATTCACCTCTTTTTAAATTTATCTGGAAGTTAGTCGCTATAGTTACAATTGTTCCCAGAATTGTATCCATGACAATTAACTAGCAGATACAGTTACAAGGAGGTGAATAGATCGGCCCTAAATGTTGTAAGGCTAATGATAACAAAAATTAAAAGCAATATTGACTAAAAGATGTTCATTTCTACCAGTTGCTATATTAATAATAATAATATTTATTTTTACGGTAAATATACCTTTACAAACATTAGTAACATGCAGGTAATAAATGATAATATTATTAATAACAATAAAACAGAGTGAACAATAATAGTAGTAATTACATGTGTAATATTTGGCGCAAACTATTCCTAAAACGATTTACCGATATACCACAAAAGTAGAATTCCTTATACTCATAAGCATATCTCGAAATTCTTGAAATAGGTGAATTGTAACCATAAGACGTACGGTGATAATCAATATGCAAAAGGGAGGAATTCCTTGTGGTATATCCAGGAATGTGAAAAGAAAACATATTAACAACATCAGGACAATCAATTAGGCCATTAACAACTTTAAAAAGAAAGTATAAATCATGAAACGTACGTCTAACTTGCAGAGAACACAAACCAAAGTACTTAATTAGATTGACATAATTTTCTCTGTTATAAAGGACATTAAACTTAAAACATAAACGTTTTATAAATCTTTTCTGTATGTTTTCGAGTCTGTTAATACAAGTAGAAAAATATGGCGACCAAATCATTGAACAGTATTCCAGCATTGATCGAACAGGTGAACAAAAGAGAATTATTAAAACTCGCAAGTGATGGAATTCATCAGATTGCGTTAAAACAAATCCTAACACTTTGTTAGCCCTGTTTATGAGATCATTTATATGTAAAGAATATAGAAATTGGTTATCAACAATAACACCTAGATCTTTAATGTAATGTACATTTTCTAATAATTCTTTATCCACATAATAATGACAAATACCTCTACTATTCCTTCCAGAGAATCGAATAGATTTACATTTTCCTATTGTAACGTTCTTTTTAAAATAATAACAAAAGTGCTGTTAAAAGCGTCTATTAATAAGAAATATTTATTTACAAACACTAATGAATCCACTATAAATTAACGCTATGATTATAAACCACTAAAACTATAATGAATTTCTAATACAACATTTATCTTTACATTTACTATTTATTTCGTGATACCCATCTAATTACTCGCTGACTGCCCCTCTTTTATCCGCGAAGTCGATTTTATACCCTCATATAATCGTACCAGAAGCCGCTGGAACCTACTATATATTTCTGGAAGGCGCTAGATAAACCGCGTCTGGTTTACATGCTTGGTGCGATGCGTCATTCTCTCGAATGCTGTAGAATATTCCATTTGTTGTGTGAAGAAGAGGTTCTTTCTTTTTTCTCTCTTGTTACACTATATTAAGTTGTATATCATTATGTTTACACCAATCATTAAGTCAATTAAGTTCAGATTGTAGCAGACAATCAGAAAAGTTATTTGTATTACATTTGAAAAATTTTAAATCGTCGGCATACAGCAGAAAATTACAATGTGTAAATACATGTTTTACATCGTTTACATATAACAAAAAAAGAATAGGGCCTAAGTGTGATCCTTGGGGAACACCAGAATTTACCTTGATCCATCTCGATGTACTATTATTAACAAGAACTTGCTGCTTTCTATCAGTAAGGTAAGATTGTAGCCAAGATAATAATGGATCACTATAATACCAATTTTACTTAACTTGTATATAAGGCGTTTAATGTTAACCTTATCAAAGGCTTTGCTGAAATCTGTGTAAATGCAATCAAATATATGTTGTTAATTGGGCATATTTGGAATTTTACCTTTATTTTTTATATAGCCGATGAACGAAAAATGAACGTTAATAAAAAATGTTTTTATTAATTAAACATTGTTCAAGGTTTTTTGAATTTGGAAAAGAAAAGATTCAAACTCAACCGATAATAATGTCGCTGGCAGAAGAGGAAAAACACCCGACACAATGCAGGGTAAATTTCAAAAATTCATAACTTTGCGCCAAAAAATCGTAGGCACTCGAAGTTTTAAAAACTTGACAGAAAAAGGACTGAACTTTATTGCCTTGGCGGTCGATAGGGTCCACGGTTTTTTTGGTACGCCGTACAAGCTGTTAAAAGTTTGACATTTTTTTAATCAAAAACATTTTTTTCTGCTGGCAGTCGCGGGGGGCGGAAAGGCCTTTACGTAACATTCCTTCGCACGCCCTTAAACTAGACACTTTAAACTTCTTAGTACTTAAAATCTAAATTCTAAGTACTTAAAGGTTCATCCATTTTCGTCCAAAATCCGCCGAGTTATGACGGTTTGAAATTTTGGTATTTTTGGTGCGTTTTCAAGTAGTGCGTTTTTTTCCTCGAGTGTAGATTTAACAAAATCAGAATTAAGAGACATTCTAATTCTCTTTGTCCTTTTTAATTCTTATCTGACCAATCCAACAATCTTAAATTACTATTAATAAATAAAAAATTAAAAATTGAAAATTATTTTAAATTTTAAAGTTATTTGGCGCCACACAAAACAGTTAATCACCCTAACTTGAAGATTAGCAGATTCCTGTTATAGTTGGTAAAATTACTTGCATATTTGTCGACAAGATGAGCACATTTCCATACCATCCTTCAAATTTATTTTATTTGTGATTTTTGAAAATAATTATAATTATTAATTTAATTTAATTTAATTTATTGTTCTGAGATTACAAAAACATATAATACAATAAAATTACAATATTAATTCATTTGTTATAATAATATATCTCAAGGAGGGAATTCAACAATGTTGTTCTTCCATTATTCATTGTGAGTGAACTTAATGATTATAATTATAATTTCCAATAAAAGTAAAGTAAAGTTGGGTAAATATGAGAATAATAATAATAATAAAAGTAATAATAATAATATCAGTATTGACTAATTAAAGGTGCAACATGTATCTTTCATGACGAGAGTAGATAAAATAATTGGGTTATTTGCAACAAGATTCAATTACCTTCCTTTAATTCATTCCATACAAAATAAAATTTCAAACATTTCTCCAAATAATAATAACAGCCTGAACACCAAATTTAAACACTGCACTTTCGTTTTATTTCACTTTTAGTTCACTTTGATTGTTCATTTAAATTATTAAGAACGTATAAAAAAATTAAAAATAAAACAAGATGACATTTGGCATAACCTCACTTTGTTGACATTTAAGTGAAATAAAATTCACCAATATAACCTCGAAATTTTATCAAAATAACGTACAAACTGACATGACTTCTGCTCTGTATGAAAATTCAAGAGAAAGTAACCAAAGTCTCGTGCTGTTTTTATAATAATTGGAAAACAATTGCGAATCGCTAGTGATTTTCCTAGTTAGGAACTAGATTAATTTGGTTTCTTACTAGAAACAAAACAACATCTTTCCCACCAAAACCTTTCTATCCAAATTGTTGATAAATATTAAATTAATTGTTTAAATAAATGTTATAAAATGAAAGAAGAGACTCTTTCCTTCATTTTGATGCCTAACATGGTTATAAAAATGCAAATTTAGAGTTAGGATTCATTGACAACCATCTTCAGAAATCATCAGAAATAGGTAACTAGATAAAATAATAATAATAATCAGAACTAAATATCTAATACTTCCAGTAACGGAGAATTACTGAGCTCAAGTTGTTCATTCATTAAAGGTACCCTGAGTTTGTGTTTGTATATCTCAAAGGCTTCTAAAGTGTCTAATTTGCGTTTGTTATTACAAAAATGTAGGAATTTAATATTATTTTGAGGAGTCATTGTGTGATTTTGTTCTAAAAGGTGTTTGGCGTGTTTTTCAGCATGTTTATTTTTGTAATGACGTACGTCATTTTTGTATCTACCTTAGCGACGTGTTTGTTTATAATTATATTACCTTTGATAATGACAGCATAGCTGTCGAAACAATATTGTCAGGTTATATTTTAATAAAACTGTGAAACTTTTACTAATCTTTATTTATTTCACGGGAATAAAATATATTCATATAAAATATCCCTGAACCCAAAAAAACATTGTATTTATTATTGAGAATTTTACATAATCAACAATTATATTTATAAATTAATTTAAAGCGGCTCACAGAAATATTTATAAAAAATTAAAAATTTAATTAAAATTTAAATGATAAAATTTAATATCTAACCATCACAGTATACATATATCAGAAGTGTACACAGTTTTCGAGTAAATTTAATTTCTTTAATTCTTTTTAAGAATGCAACATTAAAAAAATAAATTTATCTACTGCAATTTATATTTAACTAATTATAATAATAGACGATGTTCAAGATAGACTTATAAGTATCGAAGTCGGCGTGTTTTATTAATGTATTGTTAAATAATACACAAGCTGTTCAATCCACTAGATCAAATATGCAAATCTCGTAACATGAAGATCTCATTTTTTAAATGAGATATCCTGTATATTTATTTATATTTTATATGATTCAGTTTTTGAGTTTCTACCAATCATATAAAATATAAATATACAGGATGTATCATTTGAAAAAATTAGATTTTTATATTTAAGAATTTGCATTTGATCTAGTAGCTTGAACACCCTGAATATATTATTTAACAATAAATTGATAAAAAAATGTTGACTTAGGTATTTGTAAGCATCGTGTATTATTATAATTAGTTAAGTATAAGTTGCAATAGGAATATTTAATTTTCTTTAAATTGTTGCATTCTTAGAAAAAAAAAAATAGAAAAATTAAATTTACTCAAAAGTTGTACAGACTTCAGGTACATATTGTAGCCAAAAATACTTACAATAAAATGTAGAATCAAAAATCGTAAAAATATACACAGTGTTCTATTTAAAATAAAATAATTGACAGTAGCCGTAACAAAACGATTCACCCTGTATATACAAAAATATTACAAAATTTATTTTTTTTTGTTTATTACCAAGCAACTTTGATAACTTTGTTTCACAGCTCTTACAGTTTTCTAGATAAGGTACAGGGCCACCTTACGTGAACCATCTTATGCCTAATTGTCGCACTCTTATTATAGACTATATAGACACTGTAGAGGTTGGATATCAAACGTACCATCGTGTTAATAAAAAACTGGAACACTGTTTACTTCACGTAAACTAGATTTTCGGGGATAATATAACTAGTGTTATGATTATCATCGGTGATAGCTCGAGTTAAAACCGACGAAAATTGACCGAGTGCGAAGCACGAGTTCAATTTTCTAAAGGTTTTAACGAGTGGTATCATCGTTGATTAATCATAACACGTGTTATATTTGGTGAGAGAATATAATGAACGTTGAAAGAAAATAAACACTGAAACTTTCTGTCACTTTGACAGTAAACAATTTTATTTATTAAAAACAGGTCAGGACAGTCAACATGCGGTGATAGAATTATCATCGATTTGATAGCCTATTCTGCGAGTTTGTTTTTGTACTTTCACCAATGAAATTAATAAAAAATGTACCATGTGACACTTGAATTATATTCTCACTTATACACCATATATCTACACCAAAACCTAAGTGCACGCAGGGTCCCAATTATTAAATGAATATGATGGTACCTACTCCCAGAGAGCGCAGAACGTCAGAATGTCCGGCACTCACTTAACATTCTAATAAATAAAATATAGTCTATCTTTATACTAAATTAACGAAGATATCTACTTTTTAATATTGTCACTTTCGCAGCTATAAAATTTTGTCTAATAAAACGTGTTTCTACGATCACATTGAAAGTATGTTTTTTTTAACTTCTGGGTCACGATATTGGAATATTGTTCACTAAACTTATTTACTTCTGTATACTTTAAGCTGAAGGAAAATTTGAATGTTACAAGCAAGAATGAAATTTGTTAAATGTCGGAATTATGAACAAAGCCACTTAAAATATGGGTTAAACAAGATAATTTATGGAAATAGTAGAATTCTTGGCAGAATTCGCAATTTATTACCTCCATTTTAGTATCTATAATTCTTACTTTGTGTCCCTTGATGGTATTTATGGGACCGGTTTCTCTAAATTTGTTCAATAGGACTTTGATGAAGCACGTACAGTAACGAGCAGTTAGAAGTTAAGATTTTAATAGTAAATAGATTGCTTAAAATAGTAGTGTGTGAAATGGCCTACTGCGTTAATTGCATGCTTTAGTGTTTTACTGCACAGCACATTTTGATTTAAATACATTCGCCAGCAATGCATAATTGTAACAGTATAATTATTAAATTTCTTAACAATAAACTGCCAAAAAGTACCTCGAGTATTTTTTTGAAAGTGTGTCCCAAATCTTTGTCTTTTCAGATAGAAGAGCCAGATTTGGAGAGCAGGTGTAAGACGCTCATTTGCATTTTTCGACATAATAAGCAAGTTTCTACAATTCCCGGTTTTACCGTGACCTAACTTTCGATCTTTAAACGGGACACCCTGTATATAGTTAGTGATTTTCGTTCAAGATTAAATTCGGAGTTCAATGATACTTCAATTGTCTCAATTGTGTTTGAATAACAAGATTTTTAATTTATAAAATTTGAAGTTTTGTCAGTACATTATTAAATAAAAATGTATGTTATGTGTATCATACGCTGCGTAAATAAATACAGGTTTTTATTGACGTAACCAACCACGCTCTTGGGATTCGAAAAAAATGACTTAGGTTGGAAAATCTGATTTCTGAATTTTAAGGCCGTACAAAGATTTATCTGTTGAAGGAAACCAGAGAAAAGCATTTTTTCTTTGTTGTGATACCGAAAAGGAATAGTTTAGGTGATTCATAGCACACTAGACGCAGAAATAAAAAATGCAGCAAATGACTCGACCTGTCAAAATGTGAAAATTAATAACTAAAAATATACAGGGTGACTAATTAAGAACCGAAAACTGGGGTCACTTCCGGTGACACTTGAAATTATAAAAAGTTGCTTCAAATGCTTTTAACTAATAATTTGCTCAAGAAATTGAATCAAATAAAACCTGAATTCTTAAGTAAGTGTCTGGAATTATTTGTCTCTGGACTCGAGACAACAAAAAATTGAGTAATTTTTTAATTTCCCAGGTCAGAGACACTAATTAATGGATGCCATTAGCTGCTCTGAAAATGTAACTAAACCGATGGCTTATCCGATGTAATGCCTTAAGTAATCAGATCTGGTACAAAAACTTCATAAACTATCTTTAATATAGGTCCACCCCACAGAATAAGTTTAGTGGGATATGTTAGGCAATACAATTGTTCTGATTTGGTTAATTCATCTGTCTGAGAAAACGAGATGGAGCCCCATCTTGTTGAGAATTTATATTAGGCTGTTCATCTGTCATTTTTGACAAAGGTTACCAAGACGCAAGTTAAAAATTGTTAATGGACGACTATTATACTTCTAAGTTACCGTGTTACGTACTACACCTAGTTACGTTACCAAGACGTTTTTAAAGTCATTAAAGTCAAGGATAGATTCGATTTTTTTAACAGCAAAAAACATGCTCATACTGGTATTATTGCAATAAAAGCAAAATTAATAATAGTGTAGCCTTAGTTTGGATAGACTTTATTATACTTAGGTGTGTAGGGAGATAGGCATTGAATTTTATTTATTATTAGTAATACTTTTATTCTTTTGTTGAACGTGACAGGTATTTAATGTAGTGTAAATATTTAATATAAGAAACTATAGTAGATTCAAAGTATTCATTATAGGAATTACATTATAACAAATACCGTTTAGATCTGTATCCTATTTTAGACTCGTGGAAAATCAAAATTCAACCACCTGTCTGAAATGTTAAATAAACAAACTTTTTATGTGATTCTTTTGCAATTTAGTATGAACTTACTGTTATTTGGAACTGTTTTGTGCATTCTCTACAAAGTAGTAAAGATGTTAATAAAAAAGAGGTGATGTTTTTGGTAAAGCTTTAATGCATTTATTAACGGTTATTTTTACATCATCGTCACTATAATGCGTTGTCAATTTACATTGAAAACCAATCAACGCTTCATTTTGTATTCTTAGGTAAATATACACGATAAAAGAAATGTAAACAACCGCGGACAGGACATTATTTTAAAATTACAATAAGACAGTTTAATAAATTATGAAAGGGGTATGTTATATTGAGTTTGTTACAAATTCCACATTAACAATAATATTTGCTGATTAATTTGGTGCCCATGGCCGGGCAGTCTACACCGCCCTATTTGATTGTGATTTTTATATTATATAGCAGCGGCCTTCATCTTGCACGCCAGAGCGATCTTTAAGGACACCGGAAGTATCAGATATTTTTCACTGAATTAGACTCTAAAAACTGTTTATTAGTTTTTTGGTTTCAAAAATTACTAATAATTAAAACAAAATTAATTAATGTATAATAATAATAAATAAGCTTATAGCTTCTGGGGCCTGCTTTGCAGGTTATGGGTTGTAGTAATTATTATTATTATTGTGATAACTGTCAAACTATAATACTTTGTATTTTATAAGACTTCATAAGAATGTGACTAGATAATTTGCGTCATGTCACCATGATCACAGTTAATTTTCTCCGCACTAAAGTTTCTATATTCTTAGAATTCTTCTTAGATGGAGTTAGGGAGAAAAGTGAGAAGATTCTTAATTTTTAATACGAACAAAATAAGACGATAACATACTGTTTGCACTAGTAAGTTTGCCGTTTCTGTCATAGTAACGAACGCCATTATGATTTTAACAAAAATACAAGTGATTGACCAATGAAAAAGTGAGTTCTACAATAGATGAACAAATAGTATTAAAGCAAGTTGTCCCTACTACTAAGCTATGATCCAAAACTATCTATCTCAAGGTTCGCCATGAAAAAGAGAAACAGACAACTGAGCATGTCTAATCTTATTTTATATTGCAAACTTTAAACGAGGTTAGGTTTCGTTGTCAAAAATAAGTTTTGTTTCACTTGCATATTATTTATTGTTTATACCTGTGATACGAACTACATAAACAACTCCATAACAACCAGGGCATTATACGGGCATTATAATTCATAACGCCCGCTCATGGTTTACTTCACAATCGAAATACAAGCATTTGAATTTAAATTGTCTGTTGTTATTGTTGTTACCATCCGACAAACATAAAAATTCCTAGCTTTATAAATATATAACTAACGTCCCTGGCAACGCCAACAATTATAAATTAAAACTAATTTTTTAGTTATACATATTCTCGTGAAAAATAAAATTTTGTATGTACCACGAGCGTTACCAGATGATAATACCCATTGGGCGACTTCCATCCCTCGGGCTGGAACATCGTCGTCCTCCTGGCATTATTATCATCCTAATGCCCTTGGTACATAAATAACTATAATAGCATTTTAATATTTTACTATTATAATTCACTCAAGAACATTTTAGATTTTTTTTTAATTCAGAGCAGTCAAATAAAAAAAATAAGCAGTCAAGTAAGGAAAAATTACATCAAGGATTGCCTAGTTATTTTGAATTCAAGAAGTTAAGATTTTATTGCAGAATTTTAGCAATTAATTAAGTGTAGAAGTATTTTATGATACGTCGAACTGTCGTAAAATGTGTACTTAAACTGTGATTGAATATTTTTGTTGAGCATCCTTTTCAAAACTTCCAAAATAGTTTTCCAAATTGTAAGATCAATTATGGCCAATTTCGATGAAGTATGAATCGTAAGGAAAAAATCAAGAGAAGTCGATACCAAATATAAGAAAACTGGGTGCTTCTTGTCATATGACAGAAGTAACACCCATTTCACGTTATTTGTACGTAAATGCAGCCAACTTTTCACTAACTGTAACCTAACATTATAAAATTCTAACCTCAAAATAGCAACTTTAGCGTTGGTTTTCTCATTAATTAGGCGTTGGTGTCACGACTTTTCTTTAGATTCTTATTGTCTGAGTTAGAGTGTTATTCTAGCGTTTGCATCACTTGGAAATTCAATATAGGGATTAACCTGTGCTTTTAAAAAAATCCTTTGTAAAATTTTAATTAATTAAAGTTATTTTTTTACCTTTGTTCATTATTTAAATAGTACGCATATCCTGAAAAATTACATTTAGTCTCTTTTAAAAAAAGATTTAAATTGGTACAATCTACTTTTAAAATAAAGGTGGTACATGCAAGCGCTGGCAGATTCCATAGCACAGTTAGCCGGAGCGAACCGATACTATTCGGATTCGATTCCAGCAGGTACTCGTACTCCCGTACTTCCTAAGGGGGTTTTGGCCGTTATAGGCGTTAGCCTGTTCAGCCTGTAGGGTGGCTATTTATTATTAAAATACTTTAAAAATAAATAACTAATTTATGTGTGATCATTATGGTTATTATTATCAGCAGCATTACTCTCGCATCGCTCTGCACTTGTTGTTCTCTTCGATAATTCCGAAACAGCATGCGATATCAGCATGCAGAACATGTTGGTATGGGCGATAACGTTGGTTTGGTGATTAGTTGATCAGGGAATAAATTGTTGAAATAATTATTTGTAATGATTGTAGTTGGCCTGATTGGTTGATTGGATGATGGTGTTTGTCGATGGTTGAGGTTTGTTGGATGATGTTGAAGTTGAGTCGGGTCGAGTTGAGTTTGCAACCGACGTTTTTTAAATGGAGTGGTTGAAATATTGGTGATGAAAAATAACAAAAAAAAACTGCTCTTGTCAGGACCACCCCCGAAATGTGGATTTCGGGGTGTCCTTGTGTGGTATCAAGCGATGAGTCGATTCCGAAGTCATTACTCAGCCAGCACACTGACGTCATAATGTCGTCGTTTTTTCGGCAGTAACGACGTCAAATTGTTGTAAAACTGACATCATTATGTCACAGCCCAAAGACGTCACTATAAGAAGTCATTAAAACGTCCTATACTACGATTAAGACAGGAATTATAAATAAATAGTTGAATATTTGGAAATAACATTTATTATATATTACAGTCAAAACATCTCTATATTGTGACCACCTGCTTAATATGACCAGTATTCCTTGGCCCCTGTTAAAATAATATATTTTTAATAAAACTTGTACGTATCGTATTGTACGTCCAAAAGACGTCGTTTTGAAGACGTCTACGTACGTCGCATTATATGACGTCTTATGGACATCATTTATTAGTCATATGACGTCGTCGACCAATAATGACTTAAAAATAACGTCATTATAACCTCAGTGTGTTGGCTTGGTAGTAGCTTCACCCGAGTTCTCGATTCTTGACAACAACTGCCTTGACTGACAGCTGGAGAGAAGAAGGGCGAGGGTACACTTTTATGACACATCGGCGCCCTTATCCTGGACCATAACAGGAATAAGGGACGCCAGAAATGGATTGCTCAAATGGTTTTATCGACTCACCGGTTAACGCTGTACAAACTGACCGAGCGACCTTGGCGGTTGTACAGTGGCCGCATGAATAGCATCTCTACTCGGGTTCGTGGCACCTTTCGAGATGCTAACCACACGTATGTTCACTCCAGAGACACCAAGCACAGTACTGAGGATCAGGGATGCGATGCATATATTTTCTCTGGAAACAAAACTTGATCATTTTCACTTATTGAGTACCATGGAGCTTGTAAAATCGTTTTTAATTGAGATTCCATCAAAAGAAAATTGGTGTATGGGCAGTAATTAGTAAGAGAAAAGCTATAAGGTTAATATTTTTTTAAGGATTACTTAATGTTGAAAGATTATATTAAATTAAATAACAAACTTGCTTAAAATTAATTTTAAGCAAATCAATTATTTTCTAAATAAATACAAGATTGTGCAATTGAAATGTATTTAATTTAATTGTGGAGATCAAATGCACTAATAAAAAGCCGTATGCATTGTGAGATTAGCACAAAAGAGAAATATTTAGAAAATAACGGTGATATTCCCGATAAAATCTAGTTAATATAAAAATAAACTCACTTACTGAATTGTATTTTTATAATTGTTTTATATCAAAAATATTTAATGGAGCTTAATCAATCTTTCAATTAACGCTACTGAAGGCTATTTAATATCAATATCATTACATCGATAAACTAACAAAGTTATACCCCTTTTCTCTATATTTTGTTTTTCTCGGACTTCAGTGGGTATTGAGTGATCGATTACGGCAGGTAATTAATTGCTCCCCAAGATTGCATACGTCGAACGAACAAAATCAAGGCCAGGTGATAACTTAAAAAGATAAGTTCTTATAAAAAACTTTAGCAAAGCAACGAGGGTTATAATAGGGTTATATACCCAAACTTCTTTGAGGTTAATTCTTCAAAATCAAGAGATTTCGAAGTTGGTAAGATACAAATTTCTTTCAGAAAGATAATGAATTGGAATGCGTCAGGTGAGAATTAAATATTGGTCAATTAAAGCTAGTAAAAGTGCTAATTACAAACAGCAACAATTGGGAAAGCTTTTAGAGCTTTTCATGCACATATCCCTAGATATAAGAACAAGAGAAAAACACGAAGATTTAACTGCGGGAGATCATACTCTAATGAAACGGGCTCTCCTTGGGGTAAAAATTTAAATGTAGAGTAGAATTAAACATACATATGACTCGTATGACGTGCAATCAAAATAAAAGTTCAACAAGATATATCAAAAGATATCCTAATCCTAATAAAGTATTCGTTTACAGAAGTATTTTCAACAAGATGGTGTCCCAATACACATAACAAGAAAATTTAAATTTTTTGTTGCAGTTTTACAGAACTTACATTTAAGCACAAATATGCATGTGAAAAACATTTCATCAAACATCAAGGAAACATCCTTAAATCCTGTGCCTTAACACAATTTTTTATTGTGACCATAGGCGCACGGAAGGTGGGCAAGGAGGGGCACTTGCCCCCCTGTAAATTGAGCAATTGAAATTTTATTGAAAATTTTGTATAATTTGCCGTTTTTTTCTTGGCTTGCCCCCCTAGCATGTCGTTTATTATAGGCTTGCCCCCCTAGCATGCCGTTCATTCTAGGCTTGCCCCCCTGGACAAATCTCTGGGGGCGCCTATGATTGTGACGTATTGAAAATTCTATTTTTACAATTTCATTAATGGATATGACTCGCTAATATCGGCAAGAAATTGTCGAGAAATTGGAAAAAACAAGAACAATCTTGAAATCCTGCCAAATATTCAAAAATTTACTAAACGCATAATACATATTTGTTATCAAGAGCATAATGACCTCATTTGATTTAAAAAATGTGTAAATACAAGATTTTTTATTAAATGCTTCTTCATTAATTTTTATTGAATTCTAAAAGTTCATGGGAAATATGGACTAATTATAATTAGAAATTATTATAATCATGGCCAACCTTATCGTGAATTTTTGGTTACATTTTTGCAGTAGATTAGACATTGATAAAATTAACATTTTGCTCACTTTGAATTATGTAATAAAAATTTCTAGAAATTGATGCATAATTTAAAGTCAATCTGTATACGCCGATGGTAAAGCTTAATAAATGAGATTAGATATACAGACATGGTTTATATTGTATTGTATAATAATTACACAGATCTAAAAGTATTAACAGAAACAGTGGCGTAACAAGCACTTGCAATCCATGAAGCGCGACGAGAAAAAGCCTTTTTAAATAACGTCTTCTGTTATTTATATTTTACTATTAAATATATATTTTTTATATTTTTTGTTTATATAGTAACACAAATTTGCATATTTTTTTCACACTTGAACGGGGATCAAATAGTTGTTACAGCACTGAACAAAAATAATACTTTTTATTTCATTTCGTATTTCAAACAATTCTTTATATACCACAATTAGTAATATAAAGTATATCTTGATCTCCGTTGTCAATGATACCGGAGTTCAAGACGTTCTTGATCTCCGTTGTTGGCAACGTAAATAATTTGATGTTGCATTATAGCCACATGCATGCATGCATGCTGCTTTTTATCTCCTTAGTTACGCGTATGATGACACAGACAAGGCAACTTGCTTCTTTATACAATAAATTCGGATTGATTTTAAAAGGGAGAAATTAGGATTGAAATACGAAATAAAATAAAACAACTTATGCAATACGGAGATCAAGCTTCTTTAAATCCTCGAAGTATAATGTATAACGCCTTGGCTGGCGCCTCGGCGTTATACATCTTCTTGGATTTAAAGTATCGCTTGATCTCCTAATTACATAATACTATATATTATATTTACCTTTATTATTAGGTAGTTTTTAATTAGAGGCGGCTTTCTCGTACACTCCTTATCAATTATTGTAGTTGAGAGTTTCTTGTTATTTTTATTAAAAAGTAAGATAATATTATTTATTTAAGATATTAAATACTTATATTACATTAATTGCTTTATTTGAAGTATTTATTAATCTTATAATCTATGTTAACACTTATTTATCTTCAATTACTATTTAGAGAATTTTACTGTCAAGTGTTGTTATTACTGTCATTATTTCATTTCCTAAATTGCAAATATTTGTTATTTTTAAACTTTTGTTTAAGTTGTTCCTAAAATTCGTTTTTCTATTTTGAAAAGAAAAATTAAAAAAAGTCAACGGGGAAAAAGGCGACAGACCGACAGACAGACTTCACGAATTCGGAGACGAACTTTTTGTTCGTCGAAAATTTAAGACAGCTTTTAATAAAGTATTAACCCAATTTCAGATTTATATAATTAGCATATTGACAATTTAATTTATTAAATTTTCATGACTACCAACATTCTAATAAATAGTATCAAAATATAAAATGTCACTAGGAAAATTTGACATGCGTGACAACTCTAAATAACACCGGGTTCTGTTCATATTTAGGAACTCTAGATTTTCTGTGTCAATCAATGAATTTTCAAATGTCACGTCAGTGTTGTCAACTGAAAAAATAGAATAAAAAGCTCGTTTCATAAGTCATTATCTCGTTCACTCTTCACTCGTCCTTTAGAAAACTTGCCGAAAGCGGCTCGTTTTCTAAATTTGCAATCGACTCGTGCAATAAATCTTGCCTTGTGAAACTCGTTCTTTCATATACTATTTTGTAATTCTGATGGATACATTATCTTTCAAAGACAAAACCACAGAAAAGTTTAATGGGAAATCGGGAGAGCTAATATACGTTTTGGTGACCTCTGACATGCATTGCTGCCCGCGCATTGATAAAGCTACAGTCTGAAAATCATCAATCCAGATGGCATTTTTTAAAAGAATTAGGTAGAGTCACTGCATCTAGTTACCTAGGCCAGCTGGTTGACCAGAGTACCGCAAACCGTCGCCATATTGGGGCAAACGAAGCACGAGATTGTTCATTATTTGTCCTGTATTGAATTTAATCATATCCACGTTTACTTTAAAAGGTTTTTCTTATTCTGAAAGATCAAACCTCTAATATGTCAAACACGTAAAACGTGGTTTTAATTTGTCCATTATTAAAAATCATCCTTCTCTGCCCCAATATGGCGGCGGTTTGCGTTACTCTGTTCGATCAGCTGGCCTAGGTGACTAGATGTAGTGACTCTAGAATTAGGTATAGATTATGAAGATTACTGACAAGATTGTCTGTTCTATGAACAAAACCGTCAAACTCTGGCGTTTGTACCTTTGTGTAATGAAAGGATATTGTTTTCATCTAAAAGCACCTCGCAACTAAAATATGATGATCGCCAAGCATGTTTCCTATGCTTCCTGCACTAATAAAACCAGAGAAATCCAAGGTTGTGAGGATGCATCTATTTGCTAAAGATAAGGGTGCCACTGGGGTGGTATACAATGATCTTATGCAATGTGTGACACCACACCTCTGAAGCCTAACAGATTAAGCAAGTGTTTAGTAACTCAAAAATGTCCAATTAATTTACCTTTACCTCTAAAATAGGGTTTAACTCTGGGGCAAAAGTAATTATATAAACAAATTTAACAAAACACACAGTTAGGCCAATAAACACCAATGGCAGAAAATACTTTCAAAGTTATAAGAAAATCCATAACGTGCTCACTGTTGGTCTCGAAATCCTTTCTTTAAATAAGGTTAAAACAAAACTATCTCAAACTACGACATTATAAATTAGTTTTGTTTCAGAAACGTTCTCTGAATGAACTATTATAAACCGTCATCAGCGATGAAGAATTTCCCATTTGAAGGAAACTGCGTAGATTCACAGCACTAATGAGTTTTTTCCCTTATAACGATATTAAGTTTTCCCAGTAAAAAAAATAGCTTTTAGAAAAGCATCTCAGCGAAATAAAATGTATTAAAATAAAATAACTAAATAAAGCCACTGGCGGGGTAATAACGAGTGATTATAATACATTATTTACTTAGAGCAACGGACTCGCCAACGAAACATATTTTAAAATATACAAACAGAGGATGAGAAATTACACTGTACAACAAAATTGGACTTTAAAAAAATTTACAGGTTCTAATACACTTTTTCTAGAGGTTTTTAAGTTACAGATCATGAATCTGCTATGGGTTTTTTCGGGTCAGGTCGAATTTTAGTTATATTCCAATTTGTTTTCAAATAAAACTCGTTTGTAAATGCACGAGAAGGGTAGGCAAACTTTTACGTTTCACAACACCCTGTATAACTACCTGTATCTGCAGGTACAGGTACAACATCATACTTGTCTTAGTAGATACGAGTTGAAGGTTTATGCACAAATATATACTAAATACCTGATACAATACTCTTGTCCAATCTTCCTGACTCATGTTTTGTGTTAAAGGTGTGTAACTACCACATTTAATAATTTTTTACTCCTGTTCCCAAAGGCTTTCCAAAATGAAACTTACACCAAAAAGAGTCTACACCTAGCTGTATAACATACTGTATTTCTAAAAAAAATGAAGGTACGCTTTCTTAGATATTCAAGGTCAAAGGGCACATCATGTGACCTTGGAATGAAGAATTCAATATTTTTTTATAAAACAATTTTTTATGAAAACTATGCTCTTTTAGCCTTAAAACAAGCCCAAGATAAAAGTTCTACTATGATTAAAAGCAAAGTTATGAATTGTTTTTGTTCATCTTGTTAGCTTAAATTTTACATTTTTTTAACATATTTGCAACCCTGCTGTATGAATACCGTGTATCGCTGAGGGCTTTAATTTTACATACGTAAGTTACTTGATGTCCTCTACCATCCTACTAAACCTCATGAAAATCTAAGATGGTCGGGTTGAAAAGTTCATTTCTCTTGTGATGATTTGGCATGGAATGACCCAAATGACATCGAAACAACAGTATTTGACCTGACCCAAAAAAACCAATAGCAGATTCGTGGTCGTCATACCAAAAAGCTGTATAAAAACCATATGAAAACCTGGAATTTTTTGTGTTGTACAGTGTTATTAGTGATCTAATATGTCCACCGTAAACTGAAATATTTAAAGAGATACTAATTGAAACATAATCATTAGGTATGAAACCATTATGGAATAGATGTCTTGTAGGAATAGGTATTAAATTTTCAAACATTCTTGGGTAATAGAAATACTGACACGAGATGCTACAGCATGCAACGCGTGAATCAAAAAAGAACTTATATACGTATGCCGTTAAATATAATCGTTTCGTAAGTCTAGTAATCTAGTAAGTCCTAAATGCGTACGTGGACCTTATTTTTCTGATAATATGTATATTAAGGTCGCTAGTTACACGTGTGTGCAAGCCGGCATAGCTCAGTTAGTATATGGCGACGGCTGTTTTACTATGTCGCCTTATTTCTATTTTTTACTATCGGCGTAGTCAAACTTCAAGCATGTTTGAATGTAACTCAAACTTCTTTTATATAATAAGAAAATAATATAGAGTTGTATTTCTTAATATTATATTATTTACGCCGGTCCCGGCAATGTTACAGAATTTTGAAGCTTCTCTGTTATTGGGTTGCCTATTTTCCTTTTTTTATTTTAATTTAATTGAAGAATTACCAACTTTTAAACAAATTGCTAGTTATGGTCTACCAGAAGAAATAATATATTGCCCAGCCAGCACATTGACGTCATAATGTCGCCGTTTTTCGGCGTCATCGGCGTTCAACGACGTCAAATGACGTCAAATTGTCATAAAACTGACAGCATTATGTCACAGTCCAAGGACGTCATTAAAACGTCCTATACTAGGCCTAGGACAGGAATTATAAATAAATAGTTGAATATTCGTAATAATATTTATTATACAGTGTGTTTTTTGTAAACGATAATATAGGAAATCCAATGGAATTTTATCATTTTCCTCGTAAGTTTGTACCCTTGCAAATGTAATTAGAAATCTGGGTATCAATCGAAATAAGAATTCATTTTACGTCAAATCTAATACTCCCTCCGTCCGAAAATATGGTATACATTTGAATTTTTTTGAAAATTATTGAGGCATTAGTAAAAAATTATAATTAAATATACTTATTTGGCAACTCTAACGCTAAGCAAACAACTAATGCATAGTTGGCTGGTGACCGATTTTGTTTCTGTCAAAAACGTCAATAGAGTTCAAACTTAATTTTATTAAAAATAATTGTACACACGCTCTGTTCACAAAATGGCAGATATTGTTATAAATAATGAAGTAAACTTATTGAAAAGGAATTCCAAGTTCAAGCAACTAACTGGTGAGCAACGTCATGGTATATTGCAAAAATTGTTGCAGTTGAAAGAAGGCCAGAAGCTGAAGCATGGTAGTTTAAAAAAAGTTGCAGCTGAATTTGGGGTAACCCGCTTGTCCGTGTCTAGAATATGGAAAGTGGCACAAAAGCAGTACAATGACGGTAAAATTTGTGCTGATGTTACTTCAAAAAAGAAAGGTAAATGTGGACGGAAACGTAAAGATTATACTGAACAGTTAGCCAAAGTTAAGGAAGTTCCTTTCAATCGTCGGGGATCAATTCGTAGTCTGTCTTTCGCTGTCGATATTCCAAACTCTACATTGTTCGACATTTACAAACGAGGAAAGAAATTAAAGCGTATATCTTCTACTGTTAAACCTTTGTTAACAGATGAAAACAAGTTAGAGAGATTAAAGTTTTGCTTGTCGAAAGTGGGACCAGATGGACGTTTTGAAGATTTGTACGATTATGTACACATAGATGAAAAATGGTTTTATTTAACTCAAACCAAACGCCCTTATTATGTTATGATAGACGAAGAAGAGCCCTCCCGAAGTTGCAAGAGTAAACGTTTTATAACCAAAGTGATGTTTATGGCTGCTGTCGCCCGACCGCGTTTCGATCCACATCGAAAACAATTTTTTAATGGAAAAATTGGTATATGGCCCTTTGTTTATAAAGAACCGGCTAAGCGAAACTCGAAAAATAGACCTAAAGGAACTTTGGTAACAAAAAATGTGGAGTCCGTAAATTCAGCAGAATGTAGAAAAATGATTCTTGAGAACGTCATTCCGGCGATCAAGTCAAAGTTTCCCATAAGTCATAAGCAAAAACCGATATATGTACAACAGGATAATGCAAAACCGCATGCTCGTGACGATGATGAAGAACTTCTGGCTCATGGTTCTACAGATGGATGGTCTATTCAGTTTAAATCACAACCGCCAAACAGTCCCGATTTAAACGTTTTGGATCTCGGCTTTTTCAATTCCATACAATCTTTGCAACATAAAGCGTCACCAAGTACAGTTGACGAATTGATCGAATGTGTTCAAAAAGCCTTCGACGATTTAGACACAGAGACCCTTGACAATGTTTTTCTAACATTGCAGACCTGTATGGAAGCAACTATGTTGGTTGAAGGAGGAAATTCATACAAGATTCCCAACATCAATAAGGCCAAACTTCGGCGTGAAGGACGCTTACCATCTAGTTTAGTGTGTTCCCCAGAAGCCATAGACAAGGCTAGATCCCTCATCAATTAAGTTTTATATGTAATTATGTTCAATAGAAATTAATTAAAATATTGTAAATGTGTACCATAAATTCAGACAAAAATAGATTTAAATGTATACCATATTTTCGGACAAAAATAAATTTCAAATGTATACCATATTTTCGGACGGAGGGAGTATTAAACTTTATGAAGAAAACCAAAATCGATTTAGAAAAAGACCTAAAAAGCTTATTGATTTACTGCTTTTGGTAATAAGTTATTAAAAAAAAAGCTGGAAGCTGAACGCCGATTGGTGTAGCGGTTAACGCTTCAGATTCCTAATCAAAAATCGTCGAGTTCAAACCCCGTCATCGAATACTTTTTTTTTAATTGTATTGCTTACTAATTATTATTTTTAGAACTTTATTACAAGGATTATTAGTTTTATGCCCTTTTTACATTTGCCTTTCTGATAGGTAGTTAAAATTGTACAAAAAGTAACGGTAAACCCCCGTAGCAAAAATATCTAACAATAAAAAAAATTAATAATCGTTGTAATAAAGTTCTAAAAATAATAATTAGTAAGCAATACAATTTAAAAAAAGTATACGATGACGGGGTTTGAACTCGCGATTTTTTATTAGGAATCTGAAGCGTTAACCGCTACACCAATCGGCGTTCAGCTTCCAGCTTTTTTTTTAATAACTTATTACCAAAAGCAGTAAATCAATAAGCTTTTTAAGTCTTTTTCTAAATCGATTTTGGTTTTCTTCATAAAGTTTAATATTTTTTTGACGTAAAATGAATTCTTCTTTCGATTGATACCAAGATTTCTAATTACATTTGCATGGGTACAAACTTACGAGGAAAATGATAAAATTCCATTGGATTTCCTATATTATCGTTTACAAAAAACACACTGTATACTATTTCATACATAATTATTAAACAAAAGTAAACATTATATAACAGAACATACACCTCTTCTCAAACATCTCAACATTTCATAATTATTAAACAAAAGTAAACATTGACTAACTAAAAAGCTGCTAAAACAATATGCAGAATAACTGATGATACTAAAATAATATTAGTAAGTACTAAGAAACCTTTACATTAGTATTAATTTATTAACAATAGTAATCTTACAAAATCGTCGAAAGGTGAAATTGTATAGGTTATGTAGTATTGCGACGGAACAAGTAATTATTAATACTCACCCTTTGTGACAAACTACACAATTTATTATGCAGTATAGTTGCACCTTCACATACCTTGTAAATGTAGGTACGTCAACAACTTTAATAATAAGTAGCAACGTTACTAATTAAAGAGCAAAACAAATACACGAAAGACGTTGTTGCTGTTTGTATTGCGGCATGTGGTCATGTGCAGTTCAGTAAAAAAATAAAGTAAAACAGTGTTGCTAGATTTGTCTCTCGTACATCAGTGGACCTGACAATACAAAAATAGTATAATTGAACACTGAAAACAGTAAAATAATGTATTGTATTTACATTCTGCAAATGTAAAAATAAAAAACATTTTATAGAATATATCACTTTTTGGTTACCTAGATAGATCATAATTAATAATATTAGAAGTCTAAAAACGACCTTATTATCTAAAAGACGTCATTTTGAATACGTCTACAGCGTATAGTAATAAGAAGTACGGACAGTTATTCGTTTTTCATGTACCCAATTTCAATGGCCTTCAAAGGCTTTGGCGTGTAGGTTCAGCTAGCAGTAAAAGATGTCGCTGTATTTTACTTTAAACTAATGCTTATTATTGCTGGCTTGATGTAGGGCATTCTCCTCTCCTTAGTTTTATTAATGCAAAATGTGGAAATGCCTTTTATTTTCTTTAACCTGCGTTATCCTAGGTCCTTTAATTTGATTGTGGATGTAAATCGAATTCTTGAATTTGCCTCCTTTTACAGCGACATCTTTTACTGCTAGCTGAACCTACACTCCAAAGCCTTTGAAGGCCATTGAAATTGGGTACATGGACATCAAAGACGCCGGTAGCAACTGTCCGTACTTCTTATTACTATACGCTGACGTCTACGTACGTCTCATCATTTATCATCATTTATTAGTCATATGACGTCACCGACCAATAATCACTTAAAAATAACGTCATTATAACGTCAGTGTTCTGGCTGAGTGGCTGTATTGGCACAATCTACGCTGTATTACTCGTTGGCAAAAGATATTATAATTATTTTTCTAAATTAACCTATTTAACTAAAAAAGAATTCTCGAAAAATGTTTCTAATAATAATAATAATAATTTCTTGGTACCTTTACCACACTGCTAACATTTTACCAGAGCAAATACTAAAGTGTCTTTGGCAAATATAAACTTCCTACTCCCTACAAACAATAATTACACTTACTTTTATTTCATATAATGCCACTAAATAATGATTTTACTTACAGGGCCGTATTTAAATTCGACGGACAAAGAATAGTATGTGCGGCAAAAGGAGACGACTTCAGCAAATTCAAAGAGCATTTCGCGGAGAATGAACGTGCCTTCGGTTATATCCGTTTACAAGCTGGTGATGAAATGTCCAAGAGGCAAAAGTTCCTTTTTATTACATGGGTAGGACCTTCTGTTAGTGTTATACAAAGAGCCAAAATGTCTACTGACAAGTCCATGATGAAAGATATTATTAAGGTATACACATCTTGATGATCTAATAATAGTTAATAAATCAAAATTAATGTTTCTTTTTTTTTCTTTCTAGAATTTCGCCGTAGAACTCCAATTAGAGGCTCTGTCTGAGATTGATTTAATGCATTTTACAGAAGCTTTAAATAAGGCAGGTGGTGCTAGTTACGGCACTGGTGTACGAGACCTCTAATTTTATGGTTCTGTTTTTTTTTGTACGTTATTAGTCTTTGTAAATTGGCTGCATGTTTTAAATGAGGGCATGTATAAAATCTAATATATTTATTTTACTTATATTATTAGAATGAAGTAATAATATACTTATGTATTAAAATGTGAATTTATTGTACTTATACAAGAATTATTATCGCTATATTATACATACCATATAAAAATGTGCAATATTATTGCTATAATAAAATTTTAACTAACTATAATTTTGTTACAATGCTATTGTCATGAACTTATCACGTTTCTTTTAATACCATCTTTAAAGTTAATTTTCTAGAAAACAGCAATAATTTCTTGCCGTGTAAATTGAAATATCCAAAGATAAAATCATTCAAATGAGGTAGACGTAATCAGTTTTGAAATATCCCTAAAAAAACTCAGAATTTATGAATCATCTTAAAATATCTGAACTATTGATATCCACTTTATTGCTCCCTAACAACACAGAGAGAAATACTTCATAAGAGCTTTGCACAATATTGTTCAAAACGGTGTTGGAGAAATTTATATTATAATTGTAGAATCGTATTGTCCAGCGTTGTGTAGGTTTTCGTTACTGAATTGTCTAACAGGAACGTACGACAATTATTTAACACAAGTCAGATTTAGTTCCGCATTCTTTGGAACAATGTTGTAGAGGATAAGCTAGCATATTATGTTGAAGTATAATTGTAAAAAATGTTTAGAAAAATACAATATTTTGTTTGAATGAAATCATAATCCAGTGTTCAAACTGCTTGCTACTAATTATTGTGTTTCGCAAAGTTTATGGATGACATCTTATAGATGTCACCACTTGTAATTGTCGCTATTAATGTAAATTCGAGATTTATATATAAACAGGCGACAGCAAAAGGAAATTTTAGTGTTATACCTGTATATACTATACATTGTATAGTTATATACATATTAGTTACATATATTTTAATATATGTAAAAATATATATTTTATTTGTGATACCTAACCTTCTGTATAGAATATTTGTGCCAGAGTATTGCACAATTTGCATAAATGTGAACAAGTAATTGTGTTAAATACTATTAAGCAATTGTGGCACAACTAGCGCAACAAGTGTACAATTTTGTATAAAATTGTATGCAACAACATTACACATTCTGTTTTAATAAGTAACACAATTTGTTATGAAAACTTATAGACAACTATTCATTTGATTCTACAAAATTACTATTGACTTCCACAAAATGTTATATTTGAGTTTATACACATCCTTACAAAAAATTGAAAACATTATTTAAAAAATCTGACAAACTAAATGACACAATCTTGTTTTATAATTCTACACAAATTGTCCCTGTCACTTTTTTAAGACTAATTTATTTTACAATACCACACAATTGTTGATGAAATTTAATAATAATAATAAAAAGTTTATTTGTAGATTGCTGGTTTACTTGTTACATTTTATATTTCAAAATTAGAATTTAATTACAATTACAAACTACAAAAAAGAGCTGGCATGCAGACAAGTCTGATACGAGTGCCAGCCCTTATGTAGGTATGTGAAGTTAGCGGACAAATTTCGAAAAATCAATTAAATAAACAGAGTTCCGGGTCGTGGCAGAATAGTTCTACAGTTCTTGCTAGTTTTTTTAAAGAGTTCTGCAGAAAAATCCCCAAAAACCTGGGAAAACGAAATTGCCCGCCAACTTCACGATGCGGACAAATTATAAAAAATGCAGAATATTTTTGGAGTTCTGAATAGTACGATAATAGTTCTATAGTTCTAGATAGGTTTTAGAAATAGTTCTGAAGAAATAACGGAATAAAAATAAAAAGAAAATTTCAGAAATAGAAACAAAAACTGCGAATATCTTTCAAAACTCACTCCAGATCGAAAAGTTTCTTAAGAACTATTGTTAGAACTCTTCTGCCGCGACCCATAACTCTAATCAGAACTGGGATATCGTTGATTTTACTTCATCCCCTATTATACATCAAATTATCAAAATTAATCTTAAATATTGGGATAACTCCTTTAATTCTCACGCGATCGAAAAAAATCTTAAGAACTATTGTTAGAACTCTTCTGCCGCGACCCAGAACTTTAATCACAACTGCGATATCGTTGATTTTAATTTTATCCCCTATTATACATCAAATAATCAAAATTAAGCTTAAATATTGGGATAGTTCTTTGAATTCTCAGCTGGTCGATCAGAGTAAGCAGACCGCCGCCATATTGGTGCAGAGAAGGATGATTTTTAATAATGGACAATATAAACCACGTTTTACGTGTTTGACATATTACAGGTTTGATCTTGCAGAATCTTTCACCTTTCTACTGCGTGACGTTTATGTGATTATTAAGCAATAATTCTTTCAAATTGTCATGCAACAGTAATCGTTTATTTACGAAAAACTAACCTTAAGTGACAATTAGTGATTTACCGATATCACTTTTTTTGACCATACTACTAGGGATTCTGACCCGAGAAATTGTGTTCCGGGAATTCCCCAATTTTCCGATGTCTCGAGTCCCGGGAATAATTCGAGACACGGGACTTTTATATATAAGATATTCAATTAAAATTCTTACTTTAGAATTAAGGTTTTATTATTTCCTTAGCCAGTTTTTTTTAAGAAACTAGTAAACAATCATTTCAAAGACATTCACAAACTATTCACAACTTGTCTATAAATAATCAATATAGGGAAAGGGATTAGTTACAGTAAGACGCTTTTGTTAGGTACCATACCTGCCCAAATCATTTAATAAGTAAACTGTACTTTCTATTCAATTATATTCAAAAAGATTTTTAATCCGGAATTTCCTATCTTATTGATAAAGGTACTAATATTTTTAAATAGCAGTCTTCCCAAAGAACTAAACACAATAATGTTTTTACTTAAAAATTCATATTGAATTATTTATAACCACAATAAACCAGTAATAATAAAAACTTAAGGGTGTAACCAGGTATTTTTTTAGTAAAGAGCAAAGTGGTTTAGAAGGATGAATGCATTTAAAACTGTTTATTTTGGAAACTTCAAACGGACATTTGCGACAATGCTTGCTTGGTTAAATCTTTCTCTTATTCAGGAAGAATGTTTTCTTAAAGTTATGAATGACTTAAAACTTGCCGACACACAATACAACACTAAACATGAAAGGTTTTGCCCTAGAAGAGAAAAGAAGAAATAATTTTATGACAGGAGAATCTATTTATGTATTGCTATGCTTTTAATTAAATCTTTAGTTTTATATATTATTTATTTTAATTAAATATTATTATTGTTATTTATTATTCATTTTCCAATGAGAACTTTTAGGGGAAACTGATTAGAGGATTATTTAATAATAAATAAACACTTGGCTGAATTTTACAAGAGATTTTATTATCTTTTCGTCGATTTCGGTTTTTACACCATCGGCAGAAAAAGATTTTACAAAGAATACTTGAATATACAGTGATACAGAAGCCAAAAGATACCAAAACATTATATTACAACTAAATATTTACGTGACAAGCACAGTACTAACAGGGATTAACGGTAATTTCCAGTTAATACTTCTAAAATATAATAAAATCTAAATTCTAAGGAAACACATCTGGTCATTGATGAGTTTTTGACTATGCTTTATGGTTATTATGTATTTACTTCCAAGAAAATTAGTTTAGAAACCTTTTAAATTTGTACCTTGAAAAGAAAGGTTCTAAAATATACAATTTCTTCTTTATAAAAAACATTATTTGGTTGGTGATAGTCCGAGAGTAAAGAGTGATTTTGAAAATTTGTAACGTAGAACATTTGTTTAGTCTTAGATGTATTTTTTCGATCGCGTGAGAATTAAAGGAGTTATCCCAATATTTAAGATTAATTTTGATGCTGTGATCTATAATAGGGGATGAACTAAAATTAACGATATCGCAGTTCTGATTAGAGTTCTGGGTCGCGGCAGAAGAGTTCTAACAATAGTTCTTAAGAATTTTTTCGATCGCGTGAGAATTAAAGGAGTTATCCCAATATTTAAGATTAATTTTGATAATCTGATGTATAATAGGGGATGAAATAAAATTAACGATATCGCAGTTCTGATTAGAGTTCTGGGTCGCGGCAGAAGAGTTCTAACAATAGTTCTTAAGAATTTTTTCGATCGCGTGAGAATTAAAGGAGTTATCCCAATATTTGAGATTAATTTTAATACTGTGATGTATAATAGGGGATGAAATAAAATTAACGATTAAAGATCTAAAACAAAAGGCAGCAAAGGTTGACATTGAGACTAGTGAGCTTAGCACTTTACTAACAACGGTGGAAAAAGAAACAAAAAGAAATATCCTAGTAACAAATAATGAGGTGGAAACTAATCATTCCAGCGTACTGTTAAAGATAGAAACAACGAATAATACAGTAGATAAGAATTATAAAGCTTGATTAAATAAAATACAGTTGCTCGTGGACATTCAGAAACTTATGCAGAAAACGCTTGATGCGTTAGCGGTTGAAGCTGCAACGCGTACGAACGAACTCTTACAACATAAAGAGAGTTTATAATGCAAGCGAATAACGAAATTTACTATCAGCTGACCAGAAGAAGTAGAGGTAAAGGTTCTGATGGAGGATCTGAATGGCCTGAGGGTATTCTAGATCAACCTCGAGAATGTATCCTTCAGGATTGTCTGCCTGTACATTAAAATTAAAGTTGTCTAAATCATCATCATCACCTTCTACCCATTCAAATCCTCCATATAGCAGGTACTGAGACATCGCCCAAGCCCACCGCATTTCCATCTGCGCTAATCAGTTATTTTTTCCCTCAAACTAGATGTATTGTTGAAAACTAGAAATAAAAATATATTTAAACAATGTTTTAGTTTTACTAGTATAAATACCCTCATAATAGCAATACTTGCAGGTAGTTGTAGCAACAGCATCATCAGCAACGCATCAGTATGGTAAAGGAAGTAAGTTTCGCAGGTTAAGACAAGAACAAGGTACTTCACTTGATAGTATGGGGGGTATTAATGGCATAGAAGCTTAGTTACAAGCATTCCTGGATACTTAGTTTAGAATCAGCGCTTGATTCTCGTACACGAGGATTTCCATGCATTCAGGGTAGACATAATAGCATCACATACAAATTTCTTTTTATACCCCAAATACCATTAGTACGAGATTCCTGTAATCCAAGATGGCTGCCTACAAATCACAGCGTAGTAGACGTGATCCAAGATAGGTTATGTACGCCCCAAAGAAAGCTCATAGCAGCAGTCTCGAAAACGAAAGTTTTTAGTGTTACTAATATCAATAACTCTCCAAACATAGCGATATGGTAAAGAAAGTAAGTTCCGCCGACGTAAGCATGAATAATATACATCACTTGATAGTATGGGGGGTATGCATGGCATAGAAGCTTCTGCGGGTCTTGGAAAACTCCTGATGCTGCTGCCTCTGGTAATGCTATGAAATAAAAACGTATCAAGATTATGCAGGGACTCAAAAGGATCATCTACCAGAACGTTTACCGTGCGAGAGAGGTAAAGAAAAAAGAAACATATATAGAATGTATGTATATCATTTTATTTTATCAGCTGTACTAAAATACCATATTACATATAAATAGCAATACAATAAGATCATCTTACATAGTACAAATTAAATATTTATTTATTCAATGATTTTTCTCGTTTTAAGCTGCGACGACTGAAATTATTTCATTTTCGTTTTTGAGACTGCTGGTATGAGCTTTCTTTGCGGTGTACAACAATTGGAGTCGATCCACTAGTTGATCAGGCGTACTCTGACGTATCCAATTCGGTTTCATCTTGTTTAACTTTTTGACAAGACTAGCCTCAAAGTCTGTTATTTTGTATAAATTTGGTCTGATTACATTTTCGTATTTCCAATGTTTAACGCTTATTAGTCGACCGTTGCGCCTATAGTCTTTCTTATGAGCATTAGTAAGTGAGATTATTTTCATATAGTTGTCGATATCTTCCTCTGTTGGACTAGCAGAGCTTATCCGTTTAAGCGTTAGTAAATTAAACAGGCCGGATGTTCCATTGAAAAGTTTGTTTTTAATTAAAATATCTTTTCCCTGAAACTGTACTCGCGAACAACCAAATCGCCACTCATCGATGTCGTTATATAGAGCGTACCTAGTTTTCTCTACGTTTTTGTTTTCTCCGCTAGCTAATAATGCTCTATAATAGTTAGAGAATTCCTGATAAATCTTTAAGTCAGAATCGCATCCTTCTTCTTCTTCTTCTTCTTCATCTTCAACAGATGTAACTGGAGATGCGTGTTCAAGTTTCGTTATTATTCATGCCTATGGTACAATGGATTGTTTTCAAGTGCCTTTTATAACTACTATTACGTGAAAAAGATTTGAAACATTTAGTACATGGGACTTTGTGTACACGGTGTATATTCATATGGCTTGCATACCCGGAGCGTCAAATGTTCAGACCGCATACATCACATAAGCGTCGTTCCATACCGTCTAATGAACGAACAGGAACAAAGTTAACATAAATCAAATACACGCACAATTTCAAACAGATACACGCACTGACGTACATAATAAAGCAAATACACGCACAATTTCAAACAGATACACGCACAGACGTACATAATAAAGCATATATACGTGCAATTTACAATCATCGTGTTATATCCAATATCAATATCTCCTTTTTGTTGTCTTTGCTGCTGCCTCTGTTATCATGTTTGGTTTTCCTAGTCAGAGATCCATCATCTTGACATATTCATTTTCTTTTATACGAAAAATAAAAACATTAAAACATTTATCGAGTTCTCATAAAACATATACAATTATTTTGATATGATTGCAGTCATGTATTTTATCATTTGAGAAATACTTTAATAATGCTCCTCAGATTTTACTAAAGTTGAGACGGAAAATAAGCGACAAGATCAAAAGAAATCTGCGTAAGATGACAAAATATTAACATTGCGTAAACGATTTATATGACTTACTGCTGTATACTTTCACGCTACTACCCACCTTGCCTTCCGTCAGCAGCTCTGGTAGGCTTTATCATCATCAAGCAACGTGGTGTGAAAATTCCTCTCATATATCAATTGTAAAACTATGTACTCTATTACCACCTAAATGTAGTAGTAGTAATTATTTCTAAAGTTGAATAAATTATCTGATGTCTTAATTATTATTATTAGTGTATTATTATTATTAAGACTACGCAGTTTTAACTGCATAATTGAGCCTAATTGAGATACGTATAAAATCGTTTGTTAATGTATTCATTAATAAATCTATTAAATGAAGCAATAGGTGTTCAAAATATGTTTGTGCATATCAACGGTGTACCGGTTGATGTGAATCCATATAGATGATAAATATATTTTCATTTTAGCTAGAATATTTTGATCTAACTACGTTAATAAGTTAACATAGATTTTATCTTTCAATGAGTGTATTTCGTTATAATAATAATAAATAATAATAATAATTAATAAAAGTATACAGCAGTAAGTATACTTTTATTAACATGTAATATGTACTTTTTTCTTTACATTTAGTAATAATCTAATACAATATAAACACCTAAGGTTTTGAAAGACTTGATATCTAGGATAATACATTTCTAAGTATTTTGCATACGTTTTTATGGTAAATATCCTCATTCGCTTTCAAGACATAAAGATAAATAAATATCGTATACCTATAAGCATGTACAGTGACACCCGACAAGAGAAAGCAATAACATAATTGTTAATAAAAAGAATTATTATTAATAAACAGGCTGGTTGTAACGTAATAACAACAACCATTGTAGCTATGTATTATTACGTAAGTAATTGACGTTTCAATCACGGATACATCATAATATAACCTATGCATTTACCCCTTGTTGCGGTTCATTTCACACCCTTTTATTTCTTTGCAACTAATCAATATCTTCACACTTTGTATTTACATTTAAAATATATCTCGTTTATAGTTAGTTAGTACTAGTGAGCTTTCCATATGTTAACCATTTCAACTGGTATTTCGGTAATTTCAAACAAGAATTTTTCATGCTTTGAATATACGCTTATTATTATTATAATAGTTGAAAACATGCATAAAGTACGTAACTATCCCTTTACAATTGGCATGAATACGTCCTCTGTAATATCGATTCCTTTTACAAATGGCTCCGTCTATCGGTAGTTCAGTACGTTGTCGGTAATACAGATTTCCGTAATTGTAATTGTAGGGACGTGACAACAGTTAGGGAAAATCAATATTGTGGATCCTTGCTTCCTATTGGACTAATCTACAAATCAATACTCAGGGTAACGCGCACCACCCTTCAATTATTATTATGTTTAATTAATACCTTCTAGAGGTTTTTATTGGACGATCAACTCAATCAATAATCAGGACAACGCCTTTATTTTTAATTGACCAATCAGAGAGCTATAGGGGCGAAGCCGATCAACTCAATCAATAATCCGGACAACGCTCTTATTTTAATTGACCAATCAGAGAGCTATAGGGGTGATTTAATTGACCAATCAGAGAGCAGTAAGGGTGACTTCATTGACCAATGAGAGAGCAGTAAGGGTGACTTAATTAACCAATCAGAGAGCAGTAGGCGTGTCATCCAAGATGGCATCGACCAATCAGAGAGAAGTAGGCGTGTCTACAGGAGTGGGGATAGCCAATCCGAAGCAAGGGGAGGAGCCATGCCATTGGCATGCCAAATGGCATGTAAATTTCCGTCTGCCTGAAGTGACCCTATACCTACTAATATGCCTGTCACTTTTGATATTATATCTGATTAATCAAGGTTATTGCTCGGTAATGTAATACAAGAAGTTAATATGATCAAAACAATCAAATTTATTTTATCAGACTACTGCACTTGTTTAGAATTAACCAATCACATGAGTTGACAACGCGTCAAAATAAGCATGTAGTAAACAATATGCTTTGTGCAACCTACCGTTAGACTTTCTACCTTTTACTATTATTATTAGCTTTCATATTACTGAATGAGAAATTTAGACTATTATATTAGCTCTAAAAGTATAAAGAAATCAGACCAATAAATAAGAACACTGAACAATTTAATTTTGAAAACTTAACAGTTAAATAAGTTTTATTTAATACCTAAACTAAAAAAGTAAGTTTTAAATTTAAATTTTACTTTTGTCAATAACCTTCATTAGTACAATTCTTGTTCATACCAAATTGCTTTTAAATTCAGGTTCCGCTTGTAACTTTGTTTCTGTCAGTAAGATCCCCATTGGTTTGAAGCGGAAATTTATTTTTGATGATACCATCATACTGTCTAGATATTTCTAATTTCTCATCATCTTCATTTATTTTTAGTTGAGAACTACCTTCAAGCAAAGCTATTTTTTGATTTAATTGAATAATATTAATCTTTATAAATGAAAGATCATGACAAATTTTTCTTTTGAAATCTAAAACAGTTAAAAATTAAAATTAATGGATGTATTATTTCTGCACACCTTACCTTCGTCAGAAAGACAAGACTGAGCTAAAGGAGGAATTTTCATTTCATGAATACTGGATATTGTGCATGGAGATGACGTCATAAGTGATGGCTTTAACGGGGCGATTGCTATATCAGTCTCAGTAAAATTCTCATCTTCATTGTGTTGGTACTTTGTGTTGGTACGACTTTCATTTTCATTATTTACTGATTTTGGTTTATCTCTTTGTAACAGTTTAACTTTCGGCTCCAGAGGAAATGGCTTTAATTGGAAACTTATCTGATCTTCGCATGCTTCATCTTCGCTGCTGGAAATTACTCTCTTTCTTTTGAATTTACGTTGTTTTTTGCTTCTTCGCTATCGGTATTTAGAAGAACTCTCCTGTTTTTTTTTGAGCAGGTTGTTTCTGCGGAGGTTTTGCAGGTGTGGTTGCAGGCTTTTTAGGTGCTTCATCCTCAGATGAACTTTCTTCTGAACTTGAACTATCTTTTTTAGCAGCAGCGGGTGTAGGTTTAACAGGCGTAGCTTTAGCAGGTGTTTGAGTTGGTTTGGCAACTTTTTTAGGAGCTTCATCTTCTGAACTAGATTCTTCAGAACTGCTTTCCTTTGCTTTTGCTGCAGGCTTAGCAGGGGGCTTTTGTACTACCGCAGGCTTTTTTTGTTTTGGTTTCGCATCACTATCTGATTCTTCTGAACTACTACTTTCAGCTTTCTTATTTGTTTGTTTAACATTTGTTTGTGGCTGTTCCTCTTCACTACAGCTTTCTTCCGTTTCAACTGATTGACATTTTAATTTTTAAAACGAGTTTGCCAGTCTTTCACCCATCTTGACCGAAATTGCTGTACTAAAAACTTAATGTGCCTATATTTATGAACATGGGTGTGCCGATCATCAAGAACTGGAGGTTCAGGTAGATTCATCAACGATCTTCCGATTAAGAAGTGTCCAGGGGTTAACACTTCAAGATCTTCGGGGTCCTCCGTAAAGAATACAAAGGCCGCGAATTTAAAATCGACTTTATTTGTACAACGACTGAATAAAAGTCTTCGTAAGACAATTTACTATCATGCATAATTCTTTTAAGATGATATTTCATCAAACGAACTGCCGATTCCCACAATGAATTCCCGCATATCATGAAAGATATTATATGGATATCTAATAGACATACATAAACTGGCATAAACATAATTGTATAATGTCCAATCCATAAAAGATATTATATGGATATCTAATAGACGTACATACACTGATATAAACATAATTATAATGTCCAATCCATAAAAGATATTTTATGAATATCTAATAGATGTACAGAAAGTAACATAACATAAATTAGATTTGTATTCGTTTTTCTATTTTTTTTTTAATTTTAAACAATAAACTCGACAGATTAAAACCTGTAAAATTTGGGCTCACAATTTACACTGCGCACGGAATGTGAGTGTAACCGTTGTTAGTTACCAAACCGCGTTGCTGTAATAAAGCAATAAATCATATTTATATTTTAAATAAATATGGTGATGTTTTGAATGTTTAAATTTCTATTCAATTTTATTATTTTTAAATAGGTGAAAAGTGAAAAGAATAGGTTATAAGCTTTGCGATTTTTAAATTTATACTATTGGCAGCGCTGTTGAAGGCATCAGTTACTGTTTTGTTTAGTGTTTTTGTGTGTAGCATTTCGTTATTTTTATTAGATGTTTATTAGATTTAAACAGTAAAACTAATAAGTGCATATAAACAGCGTAGAATAATTAACTGATAGGTATGTATTAATTGCTCTTGTATGGTAGGTGTAAATATTAAATTTGTAAGTTTTGTAGTGTTATAAAGTAAGGTTATGTTGCATTTTTTTTGTTTTGTTTTATCAACAGTTTGTTAATTCCCGCCAGAAATCTAGTAGTTTTACGACTACACTGTGAAGTTATATTTTTAAGCATGAATGAAAAATTGGATTAAAGGTAGTGAATGTTTTTGACCAACTTTTAAAAGTACATTACGCTACGAGAAGGCTGTAAAGAGTTGTGAAGATCCACAAGATACATGGCCTCTGTATGGTGTCTGAATTTTAGGAACATATTGTGAGTAAAACATAATGTATCTAGTAAGAGTAGTATTACTAGAAGATTGAAATACTTACTTTAATTTAACTAAAAGGTTCACCAGTAATAATAGAAGTACTAAACCACTTCCTAAATCCAAATTCTAAAAAATTAAAATGTCAATCAGTTGAAGAAAGCAGTAGTGAAGAGCAACAGCCACAAACAAATAAGAAAGCTGAAAGTAGTAGTTCAGAAGAATCAGATAGTGATGCGAAACCAAACCAAAAAAAGCTAGCGGTAGTACAAAAGCCCCCTGCTAAGCCTGCAGCAAAAGCAAAGGAAAGCAATTCTGAAGAATCTAGTTCAGAAGATGAAGCTCCTAAAAAAGTTGCCAAACCAGCTCAAACACCCGCTAAAGCTACGCCTGTTAAACCTACACCCGCTGCTGCTAAAAAAGATAGTTCAAGTTCAGAAGAAAGTTCATCTGAGGATGAAGCACCTAAAAAGCCTGCAGCCACACCTGCAAAACCTCCGCAGAAACAACAACCTGCTCAAAAAAAAACAGGAGAGTTCTTCTAAATACCGATAGCGAAGAAGCAAAAAAACAACGTAAATTCAAAAGAAAGAGAGTAATTTCCAGCAGCGAAGATGAAGCATGCGAAGATCAGATAAGTTTCCAATTAAAGCCATTTCCTCTGGAGCCGAAAGTTAAAATGTTACAAAGAGATAAACCAAAACCAGTAAATAATGAAAATGAAAGTCGTACCAACACAAAGTACCAACACAATGAAGATGAGAATTTTACTGAGACTGATATAGCAATCGCCCCGTTAAAGCCATCACTTATGACGTCAGCTCCATGCACAATATCCAGTATTCATGAAATAAAAATTCCTCCTTCTTTCTTTCTGCTTTCAATATTATTGGTACCATTACAGTTTTCTTTATAATATTTCTTGTTGTATATTTCTTGTGTAATGTGTAAAATTATATGACTGCAAAATAAAGATTATTATTATTATTATTATTATTATTATTATTATTTGTTGTTGAAACGCAGGTATGAGTTTTTTCTTTGAATTTAGTACTCGACTGTTGAGAAACACATCCAGAAATCTTACTTGATTCCATGGATTCTAAAATCTGGCAACGTTCAATTAGAAAATTAATAAATTCTTATTGTAGGAGAAACTATATTCTTTATTTTTATTTCCCACTCACGTTTGGAGGAATTATCAAGTTTAGAAACAAGTAAGTATATGAGTATGGTACTCCAAGAGTCAATAGGCTCATTTAAGTTTTTTAAAGCACGATAATGCATTTGAAATGTATCAAAACATAATCTTAACGATGAATAAGAGTCTTTAGTTACATTAACCTAACCTTCAAGGCTTCACCCTTCAAAACAGATTGTAAATAATAATATTTGTTAATATTAGCTAGATTAGAATTGTCATGAATCAACGAAGAGAAAGTGTCATGGAAATTTGACCACTTTTCGTATGATCCATCAAATTTAGGTAATGTGACGGGAGGTAATTGAATTTTAAATTGATTACACTGGTGAGGGGATGAAAGACTTACATTAGTTTGCGGCTGTACACTTGGAAGTGCGCTAGAAGTAGATTTTTTATAATCATCATTAAGAATTTGTTTAGCTTTAGCAATACTACTAAAATATTTATCTTCGAACGCTACTCGTTCATCAAATTCTTTTTTGTCCTCAGACGTATCGTGCATTTCTATTTGCAATTGTACATTGTTGAATTCATTATAATTCAATTCAATTTTCTCTAGACGAGAAGCTATTTCCATTATTTTGTCATAATTCACTGTGTCACTTATGAAGTTTGTGAAACGAGTCAACTGACTTTTAAATTGACCTCTAATAGCTACCAATCTTTTGAACTCCATGGGATCTTCAGACTGCCATGGTTAATACTAAATTTACTATAACAGTGAAAGACTCTTAATTTCAGAATGATGCTACACCTCGCAAATCAAGAAATATGCAAATAAACATAAATGTCAAACAGCATATTATAAATTTGTATTACAAGGTATGAAAATGATAACACAAATAAATAGAATCGATTTTAGTTAATGTAAACAGCAATATGTAATGAAAAAAGAACGGGCTTACGGATTTCCCTTTGATCTTTTCTCAATAGCCTCCAGTAGGCAGACAATTCTTCTCGATAGCCTCCAGTAGGCAGGCAATTTTCTAATAATTCAGTGGTAAAGGTAATCCTAATAACTTTGACTGATTAGCCTCCAGTAGGCAGGTAATGGACGAAAGTATCCTTGAATCTTTAACTGTAGTCTGATAGTAGCACTTGAAACTAACCTTTTTCAACAAGCTACGAATCCGCTTCGATTGGACCAAAATGTTGAGTCTTCTGGTGCTTTTCTTTGCTAACCATTCACTCGGTAGCTAAATAAATTGTGGACTGTAATTTTCTGGTTCAAATTTTTATTTTTATGTAACTTAACATAGTTTTTATAATATACATTTAATTACATTATTACAAATGTCAATAATAACAAAAACAAACTTTTTACGCCTACTATTTCGTAAACTGCCCAATACTGATACGGATGTGGACAAACACCTACAAGGAAGCCCTATGCAAAAATCCACGGACTTACCTCAACTTTCCGCTATTTTTCTAATTTGACTGGACTAGTATTCGAAACTGGGACGCCGTGAAATGATTGCTATATATCGATCTCTTTCCTGCATAAACTGCTATTTATGTTATTTCTCTCTTATTATCAATTATTCCTGTAACTAGTTTATTCACTAATACTTACGACTAAAACCCCCTAAAATTAATAAATTAACAATAAGATTTTTTTATACTTTCTTGTTTTATTAACAATGAAGTAACTGACACAAATGTGTGCAATAATCAAACTAGAAACAAAAGATTCTTAGTTCTGTTATAAAAAAGAACAATGTATTGCGGACCAGTCCAGGAGACTTCCCTTCCTTTCCCCCTCTACCGTCGGACTTGGTAGTGGGCACGCGTATTGGTGTTGTATATGCACGTTTGTGTTCTTTGAGACTTCTGTGAAGTAATAGTATATTAAGTATCAAGAACAGTAAGGGCAGTTTACCGATCGACGACAATGTTTGGCGACTGAGCGAAGCGAAGTCGCCAATATTGGAGGAGATCGGTAAACTCCTTACTGTTTGAGATGCTTATACTATTTTTTGTACGACCATTATGAATACAAAGGTATTAACTAAGGAAATATCCCCAAAAAAATAGATTTAAGATAATTTATTTTTGCCCTGTATATCCACCAAACATTAAGTAGGTTTTGTCGTTACCATGGATACGTTTGCAATTACTATTATTTTTGAATGTCACGATATTTGTCAAACTCGTGAGAATGAGTGAATCTGAAAACGAATATAATTGGGATATTGAAGAGGCCTGAGCAAATTTAAATAAACAACATACATTTTTTTAAATAGTCCAATTATTTAGAAAATAAATGATTTCTCGCGAAAGAGACATCTAAAGATCATGCATTTATTTTATAAATTACATATTAGTATATTACGTTATAAGTCCGGTAAACCCAAGTTTACAGTAGCGAGTTGAAAACGTTTCGGGACGAGGCGACGAAGGAGCCGAGTCTCGAATGTTGAAACGAGCTACTGTAATGGTTTACCGGAAGTATGACGTAAGGCGTTTTATTTCATACTGCCTCACATTGTTCATTTTTTAAAAAAATGCATTTAAAATTTTCAGTCCGGTAAAATTTTTTACCGGACTCAAATTAGATTTTCAGTCCGGTAAAATTTTTTACCGGACTCAAATTGGATTTTCAGTCCGGTAAAATTTTTTACCGGCCTTGTAACGTAATAATTCATTTACCGGACTCAAATGAGTCCGGTAAATACCCTTTTACCGGACAGTATGAAATAAAATTTACTTACCGTTCTGTTTTTGACAGAACTGAACGGTAAGTAATTACTTACCGACGCGTTTTTGCTTAGCAACCAGTAAATATAACCTACTGTTCTAAAACCAAGTATGGTAAACAATCCGAAATAGCATTGTCGTACAAAAAATAATATTAATAAACACAAATTTAAAGAAACTCAAATAAATAATTGTCTACTTGCGAAAAGCTTTTATTTGAGAACAATATCAGATACAAAACATATTTAGTATGTATGAATGGTATTACATTTTGTTTCATGTTTATTCTGAAATCTGAATAGGTGGAGCTACAGTATTTAATAAGTTCTGTTTACAAAATCCTCCAAAGAGAGTACATAAGAATGCTACGCCATAACCCGTGGCTTTTTCTCCCTGAAAATTAAATTTATTTAAATATAGGAATGTTTTGTCTAATCTAATTTTTCGATATTAATTCTTTTTGGATATAACAATACATTTATGTGCAATAAGAACACTTAGTTTTAAAATCATTATTTAATGCATTTCTTTGACATTATTGAGACGCGTCAATAAATATAGATGGCGTTGTACAACATCAAAATGTCTTCGATATGCAGTAGTTGATGACGCAGTTTTTAGCGGTTGTTATTGCTGTGTTGTATTTTAATGGTGTTTGTAATTTTGACAGATTAAATTTAATATTCGTGTTAATATTTATGATAATTTTAGGTAGAAAATTTATATTTTATAATTTTTGAAATGTCAGTAAAAAGGAACTGTCATTTATAAATTCCTCTCAATAATATGTTTACTGTACTGGTGGTTATACATATTGCAACAGAGCTACCGCATAATTTCTTTTAACAACTTGCCGCGAGAGTGCAGATCAATCTTTGGCACGTCCCAATACTATCAAAGGATTTTAATTAGCAGCAAGGGACACACTTAGTATCTACCGATCAACAATAGCTATGATTTTTTATGTTTGGTTGGCAACACAGAATGCTTTTGGATTGGGATCACAAACAATCTTTAATTATAGATGACAATTTTAATCAGGTTTTATTCTGATAAAGATTGATTTCATCTGTCAGGTATCATTAATTCAGAACAAAACTTTCCATCATAGTCGGCGCTGGTCTTCCATAACTTTAGGAGCGCCATTGTACTAACTATTACGACACTCCTTGTCCAGTTGCACATGCCTTACTCTATTTTCCTCCACTGCACTGCACAAGAGAGAGAGAGAGAGCAAGTTTAGCATAATGTGTAGTGGTTCTATATCCGTATATTTCTGATTCTTTTATTTTATTTGCCACATTTACCAATTATCCAAGCAGTACCAACACAAAAATTCACATCAATGCTCACTTTTAAATTATTAGTGCACAATAATGTACTGTTAAACAAACTTTAACTAACATTTCGGACTGTACCAGCCATGTCGACGTGAATCCAAGTTCCTGGATAATCAAACCCAAGATGATAGCCAATAAACAGACCAGCACAACTAGTTGAAGCATTATTGGTCACCGTGGAATTCTTCACATCAGCGAACACAGAATCAAATTCCGGCATGTGCAGTTCGGGGACGAATGGAATAGGAAAGACTAAGTCACCAGATATGCGGCCAGCTTGCATACAATAATTTTCCCACTCACCATTGTTGGTGAGAAGTGCTGCATGGTATTTTCCAGTGGAAGTTAACTGCAAATTTAGAATACAGTCAAGTTTAGCAAAAGTACGGATCGAACTTTACTTGGCTTCCAGTTAATGTAGCCATATCTAATATAACATCACAATTTAAAGTACGTTTTGCATAAACAACACCATCAGCCAAAACAAGACGGCCTTCGGCATCCGTATTATTGATCTCGACAGTCTTTTTAGAATACAGCGTGTGGATGTCATCAGGTCTAAAAAAGTCAAATTAATAACACAACAAAACTGTTAAAATATAATAGAAACCTCATGGCCAGTGGCCCAATGGTATTTTCAGCTATGCAAAAGATGGCATGGAGATTTTGGGAAAATCTGGACATTACTAAAGCATAAAACGCACCTAGAATGGATGCCGCACCGCCGCAATCATTTTTCATGCGGACCATTTCCATCTAAGTGCAATGTTCCTGTAATTAGCATATTTGAAAATATCTGGCAAAATATCTCTTACCCTTGGTTTGAGACTAAGTCCTCCAGTATCGAAAACGATGCCTTTTCCAACCAATGCGATATTTATTTTAGCATCGATTGAAGTGTAGCTTAAAATAGCCAAAGCGGGAGCTATAGGCGACGCTTTTCCTACGTTATATATTCCACCAAAGCCTCTTTCGAGCAATTGCTTTCCTCTGATTATAGTAGGTTTTATATTTAATAAATGGGCGATATCATTTATTTCCTTAAAAATATAGGCAATAATAGTTACTGGCCAGAAACTGTGAAAGTATATTCATTGATTTTCATAAATGATCTATTGTGAGACCGTTCAGAATTCATTGATCTACCTACCTACTCGGTGGTTGACAGGTTTAGAAAAAGTTCAGAGAATGTTGAAAGTCAACGTGGTCTTTTACACAAAATATGAAAATTTCGATCCCCAAAATCTTAATTTATCGTCAACCTGTTAATCATCGAGTAGGTAGTTGGTCCACTGCATCCTAATATATAGTAACTACAATAGTACTGTACATTAGGTTAGTTATGTCCGCTAAAGTTACACACGTTAGTGTGTCATTATAAATGGTGTGAATCTCCAAAATAATTTAAAAACCCATTGATTTGCTTGAACAGGGTGAATGTTGTAAATTTACATCATCTTAACTTTATTGGAAGCTACTATAATAATAATAATAATAATTGCTACAACCCATAGCCTGGAAACCAGGCCCCAGAAGCTATAAGCTTGTGCGGGAGGGAGAGGCGATTATTATTATTACGCAGGCCCTAACTGTAAGTGCGGCGGCAGATAGAACAGCGCAAATCCCACATTTGTGTCAGAGCTAAGGAAAACTGCAGAAAACCTTAACCAGATCTGCCGGCACCGGGAAAGTACTATTGCCAAATAAATAATTGGTACGGTTAAATTATAAAGTAGGCGGATTCTTTAAAATTTTGGAATATTACACCAACTTTGGCAGTAACAGCAACAGACAAAACGCTAGTTTTTGTAAGAAATTTGCTTTTGTCGCTATTAATGTAATTTATGAAGAGTATAAACAACAAAGGACTTATCCTTTGATTGATCCCTGTGGTGCACCAAGCAGCATCCTAAGAAAGATTTCGCATTTTTAATTTATTTTATATATTTTTCGTATCTTTTTATTTCCTTTTCTCAATCAGTTTTATAAGATTTTATTTTTCTGGTGTGCTACTACCAAGTTAAGTGCTGTTTTATCTTTCGGAGCTTGTACAACACAACTGTTTTACTTGGGTCATTTGTAATAGCACAGTCAGTGATCGTATTGCTGGTTTGGGTCCTTTAGTATAAAAGCAGTACTTGTTTGATTTCTAAGCAATTCACCATTGAAGATCTCGAGACATCTATGTTGAATCCCCAATAATATAAACATAATATATATGTTACATTATAGAAGAGATAGATGCTTTATAGATAGTTCAGTATGCTGAGAATTGTCTGGATTTTGGAAACTACCATTAAGAAATTAATAGTTTTGGATATTTTAGTCTATCGACAATTTAGAAACGGATATACTCAAAAGATAAAAATACAAAAATTAGCACTACCTATACCTTCAGAAATTCATCAACATGCATTTCATTACAAGGTGTGTCAGTTATACGGGCTGATAAATTGATTCCATACCCAGCATATTCTATCGCTAACAGATCATGTTTTATTCTCTGGTCAGTACCTTCCCCATTAGGAAAATATGCTGAAACAAAAAAATATAAGGTATATAATAGTAATTTACGTTATAAGTCCTGGAAATGGAATTTCACAGTCGAGTAAGATGTTACGGACAAGGCGAAGAAGGAGCCGAGTCCGGAACATCGAAACGAGACTGTAAGACCATTTCCAGGACGTATGACGTAATGCGTTTTATTTCATACTGCAATTATTGGACTATTGGTTTAATTTTAAAAAAATTATATAAAATAAATTTCCGAATGCAAAATATGGACATCTATGAACAACGAGTTTCCATAGTAACTGATTACGTACTAAAACATTGTCCAGTTGATTCATTGTATTTGCGTCCGGTAAAATTTTTTACAGTCATACTAGACTGTAACATTTTTTTTCTGAAATCGTCAAGAAAGCTTGTCATGACAGAACTCAGGTTGAAAGTGTCACTTTAAAGACTAGTCACTTTCATGATTTTTACAAGACTCCTGTCACTTTACAAGACTCATCTGTCATTTTTAGACTGCAATTGAATTAGAAATCGTCACTTATCTTATGAAACGTTTATTTAATATAATTAAAAACACTAACAATCAAATACAACAAAATATTTTTGATTTGTTGTTGATTCATTGTCATGGATATTAACTTCTCATACGACTCTGATGTTGATATATTTTTTCAGTTTAAATCTATTTTTAGTTTTGAAAAACGATTTCAGAAAAAATATAATACATCACTGGTCATGAAAGTGTCTCTGCTTGACTCGGAGGCTTTAAAGAGATACTCGGATGCTACGCATCCTCGTACTCTTCAATAAGCCTCCTCTTCTGCAAAGTTTCACTTTCATGACTTGTAATGTAATACACTATTATAGTTATACTAGACTGTTAAATCGCATGTTCTGGACTGAAAAGTTTGACGTAAAACTGACAAATGTGACACAGTATGAAATAAAGGTATACTTACAAGACTAATCTTCACTTGCACTACCTCCACCTAACTTTAAGATAGCTTAATTACAAGGGGTTCGATTGTCTCAACAAACGTATCTATGGTAATTAATATGGAAGCATTATATAGCAATAAATTACTAATATCTCATAGCAATATTGCATATAAAGGTATACAATATTTTCAGGTGCACCGTATAGTGAGCTATGCAAGTTCAAACGTACCCCGCTTATCCTCATAAGGTTTAATAGGCAAAACGGCGTAGGACTGTAAAAACCTATTTTTTCTAATTAAATATATTCATTTAGTTAAAAGATTGATTAATTTCGAACAGAACTTGCCAGTTTTTTCTAAACAAAACTACCAAGCGTCACCATCGAGCACCAGAGCTAATCAGGTAAAGCATTTAAATTTATGGATTTGATTTTACTATGTTTACAATAAGTATACCAACTAAAGTACAACCAATTGCTGAATTGAATGTGAATACTTTGCTTTCTAAACGTGCTGTGATCGCCCAATAAACATTTTTATTTATATAATAATAACCCGCAACATTAAGACTACTAAGTTTATATAATTTTAATTTCTATAATTTAGTAATGGCAACATTTCTGTTCCTTTTATAAACCCATAGGGAGTTTATAACAGAACCAGAAGGGTCCTTAAAGAGCTTAAACGCAGCAGTTTATATAAGGACTGTAAACACCTATGTTAAGTCACAGATAATATTATCTGTGGTTAAGTAATGGTGTGGAACTTCAGTATTTATAAACAATAGTAAGAGAAACGTTTTCCTTGCCATTATATAACTTCTTATATAATCGCATTTTTAGTGAGAATATATAGTTTGTTCCAGAGTATATAGTACGAGGGGAACTAGAATAATTATCTACCTAGCCATGACTGAAACAACTGACAATCTTCAGCGTTTAATGTAAAATAGTGGCAAGTCTTTTATAATTGTATCTGAAGTTTCAGTGAAATTGACCTGTTACTTTTTGTTTTGTGCGCGATTAGTTGACAAAAAATGAGTGTTTTGAAATTGGAGCATAGGAGTGTGATTAAGTTTCTCACAAAAGAAGGCAATGGTCCAAAATTTATAAGAGAACGTATGATTGCCGTATATGGAGATGATGACCCATCATATTTTACGATTAAGTTTTGGTCAAAACAGTTGGGGACGTGAATCCATAGAGGATGACCCTAGAAGTGGAAGACCACTTGAGGCAACCAACAGTGAAATTTGTGACAAAGTGGAAGCTATGGTTCTTGAGGATCGCCGCATGAAGGTCTCCACCATTGCTACTGCTCTGGGAATATCAGAACCTAGCGTTTTGACCATATTGCACGAAAAGTTAGGCATGAATAAAGTCTCAGCGAGGTGGGTTCCCAGGTTGTTGACTCCAGAGCAAAAGACGCGAAGACAGCAAATTTGTCAAAACAATTTAGATCTTTTGGAAGCTGATGCTGAATTCCTAACGAGGATAGTGACTGGAGACGAGACCTGGGTACATCACTGGGACCCTGAGACAAAGCTGGAATCTATGCAATGGATTCATAAGGGTTCTCCACCCCCAAAGAAAGCTCGCACACAGCCCTCAGCCGGAAAACTTATGGCAACAATTTTCTGGGATTTGCATGGAGTTCTTCTGATCGAATATATGCCTAAGGGCACTACAATAAATGCAGAGGTTTACGGTAATACGCTCAAAAGGTTACATTCGGAAATTACCAAAAAACGTCCCCACTTGAGGCATAAAAATGTGCTCCTTCTTCATGACAATGCGACGGTTCATAAAGCCGCCAAAGTTCGTCCAATTCTGAACGAATGTAACTTTGTAGAGTTAGACCACCCACCTAACAGCCCAGATCTGGCACCCTCGGACTTCTACTTATTCCGAAATCTGAAAAAACATTTGAGAGGCCGCCATTTTGAAAGTGATGACCATTTGAAACGAACCATCAATGACTATTTTGGCAATCAGGAAGAATCATTTTTTTTTAATGGTATGAATTCATTGCAAGACAAATGGCGAAAGTGCGTTGAAGTTGGGGGAGATTATATTGAAAAATAAAATTGTTTAAATCATGCGTCTTTTGTTTCATGCTTAGGTAGATAATTTATCTAGTTTCCCTCGTATGTTGAATGTATATCTGTTGCAATGTTGGTAATATTTCGGTTACCAAAGTTTCTGTTCAGGGTGGCCTGTTAAGGAATACATCTGTTTTACGTTAAACTGGTGCATATGACAATGTGGGTGGTGTATCCCTAATAGTCGGAGAGCAGACCCTCTGAATTCGACACCTTCTATACAACTCACGAACACTCACCTAAAAAATAGGTAATCTAGTGTAAAATGATCTGCTGAATTTGATTTTTTAGTTCGCCCATTGATTTGAGGTTACCAAAACGGCCGAATTGTCAATTTAAGAAAAAAATTACAAATTACGTGTTAATTTTTATTTTTCACATAACACATCATATCTTCTTTATTCTGCTTTCGATTAAACTCAATTTTTTACTGAATATTCTTCAAGTGTTCTTTGACAAGTTCATCGTAAAAAAATTGTCTTGGAAATAATAAACTTCTTAAAAAAGATTAATTGTGTTCCATTGACACGAAATCTTTAACATTTGCAGAGGAAAATGTTCCATCGAGGTATCTTTTTTATTTTTAGAGTTAGGTGGCTAATATAACGACAAAGATATTCCCATTGAATCAAATAAGATTTTTTATTAAGGTCTTTTTTAAAATTTTGCTTCCAGGACGAAATATTTATTGATATTTAAGCGCATTGTTGGGAGTGCGTCTCGGCGTTATTTTTACACCAGCTCTTTTATGGTATTCGTATAAATGGCTTCGTTCGTTTGAAAATTATTTTAAATTCAGTGATAGTTATTAATAATTATTATAATTTTGAACATATTTAGATGTTATTATAATGCAGAACAATTATCATCCCCGACTGGGAATCGAACCTAAGATTGGAATCGTCGAATCGATTGGAATCGATTCCCAGTAAGATGATAATTTTCCTGTATTATAATATTTATAATAACATCTAAATATGTTTAAAAATATTCTTGTAATTAAATTTACAATAAATTTTCACTTTAATTATTATAAGATTTTGTAAGTTATTTGAATAAGACATCAAAGTGTTCAGCTATTTTTTATAGAAATAGAAATTAAAAATTTCTTTTTGGCATTAAATCTTAAATCCAGTTTATCATGCGAAGTGTAGATCTTATACCCGAATCGCATATAAGAGAAAATCAGAAACAGTAAGTAATACTATTATTATTATCGATAATGCACGCACAAGAATAAAAAAATTAAATCAAAAATGTCCACAAACTTGTATTATTTGTAATAAAGATCGTGATAGTAAAGGATGTAGGAAATGAAAACTGGTAAAAAACGGTAACAACTTTTAAAAAGCAAAATGATATATGGGTTAAAGCAAAATAACGAAGTATTACGCAGAACCCAAGGGTTTGGCGATACTTGTATGGGTATGACTGTTAAGACTGTTGTTATCATAATTTATGCTTCTTTAATTAAAAAAAGAAAATCTGACAAAACGAGATCTTCAACCTTTATATTTATAAAACACCTCCATATTTAGAAAAGTCCCTAATTAGCGAAAAAGAATTCTCACTATATATAGCTGAAATAAAGATTATTCTTCAAAGAGAAGCTAAACATGTGGACTTGAAAAATGGACCAATTTAATTATACTAAACTATTTAGATAAACTAGCTTAGATTGAAATCCAAACTATCCTACGTTTTTTGAAGATATTGTAACGTTCTTTTTCAAATAATAACAAAAGTGCTTTTTAAATCGTCTATTAATAAGAAATATTTATTTACAAACACTAATGAATACACTATAAATTAACACTATGATTATAAACCATTAAAACTATTATTTACAGACTATGAATTTCTAATACAACATTTATCATTACATTCACTATTTATTTCGCGATACACAGTTTATGACTTGCTGTTGACTGCCTCTTTTTATCGGCGAAGTCGGTTATATACCCTCCTACAAACGTACTAGAAGCCGCTAGAAACTACTATATATTTCTAGAATAAACGCGTCTCGTTCACATGCTTGGTGCGATGAGTCATTCTCTCGAATGCCGTAGAATATTCCATTTGTTGTTCGAGAAGAGGTTCTTTCTTTTTCTCTCTTGTTACACTGCCCCCCTCTTCAAGTCTGTTCTGTCCCAGAACAGGTTTTATGCTCTGGTTCCTGTAGAACGGGTCATGACGATATCGACAGTCTTCACCTCGACTACACGTTCCATTACGGTAGAAGTAACAGTCTACACTCTTCGTTGGCCTTAATGCGGGCTGTGGATCAAAACTGCAGACGAAGATCTTGACGTCCGTACCTCTAAAGACAACTTCCAACATGTTTCTAACGATTCTCCAATCCAGCTGGTCCCGCCCACAACCGAGTTTGGGAACTGCCAATATGTTAATTCCCCTGGTAAGCAACTCGATCCTCAAGTTCCATAATGCCCTCCACAAGTCGGCGTAACTCGGTTTCTGGTAGTAAAACTGCTTGGTTACCAAGTAGTAAATGGACCGGTCATGATCAGACAAGCGTAAGGATTTCCCAACAGAGGGATTTTGTTCTCGAAGTTCATTCAGCCGTCCAAATTTATTTCTAAACACTACTGCGATCCCCCTGGACATACGGAGATCCTCGGAGACACAGTGGGCAATGGAATAATCACCAGGGACCCGGAAGAGATCTTGTTGCATCTCAGTCGTGACTCCGAATCGCGCTTTTCTAGTTCCAGAAAACGCAGCCATAAATTCTCTGAAGGTTGGCTGATCATCTCCAGGCCTTACGGTATTGATAGCCACCTCAGCCTCATCTTCCCGATCCGGGACTGCGTCATTATTTCCCTCATAGTGCGCCAGACGATTGGAGTGTATCACCTTTGGTTTCCCTCTTGGCAATTTCTGGATGCGATAAATCAAGTCATTTATTCGTTTCTTCACCTGGTATGGGCCCTCCCAATTCCGCTGTAACTTTGGAGAATAGCCACGACGTCTTTGCGGGTTGTATAACCAGACAAGCTCTCCAGGTTGAAACCCTCCTTCTTGGGCTCTCACATCGTACGTAGCCTTCATCCGGTCACTCGCGATTCGACTATTGTTTCGGGTTCGATCGTGAATATCCTCCAACTTCTTCTTTAAGTTGATGACATAATCATTGCCGGCTACCTCCTGCTCTATAGGTGGAGACCCAAATTCCAAATCACACGGTAACCGTAACTCGCGTCCAAACATCACAGACGCTGGTGACTGACCGGTTGTTTCGTGGACCGATGCACGATAAGCCATCAGGAACAGATGCAGGTATTGGTCCCAGTCTTGTTGACGATCGGAGACGACCTTGGCCAAATATTTGCCCATTGTCCGATTCATGCGTTCTACCATTCCATCGGACTGCGGATGTAACGGTGTGGTCCGAGTCTTGCGAATGCCCAACAATCGACAGACTTCTCCAAAGAGTACAGACTCAAAATTGCGGCCTTGATCCGAATGCAGCTCCATTGGCACTCCGAAGCGACTGAAGAACTCTTTGACTAGTACGTCAGCAACAGTCGCAGCTTCCTGGTTTGGTAGGGCATATGCTTCTGGCCATTTGGTAAAATAGTCCATTGCCACTAAGATGTATTTATTCCCATCGTCGGTTTCGGGAAATGGTCCGGCAATATCTATAGCTATTCTTTCCAGAGGACTACCCACATTGTACTGCCTCATAGGTGCTCTTCGCTTCTCCAAGGGTCCGTTACCCGTGGCACATAGTTCGCATTTACGGCACCATTCTTTCACGTCTTCTTTACAATTGACCCAGTAAAAACGCTCTCTAACTTTCTCCAAAGTCTTCTTCACACCGAAGTGTCCTCCTGAGGCACCGTCATGGAGATGTCGCAATACTGTAGCCACTCGGCTTCTTGGAACCACGAACTGAGACCTAATGGTGGTGCCATCTTCACTCTCCAGTACTCGCTTCAGGAGATCGTCTTCCACCTTCAAGGACTCCCATTGGGCCCAATATGCTTTAAGCGTTCTGTTGAAAGGGCTGACGGCCTCCCAGGCAGGCCTTTCTCCCACGCGCTTCCATTCCAGTACCATTTTTAGTTCGGGATCAGCCTTCTGTTGTCGTTGCAATTCTTCCGGCAACCAATTGTCGTTGACGATGGTAGTTCTTAATACTTGGCAAACGCTCTCTTCCAAGCGAGAGCAATGACGGCAATCCGTTGGACAGGGTCTTCTTGAAAGAGCATCGGCATTTCGATGACTAGTGCCCGCTCGATGTTCTGTGTCAAAGTCGTATCCTTGTAGTCGCTCGATCCACCTTGCGACCTGGCCTTCAGGATTACGGAATTGTAGAAGCCATTTCAACGCTGCATGGTCCGTCCTCAATAAAAACTTCCGTCCGTACAAGTATTTGTAGAAGTGCTCAACGGACTTCACGACGGCCAATAGTTCTTTTCTGGTCACACAATAATTCCTTTCGGCTTTCGACAAAACCTTACTAAAATAGCCGATGACCTTTTCTTGTCCATCCTGTACCTGAGAAAGTACACCCCGAATGGCCAGATTACTTGCATCTGTGTCAAGTATGAATTTCCCTTCTGTTCGTGGATAGCTCAATATTGGTGCTGTTGTCAAGGCACGCTTCAACTGTTGGAAAGCCGTTTCGCACTCTCCGCTCCAACCATACTCGCGCCCATCTTCAGTTAACCTTGTTAGAGGCTTCGCTATATTGGCAAACCCAGGAACGAAACGCCTGTAGTAGGTACACAATCCAAGAAAACTACGAACTTGGTGTTTATCTTTTGGGGTTGGCCACTCTTGGACTGCACGGATTTTATCGGAGTTGGCTGCCACTCCATTTTGTGATACGACATGCCCGAGATATTTCACCTCCCTCCGGAATATGTGGCACTTTTTCGGACTCAATTTCAGATTAGCTGTACGCAGTCTCCGGAACACTTCCTCCAGATTTTTCAGATGTTCACTGAATGATCTTCCAACTACGATCACGTCATCCAGATAGACCAGGCAAGTCTTCCACGACAGCCCCCTCAGGATGGTCTCCATTAGACGCTCAAAGGTGGCCGGAGCGTTACATAGACCGAATGGCATAACTGTAAACTGCCATAGTCCGGAACCAATAGTGAACGCAGTCTTCTCTCGGTCTTCAGGTTCCATTTCAACTTGCCAATAACCACTCTTTAAGTCCAAAGTCGAAAACCATCGTGAACCAGACAGGGTATCTAACGTGTCGTCGATGCGTGGTAAGGGATAGCTGTCTTTCTTGGTCACGTTATTGAGCTGCCGATAGTCCACACAAAATCTCGTTGACCCGTCCTTCTTACTGACCAGGACCACCGGTGATGCCCATGGACTGCTGGATGGCTCGATGACCCCTTGTTCTTCCATATCGGTAATAATCTTCTCGGCTTCTGCTCGCCTTGCTAGAGGTAGACGCCTCGGCTGCTGACGGACAGGCATAGAGTTGCCTGTATTGATTTTATGTTTTACTATATCTGTTCGTCCCTTCTGGCTATCGTCAAGAGCGAAGATATCTTGGTATCGGTGAACCAAACCCTGTACCTCTTTCACTTCCGTTCTGTTAAGGTCTTCGCACGAACTAGTAACCATACCCACTAATTTACCACCATGGTCTTTGGGCGCTGGTTTTGGAACATCAGCCATACACCTGGCTACTCGGAATACTGGCACACACTGTCCCACAAGGGTACTCTTCTTCAATGTCACCGGATCCACATTAACGTTCATAATTCTCACCGGTACTATCTTTCCAACCTTGATCAGCGCTTTTCCCACCAGTATGCCACTATGGATCTTCTTATCACACACAGGCTCCATCATTCACACACATCCTACCCGAAGATCTCCATCCAAACCTGCCTCGACAACCATCTCGCTTTGACCCGGCAATATCACATCTTCAGTCAGCAAAACCCTTACAACCGGATCTTCTCGTGGGTGCAACGGAAGTTCTTCGTTACCGACCTTCAAAACACCCTCTTTCAAATCCAACGTAAAACCAAATTTTCTCAGGAGGTCCATTCCCAAGATGAAGTCATCAGTGATATCAGCTACCAGCACCTCATGTTCACGTTCTTCACTTCCAATGCCAATCTTCATCTTCACCACTCCGCGTGTTGGTATCACTTCACCTGTTGCTGTACGGACGGAGTTGAGTAGTTGTCGGTAACAATTTAATACTTGATTGTAGAGCATCAGGGCGTACGATGGATTTTGTCGCCCCCGTATCAATAAGTAGTGGAACAGTTCGGTTAGCAATCTTTCCATCTACAAACAAACTACCGTTACTATTCTTTGATGTTACGGCATGGATCGTGATCTCCGGGGCATCTTCACTCGCAGTCAACGTTCGCCCCCTCTTGCCAACCCCTTTTAACTTTTCCGACGGTTGTACTTTTCTTATTTTGGGACAACGGCGTTCTACATGTCCTTGTTCGCCGCAATTCCAACAACGAGGCCCTCGAACTTCTTGATGATTCTTCTTACGGCTTTCTTCCTTCCGAAGAACTCTCAGTACTAACTCCTCTAGGTGATCCTTAGAACCTTCGTCTTCTTCCACAACGGCTCGAACACGCCCGTGACCTCGGGACGCTTGTTTTGCAGCTTCAAATTCTAAGGCGTGAGCAAGCGCATCATCAGTTGTTCTTGGTCGTGCCAGCCTCAATGATTGTTGTGTTTCCCCGTCTCTTAACCCATCAATGAAGATCTGCACAGCCAGTTGTCCCAGAAATGAATCGGGTGCCGTAGGGTACGCCAATCGGACAAGCCGCGCAACATCGGCTTCAAACTCCTGCAGGCTTTCTCCATTCTTCTGGATACGATTCTTCACTTGCGCGTGATACACTTGTTGAAGATGCGCGTCTCCATATCTCATCTCCAATCTAGACACTAACAATTGGTAATCATTTTCCTGTCCTGCTGGGATTGTTTGCAGGACGTTCAACGCGTCTCCACGCAAAGCCACAGTTAAAGAAACGGCCTTTTCCTTGGCTGTCCATCCGTTGGCCCCAGCGGCCGCCTCAAATTGTTTGTAGTAGGTGGACCAAGGTATCTTTCCATCGAACGTGGGTGGTTTTACTTTTATCCCTACGGCAGGACCCTTTTCTTCTTTAAATTGTTTCTTTTCTTCATTAAACGGCCACTCAGAAGTTGAGGAAAACCGTAGTTTACTCATTCTCTCTTCCAACAGTTTAGTAACGCTATCTTTCTCGGCTGTTGGTGGTAATTGCATTTGGGCCATTTTCTCTTCTACCATCTTTATTACCCTATCCTGTTTTTCCAATTTCATTTCTAATAGTCCTAACGCACTGGAGTTTTCCAACAACTCTTCGAAAACTTTATCTTCCAACGCTTTGACATTTTCCAGCAATTCTCTTTTAAGCCTTCTAGAACTTTCTTCGGACTTTTCTAGTAATTCTTCCTTAAGCAATCTTGTGTTTTCTAGTAAATCTTCTTTAAGCGTTCTAGAATTTTCTTCAGACTTTTCCAGTAGTTCTTCTTTAAGCATTCTAGTATTTTCGACAACTTTTTCTTCCAGTGCTTTAGTATTTTCAAGTAATTCTTCTTTAACCATTTTAGAATTTTCAAAAACTTTTTGTTCCAGCACTTTAGTATTTTCCATTAGTTTTCTAGCATTCTCTTCGGACTTTCTAGAACTCTCTTCCATTTTACTTAACAACAAACTAGTATCAATTGCGGGTCCAGGTATTTCGAAGAGGAAACTTTCAGGGTCTTCTTGCTGCTCCAATAGCCATTCTCTTAGCCGATTTATTAAAACTTCTTTCTTTCCATTACTATCCAAGTCCCTCTCGTCCAATTCCCGTTTTAAATGTATCACTAAGAGATCTTTTAATAGTTTCATCACCATTTTAATTGTTTGTTGAAATTAATTTTAACACTAAAAATTTATTCTCACAGCACTTTATTTAATTATTACGCGATTTTATTTATTTTAAAACACCACACCTGACAACACTGTAACGTTCTTTTTCAAATAATAACAAAAGTGCTTTTTAAATTGTCTATTAATAAGAAATATTTATTTACAAACACTAATGAATACACTATAAATTAACGCTATGATTATAAACCATTAAAACTATTATTTACAGACTATGAATTTATAATACAACATTTATCTTTACATTCACTATTTATTTCGCGATACACAGTTCATGACTTGCTGTTGACTGCCTTTTTTTATCGGCGAAGTCGGTTATATACCCTCCTACAAACGTACTAGAAACCGCTAGAAACTACTATATATTTCTAGAATAAACGCGTCTCGTTCACATGCTTGGTGCGAGAGTCATTCTCTCGAATGCCGTAGAATATTCCATTTGTTGTTCGAGAAGAGGTTCTTTCTTTTTCTCTCTTGTTACAATATTATATATAACATTCAAAAACAGTTTGAGGATAAAGTTCTTGTTCCAAGCGGTGCCAAATTATCTAGCTGTGTGTTCTGCAAAGGTAATTTCATTCGCCTCAAATGAATTGCAATCAAATGCTTGAATAATTTTGCAAAACATTTAAAAAGGGACATTATAGCGTACAGCTCAGATCAAGATTCAATCCAAGTTACCAAAGAATGCGTCTCAAAAATTATCCTCAAAACTATCAACAATTTCTTTGCATTGCTACTGACAGATGTAGAGGCACATTTTGACGACGAAGTAAAAACGACCATGATAAATTACCGTCAACTCAAAGATGAATTTCATTTAAATATAAAAAGACCATTTTTGCAATGTTCTATGTACAGAACAGCCTACCAGATTAAGTTGAAGATTCCAAATATTTTAAATTTTATATGGTTTATTAAGGAAAAGGCATATTATCTCAAAAATAACAGGTAATAAATAGCTAAGGAATCCCATACTTTTAGTCAGGTAACTCCATTTTGTAAATACAAATTATTTAACTGTACTACAAGCTGCAAAGTGTAGCAAAACTAACATACTGTAACAAGAGAGAAAAAGAAAGAACCTCTTCTTGAACAACAAATGGAATATTCTACAGCAATCGAGAGGATTACTCATAGCACGAAGCCGATGAAAGAGACGCGGTTATTCTAGAAATATATAGTAGTTTCTAGCGGGTTCTAGAAGATTTACATGGGGGTATATAATCGACTTCACGGATAAAAAGAGGCAGTCAACAGCGAGTAATTAGATGGGTATCACGAAATAAATAGTAAATGTAAAGATAAATGTTGTATTAGAAATTCATTATAGTTTTAGTGGTTTATAATCATAGCGTTAATTTATAGTGTATTCATTAGTGTTTGTAAATAAATATTTCTTATTAATAGACGATTTAAACAGCACTTTTGTTATTATTTTAAAAAGAACGTTACAGTGGTGTTACAGGTGTGAGGTTTTAAAATAAATAAAATCGTGTAATAAACAAAGTGCTGTGAGAATAAACTGTTAGTGTTAAAAACAATTACAACTAATAATTAAAATGGCGATGAAATTGTTAAAAGATCTGAACGTAATAGACTTAAAACGTGAACTGGAAGAACGGGATTTGGATATAACGGGCCTTAAAAGTGTGTTAATAAATAGGCTAAGAGAATGGCTTTTGGAACAGAAGGAAGATCCTGAAAATTACCTCTTCGAAATACCTGGATCCGCAATTGATACTAGTTTGTTGTTAAGTAAAATGGAAGATAATTCTAGAAAGTCCGAAGAAAATTCTAGAATGTTAAAAGAAGAACTACTAGAAAAGTCGGAAGAGAATTCTAGAATGTTAAAAGAAGAATTACTGGAAAATTCTAGAAAGGCCGAAGAAAATGTTAGAATGCTAAAGGAAGAAATACTGGAGAATTCCAGGAAATCCGAAGAAAACTCAAGAAAGCTTAAAGAAGAATTACTAGAAAAGTCCGAAGAAACTTCTAGAAGGCTTAAAGGAGAATTACTGGACAATGTCAAAGCGTTAGAAGAAAAAGTTTTTGAAGAATTGTTGGAAAATTCCAGCGCGTTAGGACTATTGGAAATTAAATTAGAGAAACAGGATAAGGTAATAAAGATGGTAGAAGAGAGAATAGCCCAAATACAATTACCACCAACAACTGAGAAATATAGCGTAACTAAAATGTTGGAAGATAGAATGGGTCAATTACGGTTTCCCTCAACTTCTGAGTGGCCGAAACAATTTAAAGAAGAAAAGGATCCTGCCGTATGGATAAAAGTAAAACCACCCACGTTCGATGGAAAAATACCTTGGTCCACCTACTACAAACAATTTGAGGCGGCCGCTGGGGCCAACGGATGGACAAGCAAGGAAAAGGCCGTTTCTTTAACTGTGGCTTTGCGTGGAGACGCGTTGAACGTCCTGCAAACAATCCCAGCAGGACAGGAAAATGATTACCAATTGTTAGTGTCTAGATTGGAGATGAGATATGGAGACGCGCATCTTCAACAAGTGTATCACGCGCAAGTGAAGAATCGTATCCAGAAGAATGGAGAAAGCCTGCAGGAGTTTGAAGCCGATGTTGCGCGGCTTGTCCGATTGGCGTACCCTACGGCACCCGATTCATTTCTGGGACAACTGGCTGTGCAGATCTTCATTGATGGGTTAAGAGACGGGGAAACACAACAATCATTGAGGCTGGCACGGCCAAGAACAACTGATGATGCGCTTGCTCACGCCTTAGAATTTGAAGCTGCAAAGCAAGCGTCCCGAGGTCACGGGCGTGTTCGGGCCGTTGTGGAGGAAGAAGAAGGTTCTAAAGATCACCTAGAGGAGTTAGTACTGAGAGTTCTTCGGAAGGAAGAAAGCCGTAAGAAGAATCATCAAGAAGTTCGAGGGCCTCGTTGTTGGAATTGCGGCGAACAAGGTCACATACGACGTCGTTGCCCTAAACCCAAAACAAGTTCAGCAGTCGGAAAACTAAAGAAGGTCGACGAGAGGGGGCGAACGTTGACCTTGAGTAGAGATGGCCCGAAGATCACCATTCATGCCGTAACATCAAAGAATAGTACCAGTAGTTTGTTCGTAGATGGAAAAATTGCTAATCGAACTGTTTCACTACTTATTGATACGGGGGCGACAAAATCCATCATACGCCCTAATGTTCTACGAACAAGTATGAAGCTGTTACAGACAACTACTCAACTCCGTACAGCAACAGGTGAAGTGATACCAACACGCGGAGTGGTGAAGATGAAGATTGGTATTGGAAGTGAAGAACGTGATCATGAGGTGCTGGTAGCCGACATCATTGACGAATTCATCTTGGGAATGGACCTCCTGAGAAAATTTGGTTTTACATTGGACTTGAAAGAGGGTGTTTTGAAGGTCGGTAACGAAGAACTTCCGTTGCACCCACGAGAAGATCCGGTTGTAAGGGTTTTGCTGACTGAAGATGTGATATTGCCGGGTGAAAGCGAGATGGTTGTCGAGGCAGGTTTGGATAGAGATCTTCGGGTAGGATGTGTGCGAATGATGGAGTCTGTTTGTGATAAGAAGATCCATAGTGGCATACTGGTGGGAAAAGCGCTGATCAAGGTTGGAAAGACAGTACCGGTGAGGCTTATGAACGTTAATGTGATCTGTGTTTGATCTGATTTAAAGCAAAAATTATGTTATCCTTAGCACCATGGCCCAGTGAAATATGTGCCGAATACAATATTCGAAACATGTTTTCGTATGGTGTCACATAGATAATATTGCCATTATTTCCCAATCTTCTCTTGATGACCACTGACTTCTGTTCTATCTTGAACGTGTCATAAAGTTTCGATAGATGATAGTGACGTGGAGTTTTCTTTCCTTTTGTTTGCTTTGCACTCAAGATTTCTATAGCAACCTAAATTTTTTAAATGAAATTTATGTATTGATTTTGAGGATAGGATTGTATCTATTTTAATTTGTTTTATAACAAATTGTTAATAAACATCTAATACAAAATGCATAAAAATTAATGTAACAATCATATGCAAGTTTGTTTCCAGGAAATTGAGCAGCAGTTATTTTACTGCTCTTACTAATGTTGTTAATGATAATTGTTATTTGTTACGATAATTGTAATGTATTTTCTGTCACATATTTATTAATAATTGTCACATAAACATCTTAAAATAGTTTATAACTTGATAAAATTCAACTATAAATATTTATAAAAATTTGCATGAAATTTGTAGAACTGCGCGCATTCTAGTAACCAGTAGCATTATTATTAATAAATTAGTAAGTGTTGTTTAATTTCCTGAAAACACCTGCATCCGTTATTTTCCTATTAATGTTCTTAATGATAATTTTTACGTTATCTTTTATGCATCTTCCGTTATATATTTACTAATAAGTGTTACAAAGCAACTTAAAATAAATATTCTTTTAAAATTTCTAAATTTGTAAACACTAGGCGTCATCTGGTAACCAGTAGCACGATTAATGAAGATATTGCAGCTTGCGTCACTAATGTATTCATACGGTTTGTCACCAATATATCAATGGAAAAGCATATCAGGGTTCCAGGAAACCACCATCAACGTCTTCTGCTATCCTAATGCATGATTTCTACGTTCTGATGAGGAATAAACTTCATATTTTTTATTAATCTTTTCATTTTATTAGAATTTTTACTTTTTTAGATGTAACAGAAAATGCATAAGAATTAACCTAACTAGCATTAAACATATTAGTGAACAATTAACTGATAATAACAGCTATGCACCGATGTGATTCCTGGAGATTTGGCCGAACTAAGCCTAACTGTTAATTTAGAACTTCGTGGGCATGGAGAATTTCGATCAGGATAATATATTTTTTTATTTTAAATTTGATATTTACAATCTTTCGATTTCAGAACATTCGGGAAATGTTATGTTACAATATATAACATGCAGGGATTGATCCCATAATCCTTCCCTTTTCTCCCCTTTCCTATTAATTATATAAATTGTTTAATTATATGACATTATAAATTAGAAAGAGTTAGTTAAAAATATTCTATTAGTTTTATCCTAATTAAATCTACTACTGAAGTCCATCGGTTTATAAAGCATTTTAATCGCCTCACTTCACCAACAGAATTTATTAATTTGTTTGCCAGTTCATTGGGATGCTCTTCCAGTCTGCTTTGATATGTAACACAATATTTCTTGTGTTCTTCGCTGATAGAAGGGACTTGCAGGTCTTGCTCGATGACAAAGTTCGGTACTTACCATGACGCATTAACAATCATTCTAAGGACCATATTTTGAAACCTTTGCAAAATTTCGATATCTGGTGAACTAGCTGTCCCCCAGAGTTGAATACCGTATTTCCATACCGGTTTCAAAATTGCTTTATAGATTAAAGTTTGCTTTTTACTGAGAGTTGTGAGTTGCGTCCAATTATCCAGTACATCTGCCGGAGTTTCAAGCCTAATTGTTTCCTTTTTATAAATATATGTTTTCGCCAATTTAGCCGTCATTCTAAGTGTAGCCCTAGATACTTTACCTCATCTGGTAAGGTAGAGTGTGGTCATTAAGTGTCACCGGAGGACAAGTCTCCTTTCGCAATGTAAAAGTTACATGCGTAGATTTTGTTTTGTTAGCTTTTATTTTCCAGGTTTTCAGACATTTCTGGATTTTGTTTAGGTTTGTTTGTAAGTTTTGGGATGCGGATTCTGGATTTAGATGTGACGGAACTATAGCCGTATCATCTGCGAAGGTCGCAACTGTAGTTACTCTGGTGGTCAGAAGATCGGCGGTGTATAGCAGGTAAAGTATGGAACCCAGAACACTCCCCTGGGGAACTCCAGCGTTTATGGAGTGCAGGTGCATGTACTCGCTTTGGTGGTTCAGAAGAAAATGTCTGTTACTTAGGTATGATTTTAGGATGTGGAATAATAATCAATAAACGCAGCAGAACAGTATATTTTACCTTCTAGATCTCTATTTATTTGATTCACTATCCTATGCACCTGTTCAATAGTACCGTGTTTGTTCTTGAACCCAAGCTGGTGATTAGGAATTAGATGTTTTTCTTCTATTATGGGTAATAGCCTTTTTAATAGTAGTTTTGTTAGTACTTTGGATAACAGAGGTAAGAGACTGATGGGTCTGTAAGAAGTTATTTCGTTTATGTTTTTACCGGGTTTGGGTACTAGGATGGTTTGCGCAAATGTCAATGGTCAAAATGGCGTTGAGTATTATCTGAATAAGTTTTAAGCATTTGTCAGTTATTTCTTGCAGCACTTTCCCTGTTACGAGATCATATCCTGGAGTCTTCTTTTGATTAATTTCTTTCATAATGGCTCTCTTCACTTCCTTGAATTTGAAATTACGTATGGGCAGATCCATTTGAAAGGGTGTTTCTAAGAATGATAATATTTCTTCTTCCTCTTCAGTCCTTTGTTTAGTTTGATGTGGCTTAAATACTTCGGAGGGGTGTTCAGCGAAGGCATTTGATTTTTCTTTGTCATTCCTACACCATGTTCTGTTGATGTCTTTAATTGGTGGAATAGATTGTTGGGGCCTCTTTATTTTGCTAGTTACTTTCGACAGTGAGTAATCGTTAGCTTCTGTGGTTGATAATCCACCAAGGTATTCTTGGGTTGCTTGATTCTTGATCTTGAGAAGCAATGCTTTTAGTTCTTTGGTTGCTCTATTAAGTTTGCGTTTGTTCTCAGCCGTTCTCTCTTTTCTCCATTGCTCTCTTAATTTGCGTTTATTTACAATCATTTCTTTTACTATAACCGGAAAACTTTCTGTCATGTGTGGTTCATTTCGGTCTGGTGTGGCTTGCCAAGCTGCATTTTGAATTGCTTGGATCAGTCTATGAAGTGCATCATCTATTTGCGTAAGGGAATCTTTAAATCAATTAAAAAGTCTAGTTTTTCCTTAAATATATTCCAATCGTTTTTTGGTGTAAAGTCTCGGTTGTTTTTCTTTTTTCACGATTTCTGCAAGAATTGTTAATACAACTGCGGAATGGTCGTGAAATAAATCCAGACACGACTCTATTCTTGTATGTTTAGTATCAATTCCTTTTGTAATATAAAAATTTAGTAGATCTGGCATTTCGTGGGAATCTGTGGGCCAGTAGCTAGATTCTCCAGTGCTCAGGTAATTAAGATTATTTGTATGTTTGTATGTTTTTCCCCTCTCCATTGTATGTTTTTGAGTTGTAATCTCCACCGGCTATAAATCTATTTCCTAGTGTTTTAAAAAAGTTATTAAATTGTGCTCTTTTATTGTTGTGTTTAGGTGGACAATATATAGATGAGATTATAAGCGGACCCTGGTAATCTTCTATAACGATGGCGGTTGCTTGTAAATGATCATGTCTATATTTATCAATTTCATGATGTTTAATTTTCTTACTTACTATTATAGCACTGCCACCATGTGCTGTACCATCAGGATGTTTTGTATCATATACTGTGTAATTTGGTAGGTGAAGTGACTCTTTGTCGTGTGCGTTTTTGTAATTAATAGCATGTCAATTTTATGTAATTGTTCATTTATTTCTTCGACTATTTAATCTATATTATTAATTGTAGCCCTACAGATATAATATGTCACCGCGGACAAAAAAAGGGATTATTATATTAGGGGTCATATATTAGAAAGTCCGTTTTTTCAATGAGACTATCCCCAGGCCTCTAGCATAGTTACTGGTGTCATAATTTGCAGTTTAGTTATTGTACCCTAAAAAGTTACCACCTTCCAAACCGACTATAGTGCTCTTTTCTTTGCATGGACAACTGTTATCCCTCTCAGAATCTTAGGTCATTAGCAGATTTCTTCCAGTTTTGAATAGGATGTAGCAACATGTGTTTCTTTAAGGATCTGGTAATTCACTTTCAGGTACAATTCCGGATAATTAGGGGTCAAATAAATTAACAGGTAGCAAATACCTGATTACGGTATTATTCAGAGGATTATAAGATCTTGAAAGTAGTTACTGGAATATTTAATTTCTAAAGGGAAAGGACCTAACATTTGTGTACAAGCAGTATTTGTAAGAGATAGATGGGTAATAAACAGTGTTTGTGTATTGTTTTATATTACAGTATTACAGCAAGTACGCAATCGAAGATTATTTCAGAGATTTTTTAGTAATTGTTAATTACTAACAGTTGATTCTTAATAATTATTAATTACTAGTAGTTGGTTTTCTTATTAATTTACAACTTTTTGTTAGGAGAAGACAACTAATTCTCTATTACCAAAAACTCGAACGAACGCATATATTTTTTCCCGCCACCCTTGAGTAGATGGAGCGACCAGTACTGCACTACTTCATATGGATTGATCCTAATTGCTATGATGGGGAATGATGAAAAAATAGCCATTAATTTAATCCGGCAATCTGTATAATATCAAAGGTTAGATATTTCTCGACTTATATTAACAATTAGAATGAGTCCAACGGGTTTTTTTATACGGAAAGCCTCTGGGCGTCCGGTCTGACGCAAAAACGGAAATTTGTAAAATTGTTGTTTCTCGACCGTCGATTTCGACTATACCACTGGACCGATTTTGAAGTGTTGCATACTCATCCGCCGCAAAATTTAATGCTCTTTAATTCTTGTAATAGTAGAATTTTCGTTGGAAAGTACCGCTTTAGAGTTATAAGCGAAAAACTAAAAAAGATCCGAAGATTTCGTTGTTCTTTTGATGCCTCCAGGTAAGCTCGAGTCGAGGGACCGTGCAAACCTAGGATACTTATATTTGACCTCAAACGAAGCGATCGAAACGATCTCCCGCTTTCCAACATTTATTTCCACCAACGGATTCTATTTTACTGGCCTATATAGGTACTTATAGTTAATATAAGGCAATGTTCTAGGTTCTAGGTTCAAAAAGTAGAGTTCTACAAGTTATTAAAAAATCAAGATTTGGTTTTATTTAATCGTGCTCTACTTACTGAATTATCCGTTTGTAATATCGAAATACTACTTACACTGAAGATTGCATGAGTGAATTAGTAATTATCCATCCAAGTCAAAAATAGGGAAAAATTAAAACAGGAAATAAATGTGAGGAAATAAATGTGGTAATACAAACACTAATAAGTCACTTAAAATATTTTAGTTTATATATAGAAAAATAAAAAATGGAGTGCAGAAAAGATATTAAAAGTATTAAGTATAGTTATCTATTTGGTTTGGGTTAACAGACAATGATGAAGAGTTAGAAATAAAGAAAATGAAGTAGAGGCTGATTGTCGAAAAGGAGGCCTGGATCAGCAATAATAACCGTAGCAAACTAAGTCAACAGTTTTGAATGAATCACAATTTTCTAACTTCGTTTAAATCAGTCACCTTTGTATCTCTATCACTATCTCTATCAGCGTTGCCAGATTAGGGGATTTTCCTCAAAAATTAGTGGATTTTTTTCTTTGGGGTATTTTGTGAGGATATATATATGGGGAAAAAGCATTTTCCCTGGGGAATAACAGGTGATTTCTAGGTCTGACACTCCACTGAAATCTCACCTGGTAAATCTCAAAATTAGATAAAAATACAAAAGTTCTAAAATTGGGAGATCTTTAAATTTCCACTGGGGAATTTGACCGAACGGTCTGGCAACCCTGATATCTATTTACTTAAATACACTAAACTTATAATACTTGTAATACTTACTAGAAAGATCTAATACCACAAATTCTACATTAACATTAATAGTCTTTTCATTTCGTGATTTTTTGTTGTACAAGGTAAATGCTCTTGCTATTGCGCATCCACTTGCAAACATATCTGCGTATACACACACAATCTAATCAATAAAAAAATCTTGTTTTATATAGTTATCTAAAAGGAATCTTGTGCTTTATTGTTAAAACGATCACACAGTATTATACTAACACTTACCACAATGTTTTTATTTAAATAACTCATATTACTACAGTGCGTTTGAACCATGCGAGTTATTGTATGACACCGGGATGGTGTGTTATGTCTGCTGCATTTAATAGGCAAACTTGCTACTACAGCCGAGTTTAAATACAATGAGCAAGCCTCAACTGTCTGTAGTTTCTCAAGTGCTTTATAATAAACCTACAAAAAAGAGCAAAGCTATTGTAAACATTCGCTTACGTCTACCGCATTAGTTTTTCACCTCTTCTGTGATCTCTGGTTCCAATTTACAACTGAAATATGCAAAACCCAATGCATGCAAGTTTTCCAGTCGACCCATAATGAGTAATGATGATTGGTCTAGGTCTACTGATTTTAAAGTTGAACTGTAAGTTATATTTAATATCATACTTGTCTAATTTCGTATTCGTTTTTACAAATTAAAAGTTTTTAAAAATTCAGTTTCATATTTTCAAAATAGTAGCCCCACAACTTCTGTACTGTCAAGAATTTCTATAGAAACCTAAATATTCGTCACTTCAACAAGTTTTTGTGAGTTTTACATCCGTCAGACTCGATCAAAAAAGTCGCGAATTGCTCTCAACATCGTTTCATCGAAATCATCGTTGCAGAATGGCTCTTGTTATTCTCTACCTGAGAACTCTGAACTTCAACAATATTATATCAGGACATAATATAGGTACATTATAAAACGTCTGTGAGAAAAAAAAATAAAGTGTAGTCATCTACTAAGCGTGTAAATGGCAATGACTTTTTGTCTCAAAAAAGTCTGACTGCCAAAGCACCGTATCTTTAAATTGTCTGCAATGTACAAACAATGCAAAAGTGAGTATATTATAATTCAATACTACAAGCGGAGGTAACTAAATATATTTCTAAAACACATCTTATTTGCTCACAATAAATATAATCCAGAGGTTGTAAATGATATTATATCTTCTCTAGAGAGGTCTTCTCTTGAGGAAATCCATCGGTTTCCAAAAAAACTTTCGCTTTTGTCATACTAAACAAACAGTACTTTTAACGTTGAAGATAAGATTCACCACAAATAACTTCTGTTACCATTTACATGGTCGAAATAAATCTACTCTCCTCTCCAGCTTGCATGTCTTAATCTCTTAGGAATTATCGCTTCCATTTAATTCCAATGCTATAGCTCCAGGATCTCCATCACTTTGGAAAATAACATTTTTAGGGGCCAAAGAAATCCTTTACCTCCACGTAGTTTAACACTAATTTTCGCTGGAAACAAGTCGTGTTGATAGATGTGCGAATTGTAAGTACCTCCATTATATCATAATCTTGTGCTATTGCCGTGCCTAGTAGACGTCTACTTCTCGACCGATAGACAGTTGGGCAAATTGAAGGTGCTTGAAATTGCCGCTACTTCGCGGTGTGTGATTCGGATTGACAGCTTTGATGGCCCGCTGCTCAATCGGTTGGTACGCTCAGAGAAAAATGTAAGTGCAAAATTTTACATTGAATATCTAATGTACTTTTGCGAAAATATAGTCTTAAATCGATGTATTTATGTTCATCTTCTTTTCTATTGAAAACATTGTCGAGTAACATTAATGCAACATTAAGCTGTGTTAAATTAACAAAGAAAATTCATAAAAGGTTTTCTAAGTTGCACAATAAAATGTTTCTGTATCTTGTCCCTGGAAATCATATGTCCCTAAGCATAATAGTTATATGGCTAAGCTATATATAGTTAAAGTTCTATAGAACTTAACTGATTGGGGTAATCGGGCAGTAATAACTAAATCCCAGCCAGCACACTGAGGCTATAATGACGTTATTTTTAAGTCATTATTGGTCGACGACGTCATATGACTAATAAATGATGTCCATAAGACGTCATATAATGGGACGTACGTAGAGGTCTGGAAGACGACGTCTTTTGGACGTACAATACAATACGTACAAGTTTCATTAAAAAGATATTATTTTAGCAGGAGCCAAGGAATACTGGTCATATTAAGCAGGCGGTCACAATATTTTTTACTGTAGTATATAATAAATGTTATTTCCAATATTCAACTATTTATTTATAATTCCTGTCTTAGTCCTAGTATAGGACGTTTTAATTACGCCTTATAATGACGTCTTTGGGCTGTGACATAATGATGTCAGTTTTACAACAATTTGACGTCGTTACTGCCGAAAAAACGGCGACATTATAACTTCAATGTGCTGGCTGGGAACGATACAAATCAATTATAGAATTTTCCAATTTTAACTGTGGAAATGATTTGAAACAATGCTACAAGAACTATGCCATTACAGGATTAACAAATCGCATATGGTGTCAGTTTTGAAATATTTCATTTTCTTTTTCAAAAAAGAACTTTCCTAAAAATCCGTTCTTATCAATCTGCCATACATCCACTTCCATACAAACTAGATTACATACAGAAACGTCTACCCATAACAGAGCTGTGTAATTACTCCGTGCGCAATTTCTAAATGGAGCGGTCCCTGATAACCCAGTTAAAGTGATTCTATTCCAGTGTTAACTGAACTGTTAAGCCAAATGGATGTAGCGCTCACCCAATTCTAGATAGAAATTAAGTAGTTTTTCGTCAGGCAAATGAATAGCAAGTTATTGTCTTCTATCACTAAAGAAGCTTTGGGGCAATCTGAAAGTCAAACAATCAATTAAACCAAACGTTAAACGTTGGAATTCTGAAACCATAAAATTCTAAAAATTATTATACCTATCTGAATATGCCAGTATGTACACTTCAATAACATGCAGTATTCACTTTAAGAGCTTATAAAACCATCACGCTGTATAATCGCCATGACAGTCAGCCTCGGTGGATTAGTGGTTTGCATGTTTGCTTCATAATCCAAAGGTCGCAGGTTCGATCTCCGACCGAGCTGGTAATTTTTCATAGCGGAGAAAAATTTAAAGCATGCCTTCTTTTCGGATACGAAGTAAAACTGTAGGTCCCGTGTCAATGCGATGTTTGGCACGATAAAGATCCCTACTGGAGGTGGAATTCTTCCCAGATTCGACTAAATTCTAGTAGGGTCGGCCAAATAATCATAGTAATCGGTGCCATGAGGTACGAAGGAAGCTCCCGTCATCCTGATTCCTCGCCCAAGAATAAATAAATAATAGCCATCACAAGTATGGTACTTTTCGAAAAGGGCAGCAATGGGCTTTCCAACTGTGAAAAATATACAGGATGTTCCATTTGAAATCACAAAGTTGCCCTATTCCCGAAAATACGCTGTCATTTCCGATTAAACTGGAACTGGGCAAAAAGACGGATACTCAGAAAAAACTTTAAAACATAAAAAGACTATAGTGAACACCGCATTTCATTATGTCAATAAGTTCAAAAGCTATGTTTATAAATGGTCAAAATATAATGGGGCACCCTGTACCATCCGATAAATGGCAATATTTGGTCCTGAAAAGGGCCGTTTGAGTTTCCATCTACACCATACGCAATTCATTTTTAAACAACATTTTCTAATTTCAAATCAATCGGCCCTTTTCAGGACCAGATGATGATGACAAAAAATGACGAAGAAATGAAGGATCTAAGTGTTAAAAATCCATAAACCGAAGTATACACTTTTCCTGCTCTGTAACTCCAAAACTGTTAATTTTAGAGCTTCGTGGTCATGGAGACTTTCGATCAGGATAATAAAAACTACAAAATATCACAATTTCAGACAATTTGACTGGGATTCAATTTCTGTAAGAAAAGTGCGGGGTCCTTTCAGAAAAATGTAACAAGGGATCTACCCCTACTCATACGAGTCAACTACAGCTTACCTTTGGCCACAAGACTTCCTACACCATCCTCTCTGGTTCACACATTTACTCTGCCTGTTTCCGATTCCTAAGATTTAAGACAATGTTGTAAAATGTATCTTTTGAGTAGTAATATCGGTAACAATTGGCTGATGTAAAGCAAACAGCAAATACGTAACTAGTAAGCGGATTCTTTAACTTTTCACTTCAATCTAAAAAGAAGTGGTACCAAATAATTCAGTACTATTTAATAACTACTTAATAAATTTTAGTCTAGTTAGAACTGTGACATTAATTGTAATCCTTTTGCATTACGGTAGGTAATTGCTCATTAGCTTAATACTTTCTGAAATATTCATTTCAGCACTAAGGTTACTTTTACACAAGGATACTGTATGTCAGATACTGCATCTGAGATCGGTCTAGGACATTTCGGCGCGACCGGTTCGGCGCAGCCCTTTCGGTGCAAAGACGTTTTGGCCCAGAGACACTTTGGCGCGAGAACTTTTCGGCGAGAGGCCGTTTCGGCTCGATTATGTAAATATATGTAAAAATATATCGTTTAGGTTTTGCCTGTGGTTTTGCTGTACTCTTTCTAATACATGTATTCGGTCTAGACTAGTAGTGGATAATTTAACTTCCACATAAATTGAAGTTACTAGAAAACTTGAACATGTGCATCAGAACACAACAGTACAATTTATAGTATATTAAGTATCAAGAACAGTAAGGACAGTTTACCGATCGACGACAATGTTTGGCGACTGAGCGAAGCGAAGTCGCCAATATTGGAGGAGATCGGTAAACTCCTTACTGTTTGAGATGCTTATACTATTTTTTGTACGATTACTATGAATATAAAGGTATTAACTAAGGAAATATCCCGAAGATGGTAAAAAAATAGATTTAGGATAATTTATTTTTGCCCTGTAAGTATATCCACCAAACATTAAGTAGGTTTTGTGGTTACCATGGATACGTTTGTAATTTTATTTTTGAATGTCACGATATATTTGTCGTTACCATGGATACGTTTGTAATTACTATAGTATTATTTTTGAATGTTAGATATTTGTCAAATTTGTGAGAAGGAGTGAATCTGAAAACGAATATAATTCGGATATTGAAGAGGCCCGAGCAAATTTAAATAAAAAACATACATTTTTTTAATAGTCCAATTATTTAGAAAATAATGATTTTTCCGCGATCGCGAAAGAAACATCTAAAGATCATGCATTTATTTTATAAATTACATATAATTTACTTACCGTTCTGTTTTTGACAGAACTGAACGGTAAGTAATTACTTACCGACGCGTTTTTGCTTAGCAACCAGTTAATATATAACCTAAAACCAAGTATGGTAAACAATCCGAAATAGCATGGTCGTACAAAAAAGTATTTTATCTTGTAAGCAACAATTTTAATACGAGTAAGAATATCGGAAAGTTATATAATATTACTTTTTGTACGACCCTGCTATTTCGGATTGTTTACCAAACTTGGTTTTAGAACAGTAGGTTATGTTTACTGGTTACTAAGCAAAAACGCGTCGGTAAGTAATTACTTACCGTTCAGTTCTGTCAAAAACCGAACGGTAATAAATTATATGTAATTTATAAAATAAATGCATCATCTGTAGATGTCTCTTTCGTGAAAAATCATTATTTTCTAAATAATTATTGAACTATTTAAAATAACTTATGTTTTTTATTTAAATTTGCTGTGAAAAAATACCCAATAAATAATAATAACAACTATCTATTTATGTTGAAACGACAAAAATATCGTGACATTCAAAAATAAAATTACAAACGTATCCATGGTAACGACAAAACCTACTTAATAGTTGGTGGATATACAGAGCAAAAACAAATTATCTTGAATCTATCTTTTTACCATCTTTGGGATATTTCCTTAGTTAATACATTTGTATTCATAGTGGTCGTACAAAAAATAGTATAAGCATCTCTAACAGTAAGGAGTTTACCGATCTCCTCCAAATTTGGCGACTTCGCTTCGCTCAGTCGCCAAACATTGTCGTCGATCGGTAAACTGTCCTTACTGTTCTCGATACTTAATATACTATAAAAGATGCGAAAATAATAATTGCTTTCACACAGGTGTTTACTAGAAAATCTTCAAGATTACGTAAGAAATATTATTGAAATATTGGAATATTTCTCTGTAACTCAGTAATCCCTTCCAACAAGGCAAAATTGTTTATTTGTTACTTTATTTATTTATTACGTTTCTAGTATCGTATCATGCACAAAAATATGCAGAATTGTCCAAACTTACAAAAAAAGTCTGTTTGTGTGACCAAATCATCTGTCTGTCAAATTACGACCAGGAAATAAAATACTTATTAAAATCTTCCTAAATCTTTGTTTCAGTTGTTATGTGTTTCTAAACGGATTTGAGTTGATGTAAACAAAATTATAATTTGCAGAAAAACATTGAAACAATCCCAATTTTTCCCTTAAAAACTGCTTTAATTCCTTATTTTCACATATCATAAACCGAGTTACAGTGTTGTTCGAATGCATTCATGCATAAACTAAAAATTGCGCTTTTGTCCGGACAGAATATTGATGGGGTATTTCGCGCCGAAACGTCCTCGCGCAGAATCGTCTTCGCACCGAAACGTCTTTGCGCAGAATCGGCCACGCCGAAACGCCCCATTCCGTCTGAAATACAATCTCTTGCAGGAATTCTGGTCGGATACTTCCCAAAGACTGTTGGCATACTTATTCTGGACTTGCGCGATTGAGGTAATTTTGCGGTGGGTAAATTCAGTACAGTGGCTTACAGTTTTGTTTTTATTAGGATAATCATTTTCAGAGGTATCCCATAAACAAGCAGGTTCTATTAAGGAAATAAACTTATTATTATCAAATGCACGTTCCATAATTATTTAATAATATTTATTAAGATCTTCCGTCTGGATCTTCACACGTAGTACTTCACGAATAACACTGACAAGTTGCTGCTTGAAAAGTATCGTCGTATAAATGCTTCTATTTAAAACAATAGCCAAACGGTATCCCAAAGTTGTCAAAATCGTCGGCGACTGGGATTAGCAGGATACTGATATTTAGCAGTGGCGGTGCCAGGGTTGGCCCTTGGGGAGGGATATACAATAATAAAAGAAAATCCGCGGGCTTGGCTCTTAATGTATACTTATAGTAACTGTTCATTTAGGTTTTTTATACATAGTATGAAAAAAAGTGCAAAAACAATATTTTTAGAATACTAGTCTTTATTCAAGAAAAAACATTACAAAACAAAATCTAGACGCCGCACTGTGGGGCGAAAGATAGGGAAGAGCGCGCAAGCCCTATAATGAAGTAAAATAAATAATTTTTATCGGTTTTTGTTATTCATATGTATTTTTTAAGTTATAGGAATTGATATAACAATGTTAGAGCATTATTCATTAAGTGCAATTAATAGTTCATAGCGTTATGCTTCATATTAGTTAGGGGAAGTTTATCTATTTTCTTGATTATACCTGCAGCTTATTAGAAAAAGTGAGAGGATTTATATTATTACAGCAAAGGTATTCTATAATATCTCTATTGTAATCTTTTTAGTATATGATAAGACGTTCATGAGATTTTCAAGGTACGTAATTCAATTTTCAATCACTTCGCTATGAATCTTATACTACAATGAGAGATTTGAATATTTAAGAAAGAACTTAGAAAATATTTTTAAGTCAGTATGTATAAAGGAATTACTATCCCTTACGAAATAACAGTACTTGTAACTTTTTACAATAATTGCCAATATTTCATTCATAAATAGTCTCCATTTTACTAAAAGGTTTCAATCATGCTGTTTGTTATGATGCTTTCAGCTTTGTTAAATTTTTATTGAAGTTATTAGAAAACCCCATTCTGCGTAGATAGGGATCATGGTAAAACTTAAAAAAAGCCAACTTCTTAAGGGGTGGTATTTAGTTGTTTCTAACAGTTAAGATATAAGGTGCAAAAACACAATGTTGCATCATCACCAACTATGCATGGAGTAATACGAACAATACCGGTAAATATTTCTTGCAGTGCCTACAATAACGGATTTTAACTTTTTAAGTTGGATTTGGTTTTTGTATGAAAATAACCAGAAAGCTTTGGCTCTTTCTTCGATCTAAATTTTAAAGCGGGCATATGCGGGCGTTTTTTTAAAACTCGAGCAAAATTTGAATTTTAGCAAAATAAAAGCTCTTACAATTTAGAATTTTTTAAAATAAAAACTACAACACATTTTCATGTTTTTTTAAGTTGTGTAGCTACAAATACTATGTCTCTTTTTCATTTTGGTTTCAATAAGTTCCTTACAACAAAAGTAATTTAATTTTAAATCTAAGCCTGGGAATGTCGATAAAGTGTTAGTTCAAAGTAGTGACAACTTTAACCATCAGAATTTTCATCAATAGCAAAGATTCTTAAATTTTGCCTCCAGTTCTAGATGCCCTGAACATTTTATAATCAAACGCCAATATGTTTTTTATTTTTTACACAAGTTGGATTTTTACCTCATTGCGCGGTTTTTGTTAAGGCTCGCTCCACAGGGCGCCGTGGTTTTTTGGTCAGTTCGTCTAATATTTCATCTACTTTTTTAAGTTTTTGACCCTTGGGGGTGGATATATCCCCCATATCCCCCCCGTGGCTAGGCCCCTGATATTTAGTATGCCGTTACTGTATGTAAGAAGTCACCCATCTAAAAGGCTCTTATACGAAGCAACGTAAAAGTAAAAGGTGTAGGCGAGATACCGATATCCAGCATACAGTATCCTCGTGTAAAATTAATCTATTACTTAAATAAGTCATTACTTTCACAAAACTGCTTTTTTCTTTATTATCAAACAAAATTTGAAAAGTGACTTGTTGTAGTACAATATGTACCATGATTTATTTGAAAAATGACATTTCCCACAAATTTAAAATCTGGAAATATCTTTTGAATTTGAATCGCAGTCTTACTTAACAGTAACGCAGTAAATTATTGCATATTTATATTGTGATCTTGCATTTCAATAGTGAGATCAAAACTGAAACATTTAAAATATAACCTAAAAATTGATACGACATTGAAAGAATGTAAACAATTCATTCGTTCACAACAGTAACTGTAGGGTATTTATTTTTATTGTGATGTTCTTAAGCCTCACTTAACTTTTATGGATATTATGGAAAGACAGGCAATTTGATAATACATTAGATAAAATTGGACTTCCATGGAAATTTCCAGATTCTAATACACTTTTTCTAGAGGTTTTTAAGATGCAGATCATGAATCTGCTATGGGTTTTTTCGGGTCAGGTAAAATTTTAGTTATATTCCAATTTGTTTTCAAATAAAACTCGTTTTTAAATGGACCATAAGGGTAGGCAAACGTTTAACATCATACCTATACTTGTCTTAGTAGAACGATTTAAAGGTTTATGTACAAATATATACTAAATACCTGAAACCTGATACAATACTCTTCCAGATTCATGTTATGTGTTAAAAGTGTGTAACTACCATATTTAACAATTTTTTTACTCCTATTACCAAAGGCTCCCAAAATAAAATTTACTCCAAAGTCTACACTTAGCTGTATAACATACTGTATTTCTAAAAAAAATTGAAGGTACACTTTCTTAGATATTCAAGGTCAAAGGTCATATCATCTGGCCTTGGGATGAAGAATTCAATATTTTTTTATAAAACAATTTTTTATGAAAACTATGCTCTTTTAGCTTTAAAAGAAGCCCAAGATAAAGGTTCTACTATGATTAGAAGCAAAGTTATGAATTGCTTTTGTTCACCTTGTAAGCGTAAATTTTACATTCTTTATCATATTACAACCCCGCTGTATGAATACCGTGTGTCACTGAGGGCTATAATTTTACATACTTAAGTTACTTGATGTCCTCTACCATCCTACTAAATTTCACGAAAATCTGAGATGGTCGGGTTGAAAAATTCATTTTCTTGGGTGATGATTTGGCATGGAATGACCTGAATGACATCGAAACAACAGTATTTGATCTAACCCAAAAAACCCAATAGCAAATTCGTGATCTTCATACCAAAAAGCTGTAGAAAAACCATATGAAAACCTGGAAATTTTTTTTGTGTTGTACCGTGTAATCATTGATTACAGATATAATATAGATATAATTAAAATGATACAAACTAAAATAGGCATGAAAACATTTATTTGAATGAGACTTGTACAATGTTATATAAAACCATAAAATTATGTTATTCAATCATCATTAAAACATACACGCACTGTCATTATCATAATGACCAATTAAAATAGACACATTTTTATAACAATTACATCATGCATCAATCTTTTCTTGCTTTCTTGGCCGTTCCTTCACCTTTCGTTTCTATTTCAGGTGCTATAGCATTCAATAAAGGTTGCCTACAATAGCTTCCAAACAGCGTGCACAGAAGCGCCACACCATAACCAGTTGCTCTTTCTCCCTAAAAAACAACAAAGAAAGATATTAATTTATTTACCCAACTTAATTTTAAACAATCATCTACATTATGAACAGGCGCAGCCATATCAACATGGATCCAGACTCCTGGATAATCAAAACCTAGATGAGCACCAATGAACAATCCAGCACAGCTAGACTGAGCATTACTACGATCGGCTACTGAATTCTTCATGTCGGCAACAGCTGAAGCAAATTCGGAGAAGTGCAATTCTGGGCAGTATGGAATTGGGAATAATAAATCTCCAGAGATTTGGCCAGCTTGTATGCAGAAGTCTTCCCACTCTCCGTTATTAGTCAATATGGCACCATGGTATTTTCCTGTAGCAACCCCCTAATTATTGAAACGACATTAGTGACACGTGAAATCAGATTCTTTTTAAAATAATTACTTGTGCTCCAGTTAAAGTGGCCATATCAAGAATTATATTGGCTTTCAAATCACGATGAGCATAAACAACACCATCGGACAGTACTAAACGTCCTTCTGCATCTGTATTGTTAATCTCAACGGTACGACCAGAATAAAGAGTATGAATATCATCAGGCCTACAATTGTTAATTTTTTTATTTTTACATTTTTTTATATAATAGATTTCTGAGAACAGCTTTGTTTTTGTAGAATCGCAGAAGGTAATTGCACCTTATAGTTAGTTAGTGTCTTTTAACTCTGTAAACTGCCAAGATTGCAAGTTAAACAGTGCCTTCTGTGATTCTGCAAAATCGAAATTTCATCAATTTGTACCTCGTCGCTAAAGGTCCTACAGCATTTTCTGCTAAACAAAAAACAGCATGAAGATTCTGGGTAAAATTCGATTTAACTGCTGCATAGAAGGCACCAAGTATTGCAGCTGCACCTCCACAGTCACGTTTCATTCCAGGCATAGCAGTCTGCATAATAAGTTCAAAATAGTTAAAATTGAAGAACAAATTAAAAAAAAGTTAATTTACCTTTCCTTTTATACTAAGGCCACCAGTATCATAAACGATTCCCTTTCCTACCCAAGCAACCGTAGTGGTAGCTCCAGGGCTTGTATGACTGAGAACAGCAAGTGCAGGAGGTACTGCAGCTCCTTTGCCTACACCAAAGATTCCACCAAATCCTTTTTCTGCAAGTTTATCTCCTCGGATAATAATAGGCGTTATATTTAACGCTGCTCCGATAGTTTGAACTTCCTACAAATCGTAAATTGTCAGAATTGAAACGTAAAATGAAAATTATAAAATTATACTTGAAGGAAATAGTCAACGTTCATTTCACTACATGGTGTATCTACAATTCGAGCAGTCAAACGTATTCCCGTGGCGGCATAATCCAAGGCTCTCAACTCCTCTTCGGTGATTTCTGATGTTTCTCCATTATTTTCTTCATTTTCTTAACATACAAATATAGATGTGACTTATTTAACTTGAAAATTCGTTGGCAGGAAAATTTTGAACAGTTGAGAAACTTTCCAAGCTGTATGAGTAGTAATTTACTCATTACTAAATGCTTAGTTAAGATATGTTTATTTATATTATGTACAAAAGCAGTAATTTTAAAATTAAATAGTTTATATTAAAAAAAATTCTAAGGCATGAATAAGGAAACGTGTTATACTTAGTGACTCAAGAAGTCATAACATTGCAGTCATTTATGGCATGCTATAAGTGTCGGCTTTTAATTAAATTTTGACGCATCGTCTAATTATAATCTTACGATTCTGAAAAAATATGTTTCGACTGAAATGCCAGGACTTTTAATAATAATCTATAAAATGTATAAACTATTTAATATTTACCATTAGATGTTGGCACGATGATGAATTCTACGGATACAGTAACATTCTCGTTGTCTACAGCTGGTGTCTTCTTGCTGTATAAAGGAAATGCTCTTGATACGGCACAGCCACTGGCAAATACGTCAGCACGTTCACAAACAACCTGGATAAAATAATATGTAGAGATGATATTTTATTATTTTGGTTGTTACCTTTCAATAGTTAAAGACTCTGCACTTAAATACTCCTTACAATATATGAAATACCAGTTTTCTTAGTACTTAATTTTCAAGTCGGTGGGTACAAATACGCCACAGTGAAAACGCCCCCTGTGTGGCGGAACTTGTATGAATCGAGAGTACTTGACAAGCTGATTTCAATATATGATCCGGAAATTAAACTAACCTAACCTAATCCCAATTTCTAATCAAAACGGTAATTCCCGCAGACTTAACATTGAAAATTGAACATTTTTTTCCCTAAAAGACGAAACCAGTACCATTAGACTTCACTCATCTAATACGTCAACAGTATGTTGCGATTTATTATATAAGATTATATATCATTATAAAAGCTTTATATCAATAAACTCTACAGAAAAATAAATTCTTAACACCATAGACTAATGCGTTTTACACCATTCTATAGTGACACTACCAGTTGTTTAAAATATGTGTTTTTCAAGGATATGTAATTGATATCAACAAAAAGTGGCAAAAACTTTTTATATAACCTAGTATTTTGTGTCTGGCTTGCCATTTAAGCTCCCTTTAATGTGAGAAATTATCAAAAAATTACTGATAGTTTCCCCAGATAGTCAATAACTCATATATTAATTATTAAGAATTAACTACTGAAAAACTAATTGTCTTCTTAGAACAGCAAAACCATGATCAATATATTCTAAACGCAAAACATAAATCATAATCTATTCCCCTTTCACTGCATTTGCAGTGTCGGGGTTCCACATAAACTCTTATAGGAGTGCAATGTAGGTAATAAAGCTATTGAAATAAGAACAGGCATTTACGAAAATCAAACGGGTAGGTTTGTTTCAGTACAAAACAGTTAGTATAAGGTGCTTTTACCAAATTGTATAAAAAAACCAAATGTTCTTGCACCCGTTTTGTTGTTTGAGATTATGTTTATGGTTTATTGATGTACCTACTGCATGTACTGACTTTAACAATCGTTCCACGAATAGTGAAACCGATAAATACCCTGAGTCAATTTTCAAACGTGGTTTGATATAATATGAATTTACATTTTCGTAAATGCCTATTGATGTTATGTTATGATTAATGTTATATTAAAAATAACCTAACCTACAATTTTTAAAGATGCACAAGTGTAGGTTCTTGACTCAATGAGAGAAAATCAAGAAAAGATTTATTATAGTTTTGTATTCTACAGTTTAACCAACTACATTTCCATTATTAATCCCCTTTTACAGGTCATGAAGCCTATTGGGGTATAGCAGGGTTGGCTGCTATTACATTACTCAAGGGTGGTAAAGCAGCTAGCTTTGTTAAAATTGCAGTTACATGTATGGAGCTTATGAACTGTATCTTGTCTACTTTTAATTGCAAGATATGTTTCTGATCTCATCTAGTTACGTTATAAAACGGACATGTTTTTGTTTATGTTGAGTGACAACCAACTGTAGACTTATAAATTAATGTTTGTTATTCTTGTGTCTCTAGCACATACAAGCAAGTTCATAAATTCAACAATTGAAGGTTCAACGTAACTAACTTAAAAAATCCATTTGTAAAGTCATCGTATTTATGAAAATAAAACAAGGCATTTTTATTTTCGTGTCTTTCCTGTTGATGTAAAAATATTGATGTACATATAATTCATCGACCTGAAAGGTTGATACCTTTGATGAGCTGAGGAGGCTATTACGTGTCTGTAACAGCACATCACCCTTCGTCTCAACGAAAGTCTAGTACCCTTGCGTCATATACAAGAAAAAACAAATGCATTGCTGTAAATGCGTGTGGCTGCAATAAGACCTCGGCCATTGCACTGCACTTAGTCTAGTACCTTTCCCCTGCATAGAGTAATAAATAAAGCTGAACAGCTGATTTTAAGCAGTTGCTAAAGGACTGACAAACTTAAGACACTCTAGTTTCACATTAATGAACTTTTTAGAAATCTGTTTTATGCATCATTATATCTTCTGAGAACGTTAGTAATCAGTACTTTCCATGTTGCTTATATATTTCCGGCTACCGATCGCAATTAACTTTAATCTTTGCATAATGCAGCTGTTGTTAAAATAATTGGTGCAAACATCAATGAAGTAAATGGGCAAATAGTCTATGTTAAAAATAACAGTTCTGTACAAAAAGTAGATATAGGTACAGGCTGTTCCATATAACTATATTTCTGCGTTTAATGCTAAAGTAAGTTGGAAAAGACTGAGGAAAATTTTCATTAAAAAAGATTGAGAACCTGATTTTTTGTGCGAATCTCTTTTATTTTTAAAAAATACATGTATGCCCAGGAAGATATTGGGTAATTTTTTACAATCTTTAGACAATGATGATGGTTAATCGATATCCTGTCAAATGAAAAAGCTGATAGAGAAGTAGAAACGCCTTATAATTAGGATGACGTTAAGCGGCACCTAGACGCTCAATAATATTGTGCAATAATTGATATTGAGCAATATTTTATTGATCGTCTGGAGCATATATTGAAAGATTGAGCAATATATTGTGTCAATCAAAAACTGTTTGAAATTATTGCGCAATGTGTAAAATATTGGCCTGTCTATGGATACTATTTTACAATATTAATTCATTTTCACGGCCGCTAAATATAATACATTTAAAACTGACGAAAGGGCTTTTATAAATGAATGTATAGAGGTATAAAAGTTGCTATCAGTCCTATGGAATATGAAGCAACATTAAGTTACAAGGGTATACATATACCGTAAGTATAAATATATTAGCAAAATTTAGTTTCCCATGGTACTTTTGCCTCATTGTTAGAATAATTACAAAAGTTATCTCTTTGTTACGTTTAAAAGGATTTCTTGAATAATAAAAATAATAATTGCTACAAACCATTACCTGGCTAACCAGTAATTAACCAGGCCCCATAAGCTAGAGCTTGTGTGGGAGGAAGGGGGCGATTAATATTATTACACAGGTCCATCGTGTGGCTGCAGCCGACTTACAGATGGTATAGCCCAAATCCCACAGTTGTGTTACAGATAAGGAAAAACTGCAGAAAAACCTTAACTAGATTTGTCGGTCCCGGTCCACTCAGGTGAGACGTCTAGCATGCTAGACACTACACTACCGAGGCTAATGATAAGAATAAGAAGGTTGTATTCTTCAACAGCCTGCGACTGATCTTTCCGTTTCCAGGTCTTCAGTATCAATTTGTCTTACATTGCAATGAGATGTTGGTTTCCTTTTTTTAGGAAATTATGCAAATAATAACAAGCTTAAAAGACTGCTTTTTTTCTCAGATGATATATGTATCTTTGAAATATTTCAAATTTTGAATTTAAAATGGCTAAAGCCAAATTTCCATAATCTAAATCTTAAATCGTTTATTAAAAATTCTTATGAGTATACTTCTGTCTTTTCATATACCATTCTTTAACCACCTTCTTCCTTTTTTCTCTTTTTTTATTAAAAAGAACCAAAGCAATAGCTACACAAGTAGCATCCGTGCCACTCAACATTTTCTTATAAACCGAATTATTGCACAATATTTATTGCACAATTTTTTAATAAATTATTGAGTTGTCTGGAGGGTGCATCAATAATATTGCACAATATTATTTCGCAATATTATTGAGGTTTATGAGTGAGGCTGATAAACATTCTGCTCATTTTCGTTTGACTTCTATAAAAGTTTCACAGAAAAAGCGAAGCTGAAACCAATACCCAAAAAGAGGATGACCTACTAAAAGTAGAGCAAGAGAAAATTGAATACTTGAAAAGAAAATTATAGAAAAAAAAAGATAGTGGTTAGTTTGTAAGCAAATAGTACACTATATTTTAACGGTGTCACCTAACTACACATTGTATTTGAGTAATTGCCAATATGTATTTCGGTAACGATGTTACCTTTTTCTCTTAGAAGACAGGCAATCATCTTAAAGACGGTTTTATGTCGAGAAAAAGGTAACATCGTTACCAAAATACTTATTGACAATTAGTCAAATACAATGTGTAGTTAGGAGACACCATTAAAATATAGATAAACCAGTCCTTATAATTCATTATTAGTAAGCAAATAGTATCTTATTAACAGGTTGGCTGATGCATGCACGGCTGTCGGTCATTTTAAAGTATCGCTGTATCTCTGCGAGAAATCTTTATCCAAGTGGGCACTTTGACCAAACTTTATATGCATACCAAATAATATTATTTGTTTAATCTTTTACATATAAGTTAACTGGCTTCCAAGTGAACGTTTATAGTACTGACTGACTTGACTGCCTGTAGCCCAAATGATACATCAAGAATCATTTATAGTATTTCTAGCCGTCAATTCAAGCGGCCTTTAAGCAATGGTACCAATTTTAGCATCGGCAGCCACTGTGTTAAATAAGTATTGTATTGCAGCAATAAAAAAATGTACTTGTCAAATTTTTTGTTCTAGGTTAGTTCAATAATTCAATAGCTGAAGGGTCGGCTGTAACAATGTTGTATATAACAACCGAATTTGAACAGCAACACGAACTTACAACAGACTACAATGTTGTTATATGGCATACTTCAAATGCAGGCCTTCAGAACTAGCATTCTGAGAATCTGTTTAAGAATATTTTATATCTCTATGACACCAACACCTTCCAATAGGGACACATACTAACGTTTCTACGGAAATATCGCATTTCAACAAATTGTTACATACAACAAATTGTTGTTACGGTCGGCCCTTCAGTTATAAACCTGAACTAAACCTAAAATACAAATTTTGGCAAACAGTATATAAGAGATGTGTTAGTTTTTAAAGTTTTAAGAGTAGAATAAACATAATACATAAGAATGTTTCAAATTGTAAACAACTTCAAATATTGTTTTCTTACATCGCAATAAAGTCATAAGACATAAGATAGTAATCAGTAAGTATTGTATGATTTTTTTTGTGAATAATAAACTACAGCCAACTAATATATCAAACAATAAAAATTCTTTAAAAATAAATATATTCATAATTCAAAAAAGATTTAAAATAAATATTTGTATACTTACCTATTAATTATTTATATGAAGTGCACCTAACCTAAAATTTAATAACTTTTCAATTTTATATAATTCAATGATTTCAAATCCCATACTTTCTTTAATAATTTAAATGAATATATTATTCAATCCTTGATGCGTGAAAAAATTGCTAACAATATAATTTCTATCCATTCATAAAAATCGCATTTGGCTGTTTGTTCATGGAATAGTTTGGTTATGTGATGCTAGGATTCGGAAAGTACACTCTTTCGGTTCTGGGAATTAAGGTAGAAAGTCACTCAAACCTTACAACTCAAGAATTATATAATTTAAGTATGATTTAGTAAATTCAATGTCGCTCTTTCGATTGATACCCGAAAAACGGCATTTCACCACGTATGTACCGAGAAAACGATTAACAAAGTTGCAGTCAAATACATTGATGTATATGGGTTTACACAGTATGCCCAAGAACAGCTTGAAAGTCTTATATTTAAACAACTCACCATGTATATGAAAAACTATGTAACAATAGTTTAGAAATTGTATTTTATATTGACGTTGAAAAAACTGCAGTTTACCTCTTAGTTATTGAGATATTTCGATTATAACTTTGTATTCCAGCTGTAACCGGAAACTGATGACTGAAGTCCCTGCACATGCAAAACCCTATTATATAATATGGCAACGTTGCTTCGCGCGGAAATTCAAATTTGATATGTTACATGAATTGTATGTTGGTATTTTTTATATTACTTGAAAATAATGATATACGTAAATAAATTAAATAGACGAAATCAGATATAATAAATAAAATTAAATGAAAATTATGAAATAAAATGAAAATTGTATTAACATTGATTTTTCTTATTACTTGTACGTGGTGCCAGCTGTGGTTCGGCGATGTGGTCGCGGACTACTGAGTGCGTGCTCTGTATTAAGGAGACACTTTGAGTGGACAAATCAGTCTAATTCTTGATTAATAAGTGAGTAAATATGAAGTTCATTAGTAATCGTTTATATGTGTATAAAAAGGATCGAAGTTCTATACTGCAATATTGAAAAACAGTGATAAACTTACAACGGCCTTTTTATTGTTAGTTACCGCTCTTGAAGCAAAGCTTTCTCGCTACTTGACTTCCCTATAATATCTCCTGCTTGCTTCAACGTTGTTTTGCTCACAGCAGGCATGTCAATTGATGTGAGAAATGTATTAAGAATCTTCTACCTGCTGCAAGTTTTATATTTAAAACATGACATTTTGTAGAATTATCATTGGAGGAGTATGTTTCTGATGTGTGAACGACGATACGACCAAATTGAAGCTAAACCACACTCTTGTTCTTTTATGATGTCATCAAAAAATAATTTTTGGTCACAATCATATTCATAACACCGCATATATCTATTTAACGTGCAGCAGTCAATAATTTTTTCAAACTCTAACCTCACTTTGGTCTTACGTCAAATACTGATCGTGCATTGAGTTGCCAAATCTTACGCATCAATGTAGGTATACTACGTTAGTAAAGCGAACGACGATGTTATCATTATTTATTTATTTTCTAATATAAAATGACAATTTTTGTGTGCTAAACAACAAATAAATAAATTTTTAATTTTCTCTAATGTTCATATGTGAATTAAAATTTATTGATTGTATTCATATACAGCAGCTAGCTTGACTTTAGATTTGGGTGACTTTCTACCTTAAAAGAGAAAATTATTAACATTCTGAAATGGATTACCAACTTGAGCGTGTTCACTTTTAAAGTCCTGTTTATAATAAAGGAATGCAAATGGAGCTTTAGGAGTATTCAGAACCCTTAAAAACGAACAGAACTAAGATGTTCAACTATTCGAAACTCAACATTATTCTTTCAAACTCAAACAGTTCATAAGTATAACATTGATCTAAAAAGTTAAAATCTTAATTAATTATTAACATTTAAAGTATTTCAGTGCAAAACTTCAACTATCGAGAAACTTTTATGAGCCATTATTTATTTATACGTACCACTATACTCTCATTTACTCCAACACTACAACTTTGCACTAAGCGAGTAATTGCATGTGAACGTGAAGGTGTATTGTGACGACTACATTTGGTAGGTAACGCTGCAACTGTTGCTAAATTTAAGTACAACGAACAAGTATCAGTAGGCGATGGATGTAAACTATAAATTGCAGTTTTAAACACCTAAAATCATTTATTTTAATTTAATTTAATGTATTTTATTATAATAAACAGAATACTTACCTCTTCAGATACTCTAGGCTCTAATTTGCACTTAATATCTTGATATTTAAGGCGTAACAAATTTGTTAATCGACCGATTATAAGTACAGGAGTCTCTTGCGGATCTGCTTTTGTTAAAAAACTATTAAACGTTATCTTTACCATTTTGTTCAAATCTAAGTAGTAGTCGGTTTAAACACTGAAAGAAGAAATTTATTTTTAGAATTTCTAATTTAAAGTAAATTTGGAAAGTTTTTCATCAATAACAACTAATAACAGTACATTAACAGCTAATAAAAGTTTCACTATTAATAAATACCATCTAAAATCATTATAACGATGTGTGCTTTCTATTAGTTATGGATGAATTTCATTATCTATAAATCTAACCTTGTTTATCATCAAAAGAGTTGACTTTTTTAACAGTAAAATATAATAACTTACTAGATAAAATTATGACTTGATGCTGTATAGTAATTAATTGATAATTGAATTACCGGAGTATTTTCTACTCCCTTTATGTATTGATGATAATTCACCACCGCACTTCTCTTTCTGCACTTGCAGACTTGCACTTGAAACCAGAAACACAAAAGCAAAAGAGTGGGTGCTGTGTATCCTTGGGTTTTAAATAAATAACGATATGAACCGTTTGGATCTAAACAGAGACAACTATATAGAGGGTATAGTTGGAAAAACAAGGTTAAGGATATATTTGGGATACTTAATCACGCTGTAAAATCAAGTTCAAATTCCCTGACAAATATGTTTTTCCGTTTTGTTTTCTTTTGTTTCTGCAAATAAATGCAAATTTGGCGGGATACTCTTCCATATAATAATTTAAATGCACTGTGTGGGGCAAGAGAAGCTTTTTAAAATTATATATAGTTTCTCAGAGAAGAAGTAATGTTTTGTATGAAATTGATGGATTTATGTTAAATCTATTGGTAATAGATTGCGTAAGTTTTAAATTCGAAATTATTTAAATAATTGTAAATAAATAATCAGTCTCAATAAACACAATTTGCAACTAAATAGAAATAAAGTAGGATTAATAAGTACCATCAAAATAATCTAATCCAATGATAATCCCACAATGAATGATCCTATATCATTAGAATATAGGATGCTTCGTAAAAAGTAGGCGTATGAAAAGTGGCAAAGGTTGCTATATATATAGACGTCGGGATTTTCTCTGACAATCAATTCTTCTATTTATAGTCTGGGGGCGTTTGAAGGCCAACTTATATTTATATTAATTTTTAAATTAATGTCACTATTAATAACATTGGAATTCATAATCCCTCTAATATTGCCCCATTGCTTGCATGTCCGAGGTAAAGTAAAAAATATGTCGCGCTCGCCAAATTTGTCATTGGCTATTTAAATCTGAAAAGGACATTCGTCAACATGTCTAAGGTCACAAAATTCATTAAAAGAAGCCTGAAAGACTCGCTCAGATAAACTGATGGAGAAAACCCCGATTAGAGAACATCTTTGGGGCTGTATTTTTCAACGGTCAGGTTTTAATGTTTCCATATTTGAGAATTTTTTTGAAAATCTAAAATTATAAAATTTGGTGGGAAGGCAAACAAACGAAATTTCTAGTCAGAAAGTTTTTCTTATCAGTAGTTTTTCAAAAGTCCTGATAAGAATTTTCAACTTTCCCATACGCCATTCCTCACCATAAATGTCAGTAACTTAAACTGATCTCAACTGATTAGCAGCTATCTTGCATAATAATAAATTATACATATGCTAATATGTATTTGGTTCCTAAACCAATTCATTGATAAAAAGAAAACTAAATTCAACTGCAGAAGATTGTGCACACGCAAATAAAGTAAAGCGGAGAGGTTGTCCAAAAATAATTACAGATGTTTTACTCGAGATAAGAAACCAAATATTCGAAACAACTTCTTCAACGAAGTAATACTCAAAGGAAAATTTGTAACTTCACAAAATTGTATAGTAATGCTGCAATTTGTACATTACTAACAATAAGGTGGCGCGATCGACTTTACCGACATCGATCAGCTAATAGTTCGCCGGACTAAACCACACTAAACACTTTATCACAGGCAAGCCATCGCTATTTACCCCAATACAATTCGCAAACAATAAACGTAAATGTAAACAAACACATAATTATCAGCCAGCCTCGGTGCATTAGTGGTTTGCATGTTTGCTTCATAATCCAAGGATCGCAGGTTCGATCCCCGGCCGAGCTGGTAATTCTTCATAGCGGAGAAAAATTAAAAACATGCCTTCTTCTCGGATAGGAAGTAAACTGTAGGTCCCGTGTCGCACGTTAAAAATCTCTACTGGAGGTGGAATTCCTCCAGATGCGGCTAAATTCTAGTAGGGTCGGCCAAATGATTATAGCAATCGTGCCATGAGGTACGAAGGATGCTCCGCCATTCTGATTCCTCGCCAAAAAACAAACAAACAAGCAAACATAATTATCATTGGTCGCATTCAGCAGACTTTTACCGATCAAATAACATATTGGTTTATCAGCAATCCAATATATCGTTCATTTAAAAATTACAGAATACAGAGTAAATATGGTTTTACACTTTTGTAACAATGTATTAGTGTTGTAGCTGTAACAAGATACATTGTTCTTTAGATACAGCTACTGGGCCGTATGCATAAACTGAAGTAAATGCTTTTACTACTATTAGTAAAAGGAAAAAGATATGTTATTTAATTAGTAAGAGTTAGATCAACTTATAGTAGAAGCATTCCCTACATTTTACGCATATGGCGGAATATCAGAAAAAGATACCTAGATATACAAACATATGCTTTTCTGTACAGTTTCTAGAGTACAACTAAATACAAAAGCTAACATAATGTATCGAGAGTGGTGTATTAATTAACTCATTTTTGTTATAAAATGGACTAACAAGTAAAAATTAATATTATTTCATTTGTATAAGAAGAATTCAACTATACTATAACCAAAAAATGAAGGATCTAAACCGAGTGAATCTAGCAGGCGCAGATTAGCAGTCGGAGTTGATTGTGAGCGAGCCTTGTTCCCAAATTGTCAAATTTAGACAGTTTGAAATTAAAAATTGTCATTGCAATCTGTCAAAGTTTTAAAAGGTTTTACAACTCCAATTGTTAATTATTAAACTACTATTAATAAATATTAATTGGAGTTGTGAAAAATCTTTTAAGCAGCAACTAATGTCGTACACACTTTTGCTATCAGAATGTTATTTATTAATAGTAGTTTAATAATTAGCAATTGGAGTTGTCAAAAACCTTTTAAAACTTTGACAGATTGCAATGACAATTTTTAATTTCAAACTGTCTAAATTTGACAATTTGGAAACAAGGCTCGCTCACAATCAACTCCGACTGCTAATTTGCGCCTGCTAGATTCACTCGGTTTAGATCCTTCATTTTTTGGTTATAGTATAGATAAGATTGCTCGAAAACGGTTGGACGTCTTCGCAGGGCGTCGACAATTAAGTGTCAAAGCTTCATTCAGAACCTCAAAATTAATACTTAAAATTAGTCTCTCCAATTATTCCTTTATATTATTTCAAATGTATCATTCATAATTGATGTAATTAATCAGTAAAATTAATGCATTAGAGTCACTACATCTAGTCACCTAGGCCGCGATGGTATATCAGAGTACCGCAAAACGCCACCATATTGGGGCAGAGAAGGGTGATTTTTAATAATAGAAAAAATAAAACCACATTTTACGTATTTGACAGATTAGAGGTTTGAGCTTTCAGAATAAGAAAAACCTTTTAAAATGAACGTGTATTTGATTAAATGCAATCAGATACAAATAATGAACAATTTTGTGCTTATTTTGTCCCAATATGGCGACGTTTTGTGATACTCTGATAGACCAGCGCGGCCTAGGTGACTAGATGTACTGACTCTATAATACATTAGAGTTCCTGTATAATAATAATAATAGGTTATATAAGATAAGAGTTAGGACATGTGGATCCAATGTCAAGAACGACTTGATTTCTCATAAAGTATTTTCACCTATCAATTTTCAGTTGTTTGATTTGATAAATTGTTTCTTGACAAACTACGTACATAGATGTCAATAAGTCTTTCGATTGAACATTATTATAATAATTTATTTAATTAAAAAAAAATACATATACTATATTAAGAAAATTTAATCTTATAAAGAAAATGTGTATTAGGATGTAAAGTAATGTAAATGTTGTTATACAATTTAAAAAAACAAAGTGCCAGGCTATTAAGAGCATGTACTCGTTGATATTGGATCTAGCCAATTAAAATCTGGCATCGTACATGTTTCAACTCTTATTCTTATTATTTAATATTATTATAGAGGGACTCGATAATACATATTATTACAGAGCCATCTGTTTGGAATTGTTAGAACCATCAAAGATAACATTATAAAATCACTATTATATTAGCGACAATTTGTAAACAATACAAATATAACTTCAAAACACGAAAATAATTTTTTTATAGTTGTTTTGCGTCAATCCTCTCGTTTAAATAATAAAATTTAGTTAAAAATAATAAGTTTTCTAGAATGGACGGATTTGGAGCACGAGGAGACTATGATTCTATAAAGCTTACGCATGTGCACCAAGCTTCTTGCCGTGAAATTAATCCGTAAAAGTCTGAAGTTTAGTATTACGTAAAGTAGTAATTTTAAAGATTAATTTTGAATGTTGTGAATGCTATCAGCTTAAAGCATTGTACAAAGTCTGACTTTAATTAGCGAGTATTAATTTTAAGTATTCATTTTCAGGTTCTGAATGAAGCTTCATTGTTTGAAAGTGACTAAAACGTACTAATAATTTTTATAACCTTCGTGGATCTACTAATAAATCAGTCTATATTTCTCAATCCGTGGGGCACGTGGGATCAAGGGCCGTCGTAAATGTACAAGCAAGCTTACAAAATATTGGTCATAGCAATGCCGCCATTTCCGCGCTCAGTAACAGTTGCAATATGGCTGCTATCGAAGCCGAAACGATCGTCATATGAGGCGCATGACGTTCTAAAACGTTGAATTGACCCTTAGTACCAAGAAGTACGTAACTGCAAACAAGTCGAGTTGTCGATTATTTCTGCTTCTTGTTAATCAACATGTTCCACCATTTTCGCGCTATCTAGTGGAAGTATATGAGATGGCCTATTTCTTTAAAGGTAGGTACTCACATCAGTGGATCAGCAAACGGATGTCATACGATTGATCGTATGATATCCGCTTGCGGATTCGCTGCTTTGGCTATCTACCTAAAGCTAGAGTTCTTAAATATGAACTGAGCTCGGTGTTATTAAGAGTTAAGTCACGCATGTAAAATTTTCCCAGTGACATTTTATATTTTGAAACTATTTCTTAGAATGTTGGTAATTATGAAAATTGGTTGCTGCTGAATATTGTCACTAAAGTAAAAAGAGACAAATCAGTATCTCTGTTTCAGACAGCTTAATTCTGGCCTAGAAAGAGATAGATTTTGACATCCGTGTCCTAACTCTTACAGGCGTACTTATAGAGAAATTACACGCGTGTAACATATAAGAAATATTAAGGTTACACGCGTGTAATTTTTCTATGAGTACGGCTGTTAAATTTTTCATTGAGGAACTCTCCTTAAGCCTGCTTAGACATTTACGGACCTTGACGTGGATAAAACCTAATAAAATTGATATCCAATATTATTGGATATAAATATTGATATAAAAGCTTAGTGTAAGATCAGGACGACCATTCTTGATCTCACGTTAGAAGATATTTGAAAATTAATTGTGTTTTATGTACTATTATTCGTGAAATAATGAGCTGGATACTGGATGAACTTTATTTTTAACGTCATATTGGAAAACTACTTTCGATACATCCTGTGTACTCTGTGGCATGTGTTAAGATATCCAGTTGGCCATGGTTTATTTTGCTAATTATTATTGGAAATTTCCGATTAATAATTTAACATGAAGGATTCTAATATTAGCATAAACGAATGATTATAAATGAGGCATTTAAATATGTTAATATTGACATTTTAAACATTTTTGATAGTTTTATTAGCAAATTTATATAACTGCACTATTGACTTCAGTTGTATGTTATTATTCGTTCTCCAGAAGTATGGCTGCTTCAAGATTCGTAAATTGTTTACTAATAATTATTATCGTAAATTTGTGTACAGGTGTGTTTTAATTGTTATGATAGAATTATCCATTACATTCATATAAAGCTTACCATGGCATTTTTCACTTTTGGTTTTTTCATTTACATAAATAACATCAACTAATCAGTCCATTAACTCTGCAGTTGAATTATCTTAAATATGATTTTTAGGCGAAGTTTTACATCATCGTCCTCAGTTGAAAGAAGAAGCAGATGATGATGATGAATCCAACAATGAGCTGGACCTCAGGGAACCTCCGTATGAATTGCAAAAGCGATACGACAATCATAACAGCCTTATTGGAGCTCAAGATTATACAAAAAGGCAGCGATATAAGTGCCATTCATGTGAACCGCCAGACTGTTCCCATCCTACAGTGTGTACAGACGCTATTCAGTGCTGGAAATCTAGAGTGCGTGAAATTTCTGGTGAAGAAAGTGTTACTCGGGGTTGTACAGTAGATGCAGAACATTTACCATTAATTTGTGGTAATCCTTCGCTTCCTACTGTACAACACAAACGACATGCTGTTGGCCAATATCATATTAGGTGTTGTGTTGGTGACTTTTGCAACGATGGAGCTTTTCCAGAACTTCCTCCATTAGAAGAAAATAATTCCTATTCAGACTCATTGACATATATATTAAAGTTAGTGCTAGCAGTGATAGTGCCTGGAGTAGTTTTAGCTGCCGCAGTGACTATTACACTTGTAGTGTTAAGAAGAGTACATAAACGTAGACTTCGCGAACAGAATAAACAAGACTTAGATACTTATTATGCATCAGACGATCTGTTACGAGCAACTGCTGCCGGTGATAGTACTTTAAGAGAATATTTAGAACATTCGTTGACTTCGGGGAGTGGTTCTGGATTACCGTTACTTATTCAACGCACTCTTGCCAAACAAATTTCTTTAATGGAGTGCATTGGAAAAGGTCGTTATGGGGAAGTTTGGCGAGGTATCTGGCATGGTGAGAGTGTCGCTGTTAAAATATTTTTTTCCAGAGATGAAGCTAGTTGGACTAGGGAAACAGAAATTTATAGGTAAACGATCTAAGAAAGACTTTTAAGAAAATAATTTATCATTTATCAATGTTTCAGTACAATACTGTTACGACACGAAAATATACTTGGCTACATTGGTTCAGACATGACATCACGTAATTCGTGTACACAATTATGGTTGGTAACACATTATCATTCCTTAGGGAGTTTATACGATCACTTAAATCGTACAACACTTACACATCATCAATTACTTAGAATATGTTTATCAATTTCTAATGGTTTAGTGCATTTACATACGGAAATCTTTGGAGGTCAAGTAAGTGATAAGTAATTTGAATAATCTGAATTCTGCTTTAATGTGAAACTAAACTATTTAAGGGCAAACCAGCTATAGCACATCGAGATATAAAAAGTAAAAATATCCTAGTTAAAAATAATGGAACATGTTGTATTGCTGATTTTGGATTAGCTGTGACACATGTTCAATCAACTGATCAGCTTGACATTGGTTCAAATCCACGTGTTGGAACTAAGAGATACATGAGTCCTGAAGTACTAGATGAATCGTAAGTTGATGAGTACAACTTAGTTATTAAGTTACAGTCCTATCATGTTTAGATGAACAGCTATAAGGAAGTGTTTTTTAAATTTTTACATCATGATTAAAGAAAATAAGAAATATATCTTCGACTTTCTCCGGATATTGTAGCAAATGATCTATAATTTTGGAAGTATAAACATTGCCATTTGCTTTCATTCTCATTTTTGTTGCAAATGCCAACTCTGTGGATGAATAATCCTGTCGAATTCGCTGGGTTTTTCGTCTTTTTGATGACACGGAGTACTCTTCAAATGATTTAGAAGAGGAAAATCTTTTATGGGAAGATGACGATGAAGATTCACCTGTTACAAACGTAGGCCATATGTGCTGGCTTTCCAGCCAATTTATGTTCTTCTTCAAAAACCGCACTTCGGAGTATTTACACTCAACCCACTTAGAATGTAACTTAACACAAAACTTCCTTAAATGTTCTTTAGTTATATTCTTTTCTTGTTCTGTTACACCAATGTGAGGCAAGATTAAGTTTAAAAGTACATTATGATCATTAAATTCACTATTGGTTCTTTTTAATGCTAAATATAAATCTAGATTTTTTTTCTAAACTTGTTCATTTTTGTGAAGATATTATTGTAACATGCACACTGTATACACCTTATATCACAACTGTTAAAAACGACTAAATACCACCCAGTAAATAATAAAAGTTTAACAAAGCACAATCATCCTGACCAACAACATGAATGAAACCTTTTAATAAAACAAAATATTCGTGAATGAAATATTGGGTCCTGGCAATTATTATAAAAAGTACTGTTATTTCTTAAGTGATAGTAATTCCTTTATTAATGCCGTCTTAGAAATATTTTCAAAATCCTTTCTTGGAAGTTATTTTAAATATTCAAATCCCTCATTGTAGTATAGAATACATGATGAAGTGATGATACTACTTATATTCCTATACCAGAAGAGTAAAATTGAATTATCTTGAAAAACCCCTGTCACCCTTAATTTTAAAACGTCTTCCCATGTACTTCTAAATATATTACAATACAGATTTAGAATACCTTTCCTGGAATAACATAAATTCTCTAGCTTTTTCTAAAGAGCTGCAGGTATAAAAAAGGAAATAGATAAACTTTCCTTAACCTATATGAAATATAATGCCAAAAACCATTAATTGCACTTAATGAATAATGCTCTAACATTGTTATATCAATTCATATAACTTAAAAAGTACATATGAACAACAACAACGTGTAAAAATAATTTATTTTAGTGGATTATAGGGCTTGCACGCTCTTCCCTATCTTTCGCCCCACAGTGTGCCATTGAGCATTCTCTTTCTTTCTCCGCCCTATGTGTTCTCCTTCGTTTCTGTTAGATCTATCAAACTTACTAATTTATAACGTAACCTTTGCCACATAGCGTGTCCTCTTAAAGTTAATCTCTCTTAGTCGCCATGTTAACAATTGAAGTCTGTCCCTGTTAGATCTGTCAAACTTACCAACATATAACCTAACCTCCGCTGCATAGCGTGTGTTTTACTCCGTTGTTCTTTCTGTTTCTTTCCTTGGTCTCTGTTACATCTATCAAAGTTACTAAGTTATAATTGTTACCTCATAATGCATGGATGCATTCTCGGTATTTGTTATTCTCGGTAGTTTCTATCTCGGTTTTGGTTTTCTCGGTTTTGACTTCTCGGTTATGTTTTCTCGGTTTGGTTTCATGGTAGTTGTCTTTTTCGGTATTATCTGTCTTGGTGATGACCAGATACATTAGTTATTACAATTTATTCAGTTATTGTTTATGGACTACAGATGATGTGATTGCCATGCTGAAATCAGTTGATACATTTATAAGAATAGTTTTTAAAGGGGCAACACAAAGAAGTGAAATTAGACAAACTAACTTCTCCTTGGATATTTTTCAAAAACCTTAGTAACCATTTTTGTTAAAATATTTAGGAAAAGCAATATCTGAATGTGTCCTAAATAACATGCGATTTCCAATGTTGCACACGATAATGCAGTACTCGCTATAAATCTCTCTGATAATAGCTCTAGCATGAATTGCTTTGTAATATTTATATTGTTAAATAGGATCAGGATGGACTGCTTCGATGCTTATAGACGTGTAGACATTTATGCACTTGGTCTGGTTCTTTGGGAAGTATGTCGTCGTACTGTTAGTAATGGTATTGCTGAAGATTACAAGCCTCCATTTCATGACGTGGTGCCAAGTGATCCTAGTTTTGAGGACATGAAAAAAGTAGTGTGTACGGATCAACAAAGGCCGAACATACCTAATAGATGGGCTAGTGATCCTGTAAGTTATTTTTTTTATATTTCGCATTTATTTATAATTACTAAATATTTGACAGATTATAAGTGGTATGGCCAAGTTGATGCGAGAATGTTGGCATCAGCACCCAAATGTTCGACTACCAGCTTTAAGAATAAAGAAGACATTATTAAAGTTAGCAAGCGGAGACAGTACAATAAATCTAGAAGATATGGAAGTGTGTGTCTGAGAATAATTTATGTGTGATGTGCTTTAAGTTTTAAATTTACCTGAGAATCGTTGTTGATGTACATATATTTTGTGGTACTATCATGTTTTTGTTGTTTATATCAAAATTATGGTAATATTTTTAAATATTTTATAATCTGACCACAATGAATATGAGAATATACTTAAATCTCGCGTTTTTAAAAGTTTATAAAATATACCACATTTTTTATATTAACTCTAAAACGATGGTACTACATGTAAGTTAGATCTTTCTCATAATAATTTTGGCAACTGTTAAATTTGTAAGAATTTTAAGTTTTATTTTTATGCACTTAATTGTTAATGGATGTGCCAAATTTCACAAATATGTATTTTTTTAGTAAACTAAGTTTTATCTGTATTTACATATAGAGCAGTATTAGGATGTACAAGATCACAGTCTGATATAATTTAAAAAACAAAATAATAATAATTATTAATTATATTGTTTTTGGTAATTTTGTGCCATTGTTATTAAGGTCTGTTAAATTTAACTGTTTTGTTTTATTTAAAATACTATTACTTTTTTAACTGTAAAAAAATCAATTTTTTAAAAAGCAATTAAAGTTAAAAAAATATTTACATTTGTTAAGTAGTAGATGTTTTTACAGATTAAAAAAGTGATGTATGTTTACGAAAATAATAACTTTAATACTCTTCTTACTAAATCTATACTTATCAGTGTAAATATGTCTATATTATATCTATATCATATCTGTGTATAAAAACTGCTGGGATATCATTTCTAAGAATAGGATTTCAAAAATCGGATATTTTTGTTTTCTAGCAGTTTTGAATGTTAATTTTTAATAATATAAGTTTTTGTAACAAAGCCATATCAATTTAATTTATCAGTGGCAAATTTCAGGCTCACTTTTTACATTTCATATATTGTAATTATTATTATTAATTATTATTATATATATTAGTATCATTATTAGTTATTATTAATTAAAATGTTGCATTACTATTTCGTATGCGACATCACTTGTACATATTTCATCATCACTTTTATGTATTTTACAAATAATGTGAGCAATATGTTTGTTTTAAATGTACTGTCCTGTTTTCTAATATACATCTTTTAATTTGGTGAATTCACTTTTATTTTCTGTTTTATAAGGGGCGATTTAGAAAATACTTCATCAAAATCGGCTGGCAAAGAGAAACACACCATTTAGGCATGTGAGAGCATGGTCCAGAAAAATATCAGTTAAAACAAAATTTGCTATATTTTTATTACCATTTCTTTTTCAGCATTTTAAATCGGTCATTGATGAACAAAGAGAGGTCTATGTTAGAAATTAATTTTAGAAGTAATTGAAAAATTAATGGTGAGTGGGTTTATTCTATTCTAGAAACCTTTGAAGATTTTTCAGCACTTTTCTTGACAGCTTTTGTAAATGCAGTTAGCATATTGTGTACTGTGAATATCACACATAAAGAAGGGAGTGAGGAATGCGCAAAATATTGAAGCTATATGGCAATGGAGGAATAACTTGAGTTGTCAATCCTGCAACTCCATCCCTACTGAATAGTTAGAAATCTTTCATGATCTTTAAAATGGGGGGTCTATTTCCAAAGTGTACAATCTCCAGTTTCATAAATTTTTCAGGAAACGAGAAAAACTTCTCATCTTTTAGAAAAAGTATTTTTTCAAGATTTAAATTTTTGGTTGAGTTAACCTTATCATCTACAATTATTGTTTAAATTTTTAAGTAAGAAAAGTTTTATTTTCCAAAAAAAACGGGCAAAATTTATTTGGATATTGTACATTTTGAAAATCTGTGACGGAGATTGTACAGTTTGAAATTAAATATGGTGGAGATTGTACCGTTTGAAATTAAATATACACTTCAGTTGAATAAATGCTAACTTTTATTTTCAACTAATAAAAAAGTTTTTTTTCTTTAATAAGTTATTACATAAAGTTATTAATGTATGTGAAAACTTAAAGTATGGAAAATTAAACTGTCAGGCTGTACTCTTCCTCTTCCCTTGCTTCGCATAATGTGTTTCCATTATCTTCTTTTTGATTTTCTCCATCTAGCACAAGTTTATAGAATTTTAGTCTAGGATCGTTTTTCCACTCCTCTCCGTAATGCGAAATAAGTAAGTTATTAACATCAACTTTTTTATTTTCGTTTACACAATTTTTCTTGACGATTGTGGTTGGGTTCATATTTAAGAAAGTTTTACCTCTTTTTGTGATGGGTTTTCCCATCCCAATATCTGATCTGTATGCCATTTCTCCCCGGACTAAAACTATTCCTTTTGTATTTTTTGTAAGAATCATTCGTTTCATTTTACTAAAAGCAAAATGCCACTGGCCTGGTGGTTTTATAAAGTTACTAGTTTCATTCCTCCAATCCTGAATTTCAACATCTGTTCCAACTTTTAACACGGTTTCATAGCGTGAAGAAATATTTAAATATTCTTCTGGCTCCAAAATAATTTCCATTCTACGAATATCTCGTTCAATATGTCCAAATACTCTGTCAGGGCATATAAATGAATGTCCTCTCACTGGAAAAATTATTTCAATTTTTGTAATTAGGGTTTGTTTTGACAGCCAGTAACTTAACATTGCGATAAGGGTTGTATTTTTATTTTGCCCCCCACATCCATCACACATTAACCTAATGGTGTGAATATTTGTAAAATCAGATGTATTCAGCATGTGATAAATACAGGAGGCAATTTCATTAGACCCCTTGCTGTATTCATTTTCGGTCCAACAAAAACCAGTCACTGTTGAAGGATTTAATTTAGATTTTGAAGTGCCTCTAACAACTGTAAAATTGTAGATGTAAAACTGCCTGGAATAATAAGCTTGCTGATCAGGCACTTTTGGTAACACCTGATTCTTTTGGCAATCGAAGGAAAAAATCTCAACGCCATCCTCTGCTTCTCGTAGTAAGTTGAAGTATGCTTGAGCCTTCATTTTGTGTATTCTCTTCTCGGTCATAAGAGTAATCTTAGTAGCTTCAACAACACAACTCTTTATCTTCTCTGTCAGTTGTAGACACGTAGAACATACATCCGTACGAGGAGTACCAAAACCCAAATTATACTGTGTTAAAAATGTGTCTAAAATAACTGCTTCACAGGTTGTTCTTTATTGTCCTTTTGATACATGGTCCACATTTTTTTGATGTTTAGTGATGAATCAAGGTAGCATCTTGCAGTCTGTCCCCTGCAGTAATGAACTTCATTAGCTTTGAATTTATTAATAAAATTCTTAACTGATTCTCGTTTGGACTGATATTTTTCCAACTTTCTATCGCCTCCCCGATTTTCTTTTGCTGGTATAGAAGTATTAAAATAATTTGTTGCAACTGTATCAATCCTTCTTCTTGTAATTCCCAAAATAGCCATAAAAGAACTTTTGCAAACTGGAACTAACCTTTTTTGTTGACTAAGGACATAAAACTGTGTTTGAAAAAGCTTTCCTCTGTGTGTAGAATTTTTTGGTCGTTTTCGCTTTACCGGTATAGTTTTACAATACTTTAAAATAAAGTTATCTTGATAAACTTTTTGTTTTACTTGATAAAACTTTGAATGGAAATTTTTGATTTCAGCCATAGTGAGCAAGGTGCATTGAAATGCAGAAGTTTTGTGACCACATTTTGGGTACACCGGAAGAAAATGTGGACCATACCTGTACAAATAACCATATATTGGGTTTTGAATTTTAGGCTTTACCCGTTACGCAAACTTACCTGAGAATTTTTTCTTTGTTTTTCTTCCATTCGGCGGGATTGGGAATTCGTTTTCGAGCTTTCTGCCCTCTTCTTACTGGTGTTACTTCAACTTCCATTTAAAACACTGATTTTACTAAATATTATCGATTGACAAATAACTCTACAAAAAAGCACCTTCACTGTTCGTTATACATCGAACTAATGAAATAATAAGTTTTAACCTGTAAAGACATAAAATATAAAATAAAGGGATTTAGGCGCCAAACGGATTTTGCTCAGTTTGAAAATTTAATTTTATTCTGCATTTAATATGCTTTGGAGATTGCACGTTTTGTTTTAGTTAGCAATTCAGGATTTTGTACGGTTTGGAAGTGTAAGATTACGGGAGATTGTACACTTTGGAATTAACTGCCATTTTATACGTAGAAAATAAACTGGATCTTAATCGTTTTGGTACCAAATAATTTTATATTAGAATTCAGCGCAAAAAATCGCACCCGAAGCGACATCTATCTAATTTTTCTTAAACAGTGGAGATTGTACGCTTTGAAACTAGACCCCTCAAATGTATGTGTTATTAAAAACTAATGAATAATTAAATTATTTTATTATTGAAGTTGGATTGCATCGATAATTTGCTCAGACCTGGTATGCCTGGGTTGAAAATAAACTCCGTGCAAGATTCAATTGTAGGTACTGTCGCTGTTATTTTATGTGTGCTGGAGTGCTCCATTAAACAAATACTGATGAACTATTAACATATTTAGTTTGTTACTGAAATCCATGGGTCTGTCAGTCTGTCCCAGTGGTATTTTGAAATTTTAAAATTTTTATTTCATATTTAGGTAGAGCATCAAAATGTAGAAAAAGGCATATGACACCAGTCTCCTACCTTGTAGTGAAAAAGTAGAAAATTAACTATTTTAAAATTTGTTTTCTCGTGCTCATGCTTTTGAGTTTGACTGTAGCATTGCAGCTTGTTCACTTTTGATTTATTTTTCATAATAATAATTTCATTTGTTTATCTACGACCACCATAGAAAGTTACATATTTCGCACAATCTAGTAACCATGAAAACGACCAATTGCAAACAATCTCCAAACTCAACGGTAAAGACCGTGAGGAATGATTTCTCACGATCAGTAGTTCTATTAAAACGCTATAGATGTCAGCACTTGCAGTATTTATAATAATATTAATTATTTGAAATAAAAAATGTTATAAATTTTAGTTAAAGGTTAATTTATTTTAATTATTGTTTTACATTAAATTATATCTTGAACGCAAATCCATCTAGAAAAATTATCGCTTTCACGGGGAATCGAACTCAGGACCGTCTGATACCGTTAAGCAACGTAGCCGTCTTGGCATAAGTTGGTTATTCTCATTATAAGAAGTTATTAAAAATTTTTATTTCAATTAACGTAAAATTGATTAATTTTTTACAGTATTATATAATTGTTAATATAATATTATTCATTATTATTGATAAATTATAATAAAAATAATGAAAGCTTTTATAATTTGCTACATAATTATTCAAAAATTATTATTCACATAGTAGGTAAACATAATTTTAACATATGAAGTGAGATTCTGTCGTATCCTGCAGCATTAGATTTGATACTGCTTATTATTTGTAGAATAGTATTTTGAGTGACTAACGAAAAGTTAAATCTATCAATACCAAACTGGTTATTTGAATAAAATTCAATTTTAGGGATGCAATTAGGAGATTTATTAAAGATACTAATAAAATAATCATTTATTTCATTTGGATTACGCAAATTATTAGGTAATTCACTGTTGTTTTTAGAAATTTTAATGTTTAAGTTACTCAGACCTTGCCAAAGTTTTTTTTCCATTCTATCATTCTGCAAATTGGCTAAATATGCTGCTTTTTCCCTTCTAATTGAAGCTAAAGCAAAATTACGACATTCTTTGTATCGATTCCAGTTTTCCAGCGTTCTATTATTTTTATACTTACTGAGAGATCTATCCCGTTCCTTTAGGATTAACTTTAAGTTGTCAGTTAACCAAGGAGCTGGCAACTTGCTAACTCTAATTGTTTTATATGGAGCAAGCAAATTAAAAAGAAATGTAATGTTATCCTCCAAATACCTACATCTGTTGCATAACTGAGCCAGATTCAAAAGTTTGAAGAGAGAAAGATGCATTGTCCCTATTTTCTAGATTTCTAAATAACCTATAATTCTAATATTCTTCTGTCAAAGTAATAAAGTAATAGTATTTATGCAATATCTTTAGAGTTATAGTTCATTAAATTAAGAAAACTGCAATCTGTAAGTGCAATTAATAACAGTTCTGTTAGTTTGTTTGTTTTTGGGCGAGGAATCAGGATGGCGGAGCATCCTTCATACCTCATGACACCGATTGCTATGATCATTTGGCCGACCCTACTAGAATTTAGCCGAATTCTACCCCCAGTAGGGATCTATCGTGCCAAACATCGCATTGACACGGGACCTACAGTTTTACTTCATATCCGAAAAGAAGGCATGTTTTAAATTTTTCTCCGCTATGAAAAATTACCAGCTTGGCCGGGTATCGAACCTGCGATCTTTGGATTATGAAGCAAACCACTAATCCACCGAGACTGGCTAGTTCTGTTAATATTTTACATTCCAATTTCGTCATAGCTACATTCAGGTGTATTCTGTAAGCAAATTGTTGAGATTGTTACGCTTGTTATGCTTGATATGAAACAAGCATAACAATTCATGTGTCAAAAACGGTATTCTGTAAGGATTTATTTGGTTCAAGTAATTGATATGGCTTAACAATTTATTGAAATCTATATCAATTGTTGGGTAACAATTGATATGAATAACAATTCACCACTTCGAGATTTTGATGTTAGTTTTTACTTTTAAAACGCATCGTATATGAACGAAAATACTTGGAAATTATTTAAAATATAAGTAATTTTAAAATAAACGCCTTAGCAATTGTCGCCACAGAAATAATTTTCCTCTTCTAAAAGCGTTCAGTGCATTTCGACTTTGTAGGTTGCGGTCAGCGGGCTGCCCCAAATCTGGGGTTAAGAGTTGACATGACAACCTATACAATATCAAGAGGCATCCAATATTCATACCTGTTTGTGCTAAACTCATCAGCAAATAGATCATCAAACCCTACACACTAATACCCAATTAATCATCCTTAGGGAATGACCAAATACATTCAGAGAGACTTCAAACTAAACCTCAAGACATCGTCATAACCTTTTTAAAATGTTACAGATGAAATGGAATAATGGGACTACTCCTAGAAGTGATATTCATATCCAGATAAATTCTGATATCAACATTTTCATATTCTGCAAGTTACATTGTTTTAATAAACGATTAAATCAAAGCCATAATGTATTGTAAATTTTATTTGCCTTATTAGTTATTACATGCAAGCTTGATAGCCTAACCAATAGATGCCAATTCATATTCTTAGCTTTGTAAAAGAGGTAAAAAATATCTGTTGTAATGAATTTAATAGGTCGATAGTAGAAGGTTTTATGCCGAAAAAAAGGTAACATCGCTACCAAAATACGTATTGGCAATTAGTCAAATACAATGTGTGGTTAGGAGACACTGTTAAAAAGGTCGTTACAACTTTATGGGGCAATGCTTGGAGGAAAAAAATATTATAATGAACAATAAAGTATATAAATAATTGTCAGGTATATTTTAACAATAAAGTAGTTCCTGGAAAAAACTAAAGATCGTAAATCAGTGTTCGATAAAGTGAACTTTAGACGTGTCCAAATTTCTTCTTCTAGCTTCTCTCTACCCAAATACGTATATAGGCCTCCTTTCTACCCTTCCATTCCTTTCTGTCGTTTGTTAATTCTTGCCATTTGGTTCCGGCTGTTTTTCTTATTTCATCTGTCCATCTCATCATTGGCCTGCCCACACTTCTTCTTCCACATGGTCTCCAATCCAATACCTTCTTACTCCATTTATCTGACATTCTGGCAACATGTTCAGCCCATTCCCATTTCTGTTTTTCTATTATTGTTGCTATATCTTCCACTTTCGATCTTGTTCTTAGCCATTCGTTCGTTTTTCTGTCTGCTAGTGTTACGATTTTTCGCTGCATGGCTATTTGCACTACTTTCATTCTATTCATGATTGCTTTTGTAAGCACCCAGGTCTCCGTTCAATAGGTCATTGCAGGTATCACACACTGATTGAAAACTTTTGCTTTTAATTTTGACGGTATCTTTGTTTTCCATACTTGATTTAATTTTCCGAAAGCTGACCATCCTGCTGTAATCCTTCTTTTAACTTCCCCTTCTTGGTTTTCTTTGCCTATTCTTATCTCATGTCCCAGGTAAACATACTTTAACATTTACTGTTATATCTCTTCTGTCTTCTTGATTATTTGTCATTACCTTTATGTTAACTATGTTCATTTGTAGTCCTATTCTTTGTGAGGCTTTCGCTAATTCTTGTCCCATTTCTTGTAATTCTGTTAGGTTGACGATATTAGTACAATATCATCTGCAAAGCGTAGATTGTTGAGATGTTCACCATTTATTAGTATACCTTTATTTTCCCAGTTTAGGGTCTTAAGTATATCCTCCATTGCTAAAGTAAACAATTTGGGTGATATTACCTTATCGTACTCCTTGTTTTATTCTTACTGGGTCTGTATGTGTAGTTTAATCTGGCTTTTTTATATATAGTTTCAATGATATCTGTATATCGGTAGTCAATCTTCGCGTTCTTAAGTGATATTATGACTATCAATGCTTCAATACTATGAAAGGCCTTTTGGTATCTGGCATCTAAATTGGCATCTGATATTCTGTGGTTTTTTTCATTAGAAGTCTCATCGTTTGCAGGTGGTCCATTGTACCATAGCCTTTTCTAAACCCTGCCTGCTCTTTGGGTTGTTAGAAATCAAGTCATCTTCCACTTGTGTCTCATATAGCTTTTCATAATACATTTTTGCTGTTTTTAGAAGTTCGTCCCTAGATCTGTTATTACTTTACCTTCTTCATTTTTTAATGTTATTATTTCCTTGTGGCTCGTTCTCAATTTATTTCTCCATTTTTCGAACCCTTATTCTCTTGTATTACGTTTTCTATTATTTGTTATGTATGCATCCTTGTCTTCTTTTCCCCTTCTTCTCACTAGCTTGTTTACTTCGACATACTCAACTGCTCCCGTCTTTCCTTCTCTAATTAGAGTTCTTCTCTTTGCTAGCAGTTCTATTGTTGGTATGTTTAGTTTTCTATGTGATTCTTCTTCTCTCTTTTGACGTTCTTTGTGGCGGCTTCCTTTATTGGCGTTGTGATGTTCATTTTATCTTCATTCAAGATATTTGCTTTATATAGTTCTTCTTCTAAACTTGTTAGATACTTTTCTTTATTCTCTTGTAGTTTTTGGGATCTGTATTTAATTTTGTTTTCGTCTTCATCATTTTTCTATATCTTTCACATATTACTATCTTCGCTCTTACTATCCGGTGATCACTTCCTGTGAGAGCATTTAGAACGCTTAAGTCTTGCACGATGTGTTTGTTTGTGGACAGGATGTAGTCAATTTCGTTTTTAGACTGTCCATTCGGACCTGCCCGTGTCCATCTTATTTTTTGTTTCTTCTTAAAAAACGAGTTCATATTATATAGTTTATGCTGTTCCTGGAAGTTTATTAATTAATTTTTTTCCAAATTATTTGTGGCAGGTTGGCAGGCAACCGATTTCGATTGTAACGTGTCGAAGCCCTACGTATGCTAAAGCAGAATTGATACGGAGGCATATTTTAAGAAATATTGGATTTCATTTATTGAAAAACACTACACAAAGGAAATATACTTTGGCCCGACTTGGTACCTGCCACAATTCTGAAAAGGTGACTCAATTCTTAACAGGTGCTGGCGTTAAGATTTGTCGACCGACAATCAAATATACCACAAGATCGCCCATAGAAAAGTTTTGGACATTAGCAAAAACAAAATATTCTGAATCAAACCAGCCAAAAACGTACAGGGTCTCCAAAAAAAACGGAACTGTTTGTTGTTATTAGTAGTATTGCTACTAAACGTAAGTAAGTTTTTTGATGATTCTCGTTGATTCTTATTACAATAATAATGGATTTAGAAGGAAACGTGTTCCTGGGTAGAGTAGAAGAAGTGGAAGCAGCAAATGAACGGTAAAAATAAATAAATAGTATAGTATAAAAACTTAACCTAACATTCTACACAGAAATCGTGTTTGTATATCATAAGGCAAGTATGGGATAGTAATGACCCTTTCTCTTTGTCTGAACTTTGTCAGATGCATCCGAGGTAGCATAGAATGATTGATCAAGCGATGTTGATTGCAGAAGACAAATAAAAAAAAAACATATTACAAACAACACTTCTTATAGAACGAGGTAATATTTATTTTATGTGATAAAGTATCGAAATTGTTACCACATTATTTCCTATTATTGTTTTTTAGAAATTGTAGCAAGTTGGCTACAGCATCAATAACAGCAGCCCTTTAATCTCTTTATGGTAGTAGTATTCTTGCATATGCAGTTGTAGTCCTCTTTGCAGCAGAGAGTAGTGCAGCAATACGACGAATGGTTCTTCATCGCACCCCTGGATCTTTTAGTAACCTAGAAAATCTAACTGGTTACTTGAACATCCTCTACTTTGACTTTCATCGTGGGAGATTGTACAAGTATGATTTCATTACCTTCCAAAACATCTTGTAAATTGTAACGTCTGTTGCAGTAATCACTTCTGCTGATATGTTGACGGAATTGGTGGTTCTAAGAAAAATGGCAAGTTACAGCTTAAGGTTCGAGCTCTGTTTCTAGTGTTGCATTTATATACATTTTGTAAATTATTATAAATAAACTGTGAAAACATTGATGTAGTTTTTTTAAATGAAGTGTTGAAGTATTTTTTATCTTTAAGTTTAATTTTAATATCTTGGAAGTATTATTTGCTGTCGTCGCTTGATATGTGTATTTTTAGAAATTGTTGCTAGCCAATATTTTCTCTAGATTATAAATTCGGAAATTAAAGTTTTTACCCCCAATTTATTAATGCAATAGTAATACTTCAGCTAGGTTATTATGTCAAATATAAACAAATGTTTAATCCACGACCTTCTAGATTTCTCGAGACGAAGTCTCTTATCCGGCCTGGGCACTTTTACGATTTCCCATATAAACTTTGTTTCTGAGAAAAGGCAAAATTTCGCCGTTTTGGCGCTAGCTGACACACTGATGTTTATTTGCCACTTGAAGATATATAGGTTAGATAACCCCTTACAAATGTCAAGCATTGCATGTTTACGTAAATATTTTGCGAATTAATTAAATAAATTTATATAATTAAATTAATTATGTTATTAAAATTAATTTACAAGTTCAATAACATTATTGAAATTACAATTTTATAACTTCCCGTGAGCTGGATTTAGGATATAGAGATAGTGAGCAGTAAGTACATTATCTGTTCACGTTTTTGCAATGTTTCTGTTTGCCAAACAAGGTTTTAGCAATTTTTAAAGAATTATATTGCTAAGTTCCTGCTTGTGGTCGTGGCAAACCAAAAACTGTGAAAAAGCAATTGGAGTTAGAAATACCTAGTGATGTTAGAATATTAGACGGATTACATTCTCCAGGTAAATGTTCTACAATATGTATTACAAGTTCGATTATTTGGTTAATTAAAAGTGTAAATCTTCTAGTGGAGTATTTTAAGGCACCTCTGTTTTGAAGATTTACAAATCCTATCAGTGAATTTGAACACGAGGCAGCTAACAGAGAATCTAATAGGCTATTGACATTCAATCCTTTCTTCAGTTTTTTTGCAATGTATCCTGCCAGAAGGGCTACAGATGCTGAAAGAATTCGCAATCGAGATGCATAGATAAGGTTTGGAGTTCTTTTATTAATTCTGTTATATTTTTAGGAAGTTCGATGTAGAAATTGACTCTTTCAGGTATCTGTAATTGTTGATCTGTCGAAATAAAGAAGTATATATTATTTTGCTGTTGAGTGTTGGTGTCCATAACCCCAACGTAAGATTTGAAACGATTTTTCTCGTAAGGTAGGTATAATTTGAAGGAAATTCATGAAATGATATTGTAGGATTGGTACTATTACACATTGTATTGCGGCAGTTATACTTTTTTGAAAGTGAACGAAAAAACAGCAACAAAACTACGAAAATTTAAAAGAAGGAAATAACGTAATTATATTAAAAAATAAAGAAAACTGCCTTAAAAGATTAGGAAAATATAATTTATTGACGATACGCGCAAAACCGACAAAAAGTATAAAAGCCCGCGAAGTTAGCGTAGTTTGAAATTGGCGTTTACGTGTTATATATCCGTTTCCGCATTTTCGTGTTTGGTGGCGCCAGCGGAGAAACAATTGAACTAATGGAGTGCGCAGGCCGGATAAGAGACTTCGTTTCGTGAAATCTAGAAGGTCGTGGTTTAATCATAGAAATATAAATATAAACATGAAATTTATTGAAAATGAATACTTCTAGTAGCTGCAGCAGTTATATTATATTGCAGGAAAATAATGATTACATTATTTTTTATATTATTATTTTCCATCATCCGTGTGAAAAACAAATGATTACAAATTTGTGGTTGTGTTTCTGCTTGTTTACATAAACATGTTGAATTGTATGTTCTTAGTTAATCTAACTTTATCTTAGCTTAGTACATCTTAGTACTACGACGACCTGTGGTAAAAAGAATACAACTAATGATACCGACTGATGACCATAAAAATTATCTTCTTTTTACTGATGTAAGCCTAAAGAATTAGAAGCTAGAGTAGTAGAAACCAATCACTATACCAATACCAGAAACAAACATAAAAAGACAAACTGTTTGTTATATATAAGAATGTAATTTATTTTTTATACACACTATACATTTCTAAGAATAATGAAATGAAGTATTGATAAATATCATTTGGTATCAAACAGTAGATCACAAAAACAGAATTATACAGGGGTAGGTGTTGATGATCCATACCAATCAACAACAGCTGAATTAAACCAAATATACTTTCCACGCAATCCATGGGGCTCTAAAGCCAAATATAATGGAGCTTTAGCACCTTCCTCGGTAGTCAAAGGCCCTTTGTGGCTCGTCATATCTGTATCTACATATCCTGGATGAACAGAGTTAGCAGATATGTCTCTCTTTTCTGGTTCATTGTCAAAGTTTCTTTGTTGAATAACAGTAAGTGCACTGACACCCACTTTCGAGACTACATAAGATGAATTTCCCCATCCTTTATCAGCATGAACTCCATTTTTAGCATCCCTAAAATGAATCCATATAGAAGATCTATGTAATAAATTTCCACATTAAAACTTACTCAACAAACTGATTCATCAGTTGACTTAAGCCGTCTACAGTTAAAGCAGGATCACTAAATTTGGCACGAAGTTCTTCAGATGGAATTCTTGATAAATGTCCAGCAGAACTCGATACATTTACAACCCTTGCATGTGAGCGTAACAATGGGAATAATGTTTCACATACTCGTAGGGTACTGAAATAATTTACCTTAACTGTAACCTCAGCCTGTTCACTGAATGGTTCTGTAGCATCATTCTAAACATTTTAATTATAATATTTTAATGCGACACAATTTTAATTATTCTTTGATTACATACCTTGTAAGCTATAGCAGCATTATTAATTAAGAGGTCAATACCACCATCAGTTGTTTTGATGTGATCTCTAAATTTATTAACACTTTCTTGATCGTTTATATCAAGTTGATGGAAAACTGGTTTAAACCCAAGTTCATTTAGTTTTTTAATTGCATCGTTGCCCCTAGTTTGATCTCTGGCTGTTAAATATACTTTTCCATCAAACTTCTCACATAGGCCTTTAACAATCGCATATCCAATTCCTTTGTTACTACCAGTAACCTATTCAAATAATATATTAAAATTGTTATTATAGGCTTTTCTTAATTATTCTATTTTAATTATTACTTACCACGGCCACTTTTACAGCATTCATTTTTAGAACTGTTGAGGTTATTTTATTATATCTACCTGCCTTTTATACGAAATGCGACAGAGTGATTCAATACTGTAATTACAAATGATTACAAGGTTTCTTGTATTTATGCTTAGTAATCTTTGATAATAGATGATCTTGCACAAATTTATCGCCTCGAAAGATAAAACCACAAATTTACCGTTACGAATTGTTTATAAAATCAAAACCCTTAACCTAACTTTCCTGTTGTCGACGATGCAACCGCAGGTGGTAACCAAGAGAGCAAAAAAACATTCAAAAAGTAGAAGGCCAACTGACGCTAACGCGGGAAAATATAAATATATTCGATAAACCGCGATAAACCCATTTTGTTTTTAATAAAATTTGGAATTATACGTAAACATGATGAGCTTTTTCATTGTATCTGGAGATAGGGCAGGCAATTTGACTTGTAACTCTCGTGCCAATCCACGGATTAGGAAAGGAGAACTAATGGTTAAAAGACCTGCATCGTGTTGAAACTTTATTATCTGATTTTCTTGAGCAACCACCAATTGCTGAAAACACATTTTCGATTAGGAGAGAAATATCTCTAAAATGAGATTCTTTTCTGTAAAAAATAGCTCAATAATTCGATGACCCAATATCCCTATCCACACATTCACCATTTGAGGTCAGTGATAGTACATGTTTCACAAAAAAATAATTTGGATTTCCTTGGGACCATATTTTGATGGTTTGCTTCTTGATGGGCTCTTCATTGAACGTAATGGTTTTTTACATCACTTATTACACCTTCGTATTTGAATTATTTACTCTTAAAGATAAGTGAAGCCATGCGTAGTGCTACAGGTACCTAGTGAAAACAAAGTCTACAAAAATGCATGTTCGTTAATTTATTTAGCTTAAATGTTCAAACTTAAGCCTGAAAAACTCTTTCATATGCCCACCACTAAATAGCAATTCCTTGTAACTTTTTTAAACGACCCAATACTCTAATAAGATTCGCTATTTTGAGTCTGATTCTTCTTTTCATTTTGTTCGTCAACACAATTCAAGCCAACTGTAAATTAATATTTTCTGGACATTAGGGTTTCTGGGTCTCGACAATTTTTCTATACCGACCAGAGACTTTTTTAAGTTCCGGGAATCCTGGATAGCAGTGGCGTGCGGTCCATGGAAGCAAGGGAAGCAATGCTTCCCTTAAGAATTTATTAAAATTAAAAACAATGCTAACAAAAATAGTTTTATAAAATTATGGTTATCGTTTATTTAAATTTGTAATGTTTAATCAACTAAAAGTTCAATATCAATTCCGTATAGCAAAAAATATAATTATTTAGAGTACTATTTTAAATTAGGCTCATTAAACTTGCGCGGAAAGGAAAGGTAATACCGATTCAAATGTGTTAGTTACACTGCATATAAGCACGGATTTCGTTGCTTCCTGCACTTCTTACTTTCGGTAGCGGGCGAGTCGCGGGTGCGTTGTGGGCTACAGTTAACATCGTATAAGGTCGAGTTATTTTTATTAGCGTATTCCGTGATCAGATGTTTATTATAATTTCGTTAATTGTTCGATTTTTCGTGTTTGTTAATTGTTATTTAAGCAATGTAAATCTGCGAATGAGACTGTATTTTGGAACATTTTATTATTTCAATTTATATCTATAAGTTGGGATTTTTTTAAAAACAAATAATTCTGTTTAGTTTGTTCTGTATGCAACATTTAAACTTACTTTATCGTCATGACTGCAAATTCAGCTGCTTCGGTGGAAGGTTCGAGTACGTCCGAATCGCGGACGATTTTGTTGTTCAATTTGTAAAGTATTATTATTATTTGATAAAAAATTTCATTCATACAGTTTCGGAGGGAATTATTGAGAAAGGCAGACCAAAACCAAAACTTTTAAATTTAACAACAAAGATTAAAACCTGCACCAGGTATTTTGCTAAAAAAAACCGGAAAATCGAGTTGCATTATAAATAAATAGTAGTACTTTTTTTTAAATAAAGAATAATAGTTAACAAATTCCATAAGTATAAAAGACGTATTCTTTTGCACATTGTGATTAAATCTAAACAATCATAAAATTTTGAAAATGCTTTGTCACAAAAGAACGTTGGCAATAGTTACAAGTTTTGTCACAGCACTTTTTATACATCATCATGTCAATCACAGAATTTCTACGATTCAAAGGGGTAAGGTGATTACCAATCATGCTAAAAATATCTTACTAGGTGGGGGTTAATCAGTATTCAAAAGAACGAGATGTGCTAAAAAATTACCAATCCGATTAATCATTATAGAGTAAAAGAATACCACTGAAGTGTAAAAGTTCTTCTTTAAAAGACTTTTAAGCTTAATAATTATAACACTGTTTTTTATTGTACCTAGGTGTATTAACATTTAAATCGTGGTTGCTTCCCTAGCCTAAATTCTCACCGCACGCCACTGCTGGATAGTAATTTTACATAGGTAGGTATTATTATTATTATTATATTAAATAAAAAATTATTAGATAGAAGTAAAATCAAATTAAAAGTTCATCAAGTTATTAAAGTTAAATTCATTCAATAGAAAAAGAAACTGCTCCAAGAATTATTTCCCTTTTTTAAAATTTTCACGAATTCAATATTATTCGAGGACAATGAATGAAGGTTTCTAAATAAGAATGTAGGTTAAATTCCTTCATAAGAAATGAAATCTTTCCAAGAACTATCTCCCCCTTTTTAAATTTCCACGAATTCATTTTATTATTTGAGCCCAATGAATAAAGGTTTGTAAAAAAAATGTAGGTGAAATTCTTTCAATAGAAAAAGAAATTGTTCTAAGAAATATTCCACCCTTTTTAAATTCTCAGGAATTCATTTTATTATTCGAGGACAATGAATGAAGATTTGTAAATAAAAATGTAGGTTATATTCTTTCGATAGAAAAGAATTGCTCCAAAAATGATTTACCCTTTTTAAAATTTCCACGAATTTATTTTAACATTGAGGACTATGAATGAAAGTTTGTAAAAATACAAATGTAGGCTTTTCAGTTTTATAGCTTATACTTGTAAGTTTTGTAGAAAGCGGACTAGAACATTTTTGTTCACGAGCACAAATGAGGACACATGAAAATGTTATATTTTTAGGGGTCCAAAATTCACATAACAACTATTTTTTAAATTCGCTCCAAAACATTTGGGGTCTTATTTTCGGGGATAATATAACTAGTGTTATGATTATCATCGGTGATAGCCCGAGTTAAAACCGACGAAAATTGACCGAGTTCAATTTTCTAAAGGTTTTAACGAGTGGTATCATCGTTGATTAATCATAACACGTGTTATATTTGGTGAGAGAATATAATGAACGTTGAAAGAAAATAAACACTGAAACTTTCTGTCACTTTGACAGTAAACAATTTTATTTATTAAAAACAGGTGACAGTCAACATGCGGTGATAGAATTATCAACGATTTGATAGCCTATTCTGCGAGTTTGTTTTTGTACTTTCACCAATGAAATTAATAAAAAATGTACCATGTGACACGTGAATTATATTCTCGGGGATAATATAACTAGTGTTATGATTATCATCGGTGATAGCCCGAGTTAAAACCGACGAAAATTGACCGAGTGCGAAGCACGAGTTCAATTTTCTAAAGGTTTTAACGAGTGGTATCATCGTTGATTAATCATAACACGTGTTATATTTGGTGAGAGAATATAATGAACGTTGAAAGAAAATAAACACTGAAACTTTCTGTCACTTTGACAGTAAACAATTTTATTTATTAAAAACAGGTGACAGTCAACATGCGGTGATAGAATTATCATCGATTTGATAGCCTATTCTGCGAGTTTGTTTTTGTACTTTCACCAATGAAATTAATAAAAAATGTACCATGTGACACGTGAATTATATTCTCGAGTAAATAATGGCTAAAAAGTACAGTTTACTTATTGAATGGCTTGGTCAGGTATGATACTTAACAGAAGCTTCTTACTAAATCTAATTCCTTTCCTTGTATTGATTATTTATAGACAAGTTGCGAATAATTTGTATGTCTTTGAAATGGTTTTTACTAGAGTTCCTGTGTAAACTGAACTCTGTTATTTAGAGTTAAGTCAAAGTTAAGTCACCATGTCAAAGTTTCCTAGTGACATTTCATATTTTGAGACTATTTATTAGAAGGTTGGTTATCATAAAAAATAAATTAAACTGTCAATATGACAACTATATAAATCTGAAATTAGGTAATACCTTAAAAGGTGGCGTAAATTATTAGATATAAAATTGATATAATGTTCTATAGCAGTTTTAAAATTCTCTACAAACACTAAATAAACGTCAATATGTACATTAAAAACTTTTACATCATAAAAATAAACATGACATAAAGCATAACCTAAAATTTATTAATGACAACTGCTGAATTTTGCCACTAAAGTAAAAAGAAACAAAAAAATATCTCTGTTTCAGACAGCTTAGTTTTGGCCTAGAAAGAGATAGATTTTGACATCCGATCTTAACTCTCAAATAACACAGTTAAAGTTTTCATTCAGGAACCCTAGTTTTTATTAGTTTCTTTAAAAAAAGCTGGTTAATAAAATCAACTGTGTAAGGCTACACTCTTGTTCAGAACTGCATTTTTTAACTAATAATTTGCTCAAGAAATTGAAACAAATAAAACCTTGATTTTAAAGTAAGAATTTTAATTGAATATCTTATATACAAAAGTCCTGTGTCTCGAATTATTTTTCCCAAGACTTGAGACAACAAAAAATTGGGGAATTCCCGGGACTTGTGTCTCGGGAATTTCTCGGGTCAGAAACCCTACTGGACATTCATCTGCAATTTCATAGCTACTTTGAATATCACTAATGGAACTTGGAACAGTAAGTTGGGATTCATCTATACTTTTAATGCATTCCTCAGCAGCAGCATCATAGCAATGTTTCAACATTCATTAATAATTTCTTGTCTGTTTTCAGTCTCACTAATAATTGAACTTAATTAATAGTAAATTTGGGTTCATCGTCGCAGTTATTTTAGTGTTGTCAACGATATTTTGATTATTTTCATCAATTGCAATATCATAATTAATCAATTCTAAAACTCATGTTATAAGCATTCAAATGATTTAAGATCTTGCTACCACTCTATTAAAGTAGAATATTCTTTACCTGCATGTAAAGTCATTCTTGCAAACGAGACAATTCGGTGTACCCACACCGCACATGTAAGTCTTAAGTACACGAATATTTTGATGTACTGACTAAAAATGCATAACACTACTTCGTATCTTTAAGTACGAATAATACAAATACGAATTTATAGTTAACGTTAGTTCGTAGCTTTAAGAATTCTTATACGGATACGAATTCGTGTCTATAACTGATCACAATATACATGCGTGTTCAGTGCTGCTTAAAGATCCAATTTCTAATTAGACATCAAAAAGAAAGAAACGATAAGTTGATAAATGGGACACTTCAGTCATTATGCAATTCAGGTACCTACTATTAGGCACTGGCTTTTTTCTTACTATAAGTCTGATAGAACATTTATCTATTTCTTTTATTTAGCTAAAAATAACAGCGGAGGGGGCCGCTCCGCTTTTTCTTTGTTAGTAACTTTAACAGAAATGTCAAATCGCTTTATAAATCTTAGGATTATTGTTGCAAAATTATCGAGATTTTGCAAAAAGAGTGATTCTGGAAAGTGCTGGTCCAGACAAGGTTCCTGTGGATGAAGAATTTTGAAAATTAATAGCATATGTTAAATAATCTTTATTGTGGGTTGGTATTCTTTATTATTAGAATTTTGTTTTGTCGGTTTTCTAAGATCTTGATTTATTAGTTTATAGTTTCCAGCACGACCTCCTCGATTGTTCCTCCTTATGCACATGTTCTCCGCATGGCGCTAGCTACCGGGGGATTGGAGATCAGAACCGCGCCGGTAATTTGAAATGGTTCGAAAATTAGCTTAAATTTTTACACTTTTGACAGTTAACATACTTCAAATAAATTACAATTTATGCCATCGGCAGTGGTGATTCTAAGAAAAAGCATTTTTTTATGAAAAGTATTTATTTGTCAATGTTTGAGTACTTTTTTAGAAAGAAGTTTACTGTACAATCGCGTTCCAGATATGTTGTTGGTGCTTTTTTGGCAAGGTTAGTTAATATTGATTTAGTATAGTTAGATAGAAGTATATTTAAAATTATTCTTCAAAGGTCCTTGTTGTGAATCTTGAGAATAGATAAAGAAGAATTCTAAGATAAAGAATTCTGAAGTCAAGATCAGCTAAAATACTGCAATGATTGCATTCTTGAGGTAAATATTGAAATCTATTTAAAACCAGTTCTGTTATTTGGTTTGTTAATATGAAATTTTTACTAGGGCATTTCAAATCTCCACGATCTTGTTGATTGATTAATCCTAAGAGCGATTTGAGGAGCAATTGCTCAAGGAATTGGTCAATACATACTGTACATCATGAGGAGTGTTCGAAAAACATGTCTAAAATGTGTTATGATAAAAGATTTTTTTTAAATATATTTCAGAAATTACTGTATGTACTGTAGGGCACCACATTACATTTTAATAACTTTCAACCAGAAGATCCGTCTTTATAGCAACTGCTTTTAAAGTGTAATTTACAGATAACAGTACTTTCGGGTATTTTCGTATCTGAAATAAATTAAAATTCTACGTTAACTATACTGTCCGGACTGTCCCTTTCTACTGTACAATGCACTAAATACGATGTAATTTAGAAAATGTATAAAGTAAAATAAATGAACATATTACTAAAGTATATGTTTTAATCGTACCAGAAGAAAGATGTAAATTTTCAATCCACCTATTTCGTAAGCTAATACTGGAAGAAAATGCGAAGAAACTTGTTGCATTTTTGTAATTTCTGTAAGTAACACATAACACTTCTTGTTGTGAATTGGCATTTTTTTCAGTAAAATTACTATTTTTAAATCAAAAACTTATCAAACAAAAGCAAACGCACTAAATTCGTTATAAAGTAGAATAAAGATTAATTATTCGATATACGGACCTTCTGAACCCAGGTAAACCAATTATATTGAGTTGTAGAGGATAACTTAGAGAACAATAATCCGAAAAACATCGCTTTGGTCGCCGGTAATTAATAAGAAAAACAAAGTTAAAATGTCTATTTTGAGCTTAGAATGTTATGGATGTTAGGTTACAGTTAGTAAAAAAGTTGTCTGTATTTACGTGAAAATGGCTTAAAAATGGTGTTTGTGTCATCTGATAAGAATATTTTATAATCTTTAACTGTTTTTATGACGTTTTTCGAACGAAAACCGTAGCGCTATATCGAATAATTACTGAATAAAGTTTAGAAAAGTCAAATATTTAACAATAACCTTCAAAAGAATCCGGATTTTATTTTAAAATATTATCACAGATTATAAACATTCCAAGCATTTTGCTAAGTGTACATTTGGATTTGTGAACGCGTCGGATAAAATCGAACGGTTGAACGCGTCCATTCCCCCGGGACGTGGCGCCAAGCGGAGAACGCCGAAAACTGGCACATGAACAGGCCGCATAAATTATGCTTTCTATTTGGCCGGTGGAGCTACACCAGAGCTGTACGAGGGTTTCAAACACTAAAGTTTTTACCGTTTGTTTTAATCAGGGCTTCAAACCACTGAGCAAGACTGACTACTTCCCCCTGCCCCCTTATGCACCTAGTTGTTGGTCGGTGCAACAAGCACTTTAGTTATATTTAAGGTTATGTTATTGTTTAGATGGCTAATTTGTGTAGTTAATTTGTTTTAAAATACAAAGAAATAACTTAAAATGAATACTGATAAGAAGCAGTTAGAGATTTCTGAAGTAGAAAGAAATGAGGTTTATAAACTTTACGTTAGTGCACAAAATTTTAATCGAGCAATGATAGGTAAAATAAAAATACTTTCATAATTTCCTTCAGGCACTAAATAAGCGTTTTATTTGGGAGCAACACGGGAGTAACACCAGTGTAAGATACTCTTAGTGTACGTGACTCTAAAAAGAAAGCATTAAAAAAAGACGTCAAACATCGGCGTCGAATCGAGGAGGTCGTGGTTTCCAGAAATAAAAAAAAAGTTGCGTTTACTTTATTTCATTCATAAAAGTCAATTCAATTTTTAAGAACCTTCAATGAATATCATCACGGTGTTTATGACCCAAGTCTTGATTCAACCTTCAACTTATTAACACAGCTAACATTCAACAGCATTCCTTTATTGCATTTACTCAATAAAATATGCAAAAACAAATTACAAAGAATTAAACCATTTGTAAATTAAATAATAGTTTTAAAAATACAAAGTAACAAAAGTAGAAAAGTAGTAAAAGTAAAGATAAGTAGTTATAAATTAAAAAACGAAGAAATTAGAAAGAGGTGCCAGGAAACAGAAGATAAGAAATTTAAAGAACAAAATAAAGAAAAGGAATAGAAGAGAACTGGGAAAAATTTAAAGAAAATGTGCTAAGTTCGCCCAAAAAGGGCCATGGGATATCAAAAATAATAAAGATAAATGAAAAAAAGAACGGAATGGTGGAATAAAGAAATGAAAAGAATTATAAAAATAAATTAAATTATAAGTACAAAACATTACGAACATTATGAAAAATACAAAGAAATAAGTCAAAAGTCGCAAGCAGAGGTGGAGCAAAAAGAAGCTCATTGGAAAAATTCGGATTGAAAATGAAAGATAACTACAAAGAAAATCAAATGCCATTTTATGGAACGATTAAGCAATTAAGAAAAAAAAAGAATATAATATAGTGAGTATAAAGGATGAAAAAGGAATAGTTATTTACGATACGAGTGCGGGAACACAATGTTCCCGCGTGAACGCAGTTTTGAAGCACGAGCGACCGAAGGGAGCGAGGGCCTTCATATGCGTGAACGCGGGAACATTGTTCACGCAAGAGAATTGTACAATACTTTTTGAAACGAACGTAGTCATTGTTATAAATGTCAAATAAAATTTTTATCTGATTTCACAACTTTTATTTAAAAAAATAAACCAAAGCAAGTCATGACTGCAATTGACAAATGTGACAGATTGTTTTTCGGCAGAAATTTTGCAGTAAAAAAGGTATTTAAATTTTGCAAGGGTTGGCAGTTGGCACCACTGAGTGTTTCCCGGTTTACTTAACCGGGAAACAAGTGTTCCCGGTTGACTAGACAGTGCGTCGAACACTGCTTTCTAGATAGTGAGTTCAAAATAGTTATTTACGATACGAGTGCGGGAACACAATGTTCCCGCGTGAACGCAGTTTTGAAGCACGAGCGACCGAAGGGAGCGAGGGCCTTCATATGCGTGAACGCGGGAACATTGTTCACGCAAGAGAATTGTACAATACTTTTTGAAACGAACGTAGTCATTGTTATAAATGTCAAATAAAATTTTTATCTGATTTCACAACTTTTATTTAAAAAAATAAACCAAAGCAAGTCATGACTGCAATTGACAAATGTGACAGATTGTTTTTCGGCAGAAATTTTGCAGTAAAAAAGGTATTTAAATTTTGCAAGGGTTGGCAGTTGGCACCACTGAGTGTTTCCCGGTTTACTTAACCGGGAAACAAGTGTTCCCGGTTGACTAGACAGTGCGTCGAACACTGCTTTCTAGATAGTGAGTTCAAAAAGATAATTACTGATGAGGCCAAAACAATGGACAGATGGAGACAGCACTTGGAAAAGTTAAGAGAAGATAAAAGCAGTGAAAGTATACAAGGTAGTGAAAGCAACAGTTTTGGGTAAAAGAAAAGTACCAAAACATATAAATTATCAAGAAAATAGCAAGACAGATAATACTATATAGCAACGAAACATGGACAATAATAGGAATAAATCAAGAATCTAGGCAATGGGCATGAGATTTTTAAGGAAAATAGAAAACAAAACAAGAAGAGACAATTAATTAGGAACGAAACCATCAGAGAACAATTCAAAATCAAACCAATATATGAAAAGTTAGTAGAAAGACAACTAAGATGGTTTGGTCATGTATGTCGGATGGATGAGAAGAGGCTAGCCAGAATATATGGAGTAAAAATGGATGGTAAGAACTGAAAGGGAATACTGGAATGAGGAAATCAAAGAACAGACAGAGAGAAAAAGAATCGACAAATGACACAACATAGAAAAGGATGGAAAGAAAAGTGCACGAAAGAACAGTAAAGTACATATGGCCTTTCACTTAATGGTATAAGGGCATATAATTAAGAAGAACTAATGGTTTAATTCTTTGTAATTTGTATATTTTAGGTCCTGATAAGGAAAACAAATAATTATTGAAATGTCTTGATGAATTTGTAAAAAATAAATTTGAGGACTGAATCCCATGAAGTCTTATTCATTTTCAACAACTATTGCTAATTATTGCCAACTTTATTTATTATTTTAGTTGTTCTTTATACTTAAAATTTTGTTATTAAGAGCATAACAGAACTTTACAGCAAGCCAGCCACAATTGTTTTTGGATCGATAAAGTAAAATGCTTACGTTATTGTGTAGTAATTTGTGAGTTGGTAACCGATAGTGTTCATAAATTTGACAGATTGACATTTGAAGTGCACAGTTGGAGTGTTAGATTTTTGCAGATTTATTTGTATTGTTATTCCTCATTTTACTGTATAAATGCATAAAAGTGTAAATGTTCTTAATGAAAATGGTATGCGAAAAAGGTAATAAATAGGATTTTTACTTAAATACAGTGTATTGCAAGGATGAAAATCGCACAGAAAACAGCACATATACATGCTAAAAGCCATGTCATCTACTCATGACGTAGCTCACCAGTTGCTTTTGATAGAGGTTCTAAAATAAATTACATAAAGCTATTATTAATAAACGTATTAAAAATGTATTTCAAATATATTTCATCTTTTACATAATATATTCTCCTTATTTTAAAACAAAGCATAAATCTTATCACAATCATCTTAAAAAAGCAATATTACAAACAAAAAATCTAAATATATTCACAATCCGAATACATATAGAGGCATTTACAAATCCAATATGCAAATGTATAATATCAACAAATATCCGTCATCGACAACTTTTTGTTTTGCTAGTTCTTATTCAGTAGGGTGCTGGAGGAGCTGGTGCCGTCCAATCAGTAACTTTTGAATCACGCCATATAAATTGTCCACGTAATCCATGTGGTTCTAAGGCTAAATACAAAGGAGCTTTAGCACCTTCTTCTACACTTAATATGCCTTTATAGTTAGTCATATCGGTCTTAACATATCCAGGGTGAACGGAATTAACCGAGATACCTCGCTTTGCTTGTTCAAAATCAAACTGTCTTTGTTGAACAACTGTAAGAGCACATAAGGCCACTTTTGAGACTGCATAAGCTGAATTTCCCCACCCTTGTTCTGCATGTTTACCATCTTTAGCAGCGCTGAAATTGTAATTGTTAATGTCAATAATTTGATAAAAGATTACCTACAGGAATAAAATATTACACTATAAATTGTTTCATGAGTTCACTGAGTTGTTCTATAGTTAATGATGAACTGCTCAATTTACTACGTAGTTCTGGTGATGGAATCTTTGATAAATGGCCCATTACACTCGATATATTCACTACTTGAGCATTAGGACGTAAAAGTGGAAACAATGCTTGACAAAGATTTAAAGTGCTGAAATAATTTACTTGGACCGTCACTTCAGCTTGTTCACTAAAAGGCACCGTGCATTCATTCTAATAGCAAATGACAATAAAGAGTTTTTATTATAATATCTCAATCATAAATTATATTTTATACTTACAGGATATGCAATTGCCGCATTATTAATTAAAATATCAATACCGCCTTCAGTTTCTTTTATGTGATCTCTAAATTTCTCGATACTCCTGTGATCGTTTATATCCAGTTGATGGAATATAGGATTATATCCGAATGTTTTTAATTTTTCAATAGCCACCTGTCCTCTCTCAACATCTCTCGCAGTTAAGTAAACTTTTCCTTTATACTTTTCGCATAACCCTTTGGCAATTGCAAGACCAATTCCTTTATTTGCTCCAGTTACCTGTTTGAATATTATAAATGAAAATTAATTATATATTATATAACTATCAAAATACAACAAATAATTAATACTTACCACAGCAACTTTGTTATTAGGCATTTCTTATTATAATTTGAGCTTCTTTATTAAATATAAACTAGATTAATAGAAACTTTTTAGTTAATAAAATAGTAGAAAAAGTAGTTCTTCTAATCTAAGAATTTGCAATATCACAGAGCAATGATAAAGAGTTTACTTAAGTACACTTTAAATAAAGTTGCGCAATTTTTAATAATACCGTTACAAGGGCAATTGAATCTAATAAAAAAGTACACCCAAAGAAGGTTGTAAATAATGTAATCAACACCATGAACTATCAAGGTCACTTTTGCTTTCAATTAATCCAGTATTCCAGTTGCTATGGTTACAACGTCATCATTGCGATTTAAAAAGCCCGCTCAATTCAAGTTTATCGAAAAAGAATCAACAGTCATACTACTAATAGAAGTACTTACATCGAATAACAAAATCAAATGAATAAAATATGCTACCGAGTAAATATTATCCGTCCAACTAAAGATGAACGCTGGTCATCGATGCTCTCTGTGTGGTATAAGATAAAAAAATTCCTAGTTAAATCAGCATCCATACTTTGACAATTATTGATTTTTTTGTACGACCCTGCTATTTCGGATTGTTTACCAAACTTGGTTTTAGAACAGTAGGTTATGTTTACTGGTTACTAAGCAACAACGCGTCGGTAAGTAATTACTTACCGTTCAGTTCTGTCAAAACCAGAACGGTAAGTAAATTATATGTAATTTATAAAATAAATGCATCATTTTTAGATGTCTCTTTCGTGAAAAATCATTATTTTCTAAATAATTATTGAACTATTTAAAAAAAGTATGTCTTTTATTTAAATTTGCTGTGAAAAAATACATAATAATAACAACGGATGCTATCTATTTATTTATGTTGAAACGACAAAAATATCGTGACATTCAAAAATAAAATTACAAACGTATCCATGGTAACGACAAAACCTACTTAATGGTTGGTGGATATACAGGGCAAAAATAAATTATCTTGAATCTATTATGTTTTTACCATCTTTGGGATATTTCCTTAGTTAAAACATTTGTATTCATAATGGTCGTACAAAAAATAGTATAAGCATCTCAAACAGTAAGGAGTTTACCGATCTCCTCCAATATTGGCGACTTCGCTTCGCTCAGTCGCCAAACATTGTCGTCGATCGGTAAACTGTCCTTACTGTTCTCGATACTTAATATACTATTACCGTGTTTACGAAAATGTCATAGCAGGTGATTTTTTGAGGTTAGGGATAAGGAATTTTGGACGTTTGTAACCTTCTTTTAGATTTTAACATAGATACTTGTTTTGGAAAGTTTTAAAACATTTTCAGCAGGAAACGAAGAATTAGATTTTCGCGAATACCTACCTATTAGTACTGTACGTTCTCTAGTTTTACAGAACTACCAAGTACTAAAAAACAAGAAATCACTTTTACTTATATTTAAGAAATTAACTCATTTATAACCTTTGTAACAGTATAACACCTTCAATATGGAGAAATATATTCTTTTCAAATACAGTTTTACATTTAACAAAACTGCTATTCAATATTTTAATCAACTTAAATGCTATTAAAGTACTTAATTATACTAGAATTAACACTATTTTTGCTTATCCATCTCTTCTCTTGTATATTTATTATACATTAATACATAAAACGGAGCGTTTATCTGTCTGTCGTTCTGTATGTTCGCTTTTTCTGAAACTAACAAAACATAGCCTTTATAAAATCAAAAAATATCAAACGTCTTATTTTCACTTATATACAGTTTCTCTGGCGACCATTTTAGAAGAACTTGCTAGGCCTGCAGTTTTCAACTTCTTGCGTTGTTTTTTTTACCAGGACTAGATAAAACTTGCTGGTTTCTACTACGGGCCTTTTTAACAGTTGAAACACCAATTTTTAAAGCCTCAGCTGCTCGCTGCAATAAACAAACAATTATAGTACAATATGATCATAAATAATAATTAACGTTTCTTACCTCTTGTACACAAAATAAAGGAAGTAAATTTCCACGATTTCCTTTTTCCCTCTCGAACTAGTTTAGTAAATTCAGGAATAACTGATGAGACTGCGAATGCAGTGTCTTCCCTTATACTGACATAATATTAATATGTATTATATTAGGTAAAAATGCGATTTTCTGCCAGTTATTATTGATCATTATTATTATTAACTGTTGCTTATTATTATTGAAACACTATAACACTCACGAAAAACATGTAAATAAGAAATAACTTCAGCAAATGTCACCTGTGCCAATCAAATCTACAGTCTACAGGTATCAGAGATACCTGTGACATGTTTTACAATAAAGTCACATGTTCATAATAGCATACAGCATTGCCTATAATTTTGGCATTTTCTTTCAGAAATCTGTGAAATACCTTAAAGAATCCCTAAAATTGATCAACTTTATCTGTAGTGACGACATTCAATTTTTCCACGATAATTTTGCCAATAAATGTAGTTATTTTTTTGTTTTTTTTTGTGGCAATATGTTAATTTGATCTAGGAATTTATTTGTAAGGTTGGCCACTCTATATTCTACACTCTACAGAGCTAGTCAAATCAACTTCCAACGACCCAGAGAAGTGCTAATGTAATGCTATCTTCGTCATACTCGTAGATAATAAGAGTAAAGCACAACAATACGCTTTCTGTGATAATTTCTTGCAAAGATGACGCAGAGCTCATCTTTCGGTGAACGGATAGTATTTAAAATAGCTTCATTAGTTGATATTTTTGTTGTTAGTTTTTATAGCTTTTAATTTTGATAATATATTTTGCTGCAAGTGCTCGGGTGCGACTATTGTATTGAATATTAGATTTTTATCATTTATTCTACATAAAACTTACCATTTTATTTTGGTTAAATTTTTTTTGAAATTGGTGACTAATGAAGTGCTCATGGTTGAGTCAAGCGGGAGTGATCTCCTTAATAAAAACAATCAGATAGAAATTGCTTCAAGAGAGAATAATGCAACAAGCAAAATATGTACACCGAAACAGAAATGAAAACAGATACCTGTAATAACAGTGGCGGCTAAAAAATGGAAACAGCAACAATGCGGTTCAATGCTATAGTAGTATATTATGGATTAAGCGCTTAATTGGATGTATTAGAGCCCGTAGTCAGCTAAGACGATAAAGGGCTCTAAAACACTAATTAAGCCCGAAATGCATACGTTAGTTTATGCTCAGTCTAAGTTTAAATTAATATTAATTTAAAATAAAAATAATTTGGAAAGTGCAAAACTTCAAGTAGGTAGCACTGCAGTGGTCTATAATTACTGTTATTACTATGGAGACGACGTAAACAAGGGTAGCTATTTTTCTAGCGGGCTCTAAACACTCTTTAGCGGCCTCTAAAAAGTCCAACAGCCGTAGAGCTCTAATTTAAGCAATTTACACTCTAAAAACAGGTCCATAAAGCGGTCAAAATCGTCCGACCGGACATAAATTATTTAAAGGTTAGTTAAATGTCAGGAACTTTTGGTAACAACTAACTAATTAACTAACAACTTTTAACTTAATATGACCGTTTACAATAGCAAGAAATTGGCGTTTCCATTTTTTGCCCGCCATTCTACGTTTCGGTATGTATTTAGAAAATGATCTGTCTGAAGCTTTCCCCGAAAATATTAACGCAAAAGAAATTATTTACATGTTTGCATACTTTACGTGCGCGCACTGTATATTTCTCTTAAAGGCAACAGAGATGGAAGATGCACTTGCTTTTGTTATACAGGGTCTGAATCCACCCAGAACATACAGAAATTAAAATGGGGAAAAACGTAATAAGATCATAGTTTGCTGTGGCCTTCTGAACTTGAAATATTGATGTAAATGTTGAAACACCAATTCTCTCTGCTCCAATAAATTATTTTATAATATCAAATCATGACAAATTAATCAGTTTTTTAAATTTTAAAATAATTGTTAAATTACTTTTTTCTAATTTGCGTTTGTAATACGTTTATTAATGTCTATCAGTAGGAGTCGTTTATAGCTATCTATAAAAGTACACTGTACTTTAATGAATTATAGGGTTATTTAGTTTTTAAGGGTTGGATGGGTAATGCGTGGAATGTGACAACTTCAAACTGCAAGTATCTGTCAAAATTGTCAACCTCCGATAAATTTTTAATTAATATCGTTGAATTGGTTCGCTGTTTGTTGATTGTTACATGAAATTTCACTTGAAGTTATGGTCTATTTTTACTTGGAAAGAAGGTTAGGTTTTGGATATTCCTAATTAGTAACATAAACAAGTCTCGTACCTACATCAAATCTGCTTGGACAAATCAGTAAGTCCAATTCATGTTTGTAATTTTATGGTACTATAAACAAGACACGTATCATCGATTTAATCATCTTTGCTTTTTTCGCGAATTTCGGGCGGAGTGCAAATTAAGTTGTCTTCGCTCATATTTTATTTATTTGTAACACTAATAAAGTAACAAAAGTAATAACTAATTTATTTGAAGTGGCGGATGATGACAAATGATTCAAAAACTCAAGTGGGCGCCGAGTGTTACCAACTATTACCAACTAACACAAAATTCTCTAGATGACCAAAATATTTTATTTGTATTAAAATAAGAAAAAAGGGGGCGCAAATTAGAAAAAATAGCATAAAATACTCGTTTTATAACTCATCCCATAGAAAAACTCGGCTGCGGCTCGTTTTCTAACTTGGGATTCGTGCGCCAAATCAACCCTTATAAAAACTTCTTTCTATACTAATATGTTCTTTAATATACTATTTCTATTTTGCGTCTATCATAAAGCTGTTAAAGCACCCAAAACAGTGCGTTAATAGCTCATTTGAGTGTTTTATTAGCCAGTTTTTCAAAGTTGGTACCATTGAAAAACCCGAAAATTGACAAAAACTTCACTTTAAAAATTGCGATTTTTTTTATTTAAAAAGGGAATAAAGGGCTCAAAATAGAAAAATAGCATAAAACCTCGTTTCATAAGTTATTATTGCACTCGTCCTTTAGAAAACTCGCCGCAACCGTCTTGATTCTAAATTTAGACTCGTGCAATAAATCTTGCCTTATGAAACTCGTTCTTTAATATACTATTATTCATTAGACAATAATTAATGACTAAACAAAAAAACAATAAAACACTTATTACCTATTATCTATTTGCAGATCTAATTTCATTGGTTTTCCGATTTATTTACCACAGTAAGTTGAAATTACTGAATCCTAAGATGTCTAGGCGGCTAGTCGCTGTTATGAAAAAAAAAGTATTAGATTTTATCTTGTTTGGTTACTAAAGAAACCCATTGTTATAACGATGGCTTTTTTAAATTTGAATTCGAAGTTGTATGTGAAGCGTTCATTGTGAACATACTGCTAAACTTATCTAACCTTACTTTTGTAATTTGGTAACAGATAATCATAGCGACGTGGATGTAGGGAATGCGCTGTGTTGCTTTTTAAACGACACAGACAATGTATTTGAAGTTAGTAATATTCGGTTACATAAGTTTTTGTGCATTTTTTGTGTTTTCTGATTTATAAACTATTGAATATCATGGTCTGTTGCGCCTACGTAGATTCAGTAGTGGAGACGGCGTGGATAAGAAGAAATCTAGAATAACATTTCACATTTTCACAGGCAAGTTCTTAAAATGTCAGACAATATACAGAGATGTATTCAGTTTAAATATATACTACTATTAAATAATTTATAAAATAATGTACTATGTTTAGACTTGGCAATTGTTTTACAGTATAATGTAGTTTTTAAACTGAAATATTTAATTATGATTATACTTTAAGTATACTATTCACATTTTTTATCAAGAGTCAATTATTTATAGTGATCCGGACCCAAGGTCCCTTATCCGGACCGGACTTTGTCGCTATATTGTTAATACACTAAACCACTCCTACTGGTGCCACTTTACATATTGGGAAATACATAGTTGTGTCGTCTCCTAAACCATAACATTTTACTGCAGATAACGGTTAGAAATCGACATTCCAAATTTTTTTAAAATATAAAAAATTTCTTGCCTACGATGTTCTGGCGCAAAGTTATGAATTTTTGAAATTTACCCTGCATTTTGTCGGGTGGTTTTCCTCTTCTGCCAGCGACATTATTATCGATTGAGTTTGAATCTTTTCTTTTCCAAATTCAAAAAATTTTGAAAAATGTTTAATTAATAAAAACATTTTTTTATTAACGTTCATTTTTTAACGTGTAACTGCCGACAACGTTACCCGATGTGCAAGTGCCTAAATTAATGTTTTGATTTTTATTTTACTAATTTTGAAATTAATCAGTATCAGAAAGTTATTCGAAGCGTTACAATGCCACAATTATCGGGCATTCAACGTGCACGAATTGTTGCTCTTTTGGAGGTAGGAGTTATTTAGCATGCGACACACACACGATGTGTAAAATCCGACCGACAACCTCTTCATGGTGCACATCGGGTAACGCTGATGTCGGCGGTTACACGTTAAAAAAATTAAATTTAATAAAAAAATGTTTTTATTAATTAAAAACATTTTTCAAAATTTTTGAATTTGGGAAAAATGTTCAAACTCAACCGGTAATAATGTCGCTGGCAGAAAACGAAAGATTCCCGACAAAATGCAGGGTAAATTTCAAAAATTCATAACTTCGCGCCAAGTCATCGTAGGCATTCGAAGTTTTGTGAACTTTACAGAAAAAGGGCTGAACGTTATTGCCCTGGCGGTCGATTGGGTCCACGACTTTTTGGTACACCGTACAAGCTGTTAAAGTATGACATTTTTTGAATCAAGAACATTTTTTATTCTTTGGGGGATGGCGGGGAGCGGAAAAGCTTAAACGTAATATTTGCTCACACGCCCTTAAACTAGACACTTTAAACTTTTTAGCACTCAAAGGTTCATCCATTTTCGTCCAAAACCCGCCGAGTTATGACGGTTTGAAATGTTGGTATTTTGGGTGCGTTTTCAAGTGGTGCGTTTTTTACCTCGAGTGTATATTATAGCAGGGTGGTTTAAAGCGTGCAATGACGTGATTGGCTGTTTTGAACCAGTTGTTACTTTTTATCCAATCCTGCTTTCCGCGAATTGCTCGTAGGTCTACATTTCCCATCTCTATTGCTCTTACGAAAAATATCTTCCCTCATTTTTCTACTTGTGCTAATGCCGCTTTCCTCAAAAAAACTAGTCGAGCTGTATATGGATGTTAGCTTTTAATTTTAAACAAATTTTTTCTTATGTAATGTTTTGGTATCTCTTAAAATAACTGTACTTATTACTACTGTGTGAATTTAATATTTTCTGCCGTACCCTATTAGTACACTATGCATGTCAACTTGGATCAGTAGCGAAACAAGACGGCATTGGGCCCCGGGGCAACATAATCATTAGGGCCCCCCACACGGTCGCAAAAAAGAGGAAAAATCTAAAAAACAAATTTAGTAATAAAACTGTACTTCACCCTCACCACACACACTTTTAATCGCTCTGGGCACTTATTTCAACAGCAAAACTGTCATCTTCAGCAGACACTAAAAAACTAAACTAAAACCTAAAAAATCTAACCTTATATATCTACAGAAATCACGGTTCGTTGTAATCGGTCAAGTTTGACTAACCGTCAAGCTTGATCGATTACTGGAGCAATTTTAAAAGACTAGAATTAATATGACCTAAATCAGAGTTCATTAGCGCTTCTTTATTCTTAATAATTTCTAAGCAAAATTAAGGTCACTTAGGTCAAAATTAAGATATAAAATAAAAATCAAGAAAATTATTGACATTGCTGTTTCTGACGGTTACTCTGAGGATGTTGGGTATAGTACTATTAGAAAACATAGAAATAAGTTAAGGGTTAGGTATGTTACTACACTAGGTAATAACAATAAGGATAAGTAAAAAACATTGCAAAATTGCCGCTTTATTCATGTCAAACAGTTGTGGTTTCGAATAGCAGCCTTAATAATGTCTTAGGAAACCCAAAAGATCAAGTAGATAAATCGATAATATATAAAATCTATTATATATTATCATGTTATCATTATATATGATATCATGTAATAGCTGTAATCAAATATATAGGGCAAACTAAGAGATGTTTGGAGATTCGGTACAAAGAGCATTTAGCTCACTTAAAATTTAAAAGGCATGATAAATCTAGCGTCGTCCTACTTATGCTTGAACAAAATCATAAGGTTAAAGGCATAGAATTAATTAGAAATATAAATAACCCAACAGAACTTAACTGATTTGAAAGCTTAGAAATTATTAAGAATAGTAAAGCGCTAATGAACTCTGATTTAGGTCCTATTAATTCCAGTCTTTTAGAATTGTTCCACTAATCAGTCAAGCTTGATGGTTAGTCAAAGTTGACCGATTACCGACGAACCGTGAAGTTCTGTAGGTACGTATATAAGGTTAGATTTGTTAGATTTTAGTTTAGTTTTCAGTGTCTTGTTGCCAAATGCCAAATTCTAGCCTTGTAGCCGCGTATTAGCAGTAAAAGTAAAATAGATATAGAAAAAAAATTAGGACTTCAAAAACTGTTATGAAAAGTTGGATCGCAATTTACTAAAAAGGTTGAGAACCGCTGTATTAACTTTTAAGCATTAATGTGCAGCTAAGCATTAGTTAAAATTACCAAAAGTTATTTACATTGCGAAATGCATAAGTAAACACTTCTACTAAGGAGAAACTTTAAGGACCGAAGCGGATAGCTGAGGTCCGTAAAGGTCTCCGAGGCGAATAAAATACATACGCATCATGTAATGTTTTATCTTTTCCTTCTCCCCCAATATTTAATAATAATAATGAAATAAATTATTTGAAACGCAAATCGCGGCTGAAAACTATGAGGTGGCTGGTTGTGAGAACCATGGAAACCATCTAACGAACCGTCAACATTTTCAAATAACGGATCTTATTTTAATTTATTTTTGGGCGAGGAATCAGGATGGCGAAGCATCATTCGTAGCTCATGGCACCGGTTGCTATGATCATTTGGCCGACCCTACTAAACTTTAGCCGAATTTTGGGAATTCCACCTCCAGTAGAGATTTTTATCGTGCCAAACATTGCATTGACACGGAACCTACAGTTTGACTTCCTATCCGAGAAGGCATGTTTTAATTTTTCTCTGCTATGAAAAATTACCAGATCTGCCGGGGAGTGAACCTGCGACCCTTGGATTATAAAGCAACCATGCAAACCACTAATCCACCGAGGCTGGCAAATAACGGATTTCTCCGCATAAAAATTAGATATAATTCACTTTTTTATTCTGGCCACGTAAGTGCAATTTTCGTACCTAGCAACCAGTACCTTGCATATTTCACTTTTGATTGGAGTTGTCTCGTCAAAATAGTAAACGACTTACGTAAGGGGGAAAAGAAAAATAATACGTTGTTATTCCGTTGATTGTGACAGAGCGAACGAACTAGCTTAATTAATGAGGATCAGTTTCACGGTGTCTGGTAACCAAAAGGTCTTGGTTAGTAATTAAACTATGCTAGCTTACGATTTATCAAATAAAATCATATAGTATGACTTTCTATTCACTACATTTTGTGAAATTCATCCTAAGAATAAGAAACATAACTCAGTCAGTAATTCAGTAACACAAAAATAAAAGTAAAAACAAGATTAAAAATAAATCATTAAAACAACTACTCTTAACATATACAGGAATGACAAATAATTAATATATCAACTTATCAAAAAATACTTCGGTATTATTTATACTCATTTTCTATTTTAAAAGTCTCTTTTTCTAGCCTTTTCAGGTATCACAATGGGCCCCCCAAAGTCGTCGGGCCCCGGGCTTTGCCCCGAACTGAAACATGATAGTTACGCCACTGACTTAGATCATACAACTGGGTGTTTAATAAGATTTAAAATAAGCACAATGACCTAACTAGAAATCTTAGTCCCTTAAGCAAAATATCCGAAAGGGTCTAAAAAATTATTGTCGTATAAGAAAATTTAAATTTTTTAAAATTATTTTATAAGCATATTTAATTTCAATCAATCTTTAGTAATCTCTAAAAAAAGATTCTAAATATAAACACTATTAGTTATTATTAAAAAAACTTGACAATTAATCGTTCCCAGTTCGGGCAAATATGTGACTACCGCTTCTGACAAAAGAGAGCACAAGGCGTTTTTTCGTTCTCCATAAACGAATAGAAAAAGCAAACAAACTCGAGTTTAGTCGAAATTTAGTTATTTGCTTAAAATAATCTATTGACATCTCCAAATCATGAATATAACGATAGCTTTATGAAATTGTTATTTTTAGCCACCCACAATTGCAGTTTTAGTAGAAGGGACCACTAGTTCGAAGGTTCCATAAAAAAAAACCTACGCTATGTTATTTAATAACTACCTCTTGTTATTATAAGGTTATTGTTTATAATTTTTGTGGTATTTTGGAAAAAAATGGTTAAATATTTTGCTGGTGCAAATAGTATTTTGTGTCTCAAGGGCAGAAAATTAGCATTTGTAGCCCGCAGTTGTTTGATGCCCGAGCGAAGCGTAGCGTAGCGGACAACGAGTTTAAAAAAGAATTCCAAAAGTTAAACAGTAACGTAACTTATTAGTAAATTAAATAGGCATATGTTAGAGGGAATGCATGAAAATGAAAATAACGCCAGACGCTTTTAGTAATTTATTAACTAAATTAACCTAATAATCATTACATTACATACAAGATGGCCGTATAGTAAATGTTTTTATTATTATTGGTAAATAAAAGGAACAGGATATGATTTTTAATTAGTATGAGTTAGATCAATTTATAGTAGACGCATTTGCTACATTTTTTATGCATACGGGGGATTACGGCGAACAGCTCGCGTCTCGCACGGTCGCTCTGTTAGACTTTTTAGTCTTTAGTACTGGGTAGGCCGCTAGACACGATTGTTGTTGTCCCGGGCCGTTCAGCTCAGCCGGCTTTACTTGTAAACACTAATAAATAATAAAAAATATATAAAAAGACAGTAGCTTGTTCTCGAAGTTCAGGTGGTGTACAGCTGAATTCATCGCTTTCAATAATGTCGTTATTGTTGTCTATCATTGTATAATTTATTGAAATTCTTTTTATTAATTAATTGTCACAACCTCCATTTATACATACAATGACACCGTGAAAAGATAAAAACAAACGACAAATTTATCGACGAAGACATGAAAATCAAAGTTATGATCTAAGGAGCCTAGAAAAATTTGACGTATGTTTTTTATATTTTTAAAGGTTAAGTAAAAATATGTTTCAGATTACATTTTTCGTCATATTCCGTTGCTAAAAGTTTTACGAATGAGTTATAGTTTTAATGTTAAAAACTAATGATTTCATTTTTTGATTAAAATCTTTTTAGGATAATGCACAGGAGTGGTCAAAGTATGACAATTTAAAAAACAATTCCAATTTTTACAGTATCTCCAACTTAACATAAATAAATCGTGCTTTCATCTAGTAGTAGTATAGAGGTTATGTATTTGACATAAGAAGGCAGTAAAAAGTTTGACATAAGAGGACCGCAAAGAAGCCTTAACTGCTCTCAAAACAGAACATTTAGAAAGCACTTTCTGATCAGGTAGACGAAAAAAGAATTTTGATAACTTGTAAAAATCAACTGAATTATTAATATCTGAAACTTTAAATTCGCTTTTCTATAAAACTGATTGCAAAAATTACCGATTGTGCCAGTCCTATTGTCTTGAATGTAACTTTTTTGAGTTTTTGGTGTTTGTTGTAAATATACAGGGTGTAACTGACATAACTAGGAACCTTATAATGGGGGTAGTTGTAATGATTTAGAACATGTTTTCCTGAGCAACATGTGGCCGCTTCCTGCTAGTTCTCGAGAAAATCCCATTGTACCCATTTACATTAAAAATAAGAAACAAAAGAAAAAAATTTAAAAAATGTGTTTTGAACATCAGCGTACTTAATTTGTTTACAATAGTAGAGCAAAGTAAGTGAACGATTAGTTATCAAGATAATAAAATTTCACTACTTACCTGTCAAAGTAAGGCTATAAACTTCTTCACAAATTGTTATTTCTTATTTAAATAAATAGAAGGCTCTCAAATTATTAATAGTAAAGGGTATTTCTTATCTGTTGAAGTTAAGGGTTGAAATTATTATAAAAGAAAACAGATTCCCGAACTTATTGAAGAAAAATCATATCTTAACATTTTGAAAGGAATCAACAAAACACAAAAATTATTTATTTAAAAACACAAAAAATATTTAATTAACAAGAGGTTGGAGTCTATCATAAAATAGCCAGGGCAGAATTTGATAATATCAGAATTTCATACTTATGTAAAGAACTGTAACGGTGAATTTTATGATTATTTATTAAAATTTAAAAAAAATTAAGCAATTCATTACAGTATACATCTATGTAGGACCTAAAACCACTGTTAACTCAATTTCCATCTTGTGTTCCTTTTTTTCAGAAGTGGTCACATATAAAGATGGTACATTTATATAAATACCACCATAGTGATATTTATGATACTAGTAAGTTAAGTAAGATATTATTCACGAATAGAATGTTTACCCACCAGGGCCTTCATCCCCGAGTGGGTTAAACTTTTCTGAGTAGATAATCTCATTTAAAAAATATACTCATATCTTATTTATACTGGCCCATAGAAACACTACCTAGGGTAATGCCTAGGCCAATAGCAATGGGTGCGTCCAACACACCGCTGGAAATGCAGCGCTGCAGCAGCTTTCACAGCCATCTTAGATTTGAAAACCACCGTTTAAAACTTTTAGTTTTTTATTATATCTCTTATCTACTGTCAAAATTCATGTTCTAACATTTTAATTATTGATATTCAGTAAATCGGTCATCTAGTGTTACTTGTCAGCGCTTCAAGCGTTTTATATGTATAAAGCGATGATTTATTTCAAACGGTTTTAAATCAAAGACGGCTGTGAAATCTGCTGCAGCGCTGTATTTCCAGCGGTCTGTTGGACGCACCCAATGTTTCCTTCGGCCCATTCACCAAATGTACGGCGCGAACGATGATCGTGTGGCTTCAATTCCTGTACAAGTTGAATCTTGTAAGCATGTAAATTGTAAACCAAGATCTTTACGCAAGATTTTCCATAAAGTGGATGGACACAAGTTTAATTGTTGAGCACGATGACGAATTGACGCATTTGGATCATCATCAACACTACGCTGCACACCATCAATCGCTTGTTGTGTGCGCACTTTACGACGTCTTACGGGACGCGTATTATCGTTTAAAGTAAACGTATTGCGAAAACGATCCACAGTTTCTCGAATTAATCGTTCTGATGGACGATTATGAGCACCATAAAATGCACGTAATGCCCGATGAGTTTCTCGAATTGAACCATGTTTTTCAAAATAAATTTGAACAATTTGCAAACGTTGCTCCGGCGTGAGTCTATTCATGATGAATTGCCAAACCAAACTAACCCCAAAACAACCGAGAACTGTCAAATCGGCTGTCACATAAGACAGTGTTGCCAATTTAAAATTCTCCGCCTCAAAAAAAACACCCTTTATATAGGAGACAGTAATATGCACATATGTACCTACTTTAGAAATTCCAATAAAGATCTAGCCGATGAAGTTAGTTTTTGTTTGGATTCCATATATGCATTGGAGCCATATCGGCATTCTGGGCAAATTAAAATGTTGAAAATATCTAGATTTAGAATTATTGTTTACAATTAACTTTATATTTTTTATTTTTGTTAATGTCTGTGTTGTTTACGCGCTATTCATGTTTGTGAACTTTCCTTTCTGTTTTATAGGCTCTTATCTTACGATAACAGTTTAAATTTAGAATAACCTTGTCTAAATTTTAAGCTATACTTTTGCTTTAGCTTATTTTGCTGGTGCAATTAAAAAATCTAGAAAGCTTAATATTGATAACTATATGTAGAACAATAAAAAACACTTTACGATATTACGTATTTTATTTAAATACTATTTTATAAAAAACAAAGTCATGAAAGATGTTATCTACTTATTTTTTTTAAATTACATTTAATCAATAGATTCTCACCTTTTTGTATCAGCTTCATTTGCATCAGCATTAAATTAATTATGTACATTTTTAAAGAAACAAGAAAAATGAAGTATTAAATTTCAGAAGTCAACTTTTCAAATTCTTTGTTGTAGAGACATTAAATTTCATTTATTCTTAACTTAAATTTTAAAACGTAAACAACATTGCAATCACACATCACATTGAGCTTCAATCATACTATAAATATATGCAATAAATTGTTTATGGGGCTATTTACAGTTTTTACACTAAAATTATTCACTTGATCACTATTATAGCGCAGGCATTTTGGTACCACTAGATTTAACACATCTACCACGATAACAGATTTCGGTTTCATGCGAAACCTCAGTAGAGGTTGATGTTTTAATATCTGCCAAATTCCATGGATCAATTGACGGATCTGGTTTCGTGTTACTTTCTGATGTTACTTCTGACAATACAGGAGTTTCAGTTTGAGAGGCAGGCACTTCTGTAGAACTTTGCAGAAGATCAGACTCTTGCTTCACTACTAGATTCTCAGAGGATACTTCTGGTAATTGGGTGGAAGAGCTTTCTGATAACTGAACTACTTCTGTTGTAGTCTCATTGGAACCTTCCAAATTTGTCGTGTCTTCAACATACTGCGAATAATCTTGTTCTATCTTAGTTAAATCGCCACTACCTTGCTTCTTTTTAACAACTCCCACTCTTTCTTCTTTTTCATCGTCCATTCCAAACATTTTATACAAGGAATCGAAGAAACTCTCTTCAGTTGTTGAAGGTGTAGTAGATGATAATTCAGGAGCTTGAGAAGAAACTTCCGAAGGTGGTGAGTTTGACTCGGTTGCTTTCTTTCCTTCAGGAGTTACAGTGGCAACCTCTTCTTTATTTCCCATATCGTAAATGTTCTTTCCTTTTTCATCTGCTGTAAAACTGTTTACAAAGTGGACCTTGCCTTTGCTTGAATCATAAGTATCTTTCTTTGTTCCACTGATATCAAAGCTATTTGCAATTACTGTGCCAACGTACTGTGATTCAGCAGTTTCAAAAGTATCTACAGGCCTTTTAACAAGCTTCCAAACTCCACGACGTCTACCCGTTGGTTTGCTGGTAGTCGTTGTTGTAGCATCCAATCCTGATAACTCGTCATCATCTTTTATACTTGAAACACTTTTAATATTCTCTTCAATTGACTCTTCCACATCACCTAAAATGTCATCTAAAATACTTTTCTCGACCTCAGTGTCATTCTTCTCTTCAGAATTTTTCTCAGTAGTTGAAACTGATGGTAACGCTAAAGGTTGCTCTTGGGATTCCACAACCTTTCTTTGAATGGGGATATCATTTTGTAACAGCACAGGAACCATCATTTCTTGAGATAATTCTTCACTTGCTTTACTTACGCCATCTTTACTTACAATTCTAGGTTGATATATTGAAGAGTAAGGTAACTGATCTTCTTCGCTTAAATTTTCTTCTAATGCAGGATCGATTGTAATTTGAAATCGTGGTCTCTCAGTTTGAGCATCTAATGTTTCTTGGGCTTTTAAGAATGGCGCTGGATAGTTTCCTCCTTCTACATCTTCATCTTCTGATTTGCTCTTTAGATTATCTGGCAATTTAAAATATGATGTTCCTCTTGGTTTAAACCTATGCACTTCAGGTGCATTTGTCGATGCATGTTGCTTCTGTGCGGTTCGGCCAGAATCACTATTAGTCTTCTTATTGGGAACACGTAATCTACCGCGAATTCTTGGCTTTGAACTTGCTTTGGTAGTACGGACCGTGTATCGTCTCTCTGTAGTTACTTGCTCTGTTGCAATTTCGAGAGGTTCTTCAGTTTTCGTGGTATAAGCTGGATATTTAGGCCTTATCTTTCCTACAAATTGTAAACGAGGTGTAGAACTTATAGCATTACTTGAATATACTTGGACATTATTTGAGTCTTCTACTGGTTGGTCTTCATAACTGATTGAGTTGGAACCTCCTCTTAAGGGTGGTCTTGTACTGCTAATGTACGTGGCTGAATATAATTTTGGTTCTGATACTGGTTTCGGAAGGTGTTGAACTGTAGAAGGACGGTTGAAGCTTGGTGGTCTAATGAAACCAAAGAATTCTTCTTCTGAAGGTTCTTCTGTAGTTGTTGCTCTCACAGTTGTAGTTGTTGGTTTATTAGTGGTTGGTTTTACTCGAGTTCTGCCGCGCCCGCGTCCACGCAGACGTGCGTTTGGTGAACTTCTTGTGGTTTTTTCAATTTCTTGTTTATGTTGTAATTTATTATTGGAATTATAACGAACGTAAGAAGTGTCTTCTACAGGTTGCGAAATCACTTGAGAAATCTCTTGGGGTTCTAAAATAACCTGAGGCTGTGATACTATCTGAGGTTCTCTATTAGGTACTTCAGCTATTGGATGATTTATAAGAACATCTACACTTAATTTTTGCTGCTCAGCCTGTTCTTGTTTAACAGGCAATGGTAATTGTTCAGTAGAACTAAGCACTTGTTGTTCTTGAACGTATACTTGTTGATATTGCTTTGCAATCTGATCTCTGTCTACATATTGTACGCGAGGTGCTTCTTGTTCAATTGGTTGTTCGAACTGCATGTATGATTGAGGTGCTAAGAATTGTGTATCAGTAGAGGCTTGGAATCCTGACTGTAATATAGGTTGCTTAAATGTGATTTCTTCTGCGGAACTTGCTGTACTTGTACTTCTTTCAGTAAGTGATACTTCTTGAAATGGACGACCTCTTGTTCTAAATCTTTGGCGAGATGATGGTTTCCTAGATATTTCTGTATCGTAATCAGTTTCCTGTCGAGAAACACTGGATTTGGTATAAGTCTCGACTGATTTTGCTGGAATATAATCTCCATATTCATCAATTAGTTCTTGTTGATATCTACTTTGTTCGTTTCTAGTACGAGAAGCTGGCCTTCGTGTTCTTGGCGCTGCCGTCCTTCTTGAAGGTGAAGAAGTAGTTGTAGAACTGACTCTGGCTCGTTGACGACCTCTGTTGTGACGCCTAGTCGTAGGAGCTAAAGTAGTAGTGGTCGTTGGATACGTAACAGGAGGTAAAGGTGGAGTTGTAGTAATAAGTACATCTTCAGTTGAGGGTACAAGGAGGTATTGGTGTTGTTGCAATTGACGTGAGGGTAATTCTTGTTGTGTAAGTTGAGGTTGTTGTAATACAATTTGTTCTTGCTCTGGAATTTCTTGTAATAACACTTGTTGCTGTTGTTGGAATTGCTGTGGCTGTTGTTGTCGTTGCGGTTGTTCTACTTCTAGTGATAAATGTTCAACATGTTGATGTATCTGGTTTTGACGCTGTATCTGTTCAGGTGAAGGTGGTTGTGGAACATACTGTAGTTGTTGCTGCTGCTGTGTTGGCGCTTCAAGTGATAATTGCTGGACTTGCTGATGTATTTGTAGATGTCGTTGGCCAGGATCATATTGTTCTTCTTCTGATTGTGATGCTGGCGGTAAAGAAGATGACTGAGAGGTTACTGCGTGCTCAGTGGTAGGTGCAATTGAAGCAGGCACTAATAAAGGTCGAATAGCTTGATCCCGAAGATTGTTAATAAGGCCGTTTAGGCCAGAATTAATAGCACTTGGTAGTTCTTGAGGTAATTTGTAATTCTCATTGCTGTTATTCTCACTGCTGTCTTTAACTTCGCTGGAATCTTGATAAACTTCTGGTACGTACTGAGTTCTTCCTCTGGTGCGCGAACGAGAATTTGTGCGGCTGCTTCCTCTAGTATTATGTTCTACAGGTTTTTCCGTTAATCTCGGCGTGGAACTTATTCTGTCCGTAGCGATTGGAGGTGTTGTTGTGCTAGGAAGAGTTCCTGCGTTTCTAAAAGCTTGGACTTCTTGTTGGAAAGCCTGTTGGTTAACTAGTCTGTAAGCACTGTCATCAATGTTTTGAACTGGAACGTATCTTCCTTGACTGTCTAGTTGGTAGTAAGCAGGAACTCCTTCATAATTAGGAGGTGTTTCGCTTAAAAGTGATTGTTGCTGTTGCTGTATTTGTTTATCAAGTGTGTCTTGACTGACTACTTGTTGATTCGTTGATTGTTGTTGTTGTTGTTGTTGTTGCTGCTGCTGTTGTCGCGTGTTACTGTAGAGTAATTGCTGAGTTTCTGGAGAAAATGATCCTCTTTGAAGTTGTGCTGGTTGTAAAGGTTGGGTTTCATACTGAGGAACGAGTCGAGAAACAGCAGATGGTAGTAACGGTTGCTGTATAAATTGTGGTTGCGCTACTCGTTGTGGTATTTGTTGAATTTCACCTCTAGAATATTCATCAAGAATATTTGCAGGTGTTGATGCAGTAACAGATTCTACATAATTTGTTCGAGTGGTAGTCGTAGGCTGTCTGCTGCGTTGAACTGAAAATTCTTCTAGCACTGTGTATTTCTTTTTGTCTATATCACTTTGAGTTGAAGATACAGAAGTGCGTTGTGTGGGTCTTATTGATTGTCTGGATCTATGGTCTGACCGTGGAGTAGTGTGTTCAACTTGCCGTGGACTCTCTCTGATGTAAGGTTGACTAGTTACCGGTAAAGATGGAGTGGTGCTACTAATACGGCTAGATTTACGTGTGGAAGGTTGTCTTATATGTGGTACGGTTTCAATCTCGCCTTGAGTTTCTTCATCGAGTTGAGGCACTTGGTATTGATTTTGAGATTGCGGGAGGAATTGATTGTTTATTTGTTCGAGTTCATACTGATTGATAGTTTGTCCCAAAAGATCAGGACGGGGAGTAATAGGAACTGTGGGTGTAGCTGGATTGACTAATGTCGAAGAGAAAGGATTATAGACAGTTTGAGTTGGTAATCGGTAAGGTGGTTCGTTGATTGCATTTTCAAGCCTGAATGGTTTTATTGGTCTAGGCTGTGGTTCAAGTTGATAAGATGGTGTGTTTGGAAGTCTAAAAGGCTCTTCGCTTAGTAAACTTTCTAGCCTGATTGGTGGTTGCTGTCGTGTATGTTTCTCATGAGTTCCTTCGTCCTTCTGAGATACAACAACTGAACCAACATGGGGCGCTGGTAGTGGAATTTTAGAATAACCAGCAGGTGGTTTAAAGCTAACGGGTGCCACAAAGAATGGTAATTGATCTACTTTACGTTCAACTCTATTGCTTTCTATTGAGCTTAAGTATGGTAAATCGAATTTTGCGTAACCTTCTGGTGGCTCTAAGTTGTGAGGTCCAACAAATACTTGGGGTGATTCAGGTCCTACTGCATCTTGAACGGATATTGTTTTGGCGTTCTTTAAGAGATTTAGGACATCATTTACAGAAACATCACCATCTCCTCCCATGTAGACAGCTAGTGGAGGTTGATGTGGTTTTCGCTTTTTAGGAGTAGCAGTTTGAACTGTGGTTAGTGGAACAATTGTAGTTGATACTACTTGTGGAGGTACTGCTGCTTCAGGAGTTTGTCCTTGTTGTAGTTGAAACTGTAGTCTTAAAGCATCTAAAGCTTGTTGGGCAAAATCTTTCTGGATGGATTGCAATTGTTGTTGTTTACGTTCAATGGGCGATTCTTGGCTTTGAATTGTTGGTAAAACCCGTGTTTCATATTGTGGCCTAGCTGGAGGACGGGTGGGTCTTCTGCGAGCTTGGGAATTTTCCAATTGATTATGTTGGACTACGGTTTGATGTTGATTTGATAAAGCTGTTTGTGGTTGTTGAAGTAATTCTGGCTGTTGAGTCGCTAATATTTGTTGAGCACGACGTACTTGTTCTTGCCTTAAACGGACAGCCTCTTCTTGGAATTGACGAAGAACATCATCTTGTTGTTGTCGAAGTACTTCAGCTTGTTTTTGGCGGTAAGCTCGTTCTTGTTGTTTTTTAAGTTGTAGTTCTTGTTCGGCTGCTTTTAATTGTTGTTCTTGCTGTTCTTTCTGTGCTTTGAACACTGCCTCTTGTTGATTGTGTAAGTTAGTTTGTTGTGATTGTGGGATCAGAATATTTTGTTGAGCTTGGAGTTGTTGTTGCTGTCCTTGATTTAATGATTCTAATGGAACATAAACTAGTTGCACAGTTTCTTTTTCTTGTTCTGGTTTTGGTGAGGTTGAAGTTAGCGAAACTTGTCTGAAATCTTTGTAATTGGTGTTGGTGGGGGTTAAGATGTCACCTGATAATCCGTGATTGATTGCTTGGATGCCGCTTGGATTTAAGGTATCGTATAGTTTAACTTTGTTTGGTGTTTGAGGATTTGCAGGAAGATTTTGATAATTCAGTGGATATAAGTTTGTAGGTAAAGGAACACTCAATAGTGGTGGTGCTAATTCTTGACCAGGAACGAATTGTTGTCCTTGGGGTAAGAGCAATAATTGGGGTTGATTGGCTTGTACTTGTTGAGGAGGTTGCCTTGCAAGTGGAGGTTGCTGGTAGGATTTCTGATTAAAATATTGTTGATTGACTATTTCCCCTTGATTTAATTGCTGACGTATATCAGTCGGATAACTGCGTTCTTCTAAAACTGGTTGTTGAACTAGCTCTTGTTGTCTTTTGGGTAAATTTCTTGCTGGCTGAGAAACTTCCCTGAGGTATTGTTGATCATCATCTCGATTGGATTTCTTCGTTCGTATATTCTCTACTTCAGGTAATGCGGAATCTTCCGGTAAGCTGAGAATTCTACTGGTGGCTTTCTTCTCGATGACGTGTTCCTGTTGACCATCTTGGTAGCAGGTTGCACATTTGTCTGTTAGTGGTATCCACTCGCTTGTGTCATAGGATTTTGAATCGTGTGATTGTGCCACGCACAACAGTGTTGCTATTATTAAAGTTTTAAACATGCCTTCCCGTGGTATCTGTAAAGAAAAAAAGGATTAGAAAAGTTGTTTCATGCATGAACCAATAAAGATCGTTGATTGAGGTTATGTAATAAATAAGAGCGCGTGAAAGTACTAGAGATTATTGACTTTTATAACAAAGTTTAAATCAAGTTGTAAATTATAAAAGGACGAATGATCACTTTAAGAATGAAAATGTCTTAATTTGCATCTTAAGATATTTGTTAGATTGTAACAGTGACACGGCAGAGTTCGCAAAGTTCATGTTTGCAATAAAAGCATCTCATACTAGTTTTAAAAGGTTATTCTAGTAGTAACGAGCGCATCTCTTCCTGGTTATTCAAGAAATTTATTATAGAATCACCTTGACCGGAGGAAGAGTAAAGTCATGGTCAATTTCTTTTTGTGTTTTGATAAAAATCCGTGACTCAATATCAAGGTTAAGGCGTTACTAATTTCGACAAGTTTGTTTTGTATTTTCTCTTTACCAGTAATTAGCATATTTTCCATAAATCTAAATTACAAAAATATTCAGAAATTTTATAATAATACGGAAAAGCATATGGTGCTCTTCGGTATGGATAACCAGGTTTCAGAGCAAATTATCTAGGGCAAAGGCTTGTTTGACCGGCTGGAGACTTTCTCTTTTAAGACCTGCTACTCTATAATTATTGTTAATGTATTTAAGGTATGTTCTTTCCGTATTGTTGCAAATTCTCAATCAGTACTCTTGATGGACTATAATTTGTAGACTATTAATTAACAATAAATAAATTCTTTGATTATCTTCACTGTCAAGAAGCAGTGCTCAGCTGTTTGACCTAACCTCCACTAAAAACTAAATTATATGTTTTGGCATCGTAGTAGATAATGATATAAAATAACTATAATTTAACTAAATAAAGTGTTAATATTTCTTCATAATTTATTATTTATTTAGATAAATATAAGCCCATTTTCAGATGCCAAAGGGCTAAACAGTTGCCTCAAAGAATAAGCCAATAATTATTAAGAAATTTAGTCACGTCTCCTCATTTCCCATCCTTTCATTGATGGACCCATTTTAATCAAAAGAAAGGTACTATTTAGTTTGACCGATTGCTTGTTACCTTCATTTTTGAAGTGGATCTTTTGTTTTCATTTCAACTTTCATCTTCTGTATAATAAGTTTTAGTTTTATTCTAGTTTTGATCCAGACATTTACTTTCTTCTTCTACAGCACAATTTATAATCAGTTAATCAATCAATTTTCGAAAAGTACCTTTTTATTCAATAACCTAGATATCTGCAAAATATTTCATTAAAAAAACTATTTAATGTAAAATATTTAAAACCTTTCTTTCATTCCTAGTTATGACGTCCCATTCGTTAGTTTTTTCAGCAAGTTTGATTTAAATTCAAGGGAAGCTATTCTAGAAGGACAATAAAGTCCGGAAGAGGAGATGCATTCCAAATCATTTTCAAAGAAAGCGCTAACTATTTCCCGCAGCCTACATAACTAAGTTTTAGTTGTCTATTGGCTCTATTACTACTTATTAGAAACTTAATGGAATTGTTAAGAATCAAGAGAACGGCAATAAAACTAAAAAAATTAAGTGGAAGGGTTGCCGTTCCTGCGCGAGGGATCCTCAAATGGAATAATTCAATTTTGGTTGTTCCATTTTGCTTGCCCCATTTGTATTTTGATCTGCTGTGCTAGCACCATGAGATCCTCAGTCTTATAGAGCAGACTTTTCATAGATTTCAGTCGTAGTCGAGCAGATCGGTGTCCGAATAGTGAGTGGATTTGGGATGTAAAGACTTTCAATTTCTCCTCTCGGGTTGTTATTTTTTTGCGAATGTCTGTGGGGACAATAGCTGTGCAGTGCATTTTTGGTCTGAGATGTTGGTCTTAAGCAGCCTGTGGTGATGTTAAGAGCTGTGCCCACTAGTTTTGTATGAGTCGCGTTGTACCACACGGAGCAATCATATTTCGTCCCTGAGTAACACAACGCAAGAGCAGTAATGTTTAAGGTCTGAGGTTTGAGGAACAATATTGTTCGTTGCTGCTTTTTGACAGTATTTCTTGTGAGTGCTCGATCTAGAGTTATTCATAGATATTTGGAGGACGTTCGGTGCTCTACTGTGGTACCTTCTCAGGTTATTTGTAGGGATTCGCAAATCTGGGCTTGAGCTGATTCTCCTTATAATAGGTGGTAGGTTCCCCAAGAATTTCCAATTTCATTCATTGTTCTCAAGAGTCTGACTGGACAGTAATAAATGGCAACGCTTATGTGGTAGATGAAACTTTGGGCGCCTTCTGCTGAAGGTTGATTGTTTGTGTAGGTATTCAATAATGCCAGGAATAGCATTGGTTTTGTTTTTAATTCTTGGGTTCTCTATCGACTTCTTCAGGCCATGACTTTCGACCATGGTGGTAAGGCTGTAATCTTTGAATTTATAGTATTTCTTCAGGAGTACTGGCTGTATCATATGCAGCTGTTACGTCTGAGAAAACTGCGTCCTCTGTCCTCAAAACAATTTTCGATAGTTTTTCCAATTAAAAAAAAATTCCCATCTCTGAAATCGGCTTGCTGAGGAATTAGGAGTAGATAAATTGCGCCCGAGAGTCAGCGGAGTATTATCATTACGATCACTTTATATAAGTGACACAGAAGTGATACGTATAGTATATGTATATGTATAGGGCTTATAGTATTCTGGGTTACCTTTCTCTTAGTCCGATTTTAAGATAGTTATGTCTTGGACTTTCTTTCTGGTTTTTGGGATCTTGTTGAATTTGACACCGATATTCGTTAGCGCCGCACCGCTAGTCATTTTCCTGCTGCAAGTCCAAACTATCTTATCTGCTGAGTTGTTTTTTTTTATCTCAGGAGGTATCCACGAAGAATGTTTTATTTCAATTTTTAGTTTTTCCTTCCCTAATATATCCGGGCGTTTCCTTTGCAATAGTACTACAGAAGTATCGAAGAGTGAACAATAATTCAAAGAAAAATAGAAAGGTTCGTATCAGAATGAACCTTAACGATAATCTTTGTAAATATAAAAGGTTTTTTTATCAGGCAATTGAAACTTTACATACAGACTCATAGAGACTTCCAAATCGACATTTGGAGTTTAGCCACTTTCAGTTTAGAATCATCCAGAAATTCCAATGAATCATCGGTGACTTCAACAGCCACTCAATCATGCTTTAGATGAATAGGTCTTGGCAATTAATCCATCCCCGAAAGAATTTAAATCTTGCTCAAGAACGGCAATTTGCAGATGTTGTACGACAAGCTACATACAAGGACTAACAACCGATACAGTTACCCGTTTGAACGAATTTTATACACTTTTCGAACAAGATCATTTCGATGAAGCAACTATATTACGTATAATCTTTGCTATCTACAGAGCAAAATGAAGGAGCAGTAGATAAAGATGATGCAAGAAGGAGGTATGGGAAAGAGTTGGTCAATTTTCATAGGGGAATTGGTGGGTAGTAAAAACGCCAAAGTAGCCGTCCTTGTTGACATAAGTGTTGAACTGCTTGGATTGAGACGACATTTGGAACATATTAGGAGAAACTAGAAAAAATAATCAAGAATTTTGAACAATTTAAAGGAATTGTAAGATGTGGTAGGCAGAGTCCTCAGATAAGTCGGACAAGAATTCCTAGAAATTTATTAAACATTAAGATTGTGCCCAAATTTAAGGAATTATAAGGATTAGGAGAAATTAAGAGAAGACGGTTTGCAAAAACTCTTACTTGAATCAGATGGGATACTAGAAAATTACTAAAATTTTAGGCAATTATATTATAGGATGCACAAGTCCTTCAAATAAGACAGACGAATATTACTAAAAATTAAATTCAATTCATGGGAATTGAAATAGTTGTGAAGAATTGGAGCAAGTAATGTACACGAAAATGAGATTCAGGAAGAAATTCTGGGAAATTAGGATTAGAAAATAATTATAGAGAATTGTTAGACTACCTGCATACAGCAGCATATGGGTAGAAACTTAACAGAACGATTGAGAATTTAAAAAATTGTGGAAAATTTGAAGGAATCACAAGAACATTGGAAAATCCAGATAAATTGTAAATTCTGACAAATTTATAGAAATTTATATAAAAGTTGTAAGTTTGGATAGAAATCTCAGGTAATACAGATGAAACCTGCTAGAAATTGCTAGAATTGAAGAAGAGTTTAAAGTAAAAGTAACGAATTGAGAGGAATTTTGGAGAATTATACACGTAATTAAAACAAACGGAAAAGCTTGAAAATTAATCAAATTCTAACCAATTAGTACTAACAGGTCAGAATTCTAAGAAATTGGAAGACATTTTAGGTAATGCTAAACGGGCTATATGCTACCTTAAGGTAATACAGATGGAAATTGCCAGAAACCCCTATAATTCCCTATAATTTTTGGTAACTATAAGGATTGTGGTTAGAAACTTAAAATTGTTCTGGATTTAGAAACCTTGTAAAGAAAATTAAAAAAAATGATGGGAATTGAAAAAATGGCTAGACAGAGAGAGCTCTTACATAAAATATGTTGAAAATTACTAGAAAGTTCAGGAAATATTGAAAATTAACAGAATTGAGAATTATTATTTGCAATTAATTGCAAGCATTTAAGGGAAATTAGAAATCAAAGAGATTTGCAAATAATTTTAAGGAATTGTAAGATGTATCAGGATAGGTCTCTGAGGTAAAAATGCTGAAAATTGTTAGGATTTGAAGAAATTGCTAGAAATAAAAGAAATGCGTAGAAGAAGAAATTTAAGATTAAGGTTAATTTAGAAATTAAAAAAAAATAAAGACTTAATTAAAATTATTTAAAATTAAGTAATTTAATTTTACTAATTAAAGCAGACCCTCGAATAAGCAATAGAATTGCTAGAAATCAAGGAATTGATGGTAATTATACAAAAATTTTAGAGAATTTAAAGAAATTACAGAGTTGGAAGAAACTGGATGCAACCTCAACTAAACTCATGATAATTTAATTAAATTGTTGAGAATTTAGCGACTTTAAACGAACTGCAATAAATTAAGGCAAATTGAAAAGTATTATACGGAATTGAAAAAAATTTCTGGGAATTGCAAGCTGGGTTAAAAACAAAATTCGTAGAATTGCAGAAATTTGATATTAGAAGAAATTATAAAAAAATTACAAGTAATTGGCCGGGTAGGGCTTTCTAATTAGCAACGAAAGTTGCTAAAAATTAGGAAAAATGAGTCGCATTTTAGGAATTTTAATGAAACCTCAGGGTTGGAAGAAATTAAAAAGAATTATGATTAGATGATTTTAAGTTAGATTGGATGCATTCCTTAGTTATAACAGATGAAAACTCCTCAACGACGTAATGAAGTTGTTGGTGAACTTAAAGGAACTGTAATTAATTGAAGTTAATTAAAAAATTATACTGGGAATTTCAAGGTGTGTAAAATAGAGGAAGGGTCAATAGATAAAATACATGACAACTTCTAAAAACTCAAAGTAATTGTTAGTAACTATGCAAATATAGGGGTGCAAGAAATTTGTAGTATTCGTATTAAGGGCTGGATACAGAAGGGCAAATCTCAAATCTTAAGATAATTGACTTCTCTTACCGCATCAAACATGACCTTGAAATAAAGAAATAAAAAGAAATTCTTCCAAGAATTATTTGCCCGTTTCTTAATTTCCAAGAATTCATTTTAATATTCGAGGACAATGAATGAAAGTTAGTAAAAAATTGTGGGTTAAGTTATTTCAAAGAATGCTACTATAAAATTGTTTCAAGAATTATTTCATCCTTTCTAAATTCCCGCGAATTCATTTTAATATTCCAGGACAATGCAGGTTAAATTATTTCAATAGAAATACTACTATTAAATAGTTAAACCTTTTAACAGAAAAAAGTAAATTGTTCCAAGAATTATTGGTCCCTTTTTAAATTTCCAAGAATTCATTTTAATATTCGAGGACAATGAATTAGTAAAGAAAATGTGGGTTAAATTCTTTAAAAGAATACTACTATAAAATAGTTCCAAGAATTATTTCACCCTTTTTAAATTTTCACGAATTCATTTTGATAATCCAGGATGTAATATACTAATTCGGTATTTTATGTACCTAATGTTAAAAATAAAAATTTCAGGTCAAAGCCTTTTGTGAAGTATGAATATTGACACTTTTTGACACTCATGCAATTGTTTATTTAAACACCTAAATCAAGGGGGCGATCCCTCCGAAGCTGAGACTAGTGGTTGAAGAGACTAGAGGTTGAAAATCATAAGAGCATAAACTTTTGAAGGTATATTCTTTATAAATTCTTAATTTCTAAGTGCGTTTAGGGTATCGAGTGAAGCGCCTTCGATTATTCCGGGGAGAAGGGAATTAGAATCAAGATCCCTCCTTACGTTATGCACAAATTTCTAATTTTTACTCCACATGACTAGTACTAGTTATAAGAGGTTTCAGGATTTGCAGAAATTTTGAAAGTTTCAAGGAAATTAAAATGAAATTGCAAACAAAATAATTCTAGCCTGAATCTTAAATGACTGACACTGCCTAGTATGTTTGAAACTTCACTTTTGAATTTCTAAAGGTTCCAATAGCTGAAGCTTTGAATGTTTAATACTGCAATATGCTCATTCGTAACTTTAACTCAGAGAGTATTTTGAGGGATCTTTGTTTTAGTTCATGAATTGTTTATGACTTATCTTTGCTCATTTTAGACCTTTTAATTAATAACATTTTTAACTCTTACTTTTGAGTTTTGATATACATGCCTTATGAATTTTCTTACTATCACTTTATTAAATTATTAATTGTTAAACATTTTTATTAAAATACTACTCTTATAAGTGAACGGCTTCTAGCTTCTACCTTTCTAAAACAATGAATTGTTACTATTATTATCTAAGCCGTTTATTTACACTCTAAATCCGCCTGCGACTCGAAATAGCAAAGCTTGCATACGAGTTTCCTGAATAATATTTCATACAACTCACTATTTACATTCGAAATAGTCTGTTGAAAGCAATTAACAAGATTTAATTATTTATGTATTAAGTTTATATAAAAATTAAAACCACAAAACGTGTAAATTCCATTTTAACACTATAATTAACAGAATAAAATGTCTTTTGATTTATTTCAATTGCATATTTTAATTAGAAATTACCTTGGTCAATCGGGTTTGTTTGCACCATTGCAAGAGTTAGTTACAAAGTGATAAACATTTCATTTATAACCGGGGTAGTAGAGCAGAGAGATTTGTGTAACAAGAATTGAAGAATTGAATGCAATGTCTTTTAGATCTATTGTCAACGAGACTAGAGTTATTGCAGTGTGTCTTGCTTAAGGTAAATGAACATTTTCCGGCATGTTATGGTTTTTAATTCGGTCTTGCGTTGTTTCTGGGTTACGTTTTATTTACCCGTTTTAGGCATATTGTATTTTCTGAGAGAAATTATCTATCTACATTGCAATTTTATTAGTAATTGAGTTATAGAGAAATTGTACCCTTCAGTTACAGAATTAAACAACGTATGAGACGCATAGGTACGAGTTTTGAAAAAATGCAACAGGCTTAATCAGCAAAATAACGAGATTTTATTTTTTTGACAACATGAAAACTAATCTACAAAAACTGATAGCAGACCGTGGTCGTCAATAGCATGCAGTTTGACTTGTCTCATCTTTCTTTGTACGATATTCGGGTCCACTTTTCGAATTTGTCTAAAAACTCGTGCCCGCAATTGCTGTTCGTTTTGAGCCTCTCAACCGTTTTCATAAACTTTTCGACGTAAGAATGACCAACACTATTGGCCAAGCTTGAGGGACATTTAGGGGATTATTATCTTCTGTCGGTACATAATTTACGTTATTTTGCTCTAACGATTACCGAGTACTTCTGGCATATTGGCACGTAGCGAGATCAGGCCAAAATATTATGTAGTTGTTCTGATGATGGATATTAATAAAATTAAGCATTTTCGGTAAATATTTTTGGATATAAAGCTCAGCATCCAGAGCTTTTCCCCGAACTCTGCTAACATATGGTATTGAAATTCCAGTCTCAGAAATCGCGCACAAGACTAAAATGTTGTCACCAAATTTATCTTTTGCCTTGAATTTTACTTCGTTTGGGTAGTTTTCAATATGAGGTGTAAAATCCGTCGTTACCTTTTATTTCAGCATGTGCCAGCGTTAAATATTTCTCATCATCCATAATAATCATACGGTTCCTCACAAAATGCCTTCGCCTCAGAGCTCTGCAACATGTAGGTATTCTTTCGAGCTGTGCGTGGGTGTATTTAGAACACTTCCTACTTTTTCGATAATGTACGCCATTTCTGGATAAAATTCTCTGGACGGTGTTGTATGAGACCCCAATACGGCGACCCAGCTTTCGACTAGAGATTCCAGTTCTATCTCGAGCGGATTGTACCTGTCTGTTAATCCTATTTTGTGCCAAAACATGAGGTCTTCCAGTTTTCGGCAAATTAGTGTAAGGTATACCCTGTTCGCATTGTCTTATTGTCCTATAAATCTAACATTTTGATCTCTAAACAAGTTAACAGTTTCGTTTTTGAGTTACCGTCCAACTAAGCGATTGATGCTCTTGCGAATTCCAAGATCGAATAGAAATGTCAAGGCAATCTTTTTCTCAAAACTTATGTCTCATACTTAAGTTATATTGTAAGGAAACAGTCATTCATATCATCGTACTATCAGCCTGAGTAGCTTCCATTATGACGGTTTACCAAAACTATTTTTGTGTAATGGATTTATTACTTAGGCTGTGGTTCGAGGAGTTAACTCTAATGGGCTCAAGTCTAAACATACAAAACATCTTATTTTTGTACCGCGATGAATATATATCTATGACACTAATCCATACACACATGTACTATTGATTTAAGACAGCGAGGCTAATACGATGGTATTTTATTATTTTTTTGCAGTGTAAATGCATAGAATAAAATAATAAAATTAGCATCATGTTAGCTTTGCTGTCCTAGATCATTATGAAACCAATAGTACATAACTGATCTGTGTGTCTATTAATCGAAGTTGATGGAGCCTTCAGTAGTAATTTGTAAGAAGCTCCTAGAATTGATAGAAGCTCCTAGAAATATATCTGAATAAACAATAAAAAAAGTACGAAAACGCCTGTACAAGAAAAATAATTCACGCCCTCTAACTCTCTCGCACCGTAAATCTACCGTTGGCGGTAGGTTGGTTTTTCCGCAGCACAGTGATGTGCCAGCTGCCAGGGCTACTGTATTCCGTAGTAAATACTCATTTTATTTGCTCGTGTAGTGATGGTATCCACGTGGATGCGGTCGTGGGTTCTGCTACTTCACTGATATAAACTTATCAGGGCTAAGAATGATATTAAACTATAGACAACTGATATCTATATAAAATATAAGAAATTTCTACTATACGTCTCAAGTTTTTAAAAATGATGACTCAAGAAATTCCAGTTTCTAAGATTCAGAATTAAAATATTTTAGTAACCAAAATGCATCTGATGAGTTTGAGATATTGAAAAATTTTAAGTTTACTGTTTTTATAATTTTTATACCTCAAAGATTCGAAGTTTCTAAAGTTACTGAGATCCGAAACTTCAACGTTTTATAATTCTCATATTTAAATGACCAAAGCATCACGAAACTTCTTAAGTTTCAAGGTTCAAAAGCGCATATTTTAGGTGATTTAAATCATCACATACTCAGAACTTTACAGTCTCAGAGCTTGAACGTTTAACAAATTTTAGTATTTTTTAAATTTCTGTTTCAATGTTCATAGTCGTTTCTACGAGCAACGTGTAAACAGCTTAGATTACAACTTTAGACATCTATGGTTTTCAAAATTCTAAAAGTCGCTCTCTAAAGTTTTATACACACATGAAGTATTAGACATCCAAAATATTCACAATTCTCTAGATTGAATTTGAAACTCCGAAACTCTAAATCTTTGAAACTTTTAAACTTAGAGACTTCGGAGCTCCAAAATTCCAAAACCTCAAAGTTTCGAAACTTTAAAATGTGGAAATTTGGTAACTTTAAGTCCAGGAAATCGAAATTTTCTAAATCTATCAATGTACGAAACTTTAATTATTCATATGTATGAAGCTGTCAGATTGTATACATTTTTGAATCTGTAACACTTTATAAGACTTTGAAAGTTATTACAAACCAAACAATTTCCGTCCACAAAGGTTACAGGTCTAATATTCGACTTTTGTGAAACTCTCATACATGTATCCGTAGGCAACAACTGACTAATCTTTACCTTACTTTACTTATAATTTAAAACTCGCATACAATTTAAATAACATTCGCAGGAATATAGCTTTACCTACAATACAATTTTATTGAGTAATATAAACGGACACTAAACTCTTGGTCTCTGTAAACTAAATCTGGGACTTGAAAATACCGGTAGTTTTGCGAAATTTTGCATCATTGAAATTGTACTTAAAAGCAATTTTGAGATTTTTTAACGAGAGTGTTTTACTGAATCAATATTTGAAATTTTATATTCTGATTCTGAAATTCTAAAGTTATGAACTTTGAAATGTTCAGTTCACAACTCAGTTCACTTCTCAAAATTTCGAATATGAAGTTCTAGGAACTGAAAACACGAAAATTTGCCATATTTTAAAACAATTGAAACTTACAGTTTTGAAGCTTTTAAAACTTAGACTTCTAAGAATTTTAAAATTTAAAACTGGAAGCTTGAAATCGTAAGATTTCAAAATGTTAAACTCCTGGAAAACTTCAAATTGAATGGAGATTCAATAGATGGAAGCTTAACATAATAAAAGTGATTGGAAAATTGGAAATTCTCTTAAACAAGTTGTAAATCTAAATATAGAAGAAAGCAATGAAAAGAAAATAATCTAGCATTTACGGTTAATGTTAAGAAGTATCTCCTTATGCATACCATACACTTATACGTCTACGAGTAATTAATTTAATGTGGTAATTAACACTTTGCTCTAATTAAACCTCATCTTGATATGTATCATTCTTAATTAATACCATAAAACCCATTATTATGTATATTTATAATCTTCTTCATTATTAACAATTATTATTGTTGAATTTACATACTTGGGTGGAGTTTAGTTTTACACTACATTGGTAAGTAACCTGAAATGTACAAACTACTATTAGAAATAAATCACGATGGTAAAGTCTACAGAGCGTGTGACACAGTGGCCTAATAGAAACATTGCGAAAATAATGATTGTCAACAAAACAGGATATACTTTCATTGCAGCCGATGAGTAAAAATGCTTTTACACTAATTTAATAAACGTATGTGACGACGGGTTTAGAAATGTCAACAAGAATGATTTTCCTGCAGTAATAAATCCACCATTTGTTGCTATTACTACTACTACAAGGTCAGCTTTCAGTGAGTGACGCTCTTCTGTTGAAAGTAATGAAACAATTACACGCTGACACGTTTAGTTTATTGTTATTAGTTACTATTCAGCATTAGAAAAAAAAAACAGAGTAATAAGAAAGGCTGAAAATTATGAAACATATCGGTAATTAAAAAATTTCTATAGTGAATCACTGCATTTATGTATTCAATATACGTATGGGAATTTCCTAAATATAGTAAAACAACAGAAGAACAGATAGTTGTATGAACACTGGTTCAATTGTTATATCTGTATATTTATAAACAATTTTATGCCTCGGGGACCAGACAGGTCTATGTAATTACCCAGCAGTTTTGATTCAAAGAAATACTCAACTATTTTACCTTTCCATTATGGGTTAATTAAGCTTATTCAAATGTATATGTAAATAAATAACTGTACAAAGAAAACAAACAAATAAATAATGAATAAATTCCGTTAATGATGGTTCTAAACGCAAAAGTATCAACTAATCATACTCTTAATTATTCCATGATTAGATATTCAATATTATTAAACGAATCTATATAATGTGAGCGCTCAAAGTTTACAAAAAAGATACAACAGAAGTATTACTTTGATCTGTTTCTTACTAGATTCTCTCAACTCTATGAAAGAACTATAATTAAAGTACGCATCTATTAAATCACAAATAATTATTCTTCTAAAGTTCAATAGAAGTTAAGAATTTGAAATCTAACTGTACTTTCAATAATTTAGTCTTTAATAGGTTGAAGGTAACTTAGTATACCAGTTCCACAGTTCCAGAAGTATGAGTGATGATCAGTCGGATAAAAGAATATCATATCCAAACGACCATATCATCATATCTTACCAAAACCAAACATTTTTTAGTCTAACAAATTATAGTCTAGGTGACAGATAGAATGAGAGTTCGCTCGTAGTAAGATCGGACGTAAATAATATATTACATATTAAACAAGATAAGTTTAAAAATTAAAATCACTAATGCTGAACTAAAGCGTCTCCTTTCCTTCCCCTCTTTGGTAATAGTGCTCTTTTCTTTAAAGAGGAATTAGAAAATTAATTAGAAGCTTATGTAAGCGGGCTTCAATTTGAAGAGCTTGTATAATAAAATATTATAAAATAATAGCCATTTTCATATGTTTTATTGCTATAGAAACAGACTTCAGGTATCGAAATCATCCCGTCGAAATAGTAATAATTTATTTTCTTAACTTTATATTGTTCTGAAAGTCCCTTAAAGTTTATTGTTAAATTTCTAAATATACTCACTTGAAAAAGATACTATACTAATAAAAAAAGAGAGGTAATACTGTTTATCAATGAATAATCATTTATTAATGTATGTAGAATTTCTTAAACAAAATTCCTTTATTTAAAATTTATTTAGCTAAGAATCTAAGAATCCCATTAATAACCTTTACGCACTTGGCTGTTTAATTACATTTAAATCACATTGAATTGCACTTTGTATGTTTCCGAAATTCGTTACAACAATTATAAAAGATAATTATTACTATTAATAATAAAGGGATTCATATTTTAACCTCTCTAATTAGTTTTGTATATTTGAAGGAATCTTTCAAAATAGTTTCCTTTTTTTATATAAAAATGCTTGATTTTTATCAAATATTGTTTTAATAATAAAAATATCAGATAAACCAGCAGGAATTTAAAGAGAAGCACAGGCTGTTAAAAAGACTACAAATATTTAGTACTAGGATTCAATTTTTATTAATAAAAAATAAAAGGAGAAAGAATGGAACTCTAAGGCACGCCTCGCCGATTCGGCTGATACGCCAAGATTAAACAATGAATAATAAAATTTGTTGTATTTAGAATAGTCCTCAAGACATTAGATCTTCCAGAAAACGTTTAGGGATGAAACGGCTTTCATCAGACGTTTGCAATTTAATTGGTCCTGGAATTCGTTTACGGATGTAGTAGAGAAATCTTCAGAGTGGTTTTTGGGATATTGTTCTTCTGGGTCGTTTAAGAGGCTGTAAGATAAAGAATAGAGAGTGTTCTTTGGCTTAGGAATCATATAACGATAACAGCGATTTCCGTGCGTTTAAAAATAAAAAGAAGGGACTAATTGTAAGGCTGTGTAATATGCCTTAAAATAACGGAACAAGGATAGGAATAAATACATGCAGTCATTAGAAGCATTTTATTTGACGTTTATTTCATAAAATATATTTGATGTGGGTAGTTAACTTTTCAAATTGTCGCAAATTTACATAAACTTAAGTCTTCTAAAACCGTACATAATAATTACCAAGGTAATCAATGTTGCAATGGGTATAATCCACGTATCAGATGTAGGCGACTAAATTACGAATGCTATACTTCGACAACTTGTGCAATATGCATGGAATACGAAATACTTAGAACTTTAATAGAATATTAAAATAACCATAGAGCAAATCCTAAGCGGTAAAGATACTCTGGTAACCTACAAATTATTTAAATCAAAATTCCTGCTATATATAAAAAATAGCATACTCTGAATTAGCCTAACCTTTTTATTGTTCTCAAATTGAAGAAATTTCTGATAACTGCCTACTCCGATCGACTTAACTGAACCTTTTAAATTTTCTTGTGATGATGTATAAATCCAAATCATTTCCTAATGCACCAATTAAATTACATCTGTTAATTTCATTAATTTCTAATTAATCTTGAAATCTCAAAAAGGAAGCATATCGCCGTTTCAGACGGAAATTCTTCAATTCCCACGCTGCATAAAGAGAAGATTTATTGCCTGAACGTGTACGTGTAAACGTAATATTATGCGCTCTTGTAGTGGTACTACATGTTTGTCCTAAGAGCATGCTAGTTATAAAGATCACTGCTGCATTTATTTAAGGTTAAGTTTCTTAAGATTCTTACATTTTGTTGTATATTGAAAAAGATATGACATTTTTCTATCCTTGCAAGAAAGTTAGTTAAACAAAAAATTAAAACTATTTCTCTAATCAAGACATTTCCATAATTGCAATTTATTATATTACTGTATAAAGAAAGTAGAACATAGAAGAGAACTTTAATATATATCCTTATATCGTTTAATTTACCATATTGACTATGATTGTGTTATTTTTGTTAAATAGTGCGTAATTAAATAGAGCAACATACTGTAATAATTTGTTTATCTTATGTGGCACAAGAAATAAAGGAAAAATCATTTGTAACCACAAACTCGAAAAATGCTCTTCATGACCTTAAAATGTTAAAGTACAGTACAGTAAACATGCCGTTTTGAATTAAATATTAAAGCAAGGTTATTAGTTCTTATCAGTCTTTGTGATTAAACATGAAACAAACGTGATTTAATAACCAAATCCTGTGATTTAAGAAAGGGTTGCTTTAAAAAGGTAAAATTCTTGCCATTATCATAAGAAAAATCTTGCAGAGGTGACCATTTTCATAGGTGTCACTGTATACATTAAAGCGCTTCTATTAGCGAAGTTGTAATTCATGTAGAAAATACAAATTTGGAAAGACTTTTAAAGATCTTTTAGAGATGCTTTTTATATTTCTATTAAATAACTTAATATTATAGGGAAATTAATTAGTTTTGTCTAATATATTCATTACAAAGGAAATTGATTCCTAATATCCTTTGTGACGCTTTCATGCACCAAAACATTATATAAGATAGTTTTATAGGACGGAACAGATTCCGATAAAAATAAATTACTAAACCCTTCTTACATAAACTTAGAAATCTTTCTATTAGAAAAAATAAATGGGCTGAAATTACACAATTTCTCTGTTTGTGATTAATTAAAATATTATTTAATATTATTAAAATATTATTTATATTATTTAATAGACCCTTCTCCATCTAAGACAGCTATCTCTAGATTGAATTATGTCAGTTTATTAGACACGTGTAATTTGTTAAAATTACAATTTAGTAATTAATTGTTTACACAACAATCGAGAGATTTAATTAACTAAAAACTCTAAGAACTACCGATTTATGTTCGAAAGTATTTTATCATTACTTAACATCAACATGGCTAATATCAGATATCCCACAATACTGGCAATAATCTTTTTAGAATAATCTTCTGAAAATATATACAAGGTCTACAAACTAGAAGCTGGTTGCTGCATAGATTGCTTCCTAGTTTCCAGTTTCACGTGAGCATAAATTTAGTGGTGTATTTAAGATTTTTTCGGGAGGGGGCTACTCTATAAAAATTCCGAATCAAAATACTTAGTTTTTTACATAACATAGATTAAAATATTCTCCGGGGGAAGGGGCTCCAGTGCGTTACCCACCCCCTTAAATACGTCACTGAGTTATATTGTATTGTTCAATATAACTTCATCGTAATGTAATCCACATATTAAAGAAAGTCTTAACCATAATTACTTCGCAAAAAGTATCGAATTGAATCGTTTATAGAACCAGTTGTAGTACATGGTTTTACAATAATTATCAATCCCATCTATTTACTCAATATGAATAAAACGGGCTGTAATACCTTAGTACTACCACAGCATAAGCATAAAGTAGATTTACTCTATTGTCGGCACTTTGAAGTTTTTCAGCTAGTTTTGAATATTGCACACACCACGATCAGTTCGCCGAGACTTGCCGATCGTCAGCATCAACGTATGCTGGTAATAACGAGCAGTGGATATTATAGCATAACTGTTGTTCAACCCTGCCAACAGCCCGAGAATACTGAATATACTGTGGTTATACTTTACCTTCATGTCTCAACTAAGTACATCTAAAGTGAACGAAAGGCGGGGCTGACTAAAATAGATGCGAATAAGTGTATATTTTATACTTTTCTGTACGTGACTCATTGTAATTTGTAGATTCATTTTATATTGTGACCCTGGGAGGTCACAGGGTGAAAAGTGTGAACAGGGCAAAGTTGGAGCACCAAAAATCATTTTAAATATACATTTCTATCTGACGGATAGCAATACAAAAGGCATGCATAGCAGCATAAACAATTAAGGATTTACTTATATTTGTTACAGTAAATTTGCAAAGATGTCGACTTGCTTCGAAGGTTAAAACGACCTAATTCTATAGACTTTTAAGTATTGAAGCAATGTAGAGAACGATTAATTAATTAAATTAATCGAATTAAAACTAATACGAAAATAAAAACGTGGTAACATCTATTCGTTTTTCCTAATGTACAAGGGCGTACCCAGCGATGGAAAAGGAGAGCAGCTGCCTCAGCTAGAAGAAAAAAAAAGAATAAAGCCCTCTTCAAATTGATGCGTCTGTGTGGTGGGGCCTATAACTGAGAGATCGGGGTGGCAAAACCATTAAAAAAACTAAGTACTGCCATATCTGAGGTTGGATTCGATCGGGCAGTAGTCCCATACAAAAGACTGGGTGAAGGAACTTGGCTCCGCATGAAAGAGGGCGGACTAGTTCTGATGTATCTTACCACGGGAATATTCCTAATGATAGACGCATGTAAAGGGCGGGCTAGTTCCGACGGGTGAGCACTAGCTTGGAGAGCTAGTCTGCCGTAATATAGGAAAATCTAGTAAGTCTAGTTACTATGTTATGTTGTCAAACACTATAGATATTTAAAATAAACCCATACAAATTTTATGGGCTTATTTTAAATATCCATAATATGTCATAACATAAATAGTAACTAAGTTACTAGATTTTCCTATATTACGGCAGTAGTAGAGGGTGGATAGGCAACCTCGCTCCGGTTAGTGAGTAACTTTGTTAAGCAAATGCGCGTTGATTGAGCGTATCTCAATTACTTCCTCTTGGAAGGAACGTGGAGATTAAGTTTTATGACTGGTGCTCCACGTAAAACTCTCTTGGAATCTGTGTGGTGGGGCGGGATGCGAATTAGTAAGCACTTCTTAGTGGCTAATAAAAACAGTTTTGCAATACTTTTGAGTTGTATTTTGTATGAAATCGTCGTGTTTCACTTTGCCCACCCTCTAGTTGAGATCCTGGCTATGCCCTTGAGTAGTGGTATTCTAATGAAAGAATTTAACTCACATTTTTAATTACTAACCTTCATTCATTGTCCTCGAATATTAAAATGAATTCGTGGAAATTTAAAATAGGGGAAACAACTCTTGGAACAATTTCTTTCTCTGCTAAAAGGTTTAACTATTTTATGGTAGTATTCTATTGAAATAATTTAAACTACATTGTGCTGGAATATTAAAATGAATTCGTGGGAATGTAAAAAGGGTGAAATAATCCTTGGAACTATTTTATAGTAGTATTATATCGAAAGAATTTAACTCACATTTTTACTTATTAACCTACATTCATTGTCCTCGAATAGTAAAATGAATTCGTAGACATTTAAAAAAGAGGAAATAATTCTTGGAACACTTTCTTTTTCTATTAAAAGGTTTTATTTTATAGTAGTAGAAAGGGCGTACACAGTGAGGGGCAGGAGGAGCTGCTGCCCCAAAAAATAAAGGAGAATAAAGTCCTCTTCAAATTGATGCGTATGGTAGAAATTGACCATTGGATGCGCAAAAACAATCTTAGAATTGCTTAGAAGGGAAGGTCATCACCACTAAGAAGAACATTAGATACTTGGGGTGTAACACTAGATTACAGACTTACGTTTAATATGCATGTAATGCAGACGGCAACTAGGGTGAATGCACTATTAGGAAGAATCGTGCCGAATGTGGGAGGAAGTAGTGAGGCAAAGAGACGCACCCTAAGTGCAGTGGCGGACTCAATCCTGCTGTATGAGGCACCGATATGGAAGGACCCGTAAAGAAGCAAGAAATACCTATGCATGGCAAAGGAAAATATCCCTGAGGTTTTGTAGTATAGGATACAGAACTGTGTCCAAGGAGGCAGCAAGGGTCCTAGTAAGTAAAGCTTTAGTTGGTAGGCGTCTGGAACATCTTCCCAGGCGAATTCGACAAACACTTCCAGGGCATCTTTTGAAGACTTTCCTTTCTCCGATGCACGAAAAAAAGCTTAACATAACCTAACCTAAACTAAAACGAAAATTAAAGGTTTTTATTTTGAATTTTTGCATTGAACTCGACGAACTGGAACATTTTTAGGACAAGTTAGTAGTACCCATAAGAAGAAACGACCCATTCAATTGAAATAACTAAATTATGTAAATAAAACTGAATCATTAAATTTTTTTAGTGTGAAGGAATGTGTATCAACATAAATCCAATGATATCAGCGGAAACTCCAGATTTCCACTCACTTGTCATTGCCTAAAGCTTTCTATTAAAGTCAAGGATCTAAAAGAGTGATCTATTTTCCTTATTAAGTCACGTGGTAGGAAAAGACATTTAAAATAAACAATAAAAACTATTTTATTACCAACCATACGAAAATGACCATTAAAACTATACACAATGAATTTTGAATATTAAAAGCAGCTTTCTTTTTGTCACAATTTGCTTGTATTTTGTAAACGGAAGAACCTTGAATAATGGACTGTTGTTTGTATTCAAATTGCACAGACCAGTAATTAATAACAGGAAATCTTGTCTCTTAAAATACACTAACTACTGTTACTGTTACTACTGTTCCTTGTAAAGGAAATGATATTAAAATGAAGTTACTTTCTCTTTACGGGGTTAACATAAACTGCTTTTCTTATTTTTTTTAATAATCCAGAACATGATACATTAGTGATTTCACTTTCATTATGTTTTCCAGATCATTTTTCACTTCGTAATGTTGAAACATTTAATACTCTTACGTACATTTTTGCTTTTGTAACTTTCATTTTATTTTAAACATAAAAAAAATAAGAGTGGAATAGTGCTCGTTGGCAGTAATGACAAATCCCTTGAACTTTAAGAGTTTAACTGCAATTTTAATTAATATGTTATATAAGTGTGCAGTATTATTATTATGGACAAGGACTATAAATGCATAAACGGTGCTTAAGATAAGTAAAAGTTGTTAGATTGGATCGAATGAATGGTGGTATTGTAACAAAAACTAAAATTGGAACAAAAAATATTAATTAAAAAGGCAATGCAGTCACTTTTCAGTAAAAACCTACTTATGTACAGTTAGCATTGATTTGTTATTACCATTATCATATGTAAACATTAATAACGGCTTCGTATAATGTTAATGTAATTTATCATACTATTTTTTATTTATCAATTTTTATAGCTACAATTAATATTTTATTTAAACAACTTAGAGTATCTATTACAAGTTTAGTCACCTATTGTTTGTCCGTTACATAAATGTCAAATCTGAAATAGAAATCGATTTCATGGCATTTTTACCGGAAAAGCTCACCTTGATGAGGTAAAGATTAAGATTTTGGTTGCTTAATCTTTTTGGCTACAGAAATGTATTTCATTTTAGTTATTATCTTCTTTTTGGTTATTTCTTTACGAGGCTGCTTTCTAATGTAAATGTGAAATTAATTTAATACATCTGAGGTTGTGTTTGTTAAACTGTCCACTTGTTCCTCAAAAGCACAGGTATGATCTAACCAAATAACCTTTTACAGTTGAGGATATAATAGTCAATAACAGGATTTATTTGTTTTTGCTTAAAAGGTTAAAATCCAATTTTAAAGGTTTTCGATTGTCATTTTTTAAGGATTCTTGAACACGCAGTAGATATTAGTAGCTATTAATGCACTTTATCATATCTTAACGGAATTAAACACGATATTTAACAACAAAATCTTGGTGAGTAGTTTTTTAATTACAATCAAGCGAATATTAATTGCCGTTAGCTGCCTACCTAACAACTTAAGAAAGTCCCTTTAACAATGTGCTATATTTATAATATTAAAATAAATAATTGTGTGCTTATATATTTGTATAATTCTTTTTTGTTTTCTAATCATATAAAGATTATTTGCAGTGTTTTATATTTGATTCAACCATAACTTGATTATACTAGTGTATTTTTTATATGTCAGGTGTTAGTATTACTTTCAGTCCCGGTCTTACGAATTTATCGACCTATCACTTTATATTACATCCGAATTGCGGCAATTTTCGACTGTAATGTTAATTAGCAGTAATCAACTTTATACAGCGTGCTTTAAAATAATGAATGGACTTTTAGATAATGAAAGTACTAAGATACGGAGCCAAAAAGATCAAAAGAAATGCAGCCAGATATTTTATTAGTTCCATGATTGACAGCATATTTTTATTTAATTTATGAGTCTCAACTACGAAAAGGGCCCGTAAAAGAAGCTTAAGTGATTCGAATAAGGTCTGCCATCTACAGGGCGATATACAAAATTTAAGACATCAGTCAGTGTATACTTGTCTGGCTTTACATTCAAGACAATGTCTTCAACTTCTTCACGACCCTTAGTGTAGAATAAAAATAAATAAAAATAGAGTTATGAACATGAAATTTGATTTGGCAACACTGTGTGACGCAAGAGAAGATAGCATCCACCTTTGAGAATACTCTTCTTCAACCTGGAGTGGTGTAAAGTATATTAACACGATATGGTCACGCCGAATACTGATGTTTTTGTTTTCACTAGAAGATAGTTTCACTTGCTGTGTTACTAAATATGATACTTTAGACCTTATATTACCGAACGAACTTTACCGGTGGCGGACCTGCTCAGGAGATCATTAATTGTAAGTTATGCTCAATCTTTATAACTCACACTATAAATACAGTTATGTGATTGGCCAATAGTTGCTGCTATTTTATAAACGACCTAAATTTTCTAACGCAATGACTACTATTTAAAAACAAAGTAGCTTCAACCATTAGCTGCCAGAGCGGTTTTAAATTAAGCCTAGATATAAGATAATTCTTTTTACACACACCCAACATGATTCATGTGAATTTATTAAATGTCTCCCGATGCTTTATTTATTTATATATGTACTACTTCATAATAATCTTATGGAATTAATCTGATATTCAATAAATTAAAATAATACAGAACAAAATAATGCATAAACAATAAGAAAGAATCGCAACAGGAATGGAATAACTTTGAACTTTTGAACTATTTTTCAAAATACTTTATGAGAATAAGTAAGGTCAAGAACACTTAAAGGATGTTTATTACCTATTCAAGATTTATTTGTATATAATAAGAAAATCTTCACAAACAATTTTGAGAAATATCTCGAGGTTGCTTGCATAATTTTGTTATTAAAAGACAATAGTCATTTGTTATAGTTAAGATTAACCGTTAAAATACTTCACATACCCTATTGTATAGTCTATCGTAAAAAACGAATGAATCCTTCCTCAACTTTATTTACTTATATTGAATCTAATTAATGTTTGTATCATGTTTTCAGAAAAATTATTCTTAAGAGACCTCAATAACTGTTGTATTGTAAATGAAACTGTAATAAATTATTGTAAATGTCTAATTGAAGTGTTATCACTGCGAAGTTAGCTATTTATAATAGTTATATCAGTACAAGGAAGGATTTTCGCGTTTATTCTCAATATGACACGGTCCAAACCCGGAAGTCGTTATTTGTCCGTTGATTCAGGCCGCGAAAGTCTTCATGTTTATTTAGCTATAACTCTTTAATGATTTTAATCCTAAATTGGAATATGTCAAAAAATATTCTTGGCCAAAATTAATGAAATATTCTAGAAACACTATGGTAAATAATATCCGGTCCATAATAAACTAAAAATCATTTAAATTCCTAGTTCCACATCCACATACTTAGTAACAAAAAAACAAACAAGATTATGTAAATTATAATTCCTGACATTTAAAATTATAATATTTAGATTAAAACAAAAAACTTAACGGCCTTTAAAAGGTTTGCCTTTAAATAAATAGTAGATCCTTGCTCTTTGTTACCGTAAAATCAACCACAGCATTAATAGTAATAGCAACGGTTTGAATGTTAATTTATTCCTATATATTTTATTACAATATCACCAATACGGAAACGATTGTTTTATTTTTTGTTGATCTAATGAAAAATAGGAGTAACTTTTTTAGGAACCGCTTTGATTTTCTACTTTCCTTTTCTTTTGGGTGTGGTAAACGATAGTTGTTTGTAATATTGTAAATGATCAGTAGGTATAATATCATCATCGATTTTTCGGTCGAGTGCTTTCTGTGTAATATAAGACAATTAATGCTATAATATTTTTTAGAGTATGACAGTCTTCACTTTTGCTGCCTTTGGTTACAGCTACGTATAAGATAATGGTCATTATATACATCATTATATTATTTCATAAATACTTTTAATTTTAAAGGGACAGTATAACCAAGATTATTTGCCATATTCCCTATCTCATCGAGCGGCAGGCAACCCACGACGATTTTCAGTATGAAACTGACATTTGCGTATTACTGCAAAGAAAATGCACAAAGAAACATTTAAAAATAACATTAACAATCATAAGTTTTTAATCAAAATTAAACACTCTGATACAACGCGAAGCAATTCTCGGTGTATACAAATGTAACTGTATGTTTTGTAATGCCCTATATATCTATGTCAGTTTTTACAAATTACAGTATGGTCTCATAAAAATTGGGTCAAGGTTAACAATGAAGACTTTTCTTCAGGTTATTGACGTTCTCTATGAAAAAAGTTTTCGTTCCCTTTTGTATTTTACATTTTGTCCGAATGACAACAATTCAGTTCAATTCAGTTCAGTTTCGTAGCTGAATAATTTTTTATTTTAATTTCATAGAGGCTTCACGGCTTTAGAATTTTAAATATTCCAGGTTATAGATTTATAATTTTAGAAAGTTTTTGAATTTCATCATTTGGAAGATAACATCCTGGGCTTCATATTTTAGAATTCACATGATATATATTTTACAACTTTTATATCCCACCAATATTCAAGATTTCAGAAGTCGAGAGTGTCTCAAAGCTTTCAAGATTCAGAGTTTCAGATATTCGCTGAGAATATCAGAGAAGTCAAAATGATGACTATAAATATTTACTTTTAGATGGAAACTTTCAAGTTTCGCAAAATCTTGAATTATACTATATATAAAAAGTGTACCCTAATAGTTAACGCTCACAAATTCTAAAATAAATGGGGCCTAGCAATAAAGTTCAACGCTGAAAAAATATCTCCTTCACACAGGAGGGTTGTTGGCGTCTCATAATCAGACTACACACAGGAAATTACAAAATTTCTATAATGAATTTAAGTACAGAAGGAGGTGCTTTTAAAGCTTTTATACGGTAAGGAATTGAATATTGTGATTAAAGCCGTAAATATTAATATAAAAGGGTAAAGAAATCGATAAAAATGTAAATTATTTACCGCCCTATTTATGAGCCCTATATCTAAATAGCAATATAATGCGATAGGTATACTGATTTATGAGCAACAGAAAGGACTGGATGGCACTGCCCTGCATATCACAAAATTAGGTAAAAACAACTTTAAATGATTACTTATGAAGATTAAAGTAATAAAGCTGCTTAAGAAATTATATTTATATTAAAGATCCAAGTTCCGAATCCTACCAAAGAATCTGGTTTTGTAGTGTATAAAATTGTTTATTAAAAGCGATAGTTCAGCTCCTTTGGGATGCTCACTCTATGAAATACCGTGGGGTTTATAACAATAGGCTGAGTATGAGCAATAAACCTTGGAAAATAATGGCCCAAACAGAGGTATTGAAAGGAAAAGAGTCCGAACACGAAAAAACTAAAAAAGACCCTGAAATAACAATTTCCTTGCATTAATTACCGCCTTACAAGATATTTGACAGTATGACATTCTACTTGCAAAGCTGCTAATCAGTCTCAAATCGGGTGTACCCAACCATGTGATCAAATCGTCTGCAGATATCTTCTAAGAAAAATTTTACTTGGGTTTTGAAACCCAAAATTTACCCAAAGATGAATAAAATGTTCCATCAAAGAATATTAAAAAGAGGCCACAAGACGGCCTTAATATCGTCAGAATACGGTTTAAAATTGTTTAAGAAATTATAGCTACAATAAAAACTCAAATAGCATTTGGTCGGTGCCCCAGAAGCGAGAACTGAACCTCCTTGGAATGATCACTCTGTAAGGGACTAAGTAGGGTCTAAAACAACAGATCTAAAATGTTGACGAAAAAATAAAAGACTACAATAAAAACAAGAAAAAGCCCTGAAATCATAGTTTCCCTAAGTTAGTTAGTGCTCTACGGATAGTCGACGAGATAACCTTCCACTTACAAGTATGATAATCGGCCCCGAAAGATTTACGTAGCCATGTGCTTAAATAGTCAATATTCACAATTTGAGTTTGCGATAAAATCCTTAAAGTTCCAGAATGACCAACAGAAATTCGTCAAAAAATTAATAAATTCTCCCAATCAAGACAATTAGAAATTCATTATCACCCACAAGAAGAAAGACTCTAAAAATAACAGAAAACGCTGATTTCTAAAACTTCATTCATTAAATCCAACGAAGTTATTAAAATCTTTAATTGATTAAACCAAGTTTTTAGGAAATAATTATAAGTATTTTGTTCCTGATCAACAACATTAGCAATAACAAAAAGATTAGCAATAGAAACATCAATTTAAGGGAAATACTATACGCGGCTTGGTTGTGGCTCTTCTCTCAGCAACACATAATGCATATGAAAAAAGAATGTCAGGAGTTGTTAGAAATTATATTATCGAGTAGTAATCGGTAAAAAAAATTAAGATTTATATCTGAGTTAAGAAACCCTGACATGAATTAACATAGTCGGTGTTCATTCAAAAGGCCTCATTTAAAAGCAATATTTTTCAACTTTTGTAAAAGCTGTATACATCATGTTTTAGACTAGGAAGCGCAACAGAAAACAACCAAAACAAATCATAAATCGTAGTAACACTTTTTTACATTGGCTTTACACTAGATGTTCAAGTTTAATATCTGCATAAAAATTGTTAAATCGAATCTAATTAATTCTTCAATAATTTCCGCTTGAGGGCACAGACATGGTTGTCCTAATTTCGATTCAATTAAAACGAGCCCATCATTGAAGAAAACCAGCGACAAACTTTTCCTAATTAAAAAAGTAGTTTCGTATTGTAGACTATGTCAGAGGTTTCATTCAGAGAAGACTAGGTTAAAAGTTTTTTGTTGTAACCAACAAATTGTGAAAATTTGCATAAAAATGCATACAGTTTGGATTTAAGTAATAAAATTTAAAATGTTAAGGCAATAATAAATTTAAGTCTAAAACTTCTTTTTTAATTTTAGCTTAATAATAAATTGTTTAACATAACGTTTTGCATAACTCTGTAAGAATTTCTTTTTAAACAATTCAGCTGATTGCATTCATTTTAAAACATGTACAAATTGCGTACAATTATTTATCCATTATTAAATATTGTAGAGTTGGTATTGTCTTGGGATGTTTTCACATTAAGCACCGTTTAGAATTTACCCACAATTAATTATTGCATAGTTTATTGTTATTATATAAACATTGCCAAAACTATTCCATTCAATGTAACCAGTACACTATAATCTTCATTACTCAATAGCTTCTATTAAAAGCTTTTTTCTTTCAAGTACTCTTTCAAATAATAATAAACTTGTGGCCTGCGCTTTATTTTAAACTTAACATTCTTTGAGGTTTATGAACCGTAAGTAACCAGATAGTAACATGCATTTTGTTACTTTCATAAAATTACATGGACATTATTACAACTAGTTTTTAACCATGAATACAAGTGTTCTTATTTATTAGATTTTCTTCTTTCTTGCCTGCTAGAAATTTCCAATTTTTACTTAAAATAGAAAGCTGCATTTACTTATAAATTTTATTTATCTTAGCTGCTGGAAGTAAATAAAAAAGGTGTATAAGAAAAGCAGCACAGAAACGGTAGTACTTACAGTAGATTATCTCTTTAAATGCGCTAAAAGCTATTATATAAAAGTATTTTTATTGACATTTAACTAACAATAAAATTATTGTATTTTTCTTTTATTACCGTGTACTTTTTTAGTTGTTACTATGATGAAATGTCCCAAATGAGAATTTTGCTTGTAATAAAATTGCAGTTAAAAGTTGTTAAATTATGAGAATTGGGTTTTGTTGCTTGAACAGTGGCTTTTTTGTATTTGAAATCTAATATGGATCTGGGTCAATAGTTTTTGATCTTATTATGCAACAGAACAACAATACAAATTATATTTAACTTAACAAATGGTTAGAATACTAGTTTTCATGAGCTGGCTTATAGACACGGGGGACAGTTGTAATAATTTAAAATTCAAAACATCAATACATTTATACTATATTAATAATTGTTAGATACAGCAAGCAAGTCAGGGAACTGCCTCGGGTGCCAAAATTACAATAGCGACCTATAGCTTTCTAAGAGTTTTTTTTGTACTAATTGTTGGGTCACGTAAAATGCATATAATATAAGTTTGTAATACATAATTTTTAAAACTATGTCGAAACTTAAATGCACCTTACGGTATCCTATAGTTTGGCGTCTTTAGGTGCGTAACGCCGCCGTGCACGTGCACCGCATCACTCTTATGAACGACGCGGCATTGTCTCGACAAAAATCTTATTAATGCGCCCAATCTATTTATAAGGTCCTGAAAAGGACATAGAAACACCTAGGTTCGAATTGTTGAAGCCGCTAGATCTTAATGGGGTTAGCCACACATGATCCTTGGACTTAGGCAAACAAGAATTTCCACAACACAGTTCCAACGTCACAACCTGCGAAAAATAGGTCCGTGAATACTCAATGTACACATAAGTCAGTGTCAGGTCGCAGGTCGAGTAAGATCCACCCCCTGATGAGGCTGGTAAACTGACAATGCCAATGCCTTTTGCCAGCCAGCTTATTTTCTTCAACAATAAGTAAGCTTCTTGTCAATTCGAGCGCCTAGACCTAGGTTTCTATGTTCCTTACTTGATTATTTAACTTTAAATTTGACTAATAACCTCTGCTGACCCCCTCTAGGTCAGCTATGTTCCCTAACATAGGTCTATTTTTTACGGATTGTTGACATTTTATTTGTAGTCCAAGAAACCCGTGTATTAATCCTCATTAAAATCTAACAGATGCAACAGTAGGAACTTCGGTGGGCGAAAGGCGGTAACATGTATTTTTTATGTAACATTTTCTATAATTTATATAAAACCATTAATTCCAATAAGGCTTTTGTTTCATGCGAGAAAACACTTAGCACCGACCGTGGTTAGATGATCTATAGTTACCAAACAGTAATCTATCTACACAGAGAGAAATACTTCATAAGAGCTTTGCACAATATTGTTCAAAACGGTGTTTGAGAGATTTATATTATAATTGTAGAATCGTATTGTCCAGCGTTGTGTAGGTTTTCGTTACTGAATTGTCTAACGGAACGTACGACAGTTATTTAACACAGTCAAATTTAGTTCTGCATTCTTTGGAACAATGTTGTAGAGGATAAGGTAGCATATTATGTTGAAGTATAATTGTAAAAAATGTTTAGAAAAATACAATATTTTGTTTGAATGAAATCATAATCCAGTGTTCAAACTGCTTGCTATTAATTATTGTGTTTCGCAAAGTTTATGGATGACATCTTATAGATGTCACCACTTGTAATTGTCGCTATTCGAGATTTATATATAAACAGGCGACAGCAAAAGGAAATTTTAGTGTTATACCTGTATATACTATACATTGTATAGTTATATACATATTAGTTACATATATTTTAGTATATGTAAACATATATATTTTATTTGTGATACCTAACCTTCTGTATAGAATATTTGTGCCAGAGTATTGCACAATTTGTATAAATGTGAACAAGTAATTGTGTTAAATACTATTAAGCAATTGTGGCACAACTAGTGCAACAATTGTACAATTTTATATAAAATTGTATGTAACAACATTTACACATTCTGTTTTAATAAGTAACACAATTTGTTATGGAAACTTAATAGACAACTATTCATTTGATTCTACAAAATTACTATAGACTTCCACAAAATGTTATATTTGAGTTTATACACATCCTTACAAAAAATTGAAAACATTATTTAAAAAATCTTGACAAACTAAATGACACAATCTTGTTTTATAATTCTACACAAATCGTCCCTGTCTACTAAATCCTAATACTAAATCCACTTATGACGTCATCAAACATTCTAGATTTATGAGTCATCAACTGTATGACTCATCACTCAACACGTGCGAGTATGACTCATCGACACGCCTCATTGACGTCACCGACAGCTGCGTGTATGACTCATCAACACGTCATCGAATATTGTAGATGTATGAGTCATCGTATGAATATAAATTGAGTCGCGGGTAGAAGGAGGCAGTTAATATTTAACCAGCGTCGTGTTGAAATGTACTCTGAATAAATAAATTGTGAATAATTAGTTAATACATAAATAGTTTTTATATAAATAAGTCCTCAAATAAATTTGTAAATACCTATCATTTTTAATAGTTTGTTAAATAGTTTATAGTTATAGTGTTTTTAATTAAGTGCATTGTAAATAATCGTTTCTTTATTAATAGACGATTTTAAACAGCATTTTTGATTATTATTTTAAAAAGAACGCTACATTACAAAAATCCGGAATTGCTTCTTGAGGGCGTTAGTGTCTTCATATACATATAGATAGCCTTCAAAAACATATATTTGCAACTTAAACGGTTCCAGAGATATAAAATAAAAACCCGTCTTTGAGAGCCATCTCCAAAATTCAAGATTAAATAAATGAAATAAAAATGTAAAAACCCTCCATTTAAAGAGCTGTAGGCATTGTTTTTCAAAATGGAGTGAACTGAAATGACTTTTTCAGCCTCACTATAACCCATTTCGATTAAAGAAATGTCAACAAAAGATAATTGTAAACTAATTATTTCCATAGCCTAGGTACACTGCCGCCGATTTGAAAGTGCACGATAGACCCGATTTACCTCGGTTATATTTTCTATAACTTACTCTAAACTGATAAATAAATTATTTTAAACAAGTATTTGAAAATAATAATAAACCTTTCATTCCGCTGCAGCTGTTATAAACACATAGTCCATGGAATCCTGACTTACACGATGTCATTTTGGAATATTACATACAGGGTTGCGATTATGTATGGAACCGGGTTCGTTCTGCTAAAACGGTTTGAGCTAGAATCCTGAAACTTTAAAGAGACTTAGGACTCAATAAAAACTACTTATTAAAATTTAAAAAAACATTTTTGATCCATAAGTTTTCAAAATGCAAAGCCAACTTGATTTTTTTTAAATGGGAACATGGGTTAAATGGGACATCGTTTTTTTTCATTTTTCATTTTTATTTTTTTTTCTGAAATTCTGTCAAACAAATCATCAAACCTATTATACCATTCAATTCGGAAAAAATAACCTTTTAAACGATGTCCCATTTAACCCATGTTCCCATTTAAAAAAAATCAAGTTGGCTTTGCATTTTGAAAACTTATGGATCAAAAATTTTTTTTTAAATTTTAATAAGTAGTTTTTATTGAGTCCTAAGTCTCTTTAAAGTTTCAGGATTCTAGCTCAAACCGTTTTAGCAGAACGAACCCGGTTCCATACATAATCGCAACCCTGTATAAAGAGTCGTGCACTTTCAAATGGGCGGCACTGTACCTTGTATCTTCAGTTCAATCACATTTTGACAAGCATAGTCCACTGCCATGGCAGACTTAGCATACTATGAGATGTAAAAAGCAACCCTGTAATTTTACCCATATTTCAAGGACTATTAGATTATATTTGTTAAAAAAATGCAAAATAAAATTTGTCATCCAATTCTTGGTTAGAATAATGTCAACATCTGTCGCTATTAATTTTTTCAATCATTAGATCATAGATACCTGCGCAAATCGCACTGGATCAGTGTTCTACTGAATATAAATTTTCTTGCCTTTAAAGGGTTATGAATTATTATCCAATAGATCAGTGTCTAACAAGATTTGCATAAATAAAAAAATCACTAAATAAATGTGATTTTTGTTTAATTTAACAACTAAGAAACACACAGATGTTGGCATTATTTTAGCCAAAATTTGGAAAGACAATTTTTGTTTCATATTTTCTGAAGTAAATATAACTTATAATATAACTCCTTGAAAATATGGGTAAAATTACAGTGTTGCATTTTTACAGCTCCTGCTTGATACAGTAAAGTCTGCCATGCACTACTCTTCCAATGGAGGTTTTTGTTTACATTTTTAAAGTCATATATGTCAGAAAGCATTAACCATCTAGATTTATACTCATAATATGTTTAGAATTAGGAAAAAAGCACTATTCGAAACTGCAATATAGAGGATGTTTTATTTAAAAATATAAATATTATATTCCGTATTACGTGAGCTATAGGTGTAATTATTTTCTTGATGACCTTTTAAAAAATATAGTAAGTAGAACAACAAACTCCAATAATAACAACGATAAAGGGGTGGTCAAGACGTAATGAATGACTTTGTACATTATGTTTTGGTATATAAATATAAATAAATAGTTTGTTATATGCCAATGAAATATGTATCGGGTGGCAATTCAATTAATTTAAAAAATTGCTACCTCCCATTACGAGGTTTCTGGTTATATTATTTACACCCTGTATATTGAGGAGGCGGTTGACGTATCAAAAGAGGGCTTAGCCCTGTTTGCTCATATGTTAATCCGGGACTCTGGCTGCAATTTTTGTAAGACTGAATAGAAAAATAGTTAACAGTCAAATACTTTACTAAAACCCAGTGTTTAAGTACTTTGTATAAAAATAAACAATATATAAATTAGTAAAGTATAATAATCATTCAACAACTTTAAAATAGTTCTTCTGAAAATGTGTACTGTGAAAAAATCTCTCTTATTAGTCGTATGTATTTTATACTATAATATTAACAACGCACCACACATTGGTGAAAAGCCATATAAATTAACCATCATAAAGGTATACATCATATAATTCATCGTTTAGATACATAGATCAAATTCAGTTACAATACTAAATATGTTTAGGCATTCAATGTTATGTTAATATATGTGAATAAAAGGAATAGCTTATTATCAAGCTGTATCTTCTAAGTAATAACAATTACGAACTTTCTTACATTATTGCTTAATTAGGTAAATATTAAAGGTTTTTAATTACAGTAGAGTCATTATCTCCTTATTAGCCAAGATTATTGAATACATAATTGCAAACAAAATTGAAAAACTATTTAAATAATGCCATAAGGTATTCATTAACTAAATGCGAAACTCTTAGAATTATAATTTCGAAATTCCATAATATTGCCTTTAATGGATGTATCTAACAAAAATGCAATAAATTATTACTTAAAAATTGAAATTAACTCTTTCAAATAATCTAACAATTATTATTATTTAAGTATTACACAAAGTATCTAAAAATTATAATATCCAATTATGTAAAAAATATCGATTATGTGTAAAATCAGCCTTCATAATTTCTATTATATATGATACTGTAATTAACGCGAACGTTTATACATATTATACCTAGGTATCAAAAATAATTATATTATAAGTAAATCACTATGATTCCTACCCTGTATATTTAAAAAGAAGAAAAGAATATCAACAGACTTTAAATGTCTAACCTTTATTAAATAATTTCAATTATTGCAAATTGCTCATGTAATTATGAAACATAAATAAGAAGACGTATTTGAGATGTACAGACCATCATGATTAACTAAAAATGTAATTATGATTATAGCTATAAAATCTGCCAGTTAAAAAATTAAAATATTAAAAATGCTATTAAATAATGACTAAAAGTGCGTGATGATTTCTTCACATAATACTATCACTATATTTATGAATAAAATTCTAAAGGTTAATGAAATAATCGAATTAAATAAGTCATCTTTATTTCCTGATTTATTTGATTGATAAGCCTTTATTTTTTTCTAAATCTGCATCATGTCTACGCCAAATAAGAGATACTATAGATCACAAATTTAACTCATTCATTATATTCACTTTACTACAAAGCTATCAGTCGTGTTCATCAAGAAACCCACCCGTTGTTATAAAAAAAATTAAAACATGCACAAAAATTAATAATAAAAAAATTAACTAACCATTTTAGAAAGATAATATCCAAAAGTAAACACAACAACACAAGCTTGTACACTTGTTCTGATAAGAAACCTTCATTCAACAACAACACACTACTACTACCATCACACTGATCACTGGCACATTGTAGCACCAAATCAACACTCGTATCCAAAGAAAGAAAGTCTTAGAGCGGCCGATGTCCGCCTTCTTATATGTGCCAGAAAGTATGTGGGGCGCGGACTCAACAGGACAATATACTACCTGCACCCTCAACCACCTCGGAATGGAATCCTTTTAATTACCTTAAAGAATGTTAATAACGCATCCTTAAATTTTGTTTTACTTGGGATTTCATTAAATTTGATAATTAATAACAAAAAAGTCTTTCTAAGCAACTAAATATAGTGATACGTGCTATTAAGCTCGTAATTTCTGGACTGGCATCACTTGTAATCGGGCGGATTTAATGGTGGATTTAAAAAAATGGTAGCATACTATTACTTACATATTTAAAAACATACAAAAGCGGCATATATGCCGCACCTAGGATAGGGCCCTATTGATAAATGCATACCTATATTGCAATTCCAAATTGCTCTATTAAAAAAAACTGAGTTGCTTTTGGTAATTAACTCAGACTTGACATTAAAATTTTTATTGCTTGTTTATCATATAACGCATTAATCTTTTTAGTGATCGATACATATATAAAAAAAAATCTTATTTAGAAAGCTGTATCAGATGAAATCCAAACGCTAAATAGTATTTGGGCGTATGCTTAGATTTGTTTGGGAAAATCTGGAATTTCGTGAATTTAAAACTAGTTCGGTTATTATTTATTGAAGCTTTCGTTATTAATGTTATGTCAAGAAACGTTAGCTATTTAAAAAAAAGGACAAAACTCTTGTCATTAAAGAGTTTTAAAATTTCTTAATTAAAAACTAATTAATAAAGGTGTAGTTGCTTACTTAAGGTAAACAAGTTAAAACTTTGAATAATTATCTTACAAACCGACAAACCAAAGGGAAATTAATAAGGAAATTTTTCTGCAATCACTCCGAGCATGATTCTTGATGAAAATTTATATAAAATTATTATTACAGACACGACTTCATTTAGATTCTTCTTTCCGTTATTCTAATTACAACTATTAGATTGCTTCATACAAAAATTACCAGTAAGTATTGCTTTGGGAATAGTTACATTCTAATATATTGTAACGTTCTTTTTAAAATAATAATCAAACATGCTGTTTAAAATCGTCTATTAATAAAGAAAAGCTTATTTACAATGCACTTAATTAAAAACACTATAACTATAAACTATTTAACAAACTATTAACAATGCTAGGTATTTACAAATTTATTTGAGGACTATTTATATAAAAACTATTTATGTATTAACTAATTATTCAGAGTACATTTCAACACGACGCCGCTTAAACATTAACTGCTCCTTCTACTCGCGATCTCAATTTATATCTTTCATACGATGACTCATACATCTAGAATGTTCGTGACGTGTTGATGAGTCATACACGCAGCTGCCGGTAAGTCACGTCGATGAGGTGTGTCGATGAGTCATACTTGCACGTGTTATTGATGAGTCATACAGTTGATGACTCATACATCTAGAATGTTTGATGACGTCATATGTGGGTTTACCATTCGTTACACTGCCCCCCTCTTCAATTCTGTTCTGTCCCAAAACAGGTTTATTCCCTGGTTTCTATAGAAAGGGTCGTGACGGTACCGACAGTCTTCACCTCGACTACATGTTCCATTACGGTAGAAATAACAGTCTACACTCTTTGTTGGCCTTGATGCGGGCTGGGGATCGAAGCTACAGACTAAGATCTTCTCATCCGTATCTCTAAAAATAACTTCCAGCAGGGAACTTCGAACAATTGTCCAATCCAACTGGTCCCGCCCACAGCCGAGTTTGGGAACTGCCAATTTGTTGATACCCCTGGTAAGCAACTCGGTCCTCAAATCCCATAATACCCTCCACAGGTCGGCGTAACTCGGTTTCTGGTAGTAAAACTGCTTGGGTACCAAGTAGTAAATGGAGCGGTCATGATCAGGCAAGTGTAAGGCTTTGCCAACAGAGTGATTCTGATCTCGAAGTTCATCCAGCCGTCCAAATTTATTTCTAAACACTACTGCGATCCCCCTGGACATGCGGAGATCTTCGGAGAAACAGTGGGCAATGGAATAATCACCAGGGACCCGGAAGAGGTCTTGTTGCATCTCGGTCGTGACTCTGAATCGGGCTTTTCTAGTTCCGGAAAACGCAGCCATAAATTCTCCAAAGGTTGGCTGATCATCTTCAGGCCTTACGGTATTGACAGCCACCTCAGCATGATCTTCTCGATCCGGGACTACGTTATTGTTTCCTTCATAGTGCGCCAGACGATTGGAGTGTACCACCTTTGGTTTCCCTCTTGGCAATTTCTGGATGCGATAAATCAAGTCATTTATTCGTTTCTTCACCTGGTATGGGCCCTCCCAATTTCGCTGTAACTTTGGAGAATAGCCACGACGTCTTTGCGGGTTGTATTTACCGGACAAGCTCTCCAGGTTGAAACCCTCCTTCTTGGGCTCTCACATCGTACGTAGTCTTCACCCGGTCACTCGCGATTCGACTATTGTTTCGGGTTCGGTCGTGAATATCCTCCAACTTCTTCTTTAAGTTGACAACATAATCATTTCCGGCTACCTCCTGTTCTGCGGGTGGACATCCAAATTCCAGATCACACGGTAACCGTAGCTCACGTCCAAACATTACAGACGCTGGTAACTGACCGGTTGTTTCGTGAACCGATGCACGATAAGCCATCAGGAACAGATGTAGGTATTGATCCCAGTCTCGTTGATGATCGGAGACGACCTTCGCCAAATATTTTCCCATTGTCCGATTCATGCGTTCTACCATTCCATCGGACTGCGGATGTAACGGTGTTGTCTGAGTCTTGCGAATGCCCAACAATCGACAGACTTCTCCAAAGAGTGCAGACTCAAAATTGCGGCCTTGGTCCGAATGCAACTCCATAGGCACTCCGAAACGACTAAAAAACTCCTTGGCTAGTACGTCAGCAACAGTCGCGGTTTCCTGGTTTGGTAGGGCATATGCTTCTGGCCATTTGGTAAAATAGTCCATTGCCACTAAGATGTATTTATTCCCATCGTCGGTCTCGGGAAATGGTCCGGCAATGTCTATAGCTATTCTTTCCAGAGGACTACCCACATTGTACTGCCTCATAGGTGCTCTTCGTTTCTCCAAGGGTCCGTTACCAGTGGCACAAATTTCGCATTTTCGGCACCACTCTTTCATGTCTTCTTTACAATTGACCCAATAAAAACGCTCTCTAACTTTCTCCAAAGTCTTTTTGACACCGAAGTGTCCTCCTGAGGCACCGTCATGGAGATGTCGCAATACTGTAGCCACTCGGCTCCTTGGAATCACAAACTGAGACCTAATGGTGGTGCCATCTTCACTCTCCGGTACTCGCTTCAGGAGATCGTCTTCCACCTTCAAGGACTCCCATTGGGCCCAATATGCTTTGAGGGTTCTGTTGAAAGGGCTGACAGCTTCCCAGGCAGGCCTTTCTCCCACACGCTTCCATTCCAGTACCATTTTTAATTCGGGATCAGCCTCCTGCTGTCGTTGCAATTCTTCCGGTAACCAGTTGCCGTTGACGATACTAGTTCTTAATACTTGGCAAACCTTCTCTTCCAGACGAGAGCAATGACGGCGGTCCGTCGGACAAGGTCTTCTTGAAAGAGCGTCGGCATTTCGATGACTAATGCCCGCTCGATGTTCGGTGTCAAAGTCGTATCCTTGTAATCGTTCGATCGACCTTGCGACCTGGCCTTCAGGATTACGGAATTGTAGAAGTCATTTCAACGCTGCATGGTCCGTCCTCAATAAAAACTTCCGTCCGTACAAGTATTTGTAGAAGTGCTCAACGGACTTCACGACAGCCAATAATTCTTTTCTGATCACACAATAATTCCTTTCGGCTTTCGACAAAACCTTACTAAAATAGCCGATGACCTTTTCTTGTCCATCCTGTATCTGAGAAAGTACACCCCCAATGGCCAGGTTACTTGCATCTGTGTCAAGTATGAATTTCCATTCTGTCCGTGGGTAGCTCAATATTGGCGCTGTTGTCAAGGCACGCTTCAACTGTTGGAAAGCTGTTTCGCACTCTCCGCTCCAAACATACTCGTCCCATCTTTAGTTAACCTTGTCAGGGGCTTTGCTATATTGGCAAACCCAGGAACGAAACGCCTGTAGTAGGTACATAACCCAAGAAAACTACGAACTTGGTGTTTATCTCTCGGTGTTGACCACTCCTGGACTGCATGAATCTTATCGGGGTCGGCTGCCACTCCATTTTGTGATACGACGTGCCCGAGATATTTCACTTCCTTTCTGAATATGTGGCACTTTTTCGGACTCAGTTTCAGATTGGTTCCACGTAGTCTTCGGAACACTTCCTCTAGATTTTTCAAATGTTCGTTGAATGATTTTCCGACTACAATCACATCATCTAGGTATACCAGGCAAGTCTTCCACGACAGCCCTCTCAGGATGGTCTCCATTAGACGCTCAAAGGTGGCCGGAGCGTTACATAGACCGAAAGGCATAACCGTAAACTGCCATAGTCCGGAACCAATAGTGAACGCGGTCTTCTCCCGGTCTTCAGGTTCCATTTCAACTTGCCAATAACCACTCTTCAAGTCCAAAGTCGAAAACCATCGTGAACCAGACAGGGTATCTAACGTGTCGTCGATGCGTGGTAAGGGATAGCTGTCTTTCTTGGTCACGTTATTGCGCTGCCGATAGTCCACACAAAATCTCGTTGACCCGTCCTTCTTACTGACCAGGACCACCGGTGATGCTCATGGACTGCTGGATAGCTCGATGACCCCTTGTTCTTCCATAACGGTAATAATCTTCTCGGCTTCTGCTCGCCTTGCTAGAGGTAGACGCCTCGGCTACTGACGGACAGGCATAGAGTTGCCTGTATTGATTTTATGTTTTACTATATCTATTCGTCCCTTCTGGCTATCGTCAAGAGCGAAGATATCTTGGTATCGGTGAACCAAACCCTGTACCTCTTTCACTTCCGTTCCATTAAGGTCTTCGCACGAACTAAAAACCATACCCACTAGTTTTTCACCATGGTCTTTGGGCACTGGTTTTGGAACATCAGCCATACACCTGGCTACTCGGAATACTGGCACACACTGTCCCACAAGAGTACTCTTCTTCAATGTCACCCGATCCACACTAACGTTCATAATTCTCTATCTTTCCAACCTTGATCAGCGCTTTTCCCACCAGTATGCCACTATGGATCTTCTTATCACAGACAGGCTCCATCATTCGCACACATCCTACCCGAAGATCTCCATCCAAACCTGCCTCGACAACCAGTGGCGTAACCAGGGGGGGGCCTAGGGGGCTTGAGCCCCCCTCAAAATAAATTGTTTTTGTCAATAATGTTTAGAAACTAAGAAAATTTGCTTTGTAAACGGTAGACCAGATTCCGATGGTCTTAAGGTGCTTGTAGACTTGTACACTTTTCGTATTGCGCAATCTGAAAAATGGCGCAAGTTTGATAAAATGGCAAGTTGCGATGTGTGAACAGCAGAAAATCGTTTAAACGGTCTTGCTTTAATGCATAGCCATTATAATATTATTATCAGTGCTGACGATATCATAAATAGATTTGCAAATTGCGGCAAGCGTCGTTTGGACTTGCTATTCAAATACGAATAATAATAATTACATCAATAACAATCATTATAATGATTTGCGTTCATTTAATACCTATATGTAGTTATAATTAACTAAGTATATTTTTTGTACTGTGTTATGATTTTAGTTTCTTCTTTTGTTAATTAAACGTTTGAAAAATGTATTTTTCGTATTTTATTTTTTACAGTATCAAAATTTACTGCGATTATAAACATTTTATTTTAAATATCAAATGTAAAAACTTTTATTCTACATTGAGCCCCCTTCAAACTCGAGATCTAGTTACGCCACTGTCGACAACCATTTCGCTTTGACCCGGCAATATCACATCTTCTATCAGCAAAACCCTTACAACAGGATCTTCTCGTGGGTGCAACGGAAGTTCTTCGTTACCGACCTTCAAAACACCCCCCTTCAAATCCAACGTAAAACCAAATTTTCTCAGTAGGTCCATTCCCAAGATGAAGTCATCAGTGATATCGGCTACCAGCACCTCATGATCACGTTCTTCACTTCCAATGCCAATCTTCATCTTCACCACTCCACGTGTTGGTATCACTTCACCTGTTGCTGTACGGAGTTGAGTAGTTGTCGGTAACAACTTAATACTTGATCGTAGAACATCGATGGATTTTGTCGCCCCCGTATCAATAAGTAGTGGAACAGTTGGGTTAGCAATCTTCCCACCTACAAACACACTGCCGTTACTATTCTTTGATGTTACGGCATGGATGGTGATCTCCGGGGCATCTCCACTCAAGGTCAACGTTCGCCCCCTATCGTCGAACCTCTTTAGTTTTCCGACTGCTGAACTTGTTTTGGTTTAGGGCAACGACGTCGTATGTGCCCTTGTTCGCCGCAATTCCAACAACGAGGCCCTCGAACTTCTTGATGATTCTTCTTACGGCTTTCTTCCTTCCGAAGAACTCTCATTAATAATTCTTCTAGGCGATCTTTGGAACTGGAACCTTCCTCTTCTTCCACAACGGCCCGAACACGCCCGTGACCTCGGGACGCTTGTTTTGCAGCTTCAGATTCTAAGGCGTGAGCAAGCGCATCATCAGTTGTTCTTGGTCGTGCCAGCCTCAATGATTGTTGTGTTTCCCCGTCTCTTAACCCATCAATGAAGGTCTGCACAGCGGGTTGTCCCTGAAATGAATCGGGTACCGTAGGGTACGCCAATCGGACAAGCCGCGCAACATCGGCTTCAAACTCCTGCAGGCTTTATCCATTCTTCTGGATACGATTCTTCACTTGCGCGTGATACACTTGTTGAAGATGCGCGTCTCCATATCTCATTTCCAATCTAGACACTAACAATTGGTAATCATTTACCTGTCCTGCTGGGATTGTTTGCAGGACGTTCAACGCGTCTCCACGCAAATCTACAGTTAAAGGAAACGGCCTTTTCCTTGTCATCCGTTCATCCGTTGGCCCCAGCGGCCGCTTCAAATTGTTTGTAGTAGGTGGACCAAGGTATCTTTCCTTCGAACGTGGGTGGTTTTACTTTTATCCCTACGGCAGGACCCTTTTCTTCTTTAAATTGTTTCTTTACTTCATTAAACGGCCACTCAGACGTTGAGGGAAACCGTAGTTGTCTCATTCTATCTTCCAGCATTTCGGTTATGTCGTCTTTCTTAGTTGTTGGTGGTAGTTGTGGCTAGTGTGGCTAGGACTTGAATCCTAGGCCTGCTTAGGATAGTCTAGGATTTAGCCACCATGCCCTACCATAATTGGGGTTTGGTGTGCTCCGGCACAACCCCATTCGACTTTACCTAAAAGTAGAGACCCGGCCTACTAGGAGAATAGCTGGTAGAAGTGAAAGGCTAATAGTCGCATTCGCTCTGTATTCGCGTCAACTCCCCTTATAAGGTAATCACCCGCCGTCATCTTGTTGGGATTAGCCATGTAATTGACTAGATAGATTGTAGATTGTAGCCATGTGACTACATCAGAGTGAAGCACCTGGCAAAACGGTTCCCACAAGAACAGCGACCCGGAGACGTTGTGGGGATAAACCTTGCTAGTATCACTCTTGTACTAGAATCCAGCTTCTTCTGCGATCATCCCTAAACTAATTGATTGGAACCCTAAGACTAATCCAGTCACAGTGCAGCAATACATAACGCCGGTCATCATAGATAAATTTTCTAGTTCCCCCCGTTTCTCGGAGAATGTCAGATCTACTTCCTCCAACCAAATGGCTTCTCGTTCTGTCATATATACTCCCCCTCTCTTGAATTACGAAGGCTAATTGCAGCTAAGCAATAATGGGATAAGTCGGCTGATCAGCATATATTATGCTACTACTGATTCAGAATTTAACACGATTTAGATAACTCAAAAATAAAAGACGATCGATCGGAAGGTGTTATTCAAATCAAAGAATTCCTCTTAAGAAAGTATTTTAATAATGTAAAGGTTTAAGCTACCCCAAATCAATGGTTTCCGAGTTATTAAAAAAAAGAAATCGCTAAATTCTGTTTTTTCGCAAATATCACAGAAACTAAAAGAGGTACATTAAATGCAAACGATATTTGAAATCGGCACACAATTCTGCAAAACTTTCCTAATTTAACCTTTTTTTCTATCTGGTATGATAACGGAGATACCAATGATGATGTTGTGATCTGCGACACACTGTACACTTCTAATAAGTTATAGTAAAAGCCAATTTCATAAGTCATAACCGTTACGAAAACTATCTGTTAAAAGACTTCATCATTAAGTTAGTAGAAAATAAAAATAAACTAACTATATTGTTTTAATCGTTTAATCACAAATAACCACCTATGTTAATTATCATTACTATATAGAAGGAGAATCTACTTCACTAATGGTAGGTGATGTGCATCCACATGGTCTCCTTGACATAACAGTTTTTGCAGTATTTAGATGTAATCAGTGGAATTCTTTAAAAGAGTTGTACTGCAATTACTATTGGCCATATTTAATTAGATACCAAAGAAATTAAGTCACAGTAGTAAATTAATTATTTACAAAAAACGAGTTCCCTCAAGTTATCGTAACACTTCAACTATGCAATTACAGTAGTAAATAATTATAAATTGATTTTAAGCAGAATGTTAATGTACCTACACTGTAATTCTTTAAGTGAAAAGAGTATTTTTATAGGAAATTTACTTACGTAATGCCCAATTCTTTTAAGGAAAGTAAACCTACGTTATACTTCAATTACTAATGAATATTGTATCTACTTATTTTTAATTTAAACTTCACCCCAAACGAAAAAGTGAACTAAAAAACGTGTACTATATACATTGTGAGCCAAACTTAATTGCACAGTTTTCCAGCACTCCATTCCAACCAAAATAGTAAACAAACATAACCTTAAAAAATGCGAAAAGATAAATAGTAGATTAAAGTATTAGTTGTCATAAGACACGTTTAGAAAACAGCCTGCGTAGCGGGGAATTTTCTAAAGAGGACAAGTGCGCTAAAACGTTTTATGAAACGAATACTTTATACTACTTTTTCTATTTGCGTTATTTCATTATTAAATAATTAAAAAACTACTTAGTTTTAAATAAAATTTGTTAGGGATATTTTGGTAAGTAGCATGACAGTTGACAACACTAGAAATTATGCAATTGTTTTTCACAATCTCGCTAACTTTAGGTAATCCGCGCGACGTAGAAATTCCCATTCTTGTCTGATACACACATGGCGCGCTATTAAGCAGTCTTGTTCAAATTTGCCAGGTGTATTATACGTACTGATGAAAATTATTATAAATTCAAAGTATAATGTATGCCAATATATTTGTGACATAAATAATTGCTATTTAATGAATTAAGAAATTGGATGAAATAAGAATAATTATATTTCATTTCATAGAATAAATACCTTATTTGTTAAAGAAATTAATGAGGTGTAAATGCAATAGTATTTTCAGCAAAGAATGATTTTGTTAACAAAAATAATTATTTATTGGATATTATAACTCATAAGGTAAAGATATATAATTTTATGAAACTGAATTTTATTGCGTTAAGTTTATCGTGAGCATTTTGCACATACACCATACAATGCATTCCATATGATGACAGTATCAAAATTTACATTTTCGATAATGATAAAGCAAAAACTGTTATGTCCGTAACGGGGCTACGGACGACGGCGCGCTGCGTCTTGCGATGCTACATAGGTTAGCGATCGTTGCATTCCAGTTACAAAAGTTCACTGCGTAAATAAGATAAGTTTGACGTTCGAAGAACAGCTGTCTAATAGTGATATCAACTTTAAAAAATAAAATGTTACTGTTTCCAGTATATTAAAAAATTCATTTTTCAAATTCTTCAAATGGCTTCATTAGGACACACAAATATAAAATAGTACGTTAAAGAACAAGTTTCATAAGGAAAGATTTATTGCACGAGTCCAAATTAAAAAAATGAGCCGCTTGCGGCGAGTTTTCTAAAGGACAAGTGCAATAATGACTTATGAAACGAGTTTTTTTTATGCTATTTGTTCTATTTTGCGCCTTTTATTCCCTTTTTAAATAAGAAAAAATCGCAATTTCCAAATTTAGGGAATTTTGTGGTAGTTGACAACACATGACTTTTGAAAATTCAAATTTTTAAAGTGAAGTTTTTGTCAATTTTCTATTTTTTCAATTTTTTTTCAATGGTACCAACTTTGAAAAAGTTGGGCTAATAAAGCACTCAAATAGCTATAAATAGAAAAAATATGTTTAATCACATTTCATATTATCTTATAGAAAGAAATCATTTTTCGAAATTCTTTACTAGAGGAACACATAGAACGTTTATGGCACTCTCACATTCTTTCTTAAAAAAACTTAAAAATAACGGATCTGTTTACGGAATACTTCATACCTATTTGAAAAATTGATTTTCTTATTGCTCTTTAAAAAAGTGACTTCAAGTAGCAGCCAATGAAACATATTGTGTCAATCGCATATCATTTTATTTTTGAAGTCTAAATCATAAAACATGTAAAACAACAATGCAGTAAAATGTAACAATGAAACACTTTCCTTTATTTCATTTTACAAAACTAAACTTACATTAAATGTAAAAATATTTATCTGGCAGGTACTCGGTATTGTGTTTTTGAAGATGCAAAACGTTTAACAGACTAAATAATACAACGGAAATTATTTACATGAATTAGCATACTTGTAGCATTTTTTTGCAGTGTGTAAATAATGCAACTGAAATGATTTAACTTTTCTTCCGGAATTCTATTTTAATATTTCCATTGTATTGCTCTATAATATGAATTATGCAAATCGATCTTTTTCCAAAACCTTTTTATAAGTTAATTCTTAAGAACATTATTATTTTGGTGTTAGGGCTCAATATGAGCAGTTTCTTTAGGAAGACTAGAAAGAGTGCTACCTTGAGCATGACTTCCTTGTTCTTCTTATTTTGCATTAAAGAAGCTTATCATTGAGCTTAAGAAGCTAGTCCGTTCTAACGAAAGCTATCCACTTTAAATATCTTTCTTGGTAAGTTTTCTGAAAAATCCTCGAACGCATCAACTTTAACATTAAGGGGGACTCAATGCAACATAAGATTAATTTACTTTACTTAACTTCCCTTTCTTCTAGCAAGATTTTAGCATAATAAAACACCATTTAATTACTGTAATGATGCTCTGAGAAGTTAAAAATGTCTTCGATTGACCTTCATACAATACTTTGTGTAACACCTAACAATGATAAGGTTGGATATTCAGGTTCCTCTGGTTAAAGCATTGTAAGAATAATATATAAGCTTATATAGTACGTATTATTAACTTTAATTAACAACACATAAAAAATCAATTCGTGTTACAGTTTTTTGTTTTATCAAGGGGCAAACATTAGAGCAACCTAGCTGCATGTTGCATAGCCTACGTCCCGGGTTTTCATATGCACCGGTCACTCCTGGTGAAAGAGTTGTTAATATACTTAGTGAGAAAACAGGGTCAACAGCATGAATTTATTTAAAAAAAAAGTAAAAATGCATATGGAAAAATCCGATTGCGCAAGGAAAATAAAAACAATCAAGATTGGGCACAAATAGTTTTATATTTCCAGATCCATATTAATTTCAATCCATCGAAAATGCTTTGAAAATTACACTTTCAGACACAGCCTAAATATACTGAAACAAAGAAAATATACTGGTCGATGCGTTCAATCAAACAGGTCCCTATTATCCAGGAAGCGATATCTTATAACGAAAACTTCACTTAAGCAGAAAATTCTACAAAAGGGGATTTTTGTTGCATAATCTTCTAACAAGCTTCTTTAATCTCTACAAACTGCTGCCGTTACAGACAGGAGCGGATTTATCATTAAGCTAAATAAGCTACAGCTTGGGGGCTCGAGCTTCAGGGTGCCTTAAAAATTACTAAACGACGCCACGTTCAGATTAAATCTAAGGATGCTAGTAGCAAATTTTGCTAAATTACAATGAAAACAATGGATATATATGTTTGTGTAATGTGCAAAACGTGTTATTTCAATTTTTAACGGTTTTAATAATAAATATTTTACTCTTTTCTCAAGTTATTGCAGTCATTCAAGATTTATTCATTTAGTAATTTTAAGACTCTTTATTATTGCAGCAATATAAAACTTGCTTTTATTTAAAGGCTTTTACGAACGGAAGGATACTAATAAAATAAATTCTTAATTTTTTCTCGAACTAAACTCTGGGTTTATTTAGACATTGTTAACATTTTTAGACAGTTTTTGAACATTTGCAGTCATTTTTATTAATTTAATCTAATTTCGTTTAGTTTCGTCTGTGTTGCAGATTATATGTTGACTGTGCAAATATACAGGGTATCCATTATATATTTTACCCGGAATTGACTCCCCTATATTAGTTGTTTATTATTATTGTTTATTTAACAGCAGATTATTTTTTTAATCCGTTGGGACGTTGCCAGTTTATAAATTATTTTCTTAAATTTTTCAGTTTTATAAGGTCTTAATAAATAAGTTACAGTTTATTCATTTATTTGAATTTTAAAAACATTTTTTTGAGTGTATTATCAGCGTCCTACAGACACTATTAAAATGTTTCATGTTCATTTCATGTTCATTTCATGTTCACTTAATTTTTGTATTTATATCTGATTATTAAACTAAGCAGTGGCGGGATTTGGGGGTGGCAAGGGGGACAATTGCTCCCCCCCAATGTTGGGAGGATGTATAGACAAATTTTTGCTTTATCATTGGATATTTAAATTAATCAAATCTCAAGAGCACGACTTTACACTACCTTTCTACCTTTCTACCCCAACAACAGACCTAACTAGGTAAAGTATAACGAAATACAAATTAATATTTCAAGTAGTTTATATATGTATATTGTATAATGTATATAATACGTTGTAAATTTGCTTTGATAATAATGAGTCAGTAAACGTCTCGAAATTTCTTTTCGTTCCCTTGTTAAAGGCCTTCAAACAGAAGCAAGTTCTGTATTGTATTACATTACATTAAGGAATGTGTGGCATGATTCTGTCGCTATTCGTATATGGTTTATATAAATAGTCATTTTCGAAGTTATTCACACATCGACGCACACTGTGCTATGGCATAAAATCGCCTTTCCGTACTTAATTATATGTATTTGACCGATTTAATTGTGCTATTCCATAACATTTTTCTTTTAAAAATTCCTTTCGAATGGGCAACCCAATTTGCCAAGTTTAACCTCAAATTCAATTCTTAACTTTTTTAATCGTAAACACATTTGTCTTATCGTATGTAAATAAACTACTCTGCTAATACGGTTTTATCGCTTTAGCTGGGCGTAAATTCTAATAATTTAATAAAACTAATCTGGCACTTATTTTGGTTTCTGCTTATTCTAATGCGTAATTATAATTAATAAACTTCCTACTTTTGTTTCTATATCGTAAAAGCGTCATCTGGCTTTTACCAGTTATATTTAGTAAACAAAAGTATCATATTCTCCACTTATGTTAGTGAGTTCTGCTTGGATTTCCTTTGCTCGGGCTTCAAACTTGGGCAAGTGGCAGGTCATCTCCAGAATCAGGCGCCGACTTTTACGCAACGTAATAAATCAAAATACATAACTCAATTCAAATTTAGAGGTTAACCTGTACTTTTAAATATTGTAAGATCTCACCAGGTAAATAAAATTATTATTTCTGTTGAACATTTTGTTTATTAGTTTCAACGGTACTCATATCCCGGAAATGAAAAAAAACCATACGTCCAGTCCCCCTTTTTTAAAGAAAATAGTTAGCCGGATCGGGGTGATAATGACCCCAAGTCGCTGTCGTCCCAGGTTCAATTCCAGCTGACAGATAACTTCTTTTTATATATATATATTTTTACAAAACATAAATTGTATTTAAAATTATAATTCTTATCCACATTATTGCACACGTCTAAAAACAGGTTAAGTAAAAAACTTTTTGTATTGGCAACCTAAATAGGTAGGTACTTAATTAACGAAAATTATCAAATTTGTAATATCCTGTTTTCAGGAAAATGGCATGCATCGCACTCCTGATTCAATTACTACATAGCTTGGGCATATATCTTATTTATCTTTATTATTAAGAATGCTAAAACACTTAGAGTTTTAGATAAAAATTACAATTTTGCTCGTAATTGTTCTTTAACGCATTTAACTGTAAATCATTTTATGTCAACCAATTTCCTTTTAAGAAAATCCGATAATGAAACTAGTAAAAATTGAAAGTTTAAATTATTTGTTCAAAATCAACTTTCGAAATTTGACCTAACAGTGACTAGACATTTTAATCATTAATTTATAAAATGGGGTACATACTGACCAAGAACATAACATTTCCATTCATGTATTTTACTGTTACCGCATTAATATACAATAAAATTTCAAGAGATATGTCAATATTATCAACATTGATATTAAATATTAAATAAATGCTTCATATAGCACTTTCTCTTGCATTTTTTGTTCAATTTGAAATATCAAGTAACTTGAAATTTTATTCTGAAGTATTGAATCTTTTTTCTTGCATCTAATATTATTTTAATCTTAATGCTTCGGTGATTACGTATAAAACTGTGGTTTTACAGTTAGTAAATCTAATAGAGTTCATGACGTCTTATTCCTGGTTAGAAAAAAGAAACAAACCATAAAATATTATTAAATACCTAAGAAGGAAAAAAGAAATACAAAAATACAATAAAACCTTTTTTAAAGGAAAATCTATACTCTATACATTTTTTAAAGGCAGCTTACAAATAGGAGGTATTCGTGTGCGAATTTTATTGCTTTATAATAAGCCACATAGAAAGTAAACTTACATAATTTTGTAATCGTAATGTACGAATTGTTTCATACAACTTAAAATAACTTAATCCTGATATACAAGTCAGTAGGCGCAAGTTACTATATATTTTTTAATTATAATTATTATATATCTGCCATTTCCGTTGGCTTTCACGAATATTTACTTTAGAAATGGTAATTTGCATGTGGAACTTGTTAAAATTGTATTTTGTTTAACATATATATATAAAAATAATTGTTGCTTATAATTAACTTTTTAAACCATTAAGCTGTAGATATCAGAATATTAAGACCTTATATGTATAAACAGTACATGTAAATGTTTCTAAAAACATTTCCTGACAATTGAATTTAGAGTAAGTTGAGAATGTGAATTGAAAGGTTAATCTGATGCATTGGGGCTCAGAAAGGGGGCTGGGGTCCAGGGGGCTGACTCAGACGGACTTCTACTCCTTCTGCAAAGATTGAAGATTCAGAATAAAGATTAATATTTTATACACAAGTATAATAAAAATTAAAAACTAAACTTAAACATTAATGTGGAAAAAGGTGATCTTGTTAGAAAAAAAAATGCATTTTTCATGGGTGACAACAGTAACAATCCTCTCAATCAATCAAATACTTAATGCCAATAATAAATATTATGCTGAGTATAGCATAATTTATTTGTTATATATAATTTACAAATTATTATACACTGTTACATAGCTGACGTGACTACCTTCTTTTCCGGTGGTTACCTTTACTTATTTTAAGAAGGATCATATTTCCTTTGCATTTTTGCAGCATATCTAAACAAATATTAGAAATCAGGTCATTCAGCGGTTTGATAACGTCTAAGTTATCAATGTCAATGGAGAATAGTGGACAACATTACAATCAATTCATACAAAAACTTGTCTAATGTAAAAAGCAGATGCATAATTAAAGAAATACTTTTATCTTCACAGGTTATTACAAAATCTACCACTCGTACGGTCAGGTTTCTTTAAAGAGGTTCCTTTAATTTTCTTTATTGCCAATAATCCTCAAGATTATACGTGCATTATATTCAAACACTACTAAAAACGACACTTATTTTAAATTCAACCAAAACGATTTATTTTACGATAGAAATACCAAGCAAAACACTTTTCTTCAACTTAACAAGGGACAATAATAAATAAAAAATCTCGAGATGATGTCATTCAACCAGTTGAGTTGTAAAAGATTTCAAAAAACTTTTGACATTTTAATCAAAGTAGTTCTAACGAAACAATATAATCAAAAGTTTACAATAATCTTGGTTTAAATTTAAAAGACTTCTTTTATTAAACAGAAAAATTAGTTGAGAATTTTTTTGCAATCGTAGTTATTGTTGTATCAAATTGAAAGCACCATTAAGATTTTTAATAAGTTATAATTATAAGTATTAATAATAATGAGCATTTCCAAACAATGGTTCTTCTTCAGATTTAGAAAAACTTCTGTAAAACATAGTTTACTGCAATGTGAGATGGCAAGAGAATTAAAAAAGAAATTTACTTACTTAATGAATTTGTAAACTTTAACTAAACATCTTAAATAGAAAAATATGGTGGAATTTGCACACCATTATTATATTTAAACTACACCTTAAAATTTTAAATTTAGTATTTTTTATTAAATAACTTGAAAACTGTAAATTTCTTGTGTATTTCTTTATATGTAAAACGTTTAATTGAAGATGTTTTTTTTGTTTTGAAGAGCGTGAAGTCATATTTTAGTCGCAAAAGATACAACTTATTAATTATTTAATTATTTAAAAAATAAAAAAAATAACTTAAAATAAAAAAATAACCATAATTTAAACTAAAATAGTTTAAATTACTAGTTTTTCTATCAAAAGTTTACCTTATACATGTGAAATCTGATATGATATCACAACATTTTAAACCTTCGACGTCGGTGAAAATAGGTTTTCAAATATATCAAAAAGTTCTTAAGAATAAATTGGTAATGACCTTCCATAAATTAGAATGAGGAGATGCTAAATAATCCAAATAGTTATTTATCATGATACGAAAAAATACTTACCTAAAACAACTTTTAGTAAACAAAATAGAAGACATAGAGAAGATAAAAAGAAATATTGAAAGAGAAAATTAATTGTTTATGCAAAATTTTTGGTTACCCTCTAGTATAAAGAAACCAATAAGGCATTATTAGCTTTGATATAATGAAATAAGAATGGTGTATTGGAAATCCATTACCTACAATTAAATTATTCTAGAAAGGGGATTTGTAGTGAAAAGTTGAAAAAATATACGTAAATTTCCAAAATAAACAACATTAAATAAACATTAATACAATATGTATATATCACATATTAAAATATTTTTATAGGCAACAAAATAAAGAAAACAAACACAGAAATAGTATGTTATATATAGTATGATAATAAACTAGGGAGTTATTTTAAATGTGCATAATACTATGACATTTACATAATGTCTGTAGTAAATTTGACAGGAAAAAATACACATAAGGATATAGACCACATCCTTGAATCATGAAAGATAATTTTAATGGATAAATTATACAAGTACAGATACATGTATCCTTAAATTTTCTAATTTAATTACTCCGGCTACTTTTTTTTACAGACATGGAACCATATCTACCAAGGCGAAACATCTATATAGAATGCAGTTTTCAATATTTTACGTAATTATACCTACCGTCTAAACTTGTTACATTTTAAAAATAGCAACAGTGGAACAACTTGAAACAATCTACTTATAATCCGAAAGCAAGTGAAGGGAATCGCATACCGCAATATGCAGAGCTAGCTCCATATACCATGAGGCTGTCACAGACTCGTTTCTCGTTTTTGATTGCATAAATACACTTTAAAATAGTATTAAACTGCAAAATTGTTGTTTTTTCTCCGATAAGTTTCACAAATATTCACGTAATCAAAAGATTTATAAATGGAATGATCGTGAGCATTTAGCATTAAAATATTGTTATTGTTGAGCTTTTAGAAGTGTATTTAACTGCGTGATTGATTTGAGAAGCTCGAAAACAGGTCTTATCGTTGTATAATATTAAAATAATTATCTATTTGCACATTTACATTTACTTTTCTTCAAATTTTTTAGTGCTCGTTTTGTTATTTGATATTGGACGTTATTGTAGCACGACCGAAGGTCAGGTTTAAAAGTATGATAGATACTTACTATTATACATAATAATGGTGAAACAGGATATACTGCAGAAACCTTAAATGACTGTTATGAGTGATGCTTTTACCCTTCACTTTTAACTATGAAATACAATAAAAATGTTGGTTACCATTTAGTAGGTTCCATAGAAAGAACAAATAAAATCTCTAAAACATTCTTTAGACGTTTCCTGCATTTCATAGAAGTGCAATTTTTAATTAATGTGTTGACAACTTCCGAATCTGCTCATTGTATGAAATAACAATTGTATTTAGCAAGTTTATTACAATATAATAATGAGACACTTCATTTTGCATTAATCGTTTAACCATTAATCACGACTTCAACAAGCTGTCATTGAGCACACACCTCATAGATTGCAATATGAATATAGGTGTTTACAAGGATGCTCTATCCTACAGTGTCTTTGTATTCCATTTAAGTATTAACTATTATCATCTAACTTTTGTAATAAAACAATCCTATAGAATTTAATTAATTATGTATGGACCAATATGGATTAGTATGGACCAATTCACGTTAAATCAACCGAAAACCTTATGTTTTCCAATTTCGGCAAAAATTGTGCCCATGTAGTTAGTACATACATTAGGGTGGTCCTTATTTTTTGATTTTTAATTTTCAAAATACGTACCCTCCAAATTTTTTACATTACGTGAAAGGAAGTTACCCTAAAAATTTCAATTTCACTTATTTTAGGCTGTTTTTCACATAGTGCGTATTTTCAGTGAAACGTTGCATCTACGAAAAAAAGCTATTCTTCCTTTTTTTTAAGAAATTTAATCTACTATAAATTTGGTCCCTACATTATTTTCGAGAAATAAACTGTTTTTAAGTTATGAAAGTTAAATCAGATGCAGTAATTTGCGGGCCGTGCAGTGACATATTGAAAAATTTTATGTTACTCATTTGTGGTGCTTTTCTTCAATACTCCTGACTACTAGCATACTTCTAATACTTCTTACTGGAAATTATTATTAATATATAATAATAATAATTGCTACTACCCATTACTTGGCGAACCAGGCCCTAGAAGCTATGAAGCTTGTGCTGGTAGAAGAGGTGATTATTACTATTACTCTGGACCAACGTGCGGCTGCAGCCGACTTAACAGATGGTATAGCAACTTAGACACCGCAAAAACTCCTTGCAGAACGCCTCCAATATGTGGTGGCGATAAGCTAAAACTAAGATTTTTCTCTCTATCTTTTGCTCTAGAACGCAAACAACATTTAGTCTTCTTGTGTTTAAAAGCTTCAACTTTGTCTGTTAATTCCCAATCGCAGAGAGTATCATAGACTGCTGGAGATACTTCTTGCCCTGTCGTTGACAGTTCTGGAACCGCAATTAATTAATCGGCACTAATTAAGCCAATCTATACTTTAGATTTTCCAATTAAAGCTGGAAGTAGTTTTGAGTCTCAGTGAATGACTGCAAATTGTAATTATACTTCTAAAAATGACAATTTTATTTTGTTAGCTGTCTGTACGCTAAAATATTGTCTGTATTCCCTGATGGAAGATTTTCTTATGACATAGTCATTTGGGTCTATTGATACGGCTTCTACATTTGCGGACAATAAGTGACAGGTATCCTTGTCACTTAATTTACATCTATCTAGCGCTGATAAAATTCGTGCAGTCAAAATTTATTTCCTGATCATTTGCTTTGCTCTCAGCATTGTAGCACCTGAAGTCCCAATTTGTATAGCTTGAAATTGATTCATTTCTTTCACTCTCTTCATTATCTGACGCTTCTAAAGTTAAAGGAGCGAAAACCTCGTCTAAAAACGTTACGTGAACTTCACTTTTTAATCTTAACTACATCAGTGGATTCAGCTTCTTCTCTTCTTGAAGGTTCTGTTACGTCTAAATGCATCTGCCTGTCTGCTCTTTTAGCTTCATTCTTTTTCATTTTATTTCCTTCTTTCTGTATTCTTATGTCTTTTCATGGGCAGTAGGATCGTATCTTTGTCTTCTAAGATCTTCATCATTTCTAGTGCATTGGCACGTGTGATGTCAAATAAATCATCTAGTTCTTCAAAGGTTTTTTCTCTTTGCCTGCAGAAATCACCTTTTTGTTTTAGTTCTTATCCAATTGCTGCCAGGGCGCAAACAATTTTTTAAACTTTTTGTCGCAGTTTAAATAATCGTGTTGGAGAATTCGTGCCTTTTTTCAAATCACTGATCTACCACAAACGCAGCACTTCCATTCAAACAAACTAAATGGGCAGTTACAGAAATATTCTTATGATCCAAAATAAGTATTACTGAAAAAGAAACTAGAATGTGTTTCTTATCAGTTTTGCTGGTCCACTTGAAAATTGAAAACGCTAGTCTTATTCCAGTTTTCATAAACGTGAGTGAGAATTACCTGCTTTGATTGTTTTGATTTAATTTTGTTTAATTTTTATAAATGCAAGAATTGAAAAAGTAATAAGTACTTAGAAAGAAGAAAACAGAAAAGCAATTCGAGAAAACCCAATTGCGTTGTGTAACCTTTATTACACAACAAACAGACTGGAAATTATTATTAATATATAATAATAATAATTGCTACTACCCATTACTTGGCGAACCAGGCCCTAGAAGCTATGAAGCTTGTGCTGGTAGAAGAGGTGATTATTACTATTACTCTGGACCAACGTGCGGCTGCAGCCGACTTAACAGATGGTATAGCAACTTAGACACCGCATAAACTCCTTGCAGAACGCCTCAAAAATGTGGTGGCGATAAGCTAAAACTAAGATTTTTCTCTCTATCTTTTGCTCTAGAACGCAAGCAACATTTAGTCTTCTTGTGTTTAAAAACTTTAACTTTGTCTGTTAATTCCCAATCGCAGAGAGTATCATAGACTGCTGGAGATACTTCTTGCCCTGTCGTTGACAGTTCTGGAACCGCAATTAATTAATCGGCACTAATTAAGCCAATCTATACTTTAGATTTTCCAATTAAAGCTGGAAGTAGTTTTGAGTCTCAGTGAATGACTGCAAATTGCAATTATACTTCTAAAAATGACAATTTTATTTTGTTAGCTGTCTGTACGCTAAAATATTGTCTGTATTCCCTGATGGAAGATTTGTTTATGACATAGTCATTTGGGTCTATTGATACGGCTTCTACATTTGCGGACAATATGTGACAGGTATCCTTGTCACTTAATTTACATCTATCTAGCGCTGATAAAATTCGTGCAGTCAAAATTTATTTCCTGATCATTTGCTTTGCTCTCAGCATTGTAGCACCTGAAGTCCCAATTTGTATAGCTTGAAATTGATTCATTTCTTTCACTCTCTTCATTATCTGACGCTTCTAAAGTTAAAGGAGCGAAAACCTCGTCTAAAAACGTTACGTGAACTTCACTTTTTAATCTTAACTACATCAGTGGATTCAGCTTCTTCTCTTCTTGAAGGTTCTGTTACGTCTAAATGCATCTGCCTGTCTGCTCTTTTAGCTTCATTCTTTTTCATTTTATTTCCTTCTTTCTGTATTCTAACGTCTTTTCATGGGCAGTAGGATCGTATCTTTGTCTTCTAAGATCTTCATCATTTCTAGTGCATTGGCACGTGTGATGTCAAATAAATCATCTAGTTCTTCAAAGGTTTTTTCTCTTTGCCTGCAGAAATCACCTTTTTGTTTTAGTTCTTATCCAATTGCTGCCAGGGCGCAAACAATTTTTTAAACTTTTTGTCGCAGTTTAAATAATCGTGTTGGAGATTTCGTGCCTTTTTTCAAATCACTGATCTACCACAAACGCAGCACTTCCATTCAAACAAACTAAATGGGCAGTTACAGAAATATTCTTATGATCCAAAATAAGTATTACTGAAAAAGAAACTAGAATGTGTTTCTTATCAGTTTTGCTGGTCCACTTGAAAACTGAAAACGCTAGTCTTATTCTAGTTTTCATAAACGTGAGTGAGAATTACCTGCTTTGATTGTTTTGATTTAATTTTGTTTAATTTTTATAAATGCAAGAATTGAAAAAGTAATAAGTACTTAGAAAGAATAAAACAGAAAAGCAATTCGAGAAAACCCAATTGCATTGTGTAGCCTTTATTACACAACAAACAGACCACTGTAAAATAAATACTTGAAGGCTGGTGATAATGTACAATGGTTAATGGACTAATCCGCATATAGAAATAATCTTTGTGGATAAATTGAGTATTCCAATAAGTGAGTCTCGTGTATTTTAAAGATAACTCAACGCCTTTAAAACGAATACAGCACCCTTTCACACAAATATGGCTGGCTTATAATTTTATATCTGTAATGATGAATTACAATTATTAATTATTGATGACATTACCTTATGACCCATATGTAATAGTATTAGTAGTGTAGGGACTAGAGTGCTCTTCTCTCACCCAAGCGGTCCGGTTTGATTTCTGATAATGGCAGACCTGGTTAAGGTTATCTGCAGTTTTCCTTAGCTGTAACACAAATGTGGGATTTATGCTATACAATCTATTAAGTCGGTTGCAGCAGCACGTTGGTCCAGAGTAATAGTAATAATCGCCTCTTCCTCCAGCATAAGCTTCATAGCTTCTAGGCCCTGGTTCGCCAGGTAATGGGTAGCAGCAATTATTATTATTAATAATAATATTTTTTTCCCAGCCGGTTAAAAAAGTAAGCATTGCCCACCTTCCCGCAGGTAAGAAAGTTCAATTTTCTTACCTAAGCAGTTTTTATGACGAGACTGTACCGAATGTTGGCTGACGTTGACAGTTGACAGACCGTGCAGTTGACAGATGGATTATTTGTCTGTTCCTAAAATACCAGGAATTAGGAATTTATTTATATCGAAATTAAACGAACAGTACAAGTTTGTGTTTATAAATAACAGTTTTATATTTATATGTAGTGAAGTGAAACATACCGTACCTACAACAATTAAATTAACAGTTAAAGCAAGAGGACATTAATTATTATTGAAATTAAAGGTAAAACTGCAATTTGTGCAATTTTGAACGGTAATTCCCGTTTTTAAATTACTAACAGGGATGTTCATGTCACTGTTTGCAATATTTGAAATATTTGAAACAGGAACACTTTGCTTCTGGATTTCTTGAATGTAAGAATGTCCTGGTTGCAAAGGTCCTGGTTGCGTAGATCCTGGTTGTGATTCAATACTCGGTTCTGTTACTTGAACCATTCTGGCAATTTTTCTTTTGCTTTCCAGGCAGTCGTCTACATAGCTTTCAGCTATGTTTGAGGATTTCCAACCTCCATGGCGTTTCAGATCTAAAACTCCACCACCCTGTAAAGCTAGTGCAGTTGCCGAGGTTCTTCGGAAGCAGTGTCCGGTAAAAAGGTGTGAATTTTCTAGTTTCAAAAATGATGCGATTTTTTTAGGCATACCCCCAAACATATTGTGCCCAATCGGCTGCTTCGATACTTTCCCATCGTGAATTCTAAGGAAAAACCGTGACTGATCTGCAGGTCTCATAGCAATATACTTTTTGGTGATACGTATTCAATTTGGTTCAATTATTACAAACCGTCTTGAAGTTCCAGTTTTTGTATGAGGTATATCTACAGTAATAATCTCATCTTTCACCTCTAAATCGTGAATACTCATTTTGCAGAGCTCATCGCTTCTGCAAGCACCTGCTACGCCCATAATTAAAGCAACCTTGAATTGAAAATTTTATTTTAAGAAATTGCTACCCATGTTACTTACTTTTATGGGAATAAATTCCTCATCTCTTGCATCCTTAAGAAAAGTGTTTACTTGATTAATATTAAGAACTGAAGATTTTTTTGGCTTATAACCCACATTTTGTCGCTTCAGAAATGACAGTAATTTAGGATACTTGGATATGTCTACATTATCCCTTAGGTTTAAAGTGGTTTTTACCATAGAATAGATAGACCACAGTGTCGATGATTTGTAGTTTTTTGATTTTTCCTCAAAGTATACCAACACTACATTTTCGGTGATTTTTGTTACTTTTTTGGCATTACACCATTTCTTAAAGTTAGAATAGGCCTTATTATATCTGTCTTGCGACTTTTCTGGTAATAAATTGCTAACAGTAGCAAGTGCTGCAGCACGAATTTCAGGTGGCGTGCACGAAATTTCATTGCTCTCTGTATCCGACATTTTAGGTAATCTGCACTTCAATTTGAATAAAATGTTACATTTGCCAAAAGTTTAAACCAATTTACTTGCTATCTTCCTCACTATATTTAAAAATTTTCAGAAAATTTGCACAAACGACGCCAATTTGACAGTTTTTATTTTAATTGCAAAGCCAACTATTCATCAAACTCTTTTCATTTTTAAAGTTTTTTTTTTATAATTTTATTCGTAGAATTTGTAAGTTTTTAAAGTTAATTGTGACTGAAACCGTTATAATCTTTTTGGGAATAGCATGAAATCGGAAGACATGGTGCATATTTTTCATGTTATTGTCACCTCTGTTAACAGTTTGTTTTATTATTTTTATGGTGTTAAATTTTGCTTTATTGGCGCCGGCTGGGAAAAAAATAGTATTCAAACCTCGTTAAGAAAGTGCCCTTGCAGACCTTGGGCAATTACAAACCTCGCCTTCGGCTCGGTTTATAAACTTTGCCCGCGGTCTGCAAGAGAGCACTTTCTTACCTTGGTTTGAAATATACTATTTCAGTAAAAAGTATCAGAAAGGCATTAGAAGTATGCTAGTAGTCAGAAGTATTAAAGAAAAGCATCACAAATGAGTAACATAAAATTTCTCAATACGTAACTGCACGACCTGTAAACTCCTGCATCTGATTTTCCTTTCATAACTCAAAAGCAGATTATTTCTCGAAAATTATGTAAGGACCAAATTTATAGTACCTTAAATTTCCAACAAAAAAGGAAGAATATCTTTTTTTTCGTAGCTGTAATCGTTTTGCTGCAAATAGGCGTGAAAAACAGTCTAAAATAGCTGAACTTTGACCTTAATGCGGGCCGGGTTAGCATTATCTGATCAACTTGAAATTTTTAAGGTAACTTCCTTTCATGTAATGTAAAAAGATTGGAGGGTACGTATTTTAAAATTGTAATTTCTTTTCTTACCCATACAAATAAGGACCACCCTAACATACATATAATAAAGTGCTAAAATAAAATTGTTTCCTGGAAAAGAATTGTTATGTGGCATTTATACTCAGGCAATAATTGATAAGCCCTCTGACAGTACATACGAGCTTTTGTGATTGGTAAATATTGAGTTTTTTCTCATCATACCGTATTTATCGAATACTGTATTTCATTGCTCATGCTTTGTTTTGTACTATAATACTAGACAATTTCTTTAAATAAAGGTGTAGTACTGTTTCTATTTGCGGCAGAATCTCTTCGCATGGATGCGCCTTTCCGCCAAACTACTTCTGCGCCTAAAGTGGCCTGCGCCGAAGTGTCCCCGCGCCGAAGTGTCCCCGCGCCGAAGTGTCTAGCACCGAAATGTCCGGCTCCGTGTGAAAATTGTGCAGGGTCTCTGAAAAGTGAAGAATTCAGCATAAAAATGTCAGGGAAGAAAAAGCATGCGACTCGAAGACAAAACGGAAACAGAACAGAAATTCAGAAGAATTTTTTTAGCCAATTTGAACGAAATCTAGGAAGCTTTCAAATCTTGAAGAATCTTGACGTCGAGATTGGTTTCTCAAAATTCACAAAGTACACATCAAAAAACAGGATTCTTGCAGAAGCAAGTGGAATCTTGCTTTTAAAAATCTCAATGATTTTCTTTTTTGAAAGCAAACACACCAGTGGCTACTACCTTGATGTCGCATGCAAGTATTTATAACCAAAAATGATAAAAAGGAATCGTCTGGTTTTTACTTTTACAACTGGCGACTAGAATTTCAACAGTTCAACAGTAGACAATGTATTAAAAAATTATAATAAAATAACAAATTCTTTGGAGATAAAAGTGCAAGAATATCTAATTGCCATCTAGGTTTTGCCTACTATCATTACATAAAAAATCGAGAAAATCTACAGTCTTCTTAGTAAATGGAAGTAAATATTGCTATAGCCGCTTTTAGTAGGGCGATTGATACTGTGACTCGAAAGCACTTGAGTTTATAACGTTGTCTGTAAACGATATACTGACAGCTTCGACAACATTAGGATAACAACCAAAGCAGATTGGCTATATGTTAGATATTGACTGCATCTTAAATGAAAAACTGCTTAAAGCCAGGAAGTCTGAATTTCTTTTAAAAAAGGACATTCATTTTTAGGAGTGTATGGTTAAACAATTGGTTCAAACAGCTGTTGACGAAAAACACGACTTGTAGTTAGGATGTTTCTTAACAAAGGAATCAAAGAAATCTTGTACTAAGACTATAGAATAAAAATATCCGAATTTAAAAAATCTACATAACTAGAAGCTGATACGTTCAATTAGGTCATCGGAGATATCTATACCAAATAGGCGAAGAAGATGAAATGCAATATTTGTAAGTAAAAAATTAAATGAAACTAAAAGACATGATATAATCACTGAACTAGAAATTCGATATTCTTGGTTATCCATATACAAGTAGTTACACCCTGTATACTAGGATGGCCCAAAAAAAGCAAAGCCGGAAATCTTATGCTCTCACCCCCTAGGATTATTGTATATCGAAAAAAAAGTACCCCTATTTTTTTATTTTGAAATCGGTCGATGTTTAGGGGTGCCTCAAAGCCCTTAAAGTTTCCCATGTATTTTATATGGGAAAAAATCACGTTTTCGTAAATTCGGTATAGAATCCTAGAAAATCAATATTTTTCAACCGGACTACTCTGTTTCTCTTCAGAAATATTCAGAGAATGACATCCAATAATTTATTTGTTAAATTTCTTATATTAACTATTTTTTACAGACCCGCAAAAAAACCCATAAATGAAAGAAACAGAAAAATCGTTAAAAAATATTTATTACTATTTTTTAATATAAAATATTTTGATAAATACATTATTGGATGTCATTCTCTGAACATTTCTGAAGAGAAACAGGGTAGTCCCGTTGAAAAATATTGATTTTCTAAAATTCTATACCAAATCTATGAAAAAGTGTTTTTTCCCATATAAAATACATGGGAAACTTTAAGGGCTTTGAGGCACCCCTAAACATTGTCCGATTTCAAAATAAAAAAATAGGGGTACTTTTTTTTGCGATATACAATAATCCTAGGGGGTGAGAGCATAAGATTTCCGACTTTGCTTTATTGTTGAACCACCCTACTGTATACAGATTAAAAAAACCAAAAAAACAAATTTTTTGCTTGTTCTGTATTTTTAATTTATACAACGAATACCATGGGCATACTGAAATTATAAAATACGATTTTCTCGAAAACTAAGCAGGAAGCGACCACATGTGATAAGGAAGATATTCTAAATCATTACAGCCCCCCCTGTATAGTTCCACCCTGTATAGTGCTCTTCTCAGATCAAAGAGCTTTAGAGTTTCTGTTCAGAGTTTAAGTGCAAAATTGATGAAACAACGTATCAAGCTTCAGGAGTACAGATTAGAGATGAAATAGATATAGAAAAGGGAAATAAAGTATAGTGGCTGACTTTTTATCCTAATATAGTTATAAAGGAGAAAGAATTACAAAATGGTTGTGGTAACTGCAATGAAAAAGAATAAGAGAAATAAAGAAAACATTGAAAATCATTGAAGATAGAGGCTTAGATAGATTAAGGAATATATAAATAGAAAGTACTAACGAAAAACTATAGGAAAATATGTATATCATCATCTATAGGAAAAGATTTGATTGGAGAATTTCATAAATTTTATGAACACTTCGTACCAAGACAAGTCATTGCATTTACATGTGATGTTACATCCGAAATTTGAAAAGGAAGTTAAAATATTGAGATGATATGGAATCATCTGATTGAAAATCTACTTGACGATTTGATATTTTGAAGTATTTCAAGACTACGATTAGATCGTAAAAACAATTATAATTATTTCATGCATTAAATAAAATAAAATGATAGACATGCTAGGATATTAGGTTTATTTAATCTAAAAGCTACATGTTAGGTTACAGATAGATTTATCAATTTTAAATAGAAATTATAGAAGGATGAATTTCATGCAGACGTAACCTCATTTTTTACATAAAAAGTTTGAATTTATAAATATAAAACGGTATATCAATCAGTTAGATTGTTTTCGTAGTAATACATGTTTTATGTAACTTATGTTGTATGTTTAGGATAGTTTATCCAATTTTTTTGAGGATTTTATCTTTCTTTCTTTATATTTAAACAAGTCTTTCTGTTTCCCATGCGACTGAATCAGTTTCGGGAAAATATTTTACTGGAAAAATGTAAAACGGGTCATTATTGTAATGTCTATAATAGTACATTTAACTAACAATCTCATGTATTTTAAAAAAGTGTGTTAATCTTTGTGAAGGTATTGGCTTTGCTGATATGCTACAACTTTTTCAAATATAGATTTTAATATATTATTTTACACCGTTGTTTGAATGCAGGCATTTGGAGGACTGTATGCTGAACAAGTTTGAGTATAGTTTGCTTTCATTTATGTTGTTATTTGTATGGAGTCTTGCAAAGCATCGTTCGATCTATAAAATGTATAAACGAATTTTTATTTTTGTTTTTCTTTTATTGCAAATATTTTACTATGTAAACTGCATATCTATGAGTTACCTGGGGTAGCCATGTAATCATTTTTTGTACAGATATAGCTGGAGTTTTCTTTGTAATTAAGTTTTAATGAGGTTTTTTGACCGTTGGTCGTTTTTGTTTGTCTCAGTCAATGTTGATTTTAGACTATAAGTGTCTGATGTTGTTTTAATCGTTATTTTGCCAGCTACATTTCCATCTTTTTAGATTTAAGATTAGTGCTAATTATGAACACATGTTTTTCGTTTGTGGCGTCACGAGCTTGGCGATTCGTTTTTATTTTGTAAAAATTTGATGGTTTATCAATTGTTTTCTGTAAAACATATAAAAAGGCCAGGAAAAATTAACAAAGTCAGTCGACAAAACGTATTTGAAAAGTCCACGTCGGCTCGTATAAGATTATCTAAAAATAAAGTAAGGTTATTGGCAAGCATATGATATTATGTTTGTAAACAAACATTAATAATATTCTAAGTAAATTGAGTAATGAATACCTGAATACTTAAATTAAAGATTTATTTTCGTTCTTCAACAATTATATGGAATTGTGAACAATTTTATTAAAATAAATTAAAGAAGATCTTTATTGATTTCCACTTTAACAATTTGGTTTTCGACCTTAAATGGAATGGATTAGCTGTTTGGAAGATTCCTACATTACCGATGGTACAATACTAAAGAAATTTGAAAGTGGATATTGACGTATTTTATATACAAAGTTGGTCAATTATTAATAAATTCAGAATTTATTTTTCTTATTTAAAAAATTTTTCAATAAAGAGTTGTAACAAATAAACAATTTAAATTTGTTTATAAAAATTTAATTTTTCATTAGAAAATTCATTTAGCAATTGTAAATATTTTTAACTGATAACCTTATTTGATGTCAGTTTGTTCAAATGGAGACCCCCAATGTTACAACTTAGTTACAACAACTATGTCAGGTTGATAACAAACATTTAACACATTTGAGCAAGCTCAAGGAAGATTTTCCATTTTTTTTTAACTTTTCTGTTTAAATAATTTTTTTTTATATTTCATTTACCTCATGCTCTATCGAATTAAACCTGAGTCAGTCTATTGGGAGAAAGAAGAAACTATCGGGGTGTTATATTTTTTTATTTATTAAATCCAACGTAGGTTTTGTTTTCTGAATTATCATTCAAATAAATTTCACCTCATATTTTTAATGGCTTGCCCCGAACGTGGACAAATTAAATATCACGTCAATATATTATAAAAATTTATATGCCGAAAAATGACAATGAAACTGAAGAAGGGATGGCAAAAACTGTACGGCATAGAAAGCATTATAGATAGTGGCAGTTGATTTATATGAATCATTGCCACAGGGAAGAACTGATGTGCAGTGCATATTTGTTATGAAAGACATATTTATCAGATACTAAAACTTTAGTCAAGAAAGATTTTGAAGATTTGTTACAAAAGTTAGAAAACCAGCAATGATCTTATTTGGTGATGGTACTCAATTTGCTAGCAATTTGTGGATTATAAAATTGTAGTTGGATTGAATGTGTAAATCAGCTTGACGTTTGGATAGTGTTGAAAATGAAAATACTGTGTATACACCTTACGAACGAATTAAAGAAGAATAATATCTAAGACAGATAAACCAGCTGCTTAATACTGATGTAATACTGATATGAGAAGAGATATAATGAATATCACAGCAGAACGAAGAAACAAAAGACTTTGATGAAAAGATTCGCCCAGAAAAGTAGTATAAACTTGAAGACAAAATGTTGGGTAAGACTCATTTGCGATTCTTACCAATTGACAGAAAAAAGAAGACTTTCTTAATATATGAAGACCTTTACAAAATACTGAAAGGAAAACATACAAACACCTATGAACTGAAATAGCTGAACAGTAACTTTTTACTTATATTTTAGCTTGTTATATTATTCTTAAAAACTTATTAACAGTTTGTTTGGAAAGAACCTTAATTCCGATTAAGTCCGAATCTTTAAAACTCTGAAATTATGAAAACTCGAAGCTCTAGATTTCTGAATACATTTTGAGGTTTCTGAGGCGTTACGATTTAAAACTTTAGATATTGCTAGATAAAACTAAAGACTTTGCAGCTATAATTTTAAACCTTGAATATTCTAGCTCTTGAAACCTCTACTTCAGACTCAAAGTGAATACCCCAAAATATTTTCATCTCTAAATACTAGTATTTGAACAACTTACTATCTGGTTCAGATTTAAAGGCTCCTAATCAGAAGATCCAAGAACTCAATAAGAATTAGTTGAAGTGATGCTTTTCCATGTGCTGCTTTTACAAAGTTAATATTAAGTATTTTTATACAGGACAGTGTTAGTTTTCTATTTGTGTCATTTTCCGTAAAGAATACAAAATAATGGAATCAAGATTGCATTCGTTACCCATAGCTCTTCTACGTTATAAATTAATTCTTTTGAAGTTATATACATACAGTCTGTAAAGTTTTGATTAATAATAATAATAATTACTACAACTCATAACCTGGAAACCAAGCCCCAGAAGCTATGAAGCTAGGAGCGGGAAGGAGGGGAGCGTTTTAAGCAGGATTTACAGTTTCTGTGGATATCTTCCACGCTATACCGCAGTAGTTCTTTATTTTTAAATCACTTCCCCGTCTGTTCTCCAATCTGGACGCCACATGTTGTTTCAATAAATGAATTCTTTGCAAATTAATAATACTTGAAAACATTCAGTTTTGACTGATTAAGGTGTGCACCGATGCAACCTGTGTGCTTTATATGCGGCTACATTCATAGAGAAAGTTTATTTTTTCCTGGGACCTCTGTGATAAAAACCTGCTGCGCAAGTGTTAAAAAGGTAATAGTAGTGAAACATTATTAATAATCCTAGTTCAGCTTCATACAGGGTGTCTCAGAAATAACGAACAATAACGCAAAGGATTAAAGAACGTCTGAGGTAGAATCTAAAACTGAAGAAAAAATCTTTACCTTGAATTTTTTTTTAAATTTGTAAAAAATTGCTTGCAAACTTTTTGCTAATACGATCCTGTTATATTTTGCATCAATTTGTTAATAAATAATAAGTCATCCAGCATCGAGATAGTCAAAACATTGTAAAGTGATACGAGCCCTGTCTCATTGAAGTTCGCACACTATTTCTGTTAAATGGCGCCTCGCAATGGATTTTTTTTGGTTTCTCGAAGTAGCTATTTCTTGTTGCTAGAGTAAAATACTGACCTCCTATATTATAAGTTATGTTGTTTTATTGTTACATTTCGTTGTGTATTTATCTTTCATATTTTAAAACAAGGTACATTCCACAATCTTTTTTCCAAAATTTCTTTTGGTCTTCAAGATGACAGTTTCTTAGTGTTAGAATAAGGTGTTGCTTCTGCACCTACTTCATGGCACGTTTTATAAAATCTTACTGAGGTGGTGATCCCTTTTACCGCCTTTTTGCGTCCGCAGCTCGATCAGAGTTGAAAGGGCAGCGTGAGGTAAAAACCATTCGATAGAATTTCATGAAACTTAACATGGTATAAGTGCACTCTAACAACAAGAAACAGCTCATGCGTATATCAAAGAAAAAATGCGGGGCGTTCTTTAAATAACAAAAATAGAGTGTGCTAACTTCAGTGAGACAGGGCTCGTATGTGCAGAGTTGAGAAGAAATTCGGAGAAGTCGATTTAAAAACACGAATATTGGTCAAGGTCAAGTCTTTATAAAAACTATGATATATCACCATATAATAAGCATTTTGTTATAAACTGCTTAGTTGCAAAAAGTTCCAAACGTTTGATGATAGTTCATGAAACTAATTAGTTTTATTATCAATAGCTTATTCGAAAGAGTTTTCTGTTTTAAATAAAATGGATAAATGGTAAAAATTGCTCGTCATTTAATTTAATATTAATTTACCTGATTTTAATAATCTTTATAAAAACTGTTCAAAATGTCGCGCATTAGACTGCAAACAAACTTCTAAAACGTCTACCGAAGTTTTGTCCGGCACGTTGAAGGTAATCGGCCCAAAAACAAATAAAGAATTTGGGTCAAATAAATCACGAGGGTGGCAATGTAAGTAATTTAACTGATAAGAAAAATATCAGGTAGGACCCCTTTTTAATTGTAAATAATAAGGCTAGTAGCAAAATCAATAAAATGAATATAAACATCTGTTGCCAAAGATTGTCCCTTTCCACTTATATCGCACGTCGCTGAAATTCTTAATAGCTAAGATTTTAGAATGTTGTTTGCAATCTGATGTTATATTATGTGTTAACCAGGTAGTGATTACGCGGTGACCTAGATTCTTCATTTGTTAGTTGAACGTAATTTTCTTATAAAGCCCAATGTTTTTTAAATTAAATTCAACCCCCCCTCATTAAATTCAAGCCCACAAATAAAAATTGCAATTTAATTTAATTAATTAGATAATTAGAATATTAAATGTTTTTTTAAAAATAAGGTTTTAAGCTGTTATTAGACCTTGAATTTATTTTAAAATAAACAAACTGCAACATAACCAAAATGACATGGGTTTCATTTACGAATTTCTTCAAGATCAACAATCTCATTCGGGTATTTTGCGACATAGACAAAATTGTGCTGTATTGACAAATTTCAAGTTCAACAAACTACAGTCGTCAGCATTATACATACGACAGAAGGAGAATATGGAGCAGAACGTGCAGGACCGGACTCAAAACTTGAACCTTAAATAACTTGGAAAGCTACTATTTTAGAAAATAAGTTATAGGAAAGATTTTCTCTAGACATCATCAACTATCTCGTATTCACGTATTGTTCGTTATTTTTGAGACACCATGCATAGTATATAATTTTTAATGCATCATTGGTGAAGATTGTGTCTTTTTCAAGAATTAGACAATACGTTTACTTTAACAGCTTCATGAAAATTAACTCTGTTAATTTCAATTTTATTTAAATATTTTTAAAGCTATTTATTTTTATTTATAGTTAGTCTATTTAAGGTCATGTTCTTTACGTTAAAGTGAGTTGTATTTTTTGAAGATTAAACCACATTTTGCATTTTCTTTTGTTGATAACATTTCGCATCAAACTTTAAAGTTACCTTAATAAGTGGATAACATTTTAAAAATTCCGTGTCCTTTTCATATCCGTATTTCGCAAACAATAACTCAATGACTATGACATTCCACCTCCATACACCTTATAAGATCGGCTAATGCAATTCCTCCACATTAATATCGGTAATAATAACAACAAAATAATAAATATTAGCGACAGTAGGTGGCAATCGGAGTTACACATATACTATTATGTTTTTCGTAGTCACTGATGTGTTTCTTATTATTTAATGCAAAAAAATAAAACCATAAAATGATATACATTAAATAGTAAGCTTCCTAATATTGCATCAAGTTGACTTTATTACCATACTTATTTAGTTTACCATTTACCAACTTTTATTATTTTAATACGGGTTCGTCAGCTATACCACCGTTGAAGTCTCCTAGACTTCAAACTGATATCAATGGTTTATTCGCTAAGTGGCAATAAACTCGTTGCTATAATGAAAACGAGTTAATAACACTCATTAAAAAAATGAAATTGGACAACAGAGAAATTAATAGACTGGAAAATAACAGCTTCATCTTTGTTGTTGTAGAAACTTTAAAGAAATAAAACATATCTCTGGTTTAAACTTATTACTTAAATCAATTTACACGCCTTTTATTTATCTCTAATAGTAAGTATACACTACTTATAAGTGTACACTACTTATAAGTGTAGTGTGTGGCTAATTTCTTAAACAAATTAATATTAATTCTAGAAAGTGTCATATTTATTAAAACTAAATCCGTTTAAGTGATTAACACAATAAGACATGTGGAAATCCGTGTGTTTTTTTGTATCGAATCCAGTCGCTGTTAAGACGCTATCGAAGGTCAATATATCAACGAAATTAAGTACCAGGAGTTTGATAATATAGGTCAACGTCAATTTGATCAGTTAATTATAATTCTCGCAACTTCACATCAGCAAAAACTTCAAGGAAACCTGGTTTTAATAACTCTAGTTCGCATTCAACCACTAGGACTTGTGAAATCCGTCTGCCTACACTACACCAAACTTCCTCTTATTTTTGGCTTAAAATTAATTTTAACTTAACTTAATTTTAATATCTAGTGTGCTGGATTTAAGTAGCGTTGATGTTTATATTAATAATTATTTAAATGTAATATAAATGTGTTTAAAGCTACAATCCTTTTTGTAGTCTCATTTAATAATTGAGTGAAGTTTAATTTGGCTATAAAATAAATTATACATATATAAAAAGGATCAAGTAGTGAACAACAATTTTCGTGATGATTGTTAATTAATAAACAATTCATGTTTTTAGAACTACGAAAAATAATATATCTTGTTGGTATATTGAATGAATGTAAAAAAAATTGAATCAATTTAATACAACTTTTAATACTTCTGGTGTGATATATATTTATTTGGAAGAAGTGATAAAGCCCTACAAAATCGAATATTTGAGTTAATTTCACCTGTAATCAGAAACTTATAATAAAGAATTGCTACAAAACAGGTATTGGTAGAAAGGTTTTGCTGTTGCTTTATATAGGTAGATATATTTTGGTGTAACGAGTAGAAATAGTACGAGGGTGGTTTGATAAGTCAGTGACTTTTTGAATAAAGATATTTATGTCCGATTGCATTATAAAGTACTGTTTATCGTATTGTTTTACGGCAGTGAACTGGCTTATTATTGTACTAGTAAAATAAAGTGGTAGTAGTAAAATAAAGTATATAGTAGTAAAATAAAGTATGACAACTGTATATTACATGTTAAATTTTCTTCTGTCAGGAATAGATATCAAATTTATAAATTGATTTTTTTGACAATTAGCCAATTTTAGGAATCGAACATAAAGCTTTGTATACAACTCTTACATAATCGGACCTTATAGACTCGCCCTTTTTATAGGTCTTGCTCGCTTCGCTCGCTCGGCCATAAACTGGGCTTATCTATAACGTCCTGCATTATGTACTTGTTACATAAATAGCTATTATTTCGGCAAATAAGCGTTTTATTTCTCAACATTGTCTCCTTTTAGCTCGATACATTTAGTCCAGCGCTTTTCCAATTTTTTTATTCCTTCCAAATAATAGGTTTTCTCAAGGCCCTCAAAATAGGCGTTTGTTTCAGTGATGACCTTTTCATTCGACCCAAATCTCTTACCGTCCAGCCATTTCTTCAGGTTTGGAAACAGAAAATAGTCATAGGGGGCTAAATCTGGAGAATATGCTGGATGGGGTAGCAGTTCGTAGCCCAATTTATGGATTTTTGCCATGGTAACTACACACGTGTGCACCCGTGCATTGTCTAGATGGAACAGCACTTTTTTCTTCGCCAAATGCGGTCGTTTCTGCTTCAAATCAATATCGAATCTGTTCAAAAGCTCTGAATAATATTCGCCGGTGATCGTTTTACCCTTTTCAAGGCAATCGATGTGCACCGCGTGCATCCCAAAAAACTGTGGCCATGACCTTGTTGGCCGACAGATCCACCTTGGCCTTCTTTGGTGCACGTCCACTCTGAGAAACCCACGGTCTTGATTGTTCCTTGGTCTCTGGTGTAGTGTGATGGATCCATGCTTCGTCTACGGTAACGAAACGCCGCAAAAACTCGTTCGGATTGCGGCTGAACATCGCCAAACACTCCATTGAAGTGGTCAAACGGTTGCGCTTATGGTCGAGTGTGAGCAATCACGGCACCCATCGCGCGGATAGCTTTTTCATGTCCAAATATTCATGTAAAATGTGATGCACCAGCTCAGTTGAGATACCTACAGCCTCAGCCACCTCACGCACTTTCATTCTCCAATGGTCCAATACCATTCCATGAATCTTATCGACGATTTCTGGCGTGACGACTTCTTTTGGGCGACCTGAACGTTCGGCGTCACTTGTGCTGGTACGACCACAACGGAACTCAGTAAACCACTTCTTAACCATTGAAATTGATGGTGCAGAGTCCCCATAGTATTTATCAAGCCTTTCCTTGGATTCGGTGATGGTTTTTTTTACGCAAAAAATAATGCTTAATCAGCACACGAAATTCACTTTTTTCCATTTTCGTTAAAATTCACGAGGTTGTTTGCTTTCAATGGCTGTCAAACACAAACTAAATGGCGCAGCCTTCTCAAAATTTTACAGTAGTCTATTCATAGATGGCAGTTGACGGGAGCAGTGTTGCATTTAAAGTTACTGCGCGGGAAACTCAAAAAGTCACTGACTTATCAAACCACCCTCGTACGATAGAATTTACCAAGTAAAATTTCACAGTACAGATGATATAACAATATGAGTAAAACTAAAACTAAACACGTATTTCCTTTTTAAACTTTAAGAACAATTCGCATGAACTTTAATTTGATCTAACTATTGACAGTTAGGTATCAAGTTTAATAATTATGATAATTTATTAATATTCAATACAAAATTACATTTTTTCTGCATCTAGCATCTAAACATCTAGAATCTACTATAAATCTCTAAGAAAAAAAGCCTAATTTTTGTTTAACAAAAAGTTGCTTTGGGGCGGTTAACAAAATTTCGTTTCTTTGTCTGCAACTACACATATGCATTAATTGTCTATTCCAAACAAAATGGGAAGTAACCATTAGCATTACAATAGTCAACATTGAAGAGAAGAAGAAAATGTCTACAAAACCAAAATGAAAAAACAATAATAATTAATTAATAGAATAACTAATAATTAAGCGAATGTCCGTTTTTATCAACAAAGTTAATGATGTCTATATTTCATCGTCTGATTTGTCATTTTTTGAGTTTAGAGTGCAAGTGAAACGAGCGACTTTCACTGCTAGCGATACGAATAAAGAGTTGGTGGGTAGGTGGTCGTAACTTCTGAAGGTCGACCACTATAACATGAACTACCTACCAGAAGAATTAGTCTAGTGCTTTTTTAGTGCGCTTAAAAATAAAAGGTTAATATTGAAAGGCATTCCATTTGAAGGTTCTCAAAACATAGGTAGTGCGTCTTTTAAAAATTTATTTCTCCAGGAAATGTCGAAATGGTCTGATTAATAGAATTATACATGCTTGATGGTCAGTGTTGATGTTGCAACAAACTAGCAGATCGTTTAAGAGAATATTTTATGTTTAGTTTTTTTGTAGCCATCAGGTGTATTTTGGTCCATGGATTTGTTTTCTTTGAAATTCAAAAGGAATAATAATTAGAAGTGTGTATGAGTATTTAAGCAATATCCTTAGTTTTATATTTTAAAAAGCCTTCGGTGATAAAAATTTACAAAACCGCTTCATTGCAAATTTGACATTAATTAGTACACGAACTACAATTCACTTTTGGTATTTGGGTAACTTGACACTTGAATACTTTCAATAGATGCTTTCACCGTTTAATTATCGATTTTGATAATTTTGAATGAAATTTTACGTTAATTTAATTTGATCCTTTCATTTTTTAAATGCTGAGCGTTTGGTTTTTAATTATAGGTTGAAATAATGCAATTCTTTGTTTTATAAATAGACAATATAACTATTAATAGACAGTTTTAATATTTAAACTTGGCTTATTATAGTTTTCCATATTAAGATTTAATTATGTTGCGAAAACGTTGTTTGTGACTATAACATCTGAAAATAATACTTCATTAATTAAAGGTCACAGTAGAACCAGCTGTAAATAACAAAAAAATATTCTGCTGCTTTAAAAAAGGACTGATTCAACTCCACATTTTTTGAAAATACTACTCTTTGACTAACTATTTTGGCTTACTGAATGTAAATAAAGAATTTCAGCAAGGTGAAAGTGAAATAGGACAATTTTTGTTGTTCAACTGTCAGTCTAATTCTACCCAGTTTGCAACTAAGATTCTTTGATGAATTTATTTATATTAATAGACATGCATAAAACACTCTGCTCGTTTGAGTGCATATGAACCCGTTTTCGTATTTTTGTACGTCAACGTATTTTTTTAATAAATCCTTTACATGAGGTTGTACTATATAGAAAATCTCGCTTATATCTTGAAAAAAAAGTATTTGAATAATTTCGCATTCTATCTTTTAATTTATAACATTTTATTATACATTTATTATTGAAATTTTATTAAAAATCTATTTACAACGTGATATCAGGTTTCGCATTTTGTGAATTATATAAAGAGTGTCGTTTACTTTCTGACAGTTCCATTGTTAACTGTCACAATTTAGTTGCAATTCACTTTATTGTGTAGAGTAACGATTGTTTTGAATCATCTTTGTCTTTTGTACACGCGTCTTCGTTTTTTACTTGGGGTTTTGTTTCACCCCAACAGATTGTTTTTGAGATCGCCTTCTGAAATACATTGAAATTGGCTTCACCAATTGAATGCAATGAAGATCTAAATGACTTGGGGAAACTATCAAGTAACAGCAGACATAATATAAATGATATGATAACAAGATTTAAAAAAATATATTGAAGTTGTTATTATGATTTGCTGAAGAAGAAAACGTAAGTGATAGTTTTAAAGTTGACTGAATGTATTGTACAAGGAAAATCAATAGAAGTCAATAATAACAATTAAGCAGTATTGATTAATCTTTGTAATACTCCTAGTAAGCCAAATGTTTTTTTAAATTTTATTCAGTTCTAAATCGACAAGAGTTTAATATTAGTAAAGTAGGAGTACGTTTAACTGTTATATTATTTATAGCTTTTGTTTTTATTATATTGCTATCTATATCATTAACAGTATTTAGATTAAACGTTCTAATTGATATACTTTTATGAGAAAAAAATGTATGAAGATTATTGTTGTATGTTTTCTATTAATGCCTTAATCACTTGTCTACTTTGACTAGCTCAGCTGTGTTAATAAACTGGAATCCTAACACAAGTATTAACATTTTATGGCAAGTTATAGACTTTGACAGCATTTAGCTTTCTGATTTTGTAAGTTACATTTTGACATTCAGTGTTTAGAAATTAACTTGTTTTATTATACATATATAACTCAAATCTTGGTTGTTATAAAGAACAGTAGCAAAAATCCATTTGCGTACTAATAATCAATTTGTTCATAAGCAACTTGCGGGGGGGGGGGGGATTTTGGTGAGCACAACAGTTTCGCAGTATCTTTTGATTCTGCACTACCACATTTGGCCAGATTGGCCAATTTTTGAAAAAAACCATCGTGCACCATTTGAACAAATCTGAACCAAATTACAAAATAACCGTTGGAGTCTAAGTACGTGCTAGATCTGTAGAGGAAATATACAAATTAAATTATTACATTGGATGACCTAACTGTGATCTTTTTTGTTAGATACGAAGATTGCAGGTTATTATTCTGATCTTTACGCCAGCAATAAAACTTTCTGGTTTTAAAAGAAAAAATTACTATTACGTCTATTAAGAAAAAATAATAGCAGGCGGGGATTCAATCTTTTTATTAAGGAGGGGTGTCACGATGCCCTTTTTTTACAAGTCCCTCGAAATCTGAAGGAATATCGTTAATCTTAGTATTTGTCGTTGATGGTATTATCAAAGCATTACTAGCATGAATTTCCCAGATTTCTTCAGCCAGTACCAACCAAGAGAGAAAGATACAGACACAAAAAACTGAAACACCCTATAGTTTTTCAAGTCCCTCCCTTCCCCTTCATCTTTTGGCTAGAAAAATTTAAAAAATCCTTTTGTATCATAATTTTATAACTGGATATTTGGTTCAAACTCCACGTTCCTAGCTCATATGATTTTAATGTTAGTAGCGATGATCTAGCTCATTATAAGTGTCGCGTTTGCGTGCCGGTTTCTATGGAAGCAGTCGGTGATTGTAAGCCTATATTTAGAAGTAGAAAGCTTTGATTAACACTTTATTCTAGTAAACAGGGCTGGGATCTATATAGATAGAAACGAAGTCTGCAAAACCATAAGAAAAAAAATAGTAGATTTGTTATTAGGATTAAAAGTGCCGCTTTGCAAATGTAAAAATTGCGAGTCAAACAAAGCTAGTTTTAGTAACTTTTGAATGTAGTGCACTCAATAATAGTTCGTATATATTCTAGAACGTTTTAAAAGATTCTTTAATGAAATAAAACACAGATTTCACAACTGATCAAGATTTTTGAATATATTTCGGAACAAAAATGGTTCAATAAGGCGCCTTGCCAGCAATTCATATAAGGCACAATAGATTTATTACCTGCCTCATCATCTACAATGAAAAAATATAGATTGTGAGATCAACAGATACACTAATTTTGATCAATTTAATTAGAAGAAGGTTTAAAAAAAGGATTTCGAGCAATAGGAACAGGATTTCTTGTTTGATACTTACAGAAACTTCCAACAATTAAATTTAAAATAAAATATCAGGAGCTGCAGAAATTAATTACGGTGAGCATCTAATAGCAACACTGATTCATGCGTTCACGCCAATGAGGCACAGCGTGATGTTGAAGTCTATTCTATATATTTAAAACAGAAGGCTCATTTTTTGTTCCAGTTCGTTTGAAAGTTTTACTGAGTCGATTTACGGCATTCTTTTTTTATATTGAAGTTTTCGCTGGTATATTAACTAACACTACTTAATATCTGTATTTCTTTAAGTTTTATATTTTTAAATAAATATATCTAAAACATTTATTTGGATACGCACGAGAACCACGATCCATTAGCAGTGCTTCACTTCCCAGTCTTGTTTACTTTTGGAACTATTCACGATTAGAAAATTTGCTGCAACAAACCCTATACTTGCTCATCGTCAATCATGAAAAGCAGATAAATTATACAACTATTATTGTTTTTTATAGCTGTTTCATGTATTGTTTAGACAAGAAAATCAATCATGAAATACTTTGCAAATTGTTGCAAAAATTGTAAATGACTAGGGCGATTATTATAAAGATTTCATATTGAACTTTATTGTATAGCTCAATTATGATTTTCTTGCCATTGTAACCTTAAAATGGAAAAGGCAGGGCACCTTATGCGATGAGAAGATGATAGATATGGAGCAAAAAGGAAATAGAGTGGAGGCCAATAACAGGAAGAAGATACCACGGAAGATCGATAACCAGATGGAGAGATGATATCAATAAGGTCGCAGGAACACAATGGATGGGAGCGACGGCAGATCGAAAAGCATGGCGACGACTGGAGGAGGTGTACATCCAGAGATCCAATATTTAAACGCTGGAGATGATGATTTTGCATTTAGAGTCCTGATATTTAAAACACGGTTTATTTTGGTTCCACTTCGTTTACGAAGTTCGAGTTCTATAAGGCTTTCGATTTGCTTTATTCTTTTTTATATCAAAGTTTTAAGTACTTTATATTTTTATTTAATTTTTATATTTTTAAAATCGTTCTTTTTTTGTAGTCTGTAGCGTTTTAATATTGTGATTTCTTAATTATTTATATTTTTAATTTAAAAACATTATTTGTAATCGATGCTTTTTAATATGCCAAAGAGCGACTTCCCACTTACAGCGCTTGGTCTGTTACGTTTTAGAACTAAACATTCACCATATACCTGCTTACTTACTACCCCAACAATTCTCAATCTAGTTTCATAGTATGTGGTGCATATTTACGAAATTCGACATCTGTGTCTGTCTCTAAGTTTCTGTTTTTTCAAAATTTTTAAGTTTTGACTGCAGGTTGGGATATTTGATAAAAAAGTAGAATAAGAATGTCTAAGAACTATTATTTTATCTCTTGAAAATTATCGACAAAGTCTAGAAATCTGCTATATTAAGCATATGATATGTGAATTCAATGTAGAATTCTATAGCAAGAATGGATGGTGTCGGGGAAGGAGTCTGAGGGTAAATTAGCAGGAGAGGGAGATAAGTCGGGGTGAGGGTAAGCCTGAAGAACCGAGTCTGAGGAAGAGATAAGTTGGTGCTGTAAGTCGGAAAAAGGAGTGAGACGAGGGAAACTAAGAGGGTAACGGTGTAAGTTGTGGTTGGTGGGGGGCGGGTTAATCGGGAGTGTTTATTAAATAATGCGTTCAAAAGTTCGTCTGAGAATGGTAAGCTTGCTATTTTTAACTGTTTTTGTTCGATTGCGTGTATGTAATACATGTTAATATTAAATAATAACTCTTGGAAACCCGAAGGATTGTAATTACACAACGATATAACTTTCGTTGTTCTGGAAGTCCTTCAATAAATTAGCCTATTGACCTTCATATTTTGACGGGATTTAAGTAGAATTAAGATTTACAAGTCTCAAAATTAGACTTTTAGGAAAAACAATTGCTTTATTTAAAGGTGTAGAAAAAGTCTACAATAAAAATTAAAGCATTACCACAGTGTAATAGCATAAAACTTTAATAAAGCTCAAAGGGTATTTGTAAAATTAAAATAAAAATAGAAAATTAATTAATTGTCCCAAAAGTTCAAATGTCTGACCGTTATCAAAACTTGATAAAGATTTACTTTTAAAAGTTAAACTTGTAGTTGGTACGAGGGTTGAGCTGAAAATTGTTAGTTATAAAAAGACCGTTGCATTTTTTAACAAAAAATCTTTATTGTTTTTCAAAATAATCTCCATTCAGACTAATACACTTGTGCATTCTTTGAAACCACTTTTTAAAACATTCGGAAAATTCATTTTCTGAAAGGTCCTCAAAAATTCTTTGAAATTCTGTAACTGCTGCACCTGCGCTGGAAAATCTTACCTCGCATCATTTTTTTAACAGTTGGAAACAAAAAAAAGTCGCACGGCGCCAGATCTGGGCTATATGGAGGATTAGTTACCAATTGAACTCCCGTATCTTTCAAAAAATCCAATTTTCTGGCAGCAGTGTGGGAGGATGCGTTGTCATGATGGATTAAGATGTTACGCAAACCGGTCCTTTAATTTTTTCTGTCTGTAATTTTTCAAACATGTGGTAAAGCCACTTCGCAGTACCATTCAGAATTAACAGTTCTGCGATTTTCAAGTGGAATAACAGCAACAGGACCACTTCGGCGGAAAAAACAGCAATCATTTTCTTATTGATGCTTCTGCCACGAATTACTTTTGTGGGCAAGTCTTCATCTTCGAATACCCAAACACTAGACTGCTGTTTAGTTTCAGGGTCGTAACTGTATACCCAAGATTCGTCACCAGTTACAATGTATGCCACTTGCTTGGAAGCTCCTCCGTCAAATTTTTGCAACATAAATTTACACCAGTCTACTCGAGCCTGGTTTTGACTTTCTGAGAGCAAATGCGGTATCCAACGGCTTGCTAGCTTTCTTACCCCAAGATGTTTATGCAAAATGGTATTCACCGCCGAGGATCCAATCTTCACTACCTCCTGAATCTCCCTATAAGTAATATTTCGATTGGACTGAATCAAGCTTGCCACACGATCAACATTTTCTGAACAGGCAGCTTCCGCAGGTCTTCCTGGTCTTGCTTCGTCTTCTAGTAGCTCTCGCTCTCGCTATAGTCGTAGAAAAACATAGCTCTAAAGGCAATTCACGGAATGCTCATCTTAAATGAATTAAAAATGCACAACTACTTATCTTACAAAATTAACTACGTTTCACAAGGAAATCGGAACGTTTGACAACTGTGGGTAACGAATGTCAACTAATGCGACATTCAATTGCTGCAATTGTTTCTAGCCAATTGAGCTTCCGTGGCCTGCTACTAACTACACAGCCACACAAAAAAAGTGTCCGAGCCAAAGCACCTGACCAGTATATTCCCATGTAATCTTAAGCGCTGAATCCGAATCCGGGGTCAGAATCACCGATTTACCTCAGGTTTTGTACATAACCTCAAAAAATGAGCAAAATGATATTTAACGTAAAAATTTGAAATGTCCTCCTATTCTCATGTATTTCGATGCGCTGAAACCGGATATGATAATGAAAAATTCCTCTAACTAGCCAAATCAACGCTTTCACTCCATTTCGCGGAAAAAATTCATTTATCGTAAAAATTTCAAATATCTCCCTATTCTCATGTATTTTGATGTGCTGGAACCGAATATGATGATGAAAAATTCCTTCAACTAGCCAACTCAACGCTTTCACCCAACTTCACCCCCCATTTCCCCCTATTCGCGGTAGAAAATTCATTTATCGTAAAAATTTCAAATATTCCCCTATTCTCATGTATTTTGATGTGCTGGAACCGAATACGGTGATGAAAAATTCCTTGAACTAGCCAATTCAACTCTATCACCCCATTTCATCACCATTACACCCCCATTTGGGGATTGTAAATTGGATATTTTTCACTATTCTTATGTGTTTTGAGGCGCTTACGAGTTTCTAAAACCGAATGGATGAACGACTTTTCATAATTTAACAATTTTCTACCCAGTGATTTTTTTTGCCAAAAGGAATCTGTTACCACGTGGAGGTGCCCTGGTCATAAATACGAAAATCTTAAAAAAAACTGATACTACGACCGTTTGAAAGAATTAGATAAACCGAGATATAACTTAATGCAGTGAAAAAATTTTGGCTTCTTGAGCAAAGTCTCATAAGCGATTTTAGTCGGGTAATCAATATTTGTTAACACGTTCGCTGCAGCATGAACACCCGGGGGTCCATGACGATGCTTTTCTTTAATTTTGAAATATTTGAACCTTTAGAAAACAATGTCAAAGTTCTTCTGCTAAAGAAAACTATCTAAAATTCAGTTAAATTGTTGCTACCAAATATTGTTAAATTATGGAAAGTCATTCATCCATTCGGTTTCAGAAACTCGTAAGCGCCTCAAAACACATAAGAATGGTGAAGAATATCTAATTTACATTCCTTCAAATGGGGGTGATAGCGTTAAATTGGCTAGTTCAAGGAATTTTTCATCATCATATTCAGTTCCAGCACATCAAAATACATGAGAATAAGGGGATATTTGAAATTTTTACGATAAATGCATTTTCTACCGCGAAATGGGATGGAGAAATGGGGTGAAAGCGTTGATTTGGCTAGTTAGAGGAATTTCTCATCATCATATCCGGTTTCAGCGCATCAAAATACATGAGAATAGGGGGACATTTCATATTTTTACGTTAAATCTCATTTTGCTCATTTTTTGAGGTTATGTACAAAACCTGAGGTAAATCGGTGATTCTGACCTCGGATTCGGATTCAGCGCTGAAAATTACATGGGAATACACCGGTCAGGTGCTTTGGCTCGGACACTTTTTTTGTGTGGCTGTGCTATTATAACAGACCATCCCTCGTAACTCCCATGAAGTGATTATTAATAACAAGGAATAACTACATTTGACCAAAAATATGCTAAGAAAAACACAAAAAAACATAAAATAACAGAAACAACCAAAAGGTTCCAAGGGATAAATAACAAACAGCGCTTACAACAGTTTAAATAATAATTAAAGGTACCATACAATGATTATAATAAACGAAATTAACATTAATAAACAAACTATCGAATAACTGTAGTTAAATAAAAGAATATAAACTTGTTAGTTTAAATAAACTAAATAAATAAAGATTTCCTTTTTTTACAACTCTTGAAAGTAAAGATAAACGTAGAAAAACATTTGGGATCGTCACAATTGAATAGAATTTAATTTTTCCACCATGGATTAAAAAGTAGTTTTTGACTTGGATCAAAATTAATGACAATTCATAGAATATTGAGAGTTATGTAGAACTATAATGATAGTTAATAAAACAAAGGACTTTTAAGACTCTGGAGAGAAAAGCCTTTTTGTTCAAACCAGTTTGATGCGAAGATATTTGTTTAAGAATAGTTTATAGTAAAATTAAGTTATGGTGTATAGTAGTTATTTTAGATTGTTTGGAATTTTGTTTAATCGATACTTGGAATTAAGTAAATGCATTGCTATATAGCAGTTTATTACAGAATAAAGTATCCTAGATAGGATTATTGCTAGGATAGTATAGAGTATCTATATAATTACAGTCTCTTTAGTTTCAAGCCCCAATTAAATACAAGGTCGCTAACCAAATGTACATATGTACAGTCATATGATGACAAAATATATTATCTATGCAAATATTTCTGCTCTTAATTGATTACGCCCTACCAAATAAAGAAAGAGAAATTGCTATTAAAACAAAAAAACTTTCAGTTTTTCATATCTTAATATTACCGTTAATAAATTTCCATTTCAAAAGTTAACCGGATTTCATCATGAAGCTGTAATATTTCACTAATTACGCCTTTTGCTTAAGATTAATATTTAGGTTATGATAATAGCTTTAAAGTTTAATGTGCTTTTTTTAAATAAAAATTCAAGACATGAAGCAGAACCATAATTACAGTAGGAATTTCATGAAAGCATACACAAACTATAATTTTCTATGGAAGCTAATTTTTTCATGCTTGCATTGTATAAATAACAGTATACTATTTGTTAACTCTTTATGCCTTTACAATTTTTTTTATTATTATTAAATTAATTCTTTGCGCGTGTTTTTTTAATACTCTAGATAACAATATTACTTTAATTTTTATATATGTTGAAGCCTCGAATTTCATTTATTTTAAATTCCAAACGGGAAATAAAAATAAAGAAAATATAATATAATTTTTGTATTGCAATACTATATCTTTGGTTATACTTTCTACAAAATCCACTAGTATCATCAGTAGAAACGAAAGTTATTTTGCTTAATAATTTGATAACAAATTTTTCGCAGAGACAAATTCTATCAATAGTTAGTTAAATATTGCATCAACATTATCACAACAAGAATACATTCACACGAGATGCAATAAGGTGTGGTTAACATTCCGATCAAGTTGACGGACTAGGGAAAGTATAGCGGACCCTGACACACTTCCGGTAATTTTCGAGATATTAGTTTTAGTTCAATTACCTATTGAGATCATAATCTGTTATATTAATATCCATTATGGACTCTACAAGTGCGTGAAATCGTGGATATTCCTATTGTTAGAAAATTCTATGGTTCTAACTTTTATGATTATTGCGTTGGCTTCATGAAAGTTAGTTTTGAATTGAAGAATAACAATTAGGAAAATTAATATGAAGGAAAATCTATCATACTGTCTAGTTTATTAGAAAAATCAATATTTTTACAAAATGAAAAATAAAAGTTAATTAAGTTAGCAATAATTTTTGACGATGCTTTCGCAATCAACCCGAATAATAAAGTAAAAGTCACAGGACTTACTATAGCATTTAAAGTCGCAAACAATTTTTTTGTATTAATTTATTCTTACAGTCTTTTTACAAGCGATAACGTTAATTACATTTAAAAGGTTTTCTTTGAAGGAGAGAAAATTGGGTATGTAAATATTGTTAAAACATGACAGTTTTACAGTTGATTTTAAGATTTCTCCTTAAAATTAAAGTGTGTATGACCTGATCTTTTTTTTGGCCTACTAATGTATTCGACAGGTAACATAATCATTACATCTTTTGATACATCTTCACTTACATGAAGTAAATTGTTCAGAAATATACAACACCCCTTTTAAAATGCTGGGGATTAAAGATTTTTAACAAGTCGATGGGTGATCTTACTAATATCGATGTGCTCTTTCGAATGACCCCAGAATGGAACCCCCTGATTCTCCCTTGTAGGGGGTAAGGGGGGAAACTTTGAAAATTCAAATGGGAACCCCTAGATTTTATTGCATATTTAGATTCTACTCATCAAGATATGAATAATTTATTTGAAACATTTTTTTATCTTGGCAACAGGTGGCGCTGTAATCGCGAAAAACGACTTTTTGCATTTTCCGCCGTCTCTGGCATATTTACAGGTGCAAATAAGTTTTTCATATTTTTTTTACTAAATAGTGATGAAAATACTTTGCTAATGTGTACTTTCATGAGAAGAAATTTTACTTTACAGTGAAGAACGCAAATTCTCTACCTAAGGTGTTTTCGACAAACGGATTTTTTTCTAACGTTGTACGTGATAACAATATTTTTTTGCCTTAAATGTTGTTAGAATGTATTCCATTATAACAACATTTTCCAAGATTCTACTGGGGAAGATGCTTTTACTTCAAAACATGTCAAGTTACAAAAATCTGAGAACTTCTGAGAAATCTGAGAACGAGAATTTCACTTTGTAATTCACTATTAAATTTCGGTGGTTATCTTTCTTTTATCGTATAGCAATGAATGATGAAATATGGATATCTCATCCACTCAGGCCGTAAAGTAAGAATAATTTAAACGAATAAAATTTTAAATTGTGAAATAAAAATTATTTATTTGAACAGTTGATTTTCAACAATTACATACTATTTAAATAGAATTGCGAAGTAAAGAATTGTAGCAAGTTATTTTCTGTTAAAATTAAATATTAAATTAGTACGATTTAAATATCATTTTGCCATATCGTCGTCATTAATGCAAAGGGGCGTATCTCGAAAAATGGCAAAAATGAGATAATGACACACAACGCTTCATCTTGATATTGTCTATAACATATTATACAATTACAGCCTAATTGTCTACTGATTAGAAGATATTATTTAAAAAATTAGGACCTAACTCCTAAATTAAAATATTTTTTTGTCACAAACAGGCGTATTTCGTCATTGTTTTCAATGCTTAGAGGTTTTAATTATTGCATAGTACGTATTCTGTTGTAATTTTAATTTCGTAAACTATTTTTGTACATTTTTAAAAACTAATTCATTCATTATTCTTTATTTAATAAGTTTTTAGCTGTTTATTGTTTTTGATTTTTATATTAAAATATTATGTATAAGTTTAATTTACTCTTTTATTTACATTTCCACAAATACTAACAATTAATAATATAAATTCTTTAAAACCGTTGTTGTTTATTTTTAAACATAATATTTCCTATTGAGGCGTATCTTCCTTCAGTGGCATATTTATGATGACAAACAGGCGTATGTCGTATTTGCCCCTAAATAAAAAAACTTGTTGGTGTAGAAAATAATTATCATTATGCCATTAATTTACCTGTTGCTAGTTGCAACATTTCAGAAAATTAAGTTCATATCATCCGTAATAAAGTTTTTATAAGCATTGAAACTTTGGTAAAAACTTTAAACAGCTCTCCTGTAAAGTTGCTAAAACAGAGTTACGCCAGTATGCATTGATGGCGACGATATGCAGAGCAGATTACAATTTAGAATGTTTTATCGATCATTTGTATTAATTACATATGCTTAAAATAAATATTCAGATAAAGATTAAGCAATATCTAAATAAGTAGACGTTAAGGTTAAAAACGATCTAAAAATTTCAGAAAAAAATTGTTGTCGCGTACAACACAAGAAAAAAATCTGTTTGTCGAAAACACCTTAGGGAGAGAATTTCCGTTTTTCATCGTAACGTAAATTCTTTTCTCATGAAAATACACATTAGCAAAGCTTTTTCATCACTATTTAGTAAAAAATATGAAAAACTGTTATTTGCACCTGTAAATATGCCAGAGACGGCGGAAAATGCAAAAAGTCGGTTTTTTGCGATTACAGCGCCATCTGCTGCCAAGATAAAGAAATGTTTCAAATAACTTATTCATATTTTGATGAGTAGAATCTAAATATTTCCATAAAATTTAGGGATTCCCATTTGAATTTTGTTCTTTATGGCGTCATTATATAGAGTACATCGACGTTAGTAAGATCACCCATCGTCTTGTTAAAAATCTTAATCCCCCGCATTTTAAAAGGGGTGTACGGGTGGTCTGGACCACCCTGTATACCTTACCTATACATCAGTGGCGATTACATGTGTCTTTCGATTACATGTGTAATTATAAAAACTAATTACATTGTCTTTTATAATTTTTATTGCTACTTTTACCGGAATGTTCAATATTTAATTCCGGTTTAAGACGACCTTGCTCTTTTATATAACTAATTTTTCTTGATAAGTATATTTGGAGAACTTTCAGTTAAATTAAACTTGATGACAATTTTTGAAATATATTTAATATAGTATTTAAAATAAGGGTAGGTTTTAAGCGCACTTTATTATAAGGATTTTGAGCATTAACACGATTGACTTGCGCAGTAAAATATTATATAGGTACAATAAATAAAAAATATATATTAAATAGGTTATTTAAAGTTAGTACGAACTAGGTTAATTTTTTTACACATTAAAATAAAGGCGGCTTAAATACTACTATTTACACCAAACAGTCTTTCTAGAAATTCTATCAAGTAATCCGTTTATTAATTAGAATATATTAATTTTTAAAGTCTTGTATGAAACTAATCAGGCTTATGTGAGTTACAATGGCACCAAAGGATGAGTACAAAGCCGTCCAATGATGTGTATATATTTGTACGATGAGAAAATAGTAAATTTCATCATGTATATCCAAAGCATGAACGTTATCGTTCCTAGATCGACTGAAAACAATTTCGGCGACTACGATACACTAATTAACAGTGCAAAAAATTTAAAAATGTTTTTTGCATCTTGTGGTACTATATCGTACCACTTAAGTAACTTACTTAAAACATTCATTTTGCCAACTTACAGAATATTTACCACAATAAGAGAGAAAGAGGAAAAGGAAAGGAGGGGTAGGGTAAGGAAGAGGCAAGTGTAGAAAATGGATGAAAATATAGACAGGAGATATAGTTTAGCTTTTTTAAACAATTTCTGCATTCTTTATAAAAACTTCTTACAATAGATACAGTACTGAATCTGTGGATAAACGCTTTTGACAATGGTTTGAAAAACTGGCTTATTAGTTTTACCCATCAGCCATTCTGACTCTATGATTGCCCTCAATCCATAATACATAATCATGAAAATAAGTCGCCCATAATAAATGTCCGACACTCTTAAATTGAACATAAACTACACCGTTTACATAAGAAGACATACGTAATGCAAACATAACGTATACAAAAATCTATAATGTTCATAAGATAAAATACATAAATAACATGCCTAAATAAAATACGCGACCGTAAACTTACAAGTTAGTTAATAGATTATCAAGACAGAAGCGGCGAGTTTCGGGGGTAGTAGTTTAGGAGGCAGCATGAGTCCAAGATTTTGTTTAACGTGACCCACCCCAAGCAGCATCTAAGTTGCAGTAACTATGATCGGAACTTTGATCAAGTTGCTGTTACTTAACTACAACTAAACTTATAGGTATAAACTTTATAGGTTTACTTACTTCAGTATGGAATATTTTAGTAATTATGTCGTTGTTTCTATTATTTACTGGAACTATGTAGTTCCACTACTTCTAAGTAGCTTTTAAAGTATGTGGAACAGTATTGCCACTTCATATAATTACTTTAAAGTCTTTGCAACTTTAAAGTGGTATTATGAGTGTAGTAATAACTTGCCCGAAGCTACTGTAAAGTTTTTAAAACTAACTTAAAACTTTATTGTAAGAGCTGTCCGTACGCACTGGTGGGAATGAGGATTCCTATCCACCCTCTACTAGCTCTCTAGGCTAGTGCCGGAGCTATCTACGTGCTCACCCGTCGTGTGGTTCGTCTCTGAGGAAGTCCGATCATTCCTAGTTCACGAGTCCAACCTCAAGTGCAGCTGGGACTAGGACTCTGCCTAGGATATCCCAGAATTTAGCCCCTTCTCTCCGCCCTAAGTTAAGGCTTGGTGAGCCCCGACAGAGCTCCGTTCGACTCTACATAAAAATAGAGATTCGCCCAATACCCATAAAAAAGAGAAGGAAATAAAACAGTCATGAAAACAACATTATGTTACATTCGAAACCTACATATTAAAATAGTATGCATAACCTTATATTTGGTCAGCCATGTTGAGTGCTGGTTCTTCCAGCTCATGGCATAAACTAAAACTGTTTTTGCTTTTTTTATTCGTAAGTACGATGTCGTCATTCTTTGTTGCAGTACTTTACACTAAAGCATACCATCTTGAACTTTGTTAGGTATTGCGTTGATTGCTGTCTACACGTGAAGTGCATTCATTCTCTTTTAACGTACACCAATCCGTCAGGTTTATTTTCGAAACGGTGATTATTATTAATGCTGCAATTATAAGCTGCCATTTCATTAAAAATAGTAAATTATGTACTTTTAACGCTTTAATATGATTATTTTTACCATTTTGCTTTTCATAATTTAAATAATTTCATAAATTTATAATTCAAAGTATTTCATAACTTAGTTTGAGGTTTTACCTCAAACTAAATTATGAAATACTTTTAGTATTGTAAATTTTGTAGTGCGGGTTTTACTGAAAAGGTATTGAATTTTTGTATTCTTGTGTAGTGAAGTAATTCTTTATTTTAAAAGTTAAGATTAGGTTAATTCGCAATTCTATTAATTTGCAAATTTATGGTAGTCATACTTCTACAGTGGGAATATTTTAAATAATAATTTAGAGAATGCGTTTCTATACCTTAACATTTCTGAAATTGAATCGCTTGTTCATTATGCTACAATGGCTCAAGTTTGGCATTTTAAAAGTTATGTGTAAGCTCGGTTAGCAAACATAGGTAGTGTTTTTAAATACAATCTACGTTAATGTTACTATAATAATAATAATAATAATAATAAAGAAAAATAAATACAACGTATTTAGAAAAAGTAAGTAATTAAATACAATAAAAAAGCTACGAGCGCTTTAGAACTGATAATAATAATATTATTTGCTATAGCAGTAGTAGCAAATAATATTATTATCAGGGCCAGCGGTAGACGAGTGGTGTCAGTGCATCACTCGTGTTCCAAGGGTCGTGGGTTCGAATCCCATTTGGGGCGACGGGATTTTTCTAACTGGAAAATTCCGCCACCTCAACTATGGGTGTGTGTATTCGTGTTGCATGTTAGATGGGGGACAGGTGACCTTAGTTGTTGGTTCCACCGTAGTGTAACGTGAAATAAAAAAAAATAAAAATTATTATTATCAGTAAAACTATCGATTATTTTATAACAGGTTATTAGTTATAGGATAAAATTAGGGAACTAGAATTTGCTGCTAACAGTCTCTTAATAATGCATTTACGCTCGCGAGCAATGCAAATAATGCAATGCACCAAGCCATGTGCTTCAATAGCAACAGGCATGTAATAGAAAAACGAAGCTTCCTATTTTAATCTATCTTAACTTAAAAATATCTATTTACTACCTACATTTGCTTCCTTTTTTATACAGAACGCCATCATTTTATGTAATCCATAGTGCACCTTCTTTTTATATTAATTCATCCTATGCGGAAAACTAATTACAAAATAAAATTTATGTAAAATAATGATTTTCATTAATAATTAATCCTGCATGCAGAACAATGTTTTTCTAAATGGAGAATCTAAGTAGAACGTGCAATTCAAATATTTAAATTTATTTTATTAATTGGTTATTAAATGTAAATATATTTAATGCAACTTTTTTTACAGGTCAGTGGAACATATTTTGAATGATAATCATATCGATCGAATTCGGCAACTAATAAATGTTAAAAGTGATAATACTGGTTTATAACTTTAACCTTTTTAACTTTTAAATCACTTTTAAAAGCAACTTGTGGTTATATCAGATTTAGGCTATTTTATAGACAGTCGATGTGTGCATGTAGTTACTTAAAGATTGGGCACAAAAGTGAATTACATTGACTGATATGAGCATAGCAAGTTATCCTAGTTTGGTAAATTTATAATTAAATACCATGATTTCTTGTATTGGAAGTTTCGAGAAAGTTTACATAAATAGAAGTTCCTTAGCAAAACCAAACTAAATCATGCTAAATTATGAAGAACATGTAGATTTTTGATTAGATTTCCGTGAATAATTAATTACATTATATCCTCACACTGAAGATATGGGAAAGTAAAAGTTCCTAATAAAAACTACTACTATTGAGAAAATATTAGTTAAATAATAGTGTGCTTCCTGCGGATCTTCAAAGGTACCTATTAATTTATTGCATCTACGCCTATAGGAAGCCACATCATCTTAGAATTAATTAGTACCTACGTATTATAGTAATACAAACGCAGCAAAATAAATATGGATGCAACGCGTAGGCTATTCATTTTATATTAATGGTAATTAAGACATACGTACAATGGCGTACCCAGCGAGGGGCGAGGGGGCAGATGCCTATTTTATAGTAATATTCTATTGAAATAATTTAACCTACGTTGTCCTGGCATATTAAAATGAATTTCTGGAAATTTAGAAAGGGTGAAATAATTTTTGGAACTATTTTATAGTAGTATTCTAGTGAAAGAATCTAACTCACATTTTTACTTACTAACCTTCATTCATTGTCTTCAAATATTAAAATCGATTCATGAAAATTTAAAAAGGAGGAAATAATTCTTGCAACACTTTTTTTTCTATTAAAAGGTTTTATTTTATAGTAGTAGCAAGGGCGTGCAATGTTACGCTGTGACGATTTCAGGAAATTTTAAATTACAAATATGTAGAATGTTAGGATTTCAAACATTGAAAAACTGAAAGTGCTAAAAATTTATTACGATGTTCTAAGGTCCGAGAGAACCAAGAATGACTTAGAATTTAAAAAAAATAAGGTCCCTGTGTATCAAACATCAAGATTACATGGCAGCAATGTTTCAATTTTTCATTTCAAAAAGTCGACATTTTAAAAATTTAGAACCGTCAAGATCAGAATTTCAATATTTAAGTTTTGGATGTGTCAAAGTCTCATCAAAACCTTATCTATCACATTATTAATCTTATAGTGGACTTTCATTGACTTTGTCAACGTCTAAACCAAGAACGTTGGTACAAATAAACGAATAACAGGACGATTGCTGGTTTAAAATGCCTATATTGAAGTTTATAAGGTTTCTTCCTAATCTATTAAGGTTTCCCCTACCATGGATTTCTTTCTGTAATATCTTATAAAGGATTCTCTTCAATTGCTTAATACTGCTAGCAGGCAACTTCCTGTTAGACTTAAGAATCAAGCACTTTTATCTTCCTTTCATTTTACCTTTAACTGCAATGGTTTTAATCTTAAAATTTTAGATCTCATAACTGTCTTTCTTAATGATTCCTACAGACATTAATTCATGCCTTAATTTGTAAGGGGTGCAATTTTTAAACATTTGTTCTTACCACAATTTTAGAGCTTTATTTAGTATTTAAAGTTTACTTATAATGCAGACAGATTTTTACTGGAATCTGACTTTAGTTTTAATTCTCATTATTCAATTTTTCAATCATAGCAGGAATTCCTAAATTGTATTTTATTTTTTGCCATAGATTAGATTGTTCAGTATGATTGCATTGTTTTAATATTGTTAAACCATTACCTTCCGGCATAACTGAAATCGTGGAAAGAACGATATTTTAAAGATGAGTAAATCATTTTTATTATTTGAATTAATTTCCGTTTTGTTTTCTTTTTATTATTTTACTTGTTGCTTAATTGAGTTTTTCTTTTCTGCTCTTCCCGCTAATTTAACAATTAACTAGCGGAGTCTTGTACTTTAATATGGAAAATTTTTGACATTTTGGTTATGATAAACTAGTCTATAGATTGATAAAGTAGACATCCAATTTTTTGACTGGGTCTAGTTAAGTCTCTTGTGGTAACTGTACTAAAAATGAATATGTTGTTTGAAGCTTCAGAAACATTAGTATTTCGTTACAATGTACCAGCGACTTGAATAGGTAACGTCTTACGATACGATCAAAGCAGGATCTTTCATCACGAGCGATGCAATTACAACAAAAAACTACTACTACTAATAATTTGGTACCCATTGCTCCACCAGCTGGCTTTCGTAATAGAATGTTCAAATAATCATTATCATTCAGATATACTTATTATTTATTCACATCATCTGTAGAATTAGGGGAAATACTTGTAAAGGCAGAGTGTACGTATGTTAAACTTTCACTAAAAAATTTGTCTTATTTATTTAAAATAGAGTTGAAGTGCCTATAGATTATCTTCGTTATCTACTTTAGCTAATAATATTTTTCTTCTTATGCTTGAACTATTTTAATATGGGTTTAATAAACAAGGCCTTCACTTTCACTGTTACTCTATGCTTTTTTTATTTATAAGATTTGCCTACGTTTATGTGTTTCATTATTGATCTCTTTATTTAACATCTACTTTCTGAGTTTTACGTTGCTTAGGTGAATAGCTTAACTTTATAAAGATTTAAATAATATTTATTTATACAAGTAGCAAAAAGTAAGCGTGTAAGTGTATAGTTTTGATAATTAAAGTGACAACTTGCAGTTGTCACTTTCATGTCATCAAAATGTAAACTTTTGTAAAAAGTTGACATTTTAGTCGACAATTACAAAATACATATTATGTAATTAGGAGATCAAGCGATACTTTAAATCCGAGAAGATGTATTATAACGCCGAGGAGCCAGCCGAGGTGTTATAACATCTTCGAGGATTTAAAGAAGCTTGATCTCCGTATTGCATAAGTTGTTTTATTTTATTTCGTATTTCAATCCTAATTTCTCCCTTTTAAAATTCATCCGAATTTATTGTGTAATGAAACAGGTTGCCTTGTCTGTGTCATCATACGAGTAACCAAGGAGATAAAAAGTAGCCTGTCACGTATGTCTGTTATGCAACATCGAATGATTTTTACGTTGCCAACAACAACGGAGATTAAGAACGTCTTGAACTCCGGTGTCATTGACAACGGAGATTAAGATATACCTTATTTTATTAATTGTAGTATATAAACAATTGTTTGAAATATGAAATGAAATAAAACTATTTATTAAACTCTAGCAATCGGTACAAAATTTAGAAAAGGATTATGGGATTATGGGAAAAAGAAAACAGGTTAAATATTAATTATAATAATAAAGGAAAACGAAGGGACCTATGATTCATTTAACAAGACTTTAAATTACTTATCTACAATTCAATATATATCAAAAGGAGATTATTTAACCATAATAATTTTTAAATAATTAATGAAGAATTCCACTATTTCAGATAAAAATAATATTACAACTAAATAATAAATCATCTGCCACAAAATTAAATAGCTTACACTTAAACAATTGGTAAACAAAATATAACTTTTATATTACTAAATTTAAAAAATATGGTTCTGATTATTTTCCTCCAATTAATTTGTAAAGAGAGCAAGCGTGGTTTAGTATTTGAGTTTAGTTTTCTCTTGTGTAAAGATCATTGAATTTCTTTAACTAAAATATTCTTCTTTTAATAATTAATTATAAGATCAAGTTTAAAAAAAATCGAAATAGAGATTTAAAAAACTGGAAGCTAATTGACGTTTACGATTAACTAAATCATCAACATCTTATGAAAAGCCATACAACAAGACGTTTAAGGGTAGTAGATATACTAATAGACTTGTCACCAAGTAAACTTTTTTTTTGAAGAAAGACGTTTTGCTTTACTACTATTGCTAAAACATTTTTGCTTTACTGGTTTAATTAACCACCAAGCCGAAACAAACATTTTGTATATTAATATTATTTAAATTTTCAGAAATTTAAAGAATTAAGCAAGCTTTTTTGCAATATCTTAAAGATAGTCCCAGGACAGTAACCAGGAATATTCCGTAGTTAAATTATATCTGATATTTATTTTTATACTTTTAACTGAAATTTATGGTCTTAATAGTTACATTTCATTGAGGGAAAGGTTTTTTGCGATTTTGGTTTAGACTATATTACTTACCTTAATTTAATATTTTAGATTCTCTTTTTGATTTTTGATTATTGAAAAATAAGTTTAAAAAATTGTATGTGTCTTCTTTTTGATTTAGATGTAAATAGTAATAACCAAGGGCAGCCACATGGTTGCTGAATGAGTAGTTAAGCGCACAATTTCGTGTAGTCGCATGTATACCTAACCGTACCGTAACTTTATACCTATACATTCGACTACACGAAATTGTGCAATTAACTACCCATTCAGCACCCAGTTGGTTGGGCTTGGTAATAACGAATGTAATGTTGACACTTTCTTGGACTCGAGAGTTGCAGATTACAAATAATGCTTTGATAAATGATTCACTAAGCTCTATTGGCTTTTCAGTCTAGAGTCCAGTGGTGTTTAAAACTCCAGGCCATTTAATTATGTGTCAAATCCTTAATACTCGATTAAAACTTTCTGATATAGGTACTTTAATTGAGTATTCCTATTGGCTGGACGTGGCATGCTCTAATTATAGTTTATTGCTGTTACTATTAGAATTCCCACTAATTATGAAAAATTGAAATTCATAAATGACACTTTCGCTAATGCACACAATTAAATGTTTTAATAGGTTTTAGCATGCAGTGTGATCAGTTTATTGTCAATCCTCTTAATTGGTAAACCCTTCCTCATTGCAATAAAACAGATCACGTTTAACTTTCTTCAAGAATAGTACATTGCACATCTTTACGAATACAAAGAATATAATAGGAGTAACAATTAAAACAATCGTCATTTCCTTGCAATTATTTTGATTTCAAAAAGATATGGACTTCTATGCCATTTTTGTAATTAAAGCGACATGCACTGCTATACAGTCTTTCGAAGTTAAAATATAAATGTACATGTACGTCTGCACACTATAGTATATGTACAGTACATATGGGTATAGAAAAAATCTAATTAGAGCATGCATCAAGTCGTGCTTACATACATTCTTAAAGATAATCGGAGCAAAGTGGAAATCGAAACTACTGCCGTTATTAATCTATAAGCAGCATCGCGTTTATTGCATATAACATTCCATCTTGTTAATTTTAATACTTCTTCATAGTAATCTGATAGTGTTCACGCTAGTAATTCTAAATTCCTATCAGTAGACTATTAGTAGATGCTTGCAATAATTAGAAATAATTTGGTTTTGAGGTTAACGTATTTCAGAAAGTGTTTTTATACCGTTTTCCATTAATATCGTAAGTTTGTAACAAATCGTGTTTGTATGGAACTACTTAAAAAAAAGTATCACGGTGAATTTATGAATTTTTATCTTATTTAAAAGGATATAATGTAGCAATGCGTATTTGAAATTTTAGGAGTAGCTGTGATATCCGTAAAATAAAACTGGCCGACTACAAAGTGAAAGTATGTAGCAAAGTAAAACCTGAATGAGTTTTATTTGAAAAAAGGCAATATTAAAAGTTTTGTCATTTGCAATTGGTGTTAACATCTAAAGAAAGTATAATAATTATTTTATTTTTATATGCTACAGTCATTATTTTGGAATTCCTAGTTGTAGACTAATTCTTAATAGCTAATAAAAGTTCGTTGACCAAACTTTTTGTTTGTATAAATCATTAATTAGTTTTTGAAAAAGTTTTCTTCAAATCTCTTTCTGATTACCTTTATATTTGAATGATTAATCAGTAGTGTAATTTGATTGTTATGGTTGGTTCTTTTTCGTAGGAATTTTACGATAAGAAAAAGTTTAATTTAATTATTATAAAATCTTTGTGATAGAAAGTAAGAAAAACATTATTTTTGTTGTACTGTAAATTTATAAAGATTATAGTGTATTTTAAGCTTCAAATTGATTTTTAGCGTAGGGAATGGTCGCATCGCATAATAATAAAATTAGATATTTAACAATAATTTATACATGTAATCAGATATATTTTTTCAATAAAAAGTTACTCAAGTTAGATTTTCAATACGATAAATCCAATATTTAGTGACATTTAATATACAATTATATTTACTAACCTACGTGATTACTCTTTCAAATATAAATTGTTAAGTTATTCCTACTTTTATTGTTATTTAATCGTTAACAATAAACATTATACGGTTTTAAGTAAATATACAAATAAAAAGGCTAACTTCTGGTTCTGGAATTATAATGCATATCAATTAGTATTAAGACGTCTTTTGTTGGCGCTACTCTATTTTTAATTATTTTTGTTCAAAAACATCGTTAATTGCGTATGAATTAAAAAGATTCTAAACTCTTAAGGCATGTGGCTACCAAAAAATAATTTACAATTCCGAGATATGCAATCATATTACAAATACTCTCGCAAACAAATGAAGGATTTAAGGTTACCTATATCACGAGGGCAGAATTGTAAAAAGCATCGCAAATCACGCAGTGTTCGCTCCACGATCACGTGGTCGACTCGAGTAATTTATCTGATAACAGAAACAACAGATGAACTCGAATGATTCAGTGGCGTCACAAAATGTGATTTAATAAGGCTAACGTAGATGCTTAATGTGTATTCGATTATAATCGAATATACGTACAAAATAGGGAAAATGAAATTAATTTATACTACAAGAACAATTATTATTAACGTCCAAGTTGAATTATTTCATTCCACCTATAATAATAAAATTTATTCTCATCCGTATAGACCACAAAAGTGAATGGCATAAGTTAACAAAAAAATTTAAGTAGAAAATACAATCAAATTAAGAAGATACATATGCACAAATAAAATACTATTTGACTCACAGTTAGGCATATTTTCATTTACCCTTTCCCTCCCCCGGTTATTGTTTTAAGACGCATACTATTCAAAAGGGACTTTAAGCATTCGAAAATGTTTCATAAATTGATCTGATCTTCCGTATTTTTTACTTTTAACGGTTTATAATTAAAATTTTTGCAATTACTTTTCTTTAAATGTATTCATTACCCTATGCCATTTAAAACGTAATGAGATTTTTAATTATAACTCGTTATTAGGGTTGAATAGATACTTCAACGATGACAAATTTACATAATGTTAAAAAGTACTATCCGAATGTACGCTACTGACTTTTTTAAAGAGCCCTGGTAATACAATATTCTGCTTACATTCTTATCTTATCGTAATGTTCTCACAGCTGATGTGCATGCGTTGACCTGGATCCTTCATTTATATGTTAGGGTATAGTCTTGATCGCGTTATGACCATTGCTAAACTCTTAGAGAGTACATCCCTCTCCTTTATTCTGTCGCCAGTCAATCTTTCCAATGGGGTCGGAAGAAAAACATGGATTTCTCTGATTGGACCGTTCCTTCACTCAACGGATTGGACGAAGCATTTAGGGGAATCACCGGCGTCCACTTTCTTATCTAAAAGTACCTCAAACTCGTTTATTTCACTTCATGTATCCCTCTACTGATAAAACTTTGTTAGTATTGAAGAATGCATGTAGCTATTCTATTATTAAATACGTATGTAATATAATTTCAAGAATTATATAGGAATAAAAGTCTTTGACTCATTTTTGTAAAAATAGTAAATTTACGTATGTATAACATTAATAAGTTTGTAAAAACTGCATTTTTAATTTAAATAAATTAAATTGTCTTTTTGTCCAACAGTTCAAATATGACTAATTAATTTTGTTAAATTATTTTGTATAAAAAGGATACTTTTGGGGGCTGTTGCTTACTTATCTGTTTATCTTTTAACAGATTTATATTATTTTTATTGAAGTTATATGTGTAAAAGAGATTTGAAATTACAAAGATACATTTACTAACCTGCGATATTAAAAACGAATGAAAGCTGCAATTAACTAACTAATACAAAATAATATATTAATTAATAGCCATAAGATAATTTTCGATACATTTATTCCTAATTTAATTCATAAAAAATAACAACATTTTTCTATGTATCAATTCTAGGAATTTCTACAGGGCGATTAAAAAGTGTAGAATAGTCGATATAAAACAGAAACGAGAAAAATTTCAGTACTTATATGCGTAGATTTTTTTTACCTGGGAGGAATGTTGATAGCTTGATAAGTACAATTTTTCGATGACGTCATCACCTGTTTTTAATTGTAGCGTTCATTTCTGTTTGTCTCATTGTGTGATTCTCTTAATTCCAAATTCAAGGATACCCCATTTGGGAATCTAATATTTATTTATGCGTTGATAAATACAGGGTGATAATTTTATTACAACAAAAAATATCCACAGATTCTACAAAATATTGTAGTAGACTTTCCGTAATATTTATCCGCTTTGTATATGTTACATTTTCCAATCTTGCTGAACCGTTGAAATGTTAATTATAATTTGGTCAATCTATTCTAGATCACCCTATAACCCAATAACTGTTGCTTGACATTTATAGATATTTTTTATGTTTTGCATAGAATATTCCTAATACATTGACATTTCAAAAATAGCAAAAAATTTGTTTGCATGCCTTGGTATTACTGTGGCGGCCATCTCGGCTCCGCACAGCATTTTTGACGAAAATCGCCATTTACAGAAAATTTAATAGTGTCTTTACTATTAGAGCTATATGTGTTCAAATAAATAACATTGTTTTTTACATGAATTACTCTACGTTTCTGATAATTAAATTTTTAGCTATCCCTTGTGCAAATGCATGACAATGACCCTTACATAATGTTTAATGGTTTCGTTCATATTCCTGATTTTCAGCATATTTTTTCTTAAGAATGGTAACAGTCTCAGACTTCGAATTTTGTATGATTACGTGTGTCTATTTGGACTATTAATTCGCCAATTTTGAAATGTGAGATTCTCGTCTTTTTTTCTATGGACCTTCAAACATAGCTCAAACCTTAAAATTGTCAGTTTTTTAAGCCTAATATCTCAAAAGGGACAGGTCCTAAAATTCTAATATTATACACGACAATCTAGTCTTAGGAATAAATCTGCAGTAAAAACCTAAACTTGCAGACTGAAGTAGTTTTAAAGCTGTGCCGCCGCAAAGTAATGCAAAAATACCACCATTTTTACTTGCAAACTTGTGCACACAAGTTGCTTTAAAATAATTTTGCAATTAATAAATATATAGGAAAAATTAGAAATAATACAGTAAGCAAATAAGTATCAGCAAATAAAAAGCTGATTGTGAGTGTAAAGGACTCACAGCAGCGGATCCGCAGGCGGATGTCATACGATTGGTGGGTTTGAGTTGATTTGACTCAAACCGACCAATCGTATGACATCCGCCTGCTTATCCGCTGCTGTGAGTACTTACCTTTAGGTTTAACACAAGTTTTTCTGTTCAATTTGTAACATGTGAACCACAAGATTTTGTGTCTGGTCGGCCATGAATGAGATATAGAATTGGCAGTCATATCTGAGATACATGATTGCTATGTCTATCTCGCTGATTCATAGCCGCCTCAGAAACAAGCTGTTGTGGCTCACATGTTACATGCATGATACGGGAATAGTAATATGAATGTAACTAATTTAATTATTTTTTGAGATGTATTGTATTATTTTTTGATGGAGGCAGAATACTTCCTGTCAGTACATGTTTAAAACATTGTTTTTGTAGCCTGTTCAGTTATTGTTATTAAGAAGAGTACATTTAATGCAGACACATTATATTATTTGATTATTGACTAATAGATACTTCAAATGTCAAATGTGTGTGACAAATCAATACGAGGTCTGTGTGTCAAATAAGAATGTCATTAATATGATTATTAATCTGTGGCTGAGAAATTATGTAGTGTAAGCGATTTAACTCAAGATATACAAAATTTATTAAAGTTAAGGGTGACAGGTCAGTTATTATGTCCTACATCTATTTCTAAATTATTTGGTATTGAACGAAAATCGTGAAATGGTAACGGAGAATGTTTGTGATCCATCTGAAGAATTGGATACAGCAAATTTAGTATGCAATTCATTCAATTTATCTTCAGTTACAACAATTACAAAGTTGAATAAAAATCAAAGATCTCGGGTATTATTAAAAAACCGATAATCTTTAACAAGGAAATTAGAAATTTCCTTGAGTATTCGAACACGATAACTCTATTACTAAAGAAACTATTAAATTTTCCGTTAAGTTCCGATTTCGGTCAAAAATGCTGTGCAGAGTCGAAGAAAGATGACCGCCACAATAATACCAAGCCTTGCAAATTTTTTTTGCTATTTTTGAAATGTCAATGTATTAGGAATATACTGTGAAAAATATAAAAATTACCATCTAAAAAAGTTTTTTGTGTGTTATCACATCTAAGAAGCATTGGTAGTTCGAAATACTAGTAATTTATTTTTATTCTTTTTGATTGAAATATGGCAGCCATATTTGCGTCGTGGTGAACGACGTTTCTTGCAGTTTTTTATTTAAACGAAACTCTGGATATCTCAAGAACGGTTGGTCAGAGAGACCAGTAGCAAATTTAGGAATTTTTTGGGGGGGACTAAAATTTCCGGTTTTTATGAGAAATCACGGTTTCAATACGTAAATGACCTAGATTATTGAAAAGATTTCGGGGGGGAGGGGGGAAGTTCCAGCCTGATAACCCTCCTAAATACGCTACTGATAGAGACCTTTGGTAAAAACCGTTGTATTGTTCAGACTTTGAACTACATTTGTTGTTCAAAACACAAGCTTTGTAAGAAGCTTCCTTATGGGTGTAATTTGAGCCGGAAGTTTAACAACTTTTTGAAAATTTTCGCTTTTTAGGGTGACATTTCCAGGAAAAGATGAAGTCTCAAGGCTCATTCTTTCGCAGAAGGCATATAGTTAGGAATACTTTATGCTTAAAATATTGGAAATCTGAAACTTCACTATTTTGGTATTTATGGATTTTTGAAATTCTCGTTTTTTTTCATTTTTGGGCAACTTTGGACCTCAATATCTTTGATGGGCATGGATAGATTTTTTTATATATTAGGTCAAATGAACCAATATCTGATGGCAAGTTATGGTAAAAAGTATTTACAATAGTATTACTGAGTAAATCGATATCATAATGCTCTAGGACAGCAAAGCTAACATGATGCTGTTCTATTCATTTTTTCAATGTAAATGCATAGGATAAAATAATGAAAAATAGCATCATATTAGCCTTGCTATCCTAGATCATTATAAAACCAGTAGTACTTTATTCTAATGCTAACATTGGTTTGGGAAAGTAAAATTATTATTATTGTTATTATTACATAGTCATATGCTATTGGTAAAAGTCCTGGCAGTGATAACTAAAGGTATTAATATAATAAGGGTACTTTTTCCTTGTATTTTCTTTCGTGGTCGACCTTCTTACCGCCTTACTTACATGCCCAGTTTTGACCAATAGTTGTTTTATTTTGCCCAGCCCCCCTTAACTATAACAGGGTTATAGATACCCTGTGATGCGTTTAGAACCCTGCATTCGTGAAGATCTGGTTTGGTTTATGTAAAAAAAAATAAGGTTGGGCAAAATTGGGCATAACTTGGGCAAAGTTATCGCCTACTTTATTTTATTGCAATCACTTATGGGGGTGCTACACCATAGAAATTCGGCTTTTGATTCACGAGTTAAGGGGGGCTGGACAAAATAAAACAACTATTGGTCAAAACTGGTCATAACTTGGGACAAACTATGCAATAGTTTTTTTTTCTCGAAATTCTTATATGGGGGTGCCACCTTCACGCAGGTCTAAAATTAATAAATATCGTTCTAATATAGCACAAGTACTCGGCCACATAAATTCTTATTTGTATAACCTCTGTAGATACATGACCGCCTGATAGCAAAAGTGTGCACGACATGAGTTGCTGCTTAAAAGGCTTCTCACCACTCCAACTGTTTATTGTTAATTATATCCATTAATAAATATCTTTCTAATATCGCGCAACTGTTGAAGGACATCCCTTACTGTTTTAAAAGTATACGACCGCATAAATTCTTATTTGAATAAGCTCTTCTGTAAAGCCATAACCGCCTGGTAGCAAAAGTGTGCACGGCATGAGTTACTGCTTAAAAGGCTTTTCACTGCTCTAACTGTTTATTGTTAAACTACCATTAATAAATATCTTTTCCTACGACCCCGTACGAAAGTGAACAATAGCAAACGCTACCGACATTAAGAAAGTGAGTCATATAACACGCGTGCGTATGTTAGGAACATAACACACGTGTGTGTTACGAAATACGTCACGCTAAGCAATATCTAGAAATCCATGAATTTTGTTTACATTAAAATGATGACATTAATGTTTAATCCAATTTTGAGAAGCATTTTAACCATTATGTATCTGTTCTTTTCTTATAAATATAACTTTAATTATTGTTTAATTAGATATTTTAGCTATCAAAAAGAAATATCTAATAGATTACACCTAACGTAACCTCACTATAATACACGAAAATTATTGAAGCAAGTTTGCCAAGATTAAAATCAGCGATGCCAGATGGGAGAAAAATAAGAGTAATAATTTAGTTAGGCAACCTCTTTTATACCTGGCATTATGTTATTAGTTGAAGTTATATTTGTTAATTCTGAAGATATTATTAAATATAAATAAAAAATTATGTGGCTCTCAAATTATTATATTATAAATTGTAATAGTAATTCATTTAATTAACTTTGCTGCTAAACCCAAGGTTTAATTTTATACTATGTTTAAATAAGTTATGAAAATATGATTTTTTAAAATTGAAATTTATATTTAGTAAAAGAATCTATTAAATAAAATGTTAACAAACACCCATTCACTTTAACAATTGCCATAACAATACTTTTACATTTAACTTCTATTCAGCTACAGAAAAATAAAATTAAGTTATCAAGATAACTTAATTTTATTTTTCTGGAAATGTTTTGATAAAAATTTCGTTATAATTATTCATATTGTAAAACTAAATTGTTTAAAAAAATTAAACTTTATATCGTAAAAATAAATGGCTTAAGAAAATTAGCTTTAAGTGTGATTTTCTTTGTTAAACCTAACCATAAAAATTTTGCTTTAAAATTTTCAAAAATTATATTCTTGAAAATTTAAAAAATGTATATTTTTTCAACATTTGAAATTTGTGGGGGTCGTAGGAAAAATATTGTACATTACACGTTGGAAAGTGACATTTCTGCACTCGTGTGATTTCCGCACTCGGCTTACGCCTCGTGCGTCAATTCACAATCGTGCGTGCGAAAAGTTTCACTTTCCACACTAGTAATGTAATATACTATTCTAATATAGCGCAACTGTTGAAGGACATCTCTTACTGTTTTAAAAGCATACGACCACATAAATTCTTACTTGTATAACCTCTGTAAATACATAACCGCCTGGTAGCAATAGTGTGCACGACATGAGTTGCTGCTTAAAAGGCTCTTCACCACTCGAACTGTTTATTGTTTAACTACCAAATAAATATCTTTCTAATATAGCGCAACTGTTGGAGGACATCTCTTACTGTTTTTAAAGGAGGTACTCGCCCACGTAAATTCTTATTTGTATAACCCCTGTAACTACATAACCGCCTGGTAGCAAAAGTGTGTACGACATAAGTTGCTACTTTAAAGGCTTTTCACCTGCCCAACCGTTACTTATTAAATTACCATTAATACAGGGGCGACTCGTGGCCATTTTCTCTGGGTAGGCAGAATTACAAATGCACAATTTATGATATAATCATCAAAATTGCAATTCGAAAATAAATTAAATACCACTATGGTGCTAAAAAGTACTATCAGCAAAATAAGAACAATATTTCTCAAAAAATAATTATGTATTATATACATCAAGAAATAAGAAAATGCTGAAAAAAACGAAAGACGTAGTACCAATAAGCAAAATAAACAATACATCTCATAACAAATAAATCAAAAGTGAGCAAGCTGCAATGCCAGAGAGCACGAGAAAATAAATTTTATTTCATACTGTGTCACATTTGTCAGTTTTACGTCAAACTTTTCAGTCCAGAACATGCGATTTAACAGTCTAGTATGACTGTAAATACTATTATGTAATTAGGAGATTAAGCGATACTTTAAATCCGAGAAGATGTATTATAATGCCGAGGCGCCAGCCGAGGCGTTATAACATCTTCGAGGATTTAAAGAAGCTTGATCTCCGTATTGCATAAGTTGTTTTATTGTATTTCGTATTTCAATCCTAATTTCTCCCTTTTAAAATTCATCCGAATTTATTGTATAATGAAGCAAGTTGCCTTGTCTCTCATCATACGCGTAACCAAGGAGATAAAAAGCAGCATGTTACGTGTGGCTGTTATGCAACATCAAATGATTTTTGCGTTGCCAACAACGGAGATCAAGAACGTCTTGAACTCCGGTGTCATTGACAACGGAGATCAAGTTATACTTTATTTTACTAATTGTAGTATATAAACAATTGTTTGAAATACGAAATGAAATAAAAAGTTTTATTTGTTACTCATTTGTAAACGTCAATTTATCAAAACACCATATTAATAAAGAAAGTTTATTTTTACAAGCTACTAACTTGTAAAATTTTTACAGATTAACTGTCAGTTTTACAAGTTAGTAGCATTATTTACATTAGAAAATTTTGTTTTATTTGCATCATAAACGTTAAAAATCATGGTACAACTGTTATTTCCCGTAATAATGTATTCACGCTCGTATCATGAAGATGACTTTTCTGGCAGTAAACTTGAAGCTACGCTGGTGGCTTCCTTAATAATTGCTTCGGGCACATTCATTTTCACCAAAATTGTGAAAATAAATAAATCGTGAAATAAACAACATGCAATCATGGTAACGTTTTCAAAGCTTACCACAAATTTATTGCGAATTTTTTGTAATCGAAATTTGAATATGTATCTGAGGTGTTTTCATCTATTTACAAATGAATAACAAATAAAATATATAACAATACACGCAAGGTAACTGGTTTTACTGGCTCCAGCAGGTGACAGGCTCGTCTACGACTCTACGAATAAAACAACTTATGCAATACGGAGATCAAGCTTCTTTAAATCCTCGAAGATGTCATAACGCCTCGGCTGACGCCTCGGCATTATAATACATCTTCTCGGATTTAAAGTATCGCTTAATGTCCTAATTACATAATAGTATTTACAGTCATACTAGACTGTTAAATCGCATGTTCTGGACTGAAAAGTTTGACGTAAAACTGACAAATGTGACACAGTATGAAATAAAATTTATTTTCTCGTGCTCTCTGGCATTGCAGCTTGCTCACTTTTGATTTATTTGTTATGAGATGTATTGTTTATTTTGCTTATTGGTACTACGTCTTTCGTTTTTTTCAGCATTTTCTTATTTCTTGATGTATATAATACATAATTATTTTTTGAGAAATATTGTTCTTATTTTGCTGATAGTACTTTTTAGCACCATAGTGGTATTTAATTTATTTGCGAATTGCAATTTTGATGATTATATCATAAATTGTGCATTTGTAATTCTGCCTACCCAGAGAAAATGGCCACGAGTCGCCCCTGGTAACATGTTGCGGTTGGCCATGAATAATTTTCAGCTCATGCCACAGTTTTATTAATTCAACAATTATATACTCATAGTTTGCAAAATCGCGGCCATTGTCAGTTTTGTAGTATGGCTGGAGATCCAAATTCAAGGAGGATTTTCAAAAACATAGCTACTTAAAGAGCTTTTGATTTCAAAGGACATAGGCAAATAAATTTAGTAATCATTTGTATTCTCTATCCTGACTTGACCGTTAATCGATCAAATCAACTTGATCGTTTGATCTGATTTAAAGCAAAAATTATGTTATCCTTAGCACCATGGCCCAGTGAAATATGTGCCGAATACAATATTCGAAACATGTTTTCGTATGGTGTCACATAGATAATATTGCCATTATTTTCCAATCTTCTCTTGATGACCACTGACTTCTGTTCTATCTTGAACGTGTCATAAAGTTTCGATAGATGATAGTGACGTGGAGTTTTCTTTCCTTTTGTTTGCTTTGCACTCAAGATTTCTATAGCAACCTAAATTTTTTAAATGAAATTTATGTATTGATTTTGAGGATAGGATTGTATCTATTTTAATTTGTTTTATAACAAATTGTTAATAAACATCTAATACAAAATGCATAAAAATTAATGTAACAGTCATATGCAAGTTTGTTTCCAGGAAATTGAGCAGCAGTTATTTTACTGCTCTTACTAATGTTATTAATGATAATTGTTATTTGTTACGTTAATTGTAATGCATTTTCTGTCACATATTTATTAATAATAGTCACATAAACATCTTAAAATAGTTTATAACTTGATAAAATTCAACTATAAATATTTATAAAAATTTGCATGAAATCTGTAGAACTGCGCGCATTCTAGTAACCAGTAGCATTATTATTAATAAATTAGTAAGTGTTGTTTAATTTCCTGAAAACACCTGCATCCGTTATTTTCCTATTAATGTTCTTAATGATAATTTTTACGTTATCTTTTATGCATCTTCTGTTATATATTTACTAATAAGTGTTACAAAGCAACTTAAAATAAATATTCTTTTAAAATTTCTAAATTTGTAAACACTAGGCGTCATCTGGTAACCAGTAGCACGATTAATGATGATATTGCAGCTTGCGTATTGCGCTAATGTATTCATACGGTTTGTCACCAATATATCAATGCAAAAGCATATCAGGGTTCCAGGAAACCACCATCAACGTCTTCTGCTATCCTAATGCATGATTTCTATTTTCTACGTTCTGACGAGGAATAAACTTCATATAATAATTTTTATTAATCTTTTCATTTTATTAGAATTTTTACTTTTTTAGATGTAACAGAAAATGCATAAGAATTAACCTAACTAGCATTAAACATATTATTGAACAATTAACTGATAATAACAGCTATGCACCGATGTGATTCCTGGAGATTTGGCCGAACTAAGCCTAACTGTTAATTTAGAGCTTCGTGGGCATGGAGAATTTCGATCAGGATAATATATTTTTTTATTTTAAATTTGATATTTACAATCTTTCGATTTCAGAACATTCGGGAAATGTTATGTTACAATATATGACATGCAGGGATTGATCCGATAATCCTTCCCTTTTCTCCCCTTTCCTATTAATTATATAAATTGTTTAATTATATGACATTATAAATTAGAAAGAGTTAGTTAAAAATATTCTATTAGTTTTATCCTAATTAAATCTACTACTGAAGTCCATCGGTTTATAAAGCATTTTAATCGCCTCACTTAACCAACAGAATTTATTAATTTGTTTGCCAGTTCATTGGGATGCTCTTCCAGTCTGCTTTGATATGTAACACAATATTTCTTGAGTTCTTCGCTGATAGAAGGGACTTGCAGGTCTTGCTCGATGACAAAGTTCGGTACTTACCATGACGCATTAACAATCATTCTAAGGACCATATTTTGAAACCTTTCCGTATTTCCATACCGGTTTCAAAATTGCTTTATAGATTAAAGTTTGCTTTTTACTGAGAGTTGTGAGTTGCGTCCAATTATCCAGTACATCTGCCGGAGTTTCAAGCCTAATTGTTTCCTTTTTATAAATATACTAGCAAATACCCGGCGCGCTTTGCTACGCTTTATTGAAATTACATGTTTTTACTTTTTGTAATTGTCAAATTACCAAATTTGACAATTGACAACATATCTATTCACATCAATCTCAGTACCCATTTTTAACTTCCATATATGGGTTTTTTGCTGTTATTTCGGACCACGATCGCCGATCAGAGTCCAATTTGGTATTGGACTTATTTTCTATTCTGGGCCAAGACCTTTCCAATGATACCAATTTCATCCAAATCGGTCCAGTGGTTGCGGAGAAAATCGCATACATACATATACACAGACAGACAGACAATCTTTCCCTTTTATATATATAGATGTTTTCGCCAATTTAGCCGTCATTCTAAGTGTAGCCCTAGATACTTTACCTCATCTGGTAAGGTAGAGTGTGGTCATTAAGTGTCACCGGAGGACAAGTCTCCTTTCGCAATGTAAAAGTTACATGCGTAGATTTTGTTTCGTTAGCTTTTATTTTCCAGGTTTTCAGCCATTTCTGGATTTTGTTTAGGTTTGTTTGTAAGTTTTGGGATGCGGATTCTGGATTTAGATGTGACGAAAGTATAGCCGTTTCATCTGCGAAGGTCGCAACTGTAGTTACTCTGGTGGTCAGAAGATCGGCGGTGTATAGCAGGTAAAGTATGGAACCCAGAACACTCCCCTGGGGAACTCCAGCGTTTATGGAGTGCAGGTGCATGTACTCGCTTTGGTGGTTCACAAGAAAATGTCTGTTACTTAGGTATGATTTTAGGATGTGGAATAATAATCAATAAACGCAGCAGAACAGTATATTTTACCTTCTAGATCCCTATTTATTTGATTCACTATCCTATGCACCTGTTCAATAGTACCGTGTTTGTTCTTGAACCCAAGCTGGTGATTAGGAATTAGATCTTTTTCTTCTATTATGGGTAATAGCCTTTTTAATAGTAGTTTTGTTAGTACTTTGGATAACAGAGGTAAGAGACTGATGGGTCTGTAAGAAGTTATTTCGTTTATGTTTTTACCGGGTTTGGGTACTAGGATGGTTTGCGCAAATGTCAATGGTCAAAATGACGTTGAATATTATCTGAATAACTTTTAAGCATTTGTCAGTTATTTCTTGCAGCACTTTCCCTGTTACGAGATCATATCCTGGAGTCTTCTTTTGATTAATTTCTTTCATAATGACTCTCTTCACTGCCTTGAATTTGAAATTACGTATGGGCAGATCCATTTGAAAGGGTGTTTCTAAGAATGATAATATTTCTTCTTCCTCTTTAGTCCTTTGTTTAGTTTGATGTGGCTTAAATACTTCGGAGGGGTGTTCAGCGAAGGCATTTGATTTTTCTTTGTCATTCCTACACCATGTTCTGTTGATGTCTTTAATTGGTGGAATAGATTGTTGAGGCCTCTTTATTTTGCTAGTTACTTTCCACATTGAGTAATCGTTAGCTTCTGTGGTTGATAATCCACCAAGGTATTCTTGGGTTGCTTGATTCTTGATCTTGAGAAGCAATGCTTTTAGTTCTTTGGTTGCTCTAATAAGTTTGCGTTTGTTCTCAGCCGTTCTCTCTTTTCTCCATTGCTCTCTTAATTTGCGTTTATTTACAATCATTTCTTTTACTATAACCGGAAAACTTTCTGTCATGTGTGGTTCATTTCGGTCTGGTGTGGCTTGCCAAGCTGCATTTTGAATTGCTTGGATCAGTCTATGAAGTGCATCATCTATTTAGGTAAGGGAATCTTTAAATCAATTAAAAAGTCTAGTTTTTCCTTAAATATATTCCAATCGTTTTTTGGTGTAAAGTGTCGGTTGTTTTTCTTTTTTCACGATTTCTGCAAGAATTGTTAATGCAACTGCGGAATGGTCGTGAAATAAATCCAGACACGACTCTATTCTTGTATGTTTGGTATCAATTCCTTTTGTAATATAAAAATCTAGTAGATCTGGCATTTTGTGGGAATCTGTGGGCCAGTAGCTAGATTCTCCAGTGCTCAGGTAATTAAGATTATTTGTATGTTTGTATGTTTTTCCCCTCCCCATTGTATGTTTTTTGAGTTGTAATCTCCACCGGCTATAAATCTATTTCCTAGTGTTTTAATAATAATAATAATAATAATAATAATTCTTTATTACGGAAACAAACAAATTCCATTTAACATAGTGTTAGTACAATGAATCATACTTTATATAATTTTATATACTTATATTATTATACTATTATAACAGGTTAATTCATTAAATTATTATATGAGTACGCATGCTAATTATATATCAGATATTTAGGCAGACTCTTAACTGATTTAAAAAAATAGTGTAGGTTATACCATAGAAATTCACATCCTCCAAGTTATTCACCACATGACACATTCTACTTAACGGAGAAAACATACCGTAATTAGTGCGATGAAAAGGTCTTACTAAGAGAAGTGAATTCCTTGTTCCATATACTGGAATACGTAAAGAAAATTTTTCAAGGCACACAGGTAAATCTACAATTGACGATAACACCTTAAACACAAAACAAGCATCAAAAAATGTTCTCCGGAGAGATAAAGGAGGCAGGTTAAAATATTTTAATATGTTTTCATAATTATTCCTATCAAACAGTATGTTAAATTTGAAACATAAATATTTAATGAACTTTCTTTGCACTTTTTCAATACGGCATTCATGTGTTACATAAAAAGGTGACCAGATTATTGTACAATATTCGAAAAGAGATCTTACAAAAGCCGTGTATAATATTATAATTGTTCTTAATTCAGTAAAGTCATTAGTATGACGTGTTACAAAACCCAACATTCTGTTAGCCTTTAAAACAGTTTCATTTAAGTGTAATGAAAAACTTAACTCGCAATCAAGGTGAACGCCTAAATCTCTTATAGACACTACATTTTCTAGAGCAACATTGTTTATGTAATAGGTACTATAAGTAGTAATAATTCGCTTCCTAGAGAACTTCATTGCTTTGCATTTGCTCACATTTAATTCTAACCCATTATTTTTACACCATTTAATCACAGACGATAAGTCTTTTTGTAACAGAGTACTATCAGCTACCGAAGTAATACACTTATAAATTTTTAAATCATCGGCAAACAATAAAAACGAACTGTGATTTATGTAATTTTTAATGTCATTAATGTAGATTGAAAACAGAACTGGTCCTAAGTGGGATCCTTGTGGCACACCTGATAACACATTAATTAATTGTGATCTTGCGTTATTTATCTTAACAAACTGTCTACGATTTTTGAGATAAGATTGCAGCCATCCTAGTAAAGGGTTTCCTATTCCAATCATCTCTAATTTACGTAATAAAATATCAACATCAACTCTGTCGAAAGCCTTGCTTATGTCAGTATATATGCAATCAACTTCAAAACCTCTTTCAATATTATCTATCACAAAATTGGTAAAAATAAATAAATTAGTAGCTGTAGAACGACCTTTATGAAAGCCATGCTGTTCTTGTATAATATGGTTTTTAACTGATTCCATAAGTACATCACAGATTACAGATTCAAAGACTTTTGGAATCGTAGATAAAATGCTTACTGCTCTGTAATTAGTTACTTGAGATCGGATACCATTCTTATATATAGGAACCACATCAGAAGTTTTCCATATATCAGGAAAGTATGAAGAACATAATGATTTAGAAAAAATAATTGAGAGTGGTAATGCCAACGAATTGCTGCAATGTTTAATAAAAATTGGCGGTATCCCATCTGGACCAGCATTCGTATTTACATCCAAAGCTTCTAATTTTTTTAAAACAAGATCGGAACTTATAAGTATATTACTCAAGTCAACATCATAAGTATGATTTTTTAATAACAAATTTGATGATGTACTCACTTTTGAATCTGAATAGACCGATTCAAAATAGGTAGCAAATAATTTAACTATATCTGATGGTGTTTCTGCTTTAGCATCATTTAAATGCATGGTTTTTGGTATACTATTAATTGACTTCAAAGAATTTACATAATTCCAAAATGCTTTAGGATTTTCTACAATATTCGTTTCAATATTTCTAATATAATTTATTTTGCATTTATTAACAGAACCTTTACTTTGTTTTCTTAAATTACTAAAATAAGAATAATCATTTAAAGAACCTGAACTTTTGTACTTTTTGTGAGCAATATTTTTTTGTTTTATTAGTAGCTTTGTTTCATTGTCCAACCATTGTGGAAAATTATTTGAATTTTTAAACAAACGTAATTCAACAAATATGTGAATAGCTGACCATATTATTGCATAAAATTTATCAATGCAGTCATCTACAGTTTCATACTCATTTAGAATTTCCCAATTAATTTGCATGAGAAAATTATTAATTTCATTATAAGGAGCAGATTTAAAATTAAAATTATATATATCACAGGAAGAACTTGAACAATCAATGTTTGTATCACAGATATTGATTAAAAGCGAGGGATGATGTCTATCACAAAGCAGTATTGGTTGACTAGAGGTGACTAGAACTGATTCAGAATTACAGAACACTAAATCTAGCACTACACTATTGTCATTTAAGATATTATTAAACTGAAACATACCACAATAATTCACAGTATCACAGAAAGATTGACTTATCACAGATCTTAAATCACAAGCTGTAAATCCCACTTTGTCCTCAGAAGCAATCCATTGGATATCAGGAAGATTATAATCACCGATTACGCAGAACGTATGAGAGGGATACGATAATAATAGCTCTTCTAATAACGCTGTATGATTATGGTAAGCAATAATTTCAGAAGCTGGAGGAAAATATACTGCTCCTAATGTAATAAATTTACCATTTATATTTAGAGAAACCCAAAGTTCTTCTCTATCTAATACGTTTAATTGTAATTGCGTGGCAGAAATCATCTTATGAATTGCGATTAACACACCCCCACCCCTGGATTTCCCTGATATTTCCACGCTCCTATCTTTTCTGAAAACCATGTACCTACTATCAAAGCACTCATTAGAGTAAATATCTTCAGTCAACCAGGTTTCTGATAATATAATTACTGGGTAATTTTCGCACAAAACATTATTATAAAGATCATTTAGCTTTGTTCTCAAACCACGTACATTTTGATAATATATCGCTAGGGTTTTACAGGAGTTGTCTGAGTCACTTGAAAATTTCGCTTTTCTAATTTTTTCTCATAATATTTTCTAACACCTACGCCACTGGGCCAGAAAGATGAATCCAATAATTTAGATACATATTGGGAATTAACTGTGATTTTGAAGGAGCTGTAGTTATCTGGAAACTTTGATCTTAATTGGTCAATTTTAACATCAGCTGTGACATTTTCCTTAGTATCATTACTTAGTTTTTTCATGATGTATTCAGTAATTTTAGTTTTATCTACAGATGGATTAACTCTGGTTAAATGTAAATATGAAGATCTTTTCTTGTAGAAAACAGCAGCAAATTCATTTGATTCAGAAATGTTAGCAGCATTATTGGAAACAGTTGCAGCAGGTGCGGTACCGATAATCAGTGTATTTTTCCGTCGATTGTGATTAAACGAATCTTGTTTAGATTTATTTGCATTTTTATTATTTGCCTTAAGAATTTCAGCAAATGATGTTTGCTTTGGAAAAGACAAAGAGTTGTCTGTAATTTCAATTGGTTTATTAACGGATGTCGACCGCTGCTTATTATTTTTTGAAATAGATGATTTATCAGTTAATTCAATATCTTTCGTAAGTAATTTAACTAAATCAACATTACTTTCTCTCAAATTAGTAATCTCATTCTGAAGATCAGTAATTTGATCTTGTAAATGTTTTGTTTCTTGTCGTACAATAGATTTTAACATATCAGCAAATACACAGCTTTTAAGGAATGTTATCACTTCATTGTTAATACTCACATTTTGTGAAAATTGAATCTCTTCATTTTGAATAGTAGAATCATTTTGCACATTTTTATCAACATAATTGCAACATTCAACTTGATCATTATTGATAACTTTAATACTTAATCGTTCAACACACTTTGGATGAAAAACAGTTCCACAATTAACACATTTAGGTCCATTAACTGCTCTAATTTTGCAGTATAAAAATTTTGCAGGTGGACAATATATAGATGAGATTATAAGCGGACCCTGGTAATCTTCTATAACGATGGCGGTTGCTTGTAAATGATCATGTCTATATTTATCAATTTCATGATGTTTAATTTTCTTACTTACTATTATAGCACTGCCACCATGTGCTGTACCATCAGGATGTTTTGTATCATATACTGTGTAATTTGGTATGTGAAGTGACTCTTTGTCGTGTGCGTTTTTGTAATTTATAGCATGTCAATTTTATGTAATTGCAGATATATTTTTAACTCTTGTACATGCTGGGACAAGCCATTGGCATTCCATAACGTGATTTTTAAAACTTGGGCCATTATGGTTTTTTATTTATAAGCATTGTTAATAAGTTTAAGATCGTGCTTATTTGTTCAGATTTTTTAACTATTTCATGTAATTCTGTCATGTCATTATTTTGTGAATGCATAGCCATAAACGGTTGGATTAAGTTATTTGTGTTTTGCTGCTGATGCTGTATATTGAGATGTCTTGTTCTTAGTTTCTCGTCCGCAGGCATTTTCGATTTTTTTGATTAATTTTATATAAATTGCCACACGTTGCAGGGTGCCATTAAATATCTGAGGTGACATAATGATAAAATATAAAATAGAAAAATTTTTTTTCCTCACGATGACAGCGTCATAAAATATCTGCGGTGAAATCTAATAAAATAAAAAATATATAATACCCCAATATTTTTTCCTTTTCCCAATGGGCTATCTTAGGTTTAATTCGATAGAGCATGAAATGAATGAAATAATAAAATCTTATTGATTCTTATACCTGGAAGAAAAGAACTTACTACCAAGACACTTAGACTTCCGCAACTGGACAACAGCAAGCTAAGCTCTATATGTGAAAAGAAGAAGAAATGGATGCTTGTATACACATCAAATAAACACATAGATAAATTGAAAATACAGTCTTTATTTTTATTAATGAAAATAAAAGAAAATTTGATTCAAAGAAAAATAAAAGAAATAATATTTAGAACAGAACAGTAAAGTAAAATAGAAAATTCTTTCCTGAGCTTGCTCAAATGTGTTAATTAGTCGTTAATAACCTGACATAGGGCTATAACAGTTCTCCATTTGAGCAAACTGACATCAATCAATGTTATTAATTAAAAATATTTACAAATGTTAAAATAAATTTTAACTTATGATAATTAAATTTTAATAAAGAAATTTAAATTGTTTTATTCGTAAGAATTTTATTATTTAAAAACTTTTAAAGTGAGAAATATGAATTCTGAAATTATTCAGATTGTCTTTATAATTTTTGTTATTGAAAAATTAAATCAAAACCTTTTATTTTGATCATCCTTGTATATAAAGTACGTCGAGATCCACATCAATCTTATTTTAAATTGGTAGTACTGCTTTTAAACTGTCAGATGATTTTATAAAATGAAAATCCATCGATTGTCAACACGATAATGGAAATAAATCTTCTTGAATTTATTTAATAAACAACTCGTTCACAATTTCATACAATAGTAGAACAACAAATAAATCGTCTTTAATTTTAAAATATCCAGGTAAATTATTGTTACACTTTGTTAAAATTTTCCTTTGTTGACATATAACATATGGTTGTTACATAACCACACTTATTTTACAGGTTTTTAATCTCGAGTCTATGAAGTGCATCATCTATTTGCATAAGGGAATCTTTAAATCAATTAAAAAGTCTAGTTGTTCCTTAAATATATTCCAATCGTTTTTTGGTGTAAAGTGTCGGTTGTTTTTCTTTTTTCACGATTTCTGCAAGAATTGTTAATACAACTGCGGAATGGTCGTGAAATAAATCCAGACACGACTCTATTCTTGTATGTTTGGTATCAATTCCTTTTGTAATATAAAAATCTAGTAGATCTGGCATTTTGTGGGGATCTGTGGGCCAGTAGCTAGATTCTCCAGTGCTCAGGTAATTAAGATTATTTGTATGTTTGTATGTTTTTCCCCTCCCCATTGTATGTTTTAAAAATAGTTATATAGTAAAATAGTTATATATTTAGTTTTACTCTTATTATTTTCATTTATTCCTTCAACTATTTAATCTATATTATTAATGATTTCATATCCTTATAGCCATCGTAGCCCTACAGATATAATATGTCACCGCGGACAAAAAAAGGGATTATTATATTAGGGGTCATATATTAGAAAGTCCGTTTTTTTCAATGAGACTATCCCCAGGCCTCTAGCATAGTTACTGGTGTCATAATTTGCAGTTTAGTTATTGTACCCTAAAAAGTTACCACCTTCCAAACCGACTATAGTGCTCTTTTCTTTGCATGGACAACTGTTATTCCTCTCAGAATCTTAAGTCATTAGCAGATTTCTTCCAGTTTTGAATAGGATGTAGCAACATGTGTTTCTTTAAGGATCTGGTAATTCACTTTCAGGTACAATTCCGGATAATTAGGGGTCAAATAAATTAACAGGTAGCAAATACCTGATTACGGCATTATTCATAGGATTATAAGATCTTGAAAGTAGTTACTGGAATATTTAATTTCTAAAGGGAAAGGACCTAACATTTGTGTACAAGCAGTATTTGTAAGAGATAGATGGGTAATAAACAGTGTTTGTGTATTGTTTTATATTACAGTATTACAGCAAGTACGCAATCGAAGATTATTTTAGAGATTTTTTAGTAATTGTTAATTACTAACAGTTGATTCTTAATAATTATTAATTACTAGTAGTTGGTTTTCTTATTAATTTACAACTTTTTGTTATGAGAAGACAACTAATTCTCTATTACCAAAAACTCGAACGAACGCATATATTTTTTCCCGCCACCCTTGAGTAGCTTATTAGTGATAGCACCCCCTCTTACACAATGGCTAAACTATCGTAAAGCAATGGCAATGCTTTGGTAACCCAGCTAAAAATCTTAAATTTTTGTTTCAAGCATAAAATATAAAATATACAATTATTTTATAAAAATCGAATTACATCCTGTTTAGAATGATTATCTTTGCCATACTAAACAGAATATGCAAAAAATGTTTTTTTTAATTGTATTTGATCAAAATTGAGCCATTTATAAATGATTCGGTTGTATAATATTTATTCTTTAAATTAACTTTGTTAAATTGCTTTAGAAACGCCTAGGAAAAATATGCTGGAAATACGCATTTACAGTGAACTAGGCAACCAATATTACTTCAGTTCTAGTCTTAAAGGGTTTAACATAGTCAAAAAAGATAGACAAGATGGATACGGAGGTGTAGCTATTCTTGTTTCTAAAAACATTACATACAAGGAACTAACCGTTAATAGTAACTTTAATAATAAGATTGAAGTATGTGCTATAATGCTGGAAAAATCAAATTTAACTATTGCTTCAATATACAACCATTCCAAAATGAATAATATAACATCTACTGATTGGGAAAACTTATTTTCCCAGCTTCAATCACCTGCTCTTATGCGGAGATTTCAACTGCCATCATACTATTTGGGGGAGTTTTTTCAACGAGAGATGTGGAAATGCACTTATCGATGCAATAGACCATCTTGATTTAATTGTTCTAAATGACGGATCTCCCATTAGAATATCTCCTCCCGGCTCTCCTCCTTCCGCTGTAGATCTTTCGATTGTATCGCCTTGCCTAGCACGCATAATAGATTGGACTGTTATCCCGGATACTATGAGATCTGACCATTTTCCTATTATCATAAACCTATTAGGTTTCTGTAAAAAAAAAAGTAAATCCAGCAACTATCTGGAATGAAAGTAGGCCTGAGTGGGTTAATTTTAAATTACACATTGAAAATTATTTTCTCACAGGTAATATCCCTGAACTTTTTACAAATTTTATAGACATATTGACAAATGCAGCAGATTATGCCATCCCAAGAAATAAACCTTTTACACCTTCGAAGTCCTGTCCAATATGGTGGGATGACAAGTGCTCTCACATGATCTCTTTACGTAAAATCGCGGTTACAAAATATAAACAAATGTCCAATATAGAAAATTTCATAGCTTACAAAAAGATCGAAGCACAAACTAAATTATTATTCGAAAAGAAAAAAATATCGAGTTGGAGAAACTTCATATCAAGTCTAAACAAAAATACTTCTATTTCCACCATTTGGAAATTCGTTAAAAAAATTGCTGATAAAAGCTTCACAAACAATAAAACGGTTCTCACTGAAGATTTAATTGAAAAATTATTCAATTGCATTGCTCCTCCCTTTGCTGATAATGAATTTATATGCAATGTCCAAAATATGCACAAAAACAAGGATGACATATTTTCCTCTGCTTTCTCTATTGCAGAATTAGAATCTGCAATCAAAACTTCTCGTTGTACATCTCCAGGCAAAGATGGTTTTATCTACAATATGATCAAAAATCTACCTCTAGTAGCTAAAAAACTTTTTACTTAAAAGTTATAATGATTGGTAGTTACATGGTAAGTATATCGATCACTTCAAGGATATCACTTAGGTTTTCCTTTTAAAACCAAAGAAAGATCCCAAGGACTCTTCTTCATATCGTCCTATTTCTCTTTTGTCTTGCTTTGCAAAAACTTTCGAAAGGATGATTAAAGTTAGACTGGAATTGTACCTTGAATCCAGATCCCTTTTACCCACGTCTCAATACGGGTACAGGAGAGGGAGAGGAACTACTGATGCAGTTACTCAGCTGGTTACGGACATACAATGCACATTTTCGGATAATGATTATCTTTCATGTCTTTTTATAGATCTGAAAGGTGCTTGTGATTGTGTTGATTTAAACATACTTCACAGCTAATCCGTATGGGTATTAATGAGAAAGCTTCCGCCAATATTTTAGAACTTTACAGAAATCGTAAAATCCATATTAAAGACCACAACAATATTTTGCACGGGCCAAGAGTTGTCAATAGAGGTCTTCCTTAGGGGACGGTCTTGAGTCCTACTCTCTTTAATATTTACACGGCTAGCTTACACAGTATATTCGATGAAAATATTAGAGTTCTACAATACAATACGCCGATGACATATGTATTTATACAACTCGGAAGTCTTATAGTGAGTGTCTTAGAGATCTCAGATACATAATGTACAATCTTATAAGTTGGTTAAACGAGCACTCCTTCTCCATATCCCCTAATAAGTCTGCGGTGATGTTTTTCTCTCGTCATCGCGACATACCGAAAAATTCCATAACCCTTTGTAATTCTGTGATTCCTGAGAAAATTACAAATATCTGGGAATTGTCATAGATATAAAACTGACTTGGAGAAATCATATTGAGCACATAAAAACTAAAACAGAAAAAGGTATAAATTTACTAAAATGTGTGACAAAGAGGAAATGGGCGCCGACCCCAAAACCGCTCTTATGTTCTATAGATCCTATATTCGCTCCATAATAGATTACGGGTGTATTTTGTATGGATCAGGGGCCGACTCTAATCTCGCTTTTATCGATCGGATTCAGTTAAAATATCTAAAAATTTGTTTAGGAGCTTTTAAGTCCTTCCCTTCACCGGCAATATTAGCAGAAGCTCAAGAGCCGCCCCTGTTAATTCGAAGACAATTTTTAGCCCGCAAAAAAATCATTTTGATCAGCTCATTATTTCCCACAAAAATAATGCGTTCTCTCCATAAGTTAGCAGTTGAAGACTTAACAAATAATTATTGGAGACTAAAAAACAGTCCTCCTTTAGCGGAAGCTCTCACATTTACTTATAGCTTGTCATGCAAAATTAAGAACATTCACAATAATCTTATCACGAATTTAGATTTCGACATAATTATGTTTAAGCCAACAATTATATACCCTACATATTCTGAGATTCCAGTCGAAAATAGTGCAATCATTAATTCAGTCACTGAGAAATACAGACATTTTTGTTCTATTTATTGTGACGGGTCTAAAACCGACGAAGGTACTGGTTGTGCATTTTATGTTCCTAAAATTAAACTAGCTTTAAAATTTCGATTACCCTCTTTAGCCTCTGTTTTCACCGCGGAAGCCTATGCTATTCTGCAAGCCTTGAAATGGGTACAAAGAGGGGATTACGGAAATTCAACAATTTTTTCTGATTCTTTGTCGGTCCTGCAAGCTATTTCGAACCCAACAACCAGAGTTAACAGTAACCACATCATAAACGACATCCGGATAGAGTTGTTAAAATTAAAAACGTTGGGTATCTGTATTATCTTCGTTTGGGTGAAGGGCCACGTGGGTATACATGGTAACGAAATAGTAGACAAAGCTGCCAAGGAAGCTATCTCCTGTCCATAGATATGAGAGGTTTTTATAACTCCAGACATTATAAATTTCTATAAGAGGCAGATTCGTCCCAATTGGGAAAGACTTTGGCAAGAATTTCGATTCCAATCCAACAATCAATATACTACATTACATCCAATACTACCAAAGGAAATTCCACACATTTTCTCATATTTAGTTTCCAGATTTTATTCTACCTCCCTAACCCGACTGAGGTTAAATCATGGCAAATTTCCATCTCACCTTTTTAAATTGGGCATTGTGCCTTCTCCAGTATGTCCCTGCGATAATCACTCTTTCGGAGACTTAAATCACATATTATTCGCTTGTTTACAATACCAAAGATTGAGACTACAATTTATGTCACGACTCCAATGTTTGGGAGTACAGTTTCCTGCCAGCGTCGTCTCATTGCTGTATGATAATGATAAGAAAATATCAGATGAAATCATTAATTTCTTGAAAGAATCAAACATATCTGTCTAATATAATGTAAGAAATAAAGTATATCTATAATATATATTTATATGTAATAAATTTAAAAAGTCTGTGGTAAATGGATCTTATCCAATGCCAAAAAAATGTGTTATCTGCACAATCTCTATAACAATATAAATCGTAAAATGCTTTTAATAAAAAAAATAGCAAAATATAATATTGTTTGTTGCCTGAAAACGTAATGTCGCAGCTGTAGTTACAAATAAAAAACATCTGATTTCTTAAGGGATGCATTATTAATTTATTATACAGCAATATCCCATTTTTCTAATAAATATCAGGTTAATTGTCATCATACTGAAAATCAATTGTTAATTGTAATGACAAATCAATTAATAATTTTAACTAACAATTAATCAATTGTGAATTGTCGGAGCAACTAACAATTAATTAATTGTTAATTGCAATTGACAATTAACAATTAATTAATTGTAATCATGCAAAATAAAAAATATTTACAATTAATTAATTTAATTGTCAATTGCAATTAACAATTAAAGTATTAATTGTCAATTGTTAATTGCCAGTAAGATTTAATTTTGCCCAACACTGATTTCTACCATATTTACGTTCTCGTGTCATCCTATTTTTTTACAAATTTACTCTTTTATAATTTTATATTCTTATCAGATAATTATTATAAACTATGCATTACTTGGAATAAAAATATTTTAGAATCATTCAAAGTATCTGGTTATAATTCGGTTTTTACAGTTTTAATGTGTTGAGAAAAATATTAAATTCATTTTCTTTATGATAAAAAATCATGGTAGTTTACAGTTAATAAAACAAAGTAGGATAGAAAATGCGACCTAATTATGTATATTCTTTAAAAAAGAAAACATCTAATGCTATATAAGAACGATAATTAAAAGAAATATAATCGTAAGTACCTTTCAGATCTATAAAAAAAACATGAAAGATAATCATTATCCGAAAATGTGCATTGTATGTCCGTAACCAGCTGAGTAACTGCATCAGTAGTTCCTCTCCCTTTCCTGTACCCGTATTGAGACGTGGGTAAAAGGGATCTGGATTCAAGGTACAATTCCAGTCTAACTTTAATCATCCTTTCGAAAGTTTTTGCAAAGCAAGACAAAAGAGAAATAGGCCGATATGAAGAAGAGTCGTTGGGATCTTTCTTTGGTTATAAAAGGAAAACCTAAGTGATATCCTTGAAGTGATCGATATACTTACCATGTAACTACCAATCATTATAACTTTTAAGTAAAAAGTTTTTAGCTACTAGAGGTAGATTTTTGATTATATTGTAGCTAAAACCATCTTTGCCTGGAGATGTACAACGAGAAGTTTTGATTGCAGATTCTAATTCTGCAATAGAGAAAGCAGAGGAAAATATGTCATCCTTGTTTTTGTGCATATTTTGGACATTGCATATAAATTCATTATCAGCAAAGGGAGGAGCAATGCAATTGAATAATTTTTCAATTAAATCTTCAGTGAGAACCGTTTTATTGTTTGTGAAGCTTTTATCAGCAATTTTTTTAACGAATTTCCAAATGGTGGAAATAGAAGTATTTTTGTTTAGACTTGATATGAAGTTTCTCCAACTCGATATTTTTTTCTTTTCGAATAATAATTTAGTTTGTGCTTCGATCTTTTTGTAAGCTATGAAATTTTCTATATTGGACATTTGTTTATATTTTGTAACCGCGATTTTACGTAAAGAGATCATGTGAGAGCACTTGTCATCCCACCATATTGGACAGGACTTCGAAGGTGTAAAAGGTTTATTTCTTGGGATGGCATAATCTGCTGCATTTGTCAATATGTCTATAAAATTTGTAAAAAGTTCAGGGATATTACCTGTGAGAAAATAATTTTCAATGTGTAATTTAAAATTAACCCACTCAGGCCTACTTTCATTCCAGATAGTTGCTGGATTTACTTTTTTTTTTACAGAAACCTAATAGGTTTATGGAAATAGGAAAATGGTCAGATCCCATAGTATCCGGGATAACAGTCCAATCTATTATGCGTGCTAGGCAAGGCGATACAATCGAAAGATCTACAGCGGAAGGAGGAGAGCCGGGAGGAGATATTCTAGTGTGAGATCCGTCATTTAGAACAATTAAATCAAGATGGTCAATTGCATCGATAAGTGCATTTCCACATCTCTCGTTGAAAAAACTCCCCCAAAGAGTATGATGGCAGTTGAAATCTCCGCATAAGAGCACTGGTGATTGAAGCTGGGAAAATAAGTTTTCCCAATCAGTAGATGTTATATTATTCATTTTGGAAGGGTTGTATATTGAAGCAATAGTTAAATTTGATTTTTCCAGCATTATAGCACATACTTCAATCTTATTATTAAAGTTACTATTAACGGTTAGTTCCTTGTATGTAATGTTTTTAGAAACAAGAATAGCTACACCTCCGTATCCATCTTGTCTATCTTTTTTGACTATGTAAGTTAAATTGTATTTCAATCCAGGTTTCTGAAAGAATCACTATATCTCTCTCATTTTTATTAAGATAGTTTCATAATGAAGGAAGTTGCTTAATAATAGAGTGAGAATTCCACTGTAAAATTCTTAGGGATTCAATAAGTTGACTCATTATCACTTATTTCTTGAATATCTGAACTTTTGTCTATGTCCAATACGGAAAATAAACTTTGTTTAATATTAGTAACAAAATCAGAGGGGAGGCTCTGAGCAACTTCTTGGTTAACAAAGATCGAATTAACATAATCAACAATATCTTCAATAATTTTTTTTTTTTAGATTTCGGATAATCCTCCCTGGATGAGTGAGGATTAGGAATAATTGGTTGAGAAAAGGGGATTCGTTTAGGCCGTTGAGGATGTATAGGTGGGCTAGTAGGAGATGGTTCGTCTGGTTTGCGTTTTTTAGAAATAAATTCAGTTAAGACGGGCTTCCTGGCAGTCTTAGGTTTGAAGGTAATGAAATTACTTGATGTGTTGTTTGAAAAGAGTGGTGGAAAGTTTTCATTAGTATTTAGAACATTAAATCTGTTGTTTGTCGTTACTTTAGCATAGGACGGATTGTTTTCAATAGCTTCAGCTTGTTTGAATGATAAATTGTCATTGGCCATCCTTTGTTTGATTTGATACTGTTCTAAGTACTTTGGGCACTTTCTTGAAATTGGGCCGTGGTCTACCTTACTACAATTTAAACAAAATTGATGTTCTGGGTCGCATGGCTTGTTTTGACAAAGTTGTTCACTGCAGTTTTGGCACCTTGCCTCTTTGGCTTTACAAAGTTTGGAAGTATGTCCATATTTTAAACATCGAAAACATTGGATGACTGGATAAATGTATTTGTCTACAGTAAAGTGAGATAGATTTATTTTAACGGTCTTAGGAATAGAATTTCCTAGAAATGTGACAATGATCATCTGCCTAGGGACATACTGTATATTACCGTCTTTATCAGAAAATTTTCTTTTCATCCGTTGTACATTAATAACTTCTTTTTCGGATTGGATGGACTTTTTCAAATAGTCTTCAGTAAAGAATGTATCGACCATTCTTATCACGCCTTTTTTTTGAGTATAAAACGACCCTCCAGAGTCGTCCTTATCAGAATCCATGAAAAAAGGAAAAAATTAATTTGAAAAGAAAAAACTTACTTGTTTGTAACTAAATCCAATAAGGAAGAATAAAAGTAAAAGTTACTTCTATTCACTAACTAGATTCTAAAATATCGAACGCTATAAACTATCGCTCCGGTACGTTTGTACAGTTTTACTTTTTTAGTCCGAACTGTAACACATTTTTAATAGTTTACAAAGTTTATTTGTGCACCCAATATTACAATATACATATATATAGAACTATTTCAATTGCTCTTTTTATTTATTAGGGTTTGTTTAGGTCTGGGACAAGGTTGAAATGCGATCTGCTGTTAGTACAATACTAGAATGACCTTCATAGTTATATTTTTTATTTACATTAAAACTTTCATAGATAGTATTTAATTGTAACAATTTTAGTTGTGATTTTTAATTGCAATTGACGTATTAGTTGAAACTAAGTTTAATTGCAATATAAATTTAGTTGCAGTCTGAAATTAAGAGCTTAATTGCAGTTAAATTAATTGCAATTGAAATGTCACAATTAAATCTTCAATCAATTGATTAATTGATTAAGAATTTAACTGATTGATGCCCAACACTGGTAGAAATAACATCACTGAATAGTTCCAACCCAAGCTAGCCGGGTCTGGAGCCCAGGAGAAACCGTCCACTACATCGCTGAGCTCGTGACTACCACAGGCGCTTTCAGCGTCTCAAACTCGGCTAGCCTGACCTGCGTCAGTGATACGTACGCTCACTTGCATCTATCTTAAGCAAACAAACTCGACGGAATGTTTATTATAGCAGGCTGAGTATAAAGAAAATAAGTAAATAAAAAAAAGACAATAACTTTTCTATTTTGGTTTACTATTAAAAAAAATTTACAAAGTTTTTGAAGAAATTTGAAACCATTTTTGATTTGCACTCGATTTTCCCAGGGTAGGCACTGCCTAACCTGCCTACCTGGACGAGCCGCCACTGCATTAATAAATATCTTTCTAATATAGCACAACTGTTGGAGGACATTAGTTACTGTTTCAAAAGTATTCCCCCACGTAAATTCTTATTTGTATAAGCTCTGTGAATACATAACCGCCTGGAAGGAAAATTGTGCACGACATGAGTTGCTGCTTAAAAGGCTTTTCACTTCTCCAACTGTTAATTGTTAAACTACCACTAATAAATATCACTCCAGTATAGCACCACTGTTGGAGGACATCAGTTACTTCACCCATATAAATTTTTATTTGTCTAACCTCTGTGAATACATAACCGCCTGGTAGCAAAACTGTGCACGACATGCGTTGCTGCTTAAAAGGATTTTCACCACTCCCACTGTTAATTGTTAAACTACTAGTAATAAATATCCTTCGAATATAGTATAACTTTTAAGGGACATCCATCATTTACTGTTTTTAAGTATTCGCCTACATAAATTCTTATTTGTATAACCTCTGTGAGTGCATAACTGCCTGTGCAAAAGTGTGTAGCAAAGGTGTGCACACATGAATTGCTGCTTAAAAGGCTTTTCAGCACTCCAACTGTTTATTGTTAAACATTTAAACAACCATTAATAAATATTCTTCGAATATAGCACAACTGTTGGAGAACTCATTTACTGTTTTAAAAGTATTTGCACACATAAACTTTAATTTTTAAAACTTAGATAAAAATAGATAACCTCACTGTATCAACATTGTGCATGACATGAGCCGCTGCTTAAAAGGCTTTTTACCACTCCAACTCCTAATTATTAAACTACCATTAATAAATATCGTTCTAATATAGCACAACTGTTGGAGACCATCAGTTACTGTTTCAAAAGGACTCGCCCACATAATTCTTATTTGTATAACCTCTGTAAATGCAATAGATCTTATTTTTCTTTCTTTGCTGCGTCGTTATTATACAGTAGCGTGACTACACGGCGCTGCAGTTAGTAGGGACAACAACCGATCCTCTTAGTCTGTCGACTGTTTGTTTCAAGATCTTTTTTAACAGGAATAGTTATTACATTTAATTACATTGGTGAATCGATATATTGATGGAAAGTTAATTATACCTACCTTAAAGATACGGCTTAATACCTAGTGTATCCTTGCTGGATACACTTGATGAATACTCAAATTTTAATGCAAATAAAAAAGGACTGTATTCTTGTTTGTGTTTAGAAGAGAATGCCGAATGGAACAATAGGCAGCATGCAATTACCAAATCATGTATTGATTAAATATATCAATTTAGGATTCAGATACAATGCAAATAATAATTACTAATAAAACTGACGAAAGATCTTCTAGGTCGGCAATAGGGTAAATTTCTATAATACTGTACCTAACGTTCTTTTTAAAATAACACTAAAAGTGCTATTTAATGATCTATTAACAAAAGAAAATATTTACACCTAACACTAATTAGAAACACTATAATTATAAACTGTTAACGAACTTAAACTAGATATTTACAAACTATTTATTTACAATATTTATCTTTAACATTTATCTTTACTACACGTTTATATTCAACTTAATTTACGATACGCGTAACCATTTAACTCGTTGACTAATGACTAATCCTCTCTCTGCGCGGCAGTGCTTTATATACTGTCTACAAGATTTCTAGAAACCTCTAGATTAGATTGGTGTATTGTGTTCCGTTCAGCTGCTGATGAGTCATACGTTCAGCTGCCGATGAGTCATACATTCCCCTGCTGATGAGTCATACGTTCAGCTGCTGATGAGTCATACATTCCGCTTTGATCTAGAATGTTTACCGGCAGCGTATAGCGGTTAATCTCGTTCATTACAATACAATTAAATCTTATATATGTGATCGCGAATAAGAAAAGGACGACTTATCAAAAGAGCGTGATTCGTTCATCGGTGATAGGACTTGCTGCTATTAGTAATTGAATGTAGGTAAAGGGTTATATGTGTTTAACAATGTTGCCGATCCATCGATGGGCCGTCATGCACGCTGCGGCAACAATTAGACGAGAATAAATGATTGCTTTACATGACCATATAAATCTTCCACTATACGAAATACTACACTTTTTTCTTCTTGAGCCTTGTCGTATATTCCAGAACGAACATCCAACAAAATTTCTTCAAAATAGTTATTTTTGGTCATATTAAAAAAGGTAAACTTCGCGTATCTGTATAGCGGTGCATCAGTGTCTGCCCTTTATTTACACGTGTAAAAAATTTCCACTCCATGTCCAGAAACTTTGATTTTCCTCATGCAAAATAATGAGGAACATTTATTTTATCTAGACCACTATAGAAAATTACACATTTCGCACAGTCTAGTAACCATGAAAACACTCATTGGTCACAATTTCCAAACTGAACGGAAATGACCGTTCGATATGACATCGCACGATCAGTAGTTCTATTAACGCTATAGATGTCAGAACATGCAATGTTATAAATATTATTAATTATTTGAAATATAAAAGTTATAAATTTTAGATAAAGGTTAATTTATTTTGTTTAATTAATGTTTTATATTAAATTAAATTTTAAACAAAAGCCATCTAGAAAAATTACCACTACGGTAGGGAATCGAACCCTGGATCGTCTTAATAAGTTAGTTATTATTACTATATAAAGTTAAGATTGTTATTGAAATGACTTAAAATTGATGGTTTTTTTACATTATTATATAATTTTTATATAATATTATTCATTATTATTGCTAAACTACAATGAAAGCTTTTATAATTTGCTACATATGTAAATATCTCACAAGTGATGGTACACTTAAAGCTCTTTCCTTGTCACTTACAATACCTCAGAATTGACCTCACAATACCTTTACAATTGAATTGTGATTGTTTATAAAAGATTACTTTTGAAAACGACTACATACGTATGATTGTTTAGCTGTACTAAATAGTAGATTGACTGAAATTATACCAATTGTAAACGTATTGTTACTATTGTTTTTAAAAATTTTATATTTACTTTTGTCGTTTTCGAAATTCTATATTTGTCATGAGTGAATCCGATGATGGGAAAAATGTGTACACTGGTACACCTTCAAACATCGTCGAAGCTGCGCACATTAACTACATCTCTTAATTTATTGTCAGAGATTTACGTAAAAAATATGAATGCGAGTATAAATTCTAGGTTAAATATTTTTCTTAGCTTCTAGTCTTTTATTACTTTTTTTGTGGTCGTAGATAAAGTATAGTGTGTAATGCGTGCATAAATGTTACTCAATTTCGCACGCGTTACACACTATACTTTATCTACGACCACAAAAAAGTAATAAAGTAGTGAGGAAAACTAATTTTTCCTCTCTAGAGAGGAAAGAAACTGATCACTTACATAAGTTCTCGGTAGTTTGGTAATTTTTAAGTAATAAATTTTAGCAATTATGTTTATAATGCAATTAATTGTAGAATCAAGTCTGTTTTTAAAGTTGAAGATTCGAAAAGCTTATAGTGTGGAGACATGTGAAAAAAAGGTGTGTCTAATAACAGAGAGGAAAGCGCTGGCGGTTTTTCAGTTGCTCACTCGCTGACGTTGACAAATAACTAATATTTTGAAATGCTAGAAAGAAAATATTAATAACAATTGATTATTAAAACATGAGCAAGTTAACAAAAATACTTGATTATTCAATTTAAAAAAAATTGCTTGCCGAAACCCGGGATTGAACCGGGGACCTTTAGATCTTCAGTCTAACGCTCTCCCAACTGAGCTATTTCGGCTGTGTAAAATACCTCTACTCATATGGGTAAACATGTGATAAGTGATAACAACGATAACAGAAAAATCTATTATAATATATACTTTTTTCCAAATTTGGTGTTTTTTGGGACAGCGAGAGGAATTTAATTTTACTAAAAACATTCTTCCAGAGTTCCGTAGTTGGTCAAACAATATGCAATACTTTTAGCAGTCTATATAGCAGATATAATTCGAAGGTCATGTCAATATTGATTAAATGTTGTCTGTCTCGTGTTTAGCAATAGCTATAATTGTCTATTCACTTTCGATTCGAAGGTTTCATCTTAATGCAGTTAATGCACTCCGTGTCGTTTACGTGTTTTTTATGAAATATCTTTGGCTTCGAAGTAAAGTTTATTTTCTTTTGCTTTTTTAATCGAGCATTAAATGAAAACGAAAACTTGAAAAGTTATTTCCTGAAGAACTTGACCTAAAACTTTTAGTCTTCGAACTTAAACTTTCGTAAGTTTAAAACCAACAGGGACTCGACCCTTGTCCAATTTAAACATTTTTGGAGATTTGTGGAAGAAAGGAATTTAAACTTTTCTAAGGGCTTTTGGTAAGAATGACTAATAAATCTGCTTTTGGATAATTTATTTCCTTCCTTATTTATTATTCTAGAAATAAAAATCTATTAATTAATGAGCTTTTCTAAACAAGACTTAGGTGGTTAGTACAAGAACTAGAAAAATTCAGATGCTCTTGATATGACAACCTTTGAATTGAAAAATCCCAGGCAAAGAAATGAAAATGAAAAGCTAAAGATCGCATCATATTAAACACAATAATAATAATAATGATATTATATCAAACAGGTTTCGGAAAGCTGAACCTTTAAAGTTCGATGTTAATTTTGTTAACTAAGGTTACCTATAGCTACCGGGCGTGCATCTTCTCATCATTAATAAAGCACAAAAGTTATTAATAAACACATTTATATTTATAAGAATTTATAATAATCATAATAGTACACCTTACGCCTTTTATGCAATATCACTTTTCCATTACTGGCTAAAAATCATAGAAATTCGTGACAAAGGCAATGTGCGATTGAATCGAAGTGCAAAACACTTAGAAAACGGTAAAAATCTCCTTTTTCTTCACATTAAACATTTTCGTTTTACAGTAGCAAACAATTAATATTAAATATAACATAAGTAAGTGATTTAAACAGTAATGAAATAACAACAATGCACTACAAATAGTTGGAGCAAATATTAAAAATTGGAGAGGAATTAATAAATGCAATTAATTATAAATTCTAACCAATCATTACGTTACTGATGGCGAATAATTCTTCAATTCCATGTTAACTAATGGCAGTCTGATATCTACTTACGTTTGTGTGGTATCGAAATTCATTTATCTAATATCTAGATTTTTTATCATTATTATTTATTAAATGGTAAAAATCTAATTCATATAAGAAAATAGAACACAACCATTTATATGGATGAAAGTACCATGATGCAATAGTACAAGCAAAAATATTTATTTCTAATTTGATATTGAATTTATGGTCAACAATAATTATTATTTGCTAGTTTATGATTGATTTTGATGTAGTATGCATGTATTTATCTGGTGCTATCTAAATTATAAATGAGTAACTAAAACTACAAAAGGTTTGTCATTTTATTCAACTTATTGTACAGACAAAATATTGTAAATTCAAACTCGTCTATGGCAAACTATGCACAAATAAGTGCTATGCATCAATTTGTTCGTTCTAGCACAGATATAAAGAAGTGTAAATTGAAAAAGGAAGAAGTTTCACTATTCTTTGAAAGAAATGTATCAAATTTTGATTAAAAAGCGAAGAAAGAAGTAATCTTTAAGTAATCTCAAAATGTCATCAATCGATCTATTAAGATTTGTTGAGAACTATATTTCTTTATACATTATAATTTGTCTATAGCGTTACTATCAGAGTGTAATATCATAAAACACGAGACCTTATTAGTATCTATAAAATGAAACAACTTTTTTAATTATAAACCTTTTTAGCAAAAGCTCAGCTTAAGTACGCGGTGCTAAAGTTATACTTACAATTGGTCTTGGCTTTTTCTAATCATGACAATTTTTCCCGGCACCTCCACCAAAGTCAGTTGATGAGAGGCAATTTACTAAAACTAGACGTTGGCCCAAGATTTGGATGATAAAATTGTGAGGAAATGGGGGGAAGGTTCCAATTACAACGTATTTCCTCTAGCTTTTACTCTTTAAATCCGTTTGAAACATTTCATTAAGTTTGTTATTTAGTATTAATTTCTTCCCATTGCTCTATTATAAAAGTCTTCTACCGGATTCAATTTTGAATCCTAACTGTAAGATTTATTTATGCATAATTAATTTTAACGGTTACACTTGTTATTAAGAAAGATTCATTCTATAACCATGGAATAAAATTCTTGAACGGGAGAGGTACTGTCGTTCAGTGGAGTACAAAAAGAGCATTGGAGTGAATTCTATATGCAAGAGTAAGGACCACAGAATAAGGTGAATTTAGAACAAGTCTAGAAGTCCATTTCTTTAATTTCTTTATTTAAAAAGGATTAATTTTATAACTTCACTCAAGATTCACCTGATCTGTTAATATCTGCTAACTATAAGAAATTTCTGCATTGTAAATATCATCTATTTTTGTCAATTACAGATTTATCTTGATTCATAATGCACATTACTCCAAGTTGCATCTTTGTACTAAGTCTTAGAACCTTTTTTAGTTTTCCTTAGCTGTAACACAAATTTGTGCTATAACATCTTCAAGTCGTCTGCAGCCGCACGATGGGCCTGCATAATAATAATAATCGCCCCTCCCTCCCGCACAAGCTTCATAGCTTCTGGGGGTCTGGTTTCCAGGTTATGGGTATTAGTCGTTATACCTGCATAAGAGTAAAGAAGCTGTAATTCTTTCAAGTACAAGAACAATAACTGCAATTTATTTCGCAACCCCTAAATATCTCTTAATGTAATTAAGGTGCGGAATGTGGTTTCAATATCTCGTAAAAATCCTCAGTCTACGGAATAAAACTTTACTACAGTTACTAGAAAAATACAGTTCTCCTATCAGCTCCCCTCGAGTCTTTCCACCAATGTCGCAATTGATTTTTCCATTCATCTTCAACTTTGTGAAACGGAAGAGTAGAGAAGTCAAAACGTTGAAATCCAACTTTACTCAATATCATTTACCAAAGTACCATCGCAATCCGCTTACTGGTTTGCATGCTGTTTAATAAAAGAATTTTCAAATTTTACCAAAATAGGAACTTTATCGGTGTCGTTTCCTTCTGCTACGCGGTGTTTCTAATCAACATATGTAATTGCCTGATCCTAGACTTCTGGTCGAATGGGAAAAAGACAGTCCGGACATCTAGAGACTAAACGATCTAAAAAGAACTAGTAGAGACCGATAGATGAGTTATTGCACAGTAACTCTGTGAGTTTTTCAGTTTTATCTGCTTAGATCTTAAAATTTCGAATAAGGCACATGCTACCTTTCGCTCGCTACTGTCTGAAATCACTTAAATAGTTAATCGAAAAGAAGGTCATAGACAAAGCGAAATTAGTATCTCGAAGGATTTTATCTTTGTTAGCAACCACAAAGATAGTGATAGAATGACGAGAAATAGACGGCGGATAATCCGTATAAAATTCATACTGTTTGTTTTACATATGTTAGGAGTTGACAGTTGTGACTAACGGATAATATAGATTATCCACAACAGACTTCTGTTACGGATCTGTGTAGATTATGCGTCAGTATGAAGTTAACACAGAACAAGATAAAATATACGACGAGTAATCCGTTGCGAATCTACTACGAATAAAACGTTGCGAATCTACAATGAATTTATTGTATATTGAGAATTGACAACTATGATAAAGGGGCGGATAATCCGCGGTGGATTATATATCCGTCTGTCATCCGCCTTAATCGTCCAAGTCAGACTTCTATAAATATACAATACAATAACTGATGCAAATTTCTGTCATAAGAATCATTAAAGGCAAGAAAAGACGAAATACATTATCCTCTGCGGATTTATATTGTATATATTTCTAATTGAAATTTGAACAGCGTTACAAACGGGCAGATAATCCTCGACTTATGTCCAATACAATGGCACCGTGAAACCACCGTCGCGAATAACAACCCGTTAATAAATAAAGAGACCCGATAAGCCCGAACTTCTAACAAAATATATGCAATATAAATCCTTCGCGAGCAAGCAGTCGCAGAGTAAATATAATGACAAAAAAATCAACATTACATAACGCATAATCGGCGAGCAACGACGGCGAAATATCTGCGTCGAATGGCCAATCCAAGTTTTCTGCCTTACACCGGATGAAGACGGGTAGATAATTTGCGTTAAACTAATAAAAATTCATTTTAATATAAACCTTTTGCAAACTGTCGTGGATTATTAGTTTGTTTATCATATATCGCAAACGGACGGATAAACTTCGATAAATATCCAATAGAAAAGCACGGCAGACAATCCATAGCGAATGTGCAACCGTTTGTCTGCATCCAATGAGAAGGACGGATAAGCACATAGAATAAATACAACGTAAATCATCCGCGGGTAGACTGCCAAGACCCTACGCATAATTTAGTAACCCCTACGCATAAGGGTGAACACTGCATAACGAATAATCCCTGGCGAAAGCATATCGTATTTACTTTAAATTGAAGACTATCCGCTACGGATTTTCAATATAATCCGAGTCGCGGATTATCCGTTTATTTGTTGTTGACCTTATATTAGAACAACTGGGAGAGAACATTTACACCAGAGCATTACAAATTTATTACAATATAAATACCCTGCGGATGAAGATATCGCGGATTATTCATTCCTCTCTCTTAAGAATGGCGACAAAAAAATAGTAGTATTTACATCAAGATTTGCATACTATGACAAACGAACAGATAATCTTGGAATTCGGTCCACTAATTTCCAACAGCACGCACCATAAACAAGCCTTACGGATTAACAATCAGTTTTTTCATCAGCCATAATTTTGTCGTGGACTATCCGTCTCTTCTTCGCGCATTGGAATTAATCATCAAAACAAATTGCTTCAGGAAAATAATAAACGAACGGAAAATGACGAATTACCTGCCGCAGATTATTCATCAGAAGTCAAATATTTATCTAGAGTTATAGTCAATATAATAATAAATCGGACACTATCCCTTCATTTGCCATCAGTCTTAAAATAGCGATAAACGGATAATCGGATATTAATTAGAAATCCGTTTGCTTGCTTATTATTATTGCTCCGAGAACTTATAGTTCCACGAATACATTTGCATGCAATATAAATCCACTGCGGATGGACTCCTGGTATTGGATTAGTTCATATGAAAAACAGACAGATACTTTGCGATGGACTTTGAATACAGAGTACAAATAGACCGAACATCCACAACAGATTATCCGTTATAATTCAACTATTTCAACGGACGGATAGTGCAAAACAAAATAACACAACTGTAAGCACAAAGACACAGTCATCAAAAGTCAAAGTAATCACAGCACAAATGCCTACAATCCATTGTTATCATTGTTTCAAATAACACTAATATATACAGGGTATCTCAAGAATAACAAACAATACTTGAATACAATGTGTAGAGAAAACTTTTCTTATAACTTTTTATTCTAAAATATTGATTTTCAAGTTATTTAAAGTTCAAGTTTTTAGTCCGGCCCTGGACGTTCTGCTAGACATTCTCCTTATGTTGCATAATGTTCAGGATTGTAGTTTCTTAAACTTGAAATAGTTTGCCAATAAAGCTCGATTTTATCTATGCCGCAGAATATTCAGAATGATGCTGAACCTTGAAATACATTCGTAAATAAAGCGTCCTTAAATCATTCGGCTTTCTAAGAAAATTCTACTCGACTTCTAATCTGCGATGTTAATATTACGGTTAACATGATTTACAACCTGAATAATTACTTGATTCCATTAATCCTTTTGAGTAAAACTGAAACCATCATGGAATAAAAAAAACAGTAAAAGCTAGGTTACTGTTTATGATCTGATAATGTCAATTTGTATTAAGCAATTTTTTTCTTACTTCTGTGCTTGTAAATAAAATATTTCGTTGTAGCTTATGACTTTTGAGTTATTATGAAGAATACCTAATTCTCATTAGTGTAAATATTTTATTGCAGTTATTAAATTATTTATTACAATAAAATCAGACTGCACAAGGCAGTTACGGTGTTTATACAACATTTAACGTTCTTTAATGGCATTCGAAAATAAATAGAAGAATCGAAGAATAAATCCTACTTTTAATCTTAAATTAAAGGGCGGGTTTTAATTAAAATATGTGTTTAAGTTTAAAACAGAAAACACTATTGAATAAACTTTCGATAATAAACATAATCAGTTTATAATAGCAAGAACGCTACGTTGACGTCATCGTTTACAAACACTTGACATTAACTAATATTCCTTCTCGAAATTTCCTGTCAATTCGCCAGGCTAAAATACACACCACATAGGTATCACTTTACATTGTTTTGGTTATCTCAATGCTTGACCATTTTTATTTACAACAAAATATAACAGAACCGTATTAGCAAAAAGCTTTTCAAGCAACTTCTTACAAATAAAAAAAAAATCTTTTCAAGCTAGTTTTCTTTCTTCAGTTTTAGATTCCATATCTGTCGCTCTTTAACCCTATGCTTTACTGCTCATTTATTTTGAGACACTTTGTATAGAAGAGATAGATGAAAACCATGACTATAGAAATACTCCCATTTTACCAAATTCCCACCGTTTAAGAAGCAACTGTAATCTGTAATGACCACTAATATGTATATGTATTCTAGTACTTTTTCTGTTAAAAAGCAATGCTGTCGAGAAGATTCCTTCGAAAAAGGCAATCAAACAGATAAAGTGATACACGAAATAGTAATATTCGGTTTCTTAAGAGAAATTGAATAGCAAACACGCTGCACAATTTACTGCAAACCTAATCTGATCTACAGATGGCCCTATCTGTGTCTTAATACCAGAACTAAGCGACAAGTTTAAATAAGTTGTTTCCTAGGTATGTTAGGAACTTGATAGACGGCGATGAATTCGCCACCTATTGAAACAGCTTTCCAAGTCATCTGAAGATGGCAAAAACCTGGAAGGCACGTAGTTAAATTATAATTTTAATGGATATTTTTTAATAAGGAAAAAGAAGAAGCAGTCTGTTAAGGTTTGGGTTTTTGTTAGGTTAGTTTAGGTTGGATTGGGTTAGGTTAGACTAGGTTAGGTTGGGCTAGACTAGGTTAGGTCAAGCTATATGAAGTTAGTATAGGTCAGGTTAGGCTAGGTGTGGTAATCTTTCTGCATTGTCTAGGTTGGATTTTCTAGGTCATCCAGTGTGCAGAGTGTCAAACTGAGCTGTATATGTATTTTAAGAATTCGGAGTTCCCAATAAACTTAACATGCTTCCACACAATTAACTTTTGCTTACATTTACTAGAAGTAAATTCAATAAGTTGAATAAAACGACAAACTTTGTTCATGGACTGCTACTGATATTAAAATACTTCTTACCTAAAAGGAACCTTAATACATAAAACTATCAATCATCATCACAAGTGAACGATAATAAAAAATTTAAGTATAAAAATAGGCCAGTAAATATTACATTATAAATAATCTATTAATACAAAAATTAACTATTATAGGGTGGTCTTACAGTTTCTATTATCACTTTATAATAGAGCGTATTCGAGTAACTGAGTATCACGGATTAAATAATATTTTAAATATTTATTTTTATATAATAATTATCCAATTAATCATTTTTTAAATTTTCATATTAATCTGCGATTACTCAGTTATTGAATATTTAAAAAAAGTTACTAAACTAAAATTAAACTAGAAACTACTAATTGATTGGAAAATGGTTCATTAAAAAGGTTTTTATCTTGAAGAATGTAGATGTTGCTAATGTCAAATTATTTAAAAAACTGCAAGTTAAGATAATGCATTTTTTGAAAATAAATATTGGAAATAGTTTTGTAATGGCGCCAACAATTTTTACTAAAGTGTAGCAAGTGTTGCCCAACATTCAGGCGCGGATATTTCTACATTGAACACATCATTTTATCATTTCAGGTTACTGAAAATGACATTAGCAATATTTCCAAAGCCTCATAACACACAATTTTTATTTGGAAGAACCAAAATTCAATAATCTCTTTATAATTTATTTTAAACTTTGGTATAAAATACTACTAAACTCTTAATTATTAACAGTCAAAGTAAATAACGATGAAGATATCTGGTAACTTTTATAAAATTGTCTTGACACTTCAGGTTATTTTTTATTTATTTATAAATAATTATTTTACTAATTCATAATTATTTTATTCTGGAAAATTGTCTAATCTAATTTTTGAAAATTCTTGATAATTGCATAATATTCAAACGTTCCGTCTTAAATTTTGGTGTTATTTTTCATGTTATTATTCAATTCGAGTTTGAAATTGTTACAACTTTTTAACTAAAATTTTTACAATCCCGTTTATTCTAAAAAAAAGTAGTATAAGCGATAATATTATTCTTAAAAACCAGGCCTACTTCAAGGGTTTATATATTGTAGGTGACTAACATTTCCAAGAAATATGTCATCATGGGTATGCGAATATATCATGGTAACGTAAGCTAATTTCCTTGTGCAAATGTTTCTTGTTTTCATATTATATAAGGGGATGGTATTATGGTTAATAATAATCTTTAATGTTTTATGGTGGTTTACTGGTTTTGTAATGTTTGCCTTTTAGCGTGTTAATAAATTTGGTAACTGTATAAGTTTGTAGACCTATTATTATGTACGTGTAAAAATAAATTTTTGCTGTAATAGTGTATTACATTACAAGTCATGAAAGTGAAACTTTGCAGAAGAGGAGGCTTATTGAAGAGTACGAGGATGCGTAGCATCCGAGTATCTCTTTAAAGCCTCCGAGTCAAGCAGAGACACTTTCATGACCAGTGATGTATTATATTTTTTCTGAAATCGTTTTTCAAAACTAAAAATAGATTTAAACTGAAAAAATATATCAACATCAGAGTCGTATGAGAAGTTAATATCCATGACAATGAATCAACAACAAATCAAAAATATTTTGTTGTATTTGATTGTTAGTGTTTTTAATTATATTAAATAAACGTTTCATAAGATAAGTGACGATTTCTAATTCAATTGCAGTCTAAAAATGACAGATGAGTCTTGTAAAGTGACAGGAGTCTTCTAAAAATCATGAAAGTGACTAGTCTTTAAAGTGACACTTTCATGACCAACCTGAGTTCTGTCATGACAAGCTTTCTTGACGATTTCAGAAAAAGAATTATTACTTGTTATTATTGGTTGGTATTTGAATATTTGACAGTTATTATTTTAAAAATTCATAACTTCATACTAAATTGTAATTAATAAAAAATCAATTACATTTATAAGTTGTGAATGTTTTAAATAACTAATGTCAGACAAAAAGCAATAAATGATAATTTCCTAGATAATTATTTATTTGTTAGCTTATTACAAAATAAATTATGTAGGTCTATACAAAATTTGTATCGTAATGGTTGAAAGTAACGAGGCCATCACCCACAATATATAAACTTCGAGCATAATCATGTAGGTTAATACAAACGAAATATAAACAAAATAATAAAAGTTTCACAATATTTATTAAAATTTATGTATTCGACAATTATTTCTATACGTTAGATAAGTATCATTATCAAAGGTATATTTTAAAAAAATCCGTTTTTCTTTACGTATTTCTTTTCTCTTTTCTCTCTTTTTTTATGTATCTTTGATAATGTAATACAATTAGTAGTACAAAATAATAAAGGTAACACTAGCCATTAAAATTGGTCGGATGGAGGAATCTGTATTAGTACGTTATTACAAAGTGATTGACAATGATTACAATAGCTTACATTGACAAACTTGTGCTTGCTTCTAATTCTTCTTTCTTCTTCAATGTTAACTATGTGGTAACTTGTATTGATTTACTACTACACTTCCTTTGTCTTGATCTATGTCTAAGTTATCAACTTTTGAGATGGGAATGTAAAAAATAATGATATTTAGTATCGAAGCAATCTCAGACACATAAATCTTAATAAATATTGTGAAACTTTTTTTATTTCGTTTCATAATTATGGAGTTATATTAACAGTAAACTTTCAGATAGTAAGCTCTAATACAATGTGATCAAAAATGATTGTCTATAGTCTGCTTAGACAATGATTCTCTATCATATCATATTATACCATCTTTCAGTTTTTGTGCGCGTTCTGTTACAGATTCTTGAAGACTTGTATCTATTAAAAAGATTAATTAGATCTAAAGAGTTCTTTAAAACAAAAATTATTTTCAAAGTAAAACTTTTAAAAGATCTTTGTTCCTAAATAAAAAAAATATTGCCCTACACAAATCCATGGTTGTTTCTGATTTATCCACAAAACCTTCTATTAAGAAATTAATGGATTCCTTATTAAAATGGCAAATAAATTAAAAAAAGATAAACACAGCCATTCTGGATGCTCAAGTAATAAGTCAGTAAAAAGTCACTCTTTCAACAAGCGAGGCTAATTATTTGCTCAAAAATTAATTTTTCATTTCAATTACAATCGTTAAAAATTTAAAAATTTGCATTAATTTAAAATCTTTTGGCGGACAAGTGGTAATAACCCAAAACCATACTTGTCAGACTCTTTTTGTTTTTCTTTAAATCGCTTATAATTACTTTAATAATAAGGTTTTCTCTTTTTAACTACTGGGCACTCGTCTCACTAATTAATTTATAAGACTAGAAAATGTTGTTTCCTTTTTTTTAAACATACATACACACACACGCAGTAAAGACGAATCAGACTTTATTTTGTTATACATTTTTATCCCAGATCACGCGGATTTTCGTCCGGGCCCGGGTAATAACTTTCGAGGTCCACTAGGAGGCTTTCTGCTTTTTCCTTTGATCTCTCCTTCTGTCCGGTTCGGTGTTTAGTAAAGGCTTTAAATCCCTGTAATCCAGCTACACACAAGAAACACATATTGTCTATTACTAAAGACCTTACTTGGACATGAAAACACGAACTTACCAACATCTCGTCGTCGGGAACTCGCGATAACAAATCCAGCACTTCGTTGTTGGGCACACTGTGCGGTCGGCAGATTCTTCTGACGAATTTATTGGTTCCCCATAACATAAGAAGGTACCGTACTGGCACGAAATATAAAACCAAACCAGCTCCAACTAGAAGGCCAATAGCTATCCAGGAGAGATATGGTACAGTGAAGTTGAAAGTGCTAAAATATTTAAGAATTACTTTAGCTGAAAGGTTTGCAGTTTTTTTCTTAAATATAATATTTCAATGTCAATATCTGAACTTCATTTTTTAAGCTAAGACATAAAAGGCTCACTGAAACTAAAAATGTTTCTCGTGTAAAGTAATTTCTCTTTTTTCAAAGTATTTTGATAAATTGCTTCTGACATCTTTTATTCGCCGTTTTCTTTTTTGATCGAGATATGTGTGTCTTGGAATTGCTTCTTAATAATAATAGACATATCTACAATAATATTGTAGACAAAATGAAAAACGAAATCTTCTAAAGACACTTCTAGAATTATTAAATAAGGGGCTCATGTTTTGTTATTGAATATCTATTCTAATATTTCTTTGGACATGTTGATGTTAATAATCATACACACTTACAAACTACGAGTTGAGCATTTTTGTTTCGGGTATTCATCTCTAACTCTTTGACTAGGATAGTTCGACGTAAGTGAAGGAAACTCTGGCTAATTCCCGCAATTTAATTAGGATCTTGCTTTGCATTCTGCACATGGGAACTGATAGAAGTTCAGGTAGATAACTTTCAGTAATCTTTATCATTAAAAAATGACGTCATAATGAGACCAAAAATTGACGCATTTGTTGATTGAAGATCACATTCGTTCCTTTTTCGCATAGGTACATCATCAATATTTCTAATTGAAAGTCTTTTTCAGAAATTTATGAAATATCAAGTGGATGTTTAGAAACATTAAGTTTTTTTTTAAATATAAAGCGTAAATTAGTTATAAAATGAAATATTACAACATATTAAATTGGAAATTTTGAAGTCAGTTTACTTTGTTCTTCCAGTACTTCCAAACTTTTTGGGATTCCGTTTATTTTCACAATATAGAGTTTGCGCAAGGGGATGTTTTCCCTTATAAAACTCTGTCCTTATAGTTATATCTATAACGACACCGAAAATCATACCGTACGAGCAATTTATTTCCGCTATTTTATAAAATAACGTTGACCAATCAAAAAACACAACGGTATATTAATTCAAAGTTGCCAACCAAAGGCACGCGAACTCCCTAAAGTAAACACGTGAAGCCCAACAAACATAATAAAAACATAACCTCTTTAAATGCGTGATCGGTTATTGTTTTTTCTGGTTGTATCGTGTAAAATGTGTTCCCAAAAGGAATGGGAAAAAGAAGTTCAGGGTTCATTATCCCCAGTGGAAACGGTGTCCTCCAAGCCAAGAAGATTTTGTTTTTCCGAGACCGAACGAATTAAAGCGTTAAAGGAATTATTTAACATTTTGTGTGAAGATGTTGTAACAACGGAAGAAGAATTGTGGGGAAATCTTCATGCAGTGTTATGTCATGATGAGGAAAGGTAGGTCCTATTGAAAACAATTCAAAGCAAAGAGCGATGATTGTAGTTCTTGTTGTAATACATATACCTACATAAGTATTTTTCTAAGATAACCTCAATTTTATTCAAGGGGTTGACGGTTGTGTCTTCTTAACTGTCAAAATATAACGTAAATACTGCGTCAAGCGCAAACAACGAAACGGAAGATCGCTCTTACGATTATGATTCCTCCGCTATAGCTCTATAACTATACACAGAGAAAAATGTATTTAAATTTCATCAACAATTGTGTGGTATTGTAAAACAAATTGGTCTTAAAAAAGTGACAGGGACAATTTGTGTACAATTATAAAACAAGATTGTGTCATTTAGTTTGTCAAGATTTTGTGGAAGTCAATAGTAATTTTGTAGAATCAAATGAATAGTTGTGTATAAGTTTCCATAACAAATTGTGTTACTTATTAAAACAGAATGTGTAATGTTATTGCATACAATTTTATACAAAATTGTACAATTGTTGCGCTAGTGTGTGCCACAATTGCTTAATAGTATTTAACACAATTACTTGTTCACATTTATACAAATTGTGCAATACTCTGGAACAAATATTCTATACAGAAGGCTAGATATCACAAATAAAATATATATTTTTACATATATTAAAATATATGTAACTAATATGTATATAGCTATACAATTTATAGTATTTACATACTATACAACGTGTAGTATATACACGTATAACATTAAAATTTTCTTTTGCCGTCGGCTGTTTATATATAAATCTCGAATTTACATTAATAGCGACAATTACAAGTGGTGACATCTATAGGATGTCATCCATAAACTTTGCGAAACACAATAATTAGTAGCGAGCAATTTGAACACTGGATTATGATTTCATTCAAACAAAATATTGTATTTTTCTAAACATTTTTTACAATTATACTTCAACATAATATGCTAGCTTATCCTCTACAACATTGTTCCAAAGAATGCAGAACTAAATCTGACTGTGTTAAATAATTGTCGTAAGTTCCTGTTAGACAATTCAGTAACGAAATCCTACACAACGCTGGACAATACGATTCTACAATTATAATATAAATTTCTCCAACACCGTTTTGAACAATATTGTGCAAAGCTTTTATGAAGTATTTCTCTCTGTGTAACGAAAACTACCTTGCGCAAACTCTCTAATAACGGAATCCCAAAATGTTATAAAGCATTTTAAGTTATTCTAATTCACATTAAATCTTAGACAGTTTGCATACTTTCTATTTGCTTCCACATTTTACAAAAAAAAATAATTATATAAAATATATTTATATTTTTTTAATAAAAAATTTATTGTATCATAAAATTTTTTTTGCATATTCATTATGAAAGTTGGCTTTTTTTAAGGGGGGAAGTGACTGTATAAAAATACGCTATGCAGAGCCTCTGAATTTACATTATCTTAAGAAAGAATATATCATAGATTGTGTATTCAACATTAGAATCTAGTAGATCAAAGTATGAACTAAATTTTAACAAAAGAATTATTAAAATTTGTTCGAAAATAACTAAATAAACATAAAAACTGTAACAATAAGTATAAATATTTTTTCTTTCTTAAAACTAAAATATCTCTTTTTAATAATTTGAAAGTACTCGAGTAGTTCACACATGAACAAATTTATTTGATAAAAGTTTATTTATAACAACAATAATCATGTTACAGTCTCGGTTACCATTATTATCATTTTTAAGCAGTTTTGGTGGACAATAGTTCAGTTACTCTGAAAGAGATGGCGCTGTAGCATGTTTAAATCTTAAAAAGTCTGTGCAATCTTAAAAAGTCTGAAACTGAACTAAATGAATTAACGTTTTGTACCAGTAGCGACGCCAACGGCAATTTTTCCGGAGTTTCTCAATTTACAACCTTAACCAAAGATAAACGTAACAGATACGCAGCCAAATGGAACAAAATCCGCTTGCTTATTTAGTTGTGATATTTTTCGACAGAGTGCGCTACATATAGAATTCAAAACAAATTTAAAGAAGGGAAAAAGTTTTGCATGATTGAATATTTTAATCTTATCGTATTAACCACGCGGTGACGTATAGAGAGGAGAAAAGTTTGAGACAATTTGTTTAAATGCAATTTCGAATAACGTGGAACCTATGTAATAAATATATTCATTATAATAATCCTTCACATTAATAATTTTTTTTTGGTAAATATTTTGAAAGATTGATATCAATTAACACCAAAATTAAATTATTAGGATTTTATATAGTTATTACAGTTGATGATAAATGTTAATTTTTTATTAGTTAACACCAAACTTAAATTAAGATGATTTGATATAGTTTCCAAGGTTAATTTCATTAATTATTGTTAGTCTTGTCATCTTTATAACTTAACTGCAAAGTATTTATTATGGTTAATAAATGAAATAATACTGTTGCAAATAACATCAAACATAAAATTATTCAAATTTACCACCAACGATATTGTGATGATATTTTTCAGCGTGAAGGTGATTTTAAAACTGAATAAAAACTATAAAGTTATGCTGATAATTCTTGACACAACAAAATAAAATAAATAAGATACGTTTGAGTTATGTTTCATTAAAAATGTATAATTTTTATGAAACCGTACGGGAAGTGAACACAATACAAGCCGCGAAATCTAATTTCCAAGTGACTTAGTCCATTGCTCAGGTAAATAAAGTTTTGAAAAGAAAAATATTAGAGAAAAGCTGAAAATTGATATATAAGCTTAATAACATGTGGTACTGAGAAACATATCACAACTTCTCATACGTGGGTGATTAGTGGAATTTAGTGGGTGATGAGCCGGCTGCGCCATCTTGAAAAAGTGGCGGCAAAATTGCTTTTTCGCTAATATTTGGCGCAATCAACAATGGGCATCAGAATGAAAATGTAGCTGACAAAACTCCCCACAATTTAATTATTTATTGATCCTAGTACGTATCCCTTGACCTTCGCACGTTCAATAGTTTCTGAGATAAAATTTCTTTCAGTAACTGTTATTTTTTGACATTCCGAAAAAGTACCGTTTTTTGTAAATATTCCAAATTTGGCTGCTCCTACGTACAAAATGGATTTTATAAAAGTTAATATGTAGTATATTAAGTATCAAGAACAGTAAGGACAGTTTACCGATCGACGACAATGTTTGGCGACTGAGCGAAGCGAAGTCGCCAATATTGGAGGAGATCGGTAAACTCCTTACTGTTTGAGATGCTTATACTATTTTTTGTACGATCACTATGAATACTAACTATGAATACACTATTAGTACTAACTAAGGAAATATTCCGAAGATGGTAAAAAATAGATTTAAGATAATTTATTTTTATGGATAAATTATATTTATCCAACACCTCTATATAAATACCATGTTTACTATGGCCATTTTAAATAAGGAAAGTGATTGTTTACTCTTATGTTACATTATAACCTACGTTGCCCCTAGCAACGTGGGTTATTTTTAAAAACCACTCCTTCAAACATAACAACCAATCACCGGCTTACGTTACTTAATATTATTAAAATCTAGTCATCGTGCTAGCGTATTAAATTTATTACCGTCAGAACTACAGACTAACTATACATTGCAAATTCGATGTTTAAACTTAAATAAAGAGGTGTTGGATAGAATTTTGTATGGCACGCGTGAGTTAAGGATATTATCCACTCAGAAAAATTAACCCATTAAAATTAAATTTTTCGTTCGTGGATAATATCTTACTTAACTCACTTGTGCCATAAATAACTATTTCCACAAAATATATACTTCCACAATTTTTACGGACGTTTCAGAGCTCATTCTACATGATTATTACCTTTCGAATAGGCCATTAACCATACTTTTAAGATGGATAGTATTCGAGTTACACGATGGCGAATATACCTGTGGTCCTTGACGACTCACTCCTTCAATTCACAATGACGGTTAGCCTCTCTGGAATGCCTTCTCACAGATTTCGGCGATGTACGGTATAGTCGACGCTATATTCCTCAGCTACAGTAAACCTTCAGTGTGAAACTTCATGAAGAAAATTCTGACAGCGACGAAAATGATGATAACGCTGATTCTATTGAAATTCTAAATTTCAGCAAATTTTCTAGACAAAATCATTTGTAATAATTTTTTTTATAAATATTGTGTACAGTAATTTGTAAAAAATGTTTCATGTTCTATTGATTTCATAATGGTCAGCAAGGTTAATACGATGCTATTTTATTCTTTTTTTTTCAGTGTGAATCTGTAAATGCATAGGATAAAATAATAAAAAATAGCATCATATTAGCTCTGCTGTCCTAGATCATTATGAAACCAATAGTCCATTTATATTAATAGTAATATTTCATTTATAGTTTTCATGTTTCTTATTGTTAGTATTTATTATTACGTCACTAACTCAGTATTTTTATATAATTAACTGAGTAAACGAAAATATACATTTTTACAAAATAATATCTCAGGTAATATTGCTTGCATGACATTCAATAACCAACTTTTTTGTAGGAGATTTAATCTTTTTAGCTTTTATACAATGCATTTTGTACGTAAGAGCAGCCAAATTTGAAATATTTTAAAAACGCGCAAAGAAACAGCACTTTTTCGGACTGTCGAAAAATGAAGAAATTCTATCTCAGAAACTCTGGGACCTACGAGGATTAATAAAATAGAAAATTATGGGGAATTTTGTCAGCTATATTTTCATTCTTAGCGTTGATGCCCGTAAAATTAATACTTTCTGAAATATTAGCGAAAAAGCAATTTTGTCCGCCATTTTACCAAGATGGCGCAGCCGGCTCATCACCTACGCATGGGGAGTTTTGATGGTTTTTAGCACCACTTTTTAAGCCTATATACCAATTTTTTCCGTTATATTGCTGAAAATGATTTAATTTACCTGGGCTACCATATATCCAACAGTGTTGGACAAAATTAAATCTTACTGGCAACTGACAATTAAGTTAATTAATTGTGACTATTTTTTATTTTGCATGATTACAATTAATTAATTGTTAGTTGTTCTTCAATTAAAAATTAATTATTTGTTAGCTGGTCCGACAATTCACAATTAATTAATTTTATTTGTGCACCCAATATTACAATACATGCATAAAGATATTTCAATTGCTCTTTTTATTTATAATAGGGTTTATTTAAAAGTCTGGGACAAGACTGAAATGCGATCTGCTGTTATTACAAAATACTAGAATGATCTTCATAGTTATTTTTTTATTTAAATTTAAAAACTTTCATAAAATTGCATTCTGCAATTAAGAGATTAATTGCGATTAAATATAATTGCAACTGAAATATCATAGTTAAATCTTCAATCAACTGATTGATTAAAAATTTAATTGATTGATGCCCAACTCTGATCTCCAGCCGTTTTTACGATTTTTTACGAAACTAATTGTTTTATGTAATTTCCATAGAAACGCTGTAACCTATTCGTCGCCGCCTTTCCATTAACAATGAATTAAATTGTTGATTTTTTAAAAGCAATAGAATTTGTAATGAACTCAACAATATTCTAATCGAAGCTAAGCAGAAACTTTTCAAACAAAACAAATTAAGGAGAAATAGGTATTTATTAATCTACTCAGCACAAATACTGCAAATCCAATCAATATATCAAAGCCAAACACACTAAGAACTGCTCCGGTGCGAGACAAATAACATTGTTAAAATTTCTTCCGAATAATTTTATCACGTATCAGTGATGCATCGTAACCGCCCCGCTGCCGGCTGTAAGCTTACGCATGATATATAATAACGTCGCATTCGACCAAACAATTAATGAATATTACTTCATTATTTGTATGGACAAATGTAGTTGCCCAGAGCTCAGTCACGCCACCTAGTTCAGTTGCACGAACTAACCAAAAAAGTAAGCGTATTTATTTTCAAGAGGCTGCGTATCTGTTTATTATCTGTGCCTTAACAAAAAATTCTAATGAAAGTAGCACTTTTTTTAATTATTTTGTTTTGCATATTGATTATGAACTTTGACTTTTTTTAACGAAAAATCGTAATATAAGTAGCACTTTTTTTCGTTATTTTTAATTGTGTTTGTAAAAAACAACCTTGAATCTCCTCGAAGATTATTGTCAAAAAATACTACGTTTTTCCGATTTCTCTAAAATTTTGCATAAATGCAAGAATTTTAGGGCAAATCTCGCTTACTTACAATATGCAAAAAAATGTCGTGTATAACACGCTATAAAAGTCTCTTTTTTTCACTCATTTGCTTGATAAACTCGGCCTTTGCCCTCGTTTATCAATACTTCAAATTCGTGAAAAAAGTATGACTTTCGTAGTTAGTTGTACAATATACTATTATTACACCCTCACGCCACATCGAAAATATGTATACAACGTTTAAAAAACGTCATTATTAGACATACGTTTTTGTTATGTCAAAATATGACATCTTGGGGCTTTGACATTAACACGTAATTTTCTCGTGATTACGTTGTCGAATATAAGGTGATTTTGATGTTATAACTGACCAAACAAAGCCGTCATTATGACGTGTTGCTACCGGACGGGTAACCTTCTTTGGAATTGAAAAATTAGCCAACATAGAATGGCAACGAGCGTAGTGATATCTATAGCTTCTAGGAGTTGTAAGGTAAACTCTTGTATTATTTTGGACGACAGAAGAGTGACCTATTAACAGTAAGTGCAAGTAAGCGCTAGTAGTTTGTAGTAGGAGAGATTTGTTTGTCGATATACAGTATGTCACAAATTAAGTTTGAATGGCGCTGAATGCATAGGAAATTTTATTATTGTTAATATTAGCTACGCGACTAGAGAATAATTCGACTTTTAATGCGCACTCGTCATAAATAGGTAATAGAAGTAGTAACGCTAAAATAACGAGTTCTAATACTTATTACCAGTGGCGTACCAGTTGCTCTTCAGCCGTAGTCGCCTGCAGCCGAGTAGCAAATCCCTAGTCTTGTTTCCAAATGACACTTGAAAATATATTTTTATTTTTTTTTATAAATTACAATATTTAATGCGCAACAATTAGTTTCGATAATAATAATATTTAATTCTCCTTTAATAATAATAACAGACTTTAGAGACTGAAACGGGATAACAAATAAAATGCATTAATTCAGTGGTCTCGTATTTGTAGAAAATTGCAGCATTTGTTAAACCATTGACATATGTATATCGAAATTAAGGACAGAAATAAAAAGGAAACAGGAAGGTCTAGTCCTTAAGAGTAACAATCTTACAGGTATTAGTGTGCAGTATAGTGGTATGCAGCATAAGTAAAATGGCAAACTTTGAGAATATGATATTGCCAGAGTCAACATATTAATATGATAATTATTATCTCAAATAATGAGGGAGGGATGTTTCCTGGTTTCGGGCAACAAAAACTATTTACCATAAAAATTGTGGAAGTAAAATAATGAACAGACTGCGGCGGTGACAACAGTGACGATATATACAAAATATAAACCGCCTACCTTCACTCTTAAAAAATTGTTCTGGCTAAATTACAAACATGGTGAAGCATCAAAACTTCCACTACACTGAGACTTCCAGGCGGGTCGTATGAATAGGGTACTAAATAAATATAGATCTAGGAAGCGCAAGTAATGTACACAAAAGAAATATAAACCAAATTTTCTTTATATTTAAAATGACAAAAATTTATTTAACATTAAACACAAACAAATAAAAAAGTTAAATATAAAAGAAACTGAAATTCGGATATCATGAAGAAATAAAAAAGCAATCCCAAGATAGTAAAATGTCTTTTATCCGAGGAGTAATATTTCTGGCATCATGATCATCTTAATTACTAAATTTTATTTAAAGCTAAATAAATACCTTAAATTTCTTAAATTAAATCAATCTTCGCCGCTAATAGTTTGCCAACTGAAATTGTAACAACATAGCAATCCTCTGTTTTTTATATGGTTTAAAACTAAAATGGTGGAAAGACAAACATTTACTTCTTTGTCAAATAATGTCCAAATAAATGGTATTAATAAAATACCATAAAATAAATTAAATTGAAATTAAATCTATAAATTTCCGTCCAAATCAAAATTTATTCTATAAATAAAATCACAGCACTGATTATTAAATTAAATAAATGTAATTTTTATTAAAAGTAAAAGTCAAATTCAAAGATCATCGACATAATTACGATTAAACACTGTGACATTTCAACAAAATATAACCTAACGTTTTGACGTTTGGTATGTTGACAATTTTATCGAACTCACTACATAATCTGAAAATATTAAAATTTTGCCCTCTACATGTGTGCAGTGTTTGAAAGATCTAAAATAACAGAGTGTTTGTTATTAGATTGGTCGCTCTTTTTATATATTTTTTAAAGCAAACGAATGCTTTAGTGATATTTTTGGTGGAAAACAGAAGAGGATTTAGAACTAAATACAACATAACCACATAATTGTTTATAACTATTAATTATTCTTTAAGCGAATTCAGTAAATAAATAGATAAAAATTTCCTTTATTAATGATATATGACACTTGTACTGGCATAAAGAAATAAGGTCACTATAGAAAGTCAACCAAAACACATTTCCTACTCAACTATCAAATAACTTAACTATAAGTTTAAATTAATTACTTGAAATTACTTAAGTACATCTTTCTATCTTTACAAAATCCAACCTTACATCCTAATAAACATTATTTGCATATTTCTAGATATCAAAACCAAGAAAGTATTAGCTAAATGCCGTGGAAAGACTAGCTATTTAATCTAACTAAATAAGAAAATTTAACGATTTCACTATCTCGTTAACTTGAAACATAATTTCTTTACATTAATAAAGCAGGTAAGGTAGCAAATACTTGCATACATCATCACTACTATGCACCTTATCTGTTTTAGGACAAAACGTGCTACGGAATGGCCTCTACTTTGTGTTTTCTTGCATAATTAGGTAACAATACCAAATTGTTAGCTGAACAATGGAAATTTATAAAGATTTTTAGAAAAATCAACGTTTAAATGTTTCCTTTTACTGCCTAGTGTGTTCTAGTGTGCATATTTATTAAATTAAAATATTCTCTTTGGCTTCATTAAAATAATTTAATTAAATATTTTTCTCCTTGAGGTTATGTAACCCATCTAACATCGTTTTGGTAAAGTTCTTTATGCGCGTGATTGCTTTCTGTTGTATGTCAAAAATTATGACAATATTCAATCAACCACACCTTAAAACGTATAGCGCAGAGATATTTATGTGCCAAAGAAGTTCGGTTTTAGGACAGCCAGGTTATGAGATCAAACTACATACGTGCAGGTGAAATAATTTCGGCCTTTTTAGAAAACTTGACTCCTCGATGGAGAATGACTCGGTTGCTCGAATTTTGATCATTTATGGATTGTCGAAAGCTTAATTCAAAAGTTTTGTAACTCCTCCATCTGTTACCACCGTACAATAATACGTCCAGGTATCTAGGGATTGATCTTGTATCTATATAAGTCTAGGATTGATTGTGTTTTTGATGACGGACATGTCATTGACACAGGCCTTCATCTTCATTTGGTTAAATTCTGATATGCCGACTAAGATTTTATATTCAAAGATACTTCATGACGGGTTATCGCAATTTTGTTTTTATTTACCAAAGATCTTGTTGCAAAATGGTTTCCATGCAAATCCATGGTCTGATGACCCCATACTCGTTTGGGCTCTTTCGAAAGCGCAAAGACTAGTCTAAGCACTTTCTAAAGGTGGGTCGTCAGCTAAATGATCTACATGGGATTCCTTTTGCAACCTTTAATGTTCTTCTATGTTCAAGTTACAGTAGTGAAACTGTCTAATCCATTAATCTAAGAACAACTTATTTTTTGTTTCCTTTTCTTACTTAATCTTACCCAACATCATGTAAACATTTTCAAGATGTCCTAGAAAAGAAACTTTGTCATAATTTCTTCTTTCTTTAGTATAGTAGAAATGTATTTAATATTTTAGCAAACGTGAAGGCTGGGTAATTATCATTAGAATTTGTGAATAGTATTTACAATGAAAACTGTTGCGTATAAGCAGGTTGCAGGAAGGCTATGTAAACGAGAGTAAACGAACTGCTTCCGCCCGTGAACCCACTATAGTACAACGGGCGTTACTTTTACCTTCTCCCTGCCATTTTTTATGAACGCTTTTATATCCCTATAGAAACTCCATGCGTTTCCAAGCTGTATACAAACTTCTGACTTTCTCTACGTTAAATGAATATGTAAAATCCTTCGTCAAACCGGAATTACACTGTCTACCGACCGTCCACAAATGGATTAATTATGTACACCTTAAAGGGTTTCTATGCCAAGCGATATCATATATATATACATTATACAAAAGTCAAACAAAAAGTTAATCTTTAACAAGTATTTAGAGCGTGTAAGCCTGATACCTAGAATATTTTAGTTTAAGTGAACCCATTATGCGCGAAATGAAAAGAAAATACATAAAGCTTTATTGACTTGGTATTGTTTGCGTCAACACGATGCTTCAAACAAGATTATTATCAAACGCTTTGCGAATCCGCAATGAAAGCAAAATTATTATTCATGGACGCTTCAACTGAAGTCAATGATAGAGATAAAACGCGTACGCATCATTATTAACGCCAATAACAGTACAAATAAACACTCACTTTTTCACGCCTTCTCCTAAAGTGGCTAGTTTACCAATGGTGTTCTGGACGCTTTGGGTAACCTCCTGTATGGCTTGTAACCTCTCCTTTAAACTTTTCTTCTCTTCCTGAAATAGATATAAAATAATTGAAATAATTAATCTCCAGTGGGGAGATATCTTAATTCATCAATAATATAATTTTCATTTTATGACAAGTAATGTGTTTTATGTATTAGTAAAGTACGAAGGATTCAAGAAGATAACCATCAAGACTTAGATAACCTCAAGAAGAACGGTGATAGTGGTTCGTTTTCACGCTGCGTTTGCTTTTTACAGTCGATTACAGCAAAAATACTGAATTTTGTAGGCGACGGTATCGTCCAAGTGTGTCACCTAATAACACGATCGTCTACGCGAAAATGGAAGCTACTTCCATGTATATCTGGGTAAAAATTCATGGTCCTTTAAGTCTTCTGCCCTAGTTTCATTAGTTATAGTTATACCTAGTCTCAAAATTATCCGTACAATTTCTCATTCTCGGAAAGATAATGAAATAATTTACACATATCTCTTGATAAGTCATTGCTTGGGTATCGAATCTTTTTATGGATGTCTTACGAAAACGAATCTGCACTATGTAACCGGCAAAAGACACTAGGCCCCGCGGAGGGCTCCAATTGTAACTGACCAAAATCGAGGCCCACGTTGGACCGTCAATTGTAACCCTCAAAGTTTCTCTGAACTAAATAAACATTAAAAATGAAATAATAATTATAAAATTATCATACTCACATTAACAAAGATGCTCTAGATTACCACGGCTTGAGATTTAGCTCTGTTTTACTAATTTTTTTTCAGGTCGCAGGTATTGGTTCTGCATTTATCTTATTTATAAAAAGGAGTAGATAAGGGTTTCAGAACTCAAATAAATACTCTAAAAGGGAGCCATCTGATTATGAAATTTAATAACATTAATTAAGCCAGAAAAGATATTGAATTCACTAATCAGAAAATGAATTCAATATACCAGGTTTTGAACAAAAATTTTGTTTATATTTATAAATTTTTAAAATAAAAAATGAATAAAACATTCATAATTATATGGTTCCATTTAGCTCACTTGGTATAAACTGCAAAACATTTATTGAATGGTAAAAAAATAAAAAATCATATACATATAGAATTTTAAAAAACATTGACAACATAATATATTAAACTTAAATTAGTCATTCAGTAATTAATTTTCAAGTTACTCAGTAATTATTGAACACAGAATGATTCAAAATTTAGTTGAAATTTATTCAACATAAAATTATTTAAATTTTATTGAACATAAATTATTCAGAAATTATTAAGATCAAGATTTATTAAACATAAAATCATTTGAAATTTAACGAACATATATTTGTTAAAATATTACGGAAATGAATTTAATTAGATATTACTGAAGTTAGAATATTTGAATTTCACTGAAAGTAACAGACTAAAATTGAATCCTATTAGAGAGCTCTCTTTTTATAGAAAACTATAAAAATTCAGTTATACAAATAATCCTCAAACACAAGAAAATTACAGAAATAGATATTTCTTAAAGTACAATACCTTAAATCTTATAAATGGAATTCCAATTAAACCATTGTTTACTTGTATCGCAAAAAACATACTCTTGACTGCTAGAAACTGGAAACGCCTCTCCTTGAAAGACCGTTGTTGATCCTTAATGGTTATGAATTGTTATTTGAATGTAGCAGGTCCAAAGAAATAATTTTTATTTCAGATTCAGTTCAATCACACAAAACGTTGAAATAATCTATATGATTTAACCAACAATCTTTATTAAACACAGTTTAAACAATCCTGGTTTCTGTTATTGTTTTTATTTATAATTTGTACACGAGAAATAGGTAATGTCTTTAAAAGCTTAAACGAATTTAAACACAGATAACACTTGCTACTTTAAATTCTTCCAATAAAACGGATAATTGAATCGGTCAAAGCAGAAACTGAATATGTCCCAACCACCTTGTTTTGAGAAAAAACAAGTGAAACTGAATTACTCAATGTTGCTTTTATGGACTTTTTGGGATATGAAAGAAGAGTATCTATTAGGTAAGATCACATGGTTCAATTTACTTAGTTTTTTATTCTAAGAGAAAAAAATTCATATAAGACGTGGACATGTTCAGTTTCTGCATTGATTGCAAATAAAACGCAAAGAATACGCAAGAAACTATTTTGTGACCAGTGCCGACCTTTGAGGGGGTGCAAGGACGGGCGCCTCACGAGGGCGCTAGGCTATTTGGGGCGCCGAAGTTGGTAAAATCATTAAAATCATTCAATAACAGTTACTTTTTAAAGTTAATAAGGGCGCTCTGAAGGACTCTGCCCGAGGGTGCCGAGAGGCCTAAGACCCGCACTGTTTGTGACAAAAGAACAACTGAACTTAATATTAACAAAAGAAATCTGAAAATCCTAAATACAAATAAAAATATTTTTAAACGTTGTCTGCTTTCACTGCGCTGTCTTCCTCTTTCTCTTTCATAGGCCATTTTAGGATAAAATTGCTGGTAAAATTCGTCAAATTCTTTCTCAATGTACTTCATAAATCTTTCAGTTTTGGAGAGGTTGTGAAGTCAGTGGGAAATACCTTCAACTGTTTCCTAGGTTGTTCAGTTTTACTTTCTTCTTCGTAAACACTGTTACTAGTTGATTTAGACATTTTCGCATAGAGAACTTCCCTCAACAAAATATCACTTGTATATGCATACACGACGCGACGATGGCTTCATTTGATATCAGCTAAGCTGTTTTTACTTCAGCGCATCCTAAATATATAAGACATACCGCTACAGAGATTGAACACGTCCTATGTTTCTTCAGTTTCTGTACTATACCATCGCTTTTCTACATTATAGAAAAGTAGGACATGTTATATTTTTGCGCCATTCGATCGGGCACCCTTGAATTATGGTGAATTCATGTATAACTCAATTTACACAAAAAGTGGACATATTCAGTTTCTGCATTGACCGATTCAATTGTTTATCTTTATCTACATGTAGAACGGGAATTTATTATTTAAATTATAAGTCCGTCTGCAAGATTTTTAATAACAAAACTGCACTAATTTTAAAGCGCGAGCGGTAAAAAGGATTGTTTTAATGGCCCATTACAATAAAACAAGCCACATATAATTATTAGCGATACTGTATATTCAAGTCTTTCAAACTGAATTATTCAAAACTAAACTGTATCAAAAACTCACTTCACGGCAAGTGTCGACCAAACTGTACGAGAACTAGATCTAGAATTTTCTTTAATTCTAATTAACTAATTCTATAATGTCGACCGAAGTCAACTGTCTTCGCTGAAATTTCGATCGGAAGTCCACTTTAAAAAACTCAAGGTTCTTTTTTCGCGTAGAAATACAATACCAGATGCAAATCGAAATTAGCCAATAGCGAGGTCTCACTTCAAGAACAAGTATTGATTTTTTCTTAGTACCCAATCAACGAATCGCGTGTTTTGGCTTAACCAATCAGCGCACAGCAACTCAACAGCAAGCATTGATTTTTCCTCTAAAACTGCAAACGCTTATATGAGTAACCAAAGAGAATTTTTATAATTCTAAGATTTAAAACCAACCTTTTTTAAATAATTTTATAGGGATGTTTATATCGAATGCTAACGCAAGTTTACATTATGAAAAGAATTCAAATTTTCAGAACCGGACTTAAGATGTTTGTAAATATGTGGACGAAACCACAATTATTCAGAGCTTGTAAAAATATACCGTTACAACTGAGCAATATCTTTCAAAAAGCTTTCCAAAACTGTCAAAATATACGAAGTTTTCCAAGTTGGGGTGAGTAGGGTGGGAAAAATGCATTGTATCTTGAAGGAAATGTAATAATTATATTTGATTTAATATGTTAGCCACCCTCCGAATGAAAATAAGGGTATAATGGATGCAGACATGCAGTGGTAATTATCAAAGATATGGGGTTCTGTGCTGACCAAGTTCGAGAATTCTTTTGTATCTATTGTAACCCGAGAATCCAACATCAATCTCCCAATTATTTTAAATAATACACTTCATAATCATATTAATCATACATATTTATCTAGCTTAAGCATTGTACATAATGATGGAATACACCTTTCCTAATCATCTTGACAGTTGCGACCCAAAGTTCCATTTTCTTGCATTGGATCTAACTAGGTCTAGGTTCTTTTTAGGAGAGGGACTAAAGAAAATTTGTGTATCTACATACCTTATGTTTCATTAGGAAATCGAATATAGGGATTAACCCATGCTTTTAAGAAATATCTATAAAATCACTCCAAGTACTTAAAATTACTATTTCTTTTGTATCATTAACGTTATGAGTTTAAAGAGTACTAATATCCTGAGAATTGTGAAAAAATTACATTAGACCCTTTTTTTAAAGAAAAATTATTTAAATGAATACAGCCTTTAACAACTTTTAAAATAAATGTGGAACGCGCGCTAATGTTTCTTCGTAGCGCAGTTAGTTGAAGAGGTGTGATAATAATCCAAAGTCGCTGCCGCTCCAGGTTTGATTCTAGCTGGCAGGTAACTTTATTAATTTTTTTCAAAATACAACTTTCTGCATAATCTTAAAATTGCAATTTTAATCCGCAATATTGCACACCACTAAAAACCAGAACGCCATTTGAAATGTTAAAAGATTAAGTAAAAATGATGATCTTGTTGTATTGACAACCTAATTAGATTGTTAAGTACTTAATTAAAAAGTTAGTGAAAATTGATTTACATAATAATTACTGAAAATAATTAAATTTGTGAAATATTGTTTTCAGGAAAATGGTTGAAAAAATTACTTTTGACCATTAATAACTAACAGATACTGTTTAATTTTAAAATACGTGCAGTAGATTTCTCAAAAAGAAAAAGTGTTATTTTGAGTTTTGTGTGCCGTAAGAAAATTAAAAAGTTACTTGTCAGCTGGAATCGAAGATGGGACAACAGCGACTTTGGCTTGTTACCGCCCCGCTTTTAACTAACTGAGCTACGAAAAAATATTAGTGTCGGCGCGCACCACATTTATCTTAAAAGTAGGTTATAGTAAATTTCTAGGTAACTTTTAGAGGTAGTAAGTATAGTTATATAACTCTACATCATATATTTATGAATCTTTAATAAGCTGTCCTTGTAGACATTACAGTTAATTATAAAACATTAGATATACGTAATAATAATTCACTGAACGTTAAATTTACTTTTGCAAAATAATTCTTTTGAACTTTTGTGAGACAGATCTTTTAATTTTAACAAGGATTTGGTGATATAACGAATGCAGAGATTTTTGTTTTCAAGGTTTCCCAATCATCTTATTACGTATTGTTAAAGTTTATACCAGATTTTATATAACTAAAGTTATTATTCCATATTTATGTAACATTTATTTCCGATAATCTAAAATATGAAGTTTACTTTTCAAGTTTTTTCTTTAAGACGCCGGGAAAACTAATTATAAAAATTTTTTAAAAGCTATTCTATCTTATTTATCTATCTTTATTAATTTATTACTTAGGTTAATGGTAATGGTTAGGTTATTTTTAATGCTTTTTCTGTTATGTATTTACTAAAGGTGGTTATCAAACAATTTAAAATAAATTTTAACTTAACAAAGTTTGACTTCTAATATTCTTTAAAATTTGTAAAAACTGGGCGCCACTGGCAATCAGAAGCCACTATTAATGATAATGTTTCAGCCTTTGTTGTCAATGTATACATACGGTTTGTCGCCAATATTTCAATGCATAGATATTACCATCAACCTTTTCTTCCTAAAACATGATTACAAAGTTCTGATGAGGAATGAATAAAATTCTTATAATATTTTATTTATTTGTTCGTTTTATTAGAATGTTTACTTTTTTGTCCAAACAATTTTAATAATTTTTAATAATAATGCACTGATGTGATGTGAACAGTGAACGGGGATGTATAGCCAAAGGAGGGCCATGACCACACCAAAAATATTGCTGGCCCCCTTCAGAAAATAAGCAAATACATATAATTATAAACATACTAATATCGTTGTATACAAAATGGTGCATATAAAATACATCTAAACTCATTATCAACAGCCTTCTAGAAAATACATTATCTTTTACTCAAAGAGATACGTTACTAATCGATGTTTTTATCTTGTGTCTTAAGTGTGATGTAAAATGTTGAAAACAAAATCGCTAAAGAACTGGCTTAGGATGCATTTATTGACCGTTTTAGTACTGCTTATAAAAATACAAAAATTATGTTGAAATAGGTAAGTGTTTTGTGACGTTTAATATTACTCCTAACTAGTTTGCTCCCTCTTAAAAAATATGTCTCTGGTCAGTCCCCCAAAGAGGCTACTTACGTGCCTGACAGTGATAGTATAGTGAGAAAAATTTTAAAACTACAATGCAACCATATTAAACAATATACAGTGTGTTTTTAAACATCTGAATAATAGACGTCCAACGATTTTATAGGGAGGTGTAAAAAACAGATGCAGTCAGAAAGGAACGAGGAAAACGAAAAACAAAGTATTAGTAAAGTATTCATAAAAAAGAACTGATTACCTTATGTTTAAGAAATTGAAAAGAGAATGAATCAAAAAACGCAGCGGCAGTAAGTAAATGATACCATATCTATTATTTTGGGGTATTTCGTATCTTCGCTCGCAGAAGCTGAATAGTTGAACGTTGGCCAGAGCTTCGGCTGACAGTAGTTCTACCGAAGCGCCACCGGAATAGCGCACACTGTCGACACACAACTCGCACAAAAAGTGTTTAAAATCTTTATACTTCTTATTCTTAAATCTTTTTATTCCTAAAATAAAAGTGCAAAGAAAAATGCTACTTTGACAATTAATTGTAAATTTATACACCAAAAGGTTTCCATTGCCGCAGAAATCGGTCGATTAGAACTGCTGAAATGAGTGAAAGCGGCATATCTTCGCGCGGTAGTGTTTTATATATTCCCAGCAGATGTGGTAGGTGGATGGAACTTCAACTGACGGTAGTTCTGCCGAAGCATCACCAGAATAGCGCACGCTCTCGATTCACAACTCCTATGAAAACTGTTTAAAATTTCTCTTACAAAAAATAAAAGCAGACATCGTTAAATTGCTTAGCATTTTAAATAGTATACATACAAGAAAATAAGAACTAAACGAAACATTATTTTATTAGTTCTGTGTATTTCGGGCGTTCAAAAATATATGAAGTAGTAAGTGCTTCAGCATTTATTAGTGTAGTGATGTCTGTTATCCTATGTAAAACGCAAACGCAAGTAATTAAACACTCTGCGCGGGGGTGGGGGGGGGGGGCGGTTGTTGAAACATGATTGAATATTTCTCAAAGCATATTCTTGAAAGAAGTGCCTATGGAATGCATCTGTTCTGAAAAGACAACCAGAATAAGGTCGAAATTTCCCAGCGTCGACACTTTTTTAATTCTACTAACTTCCTAAACTATAAGTTACATATTAGAGGAATTTCTTATCGATAATTTAGATTAGATGTGTTAGGCCTGTGTATAAATCTTACCTTATCTTTATCGTCATCTTCGTCTTCATCTAAATCTGAATCAGCAACTTCATCCCACGGGACGGTTGCAGGACCTGCTAGACTTTTAACAATATATTGCTTAAGGAAAATTAATAATCCTGCAGCTGGTACCATCCAAGGTTGGAAATAATAACATAATATTAACCAAAATAGTAAACCTATAAAACTTTGGAATGTGGATTCCCATTCGAAGCAGCTCCTGAAAAATGAAAAATAAAAACCATTTAATAAAGAAAACTTTTTGCGTAACGATGATAAAACTTACTGCACGAGTTTTCCAAATTCATAAAAATGCATAATAATAACTTTCAATCTTAAGACGTTCTTAACAAAAACTTGTCTTTTAAATTTAACTTCTGGCTGCATATATTTAACTTCTCTTGGATTCAATGTTCTAATCACCCCTCGAACTGGATTCCAAACAACGTTCATCTCTAATAAAATTTGTGGTGAATTCCCTTTCGCCCTGCTCCTTAATTTTTTATCTTTCAGAGCGTACCATCGTTTCTCGCCACTTCTTATACGCAATAATGGAATTGCCACTTTTCCCAAGAATTCGACTTTATGATCCCTATCCTCGTCAAATACAGTAATCTCCAAGACGTTATTTATGTCTCTGATGTTGAAAGTAAATATCTTTTGCCAAGATGGAGTTAACGTTTTATATTCTGTTTGCGTTTGAAGGCGAGCATTTCCTAGTTCGACAACGCAAAAGGGGTCACTTTTTCCTCCAATATCGGCCGCTGCTAGACCAGTTGCCCTAAATACTTTCACAGTCAGATGGCCGATATCTTTAATGTTGTGAAAAGTCCGCTGCCACGCCTGTGTGGTAAAAACTAAATTGGTTTCCGTCGATATTAAATGGATAAATATTGACTTACGTAACGGTCCACCAGCGCTGCTCGTTCCCGAGGGCTGTCTTCATGTGTGGTGAGATCGGAAATTGTTTCTGATGCCGTCGTGCCGCTAATTGTCAACAAGAGATTCAAAGAACCTGCACCCTCTTCGAGTTCTTGCCAAAAGCTGTGGGTCCGCTCCCGTTCTAAACTTGACAGGTCAATTACGCATCTACAATAGGTCATCATTAATTAATATTCTTTGCGACAAAAGGCATTTCAAAACTTGATCCGGATATTTTGGGATTTCGATCTAAACTAAATAACTTTCTAATTAATTTTCGTTTTTATTGAGAACTTTCCGCAAATTGCTGTTTAACTCTTAATTGGCGTATGATTTTAGCTTTTGTTAGTTATTGAATACAGAAAATACGACCTCAGAAAATTAGTTTTACTTATTTTTGTTATTACAAATAAACAAACTAAATAGGATCTAGAAAAGGTAAGGCTTTGACAGAGGACTTCATTAAAAGTTTAATATGGGGCGTTTACAAAATTAAGTACAGCATGTTTTCTTAGGGAAGCTTGTACTAAAACTATGTTTTCTTTCCTTAATTCTTATTAACTATCCTATATTTTAGCAGTTTTATAATGTTTTTGGATATCTTCCATTCCAATTGTTCAGATCTATTTTTGCTATAATCAATCATCGTTTATCATTACTTGTATATTTTAAAAGATCGAGCTCGTTGATGGTTTAATTATCATATAAAAGATTATAATAACTTCGTATTACCCAGCCAATGACTTTATTTATCTATTTAATTTATTAAAACTTATTTATAAACCGAGATCATTCTGGATAAACAAGTTATTTTTTCGGCTATTTGGAAAAATTCTGTGGTCGATTATACCTAGTGGGTCAAAATGAAAACTTGGATTTCATAAAGGAAAACAGTCAAAGCTAGGAATTACATCAATGTTTGTGTGTTTTCGAAGAATACTAATTTCCGAAACTCTTTTTGCATTCATATTGTTGACAAAGACTAGTAACTTGTCTCCAGTGTAGCTTACAAACCGTTTTTAAAAATTTAGAAAATAACTGAGTTATAGGCAGAACAACGGAAGAATAAAGAAAAATGAAAAAATCTATTGGCACTATAAACTTAGTCTTAGTCCATCCATTTTGTCCACAACGAATACAAATGGTATAAAACACATTGATGTAAAAAGTAGAAAAAATCAAAAACCAACTTTACGTTTGATTCGATAACGTTGCCGATGTTTCATTCTGAATCATCGATCTCCATTAGAAATTGCAAACTCAAGTAAACTTCAAACCACTATGGTTCAGAACCTAAGCGATCCAAAACGTAGAAATCAAGTGGTAGTGTTTTGGTAGCTGAAAACTTTATTTTATCAGTAACTACAGCCATCTGTCCGCCATATGGCCAAATTAAAAATGGGTGTTGACAATTAACCATTAAATCATATAACGCAATTTGAATTTAGTAATATATTTTTCATATACCTCTTTAATTCTTTGATTTAGGTGTTGATCGTCATTAATTGTGTATCTTTAATTTACGATAATGGCATATAGATGGCGGTAGCTACTGAAAAATTGTTTAATAGAAAAATGAGGATAACATTCCTCTTGTGCGGAAGTGCGCTTTAGTGTAGATGGCCATGACAAGTTTTCTCGCTTAACGTCACCCAGCGGTTTCTCCTATTCTAGGTTTGATAGCGTCAGATTTCTGTCTTTACTTCAAAATAGTGGCCTTACGGCATATGCCGTGCGTGGGGTTGTACTAACATGATTATCGTTGACCTGACTAGTCTCTCGTCCAAACACGACTAATAAATTTAAGAAATCACCTGAAATATCCATGCATATGAACTTTGTAATACTTAGTTATTTTCGTTACAAGTGTACGCGTTAGCGGAGTGTTAAAGGTGAGCACCGCATTTCACAGGTGTCAAATATAATCAAAAAAGTTTATATAATATTTAGTTATGTACCACTTTGTTTGGTTATGTATCTAACAATAACGAATATAAAAAACATTTATACTTTTCGTCAAGGCCTATCCAACATGAATAAATTGAAATGTCAAATAAATAAAGGAGGTGTAGTAGAAAAGTAGTACGGTTTCGTCATTGCGACTCATGCTGCTATCAGTTTATTCAATGGATTTGGAAATTCAACACGGTTCAGGTTCAATCTGGAAACTATAAACCAAAAGGAAAATATAAGATAACATTAGACAATATCGATTTGTTTTTTTTTGTAGATAGAGTTCAGATTTTATGGATAACCCCTTAGATAGAGTTATATCCAATTAACTTCTAATCCGCTCAAGAAGAACAACTTCATCCAAAATTTAAGAAGAGTAGCTGAATTCCCTAAACCGAAAGATAATCCTACAAACTTTCATAGAATTACTTTGGGTTTATATTGATTATATATAAATCAAAACCAAAGTTAGTATTTTAGTAAAGGGGCATAATCTAGTCTTTTAAATGTTTTCCTAAACAAATTAAGTAGTTTTAAGCTTTTCCATAAAATTATTTGAAATAAAGTCAAATAACCTTCTAAACTGATTATCACAATTGCAACGATTGCGAACCCAGTCGTTATTTCATTTTAATTTTCTTTTGCTATATAGAGAAATAAATTCTACTCCATTCTTACAAGAGAAGGAAGTTCAGCTTCCTCCAGCTTTCCTCCCAAGGGACTGTTTCAGATTATTATATTTCCAAGCGAAAAATCCTCAACCTTCTGCGTTCGAAAGGAAACAAAAACGCAAAAAATTATTTAACGAAATAGTGGGGAAAGTACCTTCACCTCTCTCATTAGATTTTCCCAAGGGAGCAAAATATTTCTTTAGGGTGTTAATGATACTTGACGCAATTACTGTGCCATCAGCGTTAAACTCAATTACGCATGAAAATTTCGTTTTGGCTTAGTTTTATAACTCAATAAATTTAATATGAAGGCTCAGTAATTTATACTACATTCCTGGTGTTCATTTTATTTTTCAGGAAAAGAGTCTGTAATTCAAGAGGTGTTGTTAAATAAAATAAACTTTTATGTAGTTATTGCTTGTTTTAATGGTTAGTTAGATATTAATTAGCAAAAAGGGCATTTGCTAATTACCTTCAAGTGCGGTTTCATGACTCCCATTAACCTAATTAAGCAAAGTTCTTAATAGAGTAATATTTCTTTTTTAATTTGTATCTTGGCTAGAAATGTTGGGATAATTTAAATTCAGGAAAGTATGGAGAGAATCTTTAAAATTCTATAGGGTGTTATGTTATTAAAGGGCCTTAAATGGCTGATAGCGAACAATAACGTAACTCAACTTACTTAGAAATAACTCACTCACCTTCCAATAAAATCGTCCCTAGATCTATCTTTATCCCATACAGTTACTTCTAATTGTTGGTCGCCATCGTCATAAAGATGAAGATCGAATTGTTCTAACCATCGTGGATTTAATGATCTCCATATTACTTTACTTTTGTACTTTTCGTTACCTAATCTAAACATTGATAATTATAAAATAGGAATCATAAGTGACTATTAGTTATTTGCTGCTTACCTAAACTTAACATATGGATCGGAAGTTCCGGTTTCTGGATCACAGGCAAGAAGGTTTCTACCCTCAACTAGTACTATCGTTACTACTGAACTCCATATTTGTGATTTGAGACGCTTATTGACGTCTGAGATTCTAGTGTTTTTCTGGAAGTACTGAAACAAATAGGTTGAAAACTATGTGGAATAGTATAAACTTTAATAGGCTATAATTTAATAGAGGACTATAACTTAATAGGCTAAATTTTGTTATATCCAGCCTTATGAAAGGTCAATTACATTAGAAAATATATTTATTATTAGGTTACATATGTTTGCATGTTTTGCTAAAAAATGGTATGTGGCTTGTATGGAGCAATTCTTGAATCTGCATCTCTGCCTCGACTTTCTGGACTTTTCAACTGCATCTAAGACTGGATGGAGATATCGAACTTATAGGAAACTGAATCTGGCCTCCAAGTTCAATTGGCCTCCATTGGGTTCAAGCCTTGGTACCGAGTGAGACTCCATCGGTTAGACCCAGTACTGGGATCCTAGTAGGTCTATTTCGGCTGATAGCTTAGAATGAGTGTTCACCATTCATGTGAGGATTGCAACACTGCCTCCACGTGTTACCTCTTGGGCAACTCTGCTAGAATTTTGGAAGAGACGAACATGGCACAGTCAAAGGCACACCAGGCCTATAACGAACATTGGATGGGAAATTGTTCAAGTCCATTTCACATTTCGGCTGGCTTCAATGTGGTAGTCAAAATTCCGAACGCTGAATAACAGCATTTAATTTGACCTAAAATGATGTGCCACTTGTTTTTGTCTGTAATGAATTTGATCTACAGATTGGATTTGATCACAACATATTTGACCTAACTTCAGATTTGTCCTATAGTTAGATGTAATCTAAAGTGATCATAGAGTATACATATAGTAACTCTACCGCGTCTTAAAAATAAAAATCTGACAGCAAGTCATTTGGTTGTCAATAATAATTATGTCTCACTGCTTAATGTAAGCCAAATCGACTATGATCAAATCCAAATATGCCATATACGTTTAGGTCAAATCAGTGCAATCTGCAGTTTTTAAAATAGGACGCACTGTATATTACTATATTTTCGAATAGCGTTGTTGAATACAGTTATAACTATATACCTGAACTGCTTGTTTTAACCAAGAGTGTAGCGCAGTAGTCGGACCTGGCGTGTACCCCCGTTTACAACGGCTCCTACGGCGCACACTGGGGTTTTCTACCCATTTTGCTGGTCAAAAGTGATTTTAAAAAGTTGTATAATATTTTATGCACTTGCACTTTTTAAAAGGGATCATCAGGCTAACTAGCTACATAAGAAAAGCTCATAAAACAACAGATGCGTCTTTTGTCTTATTTCGAATCTCAACGTTACCAAATGCGGTTGTATAGTCATTGCCTATCACTTATTATTTAGGTATTGTCAAATAGTGTTTTAAAGTTCATTGAGGGGTGTTTTTTAGTATGGATTCTATTCCAAGACGTAAGTAGAAATCAAATTACTTATTATTGTCTTAAAAACCTAGGTTTTCTTTAAAATTTTAAAGGAAATACTTCGAATTTCTGTAAAACTATGAAAGCCTTTTAGTATCGTTGAGCTATAGTTATCGTCCATAGTAGTCCAAAATATAAATCTTGCTTAGAATTATTCTATATAGCTTTTTAGTACTTTACAAGTAAAAAACTATTGAGCATTTTTGTGCTTCTTTTTGTAATTACCATTTCAGTTAATGTTAATTAAATTTCCAATATAAAGTGTCTACGGTACATTAAGTAGTATGTTTAAGCCTTTTTATTTAAAAACTTATCGTATTTAGAATCATTCATATACATACTAATATTGAAAGATAATTATTTGTTACTTTTTACACAGGAATAGTTGATCGTTGCAGAATTTAAAAATGAATCGCTAGCAGTAATATTACCTTTTCTGTGGCAATGTAAAATTTATATACTTTTTCTATTTTTTTGCTTCTATTATGGTGTATGTGGCCACAATGATAACAAAAATTTTAAAAAGCAAAATAAGCAAAGAAAATATTTTTGACCACCAAAAGGTGCACTTGGCCCCAGTGTGCGGCGGAGCGCTCAAGCTTGCCGATGGACTTACCGTTCATCCTCTTAGTTAGTTCTGCGAATTCATCTGTATACTATAGGAACATTACAGTATTGTGTAACAATTTGTAAATATTATTGGGCAGATGTCAAGGACAATAGATAAAATTAGAATTTCTTGGTCCAAAGAACAGCTTTAAAAGTTGATTAGCACTTTACTAGCTCACTTTGTATATTGACGGTTTACTGAAGATAATAGTTAATAAGTCCGAAACGGTGGATCACAGACCCATCTTCAATGCATATAGTTATAATAATTGTCTTCAAGTGCGTTATTTAAAAAAAATGAACTTTATTTCTTTACCCTGTATATAACAACGCAAAAATATGGCATTACTAAAAAATTGTAGTTTATCTGAATAGAAACAACCTTTACATAAAACTTTTTTTCGGAAAACTTACAGTTTCTGAGATATGATATAGGTCCATAATAAACGAGCAACCCCAAGTGTTTTTGTCTTTTTAGATAGAAGCCCTAAATTTAGAGAGCAATATAACATGTTCATTTTTTTGACATAACAAACAACTTTCTATCATTCGACCCCAACTTTCGATTTTTTAATCGAACTATTTATGTATATGTCTGGTAATTTCGATTCAGGGTTAAACTCTAAGACAGGCCGTGTAATACCTTTCTAAATTTTATTTCGGCGTCTAATTACCTAAAACGTTTCCTTGTCAGCCACAAAACAAAGAAAAAATACTGTTGTACGATTTCGTTTAACAGATTAATTTTTGTATTTTTTTCTGACATTTACGTTTAATAATTATGCATATTATTATATGTTATATGTTAGTTATCCTGCAATTACTTTTAAAGTGCTGCTTAACTCAAATAAATTTACTACTATAGGGCATATTATAACATAAATGGCTCGAAATTTAAACCTTTTCTGTTAAATTTATTATATAAATATAATTAAATTTTATTTATTAAGTTATTTTAAATTAGTAATAATTTTGAACTTTAGTCTAATAACAAAATTAACAAAAATAGCTCTCTAAATGAAATATTATGTAGTGATACAACGATAAGTCTGAAAAAGCTAATTGATAAAATATCAGAAAAAGCTGATCCGCAGGTCGAATAATCTTACAAGGAAACAAAGAGAGCCTTTTTCATGTTTTTGTTATTTGAGAAGGTATATGCAACCCCAAAAACCCAATATGCAAAAAATTGAATCGAATTTGACTAAAATGTAAGAATAATATATCAGTATGTGAGACATTTGCTCACAACAAATACTGCTAATCAAAGCTGGAAGGTGCTTGCAATAAAAGTGCTTGCACAAGTGCTTCACAGTACTGTGCTTGAATTACTTTATAGATTGAGTGTTTGGGATTTTGAGTGCTTTCAGTAATTTGCTTAAATGAAAATTAAAACTATACATGAAACATTTATAGTAATGATTTCAAACTCAAGGTGGGATCATATTTGGGGGTTTATATATAGCTCTGGGTGGTGTGTGCAAATTGAATAAGATTACCCTCGACTGATGATAGCAAATAAGCTTGAAACAGCTGTATCGGGATATCTTCTTTAATTTGTACACACACATTCGTTTGTGGGAATAGTCCTAGAGATTATAAGTTTTAATTGCTTAAATGCTTGGGACTTGAAGTATTTTAAAAGTATCTTAAGCCTTTTCAAAGTGCTTGAAGCACTCTAAAAGTATTTCAAGCTCTTCCAACGTGCTTCAAATACTTCTCGATGGCTTTGAATGTTAAACTTAGTTATAGCTATTCAAAGCTAGCTTTTCTTTTTTAAATGTTAAAAATAAGTGTTATCGTATGATTCGTAAAAAGATCTTTTATTGACGTAACGATCCACTCTTTTGTCATTTGAAAAATAAAGACAGGTTGGAAAAAAATTATTTCTTGATTCTTTTGAACGCTACCATGGAACAGTATTTTTCCTTTGTTGTGAGACCGAAAAGAAAGCGTTTTTGTGAAACATGGCACATTGTAACGTGCTCAAATTCCCAATTTTATAGAAATGCAATTTTATATGCATCAATGGTAAAAAACCTTAGTTCGGTCCTGCACATTCCAATATACTTTAGTTGAGTTAAAAATACAGACGATATTTCGAATTACAATGGTGTTTTTTAATGCCAAGGATCACCCTAAAATGTTTTCGTATAAGATGAAATTCTTTCTAGAATAAAATTACAGATAACATTGCGCCGATAAAGGTAAAAGAATAATTCCGGCTTTTTAACAAGGGAATCATTTATCTGAAAACGCATTAAACCCTAAATTTATATATCCTCTACGTGCCAATTTCTAACTTGGATGAATAAATTTTTATAAGTACAGACGCATAAAAAGCAGCATATCGCCACCTGCAAAATATCGATTTACTCCCCAAGACGCAGTCTTTAGGCGGTAATGTCCCGCAAATTTAAACGGATTATTCTTTTAAAGTTTTTTTACGCGGTTATTTTCCGGATTGGTCGAAAAGAAATGTTAACTTCCTTTAAATTGGTTGGTTTCATTTTCCCTCTTTTAAATTCAAGCTTAGCATAGGGTTGCTTCCTAAATTTCAGCAGTCAATTAGAGAGTCTGGTAGAATCAACAAAGGGTACAAGTGATGGGTCAGGCGAAGAGCGGTTTCCCGCGCCAACCTGGGGTTTTCTCCATGGAGAAGCCCCCGGTGAAATTATATGTTAGTTCGCGTTCCTAGAATTATAGTTTTATGTATGGAACCAAGTTACAGTTTGGAAATTGTGAATTAGTTGTGTAAATACCGTTTTGTGTAGTTCGTTCCAGCACAGGAAGCTTACTTGCTTTACTTTATCGTTTAATCTTCGGTGTCAATAAATTAATACAAATAATTACCGTACAAATAAGTACCGTCCTTCGAAAATTTGTAAAGAAAATCCAATCTCAAATTGACTTTTAAAAGTTTGTCTTTTCGGTTAACGAACTTAGTATTAATTGAGATAATTATTGTAGTAAGTCGGAAATTTGCATTTTTCTAAAAATTATATTGTTTCAGAAATCGAGGGGCGTAACTAAAAACGCGCAAGCAGTCTTAAATATTACTATTTCTTTTGTACATGGACAGCCGATTTCCGAGGACATCGTGTTATGTGATACCGTTAGCAGTTTTTTCCAGGAGTCGGGCGCGAAGAGTTATGTGGCAGCGGATCCGATTTTGGTGCAGGCCTCGTCGAAAGTCTTAGTCGGGACTCGAGTTCTCACGCAGTTTGGAAATGCCTGATTCGACACGGTACACGTGGGCCTTTACATATGGGCCTTTCTAAAAACAAAGGAATGGCCGAACATACATATCCATTGCGCAGTTAACAAACCAAACATGACTATAAGTAAATAATTGAAAAAAAAACAAAAATAGAGACTAATTTTAGATAGAGTTCATTCTATGTTATGAATCTTCAAAAGGGAATTAGAAATTGTAATACCAGAATAATTTAATTTTGAAGTGTCATTGTTAAATGTCTCGTTTCAAAGAACATGAGTAATGTTGTAAAATATCATTTCGTAATTTTGAATTACCATTTTGTACATGTTTGTATTTATTTACATGGTTGATTACGATTGTTATTAAAGAAAGACGCCGCGTTTCAGCCACTAAATAGACCGTCAACCCTCTCTAGACAAGACCGGGAGAAACAAACTCACTTAACTTTAAGCTAGTTGCAAAAAGGGAAATTTCGGAAAGTTATTGTTAAAAAAAAGGTCACAGTCAATTTAACAACCTCTCAAGAGTTTTCTCGGAACACAATTTACTTAAATACTTAAAACCGAAAACAAATTGTTATTCAAACAAAAGACAATCTAGATACAAATTCCGTTTTTCTTAAATAACAATCATATAATTTTGACTAATCCTATTTTTAATGAAACACGCCAATCCATATTCCAAATTCGTTTAAAAATTCAAATAGATTTCTTTAAAGCCAATGCTTTCAGAAGCAATTGCAAATTTGGGGTAATGATAGGAGAAGGGACTTTGGTCATTAACGCCTATACAAAAAAGGTTCAGTTTTGTTAACAGCAGACTAAAGTGTCAACCACCCAAAACAAAAAGGTTATAAAAGGCACCCTCGCCGCAGGAAGTGGAGAGTCGCTTTTGACTACTGAATCGGTGCAAATATCTTTCGAGATTTTTTTCATCTAATCGTTACACAAATCTTAATTAATTTTACAAATTAATTTAATTAAATTTTCAGTCGATTTTATTTTTGGAAAGTTATTTAACGGAAAGTTGTAAATTGTGCGAGCTAAATTTCGCGTGTGTTAGGGGTTTTAGTTTCGAGTTAGGAAAACTTTAAGTAATAAAATTACTTAAGCTTATCGGGTAGTTTTATTAGTAACGTGATCGTTTAGTGTAAAATTAAAATTAGTGCAATTCCGTTAAGTTTCAAACTTAAATATTAGTTAGGTCATTATTGTGAATTAGTGAAAAATTCAAAGGATTATTTTGAACGCCGAATCTACACCAGCAGCGTAAACCAATTTTGGATTAATCATCACCGCGGAGACTAATCTGGTTGCCAACGAAACGTGAGTCAATTCTAAATCATAAATCTATTTACCTTGTGATAACTAAAGATTTCGAAAGTTTAAGACTGGCCCGAAAATGAAAACTGTTTCAAATTACTTTTCTTTAAATTTAATTTTCAAGTTAAAGTCCAGCCATTCATTATACAAGATTTTTTGTAAAGGGACGTAATTGGAATTCTATAATTTATTGTTTTAATTTATCACCAGTTCAACCCTTTAGTACAAAATCTCAACGAGAGTGAGTAGAGCAATTTTGAGAAATAAACATCTCTGAAGTTCTACTATCTTACAACCTCCAACTACACCGTCTAACCTTCTAACCCTTTGGGTTACTCCTTTCTTAGTTAGGCGTAACTAGACCGATTTTCCTAATGCGGAAAAATCGCTCTCAGGTGATTTTGAGCAGCCCTCTCTGATCATACACTTTACACACACGCACACCTGTAAGTCCCAACTAAGTAAAACCAAAACAAAACAAAACCAAAAACAAAACAAAAATTTACTACTTGGAACCAACGTGGGATTTATATTATGTACAATTATTACAAATTACATTGATCGGAAGAAACAGGTAGTCTAAGTGTGTGAAAACCCACCTTAGCTATCCGGGTTTGCGAATTGTCACATCGCGCATCATTTAGCTTATAAAATATTTTACCAACTTTCCTCAAAAGTACTATAGTGCTGTGATTTTACTTGGAGACCGGCACTCATCCGTTCAAATCTAGTTTCCATATAGGAAACCTCAACATTTATTTACATTTGAGTTGGACTAACTTAACTGGCATGTAAACATTATTAACCTTAACATTTATTTTCCTTCCACCAAACTCAACATCTCTGATAAATTTCCAACAAGTTTCAATTAACTAAGTATCAAATCAAAACAGAAATTTATATCAGATTTGTTCGAGTTTACCACCAAGCAAAGAAAACATCAACAGTTAAATAATAACCATCTTTTAAACGTAAATTCTTGGTTCATTTATTTTCCGATCAATTTCATCCTTACTAGCATGAGAAAAAAATTCAATCTAAATAACGTAACCTTAAAGTATTGAAGTACCAATTACAATCATGGCTTAACCAATACGTGCATAGCTCACGAACAAATTCTAAAGAAATTATCACTTAAGATTTAACCAGTATCGGACCAGCTCTTATAAAAGTTAATGATAAAAAAATAAGATAAAGAATAAAATCAAGTAAATCTCATAAAGGAGATAACCATAAACACAAGGTGAACAGATAAAGATAGGGAAGTGTTAATTCGAAAAAATTGGACCTAGCCGAAATAAATTGATCATTATTTACTAACTTGATCAGGGCACAATAATTTTGACCAGAAACCTTCAGTGTTTCATTAGGTTTTCTTTTCAGTTTTTTCTTTCAGCCAAACTTTTAAATAACTCAAAGTAAAGTCAGAAAATGAAATTTGTTTGTTTTCAAGACTCCTAAAAAAATAGGGGCGACATTGTAAATAAACTGTAAATATTTTGTAACACTGTCCTAGTGGTGATTGCTAAATAAATCTTGTACATTTTCTGTTGTGAAAATTCAGTGTTTCATTCCATTTAACTCCAAACCTGTGTGTGGTACACTTCGAATACGAATTTCAGTTACCTGAATCTCAGTTACCTGAATTCAATCATTACTTACGAGTTTGAAGACAAACTCCACCATAAGCAAACTTGAAACAAAATAAATAATTCTTTGGTGCATTTAAGAACTAAACACAACGTAGGTGTATCTTGTTTTCCTAAACACAACGTAGGTATTTCTTTTACAAACACAACGTAGGTCATTAAAAAAATTAAGTAAGCAAATGCTAATTAAACAACAATTATAAGCTTAACTAGATGCCAAAGTTAGAGGTAAGTGCAAGTTTCCTCTAATTATTCATCTTAGATAATAATAACCCAACTTTGATGATCACCAACCATAGATATTATCTATTAGATTAAATAGCAATAAATAATTAGGAAGAGTCTACATTTTATTACTTTATTACTACTCCTATGTATCTCCCTTGGACTCCGATCACTACCATATATTAATTGCCAATTTTAGAAGAGAATTTATGGCATTTGAAGATTCAACGCTAAGAATCTTTAATTTTGGGGTTTTAAAATAGTGGACCTACAAAATTTGTGTTAGCCTTATAAAATTATTACCTTGAAACAATATAACCTTCTAATAATGAAAATTAGTCAAAAGAAACTAAAACTTATAATTAGCAAGTATAATATTGGGATTATTGCAGTTTAAGAGTTTTAATATCGCGGGTTAATGCCAAATGGTTACAGAAATAATAATTTATGAACTTCCCGTTAATTATTGCAGCACCTTCACCAGTATTCCATGTTCTTAAGGTTTATAGTGTGAAGCATTTTTTTATGTTAATTGTATAGTAAGGCTTTTTATGAATGTGAGTTTTGGTGTATTTTAATGGACTATAGTACTGTATCGATTTATCCAGGAGTAACGAATATACTGTTTAATAGGAGTAAGTTTGATGTTAGATTCTATTAGAACTATTATTATGAAAAGTGTTTGTTAGTTAAACAATCATTCTTCTCACTAAAGATCTTTATGAGAAATTTATTAACATTGTTCTTACGATTTTTTTATTTGAAACAATTTATCATCTTGTCTACGAATAAATGAGAACTTAAAATAATTATTGCTGTGATAATATTGGACCATTCGCTTATGAAAGTCTTTAAAATATTTTAACTAACTTAATACTAACGTAATTAAACATGACTATTAATTGAATTTAATCAATAAAGCCAATATTGTTTTGTTTGCGAATATTGATTTTAAGGACTTGCAATCAGATGGCGCCCATATATTTTTTTTATTGTCTATTACCTCTTATTTTCTTTTACAATTCGTAAGCTATGAAAATCAGAGATCTTAAATGTCGAAGCATTACAGTATACTTACTGTTTTTATGAGCTTTGCAGTAGGTATTCAGATTGTGTATTTTCTTAAGGTTAAAGTGACGTTTATCGCGCGGCGTAGTTTATGTTCAGTATGTTTTGATTCAGTAATTTGGAGTAACGAAACTTAAATGTTACAATTGGTGCCCATGCGTGGGACTTTTATGTTTATAGAGAACCTAAACGTTACAACATTAGACGCAGAAGATTTAAAAAGATTACCCGTTAAAAGTGAGAATTACAGGGTATCATTGGACTTAGAATCTAATCCTGAATCGAAACCACTAAAAACATACAGGGCGTCTCATTTGAATACCGAAAGTTGAATTTACTTCCAGTAAAACTCTTAAGTTGTGCGTGCAGTATCAAAGTGTGTTTGCTTTACAGGTTCATAGTTTTTAAATTTATAGTTTTCCATCTTCAAAGTTATAGGGGTTTCAAGGTGTTTCAAGAAAATATACAAGAAAAAGTTTTAGATACTGAGAGGTTTGGAGATTCAGAGGTAGGTATGAATTTAAAATTCCAAGCCAGTTAAGCATGTTTATATCTGTAAAATTGATATTTCTATAATCTAAGCACGTCCGAAAAGAAATCATGTCATTTAAAAAAATACAGGGAGTTCCATTAATAAGAAATCTTTCAGCTTCCACTCTTTTGAAATCCAAAATAGTTTTAAAACATGCCCAATTGAAACTTTTAGAAATTCATAATTTTAAAATGCAGATTATATGTGCTGAAAATTGTTGTTATGGAATATCGAGGAATTCAAACCTTAACATTACATAATTTCAGGCCTACAATGAATTTGTAGATGTAAAAAGGATTTTTCTCAAATAACTTAAGAAAAGTTCTCTTCCGTCTGGAAGAAAAAAAAGAGATGATTTTCGAGCGCGTATTTCTAGATTTCATATGTCATTCTTTAAATTCTCGAGATAGTCTTACAAGCTAAACATTCTTTTCAAGTAGCTATTTTTACTGTTAAAATTGCAACATCGATACCGATTTACGAAGAAAAATTCCAACGTAGGAGTCTCTAACAGAAAGTTGCACTATATTAAAAAGGAAACGATTACATCCTTAATGAGAACTTGTGCAGTATCGCAAATTCCAATTAATTAACTCCAGCAAGCCTCGCTAACTGGGATAGAAGCAAAAGAAGTAATTATTTCATTATCAGAATTAGTTTACTTACGCACCAGCATATTAATTAAACAAGGAGGCAATTTTGATCACGCGAAATATTAAGTAATTTGATACCCCTTTTCTTTTTTTAGTGTTATTTTTAAGAATGTTGACTGATGACGGTTAAGCAAGTAGACGTTGATATCTTGGATTTCGGTAACTATTTATTTATATTAACACATTTTTAGGTTTTAAGCACGGTAATATCCGGATTTAACGGATTCTAATGTGTTAGAACGGTCTTTAATGGGAAATGGGTATACGCCTAACAGGTAGGTAAGTGAGTGGGGAGTAGTAATTAGCAACGCCTATTCAAAATGATAATGCGCCACAGTCTTACATCACGGCAATACAGAGTGAAAATGCGGATTAAAGTTTATTTGTCTTTGCAGAAACAATTATTTTTTTTAATTTAAAGAAACAAAGCTAGATTCTCATTATATTAAATTAAAAAAGTAATCAAATCTAATTAAAGACGAGCTTACTGAAATTAATGCTCATCCATCCCCGAGAAAGTACACTCTTCGCATTTACAGTAACGTAAAAAACAAGTCCACTGCAGAGTATTTTATGCCGCATAATCTCCGTCGACTTGTCATCACCTTAAAGTTGATCAACCCGTAGTATATGTCGTAGAAAAGAATCAGAAAAAATCCAAAATGTGTATAGGAATCACTTCCATTGAAATGAACAGAGCATGCAACCATGTCGCGTTAATACGTCTTGCGCACAAAGTTCCTACCGCTTTCAGTGCGCAGTTTTTGGGTGTGCCACCGCGGTTGACTCGGTCTATCTCGGCAACCGTGAGCGCAACAAGACTGTGCGTGGTTCCGTTTTAGAAGTACCGACGAGATCCATTCAAAGGTACAGTAGAAAATAAAGACATAAACCTCACTCGACTAGTTCATTTTAATTTTCCAATCTGCAAGTCGTAGTCTTACACTCTAAACTGACGGATCAATCAGAACAGAACCTTTTTCTTGTTCTTACTAAATTTTTACAAAAGTGGGCGATTCCGAGAGCGACACTGATTTAAGTTAGAAATTTTTTAAACTGGAGGTGGGTAAAGACTTATGTAAGAAGGTATTGTCAGCTCTCGTTATCGAAAAAAACAAGAATTGCACCAAAACACGGTTAATCGCTAAAAGGTAATAACTCCTGTTCCGAGGTAGACGCCAAAATTCTCCTAGCGACATCCTTTTACTAACTGTGTCGGATTTGATTTGAATTCGTATTGGTTTGTTACCACTTCACCTTTTTTTCTTTCGTTTGCTATCTAGTTATTATTTTTTGTTTGTTATTTACTATTACTAGTCTTACTTCAAGTTCTTCAACTTAATGTAGTTTTCTCAAATATTAAATATAAAGAGGGAAGGGAAGAGTTGCGATAACTTTTCCGGTACCGCGAATTGCTTTGGTCGAGAACCAGCTCACCTGATTCCAGTTTCATTCCTTTTTGTCAATATAAGGCAAGTCGACCTATTTTACACACTTGATTAATTACACGTTATATACATTCATAATTATTATTTGTACGACACAAAGTTCAAATATCTCGTATGTCCTAACAACAGCACAGTGCTAGCGTCCCTATCACTCATAGTTCATTTAACAGATCTAACCGCGTATTATTCTGTGTTTTATAAAGTCTTTAGGAACCAAAAATGAGTCGTGAAAAATTGGAAATTCGCAATCTTATTAATTTCTTGACAGAGAAAGCGAATGTACCCAAAAATCCTTGAAAGACCAATGACAGTGTACGGTCCATTATATTGTAAAGTTTTGTAAAGAGTGAGAATCCATTAAAGATAACACGAGCAATGAACGACCTACTAATCAGGTGCCACTAACTCTCGTTCTTGAAGATCAACATTTGAAACTGTGTATTATAACTAAAGGTTATAGCGGTTTACGAGGAAAGTGCTCAAGTAGCACCATATCAAACCTACATTTCTTCAAACTCCTAAGAAGGTGTCTCAGTTGTGGCCTCCCCGTAAGAATAGTTTTTGTACTGATACCTCGTTCTTTGTTTTTGCCGTTTTGTACACGATGTGCTAGGTCAGCTCTTATATCCGCCTTGGTTATTGCAGAACATCAGTATGAAACCACGATAATTTTGTATCCCATTTCTTTCGATGCTTTTATTGTTCCTTTGCAGGTATTCTTCTGAAGAAGTTCCATTTTAATTATCGGCGAGACGTTCAGTTCTTCTGATATTTTTATTAGGGCTTATACTACGCCTCTGTATACATCTCAGCATTGATCTGAACCAGGCATTTTGGCGATTCTGTACGATAAAATAGGCATGAGAAGCATACCAGCAAAGCAGGTTCTTAGGCTGCTGATTCCCCAGCAAAAGTTGGATAGACGGAAATTTTTCGAAAACATTTAAAATGCCACTCTTAAAGACATCATTATGATTCGGAGACAAAATTACAGTTCTTGCAATGGCTCTTCAGTTGGGAAGCTCATCGTTGCCATCTTTTGGGATTAACCGAACAATATTTGCACACTACAATAATAAAATTGCATCTACGATAAAAGTTTGCATCATGATAATGCCTTTCTACTCCACGACAACGCGATAGCGCAGCAGGCAAAGTAACAAAACTAACTGTAACAGAAAGAAATTGAAAGAAGTCTTCAAAAATATACTCGTACATAAAACAGAATTTCTATTAATCTTTTTGAAAAGCAAAAGCATGAAAAGAAAGAAAAATGTAACAGCACACCTGACTTTGATTTTAATAACAAAGTTAACCTTTTTTGAATTAAAAAAAATCTGATTAGAAATTCAAAATGGCGCTTTGCTGTGGGATAAAAATAAGGAAAAAATGTTACACCGACATAGCTCATGTAACTATATGACCTTAAGGACCGGTCTTTCCATCTATCATTAAAGTTGTTTATAGTCAAAGATAACTTTATTTTAATGTCAAGATTAATCTGGCCGGTAAGCAAATCTACTCTTTTCAACTAAATTAAAGTGTGCATTAACAACTGAGAGGATAAATCTACAGAATGTAAGTTGGCAGTATTGTAATAAAAGAGATAGCCTGAGTATTTGTGTGTGCTAGAGAAAGATAAATGAAAATGAATCTGGGTGATTTTTGTAAACAACAATATAACCTCACTTTTGTGAAGTTTTATTTGAACAATAATTTTCTTTTAAAATAAAATAAGCAGTGCAACATTTACAGATAATATCCTGTATGAACAGTGGTAATTACTTGAAAACTCACAATTGCCGTGCATTAATTTGATACTTGAAGATAGTTATATCAAATTATATTCGACTGCTATTTAATTAACTTCTAGTGAAAATGTTGAAGCATATGCTATCACAAAAGTTTTCAATTTCCAACTTTATTACTAATCACTAGAACCACAACGACGTGTCAGTTTCCTTATTTGCTCTAATAGCCGCATTCGGATTTCAGATCTGTTTACTCGAAGAGCTCGGTTTCTATGGTATCCATTGTTGTAAATAATTGTAACTACAGCAATAGAGCTAATAGAGCTTTTAGATCAAAAAGAGTTAAAATACCGATCCCAGCAAATAGAGCCTGCACACTGTTTTTTGACAAACGAAATCTGTTCATAAATTCTTGTTCATCCCAAACATTTATGTTAGCATTATCTTTGCAGTTGATTAATGAATAATTATATTAGATCATTATCTAATATTAAATCGATGTCCTCTGCCACATCCATAATTTTTTATTATTGACAATCCAACTCGAAAATTTTTAACCAATCAAATTACAGAATTTTTCAAATTGGGACCAATGAAATTAGTTTTATAGTGAAAAAACCACTAGTGGTTTTTTCTTAGTGAAAAAGTTTGTCAAAATGAAATGTCAAATTTAATTAAATTAATATTAACTACACACGCTAAATAAAAATTTGCTCGATGGATTGTCAAGCCGAATACAACTCGTGGTCTAATTTTTTCTTGCAAAATTTATCGTTTAAGACATTCGTAGCTTTTGCTTTTGGAAAATTACACTCGTCTCCTGCGTCGACTCGTGTAGTTTTCGTTGCGAAAGCTACTCATATCTGAAATGACATCTCCGCCCGCCAATTAGATATGGCGAAGAGTACTCGGAACTAAGAAATATTGCTGCAGGTGTACCGCAAGGGAGCGTCCTCGGACCAATTTTATACTTGCTCTACACCAGTGACATCCCTAAATGTGATGGAGTGACAATAGCCACATTCGCTGATGACACTGCATTACTAGCTACAAGCAATGAAGTCGAAACAGCCACAAACAAGCTACAAGCAGCTGTCAACAACGTCACCACTAAGAAATGGCGGATTAAGTTAAATGAGGCGAAGTCTTCCCACATAAACTTGACCAACAAAAAAATAGATTATTTGCCAATAGTAATCAATCATTAAATAATCCCATACTCGAACACAGCGAAATACCTGGGCATGACATTGGATGCCAAGCTCAAGTGGAAAGAACATGTCAAGAAAAAACGCGAAGAACTTTGCATTAGATTCAAAAAATGTGGTGGTTGCTTGGAAGACATTCCGAGCTGTCACTGCACAATAAGCTATTGTTGTATCAACAAACTCTAAAACCAGTTTGGACTTACGGTGTGCAACTGTGGGGATGCAGAAAGAAATCTAATGTCAAGATTATACAGACTTTCCAAAACAAAGTACTTCGTAGCATTGTCAACGCTCCCTGGTACATCAGAAACGACGAATCCACAAGGATCTAAAAGTGCCTACGGTCAGTGAGGAAATTAAACGGTTCGCGAGAAAACACGAAACGAGATTACATGAACACGAGAATATCGAAGTGCTACAATTACTTGACAACCACGGACTTGTTCGTAGGTTAAAAAGACAAAAACCTTTCGAATTAGTGTAAATTAAATTAAGTGAATAAAATACAAACAAAACACGTGGAAAAAAGTGCTTTAACACATGTAAAGTGCGCCAATGGGAGTACGTCCATCAAACCGTTAAAACTTGCCTAGACTTAAGCCTATTAGACTTAGACTTAAGTAAGATTTATTCATACTAAATTGCTAGATAGTATCAACTAGTTGCAATGTATGCGCCAAGTGCGCGTTAAGGAAAAAAAAGTTAAAGTCACTAGTTATTAGTTAAAATTAATGTTTTTGTAGGTAGTGGGGTTCAATTTTAATTATGCATATATAATATAGACATTTGTCTTCTACAAACTGTCCTTTTGTTCGTTGTAAGATCCCATTCTTCATAATACTTATTAAACATTTTAAGTCTTTCAAGTTTAACAGTATGTTTTGCTACCATCAGTATGCTACCTATTTTTATGACGAAATTGGCCGTTTACATTGAAACAAATTGACTACAAATTCATTAAGCTTCTTATCTTTTTAACAGTGCTTAACGGTGCAATTACATTGGTTCTTATATAGGAAAACAGTAATACACTTTGTAGCTAATACAAAAAGCCGCTTTTCAATTTTCTTCGATTAGGTTTAGTTAAGGGGATAAATGGATTATTTGTCTTTACATACAAACTAGTATTTCACAAACATTTTACACACAAATGCCTTTAGCTCAAGTAATAGCTGATGCTATTTGAAAATCTACCAAATGTATTATTTACCAAACATTTCATTCTTTCAATACAAATATGTACACAAATAAATTCGAAAACACTTTGATTTACTTGAAGTGTAATTTACGTCACCAATAACCAATTTATATTCTTTAAATAAATAACATACATCTCTGAAAAAGTTGTTTGTATAGGTAGAAGCGTTCTAAAACCGTTTCTGCGAAAATTAAACAAAGGATATTTCCTTTGTGCGACTTTTGCTGACATTTTATAAATCGATTTTACGAGGAGACGACCACTAGTAAACATATTTGCACTGTTTTAGATTGTAGCAAAATACAGCATGGATATTAAAAAATACATAACGTTATTTGAAACTTTTTGCGTATTTGAATAGTTTTTAATTAAAAGAAAAATTAAATTTAGTTGTCATATAAATATACCATTTGCAATGAACCAAACTGAAGATCACGACCTTCAAGGAATTCATGTATTGAAACAATACATGCACAACCCACAAACGACCCAGAATGGGACTAGTATACAACTTTGTCAAAAGATAACGCCTCTGGGACCAGACATGATTACGTAAATACCCAGTAGTTTCGCCTCGAAAGAGAAATATTCAGCTAACTCACCTATTTCCTGAAATGCGTTAGTTAAGCTTATACGCAGTAGTTAGATATTTAAAAGATATTTGAGAAAATATTTAGGGGTTCCAAGGAGTAGTAACATGCGTAACATACTCGTATGATGCTATCGCAAGTCAGAATGACTTGGCCTCTCCTCTTATCTCCAAGTTGGCGGATCCCGGGAACTTGAGCAACGCCGATGAAGACATAACCAATCACAGTGGAAATCCGAGTCAGACTAACGGTAGCGGAAGAAATGGTTCTCCGATAAACAGAGGGTTAGGCGCGCGGCTAACTACCTCGTCCTGGAAGAATCTATTGTTTACAAGAGTTCGAAAAGAAGCCGCATTGATTAAAAGACGACTACGCTAAAAGAAAAGATACGATTTAGATTTTGCGATATGGAACGTTAACTATAAAATAGGTGCCCTGCAAAATTTATTAAAGAAACTACTTAAATAGATTTGTGTATATGTGCCAACTAACGAAAAAAATAGTGAAGTTCAGGAATAGTTCTGTGAAACATTTGAACCGGCGTATCAAGAATGTCCTAGAAATGACATCAAGATTATCTTGTAGTAGTGTAGTAGTGGAGATCTTAACGCAAAAATTGAAAAGGAACCTCAATTCTAAAGTACATAAGAAAGCGTAGCCTCCACGAGATCCAACGACAATAATATTAGGCGAATAAATCTAGTTGCGTCTTTCAATATGGTCATTGCGAGTACGAGCGCAAAAAAATATTCATAAGGGAATTTGGATATCTCTCGATGACAGCATAGTAAACATGATCGATCATGTAATTAATGACTAGAGGAACCAGCTAGATATTATAGATGTAAGAAGTAGACGCAAGGCAAATATTGACGCCGACCATTTGTTACGTACTAATTTCGTAGCACCCTGTATAGCTATGCTTTTGTGTTATTTTGTATAGCGTTTAGGATTTACGCATTCTCTCTCCTTTTAGTTGCCATTTTGGATCGGAAGTAACTGAAAATACGACTGATACTTCGTTCGTTCGTTCGATCGTGAAGCAACTTCTTTAAAAGAATGTTTTAGTGGCATCACCGTTAAATTGATTTTCTCTTTAAGTTGTGAAACGAGAATTGCATTTGTACAGATTTATAATTAATTTTTGGTAAAGATTTCCAATTTTTATTTTGGTATCGTAAAGGATTTAGCACTAGTTCTTTTGGAGGTTAAAAGCATGTTCTTGAAGGTTCGTAGTTTTTAACTTTTCTTTACGTTCAGTCTTATACTGTAATTCTTTTGGCAGGATTCTATATTTAATCGCCGTTAGCCGCATTTGGAAGCGACATATTTTTATCATTAGGTCTAAGGTACTCTTCCATCTAAGGTACTTATTCAATGTTTGCTAGGGGCATTTTGGTAATTGCTTTTGTTTGTTACAGACCTTTATATTTTTCTGTTTATTTTACCTTAACTTCATACACTCTTTGTTGTATATTTGGGTTGTTAAAAGACCATTACGCAGAGCTTCTTTTTCAAGAACAAGAAGAACATTTAAAATAAACTATCTGAAAATATAAACGAGGAATGGTAAACATGCAAATGATATATTTAGGAAAACTGCGGAAGGAAGGAAGTCACTAGGAGTCAAGGATAATCAAATAATGAGAACAACAATTCTTCTTGCAATACCAAATGTTTTCTGTGCGTATCAATTAGTTTTCCTTGAGGCTCAACAATTTTTGTATTCCTGGACCTCGAAACTTTTTCAAAGTTCCGGGGATCCCCCGGAAAAATGTTTAAAAACCTAAATATTCGGTATCGAAATCGCTTTAACTAACCGTCTAATCACTCCCCCCCCCCCAAGAATTTAATGAAAAGCACAGCAGTACATAAATAAATTCTCCTATCATAAAATTCTTTCTATTTTCTTCTCTCTTTTATGGCAACACCTTTCCTGTTTAGTGTTACTGTTTTACCGGCAAGTATAAACTCATACATAGCTTTTACAAAACATTCTTCATTCAGCCAAGAAAGTTACTTAAATTACTTCAAAAGTTCATTTGAAATTTCAAAATAAACAAATACATTCCCTCTTGTAAATCACTTTCCTATTTCCTGAAAAAAATGTCTGGTATTGCAACAATTTTTTTATTATCTTTGGTTTATTGAGTGGTCATAAATATTTTCAAGTCAAATGAAACAGATTAAGAAATGTAGCAAAAACACACTATAAACAATTTCAAAAGCACACATTTATTTTTCTTTACAAAAACTATTAAAACTTTCTTAGAACCTTTTACCTCTTGAAAACGACTGCTTGTGAACGTGATTAAGAGCATACTCCAATATGAATCTTTCAGTAAAAACATTTTGTTTAGGTCTTTAGAAAGACTACTATTTAAAAGTAATAGTACCTGTTTATAAATAAGATTGGAAGTTCCAAATGGAAACCCTTTTTAAATATAATCAAATAAAAAGCACAAGTAGTTTACTTAATGAATGGCCTGGTCAGGTATCGTAGCTAACGGTAGTTTCTTGCCGAAAGGAATCTCTTTCCTGTCATTGACAAAACCTCAATAGACAGGTTTTAAATAATTGATATGTATTTGAAAGGGATGTGTAGTGGTTTCTTTCAAAAAACTGCTTAAGAAAACCACATACGTAACATTTTTGTTTAGAATCGTATTGTTTTAGAAGAAAATCAATACCTTGTATACAACTCCCGTGTCTAGGATTATTTTTCCCGGGACTCGAGACAGCAACAAATTGAGCGATTGTCGGGACTTGTGTGGTATAAAAGCAGGAGTTTCGCAAAGGGAGTATATTAGGACCTATACTCTTTAACATCTACATTAGGGTAGTTCTTATTTGGGTCACGTTGGAATTTCGGTTTTGACGGGTGTCCATTTGATTCCAAAAAAACAAAATCTTAAAACTAATACGAACTTCTTATTTCTATTCTAATCATGCGGTATAATCAGAAGAAGTTTCTTATTTAACATACACATTTTTTTCAATTCTTATGTATATATTTGGTCACTGGGATCAACTAATTTTTAAATTTTTTCTCAACAATATGTCATAGTAGTCAAATATATACATAAGAACTGAAAAAAGTGTGCATTTTAAATAGGAAACTTGTCGTCGTTACAGCGAATGATAACAATAGAGATAGGAAGTTGGTATTGGTTTTAAAATTTTTGTTTTTTTAATCAAATGGGCACCTCCTCAAAACCGAGATTCCAACATGACCCAAATAAAAACCACACTAATTTGCAGGATATTCCAATTCTGAACAATTCTATATGCTATCCGTATTTGCAGAACAAATATCATCACAAGATTATTACTGCGTTATAAGAATGTAGGTGCAATTGACTATTTACAAAACAGCAGATAAAATAATATTATTTTTCAATAAATGAAAAATCAAAGTAAATGCTGATAAATGCCAAGCGAAGATTTTTACTTTGTGCAGAATCAATATAGAGGAAAATATAACAATCACCAACACTCGAATTAAAGGAAAAAAGGTAATAACTAATAAGTAATGGACATAATATGTAACAGTGGACAAACATATAGTATTTCGCACCCACCATATTTCAAGTGACCGTTATTTAAGTAGTTCACTTTAATCATCATATCTTAAAATACAGTTTACACTAACTAAAAGAGAACTATGAAGGTGAAGAAGGAGAAGGAAGAAAAGAGCGCCCACTATTACCCCGTCCTTTATTACCTCAGAATCGTCTACATGGAACAAAGGGCGATTCACCTTTTAAATATCTGAGATCATATCTTGCATATCCGTCTAAATTAGAGTTTGCATGTCGCTAAGAAGGTTAGTGGTCTTTTCTGACTAGATTTTTTCTTTTAATGGCGATGTTGTTGCCATGTATTTGAACTTGAACGTGTTGCAGCAAATTTTTCCTAGGATACAGTTCATTTTCATAGGACTATTAGGTACTACATACACTTTTGAAATAAATTCTTGCTCGTTTATTTTCAAGTTAAGTTCAATCCAGCTTAATAATGTTTCAACTACACGTTTTCCGAAACCACTCAGCATAATCTTGGGACCTCTCAGATCGAACAAGTTCAGTTTCTGAAGTTCTTCTTTAATGAGGTTCACATAACTTCCTGTGTCGATTAAAGCTTCGAAATTGTAATTTTGTATACTAATTTTTTTTTACCATACGATATTTCGTTAAAAACATTTACCGATTGCACTTCTTTGTCATCTGTTGAATTACCGTTCATATTTGTTTCATTGGTTATTGTCGGGCATGACACTCAAAACGTACGATGAACAAACTGATTGCATTAACAGTAACTTAATCTCTATGAACAGTTTGGAGATAAATGTCCCGCCGTGCTAAATTTATAACATAGTCGATCTTATTTAGGTTGGGATGGCTTAACGTCATTTCGTAGTTTCACAAACCTTTTATTTGGTTCTTGTTTTGGTTTAGTCGACCAATTATTGACTTTATTTTTGGCAGTATATAACACCATTTCATTGATGATCTAAATGATTCCACATCCGATCATCGACGATGTATTGAACTAACGGGGACTCTTCATTTTTGCCACTAACAACTAGCTCTTTCATGACTAAGAAATATTCTTAAATCGCTTCGTCCTTTCTAATATTTAGATGTTCTTAATTTATTATTATAAACTTTTTATTTGTAAAAACCCTTACTTTTAAAGACGAATCAGGCGTTTTATTTAAATCGTAATTATTTTATTGTTTTCGTTTGACTGTCATACACACATTCATTTCCACAACATACCCGTTATGTTATTTTTCTAGTATTTATTTATCAATTTAGTCAATCCCGGCTTTGAGTCCCCAAAATTTGTAGTAGCTTGTGTAACGGTTCAATTTTTTAACTTCCAAAAAATGCAATTTTATTTGCATAATTGATAAAAATGTGCAGTCCTGCATATTATTGTATATATTTTTTCTTGATTTAAAAATACGTTGGTATTCTGCATAAAATAAGTCCGTTAAAATATCAAGAGTCATCTAAAAGAAACATTCCCAGTTCGATAAAATTTGTTTCTAGAAAAATCTGCAGATTCCCTTTTAAAAGCACCGCTTTTACAGTGTTAAAAGTTTGTTTTCCGAGCTTATAAGGGTTAAAATCTAATATTAGCCTTAAGAAAAATCTGCTTATAGTTAAAATGAATGAAAGTTACAATTTCTTTAGTAAATAATTTACCACCAAAAGGAATTTTCTGGAATAGGTCGACTAGACACCATGTGTGTGTATAGATTCAAAAGGGAATCCCCTCAAGATCAGTCGAGATTTTGCTAGAAGAAAATGACGTAAACATATTTTATTGGCTAATGAATATCCCGCCACTTTTCTATTGGATTGCTTAAAGTTTCGCCCTCTTCAATAATCAATACCACCGCGAAATAGCTTTTAGTTTACAGTCTGTCGAAGTAAGTCTAAAACAGGTGCTGGTTAAAAACACTCAACCAAGCAAGCTGGCGTTTGCCACGCGGGGGAGGCCTGTGTTTTCTTAGTGAAAAGATAGACCCCCGACCAAATTATTATGATATTCGGTGTGTTTAATGTTACAGTTTGGCAAGTAATAATTATTTGTGTTAATGCAGTTTTGTGTATTATCGTACCGTATAGGAAGCCTACTTGCTTCAAGTTACCGTTTAAAGTTTTTTAAATGCTAATGGATGTAACGCAAATAATTCAGTTTACCGGATTTTAATGAAAGAGTTGTGAAGAGAAGTAATTTCAGTTAAATTAAAAATTAAAATAACCATCCTCAAGCGGCATTCAAGTTAATATAATTAGCATTCCAGTTATGAAAGTGCTAATAAAGAATTATCAGTTATCGGAAATTTTCGTATGTTATAGTTTGTCGTTAAAATAAATATAGTTCAGAATTCAGAAGATTGTTCCTGCATTGGTTCTTCAGGTCAGCAGTTTGGTTGTGAAAATTAAGTTAAAGTATTGTATTATTTGTATAATATTAATATAAATATTGTGCTTCTAGTGTTTGAAGTTATTTGAGTAAGAAATCTTAAACTTTGTTGGATTATTGAAAATGTAAGGTATTAATTGTTTTAACTAAGTTTTTTTGTAATGTCTATTTGGGATCCCGAAATTTAAATTCATTTTGTATGATAATGTTTTTTGATAATGATAACTTTGTATTTTTTAATTTTGTTATTATTTCAACTTTTTCTTTTTATGTTTTAATATACAGATTTCAAATTAATTTATCGTATGATATGGTTTGGCCCAACAAATTGCTGATGTTTCGTTTTTTTATTAAAATTCAGTAGTATCGATCGATACGTTTTTGATTAATCTAACGTCAATTTTAAATGAGGAATCTTTCCAAATTGAGATTCCTAGATTTTGTTATCAATTTGGTGGCGCTCAACATGCTTTTATTTTGTTCCTGATTTCTATTATCTAATTAGAAGCTTTTGGGGTTAACACCCACACCTATATTTAAATTTGCATAATAGAGATCTCAACAGCCGGTGCAATTTTTGAATTATGCAATTTTTGAATTATGCAATTTTTGAGTTATGTAGTAAGTATTAAAAGTAACTTTAGTTGATAAAAATAATATACGTTTCAATTGGCTTTGCCAACGTGGGCATTCTTTTGTGTTATAATATTTACGTTTCACATGTAATTAAAGATATAAATTTGAAAAGATCATTTATTTATACAAGACAAAAATGAGAATGAATGAATAATAAAAATATAATAAATCTAAAATAACAGAAACAAAAAAAAAATAAATAACAGTAGGTAAAGTCTTTTGTTTTTATCGTCTTTAAGAAGTTTTAAACCTATGAACACGATTACTTACCGACTGCACCCTAATTTTTAACTTTTCACCCCCGCACTAATTATTTTATATCCTACATATAAATCATAAAGTGAAAGTGCAATGCACTATAACACTATTGGGCAAAGAAATTCGATAGAATAAATAAGAATTAAAGTACTTGAATGGTAGCCTTAATTAGTGAAGTAAATACACGAGTCGCCCACACTAAAAAGATCATAGCTTATTTACGGTGATAAAGCCATACCTATCTATGTGTGTTTTTTTAAATATATTAAAATTTAAATTTTGTGTTGCCTAATCTAAAGGCAAGTTTTGGAATAAAGAATGAATCGCGAAATTTAACAGGAAATATTAGCTTTTATGTAACTATTTGCGTCTATTTGGAAACGTAGTCATACCGAATTATATCGAATCTATGACTGCAAATTTTAGTAGGCGATTAAAATGCAAATTAAACGGAAATATCTAATGGTCCAGCCGCCATTGACCTTGTCAAATGCTTGCATTTTTATGGAGAAGGACACTTTAAAACAACAACACATCTAATGTAATTTTAGGACATAACGCGTTAATTGCCAAATAATAAGATTTTCTCATTCACCTCCGCATTTGCTTTTACCAAACTAACATACCTTACTAAAAAAACGGCTGAAAATGACTTTTTAATTACGTTGTTGTTAATATTCTCAGATAATTTACTACATATCATATATCTTTTAAATTATTTTTTATAGTTTACACAGTATGATCAATATTTCTCATACTTATCATGAATAAACTATTTGTTTTTGTTGAAATAGTACAATTATTAATTAATTACAAACCTAAAGCAATTACAAAACTTGCAGATAACTTCTTTATTTCCAAAAATAGACATGCCAACCTTTTAGCCGCAGTTAATTGGAGTTTGATCATCTCCTTGTAAAACACGTAATTACAAAATGTTTTACTACCACAAGACGTAACACATACGTATGTCTAGCACAAAAAGCGTCAAGCATGTCACAAAACATTTTCTCGACAATATTTCACCCAAGTAGCTACAATAGAAAAAAACCTAAAGCTTTTTACCCGATGCACTTTGTCACTGGTTTCCTTAAGTTTCTTGAAAATGTTGGTGTCATGATGAAATGGACCGCCATCGTGCAGGTTCTCACAATCGCTTGCATGTTTTCGCTTTTCCTCGTCTACATTCTCTATAATTAAATCTGGAAGTTTCTTCTTGCAGACAACTTCATTATCCGACGAAGCACCTTTATCGTCGGCATCATAGAAAATCGTCGGTCTTCGACAGTCTCTGATAAATCATAAGAGGATTAAGACACAAGAAAAGTTTTAAACTAGGGAGAAACTTGCCAAATTTCTCAATAAATTTAAATTAATCTTAATCTTAATCTTAAAATTTAGGTATTTAGAGGAAATATATTTTTATGTAAATATAAAGAAGGGTGTTATGTACCTTGATTATATTGTTTTATTTTATCTAAGTCTAATCTAAGTCCTAAGGAAATATAAAATGAAAGAAAAATGGAATGCGGCCATTTGAAGTTTACATAAGAGTCGATAGTTGTGGAAGTGGATAGATACATACGTTTAACCGCTAAATTTTTACATTCCATGAGAAAAATTTTGATGGGCAAGGTAATCTAGAATTAGGAAAATTACCGTTAGTCCAGTCAAATTAGAAAAAATAGCTGAAAGTTGAGGGAAGTCCGTGGATTTTTGCATAGGCCTTCCTGGAGGGCTGTTAAATAAGCCCCGAAAAGTCACCGTCTGTAGGGGCGAGCTCGAGGAGATAATGAGAGTAAACCACGCCCCCTAACTGTTTTTGTGGTTTTTATCGGAAACTATTAGGTTTATTGAGATGAAGGTGGTTAGGTAAACTAAAGTTTATTTAAATGCCTACCAGAAATGTTCGAATGTCTTTTCGTATCTCGCCTTCTTTTTGTGTTATCGAAGAAAGAAGATATGTCATACATAAATGAGCATTTTGCTCCAGTAAATTTGCCCAACGAACTTTCGGACGTAACTTTTTGTGGTTTCATATTCGTCAAAATCCACCAGGCGATATTATCGTTATCCTTGGTGCCAGTCGGATGAAAGTTTCGTATTGGCAAATTAATTCTTAGGAGAGTACACTGTGCTAGTCAATTTTTGTAACCAACCCAATACGTACAAGGTGTTTCGCTTTTTTAGAAATCCTTCTAATTTCCTTTATTTCTAAGATCTTGGTATTGTCCACATTTACAATTTAATATTGATGCAGTACGTTGCATGCATGCTAAATGTGGAGCAGAATCTTTATAATTATCTGTTAACAGACGTTTTAAGATACAAAACATTCTGTGTTAGTATCTTGGTTGCTAGTTTACAACAAAATTGCACCTACATAAATATTTCTAAGGATTTCTAAAAAAGCGAAACGCCCTGTACGTATTGGGTTGGATACAAAAATTGACTAGCACAGTGTACTCTCTTAAAAATTAATTTTCCAATGCGAAACTTTCATCCGATTGGCACCAAGGATAACGATAATACCGCCTGATGGATTTTGCCGAAGAGATGTTAAGGTAAAATGCGACTTGACCACGATCGCGTCCGGCTCTCAACGAATGTTTCTTATCTATTTCATGACGAATATGAGACCACAAAAAGTTAAGTCCGAAAGTTACTTGAGCAAATTTACTGGAGCAAATTACTCATTTATGTATGACATATCTTCTTTCTTCGATAACACAAAAAGAAGGCGAGATACGAAAAAACATTCGGACATTTCTGGCATGGATTTAAATAAACTTTAGTTTACCTAACCTCCTTCATCTCGATAAACCTAATAGTTTCCAAGAAAAACGCCAAAAACAGTTAGGGGGCGTGGTTTATCCTCATTATCTCTTCGAGCTCGCCACCTACAGACGGTGACTTTTAAGGGGTTATTTAACAGCCCTCCAGGAAGGCCTACGCAAAAATCCACGGACTTTCCTCAACTTTCCGCTATTCATGAAAATCTGTACTAAATTAACTAGAACTACATTTTATAAATCTATGTAAAATCTGTCAGCCAAGCTTATTTGATCCTACCGTACATATTTTGTAAACGATGGTCTCCATCAGACTAAACACCCAGATGTCACCAAAGATCAATATTTTTTTCTTCAGACGATCCCAGGTAGGTAGAGTAGCTTTAGAAATTGAAAAATATTTCAAAAATATACAATACTTGCAATCTGTGACTTATCACTACTGTTAAAGTCGAAATCTATCGAACGCTTCATTTTCTTTTTACGAAATGGTTGCGTTTTTTCTAATTTCTCTTATGTTTTACCCACAAGATCTTTAGTTTTATCAAGATTTACAGAAGTTAAACCTGTGAGTGTTTAATTTCTAGTTAATCTTTAACTATATATAGTTGTAAATTTTGTGTAGCTCCTGATTAAAAAGGTACATCCATTGAAAATGCGCGATCGTTAGAAAAACTTTACCCCACTTTATACTCTAACCAGACCTAAAAGTATGCCCTTTTCAGAAGTTGTTGAATCTTTATCATATTTATTACATGCTCGCAAATACAGGAGAATATTCTGTCTACAAATGGCATGGAGTCTATGGTTCATGGTTTACAATAGTTGATTTCAGCAAGACGGTGTGCCATTACAATACAGTGGAGACGTTAGGAACTATTCTCGGCAAGGAAGGTTCTGAGAAGAGGATAGGCAGGATAGAATGATCATTCAGACCATTAGATCTAAATCCTCTAAAAGCCAACTAACGGATTAGAAGCTGCTCCAGAAGCAGAGCCGCGGAAGATGCGAATAAGTTAATAGGTGGGGTCTAGAGATTTATCTAAAGCTGTAGTGAAATCAATCGGTCTAGGAAAGACAATTCCAAAATAAAATCGCGTATGTCGTTATACCATGAGATGGCAGTTTCATCAAACGACTAACCCATTCACAGAAAGTCTCTACATGAAATATCAGGGGACTGAACACTAGAGAGGCCAAATGCCTATGCGATACTTATTACTTAAATAAAAAAGAAACAAACAGGAAATAAAGATAAAGATGCATACACTCTGATATACAGTTGAGTAGAAAGAGATTAAAGAACCCGCGAAGTGCAGGCAAAAAATAGGAAAATAACACAAAGTTATACATTTATAGATCATAAGATTAAGGTGGGTAACATTAAAAACTGACCAGGATAACTGTAATATGTTTATACTTATGCTACCCGAGAAAAGAAAAATGAACAAATACAGCAATTATATGATAAGATTAGTATAGAAATATACCAAAACGGATCACCTAATACCCGAAGTGGAAACGAAGCTAGGTTTCAGTTTCGTTATGCATGGAAAAAAATTTCAAAATGTTAGAAATAAAAAAAATCTTTCAACAAATTAAGATTAACACAGAGGCAGTATGCCAAGATATAGAAATTGTGGAGAAATTTCATAGAAAGGGAATACTAAAAGCACAAATTGCAGGAATAAACAAAAACATCGATCAGATAAACTAGCGAACAAGGCCGGTTCTTCAAACCTTGACCAAACAAATGCACCAATTCAGGAACAACTAATTCATATAACTAAGATAATACTAATGTGGGTAGGACCATTGAAATTAAATGCGCTGTTTTCATAGCTAAAGAAAGCTGCTTTAATGTCAGGTTTCTTCCTTCGCTAGAACTTAAATTTTCCACCGCGCAGTGGCGCCAGCTATAAGGACCACTCGGAATATAAGATACACACCCCGAACAAGCTCGTTATAGTATATATGGATGGATGGATGTGGAGCAAAGTATGTAGGGTATGTGTAGTAAGATCGATGTATTTGAAAAAGAGGCTAATACCAATCTACAATGTCACGAGAGAAGAAATAATCTTAACAATTCTCTTTTAAAGATAAAAATTGTAGTACGTACCAAGTTAACGCAATTACAAGAAAACACCAGTTATTACAAAAGAAGCAAATATGGAATCTATTTTTAATAAGATAAGGATTAGATGAAGGAAAAACAAATATTATTTTCGATATAAATTCTTTGGAATTAAATACCATTGTAAAAAAAGAGAATATAGAAAGTCTTAGGGCTATTGTAATAAAATGAGATTATAAAGAAAGTCTGAAAACGAACAACGTTAAAATTTTGGATAAGGATTATAAGATGTTCAATTTATCTTCAAACAAAGAAGTGCAAATTTAAACAAAAGAGGAAAAAAATTACAAGAAAGCCGACAACTGCAGAATTTTTAACAAATAAAAGATATAATAAGAGACGAAACAATAAAAACCAAAAAAGTATCATATAAAAACAATTACAAAATTTAAAATAAAGGAAAGTGATATTGGAAAATTTTGTTCTAGAAGTAAAGTAAAAAAACTTGATATAATTAGAGAATAATTAGAGTTATGAATAAACATTAAAAATGGCATGTATTATTAAATCGTAAAGTTTTTCTTTGGAATTTTAAAAAGAGAAGAAAAAGAGAAAATTATAAAAAGAGGATTTTTATAATTTTCAAAATAACTAAGTCCTGAAGTTTTACATATGAGTAGTAGATCGAATTTAATATATATTGATTTTGAAGTTACCGCTTGGCAAAACAATAAATTATATTATTATATGTCTAGGGTTGCGAAATTAATTCACGATTAGGAAATTGTGAAAATGATTACGATTAATATATACGAATACGGATGGAATTTTTGAGTGAAATATTTATTTTGAGAAATGGGAAATTAATTATGAAAAAATTGGGTTGAGCATAATAAATGAATATGGAAATTATGAAATTAATCGATTATAATAAAATAAAGAAATATTAAGAAGTAAATGAATTTTATCAATGCAAAGATGATGAAACAATGATTCTTTTTAATAATTACTGTGAGATTACGATTTATTTATTATTATAAATCAATAGACTATAGAAAATGAAAAAATTAACTGAAAAATTCTAGGATTGCAACTAAAATGTTATTGATATGAAAATGATAAAATAAAATTATACTAAAGTAATTATGCAACTATGAATAAATTAAGAGCATATATTATTAATTAATGCTCTTTATTCAAAAGACTAGATAAATCAAGTAGGATTAATGTAATAACTACATAATAATTGTTGTAAATATCAAAGAATTAAGTATTTTATTAAAAAATTTAAAAAACAAGTTCTTAGGTATTGTTAGAGATTGATTATATTATTTAAGATAAGTATTTGTTTATGATAGACTAGCATTTTTTATAGGTTAGGTTAAGACGGTTAAAAATGAAAATAAAAGAAACTTATGTTCAAAAGTAAAATTATTTTTAATTTTTATTTTAAGCAGGAGGGGATAAGTGCTGTGGATAGTAATCTCGAGATTTTTCAGATTTTCTAATTCTTCTAGTGGAAACTGTAGCTTTTACAGAATAATCTCAAGTTTTAGTTGAAGTTGAATAAAATTTAACTAAAATTACTTCTTTAAAAAGTTCAACATTCAACACTGCTTCTCATTTTATTATTAAACGTGATGTTTATTATGCCCCAAAAACAATGTTTCTAAAAAACTTTAAATTTAAATTGTATTTAAATTAGGCAACACTATAAAGGAAGAAGAGTCATAATAGATTGTCATCGCAAATAATAAAACAAATAAACAAATCCATGATGTCATATTATGTATATCAAGGCAGCGATATAGATTCTAGCCATTATTTAGTAGTAGAGCTAAAACAGCTACGCTAGGAAAACTGAAGATATCAAAACTAAAATATTCAGAAAACAAGAGCAAGTTCTCAAAGTTAACAAAATAAAAGCATTACAATAGTGTATCAAAAAAAAAACTAAATCAATAATACTTCCAACAAATACCAACTAATGATAATGTATATCTGTAGGTAATGTGTCTGTCATAAAATTATAGAAAAAAAGACGGGAGTTCAATTGTGAAACACATATATAGGTGATGTAGGGTTATTTAGGGTAGGAGTACTACCAATATCTAAAATATTTCTTCGTCATTATATATACATTAATATTTCCTTATTGTGTTCGAAATGTCTTAAAGTAGTACATATAACACCCTCTATTGCTAAATTAGACAAGTTTCCCTAATTATAATTATTTTTTCTCACCTTTCATGCATGGCACTTTTTTTATCAGACTCACTAGCAATTTTATCTATATCCGAAGTCGAAGAGTAATGAACTAACTTGCGAATACTACGTGCAAGATGCTTTTCCGAAACCATCACGTCATGAACGGATAACGAGAGCTCTCTGTGTAGCCGATCTCCCAGACGCGTTAAACACGCTTGGACTTTCCTTGGTTTCTTCGAAGGAGTCGGTGTCGTTGATTCCAGCATTGTGTTTGCTCACTTTAATTTTATTTCCAAACATATAAGTTTACGGAATTTTAGATGATTAATATCGTTGCGGATTTAGTTTCTTTCACGAATCTACGGTTGTCTGTCTATAATATATGTATAAACACAACACACCTAGCTCGCGGCGAATATAACACTGAATCATAAACCTAGCAATCATTGTAGTTATAGTTAGTTATTAAAGTCAAGGATAAACAAAAACATCTATTCTGTTTTAATGGGTTTAAAAAGGATTTTAATTATTATGTTAATTGTGTTTATAATGATAACTTAAACATCAAGAAGCACTATTACGTTAATTTCTGATACAGGGTGAGCAGAAAGTAGAGCATAAAATAGTTGTTTTTAAAATTTATAATAATATTGCAAAACATATAAGACACGTTTCTTAGGAACCTGAACCAATCCGTTTTTGGCATGGTCGAGGTAACCAAACAAAGGATTTATATTGGCGAATATGTATAAACAAAATACTAAATATTTATTATTTCGAAGGGCAACTTTCGGGTTTTGATCGTTAATCTGTATTCTTTGACACACAGGATACAGGAAAAGAGGGGATACGCAAAATATAGAATAATTGCGACCTTTTAAAAAAGTCCTAATTATGAGATACATAAATGTACATCAAAAAAGGCATATCTTGTCGGCCTCTTATTATAGTTTCTAAAAGGTACAGCCAATGACTAAAAATCTGCTGTCACAGTGACCATTTAAAGCGTATTTTAGGTCTTGTGTTATGTTAACTGAATAATGAGATCTATATAGTTTTACCGACAATTTTTGCAAGAATTCATCTACAACATTTCACTGTATTAGCACGCGTTAATCCTAGCAAATACTGGCATTGTTTTTTTCATAAACTAACCTTTAAGTTGTGTTAATAAGAACAGTATATCATAATAAATTTTAAAGAGATTTTTTAAAATATTAACAGATCGTAATTCCAGATTTTTCCTAGCGCGCGCAGATATTAAGTATTAAGCGGGTTTGAAGAGGAGAATAGCGTAACAAATTGCAGCTTGTGTTTTCGGAAAAGGTACTGAGTTGTTGTAAAAATATTTCGATTGTTTTGTTTTCGTTGTTGCAAAAAATTACAGTCATCAAAAAGGCGACAGTCAATTCGAGTTCTCCTGGCAATCCATAAGAAATGTACATATACTCCTTAACATGAGATAGTTTCATCAATGGGCCATAGTTGAATTTCTTAGCAATCAGGATCGACGACATATCAGCTGAACGTTTGTTTATTCTTATCGTAATCTTTAGTGACACGAACCCGTAATAAATGGCAATTGGTTTTCTTTAAAGAGATCTACAGACAATACTTTCTATAATAAATTCCATATAATTATAATAACAAACCGTGAAAACCGTAGAAACACTAGTAAGTAACGAAAAAACAAAATAATTCATACACGACATGGCACCATTGAAGTTCAGATCGTATGAAGAATACGCAGACATGAGTTTCAGCGTTTTTCCTTGCTATACAGATTCATTTAATAGACTCTATACTTATCGTTTTCAACTTACCTAAGTTGGAATTTCCTATGTGCGGTTAGACGCGTACGTCTGACGTAAATACACGTCTCTAGTGTCTCTCACTCTCGCCTTTAAGTGTCCGGAACGGAGCACCGCACTTTGCGTTTCTGGGTCAGTTTTGAAGTAAGCATCCATAGCGCAAACATGGATTTTACATCTTCCTCCTTGAGCGAGGAAGATATCTTGTTAAATTCAAATTTAAAAACGCGGAATTGCGTGAAAACTCCTGAAAGACGACACCCAAGCAGCATCTAAGTAGCAGTAACTGAGATCGGAACTTTGATTGAGTAGTTGTTACGAAACTACAACTAGATTTATGACTTTATATATAGGTTTAATTACTTCAATTCTGAATATTTAGTAATTGCGTAGTCGTTTATACTATTTATTGGAATTATGTAGTTCCACTACTTTTAAGTAACTTTTAAAGTATATAGAACGCTATTGCCAGCTAGAAAATAATAAAAATTTGAAAAATTTTACTTTTTCAATTAATGGACGACTATGCTCACAACATTTCAAAATGATATGTATGTAAATCACAGACAGCACCCTAAGACAGACTGTTTCAAGCTATTGGCTCTCATCAGTTAGGGGTAGCTGCCCGTGATTCCCATACACATCATTCGAGCTTATATACCAGCTCGGAAATAACCTTTACACCAATAAATAATAGTGGTGCCTTCCGTAGGAATCAGACCGCACTATGTGGTTTTCTTCTGATTATCTATTACAGGATATACAAAATATACACTAACAATAAAAAGTTATTTTCGAGCTGGTATATAAGCTCGAATGATGTGTATGGAAATCACGGGCAGCTACCCCTAACTGATGAGAGCCAATAGCTCGAAACAGTCTGTCTTAGGGTGCTGTCTGTGATTTTCATACATATCATTTTGAAATGTTGTGAGCATAGTCGTCCATTAATTGAAAAAGTAAAATTTTTCAAATTTTTATTATTTTATAACTATGAATACTCACATTATTAAAACCATTGTGTTTTAAATTTATATTTTTGTGTATTGCCAGCTAGTATAATTACTTTAAAGTCGCTGCCACTTCAATATAGTATTATGATTGTAGCAGTAACTTGCCCAAAGCTACTTTAAAGCTTTTAAAACTTTAAAGTAGTACTGAAAGTTCCTGCCGCCTGCTTGAAACCATTGTTTAACCCTTTGAAGTAACAGAACCTTACAGTAGTATTGAAAGCAAAACTTACGTTTTTGCTACCCAGGAGAATCACTTTAAAGTAATTTCTCATATACTACTCCATCTCCATATATTTATTTGGAAAATGTTGGAGGCCATTAATCAATTTGTAATTTGTTATGATTGTTATTAGATGTTTTACTACATAACCTTCAATAAAAATAACAAATTGGTGCCAAATTGTGCCTTAGGAATTGTTATGCATGTAAACTGAAGTTCGCAACATTTATTTGTAGTGATGTAACTAGCCAATCCTGGTCCGTCCGTCAGTACCACTTGAGTCGGCTTGGAGGACACACATCTTGTACAGTGTATGCATTGTGTATGTAATGCTTCCTGCTCGCTCAATATCATTAAAGTTAATTAATGACAATAATTGAGTATTTCTATTTAAACACATAAAAGAACATAACAGGAATAATATAAAAATAGTTTCTATCATGTGCATCAACTTATAAGTCTTTTTGTCATATTTTATTAAAGACTTTTTATATTAAAAAATATATTTAAAGAAGGCGTATTGTTATTTTTCGACTTATCATCATCACATTCAACAGAAAAGTTGCAATGGTTTATAATTTTGCTTTACTGGACTGACAAAATAATCAAACAGTTCATCCATCGCTCTTGGTATTATTAAGTACGTATTGCAAATAAAATAGTAATCCATTTTGTGACACGATCGCAGCATCAGTATAGAAAATGATAGAATATTTGTTAAGTTGCAAGAGTAAGAGAAAGTAACCACGCGACACGAAGTGTCAAAGAGAAAAGAGAAGAGACGAAAGAAGAAAATAAGTTCCACGCAAGTAGCAATTACTATGCCGACACGTATCTGCTACCAAGAAATTGTTCCCCATTTTAGTTCCAGGCACGTAATGAAACCGTAGCAATTACGTGCTTGTGACTATTGGCAAAAATTGAATAGTACCACTGGTAGTTACTGGTACGTAGCGACGACTAAAAATGCTGCTTGGGCAGTGCATGCCATAAATAAAAAGAGGGTTTATTATGGTGAATTTCATCACCTATACAAGGACTTACGAAGAGACTCAAACTACATGAGAATGAGTATTGATACATTTGATTATATTATACTAAATGTGCGATGGTCTGAAAAATACTAAGTTCAATTTCTCTATAGTAGGGAAGTCAAGGGTACCAGACTAATTGCGGTGCGATGGGCGAAGTGTCATTGCGGTCACACACATTTAAAACAATGCATTTATTTTTTGGCATGCGAGGCGAGGGTACCGGGTTATGGTCTAGGCGAAGTGCGGTGAAGTCGCCCCATGGGCATTTACATTTAGTCACGCTCGTGACGCATACAAAATTTTATATTTCACGAGAATATGTACAAGTTGAAAATTAGTTTTAATTTATAACTAGGGAAACCTCGTCAAGACATGACGGTCAAAAGCATTGAGGGGTTTCCCTATATACAACATTCGACGTGTGATTACAATCCTTTGGATCTTCGTGAGTGATTATTTAAATAAACGCAACCAAACATAACCAGTTGAAAATTCTAAGCCTAGCACTCCTCTCTCCCAGCTTACCCTCCTCTTTTCCGATATATATACATATTCCTCTCTGGCTTACCCCTCCCCGCCGGTTTATTCTACATACATACGGAAATTCTACCTTACGAAATGATAATAAAACGAAAAGTCGATCTTGTTTAAAACGTTCTTCAAAACGTCTATTAGTACATATTTCAAAAAAACATGACATAAACATAGTGCTGGCAAATTTCCTGCGTTTTACACAAACAATATGAAACTGCCCTGAATAAGTAATTACCATCAGCTATTATTTGTATAATAATTCGTCTGTTGTCCATAACTTTCAACTATGCGGGTTTTGTCTACGCAACCTAACAATTCTTTAAACATTAACCGCGTGTTAACTGTTTATTAATAATGGAAGAGGACTGTTGCATCACCCTTTTATATTTATAAGCGGGAGTAGTTACGAAACTCACCACCGAAGAAAGTGAGAGGGCGCCCCAAGTGAATGTCCGATTCGTCCGTCTCAAATTAAACATTTTAGAGTTTTTCAAATTAAAAATATAAACATTAAAAAATATAATAATTAAGTAGTGTTGTTTAACCTACACGGCGAAAAATAATATTGAACGTAGCACCGGCTCTAATTGCAAAGTAAACGCTGACCGGACGTTATAAACGATAATGCCCGCTTGTCATGACCTGGTTGTTAAGGGTGTATGCGATGGAAATGGATAATTCGTAGTCGGTACAACTCTGAGGTGCATTTCCCTAGCGTTCAAATGTCATAGAATTTAGAAGCTAGAAAAGAATATAATGTTTTGTATCATATTTTGAAAAGTTGAAAGTTTAGTACAGAAGGTTACATACCAGTAATGGCCTACTCTAATTCATTATTATTTAATGGTTTCTTTATAGATAGGCATTATTGTCTGTTAGATTCACTATGTTAGGAGTACATCAATACCTACTGTTCCCCGTACTTGTAGTAATAGTTATTCTACCCCCCCCCCTCCATCTATAGCCTACTGGCTATGACTTTTTTGGATTCCTTTAATTGTCTTGATTGTGCCAAAAGAAAGATTTTAATCTTCCAATTATTTACGTGTTTTGACTATTTTGCAATATTATTACAAACTAAAAAATACTAATTTTATGTATTACTTTATACTCACCATGTAGATATGCATATCATATTGATAACCACTGTGTCACTATGCTATTATAATTATCGACGTCTCTTTAAAGATTTCTCCGGAAATCGCTCGGAATTTTTAAGTGATTCATATTAAAATCTATTTAAGTTTTTATTGTTTACAAATTTAAACGAGAACACACATATTTGAGATTTCACGTTTTTTAAACATCAATAGTAATTAATAATCAAAGATATTCAACAATTGACATGCAACATAAGATTGAACAATGCTGAACTATTGTATTTTAATTTATGAAGGAAAAATCAGGTGTGCGTGCTCACTGTCCGTAAATGCCGCGTTAAATGTGAACTCTTCTGGTTTGGTTCCTATTATCAACACACCTCGCTGTCATGTGCCGTGATAACCAGGAAAGTGGGGTAAAATTGTGGTAGTGCAAAACCTTTTTTTTATTTTGTAATTCTCAACTATGTAAAAGTTTAATAGAAGCGATGTTAATTAAATGCGTAAATGTTTAGAATCTGATAGGAAAATACGTGATTAAATAATGTTATAGTTAATAAGGCTACATTAAAACCGTGCAACAAACTTATTTTATTAAATGTTTATATTGATATTTGTATTTCGCTTACATACTGATTATATATACAATTATTTAAATTAATATAAACAATTTAATAAGCAGCGTTGAATAGATTGATATATTACAATAATTGAACCATGCACTCAAAGAAATATAGGTAATCTAAAGTCAAGAAACGTGGTGTCTAAATCAAAATGATCCAGATAATTTTTAATTCTAGACATAAAATGCTTGAAGAGAGATATTGGATTATCAATTTAAGCATTGTTTTCTGCTATTCAGAGAAGCAAGTTTAAAAGATGACTTTTAACTTCTTGTATCAAAAAAAGTATGCTTAATGTGAGAACAAATACGTTCTTGAAATCTAAGTATTGTTTTAAGCACTAAACCACTTCAAATAAGAATCTTTGCATTTTAAAAATAAACATTATTTTCTGCAATTTATACAGGTGTGTGCAAAAACAAAATTTTTAACTTTTGGTTTCAAGAAATTTTGTACTTAATGTGAGAACAAATATGTTCTTGAAAACTGTGCATTGATTCAAGCACTACAGTACTTGAGATAAGAATCAATGTAATTTTAAATAAGATATGTTATGCTGAATTAAGTTAGTTAACATTTACATTTCTGAAATTAAAACGTTAAATTCTTCATATTACAATAATTCTTCTGGAAATGAGAGTGCAGTGCAGTTAAATCAAGAACGTTAAGTGTTGCTTCTAGCTGCGTCGCTGTTTACACTAGTTCAATATTGCTTAGTTGCACTTTTTGTAGTTGGTTCTTTTACGTTATAATAGAAGCACGTGTGCGCTACATTTCCTGTGTGGTGAAGTATTAACCTTCAGTGATAACTTGTCAAAGGCAATGGGTGAACTGATAAATTATATCCAATATTATATATTTCGATATCAGAATGGCGACAAATAGAAAATTTGGGACAAAGAGATTGCCACAGGAAATTATTCGAAGAAATTTTGAGAGAATGGTTCCTTTACAAATATGTCACGTTAAGTGTGCTAACGGTAATCTTTCTATAACTTTAGTCATAATTAATCAATTAAAGTATTAATAATTACCGTTTTAGATTAATTTCGACTTCATTCGGCATAAACTATGCAGAAAAAAATGCTTCTGCTGCCTTTTCTCAACAACTGGGAGGTTTTTAAATCAAGATGTAAAAAATACGCTAGAAATATGCTATACACTGTATAGCAAGTACAAACGTACTTTGCTTAAGCTGGCAGCCTGGACTTATATGGAAATAAACGTTGTCAAGGTACATCTTTGTACTGACCATACAAAAAAAATGTTTTTATTTACTGAAGAATCCTCTTTTGTGGTATGTTTAAGATGTGATTCGAGACTGGCAAGTTTTCTATTTTGTAAAGAAATATGTGTATGTATTTTTCTAAGTAGTTGCATCTAAAATAAATCTTTTATGTGCCATTGTTTTCTTTTATTTTGAATACTAATTCCTAAAAACCAATCACTAAATTCAAGATAATAATGCTTAAAACAACATTTACTAATTTCTTCAAATAAGAAAGAAAATGCTTAAAACATCATTAAGTCATTTCTTAAAGTAAGAAACAATTAAAGTTAAAGTAAAGAAGTTGAATGTTTTAAATTAAGAATTTTCATGTTAAAATTAAAACAAATTCATGTAAAAATAAGAACATAATTTAAATAGATTATTCTACATTCAACCTCTCGTATTCTTAAATTGCAAACAAGAATATTATTCTTATTAATTTCTTAAATTGAAACTAGAAACTTCTTAGGTTCTAAAACAGCATCAAAATTCTTAATTTAATGTACGATTTTCTTATTGCAAGTATTATTTTTCTCTGAGTGTGAAAATCAAAAGCGCCATATAAGTGATACTTATACAGTAAGTTTTATGTGCATGTATGTTGTGCAGGAAAATTGATTTCCCCAACGAATTTAACTATTCTCTGCTAAATCGAGTTCATTTTAAAAATATATATTGCATGATAGTAAAAGACACTTTGTGCTGGTATTATATTCTATCTGTACTGCAAAAATATATTAGATTAAAGATATTAAGGAGGAGTTAATTTTCTCACACAGCAGGAATCTTTGTATTAAGTCTTTTAACTTCCAAAATAGATTAATCTAGCAATAGGTGTTTAATAATAGCCTAATCACAACAAGGTCTTGCTATCGTGTTAAAGTCACTATGAATTGAGAAAAAATAGGTTTTTGCACTTATATTTTTTTGCATAAAGTATCTAATTATATAAATCGACCCGATTAAAACGTTGGCTATTTTAAAAAAGGGGCGTGGTCAACATATTTTTATGGTTCATGGTAGGTGTAAGCGCAAACTGGCATCACTTGCTTGGCTGAATACCTTTTTATTAAGAAGTCTGCATAATATACTACTACTTGTGAAATTGTGCTATTCTGTTCATAGATTTTTTCCCTACATATTTGACGCTCTATCTGAATCTGAAATCAAAGTTTTAGAATTCCACAAAAACCGCACGGACGGACGAACAGACAAACGGATTTCAATAAACAAAATTTTAAGTTTGTTGAAAATAATAAGCTTTTTAAAACTTCTAACTATAATAATAATTAATGTATTTTCAAGTTGCTTTCTACTTGCAGAGGTAACGACCGTAGCGATAGTATAATATAGTACACCCAAGAATATTTGACACAGACCGCCACTGCTCCTAATTGGAAATGAAATATATATTATCGAGTTGTACTTGGTGGTATTTACTATCATCCAAATTGTCTAGCATCAAATCCTCGCCACTCTACATACTTGGTTTGAGATTTCCTGACAAAAAACGTCAATTCGATGGATGGACAATAAGAGTGCTAAAATATAGTAAGATCTTCTCATGCTCCACAAGCGTTGAATTTTGTACCATGTAGATACTAATATTTACACGCAACTCTGTGCTTATTTCGTTTTTAAAACAGTTAAGCAATTGTTTTGATAACCAAATATCGCACAGCCTACCATATGAAGTTGGTTAAATACCGAGCTCCTCTCTCCACCTGCCTCGCTACACCACAATCGTTCATTTAGTAGTTGCATGTGTGTAGTGTTAAATTGCCTGGTACAATTGAAGCCATCTCCAGATTCGTGGTCACGAAATACTATACTGAAGAAGGAAGCTTTTGATACTATTTTAACATATCTTGTAACTGCTTGGGTATGGTAAAGAAATTTTAGAAAATGGATATCAATTCTCTCTTCTGCAAAATATTTTATCCTGGTAGATATTTTCGGTTTTTGGCCTACGATCTAGCAGTTCAAGCTGCTAACGGCAAGTTCGCTGATATGTTTTCTCCCATCCCATATCATTGTTAGTAGTTATTGCAAAATGTGCTGCATACTTTATTATACTCTTGCTACATATTTTACTAATATTTTGAGATCTTTAGATGGAGATTTAATTTCGATTGGTTTCTATCAGCCATCTGGAGTAGTACCTTACAACTTCACCATCACACCCAATGACAGTAATATTGTTCTGTATATCAATGATAACATTGTCCAATATCCTAAGCACCAATATTTACTTTCTGAATACCTTCTATTAATTTAATGCATTTAGTGTAGTTTTCTAAGTCAGTTAATTACAAGGACTACATTTAAAGTAATTAGTAGCACACCTTAAATATGTAGATGTAATTCTCTTGGGGAAAAGGGAGTTGGAGAAAACTTTAAAAATGAAATTGTAAAAAAATTGTAGGAAAGTTAGTAAGATTCCAAATAGAATAAAATGCTATTAGAGGAATTGTGGGGAAATTTGGAGGATCTATAAAGAATTGTGTGAATATTTAAAAATAATTAAAGCATGCCAAAAAAAAATTAAAAACATGTAAAATAGGAATACCAAATAGGATTAAATGAGCTACGAGGTGAGATACGAAGGAATTCTAAAGATTTTCATAGAAAATAAAGGGAATTGTAAAAATTTAAAAAAATCATAAATTAAGCCTTTATTTATATATCAAATATGAATGTCTACACGAATCAAAACCAAAGTATACAGCGTGTAAGGAGTATAACAGCCATTATTAGAACAGTGCCAGTGGTAGAGGACATCAAAAGAAGCAAAAAAGTCTTATAATGTCGTGGTCTACCTTTGCAAGTTTATGTAAAAAAGTAAAGTTGCTATTAAACACACTGCGATTGTTTAGTTTTTAGTAGTTACAGGTATCTGATAGTTATCTCTCGTCAATGACAAATTTAAATTCAGTTTTTTGTAAACATGATTGTTTAGGCAAATTTGCAAATTTATAAACCACGTTCAGCTACACGATCGATTTGGCAACTCCGCAATTAGGGGAAGCTTTTAACCCACTTAAAAAGGTTGTTCAAGTTCAAGTTTACACATTTATTGTCATAACTATTAAATTTATTATTTTTAGGGTATCTACCTTTTCCAGTTGTATTATTTTAACAAAAGAAATAGATGGTTGTCTGAAGTTCACCTAATTTTTAAAAGATAACCTACTAAGTAATGAATAAAAAAAGAAGGATTAAGAAAGTGTGTGTTTGTATTATTTTATTAGCTCGCTTATTATTTTAGAATTATTATTTAAGAATTACTAATAATTTATTTATAACATCTTCGAGGATTTAAAGAACCTTGATCTCCGTATTGCATAAGTTGTTTTATTTTATTTCGTATTTTAATCCTAATTCCGCCCTTTTAAAATTCATCCAAATTTATTATATTTACGTTTCCAACAACACGGAGATCAAGGACGGCCTGAACTGCGGTGTCATTGACAAGGGAGATAAAGATATATGTCATTGACAACGGAGTTAAAGATATACTTTAATTTACTAATTGTGGTATATAAACAATTGTTTGAAATACGATGAAATAAATAATTTTATTTTTTAACATTAATGAATAATGTTTATTGCCATTTATATAAAATTAGAAGCGAGTGTTTTTTAAATTTTTAAAAATTTAAAGGAGTTGTGGGACACTTTAAGGAAATTTCTCAAATTTCTGGAATTTTCTGTTAAAGATATTTGAAATGATCTCTGAAGCTCTGATATTAAAATTAATAAACTTAAATTTTGATAGTTGGACTAAGATAGGTACAATTAAACTTAAAATGCAAACTGGTAACTAATGGAATTTTGAAACTTTGAAAGTAAAATTCAGAATTATTATCAATTAAACACTGATATTGACAACCGAAATTGATGTAAAGTGTGATTTATTTACCAAAAATCTATTTCAGTTACCAACATTTTTCTCTCACTTTTTAAGAAGTTTGCTGCTGCAATTTCTCTCTTCGTCCATGGGGGGGGGGGCAAGCCTAGAATAAACGGCATGCTAGGGGGGCAAGCCTAGATAAACGACATGCTAGGGCAAAAAACGCCAAAAACGACATATACAAAATTTTCAATAAAATTTTCAAATTTTCTCCTCCTCCCCTTCCGGGCGCCTATGAATAGTACAATTGAATATATTTTGATTTGCAATACTGCCTCAAACCGCATTTACATAATCAATACGTATTTTTGTTTTTCTTTATGCAATTCTAAATTACATTTTACAAAGTGACACAAATAAAATGATAGCTGTAATTAATTAACCCTTTTGATAATACCCTTTAGTATTATTAAGGGCAAAATAATTTATTTCACACAAATGCGATAATAGTTGGTTTATTTCTACATTGGCATAAATTATATTAGCGTTTACTGTCTCCAGCCTTTGTGGAACTCCATAATCATGAAATATAATATAAATACAAAGATTAGTTAAAGTTTCACAAGTTTTATTAATATCTTAACCTGACAATATTGTTTCGACACTTTGTGTCATTATCAAAGGTAGATAAGATTGATAAACAAACACGTTGCTAATAATAATAATAATAATAATTGCTACAATCCATAACGCTAAGGATAAATACATACAGAAAATAGGTAACTAGATACAATACATAACAAAAACTAAATATCTAACACTTCTAATAAAGGAGAATTACTAAGCTCAGTTTGTTCATTCCTTAAAGGTACTGTGCGTTCCAAAATGTTTTGGAACAGAACCACCAAATGACACCTCAAAACAACATTAAATTCTTACATTTTTGCAACAACAAACACAAATTAGACATTTTAGAAGCTTTTGAAATATACAGACATAAACGCACAGTACCTTTAATGAATGAACAAACTGAGCTTAGTAATTCTCCTTTATTAGAAGTGTTAGATATTTAGTTTTTGTTATGTATTGTATCTAGTTACCTATTTTCTGTATGTATTTATCCTTAGCAACGTGTTTGTTTATCAATCTTATCTACCTTTGATAATGACACAAAGTGTCGAAACAATATTGTCAGGTTAAGATATTAATAAAACTTGTGAAACTTTAACTAATCTTTGTATTTATATTATATTTCATAAATTATATTGATCATGAAAACTCACAATTGTGAACGTTTTAATTATAGTTAAACTACCTGCATAAACTTCACCTCCATGCTATCATATTTTAATAGAGTTAAGTTTTTATCAAGAAAATTTTTAAAAACGTATCCTCACCATCATTACCATATAAATTTTATCGGTACCGCATTACATGCAAATTTTATTCATAGGGGAACAATTCGTGGTTAAAGCTAGGCGACAGTTTTATAATTAACTATCGTAAAATAGATAAGTTTAATCAAATACTTTAATATTATTAATACTGGAAACTTATTTCGAAAAATGGGAGACAAAATTTAATAGCGCCCCTTGGTGTGCAAATAAACCTGACATTTCTAAAATATTGGGAAAGTAATTAAAAAATCGTCATTGTAATGAAAGATTGAATAGTTAAGATAAATTGTAAAATTTTATATATTTTAGTATAACAGTAATAAACCATCGTTTAACATAAATAGTGCTATTTTTTAATTAGATGCAGGATTCTCACCAAAAAACCATTTGTTCGTTGCACACCCATCTGCAAAGATAGCGCCACAAAAATGTCGCCTGTTTTCATTTGGTAAAGTATATGGAGTTTTCGGTATTAATAATATTAAAGTATTTGGTTTAATTTTGTGTTTTTCTTTTAAGCGGTCTTCTAAACTCCTAGCATACAAGCCTAAAATAAGAGATAACTTGTTTTCCTTAGTTAATAATAGTTTATTGATTGGAGTAGCAAAAAAAATAATAAAACGAGGCAAGTTTATTTGTAGGTCAAAATGATTAGCTTTTAATTTCACTAATGGTGTGCATTGTTTCAGGAATTCAGTACATTTAGTTTACATTTTTGTAATTAAGTTCTATAGTAAGAAATTAATATCACTTCCATGCTAATTTAGTCGCATCCATCAATAATGTTAATGGTGTATTCAACTAGTTGATAAACGGTTTAGATTAGTTATCAAAAGTATGTTGTTTGCTAAATCAGTACTTCATGTGTCATATTATCTATGCAAATTGATCATGTAAACCTAGATTAACATTAAGCTTTTGATTTCAGGTAATTGAATTAATTATTATCTTCAAATTGCAATCTTTAGAAATATTAGTTTCACTGTACGAAAAGTAGTGTAAGAATAATCATGTACAACATGGTGTAGTGGTTACTTCCCTTTTTGTTTGGAATAGACAACGTGTACGTATGTGTTGTTATAGACAAAGAAAATAAATATTTAAAAACTTACGCGCTTCAAAGAAAAATTTTGCCAACCAATATCAATTGTACAAAAATTCTTTATGGTAAAAGTTTGTGATCACGGGCAGAATTATTTCAAATATTCATAGTTTGTAAATTTTTATGCTTGTACATTGTTTCCAAATAAATATCACCAAAAGTATTAAAATCTTTATTAATTTAATTCAATTTCTTGTACTCAAGCAAAATATGTAATTTTTATCAAGTCCAAGGTAAACTTAATTTAATTATTAAATGACACTACTAAAAGTATCTGTAGCTTTAGACATATTTCTTTTACGTTTAAATACTTCAAGATTTACAATAATTTTGTATTATTAACATCACTCTATGAAAATTATTGTCTTTTAATGATAAGATACAGAAAACCATATGGACAATATAGCCTTTAACGTTTGATAAACTTGTATAAACTTTATAATATTGTTTTATTTTATATGAAATAAACATCAACGCAACTATACATCTAGTACAATAGACAAACACCTGTAACTATCTAGCCTACATTCTCTGAAATCTTGTTAATAAACTGTACACACTCTTACCTTCCCACAGGATTCGAAATTGACAGTTGTAGAACGTGCCCCTAAACTACATACGTGCAACAGTCAGAACCGCGAAAAGCTCTTTTCGATGGAAACGTGAAAGGAATCTACTTTCCCTACTTCTATTTTATACAGGAACATTCAAATTGATTTCCTTTTTAGCAAAATCCTCGTCTTTTTACGAGTTAGTTTTTATCAGCCGATTATATTCAGAAGAGTGTGTTTCAAGCCACATCATCATGTGCAAATTAAAAATCTACCATCCATAACATATTGCGGTGTAATCATTTCACCGAATTGAAAATTTTAGTAACGATCGAACAGAAACGTTAATACAAATATTGTATATCGGATTTAAAATTAAAAGAGGGACATGTTATGTCATGGGCATAATTAATATAAAGGTTATAGATAGGACCACAGTTAGGTTCATTAATGTTTAAATTAAAAACTTAAGAATAAAGATTTCATGTAAACATAACCTAGCTTTTTCATGCATAGTAATAATAGGTTTCATTTTTAGAAAAAGGATATAAATTAGTTAGATTGCTTGATTATAATCATGTTTATGCAACCCATGTTACATTTGGGATGGTTTTTCACTTGTTAGGAAGAAGTAATTTCCATATTGAAATTTACACATTACGATATTTAACGTCAGATAGATTTTTCTATATTCCAGGAGACCAGCTCAGTTTTACATTGTTAATTAGCTGAAAATAGATTAATTAGGTCAATCTTATTATGACTGATACAATATAATTAATCTTTGAATTTGTTTAAAAAATTTCTGGTCACTACATTTAATGAAGGTTTTGAATCCTGTCGTTCGTGTTAATTTGACTCTTATAGACTTTTATTCTGCTTTTCCTCACCATTGTTTTATGTAAGTGTTTAGAGTACTGTATGCTGGACATCTTGAGCATATTTTGATTAATGTTGATTTTATATTTAAGCTGGCATTTGTACAAGCATCAATTGGTTTATTTATTGCAGTTCGTACTGTAAAAATGATGTTTATAGTAAATTGTAAAGATGTTTTTATGGAGAAATTGTTAATTTTACCTATATCATGTATTCCTGTAATTAGCTTGTAAAGGATGAACCTTGATTTGTACAATTTTATATGTAATTAGATCATAATGAGTTTCGTACATTGTCAAACGTTTTTCTTGAATATCATCATTACGATACATTTTAGGACCATATAGATGTATAATACTTTTTTGATCCTTGTATTAAGGCCTACAATCCTATAATAACAGATTTAGGATTAGTGACAATTAAATATCAGCTGTTGGGATTAATGACGTCACGAGCGTACTCGATCTTCCGCTGTTTTGAAAAAGTGTCATAGATTTATTTTGTTCTGGCAGAAACTATATAAGCTGGGGCAAATTGTAACAAAGTCAGTCGATAAAACGTAGAAGGCAGAAGCTGTGCCCGGCTCCGGATAAAATATATCTGTAATTTGAGGTTAGATAGTTAACCATATGTTTTGACATAAATGTCACAGTACAAATTAAGTTTTAAAATAAATTAAAAGTGTTACCTGAACAATCTTCAAGGATTAAAGGAAGATTCAATTATTGTGCAACAATAAATAAAGTGAACGTGATTGTTTAAATAAATCCAAGTGAATTTATTTTTGACATCGATTTTGTATATCGATTATTTTATAAACAAGAAGTCATCTGTTTGGTTTCGTCGCAGTGTTACCAATAGTAGGATTATTTTAAAAAGGGAATTTATATCGTACTATACCAGGTTGGTTAAAATAAATGATTTTTGTTGAGTTTATAAATAATAATTAATTTATAAAGTTCATCCTCTAATACAAAATTATTTGGTTTAGTTTATTATGTTCTTTTCAGTATTCATTTGATTTGAAGTAAATAAAACAATTAATTTTCTTTATATAAAATTTATTTTCATTTGACAAATAATTTTTTATTTATAAACAAATTTTATTTGTGTTGGTTTGTTCAAACGAATGACCGTACTGATCCTATGTCAGGTCACTACAATTATTTATAACGTTTGAGCAAACCTGAGAAGTCACCTCTCAATTTAACATTTGTATTATCTTGAAAAACATTTTTTATTTTGACGTTCTATTTGATTTTATTTTTGTTTGTTTAATAAAGATTTTTTTTCAATTTTACATATGTGTTTAATTGATGTTAATACAAGCATCCAGCGTTCTTTTCTCTTAAATTCAGAGTTTAGCAGCAGTTGTCCAGCTTGCAAACGTTTAGGGTTAAGGGTTACACAAGCTACCTGCTGCTTTTTAGGTGTCCATTTACAATAAATTATACAACCTTGATATTTGATATTTTCATTATGATGTGATAATAGTATACAAAAATTGTATAATTCTAATTGTTTATCCCTTTTAGTTTACAGCTTGTATTGATTATCAAATTAATTTAATTAAAATCTGCGGCAAAAGTGTTATTAACTTTAAAAGAATTATTTGAATATCCCCAGTGCTATTAGAAAAAACAAAATAAATACTAAGGTACGATAAGATAATAACCAAGATAATAGCAGAGCAGACAGTTCCGTGCAGCAGGCACTAAACTCAAATCACCCCCCAACACAACTCCACGTGTACAACTACACAGGAAATGTGTGCTGCACAATCGGCGGTGCATGCCGCACTGTGGCTATCGTCTTATCATAGTAAGTTTTTTTCTATTAGCAATGGAATATTCAAATTATTCTTTTAAAGTTAACAACATCACTTTTGGTATAAATAATTTAATTAATTTGATAATAAAAACTGTAAACAAAAAAAGATAAGTAGTTGTAAATATGGAATAATATAATAGTAATAAGTATAAAATGTCATAATGGAAATGTAAAGACTTCAAACCCAGTGTTTAAAATTGTGTTTAGGTCGACGTGAGAATGGATGTATATCATATGTATGTATATAATGGATCGATATCACGTTCTTCATTTAGTTAAATTAGAGTTGTAAAAGCAAAAATCACAGCTAGAAGTAGAAACAAGCCCGCTGACGTAATAAATCATGCGAAAAATGATTGTGTACATGTATTTCAACCAGGATGTTGAAGAATTGAATTTCTTAATATAAGAATGAAACCCTAATATTAGAATATTTTGGCTGTCTGATTTTATGATAGAGAAATGATGATTTATGAAATTACTGAAGAAGACCGTGGTTCTGTTTCCTTCCAAAAAACTGTCAAACCTTACTTTCAGCATGTCAGGAGTACCCTTTACTATTAATAACTTGAGCGCCCTCTATTTATTTAAATCGGAATTATAAAATCTTTAAGAAAATTATAACCCTAATCTGTAAGGTAAGTCTTAAAATCTTTAATTTTTGTTTCTTTGTGAAGTAATGGGTTTTAAATTTTTAGGATAGGAAATATTGAACAGGTTTGCAACTCACTTTAACAAACCTTGAACAATTTAGTTCTAACTACACAACTTTCAAATGATTTACGTAAGTAATTTCTGCTCCTCCAGAAATAATTTTTATTAACGACTGCACTATCACTTTGCTCTGCTTTTAAACAATAGTTAGTTACATTTATTTAACTTGCATAAATACGTATTAAATTTATTTTCTTTTTGTAGCTCAGCCGAATAGTTACTTTAATCACAGAAGTTAACTTGTACAGCTGATTTAAAAGAAATTTAAGACAAGTCTTCAAAGTAATTTTTGCGTTTTTAACAACATGTGAACCAGGCTTTAAATTATATTTTCATAGATAACCAAACATTTCCTGTCCTAGATTTATGCTAGGACAGCTATACCTAAAAAAAAATAAACCTTCGGAGCCTTCCAAACAAAACACCTGTTAGTCCTTTCTCCAAATAAATGATTGAGACAATATTAAAGATAAGTTTCTATTATTATTTTCTTTCAATCATACACTATAATTATTTGGACATTTTTATTAGCATTTAATATTCATTTTATAACTATTAATTTACTTTGTATTTTATACAGATTTTTTATTTTCTTTTAAAGAAATGTTATACATCTTTCGAATTATAAGAAAAATTTCTTATTATTTTTTCTCTTGTTTTCCCCTCCTCGGAGACTATTATTATATATCTTTTCTCATCAACATCCTTGAAAGTTAATTAATATCTGGTTACCTTTTAAAGTATAATTATTAAAGCAACACGAGATTTAAGCTCTATGTCTCCTAGCCTCACATTTTGTGTTTGTTTTTTACATTTTGTCTCTACATGTCTATAAATCGCAAACAACACTAATCTAAATATTATAAATTAACGCACCGTAACTGCTTCCAGCCTGTATATATGCATTAATTACAAGTGAACAATATGTGGACTATATATGAACAATTAAATATGTGGATAATTATTTTGAAATGAAACAATATAAATTCTTTTTATGTTAATTTGATATATCCTTTGATTTAATTAAGGGACTTATCTTTTATTTCAGACGGTCTAGAAATTATCATTACAATATGTACATGACTTTAAAATTCCGAAAGCAGATCAAAGTAGCATCAACTATCACGAAATGCATATTATTCACACTCTGCATTACGAAGATTCTAAAGAAAAGACGAATTTTATAATTGTTTGAATTTAATTAAAAAAAAAACATAAAAACCATTCGGCTTTATAAGAAAATTACATTCTAATATATGCGATGTGGGGATCCCCAGATCATGACGCCTTGTTTTGACTATCTTAATTAAACATTTTAATAACGAGAACTCCAGGTTTAATATTCGGCGAATTTTACGTCGATGATGTCATCGTTTACAAAGACTTGACTTACACCAATATCCTTTTCTTAATTTATCTGCGTTCTCAGAATTATTATCTGACTGATTGGCCTGATAAAATTGTATTGTTAAATGGTCAGGTTGCAGAATCAGCAACGTAAAGAAATATAAAACATATTGTTTTGAAAAACATAACAAACCCTACTGTATGTGCTAAAACATATCTTTCTTTATTTGCATTTTTTCTCGAAAACTACGCTTCTGAAAAAAAAATATATTATAGTGAGTTTTTGTTTGTCTTATGGATGTCTAACTACTTGCCGCGTTTGATGTGCGCCTTATGAGACACCCGGTATATAAGCGATACGGTGCTCCATGCTGCTATCGCTAATGAACAATCAATTGTTTTCGCCAAGATTCGGACCTATGATACAGTATTTGTATTGTTTGTTCGCTTTTGGGTAAAGAACCACCTTAAGGCATCGATTGTTGTAATCAGATGATTGATGGCGTGTGTAACGGCTGTTTCTAACTCTATCCGATTTTTTTTTCATCTGCAAAGATGAAAGCTCAAACTCCTTGGTTGCCAATTGATATTTCATTCCTAACTCGGATTTGGTTTTAAAAAATTGAACATGTACCTTTCCTTTTATGCTTAGGTGCTCTCTGAACTTGATTGAAATTGCCTCAAGGAAATAACACCCGATACAGTTTGCTTGTACGTGCTAGCAGAGTATTCACTGTCAGAAAGTACTCTAAACACATTTTGGTTGTCATTGAAGAAGTTTTATTGAAACACTTTCGTAAACGTAGGTTTACAAAAATGTAAAAGTTCTAAAATTTGGAAATGAATTTGTAAAGTAAACTGTAACATTTCATCAACATTTTCAGTAAAAAATAAAAGGAGAAAGAATGGTACCTTAAGGCACACCACGCCCGGTTCGGTTTATCCTGGATACATCCCGTTGCACTTCGTGCATTTGACGCAACGTATACAAAATCTCATAACGACTAACGAGTCAGAAAACTGTTATATGAGGACGTATAGAGAATTCTGAAGATATTAAATCTTCTAGAACGCTTTCAGGTATGAAAGAGCTTTACGCCAGACATTGCAATTTAATGGTTCATGTTTAATGCGCAACTTACTTTGAAGTGAATTTAAAGATCAAATAGCAATGTATGAATTTCAATCAATTCCTCGTTTCAATGGTCATTTGAGTATCTGGGAAAAGTTACTATGCCAAATTAATTTGTTGTACCTATGTATAAGAAAAAAGAGAAATTAAACACGACAAAGATTTTTGGATTTTCAATCTGAACATAAAAGAGAAAAAAGGAATTTAAACCACAATAATTAAAATAAAAAATAATAATTTTTTTATATTTACCAACAAATAAAATCCACAAGCTGCACTTCAAACGTTTTAAAAATAATAACGAAAAATGAATTCTATTAGATATCAATATTTTAAACAGAATAAAAATAATAAGCACTGTTAATCGAGGTCAACATACCTGCATGTCAGCAATTTCATGTAAATATTTATATTTAATAAATGATGAAATTTGATTTTTAAACTATTGCTGCCAATCTAGCAATACTTCATTATGAATTTTTCTCAATTATACCGATTTTCAATTTGTTGGAACTTCAACTTCTACAATACTGTGACGTCGAAAACTAGGTACTAATACATTTAACATTTTAAAAACGCGCTTAATATATAAAAGAATCGCTGAGAGCCAATTTTATTTCTGTCTGGGCTTATTTTAAAAATATTTTTTGTTATACAGGGTGTCTGAAAAAACCACGGCTAACATCATAAATCATAAATTTGATTTGGCTTTAAGTATAGGGTATAATACATAAAAGAATGTTTAGAATTTTACAAGGAATTACGAATTTCGACATTACCAAAAAAACTGGGTGTCACTATTTGAAAAATCAAAATTGATGTTAGCACAAGTTTGTAAACATCCTGTAAAACTAAAGATGTTTTTAAAATAAGCCCAGAATAAAATAAAATCGACGGGTGTGAGCGATTCCTTTAAACATTAAGCAGTTTTAAAATATTGAATTTATTCCTTCCTTTTCGACCTCACACCGTAACGTAAAACATATAGTTGGCAATCGAAAGCTGGCTGAAGAGGCGTTAGAGATAAATAGATGCTCTCTAGGAGGCGTTCTATAGTTTTTGAAAACGTTAAAACCAGTTTTCGTTTATGTTGAAATAAAAATTGCAACTTTGTAAAGTATTGATGCAAGCCACACTGTATTAGAACACTTTCTCGGATTGGCATGCAGCACACAACTTACAAAATATGTATTAGGATGAGTTTTTTGGATAAATAAAGCATTTTTACTAAATTTGGTTTGTTTGATTCTGTGATCACAGTTGAAGAACAATTGTCGCCATTTCCAGTGTGACATTTCTGGCTTAGAGATCTTCTCTTGACGGGATACTGCGCACTTACACTGTATAGTGCGGACTTTCTGTAAAATGGAAGTAAACGCTTAATTATTCTATCACGTTTAATTCTTTTTCTAATCATATAGCTAAATAAATATGGGATGTTCAATGACATTCTATATCTTGTTCTGGGAAAAAATGAAATTTTGTATAGAAGCTTTCTGAAATACTTAGACTAAAGACTTGCATTATAACAGGTCTTTTATTTTTATGTGACATTGACATGTTTATAAAAAGGTTTGTATCATCGCTTATACAAAATTTTGTATAATCGATATCGCCATAACTTCTGCAATAGCGGTTGTAATACATCACGCATTACTTCGTTTATAACTTAATGACTGATTTAGTTAATTTTATCCAAAACCCAGAAAATTATCTGTAATAATATAGTAGTCCAGCTTAAAGTTTGTAATATCAAAGCCTACTGTGATCGTAAAAACAGATTAAATTTTATATCAAATTCACTCAACAATCGTGTATCGTTGAATAGAACTCTCCCCATAAAAGTTATTTAAACTACTCACGATCGCTTCATTTAATAGTCTAAACGCGTTTTCTCAAAAATGTCCGAGAAAATGATCTAAACGGTACTTTATAATTAATTAAAAGTTATTTAAGTGACAGGAAACAATCTGTCCAAATAAAAAACGAATACAGTGGTAACAGTTGCTTATGACGTTCCTCAAGGGACAGTATTGGAGCCAATCTTTTGTTTATATAAATGATACTAAATTTTGAGACGAGAGGAAAGATAATTTGCTTTGCAGATGATACGGTAATTCTATATAAATATGATGACTGGACTAATTTAAAAAGCATTTCAGAAAATGATTTAAATCTAATTGTAAATATACTAGATTATTAACAATTAATTACCAAAAAACTCTACTTCTATCTTTTGGAAACTACAAAAATAACATATCAGATTTTAAAGAGTTAAGTATAGAAATTGCTGAATGCTCCATCCGGATTCAAAGAGCAAACTAGATAAAATATATTATACTCTCATATGAGATGGGATTTATATCTGGATGGTGTAGTAAAAAGTTTAAGATTGCTTCTGTACAAATTTAAATACGCGAGGAGTTTATATAGCATTAAAGAACTGAAATTAATTTATTATGCTTTAGCGGAATTCTTATTCTTGTGTGGGGTGGATTATTTAAATAAAGTGGATGTTTTACAGAAACCTAATTGTTCTAGCAAATCTAACCTCTTGCCTTTCTTTTGTACATGCAATAAGTCTACTCTATCTACATCTACGAAATGATTATTATCTATACAATGGCTGGCTAGTCCAGACGATTTCTTATTATATAAAGTATCACGTTTATGTTCCGCTAGACGTTTCTCAACGTTTCTGCCACTTTGCGCGATATAAATCGCTTTGCAGTCTTGACAATAAATTTTATACACGCCCGATTTGTTCGTTGTTTCCATTTTATCTTTATTATTAATTAATACTTTCCCTGTGTTACTTTTATTTGCACAAGTTACCAAACAAGCTTTACGAACACCCCCATAATAGATTTGTTTCCTATGAAAAATCTAAAAATCAGACGGTAGGGATTGTAAAGTGACAAGGGCAACTTCTGTCGAATACATTAAAGGTTGAAAGATTCCCGATTATTAAGGTGTTGGAAAAAAAGTTTTAGGAGATTATTTCTTGATCTAAAAGATGTATTGTACATAATCCCCAACACAAATCAGAGAAAAAAAGTGTGTTTTACTGTCTCCGTATTACGCAACTGTGTGAATGGGTTAGACGCAGTTACAATCATTTATTTAGAATATCTGTAAAGAAGATAAGAATTTAAAAACCTGAGACTACTAATAAAAATATGCCCCTAGTCCACCACCCAATACTAATTCATTCAGACCATTACAGTTGAAGAATATGACTGTAGAGTTTTTTTTATCAAGAGTCATCAAAAGTTTCAAGGGCTGAAATTGATGATTTTCGTTCACAGTACTTACTGGACTTAATTAACTCTCGTATTGGTGAATCAGCCGGTTTTGAAACTATTAAGTACCCTTATTACATCTGAAGAGACGTTTTTAGATGAAAACTTTCTGACTTCATCAGGCATATATGTTTTGGGACATATCTCGCCGTCTCTTCGTCGCCTAATCTTAAAATGTAAATGCCGTGTAGTAGCAGAAGAATTAGTTGCTTTTCTGAAGCCAACTAAACTAGGTTTTGGTGTTTCTTGTGAACCAGAGTCTATTAAATAGGCGATTCGATCCCTCGTCAATAGGTACTTCTCTTAATATCTTTCTTTATAATATTTATTCTTGAGAAGATACCCCAATATTTTCCTGAAATATTTAATTATACTCTGGGAAGTTACGGATTAATTCTACAAACAAATTTTGTGAAAAACACCAAGACATCGATTTTTATTTTTTGAGACGATCTTTTTCCACAATGTCGTTCAATTGTTTTTGTGCTATGACCAATTTTTTTAAATAGCAACCCCCAATTTTGTCATCAGAATTCGATAGAGCTTACTTATTTGAGCACGCTGATAACTGATCAGTAGGGTCTGTTACCTTTTTTTGTTCACCGTTTAGGGTACTGCGGGGTACTGCCAAGCAACAAATGGTGCTCAATTTGAACATTTATTGTCTTTTATTTTAGAAAAACATCATTGCAATTGAAGGTAACGTTATAACAAAAGTTGAGAAACATCAATTGACTACAATAGTTACAATTCCTAAATGTTCAATTTCAGCACCATTTGACCGCGTTTTTCATAAAATTTATTCGTTTTTGTTTGACACTCAATGTTTCCACCTTTTGTTACACACTGTAGGCATTTGTTACACATTGAAGCCATTATTATTTTTTATCTGCTAAGCCTGTTTCCTCAAAATCCAAATCAAGGTTACCGTTTGGTATCTTCACCTCTTGATTCTCGAGAAACGGGTCCTGAAAAATGGGACGAGAAAAAAAACGACCTGGACATTTTGAGATATAGTGAAATGTGAAATACTCTCAATAGGACAAAATTACATCAATATGCAAGATACTTTTGAGAGTGTAAATTCTTGGACTTCAATAAGCCTTAGAAGGCTGAAAAATAGCGACTAAATATAATACCCTTCCAATATCTAACAAGAAAACTGTCTGGCCTAAACCAATCACATAATTGACCTCAAAATGTCTATTAAAGAGCGTCAATGATGTGAAGGAGAAAGCAAGATTGAAAGTAACAGCTCCACAAAAATTAGAGCTATCGGTTGAAATTTCAATACCAAGGAAATAAATGGGGAATATCAAAATAGTTTTGGCTAGTGTTGACCGTCAACAGGTACTTAACCATCTCGTCTAAATGCTAGAATCGATGCTAAACGGCCTGGTGGAATGTCTATGGTACTGTAATGATATTCACATAAAATCAGTCATTACATCCATATTACCTCAAGAAGGCATTGCATGCTAAGTGATTGCCATGACAATAGTAATCAACAACAAGAGTATAAATAAATATCCCATAGAAGTAAACGTCTTTTATTGGCTTCTACAAGAGATAACATATAAGTAGTGTACAAGACCACACACAAACAACCTGTATTACTACATTAATCTTCTAAACACTACATTGGAGACCCCGACGTTAATCCTCTAATACGTTAATGTTAATCGATTAATGTTAATGTGACGATATAACAGGATTAATATCTTTTTTTCTTTATTTAATTTTGATGTTTAGTTTGTTTTCTCGGACAACCATCAACGAACTTCGCAACAACCTTAACCTTAACCAACAAAATTTTGTTATGTCAAAACGCGAAATTTTATGCAAAGGTCACGCGATTACCTCGTAATTAGAACAATGCGAACATTAGACTTTTTGCTAACCGAGAAAATTACAACAGTGCAACTGCTATTGACCGAACTCAAATTATCATCATAATAGCAAAATCCATTTCGCTAATAAACTTTGGCATTATGTGCAGTTTCCTGTGCATGTGTAACTTTCCAGTTATACACCATAAACACAAGTGCAAAAATAACAGTAGTGACTTATAGATTTCCACGTGAGCCTTGTCATCTCGACATTACATGATATCATACATTGATAACATTCAACTAATCAATCCTGAATAGCATTTGGACCTCTCAAATATATGTGCTACTGGATTAAGCTTCAAGTATTCATTCTCCTCAAATAACAGGATACAAGAAGATTCAATCATACTTTCCAACGGGCAATTTCACCTAGTAATTCCTACAACCTTAGGACAATGCTATGAATGCTGCCTCCGTTTTATGAGATCAAACCCACTTCTTCCAATCCTAGGGACAAAATGAATACAACTACGTTTATCAATGTTGACCACAAACTTATTGCTTAGGCTAACGCTTTTAGATTCAATTAGCATAGTTATTTTTAATTTTAAAAGTTACAACAAATAAATCGTAACGCAAGCATCACTTGTTCACGAAGCACTTATTATGTTGTTCCTTGGTTTTGTTCACGTTCCTAAATTTTATTTCTTTCTTTCTAGTAAGAATTACAGAACGTCCTAACAAGCGGTTCCTGTACATGAAGTTTATTTTAATTAGGTTAAGTTTGCGGCAACACCTTGCAATAAGCAACTCATGTTTTTGCCTTAAGCAATTGATGCCTCTTAGCTATCAGCATCAAAGGCCTTTCAATTCTTTGATTATTTGATTAAAAGTCGTGTGCACGTGCGAGTACAAGCAATACGTGTTTACTTCTCTCCTACATTATTGTTAATTTTAGTGGTTTAAACTTTGTGTTCTAATATTTTTTTCGATACAAAACGAATTAAGTGCTCTGGTTCTATTAGCACGTTTTTAAAATTTAGAATTTCCTCATAATAATTAAACACCCGTAAATAATACATTTATAATGCCTATTTGTAAAATGTGTACCCAAATGATAACGAGTAAATCACCTGGAATACAATGCGATGGCCTTTGTAGGCTACTATTTCATGCAAACGGCAACTGCTGTGAGATTACCAAAAGTCAACTAGGTATTATAAAAAGTCGACCAGGTGGAAGATGGTCCTGTCTGAAATGTCGGGTCTTACCGCCGGTGTCTCTTCGTGATAAAGACTCAGATAATGAAGAACAGGGTCTCGAACAAGATAATTTTGATTCCAATTTTAATAAACCGAATTTTCATCATTTATTACTCAATTTAAAGATGAAATGAAATTGCTTAGAGAATCTGTTAATTTCTGTTCGAATAAAATAACAGATTTTGAAGCCAAGTTATCGAAATTAAATAATTATTATAAAATAACAGACGAACTAAAAACTGAAAGTTGTAAGATAAAGATTGAAATGGAAACTTTAAACATGAAGTTAAATAGCCTAGAACAATTTAATAGATCTACATACATACATAATCCATTCCCCTTTTACCGCAATCCGCAGTGTCGGGGTTCCACACAAACTTTTATATAATGTATAATGTATAATCTATAAAATAATGTTGAAATTCAAGATGTGCCAGAAAAAAGGAATGAAAACCTATTTGATATCATGGATATTATCGCGAAATATTTAAACTTTCCAATCACTAAAACTTCTATTGATCTTGTCTCCAGAACTCCTACAACTGTAAAAGACAAGCCAAAAAACATTATAGTAAAATTTGTTTCTAAGCAAATTAGAGATAAATTTCTGGAAGCAGCAAGAACAAAACGAATTGAAAATAAATACAATAATTTAAATGGCTTTTTTGTACGACCATGCTATTTCGGATTGTTTACCATACTTGGTTTTAGAACAGTAGGTTATATTTACTGGTTGCTAAGCAAAAACGCGTCGGTAAGTAATTACTTACCGTTCAGTTCTGTCAAAAACAGAACGGTAAGTAAATTATATGTAATTTATAAAATAAATGCATGATCTTTAGATGTCTCTTTTGCGAGAATTCATTTATTTTCTAAATAATTGGACTATTTAAAAAAATGTATGTTGTTTATTTAAATTTGCTCAGGCCTCTTCAATATCCCAATTATATTCGTTTTCAGATTCACTCATTCTCACGAGTTTGACAGATATCGTGACATTCAAAAATAATAGTAATTACAAACGTATCCATGGTAACGACAAAACCTACTTAATGTTTGGTGGATATACAGGGCAAAAATAAATTATCTTAAATCTATTTTTTTCGGGGATATTTCTTTAGTTAATACCTTTGTATTCATAATGGTCGTACAAAAAATAGTATAAGCATCTCAAACAGTAAGGAGTTTACCGATCTCCTCCAATAGAAAGATTCTTCATAAATGAACACCTTACAGCATACAATAAAATGCTGTTAAATAGTGTTCGGGCAGAATGTAAAAAGAAAAATTACAATTATGTGTGGGTACAAAATAGTAATATCTTAGTGAGAAAAAGTGAAAATTCTAAAATCATACATATCACTAATAACGACCAAATCAATAAATTATAAAAATGTTGTGTCCGGACTCTCTTTCTCTTCCCCTTTGTAACTTTTACATACTAATATATTGTGTCGTTTATGGCTCTTAGCGTCATGTATCAGAATGTTCGCGATTTACGAACCAAACTTTACGATTTCAAACAAAGCGTCTCAAATAGTAACACTGATATCTTATGTGTAACTGAATCAGTCTTAAACAACAATATCCAAGACTCGGAAGTTGTAGACTTGACAGAGTACTCTGTGTTTCGACGAGACCGAGAATCAACATCTTCAAAAAAATCCGACGGGGGTGGTACTTTTATTGAAGTGCATAATGGTTTGAATGCGACACGTCAACAAGATTTTGAAAGTGATGCTGAGGATGTGTGGGTGTTAGTATCCGCCAATACTGTAAAATTCTACGTGGGTTGCGTATATTTACTACCGGGGGACGACAACGCAGTTACGAGCTTTATAACTAAGCTAATTTACATTCAATCGGTAAAAAGCGACCGTGTTTTCCTGGTTTGTGGAGATTTCAATTGTTCTACTGTTAATTGGGTATGTAATGCTTTCTATTATGAACCACGTAGTGTTGAAAATAAATGCAGTACCTTAATTGATACATTAGCTATTTGTGAGTTGATGCAATTTAATAACATACGTAATTCTAGTGATAGAATTTTGGATCTAATTCTATGTAATAGACAAAAAATAAAAAATGTAAAACACTGTGATTGTCCACCTGTTAGAGAAGACGAACACCATCCATGCATTGAGTTTCGGTTTGAGATAAACTTATATACAACATCGACAAAAAAATCCTCTAAATTCTATAATTTCAAATCTGCAAATTATGAAAATATTAATCAGTCTCTCTCCTCTGTAAACTGGAAACAAGTTCTTAATGATAAAGTATTAGATGTAAACGTAGATAACTTTTATTCAATTTTATATCATATCATTAGTCAATTTGTTCCTAAAACATCAAAAAGTAATCGCTTTCCTGTTTACTATTCATACTCGACTATAAAAGTTATTAAAGAAAAAACAAACACCATAAAAAATGGAAAAATCTATAAAAATACGAATGACTATAACACATTTAAACTCTTAATCTTATTAATAATGATTACAAAAAATATATTGAAGTTGTAGAAAACGAAATAACTATAAATTCAAAACGATTTTGGAAATTTGTATCAGCTAAAAAAACAACTGTATCATACCAAATCAAATGAAATTTAACGACGATATTGCAGATAATGGTCACGATATTTGTAATATGTTCTCTAATTATTTCAAAAGTGTCTTTGAAATATATAATAATGTAAATTTAGAAACTATTGTCTCATCAGCTGATGCAAACTTTAGTGGAAATTCTGGAAACCTCCACACTATTACATTTAATGAAGATGAGATTCAAGATGGCTTAATGAAACTAGATATATCTAAAGGCGCTGGACCTGATCAGGTACCAGCTTCATTTGTCAAAAGTTGTTCTTATACTTTAAGTAAACCACTACGTTAATTTTTAATCAGTCATTAAAGGAGGGTGTTTTCCCTACTAGGTGGAAAATCGCAGCTGTCCTTCCCATACTTACAGGAGGTTCTAAGGATATGATTAGCAATTATCGCCCAATTAGCAAATTGAATATTTTTGCAAAGTTTTTCGAACGCCTCATTTATAAACATATTTTTAATTTGGTTAAACCTTTAATCATGCCAGAACAGCACGGTTTCTTTTCCGGAAGGTCCATAGAAACAAACTTAGTGCAATATAGCGAATATTTAAACAAATGCTTGGATCGTCAAATTCAGGTTGATTCCGTTTATACCGACTTCAGCAAAGCTTTTGATAAAATCAACCACAACATCTTGTTAAGTAGACTTGTTGAAGTTGGTATAAGTGGATCCCTCTTGCGTTGGATAGAATCCTATATTAAAAATAGATCACAATTTGTAGCAGTCTCTGGGTTTAATTCTGAGATATTTAAGATAACATCAGGGGTACCACAAGGGTCTCACCTGGGGCCTTTGTTTTTTATAATTTATGTCAATAGCATTCAGTCTTGCTTTAAATATTGTAATTTTTTGATGTATGCATATGATCTGAAAATCTTTGCCAAAGTGCAAAATATAGAAGACTGCTATAAAATTCAAAGCGATCTTAATAACTTATATAATTATTGCTAAGAAAATAATCTTTATATTAACTTTTCAAAATGTAACCTTATCACGTTTTCGAGAAACTTAAAATTGGTAAATTTTAATTATAATATTAATAGTGTATTAATTAATCGTGTTTCCGAATTACGAGATCTAAGTATAATATATGATAACAAACTAATATTTGACAATCACATATGTGCAATTGTAAATACTGCTGCAATAATGCTTGGCTATATAATAAGACAATGTAGACATTTTTCTAATATACGATGTATCTTAAATTTATACAATTCATATGTATTGAGCAAACTTAGTTTTGCTTCAATTATTTGGAACCCCCAATACAGATCCTATATAAATCGTTTAGAAAACGTCCAAATTAAATTTATAAAGTTTTTATGTTATAAATAACATTGCTTTTCATAGTAATAATTATAATAAACTCTGTTCATATTATAAAATACTAAGTTTAGAAAACCGTAGAATAATAAGTGACATTCTCTTTTTATTCAAAATTTTAAACAGTGTATTTGATTCACCAACTATTTTATATCAAATAGGTTTAAACATTCCAATGCGTAGATTAAGAGATCATCACTTGTTTTCGATACCTTTCAAAAGAACAAATTTTTCAATGAACTCCCCTTTAACTCGCATGGTAAGATTAGCAAACGAATGTTTTTCAGATATTGATATTTTTAACTTATCACTTTTGCAATTAAAAAAATGCATGAAAACTAAGTTTTTGATAACCTAAATTAACTGGTGTATATTTTATATTCAGCACAATTACTTAGTTTTGATGACTTAATTTAAAGTACTTATATCTTTTTTTTGAACTTAATACAAATTGCTTGTACCTGATTATTATTCTTTAATAATTACATTTATATTATTATATGCGTGTGTAAATGCAATATGGCTATATAATATGCCTTCTTTTTTGTATTTTGTGGTTACTGTTTGTGGGTTTATACCTGTCTGTACCCCAAATAAATAAAATAAAATAAAATAAAAATAAAATTAGCACCTAATTATTAACATAAGTTTTATTGTCTTAGCATGTAAGGAACCATTGAAAAGATGCAAACGACCTCATTTTTTTTGTAGCTAGTTTACATTAAACAATACATACAAGTACGACATTAATGTATGCTATTTTTTTTTGTTGAGGAATGCATTAAATGCCCTTTTGACTCATGGCTCATTTCTTTTGGTACATGTTCAGCCTTTTTTTACCCGGGGTGTAATGTAATGATATTCATCATAAAATCAGTCTCATTACATCCATATTACCTCAAGAAGGCATTGCATGCTAAGTGATTGGCCATGACAACAGTAATCAACAACAAAAGTTTAAATAAATATCTCATAGAAGTAAATATGTCTTTTATTGTCTTCTAGAAGAGATAACATATAAGTAGTGTACAAGACCACACACAAGCAACCTGTATTCCCACATAATCATCTAAACACTAACATTAATGTATTCACAATACATTAATCTTCTAAACACTACAGTACCTTATTGTCATGGTACATGCCTAGTGTGGAATTTAACTATTATGCAAACCTTAGCTCCACCTCATATCATTCATTCGTTGTCCTTTTAGGCTTTGCAGCCGAAGAAGGAAAACTTAAGTTTTTTGTACAACGAATATACATTAAATTCCAATTGCCTGCTGAGACGTTTAGCACATTTGGGCAAAAGCTTATTTTATAAAAGATATTTGTAGGGAATTCATGGATTATACAAAAAATAATAAAGAACTAAGCAAAGGTGTCACTCAGGGACAAACTTCCCGGGATGCCGCTATGGATTCCTGGGATTGAGTCATGTCCTTCCCACGCTGCTGTTCTCCCGCCGTCCGTCTTAGGTCATGGCCAATCTTGCGTTTTAGTCATCTCGACGATCACAACGATGCGTTAATACGGTTCCAATTTAGGAGATCCCTCTGGCAATCTGCGACAGTGATAAACTTTGAAACACTCTTCATTGTTTCTTAAAGCCATTGCTATGGTTTGCGTTTTGATCGCTACGACCAAGTCTGATAATTCTGATGCAGCTGGCCATACCATGAAAACATTCGCTACATAAACGGTCCCTACTGTTTCTTAATGTAATGAGCACGGAATTTCTTATTTCGTCGCTTTTTCTTTAAGTAACTCAAAAATTATTGTTTGGTCGCGGGGATCGTATTGCAAAAACAAAGACGCAAGTGTGACCGTGTCCTACATGTCTGTGACCTCCAAAACACAAACTTGCCGGGAGTCTTATTAAGCTTTGGTTCCGGTGAAAGCAATCAAGGGATACGGACATGAGCAGGAATCCCACATACTCTCAACTCTATATCCAAGGGTGATTGATTGATAAATGCCAACTTCCAACAAGACAAAGAAGTCGTGGTTATATTGGTTTTCAAACGGATTTCACAGTCATTTCTATCGAGATTTTGTTATTTGATACTACTCTCTTATTTTCAGGAAAAAGAAAAACAAAATAATTAAGTGAGTATTCGATTTTAATACATAGACTTTCAGGCTAAAGCATTAAAAGGAGCAGTAATACCATCCTGGGGGCTACCCTAACGGCGCGGCGCACTCTTTTTCCTTTGTTAAAACAAAGGTAATTTAATGGTAATAAAATGCATGGTAATTTATATGCCAATATAGCAGATACGGGAATATTCGCTGCTTTTAACAGAGAATTTTTCTTAATATTACTATCGTTAGTAGAGTACATAGAACAAGTTTGTTGTTAATTATATTGGAACAGTTATTTTAACATAAAAAGTTGTTCTATTTCCATATGACATTGAAATGTAAACATAACAATCAGAATATTATAATAACAAGCTACACATTTCCTGTAAATTAGTAATGGCAACGATAGGTGATTGAACTATAAATAGACGAGCAGGATGATTGCAAAAATAGACAAACAGAAAGAGAGTTTCAAAAATTGCTTTATGATTTTTGTGATCTTTTCTGTTTCAATTTTACAGGAACGTAAACATGAATAGTTTAAATATTTAGAAAACTCATCAGTGTTTGATATAGCATAAACATTTGGAATTCGACAAAAACCTAGAACGAGCGCGTTTTCAATTCCACGAATGCAAAAAGTATGGGAAATTATTAACAATAAAACAGTTGGAATTTCTGTACACTCACATCATATAACAGGAATGGAAGTTGCAAAATTGAATTCTAGTATTTCATTTTATATTGGAATCGTAATTCGGAAAATAGTTTAAAAAGCTTTTTTAGTATATCGGATGGTGAAATAAAATTGCATTTTCGTTTATGGCCACTTTTATGAGTAAAGGAAATAGGTCATTTTAAAGGAGCGAATTTCCTCTACTCATATTTCCTAATAAATAGGTTGGTAAAGTTGCTGAAAAAATATTAAATACATCTAAAACTAATCCAATAACGTGTTTATGAGTTTGTTATTTTTTGATGCTAAAATAGCAAACCAAAGCATTAAGTAAAAAGGCATTGCTATGCTTCTAGTAGGTTAGATTAGACTAGGCTAGCTTAGATTGGGTTAGGATAGGATATGTTAGGTTAGATAAGGTCTGGTTGAGTTAGATTAAGTTAGGTGAGTTGGATTGACCTGGGATGGGCTAGGCTGGGCATGGCTGAGTTAGATTAGGTTATTGTTATTATAATAACAGCCTACATAATAAGCATTATTAAAAATAAATCAGTAAGTAAAAAGATTTTTTAAATTTTTTGTAGAAAGAGTAACCCGGACCTCAAATTAACAAAAATTATGTAGCAAAATAAGACCAGAAAAACGCTATAACAAAAAACTTTTACGAACCGTTCATAAATTAGATCAGAGGTTGTCAGGTTGTTAGGTTAGATTGGGATGTGCTAGGTTAGACTAGGCTAACTTAAATTCGGTTAGAATAGGTTAGGTTAGATTAGATTAGGTCGGGTTGGCCTACCTAACCTATTAGGTTTTGGTAAGTTGGGTTGGGCTAGGCTGGGTATGGTTGGATTGGGTTAGGTTATTTAATTATAATAACAACAGCTTAAATAATAAACCAAAGTATTAAAAATAAAACAATAAGTAAAAAAAGTACGAAAAGAGTAATATAAGCCAGACTTCAAGAAATAAACGAACTTAACAGTGTTAAAGTCTACTTTATCTTGCAATTAATGTTAACATGTTGCCAATGTTATACATTGTTGTACAAGAGCAACTACTATAGAAGGATTAGAATACCCTTCACATTGAAGAAGCCTTCACACGATTGACGTAGGTTAGATCATTACATGGGGGGAGGAGGGTTACTAAACTGAAGATGTAATATACGTACCATTACGTAGCAATCTTATAGAGCTTCTTTTAGTTATAATTTTATAAGATACAATAATTGAGTTTTTACTTGTCCAACCATATACACATTTATATAAATCGACGGATTCATAAGACACATCAAGATTTCTTTATAAAAAAAACTCCTTATACAATTAGATGAGCAAGTCTAGCGGAGGTTTACCTACGCCCCTAGTTTAATTATATTACTGATTTCTGTTTTCAACTTTCCGAGTCCTTTAGTGAAGGAAATTTAACCAAAACTAACCAGGTAGCTTACAGCCGAAGAATTATAAATTAGGTTAGAAGATAGGTTTGGTTAGATTATTTTACGTTAGATAAGCTTAGGTTGGGTCAGGTTCGGCTGGGCTGGACTGGGAAGGATTGCGTTGGTTAGGTTGGGTTAGATTAGGTGCGGTTGTGTTAAATCAAAACATTAAAAATAAATCGTTAAGTAAAAAAGAAATTTCAAATTTCTTGTTGAGAGAGTATCGTAATCCGGATCAAAAAGCTTTCGAGCACCGTTCATAAATTAGGTTAGGGATTATGATAGGTTGGGTTAGTTAAAATTTTTTTGCAACCGCCCAAATATCGTAGGCGTAAAATATTATGCGCGAATATCGATTGCTGCTTCTTATATGTGCTAACAGACGAACACTACTATAGTTAGTTACTATTATAGTTGCTAGACCACGGTCGCAGAGCATTTAAAACTTAAAGGAAATCACAGCCAGAACCAATTACTGCTTCTTCTACACAATTTGAACACATCTATATGGATATGGCAGGGCCATGCCCCCTTACATTTTAACTATTGTTGGTGGTTCTACAGATGGCTTGAAGCCTATCCTTTTAAAACATTTCAGCAGTAACTGTAGCAAAAGCTTTAGTATCTGAATACATATCTTGTTTTGGTGTGCCATTAAGAATTACCACATATCAAGGTACCACGTTGAGCCCAAGACTTTCACACAAATTAACAAAAAGTATTAGGAAGTCATAAAGTAGATATCAACACTTGCCATCTCCTGAACAGTGGGCTTATCGAACGTTTTCACAGCCATTGTTCAAAATTGCACACACTGGATAAAGTATGGGGGAGCGTAATGTACTTGCTAAAATAGCTCCATTACCTCCGTTGCACTCCCATGAGTTTGTGTAGAACCCCGGCACTGCAAAATGCGGTAAAAGGGGAATGGATTATGTATGTATGTATTTTATTTACGTGTTGGCTAGTGGTGGGTTCTAGTTTTTCATTCCCCTTGTTCACCATTTTTGCTGTAGCTGGTAATGTAAGGGATTGTAGGCTTTGTAGTGCAGACTAGGTGTTGCCTTCATGTTCGGTGTGGCGAGGAACTCAATATGATTATGATTTAAAGCAATTTAAGCGCTGTAAAATAACATTAGACGGGTAACATTTTGTTGTTGACACTGTCATGTTTTTACAGCGCTGAAATTGCTAAAATATGTATCACTATAATCGCTATAAGTGTTGCATTTTTTGTAAAAATTGTTTCTACTTTATGTTAAACCTAACATAATCTACAAAACGTCTACTAAATCTACTAAACTAACCAGTTTAGGTAATTGTTATTATACTAGCAACGCCTAACCTGACCTAACCTCGAAATTAATCTCTATTCTAATCTTTATTCTAGCCTTTAATTCAACCGCTAATTTATTTAACCTTTAAACTAATCTTACCTGTTCTGGACCGGATTTCTTTCGTGCAAATAATGACCCAAGTAATAAATAACGTTTTTTAGGTTAGATTGTGTTAGGTTAGTTTATTATAGGTTATTCTTATTATCTCAACAATGGCCTAACCTAACATAATATCTAAACTAATTTTATATCTCAACCTTTAACTTAACCTAAACTCTAACCTAACCTAACGTAGCCTAGTCTGATACCGACCGGACCTTTTACAGACAAATGATAACCCAGGTAATCAAAGACGTTTTGTAAACATTACTAATCGCATTAAATTGAAACATGTAGTGCAAATTTCCTGGATTTATTTCATTTCGATTCGAAAATGTTTTATGCTAAAAATATTTATTTATTTAAATCCAAACAGGCAAATCTGCCTAATTACATGAATTCAGTACAATGTGTTAGGATACATATATACAGATCAATTCAATAAATTATTATTATATTATATGTTATAGACACACCAAGGGCTCAACCAGATTAAGATGACATTTTATAATAGTCGATTATACTGCCTCTAAGTTTCACATATGTCAATGAAAGATGTCAATTCTTAAATGCAAATGTACATAGTTCAGTAGCCAGTCTCGGTGGATTAGTGGTTTGCATGTTTGCTTCATAATCCAAAGATCGCAGGTTCGATCCCCGGCAGAGCTGTCAATTTTTCATAGCGGAGAAAAATTTAAAACATGCCTTCTTTTCGGATAGGAAGTAAAACTGTAGGTCCCGTGTCAATGCGATGTTTGGCACGATAAAGATCCCTACTGGGGGTGGAATTCCCCCAGATTCGGCTAAATTCTAGTAGGGTCGGCCAAATGATCATAGCAATCGGTGCCATGAGGTACGAAGGATGCTCCGCCATCCCGATTCCTCACCCAAAAACAAACAAACAAACAAACAAACATAGTTCAGTAATTTTAACATTTTAATCAACGGTTTACTATGGGTTATTACTTTAAAAGGTATATGAAATAAGCTAGCTGTTCTGACACTTCTTCTGGGTACTTTCAAAGGACACAGTGCTAAAAGTTCGTTACAGTCGATGGCATTATTGACAATCTTAAATCCAAAGGACAGCATAGAACACTCGCGTCTGTCATGTAATATGTTTCATAGTTTAAAATATTTTAGCATATGAAATTCATGCAAATCTACGGGTTCGTCCGTGCAACTACCTCTCTTAATAATAACCCTAAACTACTAAAATCAGCATTGTTTAAGCAACTCCTGTTTGTAAAATGTATATCACTTTAGTTTGTTATACCAACATAAGCGACATTTCATAAATATTTAACTTGCAAGTACGAGACATAATTCCCACTAATCTCCAAAGTTCTAAACAAAGTTTTAAAGTCGAATTTAGAACAGCTTATAATATAACTTCCTAAAATAGAGAAAGTTCTTGTCAAAGGAAATACCAATTACAATTGAAAGGGTATTTTCCGATTTCGGCTTGAAATGCTGAAATGACGTTTGCTGGATTTTCCTAGTTTAAACAAAACGACTGTTTCAAGATAAACATTGCATCCTGTGTTTGAGTTTGTTTTATTCTGAAAAGTTCGAAAGAAGAATCGTAACTCGGTTTCATTTCAGTTTTACTCTTGAAGTTTCCCTCTTTTTTTAGGTGAGGAATTGTTTGGGAATTCTTGACACTTAAGAAAGTTATTTTTAACTTAAAATTGTTAGAATTATATCAAAAGCGAAAAATAACATTTATGTTTTGATATCGTGTTTGGAAATAGCTTGTCAGTTAAATTATCACGAGCAATGACAGAGGTGTTTACGATATTCTACCCATCAATCACGGAAAAAATATTAAGCTAAATTAATTCATTTTAACAATTTATACTTCTTTAAATTTGCAATACCCACACACTCACGCACTTTGCCAACACTAGAAACTTTAACACAATCAACTGAGATTTTGTTTTCCTAAACTGGCACAGGTTTTTAATTTCGTTACTTACACCAACAGAAACACAAATTTGAAAGCTTCCTGAAGCTTAACTTGCTGGAACATCGACATCCGTGCGAGGATTAACCATTTTCGGTTGCCCTCGGTGTATTTCATTGCAGTGGAAATTCAGGAGGAAGCGTATGAAAAGCTTGTTCGTGCCCTTTGAACATCGATTCGCCAGTGACGTAGAAGACATCATTTTAAATTAATGTAAATTGTAGCTATCGCTTTTACAATTAGTACCATTGCACATTTTAATTGCAATATATCGGATCAATATTTAAGTGATTGGATAAGAGCGTTTTGGCGTTTTCGTTCGAAAGGTCAAGGTTACATCAAGACATTCATTATGTATGTAATTCCACTTCACTCAACTCTTGCTGATTTCATTTATTAACAAGATTATTAACGAACGAGAATTATTTAATTCATTAATTCTTTTAAAACCAACATTAATAAAGTATTAGCAGAAAGAGGGAATTTGAAAAAGAGCCTGTTTTACTCTACACCACTGATTGGCTGTCAATAAAAACAAACTAATTATTATTGCTTTGACCAACTTAAACATCAATCAATTCATATGTAAATGATTATAAGTTCATAACTTCATGCAACTGTGTATTCTAATAACAGTCGATTCTGTCTGGGTTTTCAAGGTTAAGATCAACCATAAATCGTCGTAGTCTAATAGAAAAGTGAATAGTAAAATTTCACTATCAAACTGTCAAAAAATATTAAATGCCTGTATATTTATCTCAAAATGGTTTTGAATTCCTGACGCAATCTTTGCTATCTTACTACACTCGTATCGCTTTTCCTCTCACGTAATATAAAAAAAAATCCTCCATCAAAAAAGAAAGATTGAACTAAAAATGATCACTGTCACTTGCACTGTGTAGGTTTCTTCAGCTTGAATGACAAGGATTATTAAATAATGAACGTTTAAAACGAGAAAGAAGATTTTTAAACGATTAATTTAATTTGGTGTTTACGAGGTTTTATAATAATTTATTATCAAAGGTTTGTTAATATATATGTAGATATTTATTATATAAGATGTAACGGTATATTTTTACAAGCTCTGAATAATTGTGGTTTCGTCCACATATTTACAAACATCTTAAGTCCGGTTCCGAAAATTTGAATTGTTTTCATAATGTAAACTTGCGTTAGCATTCGATATAAACATCCCTATAAAATTATTTACAAAAAAGGTTGGTTTCAAGTCTAAGAATTATAAAAAATCTCTTTGGTTACTCATATAAGCATTTGCAGTCTTAGAGGAAAAATCAATACTTGCTGTTGAGTTGCTGTGCTCTGATTGGTTAAACCAAAACACGCGTTTCGCTGATTGGGTACTAAGAAAAATCAATACTTGTTCTTGAAGTGAGATCTCGTGGGAAATTTCGATTTGCATCTGGTAATGTATTTCTACGCGAAAACAAAAACTTCCGATCGAAATTTCAGAGAAGACAGTTGAGTTCGGTCGACATTATAGAATTACCGTTTTACTTTAGTTAATTAGAATTAAAAAAAATTCTAGATCTAGTTCTCGTACAGTTTGGTCGACACTTACCGTGAAGTGAGTTTTTGATACAGTTTAGTTTTGAATAATTCAGTTTGAAAGACTTGATTATACAGTATCGCTAATAATTATATGTGGCTTGTTTTATTGTAATGGGCCATTAAAGCAATCATTTTTACCGCTCGTGCTTTAAAATTAGTGCAGTTTTGTTATTAAAAATCTAGCATACGGACTTATAATTTAAATAATAAATTCCCGTTCTACATGTAGATAAAGATGAACAATTATCCGTTTTATTGGAAGAATTTGAAGTAGCAAGTGTTATCTGTGTTTAAATTCGTTTAAGCTTTTAAAGACATTACCGTTATTTCTCGTGTGCAAATTATAAATAAAAACAATAACAGAAACCAGAATTGTTTAAACTGTGTTTAATAAAGATTGTTGGTTAAATCATATGGATTATTTCAACGTTTTGTGTGATTGAACTGAATCTGAAATAAAAATTATTTCTTTGGACCTGCTACATTCAAATAACAATTCATAACCATTAAGGATCAACAACGGTCTTTCAAGGAGAGGCGTTTCCAGTTTCTAGCAGTCAAGAGTAATGTTTTTTTGCGATGCAAGTAAACAATGGTTTAATTGGAATTCGATTTATAAGATTTAAGGTATTGTACTTTAAGAAATATCTATTTTTGTAATTTTCTTGTGTTTACGGATTATTGGGATAATTGAATTTTTATAGTTTTCTATAAAAAGAGAGCTCTCTAATAGGATTCAATTTTAGTCTGTTACTTTCAGTGAAATTCAAATATTCTAACTTCAGTAATATCTAATTAAATTCATTTCCGTAATATTTTAACAAATATATGTTCGTTAAATTTCAAATGATTTTATGTTTAATGAATCTTGATCTTAATAATTTCTGAATAATTTATGTTCAATAAAATTTAAATAATTTTATGTTGAATACATTTTAACTAAATATTGAATCATTCTGTGTTCAGTAATTACTGAGTAACTTGAAAATTAATTATTGAATGACTAATTTAAGTTTAATAAATTTATGTTGTCAATGTTTTTTTATTCTATATGTATATGATTTTTTATTTTTTTACCATTTAATAAATATGTTTTTCAGTTTATACCAACTGAGCTAAATGGAACCATATAATTATGAATGTTTTATTCATTTTTTATTTTAAAAATTTATAAATATAAACAAAATTTTTGTTCAAAACCTGGTATATTGAATTCATTTTCTGATTAGTGAATTCAATATATTTTCTGGCTTAATTAATGTCATTAAGTTTCATAATCAGATGGCGCCCTTTTAGAGTATTTATTTGAGTTCTGAAACCCTTATCTACTCTTTTTCATAAATAAGATAACTGCAGAACCAATACCTGCGACCTGAAATAAAAAAATTTTAAAGACAAAGCTAAATCTCAAGCCGTGGTAATCTAGAGCATCTTTGTTAATGTGAGTATGATAATTTTATAATTATTATTTCATTTTTATTGTTTATTTAGTTCAGAGAAACTTTGAAGGTTACAATGGACGGTCCAACGTGGGCCTTGATTTTTGGTCAGTTACAATTGGCGCCCTATCGCGGGGCATTATTTCGTTTACAGATTTTTGTTGCTATAAAGAGTAATAAAGTAAGATGTATTGTGGTAAGTTATCTTAAAGTAATACAATTTGTTGGATAATATATTATTTGTGTAGTATAAAATTAAAGTCAATATATACAGAAATTACTCGAGCCTGATGTATTCTTTAATGGCTTTTTAATACCCTTTATTTATTAGGTGATATAGACCGACTCTCAATCTATTGTTTTGACCGATTGAATTAGTGAGATTGTTTATGTACACCAAATGTTTTAATAGAGAAATTGGGATTAGACAGTAATAAATAATTAAACCTATAAATTAATTAACACATTAATATTTAAACAAATGATTAAATAAGTTTTAATACTTCATTTAGTGTTTGCGTAACTTATGATGTTACACAAAATTGTTTCTTAAAATTAATTCTTTCGATTTCTATATGGTAGTAGGTAAGTTGTCAATTATTATAAACGGTATTCAGAATTTCTAAAATACTGATATTTCTTATAACTATAAGACGTAGTCTTAATGATACGTAGTAGTTGGATGCTATTTCTCTTAATTCAGTTAGGTGTACTTGAGATGATATGGAATCATCGATTGAAAATTTTAACTTTAATAAAACATTAAAAATATTTAAAGGCTAAGATTAGGCTCCGAAAACACAAAAATAATCATATCATGCATTAAATAAAAGATAAACATGCTAGGATGCTAGGTTTTTATTTAAGTTAAAGGCTACATGCTAGGATACAGATAGAATTATCAAGTTAGAATAGGGTTTAAACTAGGAAATTTATCACACACACATAACCTCAATTTCATATAAAAAGATTTATAGTTTCAAAAAGGATATAATTATGTTGTTTTACAGTTAAGCACACTTTCTGTAACACAGGTTACGAGTTTAGGATAGTTTTTCTACTCTTCTTAAATGTTTACTTGATGTTACATTTGAATCTTGACGTTATAACTAACGCAAGATAGATTTTTCTTTTTCCCACAAAACTAAGTCAATTTCGGGTAGATATTCCACTGGAAATAATGAAAACCGAGCATTATCTTGATGTTTAAAATTTTACAATTTACTTACGGAATCCTGGATTTGGAAGAATTTAGTTCAATGTAAATGGAGATATGAGCTGTGCTGATATTTTTGGTTTTGTCAAATTGTGAGTTTATTTTAATATTTTGCACAATTGTTTGGATGCAGACACCTGGAGTACTGTACTCTGGACAAGATTAGTGGAAGTTTGAATTCATTTATATGGTTTATTTGCTTATACTTGCAAAAGCATCAGTTGATGTCTAAAATGGAAGATTATTTTTTTAAGTTAGGTAAGTTTTTCTTTGGTATTTTGTTATAAATTGTGTAAACTTCATATGTTTGAGTTACCTTGAGTAGTTATGTAAATATTGTATATACAAGTATAACTGGAAAGTGATGAGTTTTCAATATAATTAGTTTTTAATGAGATCGGTGACAGCTGATCATTTTTATTGACTTTCTTATTGTTCAATTTAGACAATAAGTGTCTATGTCATTTTAATCGTTTCTTTGCCCAGCTACCTTTCTGTCTTTTTAGAATTTAGTTTAGTGTTAATTTTGATCAGATGTTTTCGTTTGTGACGTCATGACAGATTGTGATGTTCCGTTGCTTGTGAAATTTCGCTGTGTTTTTCAACTGTTTTTTGAAAATCATATAAATGGACCCCGGAAAAAGAACAAATTCAGTCGATAAAGCGCATTGGAAGGATCCACGCTCGGGTCATATTCAAAAATCCTAAAATAAAGTTTTTCGTGTTTTCAATGTAAACAAACGTCATAATAATATGGAATTGGATTGTTACCTGTTATGAAAAACGAAGAAGATTTGTTTTTATTTTAATATTCACTGGCAAGTGTGAACGATTTATTTTAATAGATCAAAGAAAATAATTTTATCAATTTCCATTTCTACAATTTGTATGAATTTGGTTTTCAACATTACTGGATCACAGCTGATTTGGAATAACAATGTTTAGATTATTATCGACTGAGTACAAAGATTATTTCAAGGATAAATCATCAACAGATTTGGTTTGTTAACTATATACAAGGTGGGTCAAAATAAAGGATTTGTTTCACATTAGGAACAATAAATGATAAAGACAATCAGAAAATAAATTTAAATTCATTTTTAATTTGAGAGGTTCTTGTTTGTAAGGAACAATGTTTGTAACATTTTTATAATTTTCAATTTGCGTATTGAGTTTAACATTTTCGTTTTGATTGACAATTTTATGTCTTAGTTTGTTCAAATGGAGACCAGTTACAACCCCCATGTCAGGTTGGTAACTAATACACAACACATTTGAGCAAACTCAAGGAAGAGTTTCCTTTTGTTTTTCTTTTCCATTTAAACAATTGTTTTTATTTTCTCTTAGATAAATATTCTTATTTACTTTTAATAAAATGAAAAGTTTGCTGCTTGTCCAGTTGCAGAATTCTAAGTGCATTTGTAGTAAGTTTTTTTCTTCCAGGTGCACGAATCAATAATATTTTTATCTCATGCTCAATCAACATATACCTGAGTTAGTCGATGGGTAGAAAGAAAAACGATTGGCATGTTATATTTCATTTTCACTAAAGCTAGCCAATTTCAATTCAAATTAAAGGTTTTGATTTTTTTTATCGAAATACATCTCATATTTTATTGGTGCGCAGAACGTGGGTTTTCTTTTAAAATCTTAATTAATTTCTTAATTATTATTTCATTTAGTTAATAACATCTCAAAGTTAAATTGTTTGCTCGAATTTGGGGCTTTCTTTTAAATTCTTATTTAATTTTTTATCAGGTTATTTTCAGTTAATTGTACTCAGATCGCTACGTGGTTGTTGTTGGTTAATTAGAGTCTTAATTATTATTTTCTCAATTTTGCTAAAATGTTGAATTTTACTTATTAATCACTATTAATTTACGTAAATCCATTTGTTATCTATTTAACAAGATTTTACCTGAAGTTTTGTAAGGAGTTATAAATTTAGAATTAATCACATCTAATAAAATTGTATTGATTGTAATAACAACTAATTTTAATAAATGTAGATTTTAATGTGTGTGTTTATCTATATTAATTTGTATAAATAGTAGTAATACATTAATAGTAATATATTTATCACGTATGCTTTAGAATCTTTGTGTATATAGTAGATCAGGTAATCATTTTAGTAGTAGCAGTTTTAGTTGTAAACTAAAACTTAAGCATTTTGTCTTGAACGGTAATCAAGTAAAGTCAGTCTACCTGAAGCTTTAGACAAGAAAAGTTTATTCTGACAGGAGCAGTAGTAAAGTAAAATCTGTGTTAAACAGTAGACAAGTCGTTATGTTTTAGTTGTGGAAAAATCAAAATTTCTCTATATTGAGTACTAAACATTTAAGTTTTAAAAAAAAATTAAATTATAATTTGAATATATATAGGTTATTAATTCAAAAGGTAAAGGTGTTTTAAAATAAAAGGTAGTTACCAATTTGAATTTTAACTATTATTTATTTGATGTTAACAATTATGAATTATGATAAAACGAAATAAAAGATTAGCAGGTTAGATAATGAGAATTAGTACAATAGTCTTTAGTCTTTACGTCTTTTAAGCAAATCTTCCACACTTTACGTCGTACATACGTCACACCGTCGTTAACTCGCGTCACTCAAAATCACCCTCATTCACGACCGTCCGCGCACCTTCTACTTTTCACTAACTGCCCTACTTTTGGCAAGCGTATCACCACACACCACTTGTCCCTTCTTCTCCTTTCATCCCTACATATATGTCTTTATTGTAATCAAAGTGTTGTATTTTATGACAAAAATAAAAATAAGTGAAATTAAAAATCCCACTGTGTTTTCATTTGTGTTAATAATAGTACATTAATTTAATTAAATGAAAGAAAAATTATTAAAAGTATGTACTTGTGTACTACTGTATTAAAATAGTGATCGAATAAAAAAAGCAGTGTCTATATAATAACAGATTTTCAAAATACTTACAGTCATTTGGTATATTTCTTAACTAACGTCGGATTTTAACATTTATTGGATTGATCTGAAACATTACAACTTTATGGTAACTGGTTTTAGATTTTTGGATAGTTATTGGTATAATCTATGAAATAATAGATAAAAGAGATAAAGAGATAAAAAAGGATTGGTTTGGAGTGGTTCATTCTATAGAGTGCATCGCATGGATGCTTCTGTGGAGCTGGAATCGACATATCCTACCATCGAGGTAGGCAGGGCGCGCTGGCCCACCGGGATACCGGGAGAGTTCCAGGTGGCCTGGGGGTTGGGATAGTAAATTCTTTTTTAAAATATGTAAAATAAATATAAATGTGTGATGAGTATATGTCAGATGAAGATGAAAACAAACATGAACGGAAAACATGTCGATGGAACTTGTAAGAGCTGCAACAATTGTTCCATCATGCTGTTGTTATCGAGTATACAATATAACTTGCACAGTGAAGCTTAATACTATTCTGACACTGGTTTACAAATATTAATTAACGTATAATAAATAATAATCGATGCGTAAAGCTAGCCACTTTGCCATCGTACTTTACCAAGTGTACCGTACGATTCTAAGTAATAGCAGCCTACCCTGTTATACACCATGGGCTTTCATGGCCTATAAAAGGGACTATTATTATTATTACGCAAGTAGCATGCGAAAGACCTAATTCAAATTTGCAATTCATCAAAAATAAACTTTACAGCAGCTTAAGAGATACCAATTTAGAGAAGTTTTTGTTATTGGCGGTGGTAAGTTCTATTTTTTATAATTTATTAATAGTAGAGGAATAAGAGAGTGTCCAATGTGGGGCAAAACGTGTCAAACCGTGTGGGGGTTTGGGAGTAAAAGCTGGAAGTAGTTGTATTCGATGGTTTATAATTAATTGTTCTACCAAGATAAGTTGGCCGAAAATTGTCCAGTGCAAAAGGTCACAATTCACAATTTTTGAGTTATCGTACGTGATGCACGTATTTTTCACTTGTGACGATATCACTTTTATATTTCTAGAGATTATAATAATTCGCGTGGACCCGTCGATCACTTGCCCGCACGTCTCTTGCCCCGCGCGCAGCAGTCCTCTATGTTCTTGGGCTAAAAAGGCGTGTGATCGACGGGTCCACGCGACGAGACAATTTAAATTGTGTTTGTTGTTGTGTTTGTTTTTTTGGTTGAACAATTAATTATAAGCTATCGAATACAACTATTTCCAGCTTTTACTCTCAAAACCCCCACAAACATCAAAAGTAAGCGATTTATCGGCAAGCGGACACTCGATTATAATAAAAACCACTCGGTAAATTTCTGTCACCAATGGGTGTGAAAAAAAGTACCTAGTTTTAAAATTTTTTAACTTAAGTAACTTTATATATGAACGTATGGATTGTGCAACTATTATAGTTACACTTCAATTGGAATACATTTATCGTCTACTTGTTACCAAAAAACCATTCGCCACCTTCAAATGCAAAGCCACCTGCGATACTAAAATAAATGGGATAAAAACATTCTGAACAACTTTTGTTAGTACAATTTACCAATAAAGATTGCCTAATATGATTTTTTATTTTTTCCATCTATTTTGGTATCCCAGGTGTGATACCAATTTTGCATTGGAAGGGGCGAATGGTTTCTTGGTTACCAGTAGATCGTACATGTGGTTTATCTTTGAGGAAAACTTGGTTCAAATTGGATACAAAATAATTAAGATATAGCCAGCCTCGGTTGATTAGTGGTTTGCATGTTTACTTCATAATCCAAGGGTTGCAAGTTCGATCCCCGGCCAAGCTGGTAATTTTTCACAGCGGAGAAAAATTAAAAACATGCCTTCTACTCCGATAGGAAGTAAAACTGTAGGGACCGTGTCAATGCGATGTTTGGAACGATAAAAATCCTTGCTGGGGGTGGAATTTCTTCAGATTCGGATAAATTCTAGTAGGGTCGGCCAAATGATCATAGTAATAGGTGCCAGGAGGTACGAAGGATACTCCGCCATCCTGATTCTTCGCCCAAAAATAAATAAATAAAAATAAATAAATAAATTAAGATATAAGGGTGGTGCCGCCTAATTTGCGATACACTGGATATAATTTTTCTATCATGAGGCTTACGTGCTGCTATTATTAGCAAGACAAATGAAAACATTTTTTTCCACTCCTTCCCCAGAAACTTCGATTTTCCTTTTGCAAGATTGTGAGAAAAATGTTTATTTCCCCCCTCTAAGTAAAGAAAAGTGCAAAATAGTGAGAAGAATGCATTTTCCTTGTCTAGAAAGGAAAAAATTGCAGTTCTCGGCAGTTAATTGATCGAGAAGCAAATTTTCGTAATGCAATTTCGTATGCAACATTTGTACATATACGTATTTGTAGAATAGAGGTTGTTTTTAAAGTTGAAGATTAGAAAATTCTTACAGTGTGGAGACAATCCTTTTGGGACATGTGAAAAAATATTGAGTTAACGCGAGGAAAAGGCGAGTGAAAACTCTCTCACGTTAGAGAGGCGCTCTTCCAGCACGAGTAAAAAGAACCGCTTTTTTCTTTAGTTGGACAAATAACTAAATATTTAACTACGTCAATGAAATTATACCGAACTTCAATCATAAATCTATGACGTAACCTATATCTTAAAAAAATTAGATATTAATACTAATATGTTAATATATTATAATTTTACTGAAAATAGCAATTAAAGTGGCCCAAAGGTAAAGTTCTTTCCAGGTCTGGTCTGACATACCCAGCACGTCCCTGGAGGTAGGACCTATATTATTCTTCTAAGAAGAAAAAGAAACTTGGAGCATGGTTCGGTAAAACCACAATTTCTGCCAGATACGTCATTGATTTAGTTATTATTTAGTTTAGAATTTGTTTAATAAAAGAAAAGTTCGTGAATTAAGAATGGTGTTGCGAGAGGATATATTTGATTCATTTTTGTGACCCATATCTGAGAATCTTTTAATCGGCCTTGAGATTAATATCTGTTCAATATTAACTTTTACATATTTAGAATAGTTTGCATTATTTGTTTTTAAGATCAATTTTGTACATTAAATGGGAAACCCTACTTTGCACCTAAAGGGTTGTTATCATGACAAGAAATACTCTAGCGTTGTATTTACTCCAGACGAAAGAAGAAAAATGCAATAGCATCATTATACATGACCAGAAATTATCCTTCGTCATTGCATGGTTAGCTGGTTGTGAATTATTGACCTATTGAAAAAGAAACCTTTTAAGTTTCAAATCAACAAAAAATTGTTGGACGATTTAAACACGTGTTTATACACCACCATATTTTGTAATAAATACACTGGAAGAACATTACCATCGCAAGATAAAATATACAACTTTATTATATTTATTTCATCTTTTTAACTGTTTTATAACACTACAATAACTTTTTTAATGGTTGATTTCTTCTAAAGTAATTGCGTCTTTATTAAAAGAATCTGAATTTACAGTTTTTTTGTACCTGGTATCTTGTCCCGTCACGGGCTTGTTTCCTCTCTCCCAAAAGGTTGTGTTAAACTTTTACTAGCAAGTATTTTATTATAGTAAGCAGTACTTAAACTTTATTTACTACTAGGCGTGCTCTATAAATAAGTATTTGATTGCAGCTTATGAAAAGTTAAATATCTACATTGCTAAAGCCTAACTATTCTAATGTAATTAACACCTAAAAGCTGTTATCATTATTTTCTTCATTTCATTTATAAATCTATTGTTTAATTAATGTTTGAGCTGACATTGATAGCTGAACTTTAGAACATCCCTTGATCTTACAAATTACATTTTTAACTTTTATTTTTCATTACTTAAGATTATTTTAGGTTATTTTTGATTGCTGACTTACGTTATTAATTGTTAATTATATTCATAAATTATTGTTCACCTCAACTTTAATACAATTACAATATTTTGTGTATGTGTGTACACTTGTGTATTATTCTATGGTATTTGAGCACCAAGTGCCTTTTATTATTTCTTATTTACCATAGCACATCAACCAACAATATTTTGAAATCTAGTGTTCCGCGAATTTATAAAATGGACCATCAAAAATAAAAACTGCGATTTTCTTTAACTTTCAAATAAAAGTAACAACATAATTTTACACATACCACATAAAAAGGCTACTTTATGATATTGTTATGTGAATCCTTTATAACTAACGTCAGAATTCACAACACGTCGCTGCGAATATGTGTAATATATGTGAGGGATAACGGATAACGTAGAAGGAGCTGTAAACCAAAGTTCATAGTTAATAGTTCTGAAGTTCTGAGGGTTAATGGTTCGTTAAAGAAACTGATATAGAGAATGATCAATCTAACTTAATAGTATATTACCAACATTCTAGTAATTACTAGATTGCATTGTATCACTTTCTAACTATTCGTAAAGGAATTTGTAGCTACCAGGATAAGGATCTATGCGTACATCATACTGAAATTAGGAAATTTGTATTTTCTACAAAAAAACGGAATAAACTAGTCTGGTGTCTTTTTTCTTATCGCAAAATAGCTATATTGATGGAGGTGTGAAAAAAGCAAAACTTTATTATACAAATACCATTTTATTAACGGTGATAGCGCACAACAAAGAAAAACAATGAACAAGATGTTAGATAATTCTCTAAGCAAAAAAATTTTTTTTGTTGTAGGTAGGTTTTTGTTATACTGGTGATGGCCAAGAATATGATTATGTATCAGATCTGATAGTTGAATACTTGAATACTACAACCAAAGGGTTGAAAAAGAAGTCACTTCGGTTAAAAGTTAATTCATATAGTTAATATCTAGTTGAAAAGGTTAAAAATAGCAATTTCACTTCTAAAATTGCGAGATTTCAAATCTGATTGATTTCTTTCCGCTGCAAGTTCTTAAAAGCTTAGATCTTTTGGATTCTATTTGATTCGGAATTCTATTTCATGTCAGAAAGGCTTCGTTCAGCAAACGTCCATATACTCTATATAAAGAGTAGGGCGACGGTCATCTTCATCGTTAAGCCAGGCGGACTAATGGTATTTTAATTTAGTTCAAAACAAGTTAAAATAAACCGTTACACTTTTAATCTTTAAAGTTTTAAACAGTAAAATCTATAAAGTTTATTTAGAAACCGAAACCAGGACCTATAAAACGAGGTGGAAACCCAACCGAAGCCAGGGTTTTGATAAACTAAAGCCAGAAGTCATTAACAGTGAAACTGAGCATCTAGCCATTGTAGAAATTATTTGTGAAGCTTTGTTTTGGCAGATCGTATTTTATAAATAAAGTACTTCCAAAAATTATAGTCTTCAAACCATTAAATATAGAAAATTAGGGTTACTGCAACATATTGTCACACAAAATCTATTAAATTCTTGTTTTTAATTTTTGAACATTGTCACAAACGGAATTATTTCGAATTGAATAGTTTATAATATCTTCAACTAGCATTTCGTTTAGTGCAAATGTTATCAAAGTTACACACTCGTCTATGCAGCGGCTACCCACGCGACGAGACCACCTGCAAGAAACATCGCATGCGTTATATGATAATGTATGCATCTCATTAGAAGTGATTTATTCATTTATACAGTATGTATCTCATTAGAAGTAATATATTCGTTTATACAGTAAGCATTTATATTTGCATCTCATTATGCATTTATATATTCATCTCATTATACGTAATATATTGATTTATACAATAAGGCTTTCGCAACATTCATGAGGATACAGTATATAAACAACTTGCTTCAAGTCTAACATTCAGTCATGAAAATGACTCCAACGAATCAACATCTTGAAGCAAGCTGGTAAGTGACTTTTATTATTTATTCAGGGGAACTAGAATCTGATGCCCAGGGAGAGGGCCGGTTCAAGGAAAATTTTCACCCGGCCGAGAGAATAATTTGGCGCCCCCCTTAAAACCAAAAAACCAAAAGATGAATAAAAGATGAAACGAAAAAAAGGCGGAGGAGCACAACAAAGGAGAGAAAAAGCATCATATTACTTTTGCTACATTAACTAGTCTCATGTCCGTTAATTTGACGGTACCGAAATTGAGCAGAAATCGCTTGTATTATTGAAAACTCACAGAGACACACGGCTCTTTTTGTTTTATCATAATTTGCGTATAAAATAAAAAATAATTAGGTAAATAATTAAAAAATTAAAATTTGCAAATATATTTCTTGGGTATTAAATTTTAAGAATTAAGAAATGGCATTATTAATTTAACTGGTATGTTTACGTGTACCATATTATATCGAGTTAATGTCAGACAAATTTCATTAAATTCCAAATGCAATTAACAAAGACAATAAACAATTTGAAATACTTTATATTTTCTGCTTGCGTAATATGATTTACAAAATTGCTGGTAGCGACATCTAAACATTAATCGATTTTAATGTGTTTTAGTCTCTTATTTTTATTCAACATGGAATGCTATGAAGGAGTGCACCCATAGAAACTTAAGAGTGACCTTTTTTGAATCGCTCTAATAAATACTTTATAGACCCAAGCACTGGTAAATAGCTGGTAATCGATAAATGGGTTGGGTAAATATAGGTAAAGTTTATATGAAACTCAATATAAAAGTGAAAAAATGTAAAATAAAAATGTAACTTCCTAACAATGCAAGTAATAAAGGACGTTATATATTTATTACACCCATTTCCGTAAGCTGACGTGGCATTCTTTACTAGCTTTTAACCAAGCTTTTATCTGTCCAATGCATCTAAATGTCTATGTTTGATATGTAAACATTACTAAATATTATTAAAAATAGTTTTTTTTTGTAGAATATCCATCATGCTTTTAAGGTTAAAAACAGAATAAAATAAGACAAAAGAGTTTTCTAGTAAGGTCTACTCCCTCATCTTTTTTATTTTTTATTTTTCAAATAAATATTAAATTAATTTACTCTTGAGGATAATTCTTAATATTTTACACTGGTGACCAACTTTTCAAAAGCACATTAATATGAAGCCTAAAAAAACTTTTACTAATGGCATATACTATATAAATAATTGGGTTTGTAAGATGTCTCTAAAAAGCAAGTTTCTCTACTTACACTTACTATTAACAATAAGTGAACTTATATGTGCCAGAAACATAGAAGTTTAGATGCACTAAACAGATAAAAGCTTAGATAAAACCTCGTGGAGAATGTCACGTCAGCTTACAGAAATGGATAAAATAAATAACACCCTTTACTACTTGTATGTTCGGAAGTTTTAATGTAATGAGGCAAGTAACTCATTTAATAATAATGAAATTGTTGTCTGAAGCAGTCACAGTCTTTCGTCCAAATAAAGGAACTGAAGTTACATTTTTCTTTTTTATATTTAACATTCGGTTTTCACATAAAGTTTTAAGTACTAAATTACAGGCAAGTCACCGATTACTTGGCAGTATTTGGCCAAATAAAGCTTTATTAATTTAATTTTTCACATTTTAACCGGAATCCATAAAGATTGAAATCTTTTTCGAACATAATTAGTTATAGGGTGATTTCGCCTGTTTTCGGCCAGTTAAATAAATTCTCACGTTCCACATGTTGCAAAATAGTATTTTTTTTACTCTGTGGTTGTAAAATTTATACTTGATGTACGTCAGAATGTCTAATACTGTATCTTAAATTCACTGGTTACAAATAATCAACTATTCCATTATTTTACAGAAAAAATGCTAAAAACTCACTGTAAGCTCGTTCTCGGTCGAAATGTTCCAGTGGTCGGCCATGGCTGTGCCATATTTCGGTCACATTTGTTAACAAATGTAAACGATGTAAACAAATTGTGTAGACATTATTTAACAAAATAATTTATTTCATACAATTATAAACATGTGTAAACTAAAAAAAATAAATAAAAAAACATAAATATATTTATGATGCAAGCAACTTGTTGCAATAATCACATGTGTAGTCTTTGGCTGCAGCTTCGTTATATGACAGATGTCTAAGTTGTGAGCACTTGAGGTGGTACCACCTGGGACAGTTATCACATCCAATATTTTTGTCCTCATCAGCCTCTGTGTCACTTTCCAATTCTTCTTCACAGGTGGCACAACGTATTTTTTGTTTTGTGGTTAATGAACATTCTGTTTCAATATGTTCTTTTGTCTTTTTCAGTCTCTCAGTTAATTTTTTGGTAATAGCTCTGTTTTCCGATTTCTTTTTGCGTAACTGGCTTTGTTTTTGTTTTTTCGCAACTTGCCTTTCTTCTTTTTTCCTTCGAGCAGCTTCAAGTTTCGTATTTTTGGCTTCTTCTTTTGAGGTAAGAAAATTTCGCCAGGCTTTAGAAGAGATGGCGCTTGGAAGTTTTTCTTTTTGCTGTCGATTTTTATTTGACTTAGTTATGGGATCGGGAAAACTAAGGTGACGTTCAAATGTACAAAATGACTGAGTCGGCTTGAAGGCAGGTGACTTTTCTGTTGATCCTCTTTGTAGTAGTTCGATAGAATGAACAATGATTTTTTGTGCAGACTCTTGGTTGGCAACAGTAGGCGAATTTTGAGTTTTGCTACATCCTGGAAGCTCCAAAGTAGGAGTACTCGTTGGTTGAGGCTTTTTATCACGGTTATCTAAAATGGTTTCTTTGGCGTTGTCTAAAATAGGCATTACCTGGTCAGCAGGCTTCGAAATTTCAGGCAAAGAGACAGCCGAAGAGTGATTTACATCGTCCAAATCGGGTTGTGAATTATTAGTCAAAGTCTCAGATGAGCTCTAAGATGTGGTACAACCTGCTGCTGTATCTCTTAGGTCTTCGTGGTTGAAAGATGTTGTTATCGAGCTGGTTTTTATTTCTGAAGCAGGTAAGGGTGTAGATGGTAAGTCTTCGATCATCTCAAACGAGGCTGTTTGGGGTTCCACATCCGTATTCAAAACGGTATGAATTTGAACCACTGGTATGATGGAAACATCATCCGTTGAGATGATGGAACCAACTTGCGGCGTAGGAAATAAATTGTCAATTCCATCTTCTTGTATTTCCATAGGAATCTCTAGATATTCGCCTTGATCACTTCCATTTAAATCGGTATTCTCCAAACATTTTATTTCTTTAATAATTACATCCACGTTTATTCCGTATGTCTGTAATTTAGGTTCAATCTTTTTCAAAAAATTTTCGGCGGATCTATATTCTTCGAAAGTTATTATGTCAGGAGGTGGTAAACGTGGGTTCTGGTTATTATGACTTTCCAATGCATTCTGAACACATTTCGTAAAGTCAACATTATTTGGTTCCAAAGGGAAAAGACCACATTTTCGGAAGCCATTTTTTATCGCACTTGTCATATCAGAGGCTGCTAATGTTTCCTCGAAAAGTCGGCAAAAATTTGTTTTCGTAACTGAACTATTTATGTTTTCGGGTTTACTTTGCCAAGTTCGAACAGTATTTTTCCACCCTTGCTTCAACGGCCTGAATACACTCACATCTGCAGGTTGTAACATGTGGGTGGTGTTTGGTGGCAGAGCATATAGAATAATTTCATTATTTTCACAAAATTCACTGAGCGGTAAAGTCATATGTGACCTGTGTCCATCAATAAAAAGAATGACAGGTTTCTTTATAGAATTTTCTATCAACCAGTTATTAAAATCGTTGGCTATGTATTCGAAGAACACATCGCCTTTCATCCATCCCGTATCAGATTTGCCTAACAACCATGACTCTGGCATACTCTCTACCACTGCTTTTGGTGGTCTCACGTACGGAAACACCACCAGAGGGGGACAAATTTTGCCGCTGGCAGTAAAGACAACTAGTACTGTAATGTTTTCTTTCTCGTTGCCCGCTTTAATTGTATAAAGGTTTCGCCAACCTTTTGGAGCTAAAACTTTACCGGTTTTTGGGCATAATGAAAACCCTGATTCATCGCCGTTTAGGATTCTGTCAGGATCATCAAATATATCCATTATATTCTTTTCGTCAAGAAATTTCCTTAGTTCAGAAAACCAAAGTCTTATACTTTGTTCTGTTACGACTGCCCGCGCCTTATTAACGCTTTCAGCCTCGCGCAGTGAAATTTCGGGCTGTCTCCTCAAGAAATTCATATACCATTTTTGCCCCAATTTGCCGTTTTTAATTAGTTTTTCATTCTGTAATATATTCTTTTTGGCACTGTCCTTAATAATCTTTTGTACTGTTTCCATTAAATCTTGTTTTTTAATCGGAAATCCACATTTTGCTATTGCTGCCACCCAATCAGCAATTCTTTTTTCTCCATCGTTTGTAAGAATAGGTTCAGGACCAACCTTCCCTAGTTTTTCCGGCGCTCTACCCTGCAAGCGATCTTGTATCGTTGCTCTTGGAACGCCAAATTCCCTACTGGCCTCACGGATGCCCTTTCTACCCTCTCGAATTTCTAAGAGCGCCCTCGCAAGGGCTTCCTCTGAATACTGATAAAATTTACGTTTCGGTTTTTGTTTAACCGTGATTTGGTTTTTTCTTTTGCGATTAGAAGGCATCTGAAACCAATCAGTAAAAAAAAATCAGAAGCAGTCAAGACCGAGTCTTCTTGTCAATCGCAAAAAACACGAACCAAAAATAAGTGGCCGAAAACTCGCTTATAAATAACCCTTTCTCGGCCACATAAATGCCCAGTGGAATATTATTGTCATCATTCCCTACTTTGGTGGCCGAAATCTGGACAACAGATTGCAGCCATTTTAGAAAAGAATATGTCAGAGTAGAGATGAACATATGTAGCTTGCAAACATACAAAAAAGGACAAAATATATATCAGCATTAAACCCAGTTTTCGGCCACCCCGGCCGAGAACTGGATTTTGAATTTTTTCTTGTTCCTGTTCCCGGCCACCACTTGTTTTAACCTAAATGCAACAATAAAGACTTCAATTCTCTTTTAAAATACAGTTTGAAAAGCATTTAATCGAACTGATAACTAACATGCGACATAAAACACTATGAAAACGCTTTCTTACCTTCTACGCAATGACACTCCACTAACACTTTTTAAAACAAATGTTTGACTTTCCGAACACACCGTTATGCTGCCATTTTCAAACAGATTTCTTTGGTTCACACTTTGTCCACCAGATAGAGCTATATTCATATTTAATGAAATAATAGTGGCCGAGAACAGGCATTGGTTTTTTTTTAACTAATGTTGTATGGTTTTACTATTATTGAATTTTATATCCTTCAGTGGCCGAGAACCAGCAAAGGCCGGAAACAGGGGAAATCACCCTATTCGTTTATTTATAACGTTATTCCAAGTATGTATGTTAAACAATTTAGTAAGGTCAGTAGCGAGCTTAATAGTTTAGCACTCATATCTAGAATTCTATAAACATTTTCATTACTTACTGTTATATAACTCCTGATGGTTATATAAAGGGTATATAAAAGTATCGGAAGTATATAAGAAGGTTCACTGGTTTATTCAAATTTTATAATATTACTGTATATTCTAGTGTCTAATGAAGTGATATAAATACCTATTTCGAATGCGGTTTTATACCTCAATATAAAGTTAATATCCGTGTATAGTTCAACCAAAAATACACGAAATGAGTCATCACAAACACGTGGGCGAAAATGTAAAATGCATCTAGAATTACGCGAAGACCACGCTTACAGCGTGGTCTGTAATCTAAATGATAAAATAAACAATAAATGAACTAGAAAGATTCAGTAGCGAAACAAACCCCTTTTTAATTAAAAATAAATGTGAATGAAGCAATGAAAATCTGTTGGTTCTAGCATACGTCACTGAATTCTTAGCAACGTCAAATTTGCACTCATCTCTTATCTCACCTCGGGTCGTATTTCTTTATTTCAGTGTGATTACGAAAATTACTCATTTCTTGTATTCTTGGTTGAAGTATAGTTATATAGCGCTGATGTCAATTATTTTTATAAATATTAGATACTATAGCATGACTGCCATATGTTTTTTGTTCATAAATCTTATTATTTGTTACATGTAGTTTAAATATGAATAGTGGCTTATTAAAAACTTGGAACAAGTTTAATCAGTACATTTGAACGGAATGTTTCAAAATATTTTCCCTGCTTTCTTTTTTTGCAGGAGGCAATAACAGTCTACCCTCCTTTTCTCAAACCAAATGAACAATTATTAAGGACGTGTATTATATAGTCCAGGTTATTTCGTTTGTACAATTTTAAATGAGATTTTCAAAATACTGCATAAAAGATGAAAGAGACATTTGTTGGGGTTAGATCATCTTTCTATGTACCACAAGCTTTAAATTCTGGTAGACATTTCTTTTTTAATTTTTCCCGACCACACTGACTTATCTTTCTGATAATGCCGATTTGACTGACAGATGATAGAAATTAGAATTTATAACTGAAACACAACTCCCTAGTTAAAACGAGAAGTTTAAAAACTGCAATCAAAATATTGCGGTAACAACACTTTTAGTAGTGTTATATTACTTAAGAATATTTAGTATTACTTAAGTTTATGTATGGGTGATATTACTTTCTAGTGTTTGTAGAAGTGTTTGTCTTCCGCTATAACAGTATATACGAGAATGAAAGAGAGGCCTTTAATGGGCATTAATTTAAAATTGAATATTTAACTTATTATAACAAAGTTAAGCCCAAAATGGCAACACTCTCATCGAACTTTTCTTAATGGACGTTTTTGAAGCTAACTTGTTCATGTTTGCAGTTACAAATTCCCGTAATACAATTTTGACCTATACTTGAGCAAAAATTCGACAAATATAGAGGTAATTATATAATTACCTATCTAAATATAAAATGTCAACTAAGAATCTTAGAAAGAAAGGTCAGAAAGTGGAATAATATAATGTTATAAATAAGTGCTCAAGAAAAAAAGTAATTGCGAGATGAAAAGAGTAGTGAAAACACACCCCAATATTTTTCCTTTTCCCAATCGGCTAACTCAGGTTTAAATCGATAGAGCATGAAATAAATGGAATAATAAAATCTTATTGATTCTTATACCTGGAAGAAAAGAAAAACTTACAATGAAGACACTTGGAGTTCCGCAACTGGACAACAGCAAGCTAAACTCTAAATATGAAAAGAAAAAGAAATGGATGCTTGTATACACATCAAATAAACACATAGATAAATTGAAAACAGAGTCTTTATTTTATTAATAAAAATAAATGAAAATCAAATTCAAAGGAAAATTATTCAAAACAGAACAATAAAGTAAAATAGGAAATTCTTTCCTGAGTTTGCTCAAGTGTTAATTAGTCGTTAATAACCTGACATAGGGCTATAACAGTTCTCCACTTGAGCAAACTAACAATTATCAAATAAAAATATTTACAAATATTCAAATAAATTTAATTTATGATAATTAAATTTTATTAGAGAAATTTAATTTGTTTTATGCATAAGAATTTAATTATTTAAAAACCTTTAAAGTTAGAAAAATGAATTCTGAAATTATTCAGATTGTCTTTATAATTTTTGAAAAATTAAATCAAAACCTTTTATTTTGGCCAACCTTGTATATAAAGTAAAACGAAAGTAAAGTAAAGTAACTTTCAAACTGTCAGATGATTTTATAAACGTAAATACGTCGATTCTTTAAATCAATAATGGAAATAAAATCTTCTTGAATTTATTCAAATAAACAACTCGTTCACACTTCCATATAATTGTTGACTAAAGAATAAATCTTCTTTTGATTTTAAAATATCCAGGTAAATTATTATTAAACTTTGTTAAAATTTTCCTTTGGTGACATAAACCATATGATTACTACATAACCCCACTTATTTTTCAGATTTTGGATCTCGAGCCGAGCGTGGATTCACCAAGTGCTTATTATCGACTGAATTTGTTAATTTTAGCTGGGGTTTTTGATTTAGCGAAACAAATGAAGATTCGTCAATTTTTCCAAACAACCGCCTCGCGAATGTTTTATATGACGTCACTATTCAAACACAGCTGATTATAACACAGATCTTAATGCTACAAAGATAGGATTCTAGCTGGCAAAATTACGATTAAAACAATATAAGAGACTCATATTCCAAAGTCTACCATAACGAAGATAATTGACAAAAACGATTGACGATGAACAAATCTCATTATGACCTAATTATACACAGAACTCAATAAATCCAGCTTAATCCTTTACAAAATGAATACATAATTATACTATGTAACTGATACATATAAAATTTACATAAGAACATCTTTACAATAGAAGAAAAACATAAATTAAGATTCCTCTCTACGATATTAATAAACCCAACGATGCTTCATACAAAAATCCATTTTCAAATCAACTTAAATGAAGTCAAATTATAGTCAACTTGTCCAGCATACAGTCATCCAAGTGTTTGCATTAAAACAATGGTGAAAAATGTTGTATAAGAATCAATATTTGTAAAACTCGAAGCATATCAACAAAACCGAAACCTTCATTAAAAAAATGCTCTGGATTATTATATAAGAGTTTGTAAGTTTATTGTGCTAGATTAGTCATTACAAGATTGACCTAATTTATATATTTTTAGTTAAATATCTGCCCGAAACTGAGCCAGTCTTATGGAAAACAGAAAAATTCTTCCTACGTTAATGATCGTAAAACTTGAATTTAATCAGGAACATTAAATCTTCCACACCAATGGAAAAACCATCCTAATATGTGACTTGGGTTGCATAAAACATGTATTATCAAGAAACAATCTAAATGATTGATATCCTTTTTAAAAACCAGACCTTTTTATATATAAAAAATTTAGGTTATGTTTGCATGAGATTTTATCCTGCTTAATTTCTATTTTAAAAATTGATAAATATATCTGTGACCTAATATATAGCCTTTAGATTAATAGACCTAACATCCTAGCATGTCTATCCTTCATTTTATTTTTTTGCATGAAATAATTATTTTTATGTTTACGATTGAATCGTCTAATAAATCTACAATGAGATGAAATCTAAAGATCTCAATAGCTTTGGATATTCAGAATTTGGAAGGATCTGATCAATGTTGATTTAGTGGTTTATAAACTTTCACTATTCCCAGTCATTCCTCTTTTATGTTTAGCATATCGATGTTATTTCTTGTTGTGGTATCGTGGAGGTCAATATGTTACCGTATACGTATGCGGCGACCGTAAACATGAAATACAGAAGTAGCTCCGACCAGCTCAAAGCCATGGATTCTCTTTTTTTTCTATAGCCCCCTCCTGCGGATTTTCTGAAGAAGTATCAGGTCGATTTGATTATCTAGAAGAATAGTTAAGTAATCGGTTTTGGATATATCAATTTCTTCCACATTCAGTTGACATATTCGTTCTAGTAGTTTGATTTCTGGACATTGGTTGTCATTCTAGTCGTTTGGTTCATGTTCTTTGACCAAATTCTCATCATATGATTCTGATGAGAACTGTTTCAAGAGTTTAAAATGTGGGGGCGCTTGCCTTTACATGATGCACCCTGGATATTGCTAAAAAGCTAGGGTAATTGGCTGCCAGTCTATCCATAGTAATTTTCTGGTTACTAATACATAAAGTCGAGTGACAAAAAGTTGAGACTGTTGTTCAGTGACAATTTGTCATTAAAAGTTTTACACAAGTATTTTATGAATCACAAACTTCGATATAACAAAATCAAACGAAAAGTCAGCATATAACCTATCATCAATACCAAAATTAATAAATCTGCCGTTTTAAAAAGTTTGATATGAGAGATTATTCTTATTCTTAGAAATCCTCGAATATTTATCCTAAACTAATCATATTAGCTAACAAATCTAAATGTTAATTTAAATCGGATATAACCCACCAAGCTATTTTATCCCCGTTTTAGGTTAATCGGGAAAGTTCACATAACATGACAGCAAGAAACTTTGCACAAAGTATTGATGAGCAATTCACCCGAAAGCAAGACATCAGCAGTGGCGTGTAAAATGAAAAACTTTAGTGAGAGGAAAACTTTCAGCTTATCTAAGCGAAACAAGGGTTTATTCACTAATGAAAAAACTCGCAAATCGGCAAAATATTTAACTATTACATCCCTGAACATCTTATGAATTAAGTGTAGCTTATGTTTCAAAGAGTTTGTGTTGTATTAAATTTATAAACAACTGCTCGGGTTGAATTTAGGTTATGAAACTCAAAATTCTACTTCACTACTAATTCCTACTTCTATTACCCTTTTAAATAAAGCAAACTTATTTGTGTTGATTAAATTATGTGTGAGTGCGTGCGTGTATACACATTTACACATAAAGCATGATAGGCACAACAGTCCCACTAGCATAACGTAACTATTATAATTCGATCTAAGAGCTTTTGGCTACTTCAACTAACTATATTGAAATATCTGCTTATGTGCCAAAAGTGGACCACAGCTTGTATTGCGGTCGTAATCAACAACTAATTATTAACAATGACCCAAACGGACTGTAGCCCAGACGCTTAAATTTATTTGAAATCTTTTTTGCAATCTATTTTACCATATTTTTTTATCTTAAACTTTTGTTTTATTTTTAATTTATTTTTTTAACATAGGAGTTCGTAGTTGTGTAAAAACCGTTGTGGCCTCCTGAACTGTAAAACGTTATGTGACATGCGGTAAAGTCACAAAAAAACACTGGGCAGTTAGAGTATTTAAGAAAAAAATTATCCCTGCCATAATTAAATTTATGTAACAAAATAATAGTTGCCTAAAATATTTTCAAAAATAGTTCTCGATTTGATAGAAAAATTTAAAATTTAAGTCACTACGCCTCCATCTATTGTAGTTTGAAAACTGCAAATGTCATTCATTGAGCAGACTATGTTTAACACATTCGCTGCCACCTATTTCTTTTATGAGTTTGCTCGGTGCCGAACCAACTTTATTTTTTAAATTCATTTTTATTCAAAGTTTAAGGACTGTTGGGAATGTTTAAAGAATAATATACAAAAAAAATATATTTTTGAAATTTAGAAAAAAGACCGCGCTAGTCGCGTTGCCGGCATATTGTAATAAATTTAATCCAATATACCGCCAACCGCCTACCGCCTTTGATTACAAAATGTATTTTTATACAAAATATACAATAAATTAATAAAAAAATGCTAATAAAAGTGGAAATAAAACTTTGTACGCTTTGCAACTAATCTTTACTGAGCTCACTAAATTATGGAGACACGCTCCTTTGTCGCTCCCCTGCACACTTTCCAGCTTGCCTGTAAAAATTAATTTACAAAGCTTGTCAGTAAATAACTATTTTAATGCATATAAAATCTAATAAATTTACCATCTGACTTACTACGTCGTTTTATAGTACACTTCGAATTCATTCTTCAACTAATTAAAATTTAACAGCAGTATTCAAAAACCAAGAGAAAATATAGTGAGACAATGTCTTTTTCTATGTGCCTGCCAATTTTGGTTGAAGTAACAGCAAGTCCGCTAGAGAAACTTGCCTATAAAGCTCAATACAACAGTGTCCGCGGCAGCCGCGTTGTGGGCATATGACGAAATATCGAATGAACGCGTTGCCGGAGGTGAATGTGTTAAGTTATTCTTTATTTTATAAAAAATTATTATTTAAAGCTTGTCGGCCAAAACATTGTATACAAATATCATGCGTTAAGTTATTTTACAGCATTCCAACTATAAGACACTCGCCCCACGCGATCGCGCCTTTAATAAAGTTGTTACGCTCTAAAATCCGACTTAACCGCATTCAATTGTAAATAACTATTGTAATTTATACTAGGAAACCATGATAGTATATTACAATACGAGACCGGTAAGTGCTTTATATCAGATCTGTTGTAAGCACTTAATGATGAGTACCGTATGATATTTTTGCGCTAACGACACCTTTTAAAATAAATTAAACTATTTATAATGAATTTCTTGTTTAATTAGACGTCATCGTTGACTGCGAAACATTCATCGTGGACATACCGCAACATATACTAACCTTACTTTTGTAATTTTTTAATGTCAAATTCAAAGCGTTAGCTGTCACTAATTATAAAAGTAGGGTTAGGTATGTCTTGGGGTATGTTCACAATGAATAGTATTTTAATCAGTTTATACTCATTTATTTTCATAACAGTATCCAGACAAGTTATGAATTATAACAGTTCTGTTATTTCCTGTTGTCATAGTAACCGGCAACGATTCGGTAACAACAACTTACTGTGGTAAATAACAAATCAGGAATAGTTATTTCCATTGCAACACTGTTATTTAGAACTTAGAGCTAGCGATTAACGAGCTTGTTATCCATGCAAGCAAGTAAGGTTCGTGTAACGTTCGAGTATTGTATAATGTTTTATGGTATTCTGAATTGTAAATGTTTAATAACATTTTTAATTCTTACATTTACTGAAGCAGTACAGCATAGTAAATCTGTATGTTGCTATGGCATTGATGATAAAGAGCCCGTAATAATTTTTATTTCATACTGTCCGGTAAAAGGGTATTTACCGGACTCATTTGAGTCCGGTAAATGAATTATTACGTTACAAGGCCGGTAAAAAAAATTACCGGACTGAAAATCCAATTTGAGTCTGGTAAAAAAATTTTACCGGACTGAAAATCTAATTTGAGTCCGGTAAAAAATTTTACCGGACTGAAAATTTTAAATGCATTTTTTTTTAAAATGAACAATGTGAGGCAGTATGAAATAAAACGCCTTACGTCAGCGGCGGCTGGTGCATAAGTGCTGCAGAGCTGCAGAACTCCCAAAAAATTTAAAAAAATTAACTTTCTTTGAATTTAATAATTGATAAAACAACCTGATATTTAAAAAATTGAATAACTGGTGGACTGGCGCTTGTTTTCGTGACAGAATGTCCGGGCGCAACCTCTGGCGTGAATACAACAAACCAGTTAAGTTTTGTCGTTGTTTGAGCGAGTGGACTATTCAATATTGAAATGGTCTGTATCAAGCGGCTCTCAGCTCTCCTTGGGACACCCCCACTGTCCCCCTCACGCCCTCGACATGCCCTGCCTTTCCGCCGTATAATGTCTATATGGTGCTGCATCTGGTGCAGTAACGAACCAGAGTTCGAACGTTACTGTGCTCTTTGTTCTGTTAAGAGATCGCGTTCAATACGGATCGGGATCGCTATTTTAGTTTTGTATATTGGTTAGTTTTTTTTTGACAATGGATGTTGTCGACAATTTGATTAACTTTAAGACATTTGTGAAATATAGTTACGAAGAAAAAATTGAACTGAAAAATAAAGGTCGACCTCTGCCGGACATTGTAATTGAAACGGGTGGTACTAGCCGTGGGAAAGCATATAAGCGTCACTGCCCAATGGCAATCAATACAAAATTAAATTAGTTCATTGTGGCATCAGCGGGCTCATTGTAAACAAGATATCTATTAATTAATTAAATGCAAAACGACAATGCAAGCATGTCGTAATAAATTATTGTTAAAGCATAAAAATTGTTTAAAATTCTATTTTCAACTTTTGTTTTTATCACTGACGAATTTGAAACGATAATGGCATGAATTTTAATCAGTGCTGAAATCACCGGTGGGTTAAGAGATCGCGTTCAATACGGATCGGGATCGCTATTTTAGTTTTGTATATTGGTTAGTTTTTTTTTGACAATGGATGTTGTGGACAATTTGATTAACTTTAACACATTTGTGAAATATAGTTACGAAGAAAAAATTGAACTGAAAAATAAAGGTCGACCTCTGCCGGACATTGTAATTGAAACGGGTGGTACTAGCCGTGGGAAAGCATATAAGCGTCAGTTTAACAAGGAGATTTATAAAAAGAATACTTGGATTTGTGGCTGTAACAAGAAAAATGCTCTTTTTTGCTTTCCATGTTTGCTCTTTGGTGGAGATAAAGCGTGGACAAAGGTAGGAGTGACTGATTTAGTACATCTGAGTGGAAAAATAAAAAAGCATGAAAACTCCAAAAGTCATCTTCACAATTCAATGGAATTAGCAATATTAGGAACAATCAACATCCAATCTCAGTTAAATTCGGCATACTGGAAACACATACAGCAGCATAATGATAATGTGACAAAAAATAGATACATTTTATCAAAAATTATAAACTGTATAAAATTTTGTGGAGCCTTCGAATTGGCACTTCGCGGACATAATGAAACTGAGACTTCTGAAAATCCGGGTATATTTCGTGGGTTGATAAATTTTTCTGCTGAACTTGATATAGCTTTAGACGAACATTTAAAAAATGCTTCTCTATTTAAAGGAACGTCGAAAGAAATACAGAACGATCTTTTAGACTGCATGCTTGAGGTTTGTCACGAAGAAATTATTAATGAAATTAACGAAGCGTCATGCATCTCAGTAATAGCAGACGAAACCACTGATGTAACAACAACCACTCAGTTAGTGGTAGTTTTTAGATATACGCGTGATGGTGAGCCGATTGAACGTTTTTGGACATATTTAAAATCTACAAAATGTGACGCGGAGACGCTTGCTACGAACATTTTAAGTGTCGTAGATCCTTTAATAGGAAATTGCCCTAATAAATTAATTTCACAAAGCTACGATGGAGCAGCGGTAATGAGTGGTCAGCATGCAGGTGTGCAAGCAAAAATTAAACAGAAGTATCCATCGGCCCACTTTGTGCACTGCTATGCCCACCAGTTAAACTTAATTATGTCTAAAGCTTCTTCGGCAAATAGCCAAGTCCGTGTGTTTTTTGGAAATTTGAAAGATATTCCCGGATTTTTTAACAACTCACCGCAACGTGTCGAAGTTTTAAATAAAATTGTGGGGAGAAAAATTCCTCAAGGTGCTACAACTCGTTGGAATTTTAACATACGTACAATTAATGTTGTGTTTGAAAACAGAGAATCTCTCATTGAGTGCATGGAAGAAATAGAAGAACATTTTAGTAATGCAACCGTTTGCAGTGCTGCTTCTGCCATTCGACGTATGTTAGAAGATCCAGTTTTGGTTTTTTGGTTGACTTTTTTTCATCACGTTATGCCCCATGTTGATATTTTGTTTAATCAGTTTCAAAAGAGAAGGACCGATCCAACAGAAGTAAAAACTGCCATTGACAATTTTGAAAAGAACATAGTACAAATTCGAAACACAATCGATGTAATTATTAGTGAAGCGTCAAATGTTTGTACTGAGCCACAGCAAAAGAAAAGAAAAGGTAACAGCAAATTTGATCATCGTCTTGCAGCCATAGAAGTGTGTGATACTATAATGAATTCCGCAAAAGATCGATTTGTTTTTAAAGATCATTTACTAGCTGCATCTCTTTTCTTTTCGGACCGTTTTGGAAGCTATTGCGGCAAGTTTCCTGATGACAACTTGGCGACCACTTGTTTAGCTTATCCCACACTTGAAAAGGAACGATTGAGAACAGAGCTGTCTGTAATTTACTCTAGGAATGATTGCAGAGAACTAAATGGCACTTTACCTCTTTTGAATTTCATAATTAAAAATAATTTAAAAGAAACACTAAAAGAAACAAAAAAGCTATTAGAAATTATTGTTACAACCCCTATGTCAACATCTGAGGCGGAACGATGTTTCTCAACTTTAAAGAGGATCAAGACTTTCCTTCGCAATACAATGTCCCAAGACCGTTTAACAGCTTTGTCCATGCTTTCCATTGAAAAGAAATTTATTTCTGAAATTAAAAATTTTAACGAAAAAGTTACCGATAAATTTGCCACCAAGAAAGACCGCAGAATCGATCTGATCTACAAAAAATAGGTAAGTTAAAATAAAAACACGACCCTGAAATTATAAATGCAAATTGCAGAACCCCTGCTTTATTGTACCACGAGCCGCCACTGCCTTACGTCATACGTCCGGTAAACCATTACAGTAGCTCGTTTCAACATTCGAGACTCGGCTCCTTCGTCGCCTCGTCCCGAAACGTTTTCAACTCGCTACTGTAAACTTGGGTTTACCGGACTTATAACGTAATATACTATTATGTCTGGTCTGGAGATTTTGACCGGTTTATTGGCCTGTTTTTAACATTTGTGTAAAACGTTTTAGAGCCCGCTTAAGAGTGTTTAGAGTTAAAAACTGGCTACCCTTGTTTATGCCGCGCCGTCTCCATAGTAATAATAGTAACTAAGACCACTGCACCTACCTACTTGAAGTTTTGTACTTTTTAAATTATTTTTATTTTAAAAGTAAATATTAATTTAAACTTAGACCGGACATAAACTAACGTATGCATTTCGGGTTTAATTAGAGCCCGGCTTTTTACTAACTGACTCTGCGGGCTCTAACACACTCAATTAAGCTCTTAATACATAATATACTATTATTTTCACTTTTTATATAAATGACACTTTATAGGCATTTATGGTAACTAAGTAAATGAGCAGTTACAGCTACAGCCCTATAAAATTTTACACACTCTTAAAAGAGACGCCTAAAGTTATACAATGTTCATCAATAAAACGCTAATGAAAACTTATTTGTTGCTTAATCATAACACCATGACAACGTCTAGCTAGAAATTGTCCTATCGTTTCTGATTATAAAATGCCTTTTTATAAAAAATATACAATAAATTAATAAAAAACGCTGGTGAAGATGGAAATAAAACTTTGTACGCTGCACGCGTTGTAATTAATCTTTACTGGATTATGGAGGCTCACTTCTTCGTCGCTCGCCCCGCAAACTTTCCAGCTCGCCCTTAAAGATTATTTACAAAGCTCTAACTATTACAGGCTTCATAACGCACTAGTCCGTATGAAAAATCTTTCCCCGTAGAGACAGAGCTCAATAAACATATGTTTAAGAGTCAGTATACCCATAAGCATAAAAGCAGGTCGATAGCGCAAAAAACAGTTATTTAATCAATTAAATGAATAACAAGTTCTCTATGAAAAAATTAAGTGTGCCAAGCAGGTTTTTTTATATACATTTGATATAAACCGCAAGTCAATCAGTTTGTCTTTACCTATTAGTAATTCCGAAATTATGTCTAATATCTCTGTGTCAAATTTCATACAAATCCATTCCTAAATATTGGAAATATAAGCTTGGCCTTACAGTACCATACACTCCCGGTGTATTCTATATCACGTGACACGTACTTTACATTCAATTATTTCTTTGACATTAAAAAATAGATACATCAATATATTGCTACAATTAATTACCCCCGAGAATATACAATCTGTTTAATTTAAAGCGCTCTGCTTTGTAGCGACTTTATTCTCGGTCAGAAATGGTATAAACCGTATATATTACTTATTAAATGGCATAAAGTTCTGTATGTTCTGGTCCAAGAAATATAGAAAATTGTAATGTAACTAAGTGTAATGTGTAATGTGTAATGTGTAATGTGTAATGTGTAATGTGTAATGTGTAATGTGTAATGTGTAATGTGTAATGTAATGTGTAATGTAATGTGTAACTAAATAGGCGTCAGAGTGACGAGGTCATCGTCATAACTTACCAAGATCAATCGCGGCCGACAATTGTTTCTCTAACATAGTATATATTTTTTTATTTATTTATTTTTGGGCGAGGAATCAGGATGGCGGAGCATCCTTCGTACCTCATGGCACCGATTGCTATGAGCATTTGGCCGATCCTACTAGAATTTAGCCGAATCTGGGGGAATTCCACCCCCAGTAGGGATTTTTAACGTGCCAAACATCGCATTGACACGGGACTTACAGTTTTACTTCCTATCCGAGAAGAAGGCATGTTTTTAATTTTTCTCCGCTATGAAAAATTACCAGCTCGGCCGGGGATCGAACCTGCGACCCTTGGATTATGCAGGAAACATGAAAACCACTAATCCACCGAAACTGGCTCTAACATAGTATAGATGACCTATCTCTACATAATTAATTCATCTCGAAACCCGATGACGTAGTTTTTTTGGAACCGGCTCCTGCTCTAAAATACTTTAAGCAGAAATAATAAAATACTGATATCGAATGTCATGATCGTTTTACGTGGGGTACCTGTGTGAACTTACCCCCACGTTCCCTTCCAGAAGGAAGTGATTGGGATACGCCCAATCAGCGCGCAAGTTGCATAACCGGCAGTACAGCAATTGCTACCAGATCAGCTCACTGGTCGGAGCGAGGTTGCCTATCCACCCTCTACTAGCTATCGCAGGACTAGTGCCGGAGCAATTGACTTAACACGTTGCTCACCCGCCGGCACCGAAGTACCTCGTCCAGCAATATGACTATTCCCCAGCTATGCGCTCTTGCAAAGTGGGACCACTGTCCGATGGAATCCAACCTCAATTGTGGCGGGACTTGGTTTTTTAATGGTTTTGCCACCCCGATCTACCAATTTTAGGCTTGGTGGGCCCTCGACAGAGCTTCGTTTAAGTCTACACGTTATAGACTCCCGGTGTGTATCCATTTTTGGTGAAGTTGTCTTGATTGTGAGAGGCTATGTATTCGCTTCAACTCTCCTTAAGTGTAATGGCTTTCAGAGCTTCTCCCAATCACAGTACCCGGCTGCAGTCCGGATCATAGGGTGGCCGGGATAGCTCCTAAGCACATTTACCTGGCGGCTTGCAGTTTCCCATGTGCCTACGCTATATACGGCGGGATTCCTCACTTGGATTCTCCACACTTGAGATTCAGTCAAACAGCGGGTTCCTTTGGTGACCATGAATGACCTCGGTCAAGCAGCGGGTTCCGTTGGTGACCATAAATGACCTCGGTCAAGTAGCGGGTTCCATTGGTGACCATAAATGGCCTCGGTCAAGCAACGGGTTCCTTGGTGACCATAAATGACCTTATCCCAGGCGAGATTCGAATCCGCCCACACCGGTCTCATCTACCAGGGCTCCCCCTGATCGGTATGAGTTACCGTCGAGAATTCTCACGAATTTTTCTACCACACACTTAATCTGACAGCTTCATCCATTGCCCTTTATAGGGATAGGGTAGAAGACAGACAGTTTGGACATGGGTGAACGTCGTGTGGTCTCCCGAACACCCAAAAAATACTGATAATGCAAAACTTTATAATTCTGAAACTATGGACACTGTTGTAATTACTATAAACCTTAAGATTTTCAGTTGAAAATTAGAATTTCCCCTAATCTTCCAATATCCATTATTGAAACTTTCGAAATTTTCTAACATGCAAAATTAAAAATTCTGAACTTAAAATTGCTGGCGTTTTGGAACGATGAGAACTTAAAACTTTCATACTCTGAACTGGGTTTAAATGTTAGATATACGAATCTTTGGAATTTTTGAACTCCAAATTGCTACTTCTTATAACTCGCCACCAATTAGTATGGAATTTACAAATTTTGGAACATTAAGTTTGATAGTACTTTTAAACTCTGAAATATTGACATTTCACATTAAGAAATTTGAATGTTTTGCCAACGAAATTTCTTGAAATGCAAATGTCTTGATTTCCAATGTTTGAAAGCTTCAATATTGTGTAATTCTGAATCCTCCAATGTAAAATTAAAAACTACGAATTAAACTCGATATAACTAGAATGAAACTAGAAAAAAAAATTAAATGATAGCAAAAGCATTTTTCTTTTCAAACCCCTTTTATATCACAAGATATTCATTTATTTAGTTTAATGAAAAATCTAGAAATACCATCGGATAAGGAAAATAAAATTACTACATAAAACTTTCAGAAGAAATTCTAAGCAGCAGGGATTTCTTTGTCTATTGTACGAAACAACATTTCCTCAATGGAAAACTGTATGCGTATACGGGCAAGATGAAATTGCGATAGGGTCAGGGTTTTTGGCTATAAATAGAGTGGAATGTAAATTGGCATCCAAGATAAAATCTAGGGAAAGCCAAGACTTTGTAACAAGTAGGTGCGTAGTAGAGGGGTACGTAATAGAGTAAGGGTAATTCAATTACAAAAGCAAGGATGCAACTTTAGTAAATGCTCTGCTGGATAGTTAGCAGTGCTTGCAATTTTATGTAACTATGTTTTTGTAAAACGTTTCTGATGTATACTGTCAGCATAAATAAGATTTTATGAGGTCTCCAACCTTTCTACAAAATCCCACCATACAGACGTCAGCTAGACGACATCTTTATAATAAAATGATAGTCGACTATTTTTAGATGTGCATATTTTATACGAATAAATCTTTATTGATTACTGATATACTTTTAATAAATTTAAGGGCGTATTTCCTAGATATAACTGTACTATATACTAAGTAAAACAAGTTTGATTCAAATTAGTTCACTAGTTCCTGATATTTCGGGAACAAACTTATCAAACTTATAATTCCATCGTAAACACTGATGTATAAAAAAGCTTGCTTTATTTACATTATTATTATTCACATCTGGAAGATTCCCTAGAAGAAGGTCCAGAAGAAAATGTTCTGTTATCTGATACCTTTGAACACTCTAATTACATGATTATCATGGCAAAAGTAAGTGGAAGATGAGTGCCGAAAATGCGTACAAAAATCTTACCTGCCGTAAACAACATATTATGCTCAACTCTTAAGTCGTCTAGGAAACGCTATAAAAGAGAAAAGCCACGGAAAACTGATTCAGCGTGAGTATAAAATAGCTGAAAGAGCTGAGAGAACTATGACAGATGACAGAGATGAAGGAGCGATGAAAGAGCTGCGAGAGCTAAAAGAGTCATAAGAGCAAAGACAGACAGGAGCGATAGCAAAGGTAGTAGAAATAAGCGAGCTAGGAGAGATAAGAAAGATAGGAAAGATAAGAGAGATAGGAAAGATAAGGGAGATAGGAAAGATAAGAGAGATAGGAAAGATAAGAGAAATAAGAGATTTCGACCGTTGTATTTCTTGTACCTCTTGGTACTGGCTACACATCACACTACCATCAGATGACGCTGCTCTGTCAGTATCTTGTATGGTAAAGTTAGTAGAGAGCCAAGGAAAATCTACCAGACTACACTTTCGTAATTGCTTTTATAGCCTGCCGGTATGTTTTTAACTGCTTTGCTAATGACATGTTTTGACATATTAATTGAGGTATCCATGACGTTACGGCGTTTTTTATAAAAATAAATATTTATAAAAATAAACAACCTAATGATGACAAAGTTCAGTTGAGTTTTTCAATATTTCCTGCGAAATTTGAAAATATTCTATTTCGATATTTTACCGTCAATAAAAAATTTAAATAAATTGAATTGTTTCGTAGTCGACTGTAAAAGTATTTTAGTAAACACACTAATTACTTCAAACCTTAAGTAATATGGATATTTAGGATAAATTCTAATTTAGACGGTCGGTGTTTTTCTCGTCAAGGTTTAAGAATTTAAAAAACCTTTTGTATGTTTTAACGGTTTTTTTCACCTTGGCTCCAATGAATTTTCCAAGACTCACAACCTTGCAATTCACAAATAACTTTTACATAATTCTATAAAAACTTCAGCAAAAATTTAAAATATTCAAACACCATTGGTGTATTCTAACAGCAAAAAAATTTTTAAATTTAAATTACCTGCAAAATTTAAAATTTGTCTTTATTAAAATCCTTTATTAAAGAATAAATTTCTCTCGACTAGGTTTTATGTAACGTAAACGTGTTCAGCGGTCGTAGCAGAGTTTATGGAAAAAAATATGTAAAGAGTGACAAAATTTTTTTTAAATATGTATTTTTAACGACTTTTTTTGAAAAGACACATATGTAGTTTATAAAGAAATGTACATGTACATCCTAAATTGCTAATAACGCGCTACGCTAAACAATAATGGTTCTTATTACCTGCACGACAAGGCCCAATTTGCATTTATTTTTTAATAAGTTTAGTTAAAAATGGCTGGCGGTTTACTATCGTGGTTGTAAAGAACAATGGTAAAAATGTACTGATTTTGGTATCGGAGAGGTCAACAGACAAATTATATATTTATTATATATTATATATCGATTTTTTCGCCTTGATACGTAGATTCTAATGGTACGAATGAAAATCAAGAACGGGCTCCAGAGGGAACAAACATTATTAACAAATTTGTTTGTTCACACGAAAAGGGATCTTACGGTAGTAACCCATAGGGCACCTTTTTCTGTCGCGTCTTTTGTATAGTGGAATATCGAGTATCAAATTAATCAAAATAATGAGTTATGTGAATAAAATATAGTAAGTAAATGCTTTTACTATTCCTCTCTCTTATTCTTGTTAATTAAAAATCAGATCTGTTATCTTTATTAATATGTAGTAGTAAAAGCATTTGCTACATTTTATTCACATAGGCCGTTTAATAAACTGAACCGAATTTGATTAGCATTTTAGTTGGCTAAATAATGCTGTAGTCTATGATTTAAAGGATTCTACTAGAATACAATCATTATTTCATTTGTCTTGATACTACCACAAATACTTTTACAAGTATTTGTAACATTTATAAAATATCTTACATAAATAATAATAATTCTTCAGATAACATAATAGTCTCAATATTTATTTCCTGATGTACAAGAAAACAGATGGCATAAAGCGTACAAGTGACATTCAGCAGTGCAGATTGTAATTATCCTCTAAGATTATGACCCATTATGTAAACATGCTTTGTAATTAAGAATCAGTTTACATCAAATTTCATGCAATATATTGAATCTTCTATAAATGTGATAAAATGCATATTTTACTGGAATCAGCATATTATTTTGATTAATTTGATACTTGATACTCCGCCATTTAAAAGATGTGACGGGAAAAGGATCTTTATGGGTAACTGCCATAAGGTCCTGTTTTGCGTGAATAGATAAATATGTTAATAACTTTGATTTTCGAACCCTTAGAGTCTACGCATCAATACGAACAAAATGATAAATAATTTGTCCGATGACTCTCCGATACCAAGATCAGCAAATTTTTACCATTGTTCTTATGAAAATTTAAAACTTGTTAACAAAATACGTACTTTTAATGACTAAATGCCAAAAATATGTACTTTTATGTACTAAGGTAAAATATATGTTTTTTTAATGTAAAATAGCGACCGTGTTTGTTCATTTCTGAGACAAACAGGAAATTTAACGACATATTTTGATGACGTAATTGTTTGTAAATATTCCGAGAAACTTAAATCACACTAGCGCAACGTTGATTTAAATTTAGCGCCATCCACCTGCCATCTATTACGTTTAAATCTAATTAGAAGGTAACATGGAAGAAACAACAGACAGCTGAACAACATTTGCTAATTTCGATAAAAACAAATTTTAAATTTTGCACGGAATTATTTAATTATTATTTAAATTATAGAATTTCTGCTGTAAAAATACACCAATGGCGTTGGAATATTTTAAATTTCATGAGAGTTTTGAATTAATGTTATAAAAGTTGTTTATTTGTGAATTGAAATGCTGTGATGTCCTGGAAAAGCTGAGTCAAAGTAAAAAACAAAGTAATTAAACGACGTAACAAATCGTTAAAACTTGCAGGCGGTTTTTAAATTTTTAAATCTTGGTGAAAAAACAAATTAGAAGTAGAATTTTTCATTTTAGACAAATTAGGATTTTTTCTAGATATCCTAAATATTTTTTCTAAATATAAATAATCGTTTAGGAGTAATTGTGTTTGAAATCCTGCATCTCTAGTAATATATTTTTAGAACCTTATTGGGACGCGGCAATATATACAGATGGCGTTGTACAACAGCAAAATGTCTTCGATATGCGGTAGTTGATGACGTAGATTTTGTGATTTTAACAGATGAAATTTAATATTCGTGTTAGTAATTATGATAATTTTAAGTAGAAAATTTAGAGTATATAATTTTTGAAATATGAGTAAAATGGGATTTTCACTCATAGATTCTTCGTAATAATATCTTTGTGGTCTATAAGGACCACTTTTAAATCTATACCACGTAGTTGCACCTATGTTGATCAATTTCCAAAGTAGGATACATACTCCGAACAAGCTCGTTAAAATAGTATATATGGATGAATAGCAGGATTCCAAAGACAGCCGCATGCCAAAGGAAAGTAAACTAGATTAACCTTGAGGCGCTGGACGATAGGCTTTGATCGGCAAGCTAAAAATGGGCAGGTAAAGATCAAGTGGAAGAGCTGAAGTATTCTGTAATCGTTGTGCTATTCTTCTGTATTGTTATAAGTGTAATTTATCAGTCGTTAAATATTTTTTTAAGGCTAACGATATTCAGTCATTATTATGTTGAAAAGTACTGGAAATATAGTTATCTTTTTTTTTTGTTTATCTGATGCCAATTTGCCGCTCTGCATTTGTAGGCGAGAGAGAATGGAGATGGATCGTGAACTTAATTTAATTGTAATTTGATGAGAAAAGGGATTTAACTGCATTTATATTATCTAAGAATATTTAATTGAATGCAGCAATTGAGTGATTTGAGAAATCGTGTTGACGTTAATTGGAGACGATAATTGAGTCATAAGAGTTTTGCTTTCCCTACAGCAGCTATTAATAACCCTCCAAGATGAGCATTTCAGTTGCCTTCTAACATTACGACCTATTTCATTAAAATCTTATTAACCCTAAAATAACTGGGATTTTGTTAATTACGAAGACTTCCTTATGAAAGTGTTTGCTTGATAATATTATACTTGATTGATTATTTACAAAAAAAAAAACAGTTTACAGACCTTCGAAATGTTATGTCTTTAAGAGCAATCTGCTGAAAATCGAACTGAACTTCTAACTGCTCGCTCGTTACACAGTGAACAGTTGCATCTGAACAACTTTTAAAAATCGCGGCTTGCTAACATTTTCGATTAAAGGAAAGTAAGTTTGCAAGTTCCTGATGAGAATGCGTGCATATTTTATTGACAGGCGAGGATTAATTGCTAGTAACGTTATGACTTATAGCAGTTAAACAGTCTTGTTTTAGAACTTTTAAGATCCTTTTATGCTGTCTATTAAGGAGCATGTTTCTTTGGTTTCGTATTATTTATTAAATACAGCGCTGGGAGGCCCGGGAGCTTATGCATGGTGATTAACGTAATCTTTACTGATAAGTATTCACTTACTTATACACATAATATAAATATTTTTAACAATTTTTAAAACCGATAGACAGACTTTTCACCGACTATTGTATCTTACCTAACATTTTCGAAACGAAGGGAGGCCATAGCTCACAGTTGTAAGGTTGAAGAGAAACGTTGAAAATCCCCGGAAAATATTTCTCTAAAAACTCGCTGTTGTTTAGCGGATTAGAATTTGTAAAAGTTTTAAAACAATAAACCAAATATGTTTAGAGAATTTCTTTTTTATAGTTATTTGTAACATTCTTTTAAATTAAGTACGTCTAGTATCTGTGGTTGGTTAAGGAGTATTATGTAACTCTGTTCTTGACAGACGTCAGTAGGTCAGGCCTAAGTAAATCAGCAAGCATGAGTAAGCGCAGGAAATCTATCCTGCCAGTGCCTTTCCGGGGACACTCTGGTGTTTACGTGGAAACCCCATGACAGTTTTCGGGAGATTTACGACTATGAAAATTGGTCTCTAAAAGACTTGAATTAGGATGTGAGAATGTTTCATAACGTTAATTACTTTCTTATAAAGATAAAATGTTAAGTCTAAGAACGTCAAAACAAATCATATCCCTCAAATTTGCCTTACCAAATGGAAACATGAACCTATTCAGGGTGGCTTTTCGTCTTCGTATAAATTTATCTAGTGGTTAATTTTCATGGCTACACTTATTTTAACAGTTGTATCTATGACAGTTAACCTACAATTAAAGTTATAAGGAGCCGGAAAGATCGGTTCTCTTGTTATTGTATGTGTTGGATAATTGGAGGAGTTGGCTAGAGTCGCGCTAGTTTCCATTAATCTTTCGAGCTTCTATAGATCACCTGATTAGTGATGTAGAGGGTTGTCGTCTTCCCCTTTACCTTGCGACTTGTACGGTATGCCACCTCAAATTTTTAATAAAGTTTATTTAAAAACTTTATGGGTTGAAATATTTTGTGGTATTATAAATATTTTGCACGCATGCTGTTATACCAATATCCTTTTGAATGTTTGCAAAATTAATTAAAAATTTAATTATTGATATGTACTTGTATTCAACACCGACAGGGCCTCATTTTGTACGTCTCCTTACTCATGCCCAAAATCTGTCGGATAGCCGGAGCATTTAAGTATTAATAAAAGGTTAATAATTTATTTATAGTATACGCAAACGGATACGTAATGGGACATACATTAGAGAATTTTAAGATTCAAACATCTGTTTTTAAGATCAGTTTAATTAATCAGTCGAGCAAGTATGCTTTCAATAATTCCTTTGAAGTTTCAATGTTAATAGTTATTTATGGTACAAGTGAGTTAAGTAAGATAATATCCTTAACTCACGCGTGCCATACAAAATTTTATCCAACACCTCTTTATTTAAGTTTAAACATCGAATTTGCAATGTATAGTTAGTCTGTAGTTTTGACGGTAATACTCTAGCACGATGACTGGATTTTAATATTAAGTAACGTAAGCTGGTGATTGGTTATCTTTGAAGGAGTGAGTTTTTTTTTAAATAACCCACGTTGCTAGGGGCAACGTAGGTTATAATGTAAATAAGAGTAAACAATCACTTTCCTTATTTAAAATGACCATAGTAAACATGATATTTATATAGAGGTGTTGGATAAACAATTTTAAATATATTCATCCCCGCAAGCTTACTTTGTTACTTACTAGAAAAAGTACCTGGTATTGCATCCACAACTTTTATTATTTCTGGTTTGATGAGTAGTCATAAATATTCTCGATGTATTCATCATCTTACTGAAATGATATTTCCTGGATACCTGGAATTGATTATTTCTAACTGACACCTACATATTATGAGATTTCCACTAAGAAAAGGTATTTTTCGCAAAGGAAACCCAAAAATCATTAAAGATTTTTAGCAAAGATTTATACAAATGCATGGATTCAAAAACCCAGCCTCGATTGACGAATTGTAATACGTTGTTTCCTGTCTTGGTTAATTTTATTGCAATTCGAGAATATCAAAAATTAAGTAATTTCCGAAACTTACATATTGTTATTTGACAGGCATTAAAGAGCATGCACCCACATATAGTATGTTACCAACAAGATGTTAGATGGGTTGCATAGGAGAAAAATATGATAAAACTTTTTTTATGAAGCCAAATAAAACGTTTTAATTTAATAATTATGCACTCTACAATACACTAGGCGGTAAAAGAATAAATCTTAAAGTTGATTTTTCTTACAATCTTGGCAAATCTTACCTAAATATGCAAGAAAAAACAAAGTTGAGGCCACTTAAGGCAAGTTTTGACCTAAAACAGACGAGGTGCATGGTAGTGATGATGTATGCAAGTATTTGCTACCTTACCGTCTTTATTAATGTAAATAAATTATGTTCTAAGTTAACGATATAGTGAGATTGTTAAATTTTCTTCTTTAGTTAGATTATATAGCTTGTGACTAAAATGTTTCATTGTTGTTTTGTCAAGCAGTTTCTTAAGCACAATTTCAAAACAACTGTAAATGTTGGGATTGTTTCGTGTAGAAGATATCATTGAAATAAATTAAATGAAAGTTTATGCGTTTTGCTATAGCAATCTGAAATAATGTAGCTTAGCTATTATTTTCATGATTTTGATATCTAAAAATATGTAAATAATGTTAATTAAGATGTAGGGTTGGATTTTATCAAGATAGGAAGATGTATCTAGGCAATTTTAAGTAACTAAATTTAGCTATTAGATAGTTGAGCAGAAAATGTGTTTTGGTTGACTTTTTCTAGCGATCTTATTTTTTATGTCAATACAAATGTCACACATCATTAAAAAGGGATTTTTTTGGCTATCTGCTTATTGAATTTGTTTAAAGAATAATTAATAGTTATAAACAATTATGTGGTTATGTTGTATTTAGTTATTAAAGTTCTTTTGTTTTCCACCAAAAATATTATTAAAGCCCTCTTTTGTTTCAAAACGGGTATAAAAAAGAATGACCGATTTAGTAATAAACTCTGCATTATTTTAGACCTTTCAAACAGTGCACACATGTTGAAAGCAAAAATTTAAGATTATGTAGTGAATTTGATAGTTTTGTAAATAAACCAAACGTAGTTTAAAAATCAAGCTTAATAATCAACGAAGATATTTAAATTTGACGATTCGTTTTAATAATAACTATATATAATTAATATAACAATCAGTGCTGTGAATTTATTTGTGGAATAATATTTAATTACAAGAAAATTTTTTATTTGGATAACGGAACTTTTAACCTTCATTATAATTTGGATGTTGAAAGGGAATTGAAAAACTTAATCATTAAATGGACTCACCACATTTTAAGCATGCAGTTGGATTTGAATTTTATTTATTAATACCATTTATTTGAACATTATTTAAAAGAGAGGTAAGCAGTTGTGCTTCCACCATTTTAGTATTAAACCAATGTTGTTACAATTTCACTTGGCAAATTGTATATTAATTTGTTTTAAAGAAATTTAGGGTATTTATTTAATTCTAAATAAATTTAGTAATTAAGATTATGATGATGCCAGAAATATTACTTCTTGGATAAAAGGCATTAAACTATCTAAAGATTTACTTTTCATTTGTTCGTGGCATCCAAAATTTATTTTTTCTAATTTTCTTAAATTCTTTTGTTGTTTGTGTGCAATTTTAAATACAATTTCTATCATATCAATTTAAAGAAAATTTGGTTTATATTTTTTTGTACATTACTTGTGTTTCCTAGATCTATATTTATTTAGTGCCATATTCAAGGGACCCACCTGAAAGTCCGTATGTTTGTACCACGTTTGTTTAAGAGTAAAGGTGGGTGGTTTATATTTTGTATCTATCATCACTGTGCTGCTATCGAAGTATGTTGCTATGTACTCCCATATAAATTAATTTATTGTTATCAATTTCTTTCATAATAATTTGTTACCCGAACATGGGGTTTTCCTAATTATATAAACAGCTTTTCCCATAAAAACAGTAGTATGTTACGAAAATCTCTCCGGAAGTACTAATTGAAGTTGACTGAAAATAACTTTCTTCTTCGAAAAATATTGAAGACAATTCACAAGATACCAGCCATTCAATTGCTTTAAATGTCTTGATTACTTCTATTTTTGGAGTAAGACAACTATCAGTATCCAAAGATCAAATCAATCAGTTTTATGTATAATAATATAATAGTTAGATAATCTTAATTGAATAGTATCGACCTATCTAAGGGTTTGTAAGTTTGCGAGCTTAGATTTGACCTCAAGTTGATTAATAATGTCACGAATGGAATTCGCATTATGTTAAGATATTTCTGAAGCGTTTAAACCTAGTTTCCTACTCCAGAGCAGAATAAATAAAATCTATAAGCAAATAGCCAGTCTGCCGCATCAGCAAAGAAACATCTGCAGGACCGGAGCAAAAGATTATGTAAGCGACCAATTGTGTAAAATTGAATTCTAAGTATATCCAAGAATAACTGTTAGTAAGGCTAAGGAAAGGCATGCGCTGTCCATCAACACAGTATTAACGTAGGCAAGTCTCCACGTGCTCGATGCATTTTGTGTACAGAAAGCCTGACCTTGTCATGCGACCCTGCCGCGTGCACGTACGTAAGTTTCCGGCACTGCAACCTTCACAACGCAACCTATTCAACAACCTCGACACCGACTTGTTTATTCAACATCGTTAGTACGCTCCTTTAGTAACCTTGTGACAGAATTGTTAATGCTGAGTCAATTCTCAAAAACCTTCAAGCAATCTCGGGTAAATGATACCTTACATGTTTAGTTTTAGTCAATAAAAGGGTCTTCTTTACGTTTAGAATAGTTGACATACTAAGTTACTGTGCCCTTTTATTATTTTTATACAAGTTGGTTTAGTTAATTGTAATATTAAATTGAAGTTTGCTTTTTATTTGTTCAACTTTTCGCTAGCCAATCTGTGACATTTTTATTTACAATTGTTTAACGATTCGCTTTAGGGAATAAAATATTCGAAATTATTATGCTGTACTGACATAGTCCGCATTCTATTGTAAACTATTTTAAATTTTATTTTTGCCTCTTCCCGCGTAAATACACTTTTTCATTCGTTCGTTAGTGCACGCAACGAACATATCTATCAGGCAGAAGCTTAATTTTTTGTATTTACGTCAACTTCATTAGCTACCCAATGGATATTGATTATTAAGCCGATTGTGTGTCTAGTTTGGACTTATTGTATCTTCCATTTGATGGAATTTTGCCATTTAGAGTAGTTGTCTTCATCCCCAATCTATGAGGTAAGTTGTAACTATCGTTTTAAGCGACTTTCTTAGCTAATTGATGCTTCTCCTTCCATTAGATTTAGTATTTGGAGGAAGCTACCATATCTCCTGATTTATTGAACTTTGGGAATGCATTGCGAACGGATTTACATTGAAGACGGCTCATAACCAAGGATCATCCGCCCAGGAGGTTGGTTACTCTATTCTTCGCGACCCATTCATTCAACTAGCTACCCTTTTAAGCCTACGTATTTAGCCTAAACATTTACCAAGAGTAATAAATAAAGCTAATCTAATTTTTTAGCAGTTAACTATTTATCTTTGCAAACATTCCGTTTCGATGATCATGCGATATATTTATTTATTAAACTTCCAACAACATACAAGCTTACGCTATTATACGAAAATTAGGAAAATGTATTCTAAATGTTATAATAATTCTTATAAAACAAAAAGAGGTTAATTTTAAGTAAATTAAAAATAAAAACAATGTATAGAACATTAGCAATGTATAAGAATAAGTTAATATTGACAAATATTTTGTCACATAGATTAATTCTTGGTGAGCTTACAATTATTATCATCTTTAATTCTCTTCATTGTATAAGTTAAGATAATTGTAAATAATTCTTTTGTGTGTGTAATACGTTTCTTAATTAAGAAATTTGTTATAGAATTTAAACTCCTTCAAAATGATTTGAGAAATTAGACACTGCAATTTTACAGTTGGACAATAATTTTTTAGATAAATTTTTAAATAAAAGTGTGGAAAAGAGTATGAGTTGTTATTTTTATTTATTATGATAAACTCCACTAAGAGCTTGATCATCATCAAGATTTATTGAGAATTAAATAAATAAAAACCACGGAAAATAAGTATATTACAGAATTACTAATAAAATTCAAAAGTTTTTCATTAACTCAAATTAAAAGAACCATTTCAAGATAATAGACCACTAGAATGCACCTACGTCTGTTATGTTGGAAGATGTATAAAAGTTGCATTCGTTGTATCTACACGAATATAAAGTTATGTCATATTCGTAATTGGATGCCATATAAATTACACAAGCTAATAAACTTGGTCGACTTACGGGGACCTTGAAGCATCTTTCTGGATGCTGGTCTTTCATGAACTGTAAGTTTGTAATTTTTATATGATGATTGCTTGCGTAATTTACGGCATGCTTAATTACAATGTTGCTTTCTATTTTATTTATTTGCCAGACTTCTAAGAATAATCAATAGCTTAACTATCATTAAGGACTTTTGAAACTTTGAAACTATATTCTCGATAACAAAAATAGATCTGCTTGGTTCAAAATAGACCTTTGCAGTTACTATTTTGTTGTATATAAAACAAAAGTAAGATAAGGAATACTATCATTTATTTCATTTCGTATTTCAAACAATTGTTTATATACTACAATTAGTAAAATAAAGTATAACTTGATCTCCGTTGTCAATGACACCGGAGTTCAAGGCGTTCTTGATCTCCGTTGTTGTTGGCAACGTAAAAATCATTCGATATTGCATAACAGCCACACGTGACATGCTGCTTTTTATCTCCTTGGTTACGCGTATAATGACACAGATAAGGCAACGCTTCATTATACAATAAATTCGGATGAATTTTAAAAGGGAGAAATTAGGAATGAAATACGAAATAAAATAAAACAACTTATGCAATACGAAGATCAAGCTTCTTTAAATCCTCGAAGATGTTATAACGCCTCGGCGTTATAATACATCTTCTCGGATTTAAAGTATCGCTTGATCTCCTAATTACATAATATATATTATCTCTTTCACCAAATCATTGTTCCGTGTTTATTTGTCAATTAAAGATTTACTTTGCAAACGGTGGCTTCTAACTTGAACAGCTCAACTTAGCTGAATTTTCAAAGCTTTAATAATTCGTGAAATTTAGACTCTATGTGCATTTGACATTTCGAAAAGGTTATATATTTTCTAATTTAAGTTACCAATAGCTCTCAAGGCAGCTACAAATGAATTTTTTATGTCCATTTCAAGACTGCACCAGGTTAATATTTAAATACACATCGGTCGATACACTGCATATAAATATTTAATAATTGTGCATCATTTATTTTCAGTAGGAATCCGTGTATTTTTAATCCATTTAGTTTATAAATTCCTTGTGTGCAATTCCTACTGTAATTGGCTACAGATAAAAATTACAATTTAGATTTTCATAACGAATACACCAACCGGACAGATTAGAAATCTAATTAAAATTTTACGCTCTACTTGTAATGTTTCCGCTTTTGTTTGTGACAGAGGAAAACAAGCACAAACTTATCAAAACAAAGTGAAAAAACTCTTAATTTGATTCCTGTAAAGAGACAGCAAAAAAGATAAACAGCAAAGCTTATTACCTGTTCCTTATCTTCTTGGCTTTTTGGATACAATGTCACCGTTATCATAATCTCCCCTAACTGGGCTGATGACCTAGATGGATCTTGTAAGCACAGCGTAATGTCTGTAGTTTTTCCTAAATCTAATGTCGTTAAATCTAATGAAGCTGATCCCATAAAATCATCCTGAAATGGAAACGGGTACACGTAAATGCTTAGAAAGTCATGAAAAGGTTATGAATATATATGCATACGAGATGAACTCAACTTACTATTCGTACTTTTTTAATTAAAAAGGATAATTGTATGTGGATGTGGAGGGCTCTCAAACAGAACTATAGAGCTAGCTGTTTTTATCTAGAAATCCTATTGCTTACCTGCAAGCCCCAGTCGTAGTCGAAGACTTTCATTTGAACGGGCACAAAAGGGTCTTCGATTGCAACCGTGAAGCTTTCATCCCATATTGGATTCAAATCTCTGTACACCGTCCTCGACTTATAAATTAATCTGCCTCCGCATTTAAACTTCACATATGGATCGCTGGTACCTTTAACAAAATATACCTTTAAGCTCATGTGCTTGACAACCGAAGTGTAAAACAAATACATAGATACATTCTATAAATGTTCATAATCATCTTAACTCAGTTTAATAATGAAATTTCCATGCAGTAGAGAAATATTCAAAACTCTTAAAACTCCTCAAAACAGCCAGAAGTTATGTAATATAAATTTATAGTTGTGACTTCCAACTTATGTCATTTACAAACCTACCCTTCATCAGAATTTAACAGTGCGTTGAGGAACATGTTTGCTACACAAACACCTTGCGTGCAACACAAAACTAGAGTTATAGTAAATTTGGTAATTTTAAGGTTATGTGGACTGTTATAGAGATAGCCTGAGCAGAAAACTGCTGAACAAAATAGGTAATGAAATATGAAAGTACGATGGTTAAGATGGTAGAATGATAAAACACATATAGTTACAGAAAAGATAAATTTACAATAACAAGATATGAACAAAATTTTAATAATAAATAAGGTTGAGTTGAAAACTGACTCCCTAACGTTTTATACCAAAGACATTCAAGCTGGTTATATTTAGTACGAGTCTAGATATGGGATATTATCTGGGAACTTTGATTTTTATGTCCCTGGTAGTTTTTCTTTAATATTTTTAGGTAAATTTAAATTTTACAGATTTATTTATTTAGTTATGAAGGCTACTTAGGCTAAGTGAAAAATTATAGATGTAATAAAAGTATAAATTAAAAAGTACTAATTTTAAACAGATAAAAGAAATGTCATTGGCTTTCTTTTATCGTTGTCTGTCCCTAATTCCCGATATCTTCAGTTTCACGGGGTGAAAATATATCTATTTTATTGATCAAGAAATAGCACAAAATTTCCTGATTTAAAAGTAAGTATATGGGAAATCTAAATAAATTCAGAAAGAGCCGTTCTATTTAAATTATATATTTGTTTAAATACGTGTCCGCTAACGTGCTGTCATTGCCGTCCTGTGCCTCTTATATATGCGAGAAAATTTAACACTGTGTACTGTGTTATATTTAAATTTATAACAGGAAACGGCCACTTGTTTACTCACAGATTTTGTATGAAGAATAATAATTATGGTTGCATCATGTGTATTGTACGTCACTCCGTAGTCTGTTAAATATGCTGAGCATTACCTCACTTTTCTTTAAACTATCTAAAACTGTAAACATGTCATTACCGTCCCTTATGAAGAATGATCACTGGATGGTAATGACTAAACATGGAACGGCAATGACAAAAATGCAACGTTTAGAACCACTTCAATATATCCTGAACATTGTGAAACTAATGGATACCTCAGGTTTAAGAGGAATTAAAGTTGATAAAGAGAAGCTGAAGCAAAGACTGTTGCTGCTAAAAAATAAAGCTCTTGAAAAACGAATGCAAGAAAAAAGGAAGTATGAAAAATGCAAGGCAAGCAGACCTGACAAGACTATATCGTGCACAACACAACAATAAGCAGCAGGTAGAAAAAAAATACGTTCTAGATAATTACTAGAATGGCATTCCTTCTATAACATAAATTGGGAGCTTTTATAGTTATTATGTACCAAGGGCGTTATGACGATAAGAATGACACGAGGGTGATGATAACAACCCTATAACGTTGAGAGGGCGTTATAAATAAAAATTCCCGCTTATAATGCCCTGATTGTTATGGACTTGTTTATATAGTTCGTATCAGATAGTATAAACAACAAATAATATACAAGTGAAAAATAAAAATAATTAATAAATGAAGTAAAATGTGAATGGCACAATTTTTAAGAGTTGTGTTACTCTTGGTTAAATTGTTCTAAGTTAATATCTTTTATGTGTTATCATTTAACAAATACTAAACAATAAGAAAGTAAAAAATAATAAACTTAAAGAAATCGTTATATAGTTACTAATTATATCCTCAACAATCATTGTATTAATTAGCGTCAGTCTACTGCCATTTCCGTCCATCATTTGTCATTACCGTCCCTTTGCATTTTTTAGTATATATAATACAATTACTATTAATTTATGTTCCATTAGTACATAAAAGAATCATAAAATATATACAACTCTTTAAAATAAGCAAGCAATTTTGATGAAATAAATAAAGATTAATAATAAGTTTCACAGTATTTATTAAATTATTGTTTCGACAGCTAAGCTGTCATTATCAAAGGTAATATAAATATAAACAAACAGGTCGCTAAGGTAAATACAAAAAATGGATAACTAAATAAAAAGATAAAACTAATCATAATTAAATATCTAATACTTCCAGTAACGGAGAATTACTAAGCTCAATCTGTTCATTCATTAAAGGTACCCTGAGCTTGTGTTTGTATATTTCAAACGCTTCTAAAATGTCTAATAAACAATAAATAAAAGTCATTTTGACTTTTCTGGTTTGCAGAAATAACTAGTACCTACTAAGTTGTGTTAATACAAAACTACAAACTCTCATTTGACATAAAGTGTTCTTACAAAGAAATAAACACCAACAAACATACAAAAAATACATTTTCAGTTAATGATTTCACGAGAAAACATGAAAGGAACGGTAATGGCATTTTCTGATGTTTTATTGTAAAATATTTACTAAAACTATAATAAAAAAGATATCTAATACACTGCTGATGTTAAATTTAGAAAGTTTAGACATCGAAAATGAAAAACAAATATGAGCAGGTGTGATTATATGTTACATGATGCGCGGCTAAATTAGAGTAATTTTTTTATTTTTCCAGGATCTGATGTGTTCATCAAGCCTCATTAATGAGAAAACTTCTACCAGTTGTAACGGTACATTTTCTATCGGTATTAAGTATGTGAATTTCGTACGTAGATTTTTTATAAGAAAAACCTAAAGTTCGGTTCTGCAAATTTGCATTCTTTTTAAAATATAAGTGTTTAACAAAAATGATAACTCGAGACGTTCGCAGTTTTAGAGGAAAAATCAATACTTGCTTTTTAGTTGCTGTGCCCTGATTCGTTAAGTCAAAACACGCGACTCGTTGTTGATTGGGTACTTAGAAAAAATCAATATTTGTTCGTGAGTCAGACCTCGCTATTGGCTGATATTCCTACGCGGAAATAAAAATGTGTTCCTACGCCTGAGATTGGGGTTGGAGCGTCGCGTCACTTACTTGCTTCCGGCCTGTGCCTCGAGTCAGAGGACTTCCATTTTGATCTTCCAGTAAAGAAGGTCGATATGAAGAGACTTGCGGCCCATCCTTGAGAAGAGTCAGTCGACTCTGGGGTCGAGCTTATTGTATTATAATTTAGCGTTAATTATTTAGAATTAATGCAATCTTTGAGTACAGTTCCCGTACAGTTTAGTTGTGATTTGCGGTGAAAGTGAATTTTTGAAGTTATTTGGTTTTTGATAATTCCCGTTTAAGAAGATTAACTAATACAGTCTCGTTAATAATCAATTATAGTTGGTTTATTTGTAATGAACCATTAAAAACAATTACGCCCTTCTGTCTGCGCTAAAAGATTGTAGTAGTTTTGTTATTAAAAATTATGTCAACTGGATAATAGTTTAAATTGTGGATCTTCATTTTATCTGCAGACAAAGGCAGAGAGTTATTTTGTTACGGAAATAACTTTAATGAGTAGCAAGTGTTACTTGGTTAAATCTGTTGAGTTTTTAATAAAGGATGTTACAATTACTCCTCGAGAATAAATTCTAAACAATAAACATTAATAAAATAAGATTGTTTAAACTGTGTTTAACAAATATTGGTGCTGAAATCGTATGGATGATTGACCATTGTTATTATAAAAAGTATTTCTTTGGACCTGCTACTGTCAAACTGCAATTTAAAACTATCGAGAATCAACCACGGTTCTTTCCAAGAGAGGCTTTTCCAACTTCTAGCTGACCAGCACGGTTTGCTTTGTAAGGCAAATAAACAAAGGTTTAAGGTATTGTACTTTAAGAACTATTTATCTTTGTAAATTTTGTTGATGGATTATTTAAATAAGTGAATTTTGTTGTTCCCTACAAGAAGAGAGCTTTCAGTAGTACTTAATTTTAGTTCATTATCAGTAGAGAAATTTAAAATTCATAAATTTCTGTAACATTTAATTAGATTTACTTCAGTATAAATCGATAGATATTTGTTTGTCAAATTTTTCAAAAGATTTCTTTTCTAAATAAATTCTTGAGTTTGAAATTATGTTGGAATACTTCACGGTTAATAAAACCGGATATTTTTCGGATCTTGTTGAACTTTTGGGAAATTTTAAATTCATTAAAATTCTAATAATTTTTATTCTGGGCAAATATTCAAATTATCTTCTTGAACTGCCTTGTGTCTAATAATTCTGAAGTAGTTGACGACTATTTACTAAATGCTTAATTTTAAGTTTAATAAAACTATCTTGTTTATGTTTTTTTATGTGTTTGATTATTTTTATATATGTGTCTGAACAATTTCCTGCTTTTACTATTCAATAAATAGGTTTTAGTTTATATCAAGGATCTAAACGGAACCATATAATTATGAAAATTTTGTTCAAATTTTATTTTAAAAGTTTCTAAACATTTCTAAATTTTTATCCAAAACATATCATATTTAATTCATTTTCTGATTAATGAATTTAATATCTAATCAGGCTTAATTAAACATCAATATTAAGCTTCATAATCAGATGGCGCCCTTTTAGTGTTTTTATTTGTGTTCTAAACCTTTATCTATTCCTTTTCACCAAATAAGACAACTGCAGAACCAATACCTGCGACCTGAATATTAAAATTTGTAAGAGAGAGTTTAAATCTCAAGCTGTGGCAAATATTTTGAGCATTTATGATAATGTAAGTATGATAAATTTTTATAGTTGATTTTGTAGAGAAAAAGGGTAGTTTCACTGACGCCCAATCGCGGGGCGTTGTTTCTTTTGTGAGTTTTTAGTGTTTCACAGTTTGACCTATATATTTATAAACACATTGATCACATTGAATTTCATAAACTCCTGATTTGTTTAGAATATTTTTTGTATCTGTAGTTTTTGTTATTAACAAATTTTTTACGAATGTTATTATTGTAGTAAGCAGGCCTAATATTGGTATCTCTAAATTTCTTATTCAAATCTCTATAGATTTTGCCTAAAAATTTGAACAGTGTAAGGTGTTTATTGCTATTGAAACGATGAAGTTGTGCGGTATAAATTTTTTTAAAATTGAAAACTTGTTTTTGTTTTTTAATATTCGGTCTATGGCTTTTTCATCATACTCGTTGTTTATAGCTATTTGTTTAATTATGTCCAATTCCGCTAAAATCTTTCTTTGGATAAAGGGATCGTGACAAGTCTGTGAATGAAACTATTGAATGCTGAAAACATTTTAATATTTTCCGGGCGATTTGAACAGTTGGGTATTATGCTATCGGTGTGTGTGTCCTTTCTGTATATTTTATACTACCTTAGAATGACTTATCTTATAGAAGATACAAGTTAGCTAGATCTATTTCTACAAACTTCAATAAATGTGTAGAGATGGACATTTAGTTCTATAAAATAGTAGCATAGCATAAACATGCAATTATTTATTAAGTAATAGTTATTTATGGTACAAGTGAGTTAAGTAAGATATTATCCACAAATGAAAAATTTACCCTCGAGGGTCGGCAGGCCCGAGAGGGTTAATTTTTCTGAGTGGATAATATCCTTAACTCACGTGTGCCATACAAAATTTTATCCAACACCTCTTTATTTAAGTTTAAACATAGAATTTGCAATGTATAGTTAGTCTGTAGTTTTGACGGTAATAAATTTAATACTCTACCACGATGACCGGATTTTAATAATATGAAGTAACGTAAGCTGGTGACTGGTTGTTATCTTTAAAGGAGTGAATTTTTTAAAAATAACCCACGTTGCTAGGGGCAACGTAGGTTATAATGTAACATAAAAGTAAACAATCACTTTCCTTATTTAAAATGACCATAGTAAACATGGTATTTATATAGAGGTGTTGGATAAATGTTGTTTATTTGTCTCTAATTTCTTACAGTTGAAATTTACGCAGATTACAATTAATAATTAAGGGGTGCATTAAAGATTTGTTAATTATAATTATAAATTTTTAATCCTTAGTGAATAATACATTGTTTCAGTATAATGTAGGCACGGCGCATAATTTACTATCCTTGAAGAAAGATAATAAAAGAGATAGAGTTGGTGTTTGAAATTTAATATACTATCTACAATCTATACTGCACAGCAGCGTACTAATTAACTTTCTTTATTTTTTGCCATTGAGTAAATTCATGTTTAAATGATTTGTAAAACTTTGATGCAGGTAGTTTTAGCTAACGCGGGGGTTGATTCGAGCTTGTCCAAATGATCATTTATTGCCGCAATACTGAACTAATTCGCTTAGTATTGTAATGAATAATATGTTATTGTACTACAAGCCCGATGATTGGTAAATCTTAGGCTTGACCGGTTAATCCTAGTATTTGTCGCAGTGAGGTGGTAAAAGTCCGAAAGACAGTTGTAAACGCTTCCTTTTCGCGCATTTACCAACGCCGATTGGTAAAAGCCCGAAATAAGCAAATCTTACAATAGTAACTATAGCAACGAGAGTACCTAAATTTACCACCAAGGCGTATTGGGTTAGGTACTTTTGATTATTAAGTTATGTACTGTAACGTTCTTTTTAAAATAATAACAAAAAAATGCGGTTTAAAATGGTCTATTCATAAGAGAAATATTAATTTACATACACTTAATTAAAAACACTATAACTATAAACTATTTAACAAACTATTTAAATGCTAGGTATTTACGAATTTATATGAGGACTATTTATATAAAAACTATTTATGTATTACAATAATTATTAACATTTATTTATTCACTAGTATTCGACTATTAACTAATTATTCAGAGTACATTTCACTATGCCGGTCAAACATTAACTTCCTCCTTCTACCCGCGACCTCAATTTATATCTTTCATAAGTTCTACAACATAACCGATGAATCATACATGCAGCTGTTGATGAGTCACGTCGATAAGTCGCGTCTATGAGTCATACATGCAGGTGTTATTGATGAGTCATACAGTTGATGAATCATACATCTAGAATGTTCGATGACGTCATATGTGGGTTTACTATTCGTTACAGTACTATTGGTTTCATAATGATCTTGGACAGCAAGGCTAATACGATGCTATTTTTTATTATTTTGTCCTATGAATTTACACTGAGAAAAATAAAATAGCATTATATCAGCCTTGCTGTCCTAGATCATTATGAAATCAATAGTACGTACTTTTTTCACGAACATTTTTTTATAATACATTTATTAAATATAGTGAACATTTATTAATGTTCATGACATTATGTTTCGGATTGAAATTGACAAAGCTAACCTTTTTATAATGCAAACAAACAAACTAAACGAGTTTTACCAACTTACGAACTTTGGTAAATGCTGACATTTACCAAAATGATTTGGTAAAAACGAGAAATGGAAGTGTTTACAATCGTCTTTCGGACTTTTAACATCTCCCTTCAGTTTTCAAGCTTTTACAGTACCAGATATACTAAAAAGTTTTTCGTGTTCTAATTCTGTATTATCGTTGGTTTGTTTGGCTGAACGTTATCTGAGCGAGCCGAAGGTCAGTTTTAGTTTACGCTGAATGGATTGTTGATGCGTGGCTAGATTACTGTTAGCTTCCAAGACCCATTATGCAGCCTTAGCCAAAATCACTCGAATAGGGTATAAAATAGGGAAATAAACTGGAATAGTTGCAATAGGGATTTTGGTTGGATTTAAAAGAAAGACAACTCGATTAAGATATCGCATCTATTCGCGGAGAACTGAGTCATTGAATAGCGGCGCAATGTACTAAATGATACAGATCAATTAGTCGTTGATTACAAATAATTAATTACTCTATATTTTTGTTTAGGCCAACGTAATAGAATGCTGTTTTAGCAACAATTAGACAGCTTTTGAAAAACATGCGGCCAAAAAACGTAGTCCTTAACTCCTGTTGTCATAGCTGCTTTTATTTACGAAATTTAAAAATACACGTTATTTTAAGGTTTACGCAATTTTTGCCAAGGCACTTTGGAATGGTGTTGCCTTTGCGATTTCGGATTGGCCCTGGTAGTTGACATTTTAAATTAAATAGATGTGTTAATGCACAAAATCAACTGAAACACAATTGCTCAACAAGGATTACACGATATTAAAGTTACTGTATGGTGCGACTATACATCAGATTTTATAAGAGAGTTCTACTTCTTTGAAGAAATGGAAAATGGGCAACCGCTAACGGTGACGGTAAATGGAGAACGATATTTTAGAATGTCGAGAGGTTTTGTAATTCCACAATTACAAAATCATGATATTGAAAATATCGCATAATCGCACAATTAGTCGGCATTTTGTAAACGCTTGGTAATTCTGGTTACCGGATATTAATCCAGCCGACTACTGGCTGTGGGGTTACCTTAAAGAACGAGTATTTCCTACTCCCTTACTGGACGTACTTTCTACTAGATAGGCCTTACACACGGAAAGAACTAAAGCAGTCGATATTAAATGTCGTTGCTAACATTTCTAAAATAGACCTGCTGACACCGTTCCTGGTGTACAAAAGCGACTCACTCTTATTGAGCAACAAGGTGGTGGTCATATTTACATTTTTTCGATTTGTTTAGATTTAGAATAAAATTCTATTCTCTCCAATTTTTACATGTCGGAAAGTAATGCGACAGGTATACAGTGTGATCCAAAATGTGTGAGGACGGTTTGGATTTCGCGCCGTAAGTTTTAATGTATTTCACGTTGGTGTAGCACCGTTGAAATGTGTTGCGTCAAATTACAGCGTCAACTCGTCACCTTCTAGTTTACATCCTTGCGCTTTCCCACGTTGTTCCGGGTTTTCATTGAATTTTTCCTTTATTTCGCTTGTTTTCTTATTTTACAAAACAGTTCTTTTTAGAACTATAGTTTGTTAGGCGATTTTATTGCCAAGTAGTTTATAAGCTATATTACTTTTGAGACGGCACTATAAAATATAAGAACGATAAAAATGTGTAAGAAGTATTCGTGTTGCCAATTGTAACTAACACGTTTTCTTCCTCTAACTGAGCTACTATACTCAAAATACAAAACATGCGTCGCACGATGGTCACTATAACACCATAAAATTCACCATACTTACATTACAAAATACACAAATTGCTTACATCGAAATACAACGATACTTACTGTACATTAATGTTCCGGCTTAAGATCTCTAATGACAAATTATCTCACCGGCGTAGGTCTGACTTCCATGGCTTATAGATTGTAAAGAAAATAAGATTTTGTAAAGATAACAAGGATTATGGGCGCCATTTGAGTTCAAGTCATTAGAATACTCCTCAAAATCCGCAACCAAAAAAGGATTCTGATTATGTTGATGGAATTCAATCATTAATCGTAATTATTCAAATTAATGTTAGGCAGGTAAACGTATTTCAATAACTTATGCAAGTAAATGGTCCAATATCATCACAACTGCATTTAATTTAAATTGGTTTATTCATAAGTCAAGAAATAGTATTGATTACCAAACAATAGAGTTATAATTTAAAACTAAGAGAAGCGGGTACCCTATTTAGCTATAAAAAATAATTATTCATAATAACAGTCTGAATATCATGGAAACATGTAAACAATCTTAAAAGCTAAAGCAACTTACTTAAATGGTAATGTTAATCCGGTAATCCTAAATAGATGTTCAAATCTATATAGTCACTCGAAGCCACTCAACACTATAATGCCTTTTTCACAATAAAGCACAAAAACTTGTAGACACCAAATACATGAAACTCTTTACAGACTGAAGAAAGATGACCCTTGGTAAAGCTGTTAAAATTAATTTCTGGATTTTCGAACTGAAGTTGCGATAATAACGTCGTCTATAATATGAATAATGTGTCTTTCATTGATAGAAAACTTAAAACTCATATAATTCCAATAATTGGTTGGTCAATTACACGTTTGGTAGCCATATTTAGTTAGCAGAAGGTTGTAGTGTTTCAGCGTAATAATATTGTAGAGCTGACACAAATTCTTTAAGTCCACTATATTACTATTAAAACGAAAAACCAAAGGTGACGATGATTAGCGTTAAAATTCCAATTGCTATAAATTCTCTTCTTAAAAAGGTAACTAATAATACTCTGAATTAATCATGAGTTCGTTAACCAAAACGACAAACTTTAAAGTTCAATTCTAGATTCAATTTTCTTCGCAAATTTTCAATAAACGATAAACTGGATTATTTGTGTTAATTTTATTAACACAGAAAATTAGACGGTAAAATGAAGCAAGTAAGCCTGTACTGTAAATGGAACTAAATACAAAACGGTTAGTTTAAAACTAATTCGTACTTTTCAAACTGTAACTTGGTTTTGTACTTAAAAATTGCAATTTTTAGAACGCCAACTAACATAAAACTCCACCAGGAGCTCACCGAGGCGTGGCCCTAGCTCGACGCGGAGGCCGCTATCAGCCGGTCCGTCGTTCGACCCTGCTAGACTATCCTCGACCCTTCTTCTGACTGAATCTTTTGTGGTGCGAAATTATCGTTGCGTTGATATTTTTTGAGGAAGGGAAATTGACCATCCTATCTCATCCTATCCCATGTAAATTTTTATTCCAGAGCCTTCGATGAAATTTACAGCGAAAAATCTACTTGGCAAGGTGAAACCCAATATTTTAAATGTGGTTTCAGACTGTTTTTATTTGTCTAGACTTGAAGAAACTATTCATCCAAATTGAAAATAGGCACGCATAAAATGCATAAATCTTAACTTAATGCATTTTCTAGACATATTAATCTGTAAAAAGATATTTTTATTTCTGTATTTCTCTTAAGAAAACGAATTTGATAGGTGTGAGAACGTTTTGAGATGACCTTTCACATTAAAGAAGATGCCTTTGACTTAAAATAACGTCTGCAGTTTTTAAACCAACCAAAATATATTGAAATATACAGGGCCGTACTAAGTTTCTTTACCATAAGCGCATTTAAAATTACATTTATCCAACACCTCTATATAAATACCATGTTTACTATGGTCATTTTAAATAAGGAAAGTGATTGTGTACTCTTATGTTACATTATAACCTACGTTGCCCCTAGCATCGTGGGTTATTTTTAAAAAAGTCACTTCTTCAAAGATAACAACCAATCACCAGCTTACATTGCATAATATTATTAAAATCCAGTCATCGTGTTAGAGTATTAAATTTATTACTGTCAAAACTTCAGACTAACTATAAATTGCAAATTCGATGTTTAAACTTAAATAAAGAAGCGTTGGATAAAACTTTGTATGGCACGCGTGAGTTAAGGATATTATCCACTCAGAAAAATTAACCCTCTCGGGCCTGCCGGCCCTCGATTAAATTTCTCATTCGTGGATAATATCTTACTTAACTCACTTGTACCATAAATAACTATAAAATTAGATCGATAATTTTAACACGTTACACAATGTGACAATAACTTAACGTGGCGGGAAATTCAAACCCTATTGTATTTCGTATCTTTCTAGTTAGTAACATACTTACATACAAAGTCAAATCTAATTTTAAGGTTATAAATTCTCTCGTATCACTACATAGTTGTAGAGTAATTGATACGAAAATCAAAATAAATTATTTTAGTTGAAAAGCTTTGCGTGTTAAATAAATATTTATGAAAATCTTACAATATTTCATTTCATCTTACATGTCATTTAAATATAAATACGAGTATTTGTTGAGAGAACAATATATGTACTTTCTGTTGTTTGGATGAAAAAATACCATTTACGTTTGCGTTTTATTGTAGTAATAAGACATGCATATCTTTGTGTTTGATTGTTTAACTCTCTTTCTTGGTTTTAGAGAGCTCAGATTAACAAACTAGTCTTCTCAAAACCTAATAATTAATAATAATATTTCTGATTAAGAAAAGTTTTGGGATATTCGTAATAAACGTACAATTTGTAATTGCCAGCTTAATTTGTGGTGAAAATATTTTCATGAATGTTGAATGAACCGAAGGCAAGCTGTTTAGTATACTAGTATAAACACTACATGCCAAGTTAAATCAACATAGGAAAGCGATATTATTTTTATCATGTAGATATAATGTGTACGTGACGTGACGTTTACACACATTACAAATTATTGCATACAGACAGTCAATAAATTACATTAATCGTGACTGTGTCGTGGTAGTTAAATAATTTTATCTATTGCTGCAAAGCGTCAGTGGGGTAAATAAGATAGGGGGTATATTGCATTTTATTAACTGCATGTTATTCCTCCATGTGTTATTCATGTTATTCAATATATGAGATATGTAAGCTACTGTAATCTATGTAATGGTAATAATATTCTTCTTTAGTTAATACTATCACTATTTGTGAAATTGATAAGAAATGTCTTACCACTGAAAGCAATTTAGAACTGTAATTTAAAAAAGGTAAATTTTGAATTTACGAAAAAATAGAATAATTAAACATAAGAGTAGATGTAAATACCCTCGAAACCTTTTAAATGAATACAAGAAGATGCTCAGACCTATTAAAAGCAACCAACTCTATAGCAATTTTTGCAATCTTTGGAATAGTTTATTTAACATTTCCAAAATCAAGCAAGACCTGAGTAAGGTTCATCTGCAATTTGCAGCAACTGCCTGCTAGATCGGAAGGAATTTAAGAAATCGATTGTTGCTACTTTCTGAAGATTCAACACGAAGCTAAATACTAAACCAAAAGCAAATCTAGAAGTTACTACTGACAGATCCTTCACCGCTAGTGTTATACAAAAGCTTCACGGCTCAATCAACCATTCAACATTGAATCGCAGCAGAGAATCACTTGGTACAACTTGCCAAAATTAAAGCCATCGAAAATTTCAAAATAGACTGTCATTATCAGATGGCAAAAAGTATAAAAACAATGAACGCCTTACGTTTTTAAGCTTATAAGTGTGTAACTTTCATTCCAACATGCCTTGTCGTCATAAGATGCGCTGTAACGCGCTTAATTATCAAGATCGATTTTAATACATTTGAAAATGTATTTATTAAACATAATCTTAATACGGCCTTGTATATATGAATATTTTTGTCAATTTAAAATTGCAGAATTTATTCCGATCATAATAATGTTTTACGTTAACTTAGAAGCAGCTGTAAAAAGGCTTTCAAGGCATTCTCACGCAGATAAGTTTGTTTTTAGCCCAGAAAATATAGAGATAAAATTGTTTTATAGATAAAATGACATGTACAAAATGCATTTAAGTCAAATTAAGTTTCTACGTGCTTTTTTATGTTTGTTAAAAAAGAATCTTCAAAAATCTACAGACGAAAAACCAGTTGCACTATTTTTTTTATATCAAACCTCCCGTGAGAAAACATTTCTTCGCCTTAATAAAATAAAATTAGCAATATTCTATACGTATTTTCCTATTGGTGCAATGTATGTCACTTTGGCACTTGATATGGTGTTTATTTCCCTCTCTTAATTTAAAAAAGTGGAGATAGTTTTGCATCCCTAAAACAGTCAGTCTTACAGCGGTTCTCAGAGCCCAAGTTAGGGGCTTTCGCACCAACGCTTGTTGCGTCAGCTACGGTCGAAATGGCATTTTTAAAACAAGATGATGATATGGTCCGCCAAGTGCGAATAAGTTTGTTTCCAATATCGTTTTGTTTTTTCGGTCCATTTACAGTAAAGAAAAGCTCAAGTGAAAAAGAAATTCAATAATAAATTGAATTTTAAAGCCAATAGCCTTCATTTTTTGTTTTCCATTGCAATACTTATTTTGTGGGATGTCGAATTTTATGCCGGGTCACAATATTACTGAGTTAAAATAATGAAACCTTCTAGTAATTCAAATTGTGTTAACATAAAGATTTGTAAATAATTGACGTTTCTAATGGAATTTTATGAGTTAAAGTTTTTATTCTTGAAAGGCAATTACCAAGTTATGCAAGACATAATTCCAGCAAATATTAGTTCTTAAATCCAGTTACCGTCATCATCATCTTTATCAGGATTCATAGTACTTCCTTCTGCTACATGTGCACTTAGCGCCTGTAGTTAAAAGTGAATAAAAATGCAATATAGTGTTGTGGAATTTGTGTTTAAATAGATTATACAATCTCTCAAGGATTAACTGATGAACAATATTTTCTAAGTCGTCTTAGTTATTATGATTTTATATGTACTTATTAGCATAGCAATAAAAATATGGTTCCATTGTTTTTACAAAAACAATATTTATGAACTACGAATAAATGAGAATTAAAACTAGACATGGTTGTGATAATGTTGGACCAATCATTTGTTGAAGACTCATTTACATTAACCTGTTTTAACGTTAGCCTGACTAATTACGATTAGTCTATTCAATTCAATCAATCTAATCGGAATCTATTCTCACTTGCGGATTCCGATAATGTATGACTTCAAGTGAGTGGTGCTCATATTTCTTATTTTTTTTCTTTACAATTTATGAGCTTAAGAAACCAGTACCTACCCTGAGCTATAATTCGTTAAAAAGAAATCTTAGTCGGAGCATAAGTACTAGGGTGGCCGTTATTTTGCTCTAGCTCTCTTTAAGATGTCAAAAAAATGACCTGTGTCAAATTTCAGACCATTTGGTCAATATTAACCCGTGCCACCGAGAGGTTAAAGGTTTAAATGGGATTGAACATGGGTTTGGTGCACTGCTAGAAAGTTTGTGGCATAACTTTTTTATCTTTCTATGTTTTAACATGAAATATTGTATATTTATGTTGTTAAAGTTGCTTAATGCGAATCTGAAGCCAGAAATACTGTGGCAGTTCCGCGAAAATGCCAATTTTAATGAAGTTGACCGCTTTTTTGATAGCTGTAAACTATCAAAAGTTTTTCCGATAGTTTGCATTTTATCATATTCTTGTTCAGCAGTTTCAACAACATAAGTATATAAATTTTCAAGTTAAAATATAGAAAGATAAAAAGTTACGCCACAAAGTCTTTAGAAATGCACCAAACGCATGTTATAAACGCAAGACGTTTGTATTTTAGTCACAGATATGCTATGTCGATGTCTCTTTTTGCGATATCAGAAGATCACGGAGTACCATTAATATATTAACCTAACCAAGAATCATACTCATACTTTGCTAAAGAGAACCTTATGCTTGGTAGACTGGGTAATGCTTATGGCTCTCAAAGTTTTAATCATTTTCGCCCATAATTGTACGGCTAGAACCACTTTCAAGTAAACCTTGGATTGACCTACCAATCCAACTTCCCGACTTTAAGATAAAGTCGTTCTTCCTTTTCAACACTGGATAAAATACTAGAGTCAATCAAATGTAACCGAAATTTTGCTCTAACGTTTTATTACCTACATTGAGATATTACAAAAATATAAATGAATCATTCTTTACATACATTCGGCTATTATGAAGGCGCTTTTGCCACCGGATGAGTAATTTTTTTTTTAATGCCCGTGTCATAGAAAGACTGTGGTTATTCTCTAATCAAATTGCACGAAAAGCGTTCCACCGCTTCATTATTTGGGATTGAGCTCCCAATTCCTCCTTGACTAATAATTCCAAACAGATGATAATCGCAGCGTGAGAGGTCCGGGGTATACAGATGATGATCAAGCACCATCCTCTGCATCCTCGGTATTCAGTCTGGCATTGTCATGCAGAAGAATGGCACTACGGCTGAGGATTCCACCTTTTCGAGTTTTAAACTACCTGCACTTTTTCCAAAAGTGTACAGTAGTAATCGGTAATCGATGTTTTCCGCTCATGAAAAAACCTACCAGTGAGACTCCTTTGTGGTCTCAGAAACGGTTCCAAGCATCTTGCCGTTCGATAATCTAGTGTTTGCCTTTATTGGTACTGGTTCATCGTGTCTCCACCACTCCGTACTCGATCGTTTTGATTATAGAATGTAGTGGTAACAACTACGTTTCATCGCAAGTGAGAATATGACAGAGAAAAGCGTCTCCTTCTGCCATATAGCGATTCAATAATCTCTGAGCTTCATTCAACAGACGTGAAACCCATCTAGCTGTGATTTTCCGAAAACCCACTCATTGCGAATGATGGACTAGTGTCCATGGCAGTGTAGTCACTGCCAAGGCTATTTCTAAATTCTATATAAATTTCATTCTCAATTATTCGTTGATCTTGTTCAATCAGCTGTCGAACTGCGATCATTCACCAACCCCTAACGTTGCTACCGATTAGGTAGATGGAGGTTTACTGTCAACATATGCCAAATTTGGTTCCAGTAAAGCAACTTCTCTTAGACGGAGGTGACAAAGCTGTCTACTCTAACTCGACAAGCCTCTAACTTCTTGGTGTTCTTCTCTAAATCTTCTTGATAGAATGGGCCCAGTCCTTTACTATTATTAGCAATTATTGCAAGTACCGTAACTGGAAGCATTCAACATTGACTCTAACATGAAGATATAGATCCCGATACATTCAGAATGTGATTTTATCTCTTCAAGCAACTGCTCATCGTAGTTGCCAGCCTGAAATTCATTACGAAGCAATTTAAAAATGAAAAGACGACCCTAAACTCTCTTATTCTTAGACCTGAAGAAGATCTGAGCTTTTCTTAAAGTACCGATTACTGTAAAAAAAGTTCTAGGAAACAAACAATGCGAGCCACACATAGCTGTTCTACTCGCTTATGGAATGCTGTTCAAGGCACCAGCTTTTGTTTTTCCAAGATTCCTCGTTGAGTTTCAGAAATTGACTGGCGCTTCGAACAGCAAAGTGACGTTGAACGAACTGTAACACAACGAGGTTGAACACTTGAACAGGATACGTCGCTTCATCTTCACTACTTGAGAGAGCTGATGTTTCTCTTGCTACCGGACTTAGACTTAAAGCGGATAAACCAATTACAGAGGCATCTAACATAACGTCGATAAAGAGATTCAATGCTATATCGTAAACCATGAAATCGTACAATAATAGAATTTTTACTTTCTAGGATATTCTGGCTATCGTTATTGGAGCAGTCAGCGTATATGAAGAAGGGGTTTACAATTACAACCTTCCTAAAAGAGGGAACAAGCCCGGAACAAGACATTGATTAGGTGTTTTGGAAAGGAAAGTCCTACTGCAAATATAATAATATAATATAAAAATTGTACAAATATGTCTCTATAGAGTAAACGGTGAATCCAATATAAAAGTAAAAAAATCAAAACAAAACGAAACCTCAAACTTCATTAATGATCGTACAGTAGGCTAGGTTGAGTATTTTATTTTTTATTATCGTTGGCAATATTCCGTAATATGTTTAATAATAAAGGTTTTGCTGTTAACAAAGGAAGACCCGTTTGGTTCTGCTTCTAAGAACATACTAAATTAAGAAAAACAATTGCAAATGACAGGTTTTTGTTAAGTAAAAAATAATAATTGCCAGAAATCTATATGCACCGGTATCATAATTTATACGGTTTACGTTAACAATAACAACCATGACTTCTGGGCACCACTCACGGTCTTCCGCGACCACGTCGGGAACGTAGTCGAGATAATGATACAATGTTTAATTTATTGCATAAACAAGTTCGACTTCGAGCTCGTTTGTAAATAAAATTATAAGTATCGTATTCCGTTAAAATGTTTTTATCACAACGAAAGACATTATTGACTGCATAATACTAAATACTTCTAATTAAAGAAAGGGATTTCAGTAGACCTTTAATTATAAACTTAATAATTATTTCTTTTCTTTTGATACACACGTTTTAAAGAAATACGATGCTTATAATGTTATTACACAAACTATGCAATAAATTACAGCAAATGAAAACATTGCCTCATTATCTGGATCACTTCCCAGACGTCATCGGCGACGTGGTCGCAGACGACCGTGTGTGTTCTACATTAGATGTGATGGGTATTGCTTTTGGAAACACCGCGTCGCTATCATAATTTTTATTTAATAAGAATCATTCGTTGCAGATCACAATTGTCGAATTAACTTAAAATAAAAGCTATTGTATTGTCTACAAGTTCAGTTACAATAAACTTTAACTCATCTATTTAGGTACAGCAAAAATAAAATTAAAAGACAGTTAAATAACAACGTTAAAAATGCAAATAAAAAAATTAAATCAGTTCGTATTTAGGATTCAGCTAACTGTATGCAATAAAAACAAGTAAGCAGCATAGAAATTAATTTGTGGTTAAAATTGTATCCAATGCACATACACATTTCAGATTTAGTTCTGCAATGCATGTGGGATAAAGTGTACTATTTATGAGGGACGAATTGCCATTTCATCGTTTATAGGAATTACTATAATTGAATCTATACGATTAATATTTATTTGTTGCCGACTTAAAATTAGTAGTTTCTACTTTTTTCAATTATGTACTATATACTTAATTATTAATTCTCTGGATATGAAATATTCGGGCTGATTAAAATTTAATTTAGCATTAAAGAATAGATTGCAAATGGGAGCTATCTGAATAAAAACTTAATTCCGCACAACGTGTAGGTATCGTCTTACAAGAGTTAAAGTTCTAATGGGATTCAATTAATTCACCCCCTTGTTTTGTTTTGTTCAACGATCCAACTACTAGCTAAGCTGTAATAAGAGAAGCGAAACTACTTATGGTAGTTCCTTGTACACAGTGCTTCCTGTTTAATGATTCAACTCAAAGATGTATTCCTTGTAGATCTTCAAATTTCATTCAGGATATAATTAATTACATTTGTGTTTCCTGAGATTTAGCGATTAAGGATTTGTTAAGCAATTTCCAAGTATACAGTTTTTTAGTACAGTTACCGTTATAATTGTTCAGAATTTGTTCTGTTCGGAAGTTAGTGTTAATAAAATAATTACCGTTCCAGTTATGGTAATGCTAATAAAGAATTATTGGTTATTGGAAATTATCGTATGTTGAAGTGCATCGTTAAACGAGAAAGATAATAATAGTTCAGAATTCGGAAGATTTGTTCGCGTATTGGTTTTCCAGGTCAGCAGTTTTGTTGTGAAAATTTTTGATTATTGAAAATATTGTAAGGTATTGATTTTTTTATATTAAGTCTTTATGTAAAGTCTATTTGGGACCCCGAAATTTAACTACTTTTAGTATGATAACTTTTTGATACTGATAATTTTGTATTTTTATTTTTTTTTGTTATTTCAACTTTTTCTTTTATGTTTTAAAATATACTGATTTCAAATTAATTTATCGTATCATATGGTTTGGCCCAACAAATTGCTAATGTTTTTTTTATTTTTTTAACTTAAATTCAGTAGTATCGATTGATACGTTTTTGATTAATCTAACGTCAATTTTAATTAAGGAATCTTTCCAAATTGAGATTCTGAGATTTTATCAATTTGGTGGCGCTCAATATGTTTTTTTTTAGTTTGTTGCTGATTCCATTATTTAATTAAAAGCTTATGGGGTTAAAGCCCACACCTGTATTTAAATTTGCATAATAGAGATCTCAACAGCCGGTGCATTTTTGAGCTGTACAGTAAGTATTAAATATTTTGTGTTTAGAGGAGTTGTGAGTGTTATAAATAACGACTGATCGCGGGGCATTTTTTTGTGTTAAAATAACATTGTTTCAATGCCGCCCATCGCGGGGCTTTGTTGTTTTTTGTGTTGTTTCACGACGTAATATTATATTTCAGATTGAAAGCATCGCCTAATCATCAAAGGAAAACTGCATTTTTCAGAAACAGATGGCTGAAAAACAACAAGCTTAATTTTAACATGCGTTGTCTTTAAGGAGCTTTAAAAAAGGCGTTTCCGTAGAACCGAAAGTTGTCATACAACAATAATTGAAGGTGCAACAGAGAAGAAACACAAAGATATCTATGTGGAAAGGAACCTCTCGCGCTAAATCTGCGTATACTAGATACCGACGATTTTTGAATATAACAACGGATGAACGACAGGCGTTCTTTATAACAACAACAATGCAACTCATCAGCACTGATTTTTTCCGTGTTGGTCTGATTCTCAGACAGATAATTCTAAATTAAGTAAATGTGAAATATATGGCTTAAACTGAAACTTTAGTTTAGGCTCTTATGAACCCAGAAAGAATAGCTAAATAAACATTTACAATATCAACTATAATATAATAAAACATGTCAAACAAATTTATTTGTTCCAAAAAAGTAGCAACATGAAAAAATTATTTTATTAAACACTTTGGTTTGGTAAAAAAATTAATGTTTCTTTTTGTAGCTTTCTTGATTGGTCGAATTAAAAACAAATACCTGCAAATGCCAATAGTTAATAAGTGTAATCCGTAACTATCCATAAAGAGATTCCATTGTTTATTAATCCAATTTAAGCTTGACTCGTGCAATTACTTCTAAACTCTGGGGTTTCAATTTTCAAACCAATTTCAATTACAAATTTCTAATCTAATACATTTAAATTTTAAAGTCCCATAACCGTATTCAACCAATTTCATTTACTTAAATGAAAGAGTAATAATATAGAGAAAAGAATTAGACGTCTCTTTAATTTTAATTGATAAAAGAACGGAACAAAACCGGAAAAATCCACACCACATGGCTTTTTGTCGTTTAATTAAAAAAATCGAAGCTTGCCGTTCGTTTAAACAATTTCAGCGAAAAGGTTAATGAGAACGCAACAACAATGGCCCTTTAGCATAAATTTATCTGATAGCGTAAATGCAAATTATCTACACAAAATAATATTTTGCAAAACCAATAGGAATTTATATTGCTTGGATTGCACACAATTTTACAATTTTACAGTTTTATATTTACATATTGGTTTTAATTAGGTATAAATTATATTTTTTATGCAAATTTCATTGTTTGTTTAATTAATTATTTATAAGGTTGCGGTTAAAGAACCGTGTGCTTCTAGATTTTTAAATATATGTACTACAAACGATTTCTACACAACATCGGTACCATCAAATTAACGCATGGGCGAGTAATTCATAAAAAACTTCATGAAAATAATATACAGGGTGTAACTAATATAACTAGAAACCTCGTTAACTAGAAAAACAAATTTTTTAAAATAAAATTAAAAAATTAGTTTTGCTTGTTTCGTATTTTAAATGCAATGTGAGTACAATGGGCGTATTTAAAATGTAAAATGCGATTTTCTGAAAACCAACAGGAAGCAACCAATACAGTTCGCCAAAACTCGAGAGATATTAGGAACGTTTCATGTAAAATAAGGTAGGACACGTAATTTACTCCGGCGCCATTTTTCACATTCGCGTTGACCGTTACATGATTTCGTGACAGTAGATGCTTTATGCCACCAGACTATACGTAGTACTGTTAGTTTATTTCCTATAATTGACACAGTTGTTACAGTTTTGTAACATGGTAGTGACCAGTGGTTATCAGCCCATGACCTGGACAAAGTACCACTGATCAAACCAACTAAAGAATTAAAAGGATCCTTTAATACCAATGTGAAATAGAAAATAACGACGACTACTCTTGAATAATCAGTATGAAAATAATTTCAGTAAATAAAAGAAAAGGAAACGTAAGTTACAAATTGGTACATTTAACTTAACAGAGTTAACCCAGTATTATTTCTTGGCACTTTATAAGCTGTAAGATTTATATGACAAAAAGAATGAATTCACTAAAGAATAGATGATGTAGCATACAATCCCAGAAGTTAACACACCTTTTTGTTCAGCTATAATATATTTTGCTGAATGGTATTATGTTAATGACATCACGGGCTTGAGAATAGGTAGAAAAACTGTACTAATGGTGACATTCAAAGTGTGGATATTCATTCAAACTAACTCTACGCTTTTTGTTTTCAACATAATTTATATTCTTCCTAAAGGTGAAGTTCATACATTTTTATATTAATTATGTAACAATATCTTATTTAATTCAGAAACAAGAATCAAATTTCCATTTTTTTTGTTTCAAAGGGCTCTTGACTTAAATTAACTTGGACGCCCTCTTTTTTTGTGGTTGTTGGATAAATTGAGACCCATTATCATAGTAAAATAAAAAAGGGCACCCTCGCGAAACTGTATTTCACGGTAATGACTTTATGTTGTGATAAAGTCCATATAGTACAGAACAAAAGCGAGTCAACTGGTTTTTATTTTAAGTTAATTAAACAATCCGTTCTTCAACCTATAGTAATTATGCCCATTTTGCTCTGAGAACTATTTTTTACCCTCAGAAATACATGAGTGTTTACAACAGTTATATTGACTTCTGCAATTTAAGAAGTCATTTTTAAAGTTATTTTAGATTTTAAGGCATTGCTATAAATAAATAAGAGGAAAAAATTGAAATTTGGCATTTAACAGTTGTTGTAAATGTCGTAATTCTAATGCATTTGAAGAGGTTTTTCAGTTATTTCTCTACAATCTTAACCCTCCAAGATCTTCCTTTGCTAATTATTATTTATTATCTAACCCATTAAAAAATTTTAAAATGAAAAAGTACTCTGAATAAGTGTTTAATGCAAAAAATTTAATAGCTCTTCTATAAAATAAACACTTAAACGTTCATTATTTGTTTTATAATTACCGTTACCTGCTACTTGAGCTTTTCTTGAAAGTTCAATGTTTACTTAATTTGTAGACTCAATAAAAATAAAAACAGACTTTTCTATTAACTTGATATTTCTCAAATCTCTTGTTTTAATGCTGTTCAAACGGCCTTCGGTGTCCTAGAACAAAATTTAAAGAGAACTTATAATACCTAAAAAGTGTTAAGTAGTAACGAGTCTAGCATCTAAAACTCTATAATACACAAAAGCCAATACTGACAAATAGCAACTGCCAACTTATATGTTACAGACTGCTTCACAAATTACAAGCAATACTTTTACATATACATTAAATCTGCGATTTTATAACTTCAAACAATCCACAATTCTTATTCTGAATCTCACTTTGTACTTTTCATTCACTATGGCAACCAGCCATAGTTTCCTTCTTATTTCTGTCAACGACAAGGCAACGTGTTTGCAATAATTAATTGTGCATTAAATTTAACTCAACATAATTCGTTTTTATTTGATACTAACATTTAAATATTGTAAATTATGAATTGTTTTTATCATTTCGTTAAAGTAGGTCTTTCTGATATTTCCTGTTGATCGACTTTCGCTGAGTGTTAAATGTTTCATTTGCTTCTGATTTTTTAAACATTTCCTTATGTGATGGCACTTGCACTTAACTTTACAATTTATGAATAATCTTATTTTCTTTACTCTACAGTAAATCTTCAAATATTAATTTTATTCAACACTGCAGTTAAAGTGCTTTATATAAAGTTAAAGAAACGTTTCTAGATATGCTTCAAAGTGTTTAATTAAATAAATCTTTTTTTGTCAAAGTCTTAGTAAGTATTTAACTATTTTATTATTATTTATTATTATTATTATTATTTATTTTTTTATTCGAAGATGAGATTTAAATCTGCCCTCATGGGACGATAATTAAAGAAAAGTTAATGCCATTTGAGGGGAGATGTCTAATTACGACACACCGCGGGTCTTTCTTTGGGTATTTGATGGCTAGTCCTGCCTTAGGTCTGTTGGTCGTTGTCTCTCCAATCTCCTCCGTACTAGAAGCGGGTTGGCTAACTTCTTTGTTTTTAGATTCATCCATTTCGTTCATTTAATGGTTGGTTTCCCAGGTTTACGGATTTAATCTAGTTTGAGTAAATTTTCAAGTTATGGAAAAATATGTTAAATACTTGATTTGGTAATTGTTTGAGTATTGCCCGGTAATAAGGCCGAATCCAGATTCTTTATGCATCTTGCAATCTCTTTCGCCACTTCTGAAGGTGAGAAGGGTTTGATAGAGAGAGTTACTGAGCAAACAGCATCTAGGAAATTTGGAGTAGTTTCATCACCGTTATTTAGGTTGGGTTCTGAACCACTAAAAGTTTATGCGAAGTGACCGCAAAGTGTTGTGCCAACTGCAAAGACCTGACCTGACCTGACTTAGCCCAGTTACCGTCAAGTATCGTAATCTTAATGAAGATAATGGTTTGTTGGCTTCTTAAACTTTTTGGCACTTTTCGCACTCAGCAGTAGTCTTCGTTTGAAAGACTGGTTATGTATAATTCGAAGGTTGAAGCTTTCGTAAGCCTTGCGGTGTCAGTTTAAGTTGTCGTCTGTCTGTTGTAACCATTTTTATCAACAAGATTACGACTTCTTTGATATTTACGCCTTGCGCTCTTGTAAATCATCGTAGTTGTATACTTTCAAACAGATGGCCGATCTCTTTTATCTCAAATGAGGCTGTCAATAAAATTGAATGCATATTTTCCAGAAAGATAAAGTTCCTTTTTTTAATTTGAATAATCTGATATAGGCTGTTTGGTAAAGGTCCAGTGCCATTTTACTATGATAGTTAACCTCTCATTTCTATCGTGTTCTCATGACCTTATTCTCCCTGAATCGATCAGCGCATCTTTGTGTGCCAATTATTGTGATACTCCAGCATAGATTAATTCAACTCAGAGTAGTCGTGGGTCATTATCTTGTCTCAAATGAGGAAAAATAATTCAGAGATATGTAATTAGTACACGACTTTTCTCATAAATTTCGAGTAACGACCTTGTGGTGGATATCAGATCAGAATGCAGAGTTCTCACGAAGCAACGATTGAAACACATCCAAGAGTGTCTTTTATATCTAAAAAATAATAATATGGTCTATTATTTAGCGCCCGAACAAAACTTTTCAAACAAAAAGAAGTATATTTTGTTCAAACTAATCATACTTAGTCAAGTCAAAAATTTACAAATTCTTATTTTTATTATTTTCTAAAATAGTAGAAAATGAATTGATTATTATGATTATTACTAAAATTTTAAATATCATCAAACAGCGTAAGGAGGAATTTTATGTACTTTTTTAGTGTTGGCTGTGTTTGATGGTTACATTATAAAAGAAACTCATACGTTTGATGCTGTTCGTTGTTTGATACGTTGATGCCAAGTAGAAACTTGGCTCATTTCAAGTAGGTCCAGCTATATCATTGAGATTTATTTGACATTTAACTCACCTTAAATGCTCATACATTAAGTTGAGATCTAAATTTTCGAAGGAAGATACAAAACACAAGCTTGGCGATCTCTAGCGGTTATAAACTATCAAAATAAGCGACACTCCGCGCCATACCGATCAAAAAAATGTAGCTGAGGAAACAAAATTTGGATCATTCTTTTATATACTGATCAGGCAATATATGCCTAGTAACAACCTCTGCTTGGGGGGAAGATGACGATACCTGTTAAGAGGTATACAGGGTGAGTCTTAAATAATGTACCTTGGTTTATGAGACAAATCATGAAGATGGGTAGATCACAGAATTGCAAAAAATTTCTACCTCAAAAAAAGTTTTGCATTAAAATTTTAGTTCACCTCAATTATTCACCAAACTTTAACCGGTCCGGTCAGTCTTGTCGCTTACTATTAAATAATACACGCTAAATAATAGCAGATGTTTGTCATTTTAAAAATGCTGTAATAAAATACGAGTGTTTATTGAAGGTCATCTCTTTGTAATTAAGTATCAGAGAAATAAAGGCATTTAAATTATGTTCTAAAACATCTGTTTACGTAAGTAAATATTTGCCGTGTTTTCGAGAATTTTTCGTAAAATAATCTTTGTTACAATAATGAATGGTCCATCCATTCGTAATAAATAATAACAAATAATTATAAGAATGTTTGTAAATTTGCAAAAACAGAATCGCTGATTATCTGTAAACATTATTGATAATATACAGTATTAAGATGTAAGAGTGTAAAACACTTAATTAAGCTAAAAGGTACTTTTATTGATGACATTATATGGGTTAATACGAGATACACAAAAGTTAATGGTTACTATACTATTTTATAATAAATTCTTTAAAACAAATAGTGGTTAAATAACAAAGATTCTGATAGCCCGTTATAGAATGGTGACCGTGAACTCGACAAAAGTACAAACACAAATTTTCTAGTAGTGTCATTAAACCCAAAAATAACAAAATACTTCAATGGGGGGAGGCTCCCCTATATTTTGTAGAAAACAATCCGTCAAATGCAGATTCCTTAGCAGATTCAGCATTCACGACGGGGTAATAGAATACATCTGACCTTACAGAACAATGCACAATATGTTCATTATCATTAGTTTTGATTCTATTATAATTCGTTAATAAATATTTAATGAAGGTTAAAAACGTCCCCGTATCTATCATGATCTATTTTATTTTGTAATTATTGGCCATCCCGCTATTCTAATAATATTATTGTAATCGTAAATCCATTGTTACATGTTAATTACTTTATAACTGACTTTATCTTAAACAATATTTGTAGTATAAGTACCACAGTTTCAATTCCAATAAATACACATTTGCTAATATTCAAATTCTTTAAAACAATATGAAAATAGTAATTATTTAATAGAAATTCTACATAATATCCCGTTATAAAATTGTGACCGTGAACTTAAAGAACAAAAAGTACAAAGACATAAATTTGCTTGTAGCATCATTCAACCTTAACATAACAATAACAACTCCGATCTTTTAAGTTGCAGATAAAACAGATCGAATTTCAGTTTTTAAAAACAAGACTGCCTTCCGTAACTAAATCAGTTACGCATATCAGGACCGGATCCAAAATTCAATGAAACTTTAAAATTCATTTTCTGGAAAACTATTCGTTTTTAACCTATACTTGAAAAATAGCTCTACTGCCTCCCTTCTACCTAACATTTAAAGATGAAGTTGATGACTGATGAAATTGAAATTATGAAATTTCAATAATTATTTGTGACAAAATGTATATTATTTAGTACAGCTTTTCGCTAGAAGATAGCAGTAGTGGGCAAAACGCTATGTATGTCTGAATAGATCCACGCGTCCTGCTTCCTTGGCTGTAGTAGTTGATATATCTTTTTCGTATAAATTCGAAATTTTACTGTTTATATATGTGAATATGGTATAATTTGTATAATTTGTATCTGAAAAAATTAAATTATTTGTGCCTCATTGGAACAGTGTACTGACGCTAACAAACGACACACATTTTCATTGTTTTTGCTAAACACTAGTTCCTTCTTGGAGCCGCATTTTTCTGTTTTCTGGTTTTCGTTTTTAAATAATTCTAGGTAAATTTGTTTTACTAAATTCGACTTCGTGATCGAATAAAATTAAATTTAAATTGTTATTAAAACATTAAAATATCTTCTAAAACGAATAGTTTGTTCCATAAAGAGCAACTGGTGGAGTCTTAAACAAAACAAGTGAGTGGTGTTTGAACTCTAGAGACATGGCATTATATATCCTCGGTAGATTTACTGGAAAGGAACCTTTAGTTAGATTCTGCTGGTGTGGCGGTATCGTTATTTTACCCCTAAAATCTAAAGAGAAATTAAGTCAGCTTCAGATGAAATAATTTTTAAAACATTCCCATTTTTAATACAAATTTTACAAAACAATTACAAACGAAATAAATTGATCTATTTGTGTTGCTTATTATTAGTGTTTCGCTTTCAAAGAGAACAGCAATGTTACAAACAAAACTTGTCCCTAATGCAATAATAACGTATTGTATGAATCTGAAGGCTCCATTTCTTTCTATCGCCTCACCATTTATAATTCATTTTCAATACACAGACTATAAAATCACAAACAAAATGTAATGTGATACCGTCAATGCCTATACTTAAAAGTTCAAATATTGTTTTTAAACCTACTGTTTAGTTTGTTAAACAAGGTATTTGACTTTATATGTGAGGTAGGTCGCGACACGTTGCGTCAGTTCCCAAAACTTAACATTTTAATAATTGTTTTTCGATTTGCGTAAAATCAAAAATAGCATACAGATGCTTTGTTCTTGTTGACGAGTACTATCACGCGTTAGATTTATGCCTATGCAACCTGAAACACCCTGTATAAAGAATCTAATGTACAAATAATATGCAACCCACATAGCACTAATATATTTCATTCGTCTAACATACTTATGTGAAAAATTGTTCACATGTCCATTCCGCTGATAAAACATGATATAAAAGTAACTACATCAACACAAAATTAAAAAAAAACATGCAAACCCCCAGAAATCTTGTGCCTAATGGAATTGCATTATCTAAAGGTTATCATTCCATTTAATTAACCACGTCGTAGCTTTAATTAAATTGCGGGTATACTTTTAATTGGGTAATGTGATCATTTTTTACTGTTACAGGTTTAATTTATTGTGTCCATTGGCGTGTAAGCACTTGAATTATTTTAAAAGGTTTTTTCTTTCTTTAATATAAATCATCATTTTTAAATTCCTACATAGCAACAAGTAACGATGTTACCGTGGGCACGCTTATGCACTTTTCTTGTCTCTTGCAAAAAGTTTTTAATAGAAGAAACAAGACGAGAAGTTTCAGATTATTCACAGAAAAAAAAATTGGTACACGCTTATTCACTGTTTAAGTATGAAATATTGACCCAATGTGTAATATAAGGCGAATTTATTGTTCTGACATATACTACGTATGTAGTTTATCCTTAAATGGATAGAACATGGATTATCCATTATGCTAAAACTGCAAAAAAAAAACTCAAAAGACTAATTTAATTTTAATTAACGTTAGAAAATCTAATTTACTAAGTCCCCACTCAGTTTTCACACATATTTTTTACACCTGTACGAATAATTAAACAAAACGAAAGTTACTCCATTGTTTAGTTTATGGTGCATTTCAACGCTCCATAGCAAGTATGTTAGATCCTTAGGTGATTACTCTTTTATATTTTTATGAATTTATGATCATCCTGTCGAAAAACGGAGGAAGTTAGAATTCCAGAAAAGAACTGAAAGAAAGCTAGAAACACCCGGAAGAAGAATAAAAATAATCGTTTACAGCAGACTGAAATTTTAATGGAAAGCGTGTCTTGCAGACATTCAAAGATTTCTTTGTGTAAAATGAAACTGCACAAGTGTGAACATAAACAAGGAATAGTGTTGTATGCATGTACAAAAAAACAACTATTTATTTAATTTATTCACCTACAAAATCTTGTAACTGTAAGTTGTCAGCATATAAATTGTAGCAAAAAACTCCTAAAGCTTCTTTTATCCTTATTAGATATTCAAAAGTATCTCGAAAGGTACTTATGTAGTATATAAAGTTTTAAGAGGCTGCCTCCGAGAAACTGAAATACATTTGCCTAGAATAGAAACAGAAAAAATTGAGTTGTCCAATTTGCTTGCTTATCCAAGCTGCGTGCTTGGATTTAAGGTGGCGCATAGAAGAGAGTTATTCTCCTAGACTAGTAGGTTTTGAAAATGTATAATATGTTATGCTTATCTTTAGGATGAAGGTAATTAACGGTCATTTACAAAAAAAAATTCTCACCACTAGTCGTATGTATTATGTCAAAGACTAAAAACCACATATACCATGGTGTAGCTCTCGTTGGGGCGCTGCAAATGACATATAACACTGCCTAGTTTGGAGCGACTTCGTCGAAATAGACAAAAAAAAAGATTTTGTTGTAGTTTTGTACTATACATTTTGTACTGGACCTCCCAGGCGATTCTGAAGATATACAGCTTATAGTGGCAAACATTCTGAATCCATAAAAGAAATATTTAAAATCACCAGGAGGTTCTATTTTTTTTAGTAGTTTTCTGGCGCGTATATTATTAATTCGTGGCGTAGAGTTTATGACATTTAGAAATCAAGATGTGTCAGGTAAATCTAAAAAGCAAATTGACAACAAAAATCGCTACAAGTATGTAAAAATGCAGTCCATGTTTTACGGTTGCTCTTATACGATTGGTCTACTAACATTTCATACTGCTCACGTTAAGGACATAGGGGCGGCAATTGCGAATATAGGAGTTCTACAACAATAGAATACAATACAATAATAAAGTCAAGGAAACAGAGTAAAAATAATGCAAAATTTTGTAGTTTAGTCGAGGCAAACCTTTTTAAGAAGATTTGGAGAGGTTCACAATAGTTATTCTTGCTAACGTACCGAGAGAATAAATATCGCCGAAGCCGTTTACGAGCGAGGCAGGACAATCTCGAGGAAGCTAAAGAATCTCGCGGACAAGGTATACACAGCAGTTTATGTGCAACCGTAAAAAATATGTAATTACAAATTCCATCGCTTTTAAAAACCTACAGTTTAATTAATTTTACAATATTTGTTGAATTTATTTTAAAAAACTTACTAAGGGTAACAGACATTAAAGTGCAATGGAGTCCCTTACTCTTAGAAACTGTCTCTTGTATGGGGTACGCGAAAGTGTCCAATTCGCGTACGGTTGCACATAAAATAATAATTTATTCAACTTTCAAAGGTGCTTAAATTATATTAATGAAAAATTAAATTATATAATTAACTTGGTTTAATAATTTTGACACTTAAGAAAATTAAATTACATGTAATTGGTACATTGAAGTGGTGTAAGAAGATTGTTTTACTATTAAAATGTTATTAGGAAGGTAGACAATCTCCTTATCCAAACACATAAATAGATACATTTAAAAACTTTAAATCAGATTATGGGGGTTAACTATCTAGAGAATAAAAGGGATTTCTTAACTGACAATCATGTCGGAACGTATTCTAGTGGAACGTATTCATCTTTCTGAATAACATATTTCTTAGCACAAACAGAACAAAATAAATTTGAACTAAATCACAACCAGTATAGAATTTCGACTCTAAATTATCTCCTAATCAAGTCGTAATAGGGAATATTACATATAAATGAGATAAACATTCTAAAATTTTTCAATTTTAATTCTGTCAAGTGTGCCATGAATCATCTAAAACACTCCCTTTTCTGTCCCAAAACAAATAAAGAATACTGTTATGTTACGGTTTCTTTCTGCAGATTTTTTTTGTACGTCCTTTAACACTTAGAAATCAGTTTTTTCGACCTAAGTCATTTTTCCAAATGTCAGGTGGGTGGCATGTTACGTCAGTAAAAAACTAGATTCTTTTAAGAATCATACTTATTTTTATTTAATAATGTGATTACTAATGAAACTTAAAATAACTGATATTTTATAGATTGATGATTTTGAATGGCTATAACGTTTAACATTCAAAATAAAATTGTTATAACGATTCGTTAGTACATTAATAAAATAACCTTAACAGCATGAACTTTACCAATTCAAACCAATGAATAAAAATCATGGCAATATAATTTGAATACAATCCAATGGAAATGCAAGTTAATAGGAAAAGATGCCACATCGTCGAAACAAATCGAAACTAAAATATGAGAGGCGAAACCATACAAAAGATCAGATAACTAAACTAATGTTTATCTATTTAAAATAACTAATCTTATGTTGATTAAGCCAAAACGAGCGTAAATGTTTTGGTTAAAAAAGAGAAATGACATGTAACACCAATGAAGACTTAATTTTGTTAACACCGTTAACAAAATCTATACCTGTTATGAACAATCATCAAACATAAAAGAGAACGGTAAGTATCGGAGCATGAAGGATGAATCTACACTATTTTACTTTATTTAAGCTAGAAAATAATTCAAAAATGTGATCTACGTAACGAGCCACCCTCTTACTATTGAGAAAAAATAACTAGTCGAAAAAAATTATTTCTTGACGTTAAAGGACGTCCAAACGTTAATTTTTTGAACAAAATTGTAGAACAGTATTTCTCTTTTGTTATTGAAGCTGAAAAGGAAACGTTTTAGGTGATTTATGGGACACTAGACGTAGAAATAAAATTTAACAAAATTACTCAGCCTGCCAAAAATGATAATTGGGACATATTGGACTCACAATTTATTAGTCTTGAATCGAAGTCATTAGAAATATCCTTGGGTGTCTATAATATAGGGTATCTTATTTAAAAATAGGAAATTGAAGCTACTATTGGTGAAACCAAAAATGATAGAGAGTTGTCACTCATGACAAAAAATGCACATAGACGTCTTATACGTGCTCTAAAAGGTTTTAAAGATTTAGCGGGGGGGGGGAGCGCTTTATTAAAACACCCGGTATAAACGAAAGATAAAATAGGTAAGGTTTTTCCATTAATCATTTAAATGCTTTTAATCAAATATTAATTTAAATTTTACTTTTACTTAAGTTTTTTCAGCTATAAGTTAAATTACAGCTAAAAATCTTTCTTTGTTGTCTTGAAATCTACATATTATTGCATGAGAGGATACTAAAAACTTAGTTAAACCTAAGTTAAATATGTAACGAAGTTACTGAATTTTATTAATTATTTTGGGTGTAAGAGAATAAAAATGCTTATCGACTATTGCAATCAGTCGCCGTCATTCATTCAGATAAGACGCCGACTCAAGCAAAAGGGCACGAGTCCGTTTCCTAACCGTTTATTTGGCGTGCGCCGCTCCGTCTTACTCCTTCTATTTCCCCCACGCTTCAAGAGCACATATATAAGGAGATGTAAGAGCCGATTTAGACAGTTCCATCCTGGAACTGGAATCCTCCCGGAACAACCAGCCAGCCGACCCAGAAAGAGCAGCCAACCGAGCCACAAGGATTACTAGAGTAAGGACTCTTGACCGTACTGATCCCTTTCCGCCCCGATTTCATCCTGCTTCCACCCGCTTTACCGTACCTTACCCGAGACCTTGCTATGTGTATGCCTGGGGGTCTCATTCTAAATCCACCCTCTTGCCTGTACCTTACCCGAGACCTTGCTGTGTGTATGCATGGGGGTCTTATCCGAACTTGCACCCCTACCGCAATCCCTAGACTTTTATACCCTCCCGTTTACCGACTTTAGCGCACCCGCACGTTGATTTTGGAGTACGCAGAGTAGCGTAGAGTAATAGTTAGGGGTTAAGTTTAATGTTTGCTTTGGTAGTATTTATTATTAATAAAACCATTCGATTAATATTGTGTTTTATTTACCAGTATTTGACACCCTCTTTGTGAGAGCTTTCGAACAGATAGAGTGGACAGGGCCGACATCAGCAACCACAGCAGTTCCCTGGATTACCTTTTCTCCACTAGCAGTTACCCGGATCCGTGGAGTATACCACGATAAAATAACTGGCGCCCGAGAGTTACCGCCGATCACCGAAAACCACCCTGCGCCTCTTCGTAAGCAAGTCCCTTTACAAATAAGGCGCCCGATCAGAGATGCCTACCGAGACAAACCCCGGGGCCCCCCTTACACATAAACTAAAAAAAATCGTTTTGGCTTTGTGATCAATTCTACACAAGAAAATCAACAGAAATAGGTACTTGTTCAAAACCTCCTTGGAATCTTCCCTAATTTTTAACTAACTAATTGCAAAAATCTCAGAAATGCTGTAGCTGTAATTAAGTTGAATTTTCGATTAATTGCTTTATCAGTTTTTCACTAGTACCGATTTATTAGCACTGGGTCCGTATTCTTGAGTTTCGCATAACAAGTCTCGCATACGAGATGCCGTAATTTTGACGTCATAAGATGCGTTGATAAGAGATCAATATTTTTTCTGACTTTCAAAATATTATGTGAAATGTAAAATAAAATTAAAAATGACAATCCAACTCGAAAATTTTTAACCAATCAAATTACAGAATCTTTCAAATTGGAACCAATGAAATTAGTTTTATAATGAAAAATCCACTAGTGGCTTTTTCATAGTGAAAAAATTTAAGTCAAAATGAAATGTCAAATTTAATTAAATTAATATTAACTACACACGCTAAATAAAAATTTGCTCGATGGATTGTCAAGCCGAATACAACTCGTGGTCTAAACTCATTTTCATATATAATATAACAAGTGGTCTAATTTTTTCTGGCAAAATTTATCATTTAAGACATTCGTAGCTTTTGCTTTTGGAAAATTACACTCGTCTCCTGCGTCGACTCGTGTAGTTTTCGTTGCGAAAGCTACTCATATCTGAAATGACAAATTTTGTCGGAAAAAATTATACCACTTGTTATATTATATATGAAAATGCTGATCTGGAATTGTCTTATTATACATATCTAAATAAAATAAAACTGCCAGTAACTTTTTTTCTGTTTGTAATTTAAGCATTTTCAATAATAAATAAGATCAATAAAACACTGTATTTCAAGTTGTAGCTACACAAAATGTTTGCTCTTTGCTGACCTTTAAAATCCATCCCTAAGAATTAGCATTCCATAAATAAATTTGGTAGAGAACTCGAAAATGAAATTCCCAAAAAGATGACTAATAATTATTTAAACTGCCATCAATTTGCTATTCGACCACACTGTTTTGTTAAGCCTAGAAGAATGGTTTGAAGGTCAAAAAAATGAAAAATTATAGTATAAAAGGAATTGCTGATCACTAACAAAGGCAAAATTTTCCTGCTACAGCTGTTATTAATCTATCAAAATGCTCAAGTTGGTAGATTAATCTTCATTGTACTAAAGCGTGGTATAACAGAATTTCACACATGATAAATGTTAAGATGCGTTCGCGACCTTTTTCCCATTTTATTTTTATATTCGTTTGACTAAAGTAGTTCATTTGTATGCCATACGAAGTGTAGAGAAATATGTAATTCTATATATATATATATATATTCGTACGATCAGCTCATTTCTTCTCGCTATCATAAAAAGTACGTAAGAAGTTGCATCATTCAATAATGCAAATGCAACACAAACTATCTAGCTGAGGCAGTAACGATTTCCAGCTGAATTGGGTCAGTTTGGAATTTTGATAGTTTATTATTAATAAACCAGCAGAATCTTTACTGGTGGAAATCATGCTTTTATTCTGTGTATAATTTAATTTAAAAAAAGGAAGACAAAAAAATTAAATTTATCTGTTTGTATTCCACCCACTTCTTGTAGTTCAAATTCAGGGTATATCAACAATGAAAATGGGAAAGTAATGTAAATAAGTAATAAGCTTCGGGTAGGATAACCTGCTGGAATTATCGTAAAACATTCTGTGTATATTTCCCAAGGTATTACAATTTTAATGTTGCCCTAAAGGTTTCATTAACAAAATTAACTTGATAATTTGATTACCAAGTGAAATTAAATCTAGCTGCCTTAAGTATTTAGGATTATTCAATTTATGGATTTATCTAAAGACAATTTAGAAAATATAGGTGTTAGGTAAAGCGTCCGTTTAGTATAATGGGATCAGATCTAATAATACAAGAAAAACTTATTAAAACAACATTCTCATCAACAGTTTTAAATGAATATACTATTAAGTATCAGTCTCGAAATGAGTGTTCTGAAGACCATAATTGCAACTCGACGAGTTCTGTACAACCTTTATTAGATGATGTATATTGATTGTGAAATCGTTTCTATGTGTACATACATAGTGATGCACGATTTCGTCCGAAACGAAGGCAGCGGAAGTGCTAAGCCTAAAAGTTGTATATAATTAGAAAACGAACAAGATCTTTAAATAGTCAATTTGGCGAATCAGCAAACTAACATCTGCCGGATGTAGCCAAGCAAATGTAAGCGACCACCTGCGCGAGATAGAACTCCATATGCAAGAATAACGCTTAGCAGAGTTAAGCAATGGCATGTTCAGTCCGCGTAGACAATACTAGCGTAGACATGGTCAACGCAAGGTTCTGCATTTAGTCTACACACAAGAGTGGGGCAGAAAGCCTGACCTTGCCCGCACGACCCGGAGTCGTACACGTAGGTTGCCGAAAATTATTGTATTATTGTCGCAGACAAAGCTGCAGTTGCAGTTCAATTATTATAAATGTTCTCCAAGGTTGTACACACATCTCTAATCTCGTACAAGCTTACTGCTAAAAGTAGCCTAGCGCACAGCTGCACTAAACACCTGCATCCTATCTGTTAGAAAGAGAGCTACTTGCGCACGTGTGACTTTAAACAAGCGCTACAAATTCGCCAACATTACGATCTCCCACTCGCCTACTTCTCCTGATCCTGCGTTTACTAATCCAATATAAATCGAGGTTTTGCTCTAAGAGAACTTAGTTCCTTCGGGAGCTGACCACCACCATATTACGATGATGCATCTGTTTAGAATGTTTAAAACCTTTGGAAGTAATTGGTATTTTTTTGTTTAAGTACATCTCTATAGCTACAAAATATTATACATATTAGAGCATGACTGATAGGGGGATTATTGTGCTGGCATACTGGTTACTAGAGGGCTGGAATACTGGAGGCCAAGGTTACTACACCTTCTACAAGAACTCCAAACTACTGCCGTTTTGTTTCCGTTGGGGTTCGCCCAGCTCTCTTGGGCATTATTCACAACCTTTTTCCAGCTGGCGTATGTTTCTCACTATGACTAGGCTAGTCTTAGGGTTCCCATCCCTTAGTTTGGGGATGGTCTCAGAACAAGGCTGGACTCCAGAACGCGAGTGTAACTAGCAAGGTTTTAGCCTAGTAGTGCATGATATCCCCCCCCCTGATATTCTTGAGGAAATCGTTTTTCCAGGTGCTTTCCCTGGTGTAGTCAAAACTAGTAGATCGGATACAGTGAAAACTACTCTACTAAGATTGGTGAATTTAGCCATCGCTATAGTCGTGAGGTTACCCCGAGGGATTACCTTAGAATGGGAACTGCCTAACCGGCTAGCTCGCGTTGTTAGCTGTACATAAGTACAGCTAGTACTTCTGTAGTGTATTAAAATTTATTACACGAAACATTAACCTTAAACTGACTAAATGCTTGGGTCCGGCAAACGTATGCTTTAAGATAACAGCCGCCGTTTGAACTCAGCACAAGTAATAATAGAAACAAAAGACACAGGGTACAAAAGAAATAGAAAGAGATTTATTCAAAAGAACACAAATATGAACAGTAAGGATTAATATCAAAATGAATATTCAAGATAAAACAAAAAGCAGTTACAGATCACACAAAACATTAATTTGCAAATAACCCCTCCTATCAATATAAAATAATTTGGTGAAATCAATGATTTTTATACAGTTCTTAATATTATTGTTACCCACAGAATGAAGGTTGCTAATTGGGAAACGGTAACAACTTTTAACCGCAGTTAAATTTGTCAGCTGCCAGCTAACTAGCGCGAGATCGTGGATCTCACAGGAGGTTTTCTGTAATGGGCGCCAAGAATCGTCTAAAATAGCTCCGGTATTTGCCGACAAAATCTGAAAAGAACAACGCATTTGCGCCAGATAACACACATACGAATAATGAGTCATCAAGTATGATACACAGTGCTTTATTATCAATTAAAACAAATTAACAGTTAAATCAATTAAAGTGCAATATTTTTAATCGAGGTGAAATAGCATTGACAAAAATTATACGCAAGTTATTTATTTTCATATATACATTTGAACGGGGTGAGAATTCATGCAAGCAGGACTAATTACTCTAAACCTGACTAAAACTCAAGTCTCAAAACAAAATAATCAAAAGGGCACAGTAAAATTAACGCGATTACTAGCACCAATCAGATCATTAACCCCAATAGTGAGTTGTTTAACTATTACGGGGCAAAGTTATATGTATTGTATTCACTCGCAAACATTCCTAATAAAGTAAATTGCTATTATAATATATATGAAATAAATACATATATCTAAGTATTACACGCACACTAGGGAAAAACCGTTTAACACAGAAAATACAAATATGCAGTAATGTTTTATTTACAATAAAAGTTACCAAACGTTACAGATGTCATAAATAATTGCTGCAATATAAGTGACTCACGATACAGGTGTGTGTTCTTTCAATCTGAATAGGAACACCACCAACCAGGTTGAACGTAGCGTGATCCAAGGAGACAACCAGCAACCAAGTAACTGTACGTAGGAAAGACGCTCAGCGTAAAAGACTTTTAACAACCGAAATATACAACGAAGAGTGTATGAAGTTAAGGTAAAATAAGCAGAAAAATATAAAAAGGTATGTAAAAGCAAAATCAATTACCAGAATGCACCTAACAAACATTGAGATAATAAGTACCTTAGAAGGAAGGCGACCTTGTGATCAAGTTATACCGCTTCCAAATCCGGCTACCGGCGATTAAATATCGAGTCCTGTCGAAGAATTACAGTATAAGAGACTGAACGTAAAGAAAAGTTAAAAACTACGAACCTACAAGAACGTGCTCCTAACCTCAAAAAGAACTAGTGGTAAATCCCGTATGGTACCAAGAAAACTTGAAAATCATCACCAAAAACTAATTATAAAGCTGCATAAATGCAATTCCCATTTCACAACTTAAAGGGAAAATCAATTTAACGGCGATGCCACTAAAATATTATTTTAAAGAAGTAGCTTTACGAACGAACGGAACGAAGTGTCATTCGTATTACCAACAGGAAGTTAATTAACCAAAAAAGCAACTAAACGGGGAGAGAATACGAAAATCCCTAACGCTATACAATATACCTAACACAAAGGCATAGCTATAGAGGGTGCTACGAAATTAGCACGTAACACTATAATTACGCATAATCAAATTAACAAATTAATTACAGATATTAACAGAAGTGAATATTAGAATGTCACTTACGATCTCTGCAGAAAAGGTGATTTGTTTACAAATGGCAACTGCGCCTTTAATATACATGAAACAACAAAACAATAATAAAGTTATTCTGTTACATACCCTAAAAAGAATGAAGAAAGAAAATGTTTATAAATACAGTTATAGATGGTAATTCTGTGTTGGAAAATGTTATGGTTTTTGTCTTCTTTCTGTTGTTGTTGGTATTACTCTAATATTTTCAGTTGCAGCTTCAATGGTAGCTTGGTTGGTGGACAACAATGCCCAACGTTTTGGGAGGTATTTTGCCAATAAGGTAAAAACGTAGCTAAAGACAGAGAAGAAAGAAAAAACCTAGAAAGAAATTCTGCATAAATTAACAGTTTACCAACGTAAACTACATAAGGCCTGCTGGAAAAAGATATTTTCGTCGGCTTTAAAACCATAGAGGAACAAACGATAGATTATTACCTCTTGAAAATATATCGTTGAAAGGTATTCCTTGTTGTATCGATTCAGACCAACAAGTTGGATTCTTGCGACGCTAACAATCACCACTGTGAAACAACTGATCAGGAATTATTGTGCACTTTATCCATCTATAAACTCATAAAGAGAGAAAATTTCCTAAAACTGCACATAATAAAGCACATACTACTTGCAAGATAACTTACAACTGACTTCAAAAAAGTGGTTATCTTATTAAAAGTTTCTAGAAAAAAGTGATAAAGACGAATTTACCAATGAGGAAGCTTGAACAGAAACATCACCAAATAAGGAATAACTAACAAAAAAAAATTATATTAACACAATGAGAAAAAGCCTTTTAAGAAGAAGAATTTTAGGTTAAACATTAAACTGAAATTGAACTACGGATAACCCTTTTAAAAATTGTAACAGCCTTTAAGGAGAGTACATACATAATACGACACTTAGTCTTTTACACCAAGACAACCTCACCTCCAGGTTAGTATAACGCCGGGTCTCTACTTTGAGGTAAAGTGGTACAGGTCCCAGTTGAAGGCTAACCAAGCCTTTATTATGGTAGGTTGGAGAGGCAATGCTGGACTAACGGTAAAGGGACGATGGATCCCGACGGATGAGCACGTTAGTTGCTCCGGCACTAGCCTGGAGAGTAAGTAGAGGGTAGATAGGCAATCTCGTTTCCACCAGTAAGGACAGGCAGCAAGTAGTCAAAGTAAGACCGCGCTAATTCAGCATATCCCAATTCGTTGACACCATAGAGGACCGTGGCCATAAGCCATAAGCCAACGCAGGTGGGTCACGTAAAAAAATCTTGAGAAAACAAAACCCCTTGTCCAGTATGCTTGGTTTGCACAATTAGTTAGCCCTGGTTTAGCCTCTACCAAACCCAAGTAAACTTATCTAGCAGGTACCGCATGGAAGTGAGTTTGTTTCGGACGTAAAAGGGTGTATATGTCGCACCTACCGTCCATTTTAAGGTATCAGTTGGTATATGTAGCTATAATAGGATACCAGTACTAAGTTAGACTAGTGTACGCCAGATCCAATGCCAAGCCCTAACCGAAGAAGGCCTCCTGAACCCAGGAGACCAATCTTCGAGACTCCGATCGGCCAAGCTAACCAACCGCGGATATAGAGTTAAGGCCCTACAGGAGCCCAAGGAATGTAGGTAATATGAAATGATTCATAAGGTACGTACCTAGCTTTCTACCCATATTTACCCCCCATATTTACGAGAAATTGCCGATAATGGCGACAGCGGCTTACAGGCGCTCAACCTCAACAATAAAAATAGTAAAAATCACTTCCCCTCTCCTCCCCAATCAAAAACCTTCGTGTCTAAAAAAGACAGTCTAAGCATTTGACTACTAAATGAAGTTGTAGAAACTTTTTAGCAACCAATACGATTTGAATAAATTCCTTAAATTCCACAATTTCGCTTGGATTGGTTAAATTGCGTTACTCGAGTGCTTTTTGTCTTTAAACACTGTACTATAAGCTCTAAGTAGTATCCATTTATAAGTGTTACCTACTGAGACAAAATTTGTGAAGTGGGACACATTTAACAGTGTTAATATCAATGTTCTGTCATTTAATTGGTTTTATAAAATTTTTGATTTTTAAAAGTTATATTAACATTATCAACCATGATATTCTTATAAACAATAAGGGATTATTGAATTCTTATTACAAATTATTCCCTTATGCAAAGATTTGCAAAAAATTTTGATTTCAATGTTTTAGTAGGTTAGAAAAATGAATTTTTCTTAAATCTGGCAGTACATATGAGCTTTTGTGATTGGCAAATATTGAGTTTTTTCTCATCATGCCGTATTTATCGAATACTGTATTTCATCCAACATACTGCATTTATTACCTGTAGGTACCTACAAATTTTGTTTAATACAATAATACTAGACAATTTCTCGCGCCGAAGTGTCCCTGCGCTGAAGTGTCCTCGCGCCGAAGTGTCCGAAACGGACGCGCCGAAATGGCCGCGCCCAAACGGCCGCGCCCAAATGTCCGGCTCCGAAAATTGTTATTTGTCTGAAGTTGCAAAATTAAAATGGCTTCAGAAAATCTGAATGCTGAACCTAAATTGAATGTTTAATTTAAAACTTTTTTCAAAAAGAAAATTATTTAACATTAACAAACAATTCCTTTTTAATTACATTCTTACTAGCCTTGGTAGTGTAATGCCTGGCGTGCCGGACTTTCACCCAAGCGGCCCGTGATCGACTCCCGGCGCCGGCAGATCTGGTTAAGGTTTTCTGCAGTTTTCCTTAGCTGTGACACAAATGTGGGATTTGCGCTGTTCCATCTGTAAGTCGGCTGCAGCCGCACATTGGGCCTACATAATAATAATAATCGCCCTCTCCCTCCCGCACAAGCTTATAGCTTCTGGGGCCTTGGTTTAGGTTATGGGTTGTAGTAGTTATTATTATTATTACTCTTGGACAAAAATGCATTTAAAGGAAATAATTGAAAATATAATTTCAAACAAAAACGTAATACCTCGACTGCAGTTGATAATCAAAACTTCTATAAATAATGAAAACAAGACTTTATTTTCAGCAGAATAAAAAAAAATAATAAATTGAAACTTGCGTATTGTCACTTTCACAGACCCAGTATGATATCTATAAAAAAATAATGATCTCATAGAGACTAAAAAGCCAATATGAAAGAGAGTGACTCTCGAAGCTACAATATACTATTTAGTTATAGTAAGCGTTAAATCTCACAAACGATGTAACACTTTTTCGTTTCTGGTAATCTTTTCTAACTAAAGGTTTTTCGTTTTCTTGCCTTTTCTAAATTGCTATCATGAATTCCCGACAGTTAGGATTTAAGGAGCTTTCAGTTTTATTAAAGCAACCGAACTAGTAACCACCATTAAAAGTGAAATTAAGAGTTAAATTATTAATTAATGTAATTAATAACATGCTTTCAAAAAGCAAGTGAATCAATTTATTCTAGAGGCAATCTTTTTTAGATTCTCTGTTAATATTGAACATTACCCGACAATAATCTAATATATTTTGTTAATAAATTGCGTTACTGAGCTAAAACACAGTTGTTTTGAAGTAAAACCCTGCTACTTTTAAGCTACATAACTAAACAAATTTCATTTTACAGCTCATAAAATTCGTACTCATGTACCGCTCTCATCAGTCATCCAGCTAGATTTTGAAAACATGTTCCTTTAAACAAGTAACATTGTTGTACCTCTCTTCCATAGTGTCTGTCCTGTTGGAGCGAATAAATCCTCCTTAATTTATTCATACAAAAAATAAACACAATACACAAAAAATGTAAATGTGTTTTAAATTAAACTCTAGAGAGGCGAATTTAATTTGTTTTCATACGTCCTAAGTCATTCTTAAGATGCATATCAATGATGGGTTAAATTTTTGTAGGTCCTTTTAATTTGGCAATTTAATGTATATTAAGGAAAATTATGAAATAAGATTCTATCTGGAACTGTCGGATTTTTCATTAAGCTGTTTAAATCGAGTATTAATTTCCAACATATATGGTCTATGATCAGGGATTAAGTCTTGAACCAGTATGGAGAGACAAGACAAGTCATTCCTCATTCCAGTCAGGGCCCCTTGACCTGGTCCATGGAAAATAGTGTTACCAGGTAGTAGGTCGGTATAAAAAATGTAGGCTCTAAACATTACTGGTAAGCTCGGACCCATTGGCGCGGGCGATCGCGGAGAAAATATTAGGAGTTTTCTCGGTCCGATAAGAGGTTTATAGCAAGTTTATCGCGTTTATAACAATAATTAATTATTTTATTAAAGGAATTATACGAACTGCAAGGGATTTGAACCGTGGTTTCTAGTCTGAAATCCAGCCATTCATCCACGGAGCCATGCTTTGTTGTCGTTTGCTTATTTAATGAATGTCTTTTATCATCCTTTTTTGTTTGGTTCTTTAATTTATTTATTATTACTAATTATTGCACATTCACTTATTAATTGATTAATGCTAATTAATCAACAATTAATATTAATTCATTTACGCACGCTGTTTGTGGAATCAAAAATCTCAGTTTTTCTCTAAATATATCCCTCTCCAAAAATAATGTGTGGTGGGGGCCTAGTTCGAGAGATGTCCCTCTCGTTGTCCCCTTACCGCTACCTCCAGCAGATGGTTCGGGACTATTTAAATATAGTCTTAAAGACTTGCACTTTTTTTGATAATGCCTGTTAAACAGTAGAAATGTTTCATTATCGACTACTCTCGAGGAAAAAAACTGAACCACTTGAAAACGCACCAAAAATACAAAAAATCCAAACTGTCATATCTTGGCGAATGAACCTTTGCGTGATTAAAAGTTTGAAGTCTCTAGTTTAAGATCGTGTAAGCGAATGTACGTTTAAGCCTTTCCGCCCCCCCCCCAAGAATAAAGTTCTCAAATCTTCGAGTGCCTACGATGATTTGGCGCGAAGTTATGAATTTTTGAAATTTACCATGCAGAAAGACTTAAACGTAATATTCGCTCACACAACCTTAAACTAGACACTTCAATCAACTTTTTGCACGCAAAGGTTCATCCATTTTCGTTCAAAATCCGACGGTTTGGAATTTTGGTATTTTTGATGCGTTTTCAAGTGGTATATTTTTTCCTAGAGAGTATAAATCTGTGACTTCAATACAGTAGTTTCACATTTATTGAAATCAAATTTTAACGTTATAGTACACTTTCTAGAGGCCAAATTCGGCAAACCTTTTAATTAACCGTTTTACATACTGCCACAATCTATGAAACTTCTAAAAAGTTTTGTATTTATATAAAAAAAGAATACTTTTAAACACTTTCTTTTAACGATTTTAGTAAATCTAGAATTTTTATAAAGGGCCAAGGGTTAAAAACCTCGAAATGAAAAATATACCGTTTCGGGAACGTAATAATATTTATTCAATGGCGCGCTCTGAAAATTATATTCAACAGCAAATCGAAAGATAAAAACGCGACAAAATGGATATTTCAGTTCTCCCGGGAGTATGGGGCAACTTTTATAAAAGCTAATGTAAAACAAAGGAACACGTTATAAAATCCGGATCTTATATCTGCTTCCGACAATATAAATAAAGATAACACTTTAAAAGCTTCCTTCCTGAAGTTGTAGACTTTTTCAAACACATTCATTTTTTGAAAATTGAAGTTCATTGAAGGTTCTGTTTTATTCTTCAAATATATCAAGTGATCTATTTTTACAGCGTCATACATTTCTTATTTATTAAAATAGGAATTCGATTTTCTGCATAGGAATGTACTACCACGTGTTTGCCTCTTACATTGTGCTATTGAAGATTTGATATTACTTCCTCCGACTTTGCTGTAAAAAGGTTTATTTTTCTTAAATAAGAGAGTATATTTTGTTAGCTAATTGAATAACCTACTATTCACTGTTAACGTTATATCTTTAAAAATAGAAAGATGCAAGCCACATAGTGAGCTATTAAAGAACATCTTAATTAGTCATGTTTGTTATTATAACGGGAACTTTCTGACCGACTAATTCCCAGTGTTCCTAGGAAATCGCGCTATATTTATTATACAAAACAACCTAAAAAACGTCTGCTGCAAAATAAACAGCCGCAGTTCAACTCAACTTCGTATAAGTGAAATAGAAATAAAACACAATAGTCTGCAAATCAATTACAAATCGAATTTTATTTATGTAAACCCAGAAACAAATGTGCAAATTAAATAAATAAAAATGCATCTGCTTTTAAAACAAACAGAAAATACAAATTCAACAGTACTTAAGAAATACTTTTTCTGCAGAAAAAGTAACATTAAATTAAATCCTGCAACACTATTAAAATTGTTTATTAATCACATAACTTAGAAAAGTGAAAATAAAAGATTTAAAAATTTTACAGAACGAGGCAAACGGTAATAGTAATGAGAAGCTAAAGATGTGTCCTCTTTGCGTTAGCTTGAACTCGTTAAATGGTTGGTCGATTTATATTTTCCGGTTCGTGTAACATAAAAGAAACTACCTGTCCCAAAAATGAGCGTTAGTTTCTGACATAAAAATTCTACACATAAAAAATTATACTTACGCAATAAAGCCCAAAGCAGCGGATCAGACTACATAGTGTCGTGGGTGTTAATAATCACAAAGCCTTATTAATTTCAGATTAAACAGGAATAAGGCGCCATCTAAAATGTTTGTTATTAAGAAATTGTTTCGTTTATGGATTTGAAAGATTGACAATCAATTTGTTGAGTCAATCTATAGCAGGTGATTGATTATGTTTGGCTCGCTTTTATTAAATAGAATTCATTAGTCTCAAGTATGTCGTTACATATAATGTACGGCAAACGTGCCTGCTTTCTTTTTGTTTAAACACATAAATCCGCAAAGAATTACAAAGTAAGCTTAATTTAGGCACCCCCTTCTAAATTAAACAGTTTTATTACTACTTTACAAGAGAGCATGGGCATTAGTTATCTAAATTTATCTAAAGCATCTTTTACAATTCAAAGTGCTAGATTTAACCTCTAATTTCCTTGAATTACTTGACCACATCGGCATTAATCTTAATTAAACAAAGTAATACAGGATCGCCGAACGGTTTAAGCCGTAGACACAGCGATACAATAAGGTAACAAAACCATCGAAGCACAAAATTGAAATCTTCAAAGTTTCCCGAATTTACACTCCACGGATGTGCCAGTGCGTCTTCGCGAAGAGTTACATGACATACCCACTTGTTAGGACAAACGCCCGCAACGAAATAATGAGTGCTTCTCTGTCTCGGTCAAACTGTAGTCACAAGATCTGAATTTTAAAAGGGCGAAGATCATATCCCATAACATGCGGTTTAAAGAGGAAAGAGCTTTATCGAAGTTCCAAGAACATTGTGTTTATATTTTTTTAACCAATCCAAAATAAAGAGTAAGTACCCAAATGAAACCCAATCCTTAATGTAATTATGCCTTGTAAAATATAAAATATGGTTTGTGAGCCCATATATTTGTTGGAAATATTTGATATTTAAAAAGGTTTGCCTCCAGATAAATACATATTTTCTTAAAAGGGAGGCATAAATTGCTGTATATTCTTAACATGAAAAATTTATTAGCGTGCTTCAAGGAAATAATCTTTGTTTAAAATAATTCTGTTGACTATTATAATAAACAAAGCGATTTCAATATGGAGTTATTTTTATACCTGTATGAAACGAATTTATTTTTACACAATAATCTTCAAGATATAACTTTTAAAAATATAGTTTGAAATAAAACATTTTATTTAGCTGTTAAGGTCATAAATAGACTAAAATTATCTATAATTTAAACTTGGCTGCAAGTACCCATGGGGGAGTCTTTTTTCTATTATTTTCGGATTTAGTGTACTCAAAGGTTTTCTAGGAACGGTACGATTTTGTCTCTGATATTCTAGAAATGAATTTCCTGTAAAAACAAGGATGGATTGAAATAAGTCTAATTAGTAATTTATAGTTTATCGAAGACCTTGAAATGAAGTAATGGATAAATCCCTACAAAATGAATTTCCAGACCTACGTGAAACGTCAAAGTTAATATAACCGATACAACTAAACGCAATAAGAAATATTATAGATTCCACACACTTAAAATCATGGAAAAATACTACATCACATTTGAAGAAAGTCAACCACCGGACAGGACTTACAGGAGGTATGTTTTTCTTTTTTAACAACGTTTTGCAAGAAACAGTGATAACTGTGATTAGCCTTCTAACACAATGGATAATATCTTACTTAACTCAGTTGTACCGTAAAGAACTATTTTAAAACCGCTTGTGAACTTTTAATCAAGTTTTCCGTGAAGTAAGCGTGTTCTCTTTAATTCTAATTTTAAAAGTAACGTTAATAACATACTGTAACGTTTTGATTATTCTTTGGAATTGTTTGTAACACAAAAAGTTTATTCTCACAGCACTTTATTGTTACGCGATTTTATTTATTTATTTTAAATACTCCACACTTGACACCACTGTAACGTTCTTTTTAAAATAATAACAAAAATGCTGTTTAATCGTCTATTCACAAGAGAGATATTATTTAAATACACTAATTAAAACACTATAATTATAAACTATTTAATGAACTTAAATGCTAGATATTTACAAACTTAAAGTAGGTTATTTTTTTTAGTACAACATCCATTGATAACATTTATTTATTCACTAATATTCGATTATTAATTACACATAGCACATTTCAATACGCCGGTTAAACATTAACTGAACTTCCTTCTGTCGCGAACGTCAATATATATCCCCATATCACTGGATTAGACTAGTTGGTGTATTGTTTTGTGCAGCCGTCGATGACTCACGCCGATGAATCATACATGCAGGTGTTGATGAATCATACATCTTGCCGCCCGAATCTCGAATGTTTGATGATGGCGTATATGGGTTTTCCATTCATTACAATACTTGGTTGACATAATTGATTTTAAATATCTTGGGAAATTTGAATCGCACCAGACCAACGTTGTTTGAGTTTAACAAACAAATAATAAAAAATACCAAAAATAGTACCCATTTACTAGAGAATAAGACAAAGAGCAACACAAAGAAACTCAATTCACTGCAGAAAAACATAAATACAACGTTAAATCATATTCTAAATGTAAATCCATATAAAAAATTTACCACTCTGGCCGGGAATCGAACTCAGAATCTTCCGCTTTTAGGGCGGGTACTCTACCGACATAGCTACTCAGGTGGCTACCAGCAGAATTGCAACTTTTACATACGAACCAGATAATTGCAAACATACAAAGTGTACTAGATATATGTTTGAAATTATCTGGTTCGTATGGAAGAATTGCCATTCTGCTGGTAGTCACCTTAGGTAGCTCAGTTGGTAAAGTACTCGCCCGGAAAGCATAAGCTGTAGGTTAAGTTACACATTGTAAAATCGAATTGGCGAAAAGGCAAAAAAGTTGTAGTACGAGTATTACCTATTCGAAACGTAAACAACACTCAAATTGATAATATAATGTAATAAGTAAACAGACATTTATTGTGAAATGGATCTACAACTAACTATATTACTTAACAGTACACTAATCTCATTCGGAATTATAACCAAATCATCAAATTTCCATATTAATTTGTAAACAGTGAACAACACCCTCAGTTAATCTCATTTTGAGTGTACACCCCACAAATTATATAATCCTTCCGAACCGTTTGAATTTTGCAACGATCGAACATCAACTGTGATTAAGTATGCTAACCGTAAGTAGATATCTAGGCATACAGAACATTTATGTAAGCTTATACATTTTTAATTCTCACAATGAAAATAAGAGGTTCGGTTTTTACTTAAATATACCGATTGACAGAAAGTTTGATTAATCTTCTTTAAATATTTTTTAAGTTCAAACTAAAATAACTCTAGCAAATTAGAAGCTTTCTTTAAATACGAAATATGATTTGTTTCAAGTGTACAAGTCCCTCACGTTTGTTAAATAAAATCCTGTAAGAGCATTGCTAAGAAGTGCATATACAGTGAGTTCGAAAAGTAAGAAGATTTAAAGGAAATCTCTAGGACCCGTCGATTTTATTTTTTTCTGGTCTTATTTTAAAAACCTCTTTTGTTATACAGGGCTCTCGAAAAACCTGGTCCAACATCAACTTTGATTTTTCGAATAGTAACCCCCAATTTTTTAGTAGGGGATACTGTCAATCTGAATAATCGCTGCACAGTGTTTTGCAAGTTGCACACAAGCAGTTAGTATTCATACTTTGATTAATGAAGACATCGAATACATTATTTTAATTCAATAATTAGTTAAGACCGTAATAATAATAAATAGTAATAATATCTAAACACCAGCTTTAAATTCTTTTTTTCACTAAATATTGTTAATTAGTAAAAAAATTGTTTTACGCAGAATCCGATTTATTTTATGTATGACCTATTATGTACGTTAAGAAAATGTTAAATTAGTCTGAAAGTAATTAAAGTGAAATATAAACAATACCTCTTCTTGTACACTTTCTAGAATTAAGTGCAATATTTCAAAAAATAATAAATTCTAATCATTTTTGTTATCCGATTCACATAATTTTTAAAATTAACAACACTAATACTACCTATACGATTATTACAGTAAAGTGATTCTCGTACATCTTAAATAAAAAGCATTAATATGATTAACATTTTGATATTCACTATTATTTCATAGAAACAAATAGTACATGCAAATAGTATACTAGTACTTTTAGAAAACATTATCGTTAATATTTAAGATTAAAATGCCTGCAAGATACGACCGAATGAGTAGAGTTATGAGAATTTCTATAAAAAATGACTGTATTGCTCGGAAACTACAGACAATTATTGTTAAAATAATTCCCAATTCTTGATATCGGATCTGAGAGTTCAGAAACAAATTCTGACAAAATTATCCCCAATTTGTTGTTTTTATTTTTCTTAATTATCCTAACTGATACAAGGTCTCACTGTAAACAATATTCTTATTATATATAAGTACTGTAACCTTAACAAACTTTAACTCAGAAACTGTTCATTATATGTACAATTTGGGTTCCCCCAAGAAAGACATTCTAATCAGGAGGCTGTGGGCTAAAATATATACAAAAATAAGCCTATTTCACAAAAATTTAATTTCCATAAGGTTTGTATTTGGGGTGCTTCTTACAAAGGTTGCAGATAAAAGGCGCACAATTTTATCACGTGAATAACAATAGAGTCATATCTAAATTCTAACTAAAATAAAACGTTTCTATGTTTTTGACCGCACGTCGCGCACGTACGACTAACAAACTGTAAATATTTTAATATTTAATGTAAGTATCTTAATAATAAATGAATTGCGTATCGTTCAAAAAGTGCAGAAAGGTGTAGGTTAAGAAGCGAATATTACAGATATCTTCATTGCAACTAAGTAACAGAAAAATAGTTTTTTAAATTTAATTAATTTACAAAAACCGTTTTGATATTTTAATTTTTATGAAAACATTTGTGTTAAAGATTTTGACATCCAGTATCGTGTATTCAGTAATGTTGATATTTTCGGAGATTTTGTTATGTGTTAAAATCTTCCTTCGTGTATTTCAGTAGCAGACACAAAAATCACACCTGGCTGGGGTTGATAACCAGGTGGAAGCGATCCATATTATTCTTATCAAATGAATTAGTCGAGAATATTAATTAAGATACAATCAGGGCAATTTTGAGTTATTTAAAGATTCAATTTCAAGATCAACTTAATTAATTACACTTAAGAATAATAGCTGCAGTTAGCAGTAATTACATTTGAATCAGGTTCTGTACGACAAGGTTGATTGTACTTAATGTTTTGTTTCTTCATCAAATTACTGCCAATTACACGTAACGTTTTTTGTAAAACGTAACCTTTTTGAATATTTATTAATAGTAACTAATACCAATTTTTGTATTGAATAGGAATCTAATGACTATTTTTAGCATTCATTTTTTAAAGTGTTTGTTTATTGATTTAGTTGTTTGTCTCTTACATTTGTTTATTTATTTATTTATTTATCTATTTAAATGTGTGTACATTTATATCTTACTTTTGCTTCAGATTTAGTAAAAGTTTAGAGAAATTACTTCTTTTCTTGGAGTACTTGTCGAGTATTTACTTATTCTGTCTGCAGGCGAGTGCTGGTCCACCGGAATACCGGGAGTTTCCGGGCCTTTATAAGGTTGCGTCGAAGGGCCCTACGACACGGCTGATAATGATAACTTAGGTTATCAACAACTAAATATATTTAAGTAAAAACAATATATCTAGCCGCTGTTCAACTAGACCACACCTGACGAATACCGACGATTTAATCTAATCTTCTGCCCCGTTTTTAGCCTTGCGAACCATTCAAGAACTTCCTAATTTAGAAGAATCGAAGTATCCTAATGTTGCGGATACGTTGCGTAATCATATTTATATTGATAACGTAATTTGGGGATATGATTTAGTAGGTTCTGCACAGAAACTTCAATTGGAGTTAATACAGGTTCTGCGATCTGGTGTGTTCGAGTTGCGAAAGTGGACAAGTAACTGTCCGGAACTTCTTGCGGTTTCAATTCGGCAAATAAGAACCTATCTTTATTAAAGTTTTAGGTCTTCATTGGGACTGCATGTCCGACTTTTTTTCTACTTGTGTCACCCTATAGATCGTCTTTGCACAAAAAGAAATATCTTATCGGAAGTAGCGTGAGTTTACGATCTTTTAAGATTTTGAACCCCAGTGGTTCTCTCTGCAAAAAGGTTGATGCAGCAATTATGGATGTTCAAAGTAGATTGGGACTACCCCGCTCCTAAGGCAGTGATCAATAACTGGACTTTGTTCAAGTTGGAAGTTTCTAAACTTTCAAATTTAAAATTGTCTAGATGTATTATATACCCGTAAAATTAGGTCCAAAAAAGAGGCTGTCTTCCAAAAATGGATGGAGTTCTGGAAACTGTTTTAATCATTCAAACAGGTCTCTGATATGAATAATCTGAGTTTACCCCGATTTCCGAGTGGAGCTTCAACCGTAATGTTAAAAAAATCTCGGTATATTTTCGGATTCTCTCCGGTCTTTCTCGAATTCTTCTGAAACTAAGCGTTTAGTCGAAAAGTCCATTATAACCAAGAATGTAGAGCATTAAATTCTGTGACGATTGAGTACCAATACTAATTTGCTTGGGCTATTAATTTGGACTCGGCCGTCAATAAAGAACTTCATGCATTCTCGGATACGTTTAAAATTGGTTACAGTGCTGTAGTGTATATATCAATAAAATGATAAATGATACGAGAGGGAGATGGGGGCTACTTAAAATTACATGACCTTATAGCATACATTCTTAGCATAATCCTAAATGATATAATAAAAATAAATATTTATGCGACCCATTTTTAAACTTTTGCAACCCAAAATTAGGTCGCGACCCTATGGTTGCGGTCCGCTGCTGTAGCATATTTAAGGGTTCAATATATTCTGACGGCTCTATCAGAGTTTTCTTGATGTGCGGGAAAATTAGAATTGTACCTCTCAAAACTATCTCCATCCCACGTTTGGAATTGTGCGTTCTGTATTGGCAGCAGAATTAGTGAAAAGTCTCATTGATGCTTTGAAGAAGCAGATCACGTTTGACAATACGATCGCTTGGAAGACTCCCAGACTCCAACACATCTGTGGCTAACCGAGTAGCTTTCATTCGTCATGGTATTACGCTCCATCAGCAAAAAATCCGGCTGATGGTGCCTCACGCAGACTTTTTCCCTCGCAATTACTAAATCATAGTTTGCGGTGGATGGGACCTCCATGAATCTCTCGTCTCCCAGGCTCGTAGACACAACAACCTTTATTCTCTGCAAGTTTTTTTCCGCAAGAGGAACGTAAAATTGTACTGAAAGTTACTAATGAATCCCTCATAATAGATAATCTAATAATTAATCTAAATAAATAAATTAGCCTTAAAAGATTAACCGAAGTGGGTTGGTGGGACCTTCTAAGGTAATATTCTCCCGGCCCTAGAATTGACCCAGCACGCGCCTGTCTGTCTGTCCCAGAGGCATGGTGCCATTACAAAAGCACAATTTAGCAGTTGGAACAGTGTCGTCGCAATCTTTGGGATATCTCCGGGTTTTTTTTATTCCCACGACCACCGACTACCACTAAGCTAGCTATCTCGTCCTGGGAACTTTCCACGCTTTACTACAGCAGTGCGTAAATTTAATTCAAATTTCATCCTATATCTTTCTCTCCAAACCGGACGTTACAATTTCGTAGATAAATGATCACGTTTGGTAATGCTTACACTAAGAAAAGTTAAAATGTTTCACAAAAAGATTAAAAACTATCCTGTACTGAGTATAAACGATTATTTTTATGTTTATTTAATGTGAAAAATTTAATAGATCTGATTTAAATAATTTAATTCTTTTTGTCAGATTCCATCTCATTACTATTAGAGCTATTCAACTAGTACACCGTGTACACACTTTCTTTAAACTTACACACTTAACCAGTTCCTTCTATACTTTCCAGGCAGTGTCGTAAACGTTGCTAAACATGTATGATTTTACCTCCGTAGTAGAAGCATCAAATGGAAATTATTAAACTTCCACAATCCAAAATCGAGTATACAAATCGATTAAAAAATTAGATGAGTTTCCGGTATTACACTTCGTTACACGAACGTTAAATATACGTACGCAGTTAGTTACAAACAAGCAAATTGATTTTGCAAACTTCAAATTTCCTGAGCTTAAATTAGAGGGAATGTTATAAACGAAGCTTTTAAGAGATCTCATCAAACTCTCATCAAAAGTAAAATTACACTAGATTACCAAGCAGAAACATAGAAATATAATCATCGGTGAGAACACCGATGCAATAAACATCCCTAAAAAAGTCCTGAAAACATAAAAAATATTTCAAAATATATATCACTTAATGTTGAACTCAAAATTAAAAAACAGCGGCAAATGTATTTTTTAATACAGCATATACACCATTGAAACTGTACTCGTACTAATGAACCAACCGATCGATCTTCATCCAATTAACTGATTAATTTCCTGATAATCGAGTTTGCACAGAAATCATGTGGGTAATTTCGTGATAGTAACTATACCTCTGTTGATTTCGCAAACATTGTTAATTATAATTATATAAAACTTACCATTTTTATCCATGGCGACCAACCCTTGTCCTCGGCGTAAATGAATCCGCAGCTGGAAAAATGAGTGCTGTCGTAAGGCTTGCTCTCTACGTCTGGATACATCATCGGTGGATGTTAACTGTAGACATAAAAGAAAAAGGAGTATTAGTTAAATATTTAAAGTGTCATTCGGGAGCTTAATATAAGTAGTTCTAAAAGTTAACTTTTACTTAAATAAAATATTAGACGTCTCTGACTAAAATAGTCTTTGCGAAGCTTCAATAGATAAAGATCGCAAGACTATTTCCTTCTTAACGTACTAAATAATGCATACATAGTACAAGAGTGTTCTATACGTTGATATAACAAATTGATTTTATCTCCAAATCTAAATAGTTCAAATGTTAAAATAAAACAGTTATCTCTAAAATCATTTAAAAGTCTCGCACAGTAATTTGAAATTGAAATGAAATGAAGGATCAGTACATTCGTTATAGATTCATTTATCATTATACGATCGAACACTTTTCAATTACAATTCGTTACGCGTTCAGCATTTTACATATCTTGATTGTATAATGTATATATCTGCCAGTAACCAATTGCAATATTTCACGGATTTTAATTTAACCCGAGTATTTTTAGTTATTTCTGCACAACAGTAATATGTTTTAATTACATATTAAGGGTGAACCGAAAAAAGGGTGTTTTTGAATTTTTTAAATGGCGGATGACAATAGTTTAGTTTTACATGTTATATAAACGTATAATAAAACAAAGGTTATATTAGTAATCGCTTTACTTTATTTTTGTAATGGCTCACGCGGTCCTGATAATGGTTATTTTTAGCCATTTTTTCAATTTAAATGCATTTATAATTTAATTTAATACTTGGCTAAATTTGGTTTTGTTTTGTCGCCATATACAAATATGTTCTTTCAAAGTCATTCAAAAGCGTTTTGTCGTTTCCACATTGCATCAAATTTACAAAGTCATCGATTTTATATTTATTTCAAGTCAAATGCAGCAGTTTGGCTGGTTAGAATTTAAATAGTTAAAAATCATATTAGACAAATTTAAAGCTTAAGTTGCATTGAGAACTAAAGTAAACAAAACAAAAGTATTCAAGGATTATTAAAGTAAAAAGGCAAAGTTTAACCGGTTTTAGAAATGCGAAAGTATTCTACGTTTATTACATTTAAAAGTTAGCGTTTTCTTAAGAGTAAGAAAGAAGCATTCTACAAAAATTAAATTAAAAAAGCAAAGTTAAGTCGTTTATGGATTTCAATTAATCAAGCCTAAAACATTCACGAAATGATTTTTCGTTAATCTTACTCTCAGATCGATTCGAGTTTATCCATGGTTAAGGAGGATTTAACTTTTATTTACCCAAAATTTTTGAAACATGTTGAATTTTACTTATTAATCATTATTTATTTACATAAAAATAATTTATCATTATTTAACAAACCTTTAGCTGTATTTTTGTACGAAGTTATAAACTTAGAATGGGCCGCAATGATATGATTGTATTAATTATATTTTAATAGATAAGTTAATAGATGTAAATAGATAAGTGTGTTAATCTAGTTTGATTTGTTAAATTAGTTATTTATCTAATAGCTTTTTGTGTATTTAGTCTATGTAATATATTCGATCATGTGTAGGTTCGATAATTATTTCGTTCTGAGATATGAAAAACTATAGATCATTCTGTTCAAGCATTATTGTATAAATAATTTTACAATAAAGTAATAAATTAGAAATAAGTATATTAATAATAATACTAATATGAAATTACATAAACAGATTGACTAAGAACATAAATTATAAAGTAGATACAAACAAAGCGAAAACCTACAATAAAATAGCCTTTATAAATTCTACTACGTTTGAAATGGTGCAGAATTATTCATTACATTTTGATCACTCTTTTATGTTTGATATTATTGAAGATAAAAAAAGTTTCCTAAGAAAGTTGTATTGCTATACCAACAACTTTTTAAAACGTTATTAAAAGAAATGGCCTCTGTGTAGTCTATATTACGTGATATGGAATATACATTATATTTTTTTAATAGAACACTCTGTATATTACATTTTACGAATAGGCCTTTTTTCCCATTTTCTAAATACATAATGTTGAATAGTCTATCATGTTGCATGTCATGTAAATTGCAATAAGTAGCTCGGGTTTCATTCTTCAAATTTGGTTTTGCCATGTTTGACGTGAATTAAATAAATAATCACTATATATTAAAGTAGCTGGTGTAATACCAATTTCACCAAATTTCACTGACAGTTCGTTACGTTTGACAGATCATAACTCAAGGACAAGCGAAAATAATTTCGACTCCAGCGATGACTCTATTCATGGTTGAACAGAAAACATATTTAGCGTACATTAGCTCAGAAAGTGATTTATGAGCAAATAATGTTAAGCAAAAACAAAAATGGCGAACTTATTGTGGAACAGAGGTACTTCTTATTTTTAGCACAAAAGTTCAGTGATACAGTTTGTCGGTGATTTTTAGGAATACTCTATATATCTGTTTATATTAAAAATGTATTCCACAAATTCGCTACGGACAAAGCAGCAGCAGCAATGTAGTGGTGGTCTTAGTAAAATATTCATAGTTATGTTCAGCCAGATCAGCAGAAGAAAGCTGTGAAAGAGGTCACTTATAGTGTTGAGCCGTCCAACCTGCATGCAGTGGTGGAGATGAAAAAACTAATTTGCAAACTAATTTAAGTACTATGACCTGAACAAGCAGTAAACAATTGATATGACAGAATAACAACAGAAAAGCTAAAGAATAACCACAGAGGAACAGATAATATTGCAAATATTTTCTATCTACCAAGATGTGTGCATTTGCAGATAATGTGCATCATAAATGAGAATGGAAAACACATAGAAACTTTGGAAATATTGACATAATACGAGATGAATCTAAATAAAAATAAAACAAAAATGATGGTAACAAAAAACGAAGAGAAAGAACTTAATACACAACAAAACCCCAATTAAACAAATACAACAATTTCAATATCTAAGAGTAACAATAAATAAAAATAGAAAACAAGAAATAGAAATCACAGAAACGGTAGACAAAGCGATCAAAGTAGACTATGTAGTTAATCAAAAGGTTTTCTAGGGAAAATAAGCCCTATAGAAAACGAAGATAAATCAATTAAACATATGACAAGAAGAAACAAAGAAAGATGACAGAATTAGAAAGACACAAGTAGAAGATTCTTAGATAGATAGTAGGACACAATTCTTAGATAAAAGACAACTAAGTCCATGGGGATACTTGCAGAGAAGGAATAACACGGGAACAGCAAACCAGGTACCTAAAGGAAGCTAGGATACGGGCAAAAAGGAGATGCGCTAGATCTAGAGAGACATATCTGACAACATAATTGTAAGAAGTTCAAGAGAAGAGAGAAGACTTTGAGCGAAGCAAGAACACTAACAGGAAACAAAGCCCCTGTGGGTGGAGCTTTCTGCTATTTGAAAGGCCTCCTGAGCCCTCGATACCTGTAGATACAAGTAAGACTGTACGATAAACAGGTGCTCAGGCGGGCTCCCATGCATACTTGGCTGCAAAGTATGCACACGAAAACGCAACAACGCAAAGTAGGGACTTGTGAACATTGTGAGATGCCAGGATAGTGATGATGTGAGATACATTATGTCTCGCAAATTATTCAATTACAGGTTTCCCAAATCTATAGACGCCAACGGAGATGGTTAGATTTCAGTATCTGTTCACTGTAGCAAACAAGTGGGTCTCTAGGCAAACTAAACGAGTTTTACCGCTTTAGTAATAGAAATTCGGCAATATCATGTTCCGCTGTAACAATACTTACTTCTTCTAGGGTCTAATACTTTCACAACTTTGTTCTCTTAACTTTCTCTGATAAGATTTGCAGCAAAGTTTTTTTAATTTTTGCTGTATCTGTTAGAATGCATATATCACTAACTTCATGCATTTCTAACAATTTCGACTGAGGTTATGTAGTGTTTATCTGCTTGTTTGTCATATTTTCCTTAATTTTTGTTTTGGAAATGTTTTTCACTTTATTTCTCTGGGCAATTTCCCTTTAGTTGGGGCGTTTCAGTGTTTTGGGGTAAGAGTCCCAAGCTGCTTGTTGAATAGTGGAGAGTTGTATATTCCGTGTTTTCATTTAATGGAATGTCTAATTTCAGAGTTACTTCGATTAGTCTTCTGAAAGCTTTCCAATCAGTTTTGTTTTTGCTAAATGTGAGTGCTCTGTCGTTGAGGATTATTACATTTGAACCAAGCGCAACGATATCCGGATAATTATCTAAAATGATCCCAAAGCATGATTTCTCCTTGAAACAATTGACTGGCACGCCAGAAATCAATTAGATTACGAGCCGTTGTTGATTTTTCGCTTTCAACAACCCCAACAAGCATTTTTCATTACTTATGGTAACACCTGGTTATATAAAGGTTATATAAAAGTGTTAAAAGTATAATGAAGATTTGTAATACTTCTGTAAACTCTAGGTGCATAATGAAGTGATATGAATATGTATTCCCATCAACATTTTATAAAACTTAACCGTTAACCGTAACCGTTACCACAGGACATAACAACATTACCTCATTATAAAAACTAATATTTGTAGAGTTATATAGCGGTATTGTTAATTACTTTTATATATACTAGATACTATAATAAAAGATGGCTGCGATATGTCGGTCATATGCCTTTTGTTCATAAACTTAATTATTTGTTGAATGTTGTAATTGAAATATCAATAGTGGCGTGTTAGAAACTTGTAAAAAAATTAAATAACTATACTAGTAAATCTCAACGGAAAGTTATTTGCGAGAGGCAAAAACAGAGTAGGTACCCTCCTTTTCCCGCGCCGAAGACAGTTCTTTAGTCTGCGTAATTTTAAATGACATTAACGAAAAACCACGCAAAATATGTAATACTTAAATTTATTGAGGTTTGGTCATCTTTCTACGCATCGCAAGCTTTTATAATACAGATTTTTATTATAATTTTTATTTAACATTTTACTAACAAGATACATTGTGAAAAAACATACCATCGCTATCTTTTCTTCATTTTTACCAACCGCACTCTACCTTATCAACAATGCCGACTGGATTGACAACTAACATAAATTGAAACAGAACTACCTAGTTAATGCAGAAACATTAAAATCAAAATACTGCAATAACAACACTTTCAGTAACGTTATATCACTTAAAGATATGTTGTAATACTTAAATTTATTTATGGATGACAGTTTCCAGTGTTTATAAGAGTATTTATTGCCCTTTTCATATGAAGCCGACGATAGGCTGATGTATCACATCTGGCGTGTTATATACATTTGCTCTTTTGTTCAATTTGTTGTTATTTAGGGTCGTTATAGTTCCATTCAAATATTTATGTGAATGATTTTGTTCGCGGCTTCGGCTACTTTAATTCAGTATTTATGCTACGAATTGGTAAATGCACTATGTTTGAACAGTTTCCTTAAATAAATATCAATGATATCTGATACAATTATTTGGCGCTATTAACAGATACCTACTAAAGTTACTTTATCAATAGTGCCTACCATCTTAAAAACCAATATTCATTATAATCAGCTGGTTATCAAGAGGAATACGATATATTTGTGACATCTGTATCAATTAATAATACTTACACGAATGGTTACTAATAGTATTTGAATAATTTATCTTTGCGTAAAATCTAAACTAAGTATTATACCAAAAGTTTAAAATCCAATTAACGGATTATAATTTTTATTACTCAAATAATTTGCAACGATTTTTAAATGTATTCTTATGCTCTGGAAAATTGTCGTTGGAATGGCTTTGATATTTGATATAATTTTCACAGCTTTTCACCACATCTGCAAATATCACGAGCCTAAAAGGTCGAGGTCATTTCATAATAACCTAACATAATTCCTTATTACGAGTCAATCTAATGCAATTATTACAAAAATTACGTTTGACAACTTGAATTTCACATAAAAGTTCAACAATCAATGGAAATATCTTGTCGGTATTTTCTAGGAAGTTTCAAAGATAACATGAATGATAAATAATCATTCAGAATTGCTCATTATGGCTATTATTTTATAAAATATAAACAATAGCCTACTAAAACTTAACACCTACATGCATAGGTACCAGAAATAGTACCGGTTTTTGTTACCTTCGATCTAAATTAACAGTAAAATATGAGTACCTTAAGATGGGTGGAGTCGGATATAAACAGGTAGTAGTCTTTATAAATTAGAAATATAAAAATATTCTTTTAATCATGAAGGTCGCGAATGAAGTATATATAGTCGAATTTGTCTTCCATCAGCATCACATTTGAGTATTCGATCTCAAACAATCAAACAACCAAAACAAACAAAATGAACACCTTGGTAAGTTATTTAAAAAAAAATTATTTTCTAATTTTAATCTGTGATTATTTTTAACTTCAGGTCGTAGCTGTCTTCGCTTCATTAGTCGCTTACGCTAGCGCCGGTCTCTTGGGTGGAGCTGGTTTGGCTGTCGCTCATTCAGCTGCTCTCATCAACCCCTTGGCTGCCGTACAGGGACCCGCTACTATTGTAGGCGCTTCCGGTGTTGTAGGACCAAACGGTGCTTCTGGACCTAGCGGCGTTGTAACCGGACACGGTGCTATCGGACCTAACGGAATCGCCAATGCTCCCGCTGGAATCATCGCAGCCGCCCCAATTGCTGCTCGTCTCGCTGTAGGTGGTCCCCTTGGTGTAGCTGCCCCACTTTCTGCTGCTCACCTCGGTGTAGCTGCTCCACTCGGTGTAGCTGCTCCACTCGGTGTAGCCGCCCCATATGCTGCTGCTCACCTTGGCGTTGCTGCCCCATATGCTGCTGCTCACCTTGGCGTTGCTGCCCCATATGCTGCTGCTCCCCTTGCTGTAGCTGGACAAGCTTCTGCTGGCGCTATTATTGCACCAGGAGCTACCATCGTTGGCCCTTCAGCTGGCGCTACTGTTATTGGAGCTCGCTCTGGATTAGGACTTGCTGGTCTAGGTCTTGTTCAGGGATGGTAATTTATTTAAAAGAATTTAGAAGAATTACAGAAGCAAGGTTTTTACGGTTGCTCTCTCAACTACAGTGTAGCTATGATGTATATTTATTTGTGTATAACTACAATTACTATTTGCTGTAAATAGTTAATTGTGTTTCAATAAAACAATGAAATTTATTTACTGCTGATTCATTAATTACTATCCTATATAATTATTAATTAAACATCTAACTTTTAAGTGTGATATGCACGGTCTGGGACCTTAGCAATAATCCGGGTGTGAAGATAACTAAATTTTCAAAACATTACAAATTTAGAAGAATATTTCTACAATAATATTATAAAAAGATATAAAAATTATAAAACAAAATTTTTATATGCGATGCATATGGCTATGTTCAGACTGGAATGGAAGTACCAGCCTGTACATCCATTTATCAACTGTTTATAAACTTATAGCTGAACAGTTTTACATATTTTATGGTTCGAATTTTAATTTCGAACCTTTTAATGTTTTCACATCCGCATTCAAAAAAACTTAAAGGGTACCAAGTATCATTAGAACTAGTATAAACTCTAACTAATAGTAGGCAATAAAAGAATTTATCTTGACCTTAGTACAAGGTGAGCAGTAAACTGCTCATAATTTAAATGAGGAAAAAGCTTTTGTCGTTCATTTGACTAAAAAAGAATACAGGTCATTCACAGTGAAATTTTATATATGTATTGCATCATATTTTTCGACTATTTAATAATTTGGAACATAAAGAACTGATTGCACATTAACTCAGACTCAACACATATAGCATGTCAGCTAAAGGACATAAACATGAATTTGCAGTTTTATCTTGATACTGAAGAACTTTTTAAATATCAACTTACCTGCTGAAGAACCTATTATTGTAAAGATCTTACATGAGGAATTAAATAATGGCGAATAGTTGCCCCGTTACTTAATTTTACATAAAAAAAGCCCAGAAGTTATACCAGTCAGTCGGTATATAAGTATGACAGGGTTCAATTCAGTATCAGAAAGGCCCAACGGCAACTAGGGAAAGGTGTGCCCTCTAGTTCGGGTCTTCCTGTACCCTACCCTTTAGCAAAAATTATTTGTAACAGGAGAAAGTTGTTAACTTACGCGATGATTAACATGTATACACTACGGTCGAAAAGTAAGGAATAAATTCAATATTTTAAAAACCATTAATACTCAAAAGAATCGCTCGGATCCGGATTTGTTTCTGCTCTAATTTTAACAACTGGTTTTAGATGTAGGATGCAATTGTAAATTGCCCAAAAGAAATCGGGGGTTACTATTTGAAAAATCAAAGTTAATATTAGAATAAGATAAATATTTTGAGTCATCCTGTATAACAGAAGATGTTTTTAAAATAAGCATGAAAAAGAAATAAAATCGACAGATCCGAGCGATTCCTTGAAATATTAAGCGTTTTTAAAATGTTGAATTTTGAATTAGTTACTTTTGGACCTCACTGTATAATGTATATCTAAATTCGTTTAAATTTAAAATAAAACTCTTATTTAAACTGGCAGTTCTAGTTAAGGTTTTTTGCAGTTTTTCTTAACTGCGACACAAATGTGGGATTTGCGCTGTTCTATCTGTAAGTCGGCTGCAGCCGCGCGTTGGGCCTACGTAATAATAATAATCGCCCTCTCCCTCCCGCACAAAATAATAAAATGGTTACTTTTATAGTTTTAACAGTTTCATTGCTTTCGGTTTTTCTTTAGTAGCTCAAAAACTACGAGCCGGAAATATTTTTTAATAACATATTTGAACTCTCCTGTTCAATTTCCTTTCGGATAAGTCTATTATAGAGGATCAAAAAGAAAAACATGAACTCTTCACATCTGTTTGAAAATTGCAAAACTTTGGATGGCTGTAACTCAAAACTATGTTTTTCAAATAACAAACTTTGAAAACTCATAACTCAGTCAATTTTCCGGTGGGACCAAGAGCGTTTTGTTCAGTTTTTCGTCTAGTATTAGGAAATGACTTTAACTCGATCTTGATTCCGGGAAAATAAGAGCCCTTTTCCCGTCCCGTGCACGGTCACAATTAAAGAAATTCCATTAAAGTGTTGTTTCGCAAATTTTTCTTCACGCGAGTTAAAATAATTCTGCAGAATTGACAACGGTATTTCTTCTTAATGCGTCTTTCATATCAGATGAGATATTTTGTATATGTATTCAAATGTATATTTTTTAAATGTGTAACTTGTAAATTTCATGTTCCATCTCCGTACAGAAACACTGCGAGGCTTAAATAGTGTATGAGAGGTTAAAATACAACAAAATCAAGTTATTTCTACTTTCGCTCTTTAATGATACAAAATACGTAAATATAGATGAAATCTTTGCAGATTAAGAAGTATTAGGGTATGCACCGGCACCCAGTATAACGCCGCCTGTGGTTGCAAACTATTTATTAAGTTTGACTATTATGTTTTGTAATTACCTAATCAAAACAAATAATACTAATATTTGTGTTAACTTATAGAATAAGAAAAAGTAGGAAAGTAAGAAGAAAAGTGGTAGGCCCTAATGCCATCAGTCCGACACTGGTTCAATTCCAACTTTTTAAGACGGCGACAAAGTTTCAAAAAGGTGATTTAATTTACCAAAATAAACAAGCATTCCTAAAGACCAATTTCGTGACTATCTTATAATATTAATGCTTCAGTATAATTCCAGAGGCGCATGCCTTTCAAACGTTTTTACCCTTTGGGAGAAGCCACGTGTGCCATTAGGAAAAAACGAGATTTCGGCTAAAATTTGCCACGAGTGCCAGAGGCTACTTTTTCATTTTAGGTTGCCGGGTTAATAGAATTTGCAAAAGAACATGAATTAGTACCTAATAACAAAACATCCTCTTCCAAAAGCGCAAAGGAAGAGAATGGTCATGGACCTCCCCAAACAATCAGTATAAAAACGAAATAGTTTTTATTATGTTAACTAACAAAAAAGGTAACAGTAACAGATAAATTCAAAACCTCAATCAAATGAAACCCAAAACAGAATAACAGAAATAGAAAAGTAAAAAAAGCAACAGTAGAATCCTAAGAAAACAATTGGCCCAGAGAAACAAAAAACTACTACAAAAAAGGAAAGTTCCTTTTTTGACCTCCTTGATTCCTTTATCTACATTAGATACTATGACATCAATAAAATAAATAACAAAAAGAGAAAGTAGATGAGATATGAGGAAAGTATTTACAGAACGAAACTATATGAAATGTAATGGAAATATCAAGATTTACGAAGAAAATAAGAAGAACGTCAACCGACAGAATGCTATAGATAGCTGAAGTGATTGTACGACAAACAAACCAAAACTGAAGAATATCAAAACAAGGCACATCTAATATGGCAACAAGTTATATTCCTTTCAAACAAAAAAGTAGACTATTTTGCAAAGTTTTAAAGCGAAGTATTTAGTGAGAGACATGATAGATAGTGGTACATATTTTTGTATATTGACCTCAAAATAGAATTATTATGGAATTATGGAATGGAACCATTAAAATGGAAAAGGTAACAGACGATGACAAGAGACGTTCGTTTAAAAGCACGACAAGCTGAAAAGAGAAAATGGGCAAAAGAGTGTAAAGCTGTGAAGTAAAGAAAACAATTAAATTAAAATCATAGCGAAAGATATTACTCTTTCTAAATTACACGAAGAAGGACAAAGGTTTAGAAACGAATCAATAACAGCCGAACGAAATATTATATCGAAAAGGAGCTTTATGAAACGTCTAAGACTAAATTGTTAAATATCAGCTTTTACCCTCACTCGCAAATCTTCATTTGAGTTTTCTGAGATACGCTTTATAGGTTTATTTGTTTTCATTAGTTATTGTTATTTTTAATTAGTATTATTTTATTAAATGTTTGGAGTCCTTTAGGTACTTAACAATCTCTAAGCCTTTTAATACGTGCACGTTAGAAGTTTTGCAAGCACGGAAGAAATTGCACTTACAGTACTTCTCTACCTTACTATGGAGGCACACCATCTTGCTGAAACCAGACGTCGCATTATCCCTTAAAGGTTGGAGGTTGCGAACTAAATTCAAGTAATCATTGGTTGTAAAATTTTCGTGAAGAACTAATGGTCCTATGTCGTTGCCAGTCCAAACATTTAACTTTTGGGGACCTTGAATGTAAGATTCTTCCATTCAATGAGAGATTTTGTCAAACCAATAATGGCAATTATGACGATTATCAAATCCATTAAAGCCTAATATAGCTTCACCTGAGAACAGAATACGGTTAACAAAATGCGGTTGGTAAATCCATTTATCATTTCCTGGGAAAACTGCACATGAGATCTCTCCCAAGTGTTCTCTGCCCCAGGGTTCAATAAGAGGGGTTGCGGAAGGTGGGTGGTGTCGAATGAGTAGCACACGTCCGGATTCGAAGGTGTGCCAGTTAAACGAAACACTAGCTGTCTATAGAGCGGGGGTGGGTTTAAACAAAGATGAGGTATTTGCCGTAGAAGAGACTAGACTTGTCTCAAATTACATATAGTAGAATATTCACCAATTTGATTTGAGTGAACGGGACGGTCTCTCAGTGTAATACAAAGACCATGACGTTAGACTCGAACGAAGACAGTAACAGCTCATGAATCAAGATGAGTCATTATCACAATGTTCCAAATACCATTGACCATCATAAAACAGTTGACTTGGATGTTTCCGATAGGGTTACAATTCATTTTTGTTCAATATTTGATGGCTTGTAGATCTAGATACATCTGTGTGTCTTCCAATTTGTCGAAGAGAAACGGGTTAACTTTCCATTACCAAATATTCCACGTTTTCATCAGTTTGGCATCGATGTTAAAATACTAATGCGTTATTTTTGACGAAATTTGTAATAATTGTATATAAAACGTATTTACATGGTTGTAAAGCATTTTCAATGTTCTGTTTAAATCAAAACAAATTCCAAGTTTCAGCTTTTTATTTGTCATAATAATGGAAGTTATTGGAGAAAGCGATTAGAGACATTTTTTACATTTTTCACCATATCAAATGACCCAGGAAAAATTCTTAAAATCTGAAACTGTTCTCCCTCGATGCGTGTGTGTGGGCACCCGCGAACGTGGGTGCCGCGCGTGTGCATCATGCATAGTTTTAGAAAAAATCTAATTATTTGAAGACGTGTATTTGCGGTGGTAAACGAATGGTAAGAGTAAAGCTAAGATCACACACGGCTACTTTTGCAGCACAGTTTTAGAGTTGCGGCTGCAAAAGTTTCGCGTGGTGTTCACACATATCCTAAAAGCAGCACGCAACATGCAAGTTTTTCTACTGCAGCTACCCTTTAAAACTGCAAGCCTAATAAAAGGCTGCAATAGTGTTCACACACAACACGCTTTTCCAGTGTGCAACCAACAGCTGCAGCATAGGTGCAGTATTCTATGATTATTATATTTTATGATTCCTTGGTGTTTCGTCTTGTGCTTATTGGTTTTTAACAAGTGTGAATTAAGAAACATTAATTTGTGTCCAATATGGGTGTAATTATAATAACAAGACAAAGCTAACTGCAACAGTTTATTAGCTGTTCTCTTATTAAGGGGATGCATTAAAATACAGACTTAAATTAAAAACAAATACTGACGTTTTTCTGAAAGAAAATGATCATTTTTATATATTTTATTTTTTACAAATACTGATGTAGTTGAATTATGACCCTGCGATTCCCAATAAGAAATCTTTATATGATGGTGGTTGCAAAATCTTGAGCTCTGGTGCCTGGGCTACGTTAATTTTAACGTCCCTGCACAGCTTGTTATTATTTATCAAAAATAGAAGTATTTTGAAAACTATAACATAAAAGATTGAAATCCTAGCGAAAATTTTTTAAAAGTTAAAAAAATCACATTAAAGAAATATTCAAAAACAAGTTGCGATATTTCCGAGACAACAACTCTTTGCTAACAGGATCACATAAGCTGCTGAAGGTTTAAACTACTAGAAATCATTTTTATTAAATAAAACTTTGATTTTGCAATACGGTCGCCATCTGCTGTTTGTTAAATAAATTTATACATGGAAATGTAGGGGGGTTTGTATCTACAATTATTCTAGTTCACAGTTGCAGTTGGAGATGACGCAGATGCAATTTATTTAAAAATTACTTTTTTAAAAGTTAAATCACATTAGAGCGAATACAAAAATACGTTGCGCTATGTTGGAGACAGAACAATATTTTCGTAACAGAAACACATAAGCTACGGAAGATTTAAACTACAGAAATAATTTTTAATAAAAAAAAACTTTGATTTTCGATACGGTGGCCATCTGCTGTTAACTAGCCAAACTAATACAAATAAATGTAGGGGGGTTTGGATCCACAATCATCTTAGTTTCACAGTTGCAGTAGATGAAGTATAATTTTATCTAGTGAACAGCAGATGGCGAACGTATTGTAATATCGACGTTTTTTTAATTAAAAATGATTTCTAGTAGTTTAAACCTTCAGCAGCGTATGTGATCCTGTTACCAAAGTGTTGTTGTCTCCGAAATATCGCAACGTGTTTTTTTGAATTTTCTTTAATGTGATTCTTTTAAACATTTTTCGAAAGTGATTTAAATTTTTTATTTTATAGTTTTAAAAATATTTCTATTTTTGATAAATAATAAGCTCTGCAGTTAATCTTATATATAAGAAATGCGTTGAGATTAAAACACAAATTGAAGGAAAATTGTACTATTAATGTACTTTGTATTCAATTTACTAGTAATTTTATTAAATAAAAGAACATGATGTTGATTATGATGAGCATGTTATTACAAGAAATTTAAAAATTAATATTTTTATACAAAAGGCATAAATAAGGCGAGATTATAGGAAAAGAAAAGAAAGTCATTCTATTTTTACTTTGATTGCATTTAAAAAAAGATCTTAGGCAGATGCTGCGTGAAAGAATTCACCGAATAATTCTTGAAGGTATCAATCAGACAGACATGAGTTTGAGTATAGTTTATATATAAATGTTAAAAGAAAATGCACGTTCAAAAAGTGCAGTGCGATGAGCAGGTGGGGTTATGCTTACTCTATATCTTAAATTAAAATGGTGCACAGCAGTTCTAAAGGTTATTTTATTATATTAGTCAGGTCAAACTATGAAAAAATAGAGCTAACCTTGAAAAAATTGTAACAGAAGCAAATTCTTCGTGGTTAGTCTCAATAATATGTGCTACAATATCTATCGAAAATCCGCCAGAATTCATCTACGGGAAATTACTTAAAATTTACTTTAATTATTCAACAAGTAAATGAACGTGACCCATATGTTTCTAGTCTACTTTTCCATGCTAACGACAAATCTCCTGTAATAGCGAACTTTTATTTATATTTTCCAAAATGACAAAAAGGACAAAATGAAGTAAAATGAGCAACAAAGAATTGTGTTAAGTCTGTAATATGAACACTCATCCATCAATATCGGAGTCTTCTGAATCAAGATATTGGTCGTGTATGAAGTTAACGTAGCTAGATTCCTGACACTGTCCACAAGCATCTCTAGAAGGTAGACCATTTTTTCTGCAGCTACATCGTATTGTTCCACATTCCTTTGTACACTTGCAGCGGATAATAGTTAGGAGATCCCATGGAGCTGGAGGAAAATCACTTAATTTTGGAAAATACTCATTGTTCCGCACAAACCATCCCCAAGAGCAGGCATCAACCATTTCTTGCTTTCCTATCCACTTCATGACACGTAGCACATGTAATGTTTCATCTTTCTTGTCTCCATAAAGTAATGACATGGATTTCTTCCCAGTTTCTTCAATTTAGTCCTTAGGCTTGTTCTCTGAGCAGAAGAGCTCTGCTAGTAGTTTTAGGTCACTACTACAAGAAGTTTCTTAAATGCAGTGGTCTTGCCGGTTCCATGTATGTGTGATGTGCTATCACAGCCCATAAAATCATGCAGGAAAAGCAAATACTTGCACATATCAACTCCTAAAATATTTCTTATAGCAGGGATGTCATACACTGTCGAAAATGACTCGAATACTTAAATATCACTTTTCAAATGTAAAGGGAAACCAGTGCCCGAAGAATGGAACAACAGCAGAATGAGTAAGTTAGCATTTTCTCCCAACACAACTGTATCTATACACTTAGACGATGTAACACCTTGTCCTAGCACATTGTCAAGCATAAATAATATGGCATCCTTGTCTACCGAGGAGATTACCAATGAGATGTATCATCCTGGTCTTGTTCACGGCATTATGCAAAAGTTATTTGTTCTTGCCAATAAAAATAGTGTCTGGAGAGAAGTTCACTGTGGGTGATAGTTTTGAGTTCATACCTCGTCTCCTATGTGCGCATTCTTTGATGGTTGGGATATTCACACTGTATCCATCAAAAACAACTGTGACTGAGTCATTCTTTTTCACTGTGATGTTTGCATAAGATCTTTCGATAAAGTCGAATGTGATTCCAATCTTCCAAGGCATTCGATGAAGTAATGATCCTCCATCTAAGACATACTTAGTTGGCCCTTGCGATACTTCTGTAGATACACTTGACGTCTGCTAACTCTGTGATCCATCAGTCATGTTCTTAATGTGTTTGTTGATGCAATGTGCGAGTTTGGACTTTCGCCCTTTCTGAGAACTGCTGGGGACTCGAAAAGAGATGTTGGATATGCACAAAGTTCATATTGCAATGCGTCTTTAATTCAAGTTCGGCATAACGTGTTGCTAAACGTGTGTGTGTTAACGTCTAAAACGACTAATCAATTTCAAAATAGATTTTGGCGTTACTTTTGGGTGTAAAATAATACTAATAATAATTTTACTGAAAATAGCAATTAAAGTGGCCTGAACGTAAAGCTTTTTTCTGGCCAGGTCTGATATACCCAGGACGCCATTGTTTTCTTCTATATTAAAAACTGCTACAGATAATAAATGAATTTATAAAATGATAAATAAACTACTAAACTAAAAGTTACGAAGCTTTAAGTTTTTGAGTCTAAAACTATGACAGCATCAAAAGTTTTATAATCTAAGGTGAATGTATAATATCTCAACTTGGAAATAATTATGAGTATTATGACAATTCCTAAAAGATTTAAAACTGAAACTATGGCGTATTGGTAACTGTATGTAGAATATCACATATCTGCACTTTTTAGCCTCTGAATCTGAAGCCTTAATTAGCGTTTATTAAATAGTGTAAAATATAAAAATACTTTATACAAGGCGAATTATAAATTTCGTTATAATAATTGAAAAGATGTGTGTAAATATATGGATTTATAAATTTTTAGAATATATGCAGCATCTCTTTTAACACCACGTGCTTAAAAAATATGCAACAAGATTAAAATTTAATACTTCCAGGCAATATCTCTTATTTGCTTTTGCTAATATTGTTGCTTTTATATAAACAGAACGACTTCATATAATGACAAACCTCTGGCAAAACAAAATCATTCTCATAAACTAAAAGATAGTTGGTTGAAATTGTTAATAATTTATTTTTACTGAAAAACGAGAGATGGGCGTTTCTTATCTCAGCTGCATTACTAGTTGCGAGAGGCTAACCATGAATTCAATTTGTTTTTAATAACTGTGCAGGTTTTATTTTGTTACTAATGTGTTTAGTAAAATTTTATGTTAATTTTATTAATTTTATTTTTGATTAAATTAGTGCTTATAATTATAATGCAGAAATAGTATACGAGGCAATTAAGTACATAAAACAAAATGTGCCAAAAATATATATTCTTCTTCTATTAACATGCATTACACCAACACCTCAAAAATATTATCTTTATACCTATTTATTGAACGAGGCTTTGTTGAACGAGGGTGTTTGTTTTTGAAATTTTATTTAATTCTTTAAATAAATGAAAGTAAATCTGATTAAAATGATTCCACTTTGCATTAAAATATTTCGCTATACTATTTATTATAAAAATGAAATTTCAAGATCCACATGCTAAAAGGATAACATCTTTACAACGTAATTACGTTTAGAAAAATGCATAACAAAATAATTTTTGCATTATTGAGAAAGGTGACACCTTTAATAAAAAACAAAACACACACTCCACATCAGAAGTAGATTGATACTGCAGGCGCAGCCGCTGCAAAAGTTTCAACCAAATATATATTTTTTGCAGCCATTGCAACTCTTAAAAACTCCATTCACACACTGCTACTTTTTGGACAGCGCGCAGTAAACAAATACTGCATGCAACCGACTTGCATGCGCTACTTTTAAGGTTGCAGGGGAGTTCACATTAGGCTTCACTTGTGCTGCGCTGTTTTTTATGCTGCACTGCAGCAAAAGTAGCCGTGTGTGATCTTAGCTTAAGCGACGTTCTGTACTATCCACAGCAGATGTAGTAAAATATCGATGTATTTACTTTTTATGTTGTAGCAGTTTATGTTTAAAAGACAACAAAACTAAGTAATACTCTGACTTTAAAGTCATTTTTCCATAGTATGTGCACCTTTAAACAATTGCAAACCGGGAAGCTCTTAGCTGCGCGGTGATCCATTTAAATAAATTGGCAACTTCCAGAGAAGCATGCTGTGTCCTGAATTTAGATTAAAAAAGTTATGTAGTTTTCGCAGCTTTTTTCAAAGGGTGTGTAGAACATATAGTGAGAGAAACATTTTGCACGTTAAAACCCAACTTGATTTGTAGCTCCTGTGCTATTGATGCTATTGACCTATTAAGAGATTTAGGATATCGATATTGTTAATTACATCCAATAAATTATTGTAAACTTTAAATGAGTATTGAATTTAACTACGAAACTTTGGAATTTCAATATAACTTTTCCCTTTAGTTAGTAAAACAACATTTAGTTAAAGGTTAGTTTATTATTACGTAACATTTACCTGAGAATAAACTTTGTAATTAGAATCAAACTTGAATCAAACATAACCTAAAAACATGTTAGTTACGTCTAAAAATTAAGCTTTTAGATTTTATTAAATATTTTTTGTTTTAATAATTCACATTATTACTAGTTATTGATGAGAAATCAATAATGCGCTACATAAATTTAGGTTTTGTACTTAAGGTTAAGAAATGTCCTTTGGTTTGAAATTCAAGACGACCACAATTTTATAACACGAGGACAATTGTCTTAGCTCCAATTTACACTTTTACACTGTGGGAGGAATGTTGTAGATTATCTTGTCAACAATAACAGATTTTACCCATTTTTCTTTTTTGGTATAAAAAAATATTTATGTTTACTTTAAAACGCACGAGGCTGTTTTATTGGTCCCTGTTCAAACATTACGCTCGTTATATGGGACACGATTTTTGCCATTTTAATCTCGGAAAGTGTAAAATACAAAGTAGGTTAAATTGCGTAAACATTTTCCCATCGCTTTTTTTTTGTAGATTTACCATCGTAATTTTGGTTGAGAAACAGGGTTGATTGATAACTAATGTCTCAATTCTCTTAAATATAAGTTTGAGATAAGATAAGAAAAATAATAAAATCAGTAGCCTATTAAACGTAGGTCCAATCGGGCCTTACACAGAAAGTATTTTAAATTTACTAAGAACAAGAGTAATAAGTCCTGTCCAATTTCTATCTTTCTGAAAGTTGCTAAAACGTCAAACTTTCAATTAATCTTAAATATTTTGTAGAAGCTGTTAGATTATTTATAGAAAAATATCGTATTATAACTATTCCCCATGTTTCAGATTTTAGCGCTCTGTGTGTTCGTCTACATCCGCTGCGCGTCGGGAGACAACCATACCTTGCGCTAAAATCTGTAGTTTTCCCCCCTTGTATAATAAATAATTACTTTTTCACCACTAGTAATATAACATAGCATTATGACATATAATAGAACACTGTGTAGCTCCACCTGTTATTTGCCACTCGCAAATAATGAAAAATTCATAATTTTTGAGAACCCTGTGACAATTTTAAAGAAGTGATTTTTATTTAATATAAAAAGCTTTATTATAATCGCGAAATTATAAATAATGCCATTTTGTGTATTAATAGTTGTTTATTATAAATATAAGGGGAAAATTACAGATTTAGTGCAAGATGCGGAGTCTGTCAAAGACGATTACACCGAGCGTTAAAGTCTGAATTTTTCTCCTATATTTTCTTTTATAACCTAATAACCGCTGTAAAACATTACAAAGAACTTAATACTAAAGCCGTGCATTCCCGGCGTATCTGGAGGAAGAGTATTTTAGCCCCAATATAATAGAAACAAAATTAATTAAACTTTCAAAATTAAGTAGATTAGATTAATGATGCCTTTATCAATTTTCGTTTAAAATATGATCAAGCCTCGAAATGCCAACGAAAAAAGAATACCTACTTTAACTTGAAATTCAAGCTACTTAGTTGTTGTGGGTATTAATTTGGTATTAGTAAAAAAGTATTCCAACCAAACTTTATTTTACTATCAATACATATAACAAGTTTAAAACAATAGATTTTAATGTGCTATTAGTGAAAAGAATGGTACATACACCACGGTTAAGACTGACTATTATAGAAAACTCGCGCCTTATATCCCTTGGCAATTTTTGCACTTGGGCTGTAATTACTATTCTCAACCTTGGTGGTGTATAATACACTATTTCTCTGTTATTTATGTACAGCTGATTTTACATAAATTTAGGACAAGTCTTGAGAGTAATTTTTTGCGTTTTTAACAACGCGTTAACCAAGATTTAAATTATAGTTTCATAAGATAAGTACATAAAATTCATCAAACATCAGTACTATTATCAGTACTATTACACTAGAAAAATCATTAAATCTGGTTGCTTTAGTTATTCTTCCCGAAAATGAATAGATTATATGTATCTTTTCCACATGTATTGCTATTAGTTATTTTTCCTTTGGTCACACATGAAATTTCAAACCCAACACGAAGTTTTACCAATACTATTTATAGGTATGAACAGCTGAATGCAAATAAATCGTGGCAGGAATTTTTGCTGTTTTCACAATCAGGCTTTAATTTATATTTTCGCAGGTAACTACATAAAATTTATTAAACATCAAGGGAAAGAAAAAGCAACATTTACACTATGGAACACTGAATGTCCTAGATTTATTTGAAATCAGCTGTAGCTGCCCCTAGTCTCTGTTTATCTAAGCGAAAGCAAATTGAATAATATTTTGCGGTTGTACACTTTTATCACTTTTGTAGGGCTCAATTTTATTTGCTAGAGAACTGTATGTACACAACAACTGCATATAACATGCATGTACTCACTCTACTTCTTCCTGAGATTGTAATGTAATAATTCTTTTCTGTTTTTCAGGTTGTGAAAATGAATATTAGAAAAGAAATTTGGTTACTTGAAAAGATGACAACTCTTTGATATCGCCTGGCAAGACGTGATGACAATGAAGAGTATATTACAAGAAAATAAGGTATTCTTGTCTTCACTGCGAGAGGACAAAATGAATTCATCAATTAGTGATGTTAATGCCACAACTCTGAAACGAAGAAATGAAAAGAGAGCAAAGTTTGAGGCTCAAAAGAGAAAACAGTCTGAAAATCTGGAAATTTCATCTTCCACATCTGTTCAAGTGATGAACAAGACGAAATTACTGCACCATATGCACCAAAGAAAGAGCCACGTCGTCGCTTATGACGTCTTGATTTTCGACTCACGGCTACATGGGATCGAGAACAAATGTTCGTTCGACAGGCTCGATCATTACGTTTCACAAATTGTCATGTCTTCATCTACTGTTCACCAATCTCGGGTAAATAACAGGAGTTAAATGACAAAGGACATCAAAGAATCAGTATTTAAAAATCTTCCTCATTTGGTATTACATTGAGACAGCAAATTATTGCCAACAGCTACCACTGAGACTGTGGAAGACCGAATTGCTGTCGTTGTAACTGGAAAAGATTTTGAATATCTGCTTGAAGTGCCTACTATCCAGGAAGAAACTGTTAAGCAAATGGCTCGAGTTGCCATTCGAGAGAGGAACCGATTCTTTTTAGGTGACCATATCATTAATCTCTCGTTTGATATTACAGCGTCCAATACAGGACTGATTCTAGGAACATGTATGCTTATTTAGAAAGAAGTTGAGTGGGTTCTGTTTTAACTCGCTGGATTTTGAAGTGTTTCCCCGTACCATCAAGTGGTCCTAATATCAAAAAATTTTTATAGCGGCCGTAAAATAGCGGCACTGACGTCACCTAGCGGTGGAAGAAAAAGACGGCCGTTATGCGATGAAGAAGGATGTAAAGCTAGGGATAGAAATGTGACGGCGCGTGAAGGAAGTAGAACGTATTTCATTCTAATTATAATGGATAATATTGATTTAGCATTATTAATATTTTAGGAAGGTGAAGAGCCACCAAAAGAAAAGACAGAACGTTTAAAGGACTTAGACACATTTAAAAGATGATGATGAAGAAGAGAACACATTGCCCAAATCATCACCATAGTTAAATCACCAACACTTGAACGCTCCCCTTGTGTTCTCCTTTATAAGCATGACTTTTTGACATGAGGGAACTGTTGTAAATTTCCTTCAACCCGAAGAATCTGACTGACGATATTTTATAGACTTTTGTTTTCTGTGTCGTAATCCTATTAATTTGAAGATTTGCCCCAGTAACAATATTCATTAGGAAATCACTACCTCCGCGTGAATATTGATTGAAACATTTACCCTCTATTCATTTGGCACATATTTTTCTGTAGTTCAACAATACAATAATCTGGTCTGGTACTTTTTCGTGATTAATACTCAGCTCCAGTCTCATGGCTTTTTGCTTAATTCGCTAATTTTCCTGAATTATGACAAAATCTTTAATTCTGCTAATCTTTAAAATTGATCATTCTGGTAAACTTTCTCATAGGATTTATTTTCATAGGACTTTTTTACGATAGGATTTAGAATATCATTACAGAATTTTCTAAATTATTTGGGTTCAAAAGTGAGTGCTGAATAGATTTTTTTTGCTGCAAATGAAATGTCTTTTATGAATCAAGTTCCAAATATAGTCTGTCATTATTCAACATTTCATCTTCCTTCGTAACGTTTTTCTATAATTTGTGTATATTGACGAAAATACTCTCCATGCTATTTATATTTATGTCACCTAAATTATGCTTGAAGAATGCTGGAGAATGTGCTGGATGTAATATTTCATATTTATAATGTTTCATTAATATTCCATTTGCTGCAACCATCTTTGGTTTTCAGTTGTCATAAATTTTTTTTCTTTATAGGTTCCTCTATATTTGGATGTATTGGTAAGTCGATCAACCAGTCGTCGTACGATTTGCGCTGCATTTGTTGTACCTAGAGGTGCGCCAGTTTTGATTGCGCTTTGGTTTTCTGCTTAACCTCGTGAATAGTGGAGACATTGCACCACAGAACGAAAAGATTGACAAATAATTCCTTTTTTTAATTAAAAGAATAATTATATTTGGTTTTCCAATTTTGTGTTACATCTCAACATATTGATAGACATGATAATTAATCGGTTGGTAACTATTGCAAACTGCAGTGTTTTAGAAACACATTGAAAGGCGTGTCTGCGAGATGTTGTACAAACAGAACTATGTGCTTTCAAAGCTCACGGTTGTGATGAATGTCGGCTCTACTGTGCCAGAGATATAAAGAGATGGTTTACTGATGTACCCTGAAGATCTACAGGAAAACTCAACATTTTCAAAGCTTCATAAACATCCCATTTGTACTTATCGTAGGCCTTTCTCTAACAGATATCTAATATTTTTATAATCTTTCAAATAAGGTCGAGTGGACGAGTAGGATAGAAAGATAATTTGTTTCAGTTGTGCAGTAGTACTGTTTTCAAACTTTTTGATAGAGGGTCTACTACAAAGTGCCACTTGTGAAGATTGTGTCAGACCTACTTCGGCACCATAACATTTAGATGTATCTACATCCATAGCAAAAAAATAATCTATCAATCTTTACCATGATTTATGCAGTAAATATAACTCCCACTATTTCTTTGGTAATGTCTAAATGTCTGGCAAGATTATTAAAATCAGCTTAATTTATGAAGTGGTTAGATGTCTCGTAGGTTTTATAGATCCAAAATGACTTTCCGTTTTTACACCATCATACCCACCAAGTGCAACAATAAACAGTAGTGACGTATTTCTTTCCACGTGAGTCTCATCAACTCGACATTAAACCAATCCAAATACAATACAGGTATCATGCATTGATGAAATTCAGCTTATCAATCCTGAATGTACTACCACTGATCAAGCTTCAAATTTTCATTGTCCTCAACAATCATACGATTCAAGAAGATTCAACTCTCCAACGGGCAATTCACCTAGTAATTCTTCCTACATCCTTAGGAAACTGCTATGAATGCTGCATCTGTTGACGACATACAATCCAACTTCTTTCATTCCTACGGACTACATCAATGCACTCACGTTTACCAATGTCAACCATCATGTCAACCAAAGACTCACTACTTAAACTAAAGCATTTAGATTAATTTAGCGTAGTTATTTTTAGTTCTGAAAGTTACAAGTATATTGTAACGCAAGCATTACTTGTTTAGCGAAGAAATGATTGTTGTTCCTTGGTTTTGTTCATAATTATAATTTGTTATTCCTTTCGTTCTAGTAAGAATTACAGAACGCCTCTCATGGGATTCCTGCACCATCACGTATAATGAATTAGGTTAAGTTTTGCAACATTACATTGCCATCAGCAACACATGTTCTTGACTTGTCATTAGCAGTTGATGCCTTCATTTCTTGCTATCAGCAGCTAAAGCCTTCCAGTTCCTTGATTAGATTAATTATTAATATAAGTTCTCATTGTCTTAACATGTTAAGGAATTTCTTAAAAAAATGCAACCCGTCCTAGAGTTTTTTCAGCAGGGATCTATTAATCTATATAAGTATTATTATAATATATTAACAATACCAATAGTTATATCTTTTTCTTTACGGATTATATGTTGAATATCTTCCTACACTTTCAAACGACATAGTTCAGCCTTTTTCTATCCGGGATATAATATAATGATCTACTATGTATTATCTTGAAGGCATTAATAGTAGATTACTTACCGAGGCGGGAAGTAGAACATTACGCGGAGAGCAATTGCTCGACGCGTAATGTCTTCCCGCCGAGGTATGTATACTATTTTATTCACAATCGTACATAATTATGTTCTTTAATTGATACCTTATACTTGATTTATGTAGATCACAACACCAGCGTCTTTATTCAGGTGGCGATAAAATGACAATTGCTGCAACAATTGTCAAAGTAAATTCGTGTCACTACTAAACCAAATTTAATTACATTGCTCCTAATTGCAATTTACACGATTTAAAATGTCTGATAGTGAAACTGATGTAAGTTGCACACCACCGGAATTGCGAGAAGTTGCTAAAACAGTGACTGGCTGTTTGTTACCTGCTAAAAGTAAAGATAGATACGAAAACTTCTGCCATCTGTTGAGAATATTTAGAACGAGCAAAAGGTAAGTAATGGATATTACTAACCAAGAGAACTCATTACTAACCAAGAGAACTTATTATTGACTATGGTGTATAATAAACTACTTTCTAACTTTTTAAACGTCAATAATGAACACATTATGTATCGATTGTGACAGATATAAGGATTGCCATAGCAACAATAATAAACAAAAGTAATAAATAAAGATACATCGATTGACTCTACTCTTTAAGGGGAGTCTATTGTAGGTGACATGCCTGTTTCCGACTTGCAGGCCTTTTATCCCCATTATGGACTCTTTGCCTTTGGTTTATTTTGATCAAGTAAGATTAGATTAATCTTTTCGTATGTTAAAGGAAGTAAAAGAACTTAGATCTATCTCCCCCTGCGGATCGATCAGAGAGTTTAGATCACCTCTCAGTCGATTGAACTGTTAAACTCTTAAACTAAAAATTCTTAACCTATTAACAGGGTAAGATGTTTCTGAGCTTTTAAATTTAAGTTTTCCTGAGTCTATAATACCTAAAACCTAAAACATTCTAAATTTCACAAATCATAAACTTAAGAAGTTTGTCCTGATTATTTTACACACACATGCTGTATTGACCAATAAGAAAACCGGATTAGCCTACCCTATACAAAATAATTTTAGTAATTTCTCGATAATCTTACAAGTAGCATTACTTCCCTGGTAACAAATATTAAATCCCATACGAAGTCTGAAGTTTTTAGATACTAATAATTACGTGTATTAAGTGTGTTGCATAACAACAGAGAGTGCCAATTTGACAGTTTGAAAATCACGAGGGCAAATCCAATCTTCGTCAAAATCTAGCACCAGTGTCCTGTCAACTAGCACCATTCTAACACCCAATAATGTTGTTTAAAGCTAGCACCCTTACCGTCCCAGAGTTACTTCCATTTCATTTCAGACCTACCGGTGACATTTCGTACATTGTGAATAGATGAATCACATGCTTTTCAATGGCAATTACCAGCACCTAAATTCTGAAGCTGGCACTAATACCATTCGCGGAGTATTCAGGACTGAAATCAGCGGAGGTAGGTTAACGCCAGCCCTACTAGTTTGTTCGGTCGCTTTCAAACTCTAGCACGAGCTACCACTATATTAGCAGGTTAGCACCTCTGTGAGGTGCCGTATACTAGTTAACAACTGTCAATTAGTATATTTCCACTCATGTTATAGTATCAGTTTCTCTTAGATGTGCTAGTTAGTTAGTGCTATTTACCAGATATCTATTGCTAAGTTTTGAACGCGCTAGATGACTCTGTCCTCCTCTTCCGATTTGACCTTGAAATATCTCGATAAAGGTGTCATTACAGGCTTTAGAATTTAGCAATTACAAGCATTTGTTTCAACTATTTACAATCCTTTTCTTCATCACTATTGTGGTGTTAGTTTTCTAACGTGTGCTAACTAGTGTCACTATGCGATATCTATCTAGTGCTAAATTTTGAATTGGTGGGGCTGGCGTTAATGTTAGACCTCCCGATTAAACCCTTGATGATATCTCGAATATCATTGTCGGCTTTAGAATTTAGATGCTACCCAGTGCTAGTTAGCCGCATTTAATTCATCTATTTATTATACGAACGGTCAACGGGTAGTGCTAGTTTTCAAACTTCAGACCCTTATATTCCCATCCCTATTTTAATGCTAACTTTCTAACATGAATGCTAGCTAGTGGTAACCGTAAAATATCTAGTGCTAGATTCTGAGAGCGATAGAGCAAAATGGAGCAGTTGACATTAACTTGGTCCCTCCCGAGTTCACCCTTAAGTAACTCTAGAGGATACTAGTGCTAGGTTTTGGCGAAAGTTTATGAACTCCGGACCCACGTTAACGGACCCAAGCCCGAGTGATTTTCTGTGAAATTGAAACGAAAAATACATTTGATAAGAAATTTTTAAGTATCATATTGACACTCTCAGTTACATGCAACATTTTCGTAATATAGCCGGCAATATCCGACCTCCTATAATATTAGTGATCTTTGCAAAGGTTCAAATGAAAAAAATGATGCGGGCAGTGATGTGTGATAAAACCGTGTCGTGGTCAAACCTTACAGTTCGCATACCTTGCTATAGCGGTCTATATATATTGCTGTGTTATCTGCAGTCAAAAATTTTGAAAAAGGTAATTTGGGTTGCCTATCTTTCAGGCGTTCATAAAACAATTTTTTTAAATTTGAGAAAATTGAGTAATTTAGTTATTTAATAAGTAAAGGATACACTCTACATCACTTGGTGATAATAAAAAGTGGATCTTAATTGGATTTTTCACTTAAAATTGAAAACTTATTTAGACAAGCTACGATTTACATGTAGATAGATCGGTTGACTTGGTTTTTCATATTTGAAGCCATCGTAAGGTGTATTTTCACCTGGAAATTATAAAAGGCATAATTGGAAAGGTGTATGCAAGTAATCACCACAATACTTACAGTTTTTATTCTTAAATTTCAAGTAAACCACATGATGGTTTAACGATGCAACAAATTTCAGCATAATTGCATAATTTTCATTAATCTTTGAACTTGCAGCCAAAATGTTTTGCTGTAATTTTGATAATTAGATTCTACTGCACCTTTAGCAATAGAAGTTTCAAGTGAAACAAGTTTTGTAAAGAAGATCTCAGCCGTTGTAGTTCAAAATTTGAACGATTTAACATGTTTTGCTATAATGGTAAAATATTGTTTATATTTAAAATTTTGGTGTCAAAGTGAATGTAAATAGTAGTTAATAGGATCTTAGGTTTAAGTTTATGTTTGGAAAAAGATGTAAAAAGGTATGAAAATGTTTTTATTTGAATTTTTATCAAACCATGATTGTAAGGAAATTCAAGATGTGTTGAAAAGAAAGGAAAATTTGTCATCTTTCCGTTTATAACATTTATTTTAAAATTTAAGTTAATTTGTTTTAAAGAATGTGGTTAAGAAATTTTATTTCAAATCGATGTTCGATTGTCTTCTGGTGAGATATTGATTTTCTAGTTCCGAACTAAATAAATCAATAACGATGTTCAATTGTTTTTCAAATACTATAAAAAGAGCACCAAATTTTGGGCACTAGCATTTCGATTTTGATACGAAGCAGAAGCCATGACAGTTGGCACAATAATTTGATAAAATTTTGAGGCTATGTGTTAAATCTTACGTCAATTCAAACGTCAAAAAGTGAAGTTATGTCAAATGTCACGGAAATTTAAATTTTTTTTATTAAGTCAATTTTAAGGTTGAAAACAAGTAACTTTTGAATAAACTATTAATGCCGGTGCAGAATTTTATTTTCATTATAAAGGTAAGTGGTGTTTGTTTTGGTATAACCTTTCAGTTTGCCTTCAATTCTTTAAACAAATTTGATAGTGGTCTTTTAGAAATAAATTAATCTGTGATCAAGTGTTGTAAAGTGTATTCTAGCACAGCGCTTATCCGGATAAAATTTTTATGGCGCCCAAACAAGACAGTTTCTATTTTTCATAAATTAAATTAACCATATCATAGCAATATGAACTAGAATTTGCAAATCAATTTCATTATCATTTTGTTTTATTGTTTTCTTTATCATTGAAGGGAACTTTGTATATTACATTGATTTAATTTTGTAAAATAAAACTTTCTCTTTTTATGTTGCCTGTGCTGGGATTTAAAGAATAATTAACATATTTTAATTTTCCTTTTATGATAATTGTTATTATTGGGATTTCTAGGTTTATTTTTTTGAAGTTTAATTTATTACTGAAGAAAACAGTGTTGTTTTATATTTTTCCTACGACCCCATAGGAAACCTAACGATATCGCACAATAAGGTGGGCTTGAAAGTTGTCAATATCATGCATCTTCTAAAAACAAATGATAAATGACATTTCTGTGCGGTAAGAATAGTTTCTGTACAAAAATGTCATTAGTTTCCGCACACAAATGTCATTACTGCCAGTCTCGGTGGATTAGTGGTTTGCATGTTTGCTTCATAATCCAAGGATCGCAGGTTCGATCCCCGGCCGAGCTGGTAATTTTTCATAGCGGAGAAAAATTAAAAACATGCCTTCTTCTCGGATAGCAAGTAAAACGGTAGGTCCCGTGTCAATGCGATGTTTGGCACGTTAAAAATCCCTACTGGGGGTGGAATTTCCCCAGATTCGGCTAAATTCTAGTAGGGTCGGCCAAATGATCATAGCAATCGGTGCCATGAGATACGAAGGATGCTCCGCCATCCTGATTCCTCGCCCAAAAATAAATAAATAAATAAATGTCATTACTCATCGCAAAGTTTAAATTATTTCGTATTTTATTAAATATTTGTCCTTCTAATGAACCTTCTTTTACCACACCTATTCCAATTTCTTTATTCTAATTAAAAACTATCGTTTAACAGGTTTAATTATGAAAATAATATTTATTATTAATTCTGATCTCTAGCTATTAATTGTTAACATAACCTATATAGCTTAGCAAAAGTGTCGCCTGTTTCTGCCACTCTCAGCTCAGCCCTTTGCCGCGAAATTTAAATAATCTGGTATTTGACAAGGAAAGAGAGCTTCCGCGTAAAAGTTTTAGGTGTACCCGTGTGTAGAGGAGCGTGTGTTGGCAAGCGAACGGTGAATTTTGTGTAGTGTAAACATTTAGTTTATTTGGTTTTATTATTATTGTTGCAACGAGGAGCGAAAATATGTATCTAGTTTCTAATAGTGCCTTCAAGTTTCTCGCACATTTGCAAAATAAAATATTAATGTGGAAATCTCCTTTTTCTGGTGTTTCTTTAAATTAATTCATAGAGAATGTGCTATATGTTTATTGTATTTTGAAAATAGTTCTTAGAATAAATTTACTTTATTGTAATTTAAATTAAAATTTGAAATAAATTATAAAAAATATGTATTGTTTTTTATATCTAATTTCTGTTTTTATTCAATTTTTTTTCTCATACAATTATTACCTGATATATTTTTAAGTGTATAAACATGTGGACACATCAATGTACGTTCATCATTACCGAAAATTAACGAGATCAGGGAATTAATAGTAAATTTTGAAATTCTGGCAGTGAGCGAAAGTTGGTTATCGGATGATATATCCTCCAGAGCAATTAATATTGAAAATTATAAATTGGTACGTCAGGATTGTGGTAGCAGGTGTCCTTTTTTATATACAACAAAATATCTTCAAATGTATAATTGATACAAGTAATTTAATTGAACAGTTATGGATATTAGTTATAATCAATAATAAGAGTATTGTGCTGGGAGTGTTTTATAGTAGAATATTAAATCTGTTTAATGAACATGCACCATGGAAAACTATCAAAATAACAAAAAGGCGCTCGTCGTGGTTAACTGATAATATTAAATTGTTAAGGAGTTTAAGGGACAAGGCTAAAGCTAAATATAAAAATGTGAAAAACCGCTGCTGCATGGGAATATTACAGGACGTTGCGTAATTTCACAAGCACCGCAATAAAAAATGAGAAAAAAAGCTTATTTACAATTTAAAGTTGCTCATACTAACAGTTCTAAACTACTGTGGAAAGAATTCAGAACGTTAAATGTTGTATCTTATAAAATTAGCAAAAATAACTCTTTTACTGGCCGTGTAGATGAGATTAATACAGTGGCGTAACTACCGCCCCCGCAGACCCTGCAACGCGGGGGGGCGCAACCCTCCGAAGGGCGCTGCTTTCGTGAAATTTTATTTTGTTGGGAATGGAAATTTTAAAACGAGCATTCGAGGTATTTTCTTTTGTTTTGTTGTTATATCAACCAAATTTAATTTTTAAAACGGCATCCGTATGTGTTCTTTGCATTTTTGAAAAGTGTTTATTCTTCTCTATTTAGTAATGCTATTTTATCATAATGAAAAAGAAAAGTTAAAATTAGAAAAAAATATTTTCGGAAAAAAACGAGTAAAGGTAGTCCACCCCTCTACCGATCCATTTAATCCTGTCAATTAATTCTGTTGAAACACCTCCATTTTTACGGGAACTATTACAGTAATTATGGTTATGACTGACATGATTTTATACACTTTAGCAGTCTCGGTGGATTAGCAGTTTGTATGTTTGTTCATAAAACCGGGGTTGCAGGTTCGATCCCCTGTCGAAGTGGTAATTCACAGCATAGCAAAATTAAAACTGTGGGCACTCCATCTTGTTGGAAGATAATTCTGTTGTCAACACCTCCATTTTCACCAAAAATATTGGAGTAATTGTGGGTATGACATGATTTTGAAGTAACTAAAGGTATCCATTAGTAGTAAGCGTTTTATCAAGAAAAAAAGGTCCAATGATATGTCCTCCTACAATGCCTGTCCATGTATTGACTTTTTGCAGATATTGTGTGTGTCCTTCCGCCGAGCGTAGATTTGCGTTCGACCAATACCGACAATTATGTCGATTTATCGTACCGTTGAGCATAAATCTTGCTTCATCGCAGAACACAATGTTAAAAGCAAGATTGTCATTCATATTATAGCTTTCCATCATCTGCTCACAAAATTCTCTTTATTTAGTTCGTGGATTAACTGGCGTTTGTAGGGACGATATTTTGCTTTCTTTAAAATTCTATAAACATAATGTATGGCTAATATCTAAATTTTCTGCTACTTATAGCCTCATAGTATAGACTCCCATCTGAGTGGCCCGGTTCGACTCCCGGGACCGGTAAATCTGATTAAGGTTTTTCTGCAGTTTTTCTTATCTCTAACACAAATGTGGGATTTGGGCTATACCATATGTAAGTCGGCTGCAGCCGCACGATGGGCCTGCGTAATAATATTAATCACCCCGTCCCTCCTAAACAAGCTTTAGCTTATGTGGCCTGGTTACTAATTGGATATATTAAACGATATGAACTCGTTTGTTTATTTGCGTTTGTTTGCTTGTTACAGTTTTATTTGTGAAATTTCCGTAGAATACTTGACCAAAACTGATAATCAAGTCTTACCAGATTAATTTTGCTACAAGCCAGTTCTCGGTATTAGTTGATGAATTTTGAGTTTATTTTTGTAATTTTAACTTTCTTTTGTAATGATAAATTAGCATTATTAAACAGAGAAAAATAGACTCTTTTCAGAAATGCATAAAAAAGTATCAGGAACAAATGAAGAACGCCAGAATATGCATCGGGATAAACTAAAAAAGTTTTGTATGCAACATTTGTTTGTAACTGTTCAAATTAAAAAGTTACAACTATTATTTTATGGTTTTGTTACACCCTGTATATGAGGGGCGCAAACGTAAATCTCGCAGGGGCGCGCAATCTTACGTAGTTACGCCACTGGATTAATAGTTATTTTGTTAATAGTATTCGCTCCAACAAATTTCAGTTCCTGGACACGTATTGAACTTTTACAAAAATAATAAATTACATGATACTGGAGTCTTTAATTTCAATCTCGTAGATAGTAATACTGTATCCAAAATAATCGACGCTTTAAAAAGCAATTCTACAGCATCGGACGGATTAAACATCACAATGATAAAACTATGTTGTCCTTTTATTTTGCAATATTTAGTACATATTGTTAACTCTTGTATCCTGGAAAAGATATTTCCCGATAGCCGGCTCTTGTAACACCAATAGCGACAATCGAGCAGCCTGAAGAGTATAAGGATTATAGACCGATTAGCATTTTACCAACACTCTCAAAGATCGTGGAAAAAATAATCAATTCACAAGTTAGAGAATATTTAGCCCATAATAGTTTGCTACCATCTAGCCAATCAGGATTTCGACCTGCGTACAGTTGTACAACCGCTTTGCTGAAGATAACAGATGATATTCCCAAAGCTCAAGATGAAGGAAAATGTACGTTACTGGCCCTGTTAGACTTCAGCAAGGCGTTTGATACAATTAATATGAATTATTAATATATGGCACTATATGGGTTTTGGTAATAATGCAGTCGGTCTGATTCCAAATTATTTTTATAACATGACACAACGAGTTAAGACATCTAATGATGTCTCTATGCCTATTGATGTTACCAGAAGGGTACCGCAAGGATCCATATTAGGTCCTCTGCTGTTTACCTTGTATACCAGAGGTCTATGTGATTGTGTGGGGGCCTGTAATATTCACATGTACGCAGATGATACACAACTGTATTACTCATTTAGTCCAAATCACATTAAAGAGGCAGTTGATACATTGAATAATGGTCTAAAAGCTATAAATGAATTTTCTGCTAATCAAGCACTAATATTAAATCCAACTAAGTCTTGTATTTTACTTTTCGGTAAACCGGTTAATAACTATTATCAAGTGACACCCATAGAGATTGGAGATATTAATATTCCGATAGTTGAAAATGCCAAGGATTTAGAGTTAGTTCTTGACAAAACGTTCAGATTTAAAAAACAAATCAATAAGTATTGTTACCCACAAAATGGGGACTGCTTATTGGGAAACGGTAACAACCTTTAACCGCAATTAAATCTGTCGGCTGCCAGCTAACTAGTGGGAGGTCGTGGGTCTCACTAAAGACCTTCTGTAATGGGCGCCAAGAATCGTCTAAAATAGCTTCAGTATTGACCGACAAAATCGGAAAAGAACAACACATTTGCGACTACTACCAATGTGGTCGACTTTTCCCAATAATGACTCCTCGATGGCTGAAAATATAAACTCCAAATACCACACATAAAAATAATAAGTCGTCAAGTAAGAGATATACAGTGCTTTATTATTAATTAAACAAATTGTCAATTAAAACAAATTAATCAATGTGAAATTGCCTTGGCAAAAATTGAATATTGGTTATTGATTTCTATACACAAATTGAAAGGGAAAATGATTAATGCGAGCGCAACAGCAGACGCAACAGACGCGGTAAATTAACGCGAATACCTGTGATGTAGATTGAGCAATCGTAACCTCAGAATTTAATTCTTTAACTAATTCATTACGGAGCAAAATCATACGTATTCACTCGCAAATATTCCTAACAATATAATACAGTAAATAATACGTGACAAAATTATATATATATGAAACAGATACTTAGATATAAGTGTTACACGCACACTGGGGAAAACCATTTAACACATAAAATTATAATCTACAAATATACAGAAATGTTTATATAAACAATAAAGGGTTGTCAAACGTTAATATTGTTGTAACCAGTTGCTATATTATAACCGACTCACGATACGGTGTCTTCGAACTGAAGAGGAACGTCACCAACCAAATCTGCGTAATGGTCTTGTAACAACCCAAATATACAACGTAGTGTATGTAGTTGTTGTAAGACAACCAGGAAGTTATAAAATGAGTAAAGATAAACCCAAAATAAAAAGAAGGTCTGTAACAAATAGAATCAAATTACCAGAATGCACTAACGAACACTTTATAAATACCTTCGGTGGGATGTGACCTTAAGAGATAATTATATCGCCTCCAAATTCTGTTAACGACGATTATACATCAAAACGAAAATGTGTGCTTCTACCCTAAAAGAACAAGTGGAAATATCCCATAAAGGTTCCAATAAACTTGGAAATCTTCGCCAAAACTAATCACAAATCTGCACAAAGGCAATTCCCAATACACAACACAAAGGAAAAGATTAATTAAACAGCGATGTCCACGAAAATATATTCTTCAAAGAAGTTCTTCACACGAGCGATCAAAACCAAGTGAAGTCTCTTATCAACACAGGAAATTAGTTCCACAACAAAATAGCAACTACAAGGAGAGGAAATGCAGAAATCCCTAAACCTAGACAAACTAACACAAAAGCATAGCTATACAGGGTGCTACGAAATTAGCACGTAACAGTATATACAAAAAGCTTACTATAATTTAAAACTTCTTTACCCGCATAAAGACTACTTAAGCAGAGACGCAAAAATCTTACTAAGTGAATTCCTTGTATTATCACACTTCAATTATTGTATACCGGTATATGGCCCTTGCCTTGACTTCGAAACATCACAGTGTATACAACGTGTCCAAAACTCTTGTTTGCTTTTTATTTATGGAATTCCTAAGTTTGCTCATATATCTTCAAAATTGCTAGAAACGGGTTGGCTAGATATGAAACAACGACGTTACGTACGGACAGCAGTATTCTACCATAACATAATAATTAACAGGTAGCCACTCTATTTATACAATAAGATAAGGTATAGAACAGATGTACACAATATAAATGTGCGACATAGGGGTGGCTCTGTTGACCATACCCAAGCACAGTACTACATTCTACGATCGATCATTTAGTTACAATGTTGCAAAAATTTACAATGACGTACCTTCTTCTTTCAAGGCATTATCAGTCAAGCAATTCAAAAAAACCTTAACAGAATAATTCACATCAAATCGTCATTGATATCCCAAATCAGAAATAGTAAATTTAAATTATGTTAGTAATATTCGTCGTTTATCTTTTTTCTTTTCGCAAATTCTATATTTCACAAATTATAATTTATTATGTTTCAAATAATTTACAACGGAGGAATGGAAGAACAACTCTGTTGAATTCCCTCATTGAGAATCTGTATTTATTATGGAATAAATATTTTATTATTATTTCTTTGTTTTCTCGTGAAATTTATTTTCACGGTGATTCTTACTGGACCGGTCATGAGGACCAAGGTCAGGTAAGTATATTTATCTGATCAGAAATTTGCGGACTATGTTGCATGTTTTAATGAGGACTGCTTTCTGTATTGCGGTGTGTATTTTATTAGGAAGTCCAAGTGTTTCCAGGTTCTGTGTGTATGATTTCGGAGTGATTCCAGTGACCGACATTATTAGATGAATAGTGTCTACTCTTTCTTGCTACTGTTCTATCTGTGAGAAGTGTTCTATCCCAATATAGTTTATAATCTGCGTTCTCCACGATGGTTTCAGGAGTATATGTGTAGTAAGGCGCTGTGCTATCATTGAGATTATATTTGTTAGCGAGGGTTTTGTGTATTATTCTTTCTGCAATATTGTGTCGTTCGGTATATTCTGTTGCAGCTAGCATTTTACAGCCTCCTGTTATGTGGTTTATAGTTTCTTGGTGTATATTACACTTTCTGCATTTGTCCGATTGTATGTTTGTGTCTTTGACTATATATTTTAGATAGTTCAGTGTAGCTATTGTTTGGTCTTGTATTGCCAAGACGAACCCTTCTGTCTCGGGGAATAATTTCCCGATTTGGAGCCATTTGTATGATAGGATTTTGTTAATGTTAGGGTCCTGCATTATGTTGAAGTGTTTTCCATGAAGAGCTTTCTGTTTCCATGCGTTTTTCTTATGTGCGAGATCGTTGGTTGATATTTCCTCATTTGTTTCTCCTATGTAGGCTAAGTTTAGTGGTGTGTAGTTTCTATCAGCTTTTATAATTGCTTTGATGAGTGGTGTTTCTTTTGTGTGAAAGTATTTTCTGAGGTTCTGGATCTGTTGGTCGTGGATGTAACTTATGTCTAGTAGCCCTCTTATTATTATTATTATTATTATTATTATTATTATTATTATTATACTATTATTATATTATAGATACATAAACCCTGAAACTCAGAACCTTTGATACTTGAAAAATTGAAACTGCTAACAAGACTCCGAAATTTCAAAACTTCGAAAAAATGTAATCTTTAAAACTTTTAAATCCTAAAATTTGAAATTTGGAATTTGAATTTTAATACTCTGCTCTTTCAATTCTTTTAATTGTCAATCCCAGTATTTAGCGAATTTAACTTTGATAATAACTATGAAACGTAAAGTTACAAAAAATAGTTTGACACATTAAAATTTTAGAACTTGAAGCTATAGAATGTTAACCACACCACATTGATAAGCTCCTCGAATTAGGACTTTCATTGGTTTGCTATCATGATTGAATGACTTCTCTAATTTAAAACTTTAAAATTCGCAGTCACTAAATTTAATGAAGAACAAGCAGTGCTTATTGATTTGATATTATTTTAATGTTAGACTAATGGAAATCTTATTTCATAATAATTAATATAAACTAAATTAACACAACTTACCCTGCCAAATAGAATGTTTCCCGTTAACGATAACGTACACTGCTGCAAAGAAACATTGATAGTCAAATTGATAGTGGAAAAAAGTTTTTCGTGATTGCAAGAAGTCATATAAGGTATGTGCTCTGTAAAACATGCTTAAAATCAACCTTATAATATATGTTTTCTACTTGTGAATCCACACCAGAATTAATAAATTGGATAGTGATAGGTTAGGTTACAAGCGCCAAAATAGTTTACAACATTAGAACAAAGGCCTAGCTTTGTTTTTTAACGATTTGTACGGTAAGAAAGTTTATCTTGCTTATCGGACATGTCATAAGTAGGTACTGCAGAACGCAGTGTTTAAGTCTGATGTAATACGAGGTCTGGCTATTAAATAACCAGACTGCTTACGAAAAAGATTTTTATTTTAAAAATTATTCTACAATCGAATGCTCTCCTTCAATGTACTCCCCTCCCCTCGTCACAACCGTTCCATTCGTTTTTTCCATTGGTCAAAGCAATAATGGAAGTCTTCTTTTGTAAGAGCATTTAGGAGCTCCGCCGATTTTCGCTTCACCACTTCGATCGACTCGAACCGGGTTTCTTTTATGGCAGACTTGATTTTCGGAAACAGGAAAAAATCACAGGGTGTTAAATCAGGCGAGTACGGCGCGTGTTCGAACACTGGAGTGCCTCTAGCGGCTAAATAACGCTTCACAGACAGCGCGTTATGGACAGGTGCGTTGTCCTGGTTCAAGATCCACGATTTGTTTTTCCACAACTCCGGCCGTTTCTTACGAACTCGCTCTCGCAGTGTTGCCAAAACTTTCAAATAGTAAGTTTAGTTTACAGTTTGACCCCGTGGCACCCATTCAGTCATTACGATGCCGTTGATGTCGAAAAAAACGATTAGCATGTATAAGGGGTTCCAGGCTACCACATCTCCGGCTAGCACAACCTTTCGCCCGTTATAATAATTTTATTTACTTCACTCTTAATCATCAAGTCTAATCATACTGGGAGAGCTGGTGGGTAATAACTATACTTCTTACACCATGTACCTCGTTTATTAATGCAACATAAAGGAAAAATAGATACATAAAATTGATAACAAATAAATAAATCACTTCAGTTTGACATAACACTATTATATCTATTAAATAATGCAATATAACCCATATCATAAAACCACCTTAGTTATTGCAATTTCTGATCTACCCCGGTATTCCCAAAGTTAAGAGTTTCTAATAACAAAATTTTATATTACATACATAAAGAAATGATATCAACCTTTACCTCTTTAAATGAACAATACAATAGATTGCACTTTAGCGATAAGCGCTAAAGCAAAAATAATGATAACGCCAGAATGCGTGAACTGTAGGAACGTTCCTTCACATCCATAAAATATAAAAGGAAAATCTCCCTACAGAATTTAAATTATATACAAAAATAATAAATATTTATGGGTTAAACTAATTCCCAAAAAAAATCCAATGATCAAACGCAATTGTTTCATTATTCTTTTGATCAATAAGATCCTTTAAAACAAATTAAGCTGAAATCCTTCATAAATATGAACTTTTAAATTAATACAATAAGAAAAATGTTTATAACAGATATACCCTTATCCTGGTATTTTCGTGTCTTCCAGGTAACAAAAAATGATAAGCTGGAACCAATCTCTAACGTACGGTCAAGCGCAGCACAGCAAAATATTCTCCTGGTTTAATCGTCAATAAGATATGCGTCTACTGACGGCGATGCATCCAGATGAAATAAACAGAAGCAGGGAAGAAACCCTAGCGGAAATAAGGACCCTAAAATATAACAAAAAAAAGTCTCTCAAAAGAGCCTACGTCACACGCTACAACTTACCCAAAATATCAATTGGGGTTAATTCTACCAAATAGATGAGGACAACTCGAATAATCAGAACTTCTCTGCGATATTACAACGCTGCCTAACATCAGGTTCTTCTCCCAGACAAAATTACTCCACAGTAAAAAAAAGAAGACCTATAGGGCACTGCACGCACAAATCCCTTTCGGTAGGTACGAAACCTTAAATAGCGAGCACGCCTAGACGGCTTGAATAATCGTAGTAGAATCCTTGAGTAGAACTTCACGCGCAAATTCCTAACAGACAAATTATCAAAAGCAAAGAGTGGGAAAACTCGATGCGTATACTAACTATGGAATTCACAAAGAGAAATATATATATACGAGGCGCGATCGAAATAAACCCGTAACACATGGCTTTAAATTTTGATTTCGACATCCTTGCCATTTTCATTATTGGCGATGGAGGAGTTTTCCAGTGCATGGATTGCCGCTTAGTTTCAACATTGTATTGGAATATCCATGTTTCATCGCAAGTGAAATTGATGTTTTCCATCAATTCAGGCTCTTCATGTAACCTCTCAAGAAAATCTGAGCAGATCTGTTGACGGACGAGCTTTTGTTCAGGGGTCAAATTTTTTGGGACCAACTTCGCACAAACTTTCGTCATGTTCAACTCGTCATTTTTTTATCAGCGTTAACAGTCTCAGCAATCATCCGAATGCTCATACGACGATCTCCGCGCACAATTTCATTGATTTTGGTCACTGTTTGCGGAGTTGAAACAAAGACAGGTCGACCTGGACGTTTGTCATCTTCGGTGCTATCTCGGCCTTCAGAAAACCGTTTATACCATTCGAAAACACGCGCACGAGATAAAGAATTCTCACCATAGGCCTCTTTCAACAACTTATAGCACTCAGTCGGAGTTTTTTTTATTTAACGAGAAATTTCACATTGATCCGTTGCTAGTGTTTTTCGTCACACATTTTTATCGGCACGAGAAAAAAACACGTTCGTTTCTAACCACTATAAAAAAAATACTACTACAGCGACAAAAACGTGTTTTCGTACTGGCATAGTAGACACTTCCAGCTATCCAACGCAGCATTCGTTTTCCCCTACCCCTCTAGGACGTCTTCTGTGCGCGTAGTCTCGTTATTTAGTAGCCAGACCTCGTAAGTAATTATTTCTGGGATTATTTAGAAAAAGTTTTTGAATAAAAAGTAGGGAATATGTAAAAACCTTTCTCCAACATCGTGCAAGTTAAAGACCAAGAATGTGTAAAGATTGTTTAAAATTTGTTAGAATTGTTGCTTATGTTCTTGAATCATATTTTCTGATCGCTTGAAGAGCAGTCTTGCCGCATCCTCTTCGATTGTGCTTCGAGTTATTATTATCTTATTACTTTAAGACTGCACAGCAAGAAACAAAATAGTCATTCTTTCGTCTTCCAGCAATCCTGAAACAATCTGAATACTAATTTAACAAGACCAGATCTGGAAGCTCTATTCTTGCTTTTACAGAGTTGAACCTGGAAGTTATTACAGCAGCAATAAACATCCGATAAACAGGACACAAATCTTATGAGCGCAACATTCTTTCACTATTATGATTGATATAGATACAGACTCTTACTGTGATAAGATAACATTCCATGCACATTCATACTTCTAGCTCAACATTCCAATAATTATTCAATTGGACTAAGATTTATTCTTTGAACTACTAAATATATTCACTTAAACTATTTTAGGTGATATTATATTTAAAAGATTTATTATCTATCTTATCAATCAGTTTAATTCGAAATTGTTGTAACTATTTATATCCCTCTCGTTTCCACATAGACTTATGTTTGTCTTATTCCCTCTATCTAATTTCTGGTCGTGTTTACTTAATACCAGCTGTGATCTACCCGATTACAACAAAAAAATATCAACTTTTCTCTTGATCCTAATTCATCCAAATGTCATTCCACTTCAAGCAGGAGATTACTCTTGCCAATACAAGAGCTTCATGGCGTTGACCCTAACGTTTATTTCCGTCGTTAAATATCACGAGAACGCTAGATTGCCCGAAGCCAGAAAAAACACGGACAATGTCCATAAAATTAGATGTTTCGGCCAATTTAGCGTTTTCAGAATGATTTAACAAAATGTATAAAAATAATAAATAGACTATCTCCATTATCGTTACGGTTTATTCTTGGTTAATAAGATCAATTAGAAATTTCCATGGAGCGCTTGTATTGGCAGGAGTAATCCGTTGTTTAAATTAGAATGATTTTTAAATGAATTAAAATTAAGAGAAAATTTTATATTGCCTCAGGGTAGACAGGTAGGTCGTCACAGTTACTCTGCTCGCGTAGCGTTAGATGATAATCTTTAAGTTTGTGGGCCTATATTATGATGCATGCGTAAAAACTACATAGATAGATCTTCGTTAAAAAAACAAACAAGTGGTTATTTAGGGAATTAACAATAAAGGTGTTGTTTATGATTTGACATTTGCTATTTAAAACATTTATACCTTATAAATAATGTCATCTATTCAATCAGTATTTTATTAATTAGGCAATTAAGTACTTTTTAGAGAAACCAATGATTTGAAAATTGTTAGAGGGTATTTATATGTTATGAATTTTTTAAATAATAAATGTCAAATATTTAAACAACAAATTTACTTAAGAAAGTGAAAACGTGACGTTTACATGCGCGCTTTGCCATTGATTGAAAGTTACAAAACCACCTGCAATAATATAAACCTTGCAGTCTCCTTTTCACACATGCTGTTGTGCTATAACAACAATCCTCTCTCACAAACGGACACCAGGCAACGTGGGTTTTTGATACTTGATCTTGAGCAACCTACGATCATTTTTTGATCTAAAAGAAATGTTTGTGGCCGACGTTTTTCCGTACAATTGGTCATGTTTATTAAGTTGTGCACTTAAGTGTGCAATTTTGCTTTTGACTGTGTGGTAGGCGATTTTCCTTATTAAAATGTAACATGATGCAGAACGTATGATTACAATGTAACCAGATTGTTGATATTTTCTTAAGGTTATAGACTATAATAATACTTATTAGTTTTTTTCTATTGCAGCACAGATTGTTATAATTGGATTTATTTTTTTTTATTGTGCATACCTCTTTCTAATATAATTTGAATTAACTACAAATAGGTAAATGACTTTTAGTTTTTGTATTCATTTTTAATCCCACCCATGTTCCATTTATTTATTTATTTATTTATTTACATGTTGGGTAATTAACAGGAATCTGCACAATACACATTCCCAATTAAAATTACCACTAAGTTTAAAATAAAATATTTAACATCCAAACTGTAATAAGATCAAAATCAATACAAAACTTAAAATCAACTTACAAACCTAATGTTTAAATGTAATTAACTATATGAATTAACTGTCGAGAATTATCTTTGACAGGGTACTCTTAAAACGCTGCAATGAGCTATTAAATAAATCGGGACATGTTTCGTTATTTAAACAATACAAATTATAAGTGGAGGATAGACGACATACAGGAGAATTTGACGCATAGTTACTGCTTACAAAAAGGGTATAAAAAGTAAGGACATTTCTAGTCACTCGTTGTGGAATCCTAATATTGAAACATGATAATAAATCCGAGCAGTGAATGAAATTATTAAATATTTTGCATAATGTGATCATGTCGATCATAATTCTTCTTGAAGAGAGAGTATTAAGAGTATTAATATAAGTTATTGGAAATTTATTCCTTACAAATCTAACAAAACTATTTTGTATTCGTTCTATTCTTAATTTGTAGCAGGTATACTGAGGATTCCAAACTGGTGACGCAAACTCTAAAATAGTCCTTATCAGAGAAAAGTATAGTAGTTGGAATGTCGTTATGTGGCGAAAATCTTTACAAGATCTGGTAATAAATCCTAGCATACTATACGCTCTATGTGTAATATTATCAATATGGGCATCAAACAGTAGCTTGCTGTCCAATATAACTCCCATATGTCTAATATGCGTGGTTTCCTTTAAAGGTACGTTACTTATAGAGTAATTAAATTCAGTTGTTCTTCTATTCCTTGTACATTTTATAAAGCTACATTTATCAATATTCAGAATTAATTGATTAGCTTCACAGTAACTAGCAAATCTATTAATGTCGGCTTGTAATTTGTAACAATCATGTATATCTGTAACTTCATAAAAAATTTTTAGATCATCTGCATATAGAAGGTAATTCGAAAATTTAAAACAATGATACACATCGTTAATAAAAAGAATAAATAATAAAGGGCCCAAGTAGGAACCTTGCGGTACTCCAGACGTTATATTGGAACTAGCAGATGTGTACCCATTAACTGTAACACATTGTGATCTGTTATTAAGATATGATTCGAGCCACCTGAGGAGCTCGCCGTGTATACCAATTCCGCTTAATTTCCGAACTAATAAAACATGGTCAATTTTATCAAAAGCTTTACTAAAATCTGTATACACTGCGTGAACCTCTGATCGTCTATCCATACACTTGGTTATGAAATCAGTATAAATTAAGAGATTTGATACAACCGATCTTTTAGGGATAAACCCATGTTGCTGTTTAAGTAAACTACCCTGTAATGAGTTAAAAATTACTTTATGCAATAGTTTTTCTAGTTCTTTACTGGATATACATAATTTAGAGATTGGTCTATAATTTTTCACATCATTTTTGTTCCCCGACTTATAGACAGGTGTGACAAGAGTTTTTTTTCCAGATATTCGGGCAGTATCCTTCAGAGATAGATTTGTTATATATGGGAAAGATAGGGCTTCTGCACAATTTTTAACTAATATACTAGGAATATTGTCAGAACCAGCCCACTTGTTTACATCTAGATTTGTTAAAATTTCAAAAACTTCTTCCCTTGTGAACTTACAATTACCTAAAAAAATGTTCGAATTACCATCTGAGGATGAGTTATGGTTAATGGAATTAGAGCTAGAGGTATAAACAGAATTAAAATACTCGGAAAAAAGGTTGCAAATCTCAGTACCCGCAGAAGCAACTTTATCATTATGATACATGGTAACTGGAAAATCATGAGTAGCTTTCTTATTTTTAGTGTAAGTCCAGAGTTTTTTTATATTTTTATTAATTTTTTCCTCTGTTTCATTAATGAAGTTTTTATGACATGTTTTAATTTCAGTTTTAACCTTTTTTCTAATATTGCTGAAAAGTATGTAATCTATGGGAGATTTATATTTTTTATACTTTTTGTGAATTTTGTCTATTTGCTTCATTAATAGAATTAATTTTTTAGAAAACCAAGCTGGATATTTTTTGTTAGTTCTGATAATATGTAACGGAACATTATCGACGATGATACTATTTAAAATCGAATAAAATTTATTTACAGTGGATTCAGTATCTAAGGATTCAAACTCAGATATCCAATCAAATGAAAGCAAGGTTAGGTTAATAATGTTAAAATTAGCTTTTGCAAAATTGTAATAAGAACGAGGGTTATCTACTAAAAGATCAGTTATATCACATTTTAATGTTATTTCCAATGGCGGATGATGACTATCAACTACAGATAATGGAGAATCACAAAGAGACACATTTATATCTTGAGAATTGCTCAGTATTAGTATTAGATCTAAAGTTCTTGAATTGAAATTTTTTATACAATTAAATTGCAATAGAGCTGTCTCAGATATAAAATCTACAAAATCTTTCGAGATGTTATCATAGGTTAATGTTGGAGATAAGTTAGAACAATTATTAATGGGAAGCCAATTTAAATTAGGCAAATTCAAGTCCCCACAAAGAAGAACTAGTTCATTGTTTTTTAAAGTGTTTATGATTGTACGTAATCTATGAAGAAACTGGAGTAATAATCGGTTGTGCTCTGTTAGTCCAGTCAATGAATGGCCCAAAAGGAGGTGTAGAGTGCGTGAGAAAGTGCCTAAGCGATTCCTTCAGAAACTTGTTCAGGGTGCTTAGAGTGTGAATATACCAAAAGTCCTGACGTCTAGGTAGTGCGCCGGGTGGGTGGGGGAAGTAAAGGTCCCAATTTTTGGGTTTCCGCTTATATCTCGAAAACCGTGCATCGCAAGGAGAAAATTTCTGATAATAAATGAAAGCTCATAAGATTATCTAAAACTTTTATTCTATAGGCTTTTTTCGAATTCTCAGCCGTTTTCGAGCTACACGCTCGGAAAAAGTTGAAATTCTCGAAAAAAATCATTTTACCTCACATTTTTCATCAAACATTCGTCATCATCTAAAATATTCATCAGAGAAAGAAATTCATTTGAAAGAAGTTGTAGATACTTGAATTCCCTTTTAGAATATATAACATATGCAAATGAATCTTCAACCAGTCAACATTTACAGCAATTTTAAGGTTTTTCGAAAAATGTTGTCATTTTCAGAAAAAGCTGTTTTTATCAAATTACTGACACACAACTTTTGTTTGTTACAGATATCTCTACAATGAGTACTACTAAGTGTCCTGTGTGTCTTGAGGACGTCGTTAAAGGAAATAACGACGTCTGTGAGGTCAAAGAAAAGGGAATACTGGGCCTTATTAAAGCAAGTAAGGAACGGAAAGACGACAAGCACCAAAGTTTCCGTGGTTTGACATCCTTTTTGATTCACACCAGTTGTCGAAAAAATTACACTCGAAGTGATACAATTAAAAAATATGTCAAGAAGGCATCCACATCTAAGGAAGAGGCAGAGCCGTCTCAGCTCAGGTCTCCAGCTCCCAAATTCAATTCAAGAACAATTGTTTATTCGGTGCACATTGTGCAAAGGAAAAAACCAAACCTTGGAGGGAAGCAGCGATTGTCAGTTTTCCAAAGCTGAGATACTGGGTTGTAGATACTTGAATTCCCTTTTAGAATATATAATATATGCAAATTAATCTTCAACCAGTCAACATTTACAGCAATTTTAAGTTGTTTCGTAAAATGTTGTCATTTTCAGAAAAAGCTGTTTTTATCATATTACTGACACACAACTTTTGTTTGTTACATATATCTCTACAATGAGTACTACTAAGTGTCCAGTGTGTCTTGAGGACGTCGTTAAAGGAAATAACAACGTCTGTGAGGTCAAAGAAAAGGGAATAATAATGATAATAATAATAATATTTATTCTATAATATACAATCGTACATAACAGAATCTCAAGGAGGGAATTCAACAGAGTTGCTCTTCCATCCCTCCTTGCAAAACTTAAACTTATAGTACATTTAGTCGGATTGAAAAGACAAAAAAGTTATAAGTACTTAAATAATATATTATAGTCAGTACAGATTGTTTACGGTTTGGCGTATCAATGACGATCTGCAGTTAACCGCTTAACTACTATCCATTTTTTTTCTAGAGTACTCTGACTTTGAAGCGTATTGCTCGGGAACTACTGAACCGAATATTTTAAAAATGAGCAAATAGCAAATGCATTTCTACATACTACAGTAAAATATTATATTCCTAACTGGTATACTTTTGTTTTTATCGGACGATACGCAATAAAAGGTACCCATTTTTAGGGACAATTTCATTGAAAGTAAGTTCACTAATTTTTTTCTCAGAAAGTATATGTCATTTATCTATAAGATTTTTGTATGGGTTAGAAAGAAACCTTGCGGTTCTTATGCTATCAATTTTCAAACAAAAAAGCGTTTTATTTAAGATTTATGCGAAAAAATAGCGAACTATGCGTTCTTATTTATTAATAGAGATAGAGTCAAATTGTTTTCGCTAAATCAACACTTTTCATGTGCAGACATTATTTTTTTCAAAAAAATGTTCCTAATTTTAATAATAAAAATGCGGAAACAAAAAAACGATTTTTGATGACAGGCGGTTCGGCAAAAAACGGTTTTTTTGTTATTGCACTTTTATTGTTAAAATTCAAAACATCTTTTTAAAGAAAATAATGTCTACATATGAAAATTGTTAATTTAGCGAAAAAAAATTGACGCTATATCCATTAATAAACAAGAACGCATAGTTCGCTATTTTTTCATATATATCTTAAATAAAATACTTTTTTGTCCGAAAATTAATAGGATAACAACCGCAAAGTTTCTTTCTAACTCCTACAAAAATCTCATAGATATATGAGATATACTTTCTGAGAAAAAAAAATATTTAACTCACTCTCAATGAAATTGTCCCTAAAAATGGGTACCTTTTATTATGTATCGTCCGATAAAAGTAAAAGTATACCAGTTAGAAATATAATATTTTACTGTAGTATGTAGAAATGAATTTACTATTTGCTCGTTTTTAAAAAATTTTTAATTCGGTTCAGTAGTTCCCGAGTAATAGGCTTTCAAAGTCAGAGGACAGAGGAAAAAAATGGATAGTAGAGCTTTTTTAAATTGCTTCACTGATAATGTCTTTAGTGATGGCAGAATATTGTTATAAACTTTTGCGACATTGTAACTGAATGAGCGTTTAAAGAAAGTGGTATTATGCTTGGGTACAGTCAACAGACCTCTATGTCGCACATTTATATTGTGTACATCGGTTCTATACCTTATTTTATTGCATAGATAGGGTGACTGCCAGTTAATTAATATATTATGGCTGGGCCTTATTAAAGCAAGTAAGGAACGGAAATACGACAAGCACCAAAGTTTCCGTGGTTTGACATCCTTTTTGATTCACACCAGTTGTCGAAAAAATTACACTCGAAGTCATACAATTAAAAAATATGTCAAGGAGGCATCCACATCTAAGGAAGAGGTAGGGCCGTCTCAGCTCAGGTCTTCAGCTCCCCAATTCAATTTCAAGAACAATTGTTTATTCTGTGTACATTGTGCAAAGGAAGAAACCAAAAAGCGTTTGGCGAAAGGGAGAATTGTACATTCGGTTGAGACTTTAACTGGTGAAAAGCGTATCAGGGAGGTGTGTTCTATGAGGGAGCATTCCTGGGGTGACGAGGTTCTTGGTCGTCTTTCCTCGATTAACGATCTTGTTGCTGAGGAGGCAGTATACCACAAAGACTGCAACCTTAATTTTGTGAAGCCCATGAGCTTCACAACTCCGAAAGCAGAGATCCCCAGAGACAGCCATGTTACACAGGCTATGGAGGAGATTTTTGCCTACTTGGAGGGAAACAGCGATTGTCAGTTTTCCAAAGATGAGATACTGTGTGTCATATCAGAGACTAAACCCCAATGGCGAACTATCAAGGCTGAGTTGGAGAGGAAATATGGAGATCGAATACTGATCACTACAGGCGTCTTTTCGTTCATTGATAATTTTGTTCCCACTGTCTCTAAAACATACCACGGGCACACTAAACCTGTTGACGCCTGGAGTGATCAGTATTCGATCTCCATATTATCTCACCAACTCAGCCTGGTTCGCCATTGGGGTTTGGTCTCTGATATGACACCCAGTATCTCATCTTTGGAAAACTGACAATCGCTGCTTCCCTCCAAGGTTTGGTTTCTTCCTTTGTACAATGTACACACAATAAACAATTGTTCTTGAAATTGAATTGGGGAGCTAAAGACCTGAGCTGGGAGGCCCTGCCTCTTCCTTAGATGTGGATGCCTCCTTGACATATTTTTTAATTGTATCACTTCGAGTGTAATTTTTTCGACAACTGGTGTGAATCAAAAAGGATGTCAAACCACGGAGACTTTGGTGCTTGTCGTCTTTCCGTTCCTTACTTGCTTTAATAAGGCCCAGTATTCCCTTTTCTTTGACCTCACAGACGTCATTATTTCCTTTAACGACGTCCTCAAGACACACAGGACACTTAGTAGTACTCATTGTAGAGATATCTGTAACAAACAAAAGTTGTGTGTCAGTAATATGATAAAAACAGCTTTTTCTGAAAATGACAACATTTTACGAAAAAACTTAAAATTGCTGTAAATGCTGACTGGTTAGTGATTAAATTGCAGGTGTATATATATTCTAAAAGGGAATTCACAGTATCTACAACTTCTTTCCAATGAATTTTGTTTCTCTGATGAATATTTTAGACGATATGAAGAAATGTTTGATGAAAAATGTGAGGTAAAATGATTTTCTTCGAAAATTTCAACTTTTTCCGAGCGTGTAGCTCGAAAACGGTTGAGAATTCGAAAAAAACCTATAGAATGATAGTTTTAGATAATCTTATGAACTTTCATTTATTATCAGAAGACTTTCCCCTGCTACGCACCGTTTTCGAGATATAAGCGGAAACCCAAAAATTGGGACCTTTCCTCCCCCCGTCCCTCCGGCGCATCACCTAGACGTGAGGACTTTTGGTGTGTTCATATCCTAAGCATCCTGAACAAGTTTCTGAAGGAATTGCTTAGGTACCTGCTCACGCACTCTACACCTCCTTCCTTGACTGGACTATGTTCCTGGTGGAATATACATGCAACATAAATAGATAATTGGGCAGTTTTTAACAGACGGTTTTATCGACACCCACAGATTTTCAAGACAGTTTATACACCATTCACTTTTAAGTGAAGAACTAAACGATTTTTTCACGATCGATCACATCTATAAATTTGATAATCCCCACTGAGAACTTCTGAACTTAAAACATAATCTTTTAAGAAGGTTTCACTGAAACAAATAACATCATAGCAATCCGATGAAGAATTAAGATAGGTTTCGTTTGTTTTGGTTCTAAGTCCTCTCACGTTTTGATAATACACAGAGAGAGCCATTTTGATAAAATATTAAATTAAAATTGTGTTTCGTTCCTTTTAAGGATCTTATAAGTATCTATTTTGTTAAATCATTAATTAGATTTTTCTTCCAAGATATTTCTGAAATTTACTTGGAACTGTAGACATAATGTGACATTGTAACACATTACAATACAAATATTCTTTAAATATGTATGTTACTGTTATTTTTGGCATGATTTGAGCGACCGTGGAGATTGTAACAGATTTGTAGATTTAAGATTGGATATATCAATTTAAAACATTACTGGATAGATGTTGACAGATTTTAAACAATTTGGAACAGAATTTTAAAGTTGAGAGACTTTAAAGAAAAATAGTTTGTTTTTCTAGCGAGCAATTCATTAGTACTAAGATTACATTAAAGTTTGTTAACAGTCTATATACGATTTGAACAAGTCACGTATTCCGACAATATTAAGTCAAATTTGACCGATATGAGTTTTTCTGTTTCCCAAACAATCGTAAGCAAACATTTTTTGATTTTAATACACCTCCAATAGGAATCAACCATTTGAAAAATGTTCTTTCTTTTCTTACAATTTAGTGTAATCATTTAAACACTCATTTTTTAATATAATGAAGTCACTCAACTATTGAATTATTTAAAAAATCACAAACCTTTTTGAATATCATATTTATTATAATCCTTATTCAGCTGTCTAAGAAAATTAAAACACTTTTCTTTTACTTTTACTTAAGATTTTCTTTTATTTATATAGGAATTCTTTTTCTTGGAAAACCCTTTATAGTCGTAATATCATAGGTCAAAATAATAAAAAACACAACATATGTTATAATAAAATTATGATCATTTCGAAAGTATTACAAGCTTTCTTTTTCAGATTACAAAAGTTTCATGATAAAAGATTCTACTATCTTAAAAATATATATTTTTTTAATTAAAATAATAGGAAGGTGGAATTTACACACCATGATAATTTAGATCTACATATTTGTTTTATTGTTATATATATATATATCGCCCCTCGCTTATTTAACTTCCTACCTGAGATATACAAATTCTATATAAAAAGATTAAACTCAATCAGTGTGCTTAAAACTATATTCAAAAAATATTTGAAAACTCTGAATGCGGAAGATATCCCAAGCAGCATTTAAGTAGCAGTAACTGAGATTGGAACTTTGATTGAGTAGTTGTTACGTAACTGCAACTAAATTTATGACTTTATAGGTTTAATTTCTTCAATTCGGAATATTTTAGTAATTGTGTAGTTGTTTCTACTATTTATTGGAACTATGTAGTTTCATTACTTCTGAGTAACTATTAAAGTATTTGGAACCGTATTGCCACTTAGTATACTTATTTTAAAGTCGTTGCAACTTCAAAGTGGTATTATGATTGTAGCAGTAACTTGCCCGAAGCTACTTTAAAGTTTTTAAAACCTTACAGTAGTATTGAATGTAACACTTACGTTTTTGCTACCCAGAAAAATCACATTAAAGTAATTTTTCGTAAACTACTCCATCTCCATATTTACTTGTAAAATGTTGGATTAATCAATAATCATTAATCAATTTGCAATTTGTTATGATTGTTAATAGATGTTTTACTATATAACCTTCAATAAAAATAACAAATTAGTGCCAAATTGTGCCTTAGGGATTGTTATGTATGTAGGTTGAAGTTGGCAACATTTATTTGTAGTGATCTAACTAACCAATCCTGGCATGCTCTCCCGTTCCCTGGGCGTGCGTCAGTAACACTCGAGCCGCCTTCGAGGATATACGTCTTCTACAGTCTATGCATTGTGTATTTAATTCGCCCAGCTCACTCAATATTAATAAAGTTAATTAATGACAATAATTGAGTATCTTTTATTTAAACACATAAAAGAACATAACAGGAATAATATAAAAATGGTTTCTATCATGTGTATCAAACGTATAAGTATTTCGTGTATATTTATCATGTTTTATTTTTTGACATTTGTGACATTTTTTTACTAAAAAATATAATTAAAGAAGGCGCGTTGTTATTTTTCGATCTATCATCATCATATTTAACAGAAAAGTTGCAATGGTTTATAATTTTGGTGTACTGGAATGACAAAATAATCAAACATTTCATCGCTCTTTGTATTAAGTACGTATTACAAATAAACTGGTAGTTCATTTTGTGACACGATCCAGCATTATATAGTATAGAAAATGATAGAATATTTGTTAAGTAGCAAGAGCAAGAGAGAACAAACACGCGACATAATGTGTCAAAGAGAAAAGAAGTTCCACGAAAGTAGCAATTACTACGCCGCCACGTACCTGCTACCCAAAAATTGTTCCCCATTTTGGTTCCAGACACGTAACAATACCGTAGCAATTACGTTCTTGTGACTAACGGCAAAAACTTTATAGTTCCACCGGTGGTTGCTGGTACGTAGCGGTGACTAAAAATGCTGCTTGGGATAGATAGGATAATGGGTAACTAAGTCACTGGCCTCACATTACCTACTACTTTTGTCTAAACAAATAGATTCAAATTAAACAATTATTTCTTTTTTTTATCTAACTCACTACTTATGTCTTACCTACTTCATTTAATTGTGTATTATGTATAATTGTAATTATATTATTGCTAGTTGGTTTCTTTCTAAGACAGTAACTCTGGAAATTTCAGTGTAACGCATGCTCAACCTTTTTAGGTCTTTTGGGTTACACTGTATTCCTTTTTTGACGTTTTTGTCTTTTTATAGTCTGGGTTACTGTCTTTTCCATGTTTATTTAGCTAAGTATTGTATTTATTGTTGGTTAAAATTGATGTTGTATTGTTACTTATATTATTACTTATATTGTTATTATCATTATTATATTTGTGTAATTTGTTCCTGCTTTCTAAATAAACATGGTATTATTATTATAATTTAGAAATAATAATTTTGTTTTGTGATTTTCACTCCAGAATTTATAATGATGTTTTATCATCATTATAAATTCTTGTTTATTGTTTCCAGCCTTATTTTGTGGAACTCCATAATCATAAAATAAATAAAGATTATTAAAAGTTTCACAGTTTTATTAAAATACAACCTGACAATATTGTTTCGACAGCTATGCTGTCATTATCAAAGGTAATATAATTATAAACAAACACGTCGCTAAGGTAGATACAAAATAGGTAACTAGATAAAATAATAATAATAATCAGAATTAAATATCTAATACTTCCAGTAACGGAGAATTACTGAGCTCAAGTTGTTCATTCATTAAAGGTACCCTGAGTTTGTATATACAAACTCAGGGATATATACCCTTTGAGATATACAAACACAAACTCAGGGTACCTTTAATGAATGAACAACTTGAGCTCAGTAATTCTCCGTTACTGGAAGTATTAGATATTTAATTCTGATTATTATTATTATTTTATCTAGTTACCTATTTTGTATCTACCTTAGCGACGTGTTTGTTTATAATTATATTACCTTTGATAATGACAGCATAGCTGTTGAAACAATATTGTCAGGTTGTATTTTAATAAAACTGTGAAACTTTTAATAATCTTTATTTATTGCATGATTATAAATTCTGGTGCTTTTATCATGAAACGTTTATAATCAGTAGAAGAAAGTTTGTAATACTTTCGAAATGATCATAAATTTTATTATAACATATGGATTGGTTGTGTTTTCTATTATTTTGACCTATAATATTACGACTATAAAGGGTTTTCCAAAGAAGTTTTCCAAAGGGTTTTCAGAAAAAGAATTCCTATATAAATAAAAAAAGTCGTTTTAAATTTCTTTATGAATTTTCTTTTATATTTATATCGTACAAATTTCAATTCCAGGTTGATAGATTTTGATCCTTCCCGAAAGGTTATTACTTCACTGTTATCATTTTTCCTTGACCGCAACGTAAAGAATGGCAGGACGAAGAGGTTGCGTTGAAGTATCTAAGCAAGTTTAGAAAACGCAATCTAGCAATCTTAAGTCTATAGGGTAAACGGAGTCGACCGTATATCGAAGCTGCTTCCCTTGGATCAATATGTTAACCACTAACCACCGAATCTGGCTTTTCGATATTTTCAGAATTATTTAAATCTATGTACTTCCATCACAATTTTAAGATCTTTCATAACTTTTTGGAATTGAAATCTTAAAACATGGCTAGCTGATTACATATTGTGCTTATAATGCATAAGCTGTTTCACTTGAAAAGCACAAACACAATTTCTTAAAAAAATCTCTGAAATTGTACTTTTATCAATATGTATAGTCGACGTTACGAGCTAGCAGTTGCTTTTTAGTAGGGCTATGCTTGTAATATTTACAGGGCAACCCTTACTTTTACAACAGCAAACATTTTATTCTAAACAATAAAAAGTTGTATTTGCTTCACAAAACTTTGCATAAATTCTGAGTTTATTGTATATGCAGATGTATGAGAAATAAAAGTAAATTTCAGTTTTAGTGTTTTATAAAACTTCTTAACAAGTTTAAGTTTTACTGCTCAAATTGACGTATACTATACACAAAACATGTATGGTTATACAGATTTTAACAATTCAGTAGTACTGAAATAACAATAATTTTCATGAAAAGTACACTGCTAATTCAGTACCTATATGCTGTTAGATGTGTAGCTTGAAAGCTTATTTATTATTTATAGCAACAAAAACTCCATTTAGGCTTTTTAAAAGGTCGTCAAATTTAATTTATTTATAGGTCTTATAAGTACTTTTTGAAGGATTCTCACTCCTTCCCCGCGGTTCAGCTTGGAACATTATTTTTAATATTCAAGATTAATGTTCAATTAGTCATTATAAACAGAAACGAGTTCTAACACAATATGTTGCAATAGACATATTTTAAAAAAATTCCAACATCAACTGTTAATTCCAATGCAATTATCGCTGCTAGATGGATAATGTACAGCGTAAGTGCTTTTCAGTGCCGAACGTGATGACAGAAACAGTTTCTTGTAAAACAGGCCCGAAGCTACCAGAAACTTGATCGAAATATCATAGAGACGCAAAACCAGAATGTATATTATACTTGTCAGGGATTGAAACAAAGAGCCTAATACTCTTAGGCATAATCTATCTTTCACGTGATGTTCGGCATGCATAGATGCATCCGTAACTACTTACAAAGTAAACATAAATGCAAAATAGAAGCAAAACTTGAGTTAAATGCAAATTGCCAAATGTATTAAAAAATATATTTAAAATTTTTTAGAAAGGAAACAAGATTATAGCGATTCTTGTCAAAGTATGAAACGTAACTAACTATGGCATATCTATTAAGAAGTTACAAAACGTTTCTAAGTAAAAATGTAAATAACTGCTTCAATTATGAATACGTTTGTTGAATCACGACTACTCAGGGAATATTCTTCAAATATTCCTATGTGGTTGGGTTGGCACCTTTCTCATATGAATTGACTGTTGGTATCAAATCGATCCGTCAAACAGTTTATGTTTGAGAATCATTAAATCAAGCAATTTTATTAGCAACTTTTCAAATATAGACAAAAACGAAATTCGGACATTCATCAAATCTTTACAAGTTGTATTCGTTCTTTTACGGATTCTTTTATTCGTTCATTTAATCACCAATTCATTCATTCATTCATGCATCAATTTATCCATTCATTGATTTATTTACGACACATACGTTAATTTTTTAAAAGTGAAAACGATACTGCCGATCTTTTTCCTATTGGACGTGTCTACTGTTTTAATTAATTCATTAGGAATTCTTGTTTTCATGATTTTATCTACGACCACTATAGAAAATTACACATTTCACACAGTCTAGTAACCATGAAAATGATTCATTGCTCACAATCTCTAAACTGAACGGTAATAACCGTAGGAAATGATTTCCCACAATCAGTAGTTCTATTAAAACGCCATAGATGTCAGCACATGCAATATTATTATTCTTAATTATTTGAAATAAGTATAAAAGTTATAAATTATAGGTAAAGGTAATTTATTTTGTTTAATTAATGTTTTACATTAAACTACATATTTTGAATGCAAATCCAAATAGAGTAATTATCACCGGGGCTGGGAATCGAACCCTTGGCCGTTTGCTAGCTAAGCGCGTTCTCTACCGCTAACTTATTAAAGCGACTTACATAAGTTATTACTAATTATTATTACTATATAAAGTTATTGTATAATTGTTATTGAATTAACGTAAATTGAATTGATTAATTTTAACATTATTGTATAATTGTGAATATATATATATATATATATATATATATATATATATATATATATATATATATATATATATATATATATATATATATATATATATATATATATATATATATATATATATATATATATATATATTAAAATTATTCATTATTGCTAAATTACAATAAAAACAATAATGACTTTTATAATTTACAACATTTCATTCATAATAATTAACGAGTGCAAGCGCGACCGGTACACTTAAAGCTCTTTTTCCTTCTCACTTACAACACCTGCTATGTATGCCAAAATATGTTTACATTTTGTGGCAAAAAGATGCTATGCGTAAAGCGTTCAGATGAGGACGATAGAAATAAATGGCACGTCTAGCATAATTATATTGGTTATAGTCGTATTTTATTTAAAAAAAAGTAATTCTTAAACTTTGTTTTGAAAAATAACGTTGACAATTGAATTGTGAATGTTTATTAAAAAAATACTTTTGAAAACGAGTACACAATGTGTACTGCACATGTATGATTGTTTAGCTGTACTAGATTGACTAAAGGTATGATTACTATTGTCTTTAAAAATTTAATATTTACTTCGTTGTTTACGAAATTTTAGATGTATTATGAGTGAATCTGATGATGGGAAAATGGAGTGTACACTGTATACCTCCAAGCAGGCTGCTTACATTACATATCTTAATTTATGTCCGGTCGGGCGATTATGACCTATTTAGTGGCCTGTTTTTAGAGCGTAAGTTGCTAAATTAGAGCTCTAGGGCTCTAAAACTTTTTAGAACCCGATAGAAAAATAGTTACCCTTGTTTATACCGTCTCCATAGTAACAACAGTAATTATAAACCATTGCACCTACCTACTTGAAGTTTTATCACTACACCTACCTACTTGAAGTTTTGCACTTTTTAAATTATTTTTATTTTAAAATTAAATTTTAATTAAAATTAAATTAAATTAAAATTAAATTGTTTTAGAGCCCTTTATCGTCTTAGCGCCTTCGGATTTAACACACTGAATTAAGCCCTTAATACAAAATATACTATTATTGCCGTAAGAGATTTCAGGCATTACTTTTTTTGTGGTCGTAAATAAAGTATAGTGTGTAGCATGTGCAAAATTGCCAATTTCACACTCGTGAGACATTGACACTTTTTTACACTTGTAACATAATAAACTATTGTTATTCAGAATAGTATTTTATAGAATATTTCTTAATTTATTGTAAAATCAGGTTTCTTTATATGCACTTATGTTCTTGCACTTTGTCATCTTTTCTTTTTTCCAAGATGTTCAAAAAAATTATTTATTATTATTTTATCGACTCATACACCGATTTATTCATTCCTTCACCATACATTCTTTCACTTATCGATTCTTTTATTTATTCATCGTTTCATTCACATATTCACCGACTCATGTCAATTCGTTTGTTCATTCATTGACTCATTTATTCATTGATCCGCTCATTTGTGTGCCAAGTCACTTATTTACTCATCAATTAGTTCACTAAGTCTTAAGAGTTCATTAGTCATTCATGCAGTCATTCATTAGTCAGCATTCATGCATTTATTCATTTGTTAATTCGTCCATTCGCCGATTAATTTATTCTTCATCGATTTATTCGTGTACACGTTAATTCATTCAATCATTACTCTATTTATTCATTCGTTTATTCATTTATTCAACAACGCAGTAAAAAATAAAATGCGAGTAAATTATCTCTAATCAAATATAATGTTGAAAATGTAAGAGTAGAATTTTCTTAATATTTAACTTTATGTGATTTGTAGTCTCTATTGGTGTAATTTTGTAATCTATTCTACCTAGAGTAGATTCCAGTAGATAAAAGTAGGTTTATTTATGCGTATCTGTTCTTTAAGTTTTTCACAGTTTAGCATTATTAAAAGTGACGTCTTTCGCTCTGCTTAAAAGTGTATGTTACAACACATTTTTTTATAATTTTTCAAATTTCTTTTTTTATGAAGTGTTAGCATTGATAAATTTAAGATTTGATATTTATTTAAAACCATATTTTGCGTGAAAAAGTGCTTACCAATTTCTACAGACATATAAACAAAATATGTAAACTGATATTACATGATGACAAAATAATTATTATAATAACTATTTCTTTATTTTATGCATTGCTAACAAATAATTATAGTCAAAGAGAACGAATCGTGGCCATTCTCATATCCAAACACTGCAAACTTATTATTTACTTGTTCCACTATCCACTACCCACCCGTATATAAGCTTTTTGCTAGTATTATAGTATAGTATAATTAAGACATAGTAGGGGGAAATGTTCGAATCTCCTGATACTCCCGTTAATGTCGATTTAGATCGTATTTGTATTTATCGACACATTTATTATTTCATGATTCCTGCATTCCGTAATTCATCGTGTCATTCATTAATCGGCTCATTTGTTCATTCGCAGATTAATTCAGTCATTCACTGATTTATTCAATAATTCACTAATCAATTCATTTATTCATTGACCGATTCATTCATAAAGCACACAAATATCACATGAACTAAAAGATGTCTAATAAGTGTGTGTGTGACCTATCTGTCTACCTGGACGAGGTAGTCTCCAAAAGTACTAGACCGATTTTAGTGAATTTTCGACTACATTCTAAGTGACTCTTGGAGTCTCATAACCTTTCTGCATTAAGTAGAACATTTATTTTTTTTCTCATGTTTATCATCATCTCATCTCACATGTTTATGAAAAATAAATTACTATACCATGAGGATATATTAAAAATGAGACCTGAAAATCAGCGACAAGTACGCTGTACTGCAGACGTTAGATTAGATGCACTAATTCATTGATTTAATAACACTAATTCAAATCAGTGCAAAATCAGTTACAAAAGCAGTCCATGTGATTAAATTAGGCGCAGAACCAATATCCTACGTGTATCAAGGCCGCAAAGTACACGGAGAAATTGCAAGAGTTATTCGAGGCTATGATAATATTATTATATATCCACGATGTATTTCTTGATCATCGTTTCACCCCACCTATAATAAAACCGATCGATTCCCATTATACAAAGTGCTTATTTATCAGAATGGATGCAACATACGTAATATTAAACTTACCATTCAAAACAATAATTGACCTTAAAATATAAGAAAATTATCCCTTTATAGTCACTGAATTTTTGGCTTAGCTTTTGTTCAGTAATGTTGATACTCTTTACAATTTAACAACACAATAGGTTGGTTTACAGTGCAGTCTAAAAGTAATGAATAAATTCAATATTTTAAAAATGCTTAATATTTAAAAAAGTCGCTCCATGCCGTCGATTTTTTTCTGGATTATCTTTCAAAGTCTATTTTATAGCAAGAACAATAGCACTATTAATTGTTACGTAGTTAAACAAGCATCCATCAAAGTTTTACATAATATGAGAGCTTATTGCACCATTTGATTGTATCTGCATAAATTATATTGATATATTTGTGAGTCCTATAAGCTATGAAATTTATCTGTATGCGGAACTAAAAGACACCCTTTGGATAATAAATAATTGCGCCGACTGTGTTTACACAAAAGGTTGCCAAAAATTCTTAGTGTCAGCTCTTTATAGTAGGTATTGGGACAGTTGGGCTGACCCCCACTCTTTTTATGCAAATGACCCGCGATCTAATTAATATTCAAATGAGGCGTGGTCTAATTAAATGCGCGAATTAAATTAATTGATCTAATTAAATTAATTCACGGTATCATTTACATATCTCCTCTCTCATTTATATATATGATTTCTCATATGCATGCGCGAATTAAATTAATTCACTGTATCATTTACATATCTCCTCTCTCATTCTTCATATGCATGCGCGAATTAAATTAATTCACTGTATCATTTACATATCTCCTCTCTCATTCCTCATATGCATGCGTGAATTAAATTAATTCAGTGTATCATTTACATATCTCCTCTCTCATTCCTCATATGCATGCGCGAATTAAATTAATTGTACATCTCATTTTTATATATTATTTGTCATCTCTCTCTCATAAATTTATTTTAAAATAAATCAGTCCTATTTGATATTTATCTATAGGTCGTCATGTAATTCTGCGAAAACAGTTTAACATGTAGAAACGTAATAATAAAAATTTATTTTCAACTATACAAAGTAACTCTAAAGCTACTGTCAATCAACTGTCGGATTAGCTCTGTTGCATTAGACCTGTTTAAATATACGGCATAAACATTTAGTTTGAAAGAAAACAATTAGGGTCGTTATGATTTCATAAAATTTTATTCAAGTGAATCTTCTTAAGAATATAGAACACTGTAAAGCATTATTTTTAAAATTCAAAAAACATTATCTATAGCTAAAACTGTTTAAGAAATAACTTTCAAACTAAATGTTTTTGCATGAAAATACGTACAAACTAATTAGCCATGTTTCGACATTCTTTAAAACTGCTTTCAAACCATAAATAAACAAACGTTCTTACGAATGACTGAAAGGAATTTAGATTTTCTAAATAATTTGTTAAGAGATCATCATCTTAAAAGCGGCATAAATTATTGTTTTAAATGACAATTACTCACCCTTGTGTTAACCCGTATGCTAAGTATGTCCTAATGGTAAAACTGTAATCGACGAGATCTAATATCATAGTAATATTATAACAGATTAGGTGACCTAACAAACTCTTCAAAGAAATGTTTATTTACATGTATGAGATAGTATTTGACATAATGTCCTTACATACTGGGTTACGATAGAGACGGATAATCATACGAGCTGCTGAAATGTATGATATAATGTAAAATAACGTTTAAATAAGAGTTTACTTTAGATGCTACGAATATCTATATGGTGTATAAACAACAAGAACGTATATGTAGAAATCGCTTACAAGGGTAGTAGATATAACGAAAAGGGTTAAAATCTGTTCAAAATTACATTACGTCTAGAAAACTAGAAATTAGATAATTGTAGCATACGCATGTTAAATGTACCTATTCTTCACCACGTCTGTAGTAGATATAATGAAAAAAGGATAAAAATCTGTAGTATAGGGTTTATGCTTATACTCAGGCTCGCAATCATATGTAACGTATCTATGCTTACATAGTATAATTATTTTCTCAACGTAGGATAGAACAACCGAATGCTCTGGTCGATCAGTATAAATAGACGGGTAGTGTTCCTGTTCCTTCATTAGTCGAGATGGATATATCATTCAGATATGTCGTGCTATGTGTCTAAATACGAAATATAAAACATGTCTAAATCTATGTAAAGCTTAAGTTATGTAGGGTTAGCAAAAGACATGAAAATTGAATAATATATCCATATCGTAATACGAATAAGACAAGCTCACCATTAGGTTTATGATAAACGACTGCAATTCTTTGAAAAGAAGCTGACGAGAAACGCGATCAGTCGTGTAAATATTTAGGATGTGATAAAATAAAATTATTTTTAATATTTTAATAATGTTTTATTTCAATGATATATAGTTATATTTTATAAGGAAATTGAAAAACATATTAAGAACATATTTTGATGTACTAATTACATATTAATTAAACATATATAGAAGTAAACAAGGGTTAGTTTAAACGATAAATTACATTATTAAATTTTCAAATCAAATCGTCAATTCGACACAACAGTACAAACTTTCATTGTAATGACTACAGATACATAGAGTGAGGTAAAGGATCTAAAGAACAGCATTCTAGTAACAGTTGACAAAGTAGAAGCTAACAATATGAATTTACTAAAGGAGGCAGAAGAAACGGGTGTCTTAGTAATCGACAATTCTAAAACTTCATAGAGAGTTTTAAGGATTCTACTGTAGACATTAGATTAGAGCTCCGATTTGTAAGCAATATTTGATCAGATCAACTATAATTTGGTCAAAAGTGGAAATTAAAAGGTTAAGCTAGTGACAGATCGAATTCAATAGTCATCTTTAATAAAAGTAACTTTTTCAGTCAGTCATGTATTTATCTACTATACTATGTAACGTTTATAAATAAATAATACATCATTATAGAATAGTCTTTGATTATTGCTCATAAACTGTTAAAATTCTAACATTTCCTTTAAATGAGCTGTTGATGGTATTAAACCTAAGCATAACCGTTACGAATTTTTGATATTTACATGATTCGTTGATAGAATACAATGCGTTTGCTGAAACTGTGACTAGACATATACATATACCATAATGAAAATTATTAATTTTATTTCAATGATATATAGTTATATTTTATAAGGAAATTGAAAAACATATTAAAAACATATTTTGATGTACTAATTACATATTAATTAAACATATATAGAAGTAAACAAGGGTTAGTTTAAACGATAAATTACATTATTAAATTTTCAAATCAAATCGTCAATTCGACACAACAGTACAAACTTTCATTGTAATGACTACAGATACATAGAGCGAGGTAAAGGATCTAAAGAACAGCATTCTAGTAACAGTTGACGAAGTAGAAGCTAACAATATGAATTTACTAAAGGAGGCAGAAGAAACGGGTGTCTTAGTAATCGACAATTCTAAAACTTCATAGAGAGTTTTAAGGATTCTACTGAATCATAGCTTCAGTTCGTAGATCGTGCATTGACATTATGTGTTTACATCATATGTTGTGTAATGCTGTGGTAATTCAAGTGCTACAAAACCCAAAAGAGCATTTGTAATTTGCGAAATATGAAATTGTAGTTACTTACTTATAGCGTGGCAATCATGTAGTTATTAAGTGTTTCTAGTCTAAGAATTGGGGCATTAGTAAACATTGCGTTAACTTAGCATAATTTTCTAAATTTTATTATACTATGTAGGATATTTTGGTTTCCTAGTTCCTACTGTAACATATTTTTGGCATATTTATGTACATTATATCCAAATCTGTATGTGCTAATACCAATAAATTAATGAAGTATTTATTACACAATAGGAAATGACAATTACTGACATGACGTATAACCTAAAAATTAATGACTGCAGTCTGAATACAAACCATCTTTGTTGCAATATGACCGTCACTGGGCGCTACTTAACGTACGAGTCTGTAATTTTTGGATCCTAATTTCAACAATGAAAAAACTGGAAATGAGACGGCCGTATATAAGCGAAGCTTATATTAATCTAGTTGGCCGTGATTTTAGCACATAAATATGTATTGACAACCCATATGTTTACATGTAATATCATTTAGTGAGCTTACCTAAAAAGAGGATTTGTTTACATACATCCTTTCATTTAAATTAACCAATCAGATGCTTTGTTTATATATAACATATGCTTGGCGGGTTTAGCTAATAGCCAATAAGAGCATTTGTTTACATGCATACCGCCATTTAAATCAACCAATCAGCTACTTTGTTTACATTTCAAATCTAGGGAATTATCTAGTGACTTTCTGGTAATATCATTTTGACAACCTGGTAATTTAAAATTTTTAAATTTAAATTAACCAATCAGCTGCTTTGTTTACGTATGACGTCACTTCCGGCAGCCATATTTGTTTACATCCGGCAGCCATATTTGTTTACATCCGGCGGCCATGTTTGTTTACTTATAATATGTGCTTTTGACGTCACTTCCTGGCCCAGAAAGTACATAGGTGTACTACTTACACACTTCCAAAATTTACAGAAATAGCTGTTTGTAGGTAAATTCGACAAACTTCAAACTGATGCAAAATCTATCACAATAACATTTTCAAAAGAATTAAAAAAAGCGTCTAGGGATAAATCAAGAATTACTTGGAGCTGTGGAAGAATTAAATTTTAATCTTGTTGCATTTTTTTATAAGAAAATATATAAAGATCACCTACAAAGAAATTATGTTGTAAAATGCACAACTTCAAACTGTTACAATATTCGACTCAATAACTAAAAAACGGGGATCTAGACAAGACACAATAATTATTTTGTTATGTTCAGATTTTTTTGCCGCTTTCGTGAATATTATGTAGGACATACACGGTCTTCCCCGACGACGTCGACGACGACGTCGGGGACAAGGTCGAAATAATGAGGTAATGTTAACATTTACTGTAATTTATAGCTGGACTGTATATAATAAAATTATGAGTATCGTATGTCTTTAAAACATCAAAATGAAAGAAAGCATTATTGATAATAATCAAGACGTATTTCGAAATAGCTTATGCAATTAACAAAAGTCTTCATAAACGTAATAACCTTGACGTCACCCATCGGTGGAATTACAAATCAATCTTTTATTATGAAACGAAAACTTTAGTTTTTTTTTATTTCATTGTTAATTTAGTTTAAAAATGGATATAATTAATTAACACAAGATTTATGATTCCGAGTTCCAGTGTGCAAACGATGTATAATTTTCCAAAACCAAAAGGAATATTATCACTTACCAAAGAACAATGGTAAAAATCTGCTGATTTTTATCAAATCTGTCATCTTTTATTAATAGTAGTAAAAGCATTTGCTACATTTTATTCACATGAATCATAATGCTGATTCTGGTAAAATAAATGTTTTGTCACATCTATTAAATACGTCCGTTTACTAAATTCCGAATTTGATATAAACTGATTCACCGAATGAAAAACTGTTGAACATTTAAGTTGGCTAAATATTTAATACTGTAGTTTCAACATTTATAAAATATTGTACATAAATAAAATTAATCTTTCAAAAAGTATAAAATTCTCAGTACTTATTTCCTATTATACAAGAAAATAGATGGCATCAAGTGTTCAGATGACAATTATTAGTAGTACAGATTGTAATTATCTTCCAAGGTTATCAGGTTATGACCCATATTGTAAACATGATTTGTAAAATTAGGAATCAGTTTACATCAAATTCGGTTGAATTTATTAAACGGTCTCTACGAATGCAACAAAATATTTATTTTACTAGAATCAGCACATTCTTGATGAACAACACGAACAAAATGATATTTGATACCTATATAATAATTTGTCCATTCACCTCTCCTACACGAAAATCGCAGATTTTTACCAGTGTTCTTTTACGGAAAGTCCTTTATAGGAAATTATTGTACAGCGTTTGCGCACCAGAACTCAGAATCCTAAATCCTGCGTTAATTATATCCATTTTTAAACTAAATTAAGAATGAAATAAATAAAAAACAAGAGTTTTCGTTTCCTAATAAAGAGTTGATTTGTAATTCTACCGATGGATATCAATATTATTCCGCTTATGAAAAGTTTTGTTAATTGCATAAGCTATTTCGAAATACTTTAAAGAAAGAGATTCAGTACGCATTTTATTATGCTCAATACTACTTTCTGTCATTTTGATGTTTTAAAGAAATACGATATTCATAATTTTATTATAGACAGTCCAGCTGGAAGTTACAAGTTGTTTATGCATTAAATTACAGTAAATGTAAACATTACCTCATTATCTCGACCTTGTCCCCGACGTCGTCGACGACGTCTTCGCCGACGTTGTCGGGGAAGACCGTGTATGTCCTATTTTACTGAATATGACTTATTGGTTATTTTGTTCCGTTTCTTGGATATCGCCTGTTTCACATCTCCCCGCTCTCATATTTGGAATTTGAGCTAAATATTTTGGCATTTGGTTACTCTCAGCCACTCTTATTAACCTACAATGTTTTATTAAAAATCTAAAAATAACACAGTCGAAAATGTCTATTTTAGTTACAATACATGAAAAGTAGAGGAGCCTAATAAATTTGTCCATGGCTGTAAATCTTTTAAAATGTTACAAAATCATATGATAGTGATCATTACATAATATGGACATCACATTTTAATAATTTTAAAATTTTTAAAACCTTTTACTCCAATTTTTTCGTATTAAAACCAAAAGTCATGTTAGACAATACTTTTAAACGTGAACGGACTAAACATAAACACTGCTGAAGATTTTGAAACACGTTGTGTGAAATCTTCCTTATTTATGTTATAGTGGATTTATCCGAGACAAACAATCCAGATATTCATTACCTTTCTGTCTTTGAACTGAACTGTGATTGTTTTTAATTTTAAAAAGATTTCTTAATAACAGATCAGAAGCAATACCATCTCTGTTATAAGAAGTTCTCTTTGTAAGGTTTTGTTAGAATTTAGTTTGGTAGATGTACTACGATAACCTACACTAGCACAATTTAATACAAATATTTCTAGCATAAGTAATAATCAGAAAAATTGTCTATACCTCTACAAGTACAAGCTTTAATTAGTACCTTTAAACCAACAGTTTTGAATAAATACGTATTTTTCCATCGTTGCCAGTCGAATCGAATAGTGGAAGCACGAAAGCAATCTATGTCCTCCTAATAACAATTCAAGATAACAAAAGATTCCACAATAACATGTGTGAAAATACTAAATTCTACATTACATAGTTATGTAAAATTACATTTTGTACATGATATTTCTTTGTTTTGTGCATTGTCTGTTAACATTACTTCCAAGTGTGCTATATGAAACTAAACACAGCTAACTGTGCATGCATTAATGAATTAATGATTGTTTTCTTACTAATACATTGTGCAATCTGTAGATGTCGACGTATACAGAGTATTTGCAGTATAAATGCTATCCCAACCAGCATTTTTAGTCATCGCTACGTACCAGCAACTACCAGTGCAACCATTAAGTTTTTGACAATAATCACAAGCAGGTAACTGCTACGGTTTCATTACGTGCCTGGAACCAAAATGGGGAACAATTTTTGGGTAGCAGATACGTACGTGGCGGCGTAGTAATTGCTACTTTCGTGGATCTTCTGTTCTCTTCTCTTTTTCTCTTTTCTCTTTGACACATCGTATCGCGTGGTTGCTCTCTCTTACTCTTGCAACTTAACACACATTCTATCATTTTCTATACTAATGCTGTGATCGTGTCACAAAATGGATTACTATTTTATTTGTAATACGTACTTAATAATACAAAGAGCGATGAATTGCTTGATTATTTTGTCATTCCAGTAAACCAAAATTATAAACTATTGCAACTTTTCTGTTGGATGTGATATGATAGATCAAAAAATAACAACGCGCCTTCTTTAAATATATTATTTAATAAAAAATGTCTTTACTAAAATATAACACTTAAGTTGATACACATGATAGAAACAATTTTTATATTATTCCTGTCATGATCTTTTATGTGTTTAAATAAAAGATACTCAATTATTATCAATAATTAACTCCCTTAATATCAAGTGAGCAGGGAGCATTGCATAAAGTGTAAAAGATGCGTGTCCTTCAAGCCGACTCAAGTGGTACTGACGGACGGGCCAGGATTGGCTAGTTACATCACTACAAATAAATGTTGCCAAGTTACATTTATAACAATTCCTAAGGCACAATTTGGCACCAATTTGTTATTTTTATTGAAGGTTATGTAGTAAAACATCTAATAACAATCAAAACAAATTGCAGATTGATTCATGGCCTCCAACATTTTACAAGTAAATATGGGGATGGAATAGTTTACGAAAAATTACATCAAAGTGATTCTCCTGGGTAGCAAAACGTTAAGTTTTACTTTCAATACTACTTTAAGGTTTCGTTACTTTAAAGGATTAAACAATGGTTCCAGGCAGGTGGCAGGAACTTTCAGTACTACTTTAAAGTTTTAAAGTAGCTTCAGGCAAGTTACTGCTACAATCATAGTACAACTTTGAAGTTGCAACGCCTTTAAAGTAATTATACTAAGTGGCAATACCGTTCCACATACTTTAAAAGTTACTTAGAAGTAATAGAACTACTATAGTTCCAATAAATAGTCTAAACAACTACACAATTACTAAAATATTCCGAATTGAAGTAATTAAACTTATAAAGTCATAAATTTAGTTGTAGTTACGTAACAACTACTCAATCAAAGTTCCGATCTCAGTAACTGCTACTTAGATGCTGCTTGGGATTATTTTAACAGAAGATGAATTTTATGTATTAACTGAAACAAAAGAATCGTTTTCCTTTTCGGCTCAACTTTGAAGAATGTTACTATTTGGCAACAATGTTAAAAGTAGCTGGCAAAGGCAGCTGCTACAGTAGCTTTTAAAATGAGATTTACACAAATAAGTTTATTGTTAAATATATTCAAATGTTTCTACCTGCAAACAAAAGAAAATCTTCGCGTTAGGAAAATCCTTTAAGGGATATTCAAAGTAAGTCATGATATTTCTACAAAACGACCATGCTCGTTAAATTTATATGCCACAACAGAACTTCTATACTATAAAATTTAATACAGCTTTTATTGTTTCGTATTGTGCATTTAAAAACGAGATTTATTTGCAGAATTTTATCTTCCGATGCGAATTGCAAGATTTAAAATTAAAAGTAACCTCAACAAGAATATCTAAAGCAAACAGCAGATTTCGCATTAATCCGAAAAGTCCTAGTCGACTGTTATTATGGTTTAATTAGAAATGTAAATTAAGCTTACAATAAGAATTACTTCAGCACTGTGGAAAATAAGAATAAGAACAAAAACGCTAATATGAAATGAAGTAAATTGCTAGGAAATAGTTTTGTTCGTTTTCGAAACTTCCGCAAATCTGTAGCTTCTACCGCGCCTTGAAATTATTTTCTTTTCATATTGCTTCCGACATTTCCGAAACAGACTTTCTTTTTAAAGAAAACTTTTCTTCTAATTATAACTTTTATTAAACTTGTTTTGTTTTCATAACAAATAATTTCTCCAAAATACTATTAAGTAGAATAGAAATACTTAATTAGGTAGATCATTTTCAAACTTAAAGATAAAGGAGCTTTAAACTGAATAATTAATAAGACTCGGCTGTTGAACGTAATAATCCAGACCAGTTACAAAAGGAAACAAAATAGAAGAAAAACCACGACAAAAGCTTTATAGCATGCCTTTTTCTTATGGCGTTCTAGAGTTTAATGTCATAAAAGGTCGTACAAACTCAACGAATCGAACTCTGGCTGAGATAACCTAACTAGTACCTCATAAATTTATTGCAGAGAATTATAATCGAATTTTAGTAAAGACGTAACGGAATTTTCTACAAAAAGTTTGTTGACTTTAACGAATAAATGGAGAAAAGTTGGAAGTAAATAAACTAACTGTAAAAAGGATTACAATTCTGAAGTAGTGACGAGAAATTGTTCATGTTACGATCTTCTTGCGTTTGCGTTTTCAGAGAGATGAAAAAAATTTAGGTAGTAGCTAAAATAATTATTCTTCATTAGTACATTGTAAAACTTTTAATTTATTATTATCCGCTTTTTGTTAATTGCAAACATTTGCTCAAAAACGCCCGGTTAATTCCCATTGTGACGATCAGTGGATGAAATAAAGCGAACCTCTGCTAGGAGAAGATGCGTCTTTAATATTTTTTGTTAAAAGAACTTTTTTTCGGAGCACATGTTTTCTATTGCAATTTAATTTAATTAAATGAATGTATTTGCGTTCTGACATTAGTGAAGTTTTGTATGCTCCTTGTTCCGTCAAAAAACGACTCGCTGAGATTATGTATTTAATTAAAACTGTTAACGCTTTCTTCTCTTTTATTTTTCGAATTATGTAAATTCTATGCAAATTCCATTTATAAGCGGAAGCAAAAGTTTATTATTCTTATTATTGCTAATCAGAACTGACTTCTTTTAGAAAAAGCTGATGGAACCGTTCACATCAACTGTTTAGGTAAAAAGGTGGGTGCAGTTACCTATAAGTCGTAGGCAGCATCCTCAATAACTGTCAGCTTCAGAAGAAAACCTCCGTTTAGCAACATATTGCCTTATTAACTCATTAACTCATTGTGAACTTGTTTAAATCTGCAAGTCGCAGTCAGCCTGTCTGAGTCATAGCAGATGTTTTTCTTGACAAGGCCTAATCGTTCCTCGTGGCTATCTGCGCATAAGCTTTTACATATTGCACATTGATAAGCCTTTTGAAAGAAAAAGCATCAGCTCTGGGTAATCGTGAGATGGAACGGGTGCCAACTTAAAGAAGCTAAGTTTTATGTTTAACTTCACCGAAACACCCTGTATACTTATACAGGTTGTTTCGGTTAATTTAAACATAACTTAAATTTGTGCTAGTTCTCGTCAGTAAGAAACAAAATATCCTTATGTTTATGATTTTTGAATTTACGGACATCGAGAAAACGGCCATCGAAGATGCCAAAGTGTATTTATTGAAAGCAAAGGAATACTTACGTTATTGTTCCACTTTCATCATATTTTCTTATGTTCATATCTTCTTATTGCTCTACAATAGCTTAATAAGCCTTATATTTGTTAATGCTAAGTTTCATTTTTTTAAATAATAAAATCCATTAGTACCCATGCAGCATCTAAGTATCAGTAAGTCGGAGCTTTGTTTGAGTAATTGTTACGTAACTACAACAAAATTTATAACCATAGGTTTAATTACTTCAGTTGCAATATTTTAGTAATTACGTAGTTATTTCTATTATTTATTGGAGCTATGTAGTTCCATTACTTCTGAGTTACTTTTAAAGTATGTGGAACGGTATTGCCACTTAGTATAATTACTTTAATGTCGTTGTAACTTCAGAGTGGTATTATGATTGTAGCAGTAACTTGCCCGAAGCAACTTTAAAGTTTTTAAAAAGTAATAATGAAAGTTCCTTCCACCTGTCTGAGACCATTGCTTAACCCTTTAACGGAACCTTACAGTAGTATTGAAAGTAAAACTCACGTTTTTACTACCCAGAAGAATCACTTTAAAGTGATTTTTCGTAAACTACTTCATCTCCATATTTACTTGTAAAATGTTGGAAGCCATTAACCAATTTGCAATTTGTTATGATTGTTAATAGATGTTTTTCTATATAACCTTCAATACAAGTAACAAATTGGTGTAAATTGTGCCTTAGGAATAATCTTCTATCATGCGTATCAGCTTATAGGTATTTTTGTCATATTTTATTAAAGACGTCTTTTATTAAAAAATATATTTAAAGAATGTTATTATTTTTTTCGATCTAGCATCATCACATTTAACAGAAAAGTTACAATGGTTTATAACTTTGGTATACTGGAATGAAAATTTTTTCAACATTTCATCGCTCTTTGTCAGTGATGGATTTACCATTAAGCTAACTAAGCTACAGCTAGGGGCCTCGGGTCAACATTACCTAGTTGCTAAATTACAATGGAAAAAATGGTTATATGTATGTTTATGTAATGAGCAAAACGTGTCATTCTAATTTTTAACGTTTTTAATAATAAATATTTTACTCTTTTCTCAAGTTATTTTTTATTAAAATGTTAAATTTGCAATAAAAGTCTTTAGTCGAAAATGTAATTATTCCCTGAAACCGTTTCTCGCAATTAAAATTTTATTATTCATAATACGGCGGGGGGGGGGGGCTGAATCAAATTTTATCTTGGGACCTCGAAAATGGTAAATCCGCCCCTGCTCTTTGTATTATCAAGTGCGTATTACAAATAAAATAAATTTTGTGACACGATCGCAGCATTAGTATAGAAAATGATAGAATGAATATTTGTTAAGTTGAAAGAGTAAGTCAGAGCAGCCACGCGACACGATATGTCAAAGAGAAAAAAGTTCCACAAAAGTAGCAATTATTACGCCGCCACGTTCCCGCTACGTAATTCCAGAGAAGTTACTGCAACGTATCTGTTACCCAAAAATTGTTTCCATTTTGGTTCCAGGCACGTAATAAAACAGTAGCAATTACGTGCTTGTAACTAGTGGCAAAAACTTAATAGTTCCACCGGTAGTTGCTGGCACGTAGCGATTACTAAAAATGTTGCTTGGGTAATTAATACTAAATTAATTAATCACAATTCCTTCTTTTAAAACAACCAAATTATCAAATAAATAACTACAAGGTAAAAAACCTTTTTTAATACACAACGAAGTGAATGATGAAAAATACAATGAAAAGATTGGGGTGAGTCTTATTATAATAAGACAATTTATAATATATTATAACGTTCTGTGTTTATATATTTTTAGTTTAATAAATAATTATTTATTAAACTAAAAATATATAAACACAGAACGTCATTCTGGCGATACTTATTCAATACTTTTTACAAATAAACAGCTTAATTTAACAGGTACTTATTTACTATAAAGAAAAGTTTCCAGTAGTAAGTCCTAATAAAATACACTGTTATTACACTTACAATACTTACAAATAAATAAACTTTTTAAAACAACATAAACGAGACAGTTCTTTGTTGGAAATGCATTGTCATTCATAATTTGATTTTTAGGAATAAAATTAAGCAAGCGCTTAATAAGTTCGTAAATTTATTTATTTCATACTGTGTCACATTTATCAGTTTTACGTCAAACTTTTTAGTCCCGAACATGCGATTTTACGGTCTAGTATGACTGTAAAAATTTTTATTTCATACTGTGTCACATTTGTCAGTTTTACGTCAAACTTTTTAGTCCAGGACATGCGATTTTACAGTCTAGTATGCTTGTAAAAAATTTTATTCACAATCGATACATAATGTGTTCATTACTGACGTTTAAAAAGTTAGAAAGCAGTTTATTATACATCATAGTCAATAATAAGTTCTCTTGGTTAGTAATGAGTTCTCTTGGTTAGTAATATCCATTACTTACCTTTTGCTCGTTCTAAATATTCTCAACAGATGGCAGAAGTTTTTGTATCTATCTTTACTTTTAGCAGGTAACAAACAGTCAGTCACTGTTTTAGCAACTTCTCCCAATTCCGGTGGTGTGTAACTTACATCAGTTTCACTATCAGACATTTTAAATCGTGTATATGGCAATTAGGAGCAATGTAATTAAATTTGGTTTAGTAGTGACACGAATTTACTTTGACAATTGTTGCAGCAATTGTCATTTTATCGCCACCTGAATAAAAACGCTGGTGTTGTGTCCTACATATATCAAGTATAAGGTATCAATGTAAGAACATAATTATGTACTATTGTGAATAAAATAGTATACATACCTCGGCGGGAAGACATTACGCGTCGAGCAATTGCTCTCCGCGTAATGTTCTACTTCCCGCCTCGGTAAGTAATCTACTATTACAGGACTTGTGACTGTAAAAAATTTTACCGGACGCAAATAAAATCAATCAAGTGGACAATGTTTTAGTACGTAATCAGTTACCATGGAAACTCGTTCTTCATAGATGTCCATATTTTGCATTCGGAAATTTATTTTATATAATTTTTTTTTAAATTAAACCAATATTCCAATAATTGCAGTATGAAATAAAACGTATTACGTCATACGTCCTATCTACATCTACATCCTATCTACATCTTACTGGACTGTAAAATTCGATTTCCAGGACTTATAACGTAAATTACTATTATTTCATACTGTATCGTATTATCCATCTTTACGGTAGCGATTACAACCCGAAAAATGCGATTTTACCGTCTAGTATGACTGTAAGTTTTTACCGCACTCAAATAAAATAAATCAACTGAACAATGTTTTAATATTCAGTTACCCTGGACACTCGTTCTGTTTTGAATTCGACTAATAGTTGCCATGGATACTCGTTGTTCATAGATGTGTATGTTTTAAATTCGAATATATATTTTATATAACTTTTTTAAATTAAACCAATAATCCAATAATTGCGGTATGAAATAAAACGCATTACGCCATACGTCCTGGAAATGTTCTCACAGTCTCGATTCAATGTTCCGGTCTCGGCTCCTTTGTCGCCTTGTCCGTAACATCTTACTCGACTGTAAAATTTCATTTCCAGGACTTATAACGTAAAAAACTTGGTATTGCAACCGAAAATTCAAAACAATACTGTAAAATTTACTTTCTGAAAGACCGAAAAGATGAACACGTTTAAAGTAAATGTTCACTAATATTGAGTCTATGTTTTTATAAACCAATAAACGCAACGAAAATAAAACTTGAAACAAACTGTGACATCACCTACTGTAGCATCAGCTACCATTTTAAAAATACAGTGTAGGTGCAGTGATTTTCAAACCAGTCATCACCAAACCCATTTTTCAAAAATGACTGAAAAAAACACTTTGTATAGCGCATAATGTGTCCCGCGTTTAATTAATTAGTTGGTACTATTGATCTCGTCGGGTAATAAACCACAGAAGTTTTTTAAATTTGATTGAAGTTTAATTAACATTAATTGAATCCGATTGTTGTGCCAGCGTTTGCATTATCTATTTGATTTTTTTATATTTTGTTGTTTTAAATTATAGCATTTCGTATTTCCTTTTAGACACTATTTTTATACTTTAATTTCGTTGTTTAGATTGCAGCAGTTCCAATTTTCGTACATTATTGATACCTAATTTTGTTTGCCTCTACATCAAAAGCTTTTCTAAATTTCTTTGTACTTATTATGTTGCTCTGATTAGTGCGTCATGCTATTGACTAGTGATGGTTTCTTTCAATGTGCTATAGCGAAATAATTCTAAATTATAATTATAGTTTTATGACAAATTAAGCCTTGTATAATTTTCTAATCAGCTTTTTGTATCAGTTTTTCTTTCGCGCTAATTCCTTCTTTCCCCGACCATTATGTAAGGCTGTAAGTGGTATTTTAGTAATTTTTAGTTCTCATTGTGGTTTTATTATGATATTTATTCTGCGTGTTAATGACCTGATTTTTTAAATAGACTTTCTGCATTGTGCCCGACTCTACCACTTCAGCTGAATTAACTGATTTTGTCGTTAAATGGTTGAACATAAGCATTCACCTAGTAATATTGAATGTGCCATCGTGTCGAGCAGCGCAGATAAGTTGATATACAGACATGACATTTACTAGTATTTGAATTAGTCAGATTTTGAAGTTCCGCTTTATTTTTAATTATGTGAAAAAATGTTAAACGCGTTTTATAATCACTTGTTATTTAGCTAATTGCATTGTTTGTTGTAAAAGAAAAACATAAAGAATTAAAAATAACTATTAACAAAACGAGAATAATTCAAGTTAATTACATTCGGTACATGTAACAGGTTTGGAAATTCACAACGAGAATTTACTACAACCTTTACTAACGCATTCAACCTTTGTCGGTTAGTAAGGACAAGCTTCTGCTACACAACCACAAAGTTTTATGAGTTCGTATTGTTTCGTTCCTGTATGTGAACTGTTTTGTAAGGATAGTTTCAGGTACTTCCTTCCCAAAGCAGTGATGTAAATCACGAACAGAAATTGTTTGTAGCAGTTTAAAAATACCGTTTCATGTTCGGAATAATTTTGATCTGAGGTATGAGAATAACGTTACAAACAGACGATGTTGAGAATATGGTGTGGTGGAATAGCGTGGTCGTCAACTATAATTTGTCGCTTGAAAAGAATATTTTGTAATTAGTACCTAAAAGATCTAATAGAATGTAATAGTAATTTACGTTATAAGTCCGGTAAACCAAAGTTTACAGTAAAGAGTTTCGCTTCCGGACGAGGCTACGAGGCAACTTTATTAAATTTGCAAAAGTCAAGCAGATATGAAATTTTAAACAAAAAACAAAACAGGAAACAAAAAAAGGCCTAATAACACATGGCATTTAAAAAATAAATTATTAATTTTATCTAACAAATTTATTTAGTTTCTGACATAATGATACAAATTACTATTGAACTTAACGCCGGCTCCTATTGCAAAGTAAATGATGAGCGGGCGTTATTGACTATAACGCCCGCTTATAATGCCCTAATTGTTATGGAGCTGATGGGTTTATATACTTGGGTTTATATAGTTCGTATCACAGGTATAATATGCAAATAAAACATAAAATATATTTATTTGAAATTACATTCTATTTTTGAATATAATATTTAATATTGTTGTTCTTAATTTAAACTTGAAAGTTCGGTGAAGTGTTCAAGTGTTGGTGAGTTCTAACTCTTTAGCATCAGAACAAAAAGAAGAATATAATAGAAGAAACTTAACTGAAATTTAACTAAACTAACAAAAAGTCCTCCACAAATTAAAAGTTCTTGGTTGATAGGGAAAGCCAGGGAAACAACAGGTAAGCAAACATCAGAATTATTGAGTGGAAGACTCCACGAAAACCAGGAAACTGATAGAAACAAGTATTCGTGGGTGACAGACTTGACGACAAAGCCAGAGAATTAACACGACAATAATCATCAAACTTTGATATTTTTGATGAAAAATTTTTGGAGTTTTTAATGTAAAAGCACACGTTAAAATTATTTTTGATTCATAAATATTATGTTATAAATTGTACAAGTATTATAACCATTTTTATTATTATTTTACGTTTGATTTAAAAGTCGATAAAATTTCTTTTAGCAATTTCTTTTGTTCTCCTGAAATTGAAAATTTGTGCAAGAATTTATAAGATTTAAAACATGTTGAATACTAGTCAAAATGTCTTTCGACCATAAGATTGTTGAAATGCTTCCAATTTTTGACGGAGGAAATTTAAATAGATTCATGGATTCATTGTTCGTTATTAATTGACGTATTTTATGATACGACAAATTTAAATTGTTCATAAAATAAATTTTTATTACAATCAATTAAATCTTGTCTAAAGTACGGTTACCATATTTATGTATTATATTGTATTATTCTAGAAAATTCAAGTTCAAAACTCTTAATAGATAGAGGTGCCTCATACAGTTTTTTTATCATCGATTACTAATTATGTTAATTAAGCAATGTTTTCAATTGTAATTTTGAAGTTAAGACAGCAAACGCAAAAACAAAAGTTAATTACACATTAGTATTCCTCTTCTTTGAAAATTTTGATTATTACGATCTTTTAACGTTCAACAATTCTGATATATTATTCTGATGGTATCATAGGAATAACTGATTTGAATCTGATAGAACGTATACAACTGACAAGGAAGGTTACAATGATTTAGGTCAAATAACAATCAAATGTAAACATCCGCAACAAATTCAAAAACCGATGATGAAAATAACGTTTTAGATTTAAATAATGATATTCGTTCTAATTATCTAAATTCTAAATATAAACAAGATCTATTTGAAATAATCAATGAATTCAAGTCAATCTTTCATAAAAATGATTAAACTCACACATCAACTTTGAAATATTCAACCAAAATACCAAGTTCTTCGGGAAATTGTAGGTTTTCTGAAATACATAAGAAAGAAGTGGAAGAACAAATAAAAAATATTAAAGGAAGGTATTGTGAGACACTTGGAATCGCCATTAAAATCTCCCATCTGGATTGTTCCCAAGAAATCGGATGCCAGTGAACAGCGAAAATGAAGAATGGCTGTTGATTACTGCAAACTAAATGAGAAAACAATTAATAACAAATTTCCATTATATCAAATTGACGATATTTTAGACATACTAGGAAGAGCAACCACTCTCCAGTGGTTTCCAAGTAGACGAGAAAGACATTTCAAAAATAGCATTTTCTACTCATAAAGTCATTACGAATTCACTCAAATGCTTTTTGTCACATTTTATCACTGCCATGTGAATGTAGTAGTTAGTTATGTATTGTTTCCTATATAAACTGTTCATCGTTCATAATTATTATTATTTTTTCTTGATTGTAATAGCACAAATTATGTTTGTTTGATAACTTGTTGATTTTTTTAATATAAATACCTTAAAGATAGATTTTAGTGCTGAGGTGCACATTGCAAAATGTGTTTTTAATAACAGTAGAGTAGGCAACTATGTCAACGTGGATGTGCGTGACATATGTCAAATACATGTAAAACAATGCACATAAAAGTGACAAATGAGTCCATAAAAGTGCTACTTTACAGACTCAAATGAGTCCGTATGTTTACTTTACGGACTATTTCAGAAAAAAATTCTTTTACAAGTATTCGCCGATATTATCATTGTATAGTTGTAACTTTGTAATAATAGTAAATATTTCTAAATGAACAATGGTTTTCTTTCTCTCGTCATGTCTTCTGTTTTTCAAAAGTTCCACGCGATTTTGTTCTTAAATTAGTTCTAGAAGCTTTAACATGTTTCCAGAGTTAAAAGCATCAGGATTCAACAAGAGATGGGAAGGGGGCAGATTTTCCGGAATGTTTTCTTTGTGATGCCATTAGACGCCCTGATGCTCTGTAACACTTCTATGTCTCTGTACAACACCACAATGCGCCATCGTTCTCGCCATCGTGAGTAGACAATTACCGGATTTGAGCATAATCATAGCACCCATTGCAAATTTACCATCATTTTATTTCCAACTGTTAAGATCTTACAGGAACTCTCGCTTCTATAGTTGCAAAAAAAAGTTTACTGATTTGTTGACATTATGATAATCGATTAACCTTAACATCTTAAATTCCTAAACATAGCAGATCATTTAAATCACTTACTAAAGGACTTAACTGCTGTGAACTCAAAACAGCTTTTATTTGTACAAGAATGATCACAAATTCTTCGAATAATAAATGAGCATTAAAAAGAGGATATCTTAAGTGATGCTTCGGTCAACGAACACTAGTTAGAAAAGTATTTCGTTGCGGTTAGTTTCAAGAAATTTTGTCAATTCGCTCTTGGCATCCACCAAATTTGTCTCATTATCTGACCACATCTTAAAGGGCGTCCCTTCCATCAACAAAACGCCTTAAAGCTCAAATGCCTTAAAGAAAAAACTCTAAATAAGTTCTAAATGTTCCTCTTTTATGGAAAAACAAATAAAGACGCATTCTTTTTTAGCTTGAATCCGTAGCCTGTTCTTGAAAGAGACCGTCGAAGTCAATACTTGTTTCTTGAACAGGGTTTGAAAGGGAAATTACTCCAAACTAAAGCGAATGCAGTTAGTACTAGGACGAATGAGGCGAGAACTAGTCGCACATAGCTCTAATTTTAGTATTGTGGCAGTATTTTGATGAGCTACTTTTATTATTCAACAAAAAACACTACTAGAAGGTGTTGACGTATTGAACACGACACGCAAATAGTAGTTTAGTTTTTGTCACAAAGCACTCCGTGCTGGGAGGTATGATTCTCGTCGCCACCTTGAGTGTTATGGTCAACGTATGACAAATAGTTCAAGTTTACATACATCTTTAATTTCGCAAATTTTAGTTTTTGCCTGTTTTGCTCTTAAATGTTGCCTAGTTTAAGTACCGACTAACTCTTAATCGGCCCTGGTTTATAAAATTTGGAATTGGTTAAGGCCATATTCTGCAAAGTCTTTGCCTACACTTTTTTACTGAATGACCAATGCGTAAACAATTTTGGCATAAATTACCTTGGTAAATTTGTATTATATTTCGAGACGCTTTAAAAATCCTGCACCTCTGTACATAGAATAATCGCCTTTCCATTAAGTGCGGGAATATTTTTAAAAATCTAAGATAGAATGTAGTTTCTTACTTTATTACTGTGGGTTTTGTGACATTTTCCGAAGTCCTCCAAATTTCTAGGTATATCGTATATATTCTAGGTACATTTTCCTGAAAGAGAAAATATGATTTTTTAGATTCTTTCAGATCTCTTGAACTACGTAAGTTGGGCTTATGCCCAAGGTGCCATTCCCATTTATGGTGGCTCTCCAGTTTTTCCGTAATCATAAAACCTAGCACAATATCCTAATTCTCGGTATTCTGACCTGGTTGTTCAAGATAACGTAAATTCTTAAACAAATCGATAGAGGGATCATGGAGCAACTCTTGGTACTAGTTTCTATCTTACAACTAGCCGCCGTAAAAACTTTAAAACCGATTTTAACACCTGCACGGTAATAGAACTTTTGGAAAGAACTAACCTTTTGGCTTTGATTTATAGGGAAATCAAAACAGTCCGGAAATTCCAGCTAATTTCAAATAAACCTTGATATTTGTCTTTGCCTAGATTGCAAAGATTCAAGACATTTAAAAAATTTTGTAATACTTGCTTCGACTGAACCTGTCTGAACCTCTTTTTCTAACAAGTTTGGCCAATGCTTCTACCATCTTCCTGTTTTTTAATGATCTAAATGTTTGTTAGAATATGACGATGTGTGTCAAAAATAGCAAAAAGGAACTAAAAAACTATCTTGAATGATTCGCAGTATCTGCTAAAAGGAATTAAAAAGAACTGGCTCATCCCCTTTCTAGTTTGTTGCTTGCTACACAAAATCTTATTTCTTGAATCCCAATAAAATTACAGTTGCGAATTGTTTTTGAGATCTGCCAGTGTCAATATAGTTCGCCAGATGAATATTCCTCTGCATGTCCGGTGACAGCACTTTTTTGAATTTGACTCAGAGCTGTATTTTTTGTGTATTGCAACGTAATAAGGCGCTTGAAACTCATTAACAGTCACGTTATTGATGATTACCACCAGCACAGAGAATGGCGACAAATTAAAAAAAATAGAAAAGAAAGCACAATAAGATAATGATTAAAAGATTAGAATTCCGTGAAAGTGATTATTCTTCGAGCTTAGAGCATATAGCATAGAGTTTATACACAAAAATATTCCGAAAAATATAGCTATTGTTTTCCTTTTCTATTCATGCGTATGTTTCGCGATTTATATATATTATTTATAAAATACAATTTGCCACTTTGAAGTATCTCGTATGCTATCCACTTCAGATCTCTAGCGTTGGCTGGGCTTTGGCTCTTTTTATTGGAGTTGTTCATTACGTGGTTTTTCTTTGTTCTGTTCTGACCAATGTCAGATCATGTGCAAATTGTATTGCGATTGGTAAACTACAGCGTCAGTTGGAATAGTCACATCAGTCAGATACGACGAAGGTCCAGTGGCGTAACTACCGCCCCCGCAGACCCTGCAACGCGGGGGGGCGCAACCCTCCGAAGGGCGCTGCTTTCGTGAAATTTTATTTTGTTGGGAATGGAAATTTTAAAACGAGCATTCGAGGTATTTTCTTTTGTTTTGTTGTTATATCAACCAAATTTAATTTTTAAAACGGCATCCGTATGTGTTCTTTGCATTTTTGAAAAGTGTTTATTCTTCTTTATTTAGTAATGCTATTTTATCATAATGAAAAAGAAAAGTTAAAATTAGAAAAAAATATTTTCGGAAAAAAACGAGTAAAGGTAGTCCACCCCTCTACCGATCCATTTAATCCTGTCAATTAATTCTGTTGAAACACCTCCATTTTTACGGGAACTATTACAGTAATTATGGTTATGACTGACATGATTTTATACACTTTAGCAGTCTCGGTGGATTAGCAGTTTGTATGTTTGTTCATAAAACCGGGGTTGCAGGTTCGATCCCCTGTCGAAGTGGTAATTCACAGCATAGCAAAATTAAAACTGTGGGCACTCCATCTTGTTGGAAGATAATTCTGTTGTCAACACCTCCATTTTCACCAAAAATATTGCAGTAATTGTGGGTATGACATGATTTTGAAGTAACTAAAGGTATCCATTAGTAGTAAGCGTTTTATCAAGAAAAAAAGGTCCAATGATATGTCCTCCTACAATGCCTGTCCATGTATTGACTTTTTGCAGATATTGTGTGTGTCCTTCCGCCCAGTGTGGATTTGCGTTCGACCAATACCGACAATTATGTCGATTTATCGTACCGTTGAGCATAAATCTTGCTTCATCGCAGAACACAATGTTAAAAGCAAGATTGTCATTCATATTATAGCTTTCCATCATCTGCTCACAAAATTCTCTTTATTTAGTTCGTGGATTAACTGGCGTTTGTAGGGACGATATTTTGCTTTCTTTAAAATTCTATAAACATAATGTATGGCTAATATCTAAATTTTCTGCTACTTATAGCCTCATAGTATAGACTCCCATCTGAGTGGCCCGGTTCGACTCCCGGGACCGGTAAATCTGATTAAGGTTTTTCTGCAGTTTTTTCTTATCTCTAACACAAATGTGGGATTTGGGCTATACCATCTGTAAGTCGGCTGCAGCTGCACGATGGGCCTGCGTAATAATATTAATCACCCCGTCCCTCCTAAACAAGCTTTAGCTTATGTGGCCTGGTTACTAATTGGATATATTAAACGATATGAACTCGTTTGTTTATTTGCGTTTGTTTGCTTGTTACAGTTTTATTTGTGAAATTTCCGTAGAATACTTGACCAAAACCGATAATCAAGTCTTACCAGATTAATTTTGCTACAAGCCAGTTCTCGGTATTAGTTGATGAATTTTGAGTTTATTTTTGTAATTTTAACTTTCTTTTGTAATGATAAATTACCATTATTAAACAGAGAAAAATAGACTCTTTTCAGAAATGCATAAAAAAGTATCAGGAATAAATGAAGAACGCCAGAATATGCATCGGGATAAACTAAAAAAGTTTTGTATGCAACATTTGTTTGTAACTGTTCAAATTAAAAAGTTACAACTATTATTTTATGGTTTTGTTACACCCTGTATATGAGGGGCGCAAACGTAAATCTCGCAGGGGCGCGCAATCTTACGTAGTTACGCCACTGCGAAGGTCTTAAGCTAAATATAGGCAGAGAAGCATTGGATTTATTTTGAACATTATAGAAGCTTTAATATTATAACGGTAATTTTTAAATGGGGAAAGACATTAATTACAATGCAGATAAATAAACTATATATCCTAAAGTAGTGATTACATAACTTGTGCAAATGATGGGCATTCTATTTACACGTGTTGTGCAAGTATGTACAGTTTAAATTACTTTTTGATGATAATAATAATTATTAGATATGCATATTTAACAAAGTATCCTAACATAGCCTTTTTATTATTAGTTAGTTTTACTTTATAAACATTCTCGTCTTTAACACAAGAATACATTAACACAGTGATTCTTTACCTGTGCGGCAGTCGAGGGGTCAAGTCGCAAAATAATAAAAAGGCAGGAATAAAGACAAAAAAATTGTAAGAACTTATTATTATTGAAACCAAAGTAAGAAAAGGAACATTCTGTTAATATTCAAACTTCAGCGTAAACGTTTAAACACACACGACTGAAAAACGTAAGTGAAACCATTTTTAGGAATTTAGATTTAGTTATTTTAGAACAATTAATATGGATTAATTGAGAATAGATTTTCTTTAAAACGCAATGAGGTTTTCATTTTATTTGAAGAGGTTATTGCGAAAGGACAGATTTTCTGTTTAATAACATACAACTACTTCCCGCTAAAAGTAAATTTTCTAAATACGAATAAATTCGATTTAGTTACCAATTTTCAACTTTTTAAATTTTTTATTTTTAAATGCTTGAGCATACAAACTGTGGATTTATCTGAGAGTGCACTATTTCCCAAGGCGGCCCTGATGTATCCTGTTATGCTGGCATAAAATCACTTAGACGTGACAGTTTGCTACTGTGCAAGATTTTCGCAAACACTTTTTGCCATTTTCTTTAGTGTTTGCTTACTATGCAAATTGTCGAATAGTCTCACTTTTCTATTGAATAAATAATAATGAAATCGATTGAAAAGAAAGACCGAAAATAATTCTAATGTTTGTTTCTATAACTACTCAACTATTTAAAATAAAATATATAAAATAATGAAAAAAAATCATCCTTACCGGTAACAGGTCTAATCCAGCGATAGCTCCTGGAGTAGGAGCTCGAGGTTTTGGTGAACCACTGGCGGAGCTGTGTGAGGTATCCCCTGCACAAACCCTGCTTAAGGGCGAGTCTGCAAGGACAATACACACCCTGTTAGTACACGCTATTCCCTGTTAGTCCATTATTATTTTTTATGAAATTTACTTGCTAAATATTATTAAAACCTTGAAGAGATAATTCTAAATAAAGAATTCATTTGTTGGTTAAAATAATATTATTGTTTACATGAGTTTCTTTTCGTTTCTAAGTAGAATAAAATTACTAAATAAATATATTCTATAATGTGGATCGATAAAAAGTTAATTATGATTACTTTTGCAGACCAGAATGTGCACAATCACCAATAAATTATTCCTAATGGAAAACGTCCTGAAAAATTTTATTAACCCAAACTGACGTATTGAACGTCAATCACATTCCAATGGAAATAGATGCGTATTATCTACATCTCTACGATATAATTATCTACATTATCTAAGATAATAATAAATATACATAACTACATATCATAATATTAATAACCAATAACTACAGCAGTAGATTAAGTACTCATCCATACAATAAATCAAATGCCAAGAATCTCAAACCTAGTTTAACATCAGATTCTCAATGTTTATTGATAAAGAAATTGGGTTTCTTTTCTCTAGCAGTTCTAGTCAACAACTTTCAGACATTTCAAAAAACATGAAACTCTGTACACTGGTACTGTAAAACCTCATTTAACAGACTCATTAACATAAGTTGGATATGTAAGTATCGCAATATTCATTTGCTTATGGGCAAACAAGTTTAGTGTAAAAGTTGGTAGATGTAGCATGAATCCGGATTTTTGCAAGGTCCGTAAATGTATACACTGAGAAAAATATCACTAACTATATTATAGTAAACCGATTTTTTGTTGTTCTAACTTAATTTTAGCAGCGTTAACTAAAAATCTAGGTCAAAATAAACAAACGATTTGTAAAGTGAACTATTTGTTTATGGTCAATCGGTCTTTGGCAGATTTTACTGGGCTTCTAGTAAAATCAACCATTAGTATGGGTAAAGTCAGCTTAACAAGGATTTTACGTTAGCAGGGCTATTTCAGTCTATAACTCAGGCTAAAATAGCTTAAAAAATTGATTTAATCGACTATATAAACAGGTAAAATAAACCAAACCTTACGGTTACCATTCGAAATAGTAGTTTTCACTTTTAATAAAGTTGAATTTAGAATAATGATGTCATACATACGTACATAAAAACAAAAGTAGCTTTGTTATTTGATATCCATAACATATATCAGTCACGTACAATATGCATTTATGTTTTGATAAAACGTCTGTGGAATTAAATGTTATTTGTGAAGTTGCCTTTATACCATTCCTATTAAAAATGCTATATCAGGTTTTTAGCCTGCGAAAATTAAAAGACATTTTATATTGTGTCTTTCAAGCGCGAGTTCATTTTATCGAGTTTTTTTATCTGTTACAAGTGAATATAAAGTTTATTGGCAGAGACACCTTCAAAGGTAAGTCACTTTATTTGTTCATGATACCAATAATAGTTAACTGTCTTACAATGACAAGAAAAAAAATTTTAAAATTCGATATCTGACAATGAGTCGGGTCTTTAAGCATAATTTAATTATGTATTTATGTACTTTAATAAACTTGTTCCACAGTCATTAACGCGTAAAATTTGTTACTTTTCCGGTTTTCAAGTCTCAGCGAATTCATAAATTTTTAAAGAGCAAACCCATCGAATTTCTAGGTTTAAAGATTGATTCTTCTGAATTATCTAGTATTTGTTTTTAAGCATAATTTTAACGTATTTCATTCTTTATAAGTTGAACTTCTCACTACTATCCATTTTTTTTTCTAGAGTCCTCTGACTTTGATACCGTATTGCTCGAAAACTACTGAAGCAAATTAAATATTTGAAAAACGAGCGAATAGTAAATTTATTTCTACATGTAACAGTAAAATATCATATTTCTAACTGATATACTTTTATTTTTATCGGACGATACATAATAAAAGGTACCCATTTTTAGGGAAAATTTCATTGAGAGTGAGTTAAATATTTTTTTTCTCAGAAAGTATATCTCATATATCTATGAGATTTTTGTAGGGGTTAGAAAGCAACCTTGCGGTTGTTATTCTATTAATTCTCGGACAAAAAAGTGTTTTATTTAAGATATATATGAAAAAATAGCGAACTATGCGTTCTTGTTTATTAATGGAGATAGCGTCAAATTTTTTCCGCTAAATTAACACTTTTCATATGTAGACATTATTTTCTTTAAAGAAATGTTCCGAATTTTAACAATGAAAGTGCAATAACAAAAAACCCGTTTTTTGTCGAAATCGCTTATCATCAAAAATCGTTTTTTTGTTTCCGCATTTTTATTATTAAAATTAGGAACATTTTTTTAAAAACAATAATGTCTACGCATAAAAAGTGTTGATTTAGCGGAAAAAGTTTGACGCTATCTCTATTAATAAACAAGAACTCATTGTTCGCTATTTTTTCACATAAATCTCAAATAAAACGCTTTTTTGTCTGAAAATCAATAGCATAAGAACCGCAAGGTTTCTTTCTAACCCCTACAAAAATCTCATAGATATATGACATATACTTTCTGAGAAAAAAATTAGTGAACTTAGTTCAATGAAATTGTCTCTAAAAATGGGTACCTTTTATTGCGTATCGTCCGATAAAAACAAAAGTATACAAGTTAGAAATATAATATTCTACTGTTGTATGTAGAAATGAATTTACTACTTGCTCGTTTTTAAAATATTTAATTTGGTTCATTAGTTCCCGAGCAATATGCTTTCAAAGTCAGAGGACTCTAGAAAAAAAAATGGATAGTAGTTCATTGTTATTGAAAATTAATTATGCCGTTTATTGTTACTAGAGAAATGCCTGACAGCAGTTATCTCCCGAGATTTGATACCGGTTGCAGGGGACCGCTCTGTTTTTATGTTTAACCTATAGCAGTGGAAATCTACATTCCAAGGGACTGCAGTCAATAAGGTTAGTACGCTTTAAAGTATAGTTAGTACTACGGGGGACTCAACTGAGGAGACGAAACGAGTCAAATAAAGCGTCCCCGACCTTGAACGTTAATTCAAGTTTGAACGTTACTTCTAGATGGCGCTACGATTCTGGACAACGCTGACAGTGTTGACAGATTATGCGATTTATCGCAAATTTTATCGCAAATCTGGCTAATTTTTATGAAACATTGCGACCCATATGGCACTCCAGCGAACTGTCAACAATGGCCAGCGTGGTCTGAGCGTTGTCAAGGACCGAAGCGCCCTCTAACGAAAATTTTTTAAAATACAGGCCATTGGGTACGCAAATGTTTGGAACGCCCATTGCCGATTCGTCTCCTCAGTTGAGTCCCCCGTAGTTAGTACTTTAAAATTTAATTATCTACAACGTAAAAACGTGATTTTTAATAATTTTTGGGCAATAACCTTTTAAATAAACATTTCTGGACCTGGTCTCTGCAAGGGAGGGCTCTCGAAATGTTGCCATAAGAAATGTAGTATTATAGACTGAACTTCAAGAACTAATAATTACTATTTATTACAGTAACAGAATTACATTGTTCTTTTCAGTCAGCTGCTACGACTGATCTTCAGAACGTAGATATTGGAGACTTGCCATCACCAGTTGGTCAGTTCACCAGCACTACTCAAAGTCAATCTGAGGCCGCCTATAGTTCTAATCCATCCTTCAGCCAGGATAGTATTTCTTTGGATCCTGCCACAGATACATACAGCATTCCTACACCATCTCCCAGGTCGAAGGGAATAATGAAAGTGTGAGTATGAATAGTTGTGATATTTCAGTAATTTAACACATTGCTTAGGGTAAAGTGTTTCACCGCTGCCTCCAGTTGGTTCAACTGTTTCATGATCACTGTATAACGATCTAAACCTCTTTAAACAGAAATACATATCTTAGAATTCCATACCAGTATTTTTTGACCACTAGGATAGTTTTATTTTGATTGACAGTAGGTAATTACACTGGAAAGTTCTTGACAATTTATTTTCATATTTGATTTTTTGAATTTGAAGTTTGGTGTGAAATCTTCGTACCGAATCTCACACGCGCTTGAATTAGTAACCAGAAATTCTGTCTCGATCAGGAATGTTTAAAGAAAATTTTTCTTCATCTGTGACTCGGGGCACTTTTCAAAATATTCCTGACCTCGAGATTGTAAGAGACACCTGTAGGTGGTGAGCTCGAAGAGATAAAGGTAAACCACGCCCCTAACGGCTTTTGTCGTTTTTCTCGAAAACTATTAGGTTTATCGAGATGAAGAAGATTAGGTAAAATAAAGCTTATTTAAATCCCTTTGCCAAAACCCATCAGGCGAGATTATCGATATTCTTGGTGCCAGTTGGCTGAAAAATTCGTTTTGGCAAGTTAATTCTTAGGAGAGTACACTGTACTAGTCAATTTTTTAATTCAACCTATTATGTAAAGGTGTTTCGTTTGTTTTGAAATCCTAATCTCCTTTATTTATAAGATCAGTAAAGTTTTCTGGAATGACTTTTGCTGTTAAACTGAAATATACAATTTAAAACGAAACTGTTGCCTTACTGTGGCGCCCGTACAATACGAGCAAATCAGGAATTAAATCGTGTATTTCCATTTCACATCAAAAATCATTCAAGAGAAAAATTTGCTCGATACCAAGGTCTTATAAATAAAGAAAATTCGGATTTCAAAATAGGCGAAACACCCTGTACGTATTGGGTTGGATACAAAAATTAACTGGTACAGTATACTCTCCTAAGAATTAACTTGCTAATACGAATTTTTCAGCCGACTGACACCAAGAATATCGATAACCTCGCCTGATGGGTTTTGACGAAGAGATGCTAAGGTAAAAGATGACTGGACCACGATCGCGTCCGGATCTAAACAAATTTTTCTTTGCTACTTCATGACGAATATTAGACCAAAAAAGTTACGCCCGAATGTTCCTTGAGCAAATTTACTGGTGCAAATTGCTGATCCATGTATGACATACCTTCTTTCTTCGAATACACAAAACAAAGGCGAGGTACGAAAAAGCATTTTTGGTAGGGATTTAAATAAGCATTATGTTACCTAATCTCCATCTCAATAAACCTAATAGTTTTGAGAAAAACGACAAAAACCGTTAGGGGACCTGGTTTACCCTCATTATCTCTTCGAGCTCACCACCTACAGGTGTTGACTTTGAGGGGGTGATTTAACAATCCACAAGGAAGCCCTATGCAAAAATCCACGGACTTAACTCGACTTTCCGCTATTTTTTGTAAGACTGTACTATAGTGATTTGACTATTATTTTTTACTTCAATATTTTTGACATACTTATCATTTCTGAAATTTAAATAATGTTCTCTTTGCATTGCAGGAAGTGTATGCTGTAACACTCCAACTAGCCCCACAGGGCAGAACCTTATTAGATCTTTACTTCGAGAAAGGTATCCTAGATCAGACGGCCAGAAAGAGGTTATGCCACCTTATAGTTGACGAGAGCTAAGCGAGGAACCAAGGAAAAGAAATTTGTACTTATAATTGTCACATGTTATCATAATTATAATTATTTGGATAATTATTTCCGGATGTTGACTATAATGAATACAATATAATTAATCGTTCTAATGTAAGTTTTTTATTTAAATATCGTTTTATTTTATTTGTCTTGCCTTCATTTTTGAACAATAACAGTTTTTTTTATTGAATTTGTTTCTTTTCGACTTTTTTTGTGTAAGTATGATATTGGTGATTTGGACTCACTATTATTGCTAGTTGGCCATATTTGCTCTTCAGAATTACTAGATTTCCATCAGTTTCTGAAAATATTTTCAGCTATCTCTGTGAGAAAACCTTATATAGCAGATGAAGGTAATACACATTGAAATGAGGCATAAAAATTGAAAACATTCATATTTTCAATGTGCATTTTCCTCCCATATCATTACAGGGTTTCTGCTAGAATTAGCTTAAAATAAGACTTAAAATTAGGGAGTGGGGGAAATTTGGAGATTATGAAGAGAAAATTAGGCAAACTACCAAAAATAGTGAGTTTAAATCACCAATGTCATCTGGTAGAAACAACCAGAAAATATAGTAATGTGAACTTGAATCGATGGGTAAAATCAACTAAGCAGAATGGTATTTTAGTTATATGCAATGGTCATGACTGCTATCATATGTAGCTGATTCCACCTTAGAAAGATGCTGAATTAACTTGACATATAGGTATTTTTACTATCCAATATTATTACATCAGCCAGAAAAGCCAAGCTAATGCAACTACATCGTGAGTTACTTTTACTAGTCTACTAGGTTGATTTAACTATATGAGCTTCATTTCTAACTGTTTCATTTCGTATGTCTAACTATACTATTAAGACTATTTTAACTATATGCAAGGCTGAAACAACCTAACACGGTATGGTAAATTTAACTATTTACCGGTTGCTTCTACCATATGGGAGTGTGATTGATTTAACCTTATTGGGTAAATTTAACCAAACACATTTTACTAAAATCGTATAGTTCGTGTTACCCATAAGTATTGTTGTCACTTTTTGTACCATATTTTCGGGTTGCTGCAACTCATTTTTGGTTAATTTAACCTGAATATTTTTTTCAGTGTAAGCATTGAAATATAGCTCGTCGCATACACTTCCACTATGCAGCTAGCGCGAAAATGGCGGAACTTGTTGATTAACAGAAAGCAATACTAATCGACAACTCGACCTGTTTGCAGTTATGAATTTCTTGCGACCTAAGCTTGCATATACGGTTACGGACCTTGCATTTTTATAGAAACCCTTCAATCAGATTCAATTCAATTAGATACCATTTCTGCACTTTTCTAATTCGGCACCGCGTGTTGTGATGTAAAATGGCTACTTTGGCCAGAGTCTAATTGATTTTTCGGATTTTGGATTGTTTTCTACTTGTGCCTTCATATGGATGGCACATTCGTAATTAATCACGGTAATCATGAACTTCAGACCAATCTTAATACACCTCCCTGAAAATATCAATACGTAAATGAACATAGTACTTTGCCTACAAAAGAAGGAATACCTGTCAATTCTTTTAATATGAGATAATGATAATCATTAAAGCCACACTCGTCCACGGCAGGATATTAAGCCCACAATATTAAAATAAGCGATAATGATAGAGCCATTTAAGAAATTTTGGATAGTCCTTTAAAAAAAGATCCCGCATGGGTGAACCGAACCCACGACCTTCGCGTTATTAGTACGATGCTCTAACCAACTGAGGTAATGGACCAGACCATCGCTATTGCTATCTATTATAGTAGTACCATTTACAACAGAAAACTATCACGTTGTCAAATTGTTACTTTGCATAACTCTTTAAAAAGGGTTTGGTCCATGAAAGGATCGAACCCAGGATAGCTAAATTAAAATTTAATGATAGCCATTAAAATAATTTTAGATAGTTCTTTAAAAAAAGTTTGGCCCATGGGGGGATCGAACCCACGACCTTCGCGTTATTAGCACGACGCTCTAACCAACTGAGCTAATGGGCCTAGCGGTTGCTCGTGCAAGTTAGTACAAACACCTACGAAATCCGTTTTGGCATGTGAAATAAAAGACTGACAGCTACTAAAGTCATTTTGGATAGTTCTTTCAAAAAGGTTTAACCCGTGAGAACATTGAACTTACATTATTTTAAATATGGGATAATGATAGCCATTTAAGTAATTTCGGATAGCTCTTCAAAAAAGTTTGGCCCATGGGGGGATCGAACCCACGACCTTCGCGTTATTAGCACGACGCTCTAACCAACTGAGCTAATGGGCCTGAGATTCTCTCTTGTATTTGAATGCAACCATCTACGAAAGAATGAATGAAAAGCCCTTATGAATAGTTTTGCTCTTGGAAGAGATCGAGCTCAGAATATTCAGGTTATTATCTTTTAGAATTAAAATAAATGTTTGAAAGACGTATAAATTACACTACTCCTTCGTTTGGTGATGGAGGGTAATCTATGATACTTGAGGCATACTCGTGCCTCATGCTGAGAGAAACATGAGTATATGTCTAATAAATGTAATAACTAATTGTATGTATGAAGGCGCTGAGTTTTACAGACATCGTAACAAATAATTAATATCCCAAGGGTCGATCTTTTTCACCTCCTTTATCTAACTTTATCAGGCGCTTAATTGTCGCAGATATAATTGTAAAAAAAATGTTGACGATAGTAATTAACTTCCAAATAAATTTAAGAGATGAAAGGTCAGATCTAATATAAAGAAAATATTGTTACAAGTGCAAATATTGTAAACAGAAGTGTGTATGTTCTCCTGAAATAACTTGGTACATATTTTGCTGCGAATCTTTCTTTTGAACTGTTTTTGTGGAATTTTTCCTTTGCAAGTGTATCCCTGATTTTAGAAAACTATGTGAGTAGTAGCAAGATGCACGTGCCTTCCTTACGAGTTTCAGGAGGTGATTCAAAATTTCGATATTTTAGTGCTTTTTCAAAATATTTTTCATATAAAATAAATTATATGGAATGTGTAAATAACTAACAGAATATTTTATAAGGAATGTGAAATTCTTGACATCCAAGAGTAAAAGGGCAGAAGTTGCATCAAAAATATCTCAGAACATCGAAAAAAACGTAATATAAATGCAGGAACTTTAAAGAGACCTGGAAACATTAAGTTATATGTCATAGTTTACTTATAACGCATGTTCATTTAAATTCGTAATCTAGCAACCTTTGGAATTTTAATGAAAGAAGACAGAGCGACAGATATAATACGTCGCAGATAGAGACAGGCAATAATCCAAAGGTTGCTAGATTACGAATTTAAATGAACACCCGTTATCAGAAGCTACACTTTTGAACAGGTCACGAAAAGTTTCCTCTTTAGTTCTAAGATCGTAAGAAATCTTAACTTTTTTATTGTATTGTGCCCTCCTTGTAAGATTTTTAAATTACTAAAAAATTACTGTTGTTTCTCAATAAAAGAGTTGGCCCTTGGGGGGATCGAACCCACGACCTTCGCGTTATTAGCACCACGCTCTAACCAACTGAGCTAATGGGCCTGTGGCCGTTACATAAATTTTGTACAGTGAGAGACAAAAATCCTGTAACGATATATGTAGTAATAATTAAATTTGATTTAGTCGTAATAACCTTTTAGAAATATTTATCAACTTTATAATTAATTTTCATGCAAAGGCGAAAATAAAGCCTTTCAATAACTTAATTAAATTTGATTTAGTCGTAATAACCTTTTAGAAATATTTATCAACTTTATAATTAATTTTCATGCAAAGGCGAAAATAAAGCCTTTCAATAACTTAATTAATTTTGTGGTTAAGCTGTATTGAGTTTACATTTTTTAGTCCTTATGTCCTTAATGATCAGAATTTCTGAATTTCAAATTGTATTGATCACGAAATTATACTTTTTTAACAAATATAAATCTAGTAAGTGAAAAAAAAGTATGGCCCATGGGGGGATCGAACCCACGACCTTCGCGTTATTAGCACGACGCTCTAACCAACTGAGCTAATGGGCCTGTGGCCGTTACATAAATTTTGTACAGTGAGAGACAAAAATCCTGTAACGATATATGTAGTAATAATTAAATTTGATTTAGTCGTAATAACCTTTTAGAAATATTTATCAACTTTATAATTAATTTTCATGCAAAGGCGAAAATAAAGCCTTTCAATAACTTAATTAAATTTGATTTAGTCGTAATAACCTTTTAGAAATATTTATCAACTTTATAATTAATTTTCATGCAAAGGCGAAAATAAAGCCTTTCAATAACTTAATTAATTTTGTGGTTAAGCTGTATTGAGTTTACATTTTTTAGTCCTTATGTCCTTAATGATCAGAATTTCTGAATTTCAAATTGTATTGATCACGAAATTATACTTTTTTAACAAATATAAATCTAGTAAGTGAAAAAAAAGTATGGCCCATGGGGGGATCGAACCCACGACCTTCGCGTTATTAGCACGACGCTCTAACCAACTGAGCTAATGGGCCGTTGGAACGCGCGGGCTTTCACAAAGTTAGCGAAGTTGATATAAACTTCGTGCTATTGAGTTTTTGAAATTAAATGTAGGTACCTTCTAATGATTAAATACTATAAAGTATGTATAGGTATAAAGTGAAAGCTATATTTATATTCATTAACATATTAGTATTTTTATATTTATAAAATCCAGCTGGAATTAGATTTATTTTCTTTCTTTAGATTAGAGATTTCGGAATTTAGGTTTACCATGAGGATTAATAAATTGCAAAATTTAAATTTCTATTTGCTACTTTTAATAAATTTAAAATAAAAAGTTTTCCTTCGAGCCGGATTTGAACCAGCGACCTATGGATATCTATGTTTACTATAAACCACTACAGTCCACCGCTCTACCAACTGAGCTATCGAAGGTACACGAAAATTCTTTTTAAGTTTCGTTTTGTTGTTCAAGTTTTAAATTAAAATTATTACAAACCTGTGTAAGTGTGTAATCTGTGCCTGGGACTTTGAGTGCTGGGGCTACTATGATCACTACTTAAATCTGCAGCGTAATCCGTTCCCGTAGAATCCTGACGTCCCGGAGATTTATGCCGACGCTCCCGACTCTTACTGCGCGCCCAACGACTCTGCAACACATTGAACACTACTGCTAAAACTTGAATGAAATAGGGTTAGTTGCACGCTTGCGCGTTCAATTTGTCAGATTGGTTGCAGAAACTTAGGATTAAATTTCAAAAGTTTTTGTTCGCAACAGAATATTGTTTTTTTATTTAGCAAGTATAAATTGTAAAATTTCTAAAATTGTAGTTTTTGATTAAAATTATAAATATGTTAATATATATGTAATATAATAACACAAAATATGCATGTAAATTAATTCCCTGATTTTTAAATAGGTTAATTATTATTATTAATTGATTGTTCTACTGCTAACTAAAACGTATCAAATAATCTGTTTTAATCGGGTTTGAATTAAAAAACAAAGTTTTTTATATACTATACCTACTGTCTGTTTATTTAGACTAAAAAATAATAGTATTTGAAATTTTTTCCAGAAAACCCAGCATGTCCATAATCGAATTTAATGTAACGACGTAATGTAAATGTCCTAATTAGTGACAAGGCAAGTTTTCTGGGTTTTGTACTAAAATAATATAAGTTATCAGTAATCTGTTAAAAGTAAATATTGATTAAAAACTTATAAAGTGATTATCACATAATTCAGTTTAGTAAGGTGCATAAAAAGACCTATTTATGTATTTATTTAACATTTTTATTATATTTTATAGTTCTTTTTTTAACTTGCCTTATACAATAAAAGCTATTTTTAGCTAAAAAGGCATGTCAATGTACAGCACGATATATATACACTTGAAAATTATTGAAGGGGTAAAATAGAATAGGGTAGATGTCCCATTGACTTTCTGTTGAGACGATATTGATCCCAAAATTTTATTGTAGGAAATTCTGGAGATAGATTAAATTATTGTTTAAGTGGTGGAGAGTTTTTTATTAAAACGTATACACAAAAAATAGTGATATATACGATTTTATTATCTGATGATTTTATAAAAAGAGAACGTAGTTGTATTTACCACTTTATATACCAAAAGAGTCTATTAACATTTTATTACAAAATTATTTTGTCAAATATCTGAAATAGCATATATCAACACAAAGAAAAATCCTACATTAAATGAACAACCAGCTGTCTCCAAACCAACATGATTAGTTCTGACGTATGCCAAGACGTATTTTAGCAACGATGTTACCTTGTTCATGGTAATTACCCAGTAAGCCGAGTGCCGTCTTATTTACGTGATTTCTTAGACATGTTTGGTCGCTGATGACGAATAACCAATTATAACATTATAATGACAAGTGTAGAGTTATGACGTCTCAATGACATCGATAAATTACCTTAAAAATGTAAGTAAGACTAGTTTTACATATATGATAATTGTGTAAATTTTAACAAAAATTTTGCTGGAAATTTTTCACAATTCATTGAATTTGAATGCATAAAATAAACCTAAAAATCTTGCACATTTAGCACTAAAATGTTACTTGATATTTGGCTTTATTATTGTTGCAGGCTCTATCATTTTTATAAACAAAATAAACAGATACGGTGCATGCGTTTGAAAAATCCAAACTCTGACTGTTCTAGCATCACGTGACCGGTATCGGTAAAGATCGCGAAAAACAATGCAACGAAGGAGTAGCCGAATCCATGAAAAAGTTGGTTGATTTCCTTTCAGCTGCTTGATGTGTATATCTTTCATTAAAAATATATGTTTGTGGTATTTTATTTTTGGGCATTTTTGTGTCGGTGTTGGTAAAACAAATTAGGATGGCATTTCATACAATTCACCGAAAAGGACGGAGGAAGTATACACGTGTTGGCTGACGCCTCGAAAACAACGGGCGTTTTAGGACCGCCATGTAAGTATAATAATATAATAATAGTGATTATATTTACGTTTCATAATTTTAAATAATAAATGTTTTTTTCAAATTAAGGTGTTTTATTTGCAGAAGTAGAAATAAATAAGTCCTTAAGACATCAATAAAACGTCATTCAAATTATTATATGAGTTTTTATTTACGTCATAAAACAACGTCTTTTTACGTCGTAAAATGACGTCTTTGGGCTGTGACATTTACCCGTCTTGTTGCCATCATTATAACGTCACTTCAAAGGTGAAAATGACGTAATGACTGACCAATAATCGACGTTAAAATGACGTCAGTCTGCTTACTGGGTAGCTGCCTGATTGAATAGTTAATATTGTTTAGAAAATACCCTCGTACTCTTACTAGTTGGAACTTCTCGTTAAGCCAATCGCATGTAGTAAAGTTATAAAATCTAATAGAAAAAAAAACTATGATACATTTATGGATGCTGTATGTTTTCTAACAGCATTAAAAGTACGGACTTGTACGGAATAATGTAATGTATCCAGATTAATCGCGGATGCTTATTTCCAGTTACAATAATTACAATCCATTCTATATACGTATTCAAGATTTTAATTTTCTATCTATTTTAGCTTCTGGAGTGTGTAAGTTCTGGAGAACTTGCTGGCCCTCGCGCTACCAATCCACCTTCCAGGAAACCAATTGGAGAGGAGCACGGTCTTGTTGAAACTAGAGAGTGGAAGGTCAGGATCATTTACGTTTGGGAAAATTTGTACAAGAGCTGGAAGGCGGTCATTTTGTAAATAACTCCAAATATCTTTTTCCTATGAGGTTTTCGTTAAAAAAGGTAGGACCTATTATTCTGTTGTTAACTATTCCTGTCCACATATTTAATTCCTGCGTATGTGCCTTAATCATCCAATGAGAATTTCCACAACTCTAATAAAGTGGCCTCATCAGCCTAATTAACGTGCTTTGTGATCTGAAGATGCATGACAACAAAGGTTGCGAGTTGTACGTGACGGAATAGAAAGTTTTTACAACAGCCAAGCAATATCGTATTCTCCATAGAACACTAAGCAACTATATTGTAAGCACTAAAAGACTGCAATGTCCTTAACAAGTAAGATCAACAGGTAAAACGCCCACTTTCTAGCAATACTGGAGAGGTGGGAAGAAGATTGAAGACTCAGTTTTACATGAAGAAGGCACTTAGCTTAGAGGAAGACGCAGTCGCTAAATCTGACAAGAGCCCAAAAATTAAATAAATCTAAGTGACCATTTTTAAAAAATAAAACAAGTTATGAGAGATTTATACCTAGCAAAATAGCCACAGCTTATATCTACAACATAAACAACAATGGATTTCGTCTTACTCTCCACAATCAACAACAAGTTTGGCTAAAAATCATGCTGAGCATGTAACTGTGATGGCATGTAGAAATACCTTGCGACAAGCTATCACTCCTATGATTCCATTGTTTAAAAACGTCAAAAGCAGGAATGGGTTACCCTCAATGCCTCCGGACACGTCGATGAAAATGACTGCAAAAGGTAACATGCTTACAGTAACATTTCTCAAGTGGCTAGATATCAACGCAGTTAACAAGATGACGTCAAAAACACGTGAGCTTCTCGTCACCAATTACGTCATTAGTGCCAGACATGTGACGTCAAAAAGGCAAGAAAATGACGTGAATTCATTTGACGTCATGTCAAAATATCATAATGACGTAGTTCAATAACCATTTGGCCTCCAGATATGACGACTTATTGACGTTATTTTTGTAACAAATCTTGGCCACCTATTGACATAACTCCAAAAGGGTAAATGAAAATAAAATCGCAAAACATCTTTTTATTAAATAGTTTATTGCATAGAAAAAGGAGAAACATTGCAGCAATAAAAATAAATATTCTATACTACAGTTTTAATTGGAGTATTGCAAGTAGATGAACTTTGAGTTAAGTTACAGTTGATGTGCTTGGGCATAGGAAATAAATATATATGTGTCACGTGTCTAATGATACTACTAATACACCTAGCACAATAATTATTTAAAAACTGCAGTAATAATAATAACTATTGCACATTCAACAACGATTGACGCCAAATCTGCGTTCACTAGGTACGTCAGTAAGGTGCTTTCCAATGGACTAATCTACTTCCCGACCCCGAGTATCACTAAAAACATCCCGGACGTAACGTATGCGGTTTTTTGCCTATTCAATCCGTTGGAATATGTGCAAATGAATATTAAATATTATTATAACAGCTCAGTTAGCAAGGTGCCGTCTTATTTACGAGATCTTTTAGACATGTTTGGTCGCTGATGACAAATGCCCAATTATAACGTTATAATGACGTCATACCAGTATGACGAATGTAGAGTTATGACGTCTCAATGACGTCGACAGATTTCGTTAAAAAATGTAAGTAAGACTCGTTTTACATATACAAGAATTGTGAAATTTTTAAGCAAGATTTTGCTGGATATTTTTCACAAAATTCTTAAATAAATTTACAATTAATAGGTATATTCATTGAATTTGAATAAATAAAATCAACCTAAAAATATCTTGCACACTTAGTACTAAAATATTACTTGACATTTAGCTTTATTATGGTTGCAGGCTCAATCATTTTTATAAACAAAATAAACAGATGTGGTACATACGTTTCAAAAATTCAAACTCCGAGTGTTCTAGCATCACGTGACCCGTATCGGTAAAGATCGTGAAAAACAACGCAACGACGAAGGAGCCGAATATGTGCAAAAAGTTGGTTGATGTTGATTTCCTTTTAGTTGCATAATGTGTACATATCTCATTAAAAAAATATATGTTTGTGGTATTTTATTTCTGGGCATTTCTTGCAGTTTTTGTGTAGGTGTTCGTAAAACAAAATAGGATGGCATTTCATACAAATCACCAAAAAGAACGGAGGAAGTATACAAGTGTTGGTTAACGCCTCGAGCGCAACAGGCGTTTTAATATGGCCGCCACATAAGTATAATAATATTAATAATAGTGATTGTATTTATGTTTCAGAATTTTAAATAATAAATCTCTTTTTTCATATTAAGGTGTTTTATTTGCAGAAGTAGAAATAAATAGATCCTTAAGACATCAATAAAACGTCATTTAAAAACGTTTACGTCATAAAACAACGTCTTTTTTACGTTGTAAAGTGACGTCTGTGACATTTACCCGTCTTATTAACATCATTATAACATCACTTCAAAGGTGAAAATGACGTATTGACTGACCAATAATCGATGTTAAGTTGACGTCAGTCTGCTTACTGGGAGTATTATTATAAACAGTACTGTTTAGGAGTAGGTAAACTGAAAGACAAATTAATTGAGACTCATATAGGTACTTAGAAAATCAGCTGCACGCACAGGTGATTGTTGGGTTGCCTAAATATATCAGGGCCGAACTTAAACTGAAATATTTTGAATGCAATTTATTTTCAAATTTCATTAAATTCGTTGGTTTTATTTGAATTAGAATGCCTATACGAGTCTCATTTAATTTGTCTTTCAGTGTACATATTAACTTTTTTGTTAATTAATGATTGTATGTATTTAGATTGTATGATTTAAAAAAACAATCGACCAATTCCAAATTAACGGTTTTTCAAGATAAAGTCATAGTCATTACCTTTCGTTTTAATAAAAAAAAAACTTCAATTTAATTATTAAATTTGCGTTCTGTAAGAAATATCTGATATTTACCTCTTCTTTAGTAAAAAAAATCAAAAAAGTACCGCACATTCTTCCCAGATGCAGATAATGTCAAAGACTAAAAACATTGAACAAAATAAAGCAATGGACAAAAATTTACGGCGTGAAGGCGTCTAATTGACGATGTTCTTGTGACGTCATTATTTGGTTGAATCAATAACGTCAAAAAGACGTTTAATTTTGGCCATTTGACGTGATAGTCATCCACATGACCATTTATTGACGTGATTATAACGTCACCTTGTTAACTCGGAATCTAAAGCGTTGTTTGTTGATATTTGATGCATAGTGCAACTCTACTTTGTTTTCCAATTATAGTATTCGGGCCAAGAGCCCGAGAATATGAGCCCAATGCTACCAAAGGAAAATTTGGGTATGTACATTCTTACTTAGTGCAGTCTGCTCCTAAGCAATGCTCCCAGAAGGCCCTATAGCAGGGTTCCAAACAACGTGGATATACGTTTCGATACGAATGTGATATCAAAGACAGCTTTCGCCTCTATAAACTGGGCTCAACCTTAAAGCCTTTTAGCACGTTTAAAATTACTCTCGAGATTTATTTGCAACTAATGCATTCCTAAAACATGTCATGCTTTCAGAAATGTCATGTGTTCGTTGCCTTTAAAAAGCAATTTATCACGGATCCTTAAATTATTAAGTACAAGCATTGTGTTTTCATTCATGTGTCTCGGTATTCGGCGAGACAGCCAGTGCTACCTAGCGCTGGATGACCCAAACCCTATTGAACTACGCGATGTAAGAGAGGTGAAGATCCGAGCTTGAATTCTTTTTTCGTATTTCAACAAAAGCATCAAGTTACTAAAGCTTACTTACCCATTAGGGTAAGCAGTTGGCACCTAGTTTATCTTAACTTTATTTAACTATAATAATATTACAAAATAGCCAGGCATCTAATAGTCAACATGTTATCATTATTTGGTCTTTTTTCTATTTCACGTTGATCTTTTCCAAACCAAAAACAGAACAGAAATGTTTTTCAGTATTGTTTTAGTTTTGTATGTGTTATTTATTGAATACATTCTAACCCAGTATTTGTCAATATAACTATGTAAATAAAAAAATACTAAATCAGTTTTTTAATTTGTAAATTTCATTAAAAAATTCTATCATTCATTTCAATCCGGTCAGCAAATCTTGCTTCGCACTACAAAAAGCTTGCTTGTGATGTTTTTTTAGAGATATGAGATTTCAATAGCAGGTGTAGAGTATAAAAACGTAAAACGTATTGAATTGTAGAAAAAGCAGCAGTAGGTTTTTGTATTTAAAATTAGTAAATAAATTTAGACATAGATGTTGCAGTAAAACAATATTTTATTTGCAAATAATTTTAAATAATAAAAAAACGTTCGCCCCCGGGTGGGCTCGAACCACCAACCTTTCGGTTAACAGCCGAACGCGCTAGCCGATTGCGCCACGGAGGCTTCTTGTATACCAACGCCTACTATGCGCTAAATAATCATGCCATTCAAAGTAAAATATTTTGCGTTTCTATAAAATTTAGCATAATTAGAAAAAAAGTCATTATACACTAATATAGCTACAATTTATTTAAAAATAAGCTTTTTAGTTAATTGCTTTTATTTAAATAATTGCAATTAGTTGTGTTACCTTTAGTTGTGTGAAAAAGCTATGGGTCTTTTGATAAACAGAAAGATGAGAAGTTCCAGGAGGAGCTGCAGATCTAGGACGAACTTCCGGCATTTCCCTAGGACTGCTCAATTCCGATGCAGATTTACTTAAATGTTTGCTACCCATAGGAGATGTAGGCATATTTGTGAAGTCGCATTGTTCTATTGATCGCTCTGTAAAAGAAAATAACTTTATGAGGTATTTTGAATATTTGGTTACAAAATGTATATCTTAAATTTATTATATCGGAGTTAATAAATTAAGCCATTAAGCTAAAGAGATTTTTAAATTAATTTAAAAAAAAGTTTGGAGGCGCCGGGCATCGATCCCGGTACCTCTCGCATGCTAAGCGAGCGCTCTACCATCTGAGCTACGCCCCCTGTTACGAGAACGACTTCATTAACAGTATTATCAAATACACATATGTTTGCTCCAGGACCATTTTTATTATAAAAGAGATAACAAATACCATTTTTCGGACACTCAATGGAAATTAACTACATTTCTTGTTACAAAATCGTAAAGAAACGTATCTCTTTTCTTTATAGCAACCATTTCTTTACTCTTAGTCCAAATAATAAACAATTGTGTGGCTTTACTCGTTAGCAACACTTTCCTTCACTATGCTGAGTATGCTGTCATACTTTGACATAATTTGACGTTAGTGTTTTTGTTAGATTTTAGTCTGCTTCATCAAGTATCCGAAAAACTAACATGTATTATTCTTAAAGAAAAGTAAGTTCTTTACTCATCGCCTTTCTAATCTCGGCTATGCCTCGATTAGAAAGATCGCGATTCGTAAGAAATACAATACTTTTCTTTACTTATAATACAAATAACTATTTTTTAATTTCATTTTACATATTTGCAAAAATTAAAACAATACTAATTGTTTATTAAGATATTCAAAATATAAACCAAAAAAAATAAGTTGAATTTGTTAATTACGTTTACTGTTAATTATAGTTTAGAAAAAAAACACAAAAAATTCACACCTGCGTATGAGGCCCCGGAGGGATTCGAACCCTCGATCTCCTGTTTACTAGACAGGCGCTTTAACCAACTAAGCCACGGCGCCGGTGATACACACATTTCTATACGACTATAATGTGGTACACGTACTCTTCTTAAATTTTAAGTAGTCTGAGTTTACATAATGGAGTATTACAAATTATAAAAAATGATAATTTTATTAAACTATATTTAATATTTCAAAATAAACACACTTTTCTTTATAATCGCTTATAGTACACTACATTCTACCAAACATTGTTGCATTGCATGGCATACATAATGCTCTAAAATACTAATTCCAATTCACTATTCGACAATCTTAAGGATGGCATTTATGTAAAACATGTTACATGTAAAACATAGTCATATTTCAAAGCACACCAAACGCAAACCAATAATAATATGTTAAAAATTCAAGTAGCAGTGTATTTGCAAGAGTTATATCTAGGTCTCCTGTATAATGTTAATAAAATGCTTGTCCAAATAATGTCATAAAAAAATGTTAGAATTTGGTAAGTTATGACAGCTTTGTGTGCGCTATTATTCTTAAAATATACTTGCTGACTTAATAAAAAATTAGCAGAGGCTCTAAAATACAATTTCTCCTTTACACTCGTAGTTGAAATTTGACGAATAGTGAATTACTTTTTGAATGGCGTGCTTTAAAAAGTAAATAGTGCTAAAACCAAAATAATTTCACGCCATATTTATTTTCTGGAAATGAAGAGCAGATACCTGTTGATTGCTGTTGATATTTATCAGTTCTTAATTCGGACACTTAAAAATAGATGGCGCTAATATCGAAACGTATTCAAAGAACGTATTAGGGGAACCCCTCGTTGGTTCAAATTACATCATATACCAGCGATTCTCAAGCTTTTTCAATTTCAAAAAATCTACATTACAGGTTTCATAACTATGTTTGTATAACAAATAGATAGTAAGAGTCCAAAAATACATACAAATACACGATGTAAGTCAATAATTGTTTGAAATCCATTTTGGTTTACCATTTTGAAATCTATGAAAACATAATATATTTTACTTTTTAATGAAAATTAAATATCTCCATATGCGGTGTAAGTTTTAAGGGTCATAATTAGAAATTAAAAGACCAAAGTAATTATTTATTAGTTTATTTAATAAAAAAATATACATACGTAAAACACAAGGATGATGTAACGTTAACAACTACAGGGTGATCCACTAGTGTGGCAAAGTTTGATATTTATACTTTGCCTGACAGAAATATTAGAAAAATATATTATGGAAAATAGTATATGAGATACCCAAACTCCATCGTTCAATTCCAGTGATATGAACAAAACATGTAGTTTTTGAATTGATGCATCTTGTTTTATTGAATTTTTGGATACTCCTGAGATGATAGCTAATCTTAATGGCATATCATGCTTAGGTTCTAAAAAGTGATTACTTTGGAGCTACAGCCATTTGAAAATCACCAGTATTTTCAGGAAAATGCCAAAATGCGAAATATCGATCTGTATTTCTACAACTTTCTACAGTACCCTGTATAATTACAAATATGACTATATTACTTTATTTTATATATTTCACATATAGCCCTGATCAGAATGTGACTAACTAACAAGTTGCACAAAGTTTTTATACTGTTGGAATATTACAGGCAATTTTGAACCTAAGCTGTATGCCATTTTATAGATTATAGAAATGTCTATTGTTTAGTATATATTTTAGTTTTACATATTTTAATTCCAAGCAAAATATTTAAAGCTTTTGCTGTGACACACGGTACAGAAATTTGAAAATTGTTTTTTTTTCTTTGACTTTTGTATCACTTTTCCTGTGAATATAATTACCACAGCATTTCATCGGGTATTTAAAACTTTCTACTATTAAACTATTAACCTCTCAGAAAAACAACTGATCAAATTTGTGAATGTATTAAATTAATAGAGTAGAGTCGGGTATTATGGAATACCATTTTCATTTTTGGGATTATTTTGAAACGTTTTGAGTAAAAAAAAAATGGGGTCATTATCTCGAAATTAGAAAAATATATAAATAAAAAAAATACTTCTAATAATGAAATAAAAGTGCTTTTTTGGCTACCGAAAAAATGGTCGGGTAATATGAAATAGATATATGAGGTAATATAGAATACTAATTATAATTTTTATATGAAAAATTCTAACGACAAAAGTCGCAAATATAGCAATCCCGTTCGCAATCGGCGCACAGTTCGTGTGCCCAAAGCTCGCATCGTAGGCACTGTATCCAAATCTCTCGTCTTGAATCAGCCGTAAAACGTCCTGAACAGAAAAGACATTCTGCATCATCTTGTGGTTTTCTGTTGCTATTCGGGAATTCTTCATCATCAGTAGAGTCATCTAGGAGTGGGATTTCTTCATTTAAATCATCAGAAGATTCGTCTTCTACCACTTGCTGTCTCGGTCTTTTTCTAACACTGCTCGAACTTGCTTTGGCGTCATCATCCGTTTTGCTGGTACCAGGTTTTGGATTATCCGTTGGCTTTTGGTTTTTTTCAAACCCAAGGTTCCTTTTTGGTTTATTTTTTCATTTTTTGAAATCAGTGACTGTGCCAGTTCATCCTTGTTTGGGGTTGAAGTCAAAATTTTTGCTGTTCCCGATTTTCGACCTCTTGTGCCCTGTCGTTTTTTAAGAACAGGAATAGGAACTATGTCTTTTGGTAAAACTGGTTGTTCGTCGGTTTGTTCGTCCGCCCTTTCATCATTATCTTCCTGGACAGGCTGTGGGTTTCTCTGATTTTCATATGCAACAGGCTCTGGTTCATTGTTGTGTGCTTCCACTAGGAAATCTTCTTCGGTAAAAATATTCCTGTTTACTGGAAACAGACCTGTTTGACGAAATCCATTGACTGCTCTTTCGCCAGTTTGGATTTTGAGATAAGCTTTACCAAATAGTTCACTGATGTCAAAGTGAGATATTGGTCGAGTATTTTGCCTTAAAAATTGGCGAATTTCTTCATTGTAATAGGTTTTCAAAGATCCCATTACGGATTTATCAAGTGGTTGCATTTTGTGCGTTGTATGGGGCGGTAAGCACAATAAAGTTACATGGTTTTCCCTAGCAGCTACAATAACATCTAAGTTTCTGGTGTGGGTGTGATGGCCGTCCAAAATCAAAAGGATAGGATTTTCAGCACTTGGTCTTACATAATCTATGAAATGGTTGAACCATTGTGTGAAAATATCGGTCTGAATCCACCCAGAAGGATGGAAGGCAAAAATACTTCCTGGTGGAGCTCCCTTCTTTATCAATTCGCTGGCATTCTTGCGAGGGAATATAAGCAAAGGGGGCACAAAATTGCCACTGGCACTCATGGACAAGATACAAGTCACCAGAGAGCCTCGCTCTGCAGATGTTAGCGCTCCTAGTTGCCGTTTTCCCCTTTGAGAGAAAACTTCAGGGCACTTTGATTGCACTATGCTAAAACCACTTTCATCGACGTTGAAAATCTGATTAGCTGAAAAGTTTTTTTCTTCCATTTGTTTATCTAACAGATCAAAAAACTCGTCAACGTTTTTTTTATTAAAGCCTACTGCTCGTGCAAACGATGTTCCCGTTGGTTTCCTTAGACTTAACACATCCTTATGTCTCAATCTAAAACGAGTTAGCCAGTCCTTTCCGGCCGCATTTTTTAGTAATGAGAAAGAATTTGGAATGTTGTTTCTTCGTGCTAACTGGAAAGCGAGATTACAGACATCCCGCCTTGTTAATCCATAAAAAGTTTTCTCCATTGCCAAGCAATGCTTCACTAGCTCTGTTTCCAAATGGTCTGGCAAAATAGGTTTCCTCCCGAGTTTCGTCTGGCATACCTCACTAGCAGGTCCATTCATCTTAGAAAGTCTGAAAAGAGTGGCACGTGGCACATTGAATGTTTTACATGCCTTCAAATAACCCATCTTTTTGCTTCTAACTGCTATTATTGCTTTTTTCATGTCTTCTTCATTCCACTTTTTACGTAGTGGCGACGTGGTTTTGACCTTTTCTTGACTTTTTTAACCATTTTCGGCATTTCTGGAAAAAAATCTAATTTTAATTACTGAGTCAGGTAATATGGAATACTATTTCATAATTCCCGCCTATATAAATTCGGTGGTTAGAACGGATAAAAAATAAAAGATCACTAAAATGAACGATATCTCTAAATCAAAGCTTTCTTACATCATTCATCTACTTAGTAAATTAATAACATCAAATAAAATTACTTTGAAAAGTGTTTAAAATAAAACCTTAATGTACTTACCTCAAAGTTTTATATGGCGGGAAATCACTAGCACTGTCTGAAAAGCCAAGTGGTTTATGCGAATGAGTTAAGCACCCTTGCGAATGAAACTTGAACTTATTTAAATGTTATTATAACAAATCAGCACAGATGGCGCTACTAGTTTTCTAAAAGAACATGGTATTTCATATTACCCGGTGTATTCCATAATCCCCGACTTTACTCTAATATTAGGTATAAATGTTAACTGTAATTAACATTGTCGAACCACTGGAGTATGAATATATACTTGTACGTAATATATGGCGGTGTTATACTTAACGTCAACCACTGGTAGGTGTCTGTGTGCTTGTCGAGACTGACTGCTTAACGTGCCCATCCGTCAACAAGGCAAACTGTACTGAGACTTTGTATATCAACGAGAAAAATCTTGATCAATCTTTAGTTTCCCAATAACACTTTTGATGAAGTCTGACTTTATTTCAACAACATTAATTGATAAAAACGCAGCAGCATTACAGAACTCATGAGTATTGGAACCGTTATTATCTTAATAACATTTTTTGTCTCATAAATATGAAAACTGATTTAACAAGCTTCAGAAAAAACAGTGCCCTTTAAGGAAATTATTATTTTTAATTTTTGTCAAAAATTTTAATTATGAGTGATCAAAGCCATATGCACCACGTTCTGCAATTCTACTATGTATACATCTTTATGTATCTCCTATATAGCAAAGGAATTATTAGACTTCGTCCCAGTAACGGATTACCCAGTACAATAATAGGGTGTTTCTCCCGAAAACCACAATTTGGATGTGAAAAATTCTCGGAAAAGAAAATTGTTGAAATCTGTTTTTCTAATAGTATGATTAATTGTGATTGTATATAACACATACTGTTGATTAGTAGAGCTTAATCTGAACATTTTCGACCTTTACAATGTTAAAATCCTCGTAAATGATCCAAATAACATGCAAATGACAGAAAAGATTATATTTAATAAAAAGACTGAACTTTAATATTATAATAAAAAGATATTTCCAACACGATAATGCTTAATAATGGCTTAGTAATGGATAACAAGTAAAATAAAAATTAGTAATTTTTATTTTATGTGATATGACAGTCATCATGTTTTAGCGACTCCATTTGTTTCTTTTCTGGATCATTTTTAATTTTTTCTCTTCTTTTCTTTACATTTACATTTACGTAAACAAATTGTATTACGTGGAATTATAAATCCACGTGAATGATGCAATGAAAGTGCCACGCGAATGACTATTAGAGCATTAATATAACATAGCGCCTAGACTATTTTCTCTGGAGGCTTCATACTAGATATAATGAAACAACACAAGTAGTGTATCAACTTACGAAAAATTCATTTCTAAATTCAACATCAGTAAGAAATTATGATAACCACGTGAATGATGCGAAATAAATGTACTCTTACATCAAACCATATAAACTACCTCTATAAAGTTTATATATCAACTGAATCAAACTCCTTTTTACTTTGAGAATACATACTAGGGACATGCCACGTGAATGATATATGACATAATAAAGTTTACTTTTTATTGTGAAAAAAATAGGTCAGTTGTTAATATATACTTGGCTAAATAGACTGCTATTGCATCTTCACAGTACTGAACAGGTAAAAAGGTATTCGTAATATATTATTAATTAAACAGGGACAGTAAATTTAATATTTCTGAAGAATTACCCAATAACACTGTACTACAAAATTGGACTTTAAAAAAATTCCCAGGTTCTAATATACTTTTTCTATAGGCTTTTAAGATGCAGATCATGAATCTGCTACGGGTTTTTTCGGGTCAGGTCAAAGTTTAGTTATATTCCAATTTGTTTTCAAATAAAACTCGTTTTTAAATGCATGAAAGGGTAGGCAAACTTTTACGTTTAACAACATCCTGTATGGCTACCTGAATCTGCAGGTACAGGTACATCATACTTTTGTGTTAAAAGTGTGTAACTACCATATTTAACCATTTTTCTACTCTTGTTCCCAAAGGCTTCCCAAAACGAAACTTACACCAAAAAGAGTCTGCACCTAGCTGTATAACATACTGTATTTCTAAAAAAATTGAAGGTACACTTTCATAGAATTCAAGGTCAAAGGTAGTTACTTAAGTAAGTTACTTGATGTCCTCTACCATCCTACTAAATTTCACGAAAATCTGAGATGGTCAGGTTGAAAAGTTCATTTTTCTTGTGATGATTTGGTATGGAATGACACAAATGATATCGAAACAACAGTATTTGACCTTACCCGAAAAAAGCAATAGCAGATTCGTGATCTTCGTACCAAGAAGCTGTAGAAAAACCATATGAAAACCTGGAATTTTTTTGTGTTGTAAAGTGTAATTAATGTTTTTGTGCCACTTTCTTTTGTGCTTCTGTAATTGAAGGTGGGTCTCTACATTTTAAATTTTTTCCTCTTCTGTTCAATATTATTTCTGGTACAACACAATCTGTATAAAACGTTTTTAATTTTGGTAGCATGTCATTTGTCCATACTTCCTCACTGTATTCGATTTTCTCGACGAGCAGGTTATTTTTTTGACCACTATAAATAACTAAATAACAATATTTAGCACAAGTTATTGCCAACTGTCCTTGAATCTACAAAATAATGCAACTTATTACATAACCCGTAGCTACAGTTATCAGTAGTACACCAACCTGGTAAAAGTAATTATGGTTACGTTTTAACCTAATTTTGGACTCGCGTATCTCCAAACAAGGAACTTGTTTTTTAATTACGAGTTCTAACAAATCTTTGCCAGATACAGCCACTCTATGCAGACACTTTACTTTGACTAGCTCTTGCTTGCTGATAATACCTGCGAGATGGGGAAAAATATTAATTTTACTACTAAATAACTAAAACCTCTAAATGACAAAATTACCATCTGGTGATGCTGCTAGATACCCAGTTTCTTCATGTATATAAAGTCCAGCTGGGTCAACCTTTACCTTGTGAAGTTCCTCGAACATACTTATTGCAGTTGCTTCATGTATTATTCCATATTCTGTAGCAGGCGTAGAAAAATGTTTATCTTTTAATAGTGTTTTGACCAAACTGTCACAAGAAGTACTTGGCCTTCTTTTGATAACAGCTCCAAAATTGGAAGCTGTAAGCCTCAATTTTTTATATGTTAAATACTCTGGGTTATTAAATTGCCCAACTGTATTTCTACTAATGTTTGTTATTTCTTCCTTTGATACCTGAAACAAATTAACAGTGCAAAAAGTTGTACCACTGAAGCAAATTTATGATTCAAGTAAAGGTTGGTATAAACGGTCACTTTTGACACTAAAGAACTGTCTTAGAAGACTGCTCTTTAAATTAAAAAATTACCTTCATTTGTGAACAATTTTTATAAAACCCCATCATACTTTGTTGCTTTTATTAATTATAATTAAAACGCATATGTATGATTACTTACCAATGTAGAAATAGATTCAAATTCACAAAACTAATACTAGTAGACACACACTATAAAACTAAAATTGTCACTATGAAAATTGTCACGGAAATAATGCACTAATTAAATAATATTAAAATTGTCACTATGAAATGAAAATGAAATAACTAACTCAAAAGTACAGATAAATACACAAAATGTCAATTAAAAATAACCAACAGAATACAACTTTCAACGGGATGATAATATTAATAACTGTATTCAACCTTGGATAGACCAAAACTAAAAATGTTTGGAATCATAAGGAAGGGTAGAAGCGTGGGTAGCAGGTAAATAAGACTTCCAAACATGTTTTGTAGTTACACCGACCCGGGATTCACAACAGTAAAAGTATCTGGACAACTGGATAATCATTCTTTCATGGTCAAAATGAATTCCTGAAAGGAAATCTCTTTTAAACGCTGTATGATTTAAAAACATTAAAACATTACAGCTAGTTCAAGATAGATAGCAGTACCTCCCTAACCATTATATGAAAACGATAAATTTCGCGCCTAAATCGCCACCTTAAGTGTTTTATTTTTAGTTTTTGGCGCGCTTTATGCTTAAAGTTTTTAAATGCTCTCAGAAAAATGTAAACATTTTCACAAATATGCAAATAGTAGTTACATAAAATACGCTATTGTGAATGTGTTAATGTAGTATTTCATCTCAATTAGTTTTACTAACGGACGTGCGAATTTTTGGCAACAACACATTAAAATTTGTGTTTTATTAGAAAGAATAAATTTTGGCTACAGGGGTGTTTGTTTATTCGACTTTGACTCACATAAGTGGATGTTTTAATATTCTAAATAAATTGCTTTTCTTTGAAGTTTCGAACCATTTCTTGTAAATAGACGAGTGTGTAAATAGGGTAAATAGCTAATAGAACACAGCGTCATAACTCATAATTACTAAAGACTGAGAAAAGTTAAAATAATTAAAAATTATTTAAAATTAATAACAAATTAAACAAACTACTGCAATAGATTCTACAACAACCGAAGTTTTAAATAAATGTCAATAGTTAAAAATTTAGTGAGTTAACTCAACAAAATTTCTTTTCCGCATTTTATCATAAAAATACGATCAAAAAAGAAAATACATCTACGGATATTTAGTAATTAAATCTAATCAGATGCTAATTAGTTAAACGTTGATATTTAATTTACAATAAGTATATCTTTATCGATTATGCTAGTGTTCCAACATACATCTGAAGAAATACTTTCAACAGGGGGCGTAGCTCAGATGGTAGAGCGCTCGCTTAGCATGCGAGAGGTACCGGGATCGATGCCCGGCGCCTCCAAAGTTTTGTTTTTTTATTTTGTCTTCAAATTGTGTTAAATGTAAAACAGTAAATATTTACATAATGAAGTAGATTTTAAAAAGCAGGATTGTACGCGTATTTTTTAACATAAATTTTTATAATTACTGTGCTTTTGTAATTAAAATTATTTTTTCCCTATATTTCCAAGAACAATCTTTTAAAATAAAATCATCTTCTGAAATAAATAGCCCGCACGCCGCACCGCACGGGGTTATTACGGCCGTCTCTTGAATAGTTTCAAAAAGTTAGGATGGACGAACGGTAACGCGACTGCAGTAGCTACAAAACCTTCTACATTAATAACATTTACGAATTTATATATTATATTTATATTATCAGAGCGCATTATCGTTCATCTTGTCATTTATCTGTCAAATTCAAATTTGGAACCGTTGTAATTACCCCATACAGATACGGGTGATTTAATTCAGAAGGATGTGAATAAAACTGGTCGGTGGCGGCATCTATCGGGACCATCGCCTGTCACCGTTCTGTTATCGACGAACGCCTAGCGTTTGCTTTATTATTAGTTCTACTTTTATATTCATTTTGTACCTCTTTTGTACCCTGCACAAATTTGATGGAAAACGAATTTTTTAAATTTTAGTATTTTGTACCAATCAAAAAAAAGTCTACATGCTTCAAGTGCCTTGGTTTGTGCTCCAGGATCTTTGGAAAGTCTTCATATCGTATACTACGGAAAAATAGTCAAAATATGTAAAGTATATTTTACAAAAGATGAAATATTTGTTTCTTTCGTGAGATGAGAATCTGCCCACGAGTTGCGTATCTCAAAAACTTTGTCGGGTTAGTGAAATTACAATTTTCGACATTGTTATTGAGATTCAGAAGAAGAAGGCAGAAATAGTGATCTGATCGATCAGGTTTAATTTTCGTAAATACCTATAATCTAAACCTAAACGAACTTAACCAAAATTACTGTGTGCAAAGTGTTAATTGTTGAATCGTTTCCATAGCAACACGCAACTTTTACTTCTAGAGGTAAAACAGTTATTTATGATACTAGCGATGTAAGTAACATTTTACTTGCATCGTTTTACTTACAATAACATTTTATTCACGAATAAAAAATTGTTAAAATTAAAATTTTAAGGTTTTAAACTTAAGAATTTTTTCAGTTGCAAATTTATTCGAAATTATGTATTCTTATACAGAGTGATTAGCTGAATAGAAAAACTAGTGTAAAATTATGGGAGAAACATGCTCAAAAATATCTCAAAGCTAAATAAATAAGAGGCCAGTCTCCAGTTATGTGCGTCTAACTATTTTAAGGATATAACTTTTACGAGATGCAAATATAAAGCGAGATCATGAAGCTTTACCTCTTACGCTAAAACATTCGGATTTGAATTTCCCGCCATGGATTATCTTAATCTAACACTTATAATATAGCATCCTTAGAAAATTCAGAAATTTCACCTTTGACCTCGATTAGTGACCTTGGGGTAGATCGTATGATCAAATGGGTAGTAACTCGTTTCTGTCACCTTAAATATGTGTGTTAATTATATTATAATAGTAGCTGTTATCGCATTCTTGGTTATGTTTATATCACGCAACGTTTCGAGAGAATTCTGCTTCCATCTTCAAGCGTATTTGCAGTCATAATCTTTAATTTTATATCAACCTCGAATTTGTTATACAGTTATATCGTGATCTTTAAATTTTTTATTACCTTTAAATTGCATAATAGATTTCTTCGGGGTTCGAATCAGAGACATAATCGCTATTCTGATTATGACACCGGATCTATTGCCACTGAGCTGTGAAGTGGTCGGAAATTATAGATAGATTATTATATAAATTCCAGTTCAGTTCAGTTACAGTTCAGTAAGTTACTCTCTACTGTCCTTTCATACCTGGTACATCTTGGTTTTATACTCTGTACAACAGTTAGCCAATCCCATGCATGTGTATAGGGTTAAATAATTAATAATTAAATAATAATATAATACGGTGTAAACATTGCTATTTATAGAACGCGGTACACTAAGGGGACATGGTCTAATTCTTCTGGGAATCGACTATTAATAAATAATTAATACCTAAATCGAAGAAATAAATTTAATTTCGAGCCAACTGGCGACATTCCCGCAAAACTACCGATTGATATCGGCTCTGTCTGTGATTGGCAACGTTGCCGAATGTGTTGTGTTACGGAGACGAGAGCGAGAGCTAGCTAAGTTGGAAAGTCTTACATCAGCCGTTTAGATTCACTTCGCCAGGGTCTACGAGTAGTAGAACAGGTAACAGACGGATGCAACAAATGCCAGCAACCATATTCTTGGGGGCGTGGTGAAAGTCTCCAAGGCACTAGAGTTTACTTTACAAAATGTGGAAGCTGGAGCTTCCCATGCGCTCGTCAAGGTAGTGGCTTCCTACCCCACAATTATAACCTATCCCATATACCTGAACTGTTCTAGGTCGTTGCAAATTATCGTGGATTTCCACCAATGGCTCTTCTCTCCCCAGCACTATCAGCATATACGTGAGAGATCGCCTTATCACATTGGGACCAAGATTGCACTGTACTGGACTCCGTAAGCCGGTGTTTGGTATCGCTACACTAGGTCTGAACTGGTCTCAGGGCCTTTTTTTTAGTTTGGGGTAGAGCTCAGAACGGGGTTAGATTCCAGGACGCGAATCAATACTAGCAAAGTCTATATCATGGCAGCGACCGACTGTATCGGCAGGTGCTTTTTCATAGATAGTCGCCAATGCAACTATCCAGGGAAGAGGTTGTTCTCGCGGAATCCAATCCACAGTACAATTACTGTGGATAGAGGGCAACATAGCGATGGACCAGTAGTTTGAGTCACTTGGTTGACTTAAGATCTATAGGTGCGGCTGATCCCAGAATGGCCATTGCAGGGGTCACTTTGTAAGGGGTGTTGATGCAAATATATATAGCTAGACATGCCTAAAAGACAACCTTACCTCCTAGTTGGTATTGGTCAGGTCTCTAATTTTAGGGGCTCACTAAACCCTAACATGGTAGAGCGGGGTGGCTAAATTCTAGGATAAACTAGGCAGACCCAGTTTACTATCTCGGAGACGGACCAAGACGGGTGAGCACGTAAATAGCTCCGATATTAGCCTGGAGAGGTAGCAGAGGGTAGAACTTTGCTCCTACCAGTATGCTACTGGTGGATCTTACAAATGTAACTAACGCGCTAATTGAGCGTAACTCAATTCGTTGTCCCCTAAGGGGAACCGTGTCCATAAGCTATCGCAGCAGGGCCATGTTAAATAAAACTTCGGATATCTGTACTGGACTCTAGCCTTTCTGGATACGAGAGAGATACTACCAAGGTTTATCCCGGCAGTTACCAGGTTAACCCCTGATCACTGTTCTTGCCAAACCGTTTTTGCTTCGGTGATACAGATACAGTGAAGGAAACTCTGCTATAGATCGGTGACTTGAGTTTTTTCAGTAATCACAGGTCTACCTGAGCCCAGTAAGACTACACCGGGGATCACCTTATAAGGCGAATTGAAGCGCATACAGAACGAATGCGACTACTAGCTTCTCACTTCCGAAGACTGCCCTACCTCCACGTTGATATAGTCTGGGTTTCTAGTTTTAGGTAGAACCGGACGGGGCTCTGTCGGGGCGTACCTTCGCCGTACGTCAAGCCTACTAGCGTACGTCAAGCCTTTATAATAGCAAGCAGTGGTGGCAAAATTCTAGGATATCCTAGGGAGACCTAGGATCCAAGTTACGTTAATAGCTCCGGCACTAGCGTGGAGAACAATAGGTAACCTTGCACCCACCAGGGTGAACTAGTAGTGAACTTGCACTTACACAAGTAAATAATGCGTTAATTGAGTATTTTAATTCGTTGACTCCGTAGAGGGGCGTGGCCATAAACTTAACGCAGGTGGGACACGTTAAATAATACTTGGAGGTAGGACCAATACACAGTAGAGGTGGCCAGTTCTCTATCTCAGCACTCATCGAACGGAGATTGCAAACTAGAATAGATCAGCTTGAGGAACGGTTTTGTACCATATTGAAGACGTGTGGGTTGGCTTATTGAAGTCAATTCTAAAAAGAGCTCGGCGATCTTTATAACCAAACAGACAACTGCTTCGAGGACAACATAGTTCATCGCGAGCTTCATGGGAGTGTGTAGCCAAGTATTTCGGAGTAATCTTTGATAGGGGTCTAACCTGGCGCACGCACATTGAGCACTGTGTCAATGTGGTACAGATGTGAGGTAAAATTGTGATAAGGCGGACTGTGTAGATTGTCACGAACGATCGAAATTGCTATTGTTTCATGAGTAACAAGCGGCTGACTCTAGGATTCGGTGTTCAGCTTCCCACATCTATACAGGTTGACAAAGCTTCAGATTACAATATGGCAAACAGACCATTCCTAGATACTCCAGCGAAGCCATGACGTACCACGTTTGCCGTAGTTCTAATTGATTAAAGAAATTAGGGACTGGATTAATGGATTAACTTTTAATCAGGCGGACGGGTTCTAAGCGGTGGCGAGATGATTTTCTTGTGATAGAATAGGACAGCGATGATCAAATTAAATATCTGATCGTTCTCTCCCCTTTACAAGTTCAAGAATGGATAGATAATCGCTTAGTTCGATAAAATGATGTTGGAGACAAATTGGACGCATCATGCTGTGGGCATAAACTGAAAACGTAAACTTTTACTGTCTTTTAGTGTCTTTGTTTCGGCGAGAAATTTCTGATAATTTCTTTGGCCATTCTCCGCCCTTAAATATTGCTACTCGCGATATTTTCTTTACATAGTACTGGGATAAGTGCGTTTTTAAAATACAGTGGCCTGTCAGTTTCAGTCTTTTGGGATTCTTCCAAGATCTAGATTGATTTAGTTAAGGAATAAAATTAGTAGCTGTCTAAATCAGAGACCATGTTATTAGTTCATTCGCAGTCTACCTAGTTAGTTTAAACGAACTGCTTTCAAAATCCATTACATCACAGTTTATAAAGAGATAATTTATATAGGTACCTTTTACAGTTCTCCTGAAAATCAAATAAAACCTTACCGTTACTGCCTACATCAAAACGTAATAAACAAAAGCTCGTATTCTATAACATGGAATTACAACCTATTTACCCTTTGAACGTGCAAGGGACAGATCTACCAATGAGTAATTGAAATATTCTTCTTATTCACTTATTTTGCTACATTTCAATTTCAGGACCAAAGGTTTCTGCCAAAATTGCATTATGATATTTCAATTTCATATTTAGTGCAGTCTATAATCTATTCGTTAACAGGAAGAGTAGTGACTGAAGCTGAAGTTTTTGATAATTGTTTTTGTCTAGATTTTCTTTTTGTTCATTCTTAAGCGGGGAAATCTTAAACAACGCCAGTTCACAAACCAAACACAACCAATTAACAAAGTTAATGCCAACTTCAAGAAAATTACGAAAAGTTTTAAATAGATACTTTTAATTGCTTAACAGTTTCCTTTTCCCGCAATATACTATACATTCAATATTCTACCCGCATCTCTGTCGCACGCTGACACTTGTCGAAAAGACGACAGGGAGTGATAGATGTGAACCACTCAACGTAGCCAGTTAATGATATCATGACAGGATATCACATTCTGCGGTTGGCTGGGCTGTCCAGATTTTCTATTGTCTTAATTAGAAGCCTGCGTTTAGGTAACCACGATATGCAAATATGCGTTTTCGCATAAACTTTTAGAGATATCCTTAGGGTAGAAGATTCCATAGAAGATTTACATTGACGACAATGTTTCTAAATTAAAAATAGTATTTTCTTGTGATTGCAGCTAGGTTTCGAATAGTCAGATCTTCCACATCTGATTACGTTAAGGAGAGTGGTAGCTAATGAACTTAGCTTTCGACTGGATATATAAGGTCAGCTCGCATGCCCATTGATTAGCTCTTTAATTTATTATGGACCGACTAATACTTCATGCAGCTATCTTTTTTTCCTGAAGAATTCTAATTAATACAGTTAGTCTTGACATCATTAAGTTTCTGTTTATACTCTTCCACTCTCTTCATTCCGGCCAGATATACCGCTTATAGCCCTTTTAACTATGATGATGAATCGAGGTGCGAAGCACGCTACTGATGGTGGTGATGACAAAAAAAATAAACGTAGGATTTTCTTCATAGATCTAGATAAACTACTTTTCATTTTGCTACCTAAATTGTGTTCAAAAATAATTTCAAGGGATAGATCTATTTTCCCAGAGCCTAATGACGACCAGTTGTTTGGAGTCGATGTGTTTCTCGCTATTTTATCCTTTTAGGAGATAAAATGAAAACAAGATTTCCATTATGTGATTCTGGATTGCTACCTGTTAGTTTCCACATCACTTGTTACGTTGTGAAGTTGTATTCCTGACCCAGAACTTTTTTCACGAACTATCTGATTGTAATAGATCATCGTAACCAGTTCGGTCGAAAGCTATGATGATTCTCTATGACCATCTTTGGTCTACTCCTGCTCAACTCGTACTTTTTGTTATTTTGGGTGCCTTTCCAAAACAGATATAGTTGTAAATACGTCTATTTTTTTTGTTTATACTCATTGTTGCCATTGAGTTCTAACAAATTCGCTCACATTCTAACTCGGAAAAGTTTTTCGACTTCTTCCCATTTCGGATCTAACTAGTGAGGGAGGAACTTCTGTCCAATCCGGTGAATCTTCGTCTTTGATCAACAAATAACGGTATCGCAAGCCATTACAGACCACGAGACTACTTCACGGTTTAGGCGATTCGTAATTTTCGTCCAATTGCGACCAAATGTGGTGGAGCCATGACTGTCCCCGTTATACAGGTGTTATAGTCGATTTCCTGGAGACAAAAAACGTAAAAATGATTTTTTACCCCGGCGGCCATTTTGTAGCCGCTATTTTAGAGTTTGGGCCGATTTGGACTGTTAAAACAGGTTTCAACAGCCGGTCTTTTTTAACGATCCTCGTTTTTCAAAATTTTTATGGCTAAGGTGATAACGGCGTGTACGATTTTTTGACCGCAGAAGCATTAAAGCCCTCTCCGTCGGGCTTCAAACAGCTCTCTTGGCTGTTACAGCTATCTTAACAGATCTTAATACGTAAATAACTATGACCTCGCAATTTCCGACTTTAAAAATCCCCTAGTAAGTAGTATGTTTCATTTGCCATTTCAAATAATAAATGTCTGACCTCGGCAGCCATTTTGCACTTTTGACCGATTTAGGCCCTGAATTCGTAATCTGCGACCTCAGAAAGCTATAAGTACCTAATTTTATTCAATTATAATAAAAATTTTATGAAATTATGTAATTATTAATTAGTCCCTTATAGAAAAAATAATAATTTGTTAATATTATTATTTTATTATTAAACAGGGCATTAGCGGACAAATCCAACATCTAGACTTTGAAATATAGTCGATTACCTACAATTTAAAAAAAAATCATCAAAATCGGTGCGCAAAAGGCGAATTCCGAGGAATTTTCCTCTGGGAAACCGACCATTAGGTGAGAGGTGCTAGGTAGGTATCTTGGAGAAGAAATTGGACCCCGAACGTTAATCAGCCATACAATCCTTCGATTAGTTTTATTTAATTAAGTTTTTTGCCCTCCCTCCTTCTTTTTAAGTTGGGTGAAGGAGAAGCGATTGTGTTTTTGGAGAAATCTAAAAGTTTTTTCACTACCATTGATAACACACGGCGCCCGACAAGCTAATGCTAGTTGGGTGGTGTTTTAGAACATCTTAGGTATGAAAAATCTAATGAAAAACTAATCTAATTACCACTTGTAGAGTCTTATATTTTGAAACAACACTCAAACTATTTATGGCTATTTATTAAACCCCAATTTATTATGCATCACTATAAAGTTTAAACTTTTTCCCATACCCCTCAACAATGCCTCTGCTCGACTGTACGAAAACTTTCCGAAAACTTTCTATGCATATGCCATTTCTAGGTCGTGGCTACTAGAGTCTCTGCTCCTTATCAAATCATTCCGTGTTTTTTCTCAAAATGGCACTCGCCATCTTAGAACTTGGTGAAATCTTGTACAGTGATATAGATTTTAATTTTATACTTAATAAGGTCAATTAATTTACCTTAAAGTGATTGCGGCAGTTTACCTCATGAACTTTGTGAGCTCACGAATTTATTTCTCGAGTGATCCAATTTGGATGCAAAAAATGCATGCTTTCCGTTCCTGATATTGTAGCTATATCTTGGAATCTTGCACTTAGTTTTCTACGTGCAGTTTTAATGACGTTTTTGTTGATAAAGTAGAATTAAATGTTTTCGGTATGGTCGAAAAGTGGAACATTACATCAGGTCCAGTAATCTGTTGAGAAAGTGGACACTGAAAACTGGCTTTCGTTATTGTGCGTTTCACAGTTCCCCCAATTCTGGAGACTTACCATGTCTGGTAGCAACAATGATCATTTCACTTCCAGATCAAATTTTTTTTGTGGTAAGGCTTACAATGTTTGTACTGGGCTGCATTGGGTGAAGTATTGAATAGCTCTGTTAGCAGGAAGTTTCCGCTTAATAAACGAACAGACTAACCACTGTGTTTCATGTACAAAAGGAACATCATAAATAAAAAAACAATGTAAGATTTACGTTCTTTATTTTCATCCTTCCATTGTTGTCTGCTTGCTCAGTTCCACTCTTATTAGTTAGTTGGCGTTCACTGTTGGAACTTAATGTTGCCCCATGTGGATGTTGTCCCATGAGAACAGTAGTACTCCCACATTCACTCCAAAGCCTCATCATTTAACTCCTGTTGTTATCGCTGCATACGAGCTTGATTTTTGTGGCGTTATAAAGGAGTTTTACATTTTGATGATGTCCCCGAAAACCCAACTAATGCACTATTTTGTACTGAGAGTCTTAATTTTAAAAATTGTACTTTCACAACAGGGTATTTCCACTGAACTTTCAAAATAGGGTTCACTTAAGTTACTCAGAATCAACCGTTTTTGTTTATAGACATTCGCTAGATAACAGTCGAATAAACTTGTGTTCTTGGAAGAAATTTTCAATCACTTGTACTATAGCAGCATTCAATCTTTTATTTTCGTGTGTTGCAGGAACTGAAAGAATTTTTCCTGCAGTTGTAGAAAACGTCTAGCAAAGTCGAGTATTCAGATACTGCGGATATTTTTGTTATTTTCTTCAGTGACAAAGTCAGTACTTAGATTTTAGTTCGCCCGTTTGATATACATTTTTTTGTTTTCATGAGATCGATAAGTATATCAAACCTTTGGGGTTTCATCTTAAAAAGATCATTGAGACTAATCTAGTGGTATATCTAATGGCTCATTAGATATACAAAATATTTGAATTTCTATTCTTCTGTCAACTAATGGAACATCGTTTTAGAAGTCGGTTCCTGTCGACACCAAGTGCTTACAGACAATGTGAATGATTTTGAAATATATAAGGTGTCCCAAAACTTACTCCGCACGTAAAGCACCGTGTTGCAGTCTTTCCCACGGCAGATGTTGTAAATTTTTTTAATTAACGAGTGTTAGACAAAGGCCGTTATTTACAATGCCATTGACAAATAATGGAACGTGAATAACGTACAATAACAAAAAATCATTCTAGTCAAAGACTGACTAGAACCATTTAACAGAAATACACAAAAAGTTAAAAGCGTATGTATTGTTTACGACTTCTCACAACAATACACCCCTTCCCTCAGTATTACAAGTCACTTCATATCTTAGTCTAGTAGCACACGGCCATAGGATTCGAAATATTCCATGAAAAATGTTCACATCCACGACGCCAATTACTCTATCTGGTCCAGGAAAGATTCTCACGATGATTTCCAAAGGTTACGACAGTCTTAGATAAGTTGTGGTAGCGACACACACTAAATCTCCAAGCTTAATTCTGCTGCCTTGACTGTCCACTTTGCTGAAACAGCCAGCGACAGCAGGCACTTACGCAACCATCTTCTCCAGAACTAATGAGCAAGAGTTTATAACATTTTCCATTTCGCAAATATCAGCAAGCTGCTTGATGCTGGTGGCATCAAGAAGGCAATTTGCCGTTAAGGTACATCATTCTTGTCTGAAGACATCAACGTGAGTGCGACACTTCAAGGTGTGAAACTTGGTTTTGTAGGCATATAAAGAAATTCCATATAGCCTCACTTTCCTCCTAAAATGTGAGAAATCTGAGAATGTCCAAACTAGTCTATCTTTTGCTCCTAAGAAGTCGAGTAATGGAACCATGTGTAGAGAGATGGGCTTTGCATTTTCAAACTTGCACTTCAGACATCGCCTCCCTGGCTTCTTACTTTCGTAAGAGTATATGTAAGTGTATAGGACCCATTGGTGCTGACGTAATTTCTTACATACGGGTTCTTGTCCTTTAAGTCTAGCCACAGCTTGGTAATGGTCATGGCGAATCTATCAGTATGGAATTTCCAAGGTGGAGATTCTAAGGTGTTACGTTCTAGGAATAAAAGACTCTGAAGAAAACTACATTTATTCTGTTATGCAAAAGAACAAGCCTTCTGTACCGTTGCTTGACATTTGTAGCTGGAGAATTGTATCTAGACGTAGACAATACTAGTTTCTACAGTACGATCTGTATCTACCGACTGGAACTCCTCATAGGAAGTCTGAGGGTAAGTTCGGCATAGTTACAATTATTTGCAATAATGGATACTATGGAAACCGACCTTTTCGAGTTAAATAGATCTGAATGCCGAACTTACCCTGATTTTTTATGTTGATTGTCAACTAAACAGAGAGTCACAACAATGTAAAATCCCAATGACTAGAAAATTGTAAGCCACATTCCACGTAAGGTCTTGACATGTTTAGAAATAATGAAACTATTTATTCCTGGTATTATTCACGTACGTAACGCGTTAATTCCTGCCAACTAGTCAGTATCTTTATTGTGACAAAAGTCATGCAAAACGGAAAAATGATATCGATTTTTGCAGTTTCCTCAAAAACAGCTTTTATACTTGAAATGTGGGTATTGATCGAATATATGTCGATGTATGAACCACCTACGCAAACTGAAAGTAATCAGATAATAAAATGTTCTCAGAAAGATACATTTCGATCTGTATCGACATCTATACTACAGGGTGGTTTATTTTGTTTGTGGTCTTTTTGGTCTAGATTTGTTTGATAGTAATCTGATCAATCTCGGGTTTCCTTTATTATACTTTAATTTTTTTCTGCCAGACAAAAACTACAACAAAAATTACGCTACTAATGTCGTGTTCAAATTAATTGATTTCCATTGTGACACTTTCAAACACTTTATAAATTTTGTTTTCTTGATTTTATCACATAAAATTCAAAATTTAGTAAAGATGCCTTCTGAATGTAGGCACTACCGCCTTATTGGTGCTTTCTTGGTTGCCTATTCGATGTTCTACTAATTTATACTTATTTATTTGTATAAACTGGACTGGGCGTAAGAAATAAACGATATATAATATATTATCATGTTTACCTTGCAAACGCACTGAACTCCGAACGTTGCAATTGCACGAACACTCCCCAGTAGCACATACATGTTGAAAAAATATAAATAGCCACATATTGGCCAAACATTGTAAATGACAGACACTGACGAGATTGGACAATATGCGGAAGCAATGCATTTCCAGTACTGCAGTTTGATATTGGCCATACATTGGAACATTATATTGGTTCAATATACGTTTATAGTATTTGCACAATATGTGCATAGAATATGTCTCCAACATGGTAATATTGGTCTAACGTTGAAACATTTAATGGTTCAATATTCTTTTACAATATTGGCGAAAAGCATTCACAGTATATTCATCCACCGTTGAAACGCAGTATGCTTGTACTAGTATTGGTACAATATGTTGATGTGATAATGTGATAATGCTTCATATATACATTTTATTACGATTAATGTCTCCCTCAACAGGTACTATTTGTCACAAATCATTTTGTATATCTTCTGTTCGTTTAACCCAATCATATTAACCGATGACGATAATAATAATAATAATAAACCGACACTCCATATCATTAAATTAATGTTCAACTGTAGAAGAAGCCGGAGGGAGAGAGGGTCATCGTAATATGACGCACTATTATCTGCTAAATGTAATTCAACTTTTTTATTTTGTCCATTTACACTTAAAACTATCGATATATCTTCCATATAGAACTCGTTTTACTTAACACAATAACTCATTTGCGTCATTGCGAAAACGGTAAATAAAAACACAAACGCATTAAATTTTGTTAATTGGACTCTTATCTATTGTATTTCTAGTTAGAACATTAAACAAATTGTATCAACGTAAAACAGATAACTAATAAAATTAAATATATCAAACATATATTGGCAACTTATTGGGCCAATAATATATTGAGATGATATGGAATCATCTGATTGAAAATTTACTTGACGATTTGATTGTAAACACAAATATAATTATTTCATGCATAAAATAAAAAGATAGACATGCTAGGATATTAGGTTTATTTAATCCAAAAGCTACATGTTAGGTTACAGATAGATTTATCAATTTGAAATAGAAATTATAGAAGGAAAAATTTCATGCTGACAGAACCTCAATTTTTACATAAAAAGTTTGAATTATAAAAAGGCATATCAATCGTTTAGGTTGTTTTATAGTAATACACGTTTTATGCAACTCAAGTCACATGTTAGGATGGTTTTCCATTTTTCTGGAAGATTTTATTTTCTTGTTAGACCTGAGTTTAACGATAAGTAACGTAATATAGGTCTTTCTGTTTCTCATGCGACTGATTCAGTTTCGGGAAAATATTTTACTAAAAAAATGTAAAACGGGTTATTTTTGTAATGTCTATAATAATACATTAAACTTACAATCTCATGTAATTTCAAAAAGTGTATTAACCTTTGTGAAGGTATTGGCTTTGCTGATATGCTTCGATTTTTCCAAATATTGATTTTAATATAATATTTTACACCATTGTTTGAACACAAGCACTGTATGCTGGACCAGTTTGACTATAATTTAATTTAATTTATGTTGTTATTTGTATGGAGTCTTGCAAAGCATCGTTGGGTCTATAAAACGTATAAATAAATTTTCATTTGAGTTTTTCTTTTATTGTAAATATTTTCTTATGTAAATTTTATATGTATCAGTTACCTAGAGTAGTTATGTATTCATTTTTTGTAAAGGTAGAGCTGGAGTTAATGAGTTTTGTTTGCAATTAAGTTTTAATGAGATTTTTCATCGTTAATCGTTTTTGTTAATTTTCTCAATTGATGTTAATTTTAGACTATAAGTGTCTTATGTCGTTTTAATCGTTATTTTGCCAGCTACATTTCTATCTTTTTAGATTTAAGATTAGTGCTAATTATGAACATCTGTTTTCGTGAGTGACGTCATGATAAAACTTTGGAGTGCGATTTTTTTTAAAAATTTGTCATAGTTTTCAATTGTTTTGGTAAAACATATAAAAAGGCCAGGAAAAGTTAACAAATTCAATCGATAAAACGTTTTGGTTGAATCCACGTCGACTCATACCAGAATTTGCTAAAACAAAGTAAGGTTAAGTTATAACCATATCTTTCATAAACATACGTCAAATGTAAACAAAGTATTTACGGAATAGTTACCTGAATATTTAAATCAAAAAAGATTTATTTTCGTTCTTCAACAATTATATGGAATTGTGAACGATATATTTACTAAATTAAATAAAGAAAATTTTTGTTTCCATTATTGATTTGGATAATCGACTTGCCTTCATTTTAAAAATCAGCTGTTTGAATAAATGCAGTTGTACCAATTGTAAAAAGATTTGAAGTGGATCTCCACGTATTTTATATACAAGGTTGGTCAAAATAAAAGGATTTGGTTAGATTTTTAATATAACAAAATCATAAAGAAAATCTTAATAAATTCAGAATTTATTTTTCTTATTTAAAAAATTTTAATAACAGAGTTTTACCAAATAAACAATTTAAATTTGTTTATAAAAATTTAATTTTCATTAGATAAATTTATTTTAGCAATTGTAAATATTTTTAATTGATAACTTTATTTGATATCAGTTTGCTCAAATGGAGATCAGTTATAGCCCCCATGTCAGATTAATAACGAATATATAACATATTTGAGCAAGCTCAAGGAAGATTTTCCATTTTTTTAACTGTTCTGTTTAAAATGCTTTTTTTATTTTCTCTATTTAATTAGATTTTCTAATTAGCATAAACAAAAACAAAGACTGCGTTTCAATTTATCTATGTGTTTATTTGATGTGTATGCATTCATCCATTTCTTTTTCTTTTCACATATAGAGTTTAGTTTGCTGTTGTCCAGTTGCGGAAGTCCAAGTGCTTTGGTAGTAAGTTCTTTTCTTCCATATTTTCTTCCAGGTATAAGAATCAATAAGATCTGTTTTATATTTCATTTATCTCATACTCTATCGAAATAAACTGAGTCAGTCTATTGAGAAAAAGAAAAAAATATTGGGGTGTTATATATTTTTTTATTTATTAAATTTCACCTCATATTTTAATGTCGCTGTCAACGTGGAGCAAAATTCTATTTTTTATGCAATATCACTGCAATATATTAGGAGTATTTGTTAAAAATTGTAGCTTAAGTTTGATATTTACTTCAATCTGTAGAAATGTATTGAAGACGAGATAATGCTATTTTAATAAATTTGAAATTACATAATTATGTACCTACTATTATGGTATTTATACGTTCTGAAAATGAATCACAGACATATTGTTTACACAATTTTATTCATGTTTAAACAAAACGCTAATTAAACTAGGCGGTTATAGCAATTAAAATATATGGATATTATAGTAAGTACTTACAGTATATAATGAATATAAATAACTAACGCACTTACAAACAGTAATTATAAGTTTTTCAACCAGAAACGATCAGCAGCAGATATCGCAACACTAAAACAGATGGTTGAAAACAGCTGCTTGTGCGTTATTGGGCGCGAAATTCGAAATGCGATCATTATGAATTTAGACCGAAGTATACAATAATTACGCATTGATGTATTATTAGTATTCAGTATTTGATAAAACCGTGTGAGTTATGGTAACTTGTAATCATCTTTCATTTTTCTCTACGTGGTACACATTTGTAAAATATTTTCACGCATATAAAGCACCCGCCTATGTATAGCTATTTTGATTCCCTGAATATTCAAGTAACCTTGTTTAAAGGCTGCTTATTCAGTGTCGGACGTAAAGGTGAAATATTAACTACTCTATATGTCCATTATAAGACCAGTACAGAATAATACAATGTGAATAATTTGTATATGGGACTTATGTGGAAGAAATATTGGTTACATATATTGGGCGCCAATCTTGAACCAGTACAACATCAATATTAATTAGATATATAATATTAAATATCCACTAATGAATTAAATATAAGCCCAATATAGGATCAATATAGAGGAAAAGATATTTTTTAAATTTGTTATTTATATATTGGACCTTTGTAGGAGCAATATTGACTACATATGTTGGGTGCCAGTCTTTAAGCGATCTAATACCAATCTTGGTTGAATCTTCCAAATATTGGGCCTGAATATAATATGTTACCCATATAGCACCAACATTGGGTGAATATCTTGTACTACTGGGGCTGTTTATAATTAATAATACAAAAGCTGCTCAAAGAATTACAATAATATATTACAAACAAAACATTTATACTGCTAATAATTGAAAAACACCCTGTGTATCTTTCAGGATAAGAGAACAATAATAATTATGATGAATTACCCTTCTTTATTTATAATGCAAGGTTAATTAAATTCTTGAATTAGAATATAAATATAAATTCTTCTAAAATTTTAGTCTTTAACATTGTTTAATGTAGAAATTACCCTTTGAATTTTCTTAAGTTGTACACTTTAAATTTTCTTTGATCTTGCTTTTCAAAAAATTCTTTTACAATTCGATAATTTATTACATCTCATGAATATTAAACGTCAACGAGGTGAAAAGGAAATACTAAGTTCAAAGCAAAACGAAAGTTTGTAAAACATGAATTTAAAATTACAACGTTGATTATAAATTGAAATGAATGAGTAATTGTTATTTACGGAATTGTACACCAAGAAAAAAATGTTTGTCACAATTAAATTCTTTAATCGTTTCGGCTATAATAGCTTTCTATTTACCTATAGCACTACAACCAGGTTTGTATCGCTCAATGAGCTATCAATATTCAATTAGGTACTTAACGTAATTACTTATCTTAATTACATAGTTAATTTGTCCTAGTGTCTGCATTAATTAATTACTTCCTCGGTAGATAAGTGTATGTATTCTAAAGTAGCACAAAGAACCATTTCATAGAGGGTGTGAGTTTTCAATGATCAATATAGCAAATTATCAAAGTATCGCATCAATCAATATTTATATGTTAATAAAGGGTTTAAAAAAAGGTTGAAGCTGATGAATAAATTATGGTAATACAAGAAAATCACAAAAATATTGATCTTCCTAAGACTTTCACATGTACGCATGTTTAGAAATCGTCTATTATGTACAACTAAAATCATTAACCCAATTGCTACCAACACCTTTTGTAAGTGGATGTAACAAAGTGGCTTAAAAGAAGGGTAAAAAGCTGATCTTAAAATAATGAACTTAATGGAGATACCATCTATCAAATGACTGTTTCGGTCAACTGAATGTTATTAATTTCGAACTGTGTTACACAGTTCTTACATTATTAAAACAATATGGATGATCAACCCATTCTGGTAATATATGACTTTCATAAAAGAGTAAGGCATTAACTTAAAACTGACTCATAATAAAATTCCGGTAAAATTTAATTACAAAGTTAGTTAATTAAATAAAAACTAAAATTATCTAACTAATTAATATTAAATATTGACTGCACGTGTATCAGGTGAGGCGATCCTAGTGTAATAGGAATACTAAAAAATCATCTAAAATCGACAATATTGTTATCTTTTGTATAACAGTAGAAGATGACAATATGGTTAGGAATGTCTTACAAAGTCAATATTTTGCGCGCTACACTCGTTTTAAATCTCTATTTTGGATTTTTTTTGGGAATTTTGGGTACCCACGGGATTCAGCCGTTTACTGGCCTAACCTCTTCTGGAGATCAAGTCAAATTTTAAAAAGTTGACCCTTGTCGGAACCGAATGCCGAAAATCGTATTGCAACAAATGACTGAATGCCGTGGAGATCAAGATTATCAAAAAATGGCGACTTAAAACGACCATAGTAGGCCAATCATCGACTTTTTCAAAAATCTGGGAGATACACCTAGCCGTATTGCCATATTCTGCCATTATACAAAAGACTAGTCAAATTTATGATTTTCACCGACGAAATCAATACGCCTGAATTTTTTAGAATCTTAGAATTAGGAATGTCTCAAGTAAAACAGCGAGTAACACAGTGAGTAAGCGACTATATGAAAAAAACTCCGTTAAGATAAATGACCTAGCTGGATAAGCAATCACACAGTAAAGGAAAGGCAAATCCATAACCACGTTACAACTTGGCCAAATCTTCCTAGACTAATTCAGTTCTGATCTAATTCTAACATAAAATTCTGAGCATCTCGAACAACAGTTCTCAGCAAGGTTCTGAGTTATATACAGAATTATTATTAGAACTTCATATTAAACAATATTTTTAATTGTGATAAAAGTAATTTGATGTTACTCGTGTCATACCTTGCGCGGTACTCTAGAACAAAGGTTCCGTGCCGGTACGTCAGAAATTTTTACCAGTCCGCAGAGAAATAACAGTATTTTCAAAATTTTATTGTAAGAATTTTTGTAGTTCGTGTTATACTGGAGCTAACGTAAGGTCTAATCGTTTATCGGAGTGGACCAAGGGTAAACTCTGACTTTTATACGGCGCCGGCGCTATATACATACATACGTGATATATAACGCGTCGGCTCCGTACCTACGTGGTGGGATAATATTCAGTAATAGTGTCACGTGGAGTTTTCGTGACTGGAGAACGTAGTCAGAGGTAGAAGGAAAATAAACACAAGTGGTAAAAAACAACTATATACTAACAACAATAAAGAGAGAGTACAAAGGTTCACATACATAATGGTTATACATCGTGAGGACGTACATGTCCTCCTAAAACTAACACAATCATGAGGGTGGTCGGAACCAACCCTGCTCTAGCACTAGATCTACAAACTGAGCGTAGGAGTTAAACTCCTTGTGATCTACAACTAAGCGTGGGAGACTGGTCACAACATCCCGTAACTAAGCAGAGAGAGAGGGCTTTTGCGCAACCCACTCATACTAAACAGAACTAAGCCATAATTAATTAAAAGACACTTACTCGCTTGTTTCTTGATGAGGCTTCTTCTGAGTCTTGGCACAGACTAACTTTCAAGCCAATCAAGCGGGTTTATATACTGCTGAACGCGGAAGATATTAGCATCGTAGTGGGAATCAGTGGGTTGGAGTTCCAAGTATGAAACTAAGGAAGTTCACGCTTCCTGGTTGCAGGCTTGTGGGTAGTTTGCAATCGAGCTGACCGTGCCTGGCACCAATCTGTGGGTTGAGCGGAAGTGTGCTGGTTTCTTCTTAAGGAATGTGCAGCTGTTTGTAAATTACGTAGGTTGCCAGCAGAATATGCAGTTGAGATTAACATAGAAATGCCGCGTCGTGGGTGAAGCGGGAGCGCTTCTACGAAGGACCGCACAGCTGGCTCCAAGTTGTTGGCGGTGAGACCGCAGCTGCTTGACCGACGTGGGCAACTGAACGTGGCCTTGCACGATATATTGTACGAACGGAAGAGAAGTTGAGTTTTGTATATAATATTGAATTGTAAATATTTCCGTTTGTGACAATAGGTGGATAAGGAGGATCTCCTATTTTAGAATTTTTAAGCGGCTTTGGCATACATGGCTAAGTATACCGGAAACCGAAAGAATTTTTGTCTTGCGTCCCCGATTAACGCGAACAATCAAAATCCAGGTTTCGAGGGACCGCAAAACTCGTTTTTTGTGTGTCAATGCGTTGGGTAGTTTCCTTCTCAGATTTGAAGTCTCGACTGTCTCCGGTAAACCGTTTAGGCGGAAGCGGCAAAAAGCTGCCCCCGCCTTACGGTAGGTCGGAGTGAAATCTTTGACAGCGCAGCACCCCAATCGTTCCTATCGGAAAAGTCTTCTTTGTCAATACTTGTGGGGGCGGGGGATAGGGATGACATCGGGTTTTTGGGAGCGATCGAATATGTGTTGGCGGCATTCGATGTCACGAGGCCTGCTAGGATCGGTGCATCTATTGGTTTTTCCTTGTCTCCGCTCTAGGGAGCTCCGTCTGTTTTCTAGAAGCGGTATCTCGGAAAATATGGGAGCCAAAACACTATCTTGACATCAAACGCTATTACTGCTGAAGTAATAGTATAGTAAGTGATAAAGTAATAGCGCCGTCTGCAGACCAATCGGGTTCGTAAGTGGTTTCCACTTCTGGAAGTCTTATATAACGAGCCTCCTGGGTCTTTTTAGCTTATTCCTGTTTTTGACTGCCGCTTCCGAAACTGTCAAGATATCTGGTTTTGGATTTGAACGATGGACCGTCCTATGTGTCTAGAACCCGCTTATGGTCTTTGGCGCCGCACCCCGCCCTCCGATAGTTTCTCGACGTTCGTTTGGCAAAAAGAAAAAAACTGCAGCTTTCCAGTACTCGCCAATTTTGGGTCGGTCTCCCTGTTGGTCGTTCGAGGTTTGGTATGCGGGAAGCGGATCAGGTACGAAAACCGACTTTTGTTTTATAGAAAATGGATATTTATTTATTTTAGATGATTCTTGTACAGTGTAAGAATAAATTTATTATTATAAGATTTATTTTGCGAAATGTTTTCTTTAATTTTTTACCTTACCGGTCCGTAAGCAAATGCTGCATGCTTTGCGGTCCGCGAATGAAAAAGGTTGGGAACTGCTGCTCTAGAACATTTGATTTATACCAACAATGGGAAATAAACTGAAATTTTCAATTAAATAATAAACATGTATCTGATTTCTTTTGATAATATTTATTAATATAATTATTAAATGAAAAAGCAAAAAGAAATTCGATGTTACTATTAAAATCTTATTAGTGAGATTGAAGCCGTGGTATGCTGCTTGTGAAACATTGTATGTAACAGTTTTAAGAAAAACTGTTGTATTTAAATGTTTCCATAAATTATGTAGAATGTTCTCCTACACGTGTTCGGTTTGTTAGACCTTTTTCAAGAGATACTCGTAAGTCTCTAGTTATAACCAAAACCTTTTATAACGCCGATCCTAAAGTTAATGAAATGTATAAATCCATCTATATTCCCCATATTAGTGGTAGGATAGTAAAAAAGCTTAGGAAAGCAGATTGTAATATAATTTGTGCAAATAAAAATGACACAGGGAAAGTGTTAATCAATAATAAAGATAAAATGGAAACAACGAACAAATCGGGCGTGTATAAAATTTACTGTCAAGACTGCGAAGCGTTTTATATCGGGCAAAGTGGCAGAAATGTTAAGAAACGTCTAACGGAACATAAATGTGATATTTGATATAACAAGAAATCGTCCGAACTAGCCACCCATTGTATATATAATAATCATTTCGTAGATGTAGATAGAGTAGACTTATTGCTTGTACAAAAGAAAGGCAAGAGGTTAGATTTGCTAGAACAATTAGAATTTAAAAAATCCTATAATAAGAACACATCTATTGTAACCGACCAAACAAGCTTTACGAACACCCCTTTAATAGATTTATTTTCTAAGAAAAAAATGTTTTAAACCAGATGGTAGGAATTGTAAAGTGACAAGGGCAACTTCTGTCGAATACGTTAGTTTCAAATCAGAAACTTACGAGTATCTCTTGAAAAAGGTCTAACAAACCAAAACACGTGTAGAGAGCATTCTACATAATTTATGGAAACATTTAAATACAACAGTTTTTCTTAAAACTAAAATCTTATTTGCTGCTCCCAACGACGTCACAAAAACAAAATCCAATCCTAACCTCTTTTCATTTGACGAAAATGAGAGATAATACTTATATTATATTAAAATTGTCCCTTTTTACCCGGAAACAAGAATTCTTTAAAAAGTTGTAGTAAGTAAAAAGTAGCTTAACGTTATGTTGTTTGTTCTAAACAGTCCTCTCACGGAGTTTACTAGTTAAAAGCAATTGGTGAAAAAATAGAATGTTTACAAAAAATAGAATAAGTACAAAAAATGCGTATTTGGGAATACGATTGCCAAGCTCCGCGAACACGTCGTCCGGCAACTTTCTTATTCGTTTCAAAAATATACCTTTTTGTACTAATTAACAAAATAACTATTCTTTGTTAGTCTTTGTGGAAATACAAAATATATTAAAATTGCCTCGTGTATTGTTTAACCATAGTTGGTTTGTTTAGTCATATTCAGATTAATTTCTTCTAAACTAAAGAATGCATAGCACCTCTAACCAAAACTCTAGTATGTTAGCCGTATTGTGAGTGAATTTTTATTTCACCCATTTGATTATTTGTTGTTATTTTCATTATTATTATTATATAAAGATCTCTTTAAATAGATACGTCTATATTTTTATATTCTTAGATTTAAACCACACACTTACCCTTTAAAATGAGATTTAAATCACTTATAAATCTATTCATTTTGGTATAACGAAAGCAACTAATATTTTGTGGCTAATAAACTAATCTAATTTCCTGTGTTATTGTGACGTGCGCACCAAATGGTATGTCCAAAACTTCAAATCAAAGTAACATCCATGGAAAAGAATCAATTACGAAATCTTGGCATACGGTCTTTTAAGATTTTAGGATATGCTTTTGGTAATTTTGTTGATAGTGGACAACTCTCTTCATTTCTTATAGTAAATAACAATAAACAGCATCATTAGGACATGCTGTATACAAAGTAAAATATATATAAATTTCAAATACTTTCAATCTGATCATAATGATCTAACCGTTGTAATTAGAATTTGATTCAATGTTGTAGAATAATTGAAATTAAATACCTAGGCTGGGCTTACACTAAAATTTCTATTTGAAATTCAATCAGGCAAAATTCACCAGTAGATTGTTACTAGGTCAGTGAGTTTTAATAGAATTTACTAACAAGTAAAACGGACTAGTGGATGCCATACAGTAAAAATAAATTACAGACAGAGATCAGAGATTCCAAAACAAGAATTACAGACAATTAATTGCAAGCTACTAATTTTCAATAAATAATTCTTCTCGTTCGTGTATTGTCTCGGAATCAATTATAATAATCACATGAAATCCAACAGGCGATTTGTAAACGAATTTATTTATTAAAGGAACAATGATTAAATAATTTAGTTGTTTGTATCAGCGGTTTTAACGTCAAACTAAGGTTAAACTTATGAATAGTTTATGTACTAAAGTGGTGTTCCGTTCTCGTAAGTGCATTTCGTGGTAAATATAATTTCGATTTAATTTCTGAAATAGTCATATACAGATTGCTTTACTTATTCCCTATGCAAATGGAGCCGTGTTGTTTTGTTGCATGAAAATCAGAATAACGAACCTCTAATTATACCCGGGGGACTTGAAAATGTTAAATACATTTAAATTTTAAATAAGAGTAAATAATACTTAATTCTAATATTAGGGGTCATTCTCACCAAACTGTAATAAATTCAAGACACCACGTGATGTTTCTAACAAAAAAAAGATTTCATACAAAGTAACTTCATTTCTTCATTCTTCTAAAAAATGTATTATAATCGTCACATAATCAAATTTTAACAACACATGTTATATAATTTAATAAATTTATGTGGGTTATTACCAGGGCTGTCCATATGGACAAAGTTGTGTGGCGCACGACGGCGCTAGGGTCCGCAGGACGCCGAGACATTATAACTTGAGGAAGTAAAAATAGTTATTTATGTATTAAGGGCATAAAGAAGCTTTTATGGCCAGAAGCGTTATTTCTAGCCCGAGGCGTCAGCCGAGGGCTAGGAAAAGGCTGTAGGGCCATAAAAGCAAGTTATGCCCGAAATGCATACACTATTTTATGCACAGATTGTTTTTATCTCAAATCTATTACTGTGTAAAAAACATAATTAAATGAGTACGTAGGTTACATCAAGCCGCTGTACGTATACTTATGTGCTTATATACGAAGTACGTTACTATAGTTACTATCTAAAATACTTAATTTCAGCTTATTTTCATTGGTGATAAGTTTACAAATTATATTAAGAACCAATCAAGTTCTACAAATACAGCTCTGACATTTAATTGACGTTTCATTATTGCCCGTCGGATCATAAAGAGGCCCTTGGGCCATAAAAAGACATGTTTAGATAATTCTAGCAATAATAGTCTAATTATAATGCATCTGTGCATAAAATATTTAAAACGTTCTACTAAAAGCACTCCACGAGATTTGAAATTTAAGATAATTAAAACAATACACGGCAAGGTAGAAAGATGTAAGGATTAAGGTGATTAGGTGATTCAAATTTAATCAAAAACAATGTATCCAATATTAATTACTAAAATATAATTTACTTTTTCTTTTTAATTAGATTGTAACATTCACAAATGTTACAAGGTTTGGTGGGCCGCGATAGGGTGATTGGTTGGGCGTTAGGTGGGCCGCGATAGGGCAGTTGGTTGGGCATTTGGTGGGCCGCGATAGGGTGGTTGGTTGGGTGTATGGTGGCGACACCTTGGGGGTATGCTCACTTTCCTTTTTCCGAGTATATTTCCCGACCTCTTTTTCAAGGTCTTGTGTTCCTTCTCTGTCCTATACTCTTCCTATCTGTGATTGTACTGTTTTGTGCATTGGTTGTTTCATTGTGCGTGAATGTTCTCTCTTCGCATTTCTGACTTTTCCACTTTTCTATATTCTATCTTATTTCTACTCTTCACTTTCCTTTCGTTGCTCTGGGTGCCTTTACACACTTTGGAGTAACATCTGGCCGAAGTTAGCTGGTGAGGTAGTCCAACTTCTATATAATTTGTTATTTTTTGTTTTTTTTTGTTATCGGCGGCTCTCGGGTCGTCGCGTGGTTAGATGCCCCACGTTAAAAAGTTGACTCCTTGCTGAGAAAGGATAGCTTTGGTTTTTCTTTCCACTAACCTCTCGTGCTTCTTTAGATCACCTGATCCGTGATGTAGAGGATTAACGTCTTCTTTCCGCCTTGTGATTTTTAGGGCAGCCCCCGCAAGGTGCCAAAAGACCTGTCCATGTCTTATGTGTTGATCTTGTCCCCTCAGGGTATTGGGATGGTTTGCTTTTGTTGCGGTTGGGTTTGGTTTTTACTGGGGTTTATTTATTTATTGGTTTGAGTCAACTGGTTAAGATTTGTTGGTAATCAGGGTTGATGTGCATAGAGCCTTTGAAGGTACATTGCTATTGATTGTGTTTTGAGCCAATTTGTGCTATAACGGGCGACGCGTGCTACGTGAGCAGCTGCGACCGTGGTCAATATGGGATGTACTCTTCAATTGCTGTACACAAATTAACACTCTTCTGACAATCTTGACAGACTTACTAAAAGTTGTTTCTTTTAGCAAATCATGTTGTTGTGGGTTGGTATTCACTTTCAAGGTTTTTTAAATTTTTTAGCAATTGTTTCCTGATATTTAGGTTTCGCCGTTTACAGTTTTATTTTAGCTTGGACCGAATTCCTGCTCGCCGTTTATTTTCAGATTATATTTTTAGGTTATTTAGCATTATCTAATTCTTTATGTCGGATTTGATTAGCTGCCAGTTATTATCTAGTTATTGATTTGATATACGATGATGATAATAATAATCAGGACTGCCTAAACTCATCGTGGTACTGTTACACAATCAACTGTTGCACTCTAATGACTGATAGCTTTACACTGAAATACGTTTTATAGAGATAATTATAAATGAAAAGATGCTATGATAATAATTACACGGCCGTTATCAATTTACTTGTACCTCATACATGAAAATAAAGAAAATCCTAGGTTCTAACCTACTAAGTATGTCCTAATGGTAAAACTCTAATCGACGAGATCTAATATCATAGTAATATTATAACAGATTAGGTGACCTAACAAACTCTTTAAAGAAATGTTTATTTACATGTATGAGATAGTATTTAACATAATGTCCTTACATACTGGGTTACGATAGAGAGGGATAATCATACGAGTTTACTATAGATACGACGAATATCCTACAAAGTATATAGTATATTATTACATATCTTCGGAGTTGCTGAAATGTATGATATATTGTAAAATAACGTTTAAATAAGAGTTTACTTTAGATGCTACGAATATCTATATGATGTATAAACAATAAGAACGTATATGTAGAAATCGCTTACAAGGGTAGTAGATATAACGAAAAGGGTTAAAATCTGTTCAAAATTACATTACGTCTAGAAAACTAGAAAATTAGATAATTGTAGCATACGCATGTTAAATGTACCTATTCTCTCACCTAGTCTGTAGTAGATATAATGAAAAAGGATAAAAATCTGTAGTATAGGGTTTATGCTTATACTCAGGCTCGCAATCATATGTAGCGTATCGATGCTTACATAGTATAATTATTTTCTCAACGTAGAATATATCGATATTTCTCTAGTTTGATTAAATCCTATAAGTTATATCTATTTCACACTTTTTATTCTGGTAAGACATTTATAATAATCATAGGGAGCCTGTTATGGGTATAAACCGATTGCACCTATTCTTTCACTTCGTCAGTAGTTAGACTCGAACTTTATGATTTCATATATGAAGAATACGTTTACTGATGAATACTCTGTGTTCTAGAATACTTGTATAGGGTACTAGGAAGCTTGATTTGAATACTACAATCTTGAACACGTGGTTGGAGTGTACTGATACCTCAATTGTGTGTATAGAAGTATAATGAGTATCCGTTATCGTATATTCAAATTAGTTGAATATATGTAGTACAACTTTATAGATTCTAGAAAGTTCCTATCAATATTAGAACAATGAATGTAGACTGATGTGTGTGTTATATAATACCGATTCTCGCATATACGAACTTAGGAGCTAGCTGCTGACTCTGCATGACATTAGATGATTATGATAATGATAGATGATCGTGATAAAGAATGTTGTTATTTATAGCAGTGACTTTATTACAATTCTTACTAGAATATAATTGTATGATATCATATCATGATATGTACCTACAATTCGATTACCTACAATTTGACTACCTAAATTATACCTTAGTCTAAGAATAATCATGTGTTTTATCGTTATCTTATGATATCAGGAATGCATTACTTCTATTAATCTTTAGTTTAGCGTAGATATAAATCTCTTTGTATAGCTCAAGAAATGATAGTTATAGGGCTGTATTGACTTATATAACATTTCTCTCATATATGAATTTGTATATATCGAGTTAAAGTTAATGAATGAATACAACATAAATCATTACTCTACGTATTCCGTGATTAAGACTTCAATAGTTGAACGAGTTATTCGTACAATTAAGTGAAAGATGTATAGGATTTAGTTGATAGCTCTGTATGACATTCTGAGTTAGATGCTAACTCTATCAACTTTTTCAGTTTGCTGATCTGAAGTTGTTGAAGCCTTTCACTTCTGAGGGGTAGGAGCATTCTAGATCTTGCTACGGTACGTGCTTTCATATACGATGAATACGTTTAACATAGAAAGTGCTTTCATAAATGATGAATACGTAGAAATAAATGAAAAACTATAATTTTGTTTTATCGTTTTATTTATAAAATTTTAATAATAATATGAAATGTTTGTATTATACGATATGATGATGATAGGGTACGTGAATTGTGAGCATTTAGCAGGCTTGAGTTTCTAACTGCAGATCTATAGGCTAGAAAGATCATAAAAGTATTAGCAATGTTCATTGAATAGACTCCCTGCTTCATTTCATAACTTATTTGTTTTAATAAATAAACATTAGTCAAAGATGGATATCCTCATGTAATTATTCTACCTTCGATATATAATATATTTATTTATGATATCTAGTTAATGATATATGTTGTGATCCTGATGATCGTATGATAGCAATTAGATGATAAGCGTTTCTTGTAAACGTTAGACTTGATATTAATTTCAATATGACTACTATTTTTTTTAATAGCTTAAACTAACAACACGTTTATGATATATAAAGCAATAAAAGTTGCACCTTGCTATAATGGTATCAGTGTAAAACATTAATCCCTACTTATATATTTCCTGTTAGTGATTCGTAAATAATTGAACTTTGTCTAATTAGGAAAAATCTACTAGCTATATAATAATATAAGATTTTTATGTTACATATCGGGTTTCAATAAGGAATATATGTATTTAAGATATCTAGTTAACAGTTTAATATGTTGTGTTAAAGAGATAATTAGATAAGGATGTAATCCACCTTCATTCCTAAGAAATAAGTAATACTAAACATGTGACTATATTGAAAGTAATTATATTTGCTTTCATAATGATCATGTCGGGTTAATAGCTTCTCGAGAATTAACATAGATGCTTAAATAATTCACTATAGATTTTTTTATACCGCATCATCCTACTACATATAACCATATAAGGGTTTCATTAAATCAATTAAACAATCGCGTATAAATATTCATAAACACTTTTTACATTATTATTCCAGTACACGTATCAAGCTAGCAATGTTTAAAGAAATCTGCTGCTTAAAATTCCTTTGCTGTAAATTTTAAATAGATTTTTAAGAAATCATAATGAACGACCCTTTTCTTGAAAGCTGTTAGCTATTATAAAACAGTCTAATTAGGGAAAATCTGCAAGCTATATAATAATATTGGATTTTAAATGATATATGTTGCGATCCTGATTGAATGTAATCTTTTTTTTCCTGTAAGATGCTATAAAAGCCTTATGCTTCGTACTTAATATTTCTGAATATGTAGTTTAGTTTAATCCGTGTATGATAGCCATTAGATGATAACCATTTCTTGTAAACGTTAGACTTGATATTAATTTCAATATGACTACTATTTTTTTAATAGCTTACACTAACAACACATTTATGATATATAAAGCAATAAAAGTTGCACCTTGCTATAATGGTATCAGTGTAAAACATTAATCCCTACTTATATATTTCCTGTTAGTGATTCGTAGATAATCGAACTTTGTCTAATAAGGAAAAATCTATTAGCTATATAATAATATAAAATTTTTATGTTACATATCGGGTTTCAATAAGGAATATATTAATTTATGATATCTAGTTAACAGTTTAATATGTTGTGTTAAAGAGATAATGAGATAAGGATGTAATCTGCCTTCATTCCGAAGAAATAAGTAATACTAAACAAGTGACTATATTGAAAGTAATTATATTTGCATTGTTTTGAACAGAATGGTATGTTATGATAAGAAATATTTGACGGGCATCGGATGAAACAATACATTTTACTTGAGGTTTCTTGTTGGCGTAGAGATAATGCTTATAGATCCGGTTCTGAGAACTGAGGTGAAATCAATAATGAGAAATGACAAGTTTCTACATGTTAATTATGTTACACATTTTAAATGTTATGACTAATAGATTTATATTTTAGGAATGTCTGTAGTTGAAATGTTATATGCAAATGAAATATAGAAAATGAAATGCTCGATATGAACAGTCATATAATGTGATCCTGATTGAGAGTAATATTCTTTACTATAAGATATTACAAAAGTTAGTGTACGACATGTAGTTAAACCTAAAAAGAGAAAAAATAGCGGTTAAATATGGGCCTTGTTAGTCGTATTCTATTTAGAGTGTTTTCAGGAATTTATTTGAATTCATTATGAATATAAATGTTAATTAATTATTATTATAAAAATATTTATTTTTATCGGGGGAAGTTGGATAGCTAAACGATTGTTATTTGCTGTAAAAGAAGCCGGTAACAGTCTGAATGAAAACGAAATAATTTCAATTATTTCCGAGATAAAAGAAGAAGGTATTATACAATAAGAAGGACTAGAGTGCCGAGATGTCTTTATTATAAAATCGTTATGATCCCCCGGATGACTGCATCAATCACAATGTGGTATGTAGAGTTGACCTGTATACGTGGTAATATCGCACGCTGGACCGTGTATAGGGGACCTTCCTTCTGGGGTGAAGCCCTAGAGTGTCGCGAGTCGTTATTATAAAATCATTACGATCTCGGATGACTGCATCAATCATAATGTGATATGTAGAGTTGACCTGTATACGTGGTATACGCTGGTCCGCGTATAACGCGAGCGCGGTGAGGTCACGCGTTAGACCGCGAATGACCTTGAAATTGACCAAAAATTCTATCTTGGACCTTGGCGATTTCCCATGTTAATTTCCATAAGGATTGGCCTCAAACTCTTGTTGCATATCTACTTGTATTATTATTATTAGAGTTGTGAGGGCTCTCTTTGGATAATAAAGCTTTTTAGCAGATTTGAATATTCAAAGAGCCTGCCTGAAATATTGAGATTGGAGAATTTTGGATTTCTTCTTATGATTTTGAGTATTCCTACAGCCTGGTGGTTTTATGAATAGTGTTAGGAGATATTGGTTATCTTCTTTATGTTTAGGGAAGCCGGTGGCTTCTTTGGCTATTATTATTAATACCATTATGATGGATTAGGGGTAGGGTGGTGTATGATCAACCACGTGGTGGTTGGATACATTAGAATTTATATCTAGAATTAATAGGAATTGTGGATAGTATTTAGATTGTTATAGTGTGTCATGTATTTTTATTATAATTAAATTGGTTGCTAATTATTAGGAATTTATTTATTCTTGTTTTTACGAGTAAGTTTTCGATTTTGCTAAATTTATTCCTTTTATTATTTTGCTTTTCAATAGATTTCAATAAACATTTTATCTTTTTAAAAATTCCTTTGGCTTTTTGTATTTTTGATAAATTTCCATTTATCTGGGTTAACCTAATTTTGTGTGATTCGTTAAAATCGACATAAGTGAAATTTTGATTTTCTTAGTGAAAATCCCTTCTTCTTTACGAGTTGGATTTTGGTCATTTTCAAATATACACCGTTAGTTGTTATCAGCTCTTTACAAGCAACACTCGTTTGTGCTGTTTTAGTAAAAGTGAGGATTGATCGAATGATGTCTTCTCACTTTATTTACTAGTTGAGGTCGACTCATGTTTGATTGTCTGTTTATAGACTTTTGGTTGATTTGATGCTCCTTTATTTATAAGGAGCATTTAAGTTTGGATTAAAATTTAAGCCTGGATTACAATTTAGTATTTATTCCATTTCTGTAAGATACTTGTTACAAAGGATATTGGTGGCTGTACCTTCTTGGAAAACTTAAATGGCCATTTGAACTCTGGTCCGACTACTCAAATGTACCTTACGGAACATGAATTCACCAAATAAAATGGTAATTCATTTATTTTTTTAAAAGCTCAAGTAAGTTACAAGATAACATATTTTCTAGTCTTAAGAGATAATTAAGATTATTAATTAAGCTGATAGCAGTCTATAAAGTTGATTAATAGCTGTTTAATGTTAATTCAGAGTTATATACTGTAAAGATTTTTATTCTTATTCTATTTATATTGTTGGTTAATATATATTGTCTTATTGATGATAATCTTGATGATTTTGTGATACAATTAATAATTATTAATCTATTATTGATAATTATTATCCTATTATTGATAATTATTGAACAGTTTGTAGTATTATTAAATTTATGCATGTTTGTTTTATGTTTAATGATGTACCGAAGGTATTTTTGCCTTCATATTATATTATATGTGTTTGAATATTTTTAATTCCAGCTGGAACCTTTATTTGATATTTTATGTAAAATATCCTTCTGTATACTTATTACTGTGGGGATTTGATAATTAATTGTGTGGGATTATTATAATTAATTAAGAATTGGGGTCAACTAGAAAGTCTAGTTATTGTATTATTAAAATTTATTCGAAGATTGAATATATGTTATCCTATATTTTTTGATAATCTTTTTTCTCAAAGCTTACAAATAAATTAAAATCGTTGAACCTATGTACCCAAGGCCGCCTATGTGCTAGTCGCGGCATCATAATTTTTAAAGGGAACTATACTTCACAAGATTATACTTAAATTCCCATCCTGGAGGACCAGAATTTTTTCTAAAATTTAATTTTTATTTGTAGTTGCTTAATACTCAATCCCAGTAAACCATTTTTTACAAGATGCCAAAGTTTATTTCTCCATTTGATACATACATTGACAATACACATTGACAATTCAATACAGTTCAAAAAATTTTATACACTAGTATTGACAGAAATGTTTGTTATATAATACACTGAATAATAGTTATGATGGATGATTTTTACTGCACACTTTTATTTCGTAGAATAATTTTCTAAATAACACAATTTTCGAATTTTGAATTATTTAATAACCTAAAAATAAATACTTTATACAGCGCTATTAAATTGAATTGCAATATGTGTAATTTCCCATTGTTGCATTTGAAAATAATCGAGTCAAAGCATTATGCACATATAGGCAACCAATTCTACAGCACGCTCTTTTGTACGCTTTACATATATTGCATGGTAAATAAATAGCACTGTATGCAATAGTAATTACATCATAACTATAAGCTTATTTATACAAAAGAATATGTACAAAAATGGCAAATAAATTACACAACAAAGATTACTAATACTTATCTAATAATGGCATTCTATAAGCGATAAATAAATCAATATTCAAGAATAACTGCATTATATCATACTAACATTTATCAGAAGTTGTTTTTTAATACTCTTGTTTATAAGCTTATGTAACTGCGTCTAAAATAGTTATTAATCCACTTCTTCTACATACAATGATCAAACATTTGAAACAGTTTATTAAAAATCAACTATGTAGATAAACTTCTATCTTGAAAACTAAAACCTTTAAGTTCCTATCATCATCACATTGATGCTAAGATTACATAATGGTTATCTCACAAAAGTTTAATTTTTCCAAAAGTAAACATTACCGTACAAATTTTAATGTTTCATGACTAACTACAATCACTACACGAACATCTTAGTCCAAGAGTCCAAACTCTTACTCAGGCGAACCGGTTCGATGCCCGAAACCGGCGAAGAAGGTTTGTCTCCTCGATAAAGACTCAGTACACTTCGCCGTGCTATCAGATGGGCACGTTAAGCAATCGGTCTCGACAATCACGTAAAAAATCTTTCTGTGGTTGTCGTTAAAAGTAAGCGACCTATACCACGCAAAAGTATTTATTTATTTTAGTGGTTTAGCAATGTTATTTAAGTACAATTAGTATTTATAAAATACAATACAATATACTGTATGAATAATAAAATACAGACAAAGTTACATAAATTATATACCGGGTGTCTTAAAAGTGTGGGAACGCTTGAATTTCTCGAGAACGACAAATCCGATTACAAAAAGAAAAAACACGTGTTCCTTTATTTTTTGAAACCTATTCAGTCATGATATGCAAACATCACCCCCACCCCCCTGGGGGGTGGGGCGGGAGTAAGTTGTGAAAATTTAAATGGGAACACCTATTTTTTATTGCACTTTTGCATTCTCCATAAAAAACTGTTCTCAAATTGCAAATTCTGCCTCCCAACCCCCGACCCTTCCTGGGGGTGGAAAGAGGGAAAATTGCACATATTCGCAGAAAAGGTAGGGGAGTGGCGGACAGTTTGTAAATCACAAAAAAGATTTTGGAGGAAAAAAAAGATCGTTTTTCTGCGCACATGTGCAATTTTGCCTCTTTCCACCGCCAGGAAGGGTCGGGGGTGGGGGGGCGAAATTTGCAATTTGAGAACAGTTTTTTATGGAGAATGCAAAAGTGCAATAAAAAATAGGTGTTCCCTTTTAAGTTTTCACAACTTACTCCTGCCCCACCCCCAGGGGGGGTGGGGGTGATGTTTGCATATCATGACTGAATAGGTTTCAAAAAATAAAGGAACATGTGTTTTTTCTTTTTGTAATCGGATGTGTCGTTCTCGAGAAATTCAAGCGTTCTCACACTTTTAAGACACCCGGTATAAGTTGAAAAGTTGAAATTTACTTTAAAAGGAACATTTTTCAACTGCACAATCAAATTTTGAACAATTTCGAAAAATAATAAATTCCTGAAACTGCAAGTTCACTGCAATATATTTTATAGGCTATCATTTGTAACTATAAAATTAAAAATCAAATTATTTCAGTGTATTCTATGGTTTTGTTTAAGTTATTCGCCCTTATAGTTTAAGAAGGTCATACTAAGCGGAAATAAGAAGTTTTTGTTTCTAGCCTAGAAATCAACTATTGCAAAGTGAAAATAATATAATAGCGATAGAGTTTGATAAGAATGAAGAAACATGTTATGGACATTTGGCCAGAAGAAGAAATCAGAGTTGTTTTATTTAAGTAATCATTAAAATAAGGACTGCCTAATATGAAAGTAGTATATGATTATTTATTAATTTTTTTAATTTAGTTTTTTTCTTCTGTTTTTACTATTTATTATTTAAATAATTGATTTTGTTATAATAGTGTTTAGTATTCGAAATAACTTCCCAGAGACTTTATGCTCAAGAAAATCGGACGAACTTTTCGGTGCATTAGCGCTCTTGAAGTTCAACAGGTTTTAGGTGTTATAACGACTGTGTTTTTTGCGGCATCTGTTTCAACAACGTTATTTTATGAAGTTATACAGCGCTATTAAATTAAATTGCAATATGTGAAATTCCATATGTTGCATTTGAGATTAATCGATTCAAAGCATTATAAAATAGGCAACCAATTATACAGCACGCACTTTTGTAGGCTTTGCATATATTGCATGGTAAGTAAGTAAATAGCACTGTATAACTACTAGTTCTTACTTAATAAGAAGAAACCTTTATGCGTGTATTTGGCGGATCTCTTTTTTTAAAGATAGTTTCTGATATTATTAGACTATATTAGAAGTAGTTAAAATGTTAAAGTGTCGGAATTTTGCTGTTTGTTTTAACCTTTCCACCAGTAAACTGTATAGTATAATCTTGTTTATTGTTTCCAGCCTTATTTTGTGGAACTCCATAATCATGAAATAAATAAAGATTATTAAAAGTTTCACAGTTTTATTAAAATATACCTGACAATATTGTTTCGACAGCTATGCTGTCATTATCAAAGGTAATATAATTATAAACAAACACGTCGCTAAGGTAGATACAAAATAGGTAACTAGATAAAATAATAATAATAATAAAAATTAATAATAAAAATCATAATTAAACATCTAATACTTCCAGTAACGGAGAATTACTGAGCTCAAGTTGTTCATTCATTAAAGGTACCCTGAGTTTGTGTTTGTATATCTCAAAGGCTTCTAAAATGTCTAATTTGCGTTTGTTATTACAAAAATGTAGGAATTTAATATTATTTTGAGGAGTCATTGTGTGATTTTGTTCTAAAAGGTGTTTGGCGTAATTCGATTTTTCAGGATGTTTATTTTTGTAATGACGTACGTGTTCTTTATATCTTATGTCAAAATTTCGAAGTGTTTGTCCAATATATACCGAACTACAAAAAGAACAATTTAAACGGTAAATGCCCGATTTCATGATATCATGTGTTCTGTCTTTAGCATTAAATAAAAATGAAAAAGTGTTAGTGTTGGTTTTAAATGTTATTTTATAATTGTTGGTTTTTCTTAGTATATGTGCAATTTTTTCTGATATTTTGCCAAAATATGGTATAGATATGTAATTTGTGTCTTCTGTTTGATTGTCAATGGGATATATTCTTTTGATAGCTAACCTATAATCTTTTTGTTTAATTAAAGTGTCAATCATGTTCGGATTATAATGATTTGCATGTGCTAGTTGTTTAATGGTTGATATCTCTTTGCTAAAATCTGATTTTGTTAGTGGAATAGTTAAAGCTCTGTGTACTAATGATCTGTATGCTGCTATTTTATGTGTATTGTGGTGACAAGATTCATTTGGTATTGTTATATCTGTTTGTGTTGGTTTTCTGTATATGGAAAATTCAAAAAGATTGTCTGCGTTAATCTTGATATTTAAGTCTAGAAAGTTTATAGCCCTGTTTTGTTCTGTTTCTAGTGTAAATTTTATATTAGGATGGATATTGTTTATAAGAATTAAAAATTCATTGATAACCTCAAAAGAACTGTCAAAACAAGCTAAAATGTCATCAACATAACGAAACCAGAAGATAATGTGTTTAGAGAGGTTTAATTCAAATATTCGATCTTCAAACTTGTCCATAAATATGTTAGCTAATAGAGGACTTAGAGAATTACCCATAGGTAAACCATCCTTTTGTAAATAAATTATGTTATTAAAAGTGAAATAATTTTGACTTATACAAAGGTCAAATAATTGAATTAACTCTAACCTTTTAACTAATTCTATATTACTATTGATCAAGAAACTATCTAATAGAGGAATACATTCTTGTGGGGGTATTCTGGAGAACATGTTGCAAATATCAAAACTAACAAGTTTTGAATGTGGTGGAAGATGTATGTTTTGCAGCTTATCTACTAATTCTAATGAATTTCTAACAGAGTATTTCGATTTGTAACTTATCGTGTTAATAATCTGGTTCAGTTTTTTGGATAAAATGTGATTAGGTGCATTGATGTATGATACAACTGGTCTTATTGGCATATTCTGTTTGTGGGTCTTCACTAATCCATACAGTTTAGGAATTTGTGGGTTTTTATTAATGATTTGTTGCTTTTCTAATTCTGAAAAGCAGATATTGCAGTTTTCTAAACCTTGTTTTATTTCTTTTTGGAATTTTGTGGTTGGGTTTTTGTTTAACGTTTCAAAATTTTCTTTATTAATAAATTCATTAACTTTTTGTATGTAAATATCTTTAGAAAGAATTACCAAAGTGCTACCCTTATCTGCTTTAACAGAAATTAGATTGTTCTCTGTGATTTTCTGTTTTAAATCATTAATAAAAACCCACAAATTCCTAAACTGTATGGATTAGTGAAGACCCACAAACAGAATATGCCAATAAGACCAGTTGTATCATACATCAATGCACCTAATCACATTTTATCCAAAAAACTGAACCAGATTATTAACACGATAGGTTACAAATCGAAATACTCTGTTAGAAATTCATTAGAATTAGTAGATAAGCTGCAAAACATACATCTTCCACCACATTCAAAACTTGTTAGTTTTGATATTTGCAACATGTTCTCCAGAATACCCCCACAAGAATGTATTCCTCTATTAGATAGTTTCTTGATCAATAGTAATATAGAATTAGTTAAAAGGTTAGAGTTAATTCAATTATTTGACCTTTGTATAAGTCAAAATTATTTCACTTTTAATAACATAATTTATTTACAAAAGGATGGTTTACCTATGGGTAATTCTCTAAGTCCTCTATTAGCTAACATATTTATGGACAAGTTTGAAGATCGAATATTTGAATTAAACCTCTCTAAACACATTATCTTCTGGTTTCGTTATGTTGATGACATTTTAGCTTGTTTTGACAGTTCTTTTGAGGTTATCAATGAATTTTTAATTCTTATAAACAATATCCATCCTAATATAAAATTTACACTAGAAACAGAACAAAACAGGGCTATAAACTTTCTAGACTTAAATATCAAGATTAACGCAGACAATCTTTTTGAATTTTCCATATACAGAAAACCAACACAAACAGATATAACAATACCAAATGAATCTTGTCACCACAATACACATAAAATAGCAGCATACAGATCATTAGTACACAGAGCTTTAACTATTCCACTAACAAAATCAGATTTTAGCAAAGAGATATCAACCATTAAACAACTAGCACATGCAAATCATTATAATCCGAACATGATTGACACTTTAATTAAACAAAAAGATTATAGGTTAGCTATCAAAAGAATATATCCCATTGACAATCAAACAGAAGACACAAATTACATATCTATACCATATTTTGGCAAAATATCAGAAAAAATTGCACATATACTAAGAAAAACCAACAATTATAAAATAACATTTAAAACCAACACTAACACTTTTTCATTTTTATTTAATGCTAAAGACAGAACACATGATATCATGAAATCGGGCATTTACCGTTTAAATTGTTCTTTTTGTAGTTCGGTATATATTGGACAAACACTTCGAAATTTTGACATAAGATATAAAGAACACGTACGTCATTACAAAAATAAACATCCTGAAAAATCGAATTACGCCAAACACCTTTTAGAACAAAATCACACAATGACTCCTCAAAATAATATTAAATTCCTACATTTTTGTAATAACAAACGCAAATTAGACATTTTAGAAGCCTTTGAGATATACAAACACAAACTCAGGGTACCTTTAATGAATGAACAACTTGAGCTCAGTAATTCTCCGTTACTGGAAGTATTAGATGTTTAATTATGATTTTTATTATTAATTTTTATTATTATTATTATTTTATCTAGTTACCTATTTTGTATCTACCTTAGCGACGTGTTTGTTTATAATTATATTACCTTTGATAATGACAGCATAGCTGTCGAAACAATATTGTCAGGTATATTTTAATAAAACTGTGAAACTTTTAATAATCTTTATTTATTTCATGTATAGTATAATCTTTATATTGATATTTTTATAATTAATGTGATACTAGTACCCAAACATTAACATAATTGGAGTTGGGCATCCTTTTTAATTTACAGTCTTTGTTATTATCAAATTAATTTAATTAAAATGTATTACAAAAGTGTCATTAACTTTAAAAGAGTTATTTAAATATTTCCACTGCTAGTAAAAGAAAGGCAAAATACACCTACTATGATAAGACGATTATTTTAAAGCTAATGACAACCTTCTGCTGTGTCAAAAATATCAATATCAAGGTTGTGTAATTTATTGTTAAAAACCAGAAAAATCCTGGAACTTTAATGGACTTTGAAACCTTTAAGAAAGAGGAGTATATTGTTATGATATAGGCATCCCACATTACATGTATGCACGATGTGTTGCCTTCCATCTTCCAGGCGAAAAAATTTCACTTTTTTTTATTTTAAAACAATAAAAATTTGCATTAAATATGTTGAGGATACACACTATAACACTGTGAGATGGAAGGGGATACATTTTAAACGGATTCTTCACTTGAATTTCACAAGCTCTATTTCATCATTGACGATCCTATGTCGTTGGTTGATATTTTGACATTTAGATATTTTGAAGCCATTTTATGGCATGTTGTCACCTGAAGATTATTAAAGGCATAGGTAAGAAGGTATACACAAGTATTTATTACTTTACTTGCACTTTTTATTATTGAGTTTCAAGAAAGTGTTCTATTTCTTTGACGATTCATAATTTTCCATAGTAGATGGATAGTTTTCAATGTTATTTGAATTTCTAAGTAAAATATTTTACTGCAATATTGTTAACCAAATTCTAGGGTGCATTTGACACTAGAATGTTAAAGTGGGGAATTTTTTATAGAGAAGGATTAGGCCTTTGAAATCTTAAAATTGTAACGTTTCAGCAAGGTCTGCTACAAAGTTAAAATTTAGTTTATAATTATAATTTTGGTGTCAAAATTTATGTAATTTTTGTTTGATAGGATCTTAGGGTTAATTTTATGATAAGAAAAGGATGTAGCAAGATGTTAAAATGTTTTTATTTGAATTTTTGTGAAGTAATGTTTGTGAGAAAGTTCAAGATGGTTGTCAATGAATCCTAACTCTAAATTTGTATTTTTATAGCCATGTTAGGTATCAAAATGAAGGAAAAATTCTCATCTTTCGTTTTATAAAATTTATTTAAACAATTAATTTAATTTATTATTAACAATTTGGTTAGAGAATTTTAGTGTAAACGATGCTGTTTTGTTTAAAAAGAAACCAAATTAATCTAGTTCCTAACTAGGAAAATCACTAGCGATTCGCAATTGTTTTCCAATTATTATAAAAACAGCACGAAAATTTGGTTACTTTCCCTGGGATTTCCATTCAGAGCAGAAGTCATGCCAGTTTGTATGTTTTTTTTGATAAAGTTTCGAGGTTATGTTGGTAAATTTTACGTCACTTTAACTGTCAACAAAGTGAGGTTATGATAAATGCCATCTTGTTTTTAAATTTTTTATAAGTTCCTAATAATATAATTAATAATAATTATAATGAACAATCTAAGTGAACTTAAAGTGAAATAAACAAAAAGTGCAGTGTTTAAATTAGGTTATTGTTTGGAGAAATTTTTGGAATTTTATTTTGAATGGAACAAATTAAAGGAAGATAATGGAATCTTATTGCAAATAATTGAATTATTTTATGTACTCACGTCATGGAAGATACATGTTGCACCTTTAACAATTATAATTATCTTCATAAATCACAAATAAAATCAATTTGAAGGATGGTATGGAAATGTGCTCATCATGTCAACAAATAAGCAGGTAATTTTAGCAACTATGACAGAAAACTGCTAACCAACTTAATATGTTTAAAATTTGTGTGGCGCAAATATTTTTAAATTTAAAATAATTTTCAATTTTTAATTTTTTTTTAGTAATTTAAGATTGATCATATAGGAATTAAAATGACAAAAAATTAGAATGTCTCTTAATTCTTATTTTGTTAAATCTATTTGACACCAAAAATTTACATTGATTTTGTAGCACGTTTGTTTAATTGGTTTAAATTTAAGATGTTAATAATTGTTTTCGTTTCTCTCCAATGAATTTTAAATTTTTATTTTTTTTTGAGTGTTCATAAATTAACTTATCCGATTAAATGTTTAAAAAGAAATTTATTTGCGTATTTATTTGTGTCTGGTTCATTAACAATGTTTTACAGATTTAATTTAAATAGCTTCCTAATTAATTAGAGACCCGCCTGAATTCGTTTCATGCATTTATGGAACTTGTTTTCCAGTTTAGAAATTATATCCAGAGAATTTTTTTTTATGATAAAGATAAATGATATTTAGTTGTGTATATTTTCAGATTGTTTTACCATGATTTTGTGTTTGTGAATTTCAACAATAATACATTTTATTTTGGAATTTATAACCTTTCATCTTTCATCAAGTGTTGGAGGGTTTATTATTCCCTACAATAATTTAATTTTTTTAATTGACATTATACATATAACAATTACCATCCCCACCCCATCATATATCATAACAATATGTTTTACTTACTTATGAGTAATATGTTTAATTATTACTACTTGTAATAATTACACTTAAAAAAACAACTCTACAAAAATGAGGTCACAGTACGAAAAATTCCCATTTTAATTATTTGCTACTTAAATAATTGAAAGCTGTTAGAATAATTTATTATTTCTTGCTTAAATGCAAAGTAACCCTCCCTATCTAATCGTTGTTTATTAGTTATTCTGTAAATTGCAGCTCTAAAATTACTGTTATTTAGAAATAATTTATTATTTGAGTAAATAAGTCTACCCGGTATTTAGTATTCATTATTAATTTAAATAATTCTAATTTATTTAAAACAACCTAGAGAAGAATAAAGATTAATATTACTCTTAGGGAAAGGAAAATTATGTGCAAAGAATAGAAAAGGAAATAATTAATGATTATATGCTGCATGTTAATTATTATCTCCCATAAAACTGCAAGTGATTGAGGTGTTTCTAAATTCCAATAACTTGAAATAATAACCTGAATTTCTTGATGTAAAAGCAGATATGCAGATATAAGCTCATTTTTTCCACCGTTACCTATCTCTCGTTACCTATGTATTGTATCAGTCTAAGCGTCCAACTCTTTTCAGGTTATCACCTCATCTTTATTGTGGTAGTCCAACACTCCGTTTTTATGGCAACAAGGCCTCTATTTAGTAATTTATTCACTCAACTCGTTCTTTGCTTTGGTTACAACCCCGGCTCAGTTCCATCTTAACGTTGCTATTTGTTTAGTTATGTCGTTTAGTTTTGTCCTTAATTGTATCCTGCTGTTCGACTTTTTGTCTTTTAGGGCTATTCTTAACATTCTAGATTTGTTTAATAGACGTTGGTATCTCATGTATCAACTATTTTCTAAGTTCTTAAAGTCTTGATCCATATGTGATGGCCGCGAAAATGTACGTGTTGCAAAATCTACCATGGGAAGGTTTATGATCATTACTGATTCTGATTTCTAGTTGTTTTTTTATTGATAGTCATCGTCTGTTCTAGGTAAACATGTACTTTTCCAATTTTGTAAGAGTCAACTATAATGTTTTTGGTCTGAGTGGATATCTTAGGAAGTCTATTTAGGGCTACTTTTCCTGCTTCAGCATGGAGTTATTTGATCATTTTTGTTAATTCTTCCTCGGTGTCTGCTGTTATGACTGAATCACCAGCAGATCTTAGATTGGTAAGTTCATTCCTGATGTATTTATCTCTTCTTCTATAACTAACGTAAATAATCTTGGTGAAAGAACGTCTCCGTGTATTACTCCTACGTTTGATGGAACTTTGCTGGAATCTTTATGTAGTCTTATTTTAAGTGTTTCACGTTCGTATAACTTTGAGATAAGATCAGTATATATACCCATCCGTGCATCTTGATAGCCCATTGCGTCAAGCGTTTTGAGTGAAAGATCACAAAACCCATCCAGAGAGGGATATTAGATTTATTGTCCTTTTCAATAAGAATTCTTACTGTATAAAAGTGTTAGATTGTGTTGATTCCTGTTCGGAAGCTTGCTTGTTCTTTTGGTTGACATAATTACAATTTCTGGTTTAATCGATTTGCTATAATGCTAGCAAAAAGTTTATAGATCTCCGACAGCAAGCTTATTGGTCTATAGTTCCCCAAGTTTTCTGGGTCCCTATTTTTGTAGATGTGCACCATCATATCGTTTTCGCATACATTAGGAGTACATCTCCTAATATAACAATAGCCAGTTCCGATGTCCGATGTCCACCAAGAAATATCTCGAATGGCGTAGTAAGCTACTAACTTCAAATTTTCACAGATTATACTTCAAACAATCCTGAAAATACAAAAATACAGAAATTACCGGCATTTCATCCAGGGGCGGAGTAAGGCAAGATTCTAGGGGGGAGAAGAGTTTGCCGCAAAAATAAGTATTATAAAAATCTTGATTGTGAGTAATCTGTAAGAGATACATATATGCCATCACGGACTTTTTTGTAGATCTTTTAGAGAGCTACAATTCGTTCGCTTATAGTGTGCCTTTATCTGTTACCATTTTCGCAACGTAATGCGTTTTGTCTCTGTTAGAGCCAATTTTCTTAATGATGTATTTCATATTTTGCTCATTACTGGATTCTCAAAAAATCCTCCGAATAATTTGAATATATAGAAACTTTTGTAAAGAAATAAGCTATGAAATGGTGAAAACGGCATCAAAATCTATTCAGTGGTTCTCGAGATTCACCGGTTTTGACAAAAACTGGACTTACAAAAACTACGAAAGTTAATGGGGGCATGCACTGATTGCCAGCGACTGGCTCGTTTTCAGCTGCGGTGCCTCCACACGCCGTTGATTTTCCACCAAATATTATGCTATAAAAAATACATAATATATTAATAATAAACTACATAGGTATATAATTAAAAAACTATATATATATGCATTATTTTTGAACACGGCTACCATTCGTTTAAAGTTATTTTGAAAAAAGACCAACTAATGTTTTTTTATAGCATTTATTTGAGAAAAAACTGTGGGACTTATTAGTAATTACGAAGAAAGGCATTACTAATTATGAATCAAACGTGATTATATTAAATTATAGTTACATGTTATGATCCAATTGACATTATTATTAAGGAAAATAGAACCTCCACTGCAATAGCACACCCTGAGCTACGGAGTCCCAAAAATTAACTTTTATAAGTTGAGCTGATGTTTTCTTACTTTGTGCATAGCTAACATGACCAGAGGGGACCGTTGATTTTTCAACGGGTATTATGCTAGTTTTATCATATTAATTAGTAAAACAAACGAGTATTTGAGGTTAGAATATAAATATACGAAGGGGCAAGATAACAAAAAACAAAGGAGGGAAATATTATGTGCAGTTGTGTGAAAATTATAAACTGCTCGTGACTATAACTCGTAAAGGCTATGTTTTACAAACAAATATAATTAAAGTTTTAATATAAAAAAATTATTCTGAATAAAATTGAATTTTTTACCGTAAAATTATCCTTTAACAAGTTATAAAAACGCAATTCTGACGTTTATATAAATACTTAAAGTACAACGACTAAAGCAATTTCGAGATTTCCTGGAGTTTTTCCGAATTAAAATCCCTGGCAACCAGTCTATAGCTACTTTTAATAAATACGGATTGTCCTGTAATTCAAGCAAATCTGAAACGGTTAGATTATTTTTCACTTAAATACTGTTAAATCATAGGGATTTATTTGTATGTCAAGTCGAGACAGTTTTATAATAATTGTCTCGCTCTAAAATACTCCATTTTATCAACAACGTCAACGGCTAGCCATTTTCTGCGGCTATATTTTCTTTCCATAAGCAGACCCTATCGTTATGAAACAGCACAAAGAGACGTGCTTGATATATTATGTAACTGGTCCAAGAAGGGAGAAGTCCCAAAATTAAAGGATTAAACACTGACCGTACGAGCTGTCCAATTTATGTTATACCTTTTGCCCTCATCCTCGAAATATATAACGAAAACGACTCCTCGTAAAGAAGGATCATTTAATTTTTGAAAATGGCGGTTTTGTGGTTTTATGTAATGATCCTAATTAAATATACGCTTGTATAAATCTTTGAAATTAGGTTACTTTAAATAAACACTTGTCTAAATTATTTAGTATTTTGGGGTATTCTCTAAAAAGCATTATTTTATAAAAGGGTCGTAGATATTGATGTAAATATTATATTGCTTCAACAGAAAATTAATGTATTGTAACGTTCTTTTTTAAAAATGATAACAAAGGATGCTGTTTCATCGTCTATTCACAAGAGAGAAATATTATTTACATACACTTAATTAAAAACACTATAACTATAAACTGTTTAATGAACTATTTAAAAACTTAAACCAGGCTATTTATATAAGAACTATTTATGTATTATTACAACAATTATTAACATTCATTTATTTACTAACATTCGATTACTAATTTACACAGAGCACACTTCGATACGCCGGCTAAACATTAACTGAACTCCTTCTACTCGCGACCTCAATTTATATCTTCCATATAAAGTTCTGGAACATACTGGATTAGACTAGTTGGTATATTGTTTTGTGCAGCCGTCGATGATTCACACCGATGAATCATACATGCAGGTGTTGATGAATCATACATGCAAGTGTTGATGAATCATACATGCAGTTGTTGATGAGTCACGTCGATGAGCCGTGTCAATGAGTCATGCAGTCTCAAATGTTGGACGGTGGCGAATAGGGAGTTTTCCCCATTTGTTACAGTATGTATCTTGCTATGCCAAAACACTTTAATAATTATAATTTCTTAAAATATCTAAACACGAAAGCAACATTGTTTGTGCTTAAAAATTTGGTTTCATTCGGTTTTAATTCCGATATATTGAAAAAGATTTTTTAAATACCCCGATCTTTTATCGAGTATAAGAACAAGATGTTACCTGGCTATCCCGAGCTTGTTTCCTCCTTATATTAAATTTACTTAATGGCCTATACTATGCAGGAGCATTTATCGTTTTAGAGATAACCTCGAAATAATCTTCTATAATATGGGTGGATTCGTTTGCTAAAATTACACGCGCGTATTGAGTAGTTGGAAACATGTATCTCTTTCCTACTCATTTTCCCTCTTTGTTATAGAATTCCAACTGAAGGTGAAAGCATATTTTACGTTATTTCATGCGTATCTGGATTAATATTAATTGGTGATTAGTTAATATAATCAATAGATAAGTAAATGTACTGTAATTAGTAATATTGGTAAACATAATTAAAAAGTAATTAATAATAAAAAAGAAACGTATGACGACAGCTCCATGTAGAGCGTTCTCGATTTCGAGTTCAAAAACCCAATGCTAATCACTGCTTTGGTAACAAGTTTTTTATTAATATTTAATATATTTTATAAATAAGCTATTTTTTATAAATATAATATTACATAAAATTATCCCTAATTGTAGTTGTAGTCTTTGTTTAAGAACGGTAGGTACGTAAAATAAAAATTCATATAAATTCATGAAACTTTGGTTCGATGTTCTTAAACACAAATAAAAAGTTGTGGAATAATGCTATAAAAACCTGAAAAATACTAAGCTTTATTTAAAATGTTACACTAAGATTAGTTAAATAACATTAAATGTAATTTCGTTGGAAAAGTTGACTTTAGCAGGTATTTTTTTTTATTAGCTGAAAAATAAAATGATTGACATACTTGACAACAGCTTTTATAACATAGCTGTATAGTATATGAAATTTTTAAAATGCATGTGGGAGGTTTTTGACTAATAATCTTTTACGTACTTTTCTTTACTAAATAAATAATTATAAGAATTAGAAAAGAAAAAGAAATAGAAACAAATGTTGAACAGAAATAAATATGAAATATATAGAATAAAAATAATAACATTTTCACGTTTATCAATTTTTTTATTCATATATTTTTTGTCTGCATGTTTGCGCAGTTACCAATTTTTTCTCTTTTTCCTCTCAACTTCCTCGCCACAAGATTGTACCGATCCTCCTTAAACCATTTATATTTATGTTAATTGAAAATATAGAATTATAAATATTATATTTATAAAAAAAAAGGTTTATTTAGAAAACATATTAAATATATATTGCTGTGGATTTTGCATCAAATATTTTGGAAATTTTTGAAAATTTTGTAAAATTTTAAAATCTTTGTTAAACACTAACACTTTAGAAATATTTTATCAACTTTTCCAGTTAAAAATATTTTTAAGTTATTTACTTGTGTGTCATTGATTATATTATTCAATCAATGTGTGTACTTTTTAATAATGTTAAATAATCCATGTTTCTTTATTTATTATCAAACAGTTTACTCACCAAATACTTAAGAATACTTAACAACCAGTTGTGCACAAGTTATTGTTATTATGTAATTCATTTATGATAAATTTCAAATGAGTGATATCGACGGATTATGTGATTCTTTAAAGGTTTTTGTTTATGTAAATAGATTGTCACGTGGGATTTGCGTGACTGGGGAACGTAGTCAGAGGTAGGAAGGAAACAAACACAAGTTGTAAAAAGAACTATATACTAAGACAATAAACAGGGTACAAAAGGTTTACATGTTGACAATAAACAGAGTACAAAAGGTTTACATGTTGACAATAAACAGAGTACAAAAGGTTTACATGTTGACATATGGTGAGGACCTCCTAAACTACTTCAATACAGGGAAGGTTGGGACCAACCCTGTCACAGCACTAGATCTACAGACTAAGCATGTAGGAGATAACCTCCTGGTAACTAGGCCGGGAAGCCTGGACACAACTCCCCATAATTCTGCATAGAGTGGGCGATTAAGCGCTTGCCCACTCAAACTAGGCACTAAGCATTATATAATTAAAAGAGTACTCACCAGCTTGCTTGTAGATGTAGTGTCGGAGTCATGGAAACTGACTGGTTTGAATAGCTCAAGCAAGCTGGTTATATACTGCCGAATGAGGAAGTAATTGGTATCGTAGTTGGAATCCGTAGGCAGAAGTTCTCAGTAAAGCTTGTGGGTTGCTTGCATGCGCGATGCCTGTGCCTGGTACGACGCTGCAGCTGGGCGGAAGTGTTGGTGAATTCACTGGAAGGAATGCACACCTGCAGGCACATCGTGTGGGATGCCTCGCCTCGACGGAGGAAGTAGGCGTAGATATTGCATGCCAACGGATGCAATGGTGGGCGAAGCGAGCGCGCTTCTAAGAAGACCTTGCACATGCCGGTCGTAAGACGGCAGCTGCTGAACTAGCGTAGGCAACTGGATGTGGCCTTGCACGCTTTATGTTGTCCAAACGGAAGAGAGGTTGAGTTTTAAATAAAATATTTAAGTATAAATATTTCCGTTTGTGACATCATTATTTTTGTCTAAAATGTTGTGTAATAAACTGTAATAGATTGAGTCAACTATTATAATCATGTTTTAATCTGCTATTATGTCCTGTAAAGTGTGTAATCATTTATTAGATGGTAAGGCGACGTCAAACTGTGTAATGTGATTATGTAAATAGTAAGTAGTATATAAGCTTAGAAAATCATATTTTTAAAACACTTCCTGATATACGACGAGCGAGAACGTATGTAAAGTTCACTCCAGTAAATAAAGCGACAGAGTAAAGTCGTGAAAAGTAATATTGTAAAAATTTAAATAATCTAGTCTTTATTAGACAGTTAAGTTGATTGGTGAATTGAATACGGCGAAAGTGTATAGCTGTTATAAAATTATAAAAGTGTTTATAAGGCTATAAAGAACCACCTAATTAAAATTACTAGCTAAAGTAATTACTAGCTTCAGTTATTGCTAGTCAATAAACCTTCGTTAAAACCATAAACTAGTGTTTTATTTATTTAAACACATAGAACAAATATTCTTCGAACAAGGGAAACAGTACCCGCAATTAATTAAAACAAAGTGTATTACCAAAAGTGTTGAATCCAGGATTGGATCAGCATAAGGTGACATACGCTGCCAATGGTATTGGAGAAGACCAACTTTATAAAAAGGTAGGAAGTTATTTCCTTTCTGTACCTGGTGCCTTGAGAAAAGAGACGACAATCTGTGTGAGGTGTAGTTAAGTGAATTGAACAATTGAGTAATAGTTAAACTTAATTAAGATTTCAATTTTTAAAAGTGATTTCAATTTCAATTTGTATATTTTTTAAAAACCACAAGAATCCACATTCACCCTGAGCTGAGTCTTTCTTAATAAATTAATTCAGTTATTTTAAGTTATTTAATTGTCGCCCAACTTATTCTTACGTAAATTTGATTTAGTCAAGAACTCACGTAACATTAATTTTATATAACTATTGTAGTATTTAAAACAATTAAAAGGTATTTTCTAATCATATAAGAATTTATAAAAGAGGGAAGTTGAAAAGCATTTCCAAAGTTCACAGTACCATTTTAAAAATCAATTTAATTATAAAATAATTGTTTACGATCTAACAGCAATTATTTGTTATTTGAAAGTATTTGATGAAATTGAATATAATTAATTTTTATTTTTAATTAGCCAATATATCACCGCATATATTTATATTTTGCTAGCCAACGTTAGGGAAAAGTTCAAATTTTTCTGTTTATGCGAATTCATCGCAATATATATAAAATTTTAAAAAATTGTAGTCATTTGTACACAACTCGCTGCTGCAGAAAAACTGTTTTAAAATTGAATTGAAAAAAAATTGTATATTTATAAAATATATTAAATATTTCATAATTGTATTTAAGAAAAGTTACTGGAACCGTGTTACATCCACGTGCGAAACAATATCGCTCGCATGCCTCTAAAGAAGGCGAAACCAAGTCTTATATTTAGCAAATGTAGTGACCGCAGTGGCCTCTTTTGACACCAATAATAATTAGAAATCCAAAGAAACTTTATTTCGAATTCTTCGTCTCCTGATGTTATTAATTCATCTAATTAAATGAAACAAAAACAAAGTGAAGTGCGATTAATAAGCTACTCCAGCGTTTTTGTTTTTTCAGAATTACGTTTAGTTAACATTTTAGGATATTTAAAAAATCGATCCATTTTTTACGTTTTTCTTGTAAACTTCTTTTCCATGAAAAATAGGTTTTCCTCAAATCTGAAAAATCACGGAGATAGAATGGACTTTCCTCTTTATTTTGGTTCAAGTAGGGTGTGAGCATTTTAAGAAGTAACTGAATGCGAAATATCGAACGAAAAGCATTTTAAGGGTCATAAATTCCTACATATACCCTTAAACTATAGCGCTAAGGCGTCGTTAATAAAAAAAACTAAAAAATTATTTTCTTAAACGGTACTCCTTTCACCGTCCACCTTGTTTACTAAATACGCAAAATAAATAAATATATTAATTTATTTATTATATTAATTTTAAACTAACAAAATGTATTCCCAGTGCAAAAAATACTACTAAAATTGACAAACTGTAACGCGCCCTTCTTCGAAAACATTTCTCCTTTTAAATTAAATTGATATTTAAGATTTAATATAAACTCAAATCAATTTTACAAACTATTAATAATAAAAAAATATTTAGCATAAAGCAGTGTTAAACTAAATCTTTAGCTGAGCGCTAACTCATCTAATGACTATCTTATTATCTGTAAATCCTAAAGATATTTTTAACCCCTTTTCCCAATTGATGGTAGCCAAATCGAGACCGAACCAGGAGTCGAAAATCAAGTTAAGGTGGATCGTATATATAATTCGGTTGGAAGCCGTAGGCTAGCTTACTAGCACGGCAAAAATATGAGTCATGTGTATTTACATTAATATTCAAAGATTAGTTACAAAGTTTGAGAATTCTGTATCGTTTTGTAATAAACACGCATTGAAGTTCTTGGACAGTACGCTATTAATCCAACTATGGCATTACGCCAAGGATCTAGAGCACCAGGACTTTCACATACATCCGTGAGAAAAGTTTTGAGATTGCATAAACTATGTCCCTACAACATGCAAATTTTACAAGAACTTGGCAAAGATGCCTAGGACAGAAGTATTAAACACGGCGAGACTATAACTGCCAGAATTAGATGAACCGTGACTTACAATGAACAACTGTTTTAGCAATAAGTGTTGTTTTTACCTAAATGTACCGTAAATAAATAAGAGAGGGGTGTAACGATCATGGTTTTGATGATAAAATAAATATGAAGATTGTCAATGCTATCTTGTATTATTGTACACAACTTCCTCATTATCTGAAGTTTTCTTAAATTAGGGCCTAGTGAGGCGGTTTATAAATACTTATTTGATGTCCGACTTAAATGTAAGCTTCATGATACTACGGGCATGATATTTTATTTGACATCCAACTAACTATTCTTTGAAATATTATCGGAATTCAACTGTACATTTTATTGAAACTTCTGAATTGTTTAATTCATCGGTGCTCGCTCACTTGATTAAGAAATTTAATTGTAGAGTTCCACCTCTTGTTAAAAGCCAGTAAGTTGCTTTGCGTTAAAGTAAGTTTTTTTATAAGGCAACCCTCTCTTAATATAAATCTTGTCAAATTGTGGATGAACTTAGTTTTCTGAAATTACATGTTACTATAGTACGACCGGCAACGGCGATGCTAATAGTTTTAAACAGGGATTCGGACTGATGAGTGTTGAAATCATAATATAACAAAATTAGTAAAGTTACAAAATTTATATAACGTGAGTTTCGGTTCAAGCGGAGTTTACTTGGGTAAAAACTTGGAACTGAAATAATATTAAAGCGATAAAATCGGCTACTGATGAAGGTAATAGTACTAAAACTGACTCTTGAACCCTGATAAATTGGTGATACGCAAGGTTAGAACGGCTGTAATGGGTCGTTCTAAATTGTAAACAGTTGCTAGGATGAACGACACCTTCCTCTGCTAAAGACGACGGTATTAAGAATACCTTTTGATTTTTAATGTCTAATATAGATATTGTTGGGATGTAATTAACCATCAACGACTAAATTATTACCAATCATATTGTGAGTTACAATTCCTTATAATAGGTAGTCAACATATTACAATCGGCAAATAATACTGGCCCTTTTTTGCCTAAATATACCATGTTAAAACAATCTTGAAACCCTTGACTGCTGATGACTGATCTAGCGGATATGCTGCTGTTATAGGAGTCCGTTTGTTTCCTGTGATGTCCTCAACTTCTAATAAATGAATACACAGATACCGTTTGATGCCAAAGACGAGATTGGTGATTTTGAGATCGTTATCACTTTTGATGGCTAATGAGGGAAAGAAATAAATGTCTTTACATCATTAAATTTTTTTCATTATGATCCAATTAAATATATGCAAACTATTCAGTTTACCACAACGTTTTATTGCAAGATATCGTTTTACTTATATTACTAATTTTCAGTTTCTTTATCTTTCTCTGTCAATCTATTGCTATATGACACCCTCATAACGCTGTATTAATTTGGTAAGTAGATACTGATTTTTGTGTAAACTTTGTTTAACTGCAAGTTTTTAAGTGCACCTATTTTTCTTTTTAAGATGTTTCCTTTGCCGCGAGAAATTATAGTAAACGGACATGTTATCTCTGCTATTTAAATTTGTTTTTTTCTGCAAAAAATGATGACGGATTTTTCATTAATATCCGTATGCAAAATGCCACATTGGTTTTGTTTACTTTACAATGTGAACGCAATAGTTTTCGCTTAAAGCGAAAACTATTAGCGAAAAATATTTCCGTAGCAACAACGAAACTGTCCACTTTGCGCTAAAATAAAAATTTCCTTGAGTTTTTATGATTTTTTTTCTACTTTTTCGGTTATTTCAATAACTCTAAAGAAAAAACGTTGTGTGCAATTCGTGCTCGAAATGTCTTTGGTGGTTTCGAATGAGATTTTGACGAGGCGTAGCCGAGTCAAAAGATTTTCATTCTTGACCACCAAAGTAGCATTTCGCACACTAAATACACAAATAACTATTTAATCAGATTCACTTAATGCATTGGAATTGCAATTTTATGTTAAATTGTGAAATAAATGGCTTTTTAGTGTTTGATATTAGTTTTGTCGGGATAAGTCAAGTTTTCAAATTTTTTTCTGTTAAAGTTAATATGCTAGCGATCACATGGTCAATTAAACCTAATTAAGTTATTCTCTTCTTTGAAGGTCAATTCAAGTCTTTGTAATCTTTTCATACTATTAAAGAATAATCTCCTTCTGGCACAATTTAAATCGCAGAAAAGTAAATCTTATGTATTTTTGTCAGTTAAAGCAATTCCCCTTTAAAAATGTTAAACTGTCACCAACAAAGGGTGGTCATACGGTTCTGGGTTCATATTGTTTCGTGAGTGAGAAAATGTATTATCCTTAGCTTTTTTTTAAATAAGTTATTGTAAATCATGTTAAGATTTTCAATATAAGGCTTTGTAATTAATTACAGTAGTAGTTTTTTTTCTATCATTGCGTATATTAATTTTTTTTAATTTCTTTCTTTTTGTAAAATTTTTGGAGTATTAAAATTATGAAATTTGTCTATAGCATGATCTGACAGTGCTGTATTGGTTTATTTGGGGTTGAATGTTAACTTTGATTTAATTTTTATGTTGGTTTATTCTTTTTTCAGACTTTGTTTGTCCCACATAATTAGCTAGACAAATACTACATTCAATTTGATACGCATCGGTTTCATTTTCTACATTTATTTTGTCCTTTAAATTATTGAAAAATTCTTAACCTATTATATTGTATTGTACTTTTTATATGTGATATTAATGTGATATTTTGTAATTGTTTAGCTATTGTTTGAGATAGTTTTGGAATAAAAGGAAGAACTATGGGCTTTGCTTGAGTGTTATTATCGTTATTATTATTATTGAATTCATTACCTAAAAAATTAGGCTGTAAATTGAGTTGAGTTTGAGATCAAAATTTTATTTTTTTTATTCTATTTGTTATATTTGAGTTTATAAATGTTAATGGATAAATTTTTTTGTAACAATATTTTTATTTTTTATATTTCTTTTATGAAATCTGTTAGGAAGATAATAAAAATAATAAATAATAAAATAATTGCTCTGTCTATACTTCAACCGTAAATACAAGAAATGAGTCATTTTTGTAATCACATCTGAATAAACAAATACGACCCGGGGTGAGATAAGATACGAGGGAAAATCAATATTTACGGTCCCTGATATAGAAAGAGAAAGAATTTTTAAAACATTATTTATTTATTTCTCAACATAATCTCCCTGGACTTCAATGCACTTGGTCCACCGATGTTCCAATGCTTCAATGCCTTTCAGGAAGAAGTTTTCCGGTTGCTCCTCAAACCAGCCATTTACTGCGGTCATAACTTCATTCTCGTCTCCATATTTTTTTCCACGCAGGTTTTCCTTTAATTTTGGAAATAGATGGTAATCACTGGGTGCCAGGTCTGGTGAATATGGAGGGTGTTCTAGGATTTCAAAGCCAGCGTTCTGTATGGCAGCCATGACAATGCAGCTCTTGTGGACTGGAGCGTTGTCCTGATGGAACAAAATTTTGTGTGCCAACTTTCCTGGTCATTTTCGGTCGATGCTTTCGCGCAATTTTGGAATTAACCCTGCATAATAAGAACCCGTTATTGTGTGTCCACGCTGCAAATAATCGATCATCAAAATTCCTTCTGCATCCCAGAACACTGTGGCCATAATCTTTCCAGCCGCCCGTTGAACTCGAAATTTGCGTGGAGGTGGAGAACCTCTGTGATGCCACTCCATACTTTGTCTTTTCGTCTCAGGATCAAAATGGTGCACCCATGTTTCATCCACAGCCACAAAGCGAGTGAGAAATTGCTTCCGATTGGCCTTCAGGTACTCCAAATTGGCTTCCGAATGCAGCACTCTAGAGCGTTTCTGATCGACGGTCAGCATCTTTGGAACCCAACGCGCCGAAATTTTTCTGAGATCAAGAACATTTCTTAAAATATTTTCAACTGACCCATAAGAGATATTCGTTATTTCCGCGATATGGCGAATAGTCAGTCTTCTATCTGCCATTACCATATCATGGATCAAATTGATGTTTTTGTCAACGGTGACACAGACTGGACGTCCCGCACCTTTCGCATGTTCGCAAGTTGTTCTGCCTAATCTAAACTCACGAGACATATTTTTCACCACTTGGTAAGAAGGGGCAGAGTCCCCTAAAACGTCTGTCATATCCTTGTGAATTTCAGTAGGTGTTAATCCTTTTTTTTGCAAATACTTTATCACCGCTCTGACTTCACTTTTTTCCATTTTTAAAAATTGTCTGTTATCGCCAAGCTTAATTATTAATAACTTTCAAAGAACAACACGCACCTACGCAAAACTTGACACAACAAATAATTAGTAATGACAGTTCTCATAGAAAAATGAGTGACGATATCATGCAAAGCCTACTATGTCAGGGACTGTAAATACTGATCTACCCTCGTAAGAGTGCAAATTTCACGTTGCTAAGAATTCAGTGACGTACGCTAGAACCAACAGATTTTCATTGGCGATTTTACATTTATTTTTAATTAAAAAGGGGTTTGTTCCGCTACTAAATTTTTCTAGTTCATTTATTGTTTATTTTATCATTTAGATTACATCGTGGCCTTCGCGTAATTCTAGATACTTTTTACATTTTTGCCCACGTGTTTGTGATGACTCATTTCTTGTAGTTTTGGTAGAAATATACTAGGTTATTAATTAAATATTTTTTATATTTTAAAAAAGCTGTATTTGAATTATAATTTAAATATCTATCTTATTATGATATTATGTAAGAAAATATATTAAACTAGCATAATACCCGTTGAAAAATCGACGGTCCCCTTCTGGTCATGTCACTCGTCTGGTCTATTCACAAAGTAAGAAAAACAGTTCTACTTATAGAAGTTAATTTTTGGAATCCACCACCAACACTCTCCCACCTATTTTAGTAGTCCTTAACCCCTACCGTAAACAATTACCAGTTTATATGCATGCATACTTGAGAATATTGTTGGGTAACCTTGGCGGATGAACGAACATACGAACCAACGAACGGACATGAGTCCTTAACTGAATATTTATTCGTAAACAAGGTTTGTTGTAATCTTTTCCTTTTTGATTCCTCTTCTTCTTTCTCTCTATCATTTTTCTTCCTCTCCTTATCAACCGCTTTATTTCCAATCTTTCAACGTCTATTTATCTGATCTTCCAAACTTTCTTTTTCGATTTCTCATCTTTCTTTCTAGCATTTTTCTTCCTCTCCCTGCCAGCTTCTTTATTTCCGATCTTTGCACGTCTATTTCTGTTATCTTCCAACTTTTTCTTTTTCGATTCCTTATCTTCTTTCTTTGTAGCATTTTTCTTCTTTCCCTTGTTAGCCTCTTTATTTTCGACCTTTGTATCCCCATCTCTGTTATCCTCCAATCTTTTCTTTTTTGATTCCTCACTCTCTTTCTCCCCGACTTGTCTCTTTCTTTCGATTGTAATAAATCGATCTTCTCTTGGGCCAGACTCTTCGTTGTCTCTCTCTCTCTCGCTTTCTAACTTGAATCTTTTTGCCCCAAATTGTTGTTGACTTCCTTTTTTTGTGCTTCTTTCGAGCAGATCCTCCGTCTTCCAAACCTTCTTGACGCGGTGTTTTAATTTTCTCCAACACAGTGACCCTCTGAGGGTCTCCCTGAGAAAAGTAGCCTTTTTGTATGGAGGTCAACTTGAACCTGAGGTGTAGTCAGATAGAAGAGGCCGCCGTCCCTCCACACTTTAAATACAAATGGGAAGATTTGGGTAGCTGCAATAACTTCATACAGTGAGCCATAAGTCCTACCGAGGCCCATCTCTGCCTGGTATTCGATTGGAGTTAGGTAATTATTATCGCCGGGAGTCGAACTAAGAACCTCAAACTCTTCCCAGTTGTTGCACACGTGACCGAAAGTGAGGTCCCTTACCACCTCATGCACTGTCTAACTGTTAAACACACAGTGTGCGATAGCTCTAAATAGACAGTTCTTATCGCCACTCATTGACACAATGCGATGGGAGACTTTACCGTCTTCCATTGTCAGTTTCTCCATTGTAAAAATCAATTATTAACATTTGTATATTATTCGGTGGAAAATCAACGGCGTGTGGAGGAACCACAGCTGCAAAGGCGCTATCGATCGCTGACAATCAGCGTGCCCCCATTAACTTTGTAGTTTTTGTAAGCTTAGTTGTTGTAAAAACTGTTGAATTTCGAGAACCACTGAATAGATTTTGTAGCCGTTTTCACCATTTGATAGCTTGTTTCTTAGAGAAATCTTTGTACGTGTGAAAATGTTTATATGTATACAGATTGCTCAGAGGATCTTTCGAAAGTCGTGTAATAAGCAAAGGGCGAAATAAGTAATTAAGAAAATTGTCTCAAACAGGGACAAAACGCATTACGCTGCAAAAATGATAAGAGATAAAGACAAACTGTAAGCGAACGAATTGTAGGTCTCAAAAAGATCTACAAAAAAGTCCGGATGGCATGTACGTATCTCTTACAGATTACCCACAATCAAGATTTTTATAATAGTTATTTTTGCGGAAAACTCTTTTATCCCTGGAATGTTGCCTTACTCCGCCCCTGGATGAAATGCCGGTAATTTCTGTATTTTTGTATTTTCAGAATTATTATATTAGGATATTATTATATTAGGCGATGTATTCCTAATGTATGCAAAAACGATATGATGGTGCACATCTACAAATATAAGGACCCAGAAAACTTTAGACCAATAAGCTTGCTGTCGGAGATCTATAAACTTTTTGCTAGCATTATAACAAATCGATTAAACCAGAAATTGTAATTATGTCAACCAAAAGACCAAGCAAGCTTCCGAACAGGAATCAACCCAATCTAACACTTTTATACAGTAAGAATTCTTATTGATAAGGACAATAAATCTAATATCCCTCTCTGGATGGGTTTTATGATCTTCCGCAAAACATTTGACGCAATGGGCTATCAAGATGCACGGATGGCTATATATACTGATCTTATCTCAAAGTTATACGAACGTGAAACACTTAAAATAAGAATACATAAAGATTCCAGCAAAGTTCCATCAAACGTAGGAGTAATACACGGAGACGTTCTTTCACCAAGATTATTTACGTTAGTTATCGAAGAAGAGCTAAATACATCAGGAATGAAACTTACCAATCTAAGATCTGCTGGTGATTCAGTCATAACAGCAGACACCGAGGAAGAACTAACAAAAATGATCAAATAACTTCATGCTGAAGCAGGAAAAGTAGCCCTAAATAGACTTCCTTAGGTATCCACTCAGACCAAAAACATTATAGTTGACTCTCACAAAATTGGAAAAGTACATGTTTACCTAAGACAGACGATGACTATCAATAAAAAAACAACTAGAAATCAGAATCAGTAATGGCCTAAACCTTCCCATGGTAAATTTTGCAACATGTACATTTTCGCGGCCTTTGAAAATTTGAAATTTGTAGCTTACGCCAAGCAAGAGATATATAGCCATGACGAGTTTTAAAGAAATGCCTCCCCCTCGTGTTTTTTAGGTTTAAAAATATACCCATGCACCCCTCTAGGGTAAGGCCCACCTGCATGTAAAATTTCAGCTTCCTAAGTCTTCTAGTTTTCGAGATATTTTTCGGTGGACATCGGACATCGGACATCGGAACTGGCTATTATTATATTACGAGATGGTTTTAATAACATATTAAGTTAGTATAGATATGTAGATAACATCTACATATCTATAATAACTTGATATGCTATTAAAACCATTTAATATTTTTTCTTCTATATGTATGGCCCATTGTAACACCATATTTTTGTTTATATATTTATTTGCTTATATGTATTAAATTGAAAGTAGTTATAGTTTAATATGTTTTTACAGCTGTTATAAATTCATTTTTGTTTATTTTTCTTAAATCTTAAATTTTTCCCAATAATTATCAATTTTTCTTATTGCTAGTTCTACAGGAATGTTTGTATATAGGGATTACGATATCTAAAGAAAAAATACATGATTTTTTGTAAGTTTAAATTTTTTTAAATAATTTATATTCATGAATCTTTAAACTGCATGTTTGTTTTTATTTGTTATTTGTGTTAAAATTTCAGATAAATACTTTGATAATTTATATCATATATGTTTCAATAATTGGTCCTAATGAGTTTTTAGGTTTATGTAATTTTGATAATCCATAAATTTTAGGGATTAGTCCGTTATGGGAAATTATTTTTTTATAAGTGTAATTATCTGTATAATCATATTAAAGCCATGTTTGTAACGTTTTATTATTATTAGTTTGTATTGAATTTGTTGGATCTTTTTTTCTTTATTATACGAGGTGTGTCTAAAAAGTTCGGTGAATGCTCCGATATCTCAACAGAAACTAGTCAGACGTGCGCGCGCATTGTTATGCATATATTCCGTGTTGTGTTTAGCAGCGCCATGTAGTGGAAAGTGCAGCTGGCACCCAACGTTACCAGATGTTGGTGGTCTAACGTGGTCAGCGTGAGTCGTACTGTCACAGTGCAATGGAGCAACGCGTTAACATAAAGTTCTGCTACACATTAGGGAAAACAACGAAGGAGACACATGAAATGTTAGTGCAAGTGTACGGGGGGGGACAGAAGCTGTGAGTAAAAAATGTTTTTACGAGTGGTTTAAACGCTTTCGTGGCGGGAAAGAAACGACTGAGAATGAGCCACGTTTGAGTCGGCCGTCGACAAGCAGAAGCCCAGATATGATTGAGAGAGTGCGACACATGCTAGCACAAGATCGCCGACTGACGCTACGATTGATGGCAGAGGAATTGGGCATTAGCAAAGACACTGTGCACACAATCGTCCGTGAAGATTTGGGTAAGCGTAAGATCTGTTACCGTTTTGCCACACAAGCCGATAGACGACCAGAAAGAAAAACGGATGGAAACCAGTGGAGATTTCATTACCATGTGTGACCAGAATCCGTCTTTTCTGCAAACAATCATCACAGGCGATGAGACGTGGTGCTATTAGTATATGATCCGGAATCCAAACGGCAATCAATGGAATGGTGTTCGAAGAATTCTCCGCGACCGAAAAAGAGTCGCTTTCAGAAGTCCAACGTCAAGACAATGTTAATCGCCTTTTTCGACAAAGATGGCATCATCCATCGTGAATTCCTCCATGATGGTCAAACTGTAAACGCCGCATTCTATGAGGAAGTTTTGAAACGGTTGTTCGTACGCATTCGGCGTGTTCGGCCTGAGTTGCACAGGACTGGACAGTGGAAGTTGCTGCACGACAACGCGCCTGCACATTGTGCGGTTCGAGTGCGGCAATTCTTAGCTCAGCATGGCGTTACTGTTCTCGTCCACATCCACCGTACTCCCCTGATCTGGCACCTGCGGACTACTTTCTGTTTCCCCGTCCCAAGACGGTCATGAAAGGTGCGCGTTTTGAGGACGTGTTGGCCATCCAAGAACGTGTGACAGCGATCCTGCTATCGATTCCTAAAGACGACTTTGCTGCCAGTTTCCAGAAACTTTATGAACGTTGTCAAAAGTGTGTTGTGTTGCAAGGCGATTATCTTGAAGGCCAATAAAGATTATTTGTTTATATCTTTTGTTTTCTTTGTTTTTTATTAACATTCACCGAACTTTTTAGACACACCTCGTATGTTCCTTCGTTGTTAAGTAATTCTTCCATTTTTATGTTATAATCGTTTTTACTAATAATTACTGTTTTTTTGGTTTTTATCAGCTTTTGTTATTATGTACTATTTTTGTGCTTTTTTATGTTTTATCTTTGTTAATTTCACTTATGAATTGATCATTTTTATTTGTTTCTGTAGCTTTTAGTAGATTATGCTTATGTTTATAATTTGGTAATGTGTTGTTTACTGTTAATCTTATCTTATTTTGGGTATCTTCTTGTTTCATGTTCACTTTTATCTTTTGGATCATAAATGTTAAAATTAAGACCCAAATCTAAAACTTCTTGTATTGCTTTAGATATTTGTAATTTACTTAAGTTTTCTGTTCAATTTGTATTTTGCAGGTTTTCTTAAGTTTAAAAGTTAATGTTTTGATTGTTTTTCTCTTTTAATTTGAAAATATGTTTGATAAATAATTGTAGTTAAAAAATACAAACAGTTTTTCCATATACTATATATATTTTTTCCATGTAAATCTATGATTAGTAATGAAATTGTTTTATTAATAAAGTTTTGACAAACGTTTACAAATTTTTGATTGTTATTAAAATTATGAAATAAATAAAGATTATTAAAAGTTTCACAGTTTTATTAAAATATACCTGACAATATTGTTTCGACAGCTATGCTGTCATTATCAAAGGTAATATAATTATAAACAAACACGTCGCTAAGGTAGATACAAAATAGGTAACTAGATAAAATAATAATAATAATAATAATAAAAATTAATAATAAAAAAAAAATTAAACATCTAATACTTCCAGTAACGGAGAATTACTGAGCTCAAGTTGTTCATTCATTAAAGGTACCCTGAGTTTGTGTTTGTATATCTCAAAGGCTTCTAAAATGTCTAATTTGCGTTTGTTATTACAAAAATGTAGGAATTTAATATTATTTTGAGGAGTCATTGTGTGATTTTGTTCTAAAAGGTGTTTGGCGTAATTCGATTTTTCAGGATGTTTATTTTTGTAATGACGTACGTGTTCTTTATATCTTATGTCAAAATTTCGAAGTGTTTGTCCAATATATACCGAACTACAAAAAGAACAATTTAAACGGTAAATGCCCGATTTCATGATATCATGTGTTCTGTCTTTAGCATTAAATAAAAATGAAAAAGTGTTAGTGTTGGTTTTAAATGTTATTTTATAATTGTTGGTTTTTCTTAGTATATGTGCAATTTTTTCTGATATTTTGCCAAAATATGGTATAGATATGTAATTTGTGTCTTCTGTTTGATTGTCAATGGGATATATTCTTTTGATAGCTAACCTATAATCTTTTTGTTTAATTAAAGTGTCAATCATGTTCGGATTATAATGATTTGCATGTGCTAGTTGTTTAATGGTTGATATCTCTTTGCTAAAATCTGATTTTGTTAATGGAATAGTTAAAGCTCTGTGTACTAATGATCTGTATGCTGCTATTTTATGTGTATTGTGGTGACAAGATTCATTTGGTATTGTTATGTCTGTTTGTGTTGGTTTTCTGTATATGGAAAATTCAAAAAGATTGTCTGCGTTAATCTTGATATTTAAGTCTAGAAAGTTTATAGCCCTGTTTTGTTCTGTTTCTAGTGTAAATTTTATATTAGGATGGATATTGTTTATAAGAATTAAAAATTCATTGATAACCTCAAAAGAACTGTCAAAACAAGCTAAAATGTCATCAACATAACGAAACCAGAAGATAATGTGTTTAGAGAGGTTTAATTCAAATATTCGATCTTCAAACTTGTCCATAAATATGTTAGCTAATAGAGGACTTAGAGAATTACCCATAGGTAAACCATCCTTTTGTAAATAAATTATGTTATTAAAAGTGAAATAATTTTGACTTATACAAAGGTCAAATAATTGAATTAACTCTAACCTTTTAACTAATTCTATATTACTATTGATCAAGAAACTATCTAATAGAGGAATACATTCTTGTGGGGGTATTCTGGAGAACATGTTGCAAATATCAAAACTAACAAGTTTTGAATGTGGTGGAAGATGTATGTTTTGCAGCTTATCTACTAATTCTAATGAATTTCTAACAGAGTATTTCGATTTGTAACCTATCGTGTTAATAATCTGGTTCAGTTTTTTGGATAAAATGTGATTAGGTGCATTGATGTATGATACAACTGGTCTTATTGGCATATTCTGTTTGTGGGTCTTCACTAATCCATACAGTTTAGGAATTTGTGGGTTTTTATTAATGATTTGTTGCTTTTCTAATTCTGAAAAGCAGATATTGCAGTTTTCTAAACCTTGTTTTATTTCTTTTTGGAATTTTGTGGTTGGGTTTTTGTTTAACGTTTCAAAATTTTCTTTATTAATAAATTCATTAACTTTTTGTATGTAAATATCTTTAGAAAGAATTACCAAAGTGCTACCCTTATCTGCTTTAACAGAAATTAGATTGTTCTCTGTGATTTTCTGTTTTATAGATTGAAGAAGTGATATGTTAGATGTGTTGTACATTTTGTCCTGTTTCAAAGACATCTCTTTTAACAAATTCGAAATTTGGAATTTTGCATAGTTATTATGATCTTTCTTAAGTATAGTTTCGCATTCAACGGCCAAAATTTCTTTAATTTTGTTGGTAAATTTTGGAAAAGGACAAAATTTGAAACCTTTGTTAAGAAATCGTGTTTCTCTGTCATTGAATGTTATATTCGACAAGTTTATGAAACGAGGATAAAAGTTTGCAGTGTTCTGACAATTATGGTTATTTTGTAGTGTACGTTTTTGTTGTACAAGTCGATGAAGTTTATTTTTCTGTGTGGTGTATTTTTTGAATTTTTTTTTTTTTTATTATTAATTTTTATTATTATTATTATTATTATTTTATCTAGTTACCTATTTTGTATCTACCTTAGCGACGTGTTTGTTTATAATTATATTACCTTTGATAATGACAGCATAGCTGTCGAAACAATATTGTCAGGTATATTTTAATAAAACTGTGAAACTTTTAATAATCTTTATTTATTTCATGATTATGGAGTTCCACAAAATAAGGCTGGAAACAATAAACAAGGTTATTAAAATTTTTCAAGTTTTTCTATTCTCAACGTGTTCGGTACCACTGTTCGAGTATAACGGACTAAAAAGTTGTTAAAATTATAGTATTAGCTACATATCGCATTACGCGTGCCTTGTCGTGATAAATATTACTCATTACTGCCATTTATGGCATTCTATTTCTAAATTTCTAAATGGCTCATCTAGATAAGCCATCTCATAATTTCCTGTCGAGGCTTTTGATGGTTGATTACTTTTCAGTTTTAAAGAGTCACTTATAGCTTACACTCCTGACAAAATATTTATGAGATGGATGATATGAGCATCAGTACATTATTTACATCAGTACAGTTATTTATATAAAACCTAGCTCGTCTTTGTCGAGCCTTTATTTCCGACTTATTTATATTGCAGATTTGAAATACATTATTTTTTATCCACAATCAATACTTCGACATGGGCAGTAAAGATTGCACTAAGAGTAGCTACAAGCATGAAATAATAAATCACTATAAATTCCTGAAGCTTTTCTATCGCAGCTCAGAAAATGCACAATTCAAATTCCTAACGATTCCATAACAAATAAAAATTTTCTCAACGCACGGCATAGCTTGTTGACATCTAATTTGTTCCAGCATAAACTACATCTACTATACATATAATAATATGAACAATTTAATGATTGATAGTGTCGATGCGATTGCTTGTCATAAAATAAGAAAATAACAAGCCACGATTTTCCTGAACATCCATAATTCATATTTTAAATCTTTCGAACTTCTTAAACCGTCACCAATTAAAAGGGATTTTAATAAACCCGGCGGCTATGTAGTATAAAATATTCTACGAGAATTTTTGATTTTCAAATATTTCATTTAAATTTTAATGTCAGTTTCACAAAATAAAATAAAGGAATTTGTAAAAAGAGTAAAAGAATAATATTGGTGTTGTCTGGTTTCCTTTATCCCTAGTATTCTTTTATTAAAATGCTTATTTGTCGTTTCGGAAGAAATAAAAATACTTTTATGGATTCTAACTTGTATTTTATTTTGTATTTTAGGTGAATTTTTATAGGCCATCAGTGGCATCAGTTATCTACCTAAGAATGAGATAGTCAAAATGTAAAGATTTTAGGATCCATCTTGTCGGATTTGGATTTGGCGGAAAAATAAGGTAAGAAATGGAAATCATAAGCAGATAACATATAAATTGAATCTAAAAACTCTCTGCCAATATGCGATTTAAACAATCTTAGAACGTCTAAATAGTAATGACAGTGTATTAAAAACATAAATGCATGGTCTTAATACGTAGACAATGCTCTGCATTTAGTCTCATGGACATATACCGGTACGCTTCTTGACTAATCTATATAAACAACACATCATTGGCGTTTTTATAGCATGACATGGTGGCGACGACACGCCTAACCGAAATGTTGCGCGTCTGGCTAAGATATGTGAGTAAGGGGATGAAAGTTCTACAAATTTATTATTACATTGATTAACTACTCTGGATTTTCTTCAAAAACCCTCTTACTCACCCCCTTAACTAACCCCCAGCCCAGTAACTCCAAGTCCAAATCAACCCATAATTATATCTTCCATAGAAAAGAAGAGGAGATGAGGGCATGTGAGGCACACAAACAAGATGAACTAGAAAAATTAAGCCTCAACGATAGGATTTCAAGCAGACAGACTTCTCAAGCATGAACAAAGGAATATTAAGCTTGAGGCAAAACAAATTAATATGGACAAAGTAAATCAGGCAACTCGTGAACAGATTGACTTAAATACATTAGGTTTTAAACCACGTATGACAGTTTTTGTACCAGTATTTTGATTCTGCTAATGAAATTCTGGATGAACTGCTCACCCAGCTAGATGAGCTAAAGGACGAGGAAGCAACTGTTAAATATAAGTTTGATCCATGGGGAAAAGCTTTGTCCAGTAAGTGATTGATGCTATTCCGAGTATTAGAATATAACTTAAGACTAAAGAGAAAGTATAATGTTAGATGGTCGTCCTGCCCAGTTAGAAACCATGTAAGACTGTTAAGATGTTTTAAGTGCCAAAAATCTGAACACCTTGGAAATGGTTGTGGAAGTGAAGCAGCATGCAAACAGTGTGCAGGTAACCACAAACCAAGAAATTGTAACAGTCAAGCACTAATAAAAGAAGCAATTTACAGCAATAGGCAAATAGACATAGCATGTATTCAGGAACCACACTCAATGGTGAGGAACGATAAGATTTGCGTTCCTGATTTAAGTACAAAACAATGTACAATAAAGAACATATGCCCTAGTCTGTCATGATAATATTTAATCCTGAAATGGAAGTACATACTTTATGTTCAACGAATTATCAAACAATTACGTAACAAAATTCTAGGTAAGCAGTGTCAACTTGACTGCAATCGTTATAAATATCTGTTATAAATTGTATATAATGGAGGATTTTAAAAGTAAATGCCTAATTTGGAATTCTAAACATTCTAAACAGGAAAATAAATGGGAGTTTGCATTTGAAAATTGCTTGATTGCACATACTTACAGTTAGCGTACACTTTTCCAACAGTAAATGGGGAAGAGAATACAGATCTGACGGTTGTAAGCACTTACAAAATAAAGTTTGCTTACGAAATAAAGTTGCAAAATGAAAAGTCCATAATATCATATGTGTACATGCTTGTGAGATATTAAATATAATTTCCCTCTTTGAGGTTTTTAAGTAGGTAGAAGTTAACATACTGCCTGTGAATTTAGTTAAAGTTTGGTTTTACGTAGGTGAACTTTTACTACATGGCAAAAACATTTGGATTGGGATTTAACCACCGCGTTTTAAGGTATCCTTCTAAAGTAAGATTTATTTTATTAGATCGATTTGTGTTGATTGTTGCTTTTGTAGGAAAACCATACCTAAAACACTGGAGGCAATTTGTACCTCCCCGCACCTCTGTTTTTGAACCCGAAACCATCTATTTTGGTATGCCTTAATTTATAGCGATAAACTTTTAATTGATTGCAGAATTCTCTTTTAGGCTTATCCTCACTCTACGTATTCCTCTGCAACTTTGGGGTTTTATGTACTACCCCGTTAAAAAGCATTGCCACAGCAATCTAAAATAAAAGGCGTTCTTAACAAGCCCAAGACGCTACTATCAAGATGGTAAACTGCAACCTTCCATACACAGACTACTGTTAATATTTTTTAGTCTTTATAAAAACTTTTCAAAGACTTTTAAAATATACAATTTTAACAAAACTTTTTTATCGCTTTTGACTTGGGTACAATTGTACGTTTACATAGTGTTGGAAAATGCTCGAGCATTTATTTTTGGAGAATATTCCCGGAGCACAAACGAGAAAAAACGAGAATAAACCCACAAAAGTGAGCATGACTGGAGAATAATTATACCTTTAACTTGCAAAGATATACCCAAAATAAGGATAATTTCAAAAGTTCTTGAAATTTCTCAAAATGCTGAAAGTGCTCGAATGTTCTCCAATTTCACTATTAAGTTAATAACGTGTTGCCATGGTGACCAATTCTAATATTTTTTCCACCTATCAAAATGAGATAAAGCTATCTTTTTTCTTGTTGATTTTAATTAGAACTTTAGTTAGAGACACCTTTAATCATGGCATGTGAATTAAATACGTCCCATTATATTTAGATTAGAAGCTCAAGTATGCACCTTTACGTCTACCGGACACAACGCTGACCGCGGACGCTTCGCCGACCGCAGACACACGCCGACGCTTAAAATAAATTTTGCTACTGAACACTTTGCTGACTGTGAATAATACGCTGACCGCGCAAAGTGTCCACCGCTTGCGGTCGGAGTAGTGTCCAATGTCGGCAAAGTGTCCAAAACCGCCAGCAAGTGTCCAGTACTCAGCCACCGCATGCACAAGTAATATATTGTCAAGACTTTACAAACATATGTCACTATTTTTATAAACAAGAATTTTAATAAAAAATTTAAATAAAATGTTTATATATAACTAGAACAAAAAAAAAGAAGTGCTTCCGGGCGGTAACCCAAATTTCTTCTCAATGATGTTTTCAGAAGCATAAATTGTGCAAACTATGCTTATAAAACTGCCTGTCTTTTGAACACCCGACGCCGACAGCAGCTGCGAGTAACACGTGTACATTTTGTGTGGGCATGTTTAGTGTTGCGCACGGTTTAAGATCGTTTTAGCTTCGGTTTTACTCTCGATTTCTAATGTTTTCGTTTATGCTCGTTTATGACGTTTGTGCTGTATTGTTCTGAAAGTTCTCGAGAATTATTGGGAAAACGTTCGCGAACGTGCTTGATTATGGATCCAGCTGCTGTAAGTAGCACGTGTACATTTTGCGTGGACATGCGGTTCAAGATCGTTTAGTTTCGGTTTTATTATCGATTTTTATGTTCTTGCTTATACTCGTTTGTGCTGTATTATTCTGAAAGTTTTCGAGAATTATTATGAGAACGTTCGCGAACGTGCTTGATTATGCTCTCCATGAGAACGTTCTTTTGATACGGTTTTATCATGCGCGAATGTTCGCGAACGTTCTCACCAGAATTTTCAGAATGTTCTTTCATTTACAACACTACGTTTACATAGTTGCTAGATTCAATTTAAAGCTAACTTTTCTGCAAAAATCGTATTGGTATAAAATTGGTTTGATTGATCGATACTGTTTTTTTCGATACTAATTTATTCGATTTCAATTTAATTGACTGGACAATTTAAAAAATTTATTTTAAAAATATAGGAAGTTATATTTGTGAAATATTCGCATTCTAATTTTGCATGAACTATTATAATTTTAACTTGACCCTTTGATATAATGTATTGAATATATTTTACCTTTTGATTGCTTGATTTTGTTGTTTCTTGTTTTATTACTTATTTATTACTTTGTTACTGGTTAAATAAATTTTTTTCTGTTTTATTTGTAACCTGTGTTTTTTGTTTCTATTTTTGCTTATGCTTTGTCTGTTATTTTGTAGCCGATGTTTGCCGGGCCCAAAAATTAGCAATAGTTTTATGTTTTGTTTTACAAATGTAAATATAACACCATATTAGCCGGTCAGGAAATTCCCCTTATAGTATTTGCCAAAGTTTGTACTTGCTTTTACAGTTAAGTTATTCCCTTCTGTTTATTAGAAATGACTAAAGGCAGCTATTTATTAATACTTTTCGAATCTACATTTTTGTATGAAATGTCCCTGAAAAAGTAAAATAAAAACTTCATTATATTAGACGCTATATCCAAGAAATTTATGGAGTGTTATATACTTTTGTGTAGAAGCATGAAACCTAAATTCCATTTTGTAAGGTTTACAGTGCTATTACTTGTATCTGAAACTCTATAAACTGCTGTAATCTTAAATGATATAAACTATAACAAAGAGTAACCACGCACAGGTAGCGGTTAAGCTAAAATTGTTTTATTTGTAGGCATACAGGAAAAATAAGATTAACCCCAAAAATATTTTTTATATTCGGATTCAAGTTATGGTTTAAATAACAAAATGTTTTTATACTAGATAAAGAAAAATCAAATTTTGTAATTTATAGCAGATACCATTATTAGGCTAATGTCAAAGATGAATATTAACCATTTACAGGATAAATTACCTAATTTATTAAAGATAATACCAAACTGTCAATAATTAGAAAATCCAATTATAATGCAAGTCTTACAGCGCACGAGTTTACTGCAAAAGTCGATTTCGAAAACCCTTTACTGTAAATCACAATTACTGCGATTATACAACTCATAATAAAATTAGCCAATAGTAGTTGCGAATTATCCTAGTTACCACATATAGATAAGTGAATATACGCTTCACGACGTTGTATAATCGTTTCGGTATTTCCAAGCCTGCAACACTATTGGTTCAAGCAATCGTTGTCAGAGTAACAATTATTTTGAAGTCATCGACATACCTGTGCATGCAATAAATTAAATTAATCTGTCAAAAAAGCATCGCTTCGTTTTGTTAGCTTTGTATTTATTTGTTATATAATCGTATCGAATACCACTAGAGCAACCGAAAATAATCTTATACCTACCTCGCGACACGACGTATTCCTTAAAACACCACTCCAGCTACGCTGTCGTGGTGTTTCGCAGAATACGTCTCGTCGCTCGGTAGGTATAATCGATTATTTTCGTTTGCTCTCGTGGTATTAAAACTGATTATTTCATTCTACTTCGTTTTTGACCAATCGCAAGGCTTTATTTTTTGGATTACAGCGATAATTCGATAATTTTTTATTGTCCTTTTCGACTGTTTTTATCTTCGTGACAACGCTGAAAACTAGTGTCACATGTGTCCCATTTTTTACTTTCATGTCAAATACTAATCTTTATGTTAATAAGTAGATGCTTAAATAAACAACTGTATCATGAAATAATCTTACCGAATTACATGCTCGTGCTTCTGAAATTATCTGTTGTAATACTCAAGTTGATTAAAACGCAACACTCGTGTCATTTTTTGACAAATTTCCCTCCGTTGCAGGTCGGGAAATTAAAACGTCAAAAAATGACACTCGTGGTTGCTAATCAACGTTCACTCGTGTAATTACAAGTGAAAACTTTTACTCTAAATGACAATTACGGTGAAAACAAACTAGGTTTTTCCTAATACAAAATTACCGGCGAACAAGTCGTACTACGCAGAGAATTATTGCATTTTAAGATTTGCAGTAAAGACTTTCACTGTATTGTCATTCGTAATAAAGGGTTTTCGCTGCAATTGTTATTCGCTGTAAAATTCTTTGCTGTAGTTGACTCGCTATGAAAGCATTTTGCTGTAATTGTCATTCGCAGTAGAAATTTTGTCTGTAATTGCTATTCGCTGTAAAAGCGTCCGCGTTAATATGACTCACGCACTAAAGGGTGATTCGAAAATCTTGCTACGTAGATTCCATTGAACTAATCAAGGTAATCGCAAATGCGTGCAGTTACATACTTATCTGTGTTCTATTTTTATCTGCGACCATCGCGTCGCTAACAAAATAGGTCCAGTTGCATCTTTTTATTTGCTACGATTATATAAACGCATATGCGTTTGTTTGCATTAAAAACCACCTGTTTTACTTCCGCGACTTGACAAAGCGACTTACAGCCGCTTGACAAAAATCGCAAGTGTGCGCCTGTACTATTACTTTACCTATACCTGTACTATTATTATTAAAGATTTATTTTACCCTTTTTAAATTTCCACGAATTCATTTTAATATTCGAGGACAAAGAATGAAGGTTTGTAAATAAAAATGTAGGTTAAATTATTTTAATAGAAAACGAAATTGTTCCAAAAATTATTTCACCCTTTTTAAATTTCCTTGAATTTATTTTCGAAGACAATGAATAAAGGTTTGTAAATAAAAATGTAGGTTAAATTCTTTTAATAGAAAAAAATTGTCCCAAGAATTATTTCACCTTTTTAGAATTTCCACAAATTCATTTTATTATTCAAGGACAAAGAATGAAAATTTGTAAATAAAAGTGTAGGTTAAGTTCTTTTAATAGAAAAATTGTTTCAAAAATTTATTTCACCCTTTTTAAGTTTCCACGAATTCATTTTATATCCGAGGACAATGAATGAAGGTTTGTAAATAAAAATGTAGGTTAAATTCTTTTAATAGAAACAGAAATTGTTTCAAAAATTATTTCCCCTTTTTAAAATTTCCACGAATTCATTCTATTATTCAAGGACAAAGAATGAAGGCTTGTAAATAAAAATGTAGGTTAAATTATTTCAATAAAAAAACAAATTGTTCCAAGAATTATTTCCCATTTTTAAAATTTTCAGGAATTTATTTTAACATTCGAGGACAATAAATGAGAGTTTGTAAAAATACAAATGTAGGCTTTTTGGTTATAGATCATACTTGCAAATTTTGTAGAAGGCAGATTAGAAAATCTTTGTTCGAGAGCATAAATGAGGACACATAAAAAATATTCGATATCTTATATAGCTTATATTTTTAGGGATCCAATATTCGCATACAACAGCTGTTTTTTTTATTTGCTCCAAAATATTTGGTGTGTTATAATCGAGGGGTCTTATTTTAGAGTAAATACGCTATTTTTATACGTTGCTTCAAATAAAAAACTCATTCATAAAAAAAACAAAAAGACGAAATGACTTCAGCTCCCGTTACATATACCGCCAGGTTTTAACTTTTTGTCAATACATTGTTCATGAATAATCTGGCGCTCCAAAAGTGAAGAATAATTCAAACACATATTGCCCTTATATCTTTGAAATAGTTATCGAGATAGCAATAAGTTATTTATGCTGATGACAGCCATGACTGCTAGCTGCATGAAGGAGAACAAATCGTTTTGTAACGCAGTTTAATTAATTAAGATTCAAAAGACACGGGCCTTAATTTTAGGTACCTATGTTACTGTTCAGTACATCCAATCTAAAGAAGTAAGATATGGCACTCCAAGAAGAAGACTATGCATGATTTATTTGTACCTTCATATCTGCGTGGTGTCCCACAATTGTATTAACTATCACTAGCTCTGCTATTCTCTTATCTCTGTTCCGAGTCAGGACATGATCAAGAAACAGCACAAGGCGAAGACCTACTAGTCAGACACACATAACTACCTACATTCAAGAGGCCCTGTTGGAACTAATACTGCTATCAGCACATAAAGAGGGATAGCCATCTTAAGTGGGAACACTTCCAATCTTTTTTCAATGATCTACTTACCACTACTTACCACGTTAATAGTGATGTACGAAAGAAATAATTGACTTACCTACAACAAAAAAAGAAAGTTAGTTACTAAGTTAATTACTATAAACATAATTAACACACTTTCATATAGAATATATTAACATAAATAGACGTATTGCGACAGATAATTAAATTATTCGAACATTCTCTTACAAACCATAAGAAGCGCTTTTAACTAGTATCACAATTAAAAATAAATTTGTCAAGTCTGCACGTGTACAGTATGAAACTCGAAGACGTCTGCAAGCCTGCTGCTAAAAATAGACAATCTGTATCTGATATGAACAATTGCATCTCGTATGGTACGCCGCCACGAATAGATCATGGCCACTGCCCACGGGCATTTTCGTTACTTAAGTTGCCACGTGTCTACGAAATTGCTTATGTCAGCATAGATTAAATATAGAAATCATATCTAAACAAGGCTCACCTATTTACCAGTTCAATTCTTGGATAAGAATCTTTAATATCTGATTTGTGTTTAGGAAGGGGAGCTCTCTAGTGTTTTGTGTATTTTATGGGTGATTATGCTGATCTTTCAGACACTCTTACACGACCATGGATCTTTTCAAGTAATTTTCTGAAAGGAGCTTATGACAGGTGCTCTTTCTGGTTGAATCCAATTGAATACAATGCAGGCTCCTACTTCGTAGTTCGTCGCTATTTTTTTGCTTAATTTTGCCATGCTTGGACCTACATAATCACAAAAGGTGCTTAACGCAAAAATGTCCTACACATACCTGATCCTTAGTGCAATATCTCAAGACAATAATATTTTGAAAAATGGAAGAATAACATAAAACGGAGTTGTACACACCGCAAATTATCTGCAAAATAGGTTACCAACTACGAGACATGGAAGAAGAAATATGGTTCAAACAAAAACCAAAGTTATGTAAGCGTATTTGGAAGCGACTGTTACACTTATTTGCCAACGGAAGTAAAAGTATCTAAGGAGACATTTAATTTACATTTGCAGATTTATCAGGAGATATGCTAGAAATATGGAAGAGAGAAAAATTAACACAGAAATAGTAAAAAAGGTTGTAGTAATAATGACAAAGAGGTAAAAACAAACATATTTAGAAACAAACATAAAGTGGTGCAAGTATTTTTTTTAAACACTTATACTTCGACCAGTAATCTAGTGATAGGGGAAAAGTAAATCTACAGATAATGCAAGATTCATTAGGTGATGAAACTTCTACTTAAAAGCTGAGGTATAAGAAAATATGAATCACCGCCCTTTTCCGAGAGAAATCGGTGTAACTCATTAAAGACAGAATCTAACCTAACATCTAACTTAACATCCAACTTAATCTGTAACCCAATCTCGAACATAAACTTCAACCTTCCTTCCAACCTAATCTCTTTTACTAACCTTTGACCTTCCCTCTAACCTAACCTATAACCTAATCTCTAACTTTGCTTTCAGTTTAACCTTTAACCTAGCCGCCAATCTATTCTCTAACTTAATTTCTACCCTAACCTCGAACCCAACTTATAACCTAACATTTAACCTAATTTAACTTCTATCACAACTTCTTACCTAGTCTTGCCTTTAACCTAGCCTCCATCATATCTTCCAACCTAGTCTCCAGACTAAGCTCTAACATGATCTCTAACTTAAGCTCTCATCTAACCTCCAATCTAATCTTTAACCTTATCTCTACACTAACTTGTAACCAAACTTATAATTTAACATTATAACGGAAGCCGGACCGGCTAGCACACGGTGTTAATAACTAGTGCCGCTATATCAAAATTTATAAAACAAAACATGAACTTGAAACTGTAGCTAATTTTTGGGTACGACAAACGTCCACTACAAAATAACAGCCGCCGTTTGAACTCAGCATCAACTAAAATAGAAATGAAGGATATAGGTTACAAAAGAACGAAACGAAGAAGAAAATCGGAAAATCAAAAGTTACATCAATCTAATACATTGTACCCAAACAAACAAGTCAAGATTGTAATAGTTGTTGTTGTAAATCAAATTTGCAAATTTTACACATAGATCTCCCTTTAACAGATCAATATAAACAATAATCAAACAATTTTTAAATCAACTAAAATCAATCAGAATCAATCAGTACCAATCGAGCACACCTATTTTAGAGTTTAGACAAACTGAAAATTATCCAAATATCTGAGGTAGTTGCACGTATAATTTCTGCAGAAAAAGTAGCTTTAAGTTAAATCTTGTATGAACATAATAATAATAAATCTAGTACGCCTGTTTTAGATGCTGTTGCAATGGTTTTCAAGTAGTAGGAGTGGTTTTCAAAGTTTCAGAGAAAGATCTAGAGTAAGAGTAACGAAGAAAGTTTTAGGTTATCACCATAAACTAAAGCATTCTGAAATATATATAGTATAATATTAATTTATTCTAACTAACATTGCAAAACTATGGAAGTAAATACATACTTGTGCGTGGTACAGGGCGGTGTTATTCTTAACGACAACCATAGATCGATGCTTGTGTGTTTTTTGAGACCGACTGCGTAACGTGCCTATCTGCACGGCGAAGTGTACTGAGGCTTTATATCGACAAGGAAAGTTCTCTCATTGGTTCCGGTTCTAGAGTAATCATCGGAGTTGTAGCACAAAATAGATGTGCCAATTGCTCCTTGTGTTTTAGGTATGGTATTCTTACAAAAGCAAGGACTTAATATAAATAAATTTTAGTTTAGAAGGATACCTTGAAACGCAGACCTACGTGAAACCAAGCTTTAACTAAATTTGAAGGAAATATTTAAATTCCCACCCACTTAAAAACCACAAAACGGCCTGTGCATTGAGAGATGTAAACTTAATGAAACAATGAGGAAGTTTCAGATACGTAACGAGTAACTGAAGTTTCATCAGTCATAAGGGATTTCTACTGGAGGGTGCACTACTCTCATGAAGTAGCTCAAGAAAAAGTTATCTGGGATAGCTACATCAATACAAAAGACACATTCAAAAAATTAGTCCATCTAATGATCTATGCTGATGGATATAATCTTAAGAACCAAAAATGTGCTTTACAAGTGTATATTTCTTTTCAAGGAGCTACCACCAGCATGAGTTTACTAATACCTACAAATTAAGCCATATCTTAATTAATGAAAAAAATAAATGCCAGACAACCACTATGTAATTAATTGATATATGTTACATTAGAAGTTGGTACTGAATTCACAATAGCTTGGTAGTTCAGTGAGTATAGAGCTTGGCTACCAATCTCGAGGTCATGATATTGGTCGTATTTGATAATAGTATCATCGAGTTATTTTTAAAAATATGTTCAAGCTTCCAGGTCGGCTTAACTGTGAAAATGAGTACTTCATGCTATAACAAGCAGCCAGTACGTAAAGCTACTCAGCCATATTGCCCGCGAATATCATATGGCTTTGACTAATAGCACCATATATAACTCTTGCTTGGAAGAAGCCAAAATCACAGATTACTGAGTTTTAGTGTTAGAGGTAGACAGGAATACGACTGATGTTCCCAAGCTCATAAATCATGACGTCACGAGTGCTGTTATAATAGTTTGACTTATATGCTTGCACTGCAATATTAACCTTCTGTCAACCATTTGCGTTAAGGTCCGTTACCTTAGAGAAGGTGACAGGTACCTCATCAATTCCAATGTTATTATTATGGGAGCGCGATGACGAGCTGTACTATTCTCTAAGCAAACGGAGTTTAACACTCTTCTATAAGAACGATGACGACATTCGACTGAGATGTTAATGTTACTAATTACAATGGCGTAGGACGCGCAGAGTTGTTTCTGTTAGGGGAAACATTATTGTCAACGTATGTAGATAACTATGTGGCTGGTTGCACTAAAAATAACTGTTTCCACGTAGTTCCTCAAGAGATTGCAGCTAGAGTATCTTTAGTAATGTGTTTGAGTGTGGTTCAAGAATGTTGTTCACTGGTCGAACATCATCGAATTGAATGGAAGGCTATCCTTTCTAACTTAAGTAGATATTAATAGAGAATAAAGTCTCTAAGGCAGAAAACCAATTACGGGTGAGAAATTTAACAATAATTGTAGGCCGTTTTCAAGGTAGATAATAATTGAACAAAATAGTTTTTTATCTGCTCTGATCATCATAAAAACTTGGATGAGAATTAATCCTGAAATAAAAACGTTTTATAAAGACCACCATTTCCTTATGCCAGCTTTAAAATTATCCGATTATATCAGTCTCTGTCTAACCGAGCTCGCCTGCTTAATAAGATTAATTTTTTGATTCAATTTAAAATCTGTGTAACACTGTTTTACGAAAAGTTCGTAAAACCCATTACAAATTTATGTGTTTCTAATACAATATTTATCCAGAAAATATGTATATTCTAACTCATTAAAAGTTTTAATGCTTTTGCAAGCTGGAAACTAAATGCATTAATAAAATGGAACAATTCGGTTAACGCGGAGCACTTTAAAAAGCTTTTCTGATCACAGACTTGGTATGGGGCGAATTAATGTTGCAAGATTCTGAGTAATTCCAGTTGTATCACATTAGACGAGCCATTAGATACTCTAGGTTGATTTTTTAATACGAGAGAGAAGGAGATGTATGTTCAGCTTATGTTTATGAAACTTTAATACATACACAATCAGTTTTTTCAGATAGTACCCATAAATTATGATTTTAAAAAGACATTAAGATACAAAGAAGTTTAACAAGTTTAGCGCCATAGCTGCGTTCATATTTTAGTTCGTAAGTGGGATTTTTCTCCTTAGGATTCCGTCTGCCTGTTGCTACCAGTGGCACTGCAGCCTAGAAGGCTTATTGTACTCACCCTATATAGAAACTTAATCACAACCAGTTTATAATAGTAGCTCCGTTTGTCAATAGATGCAAGTTTCTCGCTGGGTGTGATGAAGTCTTTCAGTTCCAAGAAGGGGAAAATGCGTCGACTTTTCCTACTCGGCGCATCGCGGTTGCATAAAACATACATAGCTGTTTCTGGTTCCTTATTGCAGAGTCTGCAAATGAGGTTTCTATTAAATTTCCCGATCTTACACAGCTGTTCCTTAACGGTAGCATTATCTGTTAGTAAACCCGTAATGATCTTGAGATGCAACCTACTTAACAGAAGAAATCTAGTAGACGCTGCGCTGAGTGCGGGACCAGTCGTTGACATAGCCTCCGACTGCACTTCTTGGTACTCCCAAGGCAGGTTCTGGGTCGGGAAATATCTCGGAGGAGCCCTGCCTGGCTAGTTCGTCGGATTTTTCATTGCTTTCAATTACGCAATGAACTTGGGCGTCAGCAGTTTGACAGTGTTTTGGTCTGCCAGTTCATTGAGTCCTATAAAACATTCTTATACCAGCCTAGAATATAACCTAGAACTCTCGTAAGTGGGATACTTAGGTAAAAAATGACAGGACCTATTAGAAAGGTAAATGAAAACACTTGGCTAAGTTTCAGAAATAGATAAATTTTATTAGCTTAATCCCGATTTCGGTTTTTACACAATTCCACTAGATGAATTAATCATTGATATAGTATATCATGTCAATCTTCCTTGATATGGTTATAACAATTGATAATTGTTCTGGTATATTCTAAACGAATTCAGGTATGTTTGTTAAAAATTCCCTAGCCATTGCCAATTGCACTTTTATTTAATGAAATAATTGCCAATTTCATAAATTGCCATTTTCATTTTTATAAATTTAAGTATACTGTTCAGTCGGTATTCGATTGAAAAAAGTGAAGTCGATTCTATGCTTTCTGATTGTATGCACCTAATGTTTCTGATATTTTCGCACTACATCTTTATTGGATACAAAAGTTCCGCCTTACATTTCCTTCTGGTCATTGCTGCAGATGGAGCAGTACTCCTCTCTTTTTTAACTTAGTCATCTTACTGGATTCAACTCAGCTTAATCTACTGATTGAAAGTGAGATTCTATCGTGAATCATCTAATTATTCTCATATTTTCATGTAATTGCTTGTATTTTAAAGGTCGGTCATTTGTCTTGATAGATTCTGTTTAGTTTATTGAATTATCGCTTAGGGGTCATTCCATGGATAATCAGGGGTGGTTGCTGACAGACCTTAAACAAAAATTCATATTTTGTCCATTAATCAAGTCACGTCTGAAAAGTTGAAAATATATATGCTATTTTATTTTTTAGCTCAGACCGTATTGAAATTATAAAACAAAATCATCGCGCGGCATGACAAAACTGCGTTTGAGCTGCATTTGCGGTTTTTACGATAACTCAAACAATAATAAACATACAAAAGTATAATTGGTCTTATTCTGAAGCTCGAGTTCCAAAGCATATGCTTTGGATTCTCCAAACATGACTTAATTAACGGGAAAAATATGAAATTGCTAATGTTTTCTTTGTATCACTTCTTCAATAAACCGGATTATTAAAATGATGGATTATTATCTGAAAATAATGATTATCAAAAAAAACTTGGAATACCAGAGAGAGGATTTCCAGATTTCCATTTTCTTGATCCCATCACGTCACCGTATTTTAAAATATTTATGACGTAAACAAGCTAATGACTATGCGACATTTTTGAATTATTTTTAATAACGCCGTTGTATTTATAATACAACGATGACTTATATGAATGGAATTATATGATGTCAAGAATAACTGAAAAATACACTTTTTGTGATTGGATGTTTTTAAATTTCGTGGGCATTATTGAAAAAAATCAAAGTTGCATCCTGGCTATTAGCTTACTTACTTCATAAAATTTAAAAAAACTGAAAATGACTGCACAATTTTTCAATAATCTGATTAAAAATCTTTAAAAATATTCATATTATTTCAGGCTTAAAGTAATTAATGTGTTTACCTTGGTAATGTTTCTTAAATTGAGAATACAACAACATTAGTTAGTAAGAAACACCTTTGGTGTATAGAAGTTTTCAAATCTTGTGGTCATTATTAAGGGAGTTGTGGTTGTAGAAAAATATGATGAAAATATAAAAAAATATTGCAGTTGATAGATTTTAATGTACAAAGTTATTTCCTAGAAAATCTTTAATGTTTAGGAAGTTTGTTTATGCATAAATTGCATTTAAAAATAACACACGATCTTATGCAAAATGGCAAGTTGTTGATACCTTTATTATAATAACTTCATAAAAAATGATGAAAAAAACTTAACACCAAAACATTTCACGTAAAACCGTTGTAAGATTGTGCCGTTAAAGTTTCAAATTTGTTAGGAGGATAGTTTTGCCAAAAAATAAATTAATACGAAGAATTTGTAGATTGAACGCTTGATATAGCTCACTCGGTAACAACGTCGCATTGCGAAAAACTACCGGGAAACTTAAATGCTTTATATAGCTCCATATAGAACCAGTGCCGTTGGTAATTTACATCTCGAAAACAAAATCAGTTGTATTAAATAAAAAGATACATAATTCGGGAATTTCTTACTGCTACGTTTTAAATGAATCTGAATAAATGGTGTTTTATACACATATATTTGCAAAGATAACCTCAAAACATGAGTCAACGTCATTTAGTGCATTAATTTGATTTTATCAGAACAACAAACGAAATACTGGTGCCAACTGAAGGTAACGTTGTCACTTTTTCACTACTCTAGAAGCGTATAATTTATTTATATTCTAGAGAGATTTCTTTAATTTTTAGTGTTTACATAGTAATGTTATTTTATATTTACTAATAAAAAAGTAAACTTGAATGAAATTTCTGGTTAGAACAATTGTTTCTTTCGTCAGTTTTTCACGTTCTTAAGTTTGGACTAGACAGTCAAAAGTTAATTTCTGACTTTAAAAAAACTAATAATTAATTAAAAACATATATAAATAATAACTAATTGCTTTTCACATGCATTTTAATAAAACTAGTATCGTTTGAGCCATTATTTGAAGCAAGACTATGTAATTATTTCTATTTGTCAAAATAGCACAGTTCCATAATTTTTGGCTCAGACTATCCCACCACAACTTCCTTAAGAAAAAATTAAATGCGTAGTCCTGAACTTACTTCATAAATATTTTAAGAATGCTATGATGTCATGTAATTTCTTGACAAATCCAATCAGCATGTCAAAACATGTCATTAGCAAAACAATTAAAAACGCGCTTGCAGGCTGGTCGATGCGCCGTGCTACTACTAATTTCTTCAAATAACTCTTCTTCCGTCTCTAAATTAAATCACTACCTTTTTAGGTATAAACTCCATTGGTTGTATAGCTAATTTTCTTGGAGAAGAACAAAGCTTTAATGTAAAAAGTCAAAAAATCGGTTATGTATATTAATTGTGTCAAAGGATTCAGTTGATGATGCCAAAATTGTTTCTAATTCTATTAAGAAATACCTAGCGGTTCTCGATAAGAAACAGGCCTACGAAAACCATGGAAATATAATTAGCTTGTTGTTGTAACCGTAAACGGATGGCTCCGTAACTGAAAGGCAAGAGTGATTGTAAACACAAGATGACATGTAAGGCAAAACCAATTTATGAGATCCCCCGAGAGATGCGCTTGTGAATCAAACAGTAACGAACGCAGATATGCAACAATTAATTAATGCCCGAAGTATTGGTACATATACGACATATGTTTAACTATTTAAACATTTCAAATACCAGAAATATTCTACAAACAAAGACCGTAAAACTTTTTCTTAACGCTACAATTTTCCAGTTTGGATCTAGAATTTCATCTCATGTAGCATTGTACTAGGGTACGATGAGGCCAGTTCTGATAGTTTCACTAGATTTTTTTTACTGGTTTTAAACAAATTAACAATCATAACGTAATACAATTAGTCAATGTTCTATGAGTTAATGTGATGACATTTGACGTGAGGGGTATTTAAGTATATCTTGCATGAATTAATTTTTAATATGTGTTGTATGTAAAGATAAATTTGGGAGCCTTTATTAAACGTTTTGTTTTACTTATTTATGATTGTTTATCTATTTAATTGTTTGTCTGTTACAGGTATTTGTTATTATATTATTTAAGCATTGGTTACCTTTGTTTTTATGATAGTTATAGCAGCGGTTGACGGTAAGTTCATGCGAGATTTAAAGTATTATTTAGTATTTATCAGTCCGCCTGGCTCCGGTGGTATGAATCTGTTAAATGGCCTGTTTTGTTTAACAGTTGGGCTGGTGGCACCTTATACATTATAAACCCCACGACCAGTCATTGCTTCTGGGCTAACTATTTCTTCGTGTAAACATTTCACACCTTACTTAAGTAATTCCGCAGATACTCCAAACAATCTGAACTATGTTTTTGTTATTTTTAGGTTAGACATCGCAAACAAATATAACTACACAAAACACTAGTAATTTTCTAATCCATTTTTGTAAATAAACGGCAGTCCTTAATCAAAGCAGCATGAACAGAATTGGCATGGATATTTCACAATGTTAAACGCAACTTTTCTGGGACTGTCGAATGTGATATTAAATTATTGATTAAACACCATTTTAAAGACTCTGTACCTGCACGTGAACCGAAACATAGTAGGGCAAAATCCGAAGCTATTGCACAGCATGTTTTCGGGCCACGGACTCTTGAAAAAACAGAGGATGCAGATATCAGATCAAATATCAAAAATAACTTTTTCGGATGAAAATCCTGCAAAAAGTCTTTTATCTATGTAGTATTGTATTTATACTGCGTTGGTAAATTCGGAAGAGCAGCAACGTAAGATAGGATTCCATTAGAGCAATCCTCGAGTTTACTGCTAGCTGACGGCAATTTTAAATTTACCAAAACATTCGTGTTACTTAACCATGTCATATTTTTTAACTAGACATTGACGTGAGGGGGAATCCATCCAGCGATGTTATCCCGTTTCATTAGAGTTACACTCCCTTAAGATCACTCGGCCATTTCTTTAGTTTTAATTTTCTTGGTGGGGGATCCTGATGAATGTTGGATGCAAGGTTATTGGGATGGGCTTGCAGCCGTGCAAAGTGGATGTTGCTTCGTTTGGTACGCTCTTCTTCTACCGTTGTGACTTGTAGGTCCGTATGAAGTGTCAGGTTGCTGACATACCACGGAGCATTAGCTAGTAGTCTGATAGTTTTGGATTGTAGGCGTTGAATAATGTTAACATTGGACTTGCAGGAGCAACCCCATAGCTCAATGCCATAGGTCCATATGGGCCTGATTACTGTTTTGTAGAGCAGGATCTTGTTTTCGAGCGAAAGAAACGACTTTTTGCCAAGCGCCCAGTACATTTTCTTGATTCTCAGATCAATCTCTTTACGCCTTTTTAATATATGAGGTTTCCAGGTGAGTCGACGGTCTAAATGAAGACCTAGGTAGCGGGCTTGTGTTGCTTGAGGAATGGGTATGTTGTTCAGAAAGACTGGGGGGGCAGTCGGTGTGATTTAGAGTGAAGGTAACGTGAGTGTTTTTTGCTTCATTGACCTTGATTCTCCATTTAGCAATCCAGGTCTGGAGATGAGTTAGATGGGTTTGTAGGTTAGAGGATGCTATATGAGGATTCTTATTACTGGAAAGGAGGACAGTATCATCTGCGTATGTGCCTAAGTGTGTGTTATTTGTTGTGGGAACATCTGAGGTATATAGTAGATATAGCAGTGGTCCGAGGACACTGCCTTGTGGCACACCTGAGGTGATTGGCCGGAGGTCAGAATATTGTTGGCCATATTTGATTTGGAAGTAGTGGTCATACATACATACATACAGAAGACTTTTGCAAGAAAATCTCCAAACCAACATCAGCCTGAACACCCCTCATGATATAGAGGAAGCTACAGAACACTTCACTACTACTGTTCAATCTGCAACCTGGAAGGCTACGCCCAACTTGTAAATGTAGTACGACAAGATGGAAATATCCCCAATGAAATCCTTGAACTCATCAAGCAAAAGAGGAGGGCAAGATCTAAATGGCACAGGACTCAAAACGCAGCTGATAAAACGATATGTAATAGATTAACTAATGCCTTCAAAAATAAACTTAAACTGCACAAGCAAGAAACCTTTCAACACTACCTAACTTCCCTATCCCGAGCCGACCACAGTATCTGGAAAGTTTCTAAAGCTAATAAAGGCCACAGGCTGTTAATCCACCGTTAAGAAAACCAAATAATGACTGGGCCAAGACAGATCAAGAAAAAGCTGATCTTTTCGCCCAGCACTTTGCCCAAGTCTTCACCCCCTACTTTAATAGCTTTATTAGAGTAGGGTCTTCTGTATGTATGTATGTATGATCGCTACTTCCAAATCAAATATGGGCAACAATATTCTGATCTCCGGCCAATCACCTCAGGTGTGCCACAAGGCAGTGTCCTCGGACTACTGCTATATCTACTATATACCTCAGATGTTCCCACAACAAATAACAATTTACTATGACGTTCACCAATTGTTTTGAGTATAATTACTGCAGTATTCAGAAAACTATTGGATAATTAATAGAATCCCCTTTGTTGGCATCTGTACTTCAACAAATAATGATGTAGAACTTTCTATAATCTGTAGAAGGTAAGGTGTTTCCCCAGTTGTTTATCTGCTTTGCACTTAGTATGCACACAAGTATTCCATCAATATTTGTTTATTTAATAATCTAATTTCAATTCATTTCACCCAGTTCAGTTCTTCTAAGATCTTTCTTTTAAAAGATAGTTTTTTTTATAGTTTTCAGCCTAGAAATAGATAGAACGGAAACCAAAAAAAATCTAGCAATCAAATTTAAAAACTTATTAAGTTAGCTAGCGCAAATATATACAAGAAATTGGTTTTAATAATCAATCAAGCTTTTGTTATTCTTGCTGAAGAATAAAATCGTAAGTGATGGTCCTTAAGTTAAGTTGTTTTAACCTTTATAGCAGGAAAAAATTAAGTTAGTTAGTTTTCAATAATTGAAGAATTAAAGTTCATAATAACAAATCTAATTTCATAAAATAGAAGATTATTTATTTAACTGTATCTTAAGTGTAATTTTATTTAAAGTAAAATAATTTGTAATATATAAGCAATCTAGATTAATCATCGTAATACGCATAGAAAAACCAAAATAGTTCATAGCCAAAGAGTTTCTTAAAACTTTTAAATTAGTAACCTAAGTTTTATCATATATAATTTAACAAGTGGTCTAATTTTTTCCGACAAAATTTGTCATTTCTTCAGTAGCTTTCGCAACGAAACCTACACGAGTCGACGCAGGAGACGAGTGTAATTTTCCAAAAGCAAAAGCTATGAATGTCTTAAACGATAAATTTTGCAAGAAAAAATTAGACCACGAGTTGAATTCGGCTTGAAAATCTATCGAGCAAAATTTTTATTTAGCGTGTGTAGTTAATATTAATTTAATTAAATTTGACATTTCATTTTGACATAAATTTTTTCACTAAGAAAAAACCGCTAGTGGTTTTTTCAGTATAAAACTAATTTCATTGGTCCCAATTTGAAGAATTCTGTAATTTGATTGGTTAAAAATTTTCGAGTTGGATTGTCATTATAAGAGTACATCTGAAGCCTTTTGTAATGTTTTTCATTTGGTTATACTTACTAAAAAAACACCGCAAGTAATACCTTCATTATTTATGATCCGATTTCGATAAACTAAAAACTAGCTGAAATGGTTCTATAAGTACTGCAAAATAAACAGTGATTGATTATTGATTGAGTACACAGGCTAATGCATTAGCTTGAATTAACAGTTGAAGATTTTTAATAGTTTCTCGTAAAAGTATATTTAAGATATTCCAGAAAAAAGCAAAATTAAAGTAGAATTTAGTAACTTGAAAATATATCTAATTCTGAGTTTGATATTACTAGTAGTTTTTTAGATTATTGTAAATGATGTAACAGCCAATGTCAAATAAGCTTCCGCTACATTAAATTCAACATATGTCCGATACAACTTAACGTACGAAAAGGGTTTATTGTAACAGCTGATTCACATAAAAAGAAAGAAGTTATAGATTTAAGCCATGTCACGATCGGCACATAAGAAAATTCGTGCTGCAATTTTCTAAAATAATCTTCTATATATTAAGTAGATTGGACTTCTAGGCGCCACTAAATTTAAAAAAGACTGATAGGTATCGAACAGTAAAAGATTTAGTATCGCTCATCAACCTGTGAATAATGACTTCTGAGTTTAGAAGAGAGTCAGAATCAAATCCATTAGCACTAAATCTAATTCAAGAACAATAGAAGAAACACAAGTTTGATTTATTTATTTTTAACAACTATCGTGTAAAAAATGAAGTACGAGCTAGTAGTTATTGTAATTCAATAATTCAATAATGATTTAGATTTGTTAAGCATTCTTTTGGTACATTTATTTTAAAGAATTTTTTATTCTCACAAATCAAAGTTAATCCTAGTTTTGAATGTTACATTTGACAGGTGCTTTTGGCTCATGTGACTGCTTGCTCCTTTTAGTGGGCAGGAACGATCAGTTACGCTTCAATTCTTATGCATGTCATTCTTATGGCATTGAGACCAAAACGTAAAACACACACCCAATACTGCCCGGTGATCGGCCGGTGCCACTGGTGTGACTTTAATTTATCGTCACGCAGGTCGAGGTCGACTTCGAGATATTTCCACCAATTGCTAACAATCAACATAAACCAAATATAACACATTTGCCAACAATCACAGTCAAGCAACATCTTACGTTGCCAAATGATAACGACAACAACCAGTTAACAGGTACCAGTACTTATAAGTGACATATCACAAACACAGTATTTGGTCTCAATACACTCACTACACTCGACACCGCTAAACCCAATCATTCGCCTAACACCACTATAATGCAACTGCCTGTCTCACTCTCAAGATGCTAAATCTCCATACAGAAAATAACTGTCCCACATTAAAATTGGAAGGAAAAGGGTAAAAAAAGGAAAAGGTTAACTGAATTGTAGGCACATAAAATGTATCTCAGTTGTAACTCTATATACTGATCTTAATAATAATAATAATAATAATAACTACTACAACCCATAACCTAAACCAAGGCCCCAGAAGCTATAAGCTTGTGCGGGAGGGAGGGGGCGATTATTATTATTATGTAGGCCCAATGTGCGGCTGCAGCCGACTTACAGATGGAACAGCGCAAATCCCACATTTGTGTCACAGCTAAGGAAAACTGCAGAAAACCTTAACCGGATCTGCATAATAATACTACTTGTCTATCTCGGCAGCAGTTTCTGTTTCTTAACACGAATAGCTTTTCTTTAATAAACCGTTATTAACGGTTAAATTTATATTAAATAGTTTTCTCGAAGCAATATTAATATACAGTATAGTTACCGAGGATAAAAAGGAAACAAATAATGAAAAAAAGAAGCAAAGATTACTAACTATATTGTCTTTTGTTGCTCATTAATTAACTTAAGAATTAGCTAACCTGAAAGTAAGCAAATATTGAAATTAAATTTTATACATGTTGTTTAGCTTCAAGAAAGAAATTTCACTTATGCAATGCACACAAACTTAACAAACATTAAAATAGCAAGAACAATACACAAGCTCTCAGTTGTCTTTTTGTGTACAGCATTATCAAACGCAATCTAAGTTTTACATGAACTCGGCTATTATGCAAAAAGAAATCAAAAATGTGTTGTTCGGCTTTCCTACCATGAATTTATTAAAACTTCCATTAGTTCTGGCGGATACGTGTATTGCTTGCGTGTACTGCTCGGTTTAGTTGCAAATAATTCAATAGTTTGCAAGTATAATATACCTGACCATTCCGTCCGTCTTTATTAACTATTGAAATTTAAATCGAATATGTCAAGGTAACGTTGCATTAAAAAACGGACACTTTTTAAAATCTGTATAAACTTCTCTTAAGCTGGTTTCTGCAACTAGTAGTCTTGTTTCATTTTTTATACATATTAAGCTATTCTGTCAGTTTAGTACATGCTAGTTTTTCTGTTGGTATCTGAATTAAATACTTAATGTGTATTTAATAGACAGGTGATACAATGATTATCCTTTTTCCAGTTTGCTGAGATTGCGTGGTTATTCTCTTGCCACAAAGAATCCTGGTTTTTGTATGTTGAACGAGCATCTATGTAACGACGTCTGTTGTTCGTTACATTCACAGTTATTCTAAAACTATTTCTAATTTAGATGCTTTCCCATTTTAAAATATCAGGATATTTTCGGTAATACCAGTGAGCACGTCGTCACCTGGCACGTAGCGTAGAGACGTTTCTTACAGTTATTAGTATTTGATTTCTTGAATAATTCTAATTTGTTGAACTATTGATTTTATTATTAATTATACCTGAAAGAATTCAGTGATCTGTGCTTTTACGATGTCGTATGCTGGTTCCATGGATAATATCCATTTTTTACTCTTTTTATATTACAAAGCGTTTCAACATGCAAAATCACTATTGAACGATTTTTTTTTTGTTTTGCCCTAAATTAATTAATCACCTGTAATCCTAATTTGATCACTCTTAACGATCTTTTAACGACGTTATCCCTTCTCTTATTAAATTGAGAAGAGAGGAAATGTGACTCTTAGTTGACCCTTTAAAAAGCGTTAATAATTTTCTTTGTGTTTTATGTTACGAGATTTAGAAATATATAGACTTTAGAAAAGTTGGGAATTAAAACCAAAGACACAACAACACAACACAGCTAAGTAATTAATAAAAAATTGTTTTAATTTCAAGGGAATTCCGAGGTGTTTGCAATTAATCTAAAAAAATTAGGAGTCTAAAGATTTTAGGGGATTTTATAACAGATACTGGATTATTTTAATCTTTTGTAGCGGGTTAATCACGAGGCCAAATTATTAATTTTTTAGCCCAAGTCTTGTCACCGAAATCTGTCGATTCCGAGGGATATCTGTAGCGATGTCTCTAGTGATAAAAATGCCTACATAATTGTTGAAATTTTTAACAAACCATTCACTTTCACCTTCCGCAATCCAAAACCAAACTGAACATTATTAATGGCGCCTTCACACAAGCCAGTTTCTTACCAGTCTATCACCAAAAACTAAGCTACCCTTTTATATGTGTTTATCTCACAAGTAGAGGTAATACGTGTTAGCATTTTATATTAATCCCTTTGCTCGTATTTTTTATTGTATAAACAGCAAATTTATTAATTCTTTTTGGGATCTCGATGGTCTTAATAAAGTTTTGTAATGAATTAGTCCATGATCAACTCGTTACATAATTTTTTAAAAATGATGTTTAAATGATCTAATTACTTTTGTTTTAATTTTATTAAAAAGATGTCTCTTAATGTAGGTTATATATTTATTTAAATGGACTACAAATACTAACTTTCGAGTTTGCTATTACAAACCGATTGATTAAAAAAAATCCTACAAGACTAACGGCTAAAAAAAAGTATATACTTCATATTCGTGGTAGAACGTTGTTTGTAGGACAAAAGACTGTGTGTCCAACAGTTATATTAGTTCCTTTAGAACTTGCGAGAAAGCGAGATGAACATGTGACATCCTAAATTTTATCCGAAAATATCTAATTAGTGATGTTTTATTAGATGTTTAAATTACGAAAAAATAAACAAATAAGTAATGTGAAGGTTATATACAATTTTAACTTAAAAATCTTTTCTGTCTCGTTGATTGATTTTGGTTTTTTCTCAAGGAAATTTCTTAGCGGTGCTAAAATCCCGGATATGCTAGTTTGGTAGTGCAGATAAAATGTTGGAGATACTAATTACCCAGTAGCGTTTAAATCTCCTAAACGAAGTGAAATGTGCACTGAACCATCGTAACCAGATGAACTTTTAAAGAATAATTAGCGACCAAGTTGACTAATAGTGATTTTGGGTAATAAAATAAATTAATGCTTTTTTGCGTTAACTGTTTTTCATTCTGTTTTTTGTGTGTGTAATAATTAGTTATATTATAAGCGTAATGATAACAGTAATTAGTTTTTTTATAAAAGAGAATTTCTATCGAACTAAAAAGGTAAGTAACCTATCTTGCTTATATATAAACACATGACGGCATAACCTTCACGTGTCTTTTACAAATATTTATTTGTGCATACTCTTTGATATTACTGTAATTTACATTTAGAAATTGACTTTTAAGCTAAGTATCTCAGAATTACTAAAAATGCACATAAACCCTTTTACTTATAAATCCCTCATTTTATATTAATGTTTATATGTAAGTATTTATTCTTATGGTTTCCTGGTTAAATACAGTAGCCCTTTGCCAGAAAACTATACTAATATAAATTTTAGTTATTTGCAAAATAAAGCAGTGTTTCTTTGTATATAAAAATTAATATAGGCGTTTATTATTATTACATAATTCAGTGGCGTCGTAGGGGGGGGGTTAACGGGCTGGACCTCCCGATTTTATTTATTATCAAAATCTAGGATATGTGAAAATCTAAGTAGTATTTTGATTCGGAATTTTTATAGAGTAGCTCCCCCCGAGAAAATCCTAAATACGCTACTGACATAATACATACTATATATTTACATTTTTTAGATGTGTTGCGCCTAGATGTAAGTCTAATTATGACAGTCAGTTAAAAAATGAAAAAGTCAGGCAGTAACAACAAAAACCAAAACAAAAGAGCCTTGTGGATGCGAAGCGGACATCTGCATCTTCAGCTGTATGTACCTGTTAGTACAAGTAGTGGATTGTTAAAATTAAAAATTGGTAAGATTCAAATTACAATTTTTTTCATACATCATGCACTGTGGTCGTGGTGTATTAACCACAAGCATTATTTATTATAAAGGATTTTATAGATTAATAAAGTTAATATTTTTTTATATAAGAATGAATTTTAAAATAAAAAAAATCACTTCTCTGGTTATACAGGGTGTCCCATGGGGTATGCTGTTTACACGCAATATCTTCCTTATTTGAAAAGATAAAGAAATCAACCAAAAACTATTGTGAATGCCTCAAAATGGACCTTCAGAAAACATCCTTAAACGCTGTTTACATAGTGTAACGTTTAAGAGATCATGCCAACTTGATTAATTTTTCAAATTGCACCCTCTGTTTATTTTTCACAGAAATGTATTCTTCACTTTATTCTGCATATGGCAGTATGCCTTACTTAATTGTCTAATGTGCATTTAGGGGTTTTACAAAATATTTGTTATAAATTGAATTTATCTTAAACTTAAAGCAAATGCTCAAAATGCCCTCCTGTGGACTCTACATGGACTTTAAAGTGCCTCAGGAGTTCCCTAGTAGACACGGCTCTAATCATAATATTTTTTGAATAAATAATTTAGTTAGTGAATATGAAGTGTACAATTTATAAAAAATATTTTTTCAACCCTTAAGAGCGCTCTCTACGCGGCGTATCAGCAAATTACCTATCACATCGTTAAAAATTGAGATAGAAAGATGCGATTTTTAACAAAATGTTTTAAAAAATTTTCTTTATGTGGCAAAATATCTAAAGAAAATTTTTATTAAATTTTTGATTTTTATTTTGCTTATTTTTAAATATTTTTGACTTTATGACATTTTGCCACATGAAGGTATTCATTTTATAATTTTCGAGCGGGAAATTTTGATCAGAAACCTTTTAACAATTAAATAATAAGTAATTCCCATAAATTTCTTAAGCGCTCAATAAAGTGGCGCCATCCTGTTATATTTCGAAACTAAACTCGGGTTAATTTTATGTGGCAACACTGGACATGAAGATTTGGCGTTGGCAGCTTAAGCGATAATTTAAATGTGGTTAGTTGCAGGATCACCTTTCATTAGTTAATTCATAACAGTTATATAAATGTAATATCAAACAATAACTGCAGTTTAAAGATTTTATTTAAAAACACCTAAGTATTTTGTTCCTGCTTTTACTTGCAATCATAATCTTTTTTAATTTAGACGCAAAGAACTCCTTTTTAGCCATAATTTTACGATCTCGGTACTTGAGCATAATATACGAATTAACTACTATTAACAGCAAATGAAAACATTTATTAAACGTAAAGCGAGAGTAAATTAATAGGGTCGAATAAAAGTATTTAGTCTCGTCTCCACGAAATATATTTAAAACAATAAATTTTAGAGTTGACTGCAGTTTCGGCTTACTTAAGATGAAGTCATTCCCAAAACATTTTAAAACCAAAATATTTATTAGGAACAAGAAACATTTTTTGAACAGTCTATGTTTTGTTATTAGCAAGTTGTAGAAGACTTGCACTTCTCATGAATTTTCTTTAATTATAAAAATCATGAGAAAAAACTTTAAAAAGAGAAAGAAATACAAGATATCAGATTATTCTATTTCCTGATCATGTAGTAGTTTTAATTTTCTTTATATATTTAAACATGGATTGTTTAAAAAAATGTTTCTTCTTCCTAATAATACATATTTTTGCAGTCAACTTTAAAATTTATTATGTTTTAAATTATTTCGCGGAGAAGTTAAAAGCTTTTATTCAACCCTATTTATTAACATTCAACTCCATTAAAAGAAAACGATGGACACTTTCGAAGATTTAATAAAGCGATAAATTATAAGCCACTACCCACAAGGTGCAATGAGTATTAGTTTATTTAAAAACTATAATTTTTCTACTCCTGGTGCCCATCGTATAAGCAATTTACCTATAACATGGTTATAAATTGAGATAGAAACATGCGGTTTTCAACAAAATCTTTTAAAAAATGTTGTCTATGTGGCAGAATATCTAATACTTTTCTAAAATAAATTCTCGATTTTTATTTTCGATATTTTTAAGTATTTTTGACCAAAACATTTTACTGCAAGGAGGTATTATTTTACAAGTTTTAAATCTAAAAACTTGTCCATAAAACGATTAGCAATTAATAGTTATTTATGTATTAAGGGCATAAAGAAGCTTTTATGGCCAGAAGCGTTATTTCTAGCCCGAGGCGTTAAGGTAAGTACCCACAGCAGCGGATCCGCAGGCGGATGTCATACGATTGGTCGGTTTGAGACGATTTGACTCAAACTGACCAATCGTATGACATCCGCTGCTGTGAGTACTTACCTTTAACCGAGGGCTAGGAAAAGGCTGTAGGGTCATAAAAGCAAGTTATGCCCGCTATACCTACTCTGTTTTATGCACAGATTAGGTTTTTATCTCAAATCTATTGTTGTGTAAAAAATATAATTAAATCAGTACGTAGGTACATCAAACCGCTGTGCGTATACTTATGTGCTTATACGAAGTACGTTACTATAGTTACAATTCCAAAATTTTTAATTTCAGTTTATTTTCATTGGTGATAAGTTTACAAATTATATTAAGAACCAATCAAGTTCTACAACAAACAGCTCTGACATTTAATTGACGTTTCTTTATTGACCGTCGGACCATAAAGATGCCCTTGGGCCATAAAGAGACGGTTATGTTTAGATGAGTCTAGCAATATTAGGCTAATTATAATGTATCTGTGCATAAACATATTAATTTCCCTTATATACTGATTATATGGAATCTATGATTTTGCTATGTTAATATATTAGTTTATGTTCTTCTATTCTGGTAGAACATAACATGAAGATTTTTTGAGAAGTTGAAGTGTTTCTCTTGAGACTTACTTTTATATAGGGTGTCTCTAAAAGGTCTGTACAAATGCTAAGACATATTCCTGAGACCAAACTAGGACGATTTAACCAAACTCTATCCAAAAGTGCTTCGTTAATGCGCTATCGAATGTCAAAGATCTTGAAAAAATTTATATTTTTCTAAATAACAAAATATTGCTTTTGCGCAAGATGAGAGTATGTACTGAAAAACTAGTTTTTTGACAACATTTTTTTAATAGTGGGTGTTACGTAAGATGATCTACATGTAAAGGAGCTCAAGTTTTTTTTAACGGTTTGGTCAATATTTTTCAAACTTTTTCTACAGATAGAGATATTCTAATTTCCAACATTTTTTGTCTGCTGTTCCATCTTGCTGTCTACCATAGTTTAGGCAAAAAGAATTAATTTGATTTGCTTGCTATTCACTGCTGCCATACATTATAGTTAGTTAAAACTTTGCTGAGATATGTTTTCATGCATGGTGGGGCACGCCTTCATTTCACATTTATTATCCGTAACCATCTAAATCAACTATATCCGAATAGATGGATCGGTAAGTGAAATCATGTTCTCGTAAACTGGCCACCTCGCTCTCCTGATATGATGTCTATGGATTATTTTTTATGGGGAGCTTTAAAACCCATGGTATTCTCCAGACCTGTAAATACAGAAGAGGAATTGTGGAGACGAATTCAAAATACGACACACTAAACGACTAAAAGACGATGCCGAAACGATGAAAGAGTATAGTTTAATTCTTTATGTCGTATTAATTTTTGTATGCATGTAAATGGTAGCCACTCTGAACATTTTCTGTGTGTTTGCATTAGATTTACCAAGTAAGATAGTTATTGTTTTATTAACTTTTCTTGAACGCCAACACACTTTAAATTAGATACATTATGGCTGCAGTGCATGGCATGCAAACCAAATTAATCTTTCTTGCCTAAACTATGGCAGATAGCAAAATCCAACAACAGACAAAAAAATGTTAGAAATTAGAATATCCATCTGTAGAAAAAGTTTGAAAAATATTGACCAAACCGTTAAAAAATTTGAGCTTCTTTACATGTGGATGACCCAATGTTTATCATTCAATTTTTTGAAGATCTTTGACGTTCAATAGCGCCTTTACGAAGCACTTTTGGATAGAGGTAAGTTTAGTTAAATCGTCCTATTTTGGTCTCAGGAATATGTGGTAGCGTCTTGCCAAGACCTTTTTTATAAGACAGTTGGTAATATTTAATAATAACTAACATGTAGGTGAAGCGATGAAGACAAGAGAGAAGCGACGAGATTGGAATATTGCAATGTATTTTGAAAAGAACTGCAGGATGTCATATAGTTGGACAGTAATTTTGAATTACCACTCAGTCACTGAGTCGCATTACCTGTTGAAAGTCCATTCCAGTTTGTAAAGCATATGTACTAAGGTTTACAATACAAATACTTTATTTTAGCATAAAATGTGTGACAGAAGTTGTGTACAAAATTATAAAAGTATTATTAAAGAATGTCAAGAAATAAGAAATGTCGATTTTAAGATTAAAGTCTTTTAGTGTTATCAACACAAAAACTCTAATGCCGAATATTTATGGCCATTTGCACTAGCTTCGGTTAAACCTAATCGAAGATTAATTACCATATAAGTAATATACGTTTATCAATACAATCATATCCATAATAATTAGGACTAGCGTGCACTATGAACTTTTTTTCAGTTTACAGTTTGTTTCAATTTTTCAGTTTAGAACAGTTTAGTCGACCGAGTGAGATAGTTGCAACATACGGAGATGCACACATTTACTCAACTTTCCTGTTGAATCTTGTCAGAAACCAGAATACGACTGAACTGTTGGCCGACACACACCTGGATTTGAATATCTCGTGTGCGCACTAGATGATTACATAGGCAAGGAACTTCGCTTGGACACTCATTATTACTGTGCTTGAAAATCTCTGCGAACATTGTGGAACAATGTGACTGGATCAAAAATGTATTTATTTATTGCTTATAGAAGATCCAGTAATGTTTAATACTTCGTCAAAACTTGTGATGCTCATTCTATGGAATCCCAAAAAACTCTCAACTCCTCGTAGAGTTGAAACTGACCCTCCAGTAAGCGTTGGCAGGTTATTGGATGAACCCAATATCTTCTGTTTTGATTTTCTCGGTGTCTAAAGCTAAAATCGCGAAGCAAACTACCTCTACCAAGTTCATTTTGAGAATGGAATACATGATACAACACAACAGTTTACCCGCATTTGTACCAACCACACACACATAGTGTCCCCAGGTGCGGTACACAAGAGGAAAAACTTTTTTATTATTAATTTTATAACAAAGTCATTCTCTATGAAAATTTTTGCTTGATTCAAGATTACTAAAAAGTATAACGGAATTTTTATATTACTTATAATAAAATAAAAAATTTAAGAAAATGCATTTTTTCTAAGGAAAAAAACGACCAATGTAATTCTGTATTTACTATATTTTTTATCATGATGTCTTGCTTGAATCAATGCAGTAACAATCAAATAGCAATATTAATAATATTGAGAAATATTACCTTATTTCATTTTACATACGATTTATTCAAGCAACGAGATTTTATTTTTTGAAGAATATTGAACTTAGTTGTCTTTTCTTTAAGAAATAATGCATTTTTTTATTTTCTACTTTATTCTAAGTACCTAATATTAAAATTTTGTTATACTTTTAAGTAGTTTTAAATCAAGCAAAAACTTTTATAAAGAATGTCTTTTTGTCATAAAATTAATAATAAAAGTTTTCCTCCTGAGAACCGCATTTGGGGACACACTGTATGTACTATTGGTTTCATAACTATCTATATCGGACAGCAAGGCTCATATGGTTATTTTTCTTTATTAGAAAAAAGGTTAAAAAATAGCATCATATTAGCATTGCTGTTCTAGATCATTATGATACCAGTTAGTGGCAATAGTACTCAAAATGCAGTTTCAGGATTAGTAAATATAAATAATAATAATTGTTGATTGGTCAATCAACATAGAATCACTGTGAATAGAAACAATAATATTTCGACTGACAAGCTCATTATGGCTTTTGTACGAACATATTTTTTGTTTTAGTTTAAACGAGTGAAACAAATTTTTCATAATATGTGCTGTAACTTTCTTGCAGATTGATATGATGATTAGGTTGATTGTAACGCGAAATTTGGTTAAAAAGCTTTAGAATTTACAACTGTCAAATGATAATTATAAATCTTTTGTTTACGATTGATTTCAAAAAACTTGTCTACTATATAACCTTGTATTTAACTAAAAGTAACCAAATAAAGTACATATATAGTAGTCCTTGATAGTCACTATAGTCACCTACAGCGAATTCCAACGAGATAAAGATGTAAAATAAAATAATATTCATTTAAATAGTTATAACAGTGCACCTAATTATGAAAGTCATAGTTTAAAGAAAAAGAGACTTTCATAACGTGCTGTACACGACACTTTTTTGCATAGGTATTGTAAGCTGAAAAATTTGTCTTAAAAGGATTTATGCAAAATTTAAAAAATCAGGAAAACATATTATTCTTTGACAATAATCTCCAAGGAGATTGAAGTTTGTTTTTACAAACATAATTAAAAAAGGTGCTACTTTCATTAGGATTTTTCGTTAAAAAAACTTTCATAATCAATATGCAAAAAAGTTTTACTTTATGTTTAAAACTATGATTAAGAAAATGAGATTTCGTCATCAATATGCAAAAAAAGATATTTTACAATACTTTTTGTTAGGTGCTTATTACAACTTAAATAAAGTAGTATGTATTAAAAGGTTCTTTTTATAATTTGTCTGTTTTGCTTTTTCTATTTTTTCAATATTTTATGGTAACCTGGAAGAACTATTACCTAGCATTTTAATTCAATAAGGAGAATGCTGCCACCTAATGACCTAAAGTACATTTATGTATACTCGTATTAAAAATTGGTTAAAATCTCAAATCCGCAATACGACATCCACTAATAAAATAATTAGCATAACCCCAACAAGTTTAAAGTTTACTGAAATTTATCGATGGATATAACGATATAAGATGCAGATTGCAGTCACGTGTTTGCGCTATTGCCGCTGTAACATTGACGGCCTTGCATCCGAACAAAGAAATTTAAACGTTACGCGTCTTCAGCACTCGATAATTTAAAGAGGAAGAAAGATGCCATAATACAGCAAACGTCTTTTCTTAATTATTGAGTTTGTGGATGGTGAGGGGTGTATTGGTGGCTTTCCACACTTTGATCAGCTGAGCTACAGCGCTCTTAAATGCACATTAGATAATTAAGTAAGGCATACTACCATATGCAGAATGAAGTGAAGAATACATTTCCGTGAAAAAAAACATAGAGTGCAATTTGAAAAATTAATCAAGTTGGCATGATCTCTTAAACGTTGCTATGCAAACAGCGTTTAAGGATGTTTTTTGAAGGTCCATTTTGAGTCATTCACAATAGTTTTGGTTGATTTCTTTATCTTTTCAAATAAGGGAGATCTTGCGTGTAAACAGCATTTTGGGACACCCTGTAGTATGTTTAAATTCTTATAAGAATTATTCTTTTGTAAGCGAATTAAATTTTTTCGTTCTTCCTACCCTGGCTTTCACCTCAATCTAACTGTACCCCGTTTTCCATTAGCTTTGTGCTCGATCCTTTAAATTAAGATGTGAAATTTCTTTAAGAAATCTGGATTTCTGGAAGGAAATTTTTTGTTACGAAATTTATTATGTCTCCTTCGTTATACATCACAAACCTTATTTATTAATCTTTATTTTGTTTTTTCCGTGTAGGAGATGATTCTTATGTAATTATTTCCTGAGTGTATTATGTTGTCTTGGAAGTTAATTACATTTTTTTGTCAACAAAATGTTCAATAACTAACAATATTCGTAATCTTATTTTGTTATCTTTTACATTTTATCATTCATTTTTATAAATCGTAAATATTTATTTTACTTGTTTGTAAATTTTATTTGTTTTAGATTCCTACAAGCCTTTAGACAAGAATGTGGTACAAGAATATTCATAAAGGAACCTTTTCTTACGAACAACGAAACATTACATTATTTTTAATTGAATATTTACATAATTTGATAATACTTTAATTAGATGGTATGACATTAATGGCGGTTTTTAAATCAAATTGATTAATCCTTTTTACATTTTAATTAATGACTTATATTTATTCATACAATCTGAATTCTGAATAAATTATCACTACAGTACCTATTATAACGTATTTGTTAATTTGTATCTATATGACTGCCGACATTATAATGTATTATATTATTAATTGTTACAAGAACTTTGTTTATTAAACACAATAAAATTTTGAATCAAGGTATTCTTTTCTGTGTGCAATTAGTCAATATTAACTTAATAATGTTAATATGTTGGTATAACGGGTCTCATACTGGCACAGTATGGATGGATTTGGATATGGTTGCACACCGGTGTATAATAATCATCGTTATTATATTTTTTAATTATATCATATTATACACTGAGAAAAATGGCTCGTAAAAGTTATGTCCCCGTCGTCATATTAGCGCTCTTGATCTACAATTTTTAAACTAATAGATTTTTCGAACTGTTTCTCAGTGTACAATATAATATAATTAAAAAATATAATAATGATCATTATTATACACCGGTATGCAACCGATATACAGCCAATGTTGTGCCAGTATGAAACCAGAGTTATGCCAACATATCAACAACATTGGGCCAATCTTGGTTAGGTAAAATGGTCCAAGTACTTGCCAGTGTTATTATTTCGACACTGGCCCAATATTGGCTGCCAATATCGGCTATGTAAACTGGCCCAAGTACTTACCGGTGTTATCATTTCTGCACTGTCCCAATATTGGTTGCCAGGATTGGTAATAACGGTGCCAATATTGACCCAATATTGGTCCGTTTGTTCAACATCGGCAAATTCTATATAGGGAAGGTTGGTAATAATATTGTTGTCTTATAGTCTTGTTTACTTTTCATCGGATTTTATTAAGGCAATTAATTTTATTTGTAGTTTTGCGTTTAATTGTGCAGCAAATGTTTTTATTAAAATCTGCGATATTTTGTCTATACGGGACAAATTTTCAATAATCTTTTCAACCCACATTTAACTAATATTAATTATGTAATTATTTTATGGAGCAGTGAAGAACAATTCCTTGATGCATAATTTAAATAAATTAATTAATTAATTTATTGATTTTCCCCTTTAAATAATTAGTATGTTTTGTTCTAGAGGATTTCTTGGCGCTTAATAATTCTGAAAAATCGAATTCGGAACTGAAGGATTCTCAATGAGGTCCGACGTGTCATAGAATTATTTTTTCTACGTTATAATTATAGAACAACCATTTTGCGGGATTTGATTATTGTTGTGAGGCTCATTTAAGATAAGCACATTTGGAAATGTATAGAACGATGCCAAGTAACATATCTTGCTACCAATTTTGAGGATATTTTCTTCGTTTCAAATTACAAAAAAAGTATAAGTCTGCAATATTTCCGTCTTTGTAACCGTTAAAATAAAATTATCGTTTGTGTAAACAAAACTGCATTCCCACAAGATCATATTGCTTTTTAGTCACGTACGTAAAACATTGCTGCTTATTGTATCATAGAAAGACGAACAAATTCATTTTAACAATATATATATCACATTTTATGATCCCTTTTTAGTCAAACAACTGTTAGTTTGAGTTAAATTTCTCCAATATTAAAATCACAAAGAAACAAAACGCTTTTAGAACTATAAACTCGTTTTATGGGACATCATTAGCTAGGTGGAGTTGTATTTTGATAAGTTGGTTTCCGGTCTCAGAATTTTATGGTGTCCGTATTTCTTATAAGCACAAGAGATATTTTCATCTAAATTTATTATTGGCACCCGTAATGTCATGTTTAACGTGTGATTGGGTGGATAGTTTTGGAACATGCTCGCCCCTCTTAAACTTTAACAGGATTCAGGATCTAAGCGGTTTTGACCGTTCTAGCTGTTGAATTTGTTTCGCGTTTGGTTAGTACAATACATATTACCTTGAAATCTTCGGCTTGATTTTAAGAAAGTTCTGGTTACGGTATCATTTAGTTGGATTTAGTGTTTTAGTCCTTGTGTGAGAATTTATAGCTGCGGCATCCGCTGTGCGTTCCGTTTAATAATCTGAATTATTAATGGCGATACCTAATTTTCTTCGAAAAATGAGAGAATTCGTCTCTGCGTGGTTATTCACATTTGATGATACTTATTAAAGTCTGAGTGCCCTATGTGGGGAAATCTCGCAACTAATACATAAAATTAAATTTTGAAAGTATGGTGTGTTAGCTGTGACGAGTTAACTTTCATACTTTTCTTAGAAAAGTCTTGTTTTGATATTAGTTTCGATCATGGTATCACCAAATATTTAAAATATAAATAATAACAAAGTTAACAAATCCAAATGTGAAATGATTGCAACGTCCAAAGTTTTAGCTTTTATAAAAGAGGTTCAGAGTTCAACTCCAGTGTTACGTTCCAGCATTTTTAATTTGGATTGTGTTTGTTCTTTTTTGGAGTTATTGTGATGATTAATCCTTATATGTGCCAATGTAGATTAAGGTTTTAGCAGACGTATACAAAATTGGATAATTGGTAACATCTACCTTTAGTAAGTTACTTTGTAATTAATTATTTAGAAATTCTTTCACAATAGTAATAAAGTAAATTTGGTTTTGGATTGAGAAAATAGTGAAATTGTGTTTAGAATGGGTATAAAAGATTCCTTTACGTTTTATTTGTCTATTTGTTGACGAAGAATTTTGAGCATTACAAGTGGCAAACCCAATACAAGTCTTTTTGTGTTTTGAGGGAAATTGTAAAGATTCCAATCCTTGGCCGCATGTATGAAAACTTTCCAAATTTGGAAAGTATTATGCGTCATTCGAAAGCCCTTGATGAGTATGTATTTCAAAATACTTTTGGAATCCTGCAGATACAAAGCTCTGCGATTTGAGATATAATGATAATCTTTTAACATAATATGCTATACACATAAATATTCACTGAAACTACAAGCTATTTATAAATAAATACTTTTAAAGTTCTATTATTCGATTATTAAAAAGTCTAGATTAATAAAGTAGCGTAAGATTTTCTATTGCATTTTCTATATACTTTACAAACAGAGAAAAATGTACATAACCGGTGATATCAGTTTTTAAGCCATTATATTACAGTCATTATATATGATATTTCGATACTCAAGAAATAAATGATATGCTTAAACAATATTATTCGTCTCTCGAAATTTTCTAATACAAGTTTCTACCTATTGTTATAGTGTTCTTTTTTGAACTGAATGCGTTTTACAGCTTATAGCTTATCTCATATAATTCCTGAATGTGGGTTTAGATTTAGATTCTTCTCTAAATCTGTCTGTGTCGGTTTCGTATTCCTTATTTTCATTCTATAAAACAGTAAGTGCCCGATAAGCAAGCTGATGCTGCAATGAATTTTATATCCAAAGATTCATTGCAGTATCAGCTAGCTATCCGTGCAGCTATCTGCCTGCACAAACTGTCTGTTTAGGAAACCGCGCTGATGAAAGCTGCTGTGAAAATATTGATGTTGAAGCAAACGATTCCAAAGCAAACTAACGAGTTTAAATAGTAGAGAGATTAAGTTATTTTTCATAAAGTTTTTTTAGAGTGAATTATCCTGTCTTTCGGTAATGGTGTTTTAATCGAATGCTCTTGTACATGCCTTAAGGACTAAAATCCTTTTTAAAAGAACTTGCATTTGCCAAATAGAGCCGAAATTAAAACATTGACATTTTCACCATTCAGGTATGTGAAGCTACGCCAACAGCAGGTTTAATTGCAACATCAATTCAGTATACGATGCAAACAGATACGATTCAATGAGAATTTAAATAGAACAATGCATCCAGGATTCATATGGAAAATTTCTCGCTATGCTGGTAGTCGTACTCTGTAGCTCAGTTGGTAGAGATACCACCTAGACAGTGGAGGGTCCTGTGTTCGAGTCCCAGCAGAGTCGATGATAAATTTTTCGATATGAATTTGCATTCTAAATATTATTTAATGTAAAATCATTATTCAACTTAACAAAAATTAATTTCAACTAAAATTTATATATAATTAATTTCCTTTCGGAATGATTAAAAATAATCTAGATACTTTGAATATTGATGTTATTGTCATGCGACTTGCTGATCTTCATTAATAATATTCAAAAAATATCTAGTTACTTTGTATGTCTGCTTAAACATCTAATTCATATGGAAAATTTCTCGCTATGCTGGTAGTCGTACTCTGTAGCTCAGTTGGTAGAGATACCACCTAGACAGTGGAGGGTCCTGGGTTCGAGTCCCAGCAAAGTCGATGATAAATTTTTCTATATGAATTTGCATTCTAAATATTATTTAATGTAAAATCATTATTCAACTTAACAAAAATTAATTTCAACTAAAAATATATATATATATATATATATATATATATATATATATATATATATATATATATTAAATAATATTTAGAATGCAAATTCATATAGAAAAATTTATCATCGACTCTGCTGGGACATAAATGATAAATGATAAATAAATATCGATGATAAATTTTTCTATATGAATTTGCATTCTAAATATTATTTAATGTAAAATCATTATTCAACTTAACAAAAATTAATTTCAACTAAAATATATATATATATATATATATATATATATATATATATATATATATATATATATATATATATATATATATATATATATAATACAGTTTATTTTTGTATCTACTAAACTTATGCAAATAAAGATTATTATTATTATTATTATTATTATTATTATTAACATAAAACACACACATTTGTATTTTGACGTGATTTTCTAATGATGCAAAGGATTTCTACTCAATACCATTCTCTCAAGATATTGTTGATCCCTTACATTCCCTCCATTTTAATCCTCCGCATTTTCATTCTTTTCTACGTAAACAACGCCATATTTATTCCTGCTCGCGTTGACCTCTACATTATTTCGTAGCACTTGAAGCTTTTTGACACCGGAGTACATACACCGCATATCACTAGAATATTTTCTACACGACAATTATTTATTGCTGAACAAAAAAAATACAAAAAAATTATTTTTGTTTTCAAACTTTTGATGGGTCATATGTTTCCAGTGGCAAACTATTTCAAATAAATTAAAAATCAATTCTATCTAAAAGTAAATGGTAAAATTCCGAGAGATATTCAAAAACAATAATAAATTAATATGAAATAGAATAAAATTAACAAGAGATGAACAATAAAAATTCAAGAATGCAAAAATACTGGCTAAATCTATTTCGTGCTGGTTTCAATCTTCTGATGAAACCTTACATTTTAAACTGTTTCGTTTTTTTTCTTGTTTCCAGAAAATCACCAGTAGTGATTAAACCATTGTCATTTGCATATAAAAAGGGAACTTGCACGTCCAGAACATAAAGTTTCAGAAATCAGAACCAGGCCTTAGCAGATCTGTTGCAGCACGCGATTGCCTTGATACCAAAATAATAACTGTAAGAGAGTGTAAATGTAAAATTCAACAATTATGTAATAAAAAAGACTTTATGCCATTAAAATTAGGAAAAAAATTTAAAAAAAGTTGATAATATAATTGACACTGTGGAATATGTTATCTTTACCTACCAGTCATTTATTAGTTTTTCAAATAACCAAAATTAGAAACAGTTGATAGAAAAGTGGCTTGTGTGAAACATGTGCATAAATAAATAATAATCTTAAAGTAAAAAATAGTTTTCAAAAAATTTTTATTTTTTTATTCATCATATTTAGTTTAATTTTATTTTGTTTTACTGAATTCTTCCGGAATTTCACGTTTTATTTATGGAATTGATTTTTAATTTATTTGAAATATTTAACAAAACAATAATAAATTGCGTGTATGATCCAGCAAAAGTTGGAAAACAAAATTAACTTTTTAATTTATTTATTCAGCAATAATAGTCGTGTAGAAAATAAACTAGCGGTGCGATGTGTATTGCGCTATAATAAAGCATCAACTATGACCATCTAAGTCGCGAGTATAAAAATGAAACGGGAGTAAATAGCACATCCTTCTTTATTTTGCATTAAACGTTTCGTAATGTCTCTCACTCCTGTACATATATTCGGTAATGCTCGACTGTGTATGTTTGACGGTGCCGATGTTGAATAGAAAGTTTGTTTGTAATTTTAGAAGCTCAACGAGGCACACGAATTTTTCAGTTTTATCTTAATTTATATATAAAATAAAATAAATTACACAGAAAAAATTAAAATTACCGGATACTTTTTTTGAGTATTAATTAATTAAGATTAATGTTTATTAATAATTAAATTTTTAAAATTAGGATTAATTTAATTGGTATGTTCTTGTGTTTTATATAATGCGTTTCAATTTCAGCTAAATTTAATTAAATTCCAACAACAATTAACAAGATATTAAATAATTTATAAATAGGTACTTGATATTTTCTGTTTTCGCAAAATTTTAAATAATCGTTGATAGAGACCTCTAAACATTAATAGATTTTATCTTCTTTAGCTTCTTCTTATTTTTATTTAATATGGAATGCTATCAAGGGATGCACCCATAGCAATTTAAAAATGGCCTTTTTTACTCACAGTTTGAATAATAGGTTTTCCCGTCATCCGTCATATGATGCTATATAACCAGTAATCTGCACGTCAGATGAAACTTTTAATAGAAACATAACATAAAATAGAATAAGGACTTTTATACTGATACGACACGATTCGAGAAAATTTAAATAGAAATCTAAAACCACATTCGGAATTTTAACCAGTTACGTAGATACATTGCAGACGTTCTTTTCCGTTATTTAAGTTTATATAATTCTACTTGTTTGTTTAATAAAATCATATTTATTATTGCAGCAACATCATGAGGAAGTCATTTGAACCATTCCGATTCTTCTAATGAAAAACTATAGTAAAGCAACTTGAGCAAAAGTAAATCCTGGATAACAAATGTGTGTTCATTGTGAACTAAGTAACATACCAGGAGATGAACAGGGCTACTTTTGCAGACACAATTGCAGTGGATTCTGAAAGTAAAAATAAAATCTTGTAAGGAATTTTTAAATTATTTTCGGATTCATGAAAACACCACAAAGAAATCTAATATGAATTGTTTAACAGTCTTTTACTCTGTCTTTTGTTTAAATTATTTCGGTATTTAAGACATTCTCCTTTTTATTTTTCTCTCATGGAAATTAGCGAAGTTATTTTACGTAAACTACTCTTAAGCGTAGAACTACTTCCAGTTAGCATTAAGTAAAGTATTTCTTCTTGCAAAATGGCGATTGTGTGTGTTAATGTGTAACAGTTTGTGTTTTATCTGCTCATTACACACATTTTACGTCTGACACGAGACGTCACGTCGACACGTGATTTCCCTAATTGTCCGTTTGCTCTATACGTTTTGCTGCACCTTAGTTTAAATGCCACGCCCCCTGGGAATGAAAGTTATATATTCGTTTACTTAAATGGTTGGAGTTGAGTTACAGTGTGGTGTACGTGAGGTAAACCCGCACAAGAGTAGTGTTCCAAAAGGATGCAACAACTTTAAAGATGCTACTCTTACAACCATTTCAAGACCGTCGTCACGTACAACTCCACGTCGTACCAGCCGCAAAGTTGAAGCAGTCACCTCATTATACCCCATTATCAAAGTAACGCCAACTTCCCGACGGTGTTATTCGTCTGTAATCGGTGTTAATTCCTGATTTTGGGACATCTACACACGATAGTATAATCCAAGCAGACAAGGTCAACCTTGCTTTTTAGCCTACAAAAATGATGTCACAAGCCATTACCATGAGTCACATGGGCTTTTCAGTCTTCTGCATTCTTGAAATATTTCCTTGAACTATCTTGAGAATTGCTCGGAAAACTTAAAATATGCAAACGCTATTGGTGTATTCTTACGGCAGAATTTTAAATTCAAATAGTACGGGAAGATTGTAAAAATATTTAATTACGATTGGTTGGTTTTCCGCCAAGATTCAAAAATTTATTCTTTAGAAACTACTGTGAAATTTAAAATATTCAAACGATTGTAGGTTAGCTATCAAAAGAATATATCCCATTGACAATCAAACAAGAAACATCATCATCATCATCATTATGCCGATCATGAAATCGGACATTTCCCGTTTGAATTGTCCTTTTTGTAGTTCGGCATATATTGGCAAATTTTCATATAAGATAGAAAGAGCACAGATTCCTACATTTTTGTAATAACAAACGCAAATTAGACACTTTGGAAGTTGTCGAGATATACAAATACAAACTCAGAGTACCTTTAATAAATGAACAGATTGAGCTCTGTAATTTTCCGTTACTGGAAGTTTTAGATATTTAGTTCTTATTATTTTTAATTTGTTATGAAGTTATCTATTTTTTGTACTTACCTTAGCAACGTGTTTGTTTATATTCATATTGTCTTGGATAATGAGAACTGAGCTGTCGAAACCATTGTCAGGTTATAATTTAATAAATATTGTGAAACTTTTAATCTTTATTTATTCATGATTTAGGAGTTCCACAAAATAAGGCTCGAGATAGTAAACGCTCATATGATGAATGTTTAATAAGTAATTGATGATAAATATTGCTGCCGGTATTATGAAGTTTATACAATGCATGGATTTTTAAACTTTTCGGGTTATCAGCTCGGAAAGCGAGAACTTAAAACAAAATATATTCACTACTATAAACATATCGCGTGATGAAGAGAAATTATCAAACTCTCTCCGATTTTATAAAAGCGTTTTGTTTATTCGTCGATTACTTTCAAACCTGTCTGAACGTATGAAGTATATTACGTATATGCCCTTCAAATCTAACAATAAGGCATTCTCCTTCTGAAATTTTTAATATTTTGGAATTGACATCCGTTCTATAACACAAATCAAATCTCTTCGCGTTGATTCTTCTTATAGTATATTCTAGCATATCAGGAAAATACGGAACCTTGTATGAAGTAAAATGAGAAACGGGGAAACGCAATATTTCGAATATTAAATTTAACACGTCAATGGAAAGCAAAATAATCGTATTTTCTTATTATCTACGTCTTGACTTATAAAAACGATTTTGCTTCAGAATAAAAAAGCTTGAATAAAAACGTAATGCAATATAAATTACAAACGTTGTGAATGCGAGCATTAATTATTATAAGAACTTTAATTTGACTTAATACGGTCAAAATTATTTTAATTATAAATTCACAAGACCCTGTGTTGAACTAACAATTGATTATAAACTCATTGGGAAGCCCCTCCAAATTTTCAGTAAAATTTGATCAAATTTAGTATGAGAAGTAGACAAGAATATCCTAGAGTTGTACCGCTACAGAAATAAGTAATGACAAGCCTCCTATGTGCGCGTATTCAGTATGCACCACACATACATTCAAATAAAAGGAACATAACTTTCTATTATTAAAAATAATTAATTTTTAATACTTAGATAATGTGAAAATTATGTATAAAATTTATAAAAACAATAGAAAAAGGAATTTAAAATCTGCTAAGCAAGAATAAAAACCAATTTTAACAAAATAATAATTTTAAAGATTGTTATAAAGAAAATACTTTCATTCGTGTTTCTCATAATAAGTTATCGTTGTGGTCTGGTGGTGAGAATGCTCGTTTAGGGTAGAAGGGCGATTTGAGCTTCGCATCGATCCCCGCTACCCATAAGTTTTATTTTTTAAATTATATTTTTGTATGTTGATATTAGTCTGTTGGTTACATTATTTAATCAGACTACATTATCTTTATTGGAATCTAGTTTCTAAAAACAGTAATAAATATCTGGATATTTCTAAATATAAATTTTAGACTGCCAACAAGTAATTTTACAAAATGACTTAAACAACGGCATTCTCTTAGCACTGACAAGCTAAATTGTACTCAATAAGAATATTCTTTTAATCTCTCCTTAAATAATAGTTTTTACAATTATTAGTCTAGTGGTGACTATGTAGAACTTCTAGTATTAAAAATAATTAATTTTTAATGCATAGATAATATAAGAATTATGTATAAAAATAATAACATGAAAAAGGAATGTAAAACCTGTTAAAACAGAATAAAAATCAAATCTAAAAAAAGAATAATTTTTTAGGGTAACTAGAAAGAAAAGACTCCCATTTGTGTTTCTGATTACTCGACTTCGTAGTCTGATGGTTAGAATGCTCGTTTAGGGCAGTAGGGCGATTCGACATTCGCATCGAGCCCCGGTATAAGTTTTAAACCTATAAGTTTTTTTAATAAATTATATTTTTATATTATGTCAATATTAATCTTTTTTGTATTCTTAGTACTTTTTAAACTTAAATTAAATATCTCCAGAAATGTTAGTGGTATCGAAATATCAGTTTTAGGTTTGTAATCAGCTGGAAATCTTACATCAGATTCAATACCAACTGGAAGGAGCAACAGACAGATAGTATACGTATATACACACACAAGCATACGCGTACATAAATCGATTTTAGAAACATTTTCTGACGCTTATGGTTAAGGTTAATTTATTTTTATTATTTTATCTTATATATTTTCATTTAATTAATTAGATGGAGCTTTCTCATTTCTTTCAATAATTTACATGTATGAATAAAACCCTCCAGCAACGCATGTGGAAAAAGGTCAACCCTTAGTTTATTTCAAGCAGAAGACAATTAAACCCACATAATACATGAACATGCTGGCAGCTACCGCAATTTTCATAGGAGCAAATTGTTTGTAATAAGACAAACATTTGTTTGCCTAATATTAGAACAAGAAGGTTCGGTGGTTTATTGAGTAAAGATTTACAAGAAACATGAATGGAAAATAAGTAAGCATTTCACATTCTATGCAGAAACAATTAGATACGTACGCAGAAGTTACATTTTTAAGCAAATTTAACCAAGTAATCTTTTTATGCAATATATCCTTTGTTTTTCAAGCGAAAAAGTCTACATCTTCAGAACATAAAGTACATCTTTTGCTACAGGGACAGAAACATATATTTTCGCATTCACAGTCGCAAGTTATGATATTCTATGTGTATATAGTTACTATTAAATCAAATATATGCTTACATTCACAAACATAATGTAATTTACATTTATGAATTTCTGCTGATCTGTTCATATTGAAAAGATTGAAACAGGTAAGTGCCTTAGTAATTCTATAGAAATCCATATTCATTGATCTATCTGCCTTTTCCATTTAGCTCGATGAATGTGAAGAAGCTCATATAAGTAAATGACATTTTATTAATGACTCCCCTCCCTTCGCAATGTAAATGTTGAAATTGCTGTCCTTATAGATCTTCACCTTTAACCCCAGTAACATTATTACCGAACTTTAGCAACAGAAACAAAACTATCCAGTACTTGTGCTTCCTTTTAGAACTGGAGTAAATCTCAAAGCTTATCAGAGAGTGCTTGTTCACATTACTGGGTAAAAATGTTTCAAAATGTAAGAAGTAGGTAATACCGTTAACAAAACGAGCAACAACTGTACTGACTCCTAAATTAAAGCTATCTCAAGTAATACTTTTAAAATATTAACCTTCTTCTTATCACATACACAAATCAGTTCGACAAATCAAATATCATACCTTGTATTTGTTCTGCACCGTTAATTTGTCTTAATTTGTTTAATAAACAACAATATTTCAATTAAACAGTTAAGTGTAAAATTCGGTACTTCCTTTTCATATTTCCAAAATTAATTCAACATTGATAAGATTAAATAATAAGATGAAAGTTTAAAAAACTGTATCATATTCGATGAACAACTAATATATTCAAAAACATTTTAAACAAAATTATGTATTATTGACGTTTCACATAACCTTTTTTATTATTTTTAAAGTTGAATTCTAACCTTACACTTTTAATTTTTGAAGTAACTAGAAACATACTTTATTCATCTAATAGAATATTGCTACTTAATTGTTAAAAAATGAATCCCCTTTTTATATATTTTTTGGGAAACAAAAGATTTCTCTTAAAAAAACAAAAAATGTTGAAATTTCAGATTTTACATAACCCAATTATTATTTATAAACTTTCGTTAATGCAAAAACTAATTATATAAACTTATAGAAAAGAAAATTCTGGATTCAACCATATACAACACTTGGGTTGAAAAATAGAATACCTTTCAATCTAACGTCGACGAAAGAACAATTTCCTATTAATAATAATTAACTTAATGTCATAAAAAAACTTTACACATTCCTTTCTCCACAAATATAAACATTTAATCATTAATAATATTATCTGAATGTTTTTAGATGCTAAAAACTTTGACATATAATGCTTTTATGTGATTTCATCCACAAGATCCAACCTTTACATTAAAATGTGTATCAATTCTGTGGTTATAATGTTACTCTACTTATTTCCACTTAAAAAACTTAGCAAACAGCTTTAAAATTTTAAAATTCGATAAGACTGCAAAATACTAAATATTTCTCGATAACATGAATTTTATTTATTTATTTAATAATTACCCAAACATAACGGGTTAATCCCAGTTACAATGTTCGGGGAGGTCCCGCAAATTATATATAAATTGCATTAATATATTTTTTTTTTTTATTTATTTTAACAATTTCACTTCAAGTAATAACGTAAAAACATATTATGAAAAATTAGTATAGATTGTAAATAATTATGTTTAACACTAATTTCTAATCTTGGATTATCTAGTTGAAACCCACAAGCCCTTTCCATTATGCTGAAAGAATAAATTTCTTAAATGTTCTAAGGGGCGTATAAAAAATGTCTAGATCTGTTGTATCAATAATACTATTTACTATAACAATCATTCTAGTTAGTGCACAATGATATCGTTTAATAGTTCTATATCGTGGAACATACAGGATGTTTCGGGGTCGTGATCTATAAGCCGGAACATACAATTGGACCAAGGACAGCAGTCTAGGGCAATCAATGCCACCATTTAAAAGTTTATATATGAAGCTGACATCAATCGATTCTCTTCTCCTAGCTAATTTTGTTATCTTAAATTCAAGTCTAATGTTGCTATAATGAATAAAACCAGGATAACGTCCATGTGCTTTATAGTACAAATATTTAAGAAATTTATTCTGGATAGTTTCTATTTTAGTTTGGTTAGTAGCTTGCCCTGGATTCCACACTACTGATGCGAACTCTAGTTTAGATCTAATCAACGAATTATATAAAGTTAGTATCGCCTTAGTATTTCTGAAGTCCTTTGTAGATCTAATCAAGAAACCCAGATTCCTCAATGACAAACCAACAATAGCATCTATGTGCTCATCCCAGCTCAAGCTAGGTTTGAAGTATACACCCAAGTCACGGATATTATATACACGTTCAAGATTTACATTATTCAATTTGTACTGATGAGCAAGAGGATATAATTTTGTTGTGAACGTCATATGTTTGCATTTGTCAATATTCAGACTTAATTTGTTATTAACACTCCACTGATACAAATGATCGAGTTGAGTTTGTAAGATCTGACAGTCATAGTCTTGGATTATTTCTTTGTAAATCTTAACATCATCCGCAAACATAAGACATTCACACTCTTGGATTGCTAAAGGAAGGTCATTAACAAATAATAAGAAAAGCATCGGTCCCAAATTGCTGCCCTGTGGTACACCTGACGAAGCGTGAAACATTTCAGATTGATGGTCTAACATCTGCACAAATTGTAACCGGTTGTTTAGGTAAGAACTAAAAAATTTGATTAAGTTAAATGAAAAGCCGATTGCATATAATTTTTGAAGTAATATATCATGATTAACGCTATCGAAAGCTTTAGCAAAATCAGTATATATTACATCAACCTGTCCCCCTTTGTCCATTACGTTACTAACATGTTCCGTAAATGTAACTAAATTTGTTTCAATAGAACGTTTATTCATAAATCCGTGTTGTTTATGTTACAACTATGTTTCAACAAGTTGCTGTACATTCGCATACATTTTCAATACAACATATTTTGTCTGTTCCAGATGATTTATAACAATAAAACTAAATTAAACCTTATTAAGATAAAAAAAATCATTAAGTTATGAGAAAAATTACTTATTTTCTATGAAAATCTGGATTTTTATATATCCTTTATCTGCTTAAAGAGTTTTTGAGTGCATGTTCGTCTTAATTAACTAAATTTATTTTCATTAGAAAAATCCCTTTTATTAAATCAGGTAGTTATAGAATTGCATAAAATCTGTCTATTAAATATTATCCTGAGAGTAATTTCTCCCTAGTATGATCAAATATCATGACAGTATGTATGGAGTGTTTAAAATAAGGGTAGAGTGTAAGCGCACATTATTTTCAAGGGTTTAAGCATTGACACGATTAACTTGCTACTTGTGCATTAAAATATTACATACTACTATCCAATGCAAATATTCTGATGAACATAATTCGCAAAGATTCAAAAACCTAAAAGCAGATAATTTTACAAATTTACTATTTTATACAAAAATAAATTGTCTATATAACTGTTTTTGTTTGAACTAATTTGAGCTGTTAGTTTTTTCGCTATAAGCATTCAAACTCAGAGTTCAGCATTTTTGCATTCTATAATAATAAAAAATACTTATACAGGGGTTCCTGTTTAACACTCGACACTTAATAAGCATTCGGACAAGCTTCTAACTATAGCAATGAAATTACAAGAACTTTATATAGTTCAACTAGTTTAGGAAATCAGTGTTAAAACCCATTTTAGAACATGCGCTGATATTGCACATGACGTCATCGGGATATAAAAAAGTATTAACGTACCACAAGTCTCAAATGCATAATAACGGTGCTAGAAAATGATCACTTACAGTATTATACGGGATCTTCAAGAATATATGTTAACCTTGTTCAAAATTGCCCCATAGAACTTACTTCACTTTTAATTTTTTTTCTTAGAATAACACTAGCTTTGCCTTTATCATCACTTTTTGATTCGTCACAAACCTGGTATCTTGATGCACTTTACGTTTATGTAGGTACCTACTTAAGTAGTTAATAAATATTCTTTTAGATTGCAATTATTTCTTATATCTTACTGTTGTTTATATTTCAATCCTTTGCCTGCCCTTGGTCATTATTTTAATATCTCGATTATTGTAAACTATGTAATTGCATTTCAAGACAGATATTGGTTTGCCAGTAACCGTAGTCAAGGTAGTTTTTGTATTGTTATATTAAATCCAAATTATGTTATATCATTGTCAATGACATATGTAATGTTTTATAATTTTAAAAAACTATTACATTTTGTTTTTCTGAAATAACTGTAAGTGAAAATCCTATTAACCAAAATAATTTCTTTAAGCAAATTACTATTATGTACATGTACAAAATCAATAAAATTAACTAAAACTTGAATTGTTTTATGGTAAATTCTTTATAAATGTTCAATTGACATTAATTATTAATGATAAACGCAAATACTCAACACTAAACGTTTCTTTATTGGGCATCAATAAGAATTCATAATAATCTAACATATTTTTTAACTTCAACAGCTGAAGCAACTATTTTCATTAATATTATGGTGAAAAATCATTACAAAACATGTCGGTAAGTAAAATGTGTGCTTGACACACGAATAGCTAGTTGAAGTGATAAATTAATTGAAAGTTTCATGAAATACAACAATTTTGTATAAATAAGATTAACAACAGACCCGTTTTGGAACACTTGACAGATGTGTATTGATAGTTTGGGTTATGAAAAGCAAAACATATTCTGGTTCTTATATAATCATTTGCAGCATTTCCATATTTATTAATGTACTACCTTTATAAATTAAGTGCCAGTAACTAAAATGCGTGCTTGTACATTGGAAACTTAATTACATTGATTAATTAATTGAATCAAAATTGCATCAAATAAGATATTTCAGTTTGATTAAGCCTGCTAAGCGAAATTGACGTTCACGTGGATCACTTTATTAGATTTTACTAAGCTTTGTTATATTATCTCCATTGAAATTTAAATAATATTTCTAAGTATTTAAAATTGAAAGGTCAGTTCATATACTCATCATACCTACGATTAAAGAGTAAGTAGTAGTTAACTTGAAGCACTTACCTGTAACAAAAAGAAAAATAACATTAGCTTGCAATGTAATGGTAATAATTATATTTACTTTTAATTAGTTAATATTTATTTAAAATATTTCATTATTTATTATTTTTAGATGTTATTATTAAAGAGTTAATTAAAGAGAATTGCTTAGAACCAAGATTATATATCTAAAGCTTTTATAGGAGAATTGGCGATAGAGAATAAACAAATTAGAAGTAGAAAAGTAAACTTAAAATACAAAGACACAAAGTCAAGATATAAAGTTATGTTAGGTAATTTTAAGGTGAAAGAGAAAAATAGGAAGTTTGAGACAGGTAGTAGGAAAAAGATTAAAATTATAGATAAATTTTGGAAAAGACAAACATTATCATTTAGTAATTTTCAGCTATTAAATTTTAAAAGCAGAAGAAAGAAATAAAGATCTTTTTAGGATAATTATTTAACTATTTAAAATTTATAAGTATATCCAATTGTGACAAACTCAAATTAGAGATATATGAGACTTATTCAGACTTTATATAACTGATTATGACTTTATAAAACCAATATGACGATAATTATGTAATAAATAGGCTTATAGAATTTAATATTGGATTAGGAAATTATTGTTATCAAAAATAAGAAAAGGAAAGTTTATGATAGAATTGAAAGTTAACGTTTAGATGAAAAATAAAATGTTTACTAAGAAAAGGGGAAAATGGGGGTTAAAAAATGATATTAAAATAAAATTATGAATAGAAGATGAAAATAATGATAGGGTATAAAAGTATAATGAATAGTGCTTTTAGAAAAATTAGAGATTAATGAAAGATGATAAGATAAGAGATTATGAAGGTGAATGAAGATTAATTTGATTATGATTAGTATAAATCTTTTATTGAAAATGAAAATAAAGTAGGATTGTATAGATGAAATGAAAATTATGATTAAAATATGTTATTGATGAGCAAAAGATTAGTAAATTTATTAAGAGTAGATTATTAATAAACATGAAGTAGGAAGTATAATGATTATGACGATACAAAGCAAAAGGATTATGAAATAATTAGATGAGTAGGATTGAGATGAGGATTAAAAGACGTAATTATTATTGTAAATATTGTAGATAGTTTTGTTAGAAGATTTAGAATAGGGTAAGTTTATTGGGATAAAAGATTAAAATACAAAAACATTTTTAGTGTTTAAAAATATAGAATTATTTTAACTTATTTGTGTTTAAAAGTAAAATTGCATTTTACAATTTTATTTGAAACAGGAGGGTTAAATGTTGTGGATGGTAGTTTCAAGATTTTGGAAATTTTTGAAAATTTTGTAAAATTCTTAAATCTTTGTTAAAAAACTTAAATCTTAAAATAGTAGACAAAAATCAATTCAAAATAAAAAATTACCTATAGTTATTTCTGTATTAACGCACTAAACTTCCCTTTTTCTCACGAATGCAGATATAATTTAACATTTTAATAAGATTCCACACGGTAAGAGAAAATTTTTTTTTCTGAAATTATGAAGTTATTGTTTTAGAAAATTTAAAGCAACAATAATTAATTTTTAGGTAAGTCCACTTCACGGAAATAACTATAAAAACTGCAATAGACGTGTCTGTAAAAAGTATTTGCAATAAAATTCATTAATTTTATATTACATTTATTAATATTTATTGTAATTAAACAATTTTAGTTTAAAATAAAAGTTTCAACTTACGTAAAAACCTATAATAATGGATTATTTAAAGTGTTAAAATAACTTAATTCCAAATGTTAGAAATAGCCATAGCGCATGTCGCGTCGGCGGCTGCAGCCCCTACAGTCGGGCCTTCTATCATCCATCCTTGAGTGTAATATTAATTAATTGTTCTGATCTATACGAAAACCCTTGCATGCCGCCATAGTTCTCCTGTACGAGTTCTACAAGACCGATTTGCTAATTCTTTTTTATAAGCTTTGGTATTATATATTCTTTAGTGTTCATATTTTTAAATCTAAGGATTTCGTCTTTAGGTTTTACGTTGTAGATTTGCTAGCGCTCCTTAGTTTTACGGGTTTTTAATTATTTATAGTTTAAAAAGCGTTATTTGTAGCCGATGCATTTCTATACGTTCGAGACCGATTGTTCACTTACAGCACTCGCTTTGTGACGTCTCGGAACTAAACATGGTTATTCTACTTGCGTACTACGTCACCGATCGCTGCCTACAAATCATATCACAAACAATTCCCAGTCGTGTGTTATAGTATTTGCTGTGGAGCATTTTCACGAAATTAATATTTTTATTTATTTTATAATAAACGGTAACACGCTTCTCTTTTACAAAAATACACAATTAATTAATTACTGATCATTTGATATGTATGTCTGTCTGTCCGTTTTTTCTCGGAATTTTTTAATTTTCATTTCAAATTCATATTTTTAATGAAAACGTAGAATGGAAGAACTAATGACCTATTTTTTAACGAACACGGACAAAAAGATGTATACAGTTACAGAAAGTTGATAAATATATTAAGCATATGATTATATGATACAGGGTGTTTTGCAAAATGTGCCTTTCCCGTTAAAGGGCAATAGGGAAACATGTGTAGAGTAAAAGAGTAAACATTATTTCCAGGCGTTCCGCGGTAAATGTGTGGGCTGGAATTTATCAGAACCGTTTAATAAGACCTTTTATTCTGCTCCAACGATTAACCGGTGACTGGTACCTACATTTTCTAGACAATGAAGTTGGACGGACTCCCACTATTGAGAATTATTGAGTTTTTGAATAACGAATAACGATCACCAGACTTGACTCCCCTCGATCTTTGTATTTGGGGATATTTTAAAACGTTAGTGTACAGGACAGAACTGAATACCGAAAAAGGGTTACGCGCACGCATTGAAATCGCTTCATTAAATTCGCTCAAATGCCGATATGTTTGCTAGCATAAACTTGTGGAGTACAGACAAACGGTGGTTTATTTGAACACATAAAGATTGTTTGCATCTAAACGGTAAGTTTTACTCATTTTGTTAAAATGACAATCTTAAAATAAAAAACAGGCAATGAAATTTGAATCACAATTAGGTCAATGAACGTATGTTACATTTTATTTACCGACCTTAATAAATAATCAAGTCATCAAGGTAGTGAGTCACTCGCAACCTCTGCTGAAATTCAATTCTGTTGTTTCTGTAAATTGATACGTACGTAGCGGAGGTCAGTTATTAATTTAGTAGTGCAGGTGTGAGATCATTGTTTGCTTTATCAGTAATTCAGGGTTAAAATCTTACAAACAATCCATAGTCGACTCGTGTCTTGCAAAAAATACGGAAAAATCAGAATTTTTTATTTTTTATTTTTATTTTATGAGTTTTGGGGTCTCTATATGGCCACCTTTGACCCCCTTAAAGCATTGCAAATTTGTCCGGAACGCCCTATATATAACAATGTAGAATTTCATAACGAGAATGAATGGGTAAGTGTGAGAGGGGAATAAACCGAATGGGAGGGATAATACAGAGAGGGAGATACGTCGGGAGAGAAATGGGTAAGCTAGAAGAGGTTGGTGCTAAGCAATGATAACCTTAGCATTTTCAACTGATTATGTTTAGTTGCGTTTATATAAATAATCACTCATAAAACCGGGAGGATTGTAATCACACAACGAGGTTGTATAAAAGGAAATCAATAAATTAACTTTTTGGCCGTCCTGTCTTTGGGCAGGTTTCCCTTTTCAATATAATATTCTGATAAGTTGGATAAAAATAATAATAAAATTTGACAGTTTGAAGTAAATATATGTAAGCCAATTTGAAAGGCGTTGATTTGAACTTATGTAGCATACCAGAGGAAAATAAATCTTGATCATACTTCACATATATTAGAAACTAACTTGGCTAACCTCAGGTTTATTTTAACCTCCATTCTTTTTATAAAACGTAAACTCAATTCAGATTGTTCTTGTTGGTAAATCTTGCCTGAAGCTGAGAATAATGGATGTTTAATCCTTATTCAAGTACATGAAAGCTGATAAGATAACAGTTCTTAAGTAAGTGTATTTTATACAATCTTCCAACAATATAAAGCCGGAAATAACAACGAAATAGCTGTAATACGATTTCTTGACGGTGATCCTTTTCGCAAGGGATGTGTCCATTTATTCTCCGAAAATTTCTTTCAAAGGAAACAAGGATTTTATTCTATCCCAAACGGTGGTCTCACAGGAAATATTGCGTTTGAATAAAACCTTAATAAAATTACACATTCAAAAATATATATGATACATATATCACTTCCAAGCCTTTCTCCAAGAGATTTTAGGTTTTCATTTATCATGGTATATATCCTTATTTATTCCCGCTTTAAAGTTTAACATAAAATACGTGAACCGAATTTACGTGATCACTAATTAAATTTCTGTGATTGGTAAGTAGGTATGGAACTTACAACTGGTTGAATGAACTATCTAAAGGAAATAATTTGTGTAACTAGCTATTATAAAGAAATTTTATCCATTTGTAGCACTTTTCGCCCATAAGGGAATTGAAACATTTTCTTGTTTTGAAAGAAAATCCCCTTTTTAGATGAAAAACCGTATCCACAATAGGAGCCCAAAACCGAGGCGAAAATTACTTGAGAGTATTTGTCTAGTTTATAACGCCTGTTGCGTAAAAGAAAACTTGTTTGGTAACGGAAACGAAATGGAGCAGAGAGTAAAAGAGAGGACACTGAAAAACATTTGGAAAAGTTGTTTGTAGAAGAAAAACATTGCACTTACATATTCTTAAACACAAAACCCGATTTAAAATAATATTCTTAAAAATATCTTGTATGAATATGAATAAGTAATATATTTAGGAGGATTTTTCTTACAGTTGATAAATAATGCAAGGAGTCAAAAAATTTAAAATACATAATTCCTATTAGGTAGTGTTTATTGGGCAGTATTTATGTTGTTTTAAACACAGCAGATACCACGAGATCATTTGAATTTATAATTAAAGTTGGCTGTGATTTTTAAATTAGATTGGCAACACTAACTGTTCACTTGACAGTTTGATTTGAATTGTCAAAGTGACGCTCCAAAATGTTTAATCTAGAACATAAAATTGCATAACCTCTAATTTACACAGCGAGTCAATTGGCAGGATCGCCAAACGTATAAAAAAATTCCCGCCTACTTTAATTTTAAATTTAAATGATCTGACGGTATAAATATAACGAATTATATAAACGAATCATTTCCAATTTTCTGAAATTCAATAATATGCTTGCTACCTTACACTGTTATACTGTTAACGACCTTTGTTTTTAATGACAAGCGGGTTGGACAAAAACTTTTTCTGTTATTGCGTTTCTATTGTTAAAATTAGAAACATTTCTTTCTCTCAGGAAAAGCTCGACGCTATTGATAAACAAAAGAAAACAGTTCGCTATTTTTTTCAAATCAATCTTAAATAAAACGTTTTCTTTGTCTGAGAATTAATAGCATTTGGACCGCAAGGTTTCTTTCTAACCCCTACAAAAATTTCATAGACATACGGCGTATACTACCAGAGAAGAAAATTATGTAATTTACTGTTAATAAAATTGTTTCTAAAAATGGGTACCTCTTATTACATATCGTCTGATAAAAACAAAAGTATACCACTTAGAAAGATAATATTTTACTGGTATGGTACAAACAAATTTAGTATTTGCTGGTTTTTAAAGTATTTAGTTTCGTTTGGTAGTTTACAAGCAATACGCTTTCAAAGCCCGAGGTCTCTAGAAAAAAAATGAATAGTAGTAGAAATATTCTACATGTAAACCATCAATGCACTCATTAAAGTAAATTCACACTTTGCGTAAATTACTAGAACTTAATGATCCGTTAACAATAGGTGCGTCCAACACCAATAAAACTATTTAAGGGTTGAAAAAGCGACAACCACAGCAATAAAATGTGAGCGGTTTATTGTCATTTTTCTGCAGAGCTTAAATTGCTATCTTGGTGTTTGACGCACCCATTATCACAACTTTCATATTTGTCTACTATTTCTAGAAACTATTTTTAGTTTAGTTAGTATTAGTTTAGTATTAAATATTAGAAATTATTTACTAAAAGTTTTTGATTATCTGATAATCATTCAGGCTGATGGGAAAAGAGAAAAGAAAAGCATGCTATGAAATGCTATAATGCGTAATAGTGTAGCGGTTTGCGAATTTAAATTGTTTGGGATATATTAACTTCTCTTGTGAAATTGGCAACATACGGGAATTCCGCAGAGATTTGTCGTATCGTTCGGACATGCATAGAATGTTGTGAAATTTTCTAAAACCTGATAAAAGTATATAATAATTGTTACGAGGTAACAAATTCCTCCCGTATCGTCTGATGATTATTAATCTAATTCGGTTATGATCCTTTAAATTATTTTTGAAGTTAGAAGTGGTTAGATTTTAACAACTTCAAGTTAAGGGCAGATTCTCCAAAATCTTCCCACCTCATTGATAAACTTGATTATTCCAAATTATTGTAGCGCAAAAATATTATATTTAGATAAGATAAGATATACTATAGGGGAAAATATTTAATATACGTTTAATTAGTATTACTACAATGTAATAATTATAATACTAATATAAGTTCAGAGACAGTCTCGGTGGATTAGTGGTTTGCATGTTTGCTTCGTAATCAAAAATCGCAGGTTCGATCCCCGGCCGAGCTGATAATTTTTCATAGCGGAGAAAAATTTAAAACATGCCTTATTTTCGGATAGGAAGGTAAACTGTAGGTCCCGTGTCAATGCGATGTTTGGCACGATAAAGATCCCTACTGGGGTGGAATTCCCCAGATTCGGCTAAATTCTAGTAGGGTCGGCGAAATGATCATAGCAATCGGTGTCATGAGGTACGAAGGATGCTCCGCCATCCTGATTCCTCGCCCAAAAACAAACAAAAAAAAAACAATATAAGTCCATTCAATGTTTTTGAACTATGGAGTGGTTGCATTTCTTGTGCTGTGACATATGCACATTCACCACATATTTGCAATAACTCCTAAAGTTCACTAAGTGCAACGAACTGCATGATGCATTTTTTGATACGATTGCATAGTAAAAAGTAAGATAGAAGAATATAGTTGTTAAAATGTAATTATAGGTAACAGTTGTTAATAAATTAATGATTTCAGTTTTATTCTTTAATTATTCTATATAAGCACCTGGTATCCATTGAGGGTACATCACAGTACATAGTTGTTATAGTCGAAATTTAAACTGTTAAATTTAAATAATTCAAATTGTAACGGTTCATTTTTTAACTTTTATTTGTATAAATTTTATTTGTATAAATGATAAAAACCCTTAGTGAGGTTCTGTATATTCTGTGTATTCGATATAAATGTGAGTTCTTAAATATCAGGGGTCACTTTTAAAAAAAGAAATATTCCAGACTAATAAAATTAGTAGTATAGCAACAAGAGTTCTAGCGCAAAATCCCATGTTATTTCTTATGAAGGTCCGTTTTAGCAAAAAGATCACAAATCCAAGATGGCGTCAGCTCGCGACTCGAGGTCATCCGCGACGCGGTCCGGCGCGCGACAGCGCACACCTGTGTAAGATCTTGGTATCTACACGATTTCATGTTAAGACAAGCTTGTAGAGCTATTATAAATACATATTATTTTAAACTTCAAACGTGTTTAAATTGTATTGAAATTGTTTATATTATTAACAAAAGTGTATATACACTTTTAGAAAGAATATATATTCTTTCTAAGTTTTAACAACAAATCAAGGTAACCTTTATCATTAGTTTTATAACTTTCTTTTAAATACCGTTGCATAACTATTATAAATATTATAGACATTATTAGAAACATAGATCCGAAATATCAAACTAGAGAATTATATAATTCTCTAGTTTGATATTTTGGAGGCTTCAACTAATATTAGTTGAAGCCTCCATAATATCACGTTTTCAATAAATACTAGATATAATTAATCAGCTTCATTATAAATTTAATAGAAAACATTATATTTTTTTCAAGTCAATTCTTTTTATGAAAAACAGTTCGTAATAGAGTTTACTTTAAGGATACCTTATACCTACGCTTATCGAAAACAAATAATAATAGGCAAGCAGATAACATTTTAATAATTTTGATCTAATAAGGTACTAAACTGATTAGGATTCCTTTGCAGATTTATAAGGCTGAATGTAATTAGAAAATATACTCTGTCGTTTACTAATTAGATTGTTATATATGATGTTAACATATAATAAAGACACTAAAGTACTTTTAATAGTAGGTATTTGCCTATCAGAACAAGATATCATTAGATAGGTCATTAACGCATTTGTGTATCTAGCAGCTTATCATTATAAATTGTATACCTCCTGTTCCGACACAGCCAACAAAAAAATAATCAAGATTGAACTTGTATGTATTACGTCATTAACGTCTAGAACCAGTAAGATCTATCCTGTTTATCGCGGTTTTGTCTAGAAAGGACATTAGCCTCATATCATATAATCCAACGAAATCATCAAACATGAAAAATCATAATGGAACAATTCATACTATACATATTTTATAGTTTTAAAACGAAACGCATTTTTCATATTTTTATGAAATATTAACCCGTATATCATAATCTGTTTATCTCAACTGTTAAAAACAACTAAATACCATCCCTTAAGAAGTTGACTTTGAATATTTGCGTTTTCACCATATAGCATTAATTTTCATCTCTAATTTTGTATAGAGGCGTTTTGTATAGAGTACTTCATAATGTCACCCTATAACGTCGTCGGGATAAAAGATGGTGGAATCAGAGCGTTCTTCAAAGATGTTTGTCAGCTAATAACATAACTCTGCTTTCTTGTCTGACCATCTAACAGGGCGGATTCTGCCATTTTTTTGCCTCAAGACTGTTTTTAGCCTAAGGATGTATAGTCCCGGGGGTTAATTAATTAAGGTTGACCTTTAGAACATATGTTAACGTTCAGTTAGTATGGCCTTGATATCCCTAATTGTTATTTACGCTAAACCTGACTGCATGTATTGTTAAAGTATGTAGATTAATAAAATTTAAAGGTAATATACAGGCTTATATGTGACTGTATCCGATCTCTAAAATATAAGCCCTCTAAGCTAGTAATTATTACCTGCCTGCCTGCCTGCCTGACCTTTTTTATATGAACACTTGATAAATTTAATTGTTATACAAAACAAATGATAATTATCTAGAACGTAGACATTTAAAACACACAGGTAGGGCAGGAATTATTGAACGAATTGATCTTAAATTTGGGTCGTTTACAAGGAATTTTGGGATGCGCTTTTATAAACTCAGCCGTTAAGCTGTTTGCAGAACGTCGTATCAAGGCTTGATATGAATAAATTGCTCCTTAATGTTAAGAAATGTTCAATTATCTCGCTCTATAGAATTAAATCTCCAATTATTGTTGATTACAATATAGGTAATATCATTTTAGATCGCAGGGGATGTATATTATTATTAGAATAAAAAATACGTTAACTTGTCTGAAAAGTGTAAAATATTTTCTATTTTTTTGCTTTTCTTGTAGACATTTCGAGCATCTGAGTTTTACTGTTGCAAATATTAAGATCTCTACTTGCTTTTCTTGGAGAAATTCCTGCATTTGAGATTTTACTGTTGTAAATATTAATAGTTTAGAATCTGTTATTAGTATATTTCAAAATACACGTATATACCTTCAAATGTTCATATCGATCTAATGTTACGTAAATAGAAATTTTTGAACCTTTCAACGCCTCGATTTAATAAAGCTGTTAAAATTATATATAATTCTTTTTTTGTTTTATTAAAACTGCGACTATGTATTGTTAAAATTTAATGGATATTACGTGCGGTTTCTACGTAAATATAAATGGGATATTAATTAGTAATTCATTTTTTTAAGAAGAAGAAGCTATTTTCAAGCTCTGTAATAATAGGAAGATGCAAATAACCAATACCGGCATAAATTACATTTTTAAGATCTAGTATTATAGAGACGAGAGTATTAACGACCCTTAAAGTGTGATTTGGATAAATGAATTGCTTTCTTAGAAATAACTTACTTAAAAATAGATCGCTTTCAGTCCCTTTTCCCCGCGACCGTGATGTCCAGAGGTTATCTGTATGCATCCTTTGTTGTATTGAGGTAAAAAGGTTGATATAATATTATAATATCCGCCTACCTGTGAGGTAAACATCTGCGTTAATGACCTATCTAATATCTTGTTCAGACAGACAAAAATCCTAATCTATCTGAGAATTGTTTCGATAATTTTTATCGTTTATAGCTTTATTAAATAGTTTATCCTTTAAAAACGATCATATTTATTAGGCGTTACAAATTAATTATCATTATTATTTATCTCGTTAATAATATCTCGTTAATAGACCCGTTGTAGGTCCTCTTGTTTTCGTATTCGAACTAGAAATTAATAAATCTTTTTAAATCGTTGATACAAACTGATCACCTGGTGTTGAATGTATAATAGCATATAATAAATTATCCTTTATTAACGTGAAGAGTTGTCAAACTAATTAATTTTCTTTGTGGATAAACTGAATTTTACGAAAGATATGTGGAAATGATATATGTAATATTGCAATTATTTAATAGTATTTGATAGACTGGTGCGTTTTAAGAGTGCCGTAGCTATTACCTGCCTACAAATGTGACTCTTTTTTTTCTACCTGATACATATCGACTGAGAAACTTTAGTATATCTTGTTAGTTTTAATAAAATGCAAGATCGAGTTTATGTACGATGTATATACCGAGGAGGTGTTATGATGAGAGATATCTGTTAATATTATTATTAAACTCCTGGGGATAGAACAGGGTAGCTAACTATTCTGAAGTATTTTAATTAAATATCGTCTAGATTATTGTGTAGATAAAAAGTTTGAAGGTCGCCCTCCGATCGTGTCGATGCTTGATTGTCAAACGTAGTATTCATATATCGTATCATTGGTCAGTCGTGAAAGGTATTTTAAATTTGAATTGTGTATATTTTCAATTCATTATTAATAGAATGTTATTTATGGGTATTATATAATTAATTAGATTTATGTAATTAAAATAAAATGTTACGTTTTAATGGCAATATATGGGAAAAATGCGGCTTCTTCTAACTGTTGACCGTTATAGGTATATTAATATTGAATTATGTTCGAATGTTTTCATGAATTTTTAATTCGTTATTAATAAAAATTATTTCGATTATCTTAAATTATTATTATTGGCAGAACATTAGGTAATTATTTTATTTTTAACTTATATTTTTAAAATACGAAAGGTGCAGGAAGAAATAATTAAAAAGAGATTCCTTCTTTCAAAGTGGCTTTTTCTACCTGCATTTGCAGATGAGGGTGAGGTTTGATTGATAGAACGAAGATATAAGACGTGTTTAAAGCTGAATTTAAAAAATTTTAATGTTGGAGTAAATTATTATATATAATTAATTTTAACTAATTACCTATACATTTAAGTAGAGTCGGATTGTCATATAAACTAAATACTTAATAAGATGTACATATAGAGAGGGAGCGATTAATTTTATTCGAAATTATAAGGTTTCAATCATGCTGTTTGTTATGATGCTTTCAGCTTCGTTAGATTTTTATTACAGTTATTAGAAAACTCCATTTCTGCATAGGTAGGGTCACGGTAAAACTAAAAAAGTCAACTTCTTAAGGGATGGTATTTAGTTGTTTTTAACAGTTGAGATAAACAGATTATGATATACGGGTTATTATTTCATAAAAATATGAAAAATGCGTTTTGTTTTAAAACTATAAAATATGTATAGTATGAATTGTTCCATTATGATTTTTCATGTTTGATGATTTCGTTGGATTATATGATATGAGGCTAATGTCCTTTCTAGACAAAACCGCGATAAACAGGATAGATCTTACTGGTTCTAGACGTTAATGACGTAATACATACAAGTTCAATCTTGATTATTTTTTTGTTGGCTGTGTCGGAACAGGAGGTATACAATTTATAATGATAAGCTGCTAGATACACAAATGCGTTAATGACCTATCTAATGATATCTTGTTCTGATAGGCAAATACCTACTATTAAAAGTACTTTAGTGTCTTTATTATATGTTAACATCATATATAACAATCTAATTAGTAAACGACAGAGTATATTTTCTAATTACATTCAGCCTTATAAATCTGCAAAGGAATCCTAATCAGTTTAGTACCTTATTAGATCAAAATTATTAAAATGTTATCTGCTTGCCTATTATTATTTGTTTTCGATAAGCATAGGTATAAGGTATCCTTAAAGTAAACTCTATTACGAACTGTTTTTCATAAAAAGAATCGACTTGAAAAAAATATAATGTTTTCTATTAAATTTATAAGGAAGCTGATTAATTATATCTAGTATTTATTGAAAACGTGATATTATGGAGGCTTCAACTAATACAATTCTCTAGTTTGATATTTCGGATCTATGTTTCTAATAATGTCTATAATATTTATAATAGTATGCAACGGTATTTAAAAGAAAGTTATAAAACTAATGATAAAGGTTACCTTGATTTGTTGTTAAAACTTAGAAAGAATATATATTCTTTCTAAAAGTGTATATACACTTTTGTTAATAATATAAACAATTTCAATACAATTTAAACACGTTTGAAGTTTAAAATAATATGTATTTATAATAGCTCTACAAGCTTGTCTTAACATGAAATCGTGTAGATACCAAGATCTTACACAGGTGTGCGCTGTCGCGCGCCGGACCGAGTCGCGGATGACCTCGAGTCGCGAGCCGACGCCATCTTGGATTTGTGATCTTTTTGCTAAAACGGACCTTCATAAGAAATAACATGGGGTTTTGCTCTAGAACTCTTGTTCTAAATAATATTCATCGATTTATTCGATTTGTTAATATTTATGTTGTCTAGGTTTGTTCTTTTCAGAGATTCATTTTTTGGGAGATTTAACAATTTTATCAGAGAGATTTCCGGGGGTTTTTGAGCGTAGTGAGGTACGAGCCTAAAGTATAGAATAAATTCATTAAAATTTAAAAATTACTCATATAGGTCAATTTTATTTGATAAAAATCACATTTAATTTTTGATCGACATTTGTTTTTGACTAATGACATCAAATTTTTTAAGAAGCAACCTTCTATTTTGTTGTTGATTATGATATATCTTTTATTTTTTTGTCGATCTTACTGTATTGTACAATTCACAGGCGATTAGTTATGACTGATGAAGAATCACTAAACTTAAAACAGTTTGTCGCGAAGTATCATCTGCGATATGTATACATTTATTCCTTGTTATGAGTGTAACATATTAGCGATTATTTATTAACATTACACTTTGTGTTAATGTAAATTATTATTATAAATATTTTACATTTATATTTTTAATGATTTTTTAACAACCTTCATAACCGCGATGGCAATTTCTTTTGAATTTCTTTTCAATTTCCTCACAGAGAATTTGAGTTTGAGCAGATATTAGCAAAATATACATAAAAGTACTCACATTCTTTGAAGGTAACAACTAAATATCTACTTTACTCAGGAGTAGATCTCTTTAACGAGGTCAGTAATATAGCAGGATTTTGTACTTTTAAGAATGTAATGTAAAAAGATGCCAACAGGACAGGGCTTAAATCCACACTCCAAAAAAATTTAAATTTGTTATAATAACTTTTGACAATCAAATCATCTCGATTATATGGCCCCCCTTAATTATATTAAGATCGTGCGATTTTATTTTGTGTACACTTTATTAATTCAGTTTTTAATATATCTGTTGGTAATATGAATGATCTGAATGATAAGAATAATAAACAAAATTTAAGAAATAGAGAATAATTATTGCTTTATGCGTGTTGAACAATGTTTTTCATGCTATTAAAAAAATAATTAGGCTGTGCAGAGACTACGTAGAGTTAGTTTCGGAGTCAAATGGATAGAAATAGCTAAATATAATCTCTAACAAAATAACAAAGAAACCGGCACACGTTCTAGAAATATCTTAAGGAGTACTTTAACAAAGTGTTGTTTATGTTATTTGTTATTTTATTAGGAGTTATTCAGCAATAGCTACCCATTTGACTCTCAAGTCAAATAAGTGAGCTTAAAATTTGTAACGGACTCTACATGAAACATTATCTATAATCTATGTCTTAACGGCACAACTATAAAACAGCAGACATCCCGAATTTCGCCTATAAAGTCAACACAAAGTGCTAAAATGCAAATACTGTTTACTAAATGTAAAACGCCATTAATGATTAATGCTTGCCCACACACAATAATCCTACTACCTCTTAGCTTCCGGGAGATAACTGCTTTTAAGGTGATAGAAACTCACCTGCCATGAAGCCTTCAGGGATTTGTGTCATTTTATAGGTTTACCTGCCTTGAGGGTAGGCTCCATATTACACCCTTATAACATCGGTCATGCTTGTCCCCGGCAGCTGATTTATGGATTTCTACTTTTTTTTGTGTCTTTTTTGACCTATATTTCCTTTAAATATATTTTTGTCTTGTCACGCAAATGCAATATTGACCTATCTATGTATTACTGCTTCCTGTTAAACTTTTAAATGTTTCCCTTTTAAAAGCGAGTTGTTTCCGTAAATTCGTTATTAACAAGCAGCTTTCAGTAGAACTTACTTAATTCTAAACTGTGTTCCCCACATTCCTGGTAAATCAGTGAATAAATAAAGTCTTAAAAGATTAAGTAACGTGTGTCCTATCAAGTTACTGTATTGGGTTGGATTCAGTAGCAAGTATACATCTTCTGCTTTTTCATGCTGCTTTTTTATTATTTTACTATTCCACGCCTAACTCTCCCATTTTCTACAGATAAACCAGGTCGCGGTGGTCCCAGTTTTTGTCACCTTCACTAACATTTGCCTCACCTTTTTTGAATTATAACAAAAAAATGTATGGTGGGTGTTCTATCGCTAAATGTAATAATTTAGTTGATTTGGTTTATTGTATTTGTTAGTAATTGTTATGAGTTTAGATGAGAGATTTTCTTAAAAGATTTGTCGGTGATAATAAAATTTCTTTTGTTTGTACCTGTCCTTAAGTCAATTCACTTAAACAAATGGCGCAATAAAAGAATATATTTTCGTACAATTTGAACGTAAGATATTTCTCTAGCCAGTTATCTTTTCTTTAGTTTAAGAAAGTTATTGGCAATTTTTGTTTTTGTAAACATTTAATTATTTACGCTGTTTCTGAAATTCCCCTTTGAGTGAATAGTAGCTGAATTAAACTGAATTTCACCAGTTGCATGATATACTTATACTGATCAAAAGGACTTGAGAAAATTACATTCCAACAATTGAAAATGCTAGTTGCAAAACAGCTCCCAAGTCCATCAATAACCCTATGAACTAGTGCTGTTTTGTATCTAGCGTCTTCAATTATTTATCAACTAGAAGCTACAGTAACTACAAAGAGGAATTTTGAACCAATTGTGCATTAAAATTGGAAAAAGTATTTTGCAATAATTAAAGAATTAGAGTTTAAGAAACAGAAAAATTAATATACGTAAGATTCAAAATTAATAAGTACGTTTTAACTGGAAGTTAAGTTTGGGTGAATTTTGTCTCAAGTAAAATAATTAAAATTATTTTAAACAATTTAGATTAACCTTTGTAACACTCCTAGCAGAGTAACGCAAATTTGTGGATTGAGTTTAAGACGGTTAGGAATTTAATACTAAGTAAGTTACGTTTAAAAGTTGCAATATTGATTTTGAAGGTTTTCAAAACGTTTTTTATTTTATTTATACTAACTCAATTCACGTTTGATTTCCGCAGTGTAAACATCGTGAAGTGCAACGTCCTCAAATTAAGTGCTAAGTACGATAACGCGACCCCGGCCACCTTATCATATAACACATATTTAATATAAATAGTTCTACGGTCAAGCACTCAAGAACAGGAACATAATAACTCTCATCAAACTCAAAATACAACACACCAACGAAACAAAAGTGTAGCGAGTGAATGCCAGTCAATAACTAGCGTTGATATCTTTCAGCCGAATGATTTTCAAATAGTCAAACCCCGAGACAAAAGAAAAAGACAAAACAGTAGCCCCAAAGATGAAAAAACACAACCGACAAATATAAGCACACAAAATAAATTTAACTCGCTTACAATGCTAGGTGAAACCAGTGATAACAAAAATACAAAACAGGAAAACGTACCGAAATTTATTCTGCACTTCATACAGAAAATTCCCCCCTTACTTGAGCTACTGAATTCGGTAATAACCAAAAAAGATTACTACTACCAAGTTTTGAAAGGAAATAAATTAAAGCTACAATTAAATACAATAGAATATTACAAGATAATCAAAAAGTTACTTGACAAAAATAAAGTCATAAGACACACCTACACCCTTGAAGAAGACAAAAAATACCGTGTAGTATTACGTAACTTACACCATACTATACAGATCACAAGGACATTAAATATTCTCTAGAAGAATTGGGACACACAGTTGTTGCTATAACAAATATACAAGCTTGGATTAATAACAAAGCAATACCTAAGAACCTATTCTTCATTGATCTCTCACCCCAGACAAATAACATAGAAATATTTAAAATCACACAACTACTAAATGCGGTTGTCCAATTTGAAGAATCCCACAAAAAGAAAAAATTAATGCAGTGCACTGGTTTCTGGTGCTATGGACATACTAAGGAAAAACTGTACGAGGCCACTTCGGTGCTATAAGTGCGCAGGAAGACATGACTACAAAACCTGCAGAAAAAAGAAAGGAGACGGAAAAAATCCAAAGTGCGTCTTATGCGAGGGAGCGCACCCTGCAAACGCTAAAATTTGCAGAGTAAACCAAGAAATAATTAATAGAAGATTCCCATCGACAAATGGAACGGTTATCCAAGCACAAAAACAACAATCAAGACCCCAACAACAAATACAAGGTCAAGATAATGAACACACACATAAACCGCTTAACCTGCAGTCAATCCTAAATAAAAACACTATAACAATACATCAGAAACCAAGCTATTCCCTAGCAACCAAACATTGCAGTGAACTACAAAACCTCGAGCCAAAATACAACTCGCAATTGGAGTATACGTCAAATATACTTTTCTCCAAAATACGGTAACGGGCCAGCAGCAAACAATAAACCAGTTGTCTGCGGAAATTAAAAGATTAAACGAGAAGATTGATAATCTTACCTCACTCCTGCTTCAAACCACAAATACTAATGGCTCAACTATTTAAAATAGCCTTATGGAATGCAAACGGCTTGGTTGCACGCAAACAAGAAGTAGAAGCGTTTCTGATATACAATAAAATTGATATATTCCTCATAATAGAAACCCACTTTACACATAATACACACTTCAAAATTCATAATTACATAACTTATTTCACTGCGCATCCAGTTGCTAATAGATGGGCAAGAGGAGGAACAGCAATAGTTATTAAACAACATATCAAACATTATGAGTTGCCAAAGTTTGAAGAAGGCTATCTTCAAGCTACAAGCGTTGTCATTGAAGACTGGCAAAGTCCACTTACCATTTCCTCGGCATATTGTCCATCAAATTATCGTCCAAACAAGGAAGGCATGGTAGAATACCTAAATTCGCTGGGTGACAAATTCATGGCAGGAGGAGACTTCAATGCCAAGAATACAGCATGGGGCTAGCGCTTAACAGCACCTGGTAGAGGAAGATTACCAAATAATGCAAGAATTTCACCTTTCCCACCTATCAACATACAGACTCACGTACTGACCCAGTGACCCAGACAAAATACCTGATTTGCTGGACTTCTTTATTACGAAAGGCATAGCTCCAGGTTACCTAGATATAGAAACCTGCTTAGATCTGAGCTCCGATCACACACCCGTGATAGCAACCATTAGCACCGTATTTATTCACACAGAAAGAAAAGTAACGCTAACCAACAAAAGGACAGACTGGGAACTTTATAAACATATCATTGAACGAAAAGCAAACCTAGAAATTCCGCTAAAAACAAAAGTGGATGTAGAGCTAGCTGTAAACAACCTAACTAGTTTACTCCAGGAAGCAGCATGGGAAGCCACCCCTGAAATTCCAATACACAGAATAAACCAAAGCTGCCCAATAATAATAAAAAAATAGCCAAAAAACGACGCCTTAGAAGAATATGGCAAAATACGAGGTATCCATCAGACAAAAGACGTTATGATAAAGCCGCACGTGAGCTAAAGAGGACAATCAAATCACTAAAAAACAATTCCTTCAAAGAATATCTGGAAAAGCTAACCAACACGGCCGATACTGATTACTCCTTATGGAAAGCTGCCAGTAACATAGCAAAAGTGAAGAACCCTATACCTCCAATTCGCAAAGAAGATAGATCTTGGGCCTGTACGGATCTGGAAAAGGCTACTACCTTTGCCGAACATCTGGAGAAAGTAGTCCAACCTCTACCATCACAAGCCACACCTTTTGAAGAGGACGAAATTAGTAGCTATCTTGAAATGCCGCACCAAATGTCACCACTACCAAAATTATTTACGGTGAAAGAAGTAGTAAAAATGATAAAGCACAATTTGAACTCAAAGAAGGCCCCTAGGGTACGACTTGATCATTGGGCGACTTATCCAAGAGCTTCCACGCAGAGGAATAGTATTATTAACAATAATTTATAATGCAGTGCTCCGCGTTTGTTATTTCCCACCACAGTGGAAAGTCTCGGAAATCATTCTCATCCACAAACCAGGAAAATCCCTCAACGAAGCAAAATCCTATAGACCGCTCAGTCTATTACTTGGCTTAAGCAAACTCCTGGAAAAACTATTACTTACGAAACTAACCCCAGTAATACCCGAAAACCACCTTATCCCAGAACACCAGTTTGGTTTCCGAAAAAAAAGCACAATCGAGCAAGTCCATAGAGTAACCGAAATTATAAATCAAGCGTTTGAAGAAAAAAGTTATTGCGTAGCAGCCTTTCTCGACGTGAGCCAGGCGTTCGATCGTGTTTGGCACCAAGGACTACTATACAAACTCAAGAAAGCCTTAACACACACACTACACATTATTATAGAATCTTACCTCACAGAAAGATATTTCAGAGTAAAATATGGGCAAGAAGTAACAGACCTGTATCCCATAAAAGCAGGCGTACCACAAGGCAGCGTTCTTAGACCAATCCTATACCTGCTCTTTACGTCTGCTTTACCCACAAACCCAAACGTCTGCACAGCAACATTCGCGGATGATAAAGCTATCTTAGCAAAGCATCCAGACCCAATTATCGCAGCCAGGTTACAACACCTCAATGTAATAGCAAAATGGACGTTGCTATGGCGCATTAAAATAAATGAAAACAAGTCATTACAGGTTACATTTACCAAATGTAAAAGAGCTACCCCACAAGTTATGTTCAACGGTCAAAACTTGCCACAATCAGATAATGCCAAATATCTAGGGATGCACCTAGATAAAGGACTGACCTGGAAAACACACATCCTTAATAAACGAAAACAACTAGCTATGAAATTTACAAAGCACTACTGGTTGATGGGGCGCAAATCCAACTTATCACTCAAAAACCAGTTATTAATCTATAATATCTATAAAGTTGCCTATAAACCAATATGGCCATACGGCATAGAACTATGGGGGACAGCAGCAAATTCTAATATCGAAATCATGGAAAGATTTCAAGCAAAAGTTCTGAGGAATATAACTAACGCAGGGTGCGTTTATACCAAACAGTGAGATTCGTGACGATCTAAAAGTTCCCACAGTTAAAGAAGAAGTAAGCAAGTGTAGTGAGAAATATCTAGAAAAACTAGAAGTGCACCCGAATACTCTCGCGATAAATCTCTTAGACAATAGTGAAGCTCTACATGGGCTTAAAGACATAAAACTATAGACCTGCCAACGAGGTTTATGTAAACAGTATCAACAGTATCCCCAAACTAGTTGTGTCTACGGACACCTAAAATAAAATGTAGAAATTACTGAGTTAGCTGTCACTGGATAGCGGCTCTCATTATTATTCAATACCTGTACACACATATATTTACAAAATATTTACTTATAGTATTAATTGTATACTGATTGTAAATAGTAATAAACAATATAAAAAAAATATACTAACTATTTATTTGCTTAATAAATAACATTTAAGTATTATATGTGTACCACTAACAATATTTAAAAAACGATTTAATTAATGATTTATTCTAAGATGATTTTACATGAAATAAATGTATGAATATTATTGTTACATGTTTTTATTAATGTGTTTATTTATATGTTACTAAAGGTTGCTACAAAGGTTTGATGTTTTACTCGAAATCGATCGCTTGAAGTTGTGTTACCATGTTGGGAAGATCTAACGGTAAATTATAGAATACTATTTTCAAACGAACTGGCCCTCATAGGAAACAATAGTTAAATTCGAATCAACCAACCTTTCAGTTTTCCCATGGACGAAAATACTTTTAGTGAGAACTTGTCTCTTACTCATTTTGACTAACTCAGCCGTTGCAAAAGATTTGAAGAGTTTTGCAAGCATTGACTTTTTGATAGATTTTGTATGTTACACTTTGACGCCCAGTCGCAGGATATAAGTTTTGCTGGCTACATTTCAGAGATCTTTTTATCGAGTTTTTGCAATCGAATGAAAATTTTTCTTCTTTTTAATCATACTGCAAGCTTGACTAATATGAATTATATTTTTTCCTATTTTTTTTGCTAATTAATACGTGCAGTCTTTCTATTATTCTTTTAAACTTAGAAGAAAAATTTGATTTTAGCATGATCCAGTTCTGCAACTAGTTAGCAAAACTAGATTGATGTAAAATATTTTGAATAACGAAATTCTTTGATAAAAACTCAGTTATAGAGAAAATCGATTAATAATGATTAATTAGCCGGAAAAATTAAATCTTAAGTCTATAGATCTAAGTAATCTAAAGATCTCGTAAGAATCTGTTAGATCTCGTAAATCTAAGTATACTTAAGTCTATAGAGAGAGTAGTATTAAAAGAAACTAACTTTGTGGTATTGGATAAACTCGGCAGATACTCCAAACCTAAAAATAAAATGGAATAAATGGTAGATGATTTATCAACACCTTTAAAAACTTAAATTAACCAAAATTTTACTGTTATTTCAATGGAAAAGGGTATCAACTAAAATATTACAGCTGACGAAGCTATAAAGTTAAATGACCGCGGGAAGATTTAGAAATAAAAACCATGTTTAAAAACCCGTAAATATTTGTGTGAAAAAACTAAAACACTGACAGTAAAAGATTTGGAAAAAGCAGAATATTTCTGGCTTAAGATACCTCAACTACAGAGCTTTGAAGAAAAATATTAGTTATTACAATAGTGGAGAAAGGCATTTCCAAAAACAGCAAAAATATTTTTCTGTAGTCTTGGATAATGATTACATAAAGATCCTGTCAAATCTTTATTAGTTCTAATAGAGTTTTTGTGTTGATTTAATTTTGCTGATTGATTTTTGTGAAGTTTGACGAAGGTATACTTGGTTACAATTGTTGCAAAGAATTTGGTATACTAATTTTGTGTGCGCGTGCGCGTAAAATATTATTAAAAAAATGTCATGACTATTATAATATCATTATAATAATTATTATTATATCCACGTTGAGGCTTTCCTCACAAAACGAATACGAGCCTCCACATCTTCGTTAAAAGACAAAATAACACCAACAAAATATTTTACCGTACTCTTTGAGCAAATTTATTGTCCCTTCTTGCTTATGCTACAGGCCTAAAAGCTTGCTTTTTGTCTTGCTGATCTTCTATTTCTTTTAAAAATAATACAGAGACAGAGCAATCGTCTGAAGATGAGTGTGTACTGACTGAAGTTGTCAGCATTTTGTGTATCTCTTGAATTGTCTGAATTAGGATTGTCTTCGAGCTTTTTCTTCTTGACTGTCTTTTGTTTTATTTTATTGATTACATTTGCTTTAAGTTTTTGTATGGCATCATCTGCAGTAATTACTTCAGCGCCAGAACAACAAAACGCTGTTTTATCACATTTTCGCACAAACCGTGAAATTTCATGGTAGAAGAAACAATTGTTCAATACTTATTCAGAGCAGGGACTTGTGGACTGTATGGGTGGGAGACCATTTGAGTCGGAGTCATGAGTTGCAGTTTCTGTATCAGGAGTAGAAGAGCACAGTGGAAAATTATCGTTGCTGTGTAGAGGAATGAACTGGTACTGCTTCACTTGTTGCAGGACCGTGGGTTCAAAAGCCTCTTTAGGAATCACCTTGTCATTAAACGGGGGTATTCCACACTTTTTAAATCCGGTTTTTATCACATCTTCGTTTGTTTCGGTCCATATTTCTCTAACCATTTTTAAAAATCTCTTCTTTGGTAGTTTGACGCCTACATGATGTATTTGCCATGTAGTCGACTTAACATCTCACAGATGTTTCAAGCGGATGAAGAAAGTGGCTTGAATGCGGTGGTTTCAGTTTTACAACGTTTTCGATTTTCACCATTTCTATTAATGTAAGCCCAACATGTGTCGCATGGCCATCATATACTATAAGCAACACCGGTCTTTCTGGACCAATTGTTTTGAAGAAACTATTCTTAAAATCATTTTCAAAAACAACGTTTTATCCACCCATTTCTAGTGGCAGCGTATGTCGTTCCAAGGAGTCCACTATTTTCTTGAGCCATAAATTGGTCCCATATATTCTTCCCCTTGAAAAGATCATTGGGGGAGCTTTCCCCCCAGGAGCATTACATGCTAGACGAACAGTAATTTTTTCTTCTCCTGAAGAACTTGTTGTGCGAGATGCAGAAATCCCTTTCTTACCAACCACCTTAGTTTTGGATGGATCTCTACAAATGCTAGTCTCATCCAAATTCCACATGAGGTGTGGCTTATTAATCAAATTAAATTCACTGATCGTAGCTTCTAAGGTGTGAAAATAGTTGGTGATAGTGAAAGAATCACAAACTTTTCGACGATTATATTTTACACTCTGTGGTTTTTTAATGAGGGGTTGCGTCTCTTTTTAAAAGCAATAAACCAGTCTTTGGAGGAACACCATTTTTTAAAGGGGTTTTTTAAACCTTTTTCTTTTACATAGTCTCTACTAATTCCAGAACTTCTTTCCTTGATAAACCATAGCTGTACTTTTCCTATTTTCATCTTCTAAAGGCAGAGCTGTCGATCTACTTAGCAAACGATTTAATTTTTTCCTAGTCTTCCTTTAACTTGATCGATTATGGTAGTCAATGGAATATTATACACTTTACTAGAATTATATGCGTTATAAACTCCCGACTTTACTTCGTTCACGGCCCATTTCAAACTTTCTTTGGTGTAATTCTCACCTGTAGTAGTTTTGCGCGCATAATTGGAAGACATTGTGAGCTGTAAAAAATAATTTTGGCTTTCGGGGAAGTGCGTACCAGAAGCAAGTTAATATGGTACGCAGTTTTTCGCCTTATTATTTTTATAGCTTAAGTGCGTAGTGCATTTTTTTTCCTAATCATACATAAAAACTACATATTGTAGTGAGGTTTATTTATAAAATATTTCTCTATATAAAATTCTTATTTGTTCTTTGTTTTGATCTAAATTTTACTTATTGTGGTTATTGAATGTTATTAAATAAAGTAAGGTTATAGATAACCATTGATATTTATATAGTACTGTCATACATGACAGTTCCCAACTTAATGCATATAAAATCAAGTAAGCATAACAAATCAATTATTTATTTAACCTCTTTATTTACTGCTCTTTTGTTATGGATGTTAAAAGAAAGAAATCTTACCTAGTCAACTTACATTTATTCCTTCCTAGAATGTTAATGGATAAAACCACTCCTTTTTCCTCTTATCTAACTGCGCTTTCACTGCACATACACGTCTTGCAATTTTCACTCTTCCTCCAAGACACACCGACGACTGAAGTTGAACAGGATCTGCAGACCACCTGTTTTATTTTAGTTTGGTTGATTTATATTTTAATATTAAAACATCATTTAACGTTTATTATATTTTTATTAAGGTTTTAACATTTTACAAGTCAAGCGTCATTCTTGTTGTTTTTTTTATGAAGTTAGTTACATTCCTTTTAGAGTATGTTCCACAACTACAATATGTGACAAGGGGTATGTTCTAAAACTACAATATGTAACATCTTCCCCTTTTCAATAATATAGTTTTTTTTTGTTATAACTAATAACACTTATAAATAGCTTGGTAAATACAAAAAACAAAAGAACATTGCGATATTAACTAAGAACATTATTTAAAATATTATGCAATAAATAGCAAAATATAAAATAATTAAAACTAAAGAACACTAAACAACAATTTAAATTACATTCTGTATTTGACTGGTTTTATAATCGTTCTACCGTAACGAGTCATTGCTGGATTGCTACTATTATTGATTTTTGGACTCGAATCAGGTAAGTTCTCTTTATTAGATCTAGATTGGGACAAGGCAGTGTTGGAGTGTATTAAGGTAGGTCCCTGAGGTAATGGAGGTGTTCTATTTGGCTCTGACAAGGTAGGTAGTGTATCGTCTTGAAAGATATGACTTTCTTCTCCTAATATCGGAATTGGGTTAGGTGATGGCCTGATGAATGATGAATTTCTTCTGAATGTTCTGCCAGTTCCATCTCTGACAATGTAGGAACGTGGATTGTGATCTATTCCTATAATTTCTCCAGGTACCCAATACTTATCCTTTCTTATTATAATACTATCTCCTTTGTCAAAATTGTTTCTTGATTTTGCTTGTCTGTCATAATAATGCTTTGCTTTTCCTCTGTGATCATTCAAGCTTTTAAAATTAATATCGACATTCTTGTTTAGGTTTGTACATGTTACAGGTAGTGTTGTTCGAGGTAGACGTTTGTACATAAGCTCGGCTGGTGATGTATTTAATCCTGCCAATGGAGTTGTTCGATACTCCAATAAAGCTAGATGTATATCTGTGTTTGTTTCTTGGCATTTTCTAAGTAAGTTCTTACATATACCAACGGATTTTTCAGCAAGTCCATTCGATTTTGGATATCTTGGACTGGATGTAATTAGGTTTATGTTCCAATCTCTTGCAAAGTTTCTAAACTCTATACTATTGAATGGCATATTATCAGACATGAATGTGACTGGTATTCCATGAGTTGAAAATATTACTTTGAGCTTGCTTGTTATTTCATTAGCTGTTTTGAACTCTAATGGGACTAGTTCAATCCAATTGCTAAAATAATCAACTAGGGTAATGTAGTCTTTCCCTCCAAAAGTTAAGATATCAGCACCAACTTTTAAAAATGGTTTATTTGGTCTTTCATGTGGTATGAGTGGCTCTCTAGGGGGATTTCTGCTAAATTTTAAGCAAGTTTCACATTTTGAGATGTAGTCTTGTATATCTTTTGAGAGATTTGGCCAATAAAATATTCTTCGCCCTGTTGCTTTTGTTTTTTCAATGCCCAAATGAGCCAAATGCAATTTTTTGAGCATTTCTTGTCTCAGTCCTACAGGAATCACTATTTTATCATCATAAAACAGGAGGTTATCTCTCACTGTTAAATCATTTTGTAACTTGAAGTACAAAGCTATATTGGGATCAGAAACTTGTTTTTTGTTTTCCGGCCAACCATTGTTACAGTAATTTATTAATTCTGTTAGAACAGGGTCTTTTTTGGTTTCAATCTTTAATTCAGTGAGACATCGATCAGAAACAGGTAGGTATCTCTGCATGCAATGAACAGTTTCTAACATTGTAGGATCATTTTTTACTTTACACTTAGTATAAAATCTTGAAAGAAGATCGGCGATGTACATAAACTTACCAGGTAGGTATTTTACTTCAAAATTGTATTTCAATAGTTTTAGCTTTAATCGTTGTAGACGTCCACTAACTTTATAAAAATCTTTGTTGCAAATTGACACAAGCGGTTTGTGATCTGTTTAGACAATTATTTTTCGTCCATAAACAAAATTATTAAATTTATCCAAAGTATAGCAAATACTCAGTAATTCTTTATCTATTTGTAGCTAATTACTTTCCGTTTCAGTTAAACTACGTGAGCAAAATGCTACTGGTTTTCCCTCTTGGAGAAGGCATCCGCCTAGTCCATTCTGACTAGCATCACATTGTATAGTTATTGCTAAATCAGGGTCAAAAATCTTCAAATTCGGCAATTCCGTAATAAGTTTCTTGATGTTATTAAGAGCTTGGGTGTGGTTATCAGTCCATTCCCATGGTACATTGCTTTTATTAAGGTTTCTTAGAGGATATAAGAGCTCGGATAAATTAGGAATGTATTTGTTCAAATAATTTAACATACCCATTATAGTTAACAGCTCCCTTTTACTTTTAGGATTTTCTATATTTAAAATTGCTTCTACATATTGCGGATCAGGTTTTACACCATCTTTCGAAAATATCTGTCCAATATATTTGACTTCATTAACTTTATACTGAAGTTTGGTTTTATTAAATTTAACTCCATATTTTCTGGCCCTATTAATAACTTCATTCAGTATCTTGTCATGTTCTTCTTCGGTCTCCGCTGCTATTATAAAATCATCAAAATATATTCCTATATTAAGATCACCAAACATTTTCTCATTTACACGTTGAAACACTTCGGGACTTACATTTAAACCAAATGGTAGACGTTTAAAGCTATATTTTCCAAATGGAGTTGCAAAAGTACAATATTTCATGTTTTCATTGTCTAAAGGAATATGATAAAATCCTTCTTTTAAGTGTAATACTGTATATATTGACTTTCCTTTTAGTTTTAATGCCAATTCATCAGTAGTAGGAATTGGGAAACGATCAGTAATTATGCTTTTATTTAGATGTACTGGATCTAAGCAAATACGGATCTTCTTATTTGGTTTTTCGACCAGAACAATATTGTTCACCCACTCGGTTGGTTCATCGATTTTCGTTATTATATCACGGTTGACTAGATCATCAAGAGCCTCTTTTAGGATAGGTTTGACTGTATCTGGGATTCTTCTACATGAACTTACAAAAGGGGTTGCATCTTTTTTGAGTGCTATTTTATATTTAAAAGGAACTTTACCTGTACCCTCAAATACATCAGAGTTCTTTACAATAAAATTATTTTTAAACTCACTACTTATAAGATCTATTTTCTGTAAAAGATTTAATTTTATACATGTATTCAGCCCTAAAATTGGTGTTGCAGCTTGTTCAACAACTAGGAATTTGATTCTATAATTAACATTCTTTACAAGGCATTTAATTATTATCGAACCTACCGTTTTTATTTTATTGTTACTGTATGTGATAATTGAAGTATTATCTCTATTAATACTATCTACATCTAAATCTAAATGTTTAAATGTTTCCAATGGTAGACAGTTACAACTGGCTCCACTATCAAGCTTAAATGTTACCTTTTTATTATTTATTATTACATTAGTAGTCCATGGTTCATTATTCTTACAATTTTTTGAAATATTTTCAACTACATCTATTGAATCTATATATATTAATGACTCATCATTGTCACTATTTGCATTGATCTCATGAACATCTCTGTTATATTAAGAACTATTTCTAAAATTATTACTTCTACTATTCTTACAATTTGTGTTAGTATTATTGTTATTATATCTGCAACCAATGGCAAAGTGATTCAGTTTTGCACATACTGAACAAACTTTCCCGAAGGCTGGACACTTTTGCTTTGCATGTCTATTACCACACTTAAGGCAATCATAGCAAGAATTGTTAGTTTTTACCATACGTTTTACCTTATCATTAATGTTGGCTTGACTGCTGGCCCATTGTTTTGGTTTCGTGCCTGTACTTTTGTGTTTAACAGCATCCACTTCTTTATTATTTTGAAGCTCCTTTACCTGAAATTGGCTCACTTCGGCTGCACGACAGGCTTCTTCAGCTTTAGCTGCTGTGAGATTTGTCTGCTGTAGCAGTCGTTCCTGTAGCTTGAGGTCCCGTATGCCACTGACAATCTTATCCCTTATTAAAGATTGCTTGAGTTCTCCAAAATTACAATCTGCTGCTAATACCTTTATGTCGGTTAGGAAATGATCAAAATCTTCCCCATCTTGTTGAGTTCTAGTGAAAAATTTATATCGATCATATGTTTCGTTTCGCATAGGTTTGCAGTAATCTTTAAATGCTTGCACTACTTTATCGTAGTCTTTTCTATCTTCTTCTGACAAATTAAATGTTTGAAATTTCTTTTGTGCCTCTTCACCGGCATGATTCAGTAATATTGCTACTTTAGTTTCTTTACTTTTCCCTATTAACCCAGTAGCTTTTAAATAAATATCCAAGCTTCGTAAAAATGTTTCCAAATTTACATGAACATTCTTATCAAATACCAAATTCTTTGGGGGCTTGAATGTACCTTCCATGATGATTATTATTGCGTTGTTCTTCCTATTACACTGACACCATGTTTTATTTTAGTTTGGTTGATTTATATTTTAATATTAAAACATCATTTAACGTTTATTATATTTTTATTAAGGTTTTAACATTTTACAAGTCAAGCGTCATTCTTGTTGTTTTTTTTATGAAGTTAGTTACATTCCTTTTAGAGTATGTTCCACAACTACAATATGTGACAAGGGGTATGTTCTAAAACTACAATATGCAACACCACCTCTGCACTCTATGATGATGATGGACCACAAACCTACTAACTCTTCTATCGGTCCTTGTTGAATAGGTAACTTTATACTTCTTTCTGCACCTCCGGTAAGTCTCTTCTGTTAATCTTGAATTGGCCTCTCAATCTACTGCTATACCTCCAACATGAACTGCTACTGACTAAATCTTCCACACCACATTAAGTATTGCTAATCTTCTTAAATTGTCTCACTCCTATATTTAATTATTTTTCTTGAACTACTTAAAATCTACTCTTCTATATCTATCCTCTTCCTTTTATTATTTATGATAAACTTTACCCCCACTTTGATGGTATATTCTAAATTTTCTTCTATCTTCTCTTTTCCAAACTTATTTAGTAATTTATTATCTTCCCTCACTTCTTACCCTTAACTATTCCTTTTCCAAATAAAACTTTTATTCTATATTTATTAACTTTTTAACTTCTTTTTTAAGAGCTTCTTACAAAAACAACCATCTTTTTTCACAAACAAAAGCTTATTATTCTTATCTCTCTGAAAAACCTATATTTCATTTATTTTAATTTTAATTTTATTTTTATTAGAGATATCACATTTCTTTGATCATTCTTACTACCCTTTAAACAATAATGCATATTTCTATAGTTATGAACAACTAATTTCTTTATTTAAAATTTCAATTTTGCATTATTATTGAAAGAGCAGTCTTGATTTTATATGATCCATTGATATCCTTAATTAATGTACAAAATTTTCTTTTTCAGGTTGACCTTTGACTAAGATCTCCTTTCTCTTACCATCCTGATTTGTATTTGATATTATAAACTCTTGTACTCTAATAAAGATATGCTATTCCAACTTGATTTATCGTATTTCAATTTTGTATTAAGTTTTCTAATCTGAACACTACGTTAAGACATTATTTATGTTTTATTTAATGATATTCAAGAACTACAGACTTGGTTGAATTGTTGTTCAAATGAACAATAAATTTCCAAAGTTTATACTCGAATGCACCTTCTCATATTGTTTTCTCTTTAGCAAAGGTGACCATTGCAATATGTACTTATATGCAAACTTACCTGAACACATAAAAATTTGCATATGATAATGGATTAAACAAAAGACAACAAATCTATACCACCTATTTGATGTGTATGGAAACTGACACACTCTTCAGTCTAAGACGCGCCGAGTGCTGTTATCTATATGTAGTTGAAACCTGATCAGTTAACTGTGTTACCAAGTCACTGCATTGACAACGTATAGGTATAACAAGTAGGGAGACTCACTGATTATACGAGGACAAATTAAAAGCGCGTGCGCGAGTTCAGCGTCTCTTTGGTCATGTTACCGCTACATGGCGTGGCCTTCTATTTGATATTCGCGGCTGTAAATTCAGTTGTTAATATAACAGTTCCCATTTTAATATTTTAATCGACTTTTCGCATTTAATATGGTTAAAAACAATCAAATTAATCAACAACAATTAAATCATCTACGCAGTATTTTCCTCATGTATATATGAAAAAAATGACATTGTCGCATGCAACTTTATTATACTCTCAAGTTTATAAATAAAAAGTTCAAAAGAATTAAAGAATCTGGTCAGAAGATTCATCGAAAACTTATAATATAGAGGCATGATTTAATTTAGATATTTACATGTTTATTGTGGTTTGTATATTATAAAACCTAATTATAGATACATATAATTAAATTATGTAAATTATGTAGATCATATGTAGCATTCTAATAATGTCAATAATTCATTTTGCAATACATCAACAGTATTTTGCAACTAATAATACAATTTATTTATAAAAATTAAGTGTGGATGTAAACCGTTGTATTTTTAAATTTGCTTTAAATCTCTTGAATGATAGCTGAAAGAAACACCGTACCATTTAATAGCTGTTGAAATTGGGTACATAAACATCAGAGACGCCGGTAGCACAGTATAATAATAACCAGTAGGCGCACTTGTGTGTCGGCACTTTGAAGTGGTTACGCTATCTTCGAATATCACGCCCATTAACGATAGTTCGCCGAGGCTCGTCGAGCGTCATCGTCTGGTATTAGATAAAATTATATTATTGTGGAGAGTAAAATTTGTAAAAACTGAAAACTCTTGTTATAGTGGTAGTAATAGAGGAAATATAATTGTGTGTAACAAAACAATTAATCGGCGCCTTTGAACAATTAGGTTTTTATTAACTTAAATTAACATTCATAATTCAACATTTACAAAACTAAAGCTTTGTAACCGCCGCCGATCCCCCTTTTGACGTGGTGCCTAAATCTTAAATCTGTAGGAACGTAAACATGCATAAGTAAAAATAATAAGTTCTTTGTTATACTGCTTTAAATGCAAAACTCCCTTTGCTGGAACTTTACGAATCGGCAATGGAAGCTGGAAGGAAGATTCAAAAGAAACGCCAATGTGTACAAATTAACACTATTTATTTTAACAATGAAATAATAAACAATAATAATATAATAAAGTTATCTTACCTAGTTGCACGCACAATTAATAATATATAAAATTTTGAAGAGTTAATTAATTTTCTTTTTAGAAATTATTGAGATGTTATGTTCATTAAATAAAAATAAATAAATTAAATAAGATTGTATGAGAATTTGGCTAGCTTTAGTAAAAATCAAAATATAACAACCCAATAGCTTTTCTTTTCACTAATAAGCTAACACAGTTTTAATTCGATCGAGCATGAAATAAAAATATTGATCTTATTGATTCCTGTACCTGGAAAGAGAAACTTACTACCAACTGCACTTGGAATCCCGCACCTGGACAAGCAGTAACCGTAAGCTCTGTGTATAAAGAAAATAAATGGATACTTGCATACCACATCAAAACAAATCACTTTTATAAATTAAAAACACAGATTTTTATTTTATTAAAAATAAATAAAAATTTATCAAGAAAAACAAAATCCTTAAAAATAAATAAAAAAGAAAGAATCTTTCTTAAGTTTGTTTGAATAAATTAAAGGTAGTTGTCAACCTGACATGGGGGTTGCAACTGGTTTTTCGTTTGAACAAACTAATATCAAAATAAATTTATCCAGCAACAAAAAAATATTTACAGTTAATGCAAAAAATTGAAATTTAAAAACAAAAAAAAATTGTTCAAAAAGAACCTCTTGAAAAAGACAAGAATGACTAAATTGTTTTAACCATTGTTCCCAGTAGGGAACAGATCTTATTTATCACCCAGCTTGTATATGGTTTAATATATCAAATCTGTCGGTAAAATTACTTTATAATTTCCTTATGCGCAATCGATAATAACAGCATTTTTCCAAATCAGCTGATCCATACAATGTCGATATAATCCATATCGATCCATAGAATTTGTTAAAATGGAAGAAATCTTTTTGATTTCAATAAAATTAATCAATCACAAATCCACTATTTGTGTTGAAAATCGAAAACGAATCTTCTCTGATTCAAATATTACAGGTGAATATCCAATTCCAATATTATTTACGTTTGTTTATAAACGAAACACATGGGTTAAACCTTTTAATTTACAGATTTTATCGTGAGCCGACGTGGGTCTTGCCTGTAGCTTAACTGAAATTGTTCTTTTTCTGGGACCCTTTTATACGTTCGAACCAAAAATAATCACAAAACACTAAAATAATCAAATAACGCGAGCGTTATGACGTCACAAAAACGAACATGTGTTCATAATTAACACTAATCTTAATTTTAAAAAGATGGAAAGATAGCTGGTAAAAAGACAATTAAAACAACATAAGACACTTATGTTTATGTTTATTATATGTTAATAACAACATAAACAGAAGAGAACTTCAACTATTCTCGTCCAAAGTACCGTACTCCACTGACTGACTCAAAACAACGATGAAAATCATAACATCAATACCAAAATTTCCAAAATCAATAAACATCAATACTGCCGAATATCTTGATTTAAATGACATCACTTCTACCAAATACAAGATTCAGTAAGTAAATTGTAATATTATAAACAACAAGGTAATGATCTGTTTTCACTATTTCCAGTGAAATATGTACCCGAAACTGACTTAGTTTTGTGGGAGAAAGAAAATTCTGCACTACGTTAAACTATCGTCAATCTTAAATCTAGTGAAAACATAAAACCTTCTAGAAAAATGAATAACTATCCTAAACATATAACCTGGATTACATAAAACATGTTTTATTATTTATAAAACAACATAATTGAGTTATATGCTTTTTATAAGATCAAACTTTTTATAAAAGTGAGGTTAAATATGTCCGAAGATATCGTACTCCTATATTCCTATTTATCTTGATAAACTATTTGTAACCAAGCAAGTAACCTATAGCATAAATAAATATAGTATCCTAGAATATCTATCTATTCTTTATTGCATGAATTGTTTATGTCTGTGCTTACGCTCCAATCGTAGCCTTAAAAATTCTTGGTGTTTTATTATTTAATATGTTAAATTTTCAAATGGATGAAACGATATCATCTCATTGTAATATTTAAGAAGTTAACAAATTATTTTTGTTAAAGAAATTTACAACATGTTGCAATAATAGTTTACTAAACCCTAATTTAACCGAAGATGAGTTCCTTCTCTAAAGAACCTGGCGAGAACTAACTTGAAAAATATATCTTAAAGTGAAGAGTTAGAAAGAAGTCTAGAAGTATAAAGGTGTGCGTGTGTTCAATAAATCCTAAGATAAAACTTACTTCCGTTTAATTAATATTGAAGAGTGCAACTTAGCGTACCTCACAGGAAAACATTCTTATCACATACGAAGACAATTATTTTCAATAAGGCATAGGATCTCGTTTCAGCAGCTAAAGAAAATACCTCTGGTTTATAATTTACTTTTCACGTGAGAACTAATTTTGCAATTTCTTTATATTATACAAAAACTAAATTTAATATTTTAAGAAGTTGTACCTTGACTTTATTTAAATACCTTAAAACAGTAAAATAAATGTAATTAGCAATTGCATGCAATTAGAATTTGAACAGCCTTTGGCTGCACAACGTCTGCCGCTACTCATCATTGTATACGGGGCCACTCTCAATGCACAACTAAAGTTATACGGTTCTGGCGTACTCGATGTATTTGCTTGCGCGTATCAAGCATAGCTGCTGTCTACATCCCGAGAAACCGCTTTCAATATTTGCAGGAGTAGAGCTAATGATTATAACTTTACTGTGCCGGTAGCAAGTGATGTATAGAAAAATAAGAAAACTACAGCGGGACCACACACCTGACTTACACAATTCGATTACTTTAACTTACTTCAATTTGTGTTTTTAAGTAAATGCTTTTAATTATATTTAATGTGATTGTTGAAATGTTAATTAACTTATAATTAACCGGCTTTATTTCTTGATCTATGTGATTGAGTTTGTATTAAAGGATTTGCATTTGGTTCAGTAAATCAGAACTTCCAATAATACTCAACAAGAATAAGACTTTTTTTATTTTACAAAAGTGAGGTTGCTTTTTCCTCTTTAACAAAGCCTAAACAACACAACAAGGAAATTGTATTTCAGATACAAACAACATTGAAATGAAAAATTCCTTTTTTGATAAACCCATTACATTCCAGAATTTCTTCGATTTAAATACATTCGTTCATTATTATTATTTTTTTTCAGTTTTTTTTCGATATTTATTACTTGTGAAATATTTCTTATTTGAGATATCGACAAAAAAGATTGTCTTCTGTATAAACTGTTCCGCTTTTTTTATTAGGAATAAATGTGTCAATAAAGATACCCCACACGATTTCTTAAATTGACAGTTAACACAAAAAGCTTTTTGTTACTGAAACTTTGTTGTTGTTGTTGTTTTGACAGCTTGTTATAAATCTTCCGACAAGATGCACCACTAATTAATCTAAATTGTTTTGAAATTACAGTGTATTTCCTAAATTCAGTTTTCTCTGTCATGGGATATTAGTGTTGATGAACGACCAGTGCGTGACTTATTTTCTATAAAGGGGCGACTTTTTACAAATTGTTTTAATGCTTTGATATTTGACAGCTTGCTTTTGACAAGGTTTCTTTAAAAACTTTGTTATTGATTAGATCATATTGTAAAAATTCTAAGATCTATATAGTTAGAAAATTAAACTAGTTTGGTTTTATAAGCATTTCTTTTATTTCCAACTGCACAGAGAAAAATGTATTTAACTTTCATCAACAATTGTGTGGTATTGTAAAACAAATTGGTCTTAAAAAAGTGACAGGGACAATTTGTGGACAATTATAAAACAAGATTGTGTCATTTAGTTTGTCAAGATTTTGTGGAAGTCAATAGTAATTTTGTAGAATCAAATGAATAGTTGTGTATAAGTTTCCATAACAAATTGTGTTACTTATTAAAACAGAATGTGTAATGTTATTGCATACAATTTTATACAAAATTGTACAATTGTTGCGCTAGTGTGTGCCACAATTGCTTAATAGTATTTAACACAATTACTTGTTCACATTTATACAAATTGTGCAATACTCTGGCACAAATATTCTATACAGAAGGCTAGATATCACAAATAAAATATATATTTTTACATATATTAAAATATATGTAACTAATATGTATATAGCTATACAATGTATAGTATTTACATACTATACAACGTGTAGTATATACACGTATAACACTAAAATTTTCTTTTGCCGTCGGCTGTTTATATATAAATCTCGAATTTACATTAATAGCGACAATTACAAGTGGTGACATCTATAGGATGTCATCCATAAACTTTGCGAAACACAATAATTAGTAGCAAGCAGTTTGAACACTAGATTATGATTTCATTCAAACAAAATATTGTATTTTTCTAAACATTTTTTACAATTATACTTCAACATAATATGCTAGCTTATCCTCTACAACATTGTTCCAAAGAATGCTGAACTAAATCTGACTGTGTTAAATAATTGTCGTAAGTTCCTGTTAGACAATTCAGTAACGAAATCCTACACAACGCTGGACAATACGATTCTATAATTATAATATAAATTTCTCCAACACCGTTTTGAACAATATTGTGCAAAGCTCTTATGAAGTATTTCTCTCTGTGTGTAAACTTTTACACTGACAAGATTTTACCTCAAAAGAGCAAGACTCCCCAAGTCCCCAACTCCTCTCAAAGTTCCATCAATGTAAATATTTCAGTTAAATACCCCCAGAGAGCTAATCTACCTGCTCTAAAAAATATTTACATTTCTTCCTCATGTTTTTTCCAGTTAAAGCACTCCACAACACATGAATCAAATCAATTATTTTAGCAAACCTTTTGAACAATTTAGATTTAAAGGCTTTAATATTTTCAGAAGTTAAGTATTAATTCGATAAAAGTTTGTATTTTTGTATGCATTAGTTTAGTTACTTTTAGTTTCGCTTTCCATTAAACTGTAAACCTTTAAAAGTTTCAAAATACTTCCTCTCTTTACTTATGTACTTGGTTAGCAAGAAGTACACACTTCTTCCAGATTAAAGATGGCGACTCTGGAAGGGAGCTTTTACCGAAGCTTTCACGTTCTTATCTTTCTATTGGATTATCATTAGCCTGAAGAAGTTTGCTTTGCAATTAGATCTTCATACTAGTGATTAGCCTTTCAGAGAAGGATGTCGTGTTTAATACTAAAGTATGCTATTGATTTTCGAATAGTTTGCAGATAAGTTTGAATTGCGAATTGGAAGCGTGATACTGAGATAATTGATAGATTAAGGTATCGCATTGTGCTGTCTTCAGAGAAAACAAAAGGAAACATTAGAATTATCAATACTGTGATAAGCAAATATAAACATTAAAGAGCCGATTCTGCTCCTTTTGAACAATAGTCTTTACGTAACTACGAATATGAATTTCAGGAAGTAATTTACTTTCTCAAAGCTTTCCTTTCTCATTGTTGCCTTTAGGATAAACAGAGACAAATTTAACATGTACTAAAGTTCTAGCAAATTGGCTTTATTGTTGAAAATTTCTGCAAACGTAATAGAATTTGATGGCAATGGCAACTTTCTGCGACTTTTACGAGGTATTCTTATTTAAGGAGCTTAAACTCAAATTATACAAATAGTTCTGATTTACAACTTTATAACAAGATTAGACATCTGAGACTTAGGAAATTGGCGTTTAGAGTATTTACTCTTTTCATTACATCAATGGAATGCTTAATCCTGAAATGTTTAGAGTTAACTTACACAATATTAGTCCGTAGAATATTTACTCTTTTGACTCTTGATAAACTAATTGTTAAATTTATAAGCCTTTTTAGAGTTTAATGTCGAGCTCTGTTACTTATAATAAGCAAAATTAGTTGGAAGTACATTAGTAAAAGTTCGCTTAGGGATTGGGTTTTCATGTGAGAAAAACAGATAAACTTGCCAAATATTACAATATAGTAACTTTTTGTAAAGTTGGTGCTAAAATGACCGAGAAACAGTTTGTCATATTTTGATATAACTGAAAATTGAATTGAATGAGAAAATACAAATTATAAAACGGTATGACTATACTTCTGCGAGTGCAGCGGAATTATCAATGTTGTTTATTTTTAGTTACTAAACGTTGTTGACTTTAAAAAGTTTCAAACACAATTTATCTACGATCATACAAAAAGTTACTACCTTTTACACTGATTTTCGTGTAAAAGGTTAACATTTAGAGAGCTAGTGTTATAAAATTTTTATTGCACGCAAATGTCAACAAGACATGTATGATACATTAATGATTTATGAATATTTTAGAAACTGGTTGCTAAACAATTTAGCACGTAAAAATCAAAGCACTCTGATATACACAAGCCACAAATTTTATAAATTATTAACTATAATAAATACTCTAATAAAACATTATGAATTTATGATCGTAGATAAAACGTGTAGGTACACGTGTAAAAAGTCTCTTCATTGCACTCACGTCTTTTAAAACACTCGCTCGTGTCTTTAATAAAATTGTTAAAAACGAACCTGTTTGAGGTTTGATTGCTGACTTCATTCAAGTCTTCACTTGAGGCACCTAGACCAGTGGCGTAGCTAGCAAGACTAATGATGTCACTCTCGCCCCCATTTCAATTGAATATAAACATTTATATTATAAAAGTCTATAAATGTTTTTATTAAAAATGAAAATTGAAAATAAAAAATGTTGCTTATGTAGTATTTTTAAATGTGAGTATAATGGGCGTACTTAAAATTTAAAATGCGATTTTCTCGAAAACTAGCAGAAAGCGACCACATGCTTGTAAGAAAATATGTTCAAAAAATCATTAAAGCGGCCCCTTTATCATGAGGTTTCTGGTTATGTTAGTTACACCCTGTATATAGAGAAACAAACCTTATTTTTTTGGTCAAATGAATACCATTATGATGTAAATAATTGTTTCTCAATATTATATTTCTAACAGCCATATAACAGTAATAAAATTTATTTCAATTAAGGAAGTTGCACACTTTACAATTAAGGAAGTTGCACCCATTACTCTAATAATAACTTTGACTAATTAGAAAGATCCTTAATTTAATTAATTTATAAAATTATAATTAAAATTTACATACAGGGTGATTTTTTGCAAACGATCCGCCTGAGATATTTCAGAAACCAAAAGAAAATTAGAAATTTCCGAAAACAGGTCCACTTATATGTCAAGGAGGAAACGGTTTGACCTATGATTCACACTTTTGATGTTTACCCCTGCGCCCCCACCAATACCTCCCAAAAATTTTAAATGGAATGACCCATCGTGTGGTATCTCAAATGAAAGCTTATCTTATCAGGATTATGGTGATGTGTCACTTGCGCATTTTTTTTATTTAGCATGGAGAAATGATCAATTTTACATTAGGCAAGAATAATAAGTCTTTAAACACCTAAGTAGGCGTTGAAAATAACATTTTAACAAAATGAAAAAAGAACATTCACAGGAACTGCTCAAAATGAGCACTGGCCTCCATCAGTAGTAACGCCGGTTTTCAAATTCTTGCCTTACTTTCTGAAAAGTTACGCGTGGAATGTCTCGGCACTCGTTGATAATTCGTTGACGCTAGTCATTTAAATCTATGGGTTTAGTCTTATAAACTACTGACTTTAAATGACTCCAAAGGAAGAAGTCAAGACTTGTGAGGTCCGGTGATCGTGGAGGCCATTCGATTGTTCCACGTCTACCAATCCAGTGATTTGGAAATCTCCGGTTAAGCCAGTTACGAACATTTGGAGGATAATGCGGTGGAGCACCACCCTGCTGGAAGAACAATTGATATTTGTCGAGTATTTGATTACCTTCTTCATCAAGCTGGTTTTCTACTTTTTCAGTTATTAGAGGATCGATGATGTTCTCCAACATATTCAAGTAGACGGCACCATTTAGCGTTTCATTAATGAATATGGGACCAACTATTGAATCACCTACTATTCCTGCTCAAACATTAATCTTTTGAGGTCTCTGGGTATGGTCCTCTCTTGTCATACGCGGATTTTTGTCGCTCCAATATCGTACATTCTGCTTGTTCACGTGCCCATTTAAGTAAAAAGTGCACTCATCACTGAAGCATATGTTTTTTACTAAATTTGGATTCGCAATGATCATTTCGGTCATAGTTTCGCAACATTCTAGTCGTCGGTCGCAATCGCCGTCGATAAGTTCTTGTGATATCTGCATCTTGTAAGGGTGAAAGTTATGCAGCTTTGTCACTTTGCGTACCGACGAGTAAGAAAGTCCGGTGGATGCTGCAACCTGACGCAAAGAACTGGTTGGCTCCATGGTAAAATCTCAAATTACTTCCATCTCCGCTAGTTCATCTACTACCTGGTTAGCATGCCTTTTCTTGTTCTCTACCGATCCAGTTGCTTCAAATTTTTGCACAAGTTCGCGAACGTATTTATGCTCTATATGCATATTTGGATGTCTTTGATTAAAAACTCTTGCTGAGCACGAGCACATTGCTCGGCACCATAAATGTAGATAACTTCCATCCTTTCAGCAATAGAGTACACCATTTTTACGGAAACCAATGTAGTATGTAGGTGAAGTTGACTAAACGGAAACAACTAATGTGACAGTTTGTTAGACAAAACGTCAACGGCTTGCTTTCTTTTTTCCACGCCCACCTGATTAAAATTAGGTTTCGATAGCGCTTACCGTACTCCTGAAGTGGCAATGATAAACTTTCTCATAAAATGTATGAGAAAATAAACAAATGCGCAAGTGACACATCACCATAATCCTGATAAGATAAGCTTTCATTTGAGATACCACTCGATGGGTCATTCCATTTAAAATTTTTGGGGAGGTATTGGTGGGGGCGCAGTGGTAAACGTCAAAAGTGTGAATCATAGGTCAAACCGTTTCCCACTTGACATATAAGTGGACCTGTTTTCGGAAATTTTTAATTTCCTTTTGGTTTCTGAAATATCTCCGGCGGATCTTTTTCAAAAAATCACCCTGTATATTTAATTTTTACATAAATATTTCAATCAAATTATATAATTTTAATTCAAATTTTAAATTGGTGTCACCCCTAACTACCCCCGCCTCCCCGTAACTACGCCGCTGGGTATAAATTCTTTCAAAGAATACTATATACTACTACATATATAACAGTTAATTCTTTCAACAAAAAAATTGTTCCAACAATGAACTGTTTCCCCTTTTCTAAATTTCCACGAATTTATTTAATATTCGAGAACAATGAATGAAGGTTTGTAAATAAAAGTGTAGATATAAATTTTTTCAAAGAATACTAGTACTATTTAATAATTGATCCTTTCAACAGAAAAAGAAATTGTTCCAAGAGTTAACTATTAATACTACTACTACATACATAACAGTTAATCCGTTTAACAGAAAAATAAATTCAAGGAATTATTAACCCCTTTTTAAATTTCCACGAATTCATTTAATATTCGAGAACTATGAATGAAGGTTTGTAAATAAATATAAATTCTTTCAGAGGAATACTACTACTACATATATATATATAACAGTTAATTCTTTTAACAGAAAAAGAAATTGTTGAAATATTGTTCAAAGAAAGAATTATTAACCCCCTTTTTAAATTTCCACAAGTTTGTAAATAAAAGTGTAGGTATAAACACCACTGCGTGGATGGAGTTGGTGTCACCCGGGGCAATATTGATGATGTCACCTACCTCACAATTCAATTGAATATAAAAATTTATATTATAGAAGTCTATAAATGTTTTTATTAAAATTGAAAATTAAAGAAAATTTTTGCTTATGTAGTATTTTTAAATGGGCGTACTTAAAATTTGCTTTAAATTGCTTTACAACTTGCAAGAAGCGAGCACATGTTGATAAGAAAAATATGTTCTAAATCAGTGATGGCGAACCTTTTTGAGAAATGGGTTGAATTTTGTTCATTATTTTTTTTAATACTAGCCTGTGGGTCACTGAGTCAGTGACGTCACTTAGAGGAGGGAGGGGGGGTAAAAAGGGTACCAATAATTTGGAAACACCGAAAATTTGTTAACAGAAAAAACTTGACAGTTGACCCTTTTTTTTGGTTCGCACTTTTGCGAAAATTGAAAATCCTCTAAGAAGGTTTACGTTTCCTTTTTGTTTTACAACTTTTACTATTGCAAGTGAAGAGCAAAATTCGACATTAGATATTTCTACCTATACTTTAATGTTTTAATATTTTCGATTGTCTGTTCTCTCTTTTATGATTTAAAAAATAAGTTTATAAAAATCAACACGTGGGTCATTTAAAAAACCTTCGTGGGTCAGTGTCTGACCCGCGGGTCATAGGTTCGCCATCACTGTTCTAAATCATTAAAGCAGACCCACCATTACGAGGTTTCTAGTTATGTTAGTTACAGCCTGTATACAAGTTGGAGTTGGAAGTATCTAAGAAACCATATGTACAATAAGGAACGCGCTAGTAAAATAAAGAAGGGTTTATATCGGGTCACTACTTTACTCTTCTTAGTTTGTGTTAGTGGGGGAATATTCAACTTCAAGCATTAAAGTTGTTTAGTAAACGACAAACCAAGCATTGGTGTAGTTGTTTGTAATTGAAAGAAAATTTCATGATATTAAATTTTCCCAGCATTAAAAAAATGATTTGGCAAATTAAGACCAAATAATCTCTTACTTTTTAAGTAGTTTACAATTTTTAGCCACAATGACTGAAAATAAAATAAATATTCTCATAAAAACATAACCAAGATAAAAAGAGAAACCTAAACTCCAAATCAAATTAATAAAACATTTTAAAAACGTAAGAAATTTTCTGATCAATTAAAATAAATTAAAAATTCTAAATACTAATTGAAATTAATAATTATTAAAAAAAACCTAATGAACTGCTAATGAATTAATGCAACAATAAATAAATTTATTGTATCTTGAGTGCTATTGCCCCAAAAATACCATTTTAAAATTTGGGTTTTTTCTTCATTTGTATAAATAGCCGGCATGATAACGAAAGTGCAAAGTACAACAACCACACGAATGCTTGGTTTGTAGTTTACTAAACAACTTTAATGCTTGAAGTTGAATATTCCCCCACTAACACAAACTAAGAAGAGCAAAGGCGGCGCCCGATACCCTTCTTTATTTTACTAGCGCGTTCCTTATCATACATACATATGGTTTCGTAGATACTTCCAAGTTGTTTATCTATATCTGTATAGAGAAACAAGCCTTTATCTTTTTTTGGTCAAATAAATATCATTATGATGCAAATAATTGTTTCTCATTATTACATTACTAACCATATAACAGTAATAAAATTTATTTCAATTGAGGAAGTTGTACCCTTTACTCTGATAATAACTTTAACTAATTAGAAAAATCCTTAATTAAATTAATTTATAAAATTATAATTAAAATTCACATATATATGTAATTTGTACATAAAAATACACAGACACATATAGAAATAGAACTGGCTCATTGATCGGTGATCGTAAGGTTAAAAATGAGTCACATTAACAGCAAAAAAACTTCATTTTTCTAATACTCAATTATCTATAAGTCGATTTCTATAACTTCTGAAAGTAGAATGCTCTCCAATTATTCTACATGCACAAACCCCTTTCAGGCGGGACGAAATGGACAAAATTTTATTTATTTAAGTTGGATAATTAACAAAACTGTAGAGGAAAAATATACAAAGCAGTAAGTATTTCACTTCTTTAAACCTTTCTTTTTCTGGATTGTAACGCCTGGATTGGAAAAAAGATGAAGTAGATTTGTAAAAAATTACTGTAATAAGGTATAGAATTACACCGGTGTGAAGCTAGCAGCCAAAATTCAGCAGCTAATTTGACGGAAACAACCGAATGATCAGTAGCGTTGCATAATAAAATACGACTTAAGACCCTCTAGAGCAGCGGTTCCCAACCTTTTTCGTCAACGGACCGCCAAACGACGTAGCATTGGCTTGCGGACCGGTAGGGTAAAGAATTAAAGAAAACATTTTACAAAATAAGTCGTATAATAATAAATTTACTGTTACAGTGTACAAGAACAACCTAAAATAAATAAATATCCATTCTTTATAATAACAAAAGTAGGTTTTCGTACCTCATCCGCTTCCCGCATACCAATCCTCGAACGGCCAAAATGGGGACCGGCTCGAAATTGAAGAATACCGCGAGGCCAGAGCTTTTCTCTATTCGCCAACGAACGCCGAGAAACGATCGCAGGGCCGGGTGCGGCGCCGAAGACCATAACCGGGTTTTAAACACATATATAAGACCTCTAGAAGTGGCTTCCATTTAGGAGCCCGATTAGGCTGGTGGCGGCTATATTACTTTAGCACGATTCTCGGGTGAAATACAAATAAGAAATTTCGACTTTTTCGGCTGTAACTTTTTTCTTAGGCTTTGCGCGGCATTTGAAGCGGAAATTTTGAGATTGAGATAGTCGTTTCGGCTTCTATAGTTTCCGAAATACCGCCTCTCGAAAACGGACGGATGCATCGCTCGTACACACGTTCGATCGCCCCCTAAAACTGCATGTCACCCCTAGCCCCCGCCCCTGGAAGAGTGTCGGCAAAAAACTTCTCAGGTAGAAACGATTGAGATACTGCGCTGGCACAGATTCCGCGGTCAATTTTTCGCTTTGACCTACCGTAAGGGGACAGTTTTCTGCCGTCCGGAGACGGTCGAGACTTCAAATCTGAGACAGGAACTACTCAACATATCGACACACAATAAACGGTCCGCATCGAAGCAAGTTTTGCGGTTTCTCGAAACCACAAAGCCCAGATTTTGATCGTACGCTTTAATCGGGAACGCAAAACGAATATACTTGTGCAAGCCAAACCTGCTTAAAAATCCTAAAATGGGAGATCCCCCTTATTACATATTACTGTTTACTACTCCACCACATAGGTACAGAGCGGGCGCGTTATACGCATGTACGGATGTATATAGCGCCAAGTCCGTATAAATCCCAAGTCCCTATAAGTTTACTCTTGGTCAACTCTGATGGTCAAACTATTTAACCCTACTTTAACTCCAGGATAACGCGAATTAAAAAAATCTTTTAGTAAAATTTTGAAAAGTAAGTACTGCTATTTCTCTGCGGACCGGCAAAATCTTCTGACGGACCGGCACCGCTCCGCGGACCGGCGGTTGGGAAACGCTGCTCTAGAGAAAATATTGGGAAGGTTATAATACGGATATAACAGAAGTATCACACAGCATTAGACGGGAGTTAGAATAGGAGATTAACATTTAAAGACAACTCATATCCATACGAACTAATATTACCCTTAAAGAAAGGCAAGTTTTAATATACATAGATTACTAAAGGGGTTAAAAATATTAAAAACTACCCCTAACTAGAATAATTAATATCACCATTAGAGAAATGTTTAGCCAAAATAAAATTTGCATAGAACTGAAGTATCTACCTTACACTAGCACCATATAAAAGCAGTATGCGTTCGGTCGTTTCTAAAAGGGTTAAAAAAATTAAAAACTACCCCTAACTAGAATAATTAATATTACCATTAGAGAAATGTTTAGCCAAGATCAAATTTGCATAGAACTGAAGTATCTACCCTACACTAGCAGCATATAAAAGCAGTATGCGTTCGGGCGTTTCTAAAGGGCATAAAAAAATTAAAAACTACCCCTAACTAGAACAATTAATATTACCATTAGAGAAATGTTTAGCCAAGATAAAATTTGCATAGAACTGACGTATCTACCCTACACTAGCACCATATAAAAGCAGTATGCGTTCGAACGTTTCTAAACGGGTTAAAAAAATTAAAAACTACCCCTAACTAGAATAATTAATATTACCATTAGAGAAATGTTTAGCCAATATCAAATTTGCATAGAACTGAAGTATCTTCCCTACACTAGCACCTTATAAAAGCAGTATGCATTCGGACGTTTCTAAAGGGGTTAAAAAAATTAAAAACTACCCCTAACTCGAATAATTAATATTACCATTAGAGAAATGTTCAGCCAATATCAAATTTTCGGCGTAAACCAAAGCCACTACCAATATTCAATGAATGCCAAATTGCATATGGAACGATTGCACCGTCTCTACAGACTATTTCCAAGTGGTTCCGAAGATACCAGACGGGACATTTTCTGTAGAGGACGAGCCCCGAGAAGGTCGACCAAAATCTTCCACTGATGACGTTACTGTGGCTCTGGTGAAGTCCAAAGTTGACGAAGATCCACGATTGACACAAGGAATCATTGCTGATGAATTGGCCTTAAATGCCATGGCTGTATCGCGAATATTAAATAATCATCTGGGATACACGAAGAAATCTGCTCGATGGGTTTCACGAATTTTAAATGAGGCACAAAAAGAGGCTCGAGTGCGTTTTGCTAAATTTTTCCTAAATAAATTCGAAAACGGTCAGTCTAGCAACTTTAGTAAAGTCGTTACTGGTGGCGAATCTTGGTTCTATAAGTACGATCCGGAAACCAAGCAGCAGCCCATGGTATGGAGCCCAACAGGAGCAAACCCACCTGTAAAAGCTAAGCAACAAAAATCAGCAATAAAAGTAATGATGTCAGTTTACTTCACCCGATCAAAAATTGTAGCTGCTATTCCCCTGGAAAAGGGTCAGACGATAACTGCAAAATGGTATACCGAAGACTGCTTACCAAAAGTTTTCAAAAATTTGTTGGAAAACCGGAAGAAAGAGGATTTGCGGCGCTACTTTTTACATCATGACAACGCGCCAGCTCACACTGCTGAAATAACGAGTAACTTTATTGCGATCTCTGACATCGAAGAAATACGACCAGCAGCATATTCCCCGGATCTAGCACCTTCTGGTTATTTCTGGTTATTTCCAAAAATTAAAACAAATTTGAGGGGAAAGGTCTTTAACAGTAACGCGGAGATAATTGATGCGGTTAATGCTGAACTTGAGAAGCTTAAAAAGCAAGATTTTGAAGACTGTTTTGAGAAGTGGATCTATAGGCTTAAGAAATGCATTGAAATCAATGGCGATTATGTAGAGAAGATAAAAAAAGACGAAGATTAAGAATAAATACGAAAAGAATTTTTTTGTTTTTTTTTCTGGTCAACTAAGCGAACTTTTGTTACTCCCCTCGTACTTCTGTTATATCCGTATTCTTCCCAATATTTTCTCTAGGTGGTCTTAAGTCGTATTAAGCAGGCCAGCAGCCAAAATTTTATTATGCAACGCTACTGATCATTCGGTTGTTTCCGTCAAATTAGCTGCTGAGTTTTGGCTGCTAACTTCACACCGGTTAGAATTACGAGATATACCAAAGATATTCAAGCAACTTACAAAAAACCTAAGATGTGTATTGTACAGTCCTATAGCAGAATATGACTGGCAAATAGTATATCTACGGATGTATGTTGGAAATCATTTGTTATCATTTGTCATTTGTTGTTATGACGGTTACCTAAAGATGAATTCTTTACCTTTTGAATTTAAAAGATTATGAATCAGTTTATTTGCTGCTGATTGTATTCATATTCCAAATAATGTTATTTGATCAGTCCGACAGCAAATACACTGATGCATAAGCTTCCAGATTCAATGAGTAAAAAGTTCACCTGTAGGTAACCATCACAACAACAAATGATGCATATTCGCACTGAGAATGTTACGTAGAATAGAAATGTGTCAAAGTATGCAGGGGAATCCACTTAAAATTAAAAGAATGCTGTCAATAGAAACTTAAAAACAGTAGAAAAGATACACTGGTTCTAAAACTAATACGAAGTTTTGTAGAAACACAAATTTCTAGATATTTTCGGACAAGATTTGTCCAAAACAACAACTATTCTACAAACAGCCAATAGAGGTTGTTATAAGCCACGGATATTTAGAGTCACTGCATCTAGTTACTGCACCTAGGCCGCGCTGTTCGATCAGAGTAACGCAAACCGCCGCCATATTGGGGCATAGAAGAGTGATTTTTTATAATGGACAAATTAAAACCACGTTTTACGTGTTTGACATATTAGAGGTTTGATCTTTCAGAATAAAAAAAAACCTTTTAAAGTAAACGTGGATTTGATGAAATTTAATACAGATAATGAACAATTTCGTGCTTCGTTTGCCCCAATATGGTGGCGGTTTTCGTTACTCTGGTCGACCAGCTAGCCTAGGTAGCTAGATGCAGTGACTCTACGGATATTTAGAGATCCTTTAATTAGAGTCTGGTCAAGGCAGCCATTTTATATCACAACACGTGGCGCCAAATTTGAAAAGTACAGAAATGGTTACGCGGCCAAATATAGGCACATAAATATTTGAAGGTATTTGACTCGATTAAAAAACACGAAATAGTAGATTGTGTATATAAAACATATTTAACATTAAAATTAGGATGTCAAAATCAAAATATTATATCAGAAATATTGTGATATAAAATGGCGGGCACCGTGGCAACGCATTGGCCAGACTCTAATTGAAGGGTCTCTACGGATATTATTACTGCGGATTGTCTTTGAGACTTGCTTTTCCAAAACATTTTAGCTGGCCACTTAAGAATTAAGCATTTCTTTAGAATGCATCCAAAATTAAAACGTCATGTTACAGTCACAGTTAAAATCACATCTGTTATATCGAAATAAAATTGTGACGTTGATATAACAAAGACGTAATTATTGAATTTTTAGAAATCAAAAAAGAACATATGTTTTGTACGTTATTTTTATCTCTCCAACACCTTATAAAGAAATTGTACCCTTTACAATTTAGTGTGTAGTTGATAATTCTCTATTTCAGTTTTAAATCTATTCTATTGTAGATAATTTTTCAATATACAGAAAATTAAAATACATTTACATTAGTGTGCAGAATAAATTGTCACTGTCAGCTGACATAGTTTAATATTGTACAAGTATCTCCAAACAAATAAAAACTTATTGAAATTGAGCTAGACAGGTTTATGTTACATCAAATGTTTGATCTGCATTTCATGACATTTTACACTTTAACTAAACTGCTCCTTTATTAGATGCAGTCAAAATGTGCTCAGGTGAGCATGAAATTGTATTTCATCGACTGTACAGGTGCTTTTGTGAATTTATATGCTGTAACTAGCATTACTCTAAAAATTTATAGTGTCATCCAAGTCGTACTGGAAGGTTATGTCAATGTGTACATCTTCTATTCTTAATGACGAGATAAAATACGGTAAAAAAAATTAATATAAAACCTAATCTTTAAAGTGATGCCACTAAATGCATTGCAAAACAATTATCTTTAGTGTTACCCAACAATCTACACACTTCCCTTGATATTTTAAATTATTTTAAATATATTTTAAGTAATTATTACAAGATTTCCTTTAAAGAAATTATAGTCTACATCAATCTTATTTAAAACCTCAAACAGTAAGATAGCGTCAAATAATAAAACAAGATTACCAAATAAAAATTATATAAACTACAAAAAACATATTTAAAGTAATGTGCAAAATCTTACTTTTGGAGTGGCTTACTGAGAAATGGTTTATTTCGTCCAGTTTACTGGGAACTAACGAATTCGTTTGGTAGGTTGATTTATATAGCCAGAAATAGCTTACTAGGTAATGACTACATTACCGTGATGTATGCATACTCAGCAGTTGCAGAAAAGCAGTTTCCGGGCAAGTGTTTATTTGTAGATATTCATAAACATTATATTCTTGTTAAAGCCGATCCCGTTCCAATTGATATTAAGCTTTGATAATTTAGAATAGTTTAAATATCACTTCGTGACAATATATGAGGTCGCTATTTGATGCAAATCACACAAACTTAATAAGTACACTAGCAAATTGTTAACTGATTAATTTAGTAATATTAAACTATTTTCAATATTTTTACTATGTATATATTTCTATAGTATTCGATAAATACATTATTGTTTATTAATTTCAATAAAATACATATCACATGTATACATATTTCTATAAATAGAAAATGCAATTTCGTGATAGACAGGTATATCTACCTACAACTGTCATAACACGTAATCACGTACACAACTTAAAATCCTTAGAAAATTCTCCACCTACAGAATATTCCATCTTACATAGCGTAGCATTTTATATCGTGTCTATTTTACTCCAGCTTGCAGAAGCTGATATAACCACGTAAGTGGTACGAAATTGCATTGCAGCAAATACGTACTTTGCAAAATTTATCTGTTATACGAAGGGGAATTTTAAAATTAAGCTGCATCCTAGACGTGCATTAGGGATACATCATCTTGGCTTACAAAATAGGTATATTCTGATGTCACAAAAGCCTAAATAAAAGATACACCGCGGGTGAAGCTTTCGTAAATAATCTTACTATACTTATTTATCGACTTATGTACATATAAATCTAAAGTTATAAATTAGCAACATCCTTTAGATCAATACCAAAAAATCCAAGATAAATTAACAAGAAAGGAAAGAATACATAAGCGCATTAAATAAATAACGACTAAAAAACTTAATAATCGCCGCACTTTGGCCCCGGAAACGGTTCGACAATAATTCTTCGAGGCCGCCTTTTAACTTAAGGTCTATCTCCTTTTTTCCTTTTTTGATCTTTCGTTTCCATCTTTTTAATTATCATTGTACATATAATCTTTCTATTATCTGGGATTTGGTTACTTGTCGTTGTCGTTCTTGAGTAACGTTACGAATAACTGGTGTTCCTTCTGATACAACAACGGGAGGATTTCTACAACCTACAGTAACTGAAGAACGTAGAGGTATCATGAGTTGTTTATAATTAAACTCCTATGTAGGTCTAATTATAACAACTAGCAATCACTGTATTAATGCAATTAATTAATTAATTAATGTATTATATAGTATGTATTTTTTTTCTTATTTAAAGGCTTTTTCCCCAGTGCAACATTTAGGAACCTGTGCATATAAACTTTGTTAGAATTTTTCCTGCGAGTCTGCCCGTTTAATTTGATTCGTAAAGAGTATTAACTAATTAGTATCTACTTGGAGCATGTCCGATTGTGCAATCTAGGTAAACCAGTAGACGCGTTAACATTCTGTGATCCTTTGTGACCCTGATTTAATTTTTATGCATAAAGAAGTTTAGAGTAATTTTACTTAAATTCCTTAACTTAAATTTGTGATTTGTACATAATTATTACCTAAATATTTATTTATTGGGAAGCGTCTACCACATTGGAAGAAGTCGCAGATGTGTAGTTTTTTAGTGCTATTGTCGGCAGTAGACTCTGAGCTTTAGTTAAGCTTAGCTTAACTTTTAGCAGTTTTAAAAATGTAGGGCCATTTTGCTCCAAACCCTTGAATTGTTTTTTCATAACAAATATGAAACGGAATACGAGACGGAATTATGAATTCACTGTTTATGAAACATGAACTATTATTTAATGTTACCTCTCCTCCTCCACCCTATCGACTGTTATTTATTCTCTATGTATTTACTCTATACCTCAGAAAATTTTACTTCGCCAGCCCGGGTCGACAATATATCGGATAATGTAAAGTAAAGAATATACAGAGTTCAAGAAGATGATGACGATATCCACGCTATTAAACAAGTTTTGAAGATAAAGCTACAGTATCAAGATTACTTAGTGAAAGATTGTTATATAAAAATGCTATATAAAAGAGAATAAGTCGTAAGTTGTAAGTAGAGTAGTAACTATCAAAAGAACTCAGATTGGGTTTAAAATTAAGACCTAAATTTCTGGGATTCGATAAGGTAACTAAAGTGAAACCATGATAGTCCCTGAATTACATCAACCTGTGCTGAGTACTATATGAAGCCATATGGCAGCAATGTGTTCGAAGATACCGATCCATCATACGAGGAGGATGGCTAGCAGGATGGCCGAATTGTGGGATGTGAAGTGATTAGTGTGGGGGTAAAAAGTTCAAAATAAGGATGCAGTAATCCAGTAGTGTTACAGCCGCGTTTACTGCTTGAGGACGTGTTAAGACGATAAAGACGAAAGACGTTTATAGATATTTTTTTACATTTGTTTTTGTTATTTTAAATGTATTTACTATCATTTCTGTCAGGTATAAATGTATAATTAATCTAAATTGCCATCTTTAATTGCATGCTACTACACTATAAAAAATATATTTGAGAAAAATCACGATACAAGTTGGAGAAAATGCCACTGTTTACTGATTTTGGAATATTAACGATGACAATCACAATCTGCGTGTCCAGAAACTTTCCTGTTGATGAAGAAAACTGAACGAAAAATTAAATATTTTATTTTAACTTTTGTTGTAGACTTTCTCTTAATGTAGACTTTATATTGCCGGAACGTTGGTGTATTTTGGTTTATCATGGAATTGAATATTGAATACATGGGGGTCCAGACCACCCGTACACCTCTTTTAAAATGCGGGGGATTGAAGATTTTTAACAAGACGATGGATGATCTTACTAAAGTCGATGTGCTCTATCGAATGACCCCAAAAATAAACCCCCCCGACCCCCCTTGAAGGGGGTAAGGGGGTCAACTTTAAAAATTCAAATGGAAATCCCTAAATTTTATTGCATATTTAGATTCTACTCATCGAAATATGAATAATTTATTTAAAATATTTTTTCGCAAAAGGTGGCGCTGTAATCGCAAGAAACCGATTTTTTTTGTATTTTCCAGTGTCTCACTTTACAAGCATTTACAGGCATATTTACAATTACAAATAACAGTTTTTCATATTTTTTCTTATAATAGTGATGAAAAAGCTTTGCCAATGTGTTCTTTCATGAGAAAGAATTTTACGTTACGATGAAAAACGGAAATTCTCTCTCTAACGTGTTTTCGACAAACAGATTTTTTTTGCGTTGTACATGACAATTCTTTTTTCTGAAATTTTTAGATCGTTAATCGTTTTTGAAGCTTAACGTCTACTTATTTAGATATTGCTTAATCTTTTAACCTTTATCTGAATATTTATTTTAAGCATATGTAATTAATGTTTACTTTTTTAACTAATAAAAATGTTCGATAAAACATTCTAAATTGTAATCTGCTCTGCATATGGCAAAATAATATTTAAATCTTACTAATTTAATATTTAATTTTAACAAAAAATAACTAGCTACAATTCTTTACTTCGCAAGTCTATTTAGGTGTCAATTTTCCAAATGCAAAAAAAATCGGTTTTTGCGATTACAGCGCCACTGTTGCGAAGATAAAAAAAATGTTTTAAATAAATTATTCATATTTTGATGAGTAGAATCTAAATATGCAATAAAATTTAGGGATTCCCATTTAAATTTTTAAAGTTGCCCCCCTTAACCCCAACAATTAATCATTCGATGGGTCCTTCTTGGCGTCATTCGATAGAGCACATCGACTTTAGTAAGATCACCCATTGTCTTGTTAAAAATTTCTAATCCCCCGCATGTTAAAAGGGGTGTACGGGTGGTCTGGACCAGCCTGTATAATATTCAATATCCAGCTATTTATATTCTATTAGTTATTAGCTAAAATTACGTGTTATAAATACCTTACAATTTACAAGGCGATATTAAATAATCCTGTTCGAAATATACATCAAATAAACTTAAGTTCATAAAACTCAGTCACATGCTCTTTAGCACTTATGAAAATGAGCTTTTGAAATCTGCAAATAGACTTGTTGACAAGAGTAAAAGTCAAGTGAACAAGAGGCAAGAGGTTTATAAGAATTGTTTGTAAAGGGACTCAGAAAAAGAAGGTGAAATCGATAAAACAAATAACAGTTGTTTCAACTCTTAATAATTAATTCGTCGAGAAAAAGGAATGTTATAATATAGATCACTGTCTAATATTCCCTGAAATGTGGAAGTATTAGAAACTTCCACATCGATCTCTTGCTTAATTAATGCATTAAATTAAAGCATGTATCTGTCCTTTCTTAAACCGTTATTCTGCCTTTACTTGGTCTCGGATATATTACTGACATTTCACTAGCTCTTTACTACATGCATTACAAATGGTTTTGAGAGTTTCTTAGTAATAACTTTTCTTGGTTCTTTATGTATCTGGTTTCTGGTGGGGCACTACATGTTTATAAATTGTTTTGACGACAAGATAATCTCAAATATAAAATATTATTTAGTATTTGGAAGTTTACATTTTTAGTTACGATATGTAAATAAAATATGTACATCAAAATTTTAAACTACCTATTTTACCAAAGTTAAGCAAAAACTCTCCACTCAAATTAAACACTTCAAAAAGAATTTTGGCTTTATTAAATTACCTTGGCAGCTTTTACGTTAGTTCTCTTACGATGCTTTTCGCCTCGTTTTGTAATAAACGTAATATATTGTAAAATGTTGAACTTACAACACACTTTTCTAACGGCGGGCTATAATTCAACTTGCTGAAGGGCGTGTTTATGTGAACTGAAAAAATCTATAAACTAGGTAGTTGTGAGCATGCATGTAAAACTAGATCTGAAAATATTACAAAATGAATTCATTTATGATAAAAAATTTGTTAATAAAAACCAACTAACGCTTTTGTATATAGATGCAGAGATGTATTTTAACTAATAACCCGCAAATTACAACAAAATGTATTAAAAAATATTCCATAGAAATTAAATATGTACCCTACGTATTGTACTGGATTTATAGTAGTGTTGATTGTATAAAACTGCTTAAAATTCATTCAAACTGAAGCAGTTATTAATAAAAAACCGAAACCTGGCCTGACTGAACCTCAGAAGGCCTAGGCCTTATTTATTTGTTAATCTTATAGAAGTTTATTAAACGTTAAACGTTAAACACGTTACATTGTACTATAATAATGCTTTACTCGTCGTTTTTCCTTATTTTTATCATCAAAAGATTAATTGTTTAAATGTAAAAAAATGTTTTGACTTACAGATACTTTTTGTAATCTTATCTTAACAATTAAAGCGAGTCAACATTACCAATGTATGCAGTTATATAAGACTATTTTTAAACCTTATCGCCACCTGTAAGATAACGCTGCTAATATATTGAGTTTTCAGAAACCTTATCTCAATTATGTTAATATATTCTAATGTATTCTAATGTATGTAACACGCCATCGCCACGTGTGAAGTCCAAACAAATGATTATTGAACACAGACCGTATATAAAGACCGCAAGACAACGCGGTAGGATAATTCAGTTCGAGTTGTAGTCTACGTCGCTCAGAAAGCCTAGAAATTAGCGTCCAGGGACGTCATTTACCTAGCTTTATGAGCATAATTGTCAGTTTAATATTAAAACTGCATTATGTTTAAGTTATTATGCAAGTGCATTACGCATAATTAACGACAAATAAATATATTACTGCACTTCTGTAACCGTTCATTCTGTAACCTGGACTCCGTCTATAATGTTTTTAAAATAAAGAACCATTTTTTAAGAACATTTTCAACGTTACGAAAAATTAATTAGCGTTACCAATTTATCTTGGCAACCATAATAAAATAAATTGTAGGTATATAAAAAGGCTCAAGTACTAAAAAACAATTCAGTCATAAATCAGGAATTCATGGTTTTTTTCGAATTTATAAAAAGGAAATAACTTGATGGCGTAGAAAAAACTAAATTAATTTACTAAAGTTTTTAATAGTTTTGGTGATAATTATTTGAAAAAAGTGTAGAAGCTTAAACAAAATTAAATTTACAAAATTGAATATTTTAAATAATTCCACCTGCGGTCACAAATTTATATAAAATGGATATTGATAAAAAAATTAAATCTGTTGGTACATATATTCAGTGTCTGACGCTAAATGGTGTCATTTTGTTTCTTTGCTTCTTTATGGATATCGTTTGGAGCAACGAGTAAAAATAGCTCAATTGATTCTACGAAGTAAGATTTCACAGCATGGCGATGATACAACAACGTGAGTAAAACGAAAAAGTAAGTAAGTATTCTGATACTTCCGAAGAGAAGAGAACTTTAATAGAAATTAGCATAAACCTTAATTTGATCTAAACTGGTATTAAATGCAATAATTACGATAATTTATCTTTTTATATTACTCTTTAACTTTAACCTAACAATGGCATTTGTCATAAATTTAAAGGTTACATCTTTCTTTAATTAATATTAAAATATTTCCATATATAAAACAACCAGAACCTACTATTAATTCCTAAGAAGAGAATCTAGTTTTGACAAAAGTATTTTCTTTATTTTGTAACAAAATTAGCATTAAATACGAGGGAAGATCAATATTTACGGTCCCTCATATAGAAAGAGAAAGAATTTTTAAAACATTATTTATTTATTTCTCAACATAATCTCCCTGGACTTCAATGCACTTGGTCCACCGATGTTCCAATGCTTCAATGCCTTTCAAGAAGAAGTTTTCCGGTTGCTCCTCAAACCAGCCATTTACTGCGGTCATAACTTCATTATCGTCTCCATATTTTTTTCCATGCAGGTTTTCCTTTAATTTTGGAAATAGATGGTAATCACTGGGTGCCAGGTCTGGTGAATATGGAGGGTGTTCTAGGATTTCAAAGCCAGCGTTCTGTATGGCAGCCATGACAATGCAGCTCTTGTGGACTGGAGCGTTGTCCTGATGGAACAAAATTTTGTGTGCCAACTTTCCTGGTCTTTTTCGGTCGATGCTTTCGCGCAATTTTGGAATTAACCCTGCATAATAAGAACCCGTTATTGTGGGTCCACGCTGCAAATAATCGATCATCAAAATTCCTTCTGCATCCCAGAACACTGTGGCCATAATCTTTCCAGCCGCCCGTTGAACTCGAAATTTGCGTGGAGGTGGAGAACCTCTGTGATGCCACTCCATACTTTGTCTTTTCGTCTCAGGATCAAAATGGTGCACCCATGTTTCATCCACAGTCACAAAGCGAGTGAGAAATTGCTTCCGATTGGCCTTCAGGTACTAGGTATCGACGGTCAGCATCTTTGGAACCCAACGCGCCGAAATGTTTCTGAGATCAAGAACATTTCTTAAAATATTTTCAACTGACCCATAAGAGATGTTCGTTATTTCCGCGATACGGCGAATAGTCAGTCTTCTATCTGCCATTACCATATCATGGATCAAATTGATGTTTTTGTCAACGGTGACACAGACTGGACGTCCCGCACCTTTCGCATGTTCGCAAGTTGTTCTGCCTAATTTAAACTCACGAGACATATTTTTCACCACTTGGTAAGAAGGGGCAGAGTCCCCTAAAACGTCTGTCATATCCTTGTGAATTTCAGTAGGTGTTAATCCTTTTTTTTTGCAAATACTTTATCACCGCTCTGACTTCACTTTTTTCCATTTTTAGAAATTGTCTGTTATCGACCAGCTTAATTATTAATAACTTTCAAAGAACAACACGCACCTACGCAAAACTTGACACAACAAATAATTAGTAATGACAGTTCTCATAGAAAAATGAGTGACGATATCATGCAAAGCCTACTATGTCAGGGACCGTAAATACTGATCTACCGTCGTATGTTAGAGTTGTCGTTTGGCTTTTCAATTGCAAGGTTGTGTACAGACGCGGCTGGAGTCTGACGATAAGATAAACGGTGACCCTGCGGTCACAAACCGTAAGATTACATTTTATTTTACATTTTACTTTATATTTCGTATTCAATTTCAATTCAGCGCTCGTATTATCATTAAATAAGTATCCGGGGCCACTATGGCCTACCAGTACCAGGGTCAATTCACAACGGCGCCAGTCGCCCAGCAATTCATTCCCATGCAAAAGGATCAAGTTCAACCACTGCAATTTACCCAACAAAACTACCAATACGCTCAAATTCCAAATATAAACAACACATACACGCAGTTTCCCGCTGTGAATACACGTCAATCCCAATACACCGCATCGTATCCGTCTCAAATTGCCTCTCAATACCATCAAGGTTCGCTAACAACTGTTGAACCATCAGACTGGCAACTAGTTGTTAATAAAAAATGTGGCCGCCAAGACATCACAGATAAACAAGCAGAACAAAATAAGCAATCCAAAACCGCAAGCTACTGGCTAAATCCTACAAACCGCTTCGACAAGATCAAGTTCCCAGCAATTCAAAACAAAACGTACCGAAACCTCCCCCGATATTCATATCGGGTGTTAAAACTACCGAGCCCTTAATTAATTACTTGGAAACCATAGCTAAAGGAGAATATACACTAAAGGCTTTACCTAACGACGAAATAAAAATTCAACCCAAAAATACACAAAAATGACTAAAGGATTAGCAGAAAAGCAAACGGAATTCCATACCTACAAGATTAAGGAGGAGCAAAGCTTTCGAGTATTCCTAAGGAACCTACATCAGTCGACGATTAAAAAAGAACTAGAAACACTTGGACACCAAGTAGTCAATATATGGAATGTCAAACAAGCCGTCACAAAAAAAGAACAGCCCCTCTTTGCGGTAGAACTAAAACCGGGAGACAACAATAAAGAGATATACAACAATAGACTTCTGCACTCTGTCGTTAAATCTGAGCCACCTCGCGTCAAACGTACAATACCACAATGCTCCAGATGTCAGAAACATGGACACACAAAAAGTTTCTGCAACAGAACCCCTCGATGTGTTAAATGCACTGCCTCACATAAAACTTCGGAATGCGAACACAAAGACAGATATCCTAACGTTACATGTGTAAACTGCAAAGGGAATCATCCTGCGAATTACAGGGGATGCCCAGCGTACAAGGGACTACACCAAAGAATGTTTCCTCTGCTATGAGCGAAAACACTCACAAGCACAAGATACTATCAACCAGGCCTCACCAATGCACAAGTACTAACAAACAACTCACAACAAGCCAGCCAAAATACTCAACACCAAAATACCGAAACGACAAACCAGACAAACGATATGGCAGAATTAAAAGTAATGATGAAACAACTAATGGATCAGATGAGCACCATATTAAACCTGTTAACCATGTTCGTCACTAAAACACATAATGGATAATATCCTTAAAATAGCGATATGGAATTCCAACGGGCTATTACACCACAAAGAAGAACTCACAACCTTCATCACAAATCACTGTATAGACATCGTACTAATCTCAGTATCGCACTTTACAGAACGAAGCTACTTCAACATTCCAAGGTATGACGTATATGCAACACAACACCCAGACGGCACCGACCATGCTGGTACAGCAATAATAATACGAAGTTCAATCAAGCATCATGAACTACTAAAATACAGTCAACCACAACTACAAGCTAAAACAATAGTAATTGAAGACTGGCTAGGTCCAATTACAGTATCAGCAGTCTATTGCCCACCACGACACAACAATAAGCAGGAAACATACGAGCACTACTTTCACACACTAGGCCCTAAATTCATCTCGGGTGGAGACTTTAACGCCAAACACGTATACTGGGGTTCTAAGCACCACTAAGACTAAGCACCACCAAAGGAAGAGAAACGATGAAAGCAGTAAATAACTTAGGGTTACGACCTTTGTCCACAGGCGAGCCTACCTATTGGGCCTCAGATCTAAGAAAACAACCTGAATTGCTAGATCTGTGCTTCGTGAGAAACATTAACCCGAATTTCCGAAAAGCAAATTCCTGTCTCGACCTCTCGACGGATCATTCCCCAGTAATAGTGACATTATCCCTCACCAATAAAGCCACAAACTGGAATCTCTTCCAAGAACTAGTCAATGAATCCTTGCAAACGCAAAGACCTTTAAAAACAGTAAAAGACCTTGAAGAAGCTCCTAGAAAAGCTATATCTAATTCTCCTAGACAAACACGTCATACCCGATCACCAATTCGGTTTCAGAAAAAAACATGCTACAATAGAACAGGTACACAGGGTAGTGAATAAAATCTCTAAGGACTTCGAAGAGCGAAGATACTGCGGTGTTCCTAGACATTACACAGGCCTTTGACAAGGTCTGGCACCAAGGGCTGCTTTACAAAGTTAAGGAAACCTTACCCACAGATTACTACGAAATATTCAAATCCTACCTAACTAATAGACACTTCTCCGTCAAATATGGCAGCGAAATAACACCCCTCCATCCTATCTCATCAGGTGTACCCCAAGGCAGTGTTCTGGGCCCCATTTTGTACTTGATATTCACGCGTGACCTCCCAACATCTACAGGAAACATGGTTGCTACTTTTGTCGATGACACAGTTATTCTTACATCGTACACAGATTCACATCAAGCATCCCAAACACGCAAACTTATCTGGAAAAAATACAAAATTGGTGTAATAAGTGGCGCATAAAAATAAATGAAAGTAATCGGTCCAGGTAACCTTCACACTCAGAAGAGGCAACTGTCCGCCGGTGCAGCTAAACAACCACCTGATCCCTCAAGCAGATAGCGCAAAATATCTTGGAATCCACCTATACAGGAAACTAACCTGGAGACCACATATATGGGTAAAGCGTAAACAACTAGGGTTTAAGTTACAAAAAATGTATTGGCTAATCGGGTGTAAGTCGCAACTTTCTCTGGAAAGCAAAATACTTCTCTACAAAGCCATGCTTAAACCCATTTGGTGTTATGGAATGCAGCTTTGGGGCACTGCTAAAACATCTATCATTGAAATACTGCGAAGATTTCAATCCAAAGTACTAAGGTCCTTAGTTAATGCACCGTGGTACATCCCCAACGAAACCATAAGTCGCGATCTTGGAGTTCCAACGGTTAACCAAGAGATACAAAAGTTTAGTGCGCGCTATTACGATCGTATCAGTGATCACCCAAACATCTTATTGGAGTGCTTACTAGACAATGACGACGAAGTGCAACCACATTTAAAAATATTCAAACCCGCAGACCTAATTGACAGATTCGTGCAGTGATGTGTCGGCTAATCAATAGTTCCAATAGTGTATAGGATAAACTAGTTTAAGATTAATAGCGGAGTGTGATCAGTGGATGCACATCCCTCATGTTCCTTATGTTATTAGCCATATACGTCATAACAACTACTGAATGTCTAAAAAGACAGATTGTAGTGTAATAATAATAATAATAAAAAAATATGTTAACATAAAAACATTTACGTAAGAAAACTCAAAGCACCAAATGTGTAATTACTTTATCAAATTACATTCAGGTGTTAATCACAAAAGCTCACTAATTTCAAATTAAGCACAAGAATAAATAAATAATAATATAGAGGGCACCGCCCAAATTCTTTGTTATTGGTTGTTTAAAAAATTGCGAAGTATATATATATATATATATATATATATATATATATATATATATATATATATATATATATATATATATATATATATATATATATATATATATATATATATTATATATATATATATATATATATATATAAATATATATATATATATATATATATATATATATATATATATAATTAATTAAAATTAATTAATTAATGGGTGAAGGTCTGTTTTCAGTAATCGATTTATTTCTTTTGCTAATATTTCACTGAATAGTTTTCAGCATTGTCAAAGCCTATTAAAACATATATGTAAATGATAAATGAACAAAATTTTTTTAAAATATATACAAACTTACTTAGAAATTATAATTAGACCTTCACCCATTAATTAATTAATTATAATAAAGAAATAAAGGTCATAAAGCAAACAAACTATATATATATATATATATATATATATATATATATATATATATATATATATATATATATATATATATATATATATATATATATATATATATATATATATATATATATATATATATATATATATATATATATATATATATATATATATATATATATATATATATATATATATATATATATATATATATATATATATATATATATATATATATATATATATATATATATATATATATATATATATATTTACGGCCACTTATCAAAGTGAGGACATATCATGAACCATAGTTACTGAGGACCACCCTTATAAATGGTCACAGCTTTGCAAATTTTTTTGTCATCACTTGTTTACTTGTTCTAGTTATGTATCTCGCAAATATACACAGATTTCTTTGAATTTAAAAAAGTTTTATTTGCTGTGTATAATAATACCAAGTGAGGCTACACTATACTACTGACGACGTGAGGACCATATAATTAGATACGATTTAATCGCAAAGTGAGCCCCAATATCAAATTATACACAGGTTTTAAGTATAACATGAGGACCGGCGCTGTTGCCATCATTTGCTTTCATTATCATCAGCAAAAATGCATGCTATTCTATTATTGGAATTTGTTAGTTGGTCGGTCGTCAGTATAAAACTAATTTGATGTGGCGGAGACGGGTATGCTTCCGTAGCCATTTTAACAAACCCGTTTTTGAAAACATCTCGAGAACGGTTGGTTCTACGAAAAAAAATATAACAGACTTTTTTGTAGAAAAATAAATTATCTATCTTTTTTATTAATACAATTTTTTAATTGCTTGCAAATTAATGTTTTAAGAGTTATTACACAGCAAAGTTTTCACTTTTTAGTTTTGCTAAATAATTCGCAAACGGCTAACATCTCACTGAAACAGGAAAACATTGCAGTCTAATAACTCTTAAAATATTAATTTAACAAAAAAATTGTTTAAATAAAATAGATAGATAATTAATTTTTCTATAAAAAATGTCTGTTCTGTTTTCTTCGTAAGACTATTTCTCCAGACTATTTGGATTATTTACTGGCTCCCTAACTTAACTATTTCCTGTTGGCTGTTCCATTGCCTTCTAGAATGTTTAAACGAATGCTTGACCGCTTAGATCAATTTAATTTAGACGAAAAATTAGATTTAACTATTGATTAAGATTCTGGTGTTTCTCATCATGAATAGTTAGATTAGTTTCACTAATAATTATAGATGTAAATCTGTATAATATGTTAATTATTCTGAAAATGCTAGTAAAATCAGTAAATATTGTCGCCTAATTTAAAATGCTGAGTTTGTTCCATCTCATTTTTAATTAAATTTAAAAATTTGTCTGTAATTTCCTTACGGTACGTGTTAAAATGAATATATGTATTTATCTTCCTACCTAAACCGATCTTGGCTTGTAGCAAAGAAAAGTGGTTATTCTATATTTAGGGTATTTATTAGGCCAAAAGGAATGCATATAAAATCTATATTTCCGTGTAAAAAGATATAAGAAGGGGGATTAATATCGCTCTTGGTATTTTTAATATTTAATTCTAGTTATTTTTTAAATGCTTGTAATGAACCGTAAGTGAATCTGCCATTTAAATTTAACCAACCAATAATTATTGTGAATGACTTTTCAGCATTAACTGTGCCGTCTATGAACTCAAATCTTACTAATCCTCCAGCTGACATATAGCTATAAATCATTACGCCTTGAGGAAACTTAACATTAGGTTTCAAGCAGTATTTATGGAATGCTTCTTGTTTAGCTCTGATTACTCTTTTGCGAGAGTAAAACTAGAACAAAACTGCTTAATGTTAAGTTTCCTCAAGACATAATGATTTGAGGCTGTATGTTATCTAGAGGATTAAGAAGATTTTAGTTCATAAACAGCATAGTTAACGCTGACAAGTATCTGCAAAACGACGAGTAGCATGGGCTAAAACTAAGTTGTCCTGGGCAGAAATGCTGGTCTAAGGTCATATTCATCAACTAGTTAAAGTCTGGTGTATCCGTTAGTTACTCTCGCAAAAGATTGATCAGAGCTAAACACGAAGCATTCCATAAAGACTGCTTGAAACGTACCGTTAATTCTCCTTTTAAGGCGTAATGATTAGTACCAAGAACTTATAAATAAAGGAAATTAGGATTTCAAAAAAGGCGAAACACCTTGTGCATATTGCTGTTAGATTCAAAAATTCAGTAGTGCAGGTACTCTTCTAAAATTAACTTGCCAATACGAATTTTTCAGCCGACTGCTATCAAGAATATCGACAATATCGCCTGATGGATTTTGCCGAAGAGATGCTAAGATAAAGGATGACTGTACCACGATCGCGTCCGGTTCTCAACGAATTTTTCTTAGCTACTTCATGGCAATAGGGGACCATAAAAAGTTACGCCAGAAAGTTCCTTGAGCAAATTTACTGGTGCAAATTGCTGATCCGTGTATGACATATCTCCTTTCTTCGACAACACAGAAAGAAGGCGAAAGTACGAAAAAAATTCGAACACTTTTGGTAGGGATTTAAATAAGCTTTATCTTACCTAACCTCCTTTATCTCGATAACCCTAATGGTTTCCGAGAAAAACGACAAAACCGGTAGGGGGCGTGGTTTATCCTCATTATGTCTTCGAGCTCACCACCTACAGGTGTTGACTTTTAAGGAGTTGTTTAAATAACCCACAAGGAAACCGTATGCAAAAATCCATGGACTTACCTCAACTTTCCGCTATTTTTTCTAAATTGATTAGACTAATTATAGCAGTCCAACATAAAGCTTTGTATGCTACTCGTACCTTAATCTATCTATCTGAGAAATCGCCAACATAAAGTTTGACAAAGTGGTAGTATCGATTGGCTTTATGGTAAGGTCATTTCAACCGAGGATATTTTATTTAACTACAATAGAATTGGTATAGGCACAAGTGAAACATGTAGTTGCTAATAATACAACATATACATACACTTGCTGATCTGAAAGAGCTTCTATCAAGGAATTTCTACCGTCACAAATATAATAAATTTAGGATCGAAAAGTTCCAGCAAAGAATTAACAAACGCATCTGACATACGGATGTTGATACGAGGGATGCTCTGTTAATAGTTAGTAGCAGGCCATGGAAGCTCAATTGGCTAGAAACAATTGCAACAATTGAATGTCGCATTAGTTGGCATTCGTTACCCACAATTGTCAAACGTTTCGATTTCTTGTGAAACGTAGTTAATTTTGTAAGGTAAGTAGTTGTGCATTTTTAATTCAGTTAAGATGAGCATTCCGCGAACTGCCTTTAGAGCTATGATTTTCTACGACTATAAAAGACAGTTAGGATACCAGCAAAGCCATGAAAATTTGATAGCAGATTTTGGCGTTGCTGCCCCTCCATTATCCGCTGTTAGTCATTGGTTCCGCGAATTTCGACGAGGGCGAGAACTGCTAGAAGACGAAGCAAGACCTGCAGAAGCTGCCTGTTCAGAAAATGTTGATCGTGTGGCAAGCTTGATTCATTCCAATCGAAATATTACTTATAGGGAGATTCAGTAGGAAGTGAAGATTGAATCCTCGGCGGTGAATACCATTTGGCAGAAACATCTTGGAGTAAGAAAGCCAGCAAGCCGTTGGATATCGAATTTGCTCTCAGAAAGTCAAAAACAGGCTCGAATAGACTGGTGTAAATTTAGGTTGCAAAAATTTGACGGAGGAGCTTCCAGGCAAGTGGCATACATTGTAACTAGTGACGAATCTTGGGTATACAGTTACGACCCTGAAACTAAACAGCAGTCTAGTGTTTGGGTATTCGAAGATGAAGACTTGACCACAAAAGTAATTCGTGGCAGAAGCTTGAAGAAGAAAATGATTGCTGTTTTTTCCACCGATGTGGTCCTGTTGCTGTTATTCCACTTAAAGATCGCAGAACTGTTAATTCTGAATGGTACTGCGAAGTGGCTTTACCACAGATGTTTGCAAAATTACAGGCAGGTCGACAAAGGACCGGTTTGCGTAACATCTTAGTCCATCATGACAACGCATCCTCCCACACTGCTGCCAGAACATTGGATTTTTTGAAAGATACGGAAGTTCAATTGGTAACTCATCCGCCGTATAGCCCAGATCTGGCGCCGTGCGACTTTTTTTTGTTTCCAACTGTTAAAAAAATGATGCGAAGTAAAAGATTTTCCAACGCAGATGCAGCAGTTACAGAATTTCAAAGAATTTTTGAGGACCTTTCAGAAAATGAATCTTCCGAATGTTTTAAAAAGTGGTTTCAAATAATGCACAAGTGTATTAGTCTGAATGGAGATTATTTTGAAAAACAATAAAGATTGTTTGTTAAAAAATGCAACGGTCTTTTTGCTAATAACGATTTTCAGCGCAACCCTCGTATTGTACCAATATAAAATACTTTTTAATGTTTTTAATGATAGTGTTGCATTATGTCATCAGTCATATTTATAAATTGTTCACAACATAATAATAAAATAATAAATAAGTACCTACTAAATAAACTATATTTAAAAATATATATGTATAAATATATATAAAATTTTGTATTTCTTAATTTTCTCATTGAATTCATAATCAGCAACCCCAAAAACCCTCCAACATGAATTTCGCTCAAGTTGATGTAAAACTTCCCGAGTTATTAAATTGGGAGTGTAAAATGGGGGTTTCAACCCCCCGAGGGGGCGTGCCCCCATTTTAAACAGATTAAATTTTATATTGGTCCAGTACTGAAGGCATTACAAAAGATTTCAAGTCGCTATCTTTAGATAGTAAAAACTAAGAACGTAATGCAAAAATTTACTCTACTACTAGGGCAGAGAGAAAGGATTACATAATAAGGTAACCAAAATGGTGTATTACTTTGCAAAATCACATTTTAAACACTTTTTGACTCTTTGAGCTTTTCTCTAAAATCAATAGAAACGGCGTAAATCGCATTCTCAATCTCAAATGCCGTTATTTTAGGACCGCCATTTTGGTGTCCGCCACGTTGAATTTTTCAATTTTCTCATTGGATTCATAATCAGCGACTCCAAGAACCCTCCCAACATAAATTTCACTCAATTTGGTTGCGTTATTAAATTAGGGGTACAAAATGGGGGTTTCAACCCCCCGAGGGGGCGTGCCCCCATTTTAAACATATAACATTTTATATTGGTCCAGTACTGAAGGCATTACAAAAGATTTCAAGTCTCTATCTTTAGATAGTAAAAAATAGGAACTTAATGCAAAAATTGACTCTACTATAAAGTTGGGAACGACCTCATCATCCATCATCACATAGTGAATGATAAATATAATTGATATTCTAAATCTGTTCTAATAAATTATTCTTATTGTTAGTTTTATTAAATATTAATTTAAAAAGAGACGTTTTGATTGTAATATTTGGTACTTATAGTTATCAATTTTTATAAGCCTGCCTTGAGAAGCAAGAATTAAATTCATTGCGAGCTTTTATAATACAATGAAAGTTGAGAACATTTAGTAGTTGTGTAGGAAAGCCCTCATCTGATCGTCACCCGGTGATCAGTTTGAGGTTACAACTTATAACAGAATTCCACCTAATATACTATTTTGGGTTACCTACCGTTATTTATTTGTTCATAATGATTACTATTTCCATTTAAAGATTAAATCTGAAATGAAATTTTTTTTAAATGAATTTAATAAATGACTTATTTAATTATTGGGTGTATTAAATGCAGAAAAATAGTCTGCAGAGTATGTTGCGTCTAACTTTTCTTTCTAAAAGCAATAATACAAACAAACTTGCCAGCCTCGGTGGATTAGTGATTTGCATGTTTGCTTCATAATCCAAGGATCGCAGGTTCGGGTCTAGGCCACAACGGCCAATGACCACAACGGCCAATCGCTATTTTGGCCGTTGTAGTCATAACCACAACGGTCTCCGTGACCATAACGGCCAACAGCCACAACGGCCAATTTGACCATATCGCCCAACTCGAAACTTGACCATAACGGCCACCATGACCACAACGGCCAACTAGAAACTCCACCCCATCCGCCATTTTGACCACAACGGCCACCGACGCTTATGTATTGGTTTCGCTGGTGACGACGACCACAACGACCAACTAGAGTGCGTGACCACAACGGCCAAAATGACCACAACGGCCAACTATGGAGCGTGACCACAACAGCCAAAATGACCATAACGGCCCACTGTGGCGAGTGACCACAACGGCCAACTTTTTTTCATACTGTTAATTTGGTTTAGTTAAAGCTCATTTCTCTCTTTTAACTTAGCCTGTATTTCAATAAGGTACGTCCAGAATTTAACAGCGAGGTCTGATGTCAAAGTAGCGCCGATTTAACGTGACTTACCTATATTGAAAAATGCTTTTTCTATATATGTTACAACTGCAGCCCTATGCAGTTGACGACATTTTTCTTTCTTAGTTTCTCGGCAAGTATCCCAGGCAGATTAAATTCTGAAAATTTGATACAGGTACACTATAACTATTTACAGAATCATGATACTTTAGTTCACAGGGTAGTTTATCTTTAACGTCAAAAGAAGTTTTTTTTCTATTACTTGTTTACCTACAGCAATCTTTTCATTTTGGGGACGTTTAAAAAAGTACGAAATAGAACTATAAAACAACACGTTTGACGTTTTATTTATAGATTTCCATTGCATTGAATTTGAAGTACGTAATTAGCTGTTTTTATCAGTTTTAAAATTTAAACTAAATGTAAATCTTCTCCTAAAAAATAAACACGATATCTACGAATCTGTCCAGTACTTAATAAAATCAATCTAGGGAGCAGCATGGGACGTAACCCCAGAAACAAACCGCAATAATCCAAAACAGTATTGCTCCATACGTATCCGAGAAAAAATACAAGAAAACGAGCTCTTAGAAAGTAATGACAGATTACTTACTCGCGTACCGGGCGATAAAACGTAGTTTAATAGGGCCCTCAAAGAGTTTAAGAAATTATTAGATGAGCAGAGAAATCAAGATTTCCAGAACTATTTCCACTGCCTAACATCAACTAAAGCAACTGGCTGCATTATAGAACGTCATAAAGATCGTGTTTACGCCTCTCTTACCATTGAAGAAGAAAAATTCATACGGGACTTCCTTCAAGCGCGAAGTAAGGTCATCGAAACTGAAATAAATTCGAAGAAGTCCCCAGGTTTCGACGTAATATCTGGAAAACTCCTAAAGGAACTTTCATATGAGGGATTTCGCATGATAACTGTAATCTATAAAGGGATATTAAGGACGGGATACTTATCTGGCCAATGGAAGGTGGCCCAAATAGCAATGGTCCCAAAACCGGAGAAACCGCCATCAGATGTGCCCTCATACAGACCTATTAGTCGTTACCCGTCAATGGTTTGTAAAAAATTGTTCGCCATGCGAATGTCACCGCTAATTGACGAAAATCAGCGAAAGCCCAACTAACAGTTTGGATTTCGTCGACAATACGCTACAATCGAACAAGTACTTGCATCAAAAATCAGGTTTGACCTGGAGACCAAAACATTCTGTTCAGCGGTATTCATAGACACAAGCCAAGCATTTGACAGGGCGTGGTATGTATCAATTATGTTTTGACCATGTAAGACGTCTGTCTAGGTGGAACCCTAGATATTTGACCTAATCTTCTTGAGTAGTGAGTTTCCGTTAAGGTGAACTAGAGGGCAAGTAGTTTTTTTAGTAGTATAAGTGGCCTGTGTTGGTTTTTGTATATTTGCTTTAATGCGTCGTGTTCCATCATCTTTCAAAAAGGCTTAGGTGGTTTGTAAGTTTCTGAAAACTATATCTGCATTAGTATGGGAAGCCAGTATTGCCATGTAGTCCAAGAAGGTTTCTATTGTCGTGTTTCTAGTTGAAGATTAGGTATAATGTCGGACCAGTCGCGCGACACCAGATGTTGTGGATAGAAGGGCTGAAGTGGAGTCTGAATATTTCACGAAAAAGTATCTTTTAGTGAGGTATGACGTGAGGATTTGAAAGAAGGTATACGGTAAATGTCACTTGAGGTTGTAGAGTAGATCCACATACATACCACGCCCTGTCAAATGCTTGGCTTGTGTCTATGAATACCGCTGAACAGAATGTTTTGGTCTCCAGGTCAAACCTGATTTTTGATGCAAGTATGTGTACTTGTTCGATTGTAGCGTATTGTCGACGAAATCCAAACTGTTAGTTGGGCTTTCGCTGATTTTCGTCAATTAGCGGCGACATTCGCATGGCGAACAATTTTTTACAAACCATTGACGGGTAACGACTAATAGGTCTGTATGAGGCCACATCTGATGGCGGTTTCTCCGGTTTTGGGACCATTGCTATTTGGGCCACCATCCATTGGCCAGAGAAGTATCCCGTCCTTAATATCCCTTTATAGATTACAGTTATCTTGCGAAATCTTCAAATTCAATGCAATGGAAATCTATAAATAAAACGTCAAACGTGTTGTTTTATAGTTCTATTTCGTACTTTTTTAAACGTCCCCAAAATGAAAAGATTGCTGTAGGTAAACAAGTAATAGAAAAAAAACTTTTTTTGACGTTAAAGATAAACTACCCTGTGAACTAAAGTATCATGATTCTGTAAATAGTTATAGTGTACCTGTATCAAATTTTCAGAATTTAATCTGCCTGGGATACTTGCCGAGAAACTAAGAAAGAAAAATGTCGTCAACTGCATACGGCTGCAGTTGTATATAGAGAAAGCATTTTTCAATATATCGTTCAGTAACCTTGTCATCAAAAGGGGGGTCTACCTTGCATGAAATGGGGTAGTAGACTTTTTTTATATTGTATGTGATAGTACCAAGATGCCAAATCCAATTTTTCGACCTCCGCGACCTTCCGGATCACCGCCAAAAAGAGGTAAAACCGCCGAAATTTTGCACTTTTTTTAGGTTTGGCCAATTTTGACCATGAAGGAGCACTTTTTCAAAGAAGACAATTCTATTCATTTCAAAAGTACATTAAGTTTGTTACAATCTAAGACCAAAATGATTACTATAGGGCTAATAGTTTCCGAGATATAGCTCCTCAGAGTTCATCGAAAAAGCGGTAAGACCCCCGAAAATATGCTTTTTTTTAGATTTGGCCAATTTTGACTATGAAGGAACACTTTTCCAAAAAAGATAATTATATTCATTTTGAAAGCACATTAAATTTGCTACAATTTAAGACCAAAATGGTTACTTAAGGTCTAATAGTTTCCGAAATATCGCTCCTCAGAATTAGTCGAAATTTACACCCATGCTATTTTTCAAGTATTAACCTATAGAACTGAGTTCAAAGGTTCAAAATAAGAATAGAATAGAATTGAATAGAATGGAAAACCTTTAGTCTTATTCAAACAAATTCATTTTTTACATTGGAATCTTAAAAATAATCCCTCGTAAATGGTTCATGTTGTCAAGTGGGTATTACCAGAAATATGAAAAGGCGACAGGGAAAACGCGTTTCAATTTTGTCTAAACCCCTTGGAAGGTCCAGGTACAAGATACTCTTCAGCCTCTGTGTCCATGTTCTTTTGTTCTTCTTCAGCGTGGTCAATTCATTTTAAGAGTACATTAAATTTGCTACAATTTAAGACCAAAATGGTTACTAATGGTCTAATAGTTTTCGAGATATCGCACCCCAAAGTTGGTCAAAACTTCAACCCATGCTATTTTTCAAGTATTAACTTGAATAGGCAATATAGAATTGGCATCAAACCTTTACTAATACCTCTCAAATAGTTCAATAATGTATAAATTTAGTATATGAAACATTCGGTTCGGGTTACATTAACATGCAAACGCATTTTGCGACTGGTTGCTGCATCACCCTCCATTCCCTAATACGAATGTCGTCATGTCTATAAGCAGTGGACTTGTTGGAGTGGAAGAGGTCAACTGTCACATGGCTAGAGATATGGGTAAGGAAGCGATGTTGAAGGTTGTAGGGGAAAACTACGAAAATTTTAAATTCAAAAGGAAGAATAAAGTGGTATCACTTTCTTCTGTGAATACTGTGACTGTTGGCAAGAGACAGGTGACGGTTGACCCCCTAACACTGTGTCACAGGCTATGCGTTATGAAACAGCCGGATGAAGAACTGAAGAACTTCACACACGAGCTTTCACCATATCCTCTGTCCCTACTAACACAGTAACATCTACTTTCAGAAGTGCGGAAGAGGTAAAATACCAGATGTCCTCTATTCAACCACCTCGATATCTTCTTACCGTCACCTCAAGCCCTTCACCCATGCCTTTAGTGGATGTGATTCTACGTCATGCTTCTTTGGTCAGGGATAAAACAAGTTGTTATCAGTAATTCAAAAGAATTCGGACCTCAAGGAGAAAGCAGCAGTTTTCCAACTCAGAAGCAACACCTGACGAAGTAGCTGAAGCAGGAGAGCAAATTATCATTGCGCTGTAGGGTGAAAACAACTCAACGAAAAGCCTCAATTATCTGAGCTATTAGCTCTTTACAAAGGCTGCAACCAAGACGAACTTTAACCTTGCCAGACTACCTCCCACTCAAGAAGCTGTGAATCGATCCGCTCGAATGGGGGTGGGTTCTTACAGCTCACGGCCTTTATGATATCGAGGGATGCGGCCCCTTCCCACCTCATGCAAATGATCTCCTGCAACTGCAAGAAAGGATGTGACAATGCATGCTGTTGCAGAAAAGCAGGCTTGAAGTGCTCTATTGTATGTAGCCAATGTAGTGAACAGTCCTGCGAGAATCGGCCAGATATCATCGTTGACATGGATACTGCCAAGCTCGATGACCTACTACATGACGATGAGCTAGATGGACTGCTTGTATATCCTAACAGCCCTCCAGATAAGGAAATTGACCAGGCTGAAGAAGTACAGGAGAACATGGACACAGAGGCTGAAGAGTATCTTGAACCTGGACCTTCCAAGAGGTTTAAACCAAATTGAAAGGCGTTTTCCCTGTCGCCTTTTCATATTTCTGGTAATACCCACTCGACAACATGAGCCATTTACGAGGGATTATTTTTAAGATTCCATTGTAAAAAATGATTTTGTTTGAATAAGACTAAAGATTTTCTATTCTATTCAATTCTATTCTATTCTTATTTTGAACCTTTGAACTCAATTCTATAGGTTAATACTTGAAAAATAGCATGGGTGTAAATTTCGACCAATTCTGAGGAGCGATATTTCGGAAACTATTAGACCTTAAGGAACCATTTTAGTCTTAAATTGTAGCAAATTTAATGTGCTTTCAAAATGAATAGAATTGTCTTTTTCGGAAAAGTGTTCCTTCATGGTCAAAATTGGGCAAATCTAAAAAAAGTGCAAAATTTCGGCGGTTTTACCTCTTTTTGGCGGTGATCCGGAAGGTCGCGGAGGTCGAAAAATTGGATTTGGCATCTCGGTACTATCACATACAATATAAAAAAAGAAATCTACTACCCCATTTCATGCAAGGTAAAATGTACTAGGTTACTGGGCTAATAGGTAAGTCACGTTAAATCGGCGCTACTTTGACATCAGACCTCGCTGTTAAATTCTGGACGTACCTTATTGAAATACAGGCTAAGTTAAAAGAGAGAAATGAGCTTTAACTAAACCAAAATAACAGTATGAAAAAAGTTGGCCGTTGTGGTCGCTCGCCATAGTTGGCCGTTATGGTCATTTTGGCTGTTGTGGTCACGCTCCATAGTTGGCCGTTGTGGTCATTTTGGCCGTTGTGGTCACTCACTCTAGTTGGCCGTTGTGGTCATTTTGGCCGTTGTGGTCATCGTCACCAGCGACGCCAATACATAAGCGTAGGTGGATGTTGTGGTCAAAACGGCGGATGGGGTGGAGTTTCTAGTTGGCCGTTGTGGTCATGGTGGCCGTTATGGTCAAGTTTCGAGTTGGGCGATATGGTCAAATTGGCCGTTGTGGCTGTTGGCCGTTATGGTCACGGAGACCGTTGTGGTTATGACCACAACGGCCAAAATAGCGATTGGCCGTTGTAGTCATTGGCCGTTGTGGCCAGGCCCCGCAGGTTCGATCCCCGGCTGAGCTGGTAATGTTTAATAGCGGAGAAAAATTAAAAACATGCCTTCTTCTCGGATAGGAAGTAAAACTGTAGGTCCCGTGTCAATGCGATGTTTGGCACGTTAAAAATCCCTACTTGGGGTGGAATTCCCTGAGGGAGTAAAGTGTTTTCTTGACAACAACAACAAGTAAACAACAAAAAAAAGTAATCGCGGTACATGTTAGGATTTATTATCCTGAAACTATGTGATTTTGGCAATTGTCCGAATGACATGTAACGAAATTTTGAATTTTTGCGATTAAGTCCTTTAGACGTGCAAAAAATAGCGTATATACCACTGGACTAAAAGTGTTTTTTAAGTGTTAATTAATAATTTAAAAAATGCATTTTAGTCCCTGAATATATAATATACATTATGTCCGCTCGGGTGATTATGACATGATTATGACCTATTTGACGGACTGTTTCTAGAGCGTAAATCGCTAAATTAGAGCACCCCCTTTTACTACTCTTGTTTACGACGTCTGCATAGTAATAAGAATAATTATAGACCATAGCACCTACCTACTTGAAGTTTAGGACTTTTTAAATTATTTTTATTTTAAATTAAACTTAATTTAATCTTAGACCGCACATTTAAAGTACGTATTTCGGGCTTAATTAGTGTTTTAGAGCCCTTTATCGTCTTAGCGCCTTCGGTTTTCGCTTCAGGCGCTAACTGACTGCACGGGCTGTAAGACACTCAATTAAGCCCTTAATATACTATTAAAGACTAGAAAAAGCCTAATCTTGATTAGGTGAAATGTCATTCGAAAAAAAATTATTTTTTTCTATAGCAGATGTTAAACTACTTCTTTATCAACTTTTTTGAGTAGATAAAGTTGCACTTTAACCGCAAGGGTAGATAAAGTAACACTTTAACAGCAAGGGTAGATAAAATGTTTTAACTTTTTTTTATTCAATTGATTTACACACATTTCAACATATGTTCCAAAAATAGATGTTTCTAATAATGTTAATTGTACAATTATTGAAGTTATTGTTAATAACCCTTCGAATTAATATCAATTTGAAGGGTTATTAACTTCGAATTAATATTAATTCGAAGGTGATGTTCTGTCGTCCACATTTGACACTTCTAACTTGTGCAATTCATCGGACCTAGTCGCTCCATGCACACCAAAAACAGCAATAACCTGCAATTCCAAACACAAATATAGACCAGCAATAATAATTATTATTATAAAACTCTAACCTTCATGAACAAATAAACGTCATCCGGAGCTTCTGTCAGAAATTTAATAATGTCATCTGGCTCCAAGATTTTGGACTTTTTAGCTTTGTACCCACCACTCAGGTTTTTCAGTAAAGTAGTTAACTTGCCGAATCTGTACAGATTTTATGATATCATACGGTATTACATTCGAAAACATTACTTACTTGGAAATGTCACAATTTTCATTCACCAACAACGTACGCTTTCAGCATCGAATAATACGACCATAGTGACGATGGCTTCATTTTCTTTGCCTTTTCAGAAAAATACGCCATAAGCACTTTTTCACTCACACTATTGATATTCTTGATGCTTTTCCACTTTTTAAAGGACTGGTATTCCTTCTCATACATCTTCCTAGATTTTTCAGGCAACAATGAGCTTTCCGCCTCCAACACCGCATCTTCGATGTCGGAAGGCAGTTTTTCTTCTTCTTCCTCTTCTTTTAAATCTTTGCCGTACATTTCGTACAAAACGCAAAAAGCAGAATGAAAAATTTGTTGACAAAGTAATCCATAGTAACGGAGCAACACAATTGCGATTTTTGTGACAAAAATTGTAATTTTCTTTGAAATGTTATTTTTCCCTTGAACTTGAAGTCCTGCTATAGAAAAAAATGTTGTATTACACACGACGATAAAATCACATTATCTTCTTGAGCGAAAAACGCTCTCGAAGATAAAGTAAAATTTTATCGTCTTGTATAATAAATAACTATTATTCTTAATTAATACAAAAAAATAAAAAGGCTGCAAGTCCTCGAAGATTTATTAATCTCTTTTACAATGTATTTTAGTTTTATTGCCTAATTACAAATAATCAGACGTCGATGAAATTAAATCTAAAAATTTCCCTATCGAAATTTTGTAACAGCACAATAATACAACTTTTCTAAACCGATTTCCGCTCGTAAGAAATAAAATCGGCTATTTAGGGTATTTCCGTTCTCTTCTGTAATAGAATTAAAATCAATATTGTATAACTTTCATTTCCATCGTTGCCACTTGTTCGGATCTCACTTTGCGCATCATTCATACAAGCTTCACACAAGAAATTATACGTCTGAAAAATATACATCTGGCGCAGCGACTCCAGGCGTCAACTCCTTGAACTAATCTGTATAATTGTAGCCGTTTTGGCAACATCTGAGGTCCAGCCCATTTTTTCAGTATCGCCAACTTATACCTTCGAAAAGCTCTACACGAAATATTATCGAATTTCAAAGTGAGGTCCGTATATTTGTCCTCACTTTGTTTGTGGACCTCACTTGAAACGTGAACTTTGTTCATACGGACCTCACTTTATACACTGGCCGTAAATATATATATATATATATATATATATATATATATATATATATATATATATATATATATATATATATATATATATATATATATATATATATATATATATATATATATATATATATATATATATATATATATATATATATATATATATATATATATATATATATATATATATATATATATATATATATATATATATATATATGTGCTTTTGTATCGTGTTCGCCTCCGTATACTGAACAGACGACCACAACTCCGCCATTAATAATGATTGTATATTAATTATTCTAGTGTCACAGACTTTTTCTTGAACTAACACTCCTAAATCCACCAAGAGGGGTAATTTTATTTAATTTTTTAGATATACATGCTTCTGTATAGTGCGCGTTCGTGTCAGCCTCCGTACATAGACCGCTCGTATTCACCTCCGTGTATATAATTTTGGCAAATCAAGCGTTCGAGTACGCCTCCATCAACGTTGTCAAGTTTATAAGGTATAAAACTATGGTACTTATGCCGTTAAACAAAACGGACCTTTAAATTTATACATATAAGATATTTCGAGATATAGTTCTGTTAGAAACGAATTTTCAGATTATAATAATGTAAATTTGTTTCGTTTATATTCTAATGGAAGAAAATCATATATGTTTAATATTTTATTAAATAATATAATGTCACGCCTACAATTTTTTTGTATTTTTAAATAATTAACAAAGGATGACATTCCTTACTGTATAAGGTATGTGCGATGTGGTAAGTAGCTAGAATCATTTCAGAACTACATTTCTAACAACAAAGTGGTTGAAAACAATTAAAGTTTATTCTTTAAACCCATTTCTTTGCTTTTGCTTTCTCACAATATATGTACAAGTCCACAGAATGAGAACGAGTTTTTGTAAAAAATACCTTTTTTCATTTCTCGACGTTATATGACCTAAATAACACGACAGACATCCCTGGAGGAAAAAATCCTGTTGTTTTTGTCTTTGTCTGTACACCTGTTAAGTTTTGAAATTATTGCAAATATCAATGTCAAATTTGAACCAAAACTATTTGGTCTGAAAATACAGATCCAGCTCGTAAATAACCAAAATATAAACAGTGTGCGTCAGGGTTTTTTAAGGCGTTTACAGCATTAAAAAGTCTGTTGCAATTTAATTTTAAAAACGACTATCAAATTTAACCGAAAAATTACATCAACCATTACCATTACATCAATCATTATTGTTGAAATACATATATTAAAAATAACAACAAACAAACATGGACGAAGTTCCAAAAGGTTTTAAATCTAGATAGATAAACACATTCTCGTTTCAAACACATAAAGTATACCAGGGTTCAATCTTTCAAAGAAATATTGATCATTTATTTGTTAATATTCCCTGAGTTATCTGTTTTGGGATGGTATTTTGAAATCTACGCCAAACAAAAAGTTACATATTGAAAGACTGTGTAAAGTTTTTGAAATTTTAGGAAAAAATAGGTATCGATAAAAGCATAATTCACGGGGAATCGAGAAAAAAGGCGATTCTGGAAGTGCCACTACCAAGTAATGTTACCTAACTCAAGTTGTTTTCCGCTATAATAAATCATTATCATCTATTTATTCCGAATGTACGAAATACTACATACATGAGCATTAGCTTATACCCATAAGTACTATTAAAATTTATTGGATGAAATTAAGCCTAATCTTTGAAACTTGGCAAACAGGGTGGATATTTGCTTAATCTTTAAAGATTAGACCATCTAAGTGACCCTCGCCAACTTCAATACACTTTTTACGTCTGGATATAAAATTATTCATTACCCAGTGGAGTGAACCTTCATTTATTGCAGCTCGATCAAACAATACAAATCCTAGGTCAAAGATTCAATATTGCAATAAAGTATGGTAGCATTTACTACAAAAAAGGTTTGTCATTAGCAACTTAAAGATTTATATTAAATTACAATCAAATACCTACTAAAAGGTTTGTAAAAATACTCTTATAAACTGGCACAACTTTTTGACAATTCCATAAATCAACCAATAGCGTGAATATTATAAAAATCTCAAACGAAAATTGGCTGTAAAGATTAGAAGTCCTCAAAACAGGGATTTTTAAAAAGAAAAAGTAACTAAAAACTCCGACAAACTCAACAAATTTGCCATTTGTAAGACTAGTAGGGAGCAAAGACAAAACATCGCAAAGAAATTGAAAATTTAAACTATAAAAGATTTATAACACCATTAACCCACAGTAATAATAAAATATCTAGAATTCAGAAGTGATACTTCAGGGTAGACTGTTTCAAGTTTGTTGTACTCTCATCAGCTGGAGCTAATCATCTGTGAAACCTAAGCACATCATCCTGGCTTATTTACAAACCAATGACTAACATTAGCACCAAATGGTACCCGATGCGACACCTATAAATAAAAAGCCAACCGCACCATGCAGTAAAATTACAGTCTCTTTTGGTTGTGAAAAAGACGATAACCGAAAGTTTCTAAGGTGTTCATTCTGTTGTATGAACATCTCAACAGTTTAAAAATTTCAACTTATCTAAACTCAATAGTAAAGAAATTAGTTATCTTTCAAATTTGTGCAGATTTCTTTCTCTCCACACACAATATGAAAAAATATTCTTGTACCCTGCTAAATGTATCGACAATAGAAATCTATTTATAGTCATATCTTTAACGAATCTACGCTGAATGATGATGTCAAACGAATGCGTTTTCAAAACAGAATAGATTTTACATTGCATGCCCCCACGAATTGGCAAAATGATAGAATCAGATAAACAGTCGAGGTTTAAAAAGTAACGTCGCCTCACTACACTAGTACAGACAATGTTTCAGATTTTCTTTTAAAATGTGGTATATGCTTTGTTTCGACTGCATCCAGATAAATCTGGGTGAACGGTCAAGCAGTCGTTTGAGATGTCGGACTTCATTCCTAGTATCCGAGACTAGTCCGAAGACAGAGGGAGGGCAGTTGTTAGAGGTGTCGGGAAGCACTAGGATTCGAGACTAGCTTGAGGGCAGACCACACGGCGTTCATCCTTAGAACTAGTCGTTATCTACCCCATCCCAGGCTTGTCTGGGTAACGGATGACGCGATCAGAACCAAATGTGTGGAAGAGTTATGCCGAGGTGTTGCGTTTACGTTTCACCGGAGTGTTTCTCGACGATGACCCTAAAACGTTGCAGGGGGAGCACTGTTAACAAGGGGGTCCGGTGTGGGTGGATTGAATCTTACCTGACGTCAGGTCTTTTAAGGAGCTAAGTATCCCGCTGTGTTCTACCCTATCCTTGCTTCCTTGGAAACTGAGTAATGGATGAAGCTGTCAGGTCAAGTGTGTGGTAGAGAAATTCGTGAGAATTCTCGACGGTTACTCATACCGATCAGGGGGAGCCCTGGTATATGATACCGGTGTGGGCGGATTCGAATCTCGCCTTGGATAAGGTCATTTATGGTCACCAATGGAACCCGCTGTTTGACCGAGGTCATTTATGGTCACCAACGGAACCCGCTGTTTGACTGAATCCTAAGTGAGGAGAATCGAAGTGAGGTTTATCCCGGGCAGATGGGAAACTGCATGCCGCCAGGTAAATGTGCTTAGGAGCTATCCCGACCACCCTATGATACGGACTGCAGCCGGGTACAGCGGTTGGGAGAAGCTCTGAAAGCCATTACACTTAAGGAGAGTTGAAGCGAATACATAGCCTCTCACAATCAAGACAACTTCACCTTAACGGGTACACACTGGGAGTCTATAACGTGTAGACTTAAACGAAGCTTTGTCGAGGGCCCACCAAGCCTATAATTTGGTAGATCGGGGTGGCAAAACCATTAAAAAACCAAGTCCCGCCACAATTGAGGTTGGATTCGATCGGGCAGTGGCCCCAACCCCTGTCTCGGGGAGGAGCTTATGAAGGTATGAAAGAGGACTGGAGGGCTCTCTCTATTCAACTGAGTTAAGTTGGGGGAATAGTCCTATTGCTGGACGAGGTACTTAGCCCCGTATGAAATAGGACGGGAGGGTGCCGGCGGGTAAGCACGTGTTAAGTCAATCGCTCCGGTACTAGCCTGGGTAGCTAGTAGAGGGTGGATAGGCAACCTCGCTCCGACCAGTGAGCTGACTGGGAGCAATTGCTATGCAATTGTGCGCTGATTGGGCGTATCCCAATCACTTCCTTCTGGAAGGAACGTGGGGTATGTTGATACGGGTACCCCACGTAAAACAAATTATAATAATCTGTCTGGCCTAGACGTTGGCCTATTGGGTGGACGGGAGACCACACGACGTTCACCCTTAGAACTGGCTGTCTTCTACCCTATCCTGCTGACGGGAAACGGATGAAGCTGTTAGAATAAAGCGTGTGGTAGAGAAATTCGTGAGAATTCTCGACGGTAACTCTGACCGATCAGGGGGAGCCCTGGTAGATGAGACCGGTGTGGGCGGATTCGAATCTCGCCTAAGGGACAAGGTCATTTATGGTCACCAATGGAACCCACTGTTTGACCGAGGTCATTTATGGTCACCAAGTACCCCACTGCATGACCGAGGTCATGTATGGTCACCAAAGGAACCCGCTGTTTGACTGAATCTCTAGTGCGGTGACTAGAAGTGAGGTTATCCCGCTTTTGGGCAATGGGAAACTGCAAGCCGCCAGGTAAATGTGCTTAGGAGCTATCCTGACCACCCTATGATCCGGACTGCAGCCGGGTACAGTGATTGGGAGAAGCTCTGAAAGCCATTACACTTAAGAATAGTTGAAGCGAATACATAGCCTCTCACTATCAAGACAACTTCACCAAATTCGGGTACGCACCGGGAGTCTATAACGTGTAGACTTAAAAGAAGCTCTGTCGAGGGCCCACCAAGCCTAAAATTGGTAGATCGGGATGGCAAAACCGCTTAAAAACCAAGTCCTGTCACATTTGAGGTTGGATTCGATCGGGCAGTGGTCCCTCTTGATAACAGCGTCAAGTTGGGGAATAGTCCTATTGCTGGACGAGGTACTTCACCCCGCATGAAAGAGGACGGGAGGGTGCTGGCGGGTGAGCAGCGTGTTAAGTCAACTGCTCGGTCACTATGCGCGACTTAGCTAGTAGAGGGTGGATAGGCAACCTCGCTCCTACCAGTGAGTCAATCTGGTAGCAATTGCACGACTGCCGGTTATGCAACTTGCGCGCTGATTGGGCGTATCCCAATCACTTCCTTCTGGAAGGAACGTGGGGGTAAGTTCACACAAGTACCCCACGTAAAACAACCTTGACATTTCATGTCTGGCCTCCTAGACGAATGGAGGAGATTCAAGTGAGGTTTATCTCGGTTAGGGAGTTCGCTCGCTAACCCATGAGAAACTGAAGATGAGAAATGGTCTAGAGACCTACACTTAAAGGATGCTGATGCGAAGATACATAACCTCTCACGTTCAAGACAACTTCACCTTAACGGGCACACACCGGGATGCTACTTTGATGGGCCCTATAAAGTAGCCTCGAAACGAAGCTCTATCGGGGGCATACCAGGCCTATAACTGGGAGATCGGGGTGGCAAACCCATTTATAAACCAAGTCATGCCACACTTGAGGTTGGATTCGATCTGGCAGTGGCCCCAACTCTGGCTCGGTTGTACTGAACTGACTTAAGTTGGGGGAATAGTCCTATTGCTGGACTAGGTACTTAGCCCCGTATGAAAGAGGACGGGAAGATGCCGGCGCATAAGCACGTATATGTTAATCGCTCCGGTACTAGCCTGGTTAGCTAATAGAGGGGGAATAGGCAACCTCGCTCTGACCAGCGAGTAACTGGGAGCAATTGCTGTGCGATTGCGCGCTGATTGAACGTATCTCAATTGCTTCCTCCTTTGGAAGGAACGTGGGGGTATGTTGATATGGGAACCCCACGTAGAACACATGCAAATCATGCATCCAGATAAATCTTATTTTAGTTTTTGGATGGCAATTCATCGCATCGTCTTTACAAACTCAAATTATCTCAAAATTATTTTACTAGAACATTATCATAATTTTATTTCAGCCCAACATTGTATTAGAATTGCTATTAATTAAATGTGTATTGTAATTATGTATACTTTTAAAATTATGCTTTAGCGTTAAATTTTAAATTGCATTGACGGTATAGGAAGCTCTAGATCTACAAAAAAGAGGTAATTTACGAATGTCTCAAAAGTTTCTAATATTCTAGTATTTTTAACAGGTTGTTATCGGAAACGAAACAAGCTTGTTGTTGCGTCATTTCAGTTTTGGGGTTTAAATTTGTCATTAAATTTTATAACTGTGATTTTATAAGATAGAAGTTTTATCTATAATCTTGTTGGACGAAAATTTTGTTTGTTGATTACACCATCCTGCATAAATTCTGTGACGCCCAAGTCGTATATTGCTATGACAATGACACGATTATTCAAGACAAAAAGATGCTTTAGAAAATAATTAAATTCAACAGAATCTCTGACAGGTACCTACTGGATGACTGCATGTGAATATAAATCTCAAAGGTATACAAGATATCCATACATAAGGTTGTGGGGAAAAATCTGCAAAATTTGGTTGCAACTCTAATTTGCTTGCATTCATCTAGAATGCTATGATACTTTCTGGGTTTTTTTATTTAAAGTGTAGTTTACTTAGCTAGTAGAATTAATTTCTAATGCATAAATAATCAAGAATTTAAACAAGAATTAACTCGAAGATAAAATTGACAAATTTTATACTTGGCATGGAATTTTGAAAAACTTTTCTGCTGTAAACATGCAGCTTCTGGAAAGCTTGCTCAAACAATACAAATCCTCGGTCAAAGATTCAGTATTGCAATAAAGCATGGTAGGATTTACAACAAGAAAGGTTTGTCATTAGCAACTCCAAAATATATACCAAATTACAATCAAATACCTACTAAAAGTTTGTAAAAATACTCTTATAAACCGGTACAACTTTTTGAAAATTCCAGAAATCAACCATTAGCATGAATACTGTAAACGAGAAATTGGCAGTAAAGATTAAGAGACCACAAGACAGGGATTGTTAAAAAGAAAAAGTAACTAAAAACTCCGGCAAACTCCAAATTTGCCATTTGTAAATCTAGTGAATCAGCAAAGACAAAACATCGTATAGGAATTGACAATTTAAAATATAAAAGATTTACTAAGACTATTTAAGACTATTAACCCAGGAAAATAATGAAATGTGTGGAATTCACAAGTGATACTCTAGGACAGACTGTTTTGAGTTTGTTGCACTCTCATCAGCTGGAGCTAATCACTTGTGAAACCCACACACAACATCCTGGCTTATATACAGCCTTGGTAGTGTAATGTCTAGAGTGCTGGACTTGCACCCAAGCGGCCCGAGGTCGATCCCCGGTACCGGCAGATCTGGTTAAGGTTTTCTGCAGTTTCCCTTAGCTGTAACACAAATGTGGGATTTGCGCTGTTCCATCTGTAAGTCGGCTGCAGACGCACTTGCAGATTGTTAAAAAGAAAAAGTAGGGGAGAGTCTGGAACATTGGCCATGCAGCAACAGTAGCCACCTTCCCGCCATTTTCTTGTTTATTAGGTGCTGCTCAAGGTTAGGTGCTGTCATCTAGCACAGAATGTACCAATAGGACACTAAGTATATTAACAAAGTAATTCCATTTAAATCTCAAGATTTTTATTTTAAAACAAACTCAACCTGAAATTTTGTACTTGAAGTAAACTACAACAGGCAAGTGAAATAATAATTGTTAGTGGCTAAATAAATAAACGTCGAAAGGAACTAGCGTTGGCCGCTTATACCTACTTCATGTAAATATTTATTGGTATAATAATATTTTGATTGTGTTGGATAGTTTTTGTTTTTCCCTACTTTTTAAAAAACATGAAGTTGATGTTAAAAACATTTTATTATTAAATGATTAAAAACATGTAGTTGATTAGTGGCCATGTTAAATGTAGGTACAGTGGCCACTTCTTTGTTATGTAGGTCCCTGTACTATTATTTAGTACAATATTTTATTTATTTCAGATATTATTTCCTAGATGTTCCTGATGATTTGTACATTATTTATATCAACCTGTAAAAATAGGCGGCACTACTAGAACAGCAAATCTGTTTTTTCCATTAATTTATCTATGTATAATGTTTGTTAGCTTTTGCCTGGTTTTTTAAATTTAAGTTGCCTTTTTTAATACAAACTATTTTTTACAAAATAAATCATTATTCTGTAAATGGCTGTGTATTTGTCTTTACTATTCCCATCTTCCACACAGTAGTGACCACAGTACCATACTCTAATGGCCACTGTACCATCACTGTAGGTACAGTGGCCACTTTTATCTTAAATTTTTCCAACTCCAAAATCTTTGTTATAATTTTATTTTTTTCAGTTTTAGAATGCAATGGTGTAGAAGTAAAAATAGTATTTGTTATCTAATGGTAACAGATTCTATAAAAAAGGGTTAATTTTGATTGTTGTTGATGTTATTAAAAAAGGTGGCCAATGTTCCAGACTCTCCCGGCTCCTGACTCTAACTAAAAACTCCGGAAAACTCCAAAATTGCCATTTATAAATCTAGTAAATCAGCAAAGACAAAACATCGTATAGGAATTGACAATTTAAAATATAAAAGATTTACTAAGACTATTTAAGACGATTAACCCAGAGTAAAAATGAAATGTGTGGAATTCACAAGTGATACTCTAGGACAGACTGTATTGAGTTTGTTGCATTCTCATCAGCTGGAGCTAATCACCTGTGAACCCCACACACAGATTCCTGGCTTATATACAAGCTAATGACTAACATTAGTACCAAATGCTAACCGATGCGACACCTATAAAATTACGGTCTTTATAGGTTGCCAAAGAGAAGATAACCGAAAGTTTCTAAGGTGCTGATTCTGTTGTATGAACATCTAGTTATCTGTTTAAAAATCGCAGCTTATCTAAACTCAATAGTAAAAGAATTATTCATATTTCAAATTTGTGCAGATTTCTTTCTCCCCAGACACTTAGAAAAAATATTCTTGTACCCTACTAGATGCAACGACGATAGAAATACATTTATAGTCATATCTGTAGCGAATGTACATGTTCAATGATGTCAAACGAATGCGTTTTCAAAACGAAAAAGATTTTATAGTGCATGCTCCCACAAGTTGCAAAATAGCATAATCGGACAAACAGTCGAGGTTTAAAAAGTAACATCTCCCTACTACGCTTGTACAAACACCGAGTCAGGTTTTCTTTAAAAATTGTGGTATATGCTTTGTTTCCTGAAATGAACTGGTTTCTTGTAAATCTACAAGACAAGATTCAACAATGAAACTTTCATTAGACATTTACAACTTTTTCCAGAATGTGAACGACTGCACCTAGATAAATATTATTATAGTTTTTGGATAGCAATACATCGCATCGTTCTCGACAAGCTTAAAGGTTCTCATAATTAATTTACTAAAACGTTGTCCTAATTTTATTTTAGCCAAACATTGGCCTTCAAATTCGCCAGACCTTAATTCTTTTGATTACTAAGTTAAAGCTTTACAGAGAAAAGTGAGCAGTATCCTGAAACCGTTTAAAAATAGGGAAGAATTGAAAGGGAGAGATTTAGATTTTCAAGAAACTATTCCGTGAGCTATTGTGCAGTGGAAAGCACGATTGAGAATGATCATAACTGAAAATAGGGAAAATAGTGTCATTTTATTGGTGAAACTAGTATATATAAACTCTAATACAATATATCGTATTAGAAGTGCTATTAATTAAATATGTATTGTAATTATGTAGACTTTTAAAATTATACTTTAACGAACGCGCAGCTATTTTGAGGTTGGTAACAATCGTCATTGAACTCCAAAGTATGAAGCGTTTTATCTAGGCCATCCGGTATATTTTTAAAAAATTTAAATTCTATTGATGGTATAGGAAGATATAGATCTACCAAAAAAGAAGTACTTAACGAATGTCTCAAGTTTTGACACAATCTTTAGGTCTTTGGAATTTATTATTAGCAAGTTATTATTGGAAACGAAACAAGCTTGTTGTTACGTCATTCTAATATCTTCTCAATTTTGGGATATAAATTTGTCATTATGTTTTATTAGATAGAAATTTTCAAGAGTTTCTTCAATCTTGTTGATCGGTTCCAAAACCTCAAATTGTAAAAAAGTTAATAAAACTATACGTTGTTTTCTTGCAAATTGAAAAATCGCCAAAAAGTTTTATTTTGTTTTTTGATAATTTTAATATTTGTCAAAAATACCTACACCATTCAATATTATTAGAAAATATGCTCTGCAATTGTTGCCTTCCTACTCCTTTAAAGCATTTTTAATGATTTCAAAATAATCAGTAACGGGGGTGTATCAAAAAATGTTAAAAAAGGAATTTTTCATGTCGGGATATTTCTTCAAGCCCGGTTTGTGAACGTAAAATGTCATTAGGAATATTTTTTCTTAATAAGATTTTTCTATATTTTAACAAATAACGTCATCTCGATTTAAACACCTATTATCACTTGTAAACTTTGACATGGCGTATTTCAAGTATTTTTGGAAGCAGAAGTGATTGAACAACAAAGTTTTTTCCTTTAAACAAAGAATATTAAAAGGTTTTTCCCATATGGATCGAACTTTATGGCACACACTGTATAGTTGACCACCTGCAAAATCTGCCGTTTCTCTTCATAATCATCAATTTTCTTAATTTGTAAGAGAATCCTTTAAAATAAGATATTTTGTTAATTTTGTTTGCTGTAAAAATTTGTGTATCCTATTATTGTTTATAAAAATATCATATTTGATAAAAACATTTGCTTCGTATTGTATATTTCTTTATACAGAGATTTGCCGTAAAACATTGATTTTAATGTTTGAGTATCTTAAAAACGAATGTTTTCCTGAATCGTTGTGTAGAAACGTTACTGTTCATAACTCTCAATAAATCAATAATTTTATAAAATCACTAAGCATTAGCTGTTGTTAAATTGGGTCCACTTCACGAATTTTGTCCCAAATCTAAGATTTATGCATTAAAAATAAATTCTTATTACTGTAATAAGTCCTAATTTCGTAATAATTTGCAAGAATTTTAAATAAGAGTACAGTTTTCATATAATATAATCATTCTTTCCATTTAAAAAGATGCAATTATATTTACTAAGAAATACAGACAGAAACGTGATACCTTAGATAAGGAAATGACGCGTTTTTAAACGGGCTTCAGCAAAACAAATCACGAATATAAACTAAAAATATGCTAGGCAGTGTTGTCGCGAATTCGGAGGCAAAAACATCCTTTGAATGCTTTTATACATGCGGAGGTAAACACAACCGCGTGGCGTATACATGTATATCTCGCAGCGACTCTGCGGCAATCGCTGGAACTAAAATGTATATAAGTATACGTAAATAGGTCCCGTTTGACTCCGGCTGAAAATAGGTGGAAAATGATCCTGGAGGTGTCCTGATGCCGAATAACATGGTTAGCGCGTTCGACTCCGATACCGACGAGTTGCCTCCGGATTTTGAGTCCGACTCGTACGCTGTATATAGCGTTCGGAGGTGTATAAGTACTAAAAGCATATATATATATATACAGGGTTATGATAATGTAATGCACAAAATTCATAAAACGTACAACGATCACTTTGGAACAAAATGCAAAAACACGTCAAATGTTTTTTTTTATTCCGCATCTTTTGACATAAGTTACAAAAATAACACGTCAAATTTGTCAAAGTTATGACGTCATTAACATATTTTTTTAATGGGAAGCTAAGATTTTTATTACATTATTGGAGAAAGCTTGTTTTGTTACACTAGGGAACAATAGTTGCAGTAGGGCTCACATAAGAAAAAAAAACGAGAAAATGAATAAAAAACGAAATAAACGTAAGTTTCATAATAATCGTTGTACGTTTTATGAATTTTGTGCATTACATTATCATAACCCTGTATATATATATATATATATATATATATATATATATATATATATATATACATACTTGTACGTGGTATATGGCGAACGACTGTTTTGCACGCCCTCCCACAACAAGGCGAAGGGTACTGAGTCTTTATATGTAGACTAGAAAATGGTGATTCCGCATGCTTGCTTTACAGTCAGACTCTTTACCGTGCGGCTACCCACTCCTTAAAAACGGCTATCCACTTTACTAGAGAACGTAGATAAAGACGTCAATGTCTTTCGGAAATTTGATAATAATCATATTACGAAATAGCTTTCCGGTTTATGTCGTAAAACAGGTTTCACGCCACACAGAAAATTCCAACGTCGTAAATTCCACGTCGAAGGTTCTGGAACAAACCTCTAAATGGTTTAAAATGTGTAAGTGCTATTTCTGATAGGATATTTATGTTCCCCTCTCTTAAAAAATATTAGCGCGAACATAGATTTGATCCCCAAGCAGTCAGTCTGGTAAAAACCACAGACAGAGTCGACGACAAGTCTCAAAGTGGGGCGCATATTGGGAGTCGCGAAAGGTCTAAAATATTTGCCGAGCAGAATGCACACGAAGGTTGAAATCAGTTAGCCGAGTCTGGCGTATAGAGAAAGCCTGTTGATAATCCGCCAAGTGCAAGTTTAGTTTTGAATTGTTTTGCGGTCATTTTTCACATCGTCTACCGTAAAAATATAAGCTAATTGCTTTATAATACAAGTGAGTGTTCGAGTTAATAATTTTAATAATTACTACCGTTTGTAGTGCGTTGTGAAGATCTACAACAAATTTAATCTTAAACTGAAAATTTAACGAATAGTCTTTCGTATTATCGATCCAATAACCACTACAGTGTGTGTCTGTTGTCAATGTGTGATGGAAATTTAATACCTAATAAATTAAACGTTTATGCTTCTAACCTTTTTTTACTTGATTAACGTCACATTAATTACATTGTGGAAGTGCAGAATTTCGCGCTAGATTTACAGATAGTTGTGTAGGAACCATTTAACTGTTGGCAATCGAATTTGTTTGAATAACGAAAATCTGCTAATAAGTGATAGTCCTATTGGAATTATATGAGTTTAAAGTTTTCTATTAATGAAAGACAATATTCATATTATAAACGACATTATTCTCGCAACTTCAGATATAAATTTCAGCTAATAACTTTATCATTGTTGTTCTTACCTAATTTGAAGGCACTGAGTTCAAATTTGCGGGTAGTTTTGCTCTGTAAGCTCATTTTTTTGCAATTCGACATTTTCATTTTCGCGAAATCTGACGCTTCGTATAATGACATGATGGCGAAAAAATCAGTTGCTCAAAATAAAATACATATATTTAAATATGGGTAGGTACAAACGATAAGTACAAACGATTTTCAATTTAAATTAACGTATACATATTGCTGTGATTCCAGCACTTATAGTTGAATATAAGTCATTTGGGTTGCCTATATATTTAGGGGTTTGGACTCAACTTGAACAAATCTTTATTGAATAAATTAATTTGTTACTTAATAGGTAAAGGATACACTCTACATCACTTGATAATAATAAAAAGTAGATCTTAAACGGATTTTCCACTTAAGACTGAAAAATTATTTTGACAAGTTACGATTTACATATCGTTAGGTCGTTCGACCTGGTTTCTCATAATTGAAGTCATTGCAAGATGTAGTTTCACCTGGAAATTATAAAAGGCATAGATGGAAAGGTGTATGCAAGCAATTACCACAATACTCACAGTTTCTGTTGTATAATTTTCATTAATCTATGCACTTGCAGCTAAAATGTTTTGCTGCAATATTGTTAATTAGGTTCTAGTGCATCTTTAGCAATATAATTTTCAAGTGGGCCGTTCTACATAGAGAAGGTTTACCCTGTTGAAGCCTAAAATGTGTATCGTTTGAACTTGATCTGTTAAAATGGTAAAATCTAGTTAATATTTAAAGTTTTGGCGCCAAGATTGATGTAAATATTGTGAAATAGGATGTGTGAATTCATTTAATAATAAATAAAGAAAGTAATAAGGTGTGAAAATGTTATTATCTGTAATTTTGTACAAACACGTTTGTTAGAAAATTCACGATGGTTGGCATTGAATCCTGGAGTTAAATTTGTTTTTTGTTAGACATGTTATATACCAAAATATAGGAAAAATCATCCTCTTTCCGATTATGTAATTTGTTTAAACATTTAATTTAATTTTTTAACTATAACTTGGTTATGTAAATCTTGTTAGGTTAGATGTTAAGTTGTTTTTAGTAACTTACCAAATTTTGTTAGTGGAAAAATGACAATTCTCGTTTGTTTTTGAAAAAGTATAAAAGCAGGTTGAAAATCTGGTGAGTTGCTTCTTGAATTTCAGACAAAGCAGAAGCCATGTCAGATCACGCAATAATTTAATAAAATCTTGAGGTTATGTGTGTCAAACTTAACGTCAATTAACCGTCAAAAGAGTCAGGTTATGACAAATGTAATTCAAATTTATTTTTTTAAGTGTTAAATAATGAAAATAACATTGAACAATTAAAGTGATTTAAATAAAAAGGAAAGCGAAAGTGTTAATTTGGTTTTTGGACTAAGTATTTATAAGAAGAAAATTTCTGTAAAACGTATTGCAACTTTATTTCTGGATGGAAGGAACTTTGAAACAGGCTATAACGGAAACTTGTTGGAAATCACTAACTGATTTGTACTCACGTATTGGAGAAAACATGTCCAGTATTTAATAATGGTAATTATTTACAATACAATTTTCACTGGAAAGATCAATTTAAAATGTGTGTTCACCATCACAAAGAATAAGCAGGTAAATTTACCGACTATTACAGAGAACTGCCAAATAATATAGTGTGTAGAAAAAAAATTTCGAGTAACGCCAAAATTTCTGAATTTAAAACTTTATTTTCAAACTTTAACTTTATTTTTGTTTGGTTTCTTTCTTTAATTATAATTTAAGATCGTGGGATTGATAAAATAAAAATGAATTAGGACAAAGGGAATTAGACTGTCTCTTGATTCTTATTTTGTTAAATCCAATTGGCACCAATAATTGATTTAAATTATTCCAAGTTTATTAATTGAATCCTTTTTAGATATTAAGAAAATTTTTTTGTTTTCGTTTCTCTTTCATAGACTTTCAGTTTTCATTCTTTTTATGTTTTATTAATAAAATAATATTGTTAAATGTTAAAAAGGAGATTTATTTGTGTATTTTTTTGTTTTGTCTCCATTAACAGTATTTAACAGGTATAGGTTGAACAATATTTTATTATTTTGTCAAAGATCGACCCGCTTGAAATCTTCTCATGCAATTTTCCTGAGCTTGTCTTTGCATTTTAAAATCATAGCCGGTGCAAATTTTCTTTTCATCACAAAGGTAAGTGGTGTTTGTTTTTGTATAACTTTTCAGTTTGCCTTGCTACTATTAAACATAAGTAATAGGGGTTTTTAAATTTAAATAAATTTATGATCAAGTGTTGTAAAGTGTATACTAGTACAGCATTTATCACGATAAAATTTTATTGTCGTACTGCTGTCGTACAAATGCGATGCTTATTGACAATAGAATACCAAAGCAATATTTTAACATTTCAATATAAATGCAATAGATAGGTGATCCGTAACAACTGATATGGATGAAGATTTAGATACTCCTATTCGGGCCAAAATTTACGCTTCTAGCTCTTGCGCCTGTAGACCTTTTCAGGGCAATCTCCTTTAATGCTCCAGCAGTAGTATGCCATCATATACTTTTTCCAACGCCTTTGGTAGCGTTCTTTCATTGTCATGAAATCATGATGGAAACGCTCCCCCTGTCCGCCACTTACGCGCCAAGGTTTTCTGGGAACCGATCAAGGTGACTATACAGTAAATGGAGCTTGACACTCATATTGCAACCAAGATTTCGGAAAGCCAAGAGCATTGTAGTAACCAGAACTTAGAACATAGTTTTTTTGTTGCCAAGGAAGTTTTGTATAACTGCCACGAAAGATAGCCTATATATGCAAGTCACAACCTGCATATGCAAGTCTATACTTTCTATTTACACACATACACTTTCAAACATGTAAAGACAAACTACTTGTCCACAAACAAGCAAGACCTGCTTATAGACGGACCACGCCTCAGATGCCTGTATTGAGTGGAGTAACAATAGATTTTTTTAAATCAAACTATTTCACATTTAAGGCTGTTACAAAAAGTATGCTAATCATTATCTATAAATAAACGACGCATTTCTAAGGGCACAATACCTTGCACAAAAAAATGTCAAAAGTTATAGAATAGGTGGTGCATCGTAGGGTTAATTTGTCAACAAAAGAGATCTTAAGCATTAAGGTGCATTAATGTACAGTAAGTATCGTTCGTGATTTTCAGTAAGCATTTTACTATTTAGTGTTTTCAGTATTTTGAGAATGTTGCACACCTAACTTATCCTCTAATATAAACTAACCTAACCTACTCTCTAACTTAACTAAATCTGTGAATTATATTAATGTTTTAAAAAGTTTTTTACTTAAATGCAACATACAGTATTACTTTTATATTACAGTATTACGATTATATAAATCTTTGTATAAATAATAACCTTGGTCAATAAGCTTGCATAAGAAATTTTTTTATTTAAGATTTTTAAATTAATGTCTAATGGCTTATAAACTGGACAGCTAAATATGTTTGGTTATTGCAGAAAAATCATTCGATTAGGTAAATGTGACTGTTTACGATTCAAATTAACAACAAGCCGTTACGCTTCGTTTTTATGATAGATACTTGTTTAACATTATTAATTGTGAATATTTATACTTTTTTTAAAACATTGGAAACTATTAACACATTATCGGTTAAAAGTTAAAAGCATCGGTTAATAGACATTGATCAATGTGTATTTTTATTTATTTTACAAGAGTAAACACAATTGTTTATCTTTGCTTACGAAAAGAAACGTTATAGTAAGTCGGAAAATTTGATTGAAAGATGTAGTTGATTTATTATTCTTTAACAATAAATTTTATCCAACACATCTAAATAAAGAGGGCTAAATCTTGATGTTTGTAAGCAATTAAAGTTGAAGTTTACTCACTTGTGGGTAGAAAATAGTTATTTATATGACAAGCTGCGAAAGTTTACTTTTAGGTGCAAGGTGTTTTTGATTGGTTGAGGCGAAGCGTAAGCGTGCCCGAGGTTAGTTAAAAACACCGAGTGTAATGTATTAGACTTTTCATTTTCCCCTCGTAAATAAATAAATAAAATGATGATTCTGTGATTATAACTAGGATAATGGGCCCTACTGGCCTAAGCACTTAAGTATGATAGAAATAGCATTTATCGATTTTTTTTAAAGTAGGTCAGTATTTACATGATCTACATAAATCTCCAATCGATTCTCTATCGATAGAGCACATATTAGTACCAAATAACACTCAATAGCACTAAATAGTACGATAGAATCAGCATTTATCGATTTTTTAAAACATAACCTAATTTAAAAAATTTTAAAACATAACCTAATTTAAAAATTTTTCCGGTCGTGCATTATCCTCGGCAAATTACGCGTCGAATGAGCCCAAGCCCATCTCTCCAGCCCTTATAGAACGCGAGAATGGGGCTTGGACACACATACAAATCAACTTTAGTAGTATTGGATAAAATAATGTTTATATATACAACACTATTGTTACCAAGGTAATGTTGACAACAGCCACCTTTAATATTATATTTTAAAAAAATTTGCAGTTTTACTTCGTTGTCCAGGGACAAAAGTTTTTCATACCTAGCAACCACCTCGCATGTTTTCGCTTTCGCTTTCACTTTATTAAGATAGAAAGTTACAGTCCACAATTTCTCATCTTATCGCGCCAAGAAAAACCGCTTTGCAAACTGGTACTGCTATATATGATAATAATTGATGGAAACAGGGGCCCTTGTTATTGGTTAATCTGGTCAAGAAAAGTACAAGGAATTATTATCAGGTTAGTAATTATCTTTTTTGCATTGTTCGGCTAATTTTTAATATCATTTTTTATCAAAAATATCAACAGCCTCAAAACAAGCTCGTTTCGTTTTTGGTGGGATACTATGTATGTTACATTGGAAAAACTAACGCTTAACTATTTAATATACTCAATTATAATACCATTACAACATGAATGTGAATATTCATGTAAACTTTTGTTTTCGCTCAGGATTTGTGATATTTATTATGTGTGTGTCCAGGACTTGTTTTATTAAAACGTAATTGAATCGCCTCCTACAGAACAGCCTTAGGCCAATAAAAGTTAAATCGGAGAAACCTAGGAAAAACTGTTTGTAGCAAATGACTCCCATCCCAATCTACTGAAAAATGGAGAGTCTGCAAAAAGCGATTTAATATATTTTCACGTGAGCTTCGAAAAGCTTTCTCATTGTAGAACACGGAAATATTTTTATTGATTTCCACCTTTGTGCATACTTATGTGTATGTATATCTATTTAACTAATTTTGGAATCGTACGTATATGTATTTAATTACAACTCAGAAATACAGCTCCGGTATACAGAAAAAACTTTATTGTATCGATTTTATAAATAAAATTAACATAATTAGGCAAACTAATATAACCTTAAAAAACGATAACTTATATGTTACGCTAGCTTTATTATAACTCAGATTAGGCTTATTAAGGTTTATACCACCCCTTTGCCATTACTTCTAATATTAAAGATCAATTTTATTAACAATCCGACTGTATTCATTTTTTTGTTATCGAGGTTGCTTTAGTTTGCATTTATTTAATGACTGGTTATTCGTTTCTCTTTATAACTAAAAGTAAAGTATTTGATAATTGTTAAGTTTAAAGAAACATAGAATATATGTACGACATGTACGTATTAACACAGAACAAAATAAATAAACTCTAACAAATCCATTGATTGTACAATACCAATCAAGTAAATGTACGCTTGTATTGGAATTTCACGGTATAATTGCCTGTTCATTGTCAAGATAACGTGGCGTCGCGTCGCGTCGATTTGAAGTTCACGTACAACATAAGTTAACAAGATCGGTTCTAATATTCAATTATCGTAGTTGCTGCCTGACAAGAACATCAATTACCCAAACTATTTGAGTAATAATGTTGAAAACATCGACGTTCTTAAATCCACGTCTACATTTTTAGAATTTTATATAACATCAAAGAAACTTGCTTGACAACTTTTGAATCACTTTGACCGATGTATTTCTGATTACATAGAATCATTAAAGTTTTTTAATTAAAGAAAGTTCAAATTTTGAGTAATTTTGGTCGACGGTTTTAGAAGAGTACATACAATCAAACGCGTGTACGATGATTCTACAATAGGGTGGTCCAACAAAAAAGCAAAGTCGGAAATCTTATGCTCTCACCCCCTAGGATTATTGTATGTCGAAAAAAAAGTACCCCTATTTTTTTATTTTGAAATCGGTGGATGTTTAGGGGTGCCTCAAAGCCCTTAAAGTTTCTCATGTATTTTATATGGGAAAAAAACACGTTTTCGTAGATTTGGTATAGAATCCTAGAAAATCAATATTTTTCAACCGGACTACTCTGTGTCTCTTCAGGAATGTTCAGAAAATGACATTCAATAATTTATTTCTTAAATTTCTTATATTAACTATTTTTTACAGACCCGCAAAAAACCCCATAAATGAAAGAAACACAGAAAAATCGTTAAAAAATATTTATTACTATTTTTTTATATAAAATATTTTGATAAATAAATTATTGGATGTCATTCTCTAAACATTTCTAAAGAGAAATAGAGTAGTCCCGTTGAAAAATATTGATTTTCTAAAATTCTATACCAAATCTATGAAAAAGAATTTTTTACCATATAAAATACATGGGAAACTTACGGGCTTTGAAGCACCCCTAAACATTGTCCGATTTTAAAATAAAAAAATAGGGGTACTTTTTTCTTCGATATACAATAATCCTAGGGGGTGAGAGCATAAGATTTCCAATTTTACTTTTTTGTTGGACCACCCTATTCTACAATCGCTCATGAAAGATGAAGTACTAACACAGCAAATTTGAGTGCGATACAAGCATGTTGACAAATTTTAATGTAGAGCATGTAAAAAACATTTTTTCTAATTTGCGTTTGTAATACGTTTATCGTATAACGTCTATCAGTAGGAGTCGTTTATGGCTATCTATAAAAGTACACTGTACTTTAATGAATTATAGGGTTATTTAGTTTTTAAGGGTTGGATGGGTAATGCGTGGAATGTGACAACTTCAAACTGCAAGTATCTGTCAAAATTGTCAACCTCCGATAAATTTTTAATTAATATCGTTGAATTGGTTCGCTGTTTGTTGATTGTTACTTACATGAAATTTCACTTGAAGTTATGGTCTATTTTTACTTGGAAAGAAGGTTAGGTTTTGGATATTCCTAATTAGTAACATAAACAAGTCTCGTACCTACATCAAATCTGCTTGGACAAATCAGTAAGTCCAATTCATGTTTGTAATTTTATGGTACTATAAACAAGACACGTATCATCGATTTAATCATCTTTGCTTTTTTTAGCGAATTTCGGGCGGAGTGCAAATTAAGTTGTCTTCGCTCATATTTTATTTATTTCTAACACTAATAAAGTAACAAAAGTAATAACTAATTTATTTGAAGTGACGGATGATGACAAATGATTTAAAAACTCAAGTGGGCGCCGAGTGTTACCAACTAACACAAAATTCTCTAGACGACCAAAATATTTTTTTGTATTAAAATAAGAAAAAAGGGGGCGCAAATTAGAAAAAATAGCATAAAATACTTGTTTTATAAGGGCATTGGCGCACTCAACCCATAGAAAACTTTCTCGTTTTCTAACTTGGGATTCGTGCGCCAAATCAACCCTTATAAAACTTGTTCTTTAATATACTATTTTGAACACCATTTGCTATAAAAATTTTGTTTAAGTTCATTTAAATGTAAACTATACTAAGAAACAGAAACAAATAATGTGGGATTATAAATTAATGTAGTTACTTGTGAAGTTTTCATATTTGTTGGTATTTCTTTTATATACGCCGGACGCTCGGCGCTACGCTTTTGGACCGGACGCATGGTAGGCCTTTATAGATATATTAACTATATTAAAATGTCTGAATGGTGAATAAAACAATTGTCTGATTGTCGCACCACTAAATGCATATCCGTGACTCTCTGATGATAGCAAAATCGCTCATCGCAATTAGCAAAAGCACTAATAAAGCGCACATTTACATCGGAACAATTTACTACTATCAATCCCCTAATGTGATTGTAAAAAGATTAAAACTAATTTTCTAATTATCACGAATGTAATAATGCGTCTTATTGAATCAACATTGAAAAATATGTAAACTCGTTTTAAAATATAAGGCACTGCCTTTAACACTTTAAACTGTTAATGCTTCTAAGAAAAAAATATAGCAAATGGGAAGAAATAGCAACGTGATATACATTATATTTCTATGAGGCCTATGGTTTTATGTCCTTATTCGAGAAGGAATGCATTTAATGTCTATGCTATGAAATATTACCAGCTCAGTTAAGAATTTAATGAAGTACGACGCTATATGGTGAGCATACAGTCAATCTAGTATTATAAAATATAATAAAAATCAAAAGATTAGTTAAAAATTTCACCAGTTTTATTAAATTCGTAACCTTACAATTGTTTCGACATTAAATGTCATTATCAAAGGCAGATAATATTGATAAATAAACACGTTGCTAAGATCAATACAGAAAATAGGTAACTAGAAACAATACATACAAAAATTAAATATCTAACACTTTTAATAAAAGAGAATTACTAAGCTCAGTTAGTTCATTCATTAAAGGTACTGTGCGTTTATGTTTGTATATTTCAAAAGCTTCTAAAATGACTAATTTGGTTTGTTGTTGCAAAAATGTAAGAATTTGATGTTATTTTGAGGTGTCGAAAGGTGGTTTTGTTCCTGTTATTTTATTATTATGGAGATTCACAAAGTAAGTATGGAAAACAGTAAACTCTAATCTAGTATTAGTCTACCAGGATAGCTGCAAGCGGATGTACACATGTAGCAACGCATGTACGGGGTGCACCTTTCATAAAGAGACAAACGGCGTCTAATCTGTACATACGTTGTTAAATCATATACTTGCCAATCCCAGAACATAACCTCTTTCTAAACTTCTAGTTCTTACTTACTTTGAAAAAATCAGAACTTGTAACGTGTTAAAATTCCTGAATTATAATAATGTAATTTTCTATGCATTATTAATATTTAAAAAAACCCTGGCACAGTCCTGCATTCTACAATGTATTTTTCGTTGGGTTAAAATCTGCAGACTTCAGTTTAATTTAAATGGTGTTTTCTTAAATATCAGGGGTCACCCTAAAAAGGTCATACAAATGACATTTTTTCTAGAATAAAATTACAAATAAAATTCCTTCCAGAATAAAATGTAGATTTTTTATTATCGTAAATGACGTCTTTGCATATGCCAAAATCTATTTTAAGGCGTTCTCATGACTACAAATGTCGTTTCGAAGAAAAGTCTCCAGATAAAAATGAATTTATAAATATCCAAAAGTATTGCCGTCCTTCTAACAAAAGCATTAAATGACATCTAGTTAAATTTACTATTTCCCGTATGTGCTATTTTAATGTTGGGTTGAATACATTTTTTTAGAGTGTAGTCAAATAAAAATTCCTTCTAGAAGAAAATTGTCTGAAGGTCACGTGCAAAAATATCAATTTACTCTTTACAAGGTAGATTTCAGATGCGGAATTACCGTGACGTTGGATCGAAAAGTCTGGAAGGTTTGACGCGTTCAAATTTCATTGGATTATAAAAGTTACGCTATTTCGCAATAGGCTAGTTTAAATCTTCCCTGCTTAAGTTTATTTGCAAAACATATAAAAACTCTTCATCCCCGAAGCAGTTTTGATTAGAGCCTCATACAGTCAAGATTGAAGGTTCACTTAGAGAGTCGAGTACAGGGGCTTTCTCCTCGGAGACCACCGTTTTGTGTAGTATATTTGTTGTGTATTCAGAATAATGTAGAGTAAAAGAAACTTTTAATTGACTCCTAATCGTGGGGCTTGTGTGTGTGTACAGAAATCTTACGTTTCAAACTTACTTTCCATACATCAAAATATTTAAAGCGGTGATTTCGGTCTCATTACGTTAGTCCAAACTGAACGTCGTTATCTTATTAATTAATTAATTTATTCATTTTTAGTCGAAGAATCGGGATGGCGAAAAAGACCTCGTACCTTATTGAACAGGTTGCTATGAGCATTTGGCCGACCCTAGTAAGATTTAGCCGAATCTGGGGAAACTTCACCCCCCAGTAGGGATTTTTATCGTGTCAAGCATATCACAGGACTTATGGTTATTATTTAATTATTCAAAAGGCATGTTGTTATTTTTGCTCCTCTTTACATATCGACAATATCTTCTTAGTCGAAGATAAAAAGGTTTCTATCTTTCACATACCTGACACACTCTGCTCTGCAAATGATTTTGTTACATGCTTAATTTATAAGAAATTTTCCGGGTCGATTTAATTGTTGTTCGCGATTTTCGCACTGAAAATGAAAACAACTTTTTCCATGAAAATGTCTAGCATCGTTGCAAAGAAATGTTTATCTTTCACCGCTTGTTTTGAAGTCATTGACAAAATTCCTTCGCTAAACTAATACGATAGGTCTTAGGAGTATAGTAATGGTTAATAAAACATGTATTTTTTCAGAAAACAAACCATAAAAGATTATTGCGAACGCAAAATTTTGTAGTTAGATTTCTACCCTGCGAGAAACTTTTTAATCGCGGATAACGTATAGGAAATGAAACAAAAACGAAACCTTTTTACTCGGATTTTTTGTATATGTAAATGTTCGGCATGTATTCATCATTCTACAACAGTCGGTCAGTCGCGACAGAAACGGATGTCACTTAATATTAACAAAGAGCAGTCCATTAACCAAATAAATATATTTTTCAAAATCAAAAACCGGGAATAGCCAATATAAATATAAAGATAAAATGAGGTATTTTTTGTATTAGTATATTAAATTATAAACGAAATCAACCATTGCCCTTTTTTTAAAGCGGCTATTTGCAAAAAAACTGACGTTTTAAGTCTGTTCATTTTGAGGTTTATAAACAAATATGATTCCATCATTCCTAATCTTAATACGGATATATGCATTTAATCTGCATAAACCGAATATTGCGCCCTTAAAGTTGTAACTGTGTTACTTGGTTGACAAATTTAATAATTTGGGATTTATTAAATAAACCCTATATTATAATATTTCATATTTATTATTAGTCGGTATTTACTCGACGCTATCTACATAACTCAATACAAATCTTGCAATAACTAACCCTACAATACTACAACTAAATCCTACAATATTTAGAATTTGTTTCTTGTCTTATAATAAATATGAAATTAACTAATTTCTAAATTTATCTATGACCTTATTTGACAAATAAAGATTGCATTTGATCTCATTTATTTATGTTGAAAATAAACATGTTTTATTCTAAGAATCCATTTAAGTCCAGATAAAAATATTGAATACAAGATGCAGAATTGTTTCTTTCTCTTTGCTCTATTGCTAAATTGCTCTTCGTTCAATTCATGGCTAGGGATGTATTTTCTTTTTTTCTGCGAAATTCAGAACGTGAGAAGTTCAAGTGATTCTATATGGTATCAAATCTATTCTATTTCAGGCGATTGTTTTAAACTATTTGAGTTTTAAAATTCGATAATTTAAAATCATTAGTATTATTCTAATTCAGTTGTGATTCTTTAAAGTATTTTTGAAGTTTAAATAGTAGTTAGATTTAAACAACTTCAAGATAAAGACAGATTCTCCGAGATTTTCCCAGCGAATCGACGAACTTATTAATCAAAATTAATTGTGGTTGTTAAATTCGAAGTTTAAAAAACGTTAAATTTAGACAATCAAGTTAAATTCAGAATTTGTTAAAAACCGAACTTCTTGAAGTGGAATCCCATTTTGTGAGAAAATTTAAAAAATGATCAAGTTTTTATCCTGGTTCTGGTAACAACAAATAAAAATTCTTTCAACGAGTAATACAAGAAAGTTTTAACGGGATCAGAGGTTTGGGCATTTAATTGCCCTAATAGTCGAGTCAAATGGTAGTTCGAAGTGGAAAGTTTTGGTGTAATTGTTTTTATTGGTTTACTTTATGTTTTTTGGGGTGCTGAACACGAATCTGAAGTTGTCCAACAAAAATTTTTTTGTTGGACAACTATAACAAAAATAAGCTTTTTACGCAAAAGGTTATCCTATATTAAAATAAAGACGAGAAAATTATCTACAATTTCTGTTAGTATCGTTTTTTTGTACGACATATGATTTCCGCGCAAAGGGGCGTTGAAAAGTAGGCGGAAATCAGTAATTTTTAGAAAATATTAAAAAAACACATTTTTTTAAAGAATTTCCCTTCATAACACGAAAAGTAAGCATTTCTCTGTAAACATTATCCTATACTTTGAAAAAGCAGATAACATTTTCTACAATTATTTATGTGTAAGTAATTTTTTCGGACCTTAAATACTTATGAGAAAAATGAAAACTGAGCAATATAAAACAATATAATAAAATGGGTAGATAGGTATTTTGTAAAACACTTACAGCCGTACTTATAAAGAAATTACACGCGTGTAACCATAATATTTCTTATATGTTACACGCGTGTAATTTCTCTATAAGTACGGCTGTTAGTATTAAATGATTATTGACGTTGAAGTGAAACTCCTCAGTCAAACCGAGTCCTCTTGGTAAAAGGTTCCATGATTTTTGCAGGATGCCTTCAAGTACTTCAGGGAATTCCGGGTCATCCTCGTCTTCTTCGATTTCAGTAAGCGTTTTCGGAAGTGCTTTCGCAGTTCACACAAATATTGGAGCACTTGAGGCCTGCTTTTTTGCATCCACAGTTTTTCTGGCAGGTCTTCTTGCATTTGCAAGAAATAATTTCAAAACGGGTTGAGATGCTGGTGGCTGTAGCGTGGTTACTGGCTCCAGACCATCTTTGGTTTTCTTCCAACCCCATTGTTCAGGATCTTTTTCATTCCTAAGAAATTGTTGAACTTGAAAATACACCCTCAAGGAATTTTGCTGAGCTGCAGTCACAGTAGGAGGTAGGGACGCCAAATGTGCGGATGTATTGCATGCAGACCGAAGGTAGCATTTATGCCTCAATTTGTTTAATGACGTGGCTTACTTGTCAGCCAATGTATGCAATGAGGCGAAAAAGCGATGGACAGCATCAGTAACTGCATCAGCATCTACCATAGGGTCTTTAGAAATCTCAATAGTCTTAGTTAATGCAAGGTTTTTCCTGAGAATCTGAAGAAACCTCATCTTTCCTACTTTGAACGAGGCTGAACTAGTATCACAGCCTCCTACCATGGCATGTAAAAACAATACGTTGTTAGCTATCGATCGATCAAGTTTGCAGTCAGCAGAGAAAAATTAGTAGTGAAAATGTCCCTTTTCCTGGCTTTAGAAAGTATACATTTGAATGTACACCGCTACAGCGACCAATCATGATCACCAGAAAATCTACGTCTTCACTCACGATAACTACAAAGTTATTTTGTGCAAGGTCTATTGCTGTGGTGACAATAAGTGCATCCGAATCCCTCTCGTGTCTGCTTTGTGTGAATGTCAGCTGCTACAAAATTGTCCCTCAACATTAAAATCAGACGCTCTTTGTTTTTCATATTGCCTAGGAATTTTTCTTGTGGTAGTGTAGGCACCATCGTTTCGTCGAACATCAAATCTACCGAGGGTTGTTTGTGTGATCTTCTTGCTCGCTCAGTATATTTAGTACCTCTGCAACTATCTTCTTGAGGGTAATGATCGAACACAACTATGGCACTGTCCTTGTACTTGTACCTAACAAATGAAACGTAACTTCACAAATTGATGAAAATTATTGACCCCTGCTCCACACGACTGACTCTATGCAGCAAATATCCTCCATCTATGACATACACACACCCTTGGAGGTTTGCCTGTTCAGTTGGTGTAAATGCTTTGTATAAAGCAGACTTGGTTCCTTTTCACATACCACAGTCGTCGAAAAGAGACAATGGATACAGGCACAATTCGTATTTTAGAAATTCTTCAGCATGCCCGCCAGCTCAACACATCAAAAGGTGAGGAGCTGCAAAAGAAATAAAGCACTCGAACAACAAAGGGCTCGAAGAGAGTCTATACCTTAGCTCTGTACGTTAGCAAATGCTTACTCTTAGTGTTATGAACGGAAAAGCTGTAAAAGAATGTGTTATTGCTATTTCCCGGAAATTTCTGATTTTTACCGGTTTTTCAACGCCCCTTTGCGCGAAAACCACTCGTTGTACAACAAAAACTATAAGAACATGAATTGTAGGTAATTTTCTCGTCTTTATTTTAATATAGGATCACCTTTTGCGTAAAAAACTTACTTTTCAAGTAAGAAGCCAAAAACCAAAAGAAAACTGTGATTCTTAGTGTTTTTTTTATGATTTCTCATATTTGCCGTGACAATTTTTGTTGGACAACTTCAGATTCGTATTCAGCACCCCAAAAACCATAAACTAAGCCACAAAAAACAATTACACCAGAACTTTCCACTTCAAGCCATTTTTGAACACCATTTGACTGGACTGTGACATAAAGTTCACATTAAAAAAAAATTTACAATGCCCCGACTAAGCTGAGAGGCGGCCTTGGGTCCATGGGTTCAACGTAGGACTTTTATTAGTTGTAGGTTTTAATAAAAAAACATAATAACCAAATAAGATATGATAACATATATTCATTACTCAACCAACATTAAAAAAAAACAAACAGTAACAGTAAATTTCTAATCGCACCCTAATTCTTTATTTAACGCTAGTATATCCCTCTTAATTTTAAGATTCACACCCTAATATAAGAATAATAATATAACAATCTTACATATAATAAATATCGATTTAGGTTCCAGCTGGAATTAAAATCAAAACATATATAATATAAGGCACATATACCTTCGACACTCTTTAAATACAAACACCATGCATAAATTTAATAAAATACAAACTCATTAACTTATCAATACTAAGATAATAATATTTTCAACTAACCATATAAATAGGGTAAGCATTACATAAATCTAAATTACCCTTAAAAGGTTTTATTTTTGTATATCTCTTAACACTAAGAAAATATGTTATCATGAAGACTTACTTGTGAGTTTCATATAAAAAATAAATACTGCGGAGTAATATAGAAAATTCTTGGTTTGACGGATGGTTGAATTCATGTTCCAATAGCTACTTTCTTTATGTATTCCAAATAATTAATTATTCCAGACTTAATGTTTGTTCCCTGTTTATAATACAGACTTCAAATTTGTGCTAAACTTAGAAAAGAAGTTGGTGCCAGACTTAAAAACGAAGAAGCTCGATCACTCAGTCTTACTTAAAAGCTCTAAAAGGAAAAGATAATATAAGACACAGGTGAATGACCTAAGGTAGAAGTTTAAATAGAATCTTAACAAAACTCACCCTTTATAAATAAAGGAGCCTCTAATCACAAAGCGTCTATAAACAGACCTCAACGAATGAGTAAAATGAGAGAACACCAAACCTAAAAGATATAGGTTAGGAAACAAAATAAACACTATTTAAACTGAAACTAACCTTACTTTTCGTAAGCACTACACAACAGTGTTGCGTTTCAAGAGTTGACAGCAAGTAACGAGAAATAAATTTAAAATGACCAAAATCCAACTCAATTAGGAGGGGGAATTTTCAACAAGCAAATCAAAACTATAGTTATGTCAATCTTAACGAATCAGCAAAATAGGTTAACCCAGATAAATACAGAATTTATCAAAATTGCAAAAAGCCAAAAGAATTTGTAGGAAGATAAAATTGTTTAAGAAATCTATAGAAACGCAAAATAATAAAAGAATAAATTTAACAAAATAGAAAACCTATTTGTAAAAACAAGAATAATTGAAATTCCTAATAATTAGCAACCAATTAAATGTAATTGAAACAGATGTCACACTATACAGGGTGTATAACAATCTAAACACTATCCACAATTTATTGTAGATATCAATTTAATGTAATCAACCACCATGTGATTGATCCTACACTACCCTAAAACTAATCAACGCTATTAATCATAATAGCCAATGAAGACAGCCAGCTTCTCTACACATCATGAAGATAACCAATATCTTCAAACATTATTCATAAAACCACCAGGCTTTAGGAATACTCATAATCATTCAGGCTCTTTAAATATTCGAATCAGCTAAAAAGCTTTACTATTCAAAGAGAGCCCTTAAAACTCTAATAATAATCATACACCCTATAACAAATCAGTAACTAGATATTAAGTGGAAGCTAAACAAATCCGAAGTAAGGAATTCAATAATGCTAAATAACATAAAACTGTAATATAAGATAAACGGAGAGCAGGAAATCGGTCCAAGCTAAAAAGAAACTGTATACGGTGAAGCCTAGATAAATGTAAACAAATGCAAAAGTAAAAAAACCCTGAAAAAGAATACCAACCCACAATAACATGATTTACTAAAAGAAACAACTTTTAGTAAGTCAGTCAAGATTGTCAGAAGAGTGTTAATTTGTGTACAGCAATTGAAGAGTACATCCCATATTGACCACGGTCGCAGCTGATAACGTAGCACGCGTCGCCCGTTATAGCACAAAATTGGCTCAAAACACAATCAATAGCAATGTACCTTCAAAGGTTCTAGGCAAATCAAACCTGATTACCAACAGATCTTAACCAGTTGACCCATCCCACTAAAAACAAACCCCAGTGAAAACCAAACCCAACCCCAACAAATTCAAAACCTCCCAAAACCCTGAAGGGACAAATACAACACAAAAGACAAGGACAGGTCTTTTTGGCACCTTGCGGGGGCTCCCCTAAAAATCACAAGGCAGAGGGAAGACGTTAACCCTCTACATCACGGATCAGGTGAACTAAAGAAGCTCGAGAGGTTAGTTGAAAGTAGCGCAAAAGGTTCTTGCTGCGAAAGAAGAGCACAGGGCAATTCTTTCTTAGCAAGGAACCAACTTTTTAACGTGGGGCATCCAACCTATGTTCACAATGACTGTTTTACCGCCATTAATTGTTAACATTTGTTTGTTTTACTTTTAATCCCCCCGGGATTAAAAGTATTTTTAATCCCTCCGGGACTAAAAGTGACACTTTAGTTTTTCAAACGGAAGATTAAAATGGGACTTTTAGTCTACGGAGTGCAAAAAAGTCTATTAGTAATACGAATGAAGAAAAGGTATCACGATCAAACAATTAACAAATTTATTTTTAAAATAAATATTTACTGCGTCTATAATTTATGAGATAGTAAGACCTCATCCTTAGAAAAACTCTGAAGAAAAGAAAAGAAGAAAAGAAAAACATTAAATTAAAAACCCGACAGTAAACGTATATACACACAAATAAATTTCTTTTATATGTAATAAAAAACCCGAACGTCACGTAAAAACCCTTCAGATATAAAAAATGCGCTATTGACAGAACTTTCAAATAAACTTGCGTATCGGCCATATTTTCCTCTAAGATATTCACCAAACTAAGAGCTAGCTCAATACTTTCTTAAGATTAAACTAGAACTCTATTCAAAAAATGAATATATAATCTCTAAAAGTAGCAAGAAAGTTTTCTTTATTAGTCATACTAAAATTATATCGTTAACATTGAAGCTTTGATTGTTATCAAAGCTATTTATATATGCAGGTCAACACCACCCTTCTTAACATTATTGGAAGTTATATTCATTCAAGCTGTTTGCTAACGCGGTCACGACTTGGTTTAAAATATCTTCTCTTCAGTTCCTGTTTTGGTTTGACGGAGGCCGACAAAAAGACTAAGGTTATCCACAAATGACGAAGTTGTTTGATTCACGAAAAGGGATGACGGAACATATGTTGTATATTTTATTTTGCGGTGTGGGCTTTGTGTATTGGTTTGTCAAGAATTTCGAAGTTAGTGGAGAATGGTGAATAAAAGTCCAGTTTTATCGAAACGACGGAAGGGATCTAGTTCGATTTGTTATAGCAGTGGTAGTAGCATTCAAACAAGGCAGAAGGGTTCATACGGTTCAAGTTCAAACGGAAAACCAGGCTATATAGACCCTTTTTACTAATGTAGAACTGCTAACCCACCCAACATTCCTCTTAATCAGTTTTTCCAGCTGCATTGATATATAAAAGTAGTCTATATTTTCGTATAAGGATACTAGATATTTCTACTACATCTTTTTTGAATTTTTATTCTCAAATAAATTTAAACAATAAGTGAACTTTAAAGCCAATCGGGCAACTTTAATACTTTATGCTCTCAGGATAATTAACTGTAGAAATGCTACCCTTAACATTTTTATATTATTTTAATATTATTAAAACTAGTTCTATATAATACAAAATCATATTATCGTATTATGGGCATCAATTTAATTGAATGTATTTATCAAAACATTATTAAATCAGAAATTCAATGAATTAAGCATAAGGAAATATAGGAAATGTAAACACTGTGGCGTGACCTTTACTACAAATATTGTTATGCGAGAAAATAGCATTTACTGTGAAGTTGTCGACCCATAAAGTGATGAAGCTTATAATTTGACTGAAAACAATTTAATTTATGGGTAATTTAAATTATTTATTTAATAATAAATTTAATCTGTTGAAATGTTATTTACAAGTGCCCGTAATATTTAATAAAAGAGTAAGTAACAATCGGTTTTTCAAGAGGAGTCGTTTATAATTTACTATAAAATTCAGTTCACTTGACAAAATATTTTACATCTATATATAACTACAAAATTTTTTATAATTAATTTTTTCATTTAACTTCTTAATATACGTTTTTAACCAAATAATATTAGTAAATAAAAGTTATGTATATCTTATGTAAACAATGTGCTACTAAAATTGCTGTAATTTATATGTTTTAACATTACTAAATACAACATGCTGCATATAAACATGATGTATGATTACTTTAGATTGTAATCTGGTGTTAGTTAAATTCTCTGATTGCGACAAGATAGCTTTCAATTGTGATCTTGGAACCTTTAGTTATACCATAATGCCATTCGACTTAACGCGCCTTTCTCGTTTCAAAGATTATTAGATGAATTTATGTTCTAGAATATAAATCTTCTTTGTTTATAGACCTACAACAAGTGTTTAATCGTCTAAGATTATTTAAACAGCGACTAAAACGCACCAAATGTAGATTTTCTTGTTCTTGGAAACATTTTTAAATAATTTGTTTATTATTAAAAACGTTTCAATTTGATAAAGAAACACTCTAGAACATAGAATTATAAAGTTGATTTGTCTTTCTATCATGATAAAATTTCATTGTTTAGCTAACGCCATCTCAAGGCTTGTTTTGACCTAAAACAGACAAGGTGTATGGTTGCGATGATATATGCAAATATTTACCTGCAGGTTTAATTTATAAAATATTTCTTACAGGTTAACGATTTGGTATGTTCATTATAATTTTGTTGTTTATAAGGATTAAAAAACGTGCGAGTTGAAATAGTTCATTAAGTTGTTGTCAAGCAGTTCCTTGGGCACAACTGAGAAATAAATGTAAATGTTGGAATTGTTTTTTATAGAAGATGTATTGGTTTGAAAATACAAATTTCTGCGTTTTACTATGGCAATCTTATATTATGTAATTATGTAATGCAAAGTTATGTAATTTAGTTGTTATTTTATAGTTTGAATATTTAAAATTATGTGAATAATGTTGAATAGGATGTAAGGATGGATTTTGCAGGAATAGAAGAATGTAACTACCTACGTGGTTTTAATTAATTAATTTAAATTTTAATTTATGATTGAATGCATTTGAGAAATGATTTGGTTGACAAGTTTTAGTCTTCTTATTATTGTGTTTTAGTACAAGGATTTTTTTCTTTATCTAACTGGCACTGCTGAGATTCTTTGAGCTGCAGTATAACTTTTAGATTATAGTAAATAGGAAGAAGACGGAGAAAAGTCAAAAATTATAATTTCTTGGGATTTGTGCAGCATCTTAGGTGATTAATGACACCTGAAATGCCTGGTTCACTGTCTTAATTAATTTATGGATCGAACTATCATTCGATTAAGAAACAGTAATCGTGGAAATCAAAGCAGGTTTGAGAATCTACAATTCTTCATTAAATAACATTAATCGTCGATATGCAGTTTTTAAATGTCTGATAATACTTCGAAGTTAGTAATAGTAACTGATTACATGTAATTAATTGCAGTTTTTCCAACTTTGATATAATAATGCAGATTTTAGATTAACGTATTATTAATTATTAAAAATAATCTCTCTGTATGAGTACATTTTTTTGTATTTTTAAGTTTTTAATTTAATCTTATAAGAACTAACAATACTAACCAATGGTAACCGATAGTAACCAATTACCAATTAAACCAGATTTTAATAGATTGAATATAGGTACTAACCATATATAATTCTTAATCGTTAAACAATATTCTTTGATGAATAAATAAATGCAATTTACTCTTGTGGTACTCTTTCAGTATCTCAAAGTTCGAAACATAATATTGTCTGTTGTAACAATATGTATGTACTTTAGGGATCTTACTGTAGTATACCCCTATTATTTAATAAACTTACCACCTAGCACTAGCTGTAGAAAATGTAAACGCTGACTTACCTGGAACAAATAAAGAAAATATATTAGGCTTACAATAAATACAGTGTATTCATTACATTGTGCTACACATGAAATATACAAGACCTCCTACCTATACAAACGGTTTCATATTGAAGAATAAAGACTTTACACACTTGTAGAATTATCCCATCACTTCCAGTTTTTTACAGTTTGTTGCATGTACCTCATCCAGGTTTGGTGCCATCCAGGTACTGGGAAGATAAGGATAGGGTAGAGAAAATATTTCCAAAATGTTACAAGAAATGGCTAAGTTATGGTCAATAGAGTAGTGCAAGGCACCAAAACATTCAGCGGACTGCGGTAACAAACTCGAAGTGATGAGAAAATTCTGGAAACAAGTATGAAAAGTCTCTATTCTTCAATATCAAGGCAGTTATGTAGGTGGGAGGTCTTGTATATTTTTTCTTATTTGTAGCACAGTGTTATTATTACAATAATTGTAAATTTGTTTTGTTTAACTTAAAGACTGTACTGATGACGTTCTTGCTTTTTTGGGCCAGTTACGACATTGTGTTTGTCAGATATTTTAATAAAATATATTGTGAATTTATTAGTAGATTGTGTGAAACACAGTTTAAATATAATTTCTTGCCGATGTCTAATTCTTGAATTTGACAGTGCAGCATTTATCTGTATAAACAGCAGGTAGTCTTATTTGTAACGATTAACATAATAAAAAAAAGTTGCTAAATATTTGTATTTTAGCTTTAAATGGGACAAAGGGAGGAATTAGAGTCTAACGTCAGAGGTATCTAGAATACATGTATTTCTGATATCTATAGTAACTCCTAGAGGACAACATACCAGTAGGCACCTCATTTCCGAAGATTTTACCTTTGTAGGTTCTATAACGCATATGTTCAAGAATTAATTCTACCGATAGTCTGACCCAATTTTACGCCAAAATAAGAAGTAGTAGGTACCTTACCATAGCAAACACAGAATCGCAACTACTTGAATGCTTTTAACTTATGATGGTCATAGTGCTTTAACTGTTGAAAAGCGGAACGTTAAGTCAAACGATGAGATACCATTTTCAATTATTGAAATACGCTATTGCGTTTATACAAAACATTTTGTGGATCTAGTAGTATTGTGAATATTTTTTAGAGTTCTCAAAAATTAGCAGCAGAAATCAAGATTATAAAATTGTACATCCTATTTATGTTAGTCAAATTCCAGATTTCGCAATTCGTCCTTCTGCTTTTAGCTTTAGGTGCCACGCATCCATTCTAATATTTACATAACATGCATTATCCGGGAATAATGTGCCTCTAGTTTAGCATCAGTAAGTTCGTCCTTATGATGATCGGTGAATTCGTTAGGGTCATACATTATAAGGTTCACACTGAAATTATTATCAGTGTTTTCTTAAGTTTCAGACATTCTGTGGCTCTTCGTCATCCATATATCAGAAAACAAAAATTGATTGTGAAGGTTTAGTAGTAAAAGTGGTGGTACAAAAGGTAGGATTAAAGCACGGAAAGTACATGACCATTGGTCTCTTTTTTATGCACAGCTAGGACTAAGTGGAAGAAAAATTACAGCTACGGATAAGGGTGCTGGGGAGGCTTTGTATTTTAGTTATTTTGTACACGACACGACATGCTCTTTTTTCGTTTGCGCACGGCATGATAGCACACCTTCGAAGATAATTTTCAGTACTACATTCAAAGGCATGACCAGATATCAAGTTATCTTGAGTTATTTTAAGTCACTCTGATGTTTGCTGTTATATCTATTTATAGATCTTGCATCAGTAAAATAGTAATAACTCATTTATAACCGTTATAAAACAATATCTGCGATGATTATCTTCAAAACATCAGAATACCGTAGTGTTTCAAAACCATGAATGGCCTTCCATTTATTCCTTCTCTTATTTTATTAACAGAAAACTTATTCAGTCTCTTAATTACCTGGTAGATTCAGTACTTTAACTAACCAGAGATATATTGAATGGAACATCAGTGGGTTAAGCAAACTTGGTGGTGCAATTTACGTTTACTATGCACACTTAAAAACTGCTAACAGTAATTTTATTCTAAAAGCTAAAAATGGTTATATACCTATAAGATATGTATAACTCTTTGAAACATGAAATATTTTAAAATTGCTGATTACTATGTTGCGTTATGCTTGTGCATCATTCACGTCGCGTCATCATTGTTAAGTTAATTTCTGAATGTGAAGAAAAGAAACCTATCTGGATTGTGATAGTGCCAAGAAGCCAATCTAAATGTATGTAACTAGAGAGTATCCGAAGACTACATACATGCAAATCATCAAGTCTTTGTGGTAAAGTTAGTTCCGGGATTTACATATATAAAGTCCGGTACACTTACTGTAAACTTAATCGAGACATTGAACTACAGAAGGGGTTAATTTAATACTGCCACCTTCGAAAATTAAAATAAACTTAAAAATAAAATAAATATTTTACTAGGAGTAATACGACGATTGCAATCCTAGAATCTTAGATCAAAGATCCGTCAAGTAATAAACGTAAAAATAAAATTAAAATTAAATTACTTTTAGGTTACTTATTCGCAATATGGACAGAGCTGTTATTTTTAATATAAGCTGACAATTACACTACTTGGTGGAAGATCTCCAAACCGCAGTCCATATAATTTAGAAAGACTTTGCAAATATTTTCAAGGACGGAAACAGAAAAACTCTGAAAACTGACCTTTCGATCAATAATGCTTCAGTAGATCTAAATGATAGAAGTATAACAATTAATAAAAAAACAGAATGTCAGCTAGAACTATCTACAAAAAAAATGTTATTCTACTACTATATTGCTATTCTACTACTGTTAATTCTTAAATCAAATATTAACAACGAATAGGGATCCTTTTGCTAAGGTTGGACCAGTCAGAGCAGCAGAGATAGGATATTTAATACAGTAATTTTACTTTCTTTTTTCATTATAAAAATTATAAAACAAGATACTGGACGTGATATCAAGAAATTATGTACTTTACTCAAAGTTCTTTGTTTGTTAATAAAAGATAAATAAATATTGTTTCTAAATGGAAAAGTTACATTTATAACAGAGGGTTTATAACATTATTGTACGTAAGTTATAGGTATATAATAAGTGATAGAAATATTTCCATCGCCATGTTATACAACTTATAGTAACCATTACCATATTAACAAATTTATGTAAGATGTCCCATTACCTCATTATAAAACTAAATGTTTGTTAATTACTCTTATTAGGGCCGGTATTATAAAACTTTTTACTTCCTAGATAAAATTTACTTTGAGAGTAAATTCATTTGTTCTGTCAATTTCATATGCAAATTGACAGAATAAATTAATTTAATCTCAGATTAAATTTTATCTAGGAAGTAAAAGTTTTATAATACCGGCCCTAAGTATTATAATAAAAGATAGCTGCAATATGTAAAATGTTTTTTGTTCATAACTTAAATATTTTAAATTAAATATGGTTAATCGCTTATTAAAAACTTGGAAAAAGTTAAATACTGCAGTACATTTCAACAAAATGTTTCAAAAACATTTTTTGCAGAGGCAACAACAGTGTGGCTCCTTTTTCCACGCCGAAGTCGTAATTGTTAAGAACGAGAGCTTACGCCCTGTTTCTTTCGTAGGATTAGTTCGTTAGTAGAATTTTAACAGACATCAAATATCCGCACAAAAGATGAAACATTAAAATTTATTGAGGTTAGGGCATCTTTCTATTTATCACAAGTTTTATAATCTGGTAGAGTTTTATTATAACTTTTATTTAGCAGTTTACTGTTAACAAAATGCGTTGTATAAAATAACATGTTGCTATTCTTATCTTCATCATTTCAGTATTGTAACGAATGGAAAACCTCTATACGCCGTCAGCGAACATTCTAGATTCTGGCGGCAAGATGTATAATTCATCAACACCTGCATGTATGATTCATCAACACCTGCATGTATGATTCATCGGCGTGAACCATAGACGGCTGCACAAAACAATACACCAACTAGTCTAATCCAGTACGTTCCAGAACTTTATATGGGAGATATAAATTCACGTCGCGGGTAGAAGGAGTTCAGTGAATGTTTAACCGGCGTATTGAAATGTGCTCTGTGTAATTAGTAATCGAATGTTAGTGAATAAATAAATGAATGTTGTATTAAAAATAAATAGCATACTTTAAGTTTGTAAATATCTAGCTTTTAAGTTCATTAAATAGTTTATAATTATAGTGTTTTAACTAGTGTATGTAAATAATATTTCTCTTGTGAATAGACGATTAAACAGCATTTTTTGTTATTATTTTAAAAAGAACGTTACAGTATAATTCTCATAAACAATTCATAATTCTAATTAAACAAGATTCTCAGTAACGGTATATCACTTAAAGCTATAAAGTGTTACTTAAATTTATTATGGGTAATATTAATTTCCAGTGTTTATGAGAGTATTTATTACCTTCTGTCATGACAGTACATCCAAAAGTAAAAGGAACCCTTTAATGGGCAGTATTTAAAATTCAACATTTGACTAGTATTATTTAACAAGGTTGAGCTTAAAATTAGCATTATTATACGTCATTGTTTAACGTTATATTAAACGTTTGTAAAAATACTTTAAGAAAAGAACTTTACCTTAAAAGTATTTTATCCCATTTAGCCAAATCTCTAATCTATGATACTAACGGAGATTCCCATGATGACGATGAGTTTGTGGACATACTGTATCAGAAGTTATATAGTGGTAACAATAACGTTTCTCTTACTACTCGTATTACCTAAATTAAAGTAGTATAAATTTAGTGATCGTAAGGTTGTTGTTACTATTATATAAATAAAAATATTTATTGGGCTAAGATAATTGTAACTTTATTTACTAAAACTGTACTTCACCCTCATCACACATTTCACCCTGCACACGTGTTTTAACTGCTAGGCTGTCATTTTCACCAGTCACTAAAAAAATTTTTTTTTTTTGTTTTTAAATGCTATTTACACCAAATAAGGTTATAATTGGGATTTATACAGCAATTAAACACATTAAACCAGAATTTTATGATGTAAATAAACTTTCAATTTTATAAAATCTAATTCCTTGATTATTGCAAACTAATCTTCTAATGTCTTTGTACAATAAAAGTAAAACACCTTAAAGACTATCACTTACGTTTTTAATTTTTATCCAATAATTAAAAACAGCGTGAATAATTTCTTAAGACAGACTCCTGGTGGTTAGAGTTTTAAATTTTAAATATAGTTTTCTTATTCAAAATGAAATGCATTATTTCAAGGTAAAAACCAGGTCAATCTAACTATCAGCCGATTTAATTTAACCCAAGGAAACGATCTCAAAAACAATGTATGAGAAGTGGAACCCCAGGTAAAAAACTTTTAATAAATTAATTGAAGTTAGATTGTTATATTAACAAAGACTGGCTAAAAACGACATTGTGCCCTTAACGATGGATGCAAGTAAAAGAAACTCCATTTTCGTAAAAAATAGAACGACCAAACCCAAAACAACTGTTAATCAACACAATAGATCAAACTACAACAAAATATTTACATTTAACGAAGGAACAGCCACAAAAAACAACTTTTATTACAATTCACAGAGTGGACGCTTGTGATGCATCAAGTACGCGACGCTTGACGAAATTCAACCTGACTAGCAGATGATTTGAAAAGGCTCAAATGATTTTGGACGCGAAGAACTTTATAACTTATTATTTAACCATCATCATGGGAAAACCTTACCCTATGGCGTTTTAAGGACTTAGAGGGCGTTGTAAACAGATTCTTTAAATTTACCAAGAAAAAACTTCAAAATGTCAACAGCTTCTGTAAATTAAAAAATGGAAATTGTTCAAATACATTTATTTTATGTTAAATATTAAGATTTGCGAGATTCACTTATAATGCAGCCTCATATAAAGGTTTTACGGTTCATAAAAGGTGACTTTAATATATTTGAATCACTCAAAGAGTTTCTGGAGCAGACGGAGGCAGGCAGACAGATGCTGCAGAAACAATGTAGGAGCACTACAAAAGACGCTACTCTTCAGCTCGGTTTTCAAAGTTATGGGTGAATTTTATACTCTCGTAGGTTAGATTAGATAAAGTTAGAGGGTAGATTAAGTTAGATTAGTGGTGCTTTTAAACCTTACTCACTTTACTACTAGTATTTATTGTCATTAGTATCTCATATCTCAGTAAAATTAATATTGTTTTTGTATGATACCAAACTGCTTGTGCTATCATTGCACAGACAGACAGACAGACTTTACGTCAAAACTCCCAAAAAACGGACGGTAACATAATTTGCGAAAATTCAAAAACCAAAACTCAGATAATTCTAGAAATTTACTATCTTATACGAAAATAAATTATCTGTTTAATTGTTTTTGTTAGAATTAATTATAATTACTAATTAAATAATTAAATTAATTAATAATAAGCGGTTTGCTTTTTCAAACTCAGGGCTCGAATCTTTTGCATTGGATAGTACTTAAGGTGGATAGCACAAAATAGAATTATATAAAAAAAATTGTAAAAAATTTCATAACCGCTTACAAAATGTACGTGTACGTGAAATATATCTTTCACACTGACAATATTAAAGTTTTAATTTTTTCATGTAATATTTTCCAGCAAATTAAAACCCACATATACTATTATCATTTTCAAGCATAAATGAAGTCCAACACGCTTGCTGAATTTAATCAAGTATTTCATCATCATTTTCCACAAAAATTATTTTCTCTTCTTTATTTCAGAAAACACATAAACCGTGGATGTTTGTTAATAACTTTACCCACGCAGGCTGTTTTTTGCATGAAACCTATCTTATAAAGCAATTACAAATTTCGTTTTAGATCATTACAAGCATGAATATAATTTCTGTAGTGGAAACATTTCAGAAAAATCTTGTTTTTCACTCGAATAAACAAGTAAGTTAATTGTACATAAAATCACAAGTCATGCAATTTATCTCTTTACAAATAAATTAGTAACAAAATTTTGTAATTAATTAAAGGGAAGCTTGTTGCGATTGTAGAAATTTGTAAACTCTGCAGGTCAAAGAATAAAGGAATTATGCAGATTAGTTCTTGCTTGTTGTGGATTGTTTAATAACCTCAGTCTGCTGCTAATGACGTTCATTATTTTAGTTGGTAGCGCATATTTAGCAAACAAGTTTCTTATTGATTTTATGAGAAAACCAACCACTTTTATCATCAAGTTTTTATTTCTCTTTTCCCCTTTTTTTTTCTAGAATATGGATTCCAGGTTAAAAGTATAAAATTCAGCGAGGATGATTGAGAGGGTGCCTACGTACCTTTAATCGCGTTCAGAGGTCATCATGCAGAAAAGCCTCAGTTTGCTCTTATTCGTCTATATTCAAGGGAGTTAAAGCTCGCCATACAGAAGATAAATAATTAATCTTGTTTTTCGAAGCATCAGAAGTTGTAACAAAATTAATGACTTTCGTTCTGACACTGTAAATACTGTAGATCAAAAAATTCTCGGAGTATCTAGTTTACTGGAGATTTTTATCTTTACGTTTGCACAACATTCCTGTTTAGTCTGGCAAAAAATGATAGTCGTGCTGGATTTAAAAACAAATTATCCAGAAAAAAATAGTTACAATCTTTAACATATCAGAAAAAACTAATAAATTTAATTTTACTTAATAAAGAAGCTAGTTACGTAGAAATACTGCTTACTATCAGCAAGCAGATAATATCATATTACATTCCAAGATAAGAATAAAGTCTTATCTATCGTGGGAACTGCTGAGAATGCAGTATTAACTTTTTCATGAGAATTGCTCATCATGCAGATAATATTGTATTACTCTTCTCGTGGGAACTGCTTAGTAATATTTTATTTAGATAAGAGAATCATATATAAAGAGTTTTAGACAGTAGATTCATTAAGTTTTGATTAGTTCATAGTTAAGTTTACATCTAAGCTCTAATGAGCATTTATATTATTGTGTATTGTAATTGTCATTACTTCCGCTGGTTTAAAATAAAGATCCAGGGAAAACAAAAAATCTTTTTAAAGACTCGTTTCATTTGAATACAAACGAAACTAGCTCAAGTTATGTAATCTATACTTTAGGATATATAAGTATATTTGTTTTATTGCAACAATTACATTTACACATTATTTGTTAAAAGTTATATAATGCTTTTTCTAAATACTTATATTTAGACTAAGACCTTCGCCACATCTGGCTGACGTGACTATTTGCAGTTTTGCAGTTACTGAAGTGACATTCAAAGTTCCTACGTGCTAAATTATGCATGGCCTGACATTGATCAAAGGTGAACCACGCATTGAAGATCTTTAATAAAAGGAGATGAAGTCCAACCTACACAATTTATCAAATATACTTTGGAGTGTAGTAACGCCAATCTTGTAAAGTGTAGATATATTATTTATCAAACCGGCAAATTGTATTTTATAAATAAAATACATTTAGAAATTCATGTCTTTGATCAATAAATATACACGCATGATAAAAAATAAATAATAACAGTGTATCAGTCTTGTATTTTTTTGTAACGCTGTATTTTTAAATTTGACTACTGAGCTCCATGGCTCAATAGAAGCTTGGGTTGTGCCCATACTTATACGTAGAAGTGAATAGAGTTTTGCATGATGCGTACAGGCTAAAGGCATCTTTACTTATAAAAATCAAATATACGTATTTTAATGTGATCTGCTATAATGATAGTTCAATAAATTTAAAGAAATCTGGCTATAGAAATCTTGAGAACAAACTTATGCTCCAGCTACTGCTTAATTTTTTAAACGTGATTTCGTAAGTCCTTTAGATTTTTATTCCATCCAATTTAAAAGCGCAAACCAGATCAATTAAACTTTCAAACGATTCAATTACGGTGTGTTCAAGGAAACGATTTCAAAAACAATGTGCAATAGGGATGGCGCAAAACCCTAGGAAAGAATCTTTAGTAAATTAATCTAAATTAGATTATAACGGAGGTGCAAACAAAGATAGTTTTATTTTCGCTACCTACCAATCCAGCAACTAATACGGTAATTAAATTTGAAACAATCGTTAATAATGGATTAAACTAAGTCGTTACATTTATCGATAAAACCACAACAAAAACAGCTTTTTTATAATTCAAGAAGATTTACATTAAATGGATGATACATCATTTAACCAATAACAACTAGTGAAAAAATAACCTTGTCTTCCAGCAAAACTCTCCAAATGGTACAGTCAAAGCTAACGGAATTTAAATAGATTTTGAATATAAAGGCAACATCTTTTGAAACAGTTTCAAAAGGCAACATTTTCTGAAGATGTGAAACCTGATAACATTTAGTACCTGAGTTAGCTGGTAACTACATCTTTAGATTTTACTAATATTTAATAGTATCTTAACAGCTATAAATTGAGAACAGGGAATGTGAAATTATTCAAATATTTATATTTTGAAATACAAGAGAGTTTCGCTATATAATTCCAAAGATCGAGTTGAAACGAATCAACCTGCTATTTTTGGTCGGTATAATGCAGCAGCCCTACTCTTTCTATACGCGGCTTTCTTCATTTTTCCTGTACACTTTTAAATTGGTTTTTCTACTTACACTTCTTTATTCCATTTGAATGAATTTTCTTGTTGGGTGGTTAATTGTTCTGACTGGGATTCGACAGATTATTTCCATTTTAGGACAATACCTCTTGCTTTACCCACAATTCTCACTCTCATAAACACAAATTCTCCTTCTTGCATTTTCGCTGCTTCCAATTTTCCAAACATCACGGGAATCTTTGAATTTTTTTTTCTTTAACATCCACTCTACAACTTTCTCCTGCTCGACCCTCTGTCATTTTTTCAGACGCTTTATCTTTGTTGGGATACAGTTCTGCTAGCTTAAAATTTACATGTTGCAGATCTGGTTAATGGAAAATCATTGATATACTTGTCCAGCTTTTTTAGCGAAAGTAGGATCATAGTGTCGCCACTCCTTGTTGGGTCAATAATTGTTGATTCGATATGGTTCGACTGGAAAATCTTTCTTCTCGAACTGTTGCAATACTTAATTGCGCTTCTCGAAGCTTGAGTACTGCAGATTCAAATCCGTACACTTTCCTTTGCGCTTCCTTTTCCTTTGTTACACCACCAAGCTCGTGTGGACAGGAATCAGAAAGTGCGATAGGCATCCCCTCTATCGCCCTGTATCACATCAACAATATTGCGATATTCTTAAGATTACTCTGATTCGGTAAGTTATTTTATCTATCTTTAAACAATTGTTCTATTAATATATCTATTCCACTCACATTTACATTCTACCTATAGAATTCGTGCACTTACTGAAACAACAGTACCCTTGCTATTTTGAATTGCGAGATCAAAGAATGAATACTACCGCAGGTTAACTCGATTGTTAGCAATTACAGAACTATTATTAAATAATTTATATTTAGTAACAATTGTCAACACTACGGATCATTATTGTACTTACACGGTAACTTCTATAAAGCTGCTATCTTTCGAGACAAGAATTTTCAAATTCTTAATGATTCCTGTCATACTTCTAATAAAGAAATGGCTAGAAATTTATATTTTAAGCAAAAGCCCGTAAATTTGTAATTCTATATATAATTCTAATTGTTTATTCGATCCTGTTTGTATTTCTATTTATTTTAATTCTAATAAAAATCACCTGACTGTGTTTGTAATTTAAAGAGATCCTCAATTACTAATTTTACCAATTTTTCTTATTCAAATAGTTTATTTAAGTTATTTACTAATTCTTATAAATACAACTTTTTAAATTCTAACATCTATGATTCATTTGCTAATTCTACTATTTCTTTTATTAATAAAATAACAATATCTATGAATGAAAGAATAAAATAAAACTTCCACCGTTCCAAATATAAACATAAATTATATACGGTGGATTAAATTGAGAAAACACCACAGATATTCTTTATTCCTCTCAGCTAGCTCAGGTTTGCTCAGTAAAGCATAAATTATTTGAATTGCGAGACTCTTATTTACTTTTATGCCTGGAAAGAAGGAAAAACTTATATCGTAAGCACTAAAGCTCCTGCAAACTGGACAACTGCTGCTAAACTCTGAATTTAAAAGAGAAGAATGCTGGATGTTTGTATTAACATCAATTAAACACATATGTAAAATTGAAACACAAAAGCTTTATTAAACAAACAAAAATAAAAATAAAATCAAATAGAACGTCAAAATAAAAATAAAAATGTTTTTCAAAATAATACAAATGTTAAATTGAGAAGTGCCTTCTCACGTTTGCTCAAACGTTATAAATAGTAGTAGAGATCTGACATAGGATAACTACGGTCATTCGTTTGAACAAACGAACACAAATAAAATTTGTTTATAAATAAAAAAAAAAATTATTTATCCAATGAAAATAAATTTTATGAAAAGAAAATTAAAATCGTTTTATTTAACTGAAAACAAATAAATTCTGAAAAGAACTTAACAAACTAAACCAAATAATTTAATATTTAAGGATGAATTTTATCAATTAAATATTATTTATAAACTCAACAAAGATCATTTATTTTTAAACCAACCTGATACGTTATGAAATAGTTCCCTTTTATATAAAAATCCTCTTAGTGGTAACACTGCGATAAAACCAAACAGCTGATTTCTTATTTATAAAATCGATATGTAAATCGATGAAGAGAAATAAATTCACTTGAATTTATTTAAATTAATCACTTTCACTTTTAATAATAGTTGCACAATACTAATATCTTCTTTCAATCTTTATGAAAATATTCAGGTAACACTTCAATTTATTTTTAAAAACTTTGTTTATACAATGACATTTGCGTCAAAACATATGGTTAACTATCTAACCTCAAATTTACAGATATTTTATCTGGAGCCGGGCATAACTTCTGCCTTCAATGTTTTATCGACTCATTTTGTTCCAAATTGCCCCAGCTTATATAGTTTCTGCCATAACAATTAAAGACTATGACACTTTTTCAAAATAAAAGAAAATCGAGCAACGCTCGTGACGTCACTAATCCGAACAGCTGTTTTTTAATTGTCACTAATCCTAAATCTATTACAATATGATTGTAGCGCTTGAAACGAAGATCAATAAAGTATTATACATCTATGGTCCTAAAATGTATCGTAACGAAGATATTCAAGGAAAACGTTTGACAATGTACGAAACTCATTACGATCTAATTACATATACAATTTAGCAAATCAAGTTCATCCTTTACAAAATAGCTACAGGAATACATGATATAGGTAACACAATTAATCTATTCGTAGAAATATCTTTACAATTTAATATAAACATAATTTTTGCAGTACACAATGCAATAAATAAACCAATTGATGCTTATACAAATGCCAGTTTAAATATTGAGTCAATGTTAATCAAATTATGCATAAAATGTCCAGCATACACTGCTCTAAGCACTTACATAAAAACAATGGTCAGAAAAAGCAGGATAAAAGCCTATAAGTGTCAGTTAACACGAAACGAGAGGATTCATACCTTCTTTAAATAAAGTAACCAGATATCTAGTAAACAAATTCAAAGATTAATTGTAATGTATCAGTCACAATAAGATTGACCTAATTAATCTATTTTCAGCAAATTAACAACATGAACTTGAGCTGGACTCCAAGAAGTTAGAAAAATCTATCTGACGCTGAACATCGTAATGTGTAAGTTCTAATATGGAAATTGCTTCTTCCTAACAAGTGGAAAACCCACCTAAATGTAACATGGGTTGCATAAACATGATTACAATCAAACAATCTAGCTAATTTTATATACTTTTTCTAAAATTAAAACCTATTATTATTATGCATGAAAAAGCTAGGTTATGTTTGGATGAAATCTTTATTCTTAAGTTTTTGATTTCAACATTAATGAACCTAGCTGTGGTCCTATTTTATTAATTATGTTTATGACATAACATGTCCCTCATTTAATTTAAAATCTGATATAAAATATTTGTTTTAACGTCGACGAACTATCGTTAGTAAAATTTTCAAATCGGTGAAATGATTACATCGCAATATATTCTATTTCAAATTTTTTGTTTCAGTTACTTACAAATTATATAAATGTCTAACCAAAGTGATCAACCAAATTAATAAAATACTTTCTGATAATATTATTTGTTAGTCTACCTCTCCCTGAAATTTCCGCCTTTGGATAGTCCCTAAGAAGAAAAAACACAAACGGTAAACATAAATGAAGAATAGTTATAGACTATAGCAACCTCAATAAAAATGTAATACTTTTCCTTGCCAAATATTGAATAAACGTCATCATAGCTGAGTCATGCAAATTATTCTAGAACCATGGATCTTGTGAGTGGGTTTATTCGAGTTAACGTAGATCCTCAAAATGTATCTAATACTCTCAGTTATTTTTAAAGTTGAATGCATTCTAGTTTATCCAGTTTGTTAAGAACCAAATGTTTTATATACCTTGATGATGTTATTTATGTCAATTCCTAAAGTAAGTTTTTGCATAATGAAATATTTATCTATGTCACATTTTCATTAATCAAAATGTTAAACTTGATCCAAATCTAGTTAAAACAATCACTAATTCTTTAATTACAACCTTCCCTACCTAACTTAAGTATTTTCTTGGATTATCAAAATATTATAGAAAATAGATTAGACTTTTATATATTATTAAGACTTTTAACACTTTCAAAATCATTAATAGTTTTACTTCATAAAAATAATAAAATTCGTTTGGCAATCTGAATAACAAAAAGTTTTCGATAATTTAAAAAACAATTTTAGGTCAAGGCTGGTTTTTGCGTCTCGTACTTTAAACAAATACAAACTTATATTATGTTACAAGGTGTAAGAAGGGAAGTGTTGCGTTCCCAGGAATGCGCAGCAGCCCGGATTTTCTAAGCCAATCAAATTTGGTTGAGAGTGCAGACTGAAGCACGTGCTATACGAAGTTGACGTTTGTGTGAAAAGTTTCTACCTAAAAATTGTTGCGTGCATTCGTAATTATTTTTGTTTAAAAATATTTTCTGTAGTTCCATGACATATTAGATACATTAATGGATAATTTTATTGCGTTAATATGTACATATACATTATATAGTTAAGTTCGAAGTAAATCGTTTGTTTTTATAACATGAAAACACTTATTTTATAATTTAAAACATTACTATGAAAACATATTATAACTATTAACTTTTAACTATCATAGTGAACAATTTATGGTAGTATTTGAGATTATAGCTGCTCTCCAGGTAAATAATATATGAGATATTCAATTAGTTTTATTAAACTGGTTCGTTTTAATGCGTTGTGTAGGGTTTATTAGCAAATAATTCTTATTTATTTAATTTATAAGTTAAATAATTTTTTTTCACGCCTACACTACGGGGGAACAAATAACATCTAACATGCAACACGAATACACACACTCATAGTATAGTTGAAGGTGGCGGAATTTCCCAATTAGAAAAATTCTGTCGCCCCAAGTGGGACTCGAACCCACGACACACACGATACACCGACACCACTCGTCCACCGCCGGCCCAATTATATAATTATACATTTTACTGCTTTTTATGATATTAATTATTTTAATTCTCTTTTATTTCCCTTTCAAACTAGCGCGACTTCGCGCCCTGTACTTCCGACCAATTTCCTTTGGTTCACGGATCCTGTCCCTCTATATATATGCGCAACAAGTTAGATGTAGCATGGTATGATAGAAAAGAAGCTTTTTGCTATTATTTGGACTGTTAAGATTTTCGTCCTTATCATTATGGCGTAAAATTTAAAATTGTATTTCTTCGTCTGTTGTCAAAATTGAGATTAAGAATATACCCATGTCATTTCAACGTTAACATGTTTGACCAATTCCTCTACACATTAGCAATCTCAAATTACTATGACACCAACTTCAGGAAGTCTCTGCCAAATGGATTACTTGGTATTCTCATCATTGTAATTATTTCATAACTCATCATATCATAATATCATTATTATGCATTATATCATAACTCTTCGCTGTTGTCAATACTGTTACCTATTCAACCTCTGCCATCAGTGCGTTACTCATTTAAATTTATACGATTATTTAAATATCCAGGTGAAGTAATGATTGCAGTTAAGGACGTAATTGAAGAAGAAACCAAGCAGCTTTAGATTAAATCAAAAAATAAAATTTGTCTGTTTTATAAATTCAATTTAAAAGCGTTCTTGATAATTATATTTACTACAAGTTATTTAATTAATTGACTAAATTATAGATCTTACTAATTCTAACTAATTGATTAAGCACAAATCATTAAACGAATGGATAACGAATAAAAACGAATGTTAGTAGCAAAACATGCCAAAGACCCTAATTATTTACATTTAGTTTAAGTTATTTAAAGGCATTGGAATCTTGAGTCAAACTTGCACTATCAAAACCTTTTATCGTCAAATACTGTACATCGTAGGTAAAGGTAAATTTATTTAGGAAAGTTACAAAATGATATAATGCGACTATATCATATGATGTTCTTAGAGTCATGTAACCAAGATTTAATAAACGTTTTAAAAATGTATTTGACAGTTGTGGTCGACGTTGATTTACAGCCTTATTTGTTGATTAAAGTTACACTTTGTAATTTTGTAGGCTACATTTCTATGCAATTGGAATTAAGAAATTTGATAATTCATATTATTGTTAAAAATTGCCCACATCAGCCGCGCCAAATTTTGTTAAGGTTTAATTTATTTTTCAAAAAAGTGTAAATGGGCCTGCAACGAAAAGCAGTTTAGTTAAGATTCTTTCATTTTTGATAGCTACTGTCAAATTGTTGTTAAGTTGGTTATATTTATAAAATTTTAGAAGTAACTGTTAATTCATAATATTGGCATATCTGGAGAGTTTTAAATGTCACAAAATTATGAGTTAAACTAAAATATATGTATTTATTAAGTTTATTAAATTTCTTAACTGTTTTATACATTTATTTATCATAAATACATAGAAATATCAAAGATTAACAATATCAGCAGTAAAATTATAAAATATTACAGATGCATGCAAACAAGCAAAATGCAGATTTTGACAACTTAACCTAAAAACATTAGTAACTTTTGTCTCTAGATATCTGGTACACTCACTACAAAAACTATATTATTGTATAGTCCCAAAATTCTATAGAAATTTGACACTGACAGCTCGCAATTGAAGAGGTGAGACCAAGCCTCATGTTAGCTCGATTTTCATAAAAGAAGGGTTATGAACCTATTGTTGTAAATAAATAACCTTTAAATAATACAAAACAGATTGTTCTATTTATAATTATTACTAGGTATAGGATTTGTATGCACTTAAAAATCATGAAATATGCGTTTATTAGATATTTTTAATAAATATATGCACTTTCATTATTAAAAGAACACCTGTTTAGCGTTATTTACATTTTATTTACAGAAATTATTTTAATTAGACATCCTATGCAATAATTTAATTAATTATATTTTCTAAACATAGAGCGTTACAGTTCACAATGACGTACATTTTTAAATTTTCAAAAGTAAACATATGCCTATTATCCCTAAATATTGTTTTATATTTTGAGAAACTCCGTTCGTTAATTGGGGCATACTTAAAATTGTTTAATTTTAAACATAACATAAACAAGCGAATAATGTTTTAGCTCGTCTAAAATGTCTTGGCCAGATAATGCATCGTTTATGCTTTTAATTAAGTGAAAACCAGGATTTTTGTCTATAACGGATTAACATTTTTGTTTTATAATCGACCCCTTTGGCCCTTTTACTTTATTCAAAGAAACACCTAACAATTTTACATGCTCAAGAGATTCATCTAATGAATTTCCCTGACTTTCTAATTTCTGGATTACTTTAGCTAAACGCACAAAATTTGTCAAAACAAACAATAATTCTGCCCTCACCTCCTTAGTATTAAAAGCATCCTGTGCGCTTTGTATGCATAGTGCATCGTGTTTATTAAGTTTGTTTACAAATGCTGTAATAATATCAAAATAAGTTGCATAATATTCTGCTGCAGAAAGCCAAGTACCCCACCTTGTTATTACAGGCTCAGGTGGGAGAGGCACTTCTTGAGCAGTTTCCCTAAATATTTGTATGCGATATGGAGCTTTACAAACAATTTTTTTTACATCTGAAATTATAGAGTTTACGTTAGGATATATTTCCCGCACTTTTTCCGCAACTGTATGCATTGCATGGGCAAGACAAGTTAAGTGGATCATTTTTTCGTACAGAACTTGTAAGCCTGCTCCAGCCTTGATCATGTACGGTGCCGCGTCGGTGACGAACAGGAGTACTTTGTTGTACTGTATGCCGTCCGGCCACAAAATAGCCATCGAATCATTAAACAATTTTGCCACAGAACAATGATTGGTGCTCTTGAAAACGTCCATTGCTAATAGATAGGATTTGGGATTGTTCTCCGAATTTAAAACGCCAATTATAACGTTAGCCACGTACCTGGAAACAAAAATTTGATTTTTATTTTATCGAACTACATAATTAGTCGGTTACAAACAATTAGCGCAAAAAAATATATTTTAATCAAGCAAAAATATTGTTGTGATTAAATATGTAACTAACAAAATAGAAAATAAAACATCCGTAAATTGCTCTGCGGTCTTTAATTAGTTAAATTTTACTAACAAAACGAAGGAAATGAAGTTTCGACGCACCTTCCAGTAGTGTCAGTAGATTCGTCAATGGAAACCCACATGTAGTTATTCGCTACATGTTTTCTAACTGATTTTATAGTCTCTTCGTATAAACGAGGTAAATAATTTTTCCTGAGTGTAGACTCGTCGGGTATTGGCATTTTTGAGATTTCTTCCAGAAAATTACGAAATGCTGAGTGATTAATTTTACTTAACGAGATATCTGCAGCCACTAATGCACTACATAGTTTTTTATTAAATTCGATCGATTTGCTGGACTCACCGCGCGAATTATTAAGGTATCCCGGTAACAATGTTTGTTTTTTTGATTTCAGGGCAACACACTTTTGATGCCGAACCCTGTTCAGATGTTGTGTAACTTGAAAGCGTTTCGTTGCAGTCACTTTATCGTCGCACACTGTACAATACAACACCTTATCGTCAGTTGTAAGAACACTGAATTCCTTAACATAACTTCGAAGTGTAACAGACACAGACCGTTTTTCTTTTCCCATCTTTACACTCTAAAATTTCAAACTGAAATGCAGTTTGCAATTTCTGAACTGTCTTAATTGAAAGATTACAAGATTAGTAAACAAAAGTACAGGCACATTTTTCTATGAACAGGAAGTTATCAAAGGGTCTTTGGAATTTCCTAATACCTATTTATCACAATACCGCAGGATGTAAGTATTTAAATTTTAGTTGAAACTTTTTCTTTCTTAGAAAATATTAACAAGTACACAGATGGTTAAGGCAGTAAGATATTTTAAAGCCTAGTATTTAACAATAAGCTTAAATTATGGGTTTCCCCTAGACTCAACTAAGCCGCCCTTGGTTGGTTGTCTAAAATGCTAAAATTATTTTAAAAATATTAGAAATTTCATAATTAAAGCATGTAAAACGCTCAAAAAGTGGTAAACTATGCACACTCGTTCAAAAATGCTAAAATGTGCATGTATTTATAAAAAACACCTAAATATGCATTTATATGCACTTTCAAATTAACATATGTGATTCATATGTGGCTTAAACATGTAGAAATATAACTCTGCATATGTTTGCTATAAGCAGAAAAAACATGCAAATGCATAGAAATCCTATACCTAATTATTACTATTGAAACAAGAAGATTTTATTATTACTTCCATCAGCTGATATATCGATATTTGTTGACAGTTTTAGAAATCTGTCAAAGAGGAAAGCTGTGTTTTGTGTACCAGTTTATAAACAAACTGGTACACAAAACACAGCTTTCCGCAAATATGGCTCCTCATTTTCCCATTGGTAAATTTACCAATGGGAAAGTGAGATGCCATATTTGCGGATAGTTTTCTTTTAAAAATTGAAAATAAAATTCAAGTAATACACAGGGATGTCTGCTTGTTTAGAAAGTGTTTAAATAGTCGTTTAAAATTTATTTATTAAATTTAAACCAGTTTAAGCTAGTCTAACAATCAAAAATATACTGTTTCTGAGTTACATTTGATTTTCTGTCTTATTATTCATTTCCATTTATTTATGTGTTTAATAAATAAAACTTTTGTTGTTTCCTTATAAATCTGTTTATTTATTTTTCATGTTTTGAACATTTTCCTTTAACTGTTTGTATTTGTAGTATAATAAGAGATTATCTAAATACTTGTCGTCAAGCGTACTGCAATCCAGATTTTGAGAGTAAGTTAATCAAAGGCAGCAAAATAAGTAAGTTCAATCTCCAGCGTCCAATAGTATATTATATACCCAAGGATTAAAGTGCATCTTTTAATCCCGAATGTGAGCTTATTAATAAACACATGAGGGTTTAAAAGGCACTTTAGTCCAGTGGTATATACGCTATTTTTTGCACGTCCTAAAGGACTTAATCGCAAAAATTCAAAATTTCGAAAAGTTTTTCGGAAAATTTCGTTACATGTCATTCTGACAATTGAACTCTGCAAACGCCAAAATCACATAGTTTCAGGATAATAAATCCTAACATGTACCGCGATTACTTCTTTATGTTGTTTACTTGTTATTGTTGTCATGGAAACACTTTACTCTCTCAGTGCTACTTTACTCCCTCTTTTAGGGGACTAAAGTACAGCCTTATATACAGGGTCTTCATTAAGTTTGGAACCGACTTAATATCTTCAAAACTATTAACTGGATTAAATTGAAATTTGGGGTGTGCATTTTATAAATTAATATCTATTGTACCTAATTTTTTCACCTGCTTTGCATGGTTACTTTACGAGATACACAGCCAACTTGATTTTTTTTAAATAGCAATGGGGGTCAAATTTGACATCATTTGAAAGCTTATTTTTTTCTGAGTACCATTATGTAATACACGTGTTGTATCATTTTGACAAAAATCGCCAAAAAAATTAAAATCAACGAAACATGTTTTATCCACAAAATTAAATTTATTACTTAAAATTTACTTTTACTTAAAATTACTTAAATATTTACTGTCAATGTGTAACTTTTGACATTTCTATGAATTTTGTAAGATCACTGGATATTTTAATTTTTAATTTATTCAACACTTTTGATTTTGTGGATAAAACATGTTTCGTTGATTTTAATTTTTTTGGCGATTTTTGTCAAAATGATACAACACGTGTATTACATAATGGTACTCAGAAAAAAATAAGCTTTCAAATGATGTCAAATTTGACCCCCATTGCTATTTAAAAAAAATCAAGTTGGCTGTGTATCTAGTAAAGTAACGATGCAAAGCAGGTGAAAAAATTAGGTACAATAGATATTAATTTATAAAATGCACACCCCAAATTTCAATTTAATCCAGTTAATAGTTTTGAAGATATTAAGCCGGTTCCAAACTTAATGAAGACTCTGTATATAGGACGTGCAAAATAGTATATTATATACCCAGGGACTAAAGTGCATCTTTTAATCCCGAATGTGAGTTTATTTTCCGAGCGTCAGCGAGGAAAATAAACACATGAGGGATTAAAAGGCACTTTAGTCCAGTGGTATATACGCTATTTTTTCGCAAAAATTCACGGAATTTCCGAGAATTTCGTTACATGTCATTCGGACAATTGGACACTGCAAACGCCAAGATCACATAGTTTCAGGATAATAACTCCTGAATCTTTACTTGAAGTTTACTTGTTGTTGTTGTCATGGAAACACTTTACTCCCTCAGGGAGTAAAAGTACTACTTTACTCCCTCTTTTCTGAATAACTGAAACTGAACTAAAGCAGAGCCTTATATTTATAGGACGTGCAAAAAATATGTTTCATAATCAAATTATAACCACGACTGCATTAGCTGATGGTGTCAAAAGAAATATTGGGGTGTTATTAATTATAACTAGCCAGTAAGCCAGTTTAGTTTATTTTACTCATTTAATGCATTTCTTATAATTTATTCAATAACATTTATTTCGGGCACATTTGAGTTCCTAAATATGAACTGAGCTCTGTGTTATTTAGAGTTAAGTCACGCATGTCAAATTTTCCTAGTGGCATTTTATATTTTGAAACTATTTATTAGAATGTTGGTAATCATGAAAATTGGTTTAACAAATTAAACTCTCAATATGACCATTACATAAATCTGAAATTAGAAACAGTTAATACTTTATTAAAAGCTGTCTTAAATTATTAGATATAAATTTGATATAACTACGTAGTTTTAAAAATAACAGTAAATAAATGATAATGTGTATATTAAAAACTTTTACATGCATAAAAATAAACATGACAGCATAACCTAAAATTTATAACTGACAGCTGCTGGATATTGTCACCAAAATAAAAAGAGACAAAAAAGTATCTCTGGTTCAGACAGCTTAGTTTTGGCCTAGAAAGAGATAGATTTTGACATCCGTGTCCTAACTCTTAAATAACACAGTTAAAGTTTTAATTTAGGATCTCTGGGGCACATAACGCCACAATAGATTATCTCACAATTATTGTTAGTTTCTGGTTTATGTACCTATACAATAAGGCACACAGTTCATACAGAACTGTAATATCGGGAGGCGTTTATAAAATAAAATAATATTATTTTATAATTAATTAATATAAAAGTAACTTACATATTAATGTTAACCTACATTGAAATTTTAAAAGTTTCAAGTTTCATAAACATTGAATATACATAATTGAAGTCAGTCATGTATACATGCAATTACGAAAATGAAATTAATAATGCAAACCGATATGTATTGTGATATCCTGCAATCTAAAATAGTTTGTCAATGAAGTCTATGTAGCTGGGTCAATATTATACTTGTATAGAAAGACAATGACTATTCAGCTCAACACTCATATACAAAAGCTATTGTGCCGTACATTCACACAATAGCTGAAAAGCTATATAGGATATGGAGTATTACCGCAGGTAATATATTGATTATGAAATCATTATTACTACTTTAGTTAGTTAAGAATTAGATTCATTTTCTTTTCGTAAGCTTACGAAAACATCATTAATGACTTAGGTACAAATAATGCTCTAAAAAAGTTCTCACAATCCAATAACTTTTTACTTGATGGTTTTTTAATGATAGTCTTTTATCCTTTGACCTTTGTGTCGACTTGCAATAGAGACAAACGAAAGACAGAAGCTGCTGCAGGCAAATGTAATAATCTCTGACTTTTTCCTTTGTGGTGATTTAATCAAGAGAACTAACTACTTACTAATGGTCCCTTATTGGAACTAAGTTTGGGGTTTTTTATTGAATTGTAGAAATTTGTCAGAAAATATGAGCCTCTTTTTGTATAGCAATTTATTTTTTGTACGTCGCGTCGTAAGTAATATTGGATTTTTATTGTAATATACGTACTTTTATAAAATATGAATAAAGCTAAATTAAATTTTTACAAAAGGTTTTGTCATTACAGTGAGAATTATAAATCTTCAACTGTGTAGTTAGAGCTTCAACTTTTCAATATTATTAACTTTTACTGTCTTACTGCAGTTAGACAATACATAGACAATATAAATTAATAAGACAACAGAAATTAATTTCGTTCATCTTATGGGTTAGATTAGGTTAGAGTTGATTAGGTTAGTTAAGATGAATTATGATGAACGTTGAGGATAATGCGAGAAACTATGAAAGAGAAACTGCTAGAAGCAAACGGAAGAAGAGCAAGCATAAATATTATAAATACAGTACCAGAGGAAGGATAATGAAGTGGATAGTTATAGTTAGGAGGTTACAGAATTGGCCAAAGGATGAGAAGACTAAAGAAAAATGTCTCAACCAAAAGAATTCTGTGACAGATAGAGCAACATCAGAAGATCACACCAAGATTATACATTCAAAAGAAAACATTGAAACAACCAAAGAAAATCAAACATTGCAAACAAACCTAAAAAGGACATAAAACTGCTAAAAAAACTGAAGGCTATCTATTTTAACAGGCAGTCAAGGAAAATTTAAAAAAGTTGTCAAGGGATATTACAATACAAAAGTGGAAAGAAAATAATCAGTTAACAGCCTGAAAGCTATCAAACTACTGACCAAAAAAGCATATATCCCAATAAATGCTATGATTGCACATGCCGCAAGTAGTTTCGTGCAAGAAAGGAAAGAAAAAATCTGTTACAAATGCGGTCAACCGGCACACACTTTAACAAACTGCGCAAACAAAACAAGATGTTATAGATGCGCACGAGATGACATGTTTTAACTATAAAATAAAAGTAGAAAAACTAAGGAAACGAAGGGCAAAAACGCAGCCAAACACTTTATATAAAGGTGCTGCAAAACTAACATAGGAAGAGGAAGGCCAGGTATATAACTACTACCTAACACTGCAATTGAAAACGGGATGGATTTACGTATAATATCAGAACCTAATAAAAACATAACAACAAATTGACCGTGATTGGTAGACAGAAACCAAAAAGCAGCAATTAGTGTGTACAACAGCGATCTAAGCCAAAAACGAGTTGTATGTGCTGTATATGCTATTGTTCGCCCAACAAAACATTAAAAGAATTTGAGAAGTGCCTGCACGAACTAGGTAAGGGTATATAAAACAAACAAGTAACCTGGTGGGAAATTTTAATGCCAGAGCACGCTTATGCGGGTAGCACAGGTCAACGAAAAAAGAAGGATGCTAATAGCGTGGATGGCTGGGAGGGAGTTGACAATCATAAATGTTGACAATACGCCAATTTTCGTTGGGCCTATCAGAATCTTATCTCGACCTAACAATATGTTCAGAAAACATCATAGACAAAATACGAAACTGGGATGTTGCAGATAAGAAAATTCCAAGTCTACACTAAAACATATATTTCGGCACCTAAGTAACAAAGAAAAAAACAAGGGATAGAAAATTAATACTACACTTACATATATCAAAATTTAGAGAAAAACTAGCAAAAATAGACAAAATACTAGAAGCAATTAAAAAGGTAATGAACAAAACCTTTCCTAAAATAATAAATAATAACTCAAACGGAAGATATACTGGTGGACTGAAGCTATTGCTGATGAGGTCGAACAAGATGCATTAGGCATACAAAATAACTAGTCACAAAAAATTAAACCTACTACCAAAAGTGCAACTGTCCTCCAACGGCCAGATAACTAGTTCGGAAAACATCCAGGCGAACGAGAGAGATGCAGGTGCGATTAGACAACTAATAAAGGTCTCCACTCAGTAGACCTTAAAGGTTAATAAGGCCCGGGGATCAATTCAAATCCCACCGGTTATAACAAAAGAAGTATTCAAAACTACTCTGGAGGTATTGCCACAAGTAACGTATAATGAATTTAGAAAAGGAGAATACCAGAAGGTATTAAAAAAACTAAAGAAAGCATAAGAAATTTAAACCTATATGCCTAATAAACGTTATGGGAAAGATTTATGAACAATTGCTAGCAGAAAAAATAAAATGATAGAGAAGCTACCTTCAAACCAACGTAGATTTAGGAAATGAAAGTCGACCATCCAAGTTATGGAGATAGTCAGAAAAGTAGTAGAGAATGTTAAAAGGAAGGCAACTATGTCATAGTTATAATTACAGTAGATATTAAAAATGCTTTCAACACGGTACTGTAATGATCTTCATTCATACAATAACCACAATCAGTCACTACATATTGCTGTGATTTTCAGCGCTCATAATTGAGTATGTCATTTGGGTTGCCTATAAATTTAGGGGTTTGAACTTAACTGTATCAAATCTGAATTGAACAAATTAATTTGTTACTTAATAGGTAAAGGATACACTTTACATCACTTGATAATAATAAGAAGTAGATCTTAAAAGGATTTTTTACTTATATTGAAAAATTATTTTGACAAGTTACGATTTGCATATCGTTAAGTCGTTGAACTTGGTTTTTCATAATTGAAGTCATTGTAAGGTGTAGTTTCACCTGGAAATTATAAAAGGCATATATGGAAAGGTGTATGCAAGCAATCACCACAATACTCACAGTTTTGTTGTTAAATTTCAAGCAAATCCCATGCTGGTTTAACGATTCATCTAAATCCACGATAAATGTATAATTTTCATTAATCTATGCATTTGCAGCCAAAATGTTTTGCTACAACATTCTTAATTAGGTTCTAGAGCACCCTTAGCAATAGAATAGAAGTGGGCAGCTCTATATAGAGAAGGTTTAGTATGTTGAAGTTTATAATTTGTATCGTTTTAACCGTATCTGCTAAAATGGTAAAATTCTGTTACTATTTAAAGTTTTGGTGCCAAACTTGTTGTAAATATTGTGAAATAGGTTATGTGGTTTTAGTTAATAATTAAAAAAGGAAGTAATAAGGTGTGAAAATGTTATTATCGGTAATTTTATAAATACATGTATTGTCAGGAAATTAAAGATGGTTGCCATTGAATCCTGGAGTTAAATTTGGTTTTTGTTAGACATGCAATATACCAAAATGTAGGAAGAATTATCCTCTTTCTGACTATGTAATTTGTTTAAACATTTAATTTAAATTTTCAACCATATTTTGGTTATGTAGTTCTTGTTAGGTTAGATGTACAATTGTTTTTAGTTACTTACCAAATTTTTTTAGTGAAAAAATGACGTTCGTAATTTGTTATCGGAAAAAATATAAAAGCAGATCGAAAATCTGATTACTTGCTTGTTGATTTGCATATAAAGCAGAAGCCATGTTGGATCATGTAATAATTTGTTAAAATTTTGAGGTTATGTGTGACAGATTTTACGTCAATGAAATGTCAAAAAAGTGAGGTTATGATAAATGTCATCCAAATTTAATTTTTTTTAAGTGTTTAATAATGAAAATAACATTGAACAATTAAAGTGATTTAAATAAAAAGTAAAGGGAAGTATTAATTTGGTTTTTGGACTAATTATTTAAAAGAAGAAATTTTTTGGAAAACGTATTGTAACTTTATTTTTGTGTGGAAGGAAATTAAAACTGGATGTAATAAGAATTTTTGGGAAATAGACGATTTATTTATGTACTCACGTATTGGAGGTAAATTGTTCAATATTTAATAGTTGTAATAAATTACAAAAGAAGATCCACAAGAACAATTATATGGAAATGCGTGTTCAACAACGCAACAAGTAAGCAGGTAAATTTACTGACTATTACAGAGAACTGCCAAATAATAATAGTGTGTGCAAAAATCCAAGAATGGCGCAAAATTTTTGAATTTAAAAATTTATCTTCAAAATTTAACTTTATTTTTATTTCGTTTCTTTTTTTTATTATAATTTAAGATTGTGGAATTGATCAAATATAAATTGAGCAAGACAAAGAACATTAAGACTGTCTCTTAATTATTATTTTGTTAAATCAAATTGGCACCAATAATTAATTGAATCCATTTTAGATAATAAGGATTTTTTTAGTTTTCGTTTCTGTTTTCATTCTTTTCATGTGTTTATTAATAAAATATCTTAGATGTTAAAAAGCTGATTCATTTGTGTATTTTTCTTGTTTTGTGTCCATTAACAGAAGTTCACAAGTAAAAGTTGAACAATATTTTATTATTTTGTCAAAGAGCCTGAAATTTTCTCATGCAATTTTTCTTGAGCTTGTCTTTGGATTTTAAAATCAGCCGGAGCAAATTTTCTTTTCATCACAGAGGTAAGTGGTGTTTGTTTTTGTACAACTTTTCAATTTGCCTTACCACACTAAACATAAGTGATAGTGGTCTTTAAATTTAAATAAATTGATGATCAAGTATTGTAAAGTGTATAATAGGACTGCGCTTATCACCATAAATTTTATTGTCGCACGAATGCGATGCATATTAAACATTAATATATCATAGCAATATGTACATATTCCATCAAGAAGGCATTGAATGCTAGGGATATTGCCATGACAACCAGAATAAATAACAAGTAATAAAATAAATATCTCATCAATCTACACGTATTTTATTTACTCCAGATAAATATATAACTTCTAAATAATATAACTACTGGTAAACCACCACAGATCGTTATAACTGGTGACCCCGACGTAATTTGAACACGCAATCTTTTGATCTGGAGTCACCACAGATCGTTATAGTACCATGGAAAGAAATACAAATCAGCGCAAAGATAAGAAAACAGGAAACTTCTAATAAGAGAAAAGGAAGAAAGACAAATAGCTTGTGAGGTACCACAAGGCTCTGTATTTGGGCCACTATTACGAAATATGTACTACAATGTCATGCTCCAAATTGCTATGATACCAACGACAAAGACAATTATGCTTGGTCGATGATACAGCACTAGTTATAAAGGCGAAAACAAAAGAAAATATTATGGTTCTCTAAAATAGAGCAATCGAACAAATCAAAAATAAAATAGAGAAAATCTCTGAAGAGAAAGCAGAAGCGGTGGGAATGTTAAAAACACAGCAAAAAAAGGTTAACACTAAAAATACCTGTATTGAGACGAGCCAGGTTATAGACTCGATAACACCAATAAAACTACAGGTAGAACAAAAAAGGACCCTCATTCCAAAAGGATAAATAAACTAATATACTACTATGCACCTGAATGTTAACTCCTTCCTGAAGAAATTCAATAAATGAGAGTCAGTACAGACACTGCAATACAGAAAATACTATAAGAGTGATAATATAAAAATATTTTAAAAACGAAAGAAATAGATAAAAGAAGGCAACGGCAAGGACTGTGAAAAAGGAAAAGAAATGTACTAAACACAAAGAAGAATCCAGGGAAAGAGTTTCTGATCTTATTAAATAATGCGATGCAGTTTCAGGAACAATTGAATCGGAAGAAGTAGGGATTTTATTTGGTAAGTTCTTCTCACGAGAGAAGGGAATTCAATACTCTTTGGAGTATGGGCTCCTATTAAGAGTCTGTAAAGATTTCCTCGCCGACTCGGGAAAAGTAAGGTCGTGTTGGCTGATGTTAGGTTGGGGCTGGGTTAGGTTAGGTTAGATTGGGTTAGGAGAGATTGAATTGGATTAGGTTTGATAGGGTTATTCTGCATATAACTATACCAGTTGAATGAAATAATAGAAAGTCGTATAGTTATTCACGCAATCTGAAGCATGCGGTGTAAACGAAAGCGGATCAATGGGACTGGACAAACATGCAGTTTACGCTTTTCCGATGAGATAGGTACTTGAATGGAGAGCGGTATATGCATTCCTTACATAAAATTTATTTTATCTATCTGGAATACTTAAAAGGATTGATAAACTGTGATAATGGCCAGGGATTATGTGTGAATAACTTTCTATTATTTCGGACAACTAGTATTTTTAACCAAACGTTGCAAAATTATTAAATATCAGTGTATATAATAATATCAAGCTAACTTTTGATAATAAATGTTTAAAAAATGATTAGACAAAAATGGAAAACTTGGTGTAAGAATCCATTTCCGAAGACATTTCCTGATAAAAGTAAAAACTTAGCTAGACAGTGTCAATGCCGGGACTGAAATTTATTAGGTTAGATAAGGACGGAACGCTCTTTCATCGCTACTAATCATTTATTTCAGAAGTCAAGCTCAACTGGTTAGAACTATCCGTTGAAGTTTTTTTTGCTTCTAAAGAGTTTACTTTTGAAAAAGTTGCTTTCATTTTTTTCTTATTAAAAGCTACTAAAAAGTTGTAATGGACACCCAATTGAAATTCAGCTAAAATTAACGGTCAGCCTGGCAAGGTTTTTTTTTGTAGGATATTCATTAATAACAAAATTCTGACTGAGAAATTTTCAATTAGGACTAGGTGGTGTTTATTTAATATATGCATAAAAATACTTTTTAAACATCTCATAAAAGAATTTTTCAGCAATATTTAGATAAATATGATAAATAATTCAGTGTCGTCTTTTTCAGGCAAGGAAAACATCTTTCCTTAGGTAAATCTTATAAGGAAGTATTCAGCAGAACTCTATTTAACTTTGCGAAAACGTCTTTGTAGAGAAAAGTTTTTCGAAAATTGCATTTAATCAGCGTCGCACTGGCGTTTGTGAATTCTGCCTAAATTCCTATTTAAATTATTGATCCCTTTGAAGAAGGTGATTAATTACACGTAGCAGGAAAAGAAATAAAAGTTTAGCTAGCTTTATCTTTCAGCTTAAGAAGTCTTCTCGTTTGATCGGTATTTTCATTAAAAAACAATAAATAAGTTGTAAATTAACGGAGTAATAGATGATTCGGTAAAGAACGTTTCAAATTTCCTTCAAATCCAAATCCCCCCCCCCCCCAGAATACACAGATATGGTTTAAGCCTTAGAAAAACCTAAAAATTACTTTTGTTTATATCTAGGTCAGCCTTAAATTTGGAAATGTGATCTCCAAAACAGGATGATGGTTATTATTCAACCCCAATAATAACTAAGATACATTTATGGTAAATTCTTCTATTTACTCTTTTCTTTAAATATGCATCAATTAAATATTTATGTACATTTATTTTACAGTTTCAATTGTTTACTAAAACTTTTACAATTCATTTTTTTTGTTTTCTCCTTCCTTTGGGGACGTTTATTATCCTACTATTTTTATTATATGTAACTATCTTTACTATTTAATCAATCGTCTTGAAAAATAGTTAAATATATTTTTACCTACATAAGGTGTTCATTATTTCGACAAGAGATTAAATCTCCATGCCCACCAAAAAATTCCCTATAACCTTAACCTTATACAGATTAATCAGTTGTGTTCTCCGTATTATGAAACAAAATGTACATATCAAAGGAAGTATCTTGTTCCTGCTACCAATGGTGAGATTAATTAGATTAATAGTTATCACCAATTTAACACAAAATAGCAGTCCAGGGCAGTGATTTCTATTCATTAGTACGTGGAAGTCCGACGTTCCATGTGCATTACACAAGTGCTCCGTAAAGCCAAAAACACAGGGCAATGTCTGCGTTCAACGGAATTCTCAAAATAGGTAACGAAATAAATATATTAACACAGGCGGGTGCTCAAGGATGATTGAGAGTCTAGAATGCTGAGGACACATACCGTATGTCTAATTTGGAAATTGAATATACGGATTAACCTTTGCTTCTAAACAACCATTTGTAAAATCTCTCCAAGTAAATAAATCAAAATTATAAAATTGTTATAAAATTATTTCTGTTTATTAATTCATTTAAACAGTAAAAGAATCCCGAAAAAGGCAAAAACATTACATTTAGTTCTTTTTACAACCTACTTTTAAAATAAGTTGTGTGCACTTGAGTGCCGACATGGTTTTATAACTCAGTTAGGGCCTTAGTTGAGTGATAATAGTCTCAAGTTTCAGGCGCTCCAGGTTCGATTCCAAGTTGCATCTATTTTCCTTTTCTAATTTCTTTTACAAAACACAAAATTAAAAAATAAATTCCACAAAATTTTAATAAATACCATTTTAAAATTGTAATTCGGATCCTCAATAACATTACACACAACTAACATACAGGTAAACAAAAATGTACTTAAGTAGACGACAATTTATTTAATTAATTGCTTTTCTTTTTTTATACTTTTCACATAATTTTGTATTTGTTGTTTTACTATTTTGTTTTTGTGTTTATTAAACTTATCCGAAAAATAAACGGGCTGAAGAGAAAAATTACTATTTTAAATTTTATATTTTGTAAAAGAAAAATAAAAAAAACATTATCTACCAGCTAGAATCGAAGCTGCGGCGGCAGCGACTTAGGGTTATTAATCACCCCACTCTGGCTAACTGAGCTATGAAATCATAAATCATCCTAAGATTAGGTTAAACTAACTTAAAATAATGTTTCTTAAAAAAAACTGAATTTTTCTTCGCTATTTTCAGGATACGAACTTCTTAACTAGAATTTCTTTATTCTATTAATTTTCTGTATCTGTTTCGCTACACTAGTTACAAGTACACTTGTGTCAAAGTCGTTAGTACTTCCTCAAACAGTTTAACCGGAAAAGGCGTTTTCAGGATTTTCAAAAAGTTGTATATATATTTAAATTTTTTATTTAATAATACAACTTATTAATACTTAAACAAATAAATTGGCTAATTACAAGGGCAAGGTGAAAAGTTCTCGGCCTGACAAAGAAACACTGCGACTTTCGGTTAAAAAATGATTTTATTTTTCTACATAATCTCCCTTGACTTCAATACACTTGATGCAGCGCCTCTCCAACATCAGTATTCCTTCCCGGAAGTGAGAGTCTGGAAGGTTGTGAAAATATTCATCTACGGCCCTCTCAAATTCTTTATTGGATGCGAAGCGCTTCCCAGAAACAAATTTCTTTAAGTTTGGGAACAGATGGAAGTCTGAGGGTGCCAAATCAGGAGAATAGGGGGGATGGCCGAGCAAATCATACCCCAAATCCCGCAGTTTTTCCATCGCCATGTGTGCAGGTGCGTTGTCCTGGTGAAAGATCTTCTTCAAGCCAGGCCTCTTCTCGCGAATTTTGGCATCCAGCTGGTCAAGAAGGTTGGAGTAATAACGCCTGTAATTGTTCTGCCTTTTGAAAGATAATCAAGTAACAAGACTCCTTTCGCATCCCAAAACACGCTGGTCATGACCTTTCCGGCAGATGTGATCGACTTCGCTTTCTTTGGCGCTGAACCACAGGCTTCCACCCACTGCTTGGACTGCTATTTCGTTTCTGGCGTGTAGTGGTGGACCCATGTCTCATCCATGGTGACAAATCGCCGCACAAAATCGGTCGGATTCCTGTTGAATCGGTCCAAAGATTGCTGGGAACATCGTTTACGCATTTGCTTTTGATCGGCATTCAGCAAATGCGGCACCCATCTTGCACAGAGCTTTCGCATCCCTAATTCTTCGTGCAAGATGTTTCGCACCCTTTCTTCCGATATCCCCACAGCCTCAGCTATCTCACTCACCTTCACTCGCGGTGTGGTTGCCGATTTTGGCCGTCCTTCACGTTGGTCATCTTCGAGAGATATGCGACCACGTTTAAATTCAGCTGCCCATTTTTTAACAGTTGATTTGGAAGGAGCAGAGTCTCCGTAACCTTTGGTCAACTTCGGATGAATTTCCTTAGGGGTTAATCCATCCAAAACGAAGAATTTTATAACCGCACGATATTCAAATTTATTCATTTTAACAAAAAACACGCAAGATGTCTACTGAAAAAATTCGTGTAAACAAACTACTTGAACGAACAAGTTGAAACTAGTCATACGAACTAATGACACATGCACCCAAGCAGGAAACATAATTGTTTGCCGATTGCAGTACCATCTCTGTGTCAGGCCGAGAACTTTTCACCTTGCCCTTGTATTTTAAATTTAAACAACTGTAATGATATAGGTACAAAGTATGTAGTTTCATACAGCTTTTTTGATAAGATTTGGTTTGTGTTATGTTCTTTCCTATACTGAATGCTGCACTAATTTCAAGCAATCGGTTAAAGTTATTAGAATTGAAGATAAGAACTGTAGGCAACAGAACCATGAAAACAATAACTTAAAAACCAACATTTTAAAGTAAAACCTTAAGTAATCAAAATTATTATAAAATATTGTAGAAGTTTGCTAAGAATGTATTTATATACAAGTATGGGTTGTCATTTATCTACAATAAGATTAATTTAAATTAATAGCCAATTACCTTGAGAGTTGATTTAACGACACATAACCGAATAAATATGCATATGCAAAGTCAAATTTCATAAGATATGTTTTTTAGATAAGTAATAATTAAGTTAAGTTACGCAAATAAAAAATTTAGTGCTAAAGTATGGAACCCTAGAAAACTAAGTAATGCTAGAAAATCATAAATAACATGGCTGAAGAAATTTAAAAAAAAAATTACGAAATGAGTTACTTTGATAAGCACCTGTGCAGACAAAAATAAGAATAAACTATTTACTTCAATGTGTGAATTCAAATATTATTTTTTATTTATGTAACATTAAGTGGAAACCGATTTTTGGTAACATTTGACGCGCTAATGGGTATGTTAAGTAAGATACCTAATTTTTTTATACGGTACTATATTCTTAACAAGACCAATCACTATTACCTATGTATGTGTTACGCACGAAGATATCAAAGGTAAGACGTTATTATTTTTGGCAGCCAAATCGACTGGTTCGTCAAGTGTGGTTTGAAGTGGTTCGAAGACTCCCAATCTCAGCACATAAAGCTATTTTTGCTCCTAATAACATAATCTACTATTTCTATGTAGAGGCATTTTAAAGCTTACAATTTCAGCTTAATTCAAGAAAATGCAAAAATCGACCATCTGAAGCACTAAATATCTCCAAAGGAAGTGCTCAGTATATTCGATGGGTTTGATAAGCTTGTATACAGCGTGTCCCAATCTGAAGGCATAACGGATGTTGGGAGAATTGTTTACCTTTATACTGCAACAAAAGCGTGCATTCAAACCGTTATAAAATGGACCTGAAGTGTCAGTATTAAAAGACAAAGCAGGTTATCTGAAAACCGAACAATGAAAATCTAAGAATTTTTAGAGCCCGCTAGAAAAACCCTTGTTTACGCTGTCTCCATAGTAATAACAGTTGTAGGGGGAGATCCCGGCGATTCCCCGTACTATTTATTTATATAACTAATTATATATAGCTCAGGCTGAAATAAAAGAATTAAACAACATAATAGAGCATGGGGTGGGTAAAACAAACTCAATTCACGCTTAACACTGTTTTATATTGCAAGGAAAAATAAAATTCAGATATTTATAATTAAATACAGTAATACTCATAAACATAAAAACCCAATAGGATATAAGTGAGATTAAACCCCAAATAATATAACCCTGATACAAAATAAAATAGATAGTTAAATATTTCGGAGTCGGTAAGTAACTTCGATAACGTAATCATACATATACCTTAAATGAAAACAAAAATGACTTCAGAGGGAGAAAAATCTAGATTTCGGCTTCTTTTGTTTCTATATACCCAATCGGTGATCTAATACAAATAGTATTCTTGCTGTACCCCTAACAATTGTATAAAATGAATAACGTGATAATAGTAAACCATAAACAGTTGAAAATATACGTAAAATTGAATTAATGACCTCAAAAGATAAAGAAAATAATAATATTTAATCGATAATACTACAAATAACAATTTATAAATCTAGTAATAAACCTCAAATAATTAATTGGTTCATTAATTAACTCTTTAAGGGCACACTCAATTAAGGCCTTAATGCATAATTTACTATTAAAACTATGTATAATTGGTTATTCTATGATTTACCTTTAATCTCAAGTTATAAAACTTTGAGTCTTAATGAACAATTTGTTTTTAAATATTGTCATTGCAGATTGGGTACTCGATATATTCCTGCATGTCCGTAACCTCCACTGCAATTCACCGACAGAGTACAGCGATAATAAGAGTGCAACCAGAAAAGACACACACAGTTTTTCATTGATAAAGAGCTTCGTTTCCTTTTTTTTTTTGCTTTTTAAGGAATTTTACAATCTGTGCAGCAGAACTTTACAATTTACATGTAAAAATACTTATTTATTTTTATTTATTTTTAGGGTACATGTTTATTCCATGTAACATGAAACAATTTTAAAAAGTACATATATAGAAGTTTATTAAATGTTGTACTATTTATTATCCATAATTAATAGTAAAGCTTTACTCATTGCCGCTTTTGTACTTTTTTAGTTTATTAATAATTCATGAATTATGTTAATAATATAAGATGATTTTAAATAATCATTTAAATGTAAAAATAATTGTGTTTGAAAGTACAGATTATTTTTGTAGTCTAATTGATTAATCAAATAACTTTACATAAGTAGCTATAATAAAATAAGTTTCATACAAAAAGCATCAAGTGGTCAAAAGCTTATAAAATATGAAGTCTGCTGCTATTGTACCAAGAATTAAGTTAATTTAATAACAATTTTAATACTTCTAGTGATATATCTTTTAAAAGTTTACACATATGAAAACTATAATAATTTCATATGTGATCTTGAAGTTTTACAGTAAGAAATTTGAGAGCGACACATGAATCTATTACATAAATTTATTTCTATCCGCAATACTTAAAGGCCGAACTGTGGTAATGACCCGGGTCTATGTACACGATTCATTCTGTTATTATTTTAGTTAATTAGATTTTTTTACATCTTTTATATCGGATTATATCTATAACAGACATTCTACTACTTCTTTTATAAGGCATTATATTGATTAACTTGAGTAAGTAGTTTAGTTAGTCTGTAGTTAAATACATTAACGTTTGATTACTTTTTTTAATGTGTACAGTTCGAACCTATTGCAATTATTTAAATGAAACGGTTAGGAAGGTTACATTAATAATAAATTACGCTCCCTTTTAAATGGATGTCTTAAATATTAAGTCTACATTAATTTGTCCTAAATAAACTTTGGATCTTATCCACGAACAAAGCTGTTCAAAGTGTGAAGTATTTCGTATCTCCCCACACTTATTAACTATTTTATATTAGACCAACCAAGTGTTAAGATTAATATTAGTTGGTGCACCAAACTGTTAAGCATATTTTAAGCAAGTACACTGTACAGGCAATAGAACCCTGCTGTAGCTATAGCATGTTGGAACGCTACATGAACGTGACTAGGATAAACCGTGCATTTACTTCCCTATGCAAATGCATTCTCCTAGGAACCCTATGCAGTAAACATTCCACTCACCCCTTAACATTTCTCCTCAAACAATTGTTAAACAAAAAACTTACCGGAATTATTTCTTTGTTGAAAACAAAAAGTTAAAGAAACCATGATAGTAATCTACTATTAACGAATGTAGAATTTATGCACGGACTTTTTACGGAACTAATTTTATTGTCGGAAAGTAATTTTATTTGCAATTACTCAAATTAAAATCGTAAATATAAACCGTAACCCGTTACAAATTTCACTGAACGTAACGAAGGCTAAAACATCTACTAAATTACCAGATACCACCAAGGGTGCTTTAATGGCTTATTCGTATTGACTGTCAAATAAATATATCGACATTGTTACAGCACACATATCCTTGATAAAAGCTAGTCTTTATTGATATTGAATTAAGGAACCACAGTATTGTAGAGAGGAAATAAATTATATTACTGATTTATTACAAAATTACGATGTAATATAGTGAAGTTCTGTGAGAGGTTATAAACTCAGATGGTTAACAGTTTAGAGAGGGTGAATTATATTATAATTTACCAGATATTTACCATAAATTCTTGGCGTATGTTGCGCCTATGAAATAACAAACATGCACTAAAAAATATAGTTTTTTTTTTACTTTTAAATTGCAGACTAGCTTGAGAATTCTACACGAAATGTTTACATGAAGTACTTAGTTATACTAAAACGTGTTAGAGGTAGACTTGCTTAAATTTGGTACATGAGCTACGCGTGTTCATTCAAACTTATTAAAGTATATATCAGTTATGAATTTTTTAAATAACAAATGTCAAATGTTCATACAATAAATCTTAATTACCAGGTAAATATAATTAAAAATATTAATACTTATGTACATACTTTTTAATTTTATATTATCGCGGCTCTCTTACGTAAACAAACAAGTAATTTACACTTTAACAGATATGTAAAATAATATTATTTTTAAGTAAATTAGGTATATTGTCATATTCTTAACGCTTTATAAAATTACATTACAATATAAGCCATTATTATTACATCGTCGAAAATCTATGCTGTTGTCTATTTTGCTTCATACTTCATATATTAAAGAAGCAACGAGAAATAGATTCCCAAGAGTTAATATATTTATCATCTAATGCAATGCAATCAGCTGTCTGATTATATTCAAGCAATATCAGCTTTTATCCTGATCCTAATTCATCCAAAAATCACCTAATTCAAGTAAGAGATTGTTCTTGCCACAGTTGATTTTCAGTCTTCAGTAATAGTAAAAAGTGGCCGGGCTCGGAACCCGTGCCGTTAATTCAGAATTTGTGGTTAGTGCAAATTATTGCCAGATACAGTTTTCCGGATTCCAGTGTTTTACAGTTGCGGGAAATGATTTTCCTATCGAAAAGTATCGTCTAATCTCGTACAGTTTACCGATAAAGTTATTTCTCGTACCGCATATTGATAATAACAATTAATAAGTACAGATTTTGTTTTAAGTGATCGAATCTTCGATTAATAATGAAATTCCGGTAGAAGTGAAGATTAATCTACGAACAATTATCGAAATTAAGTTAAAACCTTTATTAAAATTCTAGTGTTTTATAAATTCAGTCCAGATTCAAATAATAAATGGTTATATTAGTCACCTTAATGAACATTTCATTTTTAATACAGTACTGTGGATTTTAAAATTTATCGAAGCTCAAGATAGTAGGATTGCAGAACACTTTCAAATTCATTCCAGTTTCTATCGTCCAGCAGTATTTGTGTTTTTTTTGTGTGTGTGCAAAAGTCATTATTGCGTAATTTTGTACCGATTTTGTTTGTGAATTACCAAATTAAAACAGGGTATCGTAAAAATATGAATTCCTTTTTTTGTTGAACTTTGTAAAGATTATGTGTTTTTTATTCATATGTTGATTGAATATCGTCGGTCTAATTCTAATACCTCGTAACCCACTTTTTTGCGATTTTGGGGTTTTGAGCTATTCCCATGCTAAAAAGTGCGATGAGTCGATTAGTATACTTCTCGTAAACCACAGGGCTTTCAGTTTTATTCCATAGCGATTTAAAAAATACCTCGTATCCCAACCTGGTACAGTTTTTGGGATATGGGTAACTCACTCTTTAATAATGTATGCATGCTTAATCGCGCGATAAATTAATACATTTGTTTGTTTAAATTTAATTAACAAATTTCAGGAATTCAAACCATTTAAAAAAGTTTTGTTTTACATTTAGTGACATTTTCTTGTTCTCCTGAAAAATTGAGATTTCGGGGTTACGAGGTATTAGAATTAGACCGACGATATTGTTTTTATCGTATATAAATGTTTTTTCAGTTAAGAGCTCTTAGGGGTATTGAAAATTATTTCTATGAATTTTTGACAAGCTGTTATACTTTTTTATATAATTCTTTTTGGTTAATGAATAAACATATTTTAAATTTAACAAATACGAATAATATTGACCGATATAATTATAAGTCTTTATATTTCACTTTTTTTCAGCCTAACTTTGATACTATTAAATATAATTAACTATTTGAACAAAATTTATTGGATCTGATTTCATTTTCTGATTAATGATCTCAGCTCTCTTTTTTAATCATCCTTATCAAATTTCATAATCAGATGGCGCCCAGTTAATGTATTTTATTGTGTTTTGAAACCTTTATCTATCCTTTTAATAATTAGACAACTGTAGAACCATTACCTACGACCTGATATTAAATTTGTAATAAGAATAAGATCTCAAGCCGGCAATTTTGAGCATTATGGTAACGGAAGGATAAAATTTTGATATTTTTAAAGTTTTATTTAGAGTAAGAAAAAAGCGAATCTTTCACTGTCGCCCAAACGTGGGGCATTTTTTGTTCCGGTTAAAATGTAATCTTTCAGGGAAGGAATAAATTTTAAACGGATTCTTCACTTGAATTTCACAGACTCAATTTCATGATGGACGATTCTATGTCGTTGGTTGATAGTCTTACATTTACATATTTTGAAGCCATTTGAAGGCCTGTTTTCACCTGAAAATTATTAAAGGCATAGGTAAGAAGGTAGACACAAGTAATTATTACTTTATTTACAGTTTTATTATTGGATTTCAGGAAAATGTTCTATTTCTTTGACGATTTATGATTTTCCATAGTAAATGGATGTTTATTAATGTTATTTAAATTTCTAACTAAAATGCTTTACTGCAATGTTGTTAAGCAAGTTCTGGAGTGCTTTTGACACTAAAAGGTCAAAGTGGGCAACGTTTTTAAGAGAAGGTTTATGCTTTTGAAATTGTAATTGCCAAAATTGTAACGTTTCAGCATGGTCTGCTAGAATGTTAAAATCTAGTTTACATTTATAATTTTTGTGTCAAAATTTATGTAATTTTTGTTTGATAGGATCTTAGCATTAACTTTATGATAATAAAAGGATGTAGAAAGATGTTAAAATGTTGTAACATCAAATTTACGATTGGGTATTTCGCGCCAAAACGTACTTGCGCCGAATCGTTCACGCCGGATCGACCGCGCCGAAACGTCCCATTCTGGTTTGTCCTTGCTTCTTGAAAATGTTAATTGCATTTAATTTACATCATTTATCTACTTGTGCCATTATCACATCATTATAACTAACTTTAATTATATTTCTGGGTTAAGTGGAAGAGCAGTAGTTATACGATGCTAAACTTCACCCTTTTACAGACCCCTTCTCTTCTTAAGTTTATATAATTTATTATATCAGTTATTTTATAAATAAAGTTATTTATTATCATTATTTTTATAATGATTTTACATTAAATAATATTTAGAATGCAAATTCATATAGAAAAATTTATCGACTCTGCTGGGACTCGAACCCAGGACCCTCCACTGTCTAGTGGTATCTCTACCAACTGAGCTACAGAGTACGACTACCAGCATAGCGAGACATTTTCCATATGAATTAGATGTTTAAGCAGACATAGAAAGTAAAAAAAAAAAGATAAACATTTAATTCATATGGAAAATTTCTCGCTATGCTGGTAGTCGTACTCTGTAGCTTAGTTGGTAGAGATACCACCTAGGCAGTGGAGGGTCCTGGGTTCGAGTCCCAGCAGAGTTTTCTATATGAATTTGCATTCTGAATATTATTTAATGTAAAATCATTATTCAACTTAACAAAAATTAATTTCAACTAAAATTATTTTTATATACATAGATATTTCATTAAGATGTTGAAACGGCTCAATTAAATATAATTTCACTTAGGCCATTTGATATGATCTAGATATAAAAAATTAATTCCTTTTTTTGTGTTTAAAAGATTCAGCTTTCAAATATACAATTTTAACATTAGATAAACTCCTAAAGAAAAGCGTGGAGCTAACGAAATACATATTTATATTTACAAAATATTCGAAAAAAGTTTTTCGTTCAACGAATTTAACACCGTGTCTCGTTATTGTGATCTCTTGAAGCATGTAAATATGGTTACTAATCAGATTTTCCCGAATTGATTCGATTTGCGTATTTTAATGCAGAAAGGTTTAGGTTTAATCCAAGAAATTAAATCAACTTCAGATAATTAATAATTCCGAATACGCATGAGTTTATATTAAATCTACGCGATAAATTATAGAGGAATGAGAAAACTAATATGTCAAAAACAACAGCAGTTTTCCAAGTTAAAGAATTAGAATTAGAATTATTAATTAATTTGAAGACTTACACCGACTAAGCTTATTTTACGAGCAGCATAAAAGCTTATCGTGTTTTGTTATTAAACACAAAAAGCTCCATTGGGTTTAATGCAAAAGTCATATGCACAAACATGTCATGATAAATACGTAATAACCCTGACATGGAACTGATGTAATTCACGTTGTTCGGGAAAAAGCGAAAAGGGGGAGAACACCATTCCGGAATACAAAACAAGCGATTGATTTTTAGAAAGGATTAACGCGTTCAGATAATTTGTCATATTTCTTGCTACATTTCTACTCAGCAAAGATACCACTTACTAAGGAATGTAAAGTAATAGCATTTGATCTGAACTATTATTAGATTTAATTAGGTACCTACTACTACAATGCAGTAAACATTTTTGTCTGGTAAAAAGTTACTTTTTATAGTGAATGAGATACTTAGGAGTTGTTAAAATTTCAATCCCAATTCCAAATGACACTGTAATAACTGTAATTTGGAAGCTACGCTAGCAGATTCGGGATATGGAGCTTTGCTCTCAATTAAAAAACTTTTGAAAAATGTATAGGATTTTATATACATGCTTTAGTAATAAAAATGTCATGTAAACAGCAATAGGCGCATCCTGAACATAAACAGGTTTGGAAAAGATAAGAACTGTGATACTCTTGAAAGATAGCTTGCTTGATCTAGAACTTATCAGTAATAAATGCTTTAGATAGAAGTTGGTTATTTAAAAATTAAAATGTTTACATAAATTCTCTACAAAAACTTTAATTGTTAATTTATGCTCCAATGGACCCAGAAGGTGGAGACGAACCATCGGTATCAACATAATCGAATTAACTGTCGAATTTGTCACGGATTAGTCGGAAACAAAGAGTTCGTTTTGGTTAATTGCCATTTTACAGTGATTTTAAAAATGTTAATTTTGGATTTCAAGAAGGCGGGGAATTTGAATTTAGTCAATCAAAACATGTTTTAAAATTATCCGACCAATAGAAATCCCTCTGCTTGCTTACTATATAAAGATACGTACATATAGATTTATAACCATCTGAAAACACACAAGCCATTAACCTAGAAACAGAAATTATGTAAGAGAGGATTACAAGAACGTCGTGAGCAATTAACCATTGACACGAATATTATAGAAAAAATAAATAAAACCTTTTTACAGCCTATATCAACTACTAGAATGCATTTGACAATGTTCCTCACTCTTGGCTGTTTGAAACTTTAAAAAGAAGCAAGATAAATCCACTCATAATATCGTCATTAAAGCACATAATGGGATAACTCAGCTCCGATTGCAATTACCAAATACCAACCAAATAGTTTCTGGCACCGTAAGAATACGCACAGGGATTTTTTAAGGCAATTCGCTGAGTCTTATGGTTCTCTTGAGCCCTGAATCGTCTCTTTCACACACGCTAAAAGCAACTAAAGATGGATATCATCTAAGCTCAGCACACGAAGGTCTGTTCCATCTATTTTAAATGGACGACTCAAACTATTTGCCGAAACCCGAACAGCTCTTGACATATTACTAAAATGAACAACTACATTTAGTAAAAACATAAAAATGTCGTTCGCTCTTGACAAATGTAGAGTTAACGGCATAACATAGAAACATACGCGCCGCAAAACCATAATGAGCAGCAAATCGAAGGAATGGCTATGAGCGAATCATACAAATATCTACGAGTAGACCAAACCACTTACCAGGATTTCACTCATCATGAGCCGAAGTAGGGAGAGGAATTCTAGATTTAACAGTACTACACGAACAGCAACTCCAGAATCTAAGGGATTACTTTACAAAGACGAGTGAATTAAGTACCCTACATAAAGCTGTTCCAAATTCGTATATTTCTCTCAGCCAGTCATATACATACAATTCGTGTGTAACATCAAATGAAATTGTTAAAGAAAAGGTAATTACTAGATAGGAAAATCTCTACACGGAAAATATTCAAACAACTTAAACCAAATTACATGGTATTTTGACCTACAGAATAAGGAATTCGCCCACTCAATGGTTTTAAGCAAGCTTAGGCATGAAATTTAAAGCGACACGTTAGATGGGTTCCCTAACCTCACTTTTAAAATTAGTATTTTGAAAAATTGATCTTTTATGAAGCTAGAAAATGGTTTATTATATGTAACATGCAAACTAGTATACTATAGTCAGAAAAAGCGTATTTGTAAAACTGATATTCCATAGAATTTAGTTAATTTTCCTTAGCCTAACGATGTGAGGAACGATGATCTAAAATGACATTTAAATTAAGTTGAGGCCATAGTTAATGCAAGATTTAACCTAAAACAGACAAGGTGTGTTGTAATGGGGTATGTACAAGTATTTACTACCTCACCTGAGCCTTTTATAAGAAAGAAATATGTTTTCAAGTTAACGAGATTATTGATTTCATTAAATTTCTTCTATTTCAAAATCTTACAGTTCTTGGGTAAATAATTTTGATGGAGGATTGTGAAGTTGTTTCCTTACCACATAATTGAAACTATCTTAAATGTAGGGGGTGCTTTTTACAAATGATATACAAGCATGTGCGGATATGCATCGTTCACTAGAAATATGTAATTGGCTTTAATTTTCATTTTGTCGATATCTAAAATTATGTACATAATGTTTGTTAGCATATAAAGTTTAAATTTGCGAAGATAGGAAGGTACTTTAAGTAAATAAGTTAACAAATAGTTGTGTAAAGAGGAGATTTCATCGACATTCAATAGAGGCTTTGTTGTGAAATGAAAACATAAATGTTATATGTCATTAGATAGGGAATTTAATAATCTATCAGCTTATCTAATTAGCTTTAGGATTAGTTAAAATGTATAAACAATCATTATCATTATGTTATAAATGAAAGCTAAGAGAGTGGTGAGTTGTATGTTGTATCCATCTGTATTATTGCCACCGCCGTATGTATATAACAATATCTATACCATATGTTGGCAAAATATCAGAAAAAGTTGCACATATTTATGCTACGAAAAACCAACAATTACAAAACAGCCTTTAAAACCAACATGAATACTTTCTCATTCTTATTTCATGTAAAGACAGAACACACGATATCATGAAATCGGGCATTTCCGTTTAAATTGTACTTTTTGTAGTTTGGTATATATTGGACAAAGACTTTGAAGTTTTGACAGAACATATAAAGAGCAGCTGCGTTGTTACAGAAATAAAAAATCCCGAAAAATCTAATTACGCAAAACACCTTTTAGAACAGAATCACACAATAACTCTCCAAAATAATATCAAATTCTTACATTTTTGTAATAACAAACGCAAATTAGACATTTTGAAAGCTTTCGAGCTATACAAACACAAACTCAGGGTGCCATTAAATTAAGTTAAATATTAAAAACAATTTTTATAAAACTAAACATACAAGGAGTACCTATGCATACTTTCTATGAATAATGAGTAAAATAATGAGTTTATTATTTCAAAATTATCTTTTGTTATTTTTTACAAAGAACTTTTAATTTTATTATTAATTTCCTTAAAACATTACTGTTCGCCTATGGTTCTCAATGTTTTGCTTACTCAACGATTCTCAAACTGTCATGTCTTCTCTTACGCACAGCAGCCGAATAATGCTGTTGCAAGCGATTGTAGGCATGTAATAATTTAAGTTACTCCCCAGAATCTTCTTAAACCATGTTAATTCATAGCGTGACAACATTATTAAGCTGTTTTTGTTGTTTGGATACTATTAGACGATTAGAACAGTAGACATTATAGTGCAATTGAAAAATAATGACAGAATTTATCCTCTATAGTTGTTTGTTCAAAAAGAAGACATCATCAGATTTAAAAATCCAAAAAGTAATAGCAATAAAAATCAGAAGTTTTTAATTACAAAAAATTTAAGCAAATTTGTAAATATTCTAAGTAAAATAAAAACAGTTAAATGTTACATTAATTATTATTACACCTTTATGTGACTAGAATGGTAATTTTCAGCTTGATATTAATGTAAACTTTCTTTAACATGTAACCTTTACGTTACATAAAGGCCATTTGGTAAGCAACCAGTGGGAAAAACACCAGGAAATGTGAAAAGCCACCACTATATACGATGTGGTAATATTACAGTGACAACTTGCTTTTTGTTGTTTCTAAGGATCTCATTTGTTGCTTTCACTGCAATATTCTCTTTTAATAGAGGCAACAACAGAGCACTTCATTTTAAGTTTTCTTTTGAACCATTCTTCGTTCTAGAAAAATGTTTTCTATTAACTGTTTGATGAAAAGCTGATTTTTTTATTTTTTTAGTTGTCTACAGTAGTTGTTATCTCATTACTAGAGAAGATTTCTATTTTAGAAAATACATTTTGATTGTAGTACTTATATTGATTTAAGCTCGTTTTTCAGTTTTAGTTCAGTCTTGTATAACAACCTTCAGTAATTTTAGAAATGATTTTACAGCAATCTGCAGATTATGTGTTTCCAGCATGTCCCGAACAAGTATATACAAGTTAAATTGTTCTTTTTGTAATTCGATATATATTGGACAAACACTTAACACGTAATTTTACCATAAGATATAAAAAGCATGTGCTTTGTTACAGAAATAAACAACCTAAAAAATCTAATTACACCTTTTAGAACAAAATCACACAATGATTCCCCAAAATAATATCAAATTCCTATATTTTTGTAATAACAAACCCAAATCAGACATTTTAGAAGCTCTCAGGATATACAAACACAAACTCAGGGTACCTTTAACAAATGAACAGATTGAGCTAGGTAATTCTCTGTTACTGGAAGTATTTACTATTTATATCTTTTTATCTAGTTATCTATTTATCTTAGCGACGTATTTTTTATATTTATATCATATTTGAGAATTACACCTTAGCTGTCGCAACAATTATCAGGTCAAACTTGTGAAACTTTTAGAAATCAGTTTTATTTATTTCATGATCATGGAGTTTCACCAAATAAGACTAGAAACAATTAAAAAGGATATAGTTTTCAAAATTGATTATTCTGAAATATTTCAGAAGTTTGTTGCCACCACTTAGCTTTCGTGTAAAGTTAATATTTCTGGAAGATTTCTGTTGTGTGTAGCGCTGCCTTTAATAAAAATTTATGTCCACACCAGCTTGTAAAAACAATTCTACTTTATCTTCATTCTCATAATGAATGTCTGTATAATACAACATTAACAAAAAAAGGAAAAAGCATTTTCAGTGTTTCAGTTCTTTGCGAAACTTTTTTTACCCAACACAAACCGTAAGGAATGTTTACTTTTAAACTTGGACTAAATGCTTCTATAAAATGTAGAATTTCCTTGCAATGAATAATTGTATCAAAGAAATCTACATAATTTATTCTTTATGCTTTTATATTTGAAAAATATAAAAATGCTTTCAAGCAGGTTCTTATGTAAAACCTACCTTTCCGCTTTAAAGCACTTTTAAGTCTAGAATAAAATACACTGTGTTACTTTGGTTAAATGGATTCATCAACTTTAAAAAATCTTCCGGTCGTAAAGGAAATACGGAAATAGGCAACTACAGTTCCAATCTTTTAAAAACTTACAATCTTATCTTTTTATTAAAATTAATAGTTAATTAGTTTTTATTTGATGTTTCACTGCTTCCTTAGAGAAAGAAGATAAGAAATTTCTAATTCAATTCAAGCTTCAATGAACTGCTTCAGTTAAATAACTTTAACATTTTTCAGTGTGAATAATGTATGAATTTCTTTTACACCAGTAAGTACTAGCAGTTTATCGATCAGAGGTCATAGAAAATGACGCTGCACATTTTCAAACGTTCTGACAATACATTTTGAAAGTAAGATAAGTTGCTTGAAAAGTTCTTTTACTACAATTAATTTATCTTTCCAATATTAGCGGTTAACCTCGCGTATCTCACTGTTCCCTTTTCTAAGTTGTGTAAAAAAAACTATGCCATTTATTTTATTATACACAGCATTATATACTTTATGTAGAGATATCTATGGACAATATCCACAAAATGTATACGCCTCGCTTTTGAAACACACTTTACAGATGGGACCTACCTAAAGTACAATACACTACTATATAAGTTTAAAATACAACAAAGAAGAGTTAGGCAGTGCATTGCCATGCAGTTCCAATCAAAGGAAAGATTGCGCACTACAACCAAACACCAAACAAATTTAGAAGGGTTGATTTAATAAGATTTTTAAAAATGTAAATGGTTGATTTAAGCTTTCTGAAACCCAGAATGTAGGACTAAACAAACAATAAATAACAAAAATACAGACGTGTTATAACTACTGTAATGAACAGGGAGAGCCTTCTCGATTGGTGGCGATCCCAAACGTCTAGAGAAGACTACAACATTCGAGACGGCAACACGCAAAACATGAGGTACCAGAACTTTCGAGAGCCGGGTAGAACACTTCACACGAAATAAGAGCTGGGCAACCAGTTAACGAAAAGCGTTTAGTGTGAAATAGTACTAAATAAATGTCTGTGTATTTAATATAAATATAGTAGTTAATAAATAGACTTTAAAAAATTATTTAATTTAGTTTAAGTTCGTTAATACTTTCATAATTTGTGCATTTCGTCATTTAAGATTAAATATTCTCTTCTTATTATAACTTTTAACAACAATGTTAAACAAACAAAGTTAAATTATGTTATTGCCTTAGTACATTTAAATAAGAATTGTACATTCTGAAACCTGCTTTGATTTTCACGATCAAGAAATTTTCTAATTATAACGACTCACAAACTAATTTTCGATCGAGTAATTTTTTGGTACACGTAAAATAATAAAAAATGAATTCCCTTGATTCAGTAAGAATCTTCTGTCTATACGACAATAAATTTTTATTCTATCAATCAAATCTTTATCAAGTTAAATATCACCTAATTTAATTTAATTTTTCTGTAGTTCTTTCCATTTAATCCCGCAACTGTTATTACATGGGTTTCATATTCGTGCCCCTGGGACAATCACACTAATGACCTAAATAAATGTCTAGTTTAATGATAGCAGTTTCCAGTGGGAAAGTGTGTATTATATCAGCACTGAATCTACACCAATAAAAAGTAACCAAATTATATATTAGAAATATTTTACTTTGATCTTTACGTTCAACTTAAACAATTTAAACAGTAGCATATGAAAAATTATTTTTTGAAATAATTACTTAGCTATATAATGATTAAGATTTAGTTTTGCCATCTTGCATGGTTTAAACTGGAATTGAAAATCCTTAAACCTGTTTTGGTTTCCACGATAAAATCTTTTAGTTTAAAAATGTTTTTCCATTTCATACCATCCATTCCTAGATTCTTCATCGATTTGATCTTCGTACTTATTATAACCATAACTTATGGAAACCTCGTAATTTAAATTTTTGTCCGTAAGGTTAGTATTCGATAATCTTATACCGGTAAACTAAAGTCTCTGGTAAAACCAGAAAAAAACATTAGTACATGAACACTTTAGTATTTAGTAAATAAAAGATGATAAAAATAACAATTCAACATAACAATAAGATTGAGTTTATTAAAAGAAAAGTCAGTCTTTCCTTGACTTTCAATTACGTGCAGGTATTACAATGATAAATTCACAACCAAGAAAAAAGATAGACGAGTCTCAAATCTCATTAAAAGTAAATTCAGTAGAACGATATTCAAATAACTTATCCTGAGAAAATTAATTCTATATTACACTGTGGATACTGTTGTAATTCTTCTGATGTTGTGTAAATTCTTCAAATACTCTCAGAAAAAAATTATGGGCAGGCAATTACAATAATAATAATAATACTTAAAGGCATAGTGGTTCTCCAATACTAACAGACATAGCAATCTCAAGATTTCTAGCCTACCATTACATGGAACATCAACCCCATAATATGTGCTATACAGGATGTAACTAATATAACTAGAAACCTTGTAATAGTAATGATTTAGAACATATTTTCCTGTGGTCACTTCCTGATGGTTTTCGAGAAAATCGCATTTTAAATTTTAAGTGCGCCCATTGTACTCACATTACAAACAAGCAAAGAAGAATGTTTTCTTCAGATTTCTTAAAAAGCTTTTAAATTAAAAAAAACTGTTCTAAATCATTACAGTTACCCAAGTACGAGTTTTCTAGTTATATTAGTTACACCCTTTATACAAGATGATAAAGTAACGCCCAAAATTCAAAATAGTGGTTGGTTTCTTGTGATAATATCAAAAATGCTAAAATAGGTAACTCAGGAAATAACAACGTTAAATAAGGAAGGTTTGATGATTATTACAGTTTTTTAAGAATACATAATAGCGGCTGTCATATCAGATTTATTTTGACTTGACGCGAAATTTTTACGAAATGATTTTTCTTTTATTTGAGATATGGTTGAAAAGGTGTCAAGAAGTTTAGAAATTTCTAATAGGATCTTATTTAGTACGATTTATAAATCCATTTATTTGAAATGCATAGATGGTTTACACTGTTTTAAAGTTATTTATGCGACATATCGGTAAGGGATGTGTTATGTAAAATTTGTAAATATGGTTCTTTGTATTTATTAGATAAAAAGCCTTAGTCTATTATGTACATTATTTACCATCTTTTATATCGTTTTGTATAACTGTGACGTAAATATTTAAATGTAATAGTTAGGTTTTAAAGAGAAATAGACTTCCTGTACAGAAACTCAAGCAGTATACATTAATCTCATATTGTAACCAAAGCATAAAGACATACCAGTGGTATAGTGAAATTGAATTAAAATTGTGAACTGTAAAATTATTGTTAAAAAGTTAATACTAATATACTACTTCGATTAATAAATGTGAGTACAACTCATCAGGAATTGTAATTTGGAAACTAGAATTACTTTATGAGATCTGCATTAAAAGTATTTATGGTTGGTATGTAAGTATAGAGAAAATGGAATACTATATAAAGTTAGATTAAATGGTACGTGACATGATAATAATCATGACATAGGTTAAACGATTATGGAATGGACAAAAACAAATGACAAGGTAGGAAGTACTACAAATATTTATGGAATTAAAGTGGTCAAGACAGAAGAGTTAACAATTTATTAACTAGATTATTATTAAAAGATAATATTTATTTAGATTTCAAAGATTCTTTCATTTATTTATTTTGTTGTCATTGTTTTATATTTTAAACTAACAGGGGACATTATAGCTGACGTGACGCTGATTTCAAAAAAGATTTTTTTAAAATAAAAGTAAATCCAAAATAAGGAAACAAATCCAAGTTTCTCATCTCATCTAATGAGACTTATTTTAAAAAATAACAAATTAACACAAACAAGACGCAACACATTAACTTGAAATAGAAAGATATCCGCAATAAATTCGGGGGCTGCGTGGTAAGAATAGCAGCTTTACAAACGGTTATCCTATGTTCGCTTCCCACGAACTGCTTTACTTTTTTCTTTAATTTTTTAGATGATTTTTTAGTAAAACGGAATCCTTGTTTACAGTTAGGTTTTTCTTATACTTTTAAATAATTGAATAAAAATCTTTGCGATTATAAAATTCCGTTCAGATTTTAAAAGAAAATAGACAAATAAACAAGCCAGAAAGTGTCCTGAAGGTCTATTCACTCATTCATAATCAACTTTCTGCGTCTAGTTTTAAGGATATGTTGCAGTACGCTTGGTTTGTTACAAAATTAATAAATGAACGAAAGGTTTTCGCAAATGTGAATCAAATTTTTCCTGACAGTATTAGACGAACAAAATGTAATTGCAAGAACAATTCGTTTATAAAATGCGCCATTTGTAGAAAGTCTTTATGTTTTAATTGGTTTTATGATAGCATTAACGATATATAAATTAGAATTTATAAGTATTGCAATATAATTAAATGCATTTACCCAATAAAATACAATTTTTTAAAATTTTCCTAACAATCCTTTCTTTCCATACATATATGTAAATTCGCAGGTTTCTAGTTTTTAATTTTTTTTTAAATAAGTGGCATTAGATTCAATGCAGAAACACGTATTTACTTTTATTTAAAAAAACTGAAATCGGCGACACGTCAGCTGTAAGGTCCCCTTGTAAGTAGTTTAACACCTGTGTATGAAGTCAACTTATTGGGTGTTCTTAAAAAGTCTTTTAGAATTCATATCACATATTATATTCCGCACGACGATGTCAATAAATAATTTTTTTAAATTTAAGGTTTAAATTTACTCTAAAAATATTTATTTAGGCGCGCAAATCAAAACAAAGAGAAATTTAGAAAAATTTTCTTATTATATTTGAGTTCACATTTTAGAGAGGATTCACCGCAGTATGTATACACAATATACATATGTATAGGCAAGTTGCCTTAATTAATTCAGATAATACATAAATATACCTAATGGTATTTGAGTCAGAATGTGCGTACAACTCCAAAACTATAATTCTTTATATGATACTTATATGATGAATTGATTAAACAATTAATTTTTTTAATTAATTTTTTGTCTAATTAAGTAATGTGTTAGTAGATTATTTCCAAAACTGCATTTTTATATTTTTTCTTTTAAACAACGTTAAAATTTTGATGTTATCTAATCCAAATATAAAAACAAACCAACTCATTGTCAGTGTATAAAGGTTATTATTTTGAAACACTGAAAAATAAAATCAAATGTCACGCATAATATACAAAAGGTTTTGATTCTGTTGTGTTTCATAAAGTATACAAAAATTAAAAATAATCAAAATAAAATAATAAAAATTAGTATATTGAGATGATATGGAATCATCAGATTGAAATTTTACGTAACGAATTGTAATTTCGAAGTATTTTAAGATTACGATTTGATCGTAAAAACAAATATAATTATTTCATGCATTAAATAAAAAGATAGACATGCTAGGATATTAGGTTTATTTGATTTAAAAGCTACATGTTAGGTTACAGAAAGATTTATTAGTTTTAAATAGAAATTATAGAAGGAAGCGTTTCATGTAGACGTAACCTAAATTTTTACATAAGTTTGAATTATAAAAAGGATATAAATTATTTAGGTTGTTTTATAGTAATACATGTTTTATGCAACCCAGGTCACATGTTAGGATGGTTTTTCCATTTTTCTGGAAGATTTTATCTTCTTGTTAGACATGAGTTTAACGTTAAGTAACGTACAACAGGTTTTTCTGTTTCCGATGAAACTAAATCAGTTTTGAAATAGTTATATTAGATAAGTAATTTGATATTTATAATGTTACATTACGGAGTTTCGTATTTAGATGGTTAGAGTTCATAAAGATGTAGGTATCAGCTTTGTAGATATCTATTGAATTTTCCAAATGTTGGTTTTATTTTGATATTTTGCACGATTGTTTGGATGCAGGCATTTGAGGGACTGTATGCTGGACAAGTTTGAGTATAGTTTGATTTCATTTATGTTGTTATTTGTATGGAGTCTTGCAAAGCATCGTTTGACTTAAAAATTATTTAAGTTTTTCTTTTATTGTAAATATAAAGTTTCTATGTAAACTGCATACGTATGAGTTACCTTGGGTAGCCATATAATCATTTCTTGTAAAGGTATAGCTGGAGTTAATGAGTTTTCTTTGTAATGAAGTTTTAATGAGATTTTTTAACCGTTGGTCGTTTTTGTTAATTCTCTCAGTTAATGTTGATTTTAGACTATTTAATTATTAATGTTGATATTTAGACTAATGTTGTTTTAATCGTTATTTTGCTAGCTACATTTCTGTCCTTTTAGAATTTGGTTTAGTGTTATTTTTGAACACGTTTTCTGTTAGTGACGTCATGACATTTGTGATGTGCCGTTGATTGTAAAATTTCGCTATTCGAAGGCTTCGAAAAATTAACAATTTCAGTCGACAAAACGTATTTGAAAAATCCACGTCGGCTAGTATAAGAATTTTCTGAATTAAAAGTAAGGCTATTATAAACCATATGATATTGCGTTGGAAGTAAAACGTCAAATTTTAACAAAGTGTTAATGTTATTGAATTGTTACCTGAGACATAAATATAAAGAAGATTTATTTTCGTTCTTCAACAATTATATGGAATTGTGGACGATTTATTTAAATTAAATCAAGAAGTTTTTTTTGTTTCCATTATTGATTTGGATAATCGACTCGTATGAATTTTTTTCAGCTCAGCTGTTTGGATCAAAGGTAAATCAAAATTAAAAGGATTTGGTTCACTTTAGAACAACAAAAGCATAGAGACATTTTTATTCAAATTCAGAATTTATTTTTTCTTGTTTGAAAACTTTTTCAATAACAAAGTCGTAACATTTAGACGATTTCAACTTGTTTATTCACAAGAATAATTAATTTTCGTTAGATAAATTGATTTAGTACTTGTAAATATTTTTCTTATCTGATAAATTTATTTGATCTCAGTTTGTTCAAATGGAGATCGGTTGCAACCCCCATGTCAGGTGGCAATCATAACAAAAACATTTGAGCAAGTTCAATGAAGATTTTCTTTCTATATCTAATTTTTTATAATTTAAACAATTGTTTTATTTTTCTTTTTTGACAAATATTTTATCTGTTGTTAAAATAAAATAAAATAAAATTAAAATGTGTTTCAATTTATCTATGTGTTTATTTGTGTTGGTGTTTATGCAAGCATACATTTATTTTCTCCATATACAGAATTTAAGATTGCTGTTTGTCCAGCTGCAGAATTCCAAGTGCAATGGTAGTAAGTTTCTTTTCTTCCAGGTGCAAGAATCGAAAATATTTTTATAGTTTGTTTATCTCATGCTCTATCAAATTATAAACCTGAGTTAGTTTATTGGGAGAAGGAAAAACTATTTGAGCTGTTACATTTTTATTAAAGCTAGCCATTTCAATTCAACACTATATTCATATTTTTATTTATCTAAAAAATCATCTCAATATACACTATACAGACACTGATATATACAAAAAATCTAAAAAAATGCTAAAATAGTCTATTATTACGGCCTCTCGCGCCAGATCGTCTTTGCGCCAAGTCGTCCCTGCGCCACTGCCCAGATTAGCCTAAGCCAATCCTGAAAAATGTAGAATGCAAAAGTCTATGGAATATGTATGTAATAATAGACAGACCTGTACAGCACAACACAGCATACCTGACACAATTGTGTTGGATAAGTTTAAAAGTACTGCCATGATCGTAGAGTTTTCCCTATTATTGAATGAAATGTCACCAGAGTATATTAAGAGAACATGCTAAATTATGAAATTAAACAAATGTGGCAGTTTGTTTTGTTTATGTAGCGGTTGGAATAATCTCAGAGGGCTCCTAATTTGTTTAATACGGGAGTTACGAGCCCCGACGGATATTAATTAATCCACTTTTATTTTTTGTTAAAAGTCACCCTTCAACTTTACTCCGAAATTCTCTTCTGGTCTAGAAAGTGACTCTTTCTTATGCCACAAGTGAAGTACTGCATCTGCATTTACACCATGCGACGTTTCATAAAATTCTATCAGGGGGTTTCTTACAAGGTTTATGGGTACTTTTGTCGATCTCCAGACGCGAAGAAGCGGTGTGAGAAAACTTCCCTGCAGAATTCCATGAAACTTGGCATAGAGTAGGTGCAGGAGTAATACGTCACCCACTGATAGAATCTTATGAAACGTCGCATAGTGTAGATGCAGTACTAGCAACAAGAAAGTGTCACTTTCTAGACCAGAAAAAAAATTCGAAGTAAAGATAGAATTAGAATAGAATAAAGAGTGTGGTGACTTTTAACAAAAATGAATGTAGACGAATTGATATGTGTCGGGGCTCGTAGTAGTACCAAATACATCTGCTGACTATTATTAGAAAAGAAAAAATAAGAAGACAATTTAGTAGTGGAAAGGCATATTCACTATTCAGCTCCTTAAGCAGTCGCACAGGATATTAAACTTTGTGGAAGTGATTCTCAATATAAATTAAAACGTTTGGGTGTTATGTTAGTTTCATAAATGCTCATAACCTGATCTACAGGTTTTAGTCTACACAGTAAAAAGAACTAGATTGTCAGAAGTCAGCTATAAAGACTAAGATAGTATAAGCTTAAAATATATTAAAGTATTACAGATATTTAAAAAAAGTTACATAACGATTTTATTAGGTTTGTCAAATTAATATTTAACAAGGTATGTTTAAAAGGGTAACTTTAAAAATTATTTATTTTCCTGCAAAATGAATTTTTCTGCAGACAGAGCAATACTTTACTTTAAAAGTAGAATAACTGCTTATTTTCTTGTGTTGGCATTTGTTTTACATTATCGCATTATATGCCATTAACATGATTACACTAATGTAAGAGACTGTTTTACCGAAACATTATTAATCGCTAAGTGCAAAGTGCACTATATTATTGACGTTTGATATGTAGGCGCATTATTCAAAAGAATGAGTAATCGATTATTTACGGACAGTTGTTTTATGCAATCTGCTAAATTAGTATTATTAAAGTAATAATTCTATATTTTATAGAAATGTGAAGATAAATACTATCATTAACTGATTATCACAAATATAATATTAAGTTGGAAAGATATAAAATAATGCTATTATTAAAAAAAAGGCGGAAAAATTATTTGTGCTACGTTTCTCGTCTCATACAATTCCCTGGCACAAGGATACTTTTATAAATTATAACGGCCATTCTGCAAAGACCTCTTGAGGTCACAAAGTTTCTCCAGAACAGTCAAATTTAATGAATTTCCCACCCTACTGTTCTCGTTCAGCTCTTTTTCTTTATATTTATTTGTACCTCAGTTACAATACACATATTTACCTCGACTGCATGAAATAATTTTATTCATAATGACTCCCTTGGCGATTGTTAATGCCTTGTCTTTATGTTACCTGCAATAAAAAGATAAATTGCTAGTGCTCACATGTACATTTTTAAACAGATGATATACTTCATGTTGTATGTACATACGGCTAATGCATACCTACTTACAGCTTTAATTATGAGAAATATCAGATGTATAAGTACAAAGTATAAATAAATGAAAGATAATTTTGTCAATATAATGTGTGATAATTTATTAAAACAATACTTAAACAGCCAAACAGTTTTAAAACATGCAATTTCAATATTCTATTATCTGCACACGTAAATTAAACTAGGAGATCACAATAACAAAAAGTTTATTAAACAATTAGTCCACTTAGAGATTTATAAGATCAAACTAAAAATCAATTTGTAAATGTCGACAATTGTCATAATTATTTAAACAAAAATACCACGGCAAAGAATATTACTACGGTGATACAACAAATCTAATTACTAGTTTTGTAGTCCAGTCAAAATAGGACTGAAATTACCAGTTTGAGCGAAAAGTCGGAAAATTTGAGAAAAGGTGTGTCAGACCACTAAGAAACGTAACAAACACATTTTCTCGCTGTAGCTCGAGATCGTTAAAAAATCGACGAAACTTTGATACAAAAATTCCATAAAAAGGTCTACTACTGCCACAGTATAGTTATAGCCAGTAGCTCTACTCTCGCAAATATTGCAAGCCGCTTCTCGGACGAAGTCAGGACGTAGACAGCAGTTATGCTCTATACGCGCAAGTGAACACATCGATTACGACAGAACCGTATAACTAGTTGCGCGTTCCCCGTATCGTATGAAATGAAGGTTGCAAAAAGACTCTATTCCTGCAATTTCCCTTTTGTTAGAACGATCTTGTAGTTATGTTGAACCAGAATTAAATTATGGTTAATATTAAATGTTTTGATTGTAATAATAATAAACGAATAAAGCTGTGAGTATATGCTAAATGTAAGGTATATTGTCCGCTTTTCGTTATATAAGCTAATTGTTTTCATTAATGATTCAAATTTGATTCAAAAAGTAACTTGATCACTTTAAAAATGTGTTTACATTGCATTCTATAAAGGAATTTAATCTTTAAATATCCCCGTACACTTCGGTTATTTTAAAATCGCTCGAACTGAGACGGTACGAATTGATGTTTACATTAAAACAATTTTCGTTGGATATTGTATAAAAAATTCTAACTAATGAACTTTTAAATTTTCAACAAATAAAAAATCTCTATAATGATAAAATAAAAAGAAAATTGTACACGTTTACAAATCTAAATGTACTCTGTTTTATTTTCAGATCACTAACCTTTAACTAACAACTTCTCACTAATAAAATAATTGCTTGAAAAAGCCTACATTGATAAGCGAAACATGGTAATATTTTAAATATAATGTTTTATTGGCAGACAGTCCTCAAAATACAAAATTATTGTAGTAAAGAATTTTTTATAAATACAACAAAAATAAACTTTTGTAAATGGTAAATTAATTATGTATGTACTATGTACTTATTTAAGTTAATAACCTAATTGTTCGAAAGCATCATTAATGGCCATGATATTCGAAGCTAGCTTACCGAATTCAAAGTGCCGACACACGAGTGGGCCTACTGGTTATTAATATACTGTGCTACTGCCAAGTTCACACCGGTTACTAATGTTTTCACCTAGCTTTGGCGTTTGAAACGTCGACAGTTAGGGGTTGTGGCGTAACTTAAAAAAACTGAAAAATTAAGATTTTTGGAACTTCTATCAAATTTGTTTAAAATAATCTCCCTTATCTTTTTTAATTATTTTCCTTTAGTCTATATAATAATTAGAAGTTAAAAGAGTTACGATTAACCCTACTTAACGGGATTGAAAAAATCTTTCAAATCATTTCATTATTCACCAAATTTCCGACAAAGAAGTTATCTATCATTTTTCTCTATCTTTCACTTTTCTCGAGTTCTAGTCAATTGAAGGTTTTGAGTGAATTTTATTTGTGGTACAGCCCTGGCGCTGTGCTAAAAAGATTGACTCGTCACTAAATTTTGAATGGTGTCTCCTAACCGCACATTATATTTCACTAATGCCACTACGAATCTTTAATGATGTTACCTATTTTTCGGCTTTACCGAAATACGTATTGGCATTAGTCAATTATACAACCTGTTAGAAGACGCCGTTCAAAATATAGTGATAGACCGCAGTCCTTACAATCTATGATTAGAGATGTACTCGTTAACACCGTTCTCACTCATTGCAAGGTTCTATGCGCTACTACGCATTTGTCTCTCTGTATCATACCATAAACTTAATGAGTATACTGCAAGAGAAGGTATACTTAATCTAATCAAATGAAAACAAAATGCGAGTTTGTTCATAATTTATCCATATTTAGTCCGTTGGGCATTTTTTCTGAGATAAAAACAATATAGTTTTTTTGTAAAGATAGATTGAGAATCTTGTAAAGTCAGTTGGTGGGAAGACTTTTTTTAATATCGAAATTCGTTAGACAATGACCTTTCCAGGATTTTCTTTTGACAAAAAGCTCTGTACACATCTTCTGAAATACATTTTTAACTGCATTTAGAAGGATTTTTTAGGTTTTTGAGAAAGAAACAAATCTATTTTTATTTTTCATAAATAAATACTGGATTAATTTTATTATATTTATTATTATAATAGAATGAGGTATGGTCAAAAAATTGAAAAACATATTCTTAAAAATATATTACGAAATGTACAAAAATAAATCTCTTTTTATAACACTTTGGAATAAATCGAAAATTTCCAAAATCTGTTTCCATTGATTGTTCTTCCGCGTCGTTGTTATGTACATTATAGTACCTATATTCTTTAACTTGTTTTACTTCCTCATCCTCTTGTTCAACAATTTCTGCTACACTGTTTGCTTCTGCTTCTTCGTGTACTTCTACTTCTGTATTTACACTTCCTTCATCAATGTATCCTGCGTGTACGTAATTCAATTAATGAAACTAATGCAATTGGTTTACAAACCCACTCTCTTATTTCTGTACGCCATTATATCATTTTTAAAAAAACGTTTATGGGGGGCGCTATCTAGGGAAACTCTATCTTGTATTTCGAGAAATAAATATTTGAGTGATTTTGTATTCTGTGTTTTAATTTATAAAAGTTGTTAAGTCCTTAAAAGGTGCTAACCGGTATCACATCGCCATATAACGAAATATTTTTCCACATTGCTTGATGATCGACAGGGGGCCAAAATACATTCAAATCCAGTTGAATTTTGCCAGCAGATAGGGGCGGTAGGGAGTCTTCCGTGCGTTCCGTTGAAACACAAGAACAATGAATGCTCCACGCGTTGCGTTATGGTTATTTTTATATGCAATGGTTTAGCTAAACTCAGTCGTTTTATTTTATTATATTAGTATTTTAGAGAAATTTTAGTGCTGGGTACAATGTTTAAAATTTCTCATAATTCGCCCGTTCAAGAATTGGATTTCCCACAATATTTTCTCTTTGTGTTAGTTAACAGTTTGACACAATTTTATTTGTGAGATGTCAAAATAGACTAATTACATTCGTCAATCTCTGAGGTTAAACCTCTAAATTATACGAGCGGATAAGAATTTACTTAAATAAGGTAAAAATATATTTGTTAATGATTTTTTGTTTTTCTATATTCCAGGATGCAATACACATCAGTACTTTACAATTTAGATTTGTAACCAATCAAGTAGATTAATTCTTTTTAAACCTTTTCCTCTTGTATTTGACAAAGGGATACTTGTTCCTTTTTATCCATAACCTTTTAAATAGTGAAGATATGTTCTCCCCACTCACCACTTACACATCTTTAAAGCAACTACCTTGTCGATGATGGCTAGGACTTCCATATGTCCACTTTGTTTTACCATGTTTTCCTTACAGACATGTCTTCAATTTATACAATGACAACTGCCTTCACGTTCACATTGACACGTGAACCATGGTTACCTTTTATGGATAATTGGAGAGCTTCTATTTACCTTTGTGTAATATCGAATATACCATCCTCATAACCTGTACGTTTGAAACGAAGAACACAAGTAAATAATTTTTTATAATTTCTATATTTTTTTACTAACCATTAACACCAACATTTTTTTATTTCACACCTACACTACGGGGGATCCAACTGCTAAGGTCATCTGTCCCCTATCTAACATGCAACACACCCCCATATATACACACACACACACACATAGTTGAGGTGACGGAATTTTCCAATTAGAAAAATCCCGTCACCTCAAGTGGGATTCGAACCCACGACCCTTGGAACACTAGTGATTGTTTTTTAAGTAATTTTATACAGATAGTATGCATAGAAATGCATTTCAATAAAAATTAAACTGAACTTATTCATGGTAGTAAACTTGTTGGTTGCAAATTGTTTATATAACCTTTCTCAAGTTTTATTATATTCTGTGGCCGAAGGTTTTTTAAACTTTATTTATTTAATATAAAAAACAAATTTATGTATTTCGTTTGCAGTCGTAGAATATAATTTATTATTTATAATGAAGAGAAAACTTTATCTCTTTTTACATTTACCATACAAATGTATTATAATATTAATTTGTCAGTAATTATTTGAACGAGTAAGACGAGTTTAAATAATTAGATTTGAATTAACACACTTAACAGAACAATTTTAGAATTCACATTTAAATGATATTAAACAAAACAATCAATTAATACTCGAATGAGTCTTTATGTTTTACTAGTAAGACAATTTTAATTAAAGTCTACACCTAGATGATCTGAGACTGATTAACACTTATTAAAGATTAATTAAAGACTCACTAAAGATTGTTAACGGCTGGATAAAGACTTGATAAAAATTTATAAAGACTGAGTTTCTTAAGATTAAAATAGAGGTATTTATACAGTGATACAATCTTATCTGCCTACACAATTCTCATGGTCATGAGAGAGTTAATACTAAAGAAGTTCTCATGAAAGATAGCAGACTTATCATGAAAATGTAATGTGATATCGAGTGCTTACAATCCTAAGCAATTCTCATGAAAGATAATATAACCTTATCATGGAATGTAATATGATCTTATCTATAGTGTGATTATAACGTACGTTACTCTCATATATTATATGGGTTAAACTGTCTCCATTTTGTGAATTGTAAATTATGTTTGCTGGGGTTCTTGTTAAATGTAACGATTTAATTGAAGTTTAATCCGTTGTGGTTAATTCTGTTGTTGTGCGAATGGTAAACAAAAAACTTTCTTATAATTTGTGAAGATAAGGTTTTTCTGTAATCATTAATTTACGTTTCACGTGAAAGAAATCTTAGTCAGTGTTTGTTTAGATAACCATTCAATTTAAATTCGTTTATAAAAATTGCTTCCCTGTTGTTTTGTTTCACTCTTTGCACATTGTTTTTGTAATTGGTTCCTTGAGTAAGTCGCAATTTAATCAAATTAGATTGGAATAAAAATCTAAACCATTTGGGTAACTGCATATAAAAAATTGTCGTAGATGTAGTTGTAGTCTACGATAACATGCAATTCGTTACCAGTATTGATTTAAAGTATTGGGCGCGCCAAAGATTGGCCTGCATTCTAGCGAAATTTTATTAAATATAATTATGCGGTAAGTAATTCTCAAATTGGAAGATTTCGAGATTATGCTACAGCCAAATCTTGCTTTTCTTTGGTTGCGTACATGATCACCTACCGTATACCGATACCGTCATTTTGTTAAATTTTCTTACTGTACAACACCATCTATATTTATTGGCAAGTCCCAATTATTATTTACTAAATATTAAAAAATGTAAGTTACAATCTTTAAGTTGTTTTCGTAATGCAAAAGAGTTTAAGAATACCTATAATAATTGAAGAATTAACTTCAACAGTATTTCTTTAAGTAAAATAATTGGAATCTTTTGAACACTCTAGATTAATTTTTGTAATACACCTAGTAGAGCAAAATAAATTTGTTAAATTTTATTGAGTTCTGAAACGGCTAAGAGTTTCAGAGTCTAATAGTAGAGAACTCAGTTTTAACTTTGTAGTATGATATCCGAAGGTTTTCGAAACATTTTTGTTGATATAAATGGTCTCTAAGATGTTATACAGTTGATGTAAAATTCTTAATTTAACAGTAATGTGATCACCTTCAACTCCTTTAAAACGGCATAAGCGAGTGGGTAAGACTTGTTCATATGCAATTTCAACGTTAATACATTACTCTGCACAGTGCATTTATTAAAGTCTAAACAACCTCAGTCAATGAGCAATTCAAATTACGCCAGTAGCAAATGTTTATCAGACTGAGTAATTTCAGTGCATCCACCATTACGCATACAAAGGTTCGAAGCAATGTTGCCAGCTCGAGCGTCAGAACTGAAGGCCAACTAAAATTCAAATTGACACTATCAGATAAACAATTTTATGCTTATCTGACGCAAAATATCAAACATTTTAAGAAATAAAAATCTACCCCACTCCTCCAAATGCTCCACTAACTGAATTCATTCGATACACTTGATATAACTTCTGTAGTTGTCAATCGTATTTCAGATTTCACTGCAAAATTTTATTTTTATTATTTCAGTTGTTCTAAATACTTTTGGCTGTAGTACAGAGTCTACGATTAATCAAACTAACTAGCTCTCGGTTAGCATAAGAACGAGGCAGTTAATCTGTAACCGCTAGCGTGGTAGAGCTGGGTTACAATTAATAAAACCTAGAGAATAAATTCCTGTAACCCCTACAACTACCAAATCAAACGTTAAATGTATATAGAAAGCCCTCTTTGGTTCCTGGGTGATGGATGGCAATCAGTTTCTTCAATACAAGTATCAAATAATAACGAACATCAACTAACAATACATTTATTCAACAACTTACCAACTAATTACACTTACAATATAATTATTTAAAATTTTGATTTTAAATTACAAAACTTCTTATATGCCAAAATGTTCCTTTCTTAGGAATAATGAAACCAGAACTGAACTGTGAAAGAAATTAACTTTACCAGCAAGGTTAAAGGAAATAACAATTGATAATTTCTTTTCCAATTAATTTTGAAGACTCATTACTTTAATTTCATTGCACTAAGAATTACTAATCAATACTTTCTTCTACCAAAGTTTTCAGTTGTTGGCAAAAAATTTATTTCAAAGTTCATATTAATCCATTTTGCTTAGCTACATTAAATTGGTCAATACCTAGTAATTTATAATATCAGCATTAAGAAATATAATTCTTTTCTTTCATAATATTTAACAATTATGTAGGACAAACTATTTTATGCTATCTAAACAATCTTCCTCAATCAATTTATTTTCTATTTAATAATTGTAAATTTTAGATTTTTTTTACTTAATAATATTTAGCTTATTTTTGTGATCTATCTTATATAATATATAATTTTGAAGACTCCAAAGCCAAAATATTTGCTTTCATCTTTGGCCTCTTGGTTACAAATCTTAATTAACAGCTTCGTAGCAAATTATTACAAGACTAACCTGGTTAAAACGTTTTCTGGTCGCCACTGGATTGCGATACGTTTGGTCGATGATGAAAGATTAATAAACGATTTAACCCTTTTGATCAGTTCTTTTAAAATGTTGTTTAGTTAACTCCAGAGTAAATATGAAAATATATCTTAAAATTATTTTTAAGACAACTACTGTTTAATTTATTTGTTAATTAAACTAATTCTATTTATTAATTTAATTAATTAAAAATGGCCAAATCGCTTAGATGATACCGTGTGGCCATAACAAACCAATCAAAGTGTTCTATTTTGTACTTTTCATGAAAAATGCATTGCGTAGAAATTGACGGAAAGATTCTGCAAAAGATCAAGTCTGAAACTCCTTGTTAAGAAACCTGAAGGGCAGAACTTGACAAGGATGGGTTTGTGGCTTGTATGAAAAAAATATGGTAATGATTATACCTTGCTAATCAACATTTAGCCTCAGTCAGAACGGATAGGTGCACATATACGACGAAGATAATTTATTCACACACGGAAGCTATCTGAAAACTTCAATAAGCTGGATTTTATGCTGAAGTTGAAGCACTCAAGTCATTTTTAAAGAAGGGGCACGTTTTCTGCTTGAGATAACACACTTTGCCAAGCAAAGTTTCTGAGTTGGATATAAACGTTAATGCAAAACCGCTGCATCGTAGGCGTCTCTTAAATATATGAACGCAGATACCTAAAGTTAATATTGAATTGTGCAAAATAGGTAGGAGGTTTACCTTTTTGTTTCAGAACTTAAATTCTCTACTACAGCTACATAAAGTTAGAGGAAAGCTGAAACTGTTAATTATTCGATAAGTTTGCATAACAATGAGTTAGTTTAGTAATTTTACTGATGATTATATTAAAATACTTACCATAAAAGAGTTTTCTTTGTTTACACTTTTTGATAAAAATAACAAAAATAAATTTTGAAAAGGAAATGGCTTTCAGTATGAAATTTCACACATAAACCTGAATATGAAACATACGGGCGTTTGAGTTAGATAAGATAATAGCGTGAGAATAACATTGTGAATGCAACAGCCTAATTAATGCGCTATTCCAGTTTCATACCTTATTTGACATGTCCTTATTACAGACACGCAAGGTTTGTTTATAATGTACCATTCAGTGTCATAACACCTTGTTGAGATTAAAAAAAACAAAGATTTCATTTCCATTTCCTTTCTTCGTAATTGTACCAGATTCACAGCAGGAGAACACATTTTACACTATTTTATACCCAGAAATCTGATTAAATTATTATTAATTTTAATATTTTGTAACCGACTCGGATTAAAAAAGACATGTCATCTGTTTTAATAGAAAAAAATTCTAAAAATATCTTCAGTAGCTAAGTCACCAAGACTAATTGCAAACTAATTCAGCAACTTCAGTACATATTAGATTCACTCATAATTGAAAAACTTCAGATTTCTAGATCGGGAACGAAATGAGTTAATGTTTTCTTTCATAGTTTTAATCATTAATATTTATTTTATTAAGATGAATTTAGGTACCTCAAGCAGCATGAGGTTTTTATATAATTGCACTCTTAAAATGCAAAGTACTGTAACGTTCTTTTTAAAATAATACAAAAAATGCTGTTTAATCGTCTATTAACAAGAGAAATATTATTTAGTACATACACTAACTACAAACACTATAATTATAAACTGTTAAACAACTTAAATGCTAGATATTTACAAACTTAAAGTAGGTTATTTAAGGACTATTTATTTTTAATTAATTAATTTATTTATAACATTTATTTATTCACTGATATTTGACTACTAATTACGCAAAGCACATATTCAATTCACTGGTTGAACAATAATAATCTTCTGTGTGCGACGGCTGATTTATATATCCCATATAATCTTTCTAGAAATAGCTGGATTAGACTGGTGTATTGTACCTCCTTTAGTCGCCGATACGGCATTATATGCGGCCAGTCTCGAACATTGTAGATGGGCCGGGAATCTTCTAGCTTGTTCGTCGCACGTGTAAGGGTTTTCCCATTCGTTACAGTATAAAACGAATAACAACGGTAATTTTTATTGTATTGCCGGTGGATCCAACTATTGCCTGCTTTTGTGTTGCTTCTAGATAGAAAACATCGTATGTGTATTTCTAACACAAACAGTCATTGCGGCTTTCGAGGGATGACCAGAGAGACTCGAGAGAGCCAGCTATAGTGCCAACTTTCTCCTTCGATCGGCAATCTATCACTTTCCTCTCGTAATGCACAAACAACTATCAGTGTGAGATTGTAAACCGCTTTTGGAAACAACTATTAGTACATTTATGATGATAAACTTAATTATAAATTTAATGAAAATGCCATATAAATTAGTTCTGTTGAAAGTAGGGCTTTTCTTGTAAATATTGTGAGAAAGATTAACATAGATTAATGACATTAAAATAAATTAGTTCCAATTAGTTAAATTTTCTGACATATTTAAACCAATGCAGTACTGTAATAATTAGTAATATGGATTAGTAACACAGGTCTACAAAAAAAATTTTTTGAAAGATGTTTTAATTTCAACAACTAATTTTATACAATTTCAGGACCCTGATTATGAATTTCTTTTTCATTTTCATGTATAACGTCAGGTTTTCTTACAAATTACAAAAAAAAAGAAAACAACTTATACACATAATGTACATTTATTGCACAAAATAAAAATAAATGTATATTTCCAAAACAATTACAAAAAAGAAAACAACTTATACACATAATGTATATTTAGTGCATAAAATAAAAATGAAGGCATATTTCCAAAAATATAACATATATGTGATTTTGTTTTCTGTCAAACTTAATATATTTTAGGTTTTGTATGAAAACTGCGCTTAGTAGCTTTTTTGTTGTTTTTCTTTTCTAGATTATCGCGTTGTAACATCCAGCAATAGTCTGCCATCATTGATATGATCCATCTACCTTGATAACGTCGTTTCATTTCCTGTATATCCTGGTGAAACCTTTCACTCTGTTCTTCACTCACTGCACCGAAATCTTGAGGGAACTGATCCAAATGTGAGAATAGGAAATGTACTTTTAAAGTCATAGTGCAGACCAAGTGCTGAAACTTCTTTAACATGTTGACAACATTCTCGTAGTCGGGGTCCTTATGATTCCCCAAAAACTTTTCAATGATCTCTTTAAACGCAATCCACGCATCTTTTTCAACGGTGTTCTTACAATTGAGAAAATGCTCATCCTTACAAAGCGATCTCATTTGAAACTCTACAAAAACTCATTCTTTTAACTTTGCTTCAGATAAAGTCGGAAATTTGGTGCAAATATATTTAAAAAGTCTCCACCTTTGCCAAGAGCTTTAAATAATTGCTTCATTAAGCCTAATTTAATATGTAGAGGGGGTAAAATCCACCAATTTAATACGTTGTATGTTTTTTGCACCTGGGACGAGATCTTTTCGAAGAGGCCACTGTTTTACAGTCCAATGCTTGTCTCTTGCAACGCTATCCCATTCACAGATAAAACAGGGGAACCTTGTAAATCCTGATTGCTGACCAAGAAGCATACAAAGCACCTTTAGATCTCCGCAAAGCATCCAATTATGTTCCACATAAATACTTGATTTTCTATAAAAGAAGTTGCAAGTTCTCATAGATCTCTTTAAGGTGTACCAAATGTGCGACAGGAATGAAGCTCAACACATTACCATTATGTAGTAACACACCTTTTAGGCTTCTTTTGCTTGAATCAATGAAAATATGCCATTCTTCTTTGTCATACGAAGCAGCTCCCAATTTTGTAACTAAAGCAGTAATGTTGCTACAATATACTAAAGATCTATCTGAACTGAAATAAGGGCTGAAGTCTTTTTCTTGATTTCTATAGAAACTGATTGATGTTCCAAGAACCAACAAATTTTTCTCACGATGTCTGGATGCCAACAATTCTGACGCGTCTTTCGGAAGATATAAATCTCTTATTAAACCACTCAGTTCATTTTGAGTAAACAGTTCTGGTTCATCACATTCTTCTGGATTAAAGTCTACGTCGCTAGAATCATATGGGTCCTTATCGGAGTCAGATGAAACTATAGTTTCAATTTCTTTTGGTGGAACAGGTACTGGTACGTCAGGTCCGTGTGGCACAGATCTGATAGCAGAACTGACGTTAGGATATGTTATATTTCTCTTATTCTTAGCATTAAAACCTTTTATATTGCAAGAACAAAAATAACAATCATCACTACGGTCTTTTGGTTCACTCCATACCATGGGTATTCCGAAACTTAAATTTTTTTCTACCTTTTGTGCAGTTTCGCAAGGCTTCTACACAAACCCTGCACACAATGTGTGGTGCCCACGATTTATCCTGGTCACCAGGTTTTATGCTAAAATAAGCATAATATGCTGATTTTACAAATGCAGTTATATGTTCTTCTTTAGTTTCACAAAACTTCCACAAATGTAACAAAGACAGTTCGGATAATTTATACAATGCCGTCTTTCCATTATTTAAATTAACAAAACACGAAGAAACATCTACGAAAATACAAAAATCGAAAATCAATACGCACAGTAGTAAAGCCAAATGCAGACTAAAGACAAGTACGTATCGACGTGTTGTAAGAGCAGTGCGAATATAATACAATGTTCCCAGTTTAACTTTTTATAATAGCATTTTGCTACAAACATCATTGGCAGATTTGGGCATGAATATTTTTCACATTTATTTTAATTTCATGAATTAGCTGAATTTAACAACCACACTTTTTGTAAAAGATCTGTACGTGATGGAAAAGAAAGGATGTTATTATCGAGATCAGGAGGTCTAAATCATTCAAGAAAAGGTATTAATTTCTAAACAATTTGTTGCTGTGATAATTAGACATTGCGACGATTATACTATTTACGAAACTATATTCTTCAGCAAAAGTAGAAGGAAGATAATGTAACTTAGAAGATAATTTTCAATGAGTACCTATCCGTAAGCAATTCAATTTCAGAGTTCAGTTCAATTTCCAACTTTTATAACACGACCACAAATGTGCAGAAAGGACACCGCAGAAATACGAAACTACAAATTTTACAGTACTAAATAGCCAACAAAGGAAATATGTTACGTAAGCTAGAGTTCAACTATTGATTTTAAATTTTCCAACATTCATTCATGGATATAACGCAGATTCCAGATGAAACAATAATTAAACCACACCAGTAACGAATTGTTAAAATTATTCAAGTCAACATTCCTGAAATCTGTCTAGCGATTCAATATAATTAAGCATCCCGATTTTATAACAGAATCAATGAATCAATGTAAGCTTAACAGAGAGCATCAGGGCTCCTTTGTTTACGGGCACTCTGTTGGTATCCCGCTGTCCGTCACATTACTGGGACACTCAACACTCTAAACCTATACAATCACTGCTATGAGAGTAATATTACTAACATCTCACTAGAAAATTGAAGGAACCCACACCAAGCAGCACGGAATAGATGGAATGGTTATAAGCTGATGACAAAGTTGGGACTGAAATTAGATACTCTCTTAATAAGAGACTGAGACCGCTACTTTATAAATGTTGAAAGGAATTTGTTAAAGAGAATTGGATATACAAGTGTCCTTGGAGAGTCGAGTTTCGGGGCTTTAGAGTTTAATATTATTTATTAATACTAATTGCAGATTGCGAGTATAAATGTGGTAGTTCTCTAGAGGTTTACTTTTTATATTCGTATTGTCGCATTACAGAGTTTAGGAGTTAATGTGATAAGGGAGTGGCGCGCACTTGACAGTTTTAATATAAATATTAAAATCTAGGACTATAGAAGCATTAAACGCAGAATAAAGCTACTAGTGATAATTCTTAACACTTTTGATTGCAATTATGAGCATGATGCTGACAAATGCTTAATAGACACTTTTTCTAAACAGGCTATTAAATTAAAATAAGTGCAGAATTAATAAATAAAAATAAATGCGGGGTTGAGTGTTGATATTACATATATACATATATGACCGTTGTGGTTTCAAAGCGCGCTTCTTATTATGACTAGCACACATTAATGCTTGCAGCTAGTCAGTGAAGAGTTCATGAAATCATTGTGCAACTACGCACTTCGTACTTCTATAAGCATAAGGCTAATTAGAGTGTCGCCTATCATCGGATGAATTCTTAGACGCGAGATGTATGCTTTAAAATAGCTACAAAATCGTGCATCACACTTAGGATGTTTTTCAACATTGTAATTTTTATACTATGTGTTTCGGGTTTAATTTAACTACTAATTATTGTTATAAATATGAAAAGTTTTAGTTTCGGTGTGCTTTACTAACAATTAAATAAATAAAAGAAATAGTAAGAAAAAGTTATTTTTGAGTATAATTAGAAGGTATTGAGATGTTTTTATTAAAAATAAATAATTTGATTTGCTGTGCCCCACGTTGGGCGCCAATAAATACTGAGGTGACATTAAATATAAAAAATAAGTTGATAAATAAATCTCCACTTTCGCTTTGTGACGATTACTACGGCGGTGCAATAAATTAGTAATTAAAGAAATAGTTGAATTTACTTTGGCTAGCTGAAATATGAAATAAACACTCTAACCCATATAATATCTTCTAACCCTTCTTCTATTCATTTCATTTGAGCATGAAACGCCGTGTACTAAACTTACCAATCCTTATTCTTATATAAAATTTTACTTCAAAAACACCTGGAATTACACAGCTAGACGAGAATAGTTTGAATATTTTTTGTGATATAAAATAGCTACATAAATCGTATGATACAGAAATAAATCAATTATTAACACAGAAATAAAGAAACATAAGTGATTAAAGTTATGGAAAGCCGAAGTAGATGAAGAAATTCATTAAACTTTGTGATGACAATAGTGATATCAACAATTTCTGTTTCAGCAAACCTGTGACATTATAAATCATAAAATTTTTAATTGATTACACAAACAACATGTGAGCACACTATTCTATAAACAAATTCTATGATTAATAATTTTATGAGCTCTTTACTTTAATTGACCTTTAAAAACTTTGTTCAATTTCTGATCAGAAAGGAAAGGATTTTCGCACTTACTTTTAATTAAAATTCATTCTCGAAAAACACTATAATAATCTTCCCGCTGGGAAAGTAAACGGTGCAGTAAACACTGCAACAACATTGATAAATATCAGCTGACAGATTTCACTTGATCAATGCTGATAAATCATAAATTAATGGTGATGTAGGAACATTTTTTAATGAGTCGTTTTTATTGTTAAATAAATTAAAACGTTTCAATTAGTTTTTTAATATGATCATTTCGGATTTATTAAATCCTTCTTCAGTTGATAAATAACATAATTAAAACTGCAACAATAAATTTTTTTGTTTACATGTATTTTTTTTATTATATTAATAGGAAAGTGAGAGAAATTTCTTTTTTTTACTTACATTTTTGTTGTTATAGGATTGTGATATTTTAAAATTGTTTTTTCTCAGTTTGTGGTGGAATTAAGCACCACTTGATTTTTGTCATTTCATTTTGTATAGTTGTTTGAAAGATGGTTTAAAATAATTTTATAATTTATCTAATATATGATTCTTATTAGAAAAACCAATAAACTTTTTAGATGTAACAATAATTAGAAATCCAAATGGAACTATAGATACAAATTGGTACAGAATTAAAGTAAGGCACATTAAAGTAAAAATATCCGCTCCTAATAAACCAAATACAGTACTATCCGACCATGCAATAGATAAAATTCACAACTTTAATTTTAACATACCAAGAATTTTACAAAAAGAAACAAATTTAAAAAACGACTATTATACGAAACGATTGAAATAAAAAAAAGTCCTACAGCCATTAATTATAAAACTGACATAGACAATTTAAGCACTATTTACCATAATTTATTTTAAATATAGTATTTTTTGTCATTTAAAAAAATTAAATAACAATTAAATACAAAATATTTAATTATATTAAAAATCTGATTTTTTACTATTTTTAAAAAAGAATAGTAATAAAGTCTTTTTAAATACAATGTTTTTCACTTATTTTCTTTTTCTTTTCCCTATATTTTTAATATTATTCTCTTTAAAAAAAAATTAAATTTATACTACTAACTATTTGGCTAAACGCGAAACATTAGAAACTATAAAAATTAGATATAATAAAATATTTATAATGACGTTTATAGACATGCGCTTTTACTATTACATTTTTATCAACCGACAGAATTAAAGAAAATTGGTTTTTCTAATAAGAAGAATATATTAGAGAAATTATAAAATTATTTTAAACAATCTTTCAAACAAATTTACAAAATGAAATAACAAAAATCAAGTGGTGCGCTTAATTCCACTACAAACTGACAAACTATTGATGATAGAACAAAAAAATGTTGTACAATATTAAGGAGTATATCAATATCTACAAAAAACTTCACGATACCGTATGTCCAACTATTGTAGTTATGTCACTATAACTACTTTTTTACATTTTAAAAGTTGACAGAAATGCCGACCAAAATCAGACCATGTTATCCATACCTTTGTATTAATCCTTATCCAAATAAATCATTTCGTATTCAAGACTGTTTCAATACCTGTAGATTACTTTTTGAATCATTCAAATAGGACATTCCATTCAAAAGATATTACGAATTTAAAAATGTCAATCTAAACAAAATACTAATAGTAAAATAAACGCCGCCGCACCGTGGCCGGTGTGGCCCCACGCAGAGCAGCGGCCAACACGGCGAGGGAGGGGGCACCGAAGTGCGGGAGAGGGGCGTGTACATATAAGAAATAGGTATTTCGACTTCATAAGAAAAATATAAATAGTAATTTGAAAAAAAAAACTACTTATGTCCTGCATAAAGATACATTTACTCTACGTTTATCCCAAAACGTTTAAAAATAAATGTCCACCCGTGCGAAGCCGGGACGGACCGCTAGTAATGTATAAACTAAATTAGCCTAAATTATTTTCCTATATTTCAATATTTTTAATTCAATATTTAAATACTATCTTTTGTAAAAAACATTCCAGATTAAGGCATTATCCTCTATTTCATAGAATAACTTGAGAAATAAACCATATATCAAATTACAAACATTGCCATATACCTACAACACTATTAGCTACTTGCACATAAAATTGCATTTACCTATGTCCTTATTGTAGTTATTAAAATATAAAAGACACGCTTTACGTCAAAATTCGAAAAAAACAATTGTTACAATTTTTGTAACAATTCGCGAAAATTCAAAAACCTAAAATTAGATAATTTTAGAAATTTACTATTTTATATAAAAATAAATTGTCTGTCTAACTGGTTTTGTTTGAATTATTTTGAAGGGTTACTTTTTTTGCTATGCCCATTCAAATTCAGGGGTCAAAAGTTTTGCATACTATAGTAGTAACAAATGTTCAGTAATTTTAGTAATTGCAATTGGATTTATACGTAGTTGGAAATTTATAATTCCTACATTTTTTTAAATACTTTTTGGAAAGGCACAGTAGGATTTGTAATAAGATATTTAATTAATTATGTGCGTTTGTAAATGTCCTATGGATTACAATTTGGTTCAATCCAGTAATGTAATTGAATTTAATATAAATTAAAATTGATATGATTTGCAGTCGAGAAAAAATTTTTATAATTATTTCCAAAACAACAAAGACGTGCTCTACTTACTGTTTTATAAATTAAATTCGGACAATTCTAAAATAAACAATCTATTCAACTACAAAAATCAAGTGTCCACACTGACAATGCTACTTTATTAGTAAATAAAGACTTGTTGAAGTAGTAGTAGTTATAAATATCCAAAAATGGTAGGAAGGTCAGTATTTACTGTTTAGCACTCCTCTACCCGTGCACGGCCTCTTGTACAGATAAAATAAGCATGAAAAGTTATGTACGGTAAATGTCAATTTTAAAATTTTATACATGTAAATACAAAAATAGATAGAAACCCTGCACGAAGTATTAATCATATAAAATCAGAAAACATGCAAAATACCGCACCAATCATAGAGAGAATAAATTTGAGAGCGCATCTCTCATAGACAGTGATGACGTAAAAGGCATTATTTTCGCAATATACCGATTTTTTTAAATGGTAAAAAAAGGTTTCAAAAAAACGAACGAGCGTCAACTGTCAAAATTGTTAATCGAGTGTAATGCACCAAAACAACGCCAACGTACTCAATCAACGAAATAAGTTCATTTATAAATGTGAAATGATATTAGCTGAATACCAAGAGGTTGAAAGGTTGACTAAATTAAGTACGTTTGCCTATGAGCGCAACTTTGTATAAAAAAATAATTTTGACAATTCTTTATTATGAATTTGTACATTCGCAAAAAGTTGAATCTAAATTAAAATAAGCAAATGTTCAGAATCAACCTTTAGTAACCTTTAAATTAAAAAAAATACAAAAATAATTTTTAGGCATTTATTTCACACAAAAAAGATCATGTAATAAAACAATTAAATCATTTTATGCCGTTGATGGTACAGACTTAATAGAATATTATTTCACAACAAATAAGAAAAATATTCGGAAGGCATTCGAGTGTAATAATATTACCAAGCTAAAACTTAGTTTACTAATTTTAAATTCTTAACTGTTTCAAAACTTGATAAAAAACAAATTTATGTTGGCTTCACTATGCGTTTTACAAAGATTAAGCTGAATTATTTAAACGTTGCAAATTAACACACTTAAATTGTATCTTGTAATTAAACACATTTACCTTGAATTTTATGGCAAATTAATTTTTTGTTGCAAACCAATTGTTTTAAATTTCTTTACACAATACCAATTGAAACAACTTAAAGACTGTCACTTACGATTTTATCTTTCAGCGAATAATAGTAAATAACAATACTATGATTACCAAAAACAGTTTTCTATGTATTGTTGTTTAAGCCGCCTGGTTCTAATCTTCCAATTTGATTTAATGGTTTTTATATCTTCATTCTATTCAACTTCACATGAAAATGAAAATCAGGTAAAACCCAACATGCAAATTTCCAATTACGATTTATTTAAAAGGGGATTTAAAAAAATGTACTCGGTTGAAACAAGATCCAAGGCAAAAAACTAATAAGTAAAGTTAATTAAATTATTAAACAAACAAAGATTGACTAACTACTTTTTTAACGTGAAAAGTAGATGGATAACTAAAGATGCATCTTACCTGCAGGCATTGTAAAAGTTTTATTAACTCGCCATTTGCACATAGCAACTTCTATTTTAGCCAAAAATCTTTCGATTAATGCAATTATATATTCTGAAAATCGTTAACCACCACAATAGATTAAAATTCAACTAAACCGTTATATTTCACAATGAAACTACTAAAAAAACACAACTGTTTTACAATTCATAAAATGGAGGTACACCATGGAGCAACGTTCAATCAAAACAACTAGTAAAGAATATGTCGTTGTCTTCTAGCGTAATGCTTCGAAGGAAGACTATTTACCTACCTGAAATGAAGCAATATAGGCAAAATCTATACGGCACGTGAAACCTGATACCATTTGGTACCTTTTGAAGGAATTAGCTGGTGTTGTTTTTTTGCATATTTATTTAGCTAGTTCAGCAATTTTTTGCTTTGTCATAGCTGTGATAATTACTAACATTTGCACAGTATGTATACAATCACTAATTTTAAGTACTAACTACTAAGTAGGAGTTCAAATGTCTAAGGTAAGTTATGCACCATTATTTATTGTTTAAATGTCCACTGGTAATTTGCGCTTTAAAAGCGTATGAATGTTGCGTTCACCCAAATGTGTTGTATAAAGATTTTTAAGTTTTACCAAGAAATAATTTATAACAATTTGTTAATAATTCAAGATATAGTTAAGGCTGACACAGAATCAGAAGAAGTAGAGCTGTCCTGAAATAATCCAGCATATAACGACGCCGACGGGATGTATTGGTTTTTAACCCCTTCGCGCCCAGGCTTATTTACAGGTTCGCAATATAATACCAGATTTAGTAAAACAAATATTGGGGGTATTGCCCCCCTACACTAAGAGATCAATTTTTGCAAAAAATACTCCATAGGCGTCGTTATAGGAGTCAAAAAAGGTACCTATTTTATTTAGCGAAAAAAGTTGAATTTGTGTTTGAGTTTTTATACTTATTATTGTCCCACTACACTAAAAGGTCAATATTCTTAAAAAAAATGAAGTACTCCATAGGCGTCGCTAACATGTACTCTCGATGGAAGTTTCAGCTTGAAGTAACCAATCAAAAATCAATCCCACTATGAATTGCGATAGCCCAGGTTTGAAATTATTCCATTCTAGAGTTCCTGAATGAAAACTTTAACTGTGTTATTTTAGAGTTAGGACACGAATGTCAAAATCTATCTCTTTCTAGGCCAAAACTAAGCTGTGTGAAACAGATATATTTTCTTGTCTCTTTACGTTAGTGACAAAATTCAGCAGCTGTCAGTTGTAAATTTTAGGTTATGCTTTATGTCATGTTTATTTTTATCAAATGTAAAAGTTTTTAATGTGCACATCATAGATTTACTGTTTATAGAGAATTTTTAAAACTACTATAGTATATCAATTTTATATCTAATAATTTACGACAGCTTTGAATAAAGTATTAACTGTGCCTAATTTCAGATTTATATAATTGTCATATTGACAGTTTAGTTTATTAAACCAATGTTCATGATTACCAACCTTCTAATAAATAGTTTGAAAATATGAAATGTTACTAAGATTTGACATGAGTGTCTTAACTCTAAATAACACAGAGCTCAGTTTATATTTAGGAACTCTATTCCATTCTAATAGTAAATGTTAAATATTTGTTGCCACATATGACAATCTGGGATGTGGGCATGTGATAATTTGTTGCCATATATAGCAACCTGGGCGCGAAGGGGTTAAAAGTATTACCGACTTTAGTCAAGTAGCGATTCACCAGTAACTAACACAAACCATACATTTTTCACCACAGAAAATTATTATTAGTAGAAATGTTAGGATCAATGTTAGAACACAATGAAGTTAATAATTGATGTGGTTTTAAAGCGACTTTTAATGGACTATTATGAACAACTCCAATATAAATTACATATACTAATCTACAGCATTTTGGTAGCTGCAAAATGTTAAAGGTATGTTGTAATTCTCTCATTTTTGTTATTTAGGATTTAATGTTATTTTTAAATTTAATGAAAATTGAATTGGCTAGATACTTTAATAAATTACAGCCACTTTCATTTAATGAATCATCAATAATAATTACTGGTTTTTTTAATTTTTTTAAGTACATATAAATTCATGCATGTATAGCTACAGAATTTATATTATTAAGTTACTAGCTGTTGTTAACCGGCATTAGAATACGGTCGATAAAATAATCCTCTTTAAAAGTTCTCTTCTCTAAATGTTCTTTACGATTAATTCACATTCGCGAGTTGAATCACTTCATCTTTAATAAATCCTGAAATTGGTATGCATAGTCTGTTTCAACACCACGTACTTCACACTTAACCTAACTCGTCAGATAATGTGTTGCCGAGTAAGAAATTGGATATTGACAGAAAAGCAATCATTTTCCAATAATGTCTTTTAAGTATAAGTAACTGAACTGACAATTTGAAACTGAAATTCATGTAGCAGACCAATTATTTTGAAATTGATATGAAACATTTACCGTATCATCAAGTAGAAAAAAATCAATGTAATAAAGCATCATTTGTGTGAAAAACGTAACACCTGACACCATAATAAAAGAACTATAGCAGAAGCGACTTAATCATGTATTGATGGAAATACATTTTTAAAGGAAAAAAGTGTTGTAAATAAGCAAATTTTCAAGATTTTTCAAACGTCTAACATAGTATAATACGAAACAAAAAATATAAATTTAATTAAAAATTAAATACTAGAAATTTAATATAATTTAAGAAGTAACAGTTACTGTTCGTTTTTTTAAATTAAAACTTTAAAATGGCTCTGCGGCTTCCCCCGCGTGGATATTGGATTTGCAGTTGAATAAATTGTTTGTTTGTTTAATGTACGTGTAATTGTATGAAGTAAAATCCAGTTCTACCATAAGAAGCAAAGTTTGTCATGTCATCATCATAATGACATGTGAGTGCGAGTCGTGTGCGAAAATACAGGGCACGATGCACGATTCGAGTCCAAGTTATGTGCACTTGCAAGCATATTTTTTAATTACATACACTTAGGAAAACTTAATTTTGAATAAAAATAAACTAGTGTAAAGTCAACACTTTTTAATTTTTATTTAATGCTAAAGACGAACATACGATATCACCAAAGCCGGGTATTTACCGTTTGAATTGGTCTTGGTCTAGTTCGGTATAAATTGGCAAACACTTCGAAATTTTGTCATAAGCTATTATAAAAACACATGCGCTGTTACAGATACAAACATAAAAAAAATCTAATTACGTCAAACACCTTTTAGAACAGAATCACACAATGACACCCCAAGATAACATTAAATTCGTACACTTTTGAAATTACAAACGCAAATTAGACATTCTAGAAACATTCGATATATACAAACACAAACTCAATGTACCTTTAATGAACGAACAGATTGAGCTCAGTAGTTTCTCGTTACTAAAAGTGTTATTAGATAGAAACAGCCTTGGTAGTGTAATGTCTAGAGTGCTGGACTTTCACCCAAGCGGCCCGAGGTCGATTCCCCGTGCCGGAAGATCTGGTTAAGGTTTTCTGCAGTTTTCCTTAGCTGTGACACAAATGTGGGATTTGTCCTGTTCCATCTTACGTCGGCTGCAGCCGCACTTAGGGCCTACATAATAATAATCGCCCCCTCCCTCCCGCACTTATAGCTTCTGGGGCCTGGGTTCCAGGCTATGGGTTGTAGCAATTATTATTATAAATTATTATTATATTTAATTTCTATTATTTTTATCTATTTATTGTATTTACCCTTCGACGTATTTGTTTATTATTACATTACCTTTGACAATGACAGGTTAGCTGTTGAAACAATTGTCAGATAAAATAAAATAATTTTGTGAAACCATTTATAGTCCTACTTATTTATTTAAGTTTTTAATTAAATTAAATTTATAATCACCCATTATACAAAAATTCTTCTCAAATTTAAAAATACTGATTTTACCAAAAAAAGAAATGGGTACAAAGTTTTTATTAGTATAAAATTATTTTCTAAGGTTTGTATTAATACCATTTTCCCGATTATTACTTATTTCAAAAAAGTGAAAAGTTTACCCAATCCATTATTTAATCTAATCGACGGAAATAATTTACAGAAACTTTTTAAAGCTGAAAGAGTTTTATTTTTTTTTGTTGAATGAAGGCAACGGTAATAGAAACAAGATTTGAATAGCAATCTCTAAAATAATACTTTTTTAGTATCCGTTCTTTTATACTTTTTGCTAACTGATGAGGTCGGTCCTTTATTTAATTAAGTCGGCGCGACCTTATTGTTTGTTTTATGTATAACTAAAAACTGAAAACAATCTAATTAATTTAAGATTTCTAATTATCTTTATAAAAGAAATTCGTGTGTGTTAACAGTGGCGGCTGGCGTGATTTTTTTATGAAGGGGTAACATCAATCTAACACTTCGTAAAACCCAAGCACTATGACTTTGTAAAGAATTAATTACCAAGCACACACAAAAAACAAAAGCATTTTGTATGTCACATCCACATAACCACAATTCTATTGTATTATAAATTCTAATTCTTATTAGTAAAAGTTTTACAAGTTATTTCGGTACCTTCATATTAACTAATATTGGAGTAGTATTTAAGCATTATTCTAATTGTTTCGTGCATTAACACATTATCTGACGCATTAAAATGTAATATACTGCACAATAAATAAAAAATACTCCTATATGTATATTAAATAGGTTATATTTAAACGTCTATTATAATAAAAGTTAATGCGAGAGCTAACTTAAGTTTTGCATATCAAAATAAGTGTTGTTTATTGTTTCCAGCCTTATTTTTTAATAAAAATAAGTGTTTTTGAGTATTATTACTTACACCAAATCCTCAGATGGTAAGAGGGCATTTATTGCTTATTGCGTATTTATCCCTTCTAGGGCTAAAATTGTTTTTAAGTACCCATAAAAGTTTTACGTGAAGAGAACACATTGCATACTTATACTAAAGATAATGAAATTAAAATATAATAATTTTAATGCAGTTTTATTTAAGATTTTGTTTATTTATATTTTTATTGCTGTTAAAATTATTGCATTATATTTTTATAATGCCCAAAGCAAATGTTCATTGCATGTAAAATAATGATTTATTTAAATTGTACTGCTGATATTTAGCGCATCGGTTGTGATAGAGTTATCGCCTTAACTCTATTTTTAAATCATAAGTTTCAAGCAGTAAACGCTCGATGGTTGACAAGTACAAACGTGTAGTAGGAACGCTGGCATCCGAACGAAGAGCCGTCTCCATAAAATAATTACATAAACCATGATTTAAAACTGCCTCTGCTATTAATCTGAGCTTACCCGTTTATATAATTCATTAACAGTACTTTCGGTTACTTTGTTTCTTCCCAATCAATTGCCTTGCACTACAGGAACGGTTTCAATTATTCATTTATTTGAATCCACTATTATACAGATTCAGACACTGTCTAGTGTCTATACGCCACTGTCTAAGACGCACAAGATGAGTTAGACTTGTAGTCTTGTTACCCACAAAGTGGGGGTCGCTAATTGGAAACCGGTAACAGCCTTTAACCGCAGTTAATTCTGTCGGCTGCCAGCTAACCACCATAAGATCGTGGGTCTCAGAACAAGATTTATTCTGCAAAGGACGCCAAAAGTCGCTAAAATAGCTAAAATAAAGTCTACTGCTGACAATATCAGTAGAGAACAACACATCTGTGACTACTTCCAATGTGTCAGACTCTTACTAAATAGCTGAAAACTTTCTTCGCAAATATAAAATAAAATAGAAAATGTCAATAAAATATAAAGTGCTTTATTACAATGCGACTAAACAAAATGTAAATCAACTTCAGTAGGGTTACTAATAAACTTAACTGTAGGTCAAATAAGCTTAGCACAATTTAGGTAAATATTTATAGTATTAAGTTATAAAACCAAAAATTACTCTAAACTTGTTAATGTATAAAAATTAAAAGGAACAAAAGAGACTAGGAATGTTAACGCGTGTACGGGTTCACATAATAATTAGCTAATACTCTGTGCGATACCAAAACAAATGGGCACACTCGCAAGAATAAATTCTAACAAAGTTTATATGTACAGTTTATGTTTATATGTTTTTTGTGTCTGTCTGTTGGACCTGATTAAAAGTTCGATTTGCAGATCAAGAAGTCTTATTAAAAAGTTTAACCCCCTCCATATGCATTGTGATCCGAATATATCCAAGTCCCAAGGACTTTTCCGTCGACCTTCATAAAAAGCTTGCTCTGACAAGTCAAAGGCTGTTGCTACCCTTGACAAGGGCAGAACAAAGGCGCTATTCAGAGAGCTTTACAGTGGTCTAGGATTTTTAGTTTTTTAATGGAGAGTGGCTTGTGTGGTACCCCTCTTTGAATTTAAAAATTTCCTTGTATGTTACTGAAATTAGAAAATGATTGCTAAAGTTCTACTAAGTAGAGAAACACTTTTCAAACTTTTTTTGTGAGCTTTTTATTAAAATATAAAACTGGTCACATCATTTTCTTAGATAAATCGCTTTTTCTTTAATTAATTCTAAACTAGACATGTTGAAGCATTTCTAACATTCTTAAATTAAGCTTACTGCTTACATACTTTTCAGAAAAAAGGATAAGACATAAAAATTATTATTTTCCAATATGCCTCTGAAATTGGTTATTCTAAGCTCGAATTAATATAACTGACCAACTGTCTGCAAACCAGACCGTATAATCAAGTAGAAAAAAATCAATGTGATAAAGCTCCATTTATATGAGAAACGTAACGCCAGGCACTATAAAGGAACTGACTCATTCCAGATAGCAGCATGAACGACTTTATCATATTAGATTAGAAAAAAAGTTTAATTTAATTCAATGTTCTTTTTACTACATGCTGAGAAAATGAAAAATATCTTTTGACAAAAAACTATGTACACGCAATCTAGACAACTTCCTAGACATCACAGAAGGTTCTATATCAGATTCAACTTTAGAAGATATGCTTTGAAATAAAAAGCTTCAAAGGAAATAAAAAAATTAAGCAAGCTCTTAAAAACGATTTCTCTAGCATTCGAACATAGCAAGACGTAAACGAACGAGACCGTCAAAGTAAATTAAAAGAAAATAAAGAATAATTAAAGAAAACATTCACGAAAAGATGGAGTGGTTCTTATAAGAACCATTAGAAAGTCCTTTTTTTTAAGTTTTTATATTATTAAAAAAATGAACAAAACTAAAAAGTTTTCATTAATATAAAAGTATTCTAAATTAATATTTTCTCCTTTATTATTCCAAAGTATCAAGGCGAAAATAGAACTCACTGAAGCTTTTTAACCTGAAAAAGCTTTGTTTTTATGTTTTAGTAACGTAAAGGTAAACTGAAAACAAGAGTTGAATTATAACCTCTAAAATAATATTTCTTTATTATTCTTCTTTTTACACTTTTTGTTCCATGTAATAACAATAGCTCATCCATAATAAAACAATTCCAGTGTTTACCCTTGTAAATGTTTGCTTTTGTTGGGTAAAATAAATACAAACAAAAGCTTCCAATTATTAATCAAATAGTATTCAACAAATCCAAGACTTGTATCAAAAATACATGTGACCTTAATTATCTTCTGATAAATTATAATAGTTTATAAAATAAACGCTGGTTCCTTTGATATTTTCAAGTATAATTGCACTATTATTTTGTGGGTTTCATATCGACCTGGCCAATTTTATCACAAAACAGAAAATAAAAAGGAAATTCCATTTCCTATTAAACTTTTTTTTTGTAATTACTGTTTCGATAACAACTCATTAATAATTATTGTCGGTTATACAACTTTTTGAAAAGTTTCTTTTTTTATGTTTTTTTTAAACAGAAGCAGTTATCGAAACAAAGACTCCACTTACTGGAAGTAGATTGTTGAGGAATCATGATAGGAAGATCTGGAAGAATAAAAAACCACAGAAAGAAAGTTCATCAGCCTCCACTAAAAACCGCCACCACAACAATAATTTCGTTTCGCCGCATGTTAGTATAACCTCTCAATCTCACAACACTTAAAAAACCGTATATTAATAAAAACCCATTTTGTTCTTACCGTCCTCATTATAACAATAATATTAATAAGCTAGAAAAATTAACAACAACGTGAGGTATCCGACTTGCAAAACGCTACGATACTAACGCGATTTTCTAGGTTAGATCATAAGCGAATGCGAAAACGACGACATGCGTCTACAGACTGGCGCTCGCCGTCGTCGGCAGCAATATTGATTTGAAGGGACCGCCGAAGAACTGCCGCGAAAATAATAGGCATCTAGTGCCATTCGGTGATTACGGGGTTGAAACAATAAGGGCTCTGGGACAGGTTCCCTATGGAAACTTTGGAAAATCTTGACATAGTTCCCGGATGCTTGTGTTTTGTCAATCCGTCAATTGCGCCTGACGACACGGGGGTGTAAACTCGGTCACGTGACCACTGCGGATGATCAAAGAATTATAGTACGTATAGACGGCTAATGCTTATATTTACTAACCTGTTAGTTTAGCCCTTCTGAGGTTTTTGTCCGTTTTGATCGAGCAGATATTTTATTTTGATTTTATCAGCTGCATTTCATAAACAATAAAAATGATTCTTATGAAAGTACCTTAAAGAACTAAAATATAATATAAAATCAACTAAATGAATAATTGAAATGTTCAATGACAACTATTCCTAAACAAACTATATAGACTGTACAAATATTTTATGCTTCCTGTTCACGTTTTAAAGAAGTTTTCTAAGTTTAAAGTTTCAGCTATAAAATATAAATTAGTGCTAAAATAAAATAATTTCTCTAGCAACTTTGTGAATAGGAAAATAATCACTATCTTTATATAAAAAAAAAGTTTTTATGAAGGAATTCCGAACTACGTGTACAGAATAGAAAATGGCTTGGAATAAAAGAAGCAAAACCTGAAGAAATATGTACCGATATTAGCTGATAACTAGTCATAAAAATTATAACCTCAAAATCGCAACAACTCAGAGATAACTCAGTTCTATTGGTTCTATGTCGATATATTAGTGGGAGCAAGGTTAAGTAATACTAAAAATACTATACAAAAGTACACTAATATGGTCAAGCATAGATAACAAAAAAAACAAATAAAACACTGTAAAGAATCTTTAATTTCAAGTTTAATTGATTGTAAAAGAAACAAGAATTATTTATTCAATTATGTAAAAATAACTAAGCACGCAACTATTCATTTAATTATTATAAATATATACAAATAGTTATTAACAGTTACAATAAGTTGTTAGGCAAGCAGGTAACGGTAATTAATATTTGTTTAGTTATAAAATGTAACTAAAAAGGACAACTTGTCTAACACGTATGTCTTGAAAGTGTTGGTGTCAGATATCGTGTTTATTTATAGCAACGTATAAGGCACATTAATATCTAATGAAAAAGCTGCTTGCCTAAAGCCTTACAAAAGAATATTATCAAGTCTTTTAAATTGAACTTTAAATAATATAACTTATAAAAAGTATTAGTTTAAAATGGGTATAGATTATAATAATTTAACACATTTTGAGAGAATACAACTATTTACTTCATTTGGACACATTAGAGAAAAGAAGATTCGATCATGATCTGATAGTTGCTTAGAAGATAATTAGCAACGTTTGCGATGTTCCAGAACTTTTAAGATTGTTACCTCTTAAACTGCAAGGCCGGTTTACCAGAAATAATCAGTTATTGCATATTTTTGTTTAATAAGACATTATATGGCCAGAATTCTTTAGTATACGCAAATACGCTATTCCTCTGTAATTTATTATTCTACATTTTGTTTTCTTATATTTTTCATTATAATCTTAATTTTATATTATTTACTTATCATATAATTTGCACCTTTACATTACATGCGTTTTTATGTAATTGGGTTTATCCTGTAAGTACTTAGTTAACAAATAAATAAGTAAATATCAAATCTTCACCTCATCAAAGTGAGCTTCTGCTGTTTTTGCTTCACTGAAGAACGTTCAAAGCTACCATCGCCTCTTTTAGAATTTTATTTTTTATTTTTTAAAAACTTTTAAAAAATTAAAAGATTTATTTTTTATCGAAGTCTATTTATTTATTTTTATTTTTTCAATGTTACACTACACAAACAAAATACCTGCTTAAAAATGAGACGCAAATATCAGTACAGGTGAGTAGTTATAGCCTTGCATAAATCTTAAGTACAACCTGTTCTGTTTGTTTCAGATAAATATTGACTTTGAAAAAGCAGCAAAACTTCATTAAGTCTTAATAAGTGTTAACGATCTTCACATCGTTAAATTTATCAGTGAAAACTAATTTTTACCTAAAAATGCAGAATTTCACTGTATTCTTTTTATGTTCAAAGTGTTTTAATGTGCAGGTTAGTCCTAACTGACTAGTTTTATTTATATTGAGATGTTATATGCTAAATAAATAAAATAAATGTTTTTTTTTATTTTGGCTAGCATAAATAAAAATGAAAATATAATAACACAATAGCTTTTCTATTTCAAATCGGCTGACTCAGTTTTATATCGTTTGAGCATGGACCGAACAAAAATTAAAAAAAATCTGATTGATTCTTGCACCTAGAAGAAAAGAACTTACTATCATAATGTAGTGTATAAATTGAATATTTGCATCCACATCAAAATAAAAATATACACTTTTACATTTCAATTCAAAACCACAAATCTTTATTTTATTAAGACAAATAAATAAAATATACCAAAAATAAAAACAATTCCCTTCAGAAAAAATCAACAAGGAAAAATCTTCCTTTAGTTTTTGTTGAAATGAATTTTGGTGTATGCCAACCTGACAATAATGGGGGTTTGCAGCCGCATTCATTTAAACAGACTCGCATCAAATAACTTAAATTAAATAAACAATCAAGAACAATATTTACAATTGAATAATTGATTTTCAATTGTTGTTAAAAAACAAACTTTAGGCACAAATAACTTAATAAAAAAATTTTAGAAATGAAATAAAATTGTTTTAATGAATTATTCCCAATGGGTAATAATTCTTAATTATGACCAACCTTGTATATGGTTATCACACCAGATCTGTCGATAAAATATCCTTGAAATAATTCTTGTGGTGCTCGCTCGGTAAAAATAACATCGTTTCAAGAACAGCTGTTGCATACATACCATACCTATATGCCAACCATACAAAATAATTGAAATGGCAATAAATAAATCTGCTTTGATTTATTAAAAATAATCCGAACACAAATTCCAACATTTGTGTTAAATTGACAAAACAAAACTTCTTTGTTTCCATAAACCAGGTATTTATCCAAATCCAATAATGTTTATTTGTTTACAAATGGTAAAACATGTGAGTTATAAATTTAACCTCACTTTTTATTCCAGAAATCTTTGTACAAGTCGACGAGGGCTCACCCGTTGACTTTTATCGACTAAAATTGTTCCTAAAATGACCTTTTATATGTTTTCGCAAAACGTTTGACAGCACAACGAAATTTTTGAAAACACTTGAACATCACAACCTGTCATGACGTCACAGAAAATAAATACATGTTCAAAATTAACGATAATCTTAATTCTAAAAAGATAGAACGGTAGCTGACAGAAGAGACGAATAAATTGACATAACACGCTTGTGGTCTAAATTGAACAATAACAAAGAAAATCAATAAAAACGATCAGCTGTCACCGATCTCATTAAAAACTAATTACATTGAAAACCCATCATTCTCCAGCTATCCCTGTACATCAACTATTTACATAATTACTCAAAGTAACCCAAACACATGGAGTTTACACAAATTATAACAAAATAACAAAGAAAAACTTAACTTAAATGTATACCTTTACGTTTTAGACATGAAACGATGCTTCTGCAAATTTAAACAATATACCAACATTAATTGAATGGAACTTCTCGTCCAGAGTACAGTACTCCAGGTGACTGACACAAGACAATGACGAAAATCATCACATTAATACTTAAATTTCCAGAATCAATAAATATCAATAAGGCCGAAAATCTCCATTTATTTGACAAGATTTCTGCCAACTACAGGAATCCGTAAGTAAATTGTTACATTGTAAACATCAAGATAATGCTCTGTTTTAATTATTTCCAGTGGAATATCTACCCGAAACTAACTTAGTTTTGTGGGAAAAATAAAAATCTATTCTGCGTTCAACAACGACAAACCTCAAATCTAACCAGAAGATAAAACCTATAAAAGTGTAAAAAATTATCCTAACATGTAACCTGGGTTACATACAACATGTTCTACTATAAAACAACAGAATTGACTTATATCCTTTTTATAAATTCAAAACCTTTCTTATAAAGATTGAGGTTATATCTACATGCTACTTTTTCTTCCTTAAATTATATTTAAAATTGTTAAATCTATCTGTAACCTAGCATGTAGCCTTTAAATTAAATAAACCTAGTATCCTAGCATGTAGCCTTTAAATTAAATAAAACCTAGTATCTTTGCATGTTTATCTTCCATTTAATGCATGATATGATTGTTTTTTGTGTTTTCGGAGCCTATCGTAGCCCTTAAATAATTTTTATGTTTTATCAACGTTTTAAATTTTCAATCTATGATCCTATATCATCTCAATATTAAGAAAATATTTTCCCCAATTATATCAAAAAGTGCGGTTATATCACTCATAGAACGGAATCTCTAAAATGTGCATGCTAAATATTTTAATACGGGTTGTATCTTCTTATCATGATAGAAAATCATAAAAATAAATAGTACAAAATAAAGTCCCTGTTAGGCGTCTGTATTTCTGATTATTCAAACTAATCTCGAAAACCACTGGACGGATTTTAATGCGGTTTTCACTGAGGTTATTCATGCGGTTATACAGTTTCTCTCGAAGAAGGTTTAGGAAGACTCATCTTAAGGAGCCGAGTAGTGGGATTTTAGTGAAGCAAGTCGTTGAAAAAACGGCCGTGGGAACGTTTTCTTGGCTTACGATGCTTAAACCTTAGTCCTTATCAAAATAGATTCTATATTCAGGTCAATTATCTAATGTAGACAAAACATGCCCTTATGCTATGTAATTTGCATTTACAGTTTAAAAGATATTTTTATGAAAGCGTACGCAACGTACTGCATAGCCTGCTACTGGTATTAATATCTTGTATAAGACGGCGTGAAACACATGCAAATTGAAAAAGGATGCACTGATTACTCTTGCTCTATTTTTATACTCGCATTGACCGCTACATGATTTCCTAACACTAACCCACTTTGAGATGTTAAATATTTCAAATAAATTATAAATCAATTCCAACAAGTTTTTACTTTTTACTACAATTTTGAAGAACTGTTATAAAACTAAATCAGATGAATGGATGAAGATCTTGAGTTTTTCTGCGTTCTACGATTATTATTTGTGTACGATTATGTTTCTGCCAAACCGGTTTTCAATGAGCAGTTTTAAATAGTTTTTAAAAGAAAGTAGTAAATAACTAGAGGTAATAATAGCATATACCCATATTTCTAGCACAACAATTGCTACAAGTAAAGAATATTATGAAACCACTGGTAGTGTCAATTTATAAGGCAGTATTAGTTAATTATTATTAGACATTTTTATCTTTCGCATTTTTTAATGGAATAAGAACTTCGATTACCTAATAGTTGCAGTTTAAATTTACACCCCTATCAGTTAGCGTTCTTTAGCAAATTGTCTTACATAATCTATTAAGGGCTGGTAGTTTTATTATATTCTGTGGCCGAAGGTTTTTTTTTAACTTTTATTTATTTAATATAATAAAACAAATTTATTTATTTCGTTTATTTTTTAATGAAGAGAAAACTTTATCTCTTTTTTACATTTACAATACAAATGTTATAATATTACTTTCTCAGTAATTAAATTATTTAAATGAGTTTAAGACGAGTTTAAATAATTAGATTTGAATTAACACACTTAACAGAACAATTTTATAATTCACATGTAAATGACGTTAAACAAAACAATTAATTAAGACTCGAATGAGTCTTTATGTTTTACTAGCAGAACAATTTTAAAGTCCACACCTAGATTAATATTCCCTCTGGATAAACACTTGTTGAAGATTGATAAAGACTTGTGAGTTGAATAGAGACTGAAAACTTAAGATTAAAACAGAGGTATTTATACAGTGTTACAATCTTATCTGCCTACACAATTCTCATGGTCATGAGAGCGTTGATGCTAAAGCAGTTCTCATGAAGATAAGATAAGACTTTTCTTGAAAATGTAATTTGATATCGTGTGATCACAATCATAAGCAATTTTCAACAAATAATCAAAAAACCATTAAATAAATTGATCATGCTGTCAGATTGTTCTTATGACAGATTTAGGTTATTACCTAGCAGAAGAAAGCGGCGTGCTTAAACAGATTTAAAATTTAGGAAAAGTTACATTTATTTTAATTTATTATTTATATCTGGTTATGATTACAATATAACTTACACACAATATTATTTATTATAGAGATTCCATTTTTCATCTCCTCGAGTTTTTTTATTTTATTTTTAAATTTATTTAATACTGTTTTAAATATCGAATTTTTCCAAAATCTTACCTTTTATTAGTAGAAGTTGACTTTTAATTATTTGAAATATTAAGAGTACCGTTTATGATCTAGCAAAAATTTGAAAATAAAAATAATTTTTTGTATTTCTTTATTAAGCAATAATCGTCCACACTATGATCAAAAAGCATCAATTACCACGAAATCATGTAGCGGTAAAAATGAAGCGAGAGTAAATAGTGTACTTTTTTTTTTATTTTGCATGAAACGTTTCTAATATCGCTTACTCACGTACATGCATTCCGTAATGACGAAAAATCAAATTTTGTCTACCTGTTAAAACGTTTGTTTGTTTAATATATTCACGTTTCCTTAAAAATATAATCCAAGTTGACATGGCTACTGCAACCCATTAATGAAAATTTCTATTTGCAATTTATTTATTTAGATTTTTAGTGAACACTTTTTAGTTAGTACTTTACTTTTAGTAGTAGTAGTAGTAGGAGAGCTAACTTAGCAAGCAGACGTCCAAGGTTCGATTCCCCGCCGGAGTGATAATTCTTCTAAATGGATTTGCATTCAAAATATAATTTAATGTAAAACATTAATTAAACAAAATAAATTAACCTTTATCTAAAATTTATAATTTTTATGTTTCAAATAATTATTAATATTATAATGTTGCATGTGCTAACATCTATGGCGTTTTAATAGAACTGCTGATCGTGCAAATGTAATTATAAAAGTTTTCTCTTTGGAAACAAAACCGTTTTTTGCTAGTATTCAAGTTTTATCGGAGAACTAGCACATTTTTGAGAAAGTCAATAACACGTGAGCTTTTACATTATATTTCTAATACTTATGTTTTACTGGGAAAACTGTGAATAAACCAAAATTGCTTAAATAAACCAAAACCTATAAATAAATCGACATTAGTTTCTATTTACAAAACCTGATTAATAAACTGGCTACGAACACAATTTAAAGAAGAGATTATAAAACTTGCTGGGTTGAAGACTCGAGTTTACTCGAAATCACATCAAGGAAACTCTGTTATAAGTGGTTATAGATTACATCTTATTAAATGTGGGCCACTTGCAATATTTAATTTCGAGTAATAAATAAATAAACTGTGTAATTGTGTTATGTTAAATTACATTTATGTTTTTTATCACGATTATAAATCTCCACTCTCTTTTAAAAGCTAATGGAGATTAGTCACTTGTGGTGACATGGTTTGAAAAAGGTAGTATTGATAAAATCTGTCTTTTATGGGGAATTGTTATTGGAACTTGGCGTACATCATGTTATAGCAACTACTAAAAATTTTATAATATATTTTGTTTAAATAATCGATAAATATTCAATTTGTATTTGAAAGCACATCTAACTATTAACTGCAGAATTTACAACCGATTATATCCAGTTTTATACCGCCGTTTATACAACAATGTAACCTGTACAGCTTTTTCGATTTTAGCAAATTGACAACAAAAGTCTTTTGAACATATTAATGTTTGTTACCGTCTTCCCGCCGACAACTGTAATAGAATTATTTAATTAATGCATTAGTCTTTAGAGGACCTTAACTAACTTTGAGCGTTAGCGCTCTCTGTTGTGCAAAGTTCTGATGACCGTTTATGTAATTATTTGTGAAAAGACGTAAATAAATCTAAACACGAAAACTTCACAATTAAACTTATTGAATAAAATTAGCAATTAGCAAATTTAATTATAATTACTGAAGCAAATCAATAATTTCAACGTATGTAGATTCAGTAGTTTTTATTATTTATTGCAAATTTTAAATAGAGGAAACATTATATTACCTATTAATCTCACCTAGGTAGCTATGACATCAATTTTCAAAATTGGGTCAGACATCTGCAACGTACCACTTCGATTGAAAATTCTGCTAGAAAATCTTGGTCAGTGATCACTTGTCGCACTCTTTTCCTTACAAACCTTTTTTCTAAATGATTTCACAATTTGCTGTTCAACGGGTATAAATATGGGCTTCCAAACGGTTAAGCGTTTAGGAATATCCTTATAAATTTTACCAAATACTTGCCAATATCATTTTCAGGACGCACCAGTTGGGTTTTAAAATAATAAATTTCTAAAAATTTAAGAAGAAAATCCAGTATTGAGAAAAGAGAAATAAACAAGCTAATGTAAGTTGTACATTAGTAATTCAGTTTTCATTCACATTTCCCTCTTTTAACATTTTTGTAGTTTCTTCCTCCGAGAAATTGTCTGAGACTGTTGCTATTAAGTTTATAATTGAATTTCCTTGAGACTTGTTTATGTTTATTAAATATTTACTTAGAAATAGTAAAGGTTTCGTATTTCGGTTATAAAACGCATTATTTTCGGAAAATTACTTTGCAAACAATTTTTCACTAAAAAAAAGAATTAAAATCAACGCCGTTATGAATAGTGATTCATAAAAAATTGTAGAATCAACTAAGAATATCGAATATCTTGGTATATAGCAAGTTAAATTGAAATGTAAGTAATAAATTTATTAAATTGCAAATATAAACTTATATTGCTTTTCACGTAGGTACCTACATTAGTATCCAACTCGAAGTATGCATTAACCTAATATTAATGCCGCACACAGGGCTGAGAACTGATTCTAGCAAGACAAAACTCCAAAAACCATTGTTAAAATCAAAGGTATTTTAAGAAATAGTATTTTAGTAGAAAGCTTAGTGAACTTGTATCTACCTGCCGTTTAACATTACAGCTAATAATAATCATAGAAAAATCCTACAAGTGCAGTTCAGTGTTAACCCTTCCGAAGGCGTCTATCTGATGTAAATGTATTTGTAGTTTGTTCATTAAGGTGAAAGTTTTTTTTTGTGGAAGTGTTTCTTTTATTGATTTCAATAATTTTTAAAAACAGAATTGAAGTGCTAAGAAGTCTTATAAAGACGCAAGTTTATACCCTTCTAATATAGAAAAATCGTGATTTTTACTTTCCGGATAATAAATTTTTTAAGGTCCGGCGGTGGACGAGTGGTGTCAGTGCATCACTCGTGTTCCAAGGGTCGTGGGTTCGAATCCCACTTGGGGCGGCGGGATTTTTCTAATTGGAAAGTTCCGCCACCTCAACTATGGATGTATGTATTCGTGTTGCATGTTAGATGGGGGACAGATTACTTGGATGTTGGTTCCCCCGTAGTGTAGGCGTGAAATAATAAAAAAAATTTATTTTGTAGTATATAACTTAGAAAGATTTCAAGCGTTTGCGTTTGTATTTTTATTATTTTTTGCTATAGTATAAAGAATAACATATTTCAAAATAAAAATTCGTAATGAGTCATAAATTGAAATACAATCGAAATGAAAAGGGGATAGTTATTAAACGATCATTTGCTTTCAGTTAAGCCAATAAAATAATTTTTACCGGCTAGAATCGGGTTTCAGCCCTATGTATGCCGGGTTCGGTATTTCAACTCTATTTGTTGTGAAAGCTCTATTGCTATAATTACAATTATTTACAACAACGAGTACCATAGAAACCGTGCTCCTCGAAAAAACAGATCTAAAATACCGAACGCGGCTTAAATAGTATTTTGCTACCAATTTGCTGTTGTCGTTAGTCAGAAAGCATGTATATTATTATCGCATTTTTTACTAGTACCTTAGTTGCTGTAACTTAAACTGAAGAGTGAATTAGATTTTTATCAGAAAAACGGATACTTTACTGAAAACTCGAAAATGTAAACTTAAAAACGTTATTAATGGCATTGACCGTCTCTGACAATTGCTACTGACTGACACTTTCCTATGACACTATACTTTAGGTTTCATATTCATATACATAGTCAACACTGTCAACACGCCTCCACTTGTGTTAAATGTGCAGGAAATCAATTAACAGAGAAGTGTAACAAGACTAGGGATACTCCTGCTAGGAGAAGAGTTTCAAAGGAGAAGAAACAATCTTATCAAAGCTAGAAAAAAACAGCTTTTCTATCAAGGACCTTAATATGCCCCAAGCCCTCACCAAGCCTTAATATGGTAGGGCAGTGTAGCTAGATTCTGATTTCAGATCCAGTTCTGACTTGTTCGGGCAGTAAAAGTGCATGCTGCATTAGGTATGATCGGACTCCTTCGGAGACGAAACCCGACGGGTGAGCACGTTAATAACTGCAGCACTAGCCTGACGAGCACTGAGGGTAGATAAACAACCTCGCTCCCACCAGTGAGCTACAGGTAGCTCTTACAAATGTAACTGAGTGTAATTGAGCAAAACTGGATTATCCCTCACAGGGAACCGTGGTCATAAGCTAACGCAGGTGGGCCATGTTAAATAAAGCTTTGGATATCTGTTACCTTTAGGCAGGTGTTTCATATGCACCTAAGCAGCTAAGTCCAAGCAGGAAGAACCCATCCCCATCAATTCTAAAACCGAACCATCTATAATGCAAGTTATGCATAATATGAAGAAGATGCCGGACAAAGTCAATGAAAGTCTTAACAGACTAGAAGCCAGAAATATAGGTGCTGTTCGCAAAAGTAGCTAAGTCGGGACCAACAATACTTATGAAAAATGAAAAAAAAAAGAAAAACCATGAGCTAGAAGACTTCTTTCATACCCAGCATATAGATGTGTGTCTGATCGCAGAAACTCATTTGACTAGTCGTACCTTTGTGAGAACGGTGCAGACCGCACGACGTTCACCTATAGTACTGACTGAATTAAACGAAGTGCTGACTAGGGCATACCAAAGCTAAAAACATCACAGACCGGGGTGGCCTAACCGTCCAAGCCCAGCCAAATTGAGTTTGGATTCGGTCGGGAAGTGGTCCCACATCTGTGGGGAAAGTCCGAAACTGCACTAGGAGCCGTCTTCTATGCAAGGAGAAGGGCCCCGATGAGTCAGTACGTTTATAACTACGGTACTAGCCTGGAGAGCTAGTAGAGGTTTGAATAGGTATATCTCGTTCCTACCAGTGCGTGTGTACGGGTAGCTTTTGCAATAGCATTAGTGCGCTAATTGAGCATATCTAAATTCATGTCCCGGAAAGAGGGACCGTAGTAATTATTTTATAAGTTGGACCACGTTAAAATAACGCTATTCGAAGGGTTGCTTGCATTCAATAGTGACAGAGTTACAGTCAGTCGTACCTGAAAATAAAAGGTTATAAATTATATCACACTATTCACCCTGACAACCAAGCTAAAGGTATTACTAAAGTAGTGCGGTATTAGTCAAAGAATCAGTTAACCACTATGAAGAATGCCATCTACAACGAATAGAATTCCAGTTTACTATGGTAGGTATTAAGTCTACAAAACCAAACTTGGAAATTGGTGCAGATTATTGCGATCTAGGACATTTGGGCCCGGCCACCTCGGCGGGGCCGTTTCAGTGCAAGATCAGTTTGGCGCAGTGCAGTTCGGTGGAGGGACACTTCGGCGCAGAGACACTTCGGTTCAAGCACACTTCGGCGCCGGGACACAATGAATGAAAGTTAGTAAGTAAAAACGTGGGTTAAGTTCTATCAATAGAATAAATACTACTACAAAATAATGTCATAAGGGGTTTTTGTGAGTGAGGGTCGTAGTCAGAGGTAGAAATGTAAAGTAAATGCAGACCACAATTAATCATATACTGAACAAGTTACAAAACATTGGGTATACAAATATAAGTGTGAGGATGTATAAGTCCTCCTAAAACTAACATAAACATGAGGGTGATCGGAACCACCCTGTACTAGCACTAAGTCTACAAACTAAGCGTAGGAGACCCGGTAATCAATGCCCCTGGACATCAGCATAGGGAGCCTAGCACAACACCCTAATAACTAAACAGAGGGGAGACAGGTAATTGTCACCCCTGGGTGCTAGATTCTAGTCCACCTCTCAAATAATAATAAAAAGATACTCACACGCTTACTTCTGGTTGTGGCTTCTTCGAGTCATGGCACTGACTGCATTTTAAGCCATGGCAAGTGGGTTTATATACTGTTCAACGCGGAAGAAATCAGCATAGTAGTGGGAATCTGTAGCTTGCTGTTCCAGGATCGGTGGGTAGTGTGCACGCGAGTTGGCGTGGCTTGCAAGTAGCTGTGGCAGGCTCGTGGGTTGCCGTGGGCTGAAGCCGAAGGCGGAAGCGTGCTAGTTAGAATTTCTTCGAATGAATGCGCAGATGACTGTGAGTCGTAGGCGTCGTGGCCGTGGCTGCTTGAAGAACGTGGGCAACTGAGCGTAACCTTGCACGATATTTGTACCAAACGGGTCGATATGTGTACCAAAAAAAGTTGAGAAATTATAAAAGTATTCAATTGAAAATAATTCCGTTTGTGACAATAATTCACTTCATCTTAATATTCCAGGAAAATGTAGGTTAAATTATTTCAATAGAATACTACTACTATTTAACTATTGCGAAACTATTTTTATTAACTGTCACTAAAAATTCATACTAATTAGCATCCCGCACCGCCACACAGACGCATCAATTTGAAAAGGACTTTACTCTTTTTTTTCTTATTTCTCCTTGCCCCTCGCTGGGTACGCCCTTGACTAAGCAGTATCCATTTATAAGTGTTATCTACTGAGATAAAATCCATAAAGTGTGTCATGTATTTGTCAGTAGTATGATATTCAATGTTAATATGAATTTTCCTATGTCATTTAGTGGTAGCAACCTATCGATGAATTTTGATTTTAATGTTTTAGTAGCATGGAAAAATGAATTTTTCTTAAATCGTTGCGCAAATATATTATTGTTAATAACTTTTAAAAAATCAATAATTTTGTAAAATCAATAAATTAAGTGTCAGGTTACTACCATTAAATGACATAGGAAAATTTATATTAACATTGAATATCGTACTACTGATAAATAAATATGTGGTCCACTTCACGAATTTTGATTCTACTGTAAAAATATATTGGACCAGGCATTCGATATAGTCACTAATTTAAATTTATGGATTCACACTAGTTACTACTTAATTACAGGCAAATAAACAGCCCTAATTTAAAAATGAAGCGTAGTGTAGATACAAAACTCACTCTTTGCAAATTTACTTAGTGTTACGCAGTCGCGTAGTTAATCTTAATCAAAATATCTGGAGCGTCGGAAATTGGAAAAGCATTTTTATGGAAGATTGAACAGATTTTTTATTGACCACCGCATTGCATGATTAAGAAGATTTTGGCTGACACAACGCTCACCATATTTTGGAACTAAGATTAGCTATAGTTATACCAATAAGTCTTCCAATAAGCTTCTGCAGAACCAGCAACAAAATGTAAGATTTCCACCGCCAGACTGTTCAGTTTTTGAATCCTGATTGTGGGTTTATTTTTGCCGCAACATCTACAAGATCAAATCAGTACATTATTAATACTCACAAATCATTCTGGATTTAGTACAAAAGTCATTCTGTGATACAAAAATTAGTTGATAATATTGAAGATTTGTACAAAAAAAATCAAAATAGGCAAAGTAGCAATGGATTAGTTTTGCAACTATACGTCTCAAATCTGAAATTTCATAAAATTTCTCATAAAAAGCATTAATTAGTCATTTTTAAATAATTATTTCGCTATATCATTAATATTGCAAAACAAATTTATTTGTTTTAAACAGTAAGATCAAAAAGTAGCTTCTAAAGGGTTGCTATGAAATTCTTAAGTTATATGCATTATAAAAAAAACAAAAAAATATATAGCGAGAAAGTGACAACTATCATTTTTGCAACAGCGTTTGTAATTAACGTTGATTGAAATACACTAGCATCAGTTCCGGATTACCGATTACGTTGGATACGAATAGGTCAGACCCTTCAGGAGACAGTGCCCTTTGTTGACATCCATTTGCAGATGCCAAACAATTTCTACTAGCTAATTAAACAGCACTAAGTACACTAATAATAAAGAATACTAATGCAATAATTGATAAGCCCTTTGGCAGTACATACGAGCTTTTGTTCATTGGCAAATATTGATTTTTTTATCATCGTACCGTATTCACCAAATAATGTATTTTTTCATCGATCATACTGTATTTATGATCTTAACTGTTTCAGCGCCGAAGTGTTCCTGTGCCTCAGTAGCCTGCGCCAAAGTGTTCACGTGTCGAAGTGTACTGCGCCGAATTGTCCGGCTCCGATTTATTGTCCTCCAAGGCATGAAACGAAAGTTATTTTTCCCGGAACAAAAACAGAACAGATTACTTGATTGACAGATTGTCTTCAAAAAATCTTACGCAAACTGTACAACACAAAATATTTAATACTAACTCAAAATTGCCAATTCTTTCTACTTTCTACAAATTTAAATTCAGGTCGCAGGTATTGTTTCCGCAGCTCACAAATAATAAAAAATAGATAAAAGTTTAAGACACAATAAACTGCACATTTTTAGGGCGCCATCTGATTAGGAAAGTCCAGTAATTTTTGTAAAAATATTGACTCGCTACCAGTAACCAGAAACTGGAATAAGATTTAATAAATTTTTTAATTTTAATTAGTCAAAATCGGTTATGTCAAAGTTAGGTTGAATAATATTTAAAGACTTTCATAAATATATGGTCCTGTAATATTCAGATTAATTAAATTTAATTATAGATTTATTGATAAATAAAAAATAAAAATGAAGTTTCCAAATAAAACATCGTTACAAAATTTAAATATATATAAAAACCAATACCCAACGTAAGAATTCTTAACGACAGGAAATAATGCACATAAAAGATGTAGTCAAAAATATTTGATATAACACTAATAGTTCATCTTACATTAACATTAGCCAAATGTAAAATCCATTAATTTACAATACCTTATTCAAATAGTTCAATCCAACTTCACCTCAAAGCAATTGAAACAAGATTAAAACAAGAAATAAAGTTCCAATCCAATAGAAAAATAGTGGGATTTTTCATCGGCCAACGAAATGCATCCATGTCATTTGTTCGAGAACATCCTTATCTAAGCTTAAGGGGATTTCCTTTTGAATTTATACGCAATGGAAAGAAAATAAACTCTACACATGTAGTCTAGACGGCCCATTCTAGAAAATTCCTTTTGTCGGTATATTATTTACTAGTAGAATTTCAATGCAATGTGGTTTAAAACTACAGATTCAAGGTTTATTATATTTTAACCATAAGGAAATCTTTGTTAAAGCTAATATTAGATTTTAGACCTTATAAGCTCGAAGTTAATAAACAATTTTGTTTTTATTCAGGAACATTCTATTTCTAAACAATAAGCATTTGTTTGGCGTGAGAACGCTTGCATCAGTAAAAATTCTGCTAAAATATGAGATATTACTTACGGATATATTTCGATGTGACTCTTTTGTACTTGAAAAAACATTATTTAGATTAATGTAACATTGGCAGTTCCCACATAATGGAAATTTTACTAAACTGCCAGGACCGTACTGAGGTTTCTTTAGTATTTATCAGTTTAAAAAGAAACGTAACGTTACCGGCACAATTTAAAGAAGTCTGACTATAAAATGGTTCTAAAACATTTTGGCGAATTGGGTGATTAATATAACATCATGCATGTAGACTGGGGATCGAAATTGACTATAATGAAAGGCGGTGAACTGAAAAGAGCCGTGGGGGAAATTCCACCTCTCAGGTAAGCCTACGTACTGGCCTACGGATTCAAAAAAAATCTCCGATCTGCTGAACTTCTTTATTAGAATAAAGTTTCACCCAACTTTATAGATGTTAATAAAAATCTGGACTTAGATTCCGATCATTCAACTGGGGTACTTCAAGGGTCCCATTTGGGTTCTCTGTTTTTTTTATTATCTTTCTTAATTATTTGGTGTAACGTTTGGATGTCAAATATTTACGCCGATGATGGTAAGCTTTATCTTAAACTAAACATTACTAATCTCGATGATTGTATGAGTCCAGGTTATTGAGTCCAAGTGAGTAAGGTCATGTGAGTGTGTCCAGATGAATGAATTCAAGCGAGTGAGTCCAAGTTTATCTTACTCCACGCTAGGTTTAATAAAATTCTATTGCCGGTGTTCGTTCACACCGCCCCTCTTTGTGTCTGCAAATTGTTAGAGTAACCAAAAACTTTTAAAGGACGATGGGAGATAACCTCCAAATAGAATTTCATGACACTTGACACTGGCAATAGGAGTCATTTTAAGGCTAAATATTTTTAAGGCACAGAATCAGCGATTGGTGTCGTCAAACCCAAACTAAATGCATTTTTGAGATAGTGAAGTGAAATAATCAAATTCTCAAGTCAAACTCTTCAATAATCAACTATCTAAATTAAAAGCTCCTTTACACTCTTATAGTATGAAAATTGTCTAGTTAGTATGGACTTTTTTACAGCCCATGACCACCAGAAGCACATTTCAATAGCTGCTCCTACACCTTACCATCACGTAATATGTGGTTTCGAAAACATGTCCTGGGGTGACATCGGATGGTAGACGTTGCAAGGTGTGCCTGTGCAATGAGTCTTAGGTTTAGACCCATTAAGCAACATTTACACGTACTACCATTTACTTACTCATTATAGCGTCATTTGAATGAAATTGCTTGAGCCTGTATAATAATCACTTATGTACCTGCACTCATTCACAGGGGCGTCCCTAGGGGTGTGCGAAGGTGTGAACTGCACACGGGCTGCCAAATTCTAGGGCAGCCAAATGAATTTAAAGTTAATATACTATATAGCGACGAGCAGCGATAACACATTTCAAATTAAAATTTCCGAGAAAATAATATATGATGCTATTAAAATTGTTGGGGTTAGAAATGCTAAATTGTACTCATTTTTCTAATATTTAAAGGAATTTTTGTTACAACATTTTTTGCAAATTAACATGTAATTTAAAACTGTTGTCTGATCTGTTGTATTGCTATGAGTATGATCAACCAAAGGGGTGGGGGTCAACATATACAGGGTGTGTTATCGGTTTTGTTACATAGGCAATTAGCATCTAAAAATACAATTTCTCAAGTATTGGCCCCCCTAAGAATTCTTAGGTTTTGTTGTAAGGCATTTATCAGATTTTTATGATAGTGGTACTATCAAACTACTTTATAATTCATTTGTTAGGTCACGATGGCATACATGTAAACAATTTTGAAAAAATTCAAAGGCGCTTAATTAAATACATGTTACATGTTATAAGAAAGACAGAATATATCCACCCATTAGTATTCCGAATGACATTCTTTTAAATATTTTAGCGATTGATAGTCTTGACCAGCGACGTACGAAGTCTCAAATTATTTTTAGTTTAAAATACTGACTGCATTAAAATACTAAACTGTTCGCATTTCCAAGTACCGCGGTTTAATGCTCGAACTCACCCTACTTTTGCTTTACCATTTCCTAGAACTAACTTGTTAAGATTTTCCCCGCTTTGTCAAATACACTATAAGTACAATAAATTACAACAAGACAGATATTTCCAAGTGCAGTGTGGCTTCAATTCAAAAACTATAGTGTTTTCTTGTTCATTATGCAATGATTTCTGTGTAGAATACTTATATAAAATGAACAAAGTTACAAATTTAAAAATATTTTGCTAGTTAATAGAAAAGGGTCCCTGGTATTGCACTCACAAATTTAATTACTTCTGGTTTATTGAACAGTCATAAGTATTTCTGGACGTATTTGTCAGCTTTTAAATTTTTTACAACTGTCTTTTTTACTGTCTTTAAGTCCTGGGAATTCCGGGGTACAATATATCTTTAAATAATTGGTACTTTAAGAGAAATGAAACATATCTAGAAATCTAATGAAAATACCGTAAACAATTAGAAAAACACATTGTTGTCTTGAGGATAAATTTGTAATACAGTGTAATAAAATCTATGAAAAAGATCCTTAGATAATCAGATCATGCACACCAAAACTTTGTTGGAACCATTTATTTCTTGAAGACGTCGGCTTGTCAGCATGGGGAAGACCATATTTTAGTTTGAGTTTTTAAGTAAAAACCAAGAAGACTATATACAGGAGACCAAACTGCAGAAGTGGGGGAAACACAAAATCCGCCGTAGGCGGTCCCTCAAAAAGCCACTGGCCTGCCAGTGGTAGAGTCACTGCATCTAGTCACCTAGGCCAGCTGGTCGATCAGAGTAACGCAAGCCGCCGCTATATTGGGGCAGAGAAGGGTGATTTTTAATAATGGAGAAATTAAAACCACGTTTTACGTGTTTGACATATCAGAGGTTTGATATTTCAGAATCAGAAAAACCTTTTAAAGTAAACGTGGATTTGATTAAATTCAATACAGAACAAATAATGAACAATTTCGTGCTTCGTTTGCCCCAATATGGCTGCGGTTTGCGGTACTCTGGTCGACCAGCTGGCCTAGGTAACTAGATGCAGTGACTCTACCACTGGCAGGCCACTGGTAGAGTCACTACATCTAGTTACCTAGTCAACCTAGAATGAATGTTAATAATTTAAAATTTTATTTAACTTGACATATATATTAATTTAAAGACTCCTTTATGAAAATAAACTTGCAAACAGCTTAATCCCTAGAAACCCTTAACATTTCATTTTCCTAGGTAAAGTTTTTCTGCAGGTCTGACTCCTCCGAATTTCTAATTTAATATTTAGCGTGAAATTTACGCCGAAACTTTCAGGCTGTACTCAAACTGAAAAAATATGTAAATTGTTTCCCATTAGATGAACAAGCTCAGTAAACTACAGGCAAATGTAATCTAAATCCTAAAGTAAATTTCAAGTTTACGTGATTCAAATTTTAGTCCTTAAGATTATGTTATGAAAAAATAAAATCCAGCGTAAGTTTTGTAATGAAATATCCAGCTAGCAAGAAGCTCGTGTATCTCTTCCTAAATTGATTTTTATTTTGCTTAATATTATCTGGATTTTGGAAAGAACTCAATTTACATTATTAAGTAGGTATAACCTAACACTACAACATTTATTTAAATTGTAAAAATACATTTTTGATGTAAAAAGCTTTACCGATTCTATAATTTTGAATTAACTTGACTCAAGATTTAAAACTTACGAATTACAGCAGAAACAGTTATTGCTTATTACCAACTCAGTAACAATTTATGAAAGTATATTGAATTTTCTTTTGAATTGCTATATAAAAGAAAGATGGTAGGATAAGAAAGCTCGGGACAAATTAGAAATGTCGGATTTAGGAAAGGGTGTTTAATAGAGCAGCTGAGAATCGATGCACGAGCATCATGTGATCCGATCGTGTTGTAATAAATTATTAACGAGGTGAGTACATATCCTTGAATTAAAATGAACGTAAAAATCATCCCTTTTTTGTTATGTGGTGTCCAGAATTTTTCTGGAATTTTCTAATAATTGAGTTGCCATTTTAAAAAAGTATCTGTTTTTTTTTCAAATAACTAACAAAGAAATTACAGGAACGTTTATTTATAACAAAGAGGTGGTAATATTATTGGCAAAGCTGTTTGTTTGAAGTGGGAAAATTGCCATGTGCTTGCGTGCTTGCGGATTGATGATCGGAATTCGTTGGAATGCGGTTTTCAATTACCATGTTCTCTCTTTCTGTATTTTTACAGAACTATTTATTTCATTGTAATGTAAGGCACAATTCCTTTAAAAATAACGTGTTGCGGTGCTTTAAAATATTAGAAGTGAGCCAGATGCTCGGAAGAACACAGAAAACGTCGTTTTTCCTATTGTACGGAAGTGCATAACCGTTAATTCAAGAGCTAAGGCGGCGATAATTAATAAAATTTAAAAAATTTTAATTTTTAATCTGTAAAACAATAGGTATAGCTCAGATTAGAAAATCAGATGGAAAAGAAAGAACTAGCGTGGTAGAGCATGGAATATTCCCACGAAGGTCGTAACTATTCCAATAAACGACCTCACGCCTCTAGGATTAGACAGCGTTACGTAAGCACTCAGTAGATCCGCTTTCAAGAGGAATAATCAACTAGTTTACCTTTTTCATGAAATGGTTTAGTTAGGCTTGAATAATGAATAACTTTAATATTGTTTATTGTTTCCAGCCTTACTTTGTGAAACTCCATAATCATGAAATAAATAAAGATTATTAAAAGTTTCACAGTTTTATTAAAATACAACCTGACAATATTGTTTCGACAGCTATGCTGTCATTATCAAAGGTAATATAATTATAAACAAACACGTCGCTAAGGTAGATACAAAATAGGTAACTAGATAAAATAATAATAATAATAATCAGAATTAAATATCTAATACTTCCAGTAACGGGGAATTACTGAGCTCAAGTTGTTCATTCATTAAAGGTACCCTGAGTTTGTGTTTGTATATCTCAAAGGCTTCTAAAATGTCTAATTTGCGTTTGTTATTACAAAAATGTAGAAATTTAATATTATTTTGAGGAGTAATTATGTGATTTTGTTCTAAAAGGTGTTTGGCGTAATTCGATTTTTCAGGATGTTTATTTTTGTAATGACGTACGTATTCTTTATATCTTATGTCAAAATCTCGAAGTGTTTGTCCAATATATACCGAACTACAAAAAGAACAATTTAAACGGTAAATGCCCGATTTCATGATATCATGTGTTCTGTCTTTAGCATTAAATAGAAATGAAAAAGTGTTAGTATTGGTTTTAAATGTTATTTTATAATTGTTGGTTTTTCTTAGTATATGTGCAATTTTTTCTGATATTTTGCCAAAATATGGTATAGATATGTAATTTGTGTCTTCTGTTTGATTGTCAATGGGATATATTCTTTTGATAGCTAACCTATAATCTTTTTGTTTAATTAAAGTGTCAATCATGTTCGGATTGTAATGATTTGCATGTGCTAGTTGTTTAATGGTTGATATCTCTTTGCTAAAATCTGATTTTGTTAGTGGAATAGTTAAAGCTCTGTGTACTAATGTTCTGTAGGCTGCTATTTTATGTGTATTATGGTGACAAGATTCATTTGGTATTGTTATATCTGTTTGTGTTGGTTTTCTGTATATGGAAAATTCAAATAGATTGTCTGCGTTAATCTTGATATTTAAGTCTAGAAAGTTTATAGCCCTGTTTTGTTCTGTTTCTAGTGTAAATTTTATATTAGGGTGGATACTGTTAATAAGAACTAAAAATTCATTGATAACCTCAAAAGAACTGTCAAAACAAGCTAAAATGTCATCAACATAACGAAACCAGAAGATAATGTGTTTAGAGAGGTTTAATTCAAATATTCGATCTTCAAACTTGTCCATAAATATGTTAGATAATAGAGGACTTAGAGAATTACCCATAGGTAAACCATCCTTTTGTAAATAAATTATGTTATTAAAAGTGAAAAAATTTTGACTTATACAAAGGTCAAATAATTGAATTAACTCTAACCTTTTAACTAATTCTATATTATTATTGACCAAGAAACTATCTAATAAAGGAATACATTCTTGTGGGGGTATTCTGGAGAACATGTTGCAAATATCAAAACTAACAAGTTTTGAATGTGGTGGAAGATGTATGTTTTGCAGCTTATCTACTAATTCTAATGAATTTCTAACAGAGTATTTCGATTTGTAACCTATCGTGTTAATAATCTGGTTCAGTTTTTTGGATAAAATGTGATTAGGTGCATTGATGCATGATACAACTGGTCTTATTGGCATATTCTGTTTATGTGTTTTAACTAGTCCATATAGTTTAGGTATTTGTGGGTTTTTATTAATGATTTGTTGCTTTTCTAATTCTGAAAAGCAGATATTGCAGTTTTCTAAACCTTGTTTTATTTCTTTTTGGAATTTTGTGGTTGGGTTTTTGATACCTTTGATAATGACAGCATAGCTGTCGAAACAATATTGTCAGGTTGTATTTTAATAAAACTGTGAAACTTTTAATAATATTTATTTATTTCATATATTTAATATATTTGCAAAAAAATTGAAACAGAGCCGATGTTATAAATAGGTTGTATGTACTCACTGAAACTTTAATTTTGCTACCCATAGAATTTAATTCTAGTCGTAAGGTTTCTGTTAAAGCTGTTACAGCATACTTGGATGCTGAATAAACATTTGTAATGGGAGTATAAAAACCCTTGTGACCTGCAACACTGTTTATATGAATAATATGCCCATCTACATTATTTGCTTTCATATCCTTGACAGCTTCTCTTGTTGCAATACATAAACCAAGAACATTTGTATCAAGAACTTCCTTCCAAAGTTTCGTGTCTCCTTCCGTTAAAGTTGTTTTTCTTATTACACCTGCATTGTTCACCAGAATATGAACTGGACCAACATTATCTTTTATCCATTTAAACGATTGAAGAATATCTTCTTCTTTCGTCATATCAACTTGTACGGCATAAAGTTTCCCACTTTTACCTTCAAGCGTTTCCGCTAACTTCTCTATATTTTCTTTGCGACGAGCCAGCCCTACAACCTAAGAAATTGTGATATCAGTTTGTATTTAATAGTGACTAAATACAGCTAACGTTTCACTTAAAATTAATACTTATGATTTATCTTCTTACCATAACCCCAGCTTTTACAAGCTCCTCTTCAATTGCCGCTCCTATTCCCGCGGTTGCACCTGTAACAACAGCTACCTTTCCGATCCATCTTTCCATGGTAATTGTTATTCTGCAAAATTTAGTTAATATGCAATTAAGGCTTGTGCTTTTCAAAGCAAACTACATATGTGCAATAAGCTATGAATTGAACTGTCTTACTATAGCGTTATTTATACTTTTAATAGACAGAATGAGTATATTATCTTTTATGTTACATAAATAGTACTAAACCTACATACAGTTAAGTTCTGGAGCAGCTTAGTGCTAAAGTTCGTATGTGTTCGACCATATAAGCGTGTGCAAATGCTTTTAGTTAGTTAGATTCTTTATTTCCATCATATATGATGTTATTTAGATACATTTGGTTGCTTACATGCTAAAATACTAATTACTACCTACCGCTATATTTAATCTGTAAGTACAGGTATAAATCAATTTAGTTTACATTACTTCTAATAAAATTACAACAGTTTCGCTTAAATTCTCTATTATTTTTTGAATTTTTTAACATCCTGTGGTAGTTCATTATATAATTTTTACCCCTTATAGAATACATTATTTTGTGAGGATGATTTTGTATGCAATGGTAATCTAAATTCATTAATATTTCGAGTGTTATATTCATGGTATTCCCTGTTATACGTCATGAATTTTGACATGTAATGTGGTAACTGCCCGTTCATTATTCTAAAAATTAAAAATAGAGTTTTAAAATAAATTCTTTGTTTTATGGTGAAAAATTTAGCATATCCAGCATAAGGGATATTCTAGTTCTTCTGTTACAACTCAGAATAATCCTCATAGCTCTGTTTTGTAATTTTTGAAGTCTTTACATATCAGTTTTCTTTATTAGGAATAGAATCGAGGCACAATACTCAAAATGTGGAGCAATAATACTCTTATATACTAATATTCTAGACCATATGTTTAATTTATTGCTTAATCTACCTAAGAAACCTATCTTTTTAGCTGTCTTCTTTACAACATAATCTACTACATGTTTGCTAAATTTTAGTCTATTATCTATTATAATTCCTAAATATTTCATTTCATCAACAATTTCTATATTTTCTCCATCAATGTTTACCCCATCCGTTAAATTAGAGCATACCTTGTTTGATATTATCATAGCTTTAGTTTTTGATGTATTAAGTTTTAATTTATTCAGTTTTAACCAACTTGTTATATTTGTCATGTCTGAATTTACTTTTTGTATCGCTAGTTTAACATCTATGTCCGATGCTGTTATTAAGGTATCATCTGCAAACAGATTTATATCACAGGCATTAAGTTGCGTGTCTATATCATTGATATAAAGTATAAATAGTAATGGACCTAAGATTGACCCTTGCGGTACCCCCAGATTGCATTGTCTTTTGGATGAATTGACTTCATTAAACCTAGTAATTTGATGTCTATTAATTAAATAACTTCTCAAACCATCTATTGGCTGAACCTTTAATCCCGTATCTTTCCATTTTTCTTAATAAGATATCCCTATCAATTGTTTCAAATGCTCTTTTTAAGTCCAAAAAGACCGCAACTATTTTCTTATTTTTATCCATTTGTTCCTTCCATTTTGCTAGGATCATATTTAATGATGTTTCACAAGAGTGATATTTTCTGAAACCTGATTGGTATTCCAAAAGCAATTTATTATTTTCAAGATAATCTACTAATTGAATTTTAACAATTTGCTCCATAATTTTTTCTAATGTGGGTAACATATTTATGGGTCTATACTCATCGCATTGATTAGTCCCTGCAATTTTCGGCACCGGAATAACTGTAGCCGTTTTCCAATTTTGCGGAAATTTTGAAGTTTCAAATGATCTATTGATTATGTTTACCAACACGTCACCTATAATAGGCATCGAATCTTTAATTATATTTATTGTGATCCCGATATTTTAAGCATGTTTTCCCGTGCGCACGGTTGGCGTTGACATTTAGTTGACAAGCGCATGCGAATTAATCGTGCTATCCGCCTACTTGCAAGAACTTAACAGCAGTAGGTATATTGCTTTCAATTTAATGGAGGGCAACGTTTCATGTTTAACCTAAGTTTTTTTTATGCATAATGAATAGGTTTCATTTTTAGAAAAAGGATATCATTCAGTTAGATTGCTTGATCATAAATATGTTTATGCAACACAAGTTACACATTGGGATGAGTTCTCCACTTGTAAGGAAGAAATAATTTTCTTATTTAATTTTGGAGTTTGCGATTTTTAACGTTAGGTAAATTTTCCTACTTTCCAGGAGACTAGCTCAGTTTCGAGCTGTTAGTTAACTGAAAACAGATAAATTAGGTCAATCTTGTTATGACTTATATAATACAATTAATTTTTGAATTTGGTTAAGAAATTTCTGACCATTTTTATTATGGAAGGTTTTAATCTTGTCGTTTCGTTTCTGACGATTATTGACTCTTATCCTATTTTTCCTCACCATTGTTTTTATGTAAGTGCCTGGAGTACTGTATGCTGGACATTTTGATCGATTGATTGATTAATTTTGAATCAATATTTAAGCTGGAACTTGCAAATGCATTAATTGGTCTATTCATTGTGTATCGTACTGTGAAAATTATGTTTGTTGTAAATTGTAAAGATGTTCCTATGGAGAATGTTTTTTTGGTTTACTTGTATTGTGTATTTATGTAACTAGTTTGTAAAGGATAAACCTTGATTTATTGAATTCTATATGTATTTAGGTCGTAACGAGATTTGTATATTGTCAATCGTTTTTCTCTTATACCTTCGTTACGATACATTTTTGAACAAGGGATGTATTATACTGTTTTGATCCTTGTTTTAAGGGCTACAATCGTGTAATCATAGAATTAAGATTAGTGATGATTAATAACAGAATAACAGCTGTGCGGATTAGTGACGTCATCAAGCTTACATGATGTGTTTTTGTTTTGAAAATATGTCATTGCCGGTTTTTGTTTTGACATAAACTATATAAGCTGGAGCAAATTTTAACAAAATCAGTCGATAAAACGTTCAAAGCAAAACCTATGCCCGACTCCGGATAAAAATCTGTAATTTAAATTAAGGTTAGATATTTTAACCATATGTGTTTGAGGTAAATGTCATGTATGAACGAAGTTTTAATTAAATTAAAGTGTTACCTGAACAATTTCTTCAAGAATTCAAAGAAGATTTTAGTGTTGTTATATAAATTTAAAGTGAACGTGATTGTTTAAATAAATTCTGGTTGAATTTATTTTTCGACATCGATCTACGTATTGATGTTCTTGAAGACAGGAAATCAGCTGATGAATACAGCAATGTTACCAATTGTGGATTTATATATTTATTATTTAAAGGAATTTATTTTTAATAAAATATACCAGGTTGGTCATAATAAATGGGCTCTTTAACTTCATTAATAATAATTAACTTAGAAAGTGATCCTCAATAATACAAATTTATTTTGTTAGTTTACAGGGTTTTTTTGAGAATTTATTTGTTTTCAAGTAAATAAAACAATTTAATTTCTTTTATTTGTTTTCAAGTAAATAAAACAATTTAATTTCTTTTATTTAAATTTATTTTTATTAGACAACAGTTTTATTTATAAATAAATTTTGATTTGTGTTGGTCTGTTCAAATGAATGACCGTCTTGGCCCTATGTCAGGCCATTACAACTATTAATAACATTTGAGCAAGCCTGGGAATTTATTTCTCAATTATTAATTGTATTGATTTGAACAATATTTGTTAGTATTGATTTTTTTTATTCGGATTTTTATTTCATTCTTTAAATAAAGTTTATGTGTTTTTAAATTGACTCATGTGTTTAATTAATGCAAATACAAGCATCCAGTTTTCTTTTCTTTTGTATTTAGAGTTTAGCAGTGGTTGTCCAGCTTGCAGGAGCTTTAGTGTTTACAACATAAGTTTTTCTTCCTTTCCAGGCATAAGAGTCAATAAGAGTCTCGTAATTCAAATAATTTATGTTTTACCGAGTAACCCTGAGCTAGCTGAATGGAATAAAGAAAAATATCTGTGGTGTATTTTTATTATAATCCACCGTATATAATTTATGTTTATATTTGGAACGGTGGACATATTGTATTGTATTTTATTTTGTTAATAGATCACCGCAATATATTTAATTAATATACAATATATTATTTAGACTTTTTGGGAATTTATACTAATGCTAAAAGCGTTCTAGCGGATCCAAAGGATTGAAACGTTTAAGCCTGTGCGGCCTTGAGTAGTCAGTATGTCGACTGCTAAGTTATTTGGGTGGGTTCTGATACGATCTTGATATCCGATACTATGCTATTTGATGCTATGATTTCTTAAATAGAATGTATATTGAGGTGACTTTGGATTACGTGGTTCGGCGCAAACCAAGAGACTTTGATTATAAAACTCAAAGTCTTGGACTGAAGGCGCTGCAATGTTTGACTCGTTTGTTGCTCTCCATAATTGAATACCATAGCACAACATGGGCTCGATTGCTACTTGTATACACCACTAATTTATTTTCAAGAGATAATCCCGAGTTTTGTCAAATTAGTCAGTATTTCCTGAGGATTAAACCTAGTTGTAGTCTTTTATATCAAATATGTTTTGACCATGTAAGACGTCTGTCTAGATAGATCCCTAGATATTTGATCTAATCTTTTTGGAGCAGTGAGTTTCCGTTAAGGTGAACTAGAGGACAAATAAGTTTTTTAGTAGTAAAAGTGGTCTGTGTTGATTTTTGTATATTTGCTTTAATGCGTCATGTTCCATGATCTTTCAAAAAGGCTTAGGTGGTTTTGTAAGTTTCTGAAAGCTATATCTGCATTAGTATGGAAAACCAGTATTGCTATGTAGTCCGCGAAGGTTGCTAGGGTCGTGTTTCTAGTTGAAATTTGGGGGGACCATTGCTATTTGGACAACCTTCCATTGGCCAGAAAAGTATCCCGTCCTTAATATCGCATTATAAATCAAAGTTATCATACAAAATCCCTCATATGAAAGTTCCTTTAGGAGTTTTCCAGTTATTAGGTTGAAACCAGGGGACTTCTTCGGATTTATTTCAGTTTCGATAACCTTAATTACTTCGCGCTTGAAGGAAGTTCCGTATGAAGTTTTCTTCTTCAATTTTAAGAGGCGTAAACACGATTTTTGTGGCGTTCCATAATCCAGCCAGTTGCTTTAGTTGCTGATAGGGAGTGGAAATAGTTCTGGAAATCTTGATTTCTCTGCTCATCTAACAATTTCTTAAAATGTTTGACGGCCCTATTAAACTACGTTTTATCGCCAGGTGCACTAGTAAGTAATGTGTAATTTTTTTCTGAAAGCTCGTTTTACTTGTATTTTCTCTCGGATAGTATTATGGAGCAATACTGTTTTAGATTACTGCAGGTTGTTTTTGGGGTTACGTCCCATGCTGCTCCCTAGATTCATTTTATTAAGTACTGGACAGAGTCGTAGATATCCTGTTTACTTTTTAGGGGAAGATTTAAATTGAGTTTAATTTTAAAACTGATAAAGACAGCAAATTACGGAGTTCAATTCAATGCAATAAACGTCCCCAAACTGGAAATATTGCGGTAAACAAGTATAAAAAGCTTTTGATGTTAAATCAACTACCTTGTAAACTAAAGTATCATGAATCTGTAAACCGTTAGAATGTATTGAGAAGTACCTGTACCAAATTTTCAGCATTTATCTTTTAATCTGCCTGAGATACTTACCGAGAAAATATGAAAGAAAAATTTCTTCAGCTTCAATGGGGCTGCAGTTGTATAGAGGTGCATTTTTCAATGTAGGTAATTCACGTTAAATCGGTGCTAATTTGACATCAGACCCCGCTGTTAAATTCTGGCCATACCTTATTGAAATACAGTGTAAGTTAAAAGAGAGAAATAAACTTTGATGAAACCAAAAACACAGAATGAAAAAAATTGTCCGTTGTGGTCACACACCCTAGTTGGCCGTTGTGGTCATTTTGGCTGTTGTGGTCACGCTCCACAGTTGGCCGTTGTGATTATTTTGGCCGTTGTGGTCACACACCCAAGTTGGCCGTTGTGGTCATTTTGGCCGTTGTGGTTATCGTTGCCAGCGACGGCAATACATAAGCATCAGTGGCCGTTGTGGTCAAAATGGCGGATGGGGTGGAATTTTTAGTTGGCCGTTGTGGTCATGGTGGCCGTTATGGTCAAGTGTCGAGTTGGGCGATATGGTCAAATTGGCCGTTGTGGCTGTTGGCCGTTATGGTCACGGAGGCCGTTGTGGTTATGACCACAACAGCCAAAATAGCGATTGGCCGTTGTGGTCATTGGCCGTTGTGGCCTAGACCCGACGGCACTCATGAGCCTTGGTGGGGCCCTGTACACAATCTCCCGCAAGCTGCATCCTTAATAGTTATATTGTTAATGCTAGTTAGGTAAATCCTTATGCATTTTCTATTACATATTTGTTAATAATAATTAATTATTAAAATTGTTTGACTAAAAAAGTAAAAATTCTAATAAAACGAACAAACCAATAATAAGTATATTGTACAACTAGTGTTACAATGACGATGTTTTTAATACGAGTATAAGTTTGCTTAACGAGACGCTTCGCGGCTCGTTAAACAAAATACGAGTATTACAAAAAGGAATTGTAACACGTGTTTTACATACTACTTTGTCTATTTCGCCTTAATTTACAATTTACTTTAAAGAAATGGGAAAATGTACACGCGGGTATTTTCGATGTGGTAATGTTGGTAATAACTGATAACGCATACAATGACATCCACTGTCATTTTGAAAAAATCACGTAGGCAGCAAAAAATTCAAGTTTAAAAAAAGGTGACAGCTTAGTTGTTTCTTCTGATATAAGATAAAAATGTATTTTTATTATAATTATTTTGATAAGACAATCATGTACTCAATCAAGGTTTTACTGTTTCTATTACAATAAACATTTTAATACTTCAAAACTGCTTAACATACAACAATAAAAAATAACTAAACAATGAAAATGAAATTTGAGTAGGGACATCACGGGATTCACGACCATCAACTTGATCCGGAAAACCAACAAGCTTTTCAGCGCATTTTCGTAGGAAATCCGCTATTAGCCGCGCTTTGTTTTAATTCAAAGCTTCTTAAAATGAAATATGTTTCATTATTCTCGCTGTTATTTCTGAGCATCATAACATTCAAATTTTCAAAACGGCGCCAGTTAATGAATACTTTTATTAGTACCTATCACGGGAAAGTGCTTTTCTTTTGGATAATGTGCCCCCAAAATACTTCCGCGGGTTGGTTGTCGAGCATTATTCCTTTCCTTTTTATATTCTTCCTAACACCTTGGTTATGTTCCCATTAGTAGGTAAAAACTGAAAAAATATTTGATGAAATGGAGGTGTACATCATTCAACTCAATTAAACTTACCTCAATATCGACAAGCGATATACGTTTTGGCTTTTTAATCTAATTTTGATCTTGAAATCAGAATATAGCTGTGTTATTGCTTATTACGCATTTACGTCTGACACTGGAGACTCTACCCTTAGCTACGATCCTAGTCACGACAACCCCCACGTGACAATATTCAAAACCCATGATAAAACAAATTTATTACTTTTGGTAAGTTTTTACGGTTACTCTACATGCCTCAACACCCTTTAAAAATATGTCGATTCGCTTTCACAATTTGAGGTCTTTTACAAAATAGGTCATGATATGTTCTGATAGGATCAGATGAAATCTACCCTTCTCTAAGTTTTAAAAAACAGAATGTCAAATCTGCAACCCTTCAAGTTAGTCTGGAATAATTTGTCGAATAGAGAGTCTGATCTATTCATGAAATAGACGAGTCCGGCAGAATTTGTACAACGAGGCGATCGTTACTGCAAAGCACCGGGTTAAAAACCGTATCCCCGAGCTAAGATTCGTCTTACGTAATATATGAATTCACGCAGAATTAAACTGTAAATTCTTGTGGTTTATCGTTAGTGTTACAAAAAGTATTTAATTTTCATTTAGTCATCTAAGACTAAAATACAGTAAAGAAACGACAGTTAGTGAGTAACTAGTGATTGCGGATTTTTGTTTTGAATCTAATAAAATTTAAACATTTCCGTTACGCGGTAATGAAATCACAAAATTTAGAGACAGCAAATAATATAGAGTATTTTGAGTTTTAAGGAAGTAATTAATGGTAACCAGTTGTTAGTTATATTACTTCATCAAAAGAACAAAGATTACCGTTTAGGAATAAAATTTGCAAAATAAATTTAAAAGAACTAATCCAAATAACAGTGCTAAGGATTTGAATTTGCGTATATTAATGAAATCATATGGGAAGAATGCATTTCTTTTCGTTGGCATTTTATGAGCTATAGAAGATTTAATAACAACTAATTTCAGTTGACGATTAACATCACGATTGTTGATTAGTGAATTTTTTTGATTAGTCAAAGGTTGAATCATAACTCAGCATTCAAAGTTCAGTTTTCAAGAAGTTGGACTTAACTGAAACACAACAAAACTGAACTGAAATCAAGACGTGCTCGAGTCGCTTGTAGTTATGAATAGTGTACAGCCATCAAGCCCTTTATAATGAAATTTGGTACTTTTAAAGGATTGCTAGTTGATTAAGTGTACAGGGACTATCGGCTACCTCTAATAAAGTATATAAGTTAATTTTATGTTAATCAACAAAGTTAACACTTGATAACCTATGTTATTTTAGTAATAAGTAACCTGTCCTTAAAATGTTTGTCAGGAAATTCAAGATGGTTGCCATTGAATCCTGGAGTTAGATTTGCTTTTTGTTAGACATGCAATATATCAAAATATAGGGAAAATTATCCTCTTTCCGATTATGTAATTTGTTTAAACATTTAATTTAATTTTTCAACCATATTTTGGTTATGTAAATTTTGTTAGGATAGATGTTCAATTGTTTTTAGTTAGTTACCAAATTTTTTTAGTGGAAAAATGACGTTCGTCATTTGTTATTGGAAAAAATATAAAAGCAGATTGAAAATCTGGTTACTTGCATGTTGATTTTCATATAAAGCAGAAGCCATGTTGGATCATGTAATAATTTGTTAAAATTTTGAGGTTGTGTGACAGATTTTACGTCAATAAAATGTCAAAAAAAGTGAGGTTATGACAAATGTCATCCAAATTTCAAATTTTTTTAAAGTGTTTAATAATGATAATAACAATGAACAATTAAAGTGATTTAAATAAAAAGTAAAGTAAAGTGTTAATTTGGTTTTTGGACTATTTATTTATAAGAAGAAAATTTTTTGGAAGACGTATTGTAACTTTATTTCTGGATGGAACGAAATTAAAACTGGATGTAATAAGAATTTTTGGGAAATAGACGATTGATTTATGTACTCACGTATTGGAGGTAAATTGTGCAATATTTAATAGTTGTAATAAATTACAAAAGAAGACCCACAAGAACAATTATATGGGAATACGTGTTCACGCTAAAAATAAGCAGGTAAATTTATTATTAAAGTTTATTATTATTAAGATTATTAAAGTGAACTGCCAAATAATAATAGTGTGTGTGCAAAAATCCAAGAGTGGCGCAAAATTTTTGAATTTCAAAATTTAACTTTATTTTTATTTCGTTTCTTTCTTTTAATTATAATTTAAGATTGTGGGATTGATCAAATAAAAATTGAGCTGGGAAAATGAATTATACTGTCTCTTAATTATTATTTTGTTAAATCCAATTGGCACCAATAATTAATTGAATCCATTTTAGATAATAAGAGTTTTTTTGTTTTCGTTTCTTTTTTCATTCCTTTTATGTGTTTATTAATAAAATATTTTAAATGTTAAAAAAGGAGATTCATTTGTGTATTTTTTGTTTTGTGTCCATGAACAGAATCTCACAGGTATAAATAAGTTGAACAATATTTTATTATTTTGTCAAAGAGCGACCCGCCTGAAATTTTCTCATGCAATTTTTTTGAGCTTGTCTTTGGATTTTAAAATCATAGCCGGAGCAAATTTTCTTTTCATCACAAAGGTAAGTGGTGTTTATTTTTTGTATAACTTTTCAGTTTGCCTTGCTATTATTAACATAAGTGATAGTGGTCTTTAAATTTAAATAAATTTATGATCAATTGTTGTAAAGTGTATAATAGGACGGCGCTTATCACCATAAAATTTTATTGTCGCACAAATGCGATGCTTATTAACCAATAAAATATATCATAGAAATGTATAAACTGATAAAAATGAATAATAAAAAAATATAAATTCTAGGAAAATTGGTTGTCGGGATTTCTCTATACCTACACTTTCATCCTTAATTATTATTTAAGTTTTTCATTCACTAATCTAAAAAAATTTCTTTTTATAAAAATACCTACATATATAATTCTACTTCAAAAAGTAGATCATACTGGAATATAATGCACAAGAAAGTTACATATAAATACTGAATTTATTCTACCAAATAAAATACTCTTCTAAAAAGTACGTTTCATTAAAAATTTAATTAGTTCAAAATTACATCATAAAAAAACTTTTTTCGCCATTATAAAAACTTAAAAATCTTTTCCTTTTTATTACGATGCGGCTGAACACGGTCGTAAAAGAATTTTTAATTTTAAAATCGTTTTATTTTAAACTTAAACTGAGGTATAGCTACGTTGTAAGTGTAACTCGATCAAAGTCAAGTGGTTGCTTCTAAAATAATTTCATAAAATGTCAAGCGGTTTTTCGAAGCAAAATTCTTTAAGTTAAAGTCTCTAGTTTGTCTCAAGCTTGTAACCAACGCTAACCTAATGAAAATGATTTTTCAGTTCACTTCATTCTATACCGTTTAGATCATGCATTTAGTTAGTTCAGAAAAGTCTCAGACTCCATCTTCTTCCTGGAACACTTCCTCAACCTTCTTATAAATCGTTATTTAATTATCGTTATCCTAGATTCTTAACCGCCCTTCAAAATTTCTAAATACTTTCTTCGATATCGCTTTTGATTTATATCATATAAACCCTTAAAAAAGATTTGGGTGTAATTAAAAACCCCATTTATTACAAACCACCAACCTACTACGATCGAAAAAAAATGCACATCATCGAAGAAGCATAGTAGGCCTTGTTTAATCGTAAAAGTCGTTACGAAATTCTCTTCTGGACCAATTGATAACCCCAGAACAAAATTTTGATTAAAGAATCTTCAATAATAATTATTTTAATACATTATTGTAATTGTATTAAAATTGTTATTTCAACTTGATAACCCCAGAATCTTTGTTATTTATAATCAAAACAATTCCAAATTTTTAGCAGGTATAGAACCCCTTCCAAGAGCATTTAATCACCTGAAAACCATAAATCCAAATTTTGGATAAAAAAAATCTTGAAAAATAATTATTTAAAAAAAATTTTAGAACTGAATTAAAATTCAAATATAATATAAATACAAAGATTAGTTAAAGTTTCACAAGTTTTATTAATATCTTAACCTGACAATATTGTTTCGACACTTTGTGTCATTATTAAAGGTAGATAAGATTGATAAACAAACACGTTGCTAATGATAAATACATACAGAAAATAGGTAACTAGATACAATACATAACAAAAACTAAATATCTAACACTTCTAATAAAGGAGAATTACTAAGCTCAGTTTGTTCATTCATTAAAGGTACTGTGCGTTTATGTCTGTATATTTCAAAAGCTTCTAAAATGTCTAATTTGTGTTTGTTGTTGCAAAAATGTAAGAATTTAATGTTGTTTTGAGGTGTCATTGGGTGGTTCTGTTCCAAAATGTGTTCGGCATAATTCGATTTTTCTGGATGTTTTGTAATGTTCATCAATTTTTATAAGATTTGTATAAAAAAAAGTATTTAAGAAATAAACGATTTTTGGTAATTAAACCAAAAACACTGATCTAAAAGTGCAAAATATTTTTAACATTGCTCAATCTTTTATGCAATATCAAATAAATTAATTAGCTTTTATTAAAAAAAAATTAATTTAATTATATTTTAAAACAAATAAATGATTTTCATCAATTAAATTCAAAACACCGCTGTAAACATGCAACATATTTCCCACAGAATTCCTTATACGGTTTTTATTAACCACACAAATGGATAGCCGCCTTTAATATCTCGTTTTTTGAATTTGCCGCGCAGAGATTGCAGTCTAAATTCTAAAACCGTTGATAGCACCACCTGACCAAACAGAAAAACACCATTGACCAACAGGAGGATAAATTTACAGACGGCCGGCAATTGAACGATAGAGTGTAGACGTCAAATGTAATTCTAAAACAGAATTTTATTTTTTCTACTCACTGCATGGAAAGTGTAATTTTGCTCCCCTTTTTGAGAGAGCAAAGTAGTCCATTGTCTCCCACGGGAGGTAATATTTTTTACCTCCCGCATTTTAATAAAGCGGCATTTTATTTATGTACATTTATTGTGAAATTACAATTATTTGCGTTATGTATAGTTACAGCGGTATTTAAAAGAAACTCAGATCCAATCGCTGATTGAACGTCTTTTGCTGAAGCAATATTATTCTTGGTAGCAGCTGCAGACACCCCAGTCTGAGGAAACGTAGCGCAAACATGGGTTTCTGTATCTCTGCTTGAAGATGAGGGTATTCCAGGATTCTCTCCTCCGAGGATTTTTTCTGAAGCTCTTTTCTTATTTGCTATTGAGTCATTAATATATCCCTCTGCTACCGAAGTCGATCTCCAACCCCGATGTCTCTTCAAACTAAGAATATTTGCTCCTGCATCAACTAACAGAGTCGCAGAAGTTCTTCGCAGGCAATGACCCGTGTAAGCCTCACTATTCTCTTTACCCAAAAACTTCGCTATAATACTAGGTATTTTTGCTAAACTATTTTTTCCAACAACTTGAACTGAACATTTTCCTTTTCTGTAATTAATGAAGAAACGCCGATGATCTATTGTTGTTGGACGGAGAGCGACATATTTTCTGAATATTTCAACAACATTTACTCCATTTCTTGTTTGCCCATCGATTACAAATGTTCGCTGAATTCTGGTTTTAGAATCAGGAATTTTGACTATCAGAAGAGAACCCTTGTCTGTAATATCATCCACTGTCATTTTCACCATTTCGTCGCATCTTAGGGCACCGGTTATTCCCATAACTAATACAACCTAAAAAAAAAACAACAAGTAAGTACCTATTATTATTTAATTATAATTTTAAACCAACCTTCATCATTAAAAACTGTACATCTGGCGCTTCCGATAAAAATTTGTTCACACCTTCTCTAGTAAACGTTTCCGATTTTTTTGCTTTATATCCAGCAGACTGACGTTTAAGGAAAGCTATTAGTTTAGGATACTTGATATCAATATTTTCTTTAACTGACAATGTCGTCTTCAGCATGGAGAATTTTGCCCATACGGATGAGGGTTTAAGGACCTTGGAGATCTCAGAAAAATAGGCAAGTACAATGTTTTCACTAGTTTTGTTGGCTTTCCTTTCTTCACACCATTTCTTGAACAATGCGTGCTCTTTCAAATATTTTTCCTTAGATTTTTGGGGGAGAAGATTTAGCGACACCGATGTTGCTTCTTCTAAAAGGTCTGGTGGAGTGCAATTCAGCTCCTCCTCACCATTATTTTCATCAAACATAGCACAAAATTGATGAATTTGCAAAAATTGTTATGTCTGTTTATGTCGTCGTCAAGGATACCTACTTACCACATACCACTACGTTAATTTCTCTCAAACGTTAACAAATTGATATAAAAATATGAATTTCTAGACTTTTTATGATCTCGTTCGTAGAAAAAAGCATATATATATCACGGGAGCAAAGTGAATTTCCTCCCTTGGCGCAAGTACGGCCCTCCGCTGCGCGTCGGGCCGCAAATTTGCGCCCGGGAGGAAATTATCCACTTTGCTCCCTTGATATATAAATAACTATTATACCACTGACGTTTTTTAAATTTTTCCATATGTTATGATTAAATAATACATTAATAAACCTATTAAATAAAACATTTTCTATTCGTAGATGTCTCTTCGACAACGTATCAAGGAAACAAGTGTGGCCGAGCGTGAAAATTTAAACACCAGGCCTGGGAAAGCACCCCTTCTGAAGCCGCTAATCACAGGAAGAGCTGCACTAGGAGATGTGGACAATAATAAATTAGTTAACAAAGGAACCAACCAAAACAATACATTTAAGAAGCCAGTTGTCGCCCCTAGTCTTGGAGTTGCGCAACTATCCAAACAACCAACATTGAGAGTGCATAAGGAGACTGCAAAACCTATAACAAAAGTTACTGTAAAAAAAACTGAACTTACCGATAAAAAAAGTGAATTCCTCATCAGTAAATTGCATACAACCTCTGGTACCGTTGCTAGTACTATTCCATCCACCTTAAAGCGTCAAGAAAGTATAGTTTCTAAACATGTCGCCCGTACTGCAAATGACGATAAGATCGAAATTGCTCCTTCGTTTTCTAGTAAACAGCTAATAGGTGTCGTTGTTGCGGATGTTAACGATAAAGGCGACCCACAATTAGTGACTGAATACGTACAAGATATATTTTGCCATCTACGTTCTTTAGAAGAACAGTACAAGATACATGAAAATTATTTAGCAACACATCGTTCGACACCTCGTATGCGAACCGTTTTAGTCAATTGGTTTGCAGATGTACTATGTACATATACACTTTAAGTTTTTATCAGAAACCTTTCATATGTCAGTTGCCATTCTAGATCGGTATCTTCAAGTTAACAATAACATTGGACGTGAAACTTTGCAACTAGTTGGAGTCGCCGCTATGTTAATCTCGGGCAAATCATCAAACTTTACATATCAGATCTCGAAGATTTTGTGTATATTAGTGATAACACTTTCAGTCTTTCACAATTGTTAAAAATGGAGGTGGATATTCTGGTGAAATTAAAATGGAATCTTGGTCGTCCGTTATCGATTCATTTCTTACGTCGTTACAATAAGATTGCACATATTCGACCGGAACAGCATAATCTTGGCAAATATTTAATAGAAATATGTCTTTTAGATTATGAGCTTTGCCATATTAATCCTTCATTACAAGCTGCTGCTGCATGCTGCTTTGCTAAAAGTATTTTAAATGAAGTAGCTGATCCATCTAGAGTTTGGACTAAAACATTGGCACATTATTCCACCTACAGCTATTCCGATATTAAACCAGTGATATTAAAAATGGCATGTCATCTTCAAAAATCAACAAAGAGCAGATTTCGGGCAATAACAAAAAATATGTAGCATCAGTAATAGTGAAAATTAGTCTTAACTATAAACTTAAAGGTCCATTAGTGAGACGACTCATTGATGAGGCACAATCGCTGAGAAAAGCATAAAACATAGCAGACTGTGTTAATAGATTTGATGTAACAATATTAGTAATTAGTGTAATCTTTTAGTATTAACTTTTAAGCATAGATCTTTTATTATTGATAAATATTGACTGTCTTTTTACGTGTATAACAAATTTTTTATTTGATGTTTTTCTTTATATTTAATATTATTTTTTCTTTTATATTTATATGTTTAAAAATATGCAAATTAAATTGTTGCTGCAACTTCTTATTTACATGATGATGATGTTCAAAAGTATTTATTTCGAAAGTTTCATAACCATAAAAAGTTCTGTATAAATGTAAATCCCTCACATGACTGCATGTTCAACAGATGCAGATTCAATAAGTTTTATATGTATACCTTATTATAAATAAATCTTTAGAATAAATGTCTGTAGGAACTGTGCTTCCTACAGACATTTATTCTAGACCTTTGTATAAACATTTAATAAATAAATATTTTTTTCTACGACCATGCTATTTCGGATGGTTTACCATACTTGGTTTTAGAACAGTAGGTTATATTTACTGGTTGCTAAGCAAAAACGCGTCGGTAAGTAATTACTTACCGTTCAGTTCTGTCAAAAACAGAACGGTAAGTAAATTATATGTAATTTATAAAATAAATGCATGATCTTTAGATGTCTCTTTCGCGAGAAATCATTTATTTTCTAAATAATTGGACTATTTAAAAAAATGTATGTTGTTTATTTAAATTTGCTCAGGCCTCTTCAATATCCCAATTATATTCGTTTTCATATTCACTCATTCTCACGAGGTTGACAAATATTGTGACATTCAAAAATAATAGTAATTACAAACGTATCCATGGTATCCAAACGACAAAACCTACTTAATGTTTGGTGGATATACAGGACAAAAATAAATTATCTTAAATCTTGTTTATTGTTTCCAGCCTTATTTTGTGGAACTCCATAATCATGAAATAAATAAAGATTATTAAAAGTTTCACAGTTTTATTAAAATATACCTGACAATATTGTTTCGACAGCTATGCTGTCATTATCAAAGGTAATATAATTATAAACAAACACGTCGCTAAGGTAGATACAAAATAGGTAACTAGATAAAATAATAATAATAATAATAAAAATTAATAATAAAAATCATAATTAAACATCTAATACTTCCAGTAACGGAGAATTACTGAGCTCAAGTTGTTCATTCATTAAAGGTACCCTGAGTTTGTGTTTGTATATCTCAAAGGCTTCTAAAATGTCTAATTTGCGTTTGTTATTACAAAAATGTAGGAATTTAATATTATTTTGAGGAGTCATTGTGTGATTTTGTTCTAAAAGGTGTTTGGCGTAATTCGATTTTTCAGGATGTTTATTTTTGTAATGACGTACGTGTTCTTTATATCTTATGTCGAAATTTGGAAGTGTTTGTCCAATATATACCGAACTACAAAAAGAACAATTTAAACGGTAAATGCCCGATTTCATGATATCATGTGTTCTGTCTTTAGCATTAAATAAAAATGAAAAAGTGTTAGTGTTGGTTTTAAATGTTATTTTATAATTGTTGGTTTTTCTTAGTATATGTGCAATTTTTTCTGATATTTTGGCAAAATACATACTACATACGGCCTTGTATGTAGTGTAATGATTATTAGGTTAATTTAGTTAATAAATTACTAAAAACGTCTGGCGTTATTTTCATTTTCATTCATTCCCTCTAACATATGCCTATTTAATTTACTAATAAGTTACGTTACTGTTTAACTTTTGGAATTCTTTTTTAAACTTTCAAACAGGTAGGAGAAAAACTTTTGTATGTCACTCGGACCGAAAAGCATTTGTAGCCCTAAGTTGTCCGCTGCCCTCGCTACGCTACGCTTCGCTCGGGCATCAAACAACTGCGGGCTACAAATGATAATTTTCTGCCCTTGAGACACAATATACTATAATAAATGTCGAAAGAAAGAAATTGGGTATTATTATTTACCTATTTATACTCAATGTGATATTTTAAATAGTATTAGCAAAAATCAGTACTGGAATTATTAGTAATTTTTAAATATTGCCAATATTGCACAAAAATTGTATATATTTGATCATGGGTGCGATTTATACAAATTCTGCACTCAAATCCGAACCCTGATTATGATACTGTGTAAACTTTTAAAGCATGTGCAACAAGTTTTTAAATTATTACATATGAAGGGGTCAGAAGTAAAACCACCGAGTGACATTTCTTTAAATTTTCATCTATATAATTATGAAAGTGGAAGTTCACTTATAGTCCAGTGATATGATTCGGTAAGGGCGTCTCGAAGAATTCATAATATTTTACATGCTTGTTTGGGTAGGTATCTAGTGATGAATATATCAATTCATCATCAAGTCCTGATGACTCCAAGGTGAGCTAAAGTTGCTATGTCGAAAAAAGATCCCTTTTTTGGCTTATCTCAAACACAGTTGGTCGTAGCTCAAAAATACTTATGTACTAGATTTAAGCTAAGAACATTTCCTACTAAAACAATTTTAATTTTTCTTCTATCACCAATAGTTGTCGAGGTAGTTGAGCTTCGATTTCGCACTTTTGCCATTTTTGCGCGAAAATTATTCACACTTAGGGCCGATCTATTCACCTCCTTGTAAATTTATCTGCTAGTTAATTGTCATGGATACCATTGTGGAAACAATTGTAACTATAGCAACTAACTTCCAGATAAATTTAAAAGGAGGTAAATAGATCGGCCCTAGATAATGTATTTTTCTATAATCGCTATACAAAGTAGGCATTTGCGCTCGCTTTTGACAACGCAAAGTTGACGTTTTCCGAGGAGTGTCACTTTGCCGCTTTAGAGCGACAAAGTAGCCAAAACGCTCGCTCTCTGAATTTGTCTCGAAAATCAAATAACCCTTGACCATTGCAACTAGGAGCAACGAGTAAACAAGTGTCAGTCTGGTACAAATTTTCGTTGTAAGAAAATGGAATTGATTGAAGAAGATAACGCTAGCGATTTTTCGTGTACACCTCCAGACATTGCATCTGTAGCAAGAGATGCTACTCTAAATTTGCTTCCAAGAAAATCAAGACACAAATATGAAAAGCAATACGACCTTTTTGTAATGTGGTGCAAAACCAAGAAGGTTGGAAAATACACGGAGAACGTAATGATGGCCTATTTCTCCGAAAAAGCTAAAACTATGAAACCTTCTACCTTGTGGTCTATTTACTCGATGCTTAGAACATCATTAACAGTGAAGAACAACGTCGATATTAGTCAGTACCATAAATTGATTGCCTATTTGAAGCAAAATTCTGTCGGTCACAAACCCAAAAAATCGAAAACTTTTACCAAAGATGAAGTACTAAAGTTTCTGCGTGACGCACCTGATGAAATATATTTGTCAAAAAAGGTAATACAACAATAATTATTACACTATTTTCATTTTTATTAAATTAATTTGGTGACAGGTGATTCTAATTATGGGAACATTCGGAGCGTGCAGACGTGACGAATTAGTCAAAATGACCATTAACGACGTGGAAGACAAAGGGACTCTACTGATAGTGAAGGTTCCTGATACCAAAACAAAGCAGAGTCGGATGTTTACTGTTATTAACAGCGACGAAGAGTCGGTGGATTTTTTATCGCTTTACAGAAAATACATTGCGTTGAGACCTTCGGATGACGACACTCCTTCTCGGCTCTTCTTAAGATATTTTAAGGGAAAATGCACCAAACAAGTAATAGGCATGAACGTTATTGGTAACACCCAGCGAAATCGCGCACTATTTAAATTTACCAGACTTTAAGTTGTACACTGGTCATACCTTTCGCCGTACTTCAGCGACACTTTTGGTTAACGGCGGAGCTGATTTAATGCAACTCAAACGTCACGGCGGTTGGAAAAGCTCCACTGTGGCAGAAACGTATGTCGAAGAAAGCATTACTAACAAAATCGAAGCAGCCCAAAAAATCATAGCAAGTAGCGGAACAACTGATAAAGTTGGATCAAAAACCACAGAATACACACTTCCAGGCAAACATGGATTAATTTTTAAAAAGTGTTCGAATTGTACTTTTAATGTGAATATTATAAATAATAATAATTAATTTGTGACAAATTTTTTTACATTGTTTTTGGGTAAATGGTCAGGTTGCGATTATAGAAAAAATCTTGTGTGTGTTTCGAGCGCAATGGCCATTGTCGATTTCGAAATAATGCCACGCTCCTTCGTCGCGCGGCAACAATTTCTCAATCGACAATGTCCAACTTTGCGCTCTTAATACACAAATAGCTATTTTGACATGTGCTGTCAAGATAATCACTCTTAGACAAAAGAATGACGCTGCGTTGTTATGGAGCTAGAAACTTTCAAAGGTAACTTGATGGACTAAAATATTTTTGTATAATTTATAAGAAAGTGATTTTCAAAGTTCGATATCTTGAAAACGGTTAAGTTTAAGTATAATAATGTGCTATACAATTTGTTTAGAATTTCGAGATAAATTGAAATATTGAATAATATATAGGGTGTTCTATTAAAAAAAAAGCTACTTTGTTTCGCCATGACGTTTTGACTGATCATGTATACTTAATTTGTCTTTATTGGAATAGATTAACCTTAAAAAATGGCAACAATATCAAAGATTTTTCAATCGAGAAATATTTTTAAACCACAGCGCTATCTCTGATAATAGTGTTAAAATAATTTAAACTCTCCGGTGATACCGTAGAAATCAAATACGGTTTACCTAATTAAAATATCTTTATTACTTTCCGAAATATCGGCTGTGGGAATGTTCACTGAATCACCCTGTATAATATCTTGATTAATTTAAAAATCTTAATGTCTGAGCTGCGTACAATAAGTCGCTGAAAATGTAATTTATTATCATTTAATTTTAAGCAGACCTGTAGTCAATGAGATTAGGACAAGCACAGTATATTACGCTTGAGGTGTCTTAATTTAACTCCTGCTTAAGAGTAAAATCAAAAAACATACTTTCTACTACACATCTTATTGATCAACCGGATACAATCAAAAGGACTATGTAATTAAGAATTTAAATGGTCTCTTTCCTTTCTGTGCTCCAGTTATACATAAAGGCATTATCTGTAAGGTCAATAATCAAAGGTTCCATTTCAGTTAGCACAATTTTAAAAGCTCTTTCATGTTGTAGTACCCTACTCTTTGACAACTTCCATTAACTAGTAGTTCAAAACCATCAAAACAAGCCGCATAAAACTTTTCAAACGAAGAGCAGGTGTACTTTTCGCTTTTAGGCTAATTTGTAGCCCCGTATATTTAGATCGTTATGGAAATTTCAGAATCAAAATTTAAAACATTTCCTGATTTTTTCTTATATAAAACAGCCTACCATTTTTGATACACACCAGATAAAATCCTACTACTAGAAGTTAATAAATTTTTATTAAGCCAGCAGCGTCTCTATGTATCTTTAATGTCTCTCATCATATATGTCGTGTTTAATAATCGTTCAGGCTGATATAAGGCGAATATGTGCAAAGACAGTAATGAAAGAAATATACAGGGTGTCTCTTAACCTACCTTTAAAGGTGTTTTAATTAAGACAATTTTCATGGTGGTAAAGAAACCAAGGTTCCACTTTCAGGGAAGCTGGTGTTGTATAGTATCTTAAAAAACGAGTTCAATTCAATAACCTTTTAACAAATAAAAATTACAAAACACAATCTACTAGTTAGTGCCTTTTATTAATGAATGTTACAGCTAAAAGGATATGGATCTTTTAGATGGTACTGTGTTTAAACTTTCCGTTGGCGTTTTACAGACGATAAAAAAATTTTATGCAACGTTAATTATGGACAATTAACAAGGAAATTCGGTAGTATTTAGTCCATCGTAAAGCAACTTTCTGGTGTTGACAGCATATCTATTCAAACCAAAATTAAACATATTTTATTTTATTGGGCAATTTCTAAAAATCAAAACGTATTGTTTCATAAAAATAATTTAAAATCCAATTAAAAGAAGCTGCAAAAATTAAATCTAGTACATAATATAAAGTATTAAAGCTTGTAATTTTCATTTTTTTCACTTGTTAACTACAATAGCTATTTAAGTATTAAGGGCAGTAGGTACGCTTTACCAGTCGAGGCTAATAGTGTGGAGACCGACGCGTAGCGGAGGTCTCCTAATTAGCCGAGTGAATTTTAAATATATAGAGTAAACATTAAACACATCACACTGAAAATGTTGATTTTCAGTCGGTTACTGTGCATGGTTGTTGTGGAGTTGAATAAACAAAAACAATTTTTGTCTCATTCCGGACGAATTTTAGAATGATAGTGAGTGTTTTTCGACTTAAATGACGAGGTACTTTATTACCGAGCCTTGGGCGGTAAGTTGAACTTACCGCCCTGAGAGCAGAGCTTGTAAATTAACCAAAACGCCCGATCGGGCAAAAAATAAATTTCGTTAAAGTTTCTGTACATACTGTAACGTTCTTTTTAAATTAATAACCAAAATGCTGTTTAATCATCTATTAACAAGAGAAATATTATTTACATACACTAATTCAATCTCAACTAATTATTTAACACCATAATTATAAACTGTTTAACTTAAATGCTAGATATTTACAGACTTAAAGTAAATTATATACGGACTATTTATTTATTAATACGACATTTATATAAACATTTATGTATTCACTAATATTACTAATTACACAAAGCACATTTCAATACCCGATTGAACACTAATTGATCCTCTTCCTCGCGCGGCGGCCCTTATATATGGATACGAAAGTGTAGAGAACATACTAGAATGTTCTCGCGGGTGTATCGCTCGTATAGGGGTTTCCCCATTGCAATACCAGTTACAATACTTTAATTTCGATTGATTCTTTAATTTTTCTATTTAATAGTATAGCATGACTAAAAATTAAACCAGCTTTTGTAAAAATAAATCGGATTCAATCAAGTGTTGCTTCTCAATGCAATCTGACCACCAATGCAATCCAATCATCTAAGTCTGTGTCTGTGTATCTTACTTTGGATGAAAAGAGAGATTGCTTTTGGAGTTGTGTGTAGATATCCAATCTTAACCTAAGATTACTACATAGTAATCTCGTCCTAACTAACACACCAAGGCCAAGTAACCTTCGTTGAAAAGTGAAACTGCGTTTCAAATGGTATGGTATGTCTAATCAACCTAAGATTCCTATAATAATAATCTTGTCCTAATTAAAGCTTCAATGCCAATCTATACAATGTGACCTAACACAAATTGAGAGTAGATTATGTCGTTGCCATCCTAGATACGATGATTGATCCTTCGGACATAAGTATGTCCTAGAAATGTCTGCAATCCAAGAAATGCTCACCTTGCAGCAATGAAAACTAGGACAGAAGATTACCTAACTTGCAACTTTGCAACACGAAGAACAACTCCGCCAGCAGAGAAAACGTCCGTGAAAAATAACGACCAAATAGAAAGCTTAAACATTCCCGAGCACTAGATGAACCTCTGAAGATTTTTGCGAACTAGACGTCAAACCGTAAAAAACAGAAAACAAGGTTACACTAGATAAAGGCGCCGTTGTGAATTGCATAAGAATCTTGTGTCACGGGTGAGGTACTTCTGGGTACATTGGCGCGAAGTGCCCAACCTGTAAAACAAAAACAGAAAATCAAGAACCTGTCCGCAAACATTGCTTAACGCTTTCTGTTCAATGAAGAGAACATAATATTGCTTTTGAAATTTTGGAGACTATGCTAACATCAGATCCAGTGTCGCCATGAATGTCGCTTGCTGACAGCTGCAGAGAAAATTACTCCACCATTGAACGAGAGGCTTTAGTTGTCATTTGGAAGTAGAGAAGTCTAGCGTCTACCTAGCAGGCGCCTAAATTACCATCGCAACTGACCTATTGCAATAGCTGTTCAGTCTGAAGTCACCTGTAGGCAGATTGGCAAATTGCATATTACGTTTTTAAAGTATGAATATAAAGGGCCCTCTTTATCCCAATGTAGTGTAGTGTTTAAAATTAATGTAGTTGCTGACAAGTTATCAAGACCCGTATGTGCGCAATAAACGAATGATGTAAATGAGTGTCGAATTTCTTACTTCGAAATTCTCCCGAAGCCTGCTTTTCTTGAGCTGACGCGTTGGATTGAACGCGGTTACCTCATGTGCAATGGTATTCTGTATCGCCTTGATCTCCTAGTGTTTCCGTCTGCCTTATGCGTTAAAATCTTACATTGAGAAAAGAATTTAGCTGAACAAATTCAATCTTATTTAAATCAACTAAATATTTAGTTAAATCAAATACAATTTAGTTTATCCAACTAAATGCTTTTCGATTCTCACGATTCTCCTAGTGCACGACATTATGCTACTGATAAAAAGTTCGCAGAGATTTCGTGAAAAAGTAATTTGTTGAAATGCGCAAATATGATTCCTATTTCATAAAAAGTTTTATCGAATGAACTAATATCAACCCATTAAGTTGAACAAAAAACCCAGATATGAAGTCAGCTGACAATACAGGCCAGATCCTGGAATAAATACATTAGTAGTATACGATTTGCCATCTTTTCCACTGTGAAACAATCAACGGGACATACTATGCTGCACTAGCAGATTTGCCTTTACATCAATTACTATAACAATTATAGGCCTATTAAACATTTAATTGTATTATTTAATCTTATTTCATGGTTTCGGTGCTTTTGTTAAGTTTTACTGAACCTTTTTATAATAAATGACTTTGTAAACTTGTCCTACTTTTTGTCTTTTTGAGTTTACGTTTAGATTTAGTTTAGGTGCTGACATTTACTATATACCAGGTCTGGCTATTAAATAACGAGACTGCGCGCACAGAAGACGTCCTAGAGGGGTAAGGGGAAAAACGAAGTGTCTACTATGCCAGTACGAAAAAACGTTTTTGTCGCTGTAGTAGTATTTTTTCTATAGAGGTTAGAAACGAACGTGTTTTTTTCTCGTGCCGATAAAAATGTGTGACGAAAAACACGAGCAACGGATCAATACGAAATTTCTCGTCAAATTAAAAAAAACTCCTAAATGCTCTTACAAAAGAAGACTTCCAGCATTGCTTTGACCAATGGAAAAGGGAGGGGAGGGGAGTACATTGAAGGGGAGCATTCGATTGTAGAATAATTTTTAAAATAAAACTCTTTTTCATAAGCAGTCTCGTTATTTAATAGCCAGACCTCGTATATTTCTACATATTTTTCGTATCGTTGGTGTATTAAAATGAATTTGAGTGTTGCATACATCACGACGGTCTTTTTTGAGATCTTATTATTTTGCCCTTTTGTATTTATGTATTTTTTAATAATCCTTAAAAATTTCTAAGCACATAGACGTACATTACTACTACTAATTTACCGACTAACCTTGTATTAAGTTTGCCATAAATGTATTTATTTAGACAAGGCCATTATAACATTTCAAAAGGTTATCTTTATAAAAAAAAACTTAAGAAATAAAATATTAAGAATAACGAGTCAAAAGCCTAATTTAGAAGTATTTTTAAAATGGAAAAAATGCTATTTTTAGGATTAATTTTTGTGATTCTTACTTCACTTCCCTCTCAAATGTCTCGTTTTAAAAGATCTGCTGAAATTGATTGATACATTGGTTATGCTCCGAGAAGTTTTGATTCAAAACTCGAGCTGAAATTTCTACCTTGAGAAGAATCGATTCAAAGGAAAGCTCCTAGAAGTGTAATCCTTTATCTGCAATTACCCTTCCTCTTTTATTGCAGGGACTCTCTTTTAACTATAAATTGCACGGATCCTGAAAGATTTAAGGCTCAGCAGGTTTTTAACAATAAAACCTGATCAGTGTTTTATCATTTATCATCAATTTATTCAGCCTTTTATGAATTAATTTTATTGGCAAAAGTCTGCTTTCCTCTTTTATTACTTAAAAAATGAGAAATTTAATAATTTGTTTTACAGCTTATTACTTCCGATGGGTTTAGTAACACTAAGCTAGTAATTAATATTATTATAAGGTAATCTCGTTAAAATATAATCGCAAAGATGAGATGAATAATTTATTTTTTAAAGCGTGTAGCTAATTTTTCAAATAATTAGATTATATTTTATGGCATTTTAACAAAGACGGTTCGAAAAATTAATACTGACGAAGTGTAAACCTACGCCTTTGAAAATTATGCAAAATTATGTATTCAGAGCAATTTAAATCTTAATATTAAAAATTGTCGATCCATCAGAATGAATAATATTTTTAGATGTCGCGTAAAAGCTTAATTTAAAAAAGGTAATTTGATCAATTTTATAGAGGTATTTTGTACAGGGTGGTATCTTAACTTTTTCTTAAGCATACGCCATGCTACTTAACCAAAAATGGTAGCTTATGGACAAAAGATACTTAATAGACTTAAATAAACTTACCTTCCCTGGAAACAAGTTACATTCTGAAATGACAAGCAAACTTGTTTCAGTTATAAAGTTTTACAGAACTTTAGTCAGAGTGGACCTAAATTGTTTTCCGTGTTTAATTGTTAATCATCTTACTTTGGAGGTTATGGTCAAATTCAATATGATAAAAACAAAACATTAAATATGTTTAAAGTCAAGTCTGAAAAGAATACGTTTTTTTTTCTACAACAAATATTTTTAAAAATATGCTTTATAATGTGTTCTGTTAAGTGTTTTATTAAAAATACTTAACTTAATACTTAAAAATATTTAAAATACTTACATATTATATATTATATTAACTGTAATTCATCTGCTACAATTTTTCTTTAAAGGCTTTTCCCCAGTTCAATTTCACTTAATGTTTAACCTAAAATGTTTCTTTCTTAAAAGGCTTTTCTCCAGTGTGTTTATTATATTTTGTCATTCCAAATATGGAAGTATTTATGGGCACACCCTTTTATTGGCCATTCCTTATTTGATAATGTTTCTGTTCAGGCTACCTCATTGGTAAATTCAGCTTTATCTCTGTTTTCTAGAACATTTTGATAAGATAATCATCTTTGGTCCTTCTAAAAAGTGAGTTGTAATTTGACTTGCATATAGAGTGTTTGCTTTATTCCAGTTTTAGGAAATTTTGATGATTTCTCTCTTTATGAGTTTATTATGGAATAAGGTGCATTAAATTCCTGGTGATAAGTTTTTCACAGTGGTGATTGTTAGGGTCACGGGAATCCATTTATTGGTCTTTTAAGCTCTGCTGCAAGGCACACCTTTTAATTACTCTAATCATGGTTATCTCAACAATTCCTTGTTTTGTAGGAATACCTTTCAACCTAATTATAACAAGAGGTGATAATCAACCCGTTGATTATTGTTTCAAAGCCGATGAAAACATCTTTTCCGGTAGGCCTTTGGTTATGTTGATAGACCGTTAATTTATACAGAATTTATTTCTACTATAGGCTCCTTTCTTTTCCGGCATTTACTTTCGCCATGTAGTACGTTTATGAAAACAATTAAAATATAACATCACACAATGACTCCTCAAAATAATATTAAATTCCTACATTTTTGTAATAACAAACGAAAATTAGACATTTAGAGGCTTTCGAGATATACAAACACAAACTCAGGGTACCTTTAATAAATGAACAGTATTTTGATCTTGAAATTTTTTAACTATATGCATTTTTTAATAGACACAGAAGGAAATTTAATTCGATTGTTGTGATTGGTAGCACTCATGTCAGGCTTAATGTGTGGTAGGTTAAGACCGAATTAATCGCCCCTCTTAAAATTTAAAAAAGGAAGCTGAACATAGATTTTGCAGAAAGTACTACAGAGAGTGTACGAAAGTACGTGAAAGTCTCGGAGAGTGTGAATACACATACCGAAACAATTGTCTAGATTCTCGTTAGTGAAATTCCAACAAGAAATTCCCTATTTTTGTTATGGTTTTGCTTGATAGAGAGTTTTTAAGCATATTATCGTATTGTATGAATTGTAGATCATTATAAAAGCTTTGTGTGCGATTATTTCCCATAAATGTTAGTGCTTTTCCTATCTATTAGCGACGCCAATGCACCTCGTGTTTTTATTTTATAAATTCAATTCATTATGCAGTAGTGGCACAATAAATAATAAACAATTATTAAGTTACAAAAACGGAAACGATTGCAAAGTTTGAAGATTTATTTATTGCATAAAGTTCATAGTTTAATAATAGCTGTCCTGTTTTCCAGCAGTGAATAAGTAAGTAGTATATCAGCCAGGAGCGAATATTTAGCGTAAGTATGGGTTTCTTTATAATGGTGTTACAAAATTACAAATAAGGTTACAAATGATGCCGTTTGCGGGGTTTTTGTTTTATTTGCTGAAATAAAATGAAATGAAATTTTTGAGTTTGTTATGTAGGTTAAGGGGTTGTCCACTTCGTAGGTCTCTTTTCTTGATAATTTAGTACAATTGTAAAGAACCCATGCATTTTTTCATTCCCCAGATCTTTACCTTTAGAGCTCTCTCTTCTCATACAATACTCCATTAAAGTCTGAAAAATTCTTAACAAAATTTAATTTTAATTTACAAATTTCAGGAAAACTCACTCCAACTATTCTTTGAATTCCCGTCCCGTTAAATTCCAAAACTGAAGGTGTTGCAGTTTATATTTCCTGATTGATCTGTTTTCCTACACAACTACAGACTGTTATTAGAAATTTCCAATGTTGGTAAGATCGTCTAGTACATTATGTTACAGTGGATAGATGAAACACAGGAGAAAAGTAAAATTATTCAAGATTTTGGGCGCTGCACAGCAGGTCAGCGTTCACTTCTCTTCTCGGTGCTTTTTTGTATCTATTTAAAAAATGGTTTTAAGATACGAAATACTGAATCAGTTTTTTACATCGACAAATCGGGTCACCGATGCATTCATGATTTGTTGAGCAGTGTGTGCAAAAAGCAGCCGATAAATGAGCTCTATAAGTGTGATTATTTCAATTATATTTTTTGCTTTATATTTATTTATGTGTGTACCTTATTGTACTTATGTAGAAGATCATTTTTGATATGTGTTTAATAAATAAGATGAAATGGTGAAACCCTACAAGTGAGCACGTTACTAGCTCCAGCACCAGACTGAAGAGCTAGTAGAGGGTGGGTAGTAGCCTCGCTCCCACCATCTAGAACTGTATCTCAAGTCTTTGCCCATAGGGTTGTAGTAAGCCTTCACAGCAGTTTCTTAAGAAACTTACGAGTATCTCTTGAGAAGGGTCTAACAAACCGAAACACGTGTAGAAAGCATTCAACGTAATTTATGGAAACATTTAAATACAACAGTTTTTCTTAAAACTATTATATATAATGTTTCACAAGGAGCCTACCGCGACTTCAATCTCACAAATTACAAGAATTAGTTGTTTATTCAAACCAATAATGAATTACTGCGATAGAATGTTGTGTTTATTTTACAGGGATAAAGATAACACATGTTATTAAAACTGCAGTAAGATTTTTCATTTACAAATGGATATTAAAATTTTTTATCATAAATAGTGTGGAGCTCTTGAAAAGTAAGTAAACACATTGGGTAAACAATTATTATCTACAGAATGATATTTTTTCTGATAAAATTCACTTTTGGTTGACATAGTAATAACGCTTCTATAACAGAATCCCGAGCTAATATCTATAATAGACATTCTATCTAAAAACTATCGAATAAACTATCTAATAGGCAAATTAGCGATGTGCTTGTCAGTGTTATAGGTCTAGGCATGAATACGAGTAAATATAATAAGTAATATTAAGTCCATCAATTTAAATGATTATATTTCAAATTCTATTTCAACATCCCAACGTAACGAAGATTGATAATTCAATTATCAATACAAAAAATTCATTTCTTTTTAAAATGTCACATAAGAAAATTAATGCACTTGTTATTATTGTAATTATATGATGTTGTTATTAACAACAACTTGTATTTACTGGACTTTGATGAATAATAAACACTTTGAAAGGAAGGTAAACATTATGACATCATATTTGTTCACATTTTTTTTTAACTTACAACATAACATTAAAAATTTAATTTTTGCTCTCACCAGGTGTGCACTGTTTCGAAGATATAAAATGTAAGAGAGTTTGTTACAAAAATGGTCGCTCTTTTATACCCTTTTTGCAAACTATTGAAAACTACAGTTAATTTTGAACAAAACAATTGCACTTTGACAAATGATTTAGAACATGACCAAATTATTGTTTATAAATTTTAACTATTTCATTGCATTCCATTTTGCTAATTTTTACACAAATATTACATAGCTAAAACTGGCTTAATTACTTAAAATTACCTTTTTACACCTTCCTATTTTGACAAAATTAAACCTTATATATTAACAAACATTATTTACATACTTTCAGATATCAACAAAATGAAAATTCAAGCTAAATACATTATTTCTGTCTACGAGGCATAATCGCTCAGATTTGTATTTTATTCCACTGATATCATCTGCAAAAAGCAGCCCCAACATTCAAGATAGTCTCAATTCTGTGCTAAAGAAACTACATCACAATCCTACATCAAAACATTTACCCGATAGCTGTAAAAAATTTTCATAGAAGAAAAATCAATGATATAAAAATCTCGTTAACTTGAAACATAATTCTTTCTTATAAATAAACTCAGGTAAGGCAGTTAATACTTGTATATACCCCCATTACAACACACCTTGTCTGTTTTAAGTAAAATCTTCCCTTAACTATGGCTCCAACTTAATTTAAATGCCTTATCAGGTCATCGTCACACATTGTTAGCTGAGCTAAGGAAAATTACCTAAATGCTATGGAAAATCAGTTTTGCAAATATGCTTATACTACCTATTGTGTGCTGGTGTGCATGTGAATTGTAATAAACTCTTTTATAGCTTCTTAAAAGATAATTGTCTCAAATAAAAAATTTTGAAAGTGAGGTTAGGCAACCCATCTAACGTTTCTTTTGAAAATATCATTGATAAAATATCATCAAATATTGATAAAAACTACTGAGTAGGTGTCTTATTTTTATTGTATGCCAAATAACATGACAATATGTATGTTTGATATACCAACTTTTCAAACTTTGTCGGTCATTTTGTCCATGTTTTAAGAGAAAGGTCCTTCAAATATCCGAAGCTATAATGTTCGACCAAAATTTAATAATTCCTAAAAAACGGACACTATCAGACACACATTGAATTTGCTTGATGCATCGAAGCATGCAAAAATAGATAGATAGACTTTAGATATCCGAGGTCCTGCGTATATTTGTTATAAGAGTTGAGCCAACACAAAGGTCAAACTGCCATTTTGGCACCAAAAGTAAATGATAAGGTAGATTATTACTACTTATATTTAATAAAAAAAGATAAGGAGAAATACAAAGCACGAAGAAGTTTTTAATTTAATAAACAACAATGTTTCCGTGTTAAATTAAATTATATAATTTTAACTTCATGTTCTTGAATTGCAAATGCGTGCGTCATGGATCCAACCAATTGCCCCTGCTCCCGCGTTGGCAGAACTTTTATAAAGTAATATATAGGGTTTCTAATAGGCTTTTTCGATTTATTTCTTTTAAATAAATATTTTAAAATTATGGTTTTAAAAATATATAAATTTAAAAGATAAAAAGTAATAAGCGTGGACTATTCTATACTAATAGAACAGAATACACTACAGAAATAGAATTCGAAAAGGCGAACTATGGCGGCATGCGTCTTGCCTATACTTCCGAACAATTCGAACATTAAATAATGAGTTATGCTCCTTCATGGAAGTGGACTGTAAGCGTGAATAGATGTACAATTTATCATGCTATGAACTAAGGAGGCGCTCCAAGAGGAAAGGCTCTCACGAGCGTTTGCAAATAGATATTTTAAATTTATGGTTTTAAAAATATAGAAATATAAAAAAATTAAAAAGTTAGTTAGTTTGTTTATTTCCATCATGTATGATGTTAGTAATTAATTAGTGTTAATTCATTTTTGCGAAAAGGGTGGTCTTAACCTAAGTAAATTCTTTGTATTAAAATAAGCTGATTAAATGCGGCTTACTTGTATCCAAAAATGAACCGTTAAGAACTCATATACCTCTAAATGCCGGTCTCGCTATAACCGAAAAACTAATGATCCGCTTTAGTTGAAATTTGTTTGTGATTTTTTGATTGCTGATGCGATTAAATTGATGCTATTTCCGTTTGTGGTCATCGTAGATAGGTAAGAACCTAATGCTTCATGATATATATTTTTTAAATTGTTGAACATTCTATTGGATACATACAGCACAACTATTAATACTAACATAAGGAGTGGATTTCCTGTGTATATAGAGAGAAAGTATATAACATTCTCGACGTAGCACCGGGGTTCAGTCGTCGCCCTTGGCGCAGTTAGCTGTAATACATCAGCTGTGTTATGAGAGTATTATTTTTATAAACGTCATTTCTATAAGGTATACAAATAGTACTCTGACAATTAGTTTTAAATTTATTATAGAAAATTATTTTGTTCTATTTTGAAGTGGAATAAAAGTATGAATTTACATAAGGACTGAGTGACGTAAGGCACCTGAGGCACATAAATAAAATAATAATTTCATAAACACAAATGATGAACTACAACAACTGCGCGAAAAACGGGCGATTAAAAGCCAATAGTACGTACATCTAAGCTGTTAGTTGTAACTACTACAGTACTAATAATTGTGCAATCATTTATTCCTACGCAAAAACGATATACTCTTCGTAAGTAAAATAATCAAGAATTTATATTAAAAAAAAAATAATTACATCTGTGTTACAAAATAATATCTATGGAGTGCAAGGCTGTTAAGAACTTGGAATGGATAAAATATTATTTTGGCAGATTCAATATTTTAATGTATTCAATTGTGTAAGTACCGGATACACGATTGATTTTTGGAATAAAGACCTTAATTAAGTTTTTTGATTAGAGAAAGTAAAAACTTTTAGTAATTTTGACCGACGTTTTTAGAAAAGTACATATAAAATTATAAATGGGTTCATGGTGATATTATTAATAACTGTTAGTGCCAGCTGAAATTTGGGAACCAGACAAAATAATTTGTCAATACAGCACAAGTTTGTTTATGCTACATAATACTATTAATAATGGAGGCTTGTGGGAGGCTTTGAATTTAATTTCAAAAAGCATTAAAACCATTCGACTTTATAAGTAAATTACATTTACGAATTCTAATATCTACGATAGGATGACGGGATTCCCCGAACTATGACAGGATGCCTTGTTTTGACTACATTAATTAAACATTTTAATAATGAGAACTCTAGGTTTTTAATGAGCGGCGAGTTTTACGTCGTTGATGTTATCGTTTACGAAGACTTGACCTACATCAATATCCTTTTCTTAATTATCGGCGTTCTGGAAATTATCATCTGACTGACTGATCCATAAAGTTGCAATGTAAAAAGATCAAGATCAGCAACGTAAACATAAAAAAAACATAAAACGTCTTTTATGTTATTTATTTTGCGGAAGATAACAAACACTGCTGTATGTGCTAAAAACATTATTCTCTTCTTAGCTTTTGAGAAAAAATGTTATAGTGTTTTTTTGTTTGTCTTAGCGATGTGCTTGCCACGTTTAATGTGTTTTTTATAATACACACTATACAGGGTGCCCATTATGTATGGAATATAGTATATATCTCGGTAAATATCGACTTTATAAAAAAATTTGTTATATGAAAGTTGTTTAACATTTTATTTTCCATAATAAGATAGCATTCAATTGTTTTTATTTCAGAAAACAAATGAGTAATGAATAACACTTTAATTTTTTTAAATAGCAATGTACCCCTTCATTAGGCTCATTTGATAGAGATTTTCTTCTCTTTTCGATGACCTAAAATCTTAGTACCCTTATATCAGAAAATTTTTGAAGAAACGTAAAAATTGTTTATTAAGTTTATTTCACCAATAACATAAATCTAGATATCCGAGATCTCTTTCATTTGTCTTAACAATTGATTGTAGGCTTTTATTGTGTTTATTTAATTAAGTTGTTGGTACATGGAAAAATAAAAATGGTTCATTTAACAGAAACTGAACATATAGAAATTTTAATTATGGTCGGTTATGGGGATCGCAAACGAACACAATTGGAAGTATGTGAAATTTTTAATGAGCATTATCCACATCGAGAACCAATCACCCACTCATTAGTTAGCAAAACCTTGAAACGATTTAGGGAAACTGGCAATGTTAAAGATCTGGTGAAGACTGATCCGCAGAGGTCTGCGACAAATGAAGATAAAAACCTCGATGTTTTAATAGAAATCGAAGAAAATCCAAACATTTCAACTCGTCAGTTAAGTTTAAACCATGCCGTAAGTAAAGGTTCAATACAGAAAATATTACATTCAGAAAAATTACATCCGTACAAACCGACTTTATTGCAAGAATTATCCGAAGATGACTACGATCGACGTGGTGAATTTTGTGAATTTATGATGGAGCGAATCAACAACAATCCAAATTTTCTTAATAATGTTTGTTCTGACGAGGCTACGTTTTGTTTAAATGGAAATGTAAATAGGTATAATTGTCGATATTGGACCGCTGAAAATCCCCATTTGATGATCCAAAATCATACCCAAACACCACAAAAATTAAACGTATGGGTGGGAATTTGTGCAGATCACATAATTGGACCTTTCTTTATTCGTGGTACTCTAACTGGTGACCATTATGTGCAATTATTGCAACAGCAAATTATTCCCGCTTGCCAAGCCAATCTTGATGATCTTTGGTTTCAACAAGATGGAGCACCGACCCAAGAATCTGGCCGAATTAGAGCAACGAATACAAAATGAAGCTGCAGCAATTTCTCCCAGATCGCTCAGAAATTCTTTTCAAGCTTTTAGTGATAGGTTGGGCCGCTGCCTTGCAGTTGATGGTGAACGCTTTTTGAACTATAGTAATATATGGTATTTTAAACACTTTTTGCCATGAAAACCATTTTATTGCTAATTTCGTTTTGTCTTCAAGCTTTATAAGAGACGTACATAATTTTCTGTTCATTTGTTTTATTTTGTTTTTTGTTCATTTGTTTTGTTTTGTACATTATGTAGATGCACATCTGTTTATTTTAGGGTAATAATTCGAGATACTTTACGATCTCGGATAGCTAGATTCATGTTATTGGTGAAATTAACTTAATAAACATTTTTTACAATTTTTTCAAGAATTTTCTGATATAAGGGTACTAAGATTTTAGGTCATCGAAAAGAGAAAAAACATCAAATGAGCCTAATGAAAGGGGACATTGCTATTTAAAAAAATTAAAGTGTTATTCATTACTCATTTGTTTTCTGAAATAAAAACAATTGAATGCTATCTTATTATGGAAAATAAAATGTTAAACAACTTTTATATAACAAATTTTTTTATAAAGTCGATATTTACCGAGATATATACTATATTCCATACATAATGGGCACCCTGTATATGTATTTGATGTATTGCAGAACTAATAAATTATTTTTTCTTCGTTTGGTCGTAATAATTTATTTACTAGTTTAAACGAATCGTTTTATCAATGTTGAAATGTGGTATCTATTAGATATCCATGAGATTTTTATTACTTATACCTATATTCTAAAAGTAATATTATTTTGTAATTATTCAATAATGAAAAAGCTTGATTTGAAAAGCCTTATCGAATAATATGCGAAACGTAATCATTGGAAATAAACAAATATACACTAGTTTGAGTGTTATTTGATTTGACCTTGCCCAAGAATAACTCTAGTAGAACTGATAAAGTAACATATTTTTTTACATTAATTAATTATGATGATTACTATTAACTTACGTAACTCCATATAACTGTCAACATACTTCAGATGAGATATTGAATTAGTATTATCGCTAACGCATACTTTATCTGCATTTCTCCGGATCGTTAACTCAGTTATTTGTTTTGCGCGACCTTTGTTCGTAGTGCAAACAGTATATATTGCAGAATTCCAGATCTTTCGCTCATTCTATTTGTCATCATCTCATCATGTATGATTTCAATGGAAAGATTGCGTTAATAACAGGAGGTGCTAGTGGAATTGGTTACGGCACCGCCAAAGAACTTCTACGTGTTGGAGTACAAGTAAGTCTTAATTACGATGAATAAACAATACTACACTTGAAACAATAATCTTATCACCTATTAATAGGGAATTACTATAGTCGATATTAACCAAACGAATGGCGATTCTGCTGTGAAAGAATTGACAAAAGAATTTGGACCTAACAAGGTAATTTTTTTAAAAACAGATATAACCAAACAAGAGGAGTTTGAAGGTACTTGATAAACGTATTGCAAGTATAGTTTTTGAAAATATTTTCTTTTAGATGCGTTTAAAAAAACTTTAAGTGTTTGGAAAGGTTTAGACATCTTAGTCAACTGCGCAGGTATCTTTAATGGTAGCAAGTGGGAATACGAAATTTCTCTAAATGTAGTAAGTATAGTTAAAAAAATATATAATGCAAATTTAGTTTACTTAAAAGTACATTAGTATCTCATATTCCTTCATGCAGACTTCTTTGGTACGTGGAACCCTTCTAGGATTACAGTATATGGGTAAAGATAAAGGAGGCAATGGTGGTGTAATCATAAGCATATCATCAATAGCGGGTCTACAGGAATCACAAACTTGCCCAGTATACGCAGGAACCAAACATTTTATTATTGGATTTGCTCGTTCGTTAGGAACGCCTTATCATTATGAACGCACTGGTGTTAAATTTACTAGTATATGCCCAGGTTTCACCGTCACTGATTTAGCTACAAATCTTCTCACTTCTGATGCACTCTTCATCTTTCCTGGCCTGCGAGAAGTCTTCAAACAGGAAACTAAAGATTGCGTTCGCCAACCGTAAGTATACAGGATGCCCATTTTATCTTTCCCGACTAAACATTCTTTAAATAGGCAACAAATAATACAATCAAGCAATTTTTACGGAGGACATGATAAAACAAAATATCTTTTTAAATAAAGGATTGTAATAGTTGAAAATATTAAGAAATGAGAAATTCTGTTACAACTCGAAGCGATAAATTGCATTTTTTAGCTTTCCGCATAAAAAACACAAGGCGGTTCATGGCTCGACTGCGAGGGAGAAAGTAGGTCTTAAACTCTATCGGTAACTTTATTTCTACAAGCACCCAAAAAACTGTTTCTGATATTTCTGTGATAATGAAACAGGAATGTATTGTTTTGAAACCACATTAGGAATGCTTACATTAAAAGGAACTAAAGAAAATTGGGCAGGGATTTTAACATTTCCTCGGTTAGATATAGTTTTTTGAAAACTAGAATTTGAAATTTGTTACATAGAAAACACCTCATGTACTATGCGGTGTTTGCTAAACCCATTTTCTGGAGTTCGATAATTTTTTTTCTAAATAAATAACTTTCGTTATTCCATAACTCACTTATGTTTTTCTTCAGTCCCGAAAAGGTAGGTGAAGCTGTTATAACAAGCATAAAAGAAGGCAGTAATGGAAGCATCTGGGTTTCCGAAAATAACGAAGTGTATGAAGTCGTTCTGCCGGACAGACAAGCTCTAAGAAAATAATATTTTTACTTTTCTTCTGTAAAATTATAAATTTCAAACATGTAAATAATAGTTATTTAATAAATTAGTTTGTTAATGAAAGCGATTAATGATCGAAACTGTTTAAAGCACGAACGAGCGATAGGGAGTGAGTGCCTTTAATAGTTGAGATCATTAGTTGCTCATTAACAAACGAATTGATTACAACAGTTTTTCGTTGACCGTAAAATTCTTCGATTTTAAGATAGAAAATTTCAAATAATACCGAATCCAAACTTGTGCGTATATCTGGTTGCCCAAAGTAAAACATCATCAAAACGTCAAAATCACAAACGGGTTTATTAATGAAAAAGAGTGTATTAATGAGGTCCATTAATGCATCCTTTTTTCACAAAACAGTTACTTAATAAAAAAGAGTGTATTAATGACGTCCATTAATACATCCTTTTTTAGAAAAAATCATTCATTAATATTGACATTAACAAACGGTCAACGAAAAAGAAAATTAACTAAATTAAACAAAATAATCCGTACATTTTCACATTCTCGAAAATATAATGAAGTAGATTCTCTGGATATTAAATGTTTTTATGGATGCCTCAAGAAAATGAATCTGCACTGAGTAATCCCAAGCAACATCTAGGTAGCAGTAACTGAGATCGGAACTTTGATTGAGCAGTTGTTACGTAACTACCACTAAATTTATAACATTATAGTTTTAATTACTTCAATTAGGAATATTTTAGTAATTGTGTAGTTGTATATACTATTTATTGGAACTATGTATAGTTTCATTACTTCTGAGTAACTTTTAAAGTATGTGGAACGGCATTGCCACTTAGTATAATAATTATTTTAAAGTTGTTTCAACTTTAAAGTGGTATTCTGATTGTAGCAGTAACCTTGAAGTTTTAAAAACTTTAAAGTAGTACTGAAAGTTTCTGCCACCTTCCTGGAACAATTGCTTAACCCTTTAAAGTAACGATACCTTACAGTAGTACTGAAAGTAAAAAGTTAACCCTTTAAAGTAATTTTTCGCAAACTACTTCATCTCCATATTTATTTGTACAATGCTGGAGGCCGTTAATCAATTTGCAATTTGTTATGATTGTTATTAGATGTTTTACTACATAACCTTCTATAAAAATAACAAATTTGTGCCAAACTGTGCCTTAGGAATTGTTATGTATGTAACTTGAAGTTGGCAACATTTATTTGTAGTGATGTAACTAGCCAATCCTGGCCCGTCCGTCAGTACCACTTGAGTCGAGGACTCAAGTGGTGTCTTGGAGGACACACATCTTGTACAATATATGCATTGTGTATATAATGCTCCCTGCTTACTCAATATTAATAAAGTTAATTAATGGCAATAATTGAGTATATTTTATTTAAACACATAAAAGAACACAACAGGAATAATGTAAAAATGGTTTCTATCATGTGTATCAACTTATAAGTATTTTTGTCATATTTTATTAGATATTTTTATTAAAAAATATATTTTTGTACGACCCTGCTATTTAGGATTGTTTACCAAACTTGGTTTTAGAACAGTAGGTTATGTTTACTGGTTACTAAGCAACAACGCGTCGGTAACAAGTAATTAACTTACCGTTCAGTTCTGTCAAAAACAGAACGGTAAGTAAATTATATGTAATTTATAAAATAAATGCATCACCTTTAGATGTCTCTTTCGTGAAAAATCATTATTTTCTAAATAATTATTGAACTATTTAAAAAAACTTATGTTTTTTATTCAAATTTGCTGTGAAAAAATACCCAATAAATAATAATAACAACAGATGCTATCTATTTATTTATGTTGAAACGACAAAAATATCGTGACATTCAAAAATAAAATTACAAACGTATCCATGGTAACGACAAAACCTACTTAATGGTTGGTGGATATACAGGACAAAAATAAATTATCTTGAATCTATTTCTTGCCATCTTCGGGATATTTCCTTAGTAGTAGATAACAAATGGGCTTAGTGGAGCCACACAACCTTGAACTCTCATTTGACCTCCTTTCACTTTTTAAGCCCCTCCCATTTAGAAGCCACTTCCCCCTCTCCAGACCCCTCCCTTTATAAGCCACGCCTTCCTCTGCTTTCCCTCTCTTTACTTGCCTCACTTGTTTTCAAACCCCCCCCCCGCCGCTTGGTAAGCTACCTCTAGACAGTTACAACCACGCCCCTCTCTACTTGCCATTCTTGTCCCCAAACCGCACCTCAATCTCTACATAACTTCAATATCTGTGTCCACTAGTTATTTATCTAGTATAAAATGTGTTGGGAACATCAATGGTCGATTGAACGAAAGACTGGCGCAATTAAGTTTTCTCGTTTTAAAACTCACAATACCGGGTTGTTAATTGAATCATATAAACTGCCCAATATTGTAGAATTAAGAAGCATTGAAGATATAGGTCACACTGTATGTTCATATATAGAAATCTTATACTTAAATGAAGATGGTAATCCAATAAATTCACAAAGAATAGAATGCACGAAATCGGACAGAGAACATATTCACGAAATATATCTTTTGGGGGACACTTTTCCGTTCGTACTTTTCAAATGTGTATGCCGCACGTGGGATAGCGGAATTTCTGATGTGTGGATGGATAATATAGAACGCAATATTTGGTTTAATAGATCATGGTTGCATAATAGTGAACATAGACCGTTTAAGTGGATGACTGAAGAAGAATTTCACAAGGAAAGGACTCTCAACTTCACTAGATATTCAAAAGAACGTAACCCACATATACCTGAGGTGCATAATAGTGATTTTAAAGTTCCGGAGACGTATATTCCTGCGGACTGTAATCCGAATAACTGTTATGTACTTAACTATATTAAACGTGAGCCTGTAAAAAAAATCTGATAAATTACTGACAAATTACAAAAAGGTTTATTATAATTGTTTAGATTGTATACAATGTTATAACAAAAAATAAAAGACTTTTATTAACAATTGGTTTTATTAAAAAACGGTTGCAGTACAAATACAAAGTTTACCAACAGATTGTCATATAAATCCACAATGGCATAAAAGTACTGAGCACTGATGTTACATGTAAGCGATAGTTTTCTACCTATCAGACACTAATTGTTCTCGATTGAGTTTATTAACGACTTGGAAAATTATAATTATTATGTTTGCGGCTTTTACGTTCCTGAGATTCTGCAACTACATCTTCGAAATTATTTGATATTTTTGATTACTTCACTGCTCTCTTTAGAGACTGGATATTTTTGTGTAGTTTTAAAATTATGAGCATGAGGAACTTCTTACGATGATGCAATAAAATCCTAAAATAATGATGACGTAAGGTCAACGAAAATATCTTTTAAAAACCGAAAAACAGCTTTTCTACAAAAAGGATTTTATATATCCAGATATCCAGAGATCTTATGTCGCTTGTACTAAAAATTAATTTTTATCTTATTGAAAGGAAAACAACAATATGGATTTAATCGTACCTTAACTGTATTTTAGGATTTTTTTCTTAATTATTTTTCTTCTTAATCGAATTGTTTTACAAAAAAAAGCGTCATTAGAGAAAGATTTCTGATTCTTTTTCTTTTCTTTTTTTTTTCTTCAAATGCAATCGCGCATTCCCTTAGAGACCAACCAGGTGGAGACACTATGGGTACCAACTATGCACAGGTAGGTCAAAAAAATGAAAATCCTGCATCCTATGACAGAACTTCGACCTCAAGACCATCAGGAACTTCATCAACGAGTTGGTATCCAAGTAAGCAAGTCCTTGACTCACTCCTTGTTGCTGAACAATTAGTCTGATTACTTTCCTCAGATTCTGATTTCACAGAAGTTAGTACCCTAACCAAATAATAACATTTGTATAATTTGCGCTTAGACAAGAGTGTGCCAGGGGTAGAAATCGGTTTAAGGTCGCTAAATTCAATTATAAACTCATATTTTTTGAAAGTAGCGAAGGAAATAAAAACAAACCTAAACCCGAAAAAAGCACCTGGTTTTGATCTAATCACTGGGTAAATCTTAAAACAATTGCCTAGAAAAGGTATAGTCATGCTCACGTACCTCTTCAATGCAGCCTTTAGACTGAAATATGTTCCAGACAGCTGGAAAGTTGCGGAAGTAATAATGCTGCCATAACCAGGTAAGCCACCTAATGAGGCCAAGTCATACAGGCCCATATCCATGCTGCCAATTATCTCAAAATTATTTGAAAAACTACTACTCAAAAGGATGAAACCACTAATTGAAAATAATAAACTAATTCCGGATTTTCAATTTGGCTTCAGACAAAAACACTCAACTATAGATCAGGTGCATCGCATTACTGACGTAATAGAGCGCGCTCTTGAAGAAAAGCAAATCTGCTCAGCTGTTTTTCTAGATGTAACTCAGGCCTTCAACAAAGTACGGCACGAAGGCCTGATATACAAACTAAACAAAATGCTACCAAAGCAATATGTAGAGATAATAACATCTTATATCTCAAACCGACTTTTCAGAATTAAACAGGAAGATGATTATTCTGACCTGAAAGAAATAAAAGCGGGTGTGCCACAGGGTAGTGTCCTCGGTCCTATCCTATTTCTGTTATACACGAGTGATATACCAAAATTGGATGGAATCACAGTAGCAACATTCGCAGACGACACTGCAATCCTTGCAGTAGAGAAGGGGCAAGATATATACATTGATAAATTACAAGCAGCTGTCAACACAATACTTGATTGGACCAAACAATGGAAGATTAAGCTAAATGAAGTCAAATCTACCCATGTTAGCTTCACAAACAAAAGGTTGGTAAATCCTCTGCCCTTAGAGATTAATGGTACTATTGTGCCCTATGAGAACAACGCCAAATACCTAGGCATGACTCTAGACACCAAACTCCGGTGGAAAGAGCATGTAAAAAAGAATAGAAAAGAACTGGGACTCAAATACAAACAGCTTTATTGGCTTCTTGGAAGAAACTCCAAACTGTCAGTACATACTAATATCTTACTCTACAATCAGATCCTAAAACCGGTATGGTTATATGGCATCCAGCTCTGGGGCTGTACCAAAGATAGTAACATAAAAACCATACAAACATTCCAGAACAAGGTGTTACGCAGCATGGTAGACGCTCCATGGTACATACGTAACTCTGATTTGCACCGAGATCTCAACATCCCAATGGTCAAGGAAGAGATCAAAAGGTTTGCTGGCAAACACGAAGCCAGGCTCCACCTACACGAAAACGCAGAAGCTCTTCAGCTATTGGACAACCAACATATTGTTCGAAGACTGAAGAGGACCAAACCATTCGAGCTTGTGTAGTGCAGTGAAAAGCAGAGCATAGTGCGAGTTTAATAGTGGCTAAAAAAACTAAAGGACTTCGTCGGATGAACTCTAGTTTCTCTAGTTTAGGTATTTAATTAGTTTTAGTTTTAAGAAGTATCAGAAAAAATTAATGGTTGGTCTTATAGACCAGTTTTAATAGACAGACACCATAAGTGTGTATGAAGGAAAAAAAATAAAAATCTTTTTTGAGGATGTCTCTGAATTTTTGTTACGCATTGTAGTGATGGTATGGGTAAATATTTTTATGAAACTAGGATGAATGTTATAACAAAATAAAAGTAATCAATTATGTCATTCATACAGTTGTCTATTGATTTACATTGAAAGGTTGTTTATTTACCAAAAGTACCAACACTACTTTTGCATTGTCTTTCTGTCTGGTAAGACAATCTCGTAGATCTTCTCGTTGTTTTCAGAAACCCAAATGCTTCCATTATTTCCTTCTTGTATGGTTGTTATAACATCCTGAGCAACTTTTTCGGAACTGTAATAAAGAATTATACAACTATTTAAAATCTAATAAATATCTGTTATATACAATGCTTTTGAAGGTCTTTGGATAAACTATTGGTGGAATTTAAGTAATAATCTACTATTTCTTTTTCTTATCAGTTAACATGTTACTTGTCATAAAAGGTTTAGTAATTAGATCAGTTTCAACTCAACAAACACTTACGATTGAGGAACAGCATTTTCAAATTCATCTTTGAAAACCTGTCGAAGTTCTGGATAACGAAAGTTTGTATCAGAACTTTCAAGAACTTCAACCAATGGAGTAACCGTATATCCTGGACATACAGTTATAAACTTCACCCCCGTTCGTTCGTAATGATAAGACGCTCCTAACGAACGACTAAATCCAATAACGAAATGTTTGGTTGCCGCATAAATTGGAGAAGATATTCCTTCTTGGAGACCCATTATTGAAGCAATGTTTACAATTATACCACCTCTCCCGTTTTTATCTTTACTCATGTATTGTAGTCCTAGGAGTGTTCCACGTACGACAGAAGTCTGCACAAAAGGAAAAAATATCAAACGGTTACTTTCGTTCAGTTGGATATACTTATATTACACTTTTGAGATAGCTTACCGCGTTAAGAGATATTTCATATTCCCATAGACGATCATTAAGAACACCCGCATTATTGACTAAGATATCTATTGTTTTCCAAGCGTTTAGAGTTTTTTCAAATGCATCTAAAAGAAAAAGGAAATTATTTGACAACTGCACTATTGGTATTTAAAAATTAAACACTTTAAAATCACTTGCCTTCAAATTCCTCTTGCTTAGTTACATCGGTTTTTACAAAAATCGCTTTGTTGGTGCCGAACAATTTTGTTAATTGTTCCAAAGCAGTTTGGCCATTCTTTTCGTTAATATCGACTATGGTGATTGCCTAATTGTATCTTAATGAAATTATTGTTAAAATTTACAGCTACCACACTTACTCGTGCTCCAATTTGTAGAATCTCTTTGCAAATGCTATACCCGATTCCACTTGCGCCTCCAGTTATTATAGCAATTTTTCCATTAAAATCATACATCGTCTTGCCTAAATGATGACACTATATAAAATATATTGCAGCTACGAAATTAAATTATATTCGTTTAGCTTTACGGGATTGTCTTACATAGATAAAAATGTTATAAACTAAGCTGTTTATCTATTTGGTTACCTTGATGAAAGTTAAACATCTTTGGAATAGCCTTTCACATAATAATTTACTGCTTTATTATTGACTTAATAAGATTACATTTGGTACTAAAAATACCAAAAATAAAGTGAAAAAACAAAAAAACAAACGTGCATGCAGTATCGCGTTAATGTAACCGACTACATTTGTTATGTAAAGGTGGCATAACGATTTATTTCATAAGTATGTATGTACGTCGAAATCTACAGTTTACTACTTTCAATAAAACAGTTGCATCTCTAAGTTATGCCGTTTAAGAATTAGGAATTTTTAAACAACCATGTATGTATTGTCATGATTTTTAACATGTTTGGAATTTATGCTACCCCATTTACAGACATATTTGTTGGGTTGCATAATCCATAGGGGAATAATATTTAATTAAAATTATTTTTAATGAAACCAAAGAAAAATGTTTCGATTTAATAAAGAAGCACTCTAGAACACACTAGGTAGAAAAAGATTAAATTTTAAAGTTGAATTTTCTGACTATATCGATAAAATTTCATTGTTTAGTTAACGATGTGCTATCGCTACTGAATTTTATACACAAATATGAATCTGAAACCATTTCAAGGTTTGTTTTGACCTAAAACAGACAAGGTGCATGGGTGTGAAAACCTATGCTAGTATTTATAACCTTACTTGCAGGTTTATTTTATCAAAAGTTTCTTACAAGTTAACGATTTGATGATTTCATTATAATTTTGTTGTTTACTAAGGTTATAAAGCTTATGGCGGTGAAGTATTTCATTGAGTTGTTATCAAGCAGTTCCTTGGGCACAACTGAGAAATAAAAGTAACTGCTGGGATTGTTTTTGTAGATGATGTGTTGGTTTGAAAATACAAATTTCTGCGTTTTACCATGGCAATCTGAAATTATGTAATTTAGTTGTTATTTTGTAGTTTGGATATCTATAAATATGTGAATAATGTTCAATAGAATGTAAGGATAGATGATTTGGTTGACAAGTTCTGGCCATCTTATTATTTTGTCTTAGTACAAGTATTTTATATAATCAAAAGAGAATTTTTTGTCTATCTATCTATCTATAGCATTTGTTTAAACAATTATTTATAGTTATAAACAATTATGTGGTTATGCAGTATTATATCCAAATTGCCTTTCGTTTTCCACCAAAAATCTCGCTAAAACATTCGTTTGTTTTCAAAAGGATATAAAAACATCGAGCGATTTGGTGACAAACTCTCTGTAAATCTAGATCTTTCAAGCATTCCACATATGTCCAGAGCAAAATTTTAAAATTTAAAGGTTTTGTTGTGAATTAAAAGAATGTAAACAATTCCAAGCGTCAAAATGTTTGGTTATATTTTCGTGAAACGCCAAACTGATTAATAATTTGTTGAAGTTCTTTTAATTTAACTAGTTTGTTTTAATAATATTTACTTTTAATTGCAATAATATTCAGTGCTGTGAATTTTTATTAGTGGCATAATTTTTCTTTTTCGTAAAGAAATTCTTTATAGGTTTTGAGAATACCAACCTTCGTTGTAAATTGGATTATGAAAGGAAATTTATCAATTTAATTATTGAATGGACTTCCCTATTATCTCAAGAAAACAGCTGGTCTTTAATACTTTTTATTAATACCATTTAATTTGGAAATTTATATGAAGAGAGGGAATTTTTGTATTTCAACACATTTTAGTCATAAACCATATGGAAGAAAGAGGGTTTCTGTTTTGTTAGTACATCAGTTGGTAATTGAAAAGGCGCCACTATATTGATATTATTTAAATTTTAAGGTATTTAATTAATTTAATCTTGGTGTTTAAGGTAATTAAAATGATAGAGATATTACTCCTGAAGATAAAAAGCATTAGCTTTCTTAGGATTGATCTTTCTTTGATTCAGGGTATCCAAATTTCCAAATTTTTTAATTATTTATTTAAATTTTTTTGTTTGTTTGTTGTGTTAAATACATTTTGTTATTTCAATTTTAAAGAAACATGGTTTATTTTTTGTTTTTGTTTTGTGTGTAGTTTAATTATGTTTCATAGATTCATATTTATGTATTGCCCTATTAAAGCGACCGCCTGTTGAGTCTCAGTTGTGGTAAGATTCAAGCTACATAATAATTATTTTAGCCGGAGCATTTTTCTTTTATGGTAAAGGTAGGTGGTTTTTATTTTGTATATATCCTCACTGTGCTTTTACTAAAGCCTGCTTTATGTTTTGTTTGTATTCTTAATTTAAATCAATTTTAGCCAATTATTAATATCAATCATCATCATAACCGGGGTGGTTTTGCTCCCCAAACCCGTGTTGTTATGTCGTAATGTAATATGTTAGTATGTAAATTGTACGGGTCACCTCTTACAACTACCGCCTAATAAATAATTAAGTAGTTTTTAATGTTGATTTGTTAATTATACAGGGTTAATTAAAAGTATGGAGACGGCGATTTATTGTCATTAATATTGATTTTAGGAGATAATGTTTAATACAAAAGTTTTTTTGGAAATTTTTATCTACATTAAAGAATACTTGAAATGTTTATTCCTTCAATTGTTTTTGAGTTACGACTTTCTGCAAATTTTTTTTAAATGAGAACCTGTTAATTTTACTCCTCTATTCGATAGAACATTTTGTTTTCTTTGCAATGGTATTAAAAAAAATATTTTTTTTTATTTCAATAACTTTTTTCAAGGAAACGCCGGTTTAAGTATTTATGAATAGTATGCATACCTAAGATTAAACTCGCCATTGCTAATTTTAACAGAAATAAATTGCATATAATTATTGAATACGATTATTGCATGCAATTTGTTGCTGTTAATATTAGCAATGGCGACTTTAATTTTAGATGTACCTACTATTCGCAAATACTTAAACCAGCGTTTTCTGGAAAAAATACTATTAAAATGATATAAAATTAATCCTATTGTAAAGAGAAAAAATGTTCTATCGAATGGTAGCGTAAAATTAACAGGTTCCCATTTAAAAAGAATTCTCGGAAAGGCTTAACTCAAAAACGATTGAAGAAAAAAAATGTTCAAGTAGTCTCAAATGTAGGTAAAAATTTCCTAAAAAACTTTTGTATTGAACATTATTTCCCAAAACGAATATGAACGGCAATAAATCGCCGTCTCCATACTTTTAACTAACCCTGTATATCGTTTACTACTAATATTTGTTTATTAATTGTTTCTTATGTGTTTTTTCACTTTTGGATACGCAATTAAAGTTGCGATTGGTCATAAAAACTACAAGAATTTCTTTGTTTCAATTTTTTTATTATTATTTGCTTACATGTATCTGAAACTACTTCTCAACATAATTGCCATTTAAATTTTAACATTTATCGTAGCGTGCTACAAGCTTTTGTATAACACCATCTGTGATTTTGCGTCCAACTTTTTCATCTAATCTTTAACCACTGCTTTTACTTTATCATCGAAGTTGCATCGCTGGCCCGCTAAATATTTCTTAACGTGAATAAAGAGATGCAAATTACTAGGTGCTAGATCGAGGTCGTGGGGTGAATGATCAAAAATTTTCAATTCAAATTTTTCCAAGAGTTGTCGTGTAAGAGCGGAGGTGTGTGGTCGTGTATTTCTGCCCTGCTAAGCAAAAAAGCCCTATCTGCAAAACTGCAATGTAGAAATGTACTATATAGAATGTTAATGTGAGCTAAGAAAAGATATGGTATATTTCTGAGTTGATGTTTTGCAGATAAGACTTTTTCGCTTAGCAGGGCAGTAATTATCATGCAACAAAACAATTTCGGATTTGTGAAGATCTGAATTTTTATTCTTTATGGCTGTTCGTCGTTTTTCTAGTGTAGCATACTTCACAAATCTAACGAAGGATTTCTGCGCCGTAAAACTTTTTGCATTCAAAATTCAATCACGAACCGTGTCTCACAATTGGACGGATTTTGTATAACTTTGTTCATTTTCACACAATGTTGCAAGTGTGCCGTATGCATCATTTGTTGTCCAGGACCTTCTTATTTAGTAAGGAAGTTTTCCTGACCATATAAGTCCCAATCGCGCCATATGATCAAAACATATCCACGATCGGACTTAGTTTGTGTATGCCTCGTATATTTCTATCCGTCTTGGATCTTCATCAGGGTTACAACATATGACGGAACTTAACCCAATAAACATTACATTTATACAATAGTAACAACAAACTTAACATCACTAATTTTGAGCAACATAAGTTTGCGGTTACTATTATATAAATAAAAATGTTTATTGGAAATATAAATACTTCTATCACTTCTTCTATTGTTTTCTCTATTGTGTATGTGTGTGGGGGGAAGAAGAAAGAGAGAAAGACAGATAAAGAAAAAGAAAATACAGTAATAGAAATAAATATACAAATACATCTTTGACTAAACATTTACAAAGTCTATATAAAACTATAATATATTATAAACTCCAATATTAACGTTTACCTAATTTTAAAAGAGATCTATAGCTGAACATCTGATTTATGGTTCAAATTTCTGAATTTTTTGACATAAGATACAAGAACAAGTGCAGTGTTACAAAAAAAATAAAAAAAATATTCTAAACACCTTTTAGAACAGATTTAACAGAACACAATGACTCCCCAAAATAATATTAAATTCTTACATTTTTCCAATAACAAATAACCCATGAAAATCTTTTTATAAAACGTTTTTAAGTGGTTTATTGTGAAAATATGGTATTTTCAAATGCTGGTTTTGGCAATCGTCGTTAGTCCGTTAGAATTAAATCACGCGATTAAAATGAACAGTGTTTGTTTGCTGGTAAACCTTTGAATGGTGCAGAATCAAATAAAATAGTGTTGTTGGTGAATTGGTGGTGTTTTAAGCAACCTTATGGATGTAACGTGAGTTTCTAATATTTCATTTTACGTTCATACATATTATGTTCAACTGAAGATTTATTTTTTAATTATTGTGTTTTTTTTCTCATGACAATAAACTAAAAAAAATTATTTTTTTGTTTTCCTTTTATGCAAGTTTTAATCAAATAAATTGAGAATTAAATAATCATAATATAATTATAATAATTGCTACTACCCAGTACCTGGAGAACCAGACCCCAGAAGCTATGAAGCTTGTGCGGCAAGGAGAGACGATTATTACTATTACGTAGTACCAACCTGCAGCCGACTTTACAGTTGCTATAGCACAAATCCCATATTTGTGTTACAACTAACCAGACCCTGCTTCAGGAAATTGAACCAGACCTTTCTAAATATTTCATTTTTATATGAAGCTACCGTGGTACATAAAATGTTTGCTTATTTACAGGTATCTGTGTAATTTATCATTGCTACAGGAGAAAAATTTATTCAAACAAGGAAAAGAATAAAGAACATTAACTGAAATTACCCAACCAACAACAAGCCCGTGTAATAGCCAATATTAATCAAACTCTATCCAAATGAGACATTGGAAAATTAAATTGTTTGAAATCTCAAAATTCATTATAAAATTTTTGTTTTTGCAATTTTCAGTTCATTTTTATTTCTAGAATAAAATACGATAGTAACGATTGAAACTGAATTTGAGAGGGTATATGCAACCCAGTTTACACAAAGATAATTCTGTAAGAAGTTTTGCAAGTATTCTTGATAACAAATTATACTTAAATAATATTTGAATGTAATTATTTTACAGTTATTGTAATATCATAAGCAAATTTTTAAGAAGTGAATACAAACAGCTTTCGATTAATTTAATTAAAATAGGAAACGCTTCGAGCTTCCTGAAATATTAAAGCAACAGTAATGTTGGTTGATTTGTCTCGCCGTAGACATCTAATTATGTTTTGCCTCGAGGAAATATAACGTTCACCCACATAACAGGCTACTGATTAAGCAATTACTACACTATACATAATATAACTTATCGCTTTATAATTCGAATACAATCTACACTCGTGTGGTTAAGTTCCCGATGATCGAATCAGGATCTGAGAAATACCTCATGGGAGCAATATCTGCGCTGCAGCAGCTGTCTCCTGTATGTGTATACTTTTAACTATTTTTTTCCCGACTACAGCTCCAATCTCAGATCTTACTGCAAAGTTCTAATGGTTGTATTTTAAAGTATTTAAGTTCATAACTTTAACGATTGAAATCGTATTTGTAAATTTTGCGGCAAGAAGGTCATCGTGATATTCATCTTATGTTTCAAGTTAGGTTTTCGATAAAATATATATCAAGACGTTTACTGAATAAAACATGGTGTAACGCAGGATATGTAGTCACTTTTCGGAAGTTATTCTATATTCCTACAGCTGTAACAGTGCTTCATATATTTTATAGTGATACGTCCTCCTTGGTTATTTCATATCATGAAATTAAAAACTAAATAAAATGTAGAAGTAATAATACTGTTTCTCCTACATTTTTGCTTGAAAAGTAAACCCCAAAGTGCTGAATTTGCAAAAGCATATTCGAAAGAACATTTTAGTGGTGATAACTTCATTGTTGTGTTACACCACAACCGGCTAAAATTTCGGTGAACCGCAAAACATCGTTACGTACGTAGTTCAGACAGAGCTGGTAGAGAGCTGTTTAGTATTTGCACTTTAATTTTATTTCGATTTTTAAATTTGTTGGAGCAAAAAGACCTTTCCAAGAAATATTTACATCTACACTGGTTTTTTTTCTAGTATAGATAGAACCTTTGCTTGTACTTTGTTTTAACACTTTGGGTTGAAATATGTTAAACGTCCTAACTTAAAATGTATTTTTCATATAAGAAGAGTTTGTCTGCAAGGCCGAAGAAAGTAAACATAAAGTTAGAATAAAATTATCATTTGCATAAACATATTCACTTTTCTACTGGGTGGAAATAAATGATTTTCATCAAGTTACCATTGCATTCCCCATGTAAAAGCACGACGTGCCGCTCTACGAAAATATAGAAGGCAGTACCATAACCTCAAAATAAATTAATTCATAAATTCTATGAATTGTTTGACAGATTGATTTCATTTATTGACAGAACTAATTTAGTACTAAATCAAAAAGGGTAGAGAGGTACAGAAAAATTTACATGCGAAAAAATTCCAAAGGGAACTTGATGAAAATCATTTATTTCCACGCTGTATAAGATAGTCTCTTTTTAGTCTTGTATTTATTTCTACTTATTATATTATAAAAACATGACTGAAATAACAGCGAGTCCTTTTAAATTATTATTATTTAATACTGTAATAAATGCCTTTTAACAAAAATATATAGGATTTTAGAAACCCTTTTTAGGCAAACAGACCGTTAGTTGGAGTCAAGTTTCTTTAATATTAAAATATTCACGAAATAACAGCGAGTCCTTTTAAATTATTATTATTTAGTACTGTAATAAATTCCTTTTAACAAAAATATATAGGATTTTAGGACCCCTTTTTAGGCAAACAGACCGTTAGTTGGAGTCAAGTTTCTTTAATATTAAAATATTCACAAAGGAACAAATCGATTTCAAAACCATAACTCATGCTTCACGAGACATTATTATAGTTTGGATTCTGATAACGTGTTCTAAGTCTTAAAGTTTTATGGCCTTTTGCAGGTTTTCATAAAAACATGTGAGGAAATTTGGTCGAATTTTGGATTGGTAGATAATGACCTCAGAAATATTGTTTGGTTGGTTAAAACATAATCACCCGTCTTAGAACTTTAAAAGGGAGCTGGAAAATATTGATTTTGCCCAGTTTTAGCAGGATTCGAGTAGGATTTTCCTATTAGTTTGGCTCGATGTTAAGAGTTTTGTATCGTTATTTTATCGTATGGTTGGGTTTATTGGTTAAACCTTCATGTGTGATTAAATTTTATAATAATCTACCGCGTGCTTTCTTTTTAATAAGTTGAGTTAATTTAAAGCAAAGGAATATATGGTGTAATCTAGTTTTCTTTTAAGAACTTGAAGCTTGAGTGTCTTTTATAGAATTTATACTATTAATCAATAATGTTAAATTTTGAAAGTTCTGTAGATTAATAATGACGAGGAAACTTCCATAATTCTCTTAGATAAATTACTAACTTATCAAATAAGGTCTGATTATCATGTTCGTAGTAAGTAGAGATTTACAGAAAAATACTGTTAACAAAAGTAACAACTCTAAAAGTGGAAATAATTGCAACGTTCAAAAATTCAGTTTTCTCTTAAAAGGTTCAGAGTTCAACAATAGCTGTCGAGGTTCCAGCATCTTTAATATGTGGCAGGTTTGTTTTTTTGGGTTATTCTGATTATTAGTTTTTACATGTGTTAGTGTCAATGTGAATTAAGGTGAAATACAGTTCGAATAAGTAAGAAGTCTTTGCTGGGAACAATATTTTGCGTAAGTATAAGATTTGTATGCTTCATTTTATTATCGGAATTGCTAATGTTCTAAATTGATGCCCATGTGTAGGGCTATTGTTTAGTTGTTGTTAAAAAATCACTTTGTCACACAGCCGCAATCTAGATAGCTATATCGGGCATCTGCATCATTAGTAATCTATCAATATCAAAACGTATATATTTAGAATCAGGGGACAAAGGACTTTGGCATTTGAAAATTGGCAATAATATAGTATCGTTGCTGTTCCATTTAAAAAATATATATTTATATTGTGTATCAGGTGACCTATACATGCAATTGGTTTTTTGGTGACATTTAAAAAATATATAGGCATAACAATACTACTTTAATAAAACACTTTTTATATCTCCAATAATAACAAAAACAATGGAATGGTCAAAATATAATGACTCTGTACAACTTCGTCTTAGTTACCATTGTAATAAAAATTCTATAGCCTGAGAAAATAACATTTTTTGTTGAGAGCAAAACATATTATTCTAAGAATTCGTTTAAATCGTGATTAACTGCATGAGGCAAATCTTGTTTATTTTATCTTTATTTTATTTACGTGTTACGGTACAGCTTCGGACCAGTTTTAAATCAATTGTAAGAATGGTTAAACTTCAAATTTAGAGAGATTTGTTAATTTACGACAATTCGGATTAAGTGAGGATTCCGCTGAGATTTACCGTGTCGCTCGGATATATACAAACACTTTACAACTTGACACCCATAGTTATTTATAATCGAATCAATTTAAAAATTTTAACAGGTATAGAACCCATTAAAAGCAATTTGTGAGTAACTAGAAACCCCATTTATTTAATCTACCAGCCTACGATGTTCAATCGGAAGGGTAAAATCGAAAAGGTCGTTACGAAAATTTGTTCTGTAACAATGTCAATTTTGTAAAATTTTGGTTAAAGGTCTTGAATAATAATAATTTTAAATGCATTATTAAAATTGTGACATATAAAAAGTGCCGTGAAAATTTACAACAAAATTTTGTTTGCCGTAATATTTAACAAAATGGATGAAATTATGGCTTGTTGAAAAGGAGAAACAGTTCGTTTTGAACTATTTCTCCCCGCCCAAACGAACTGTTTCACCTCTTTCAACAACCAATAATAATTACATCCATTTTGTTAAAGAATATGCACTTTTAGTAAACATTCACTGGCAAAATAATATACATAAAAAAAATCCTTACTACAAATCAATTCATGGATTTTACTTATTAACCCGTTACAGATATACAATATACTACTATATGATTATTTTCTCATTGATTGTCTATCAGGTATGGCTATCTCGTAAACTTCATTTTTATCGGCAACCCATATGCTACCGTTATTTCCTTCTCTAATGCCTTTTACAACACCTTCAGAGACTATTTCTGGCCTAACAACAAAAATAAATCATTTATAAGAGTTTTGAGATACTCGGACATGTACTTACGGTTGCCCTATGGCACCTTCAGATTCTTCTAGATATTGCTGTAAGAAATCTGGAGAGAGATAAATCTCCTTACAACTACGTGTGCGATTACTTAATGGAGTAACAGTATAGCCTGGGCAGATACAGATAACCTTAACACCAGTACGATCGTAATGATAAGATGTTCCCATTGAGCGGCTAAATCCAATAACGAAATGTTTTGTTCCTGAATAAATTGGCAAAGTTGGTTCCCCATGAAGACCAAGCATTGATGATACATTTACGATTACGCCACCATTTCCCCCTTTATCTTTGCCCATGTACTGAAATCCTAAAAGGGTTCCACGTACTAGAGAAGTCTATGCAACAAAAAAGAAAGCTCTAATGACAAGGTAGTTCTACTTAGTAGCATTGTCGATACTTCTACCTACATATTTTACTCACAGTATTAACAGTAATTTCAAATTCCCATTGCTTATCGTTGAAAGTGGCAGCATTGTTAATGATGACATCGATTCGTTTCCATACACTTAAAGTTTTTTTAAAGGCTTCTGCAATTTTAAATTGATTACATTTAGAACAGTCACTCAAAGGTAAGTACCTTCAAATTGATCCTGTCGGGTTACATCAGTTTTTATAAAAATCACCTTCTCAATCCCAAACTCTCTAGTCAAATTTTCTACAGCTGCTTTGCCAGTTTCTTCATTAATATCAATTATGGTCACGCCCTATTTGCGTGTAAATGAAATGGGTTTATTGTTTTACTTTTAGTTATGACAAACATTACTTCACTATAAGACTTACTTGGACTCCTGCACGAAGGACTTCTTTTGCAGAACTAAACCCAATTCCACTTGCTCCTCCAGTAATTAAAACAATCTTGCCTCTGAGATCATACATTATTGGAAATTGTTAAGAATTATTACTAAAAGAAATTAACGTTTGACTTGTAGATTTTACAGAGACTATGATAAATGGCGATAAAATATAATGTTTAGGTTTATATAGTTCTTATCATGTCCATGAATGAATAGATAGAAATCGGACGACTATGCGTTTAGAAGTAGAAATTTCTTCTAATCTTACCTTATGATTGCATGACCTTACAACCACTAATACCTCGACAAGTACAATATATTCTGTTTAATGTAGAAAAGTTAATTCTAAAAATCTTTCTAAATCAAGTAAATCAATCTAAAGAAATTTAAAAAAATCGAAAAGAAAGAGCATTAATATTATAACTCAGGCACCTACAAATCACCATTCTATGTCTGTTCCGTACACTATTATGTAATGCAATAATGCAGATATTTATATTTCTTATCAAAAATGTTTTTATGTATGTTAAGCGCTTTGCATCATATTAATTAATTCCCTGCTATTCGTAGCCTAGGTATTTAATTTAATAGTTATTAATCTCCTAAAAATTAAATTTGTATACCTATTTAAATGGTATTAATTGATTATTCATATATATTTAAAAAATAATAAGTTCAATTTGGTATCAATTTATCTATATTTAAAGTAATTTTGCGTTTGTTAGTATATACATGGTATCGTTACAATATGATATTATTTACACTTCCCGCCGAGATTTTAAATATTTAACAAAAAGAAGTTGGTACAGCAATACCAACCTTACAAAAGACAAATTTTATGATTCAAACTACAACATAAAAAGAACAAACTTGATCTTAGTTGTGATTACTTTTTATAACATATGACCATAAACTGATAACGATTGATTTACTTTATAAGGATCAAACAAAAGAGATAAACACAAATAAAAGAACAGTTAAACATGATTGTAGTATTTTATTAATTTATTCGTAACCTTGAGCGTGGGAGGAGCGGATTTACACTGACAGAAATAACAAGTTCAATCAGTGATCAAATTATTATTTAGTTCGATTACGATGAGTTTTTGATTAAACTGAACAATACATTCTAATAATTCTATTTATAAAGTTGATGCAGTTGTGTGTTTATACAAGGTATTTAGAAACAGTTAAAGCCATAAATTACTCATTGACATAAATCATCAAAAGTAAGTGAAATTGAGTCAACCATATAACTAGAAAAGATAAACGCGCCAGTTTAAAATGAATGCACAAAAACTACTGAACAGCGGTTATCTAATATTGAACATAGCAACAGATTCTTTGTGACCATACATATAAACTCAGAAACATCAGTAAATGTCTTTTGTAAGACGTTGGTTTTCACATCAGCTACATGAGCACATATCTAGATCTTTGTAGGACGTTAGTTTTCACGTCAGATACAGGAACGCGCACCTAGATCCCTAGACAAGCAAGAAAGGGCAATAGGCACAGAATAATAAATATAGCACATATAAAATAACATAAATCAAACATAAGTCAAAGTGTGACAATATTAAACCCACAAATATAAATGAGATGTGTATAATTCACATTTATAATATTGTCACACTTTGACTTATTTTGTAAATAATTTCCCCACTTTGAATTATTAATAATGCAAATATTTTGTATTATATTTTGATTTATAAATCAAACATGTCTACACAAATAATGGTAAGAAAGACTTCGACACAGAATATATAGTTTATTACAACCGTGGAGGATGCGAGCTCTCAAATATTAATACAAGCTTGGAGGGACCTCAACACAATATTTATGTGGTTTCTTACCACTGTGGAGACAGGTCTAATAAATATGTACCTAGGGGAACCAACCACTGTTCTGGGTCAGCTGGATTTTTCATTAATATCGTAAACCCCAAAGTATACTATTTACAGTAGGTTGTAAAATTAAACAAAATCATTATGTATTGACTGTGAAACACATAAAAATAGTAGTTGCATTTAAAGCACGCATAGCATGTCCAGTTAACAGTATAGTCTATTGTTAACTGGACGTACCATAATTATACAGCCATAATTATACTACAAACATTAATAATCGTTATTTCCCGGTAGTATTTCCCAAATCATATTAAATAAAATTCTAATTTACTATAACATGGCAAAAATACGGTTTGTTAATTTAGATTTTCATTGGATTTTTGACTTATTTAGTTTTCAATTTAGAGTGCAGGCGCGTGATGTGTTAATTTTAGGGACCGGGGAAATATTGCCTTAGAGGGCCCCATCTCCCTTATTTATTTAGATTAATTATTAGCCTTTTTAAACTAACGATGGGTTTTAATAAAGTTTGTTAGGTACTAAATACTAGGTGGCGCAAATGTCATCACCATATCGGAAGACTCTCGTTTTTGCAAATGACGTCTTATGTCATCGCGGTTTTGACATTGGTGAAGTAAACAAAATTAGAATACACGTAGACCTTCGTATACAAACCATGAATCATTGTACTCCTCAACAACGCGGAATAATTGTGTCAATGTTTTTGACAAATAATCGGTGGTAGTTTTGGCTCAACGTGAATTTCGTCGTCGATTCCCTGGTAATGTACCTGGTACCAACTAAGCAAAAACTGCAGCGTTTACCATGTAGGAATTAACAAAGGGCCCACGACTGGCTCAGGCTTGGGACGATGCTTATCAACTCTGGCACAAGCATGACATCCAAGATGGCCCATGGCTGGCCTAAAATCGGGATAATAACTTCGTGCCAGGCTTGTTCGTCAATCATGGACCTAGATTAGTGATACATCTTGGCCCAATAGTGAAGACCAATATAATGCCGACGCTAATGCTGAGTCTTGGCGAAAGGTAAATAAATAACCAATATTGAACCATTCTTAATATTAATATGCTATCAAGGCTGATAATTATTGATAGTGTAGGATCGCAACCGAACGGTGGCCCAGAGCAGGGCCGTAGCCAGAAATTTATTTCCGAGGGGGTTCTGGGGGAATTTATTCATTAGGAGGTTCAGACCTCCTAACCCCCCCTTGAATACGGCCTTGGCCCAGAGTAATTACTGACCATTGAGTATGAGACCAACCTAATATTTAATAGAGCACTAGCTTATTGAGACTTGTCTCAAATAACTTTGATGTGTAGAAAACAAATTAATACGAAAATTCTAAATTCATAAATGATTCACCAATTATTTTAATTCATTCAATTATATTATTCGCAACATAACAGTAAAATTAAAAAATTAATAACAGAAAATTAAAAAGTTTGTGACAAGAACAAACACGAGACTGATTTTATAATAAATTAATACTATTTTAAGTGTCAAACAAATAAATTTTAAAGAAAAGTGGTTTAAAAAATTATTAATGCTAAGAATTCTTTTAAACCTTACAAGTTTAATTTTTCCACTAAAACTTGTATTCTTATTAGCATAGATTTCTTTTAAAAATAAACACGTTCTATTTCATAAAAATTGTTTTATTAATAACATTACAAAACATAACCTTAAACGTAACATCACTTATGGTAGGCGGAAGAACACTGACTAAACCGGTAAAGGCTTCTTCCTCCAGTCCTCCTCAGCGTCAGCAGCTCGTCTTGAGACTATCGGCTCAACGCGGAACCGTAGAAGAGGTGACCGGCCTCGGAGCAGCCGTTCAGCCGAGAATATCGCTGCTGTGGCTGCCAATGTCCAGGAGGACCTTCAAACATCAGCCAGACGACGAGTCAAGCAATTGCGCATCAATAGGCGGTCTTTACAGCGAATTTTGGGGAAAGACTTGAAAATGTTCCGATAAAAGTGCAAACAGTGCATCAGCTACGACCGTCTGCCAATGGCGTGTACATTACAGCCAAACCCTCCTAAACCTCGACCACGATGAGGATGATTTTCCATTGAAAATCATCATGATCGACGAGGCGCATTATTATCTCTTTTGGAGCACTGAAAACTCGCGTGTAATGCACGAAGAGCCATTACATCCTCTGAAAGTCACTGTTTGGTGCGGGGTTTACGGAGGAAAGGTGATTGGCCCATAATTTTTCGAGGACGGAGACAGCAACACTGTTAGTGTGATTGGTTAGCACTACAGAACCATGACCAACGACTTCTTGTTTCCGCAAATTGACGAATTGGGTTTGAGAATCATGTGGTTCCAGCAGTACGGTACAACCGCACAGAGAGAGAAGTCATGGAAAATGCTGTAAAACGAGCCCGAATGTGCATCAACTTTGGCGGAGAACAATTGACCGATATTATCTTCGCGACTTAATGTAAAAAAATGTAAACGTCTAAATAAACATAATTAACAAACAGGACCAATTGTTTTTACTTACAAAGTTACTTCCTTAGGAAAGGTAGTGAGGACTTTTGCGCCACCTAGTACATATATAGTTAACATGTTTTGATTATTCAACTAAAAATTTGATCAAACGTGAAGCCTAAATAAATATTTAGCAAATATACGAATATAAAAATATTCGTTTCTAAATTACAAGCAGAAATTAACTCCATCAAAGTTGCTTATAGAATTTTGAAGTTATGTTTATTATAACACCAGAAAATTATACAAAATAATCAGAGTCCTTTGACAGTGACAGTTGTTAAATACTTCTGGTGTTATAATGCACATGAGTACATACTATACATTAAATATTAAGTAAGTACTTTAATTGTTGGTAACTTAGATTCAGCCGTGTGGCAGGGGCCCTTCGAGGCAACTTTATAAAGGCCCACCGGGAAGCTCCCGGTATCTCGGTGGGTCCGCACGGGCCTGATTTAAAGATTTAAGTTGTAGATTAATTAAGTAATACAGAATTCACATCATACAACTCGAATCAACATAAAGGAAATAAATAAACGTGTTGATAATAGGAAGTTAATAACAATATAATACACCTTTATTTAATGCACAATATGCATTAATATCTTATTAATATTATCAAAGTTATTTCAACTATCAGTTTATTATTTAATAATAATAATAATTAATATAATAATAATAATTTAATAATAATAATTTATTTTTGTTAATATCACAGCAGTGCTTACAAACGTCAAAAGTACAAAAAAATACAATAATGTATACTATATATATAAATATTATGTATGACAGACACAATAGAATAATCAAGACAATTAAAATATATGTATTAGACTTTGTAAGATAAAGAGAGATGGAAAGGTAAGTATGTTATGTGTTCTGTAGGTTTCTCTACAATCACCTCTGTAAGTAAGGTTACCCACAATGCGCACTGCGTTCCTTTGAAGAGCAAAAACTCTGCAACTGTTTGCAGCATGACCCCATAACAGAATACCGTAGGATATCAGTGACTGACATAAGGAAAAGTAGGCACATTTTAACACTTTGACCGATACACTGACAGATAGGTTGCGAAGCACATATATGTTTTTGCGAAGCTTGTTACATACATGATCAATATGGTTATCCCATTTTAGAGTTGCATCTAAGTAAATACCCAGAAATTTCAGTTTGCCATTATTACTACAATCGGGAGTTTCATTAAAACTTTTTAATGAAAATATCATTCTGACAGTTTTTTGTTGGTTAAGAGTTAATTTGTTAGCGTTAAACCAAGATTTGGCTCTTGATTGTGCATCGCACAACTGTTGCAAATTAGTACTTAGATCAGGTCCTATAGTAAAGATAGTAGTATCATCAGCAAATAGTAGGCACCTTTCAGATTTGGCAATTTGTGGCAAATCGTTTACATATATTAAAAATAACAAGGGTCCTAATACAGATCCCTGCGGTATTCCAATATCTATTTGCCCTTTAGAAGATAGACGATTACCAAGTTTCACCCTTTGGTATCTGTTAGATAGATAACTTTTTATAAGATTAGTACTATTCGTGGAAAATTTGTAATTGTTTAATTTGGCGATAAGAATACTATGCGATACACAATCAAAGGCCTTGCTTAGGTCACAAAATTGTCAAAGCTATTTAAAATATTTGTTACCAGTTCTATGATAGCAGAAGTGGTGTTTCTGTTTTTGCGAAAGCCGTGTTGGCAATTAGTAAACAAGTTATTTTGCTCAAAGTAATTAGTAATTCTCACAGCTATACATTTTTCAACTATCTTTGCTATAACAGGTAATAAAGAGATAGGTCTATAATTAGATATATCATCTATATCTCCTTTGTGTGGATTGGAATAACCAAGGCCTCCTTAAGAGAATCAGGAAAAATATTTTCAGCAAAGCAACAGTTTATTAATTTTGTTAGGGGGATAATTATTAAGTCTGAAATAGTTTTTATTATTTCAATATTAAGTCCATATATATCAGAAGATCTATTATTTTTAAAGGAATTTAAAATTCGATAACGGTTACTTCCTCAAAGCAAAATGGTAAATATGACCTGCTATTATTATATTATAGTTTGTAGCAATTAAATCAGAACTATCCAATTTTTCAAGAAGGTTTTTTGCAATTGAGACGAAATAATTATTAAATTGACATTCGTTGTTTTTTGTTTTTTATGGATTCTAGGTGTTATTTTAATATTTAAGTTTTCTCATTGATTTATTACATTTTATTGTACACCAGTACGGCAACTACAAATGTAAAACTTAAATGAAAGAAATTACTGTTACAGGTAAAGACAGAAATGGCTACCGTCTTATTATTTACATTTTTTAATAATCCAAAATAAAATAGTAGCGTCCCTAAATATTTTACATTCAACCCAAACAGTTGTTGTTCTGAAGATCATTTATGTCTTTTCCCTGTACCTGTATAACATCACAACTAAATAAATTGATTATGATACAGTTTGCTTTGTGACAAAATGACTTGCTGCAGCTACTTTGATGTATTCTTGGTTGACTGTCTGGCCACTACAGTTTACTATCTCATACCCTCAGCCTACTTCGTGAGACTCCATAATCATGAAATACAGTAATTATAAAAAGTTTCATAATATTTATTAATATTTATGTACCTGCATGAATTCCATTCGGCAATTCATTATCAAGGTATCATTATTTAAAAGTGTTTAGAAATTGTAATTAAAACATTATAATTCTTTGCTACGTCAGTATCAGTTATTTCATTAAAGTTTAATTAGCTATACCCTTTCTTATTCCCTCTTTAAGTAATATATTACTGGGTTTTGTTCTAAACCGTTTTAGGTGCTTATTAGGGATTCTAACTAAATCTATTATAATTTCTGGTGTTAGAACTCTAAAATAAGCTAATAAATTTTGAGGGATCACGTAAGAAAAAACAGATAATATTTTATGACGCCATTCTAGGCAAGTAGATTGTTATTTTGAACAAAACCTTTAATATTAATTAAAATGTTCACAAAGGAACAAATTACTTTTAGAACTGTATTTTACGAGATATAATAACGTTTAACGAGATATAATTATAGTTTAGACAAAGTTACATAAATTAATTAAATGTTTCGCTGTCTGCATTTTTTTAATAGACACGAGATGAAATTTAATTCCATTTTTGTGATTGGTAGCACTGATGTCATGTTCGTTATGTGTTTGATTGACCCCTTTTGAAATATAATCACTGCTCTTAAAATATTAAAAAATAGAGCTGAACGTATATTTTGTGTAAAGTCTGAGTCTGATCCACCCTCTCATTCAGAGGGTTCAGAATGGCAAGGGGAAGAGAAGAGCAGAGAGGCGAAGGCCGGAGGGTGAGAATGGACGGGAGGGAAAGAAAAAGGAAAAAGAATCTGCGGAGAGAAATACAGGGGAAGGGGGCAAATGGAAAGAAAGGGTGGACAGGGTCAAAAGAGATAGAGGGCGGTGGAAGGGCGGATAGGGAAAGGGAAAAGAAGGACAAGGAGAAGAGGGGAAGGAAAATAAAAGGGCGAAGGGGAACAAAGGGTGGCGGAAAAAAGAGGGGCGGAGGTATAAAAGACAAAGGGAGAAATAGGGACCGGGGTGAAAGAGAAGCTGAAAGGAAAGAGTAGCGAAGGGGAAAATGGAGCGGTTGGGAAAGAACAGGGCGGTGGAAAGAGGGGGGGTGGAAACACACCGTTTTACTTCAACTGTACTTTTTGGTTCAAATCCACATTTTAGTTTAAATGCACTTTCTAGTTTATATACTTTTTAGCTAATTGTATTTTCTGGTTCAAATATAATTTCTTAATTCAAATGTAGTATTTATTTTAGGTTAGGTTATTTAAAATGTACTCTAGTTCAAAAGCATGTTTTTACTCCAAATTTACCAAAAATATCATATATGATAAAAATAAAGAAACTAACTTTCTGGCTCAAATGCGCTTTTTAGTTCAATTGCACATTTAACATTTATTATTAACATTGTTAATATTAGCTAAAATGCACTTTCTAGTTCAAATGTACTTTTCAGTTCAAATGTAATATTTATTTTAGGTTAGGTTAGTTTAAATGCTATCTAGTTCAAAAGCACGTTTATAAGTTCAAATGCAATTTTTAGTTCAATTACACATTTTAAATCAATTGCATATTTTAGTTCAAATGTACTTGTAACTCAAATATAATTTTGTAGTTCAAATATAATATTTAGTTTAGGTTAGGTTTGGTTAGATTAGTTCTAAAGTTTAATGTATTTTAGTTCAAATGTACGTTTTAGTTCAAATGAACTTTTTAGTTTAGGTTAGCTCAGGTAGTCTGAAACAATCTAGAGAGAGTTTGTATCGTATTGTCAGGTTTATTACATAAACCTTTATAGGAAATCTTGCTTAAACGGGGTACGCTTAAAATCTATAGGCGAAGTAAATAATCGCCCTACTGTTATTTAATAACCATCCAACAATAACGTGCTTCGCGTTAGTTTAAGATAATAATTCAATTCATTAAGCAGTAATACTAAACAAATAATAAAAAATAGTTAACAAGTTAAAAAACGGAAGTAATTGCAAAAGGTGAAAAATCTGTTATTGCAGAAAGTTCAGAGTTCAACGATAGGTGTTCTGTGTTTCAGCAACTTTGAGGTGTAAAAGGGTTTTTTGCGTTGTGTAAATAATGACCAATAGGTGTTATAGCGTTTTGTTTTGGATTAATGTGAAAATCGAATTCACCGTAAATCATTTTGTTAAATAATTATTCTTGAATTTCAAAAACTTAAAATTTATGCTTTTTTATTTACGTATGATAAAATTATATTTTAGAATTTTAATAGATATTTTTCAATTTTCTTTGGTTTCAAGCGATAAAAATGTGTCTATTGTCATTCACTAGTTTCTGCATTTTATTTAACTATTGAATATTTCTGGATTTGATTTCATAAACGAAAATTAAAAGCGGATTAGCACATTCAATATTTGTGATCGATCCTTTCAAAACAACATGAATCTGACGGAATTAATATTTTCCCAGATTCACGTCGCTATTTTTGTTAATAATAACAACTAACAATTTGAGCGCTCTCTATAATGTTCATTTAAATTCCTGTGTTATGTCTAAAATTAGTAAGGCCTTGTAATTAACCGGGGGCTAATATTTTGCGCAAGTATAAGATTTGTTATGCTTTTATTATTAAATTATTAACTTTTAAAAATAAAGTTATTCGAAGTTGTTTGCATAATGTAAAACAGTACAAAAATTTATTGTGATTTTGACATAAAAATAAATTTAACTGAATACCAATCTTAAAATCACAGAAATATTTAGAAAATCTATAAGTATATTAGTAGAGAATTAGATTGCAAAATTTAAACTCAACTATTTAATATTTTAAAAATTATACAAAATATAGCTAAATATTTAACAATATGTCTACAGTTCATTATGCAGCGTATTTATTTCGTGGTTTGATGTGTAATCGTCTCAGTAGGCGCTGATTAGTTTCGTTTTGAGATTTTATGTCTTGAAATGGTTGCTTGTGAAAACAAAAATCTTTTATGCCGATACTTAACACTAGAGCATCAGTAGTTAATTTTTGTTATGTTAACTTATTTGCGCAACTAATTAGATTATGCTTAAAAGGAAGTAAGCGAGAAGTGCTAACAGATTTCACTTTGAATAACCTGTAAATATTAACTTAAACCATTCCATGAATGAAACGAGCCTCTGTTGGAAATAAACCGTTTGAAAATAGTTATTTATATAATTAGAACCTAAAGTGTTGTTTTATGAAACGAATGTTAAGTTTATCGAACGAGACGAAGTCGAGTTCAATAATGAACGCGGGTTCCATAAAAACACCCTTAGGCACGAATTGCATACAATATTATTTTTTGTGCAAGAGTAACATCTATCAAAACGTTAATAAAAATTTATTGAATCTGACATTTAAAAGATTAACTGTCATTATAACCTCATAGTCTTAAAAAGCAAAATAGAAGCAAATGGCACAGTAATTTATAAATGTTTTAATTAAATAAAATTCATAATCCATTTGTACACTTTGAATGCAGTAAATATATCTGGTATGTAAAAATGCATTTTTCGCATTGTTTAGAGTGTGTAAAATTAAACTTTACCTACCGATATCCAAAAAGTTTTTTCGCATTAATACATGCACTACTCAAACCAAATCGAGTTCACTTTAGTTTTACAAAATGCTGTAACTTTGCTAATAATAATAATTAATGTAGAAAGAGGTCAAGTTAAGTATTTTTAAAAGCCAAATATTGTGCTTCAGCATCCATTCTCTCAGATTCTATTTTTGATTCAACAACATTATGCTCTGTCGTGTGTAGACATGTGATGTTTTGATGAGGCTTTAATATTTGCAATTTAATGTACGTGCATCAGCAGCGTGCAGTGCATACGAAACAGTGGAAGCAGTCCCGATACGACGTATGCGCTATTACGCTCGTACGCAATGTGTATGAACGTGATAGCGCATACGTCATATCGGGACTGCTTCCACTGTCTCGTATGCACGGCACGCTGCTGACGTGCATTAATTTATCGATTTAACTTTCCCATGTTTTAGTATTTTTTACAATGTACACAGAGAGAAATGTTTGTATATTTAGTGCACAATTGTTGAGAAAATTAAAACAAATTGGGTCTAAAACGGTGACGGGAGCAATTTGTGCAATCTAATTGCATTGGTTTGTGTAAAACCAATTTTAATGTTTTTCCAAACAACTTATTATTTTTATCTCCATACCAAATAGGTAACTACCTAAAACAATTTGTTTAAAGAATCTTCTACATTTTGTAGCATAGTTTTGCACAATGCTGTATTAAACACTTGCGATCCTTATGTGGAATTTTTGCACAATGTTGTTGGAAACATACGAATATTGGAGTAATTGTGTATATAGTAGTTTAGTGCATATTTCCACAATATTGTATTTATTTTTCTTCAACTTTTAATATTGCTGAAAGAAACGCTCAACACTGGGTGAATTAATAACACAAACTGTGCATAATTTTATTAAAAAGTTATATATGTAATTCAAACGCAAAAATACAAAGAGAAAACATTTATATAAAGACAAAATACAAATTTAGCAAACGATCTAATTGAAATAAACGATTTACTATTAAAATTAGTAACAAATCATGGCATATAAGGGTAAGTTTTCAAGTTGAAAACATGAACTTTTTATTATTTTCTCAATAATGCCAAACACTGGAAGATCATCGGTCCATTTCTGAATTAATGGAAAATTTGGTTTGTAAAACGTTCCTATAAGTGGTTGGCCCAAGAAGAAGGGAAAACTCCACACCCAATTACGCCTGGAAAAGCAATGTATAAATTAGTTATTTATTACATAGCATTTGCACTAAAATAAATGGATAAATAAAATACGTACCCAATCATAATAATAATAATTTAAAATATAGGGTAAAAAATTAAAAATACTTAATAACATACTTACATTAATTAAACTTTTCTTCACCTATATTATATCCATATTCTGCAACTATCACGAACTTACTAAACGAATGTGTGCCATTTCCACGTAGCACAGCGTTTTTTGCAGTTTGTTTATGTCTGGAGTCTGTGATCTGAGGGGTAAATAAATGCGATAGGTCAATCCTACATTAAAAATAACCTTGATATAAGATTTCGATCAAATTGTATTCCAGTTTCAAATTTTATTTACATTTTTTCATCATATACAATTAAAAAGTTACACAATACTGTGCATAATTACAGTTAAACAACTTGTATCAAAATATACAACAAGATTGTGGACAAACGCAGTACAATTTTGTGAATTATTGATTCCTTTAGTTACTTCAATTTGCTTTGCACAATTTGTTAAATCAAATTTCACTGCGTCTTCAAACAATCTTATTAAGAAAGCATACGCAACGTTTTTAAATAATGGAACCCAATTGTACAAAAAAATCGTACAATCACAATTAACCAACGTTGTGCAAAGCTAAGCGACTGCATTCTTCTCTGTGTAACAATTCTCAAACGCGTCAAAACCGACGCAAGCCAAAGCAACGTAGGTTAGTTTTACTATTGATTGTTTTTAATATACTGCTTTCTGATAAATATAAAATTAAGATTTCTTTAATATTGCTGCTGTGGTAGAAAAAATAATAATAATAATAAATCGTCTTTATTTAACAAATGTACCTATTACAGACATTTGTCCTGAAAAGGCGAAAAAAATCTTGTGTGTTTTGCTAGGAGAAAGTCTCTTTGCCGTTCTCGAAAGATTGCCGCGTCTACTTTCTCTCTCGATCGGCAATCTATCACTTGCTGCTCCTTAATATACAAATAGTTATTTACTGCCGCCGACGGCCGGTGGAAAAATTGTAAATTTTATATTTGTGAAATTGTTTTTATAACCATATTATTTTGTATAAACGTTAATGAATGTTTAGATGTTTCGTAGTATGCTAGACTTTGTAGTCTTGTATTTTTAGTCAAAGTTTATGTAATATAATTGTTAATGAAGAGGAGAAGAGGGTAATAATGAACATAGCATGTAACAGTCAACCACCAATATTTCAACTGACCGTTGAGCTTATGCTACGTATGCTTGAGCTATACACTTTACCATATCTTTAAGTAAAATTTACACTACTACCATGATTTCTAAATATCTTACAGAGAGCGTCCACTGTTATCCCTGTCTATTATTACCTCCGTGTCCCCTATGTTGTATAATCATTTTATATGTAATAGGTTAGATTATAATTTTGATAGGAGTAGTTCGTATTGAACGATATTCAAGTAAAGTCATTCTGTCTTGAGCTGTAAAGAAGTAAAGTTTAGTAAAGTCAAGTAAAGATTATTCTTTGTTAACAACAAATAATTATAAAATATTTATAAAAGTTAAATTACAAATTTGATATATCTGTCTACGGTAACCAAATGGCCGGTGTCACAACGCTTGATTAGATTCTGATTAACTTAATTGTCATTAAATTCGAAATTCAGAAATTTCATTGGTTGAGATTTAAGAGACCTGAAATTTTATCCATCAATATTTCTATATTTCAAATCATAATCTAACGAAGCTTTGTGAAACCGACCAAAACTGTTTTATTTTTATCAAAAACAATAGAAAATAAGAGAAATTAGAAATTTGAATGTGTTCCTATAAATATCATTTCATTAACCTAATGGAAATAAAGAAAGGTCATTGCACTATTTGTATAGATTATAACGGATTTTCAAGTAATTCAACCCCGTTGTAGTAATTGGTATTTTTCTTTTTTAATTAACTTCTGATCTCAATATTTATTGGAATTACCTGAAACTACAAATTTATGGCAACTGGTTTCGGAACTTTTGGAATAAATAAAAATGTTTGCTTTGACAAATTGTTTTGGAATGGTTCATTATATGGAAGAGGTGCTCTTATGGAACCAGATCAAAATGAGGCAAGACATAAAACTATTTATTTCACTTCAAAAAAAATAAGTCAATAGAAGATAACAGGCAAAATTAAACGAAAATGATTTTGAAAAAAATTATTTTGTCATTTTTTGGTCTATCTGGAGTAACTGCAAAATACATAAAACATTACATGTTGAATGATAATGTGTAAAAAGCAACAGTAAAATATTACAGTTTTAAATACGCTTTTCCAAATAATAAATAATATTTAAAGTATTCTACAATCTATTTTATGCTACTAATTCAATGATAATATATAGCCATATAAATCTAGAACAAAACGCTTTTACACCTGTCATATAAGTATTTTATTACTTGTTCGACATTGCACTTCATGTTACGTAAACGTACGACAATCGTTTTAAACATTTTAGTTTTATTAGAACAGTGTATTCGTGTAAATTTCAAAACAGGATTTTAAAGATATTTTCTACTCTGTGTATTTTTCTATTATAATATAAAAATAATATATTAACATTAATTATAAATAAAACTAAAATGATAAATTTTGAATCACTGTACAGAACTGACTCACCATGAATGTGTAATAAAAAAAGTGCGTAAACCAAATATTTAATTGTGGTCGCGTATTTTAATGAAAATAATGTGTGGAATTTCGTTGTTTTAGGTAAGTTTCAAAACATGTCTGATAAGTCTAATTGGAAATTAGTGTGAAGAACTTAATTAGAATTTTTGTTTTTTCCTTAAATATACTTAGAATGTGAATGTACACATATAAACTATTAATTTATTATTGTATTTGCATTAAAATCAGCTTAAAATAAATTCAAAACATGAATCATATCAGCAATGGTATTGCATTACTTCCTTTTAGCTTTTTATAAATAAATTCTCGTGGTTATGTGCTTCCTAATGCATTTGCCTTATCATTTTACTGATAACAATTTCATCCTCAAGTCTATATTATACTAATTCCATGAAAGTCAAAATATAGGTAAATAAAAATGATTTTTTTAAGAACTTCTAAACATAATGAAAAATTATCATCTCTGACTGGGATTCGAACCCAGGACTCTCTGCTATCCAGGCAGATGCTCTACCAACTGAGCTACCTGAGACGACTCCCAATTGAAACGACAATTCTTCATATAAGATGGAAATAATGTTAACAAATGAAGTATACTAATTATTTGCTATGTATAAATTGGTTGTTCGCTAATCCGCGACTCGTTTTTACCAACTATCACAGCTGAATTAGATTTTTAGAAATATTCTTCCATAGGAAAATTAATAATAGTAAATGAAAATTAATTGTGATAATCACAGAAATACTGCAAATTAGTTTAAGAACTTATAAACATAATGAAAAATTATCATCTCTGACTGGGATTCGAACCCAGTCGTCTCAGGTAGCTCAGTTGGTAGAGCATCTGCCTGGATAGCAGAGAGTCCTGGGTTCGAATTCCAGTCAGAGATGATAATTTTTCATTATGTTTATAAGTTCGTAAACTAATTTGCAGTATTTCTGTGATTATCACAATTAATTTTCATTTACTATTACAAATAAAAATGAGTAAAAAATTAAAGTTAAAATTGAAGAGAACTGTATACTACTATTATTTTATTAGTTTAATATTACTTTTTCAGTTAACCTTCTCTGATTCTTTTGATACAATTGCAATGAGCACACTTATAAAATACAAAAGAATTTTACGAAAAAATCGTTAATTTCTAGCTAGTTGAAAATAATTCGGGCCTGTTAGGTTGTTCTCCCCCAGTTCATAGATTTTCGCCATATCCTAAAACACTAGTGTCTTACCTAGCACCGTCTGGCACGCAAATTTTAAAGCAAGCACCAGTTCCAGATACAGCACTGCATATGCCATAGCTAGCACCCATGTTAAAACTATATCACAATAATAGGTGTGGAAGTGAAGTAGTTGAAGATTTGACCCCGCCCGGTGACATTTCGTACATGGTAAATAGATAAATCAAATACTTGTAACTGGCACCGGCTAGCATCAAATTCGCGAGATATTTAGGAATCAGATCTGGACGGGCCAGGTTAACTCCAGCCACCAATTTGTTCTATTACTTTCAAAATTTAACACTAGATTGCATTAGACAACATTGCACCAGATAACATTGCTAGCACTAGCACTACAATAAGGGTGGAAGTGTAAGAGTTGAAGATTTGACAGCTAGCCCCGCTCGGTAACATTTCGTACAAGTTTAATAGATGAATCAAATGCTTGTAACTAGCACTGGCTAGCACTTAAATTCCAAACCCGCCACTAAAACCATTAGCGAGATATTTAGGGGTCAAATTGTCAAGGGGTCAGCCCCACCAATTTGTCCTATCGCATTCAAAATCTAGCACTTGCTAGGATAGATTATACTAGCTAGTACCCATATGATCAGGGTTGAAAATTAGACAACTAGCCCCGCCCGACGACTTTTTGTACATTGTAAGTAGATGAATCACCTTCTTGTAACTGGCACTAACTAACACCAAATTCGCGAGATATTTAGGAATCAAATCTAGATGAACCAGGTTAGCACCAGCCACCAATTTGTTCTATCGCTTTCAAAATTTGGCGCCAGATATCTCATTGCTAGCATTCATGTTAGAAAGCTACTACGAGCATCGACGCATATTAATTCGTCTACTTCATTTTTGTTAAATGTCACCCCGCAATCTTTTCTCCAAAATTATCTTCTGATCTAGCAAGTGATTCTTTGTTGTTTCCAGAAGTAAAGTACTGCTTCTGCAGCTACAGCATGCGACCTTCCATAAAATTCCTTCAGGGGGTTTCCTTACACCGATTCTTGCAATGTTTTGGTGACTTTTGTCAATCTTGAGACGCGAAAAAGCGGCGTAAGGAAACTTCCCTACAAAATTTCATAAAATCTAGCTTATAGTGGGTGGAGGAGTAATACTTCACTCTAGCAATAGGAAACATCCATCTCAAAGAACAAAAGAAAAATTCTAGATAAAGATTGCTGGGTGCCCTTTAAATTAAAGGATAAAAAAGAATACCCTACCAAATGTATAATTTAATGAACATAGGTATCTTATAATATAGAATGGTTTATACATTATATGATTGTATCTGTATAGTAAAATGTGATGTTAGATTAAGAATCGTCAAGGGGTTAGCACCACCAATTTGTTCTATCGCGTTCAAGATTTAGCACTAGCTGGGATAGCTGGTACTAGCTAGCACCCATATTATAAGAGTTGAAAATTAGACAGCTAGCCCGGCCCGATTATTTTTTGTACATTGTAAATAGATTAATCAAGTTCTTGTAGCTAGCACTAACTAGCACCTAGATTCAAAAGCCGACACTAATACCATTAGCCAGATAAGCAATTAATCAAATCGAAAGGGGAAGCAAGGGCAAGTTTAGCGCCAAACTTGCCAGTGTTCAAACCATCTAAGACCTAGCACTAGATTTCTTGTAAATGGGACTAGCTAACTACCCCTCTACCAATTTCATCGTAAATAAGTAAATCGAATGCCTATCGCTAGTACCAGTTAGCACCTAATTTTCAGAAAATGCACCAGAACCGTGACTTGCATCTAAATTTAAACGGCAGCTATAGGTTATACTAAAGGGCTTCGAACGATCACGGATAACATTTTTATTTTTCATAACATTTCCATTGTCTCAGAAAAACTAAATTTAACACACGGTGTTACACGAGGAACGTTCGATAAATAACTTATCTGCTTGAGTATGAAAGAAACTAACGAGAGTTTTCAAACAAGTTTGTGCGTATTGTGACATATCTCAAGGCAACACATGTGCAGTGCTATTCTAACATTCAAAGAGACCGCATGCCAAGAGAGTCCTCGTGCGAATATGGCAAGAAATCTTTTTTTTGACTGTTTTTTTGAGAAACTGTATTCAATAAATTAACACTGTACCAAATTTCAGCTTTTTCAAATCACTTCTTTACATTAACTTCATTTTGAAGACATGCGATCACCGCATTGGTGCTTATGCAAAGCAGTAGTGGGAGATGGCGGGTTCTGGCGCCACATCTCCACACCTCTAGCAGGCAACCATGCATACACGCGAGCATATGGGATAATGTATAGTTACTCTCATAGAGGGGATGCAATTATTTACGATATAATGCATAATATTATATATTAATTACATAAATATAATTACCCTAATTAAATTTATTTGTTCCAATTAAAAACGCTTAACGTTATTATCAAAGATTGAAATTAAAAATAATATAATCAAAGAATTTTAGGCAGGCAACCATGCATACACGCGAGCATACGGGCTAATATACGGTTATCGTTCTCATACAGGAGCGTACAAGAGAAAAATATGAAAGGGGGCTTGAATTAAATGCTATAAATCAGGTCAGGGGTAAATATTTCTTAATACTCACCCTGCTTCTACGTTTATGAATCATTTTCATTCCTTTTTATGCAAACGACGCGTGATCTAATTAATATTCAAATCAGGCGTGAATTAATCTAATTAACATGCGCGAATTAAATGATTGAAAACAATGCAGTGTTTGGTTTTCGGCAGACTAGTTTAGTATTTTCTTTACTTAAGAGCTAATATTTATTTTAATAACATTTTCATTGCAACCAAGATCTCAACCTAGAAAATTTTTTAAATAAACGCATTCAATTTACATAAGAATGTTTAAATAAGTATACTCTAAACAAAATTGAAAACATTTTATATTAATTACATGAATCTAATTACCCTAATTAAATTTATTTGTTCTAATAAAAACGCTTAACGTTATTATCAAAGGTCGAAATTAAAAAGGTCCCCCTATACACGGTCCAGCGTGCAATATTACCTCGTATACGGATCAAATCTACATATTACATTATGATTGATACAATCGTCCGGGAGGGATCATAACGATTTTATAATAAAGACATCTCATCTCTCTCTCTCTCATAAATTTATTTCAAAATAAATCTTATGTTGTCATTATACAATCAAATATACAAGCTGCCTCTAAACGCTTACTGTCAATCAACTGTCGGATTATCTCTATGGCATTTTGACCTGTTTAAATCCTAACGTCATAAACAACTTTCACTAATAAAAATAAATATTTTTATAATAATAATTAATTAACATATATTGATAATGAATTCGAATAAGTTCCTGAAACACTCTAAATAGAATACGACTAACAAGGCCCGCATTTAACCGCTATTTTTCCCCGTTTTAGGTTTAACTACATGTCGACACTCTAACTTTTGCAATATCTTATAGTAAAGAATATTATTCTCAATCAGGATGACTGTTCACATCGAGCATGTCATTTTCTATATCTCATATGCATATAACTTTTGAACTACAGACATTCCTAAAATATAAATCTATTAGTCATATCATTTAAAATGTGTAACATAATTAACATTATGTTATCAGAACTTGGATCTATGAGGATTATCTCTACGCCAACAAGAAACCTCGAGTAAAATGTATTGTCTCATCCGAAGGCCGTCAACTATTTCTTATCATAACACCATTAAGTTCAAAACAATGCAAATATAATTACTTTCAATATAGTCACTTGTTTAGTATTACATATTTCTTCGGAATGAAGGCCGATTACATCCTTATCTCATTAGATTACTTCAACCCCCAGTATTATTATTAATGTTTGAATTACGTAATGAAATTCAATGTTTACAGTCTGAAGATGTAATCTTTTAATATTTAAAACTATAAACGTTTAAAATTCACACACTTTAAAATACGTTAATCTTTTCAATATGTGATAATAAAAACAACAGACAGCTGACATCACAATCAAGACGTCATGTTTTTACCTTACCAATCTCATTTTTCATATAAATTAATAGATATGATATCCATTATCTCAACAAAATCATTAGCAAAGACGTGTTTTACCGTGCCTGTTCATATCGAGCATTTCATTTACTATATCTCATCTGCATATAACATTTCAACTACAGACATTCCTAAAATATAAATCTATTAGTCATAACATTTATCCTTCTTAAATGATACAACATAGTATATTGCAATTCAATATGGTTTATTCAACTATTTTCACAATACATAGCATATGCAATTTTAGATTTGGATAATTATACATATACAGATTTATATCATATAATTAACATATCACATATGCAATTTATAGATTAAATAATCAAATAAATCCCTGAAAACACTCTAAATTGAACACGAATAACGAGGCTTGCGTTTAACCGCTATTTTTCTCTTTTTAGATTTAAAAGTTATTAGATTAACTGAAAGAATATATTTTAAAATTGAAGGCTTATAATTATTGTTCATCAGCTGCTGCGACCTTCTGCTGGTTTTGTTACGAGATTTGAATCATTAATAACACCGAATGACAATAGTTGAAAGCGTTAGATTGAAAAAGGGAGTTTTAAAAGAATAAAACCTTTTGAATGTTGCTGAATAATTATTCCTTGTTTAGGTCTGAACGAACCATACTACGTAGATGATGTATCAAACTTACCGGTACAAAGCACAGACGAGGTAGCATCACCCATGATTACAATCAAATACCCCGATGAATTAACAATGAGCTTATATACCCTCTACAGGTGTTACCGAGAAGACGATGTAAAGATGCGCCAATAAATTTAAGAATTTGGGGTAGTTTCCCTAGGAACCTGCGAAAAAAATATTAAAGATTATAGTATGCAAGATAGTTAAAGAAATGATGCTTTTTAGCTAGACAATAAAGGTTTGCTGAGTTTATATACCTTATAAGTTACTTCTATTAACAAGTTATGAACTATCAAATACTATTAGTCAAAACTGTCTGAACAACCACATTTACTATCAGCCAGTATGAAGTATGAATACGAAGGCGTATAAATTCGCATATAAACAGACATTAATCAATACAAATCATTTAAACGATCACAGATAAACACATACGTTTGCCTACTATAAATATATTCAAACTACTCATACATACTATAAACATGAGGAGCAGGACTATGAAACCATATAAACAGATACAAACATAGTAATCCATATGAATACATATAAATACATACATATAAACACGTAAGTACACATACTATAAAATAATATATTTAACCGCATGCAATCATGTAAACGGATGCAAAGTATGAAAACGAAGATATACTAACACATACAAAACAGATATTATTATAAATAGCCCATAATAGAATAGAATAGAAGTTAAAACGGGTATTATTTACATTTACATTTACTGCGGTAGCAATGCAAATTTGCTTTTAAATATATTTTAAATTGACATACATTATCAGAAAAGAATTTTAATATCAAGCAACCGCTAGTTGAAAAAACTAAGCAACAGTACAAGGACTACAGTAGTTCTGAAAAAATTTACAATTAAAAGAATTAGATTAGATGTCTAGGTCAATCAATCATTACTTCTCAATATTTTAAACTGAAAATTGGAATCATCTGAAACCGCATGAAATTTTAATTGTACGAATAACTCGTTCAACTATTGAAGTCTTAATCACGGAATACGTAGAGTAATGATTTATGTAGTATTCTTTCGTTAACTTTAACTCGATATATACAAATTCATATATGAGAGAAATGTTATATAAGTCAATACAGCCCTATAACTATCATTTATCGAGCTATACAAAGAGATTTATATCTACGCTAAACTAAAGATTAATAGAAGTAATGCATTCCTTATATCATAAGATAACGATAAAACACATGATTATTCTTAGACTAAGGTCTAATTTAGGTAGTCAAATTGTAGGTAATCGAATTGTAGGTACATATCATGATATGATATCATACAATTATATTCTAGTAAGAATTGTAATAAAGTCACTGATATAAATAACAACATTCTTTATCACGATCATCTATCATTATCATAATCATCTAATGTTATGCAGAGTCAGCATCTAGCTCCTAAGTTCGTATATGCGAGAATCGGTATTATATAACACACACATCAGTCTACATTCATCGTTCTAATATTGATAGGAACTTTCTAGAATCTATAAAGTTGTACTACATATATTCAACTAATTTGAATATACGATAACGGGTACTCATTATACTTCTATGCACACAATCGATGTATCAGTACACTCCAACCACGTGATCAAGATTGTAGTATTCAAATCAAGCTTCCTAGCCTCTATACAAGTATTCTAGAACACAGAGTATTCATCACTAAACGTTTATGAATAATAATAATTTGTAACCATTTTCGATACCTTCAAAATATAAGTCTATGACATATGTTTGTAATACGTCTTTATAACTTTGAAATACAGGGTAGTTACCTCTTGCAATATCTACAGTTACGAGAACCCTGAAGACTTAACTTAGAGAAATAAGTCAGATAAATATTTTACTTTTATTGAAACGATAACTTTGCATACTAATATATGAAAATAATATAATGTATATCGCCTGATAAATAAAATTGAAATTATTCTTATTCTTTTACAATGAAATTTGTTTTGAAAAACACGATGAAGCGTTATGTATATTAATGCAGGAGTTCTGTTAAAGGCATTCGTTATTTAGAGATTCGCTTATAAGTATACTATCTATTTAGCTGATTCAATAAAAATTTCGTTATTTTTAAAAATTCCTAACAAGGGTTCAAGGTTCTTTGTCTGTTTTAGAATATTCAAAGACAATATATGTATAAATTATCGTGAGACTCCTGCTGTATATAAAACGCCATATATAAAATTAGAGATAAAAATTTATCCTGTGTATTGGTGAATACTCAAATATTCACGGAAATATAACAATCGGTACATATGACGATACTAATCAGTCTGACGTGGAATATATATATTTTATATTATACAAACGGAGAGAAAAGAATAGGTACAATCGGATTATGATCATAACAGGCTCACAATGATTATTATAAACATCTTAACAGAATAAAAAGGGCGATATGAATATAACTTATAGGATTTAATCAAACTAGAAAAATATCGATATATATCCTGCGTTGAGAAAGTAATTATACTATACAAGCATCCAGTATGTAAAGTAAAAGGAATTAGACTCAACTATGATGTACTGAAACTCATCAACGATCATCTTTTATCCCGATGACGTTATAGGGTGACATTATGAAGTCGTACTAATATATGAAAATAATGTACTGCCTGATAAATAAAATTATTCTTTTACAGTGAAGAGTGTTTTGGGGAAAACCTTAATGTAGCTGCTGAGCTCTGCTAGCCAGCTTCACTTATAAGTTCACATCACTTAACTGATTCAATAAAAATTTCGATATTTAAAAATTCCTAACATGGATAGCTTTATCTGTTTTAGAATATTCAAAGGCAGTATATGACAATAAATTATCGTGAGACTCCTGATCTATACAAAACGCCTTATATAAATTAGAGATAAAAAATTAAACCTATGATATATGGTGAAAATGCAAATATTCAACAATTCTAACCCCAATTCTTCTACTTTTCTAGACGTAATGTAATTTTGAACTGATTTCTAACCTTTTTCGTTATATCTACTACCCTTGTAAACGATTTCTACATATGCCTTCTTACTGTATATAATTTTGCCCCATGTAGATATTCGTCGTATCTATAGTAAACTCATATTTTAACGTTATTTTACAATATATCATCCATTTTCAATGATTTAGAAATACGCAGATATGTAATAATATACTATATACTCTTGTAGGATATTCATCGTTGAATATAGTAAACTTGTATGATCAATATTAATTTGTAATTATTTTCAGCACCTTCGAAATATATATATCTTTAACATATGTTATATGTTTTGTAATACATCTTTATAACTTTGAAACTCTACGTGATTTTCTCTTACAATATCTATAGTTATGAGAACCTTGAAGACTTAACCTGGAGAAATAAAACAGATAAATATTTTACTTTTTATTGAAACTAGTTAACTTATATTCTAACATACATATTCGAAACTAGACAACTTATATTCTAACATACAAATGTACAACAACAAAATAGAAAAGTATACTTGAGGGTAACATTTTGTATAACCATTATCTTTTATTCTATAATACCTTCTTCTTTAAGCTCAGAAATAATTGAAATAATCTCATCATAGTTTTCTAAACTACTGCTACCCCTCTGTTTTAAGGTATACAGTAGACGAAGCCTGTCGACAAATTGATTCCAATACGGCGCTTTGTTTTTTAGAATTTGAAATTGGTAGCTTGAGGTTAGAGCCTACGAATACATTTTTAGGACAGAACGTAGGGAGCTGAGTAAGTACAAAACAACATACTTTTATACAAGAACGTTTATTGATACGAATAGCTTCGACATTACTTAAAACATAATACATAACTTATATATAATATCTATTAAAATAGTACATTTCGTATACACTAATAATGATACTACATACCCGACTATAAAGTAAACATGGTAAGTATAACAGCAGTTTAAAAGAATAGATAGTAAATATAACGATATCTAATTATTTTGTACTGATATAAAAATCCGCGGATCGACTGATGCTGCGTCTAGTCCTGTTCAATTAAGGGTGACGGTCTAAGCTAATGTCATACAAAACATGCAAAAGTTTGATAAAATACATGACTGCATGCTCATTTTATGTCAGCACTTGATAAAAATAATTGTAGTACATTTGTATATATTCTTTCACTCTGCAGGAAGTCTTTTAAATAGATGAAATATATAATTTTGTATTTAGTAAATTATAAGGTTAGTGCGAGAGATTAACGATCCCTGACCGAAGGGTTAAGGGCTAAGGTTAAGGGTTAAGGTTGAAGCATGAAGGGTTAAGGGTGAAGGGAGAAGGGAGAAGGGAGAAGGGAGAAGGGTGAAGGGAGAAGGGTGAAGGGAGAAGGGTGAAGGGAGAAGGGAGAAGGGAGAAGGGAGAAGGGAGAAGGGTGAGGTTTCGTCGTGATAGAGCAGAAGCAGAACATATTTATCGTGATACTCATAAACAGGTTATATCTCCTCTGGAAACTATTGTCGAATCAGTTAGCAGTTTAAAAGAATAGATAGTAAATATAACTATATCTAATTATTTTATAAAATACTATGTTAACTAAGAGATTATATACAGAATATATACGCCTGTATTCGACCTCTAGAGGGTTCATAAGACTAGACTAGACCAGACCAGACCAGACCAGACTAGACCAGACCAGACCAGACCAGACCAGACCAGACCAGACCAGACCAGATCAGACCAGACCAGACCAGACCATAACAGACCAGACTAGACTAGAGTATAGATGATAGACTGTAAAATCATGAACAATTATACCACCTGTAATATAATAGAGCTTACTTCATATTTTAAAATTAGTGGCTGAATCTAATTATTACGGAAATTCAATTGTAGAAACTGAAGATGTAATCTTTAAAACATCTAAAGTTAGAAGTTTTTAGTAGTCAGATTAGATTAATAGAGGGTGTTATAATCAAATCGTTTTTAGAAACTATTTGTTTGTAAGATTGGCGCCGTAAAGAAAAACAGCATAGCTGTAGTCTTGATTTTGAAATTGAGATAGCTCGGAACAAAACGATGAATACAAAGTTTAGAAGTTTATTTCAAAATTCTGCGATAAAAAACATTAATTCTTCTTTACTTTACTTTAAAACCCAAAATTGCATGATAAATCAATATAATATTAATATAAATAATTAAATTAAATGAAGCAATCTAGGTTAGACCCCCAAAAAATTATATTAAGGTTATAGATTTTACACTCCGGTTGTTGCAAAGATTCAAGAATCTCTATTAAGATTAGTTCATAAAACATTTATTAGGTTAGAGCATGTAGCTACTTACAAAAAAAAATCTCTATTAAGATTAGTTCATAAATTTTAGGTTAGATTTAGATCGCGCGCGATCTAAATCTAACCTAAAATATATTCGTAGACTGTAACCCAACTAATATTATATGTAAGTTTTTGGAATGGTAATGACGATTTTATAAGTAGCTACAATGGTCTAACCTAATAAATATTTTATGAACTAATCTTAATAGAGATTTTTTTTTGTAAGTAGCTACATGCTCTAACCTAATAAATGTTTTATGAACTAATCTTAATAGAGATTCTTGAATCTTTGCAACAACCGGAGTGTAAAATCTATAACCTTAATATAATTTTTTGGGGGTCTAACCTAGATTGCTTCATTTAATTTAATTATTTATATTAATATTATATTGATTTATCATGCAATTTTGGGTTTTAAAGTAAAGTAAAGAAGAATTAATGTTTTTTATCGCAGAATTTTGAAATAAACTTCTAAACTTTGTATTCATCGTTTTGTTCCGAGCTATCTCAATTTCAAAATCAAGACTACAGCTATGCTGTTTTTCTTTACGGCGCCAATCTTACAAACAAATAGTTTCTAAAAACGATTTGATTATAACACCCTCTATTAATCTAATCTGACTACTAAAAACTTCTAACTTTAGATGTTTTAAAGATTACATCTTCAGTTTCTACAATTGAATTTCCGTAATAATTAGATTCAGCCACTAATTTTAAAATATGAAGTAAGCTCTATTATATTACAGGTGGTATAATTGTTCATGATTTTACAGTCTATCATCTATACTCTAGTCTAGTCTGGTCTGTTATGGTCTGGTCTGGTCTGGTCTGATCTGGTCTGGTCTGGTCTGGTCTGGTCTGGTCTGGTCTGGTCTGGTCTAGTCTGGTCTGGTCTGGTCTGGTCTAGTCTAGTCTTATGAACCCTCTAGAGGTCGAATACAGGCGTATATATTCTGTATATAATCTCTTAGTTAACATAGTATTTTATAAAATAATTAGATATAGTTATATTTACTATCTATTCTTTTAAACTGCTAACTGATTCGACAATAGTTTCCAGAGGAGATATAACCTGTTTATGAGTATCACGATAAATATGTTCTGCTTCTGCTCTATCACGACGAAACCTCACCCTTCTCCCTTCTCCCTTCTCCCTTCTCCCTTCTCCCTTCACCCTTCTCCCTTCACCCTTCTCCCTTCACCCTTCTCCCTTCTCCCTTCTCCCTTCTCCCTTCACCCTTAACCCTTCATGCTTCAACCTTAACCCTTAACCTTAGCCCTTAACCCTTCGGTCAGGGATCGTTAATCTCTCGCACTAACCTTATAATTTACTAAATACAAAATTATATATTTCATCTATTTAAAAGACTTCCTGCAGAGTGAAAGAATATATACAAATGTACTACAATTATTTTTATCAAGTGCTGACATAAAATGAGCATGCAGTCATGTATTTTATCAAACTTTTGCATGTTTTGTATGACATTAGCTTAGACCGTCACCCTTAATTGAACAGGACTAGACGCAGCATCAGTCGATCCGCGGATTTTTATATCAGTACAAAATAATTAGATATCGTTATATTTACTATCTATTCTTTTAAACTGCTGTTATACTTACCATGTTTACTTTATAGTCGGGTATGTAGTATCATTATTAGTGTATACGAAATGTACTATTTTAATAGATATTATATATAAGTTATGTATTATGTTTTAAGTAATGTCGAAGCTATTCGTATCAATAAACGTTCTTGTATAAAAGTATGTTGTTTTGTACTTACTCAGCTCCCTACGTTCTGTCCTAAAAATGTATTCGTAGGCTCTAACCTCAAGCTACCAATTTCAAATTCTAAAAAACAAAGCGCCGTATTGGAATCAATTTGTCGACAGGCTTCGTCTACTGTATACCTTAAAACAGAGGGGTAGCAGTAGTTTAGAAAACTATGATGAGATTATTTCAATTATTTCTGAGCTTAAAGAAGAAGGTATTATAGAATAAAAGATAATGGTTATACAAAATGTTACCCTCAAGTATACTTTTCTATTTTGTTGTTGTACATTTGTATGTTAGAATATAAGTTGTCTAGTTTCGAATATGTATGTTAGAATATAAGTTAACTAGTTTCAATAAAAAGTAAAATATTTATCTGTTTTATTTCTCCAGGTTAAGTCTTCAAGGTTCTCATAACTATAGATATTGTAAGAGAAAATCACGTAGAGTTTCAAAGTTATAAAGATGTATTACAAAACATATAACATATGTTAAAGATATATATATTTCGAAGGTGCTGAAAATAATTACAAATTAATATTGATCATACAAGTTTACTATATTCAACGATGAATATCCTACAAGAGTATATAGTATATTATTACATATCTGCGTATTTCTAAATCATTGAAAATGGATGATATATTGTAAAATAACGTTAAAATATGAGTTTACTATAGATACGACGAATATCTACATGGGGCAAAATTATATACAGTAAGAAGGCATATGTAGAAATCGTTTACAAGGGTAGTAGATATAACGAAAAAGGTTAGAAATCAGTTCAAAATTACATTACGTCTAGAAAAGTAGAAGAATTGGGGTTAGAATTGTTGAATATTTGCATTTTCACCATATATCATAGGTTTAATTTTTTATCTCTAATTTATATAAGGCGTTTTGTATAGATCAGGAGTCTCACGATAATTTATTGTCATATACTGCCTTTGAATATTCTAAAACAGATAAAGCTATCCATGTTAGGAATTTTTAAATATCGAAATTTTTATTGAATCAGTTAAGTGATGTGAACTTATAAGTGAAGCTGGCTAGCAGAGCTCAGCAGCTACATTAAGGTTTTCCCCAAAACACTCTTCACTGTAAAAGAATAATTTTATTTATCAGGCAGTACATTATTTTCATATATTAGTACGACTTCATAATGTCACCCTATAACGTCATCGGGATAAAAGATGATCGTTGATGAGTTTCAGTACATCATAGTTGAGTCTAATTCCTTTTACTTTACATACTGGATGCTTGTATAGTATAATTACTTTCTCAACGCAGGATATATATCGATATTTTTCTAGTTTGATTAAATCCTATAAGTTATATTCATATCGCCCTTTTTATTCTGTTAAGATGTTTATAATAATCATTGTGAGCCTGTTATGATCATAATCCGATTGTACCTATTCTTTTCTCTCCGTTTGTATAATATAAAATATATATATTCCACGTCAGACTGATTAGTATCGTCATATGTACCGATTGTTATATTTCCGTGAATATTTGAGTATTCACCAATACACAGGATAAATTTTTATCTCTAATTTTATATATGGCGTTTTATATACAGCAGGAGTCTCACGATAATTTATACATATATTGTCTTTGAATATTCTAAAACAGACAAAGAACCTTGAACCCTTGTTAGGAATTTTTAAAAATAACGAAATTTTTATTGAATCAGCTAAATAGATAGTATACTTATAAGCGAATCTCTAAATAACGAATGCCTTTAACAGAACTCCTGCATTAATATACATAACGCTTCATCGTGTTTTTCAAAACAAATTTCATTGTAAAAGAATAAGAATAATTTCAATTTTATTTATCAGGCGATATACATTATATTATTTTCATATATTAGTATGCAAAGTTATCGTTTCAATAAAAGTAAAATATTTATCTGACTTATTTCTCTAAGTTAAGTCTTCAGGGTTCTCGTAACTGTAGATATTGCAAGAGGTAACTACCCTGTATTTCAAAGTTATAAAGACGTATTACAAACATATGTCATAGACTTATATTTTGAAGGTATCGAAAATGGTTACAAATTATTATTATTCATAAACGTTTAGTGATGAATACTCTGTGTTCTAGAATACTTGTATAGAGGCTAGGAAGCTTGATTTGAATACTACAATCTTGATCACGTGGTTGGAGTGTACTGATACATCGATTGTGTGCATAGAAGTATAATGAGTACCCGTTATCGTATATTCAAATTAGTTGAATATATGTAGTACAACTTTATAGATTCTAGAAAGTTCCTATCAATATTAGAACGATGAATGTAGACTGATGTGTGTGTTATATAATACCGATTCTCGCATATACGAACTTAGGAGCTAGATGCTGACTCTGCATAACATTAGATGATTATGATAATGATAGATGATCGTGATAAAGAATGTTGTTATTTATATCAGTGACTTTATTACAATTCTTACTAGAATATAATTGTATGATATCATATCATGATATGTACCTACAATTCGATTACCTACAATTTGACTACCTAAATTAGACCTTAGTCTAAGAATAATCATGTGTTTTATCGTTATCTTATGATATAAGGAATGCATTACTTCTATTAATCTTTAGTTTAGCGTAGATATAAATCTCTTTGTATAGCTCGATAAATGATAGTTATAGGGCTGTATTGACTTATATAACATTTCTCTCATATATGAATTTGTATATATCGAGTTAAAGTTAACGAAAGAATACTACATAAATCATTACTCTACGTATTCCGTGATTAAGACTTCAATAGTTGAACGAGTTATTCGTACAATTAAAATTTCATGCGGTTTCAGATGATTCCAATTTTCAGTTTAAAATATTGAGAAGTAATGATTGATTGACCTAGACATCTAATCTAATTCTTTTAATTGTAAATTTTTTCAGAACTACTGTAGTCCTTGTACTGTTGCTTAGTTTTTTCAACTAGCGGTTGCTTGATATTAAAATTCTTTTCTGATAATGTATGTCAATTTAAAATATATTTAAAAGCAAATTTGCATTGCTACCGCAGTAAATGTAAATGTAAATAATACCCGTTTTAACTTCTATTCTATTCTATTATGGGCTATTTATAATAATATCTGTTTTGTATGTGTTAGTATATCTTCGTTTTCATACTTTGCATCCGTTTACATGATTGCATGCGGTTAAATATATTATTTTATAGTATGTGTACTTACGTGTTTATATGTATGTATTTATATGTATTCATATGGATTACTATGTTTGTATCTGTTTATATGGTTTCATAGTCCTGCTCCTCATGTTTATAGTATGTATGAGTAGTTTGAATATATTTATAGTAGGCAAACGTATGTGTTTATCTGTGATCGTTTAAATGATTTGTATTGATTAATGTCTGTTTATATGCGAATTTATACGCCTTCGTATTCATACTTCATACTGGCTGATAGTAAATGTGGTTGTTCAGACAGTTTTGACTAATAGTATTTGATAGTTCATAACTTGTTAATAGAAGTAACTTATAAGGTATATAAACTCAGCAAACCTTTATTGTCTAGCTAAAAAGCATCATTTCTTTAACTATCTTGCATACTATAATCTTTAATATTTTTTTCGCAGGTTCCTAGGGAAACTACCCCAAATTCTTAAATTTATTGGCGCATCTTTACATCGTCTTCTCGGTAACACCTGTAGAGGGTATATAAGCTCATTGTTAATTCATCGGGGTATTTGATTGTAATCATGGGTGATGCTACCTCGTCTGTGCTTTGTACCGGTAAGTTTGATACATCATCTACGTAGTATGGTTCGTTCAGACCTAAACAAGGAATAATTATTCAGCAACATTCAAAAGGTTTTATTCTTTTAAAACTCCCTTTTTCAATCTAACGCTTTCAACTATTGTCATTCGGTGTTATTAATGATTCAAATCTCGTAACAAAACCAGCAGAAGGTCGCAGCAGCTGATGAACAATAATTATAAGCCTTCAATTTTAAAATATATTCTTTCAGTTAATCTAATAACTTTTAAATCTAAAAAGAGAAAAATAGCGGTTAAACGCAAGCCTCGTTATTCGTGTTCAATTTAGAGTGTTTTCAGGGATTTATTTGATTATTTAATCTATAAATTGCATATGTGATATGTTAATTATATGATATAAATCTGTATATGTATAATTATCCAAATCTAAAATTGCATATGCTATGTATTGTGAAAATAGTTGAATAAACCATATTGAATTGCAATATACTATGTTGTATCATTTAAGAAGGATAAATGTTATGACTAATAGATTTATATTTTAGGAATGTCTGTAGTTGAAATGTTATATGCAGATGAGATATAGTAAATGAAATGCTCGATATGAACAGGCACGGTAAAACACGTCTTTGCTAATGATTTTGTTGAGATAATGGATATCATATCTATTAATTTATATGAAAAATGAGATTGGTAAGGTAAAAACATGACGTCTTGATTGTGATGTCAGCTGTCTGTTGTTTTTATTATCACATATTGAAAAGATTAACGTATTTTAAAGTGTGTGAATTTTAAACGTTTATAGTTTTAAATATTAAAAGATTACATCTTCAGACTGTAAACATTGAATTTCATTACGTAATTCAAACATTAATAATAATACTGGGGGTTGAAGTAATCTAATGAGATAAGGATGTAATCGGCCTTCATTCCGAAGAAATATGTAATACTAAACAAGTGACTATATTGAAAGTAATTATATTTGCATTGTTTTGAACTTAATGGTGTTATGATAAGAAATAGTTGACGGCCTTCGGATGAGACAATACATTTTACTCGAGGTTTCTTGTTGGCGTAGAGATAATCCTCATAGATCCAAGTTCTGATAACATAATGTTAATTATGTTACACATTTTAAATGATATGACTAATAGATTTATATTTTAGGAATGTCTGTAGTTCAAAAGTTATATGCATATGAGATATAGAAAATGACATGCTCGATGTGAACAGTCATCCTGATTGAGAATAATATTCTTTACTATAAGATATTGCAAAAGTTAGAGTGTCGACATGTAGTTAAACCTAAAACGGGGAAAAATAGCGGTTAAATGCGGGCCTTGTTAGTCGTATTCTATTTAGAGTGTTTCAGGAACTTATTCGAATTCATTATCAATATATGTTAATTAATTATTATTATAAAAATATTTATTTTTATTAGTGAAAGTTGTTTATGACGTTAGGATTTAAACAGGTCAAAATGCCATAGAGATAATCCGACAGTTGATTGACAGTAAGCGTTTAGAGGCAGCTTGTATATTTGATTGTATAATGACAACATAAGATTTATTTTGAAATAAATTTATGAGAGAGAGAGAGATGAGATGTCTTTATTATAAAATCGTTATGATCCCTCCCGGACGATTGTATCAATCATAATGTAATATGTAGATTTGATCCGTATACGAGGTAATATTGCACGCTGGACCGTGTATAGGGGGACCTTTTTAATTTCGACCTTTGATAATAACGTTAAGCGTTTTTATTAGAACAAATAAATTTAATTAGGGTAATTAGATTCATGTAATTAATATAAAATGTTTTCAATTTTGTTTAGAGTATACTTATTTAAACATTCTTATGTAAATTGAATGCGTTTATTTAAAAAATTTTCTAGGTTGAGATCTTGGTTGCAATGAAAATGTTATTAAAATAAATATTAGCTCTTAAGTAAAGAAAATACTAAACTAGTCTGCCGAAAACCAAACACTGCATTGTTTTCAATCATTTAATTCGCGCATGTTAATTAGATTAATTCACGCCTGATTTGAATATTAATTAGATCACGCGTCGTTTGCATAAAAAGGAATGAAAATGATTCATAAACGTAGAAGCAGGGTGAGTATTAAGAAATATTTACCCCTGACCTGATTTATAGCATTTAATTCAAGCCCCCTTTCATATTTTTCTCTTGTACGCTCCTGTATGAGAACGATAACCGTATATTAGCCCGTATGCTCGCGTGTATGCATGGTTGCCTGCCTAAAATTCTTTGATTATATTATTTTTAATTTCAATCTTTGATAATAACGTTAAGCGTTTTTAATTGGAACAAATAAATTTAATTAGGGTAATTATATTTATGTAATTAATATATAATATTATGCATTATATCGTAAATAATTGCATCCCCTCTATGAGAGTAACTATACATTATCCCATATGCTCGCGTGTATGCATGGTTGCCTGCTAGAGGTGTGGAGATGTGGCGCCAGAACCCGCCATCTCCCACTACTCAAAGCGTTCGATCATTACGCTGTCTGACGACTGTTTTCCAGTTTTTTATTACATAATCTGCTTACTGATCAATTTTCAGCTTTTAGAAAACACTTAGATGACACTACTTCTTGTTACAACTTTCAAACTGCGCTGACGCCGAGTGTCCTCATATCCGAGTTTATTTTGTGTAGGATAATAATAATAATAATAATGTTTATTCAGGAATGCAATTACATAATTTTTTTTTGTGTTACATAGAATTATAAATAGATCTATACACAAATAGCAAACAAAAATAAATTTTTTTAAGAAAGAAAAAAAACATAGAACGGATATACAATTAAACAGCCAATTTACAAAATAAACTGAATAAACTGAAAAATGAAAACCCGTTGAGGACCGGTTAGGTTGCGCACGGGCCAGTTTCCAATAGTATAGCCAGTAGAAAATAACCAATTTAGTATTCGTTAAAGTGTATAGTGTAAATAAGATTTGCTGTACGTATCAGACAGTTTTGACGGTGTTATATTTTGTTTTCGATTAAATCGTGAATAAATTGTCTGCTTGATATAAACAAATAATTTTTAAAAAGTTTTTTAAAAATTATTTATAAAAGGATATTTATTTACACCCTAAATATAAGCTAATATTAAAATATTATTTATTGTTTCCAGCCTTACTTTGTGGAACTCCATAGTCATGAAATAACTAAAGATTAGTAAAAAGTTTTACAGGATTTATTAAAATATAACCTGACAATATTGTTTCGACAGCTAAGCTGTCATTATCAAAGCTACTATAAATATAAACAAACACGTCGCTAAGGTAGATACAAAAATAGGTAACTAGATAAAAAGATAAAAATAATAATAATCAGAAGTAAATATCTAACACTTCCAGTAACGGAGAATTACTGAGCTCAAGTTGTTCATTCATTAAAGGTACCCTGAGTTTGTGTTTGTATATCTCAAAGGCTTCTAAAATGTCTAATTTGCGTTTGTTATTACAATATTAAATTAATATTAAATTCCTACATTTTTGTATTAACTTATTAAAAAAAACTGTGAAACTTTTTATTAATCTTTATTTATTTCATTAAAATATTAGCCTTTACAAAACTCTTACACTTTTTGGTGGCCAGCTCTTAGGCTAATACGGAAATACCGAGTGCTACGGGTTTTCGTTGGAAAGACGTCATAAAAACAGGTAAAAATTATAAAATCTTTTTGTCATATGACACAAACACCAATTTTAAGCCATTTTCACGTAAATACAGTCTACTTTTTTACTAACTGTAACCTAACATTATAACATTCTAACCTCAAAATAGCGATTTCAACATTGTTTTTCTTATTAATTACCGGCGACCGGCGCGATTTTTTTTCGGATTATTGTTCTCTGAGTAATCCTCTACAACTGAGTATCATTGGTTTACCTGATTTCAGAAGGGTCCGTATATAGAATAATTAATAAAGAAAGATTTAGGGTCTATGAAAAATACCCGAGCATCAAAAATAAAAGCCCAATTAAGAGGACGGAATTATTCTGTTGCTGTGGCAATGAACACAAATTCCCTGTATGTGTTTCAAATTCAAGACATGCTCTACAATGCAGTACACTTTTCTGAATTTCTCACAACGTTAATTAACCATTTACATCAGGACGGTGTTGAAGGAGCGCATATTGTTATGGACAATGTTAGATTCCATAGGAATGAAGAAGTATAAGCTCTCGTTAGAGTCCATGGTCATTTTCCAGTGTTTGTACCGTTTTATAGTCCTTTTCTAAATCCCATAGAAGAATTATTCTGTCAGTGGAAACAGATAATAAAAAGAGTTCAGCCGACGAATGAAAACGAATTATATGAGGTAGTTCATAATGCCAGAAAATTGTTTTTGAATTATGTTCTACATATGGAACCATATTTACACGACTATTTACAAAGAAATGAAATTTTGAATTAGGTTAGATATAAAGAGTGAACATTGAAATTCCAGATTAGAGTAGGTGTATGTAAACAATCATTTGGTATTTTCTGATTAATAAAATACATGAAATAAATAAAGATTATTAAAAGTTTCACAGTTTTATTAAAATACAACCTGACAATATTGTTTCGACAGCTATGCTGTCATTATCAAAGGTAATATAATTATAAACAAACACGTCGCTAAGGTAGATACAAAAATAGGTAACTAGATAAAATAATAATAATAATCAGAATTAAATATCTAATACTTCCAGTAACGGAGAATTACTGAGCTCAAGTTGTTCATTCATTAAAGGTACCCTGAGTTTGTGTTTGTATATCTCAAAGGCTTCTAAAATGTCTAATTTGCGTTTGTTATTACAAAAATGTAGAAATTTAATATTATTTTGAGGTGTCATTGTGTGATTTTGTTCTAAAAGGTGTTTGGCGTAATTCGATTTTTCAGGATGTTTATTTTTGTAATGAAGTACGTGTTCTTTAGATCTTATGTCAAAATTTCGAAGTGTTTGCCCAATATATACCGAACTACAAAAAGAACAATTTACACGGTAAATGCCCGATTTCATGATATCATGTGTTCTGTCTTTAGCATTAAATAAAAATGAAAAAGTGTTAGTGTTGGTTTTAAATGTTATTTTATAATTGTTGGTTTTTCTTAGTATATGTGCAATCTTTTCTGATATTTTGCCAAAATATGGTATAGATATGTAATTTGTGTCTTCTGTTTGATTGTCAATGGGATATATTCTTTTGATAGCTAACCTATAATCTTTTTGTTTAATTAAAGTGTCAATCATGTTCGGATTATAATGATTTGCATGTGCTAGTTGTTTAATGGTTGCTATCTCTTTGCTAAAATCTGATTTTGTTAGTGGAATAGTTAAAGCTCTGTGTACTAATGATCTGTAGGCTGCTATTTTATGTGTATTATGGTGACAAGATTCATTTGGTATTGTTATGTCTGTTTGTGTTGGTTTTCTGTATATGGAAAATTCAAATAGATTGTCTGCGTTAATCTTGATATTTAAGTCTAGAAAGTTTATAGCCCTGTTTTGTTCTGTTTCTAGTGTAAATTTTATATTAGGGTGGATACTGTTTATAAGAATTAAAAATTCATTGATAACCTCAAAAGAACTGTCAAAACAAGCTAAAATGTCATCAACATAACGAAACCAGAAGATAATGTGTTTAGAGAGGTTTAATTCAAATATTCGATCTTCAAACTTGTCCATAAATATGTTAGCTAATAGAGGACTTAGAGAATTATCCATAGGTAAACCATCCTTTTGTAAATAAATTATGTTATTAAAAGTGAAATAATTTTGACTTATACAAAGGTCAAATAATTGAATTAACTCTAACCTTTTAACTAATTCTATATTACTATTGATCAAGAAACTATCTAATAAAGGAATACATTCTTGTGGGGGTATTCTGGAGAACATGTTGCAAATATCAAAACTAACAAGTTTTGAATGTGGTGGAAGATGTATGTTTTGCAGCTTATCTACTAATCTACTAATTCTAATGAATTTCTAACAGAGTATTTCGATTTGTAACCTATCGAGTTAATAATCTGGTTCAGTTTTTTGGATAAAATGTGATTAGGTGCATTGATATATGTATTACTTCGTATTGATTTATTCGTGTATGATGTATGTATTGATGTATTACTTCGAAATTTTGACATAAGATATAAAGAACACGTACGTCATTACAAAAATAAACATCCTGAAAAATCGAATTACGCCAAACACCTTTTAGAACAAAATCACACAATGACTCCTCAAAATAATATTAAATTCCTACATTTTTGTAATAACAAACGCAAATTAGACATTTTAGAAGCCTTTGAGATATACAAACACAAACTCAGGGTACCTTTAATGAATGAACAACTTGAGCTCAGTAATTCTCCGTTACTGGAAGTATTAGATATTTAATTCTGATTATTATTATTATTTTATCTAGTTACCTATTTTTGTATCTACCTTAGCGACGTGTTTGTTTATAATTATATTACCTTTGATAATGACAGCATAGCTGTCGAAACAATATTGTCAGGTTGTATTTTAATAAAACTGTGAAACTTTTAATAATCTTTATTTATTTCATGATTATGGAGTTCCACAAAATAAGGCTGGAAACAATAAACAATAAAATACATGACTAAAATTTCCATGGTTTGCTAGATCTGAAATTTAAATGATCACCCGATATATGTATGTATGCGATAGGTGTTATGATGTGTTTTTCAGACTAAAAACAAAATAAATCTGTTTAAATAAATATCTTTTCTGTTTATGTAGAACATATTTCAATTTTGAAATGTACAAGGTAGATATGTAATTTAAAAAGTGGAAAAAGCATTATCTAAAAACGGAAAGAGATTTGACAAATAGGGAATGTCATTTGCAACATAGCTTTGACATTTCATAATTTGGAAAATCATTTGCTAAACAGGGAAACGCAATTGACAAAAGAGGAAAAGCAATAGAAAAAGACTGTATTTTAGGATTTTCTTAATGGTCATTTTTCTTTATGGTGTTCTTCCTGATGGTGATGGTTATCCCCTTTTATGATCGTTTCTTTGGGGCTTTGTTTCTTCGGGACTTAAGTGTTAATTTAGTAGAGCTTGTAACGTTCTTCGCGATTATTCGCTAGAAAAACGAAAACGTGAAGTTACGTTTATTATGCTGTTGGTGTGTTCCCCGATGGTACAGGTAAGATTCAACCAAATAACATCTGATACCAATAAAAAAACAAGTAACTCGAATTAAATAATAGATAACTCGTAATAGACGCGTAGGTTTTGTTGTTGTATATTGGCATAATTAAATGCTATAAGTTAATTTTTATTTACAGTGAAAACCCATATTAATTACCGTTAACTGCCTGCCTAACAACTTACATAACCACTTTATAACCGTTTGTGTTATATTTATACTATTGAAATATATAATTATATACTTGTAATTAATTATTTGTATATATGTCATTATATTATAAATTCTTAGTTATTTTCTAACTAAACGCTAAAATTAAGGATTATTTGAAATCATCTTAAATTATGTATCGTTTGGGATTAGATTTATCAAAATAGTAAAGACATGCGTTTTAACATGCATAACCGCTCAGGACTGAAAGTTTTCATGGACGCTCGTTATATCGTAATGTGCCCCAAAAGATTTCATTACTTGTATCTCTCAAATCAGACACTTATAGGCGATATAATGAGTGCTATATAAGTAATTCGATATTTACATTGATTTTCGGAAATTTTCAAATTGGAAATCTCGTAGGTATAGTATTTTCTGCAAAAAAGAAACGCATGTGTGAAAGTTTAAAAACAGTTAAAAAAAGAAACTGCCAAAAACAAATAAAACAACAAAGAACTAAACAGAAGAATATGAAAAACAATTAAATTACGTACTTAAATGCCTTTAAATTACATCTGATAGAAAGAAGTCAGTGAGAAATATATTTATTATGTCCTTTTGAACAACAGAATTTTAAGAATATCTACCGGAAAGACACCAAAGGCACATTCAAAATCAAATAGCTGTTTAAGTCTAATTGTTCATGACGGAAGTTATGCCAGACGTAAATATTAATAACATACTTTAACGATTATCGTAATGTTGTATGCATTCTGCAGACGTGTTTTATGGACATCATTATTATTGCTTGTTACGTGGTACCTATTCAAGATCGTTAAAGGTAAATGTGGCACCGGAACTGACTGAACAGAGACGCTAAATTTTAAAATTTTCAGTTCAACAAACTCAACATACATTTTCAGACATCCATATTTATACTTTTGAAAAGTTTATATAAACCGAGTTGCAGCTACTTAATATTTGTTATTTTTAAATAATCAACACATAAGTATAGAAATTGTTATTTAGGAAAAAATCGGATAATTGCAATGTAGTTTGTGTACCGCTATAAATGACAAAAAAGAGGTAGATTGAATATTTGAAAACTGTGTACAGAGATGGGCAAATGTTTCGGAACCACTCCTATTACAGACAATAGTACATCATATCGATATCGAGTGTACGAGGGCGCCGTATCTCCATTGCCTATCACACCTACGGAGTGATAGGGTTACAATTTTTTCTTGAATCCTGATAGATTTAAATTTTTGAGTATAACGGTATAAAGTTTATAGTTTTTTTTAAATAAGTTATGTATATACAAGATGAAACAGAAAATACGTACTATTTATCTTTTATATCGTTTATCAATTTTGTCATTTATTTGTAATTTTTATTAAGAAATCTTCAGCTAATTGACAATGTCCAAGCCGATTATTTAATACTTTTTTCTTTAAGTCCATTTGAATATTTTCCGTAATTTCGGTAACCAATTAAACTTGGAAAGAACCCAAGCAGCATTTTTAGTCATCGCTACGTACCAGAAACTACCGGTGGAACTATTAAGTTTTTGTCACTAGTCACAAGCACATAATTGCTACGGTTTTGTTACGTGCCTGGAACCAAAATGGGGAACAATTTTTAGGTAGCAGATACGTTGCAGTAACCTCTCTGGAACTTGTCCAGCTTAGGAGCAGGAACATGGCGGCGTAGTAATTGCTACTTTCGGGGAACTTATTTTCTCTGTGACACATCGTGTCGCGTGATTGCTTTCTCTCAGTCTTGCAACTTAGCAAATAGTCTATCATTTTCTATACTAATGCTGCGATCGTGTCACAAAATGGATTACTATTTTGTTTGTAATACGTACTTAATAATACAAAGAGCGATGAAATGTTTAATTATTTTGTCATTCTAGTATACCAAAATTATAAACCATTGCAACTTTTCTGTTAAACGTGATGATGATAGATCGAAAAATAACAACGCGCCTTCTTTAAATATATTTTTTAATAACACATGTCTTTAATAAAATATGACAAAAATATTTATAAGTTGATACAATGATATAAACCATTTTTATTATCCCTAAGGCACAATTTAGCACCAATTTGTTATTTTTATTGAAGGTTATCTAGTAAAACATTTATTAACAATCATAACAAATTGCAAATTGATTAATGGCCTCCTACATTTTACAAGTAAATATGGAGATGGGGTAGTTTGCGAAAAATCAAACTAAACTGATTCTCCTTTTTACTTTTAAGTTTTACTTTCAATACTGCTGTAAGGTTCCGTGACTAAGGGCTAAGCAGTAGTTGCAGACTGGTGGCAGGAACTTTCAGTGCGACTTTAAAGTAATTATACTAACAATGGAAGCTTACAATTGACGTGTCGCTCATTTCAAAATTTGTTTTAGATAAAAGTAAATCATAAGTAAATCAAGTTAATCAAAAGTAAAAAAATAAGGAAATATGTATTTTTGCATTTATTCTCATACGGCTTATTTAAAAAAATAACAAATTAACACAAACAAGCTGCAACGTATTTACTTGGAATAAAAACGTTACTCGTAACAGACAAAGTGCCCGCGTGGTTAACTTACTACCCTTATACACAGTCGGCCTAGTGTTCGAATCCCACTAAGCTCCGTTACTTTTTTCTAATTAGTTTTTTAGTAAAAATGCATCCCTGTTTACAGTTGGGCTTTTCTTAGAGTTAATTATTAATTTAAATAATTCAATAAAAATTATTACAATTATAAGTCGTGTATTGCCTAAATCGTAATTGTAACTCTCTCTAATTATTATGCAGAAAATTGGAACAAGAACCTACGAATAATATACAGTTAAGAGTTACCATAAATTTAATAAAATGATTTATTTATTTATTTATATTCGAATAATTGACATAACGTTTGCTTTTAATTATTTAAATTATTCATAAAAAATTAATCAAAAACTATAAAACCGCGAATTTCCATTTTGAAATCGGCGACACATCAATCGTAAGGTCCCCTTGTAAGTGGCAATACCGTCCCACATACTTTAAAGGTTACTCAGAAGTAATGGAACTACATAGTTCCAATAAATAGTAGAAACAACTACGTACATAATAACTAAAATAATCCTAACTAAAGTAACTAAACCTATATAAAGTCATAAATTTAGTTGTAATTACGTAACAACTAGGTACTCAATCAAAGTTCCGATCTCAGTTAGTGCTATTAAGATGCTGCTTGGGAATGGTCCTATGACGTGTGTTAAAGTTTTCTATGTAGTGTGGATTTTGATCGCAATTGGAGGAATTGCAGGCATAATTATATCATAACTGCTCAAAGATCTGAAGATAGAGATTTTTAAGGGTTTTTAAGCACGATTAGACTTATGTTTGACATTATATTTCTGTTCCTACAGTTTTTAAAAATCGTGACGTTAATTTTGTGTTAGAAATAACAGTAGAAATAATAATTAAGTAGTATTGATCTATTCGAACCTTTCATACATTATTTATAGTGCAAAATGATTCAATCGAATGAACAAGACCGCATCACTTTTCATTTGTTTTAGTGATACGAAGACAGACGTTGATCATTCCATGATACATGCGATATGCTCGATACTTTTCGGAAGCGGATGTCTATTGGCAAATCAACGGTTCATAGAGTTTTCCACAACTTTAAACTCGTGTGAAACTTACCTAAAGCTGGACGTCCAAAATCGGTTAGCAATGATGATAGGCCACTAGGTATTATACGAGGGGTGGCTACTAAATAACCGAACTGTGTCTTTTAATCCCTTTAGTTTCAGAGGACATTGGCAAGTACTTGACATTGAACTTAGGTCGTTTAGTGCGCCTCTAGTCCCTGTTTAAGTCGTTTAAGATCGTGTACCAGTGTGTTGCCGAATTTTTATTCGATTGAAAAATAAAGCTGTGCAAAGTGTGTAGTTTAAATGGAGGATCTGGTCAAAAATAAAAAGTGTGTCTTTTTGTATGGAATCTGTGCAATTTCTCACATTAATTGGTAGATTACACTTAGATGTTGTATCATTTATACAGTAAGATTTTTGTTCAGTAAATATTCTTGCAAAATTAGATAAAGAAATTAAAATCAAACCAATTGGTAACAAAAAAAGCTCGATGTAATAAATTAACAACTTGATGTTAAAGCATACACAAAACTAAAATTTAATTTAGATCCAGTTGTACAATTACTAGTTCTTCTGCGAGTGCTGTGCTCTGCGCAAAGCGTTAGCATTTCCCTCCTACACTTGTGTTGTGCGTGTCCAAGTGATCACAAGTATCGGAGAGAGTTTAAGGTAGGCCCTGAACCACCCTAAGTACGTACATAGTACTTGGATTTTTTATTAATTTTAGGAAGACTTCCTAGGCAAACTATACCTCCGTACTCTACCATTGCCTTCCGAGGAAGAAGTAATTGATTCTCCAAAAAATTGTTGATTTTGAGCAATTATTGATCTTCAAAAATCTTTTCCAGAAGTATTATCAACCGACTTCAGAGGTAAAAAACCTATTACAAAATTAACCAGTGATTTTGGTATCAAAAAACTTTTGTTTAAGAATTTTGCACCTTGAACTGCTGTCGAATCCCTATTTACATAACTTTTATTCAGACTTTCAAAGCAATTTTCGACGCCAAAAGAATCCAGAATGTAGGTGATAGTATTTGATACTCCGTCGAAGTGCTCGCTGACGACGTTGCTAAAGTTGACGAGTCATTTTTATATTTGAGAATTTGTGTGGAACATTTTAAATGTGGATATCTTAATTCAAAATAAAAAAAACTAAAGTAAAATTCAAAGCAATTTTTTGCGAAAAACAATTCATTCGCATTTCCGAACTTCAATATATACCATCCCAGTAAGTAGACTGACGTCATTTTAACGTCGATTATTGGTCATTACGTCATTTTCACCTTTGAAGTGACATTATAATGATGTTAATAACACGGGTAAACGTCACAGCTCAAAGACGTCATTTTATGACCTAAAAAGACGTTGTTTTATGACGTAAATAAAACGTCATATAATGATTTAAATGACGTTTTATTGATGTCTTAAGAACCTATTTATTTCTACTTCTGCAAATAAAACGCCTTAATTTGAAAAAATATTTATTATTTAAAATTCTGAAACATAAATATAATCACTATTATTATATTATTATACTTATATGGTATGGTATGGTATATATTTTATACATAAAACGCCTGTTGTTTTCGAGGCGTCAGCCAACACGTGTACACTTCCTTTTTCGGTAAATTGTATGAAATGCCATCCTAATTTGTTTTACCAACACCATAACAAAGGCTGCAAGAAATGCCCAGGAATAAAATACCACAAACATACATTTTTTAATGAAATATGTACACATCATAACTCTACATTCGTCATACTGGTATGACGTCATTATGACGATATAATTGGACATTCGTAATCAGCGACCAAACATGTCTAAAAAATCACGTAAATAAGACGCCACTCTGCTTACTGGAATATTCAATGACCTATTTCCTTAACTCAACAGTATCTTAAAAGGAGTCAGTTTTGAGTCAATAGAGAAATGTGCTCATGTGACAACATCGTGATTGTCACATTGTAGTATAATATTATAAACTTACGTAATCCATTCCTTCTTTTCTCGCTCTTCTGGGATTGCAATGGATGCCATGGAGCTATTGTAACAAATACATTACGCTCAATTACAACTTAATGAGTTCAAATACGGTTTTTCCGTTTAAAACACGTTATTGTATTATATTAAGTTATAAAAGATAGTTAACAGATATAAGTTAAAAATTTCTGCTTAACCTAAACCATTAACTTTTATATTAGACAAATGACAAAGATGATATATACTTTCAATCTTATTACAATGTGGTATGCGTAGTATGAAGCGTGTAGCTATGGGTTCGTTTTGGACGCGCTTGTTTAAAACTAAGAATGTTTGATTTAGTTTTTATACACAACAGTTAACAGTAGCGACTTGTCCTTATGGTCAGTTCGTTAGTGACCCACCAACACTGCTGATCAGAAATTGTTTTCTTTTCACCATTATGTAGATAATAATTAATTTACTAAAATGCTCCTCTACATGCAAAGATTAGAGATTTACAGTACAATATTTTTCTTGTAACATGGACCAGCAACAAAAATCCTCAAAACCACGTTTTAAAGATACAGTTAGTAAACAGGTTTATGTAGGTTATGTTACCAATGGTAACTAGGAAAATGACAAACAAATACACCAATATTCTGATCGCGATCATAAATTAGGTACTTTTGTACCGACCAACTTCCAACTTGCCCTGAAAGTTAAAGGAAGGCAGGTTAAAAGAAATTATGCGGTAGCTCTGTTGCAATATGTATAATCACCAGTACAGTAAACATATTATTGAGAGAAATCTATAAATGACAATTTCATTTTACTGACATTTCAAAAATTATAAAATCTAAGTAGTCTACTTAAAGTTAACGTAAATATAACACAAATATTAAATCTAATCTGTGAAGATTACAATCGCCATTAAAATACAACACAGTAAAAACAACCGCTAAAAACTACGTCATCAACTACGGCTTATCGAAGACATTTTGATGTTGTACAACGCCATCTATATTTATTGGCGCGTCCCAATAGATGACAATACCTACAACATCGTCGGTTAGCTACCAATCTTAATTCTTTTTAATCTTTATCTACACCATTCATAATATACGCACGCTGTTAATCCACCCCATTTTTGGTTCTAGGCTATTGGGTGGGTCAACAACTCAAGTTGACCACTGGAAGCTGTTATAGCGTACATATTAAAGTGAATACATTGGAATAGAGAAAAAGAGGAAAATCAATCTTTAAACGAATCGGAACGAGAATAACTTTCGCATATAAGCTGCAGTTTGATCAATCCCGTCAAGCCCCTCTCCTCGTACACTCTAATGACCTAAAGATAATCTTGGTTGAAGTCTTAATAATAAATTTACAATAAAATTCATAATAAAATGCATGCACATTCTGATTACTGATAAATTGTAGCTAATTGTTCTCAAAATAATTTCTTTAATGATGTTAACGTTGACATTTTAATTTATAAACTTGCTATAAAATTCTGTTTAAATGACAAGTTACATAAGTAACCTCAATTTAAATATCAACAACATACTGAAATTTGCGGGAGTTTATAACAAAATAATTTTTTTTTATTTCACGCCTACACTACGGGGGAACCAACATCTAAGGTCATCTGTCCCCCATCTAACATGCAACACGAATACACACATCCATAGTTGAGGTAGCGGAATTTTCCAATTAGAAAGATCGCCCCAAGTGGGATTCGAACCCACGACCCTTGGAATACGACTGACACCACTCGTCCACCGCCGGCCCAAAAAAATAATTATTAGATAGATTATTAAAAGACTTTCGTTAATTATATGCAAAAGCATTTTTCAAAAACCTCAAACAGATGCTGGAAATTATTTATTATTCAAAATTTTAGAATCATATTCTATTCAATAGAAAGAGAGAAAAGGAAATTAATAGTGAATTTGATGTTTTCATTAATGATTTTTAATTTTCTTTAAATTTAAGATTGTATAATAATGATTATTATAAATATATTATTATAAATAAGAGTATGGGAAAACTTTATTATTTAGAGAACAGTTTATCCAATTTTAACAACATTTAATATTAAAAAATACACCAAACTCAAAAACGATGCCGGCTTTGTTGCGGCATTCAATATTTTCTTGTATTTGATTTCAACTTTAATTTTTTAATGGAACATTCTGTATAGTACTGCACTGATGAAAAGAACATATAAAATTATTCTTCCAGAAACTTTCATACATTCTGGTCAAGAAGAATGAACGAATGATGTAACAAAAATAGATCTATCATCAACAAAATTATTGAATGTATCTTTAATATGTATGTATGTTTAACTAAGTTTAATAAACTAGTTATATACCATTTTGCCAACATGAAGAACAGGCGAATTAAGTTGAAGCACAAACGTATTTAGTGGTAAGTCCTTTTTTGTAAGTCATTCTAATAAATTGACCTCCTACTTTTGAACAGCGCGAGCCGCCATTGATACAAAATTTTATTTATCATATAATTAGAGATTTACAATATTGCGCATAAATTAACACCTTTAAAAGAAATTCATGTTTTAAAATTTTGCTACCCTGATATAACCTACTCCTGTTAATATTATTCTAGCTTCTGGGATGCAGGAAACACCATCTTACTTTAATGAATGTATGTAACAAACAGTAGCGTGCGGTCCATGGAAGCAATGGAAGCAACGCTTCCCTTGAGAATTTATTAAAAATAAAAACCAATGCTAACAAAAATAGTTTTATAAAATTATGGTTATCGTTTATTTCAATTAGTAATATTTAATATCAATTCCGTACAGCAAAAAGTATAATAATTTAGAGTACTATTTTAAATTAGGCATGAGCCTAATTTAAAATAGTACTTGCACGGAAAGTAATACCGATTCAAATGTGTTACATACACTGCATATAAGCCCTGCTTACAACTGCTCTTCTCTTAGCCTTGGAGTGATTCAGCAGGTGTGGTCATATAGTAGACGATGCTCTTAGCATTGTTTGGCCGTTATTGTTAGTGTGCTTCATGCCCAAATGTTTATTTATTATAACTTGGTTCTTTGTTCGATTTAGTGTTTGTTAAATTTATTGTTACTTAAGTAATGTAAATCTGCGAATGAGACTGTATATTGTCGCATTTTATTATTTCAATTTATATAACATGGATTTTTTTAAAGACGGATAATTCTATTTAGTTTGCCTGTATGCAAATTTAAAATTGCATTATCGTCACTACTGCAAATTCAGCTGCTTCGGTGAAAGGTTCGAGTACCTTCGATACATCTGAATCGGGTCGATTTTTTTGTTCAGTTTGTAAATTATTAATAAAGAATTTTCCGCATACAGTTTTAAGGAGAAATTACAAATTATTAAGAAAGGCAGATCAAAACCAGAACTTTCAAATTTAACAACAAAGATTAAAACCTGCACTGGCATTTTGCTAAGAAAGACCGGAAAATCGAGTTGCAGTATAAATACATAGTAGTAGTTTTTTTTAAATAAAGAATAATAGTCAACAAATTCCATAAGTATAAAGTGTAAAAGTTCTTCTTTGAAACACTTTTAAGCTTAATAATTGTAACACTGTTTTTTTATTGTACCTAGCAGGGGAGGATCCAGAGAAGTATTTTGAGGGAAAAATTTTTGGAAAAATAATTGTTTTAATAAATAATAATTAAACAAACATTATTTGTTTCTATTCTATGTGTACTTATGTTTAAATTGGGGAGGGGGGAATTATTCCCTTTCCGTTAATCCGCGCCTGTACCTAGGTGTATTATAATTAAAATCGAGGTTGCTTCCCTAGCCTAAATTCTCACTGCACGCCACTGGTAACAAAGGAAAACGGCAATTACACCAATACGCTTTTTTCAATACCAACTCAAATAATAAGGAATTCATATATTTCATTCCGAAAGCCAAAAATTCGTCAAGCTTTTTCACATAAAGTGGAAAAGAACTTTCTCTAAAAGGTAAAACGTGCTTCTGATTACGCTTCAATACTTCAAAGACGTGTAGTGCAGATGAGTGCATCTTGCCTCAAACCTAAACCGCCATGAAATTCAATTATTGTCGTTGCACGTCTTTCTAACGTAAACGTTATTTTATTCTGTCTAGGTTTTTGCGTAAAATCATTTTCTACACTTTTCTACATGCATCTTTATTTTTCTATTCCTATTAAAAAGTGTAATTTCTTAATAGAAAACAGGGCTCTGTTTCTATTATTGATTAATCTACAAAATAAGGTATAATAATATATCTACGTTAAATAATGAAATAAATAAAGATTAATAAAAAGTTTCACAATAATTGTTAAATTATAACCTGACACGCTAAGCTGGCATTATCAAAGGTAATACGTATAAATATAAACAAACATGTCGCTAAGTCAAATACAAAAAATAGATAATAAGAAATAAATATACACTTACAGTAACAGAGAATTACTAAGCTCAATCGGTTCATATATTAAAGGTGCCCTGAGTTTGTGTTTGTATATCTCGAAAGCTGCTAAATTGTCTAATTTACGTTTGTTATTACAAAAATGTAGAATTTGATATTGTAACGTTCTTTTTAAAATAATAATCAAAATGCTGTTTAAATCGTCTATTAATAAAGGAAAGATTATTTACAATGCACTTAATTAAAAACACTATAACTATAAGCTATTTAACAAACTAAAGCATTTAAATAAATGCTAGGTATTTACAAATTTATATGAGGACTATTTATATAAAACTATTTATGTATTGCAATAATTATTAACTAATTATTCAGAGTACATTTCAACACGACGCCGGTTAAACATTAACTCACTACCTTCTACTCGCGATCTCAATTTATATCTTTCATACGATGACTCATACATCTAGAATGTTCGATGACGTGTTGATGAGTCATGCATGCAGCTGTTGATAAATGACGTCGATGAGGCCTGTTGATGAGTCATACACGCAGGTGTTATTGATGAGTCATACAGTTGATGACTCATACATCTAGAATGTTTGATTACGTCATATGTGGGTTTACTATTCGTTACAATATTATTTTGGGGAGTCATTGTGTGGTTCGATTCTAAAAGGTGTTTGGCGTAATTAGATTTTTCGGAATGTTTATTTCTGTAAGAACGCATGTGCTCTTTATGTCTTATGTCAAACTTTCGAAGTATTTGCCCAATATATACCGGAACTACATGCCCGATTTCATGATATCGTGTGTTCTGTCTTTAGCATTAAATAAGAACGAAAAAGTATTCATGTTGGTTTTAATTCATGTTGATATAATTATGTGCAACTTTTTCTGGTATTTTGCCAAAATATGGTATAGATATTGCTATGACTAAATATGAAGCTGTATATAATTAGAGAAACCTCACGTTCGAGCAACAATCTTACTACATCATTATATAAAATTATATAACAGTACAAGCAAACTAAATAGCAACAGATTTCGGTGGTAACACAGTGATGATGCAATACAAAATACAAACCACCTACCATTACTTTTAAAATAAATTCTCCGACTAATTACAATGTGGTGAAGCTTCAAAGTCTCCACCACGTTACAATCGTGGAAAAGTTTCAAAGTCTCCTCCATACTGAGACTTTCAGGTGGGTAGCTTAAATAGGGCACTAAAGATATATAGATCTAGGAACACAAGTAATGTACACAAAAGAAATATAAACCAATTTTTCTTTAAATTTGAAATGACTGAAATTTATTGAAACATGAACACAAACAAAAATTAAAATATAAAATAAATTTTGGATATCATGAACGATTAAAAATCAATCCCAAGATAGTATATTGCCTTTTATCCGAGGAGCATCATCAGAATCCTAACTGACTAAAATTTATTTAAAATTATTTAAATACCTTAACTTTTTAAATTAACCCAGTATTTAGCGCCAACAGTTTGCCAACTGTTTTGTTCTAAATCTGCAATCCTTTTGCCTCATTCAGGTCTATTCTATAAGCAATCATATCAATTGTTACACTCCAATTGATTGTTATGGGACAACCATAACAAGCGATTTTGCAAAAGTGGTATTCTCTAAGAACTTTCTGTATCAATCGATTGTTATGTCATAACAATAAATGGCAGACCCATATCAATTGTTATCCGGCCGTTGTTATGTACTCACCTCAAAACTTTATTGTGTTTTATTATTACAAAAACGTTACTATTTGTATAAAAATTCTTTTATGTCAGTAGAAAACCAATGCAGTTGTAAAATAAACCTCAAGAAAAGTAATTTCGCAAACGTTTATGTTAAAAACCGGTTCCTCTAACCTCACTTTTTGGTAGTCGTGTTTTGTTAACAAGCAGGTAAATCTTAACACTACGAATGCCCAAGCGCCCGGCGACCCCGGCGGGTGCCGGGCCCGGCATGGATGCATGTCGTTACAAAATGTTTGTTTTGTTTAACCTCAACTGATATATATGTATGTTATATATTTATAAGAATTAATACATCATGCATGCATGATGATAAATAAATAAGTGTTTTTACTATCTTTCCAACTGTCAACATCGTTCTTTTAGGCCGTAACTTGTTATTAAGATTAAAATAAATGACTATTAAGAAATACTTAGGAATATTTAACATATTCCTATCACATGTTGGTCGCAGTTTTCCCGTAATTAACAATTTACTTGTTGCTCATAAAATCTAATAACAAATTAAACTGTTTTTCACTAGTTTTCAGCAGCTTTTATATCTTTACTACTCATTTTTAAAAAGTAGGGAATTCCCGCGGGTGTCAAACATATCAAAATGTCGAGATTCGCGAGACCGATGGTAGATGGCGACAGTGCGCAGTTATCTCCGAAGTTCTCAACAAGTGGCATTTTAATTGCTACGTTTTCTCTTCAATCGGCGCGTAACAATTGACGTTACAGAATACCAAAACCAGCTTGAATTGTTATGAGTTCACATCAATTCGTTGCCCTTCAATAATTGCTATGCGTAACAATTGATATGAAATGGTTTTTACAGAATACATGTCATTATGGTTATAAAATAAAATTGATGGAAGAAGGTAAAACTAATTATCCAACTAAATTACTTTAATAAATCAAACTTAAAATCCATCTGCATGTTCAAATTGTGTCCAAAAAATGTCCATATAATAATTATATTTTAAAATTCTCATCCAATATCCAAATTGTAATGAAGTTTGATAATAGTATATTAAAGAACGAGTTTCATAAGGCAAGATTTATTGCACGAGTCCAAATTTAGAAAACGAGCCGCTTGCGGCGAGTTTTCTAAAGGACGAGTGCAATAATGACATAAACAAGATTTAGCTGAAAAATGTTGTAATCGAAAGAAAACAAATATAATCTTTGTAATGAAAATATTATAAAGTCTAAAATATCTTTATATCAATTTAAAATACTGTAAATTTAAAGAAAGTTTATTGGAGAGAAGTATTTACCATAAAAGGAGTTTAAGATGAGAGATTGAACTGCTAATAAAAAAAGCAAAATTTACATCTCACATTTCTTATATAGGGTTTGCAGATATCATTTAAGTATCTGACTTTCTTAATGATTGATCTAATCTCAACAAGAAGGGTGTCATCCGCTGGTTTCAAAGTGAGGGAAGAAGTAGAAATGTTTTCCATTCATTATCCTATTGGAAAGTTGGAGTTGTATTTAGTGCTAAAATAAAGTGATAAAGTATAATATTGAGAATTGAAAGTTAATATTACTTCCCTGCATATTATTGGAAGTTATTTTTATAGTTAATTAATATCAGGTCACTGTAAAGTAGGTTGCAAACTTGACGACTAATGATTCAAGTTATTACCTTAAATTAAAATTAAAACTCATTTAATCAATAATAAAATTATAAATTATAAAAACTTAATATTTACCTGATAAATTCTTTCTTTAGCTTGAAAATTCTTTTATGATTAACTCAATAACGGGCGCTCTGTTTGGTGAGAAAAATCATTTAAAATATTATTTATAGTTGATTGGTAGAACTACATTTTTAAAAAGGACACAGAACCGCATCCTTTTTAAAAATTATAACTATATTCTTAATATTTCACTTAAGTTAATTAACAACAAACAAGGATTTTATTTAAATATTAAATTTATTTTATTTAAAATCATACAAGGTACTTTATAGAAAAATAAGTTGGAGTCTCTATAGGTATAAGGATAGGGAATAAATATTATTATTATTGTTGCAGTGATAAAGATATTTAATTGGAAATTTTATTCTTTTATTTCAGACAAGGAGTATGATAGTTTTAATTACAAAGTTGGATGTAGCACTATACACATAAAAAATTGAAACGTGTAGTTGTTTAATCTCTCTCATTCACAACAAAGATTATTTAGCTGACCCCAATGTAGAGACATTCATCACAGTATACATGTCGAGAGTTTCTTGTTTTTTTGAACAGAGTGGTCTAAGAAGATACTGTTCCTATATTTCACTAGAAGAGTTTAAAGACATAAATGAAGTAAGTATACAGCATGAAGGAGCATTACAAATTGCACTAAATTTTATTATGCCGCTTTGCTACCTGCTCATTAAGTTTGTAAAATAACAACCGGTGAAGTAGACAATCTTGATCGATATTTAATTAAACAATAATCTGTTTCTGTAGCAAACAGTTTTAAGGCTAGCGTCTTACCGAAAAATATACCGGATACCAATGCGACTAGGGTCAAGTTTGTATCCCCTTTAGCTATGAACCAATTTATGTAACGTTTGGTACAAGGATATTAGATTTTTCTAAATGTAACACGCTGTATATTTTATATCTTATAGAATCTACAAATCAAATACATCTCCCCAGGTTGCCAGATTTTCATTTGTTTCACAAAAACGTTTTATGTATTTTATAACCTTACATAAATACTCGCATTTTAATCCAAGTTGGTAATTCTTCAGGGCGGAAAAAAATTAAAAACATACCTTCTTCTCGGTTAGGAAGTAAAACTGTAGGTCCTGCGTCAATGTATGTTTGGCACGATAAAGATTCCTACTGGGGGTGAAATTCCCCCAGATCTCGGTTAAATTCTAGTAGGGTCGGCCAAATGACCATAGTAATCAGTGCCATGCGATTCCTCGCCCAAAAATAAATAAATATTTTTGTCTTTAGGTTTAGATGAAGATGAAGTTGTACCTGATGCATATCATTCAATTTGTAATTAAATTTCTTAAATTGGTAATAGAAATAAAATAATTATAAGTTTGGGCCTAGTTCCGTGGTCATCCGGTATATTAATTGATTAATTGTGTACCTGATGGCCTGATGACTTTGAATAAAGATTATTATTTTCTTCTTTATGTTTTTTATGGTTCTTCCTTTTCTATAAGGTGTAAGTTTTAAGGAAAGATTTGATGGCTTGACAATGCTAATCAGTAATTCTGTTCAGCTTTTGTTTTTAGTGAATATTAAATTATAACAGAATAAGTAACCAACAAACATTTAATTGAATATAAATCATTATAATTTACAACCAACATAATTCTTCATATGACCATATTTCCATGTTAAGCACGAATTTAAAAAATACTATACAGTTTTATGAACTTTGTAATCACATAAAACAAGTGTTTACTCTCAACAAGTAATGTAGGTAAATATTAATGTTTATTTTATTCCAAAACGTACACAATCTCGTGAGTTTTGCATAATATTCTTCCTTCGTTACACTGCTTTATATGTATGTAACATGCATTTAAGATACTATTAACACAGATAATTTCTTCGAACCCCAAAAATTTTCTTCTACAAAGTTTATCCTAAAAGAAGTATTCCTATAGGAACTTTTAGAGTTCTAAGAATTGTATAGAATTTATAGTTGATATTTTAACTGGTCAGTACGCGATTTGTATGCAAAGAATCGGCAGTTGAAAGAATAAAATACCTGACCATAAAAGAGAATGGGCATGGGTATCACGTATCTCCCGACTTCCGTTCACCGAATGAAGATGTGCGAAGCATTGATTGCCGGTAAAACAATGTCCAGATATGCCTGGATGGAAGGTATCTCGAACGAACTTTGACTACTAATTAGCAAGTGTTAACCACGAAGGACCGCCCAAGTATCACACTTTTAAAAGCAAAAACGAGGCCCGTATTTGCTTTTTTGTGCAGTTATAAAATGTACTTTTAAATGTAAATCTAACAGGAGATTCCAAGTTTATGCAATTTGGGAATGTAGGTAACCACTAAAGAAAATTTTGTTAGTCATATTGGCAAAAGAGTTTTGTTAATTAAAAAAAGCTTCATTTCTATTGCACTCATTTTAATAAGTCAAGGCTCAATGATAAAATGATATTTCCTCTTACTTTTAATAAAACCTTTACTTTTAATCCTTTTGCAAAATAGTGAGGAAAGTTCGTTTTCTCTAGAGAGAAGAAAATTGCGGTGTTAGACAATTTATTAAGTTAATTTATCCCAAGGCTGCGTATTGGAACAGGGCGTTTCAGTTCAATGCAGATACGAGATCGTACACATAAATGAAAATGTGTCTGTAAAAATTGGGGCTATTTGAATGAAGGTGAATTTTTGGCAACCGCATGACTGATTACGAATGACCCTCAGTTATCTCAAGTTTCATTGCAGGGAGGGTTTAGTTTATCTAAGATTCTAAGGCAGTCTTGTGCAATGGTTATCGTTTTATAGATATATTTAAAAGTACCAGGAAGTTTCATTACTGAAATTCATGCTTTTCTGGTAAACCTGGGCAAACGTTGGCAAATATTCTCACTACCGATTTTGAGAGTGTTTGGCAATGCTTAAAGGACCACCATTATGATAAAAGAATTCTTATTTATCATTATTTTTTATGAGCTTTAAAGGAATTAGGTAGACCTATGAATGAATGGAATGATTGTTTCATAATACTTTGTAATTTGTAAGTATCAGTTACCTGGGAAATCCCCAGAACTCAAATCCAGGGGATTACTCAATTTATTGTTGTCTAGAGTCCCGGGAAAAATAATCCCAGACACAGGACTTTTATTCTTACTTTCAAATAAAAGTTTTATTTGTTTCAATTTCATGAACAAATTATTAGTTAAAAAAAGCAGTTCTGAACAAGAATGTCGCCTTACACAGGTAGTTTTCTTAACAGTGTTCTGAAAGAACCCAATAAACAACCATTTCAAATATGGACAAACAAATTATTTATAACCTATCCATAAACAATCAATTAAGGGAAATGGATTAGTTTAAGTAAAAAAACTACGTTAGATGCGATACCTGGCCAAGCCATTCATTACATAAACTTGTACTTTCTATTGAATAATAATACCTATATAAAATTACAATCCACGATTTCCGGAAATCCCGGGAGTCGGGTCTCAAGTCTTGGGAATGACAATATTGTCGAGACTCAGAAATGCTACTTGTAATCAAAAAGCTAAACAATTCTAACAGTAAAAATTGGGATACGTCTCTATTTTCCTAAGACTTTCCGATTTCACCGTAAGTGGCACCAAGGTCAACATTTTAAATGGAACGTACTACTCATTTTTGCATATTTTGCATTTATGTATAATTCTAAATCTAATAATACTCCATTTGTCAACCGTCGGCGTCGCGTGGTTGCCATGGCAGCGAAAAATCAAACTTTTTAATTTTGACCATCTAAAATCAGTAGGAATCATTAACGCCAGGGCAAATCCCCCTCAAGATCATTCACGATTTCAATGTTTAAAGGGAAATTTCAAATTGCTAGCACCATGTATACTGCCAAGTTAGGCAAACGCTAACTTTTCACACTGACTATGGATGATATATCTAAAAAGTATTTGATAATTAAGCGTTCTTTGTAAAGAGTTACTGAATCAGTTACCCGGTGATCACCGTGCCCGTCGTCCGACGAAGAATTATTCATACGAACAAGTCTTAATAAAATTCCACTCCCAAACCACCTACATGGTTTTACTCAGCATGGACCAGAGAATCATTCCCTTACAAAATCCACATATTGCATTGCATCAAGTGTGCACGATACACTACAAAACCTATGACACAATTGATACAATAGCTTCCATTAACAGTGACCAAGGAACCAATTTTAAGGGCGCCAATAAAAAACTAGCACACCTTTTTTCATCAAGCTTCCTGTGGATACAAAGTACTATTTTGACTAGACTATTTCGACTAGATTAAATCGAATGACGGTTTATACCCAGCCATTCATCTAATTTTGTAGGATAATGGAAAAAGGGAGTTAAGAGCACATAACATCAACTCCACTAAAATATCCTTTGTTTGCAGGAACGACGTTTATTTTTGTCCTAATTGATAAATGTCTGAATTCAGCTATAAGTGGTGACCATAACGATTTAATGGCATTAGTTAACCAGAAACTTTTAGATCATTCAACTGCTTATCTGATATTGTTCAAGAATGACGCGGGTGGAATGTTCAAGACTCCATAATTAAATGAAAAGTTTTCTTTATTTGTATTAATAAATTTGTTTGTTTTTCCTTTGTTTTGTATGTGCTTTAAACATGTCCAAGTCCCAAGAAAAAAAACAGTTACTTGTAATTGTAAAAGAAAAATATGTATATTTACTTTTCTAGTCAACAATAATTTGTTTGAATTTGTCTTAAACAAGATACCCATTTGATCAGTTTGAAATATTTTTCAATTTAGCAAAGGGTTTGTTAAATGGTAAGTTATAATAAGTAGTTCCAAAATAAATCGTTATGGCCGATTTCACAGAGCTTGATTAAATTCTTATTAACTTAATCATGATTAAATTTTAAATCTAGACATATAATTGGATAAAACTCAAGGTCTGTTAAATCTCAGCCAATGAAATTTCTGAATTTCAAATTTAATCATAATTAAACTAATCAGAACTGAATCAAGCTGTGTGAAACCGGCCATTAAAGTGTCATTTTAACAAAAAAACATATCTAATATTTAAGACAAATTTTTAAAAACCAGTTTCAATTAATTAAAAAGCATAATTTATTCTTAGAACACATAATTCAAAGAAAGAATGACTGAAAGCTTTATACTTTGTCGGCACAGCTCACAATCTTTATTTATTACCCTAAATATTATAGTCTATACTAATAAAATTTTGATCTGTTTAAACTATTCTTTTGCCAATTTTATCTACGTTCTCCTTTCAGTATAAGTAAAATGCAAAATCCGTTTTGAACTTTTAGAATCTTAACAACCCCAAGGGATGCGAAAACTATATATTACAAAAGGTTGTTTGTTTGGAACTATTTTGTATTCCGTTGTAGTTTGGATCTCTTGCAGCAATACTTTCAACTGTAAAAAACAAAAACAACTCTTGTAAAAAAACACCTAAAAGTCAATAAAAAAGACCTCTGATCTGGAAATTATACGGCATTCACTTAAAGCAACATAACAAATAAAAGTTTCATTTATCTTGATTTACACTAGATTGTAAGATAAAAACAAACACGCTTATGTGTATTTTTTCTGCACAAACTAGTTTTTTGTCTTATTAAATAAATTTTACTCTGTAAAATGTAACAACTTCACTTTATTTATTTATTTATATATTTATTTACATCTAATTAAATCTAGCCCACTTTGTGTTAGTAAAAATTATTATTATAAATATTTTACATTTATATTATTAATTTATTCATTTATTCTAACGATCTTAATCTTTCAATTATCTGAGATCAATTATCAATGATCTGAATCTTAGTTATTCAGGGTTCATATATAAAACTCGGATGGTGTGTACAATTCACAGACGATTGACTCCTGCTGAAGAGAGTCAATAAACTAGAAACAGTTTGTCTCGGAGTATCATCTGAGAATTCTACATATTTATTCTTTGTTGTGGGTATAACGTCTTAGAGTTTATTTATTTACATCTAATGTATATGTCCTATCGGATTTTCTAAAACATGCTGTTTCTTACGCACGAGTTGTAACAAATCTATTGACTCATGAAGTATCGTACTTACTTATACGAGCCCCATCCCAGTGAAGTTCGCACACTTCTAATTTTGTTAATTAAAGGATGCCCCGCATTTCTTTCTGATATACATAGCAGCTGTTTTTGTTGTTAGAGTGAAGTACTGTCTTTGCACTTATTCCGTGTTAAGTTTCATGAAATACTATCGAATGGTTTCCTCACGGCGCCACTTCAATTTTGAACAGTCTGCGGACGCAAAGATGCGGTAAGAGGGATCCCTGCCTTAGTAAAATTTAAAAAAACGTGACATAGAGTAGGTGCAGAAGCAATACTTTATTTTAATAATAAGAAACAGTTACTTTGAAGACCAAAGGAAATTTTAGGAAAACAATTGTGGGGTGTACTTTGTTTTAAAATATAAAAGATAAATACACAACGAAATCTAACAATAAAACAACATAACTTATAATACAGGAGGTCAGTACTTTAGTCTAGCAACAATTAGAAATAGCTACTTCAAAAAACCAGAAAAATCCAGGGTGAAAAATCCGAGGCGCCGATTAAGAAAAATAGAAGTGTGAAAAATTCACTGGGACGGGGTTCGTATAATACATGTCTTTAAACTTCACAATCCCTTCAAACGTGAGTGGGAAATAAAAATAAAGAATATAGATTCTTCTACAATTCAAAAATTTATTATTTTTTTAATTAAACGTAGTTAGATTTTAGAATCCACCGAATCAAGTAACATTTCTGGATGTGTTCCTCAACAGTCAAATACTAAATTCAAAGAAAAAAGACTCTTGTCTTCATTTCAACAAAGAACAACAATTTTTGCAACAAGAAAATTAGTCGCGCAATTTCTTTCTGTGTAGCCTTTTAAATTGCTTATTTGAATGAGACTTTCCAAAATTCAAAAACTAAATTTGTGTACAAATTGTTTGAATTCAAGGCATAGTAGCAGTACTTGTACTGTCGGGTCTTGTAAAACATATAAAAGGGGATTGCACACTAGTTGTAACTAGAGTTCCTAAATGAAGACTTTAACTGTGTTATTTAAGAGTTAGAACACGGATGTCAAAATCTATCTCTTTCTAGGCCAAAACTAAGCTGTCTGAAACAGAGATACTTTTTCTGTCTCTTTTTACTTTAGTGACAACATTCAGCAGCTGTCAGTTACAAATTTTAGGTTATGCTGTCATGTTTATTTTTATGCATGTAAAAGTTTTTAATGTACACATCATTTATTACTGTTATTTTTAAAACTACTTATAGTTAGTTATATTAATTTTATATCTAATAATTTAAGATAGCTTTTAATAAAATATTAACTGTACCGAATTTCAGATTTATATAATTGTCATATTAACAGTTTAATTTATTAAACTAATTTTCATGATTACCAACATTCTAAGAAATAGTTTCAAAATATAAAATGTCACTGGAAAAATTTGACATGCGTGACTTAACTCTAAAGAACACCGAGCTCAGTTTATATTTAGGAACTCTAGTTGTAACGAGCTCATTATTGAGGATATTTATTCTGTGCTTTGTTTTGATTTTAATTTGGCATAAAATATAAAAGGTTTTTGTTTGTGGTGTTACGCCGTTTTTCTTTAGAAAAAAAATTTGGGAATATTTAGGTAGGGTGTGAAATTGTTCACACATAGTATTCACTAGTCCAGAAGGAGTCGATGGTCGTGAGATTTTTACGATGACTAGAGAACGCAAAGATGTTACGATGTCTACACAAAATTGATAAAAATGCGCCACTGGCTCTACCACTAAAAAAAATTATAACTACAGCGGATAGTGGTCTCACACTAACGGAACCAGACGTTTCGTTTACTACCCAAATAATATTCTTCCAGAATCTCCAAAAGAAACTTACCAGCGACCACTGTTTCCCTACAGACAAAACTAAGTGCTAAAAACAACAACAAGACACATAAATATACATTGTATTAAATCAAACAATCGTAAATAAAGGAGACAAAAAACGTTTCATTAAGGCCACCAATTTGTATATATCTCAAGTAGCACAGGCATATTGTTCCAATATTAGGCCAATGTCGAAGATATATTTATGTCCAAACGAATTAGTCTATATCGGACCACTGAAAATGTGGACATTCCGCAATATTGACCCAGCAACATATGCCAATGTTAGCCCAATCACATACCAATATTGCACCAATAACGTATACCAATATTGTAGTCCAAAACAAATAAGTGCTAGTTAAAATACCTGTATAATTGACCTTATACTATACAAATATTTTATTTATCTACTATGCTGTTATTGTATTTTCTGGGTATTTCTCTATAAATTATGACGATTAGTAGAAACTTGTCGTTAGATTTTAAAGAGAAATTAAGTATTAGTAAATTAAAAAACCGTTTATAACTTTTTAGATTTGATTTATTAATGTTGTCTATTATATCGTTATGACAGCCTTTTATTATGTTAATTACCTTCTTTCGTCAAAATAATGTAGGAATCATGACAGTACCGAGAGTACATCAGAATATTTTAGATTAGCAATACTTCACGTAATTAATAATGTTCAATACTAATGTTCACAACTTGATAATTAATAACCGTAACAACAAGAATTGTCGTCTGCAAACAAAACTTTCATGAAACCACTATGAAACTGCTTAACTGATCACCAGCCACCAACCGGCAGAGTCAGTAACTACAAAACAAACGAAACGATATCACATGATGCGCAGATGCCGCGTTCTATTTTCTCCACATCCAACTGTCCCATCAGGTTATGAGAATTATTATTACGTTAATTCCTACATTGTCAGTGAAAACTACTTTTGAGATAAATGGTGTATGTCATAATTATGAGCAATGGAACCGTTGAAGTAACTATTTTTATATCTGTATATCATTGCATAAATGACGACTTAAAAACTGGCTATATTGATATACTATATTGCACACACCAACATTGTAGAAACACTTCCCGACCGATATTGATAAACCCAAACATCGGCTAAAACTAGTAAATCAATGTTGGGGTAATATTGACTTGCAACATTTCCAAAACAATATTGTGTCAATATTGGCAGGATATTGTAGTAACAATGAAACTGAATCAATACGGGGCCAATATGAAAACAATGTTTAGCCAATATCATGTGCTACTTGGGATATACTAAACAACATAATGTGAATAATCATATTATACCTATACCCAAGTATCATAAATTATTGATTAGAAAATAATTAAAGCTGGTCACTTTTCGATATATCCAGTCGTTTCACACAAAAAAAAGAGTAATGTATTTTATTTTCAACGGTTATTGAATTCAAAATGGAACAATTGAGTGAACCTAGATTAACGCGTTATGACCTGAATACTTCAATGAACTTCTACCTTGACATGGTAACTTGGTATTTAACAATTTTAATTTACACTTTTAGTACTTCATAATTATAATTTACACTTTTAGTATATAATAACACTTATCTTATCACTACTGTATTCTCAATCAGATAAGCTAGATCCAACCAATACTATTATCGAGTAGGCAGGAAAGCAAAACTTGTAATAGTCAACCTGAATTAATGGAAAGTAAAATCGCAAAGGTAATCAACGAACTTACGAGGTTAAACCTGACGCTATTCCAAAACGTCCACTAGGTCATCAATGGAAATGATTAACGGACATCAAAAATCCTCTAACAGAGCTTCTAAAATACCATAATTACCAAAATATTCTAGAAAAACAATTTAAAATTCCCGCTTACCAGCACTTAAACTGCGCCATAAAATTTTACTACACAAATCTTATCCAAAGATTCGCCAGAAACAAGAACGGCTAATCACCTTTTATCAACATTCCATTAGAAAAATGCAGTATGACCACAACAAAATTTTGAATGTAAATTAGTATAATTCAAGGTCGAATTAAAAGTATAAAGTGTGGCCTAATCTACAGAAGAAAAACGTGTAATAAATTAAATTACATTAGTTCCAATGCTAACGAAAAGGTGGCACGTAACAGTGAGTGCGACAGACACTGTACTTCAACAGACTTTTCATTACCGCAGATTGCCCAGCTTAATGTATGAATTCGTGATGAACTATTTGAAACCACATTAACACTTGTGTAAACAAAATCTATTTCCCACAGAATGGTATCTTGGCTTTAGTCGCGTACCTACTTCAGTTCTGTTTAGAATCATGTTAAAAGCGAACAAAATGATAGCTTGCATACGATATATTTGCCTCGAACAGTAACTTATTTTATTTTATAATTTCACTCTTGATAAATAAGACCTTATATTGAGGCAAGTTTCCTTGAATTTCCAAAATTTATAAAAGAACGAACTGGTTTTGGCAGCATAATTCATGTTTTTGCAAGACAATCTTATACCTTGGTTGGTTTTTGATAAGACTGTTCTTATTCTGAGTTTAATAGCTGTATGCGCCTTTTATAAAAAATAGATTTTGTCTAAATTAATCATTGGCAGCTATTGACATTAACAGCCCCTCTTAAATTGTATGTACAGGTATATACAGCTTTTCACTTTTTGGGGATGTTGAATATAATATAGACAATACGGCAGCACGGTTAAATAACGTGATTTGACCCACGTGACAAGAGTTTCGAACAATTCGTTCCCATTAAATTTGCATTAGGCAAGAATACGGTTAAATGATGAAAGACTGTTATTTTGTTTGGTCGAGTTTATTGTTTAAACCTTGTGTGTTGTTTAAATGTTTGAAACTCAGAAATGTTTGAAGGTTTGGAGCTTCGAGATAATATTACATTTCAACTACAATTAACCCTTCAGATGCTCTTTGAACTAAAATATCAAAACTTTTTTGAGCGCATTTCGGTTTGGAAAACCCCAATATCACTTGTGATCACCAACCAGACAGGTCTAGGAACCTTGACTGAAATTTTTTACAAGCCCTAAATAATTTGAAAATTCGAATCAGACAATGCGAAGGCCTGCTTTGAGAATCCAACAAATAAAGACTCTTTGCAACATACATATTTAATCTCTAAATTTTAAATAGAACACCGATTTGCAACTACAGTTTGGAGCGGAATTATAGCTGAGTTTTGAAAAAATAATAAATAAAAAGCCTAAATAAGGTTGCTAAGTTCGTCTTGAAATATAATTGTGTTATTCAGGTAAATAACGCAGATAAGCTATTTCAATTTTTATTGCATAACGAATGGCAGCTATAGGTGTCTACTAGGTAATGCCCTCCCTATTGATATACGTAATATAATGTATGTACATAGTTGTTATGACTACTTTGGTATCTGAGTTTGTTTACAAGATAGCGCGGCTGCATCACACAGTTTACTTTTATTTTATTATTAAAATTTTACTTTGAAGCACAGTCTTATCTTACAGTCATACTATAGATATCTTTTTACAGTTATATCGTGATATAAATTCTACAAATAGATAATGATGGCACAAGTTTAATCCATTTAACAAACCTGATGAGAAACTCCGAACTGGGAACAATTTACAAATGCCAGACAGGCCCACACAGTCTAATTAACTCAACACAAATCTGCAAAAGTCTAACCAACCCTAAAAGTTTAATGTATTTTTAAATTTAGATATTCGGGGCATTCATTAATTCGCAGTCCGTATCGTACATGACATGACACTAATATTGTAAGATTTAAGATTAATATGTAAGATTTTACACTAAGATTTTGATTGAAACTAACTGAAAATTCAGATTTAGTACCAAATTAAAAAAAATCATTGTCTCTATAGAGACAATGATCACGAGATTTTTCGTCATTTTTAAAATTTGTTTTATTTAATATTTCATTTTCTGTTGTATTTTTATTTAAGTTTATTTTTATTTAAAAAAAAACACGTTGAAACACAAACAACAAACAGGTCATGCACAAACTAAGTAAACACACTAGGGATAATAATAATATAACATTGTATGAAATATATGAAGGTAAAATAAGGAAATACAATATAATCAACATATAGTTTATTTATGGTTGTAACTTTACTATCCTTAAACCATGCCATTTTTAATTTATTACTAATTTACTTTGAAAATAAAAATTAATCCTTGAATTACTCACTAAGTAATTCGATAGTATTCTCGATAATGTCCTCGTTTTCACTGATGAATAATTTTCAATAGCTATTTAATGATGTTGCCTTAAACTTTAAATTAACAGTAAGTACGTTTGTTTAAACAATAGCCCAAATGATTTGTTAATAATATTTATGAATAAAATCCTATAAATATCCTTTTTAGAAATAATAGTTAAGCCACCCTTACAAAAACGCAAGTTCATTTATTTAATCTAAATGCTTCGCTTTTATAGATGATAGAGAAGAGATATATGTAAACAATTTATACAACAAGGATGAGACGCATAAGCACGTGCGTTGATTGCACAAACGAGCCTGACCGGTCCCGTGCATGCTGTAACGCAGCGCGATATTTAAATGTTTTAGTTCTTTTGTTTTAAAGGGTTTTAACAACACCACCTATGTAAGTGGTGTTGGCTTTAATAATTTGATGCTGATAATTACAATTCTAAAGTCTGTTTACATTTTTTACAAAAATGAATTCCGATGATAAATTTACTATCGGAAAAATAAAAAAAAAATAGCAAGTGATATAAAAAGGATTTATAGATTGGCAAAGCCTCAAAAATGTCAATTCATTTTCTGAGAACGTTCTGTTAGCTTCTTTTTGAAAATTATCAGAGGTATTCGTTCAAATCTTTATCATTATGGGAGCTGTATTCTATGTTGCGAAGCGCGCTAAACATAAATAACATCAGTATAGAAAATTATTCAAGACTGTACAAATTTATTATAATCTACCTAACAATTAATTAATTTTTATTAATCTGATTTATTTATTTATGATTATGGAGTTTCACCAAATAAAGCTCGAAACAATAAATAATTATATTTAATAGTCGTAGAAAAAGTATTCTACTCGCGTGTAACGGCTATTAGTCATTCTAATGAATTACCACGCTCGCCTGCGGCTCGCATCGCAAACATCCTCATGACTAATAGCTATCATTAGACGCTCGTTGAATAATAAATTATTGTTTGCTGAAGAAATAACAATTTTAGTGTTGTTTCATATCTTTGTTTTGTTTTTCTAATTTAAGTGTGCAAAATTAAGTTGGGGGATACTTGATGAAATAAGTGGCTTTATGTGGCTTCAATAATTAAAGACATCCTGTAAATAATTATTATCTGTTTAAAAATATATATGGTTACCGGGACTTCGCCAGCAGTCGTAAAATGCTGACTATGACCGTTTTAAAATTTTAGTTAAGTACGTACTGAAACCCCGATGATACCTTGCGAAAGCATTGATAAAACGGTGCACGATGCGGTAACATTAAACTGTAATATATAGAGCTATAGTAGTTGGATTTTATGTCTAATAACAAAATATTTCACCAAGCACGAAGTTTACAATTAGACAACTGCTCCATAAATAGTTTGGAATATTGTTTATAGCAGGTTTAGACTTAACATTACAAAATGTAATTTAATGTTTTTAGCGCATGTATGTAATGTATTAGTGCAGTTAACTGTTATGTGGTTTCTTTTAAAACTTTTATGTAAACTTAAATGTTAGAAATCATAAAACTGATTTTAATGAGAAAAGTTTGGTTTATTTCCATTCCTTAAGGCTTATATCGTATAATTATAACCAGATTCATATTAAAAATAATGTTTAAGAAGAAGTTAAAAAGATGTTTGCATAAAATTGCAGTAAAATGTTCCATAGACCTAACAGTAAGAATTAGGTAGTGAATAAATACGCATATTTAAATATTTAAATATAGTAACTAGTATATTATTTAACAAGCGTATTGATATTTTTGAAGGTATCTAGTTGTAGATAAAGTATAGTATTTGACTCACATATATAATGGCTAAACTTTATATTACACTAGTGTAATAGGAGTAGCTTTATGTATTTAGAGCTGGCTTTGACATGCATTTATTATTTAATAGTTGTAGATTAACAAATTTATGCTGTAGTAGTAGTAACCGCTGCTAGCTTTGTAGATAATACAGTTAGACATATTATAATATTTAAGCCATTTGCCCTATCATTGTCAAACGAACTCCTGGACGCGTTATTTAACAAACATCCCCGATTCGCCCCCCCCCTCTCGACTTGCCTACTCACTTCTCCCATACCCCGATTTATCCTATTCGCGGTTATAAAATAAAACCATTGTGTTCCCCGCCTATGGTAAGAGGTTTTGTATGGTTGCAACATTCGTTAAATTCCGTTATAATTTTTGTAAAACAAGTTTTGCATTTCGCAAACTCCGCAAAGAAACCAGTAAAAGTCATTACCGCCGAAGTCCAAAGTAAAGATCAAGTGGGCTCTATCTCGTAGATTAAAAGAGAGCAGCTATTTAGTAGCCGACATTATGTTGCTGCTCTGCTACTAAAACTCCACTAGTATGGTTCCTTCCTGGAATCATTGATTTCGTGGGCAACCATTGCTGGGTAAATAGCTGTAAAGTTTTCTTGAAATGATGGAGTGGCATTGATTTTACACTGACTTAAGTTAGGGACAAAGAACATGATGTCGAGAAGAATGAAAATATTGGTACTCTTGCCGATCGGCACATCAAATTAAATGACATTGTATTCCAAGAAGTCATTTTTGAGAGGACACAAGATTGTGTAGACCAGCAAACTTCAGCCTCGCCCACTCATCCGCGTTCCTTTCAAGTTAACCAGCAAAGTATCCAACAAGCTTCACCCATGCCTCATAAATATCACAGAAGCTTCTACAAAATCAAAAATAAAAATATTGACCAAGTAATAAAGATGCAGTAAAATGTTCTTTTAGTTCAATATATGCACTAAAACCTTTCCCAAAATTAGTACGAAAATCTGGAAGCACACGAAATAAAACAATAAAAAATTGAGATTTCCAAAGACCAAATTACCTAATTAAATGAAGAATACAAAAAAAACAAAACAAGAAATTGAATATTGAAGTATTGACAGTTAGGCACATGGAATCATGTATGAAGAAAACGAATCTCCACGAAAGAAGCATACCCCGACTTATCTGTGGGAAGTATGTATAGAAATTCGACGTCTGATGACTGAATGGAAGTTCACCCAGGATTGGGAGCATTAATTATGTGCTGCCTATAACACTGGCATGTACATTTGTAATATCTGTAAAACTTCAGTTTTGTCCAAAGGCAATGGGTTCTTATGCCCATGTACTTGAGCAACAAACCAAATGTAACCTCTAGTTTATGATTTTTTACAAAAAGCTCTATTCTTTGTTAAGTATTTTTAATAAATGCGTTTCATTTTTAATTGTTTATACCAAAAGGCCAAAAGATCAAAACACCGAAAACAGTTTGACCGAATTGTCAAAAAGCCGAAAGGTATATTTGGGCGAAAACAAAAAAGCCCAAAATAATTATGTTAACACGAACCTAACCTAACCAGGCCTGTCAGACGGCCTAATCCTTTCTTGACCATACGGTTCTATCTTGACCCCAATATGTGCTATATCAGACCGAATTCTAAAGCGTAGCGTGCAACCTTTTACTACTATTAACTCTAAGTTGCTAGCCCCTCGAGATAGGTATAGATAGTACAGTTAGCATTAAAACTATATCATCCGCTAGTCATTGCTACTCGACAACTTTCAAAGTCGAACGTCAGCCGAATCTCGAAACGTGGTCCTTCAAAGTCGCTAGCCCTTGAGTGGTGTATGCTAAGTGTAATACATAATCGTAGCGTGCAACCTTTTAGTACAATTAAACTAACCTTCAAAATCGCTAATCACTCCAAAGTCACGAAACCTAGCCATCAGTTTGTATTGCGAAATTGCTTTCGGCTTTTTTCGTTTTGACTGCAGTCAATTTGTTTACGGTTTTTTGATCTGCTACGGTAGCAAGAGCCTTTGAAAGCTTCAAACTCAACTGGTTCTTCTAGCGCTTTAAAAAATTAAAAATCAGCAGGCTTGTTTTATTAAGTGTTGACATACGGAGTTCAGCAATAATTTTTCCTGAGTGTTAAGAAACCGGCATTGCTGTCAGTGCATCCCTATCAAAAGATTACACTCATGTCTTGGGGTGAATATGCTTCAACGGACGCACATACTTAATTACAATACGTTGAGACGTCTTAAGTATGCACTGTAACTGTTTTATGGTACTATTGAATAGAACTACTGAATGCTGATGCACGTGTTTTAAAAGAAAAGCTTGCAGAATTAGCTACTTAATACCGACTTTACCACTACTTCCCCGTTCTCCAGACTTAAACCCGCTTAAGTATGCCTGAGATGTGTTGCAAGGATCACCGAATAACAACATCTAACACTAAGAAATTACAAATTAAGTAGCTAAAAATATTTGCATGCCTAACTTTGATAATATTGTAGATATTTCTTTTATTTTTTGAATATTCCTAACTTGGTATATGGAGCGTTTTATTTGATTTGGGGTTTATTTGACATCAAAACGTTCATGTCTCACGTTATTATATGATCTATACATAAAATCCGTTTTAGGGTGCGAACTACTATCAATTAATCATATTTTCGTGATTTTCTTTTCAAAGATAACTGTGAATGAATTTCTTTTAGTATTTATTCTAATCACACAGCAAAACATGCAAAACTACAATTAACGTTATATTATAAATTATTAGTTAGAGATTTAAGTACTTAATAGCTGTACCAACCATTTTCGTGGCGCGTTTACTTGGATAGAATCCTGGACAATGATTTACGTATTAAAAAAAATTTGAGAATAATTAACACTTTAAACAAAAATATTGTACAAAGTAATAAATCGTAAATGAAATGTTGAATTACATTTTTATAGTAAAATGTTTATATTTTATGACCATTTATATTTTTATATTTTTGAAACCATCCCGTTAATCGACCTAGATAAATATCAAATTAAGGGTTTATGCGCCATGTTTGGCATTTTGATCCCCAATTAAAACTTGCATATCGATCACACGTCTTCTATAAGAATTAAAATCAAAAGAAAAATGAAAATGTATTGTCGATAAAAACAGACAAATTGGAATAAATCAGTGTATAATATTATTTATTGGCTATTTTCTTCTGAGGTTCTACAAGTAGATACGTTAGGATTAGGTATAACAAGAAAACATATTTTCAATGATGGTATATTCACTACTTTATTCTACACTAAGTCTTGTCTCAGCTTGCAGATGATTTTTCATAAGGTGCTAAACATATCGCCTGTGCTATGTGCCTTTATTAACTTAGTAGTAAAAATCTGAAACTCTTGAATTTCTAAAAAGTAGTTCTATAGTTCGTAAACTCTTTAAATAATCTTAAACTTAAGCAATGTAGAAATTGAGATTTTAAATTCTAAAAAGTTTTTCATTTTGACTTTAAACTTTGGAACTGGCCTGTATGGCCCTTCTGGTATTGTTACTCAGTCTGTAGCTGAGAGATACGAGCTATTGTTTTTGAGTCACGGCAATTTTTCTATTCCTGGAACTCGAGACTTTTCTTTTTAAGTCTCGGGAATTCCCGAGAATCCCGGATAGTAATCTTACATAGGTACTTAATACAAAAACCCAAATATTTGTTTTTAAAATCGCTTTAACTTATCGTCTAATCACCCCATTGGAAAACAACTATATTTAATGAAAAGCACAGCAGTATATATACAAATTAATCTATTATAAAATTATTTTTTCGCTTTCTCTTCTCGAATATAATTGAATAGAAAGTACAAGTTTACTTAATGAATGGTTCGGCAAGGTATCGTATTTACTGGTAGTTTCTTACTGAAACTGATAAATACCCTTTTTTTGATTGTCTATAAACAGGTTGTAAATAATTCATATGTATTTGAAATTGCTGTTTACTGGTTTCTTTAAAAAACGGTTTAAGAAAATCATCTTTATATAAGGTCACTTGTTCAAAACTGCATTTTTTAACCAACAATTTGCATGAAATTGAAACAAATAAAACCTTTAGTCTAAAGTAAGAATATCTGGTATACAAAAGTCCTGTGCCTTGAATTATTTTTCCCGGGACTCGAGACAACAAAAAATTGAATAATTTTCCGGGCCAGAGTCAGTAATACGAGCTAAGGGCGTCTCTCGGCAAATCGGAATCTTAAGGTCAAATTTTCTAAATGTAGATGCTACAGTGGAGACTCGAATAGAGACTGACTTTTGTTGTCTTGGTGCTCAGTTTTTAGCTGGGAGATACGAACCAGGGGCACCGCTCAGTGAATCTACATCCCTGAAACGTAGATGATACAGCAGAAAGTCCAATGAAAAGCCACATTTAAACCCAACAGACTAGACAAGGAAGTTAAATATTACACTTATGATTGCATTTCACGAAATAACCAAAGGGGAATATTAAATAGGTCAGGATATCATGGAAGATTAGAAGAGAGAAACGAGAGACGACACCCTAAGCTGGCATATCCGCCTGGCATATATAATATTTTTAAAGCTAAAAACGTTGATTAAATAGTAAGTTTAACTTAAAACGTTAACCTCAAAAATTTTAAAAGTATCTAATAATTAGGGAATTAATTTAAAAAACAAAGTTTTACGTGTACTTAATGGAAAAGGGCTACTTTGTTAAAAAACAGGGAAGAAAAGTGTTACTTTTCCGCTTAGCAACACTTTGCCAGTTAGCAACCACTTTCTCAGTTAGCAACCACTTTTCCAGTTAGCAACATCCTTTGTGGTTGTTATTTGTTCAGTGGTTGCTATCTATAACGTTGTTGTTACGATAAACGTTACGCTTATATACTTCGACCAAAATTATTTTAGAATTAATTTTTAAATTTTTATTTTTAAAATTTGCTTATTTTCTCGTCAATTACATGAAAAAATAGCACGTACCACGCGTTAGAAAAGTGATTTCTCAATGCTCGTATAGTAAAATTTACTATCGCTCGAGAATTATACTCGCTGAAAAAATTTTACTTTTCTTAACTTGTAAAACAATCTACCATTTAAGTTGTTTTCTGGAATTTAAATTCAAATAATAAACGTTGTGAGCAGAATACACAGAGCAAAAAAACCAATTGCAGCTTCCATCTCCGTCGCTCTTAAAAGGAATTCCTTCACTTTTCAACTTATACTATTGTGGCTTTCCGCAAAACGCTGGTCGAGCAGTGTGTAAAGCGTTGACCAAACACAAATGTCATCCGTGACATTAGATCCAGAAAATAAATGAATTTTCATAACAGAATCGATAATTAAAGTTGCCTTAAGTTTACATATTTTTTGTCGGGCATTAACAGGCTAAATGCACGAAAAATAATAATAAACTATTAATAATTACAACTTTAATGCAAGATAGAAAAGATATAGGTAATAAAATTGAACAATACCTAGGCGTTCTACGTATCTAACAACAAGACTACATACACAAATAACTTTGTAAGTGCCAAACACATAATAATTTGGTTTTACTGCAAAACCTTTTGTAAACACCTTTCACAGGCCATGGAGGCCCATCGGAGATAGCATGGTAGGCTACTATTACTTGAGCCGTTCGGTATCGAAGGGTGGTAAAGAAGTTAGCTTTACGCACCGACCGCCTATTTTTACTCCAGGAAATGATTTTCCAGGTGCTCATTTGCATACCAGGAAGCCTTAGATACCTATTTTGAAAAATCCCAATGTATCATCCCTGGGAATCGAACCCAAAACCTCAAGATTGGTAGTCAACTGCCATACTGACTGAGCTACATGACTTCTAGATATACATTATACATGGGTAAAAGTTTCACTGATAAAAGAAATCGGTTAACTTTGTCTACAAAAAATTTCTTCAGCTCTTCGGAAAAACCTGTTTTTCTGAAGACTATAGATTTTGACACTTCCAGCATTATTTCCAACTGATTAACTCTTCAATTTCGTTTTACATTTGTGAAAGTTTATTTTGTTTCCTGTACATCTACAGACCACCAGTGACAATATACACACAAAAGGTCTCATACCAATATTCATCATATGCAAGATTCAGCGTTAACAAGCAAACTAACCCAATCATACTATATTATTGTAATAGCTATTTATGTAACAAGTACATAATGTAGGACTTTATAGACAATCGCAGCAAAAGGGCAAGTCTATTAGGTCCGATTATGTAAGAGTTGCATACAAAGCTATATCTTCGATTCCTAAAATTGGGTAATTATCAAAAAAAATTATTTTATAAATTTAACATCTATTCGTGACAGAAGAAAATTTGACATGTAATACGAGGTCTGGCTATTAAATAACGAGACTGCGCGCACAGAAGACGTCCTAGAGGGTAGGGGGGAAAACGAATGCAGCGTTGGATAGCTGGAAATGTCTACTATGCCATTACGAAAGCACGTTTTTGTCGCTCTAGTAGTATATTTTCTATAGAGGTTAGAAACGAACGTGTTTTTTTCTCGTGCCGATAAAAATGTGTGAGGAAAAACACGAGCAGCGGATCAATGTGAAAATTGAAATTAAAAAAACTCCGACTGAGTGCTACGAGTTGTTGAAAGAGGCCTATGGTGAGAATTCTCTATCTCGTGCGCGTGTTTTCGAATGGTATAAACGGTTTTCTGAAGGCCGAGAGAGCACCGAAGATGACAAACGTCCAGGTCGATCTGTCGTTGTTTCAACGCCGCAAACAGTGACCAAAATCAATGAAATTGTGAGCGGATATCGTCGTATGAGCTTTCGGATGATTGCAGAGACTGTAAACGTTTGTGCGAAGTTGGTCCAAAAAATTTGACCCCTGAACAAATGCTCGTCCGTCAACAGATCTGCTCAGATTTTCTCGAGAGGTTAGAAGAAGAGCCTGAATTGATGGAAAACATCATCACTTGCGATGAAACATGGATATTCCAATACGATGTTGAAACTAAGCGGCAATCCATGCACTGGAAAACTCCTGCATCGCCAAGAATGAAAAAAGCAAGGATGTCGAAAACAAAATTTAAAGCCATGCTAATCGTTTTTTTCGACATCAACGGCATCGTGATGACTGAATAGGTGCCACAGGGTCAAACTGTAAACCAAACTTACTATTTGAAAGTTTAGGCAACACTGCGAGAGCGAGTTCGTAAGAAACGGCCGGAGTTGTGGAAAAACAAGTCGTGGATCTTGCACCAGGAAAACGCACCTGCCCATAACGCGCTGTCTGTGAAGCGTTAGCCGCTAGAGGCACTCCAGCGATCGAACACGAGCCGTACTCGCCTGATTTAGCACCCTGTGATTTTTTCCTGTTTACGAAAATCAAGTCTGCCTTAAAAGGAACCCAGTTCAAGTCGATCGAAGAGGTGAAGTAAAAATCGCCGGAGCTCCTAAATGCTCTTACAAAAGAAGACTTCCAGCATTGCTTTGACTAATGGAAAAAACAAATGGAACGGTGTGTGGCGAGGGGAGGGGAGTACATTGAAGGGGAGCATTCGATTGTAGAATAATTTTTAAAATAAAACATTTTTCATAAGCAGTCTCGTTATTTAATAGCCAGACCTCGTATACAGTTGTCATACTTTATTTTACTACTATATACTTTATTTTGCTACTACCACTTTATTTTACGAGTACAATAATAAGCCAGTTCACTGTCGCAAAACAATACAATAAACAGTACTTTATAATGCAATCGGACATAAAATATATTATAGTAATTCATGTACTTTAACTTGTAACATTAAAAAATACACATTATAAAAGCTAATTAATTACTTAGTGTATTGTGTACAAACTTAACAAGGTCCTTCAGAACAAATACTCATATTGAAGAAAGAGCGATCAAACTATAGACAAGGTCTTTTACAACAAATGTTCGCTTCTTAACGAACTTGAGTGACCTCAAGGTCACCAAACTCGGTACAAAGATTTCGTCGGCAGTAGCATTCAGAATGTGCAGGAATACCTCAAAGTATTAAGGTATACTCTTAAGGGATTTTACACTGCTATGCCAACCTCTTACGCACAAATAATTTCAACTGATTTTACCTACTAATAGTCTAATAAACGAATAATTTCCTAGGAAGTTTCTCTTGAACTTACTCGAAGGTCTGGCGATCAATATGAAAGCCCCTAGGAAAAAAGGAAAAAAATAAATTAGTTTTTTTTAAATCAGCTCAAGGTCACCCACATTCAAATCAATTAGACCATGCCACTTACCATTTTCGATTTTGGTGAAATTTGGAGTACTATAGAACTTTTACTTTTGATGTTGATTACAAAAGTATGAATTTTATTGAAATTACATTTTATTGAAGATTTTGGAAGTTATGAACTAATGAAAAATGCCTCATTCCTGCCTTCCTTCAAAAAGCAGTTATACAATCTTCAATTATTTGGTTCATTTCAGAATAGTGCAAGCATTAATTTAAAGAGGAATATGCCCACATCGGTCTAGGACATTTGGGCGCGGCCGTTTAGGCGCGGCCATTTAGGCGCGACCGTTTCGGCGAGACGACAGTTCGGCGAAAGGACACTTCAGCGCAGGCATACTTCGACGCCGGGACACTTAGGCGCAAGCACACTTCGACTAAAAGCAGTTCGGGGCATGTACATTTTTCCACGACAAATTATGGTAAAACTTTCGGAGATCTTTAATTAAAACGTTTTTTGGACCATTAGTCTAATTTTTTGGGACAAGATACCCTATTATCAGAGTAGCCTATTTTTATGTACAACTTACACCTTCTTAATTCTAGAATTTTGCTTGGGTTGGTTAAATTGCGTTATTCCAGTGCTTCTTGTCTTTAAACACTGAATTATAAGCACTAACCAGTATCTATTTATAAGTGTTACCTACTGAGACAAATTTCCTGAAGTAGGACACGTATTTACCAGTGGTACGATATTCAATATTAATGTCAATTTTCCTTATTTCATTTAATTGATATCATAAAATCTTTGATTTTTTAAACTTTATATTAACATGATTATCAAACATGATATTCTTATAAACAATAAGGGATTTATAATAAACAAATTAAGTTCTTATTACAAATTATTCCCTTATGCAGATATTTGCAGAAGAATTTTAATTTGAATGCTTTAGCAGCTTAAAAAATGATATCTTTTCTTAAATCTGGCAGTACATACGAGCTTTTGTGATTGGCAAATATTGAGTTTTTTTTTCTCATCATGCCGTATTTATTAAATACTGTATTTCATCGATCATACTGTGTTTATTACCTGTAAGTATCTACATATTTTGTTCATTACAATAATAATAGACAATTTCTCGCACCGAAGTGTCCCTGCGCCAAAGTGGACCGCGCCGAAGTGTCCCTGCACCGAAGTGTCCTCGCGCCGAAATGTCCGTCTTCGTGCCCACATAGGCCTTCTACGGTCCAGTAGTATAGATGCTGCCTCTTTTCGGAAGGATATGGGTTCAAATCTCAATTGCGACTAATTTTTAAAAATTTAGCAGACCCGTATTTGAGATTACTAATAAAAAGAATTGATACAAATCAGGAGCACTTAAGAAATTTAAAAAAATTCTTTTTTATATTTAAATCGGGTTTTTTTGTTCTATATTATATTCATATTGTTACTGTTCACGGCAGGCTTATTGAGCAGACTCAATAGAAGTTAATTCACTGGTTAGACTGTTAGTAGTAAAATTGGTATCGTTATTCCAGGTTTGGTGATCTTGAAATCACTCAAGTTCACTTAACCTTGAGAAATCTTTGTACCATATACAATTTTTTGTGTTACAACATCAGCTTTGTGATGCTAACATTGAAATGGGGTCAAGCAGTGGCGGAATTTGGAAGTAGTAAGGGGGGGGGCAATTGTCCTCCCAATCTTGGAACAACTAGGAGAATTTTTGCTTTATCATTGGATATTTAAATAAATCAAATCTTAAGAGCACGACTTTGCCCCCCCTCCCAAGAGTAGACCTAAAATCTCGCCACTGGGGTCGAGCGGACATAAAAGGAGAAACATTTTTTTTATCTTCTGAAATCTGTCTGTCTGCTAACTGCACACTTTAACTGTTCCATACAATATGCTAATGCTATTGAAGTAGAAAATTTTAAATATGAGCAGTGCAGTAAGTAGTGGGTGTTGGCATTTGATCGAGTTTCAGTGTCGATCTAACATACGTTTTTCTGGAAAACGGCTGAAGCAACAAATTTTCTTTTTAGGGAGTAGAATAGCAGAAAATTAGCTCTAAATAATAGCTTATAGTGTCTGCCATAAAGTTGGATCCATATGGGATTTTTTTTAATATTCTGCTTAGAAAAAGCTTTGTGGAATCACTTCTGCTTTCAAGAATATTATTGAAATACACCATGTCAAAGTTGACAGGTGACATTAGGTATCTGTCAAATTTGTCATTGTTTTTTAAAATATATATATGCACACCAGGCCTATAACTGGGAGATCGGGGTGGCAAAACCATTTAAAAATCAAGTCCCGCCACATCTGAGGTTGAATTAAATCGGGCAATGGCCCCAATTAAGGCTGGGTCTAGGAACTTATGAAGGCATGAAAGAGGGCTGGAGGATTCTGATGTACACTGCCGCTCATTTAAAAGTTCACGATAGACTCATTTTTTAATTACATGGTGTAATCATGACCTTTAGTTACCTTTGATCATAAAAAACAAGTATTACGTATAGCTGTCGTTATGCTGTCAGTTGCACATTCAATTAATAAAGCCATAGTCTTGCTTACTAAAATATTGCGATAATGCCTGGTTTGAGGGAAGTAAACAAAATGATAGCAAACACGATGTTAGAAAGCAGTTGGTAATTAAATGCAATTGCAAATGACTTAGGCGTAAGTAAGTTGTATATTTAAATTGAAACAAAGAATCAACCAACTTATCTTCATGGAAATGGTCGTCAGAAAGTTTCAACGCCTGAAGATAATGCTGCGTTAATAAATTGGTTGGAGGAGAATCTGTTTGCGACTGCCGTAGAAGCAGCTTACGAAATCTTGTTCCCAGGATCGCAGTCAACGGCAAAACATCGAATCCAACAATCTGGATTAAAAAACTATTTTGTTGCTAAGAAAACTTCACTACAACAGCACCATAAAAAAGCCAGACTTCGATTTGCAAATACGTGTGTTAATGAAGGTGAAATCTTCTGGGAGCACGTACTTTTTTCAGACAAAAAAAGTTTTTCATTGTTCGTCATTATTATGACGAATCTGTACGAGTATATAGACTTCACAATATGCGATACAATGAAAGGTATATAAAACCAATTCACTGAAGTGGTAGGAGTTCAGTAAACGTTTGGGCTTGAAGTTGACTGGACTACATTTTGGAAAATATGTTGTCTTTTGTAACTCAGCTATTTCATAACGATTTTGTTTTACAACATGATAATTCTCCAATACACACCTCTCATATTGTGCAAAACATTTAATACCGTTGCAACTGTTATAAACGCATGGCCCATGAAACCCTGACTTACACGATGTCATTTTAGAATATTTACGTATAAAGAGTCGTGCACTTTCAAATGAGCGGCACTGTACCTAACCTAGATTAGGGAATAGTCCTAATGCTGGACGAGGAACTTACCCCCGTATGAAAAATGACGGAAGGGTTCCGGCAGGTGAGCACGTACTATTGATTTCATAATGATCTAGGACAGCAAGGCTAATATGATGCTATTTTTATTATTTTTTCAGTGTAAATACATAGGATAAAATAATAAAACATAGCATCATATTGGCCTTGTTGTCTTAGATCATTATGAAACCAATAGTACATCTCTTGTAATTGCTCCGGCACTAGCCTGGTGAGCTAGGAGAGGGTGGATAGGCAACCTCGCTCCTACCAGTGAGTTACTGGAAGCATTTGCCATGCAAATGCGGGCTGATTGGGCGTATCTCAATCACTTCCTCATGGAAGGAACGTGAGGATAAAGTTAATACAGGTGCCCCACGTAAAACATACCTACAAATCGTGTTTTTTAAAATCGGCGAAAAATGACCTTATTTGTTAAAATATGGAAAAGTTTTATTAAGAAAAATGTTTCTAATGACATTTTAAGTTCACACACCGAGTTTGAACGAGATATTCCGACAAGGAAAATTATATTTTTTAACATTTTTTGATACAACCTGATTAGTAACTGTTTGTTTTTTTTTTGGAAAATGGTTAAAGCAGCAAAGTTTATTTTTCCTCAATTAGTAAAATAGCAGTAAGTTAGCTTTAAATAATAGCGTGTAAAATCTTGGTGCTAACTGCTAACATTTGTGTTGTAACTTGTAACTATAGACTTTAAGTTACAGCCGATTGCGAAATTGTTACATCAGTTGGCACTTGTTTTTACGAGATGGAAACACGAGTTTTTTCCCTGGTCTATATTAGACTTTTTCTACTTTGCGTTCGTACTGAAGCTATTACGAAACTGTTTTCAGTTTCGTTCTAGACAAAAACGGTGCCATAATAAAAATACCAACCGCAGTACAATTTATTTTTTTTTATGTTGGCGCGCTTGCTCATAAGTCATATACCAATAACATAAGCCAAATGATCAAATACCTATTACCTAAATGAATAAATAAAATTTGACGTCGAATCGAGAACTTACCTTCAATATTAAAATAAAATTGATTAATTGCAAGAAAATAACGCGTCGAACGTCAACGTCACGAATTGGTGGTGGTTTAACCGTTACAATGTTCCAACAAATCAACATGTGGAATGGCACTTTGAGTGGTGACACGTACGTTTTCCTGCAATTTGTAAAATAACCTCGCAACTCATAATGTTTCAGTTGTAGATTATTATTAATCAAAAGAGCTATCCGCGTAGTACATACTGAAAATGAAGTTGAGGCGTCAGACATTATACGTAACTTCTAACCTCAAATTAATCTGTCAAAAACATATAGGTAAGTATCTGTAAAACTTTCTTAGGACAGTAAATAACACCACAATTTATTTATATTTTTATTTCATATGAACAAAACTGAATGCACATAACTCAACTGTCTTAACTGGAACTGGAGGTATGACCATAAAATGTGCAGTTGTTATACACATTAACGATCACATTCGAAGTGTCGTGAGAATCAATTGAGACACCTCGCAAATTCTAGTTCATCAGGTCATTATGTTGAACCCGGCTACCACTACCACTTGCAGATGTGGTTGGAACAGAATCCATCTCCGAAGCATGAGAACTCGGTAAGTTCACTTGTTGAGGCCGAAGTAAGTCAGCAATTTCTTCTTTCTTTTTCAGGGTAGCCTCCACATAGCCTTCTGCCACTGCAAAAGACTTCCAGCCACCATGACGCTTTAACGTCAACAAGTCTCCCCCACGGTTCGCTAATTGTGTGGCGCTGGATCATCTGAAACAGTGTCCTGTAAACAGCTCTGGTTCTGGGAGCCTGAGAAATGTGGCGATATGTTTGGACACTTTGCCCATGGTATTAATACCAATAGGGCTGTTGGTACATCGACCGTTTCTGTAAGTTATAAAAAATCTTGTATGCGTAGTTTTTTTTTGGTCTTAACGCGGCATATTTCTTAATTAAATTGATCCATTTTGGGTCTGTAATCATAAATTCCCTTGGCACATTGTTTTTTGTTTTAGGAATACTGATGAGGATGGAATCAGAATTATACTTTATGTTATCAGTTGACAGATATGTCAGTTCTTCCCTCCTGAGGGCCCCACTATAGCCGAAGATTAGGATTACCTAAAAAATATGTACCAATATTTAGTTTAAATCATGATGTCACATTATATTCTAAAAAAAATTGTGAATACTTACTTTCATAGCCATGTACATATTGTCATCAGCATCGTCAATAAATTTGTTGATTTCATCTTCTTCTAAAATTTTTGATTTTTTTGGGGCGTACCCTTCGGAGCATCTTTTCAAAAAGGCTTGAAGTTTATGAAATTTTGAGATGTCCACGTTTTCATATACACTTAAGCACGACCTTAGCTTTGAGTAGAGGGTCCACAAACTTGACGACTTTTCGTTGAACTTCAAAATATGCCAACAAAACTGTCTCCGATATTGTACCAATCTTGTTATCAGCTCGCCACGATTGAAATTCCGTATATTTTTTTTCATAACATTCTCGCGATTTTGTCGGTAAAAAATTACCCAAAATATTGTGTGCCAAAGCCCGTATCTCTGGGGGGGTACACGAAAAACCATCAGAAGCGCTCATTTTTACGATTTTTATTATCGAAAAATATGACGTTTTTGAGTTTTTTTTCCACGGCCACCTTGCCGCTTTTAACACAAAAACGTTACCAACTGCAGGAAAATTCCCTAGATTTAAGAATTTTCATTTCTTTCATTATTTTGTTATAAAAAAGCGCAAAGTAGAAAAAATAATGTATGACACCTCGTTTGTAAGGGATTTTGTCGCCCTCTCTCCTTTATGGCACTCCTCGCTGCGCTCGTCGTGCCCTAAACACGTTCGTGCGAGAAAATCTACCTTACAAAACTCGTATCATAATATACTATTTTTTTACTACATTTTACTTTTTAGTTCAATCTTGTATAATAATTAAGATGGAAGGCTCGACTCGATACTAGAAGTGCGGTAGGTTAGCGGTTAAACAATTGATTGCCACTAAAAAGCTAGCTAAGAAGCAAACATAAAATAATTGCAATTTTAAAAACTAAATACATAAAGAAATATTTGGAAAAATAGTAGAATACTTAAACATGGTAGAGATTTTGAATGGACTGACCCTATATATTTTTCAGCATTTTAAAAGACACAAATTTTTCTAAAATATTCTTTATCAAGTGACCTTAAAACCTTAAAATCAATAGTTCATAATAAATTAAACACCGTACAAAAGCTTATGAATATAATTATCTGCTAATTGAGCCGAAGTTCGTTCTTCTCGCTTACGTAAAATCGGAGAAATTACAATTTAAAGTTTGTTAGGTAACCAAAAAAGGAGTACTATTAGGTTTTCAGATTTTTGAAAATTAATTACTTTGTAGTTATTACCTATGAAATATTGGTGATTTTCTATATTATAATAGCCGTTAATTTTCGTACTTGTTAAAATAAGAAAGAATGAATATTTCAAATGTTTCTTTGTACTAAATGCAACTGTTCAGTTGCATTTCACTTGAAAAATTTATTTTATATAACGACACTGATTACTGTCCTGTCCATCTAGGTGGGAGTTGTCACAATTTTCATTATGGAATTCATGAAGACACGTCAAACCCAGTGGCAGTCTACGTAAAGCACGTGTCTTCGAAGGAAGTGACTCAGATAGGTGTATTTGAACTAAAAGACATCTCATAAGCTGCAGAGGGTCAGTGTTGATGTTAATAACAACACTTCAACACCTCACGACGTATCCTCAATTTGAAAAAAGGCGCGGCTTGTGTAAATTACCTACTTTTTACATAATTAAATAAACAAATATTGTCAAACTATTTACCATTAAAATAATACCTCTCGTGCTAATATCAGTAGCATCACCGGCTTTTGACGCGCTTTTACGTTTTTTTTAGTGTTTATCGAAACGTTAATGCGGTTAAATGGTTGTCGGGTTTTTTGGCGATAGAATATTTACGTAAGGAATAAAAAAATGATAGTGTTTACAATTTTTATTTGGAAGGCCGAGAAGGCAAGATGTCGGCATAGCTGATAGTATTTGAATAACGGCTATGTCGCATCCAGCCAACTTACGTCTGCCAAAATCAACAATGTTCCAGCAACTTCTTTTTTTTTTGGTGCAACAAAAGTGCCGACATCAAGTAATCCATGGTTTGTTTTATGGACACAAAATGAAGGTGTGAAAATGTAGGTGTTTTTGGTAATAATACAGTTTGTTTTAATAACTCGAAAGAAAATCCCAATACGTCAACTTCAGATTTTCAAAAAACTACGTTATAAGTACAAAACGATAAGAATTTATTAATTACTTAAGAATTTATTTATTATGTACATAATTCTAAATATTACCAATAAATCCTAGAGTTAAATTGTTAGATATTAAAAAATAATATAACGGTAAATTTTGTTTCAAAAGTTTTCAGAAATTCAACATTTTGTTTTTTTTTATTTTCTTTTATGAATTATACAGAGTGTTCATTTAATACTCCGTTCTTCAATTTTATTATTAATGAGATTAATGGCCGGTTTCACAAAGCTTGATTAAGTTCTAATTAACTTGATCATTATCATGATTAAATTTGAAATCCAGAAATATAATTGGATAAAATTTCAGGTCTCTTAAATCTCAGCCAATGAAATTTCTGGATTTCAAATTTAATCACGATTAAGCTAATCAGAACTTAATCAAGCTGTATGAAACCGGCCTAAGAAAGACACATTCTAAAATTAGTGTCACATATATATTTCAAAAAAAATATGGTTCATAAAAGTGCATTCTTTTATTGAAACAACCTACATTTTTTTGTCGTAACTCAAGTCCTTAGCCCAAGCTGTCCTTAAATACCTCGTGGCCAAGTTCTTTAATAGTTTTTGTCAATATTAACAGTTCATTACAATCTCAATATCTGCATCATCGTTTGTTAACTGATTGAAAAAATCTAGACGAGGTCTTAGCTAAGATTCCAAGCAAGTATTAAAACTAAAATTTTGTATACAACTTCAAAAATTATTTTTAAAGATCAATATTTTCAAATATTTCTTTGGATTAAACACTCCGTATTTTATGACAGGTATTAATAGAATATTGATTTTTCTCTGCTTTGATATCATAAGTCTATCTTTATTTGTAATAGTTTTTAAAAAATCACGATTCAAAAAAGAGATACTTTTTTCCGTTTATTAGCAGAGGAGTTGCCTATTATTTTTTTATAAGGGTGGCTCATAACAAGGACATCAAACGCGACAGGTATATAGACATCGATAAGACAAACAAAAAATCCCTATAACGTTTTTTTCTCAGAAGCGTAGTTTTCGGAAAAAATGCAAATAAAGACGGGTATGTTTTTAACACATACAATAGTGTTTGTTATTTTTTCCAAACAAGATGTTTTATGGTTTGTTATGTTTACATTGCTGATTCTGCAACATGATTGTTTTTATAATACAATTTTATGAGGTCAGTCACTTAAATGATAATTCCGCGAACGCAGATAATTAAGAAAAGGATATTGGTGTAGGTCAAGTCATTGTAAACGATGATGATTCGCAAAATCGGAGAATCCCCCTATTGCATCACGGATATTATAACCTAATAAACAAGTAAATGTCGAATCTGGGTCAACGCGTGATCAACACTTGTGCAAACAGATAGAATGAGATCAGATTTCAAGCAACACTGATATTATCTAAGCTGTTAAAAATGTCAGCGACGTACGATATGACTAAATATGGATAGGGGCAATAGATGTCATTTTCATTTGACTCTCTTCTTATAATTAACTAGATTAATGTTACTGTAATTAAATTACATTTTTAAATGTTACCCTTTTACCCTGGTAATTTTTGTTGACCCAGATTCTTTATTTTCTTGTTTAGGTTAGCATAATTAATTAACACTAATTACTAAATTCCATAGGCGATTGGAATTCGATGTGGAAAACTCTTACCCAATTTTTTACTAGTGAAAGCTGAGACTAGATCCAACCAGTTTTACAGTAAAAAGATATGCGAGGTCACGGCTAAATAAAATTAAAATCCTGTTGTAGACAAACGTCTTGTAAAAATTAAAAGCTTAATGCACAATTTTGTATGTTTACGTTTTATATTACAATTAATCATCATTTGAAACGTGCATTTTAGTAAAGCAAAACCACTATATCAACGAAGCGAAGCGATTTAATTTGCAATAGTACAATGTAACACAATTGGGCGCTTGTAAATGGTGGGTTTGGACTAGAAAAATACACAGTAACTAGGGAAACCTCGTCAAGACATGACGATCAAAAGCATTGAAGGATCTCCCTATATACAACATTCGATGTGTGATTACAATCATTTGGATTTTCATGAGTGATTATTTAGATAAACGCAACCAAACATAACCAGTTGAAAATTCTAAGCCTAACACTCCTTTCTCCCAGCTTACCCTCCTTCTTCTGACATATATTCCTCTCTGGCTTACCCCTCCTCGACGGTTTATTCTACATAAATACATACAAACGGAAATTCTACCTTACGAAATGATAAGAATAAAATCAAAAATCGATCTTGTTTAAAACATTCTTGAAAACGTCTATTAGTACATATTTCAAAAACATGACATAAACATAGTGTTGGCAAATTTCCTGCCTTTTATACGAACAATATGAAACTACTCTGAATAAGTAATTGCCATCAGCTATTATTTCTATAATTCGTCTGTTCACAATTTTCATCTATGGGGATTTTCTCTACGCTTATTAATGATGGAAGTGGACGGCAGCATCACCATTTATATTTATAAGCGAAGAGTACTTACGAATCTCGCCACCGTAGAAAGTAAGAGGGCGCCCCTAGTGAATGTCCGATAATGTCCGATTCGCCCGTCTCAAATTAAACATTTTAGAGTTTTTCAAATTAAAAATATAAACAATAAAAAAAATCTAAAAATTAAGTAGTATTGACTAACCTACACAGCGAAAACTTTAATTTAAAAAAAGAAACGCGTAAATCGGCGGATCTCTCAAACGAACTGGAACAAAAATAAGCCTTTTAAGTGTTTTAAATATATAATAGATATGTAATCTCATCATGTTTGTCTGGCTTTAAAATTTCAAACCTTGCACTTACATATACAGTTGACTTTATTTTTTATTAATTTATACGTACTTTTATAAAAACGTCGGTCAATCAAAAAACTTTATTAAGATTTTTTGTTGCAACAGCCATCAGAAATGCGCTGGTAAAGACTGGTGCAGGGGCTATGAGACACCCTGCATAAGATTTTGACCTTTATGTTCTTCTTAAAAATGATTTACCTCATTTCATAAAAAAAAGTAGTCGCCAGTTAAAACTAACTTAAGTAATTTCTATGCTAGTTTTGTTAGGAAAGCAAAGGAAAATTATTAGAAATAAATGAAAACCAATTGTTTTTATTAGTGATATTATTTGTTCTGACAATTCACACATTTTTTTACACAACATTTTTGGTTTTTAACTTGCTACTTTACGGTAAAATGAGCATTATAACAGAACATAAAAAAACTTATTGAATAAATTGATATGTTGACGGAAATCCGGGGTTAAATTCTTTTTTCAAAATCGTTTTGTATTAATTTTTTGTGCAACTGCACATACGGATTAAATTTATTTAGTTAAATGATTTAATTAAATATATTTTTTTCATCTGCCCTTACATCTCGATCAGAGGGACATGGGTTTGAATCTTGGCTATGACTGAATGTTAAAAATTTAGGACATTTAACACATATATTTGAGCTCGTTAGGATAAGATATGAAAGTTGTATAAATGATAAAATATGGGGGCGGAATATACCTACAATAGCTCCGTTACCTATTGGTTGGAGATTTTTTTTTATCATCTCTATATAACTCGCTTATGTGGATTTCCAGAAGTTGTCAACTCGTTTTTGTGATGTACTCCAATTGTGTTGTTATTTATAATTATTGACTTGTACAACAAGGGGATCTTGGGTTTCGTAAAAATTTATCAGTAAATAGCACAAATTAAAATATTATCATTTTTCTGCAGCTTGGTATTGTGGCACATAAAAACTAATACAAAACATTTTATATTTTCAAGTTATGTACGGAAATTGGTAAGCATATCTATAGAAAGTCTTATTGAAAAATGAATGTGTAATTAATAAGCAAAAAGCGGTAACTCAAGAATGGAGGTCAAAAATGACTGTAAAATATACCTGTTTGATTGGGTGTTTTTAAATTTCGCGGACATTATTGAAAAATTTCAAAAATCACTGCATAGTCATGAACGTGTTCATTTACTAAAGAATGCTATAACGTCATGGGATTCCTGGAGAATTCCATAGGGTTTAGAATAACTGTGTTTAATAAGATATTTTTAAAGACGACAACAAAACATTTCAATTTATTTAAATTAGCGCTGAAATACATATATCCTGATTGAATATTTTCAGATTTCACTGGCAATATTGAACCAAAAATTAAAATGACTCCCATCTTCATTAAGTTGTTTACTTTTAAGAATGCTGTGAATCCTGTGAGGCATTCCTGGAAAACCCGATTGTGATTCATAGAAATGGTATGCATTATAATGGTATAAAGCAATTAAAGAAAACCCGTGAACTTCTCAGGTGTTGGGGTTCTACTTCTGGGATTTTCCACTTTTATTTGGATTTTTGCTAACTTAGTTTATTTATTTGAAATGTTTTTTCTTGTTTTATTTAAGCCAAATTTAGGTTTTGGCGACATAGCAATATGAATTTTCTTGCAAGATGGGCAGATAAACATTTTTTAATCGCGATTTTTTTAAATTATTTTCTTAAAAACTATTAATTAAAGATAAAGATAGACTTAAAGGTATTAAAATAAAGGAAAATAAGTAGGTACTCTGCATTGATTCCATTTAAAAATTTTGGATGGCCTTTACAAAAAACTTTAATTTTAATACTTGCTTGGGATAATATTAAAATATATTTACAAAACTTAAATATTTACAAAAATCAAGAAAAGAAAATTGACCAAAAATTGTTTTAAAAAGTCATAACTTGGCAATGCAGCAAAAACATCTTGACCAGTGGGCAGCTTTTCAGGTAAAAAATTGAAATATTGACCGATAGAAAATTTTAGTTATAATACGGCGACAAAGCACCCGGTCATTATTTTTAACGGAAACCGATCCCTACAACACCCAAGACTGTAACTCATCAGGAAACGCCGTTTACAAGACTTGTAGACATTACGTAGAAAAGTACTTTTTTCCAGCTTCCCAGAGTTCCACAGTAACCCATAAAATAAATGGTTTACAAAATGTGGAGGTCTACGTATAAAAAACGATTTTTGGTTTCTGTTAACTTTTTTTATGCAGGTTTCTAATATGCGATAAGTTTTGTATGAAATTATGGAAAAATAAATAGACGAATGTTTGATATCTGCAAGATGGTGTACACCACATTTTGCAATATCCATCGTATCTGCATAAAGTGTTCCTCAACGGATAAGTTGAAAGACGTTGACCTCTGGAATGGCCAGTTCGGTCACCCGACCTTACTCCCCTTGACTTCTTAGAAATAACTTTGGAGTGTAGCAATATTGACCAATGCATGTTGATGAATGCATCAACATTTATGTACCTAACTTATTATCATTTCATGAAATATAATATAAATACAAAGATTAGTTAAAGTTTCACAACTTTTATTAATATCTTAACCTGACAATATTGTTTCGACACTTTGTGTCATTATCAAAGGTAGATAAGATTGATAAACAAACACGTTGCTAAGGATAAATAGATACAGAAAATAGGTAACTAGATACAATACATAACAAAAGTTGTGAAACTTTAACTAATCTTTGTATTTATATTATATTTCATGATTATGGAGTTCCACAAAGTAAGGCTGGAGACAGTAAACGATATTATCATTTCGGTGATTAAATCATATCTCGGGGCCTTTCTGCTGTTGGTATGTTTTATGATCACTCTCTTGGCTTCAGTCAGACTAGATTGCTTGATTGGTATGTCTATTTAATGGCACCCATTCTTTAATGTTCTGATCCCCCGGGCCTTCTTGTGTGGTATGTCTTAAATACCTTTCAGCAAAACCAACATTTGTCTCTTTGTTGTTTCTGACCCCCTTTCCGGTAGCATCTTTAATTGGCGGGTGATGTTGCAGTAGTTTCAACTTTTTTTGTGACCTTCCAGAATGAATACTCTGTAGCTTATGTACTAAGTTTTAGTAAATAAGTTAGCTCTTTATACTTCTTTCGCCGTTCTATTAAAGTTTGTTTAGGCTTTCTATCGCCTCGTACTTTTCAAGCACTTAAATTAGAAAAAACTAAACAAGTAGACTTGTATATTTTTAACAGTTTAAGCTTAATTTAAGGGTCCGAACTATTAAGTTGATAGAAAACATTTATTCTTTACTTAACATGTCCAAAACAGATTTTTCTGAGTTTGAGCCACAGTCAAAATTTTAATAATGATTTGGAAGTTCGTTTAATATGACCCTATATTGTATATTATGAAAAAGAACGTTGTTTCTACATGTTTGTTCTAAGAAGTAAAATAATTAATTATAATTCCTCGAAAATGCTTGTTTGACAATTAAATACAGAGGATTTTTATAAATTAAGATTTGGTAATGAACGATAACAGCATGTAGATGACGTCTACTGGAGATATTTAACCTTTTTGTAGTACTTGCCAACTTATTTGTTATGCGAATCACTGTCCTGGAAACGCCATAAATTAATCGCAAATAACCGTTCTGTAACCGCTGATTCTATAAACATCCTTCTGATCTATACATGCTTCATAAACAACATCATAATTTGCATGTGACAGAACTAAGGCGCCACAAAGCATTTTTTAACACGAATGTCTAGAAATTCTCTCTCCTTAAGAGATAATTCGAAGATGTAAAATCCTTTTTTAATAGCATTACTAATGTGGGCCTTAAATTGTAGATCTTTGCCTAATAGTATTAGTCAGGTGTTCTTTGCTTCTTTATAAATTTCCACTTTTAGGCTATATGTAAAGATAGGCATAAATGTTATAGACTAACAGAGATTTGATTCTATTATAGTTTTTTGATATGATATCCGATGATGATCCGAGTATGTAAATGTAAATCATCGTTTAGGTTTCTGCATGCACTTTCTACATCTGATAACTATAAAGACAAATATGCTTGGGTATCATCGGCGTGAAAATTAAAATTAACATATTGGAGTTGGGTTTGTAAATTTGTTGAATAGATATAGAGAAAAGTGTAGAATTAAGAGTGGAACCTTGAGGGACTCCAAGAGTAACATCCAGATGATATGTGCAACGCCTGCTGCCGATTTACTAATTTTTTTTTACAGAAATCCGTGGCTTCTTTTGAAATCCGGCAGGATTATAGAATAGAAAGTAATAACTGATGATTTACAGTGTTGAACGCTTTTGACCAATCTAATAGTACAAAAGACCAAAGACTAATAAATGAACTTGTGCTTTTGTAGGCCTAACTTTTTGTGATTGGTCACACCTACAACCCGTGGGTAATGAATAATATTACTTATTAAGAAACGCATTTATATAATTAATATATTATTTAATATACATAAGTAGAAAAATTGAATTTTAATTCAAACGCTTCGCTTTCATAGACGAGAAAGAAGAGATATGTGTATACAATTTGTACAATAAAGAAAAAACGCATAAGCACGTGCGTTGATTGCACAAACGAGCCCGTCCCGTGGATGCTGACACGCAGCGCGGTATTCAAATTATTTAGTTGTTTTGTTTCAAAGGGTTCTAACAACACCACCTATGTAGTAGGTGGTTTTGATTTTAATAATTTGATGCTGATAGTTACAATTTTCAAGTCTGTTGACATTTTCTAATAAATAAAAAGTATTAAAAAATGGATTTTGATGAAAGCGGTGAAAATTGTACATCACCAGAGATTTTTCAATTAGCAAAAGAAACATACTATAAATTGAGTACCTGAAAAATTAAAACAAAATCGAAATGGTGCAGAAAGCCTTTATGGATTGATGATGCGTCAAAAATGTTCATTCTCTGAGGACGTCCTATTAGCTTATTTTGGGAATTATCAGAGATATACAAATCGTCATCATTATGGGCGCTTAATTTTATGTTGCTGAGCACACTAAACATAAATAACAACTTAAGAAAAGAAATTATTCAAAACTGTACAAATTATGATAATTTAACAAATAATTTGACAATTAATTTATTTCTATTGATCTGATTTATTTATTTCATGATTATGGAGTATCGCCAAATAAAACTCGAAACGATAATTAAATAATTGTCTAGACCGCAAAGAGCAATTTTTCTATTGAATAGTCGTAGAAAAAGCAAAATATCCTAATGGCTATTATCATTACACGCTCGTTGGATAATATACTAAATATTGTTATAGGCACTAAGCAAATCGTCAGTAAGCTTAAGTAGTGCACGTGTACAACTATGTCCTCACCTCAACCCAGATTGTGTTTCTAGCAGCAGGTGATTCACGAATAAAAAAAATTCTAAAAAAACTAAATTAAAAAAATTAATTAAATGTTAATCAATGTTTCTAAAACTACAGAAAACAGGGAGATTAAATGTAGAACGCAAATCTTTGAATTCTCGGATTTTCTACTCTACTTAAGTTAGTTGAAGGATATAAGCCTTTTTCCAATTATTTGATTTTTATAAACTTATTTTTTATATCATAAAAGAGAACAGACAATCGAAAATATTAAAGTATAAATATCTAATGTCGAATTTATAAAAATATATTTCCAAGTGTATCTTGGCTGACTAATTTTCTATCGTATCACTGCATCTGTGTATAACTCATGACAGTCGGTCATAAATTTAGCGCGCATATTCGATGCATCATATAACGGGGATGTACCAGAACCTAACTATGTTTATTAATAAAGAAAATTTCGTAATACATATGTTCTTTTCTTTATTTCTTGTTCATTCAAATACTCAGTGCAGAGGCGCCACTGATCATGTCACCTGCTGCGGTAATTCATGGTGTCATCCCATTATATCAATTTTCTGACATCGACCTTTATTTTTTGGTCTTCACTTGCAAAAGTAAAAGTTGTAAAACAAAAAGGAAACGTAAACCTTTTTAGAGGATTTTAAAAGTGAGAACCAAAAAAAGGGTCAACTGTCAAGTTTTTCTGTTAACAAATTTTTGGTGTTTCCAAATTATTGGTACCCCCCCCCCTTCCAAGTGACGCCGCTAACTTAGTGACCCACAGGCTAGTGTTAAAAAAATAATGAACAAAATTTGACCCACCACCCAAAAAGGTTCGCCATCACTGGTCTAGATCATAGGTTCCCAACCTTTTATGGACTACCGCCCCCTTTACAAGAAAAAAATTCCAACGCACCCCCCCTTTACATAATAGTTAATTATACCAATTGTATATATCTGTCTATTATCTATTAATAATCACAAATTAAAAATTAATTCTCTCTCTCTCCCTCTCTCTCCCAGCTCAAAACTCTAGCGCCCACTAGGGGGCGGTACCGCCCCCGTTGGGAACCTATGGTCTAGATGGTATCTCTACCAACTGAGCTACCAGAGAACGACTATCAGCATGTTGGTAGAGATATCAATTAGACAGTGGAGGATCCTGGGTTCGATTCCCAGCCGGAGCGATATATTTTTCTATATAAATTTGCATTCAAAATATAACTAATGTAAATCATTAATTAACTTAATAAAATTAACCTTCATCTGAAATGAATTCTATTATGTTCGGCAGTTTATTTCAAATATAAAATTCCACACACATAATTAATTGATGATAGATAGTTTTTGTATTAAAAAAAATCTAAAATAATATCTGCAGAATACAGATACAACTGAAAATAGACCTAGATCCAAATACATTTACAAAATTGGAAAAGTAGGTATTTAAATATGTACCTAGCTACAGCTAAGTACCATTCTAGTATCTAGATACATTACAACATTGGCTAGCTGTAATTTTGATGGAGATATTTTACGCTATACTGCAATAGTTATTTTTAAATTTTTATCTACGATTATACAAAGAGTAACTACCTTTTACACTGATTTAAATTAAAAGTTAACCTTTATTGAGCAAGTGTTACATTTTTTTTATTGCACGCTAATGTAAACAAGAGATGTATGATAAATGATTTATGAATACAAACTGGTCGCTAAAAAACAAGACTTAATGCTACATTCCTTCCAATTGTTTCTAAGTTTTCTATCAAACTCTACGCAGATACCAGAGCTAAGAGTGTCTAAATAATACATCTACTAACGGTCGGTTTCACAAAGCTTGATTAAGTTCTGATTAGCTTAATCGTGATTAAATTTGAAATCCAGAAATTTTATTGGCTGAGATTTAAGAGACCTGAAATTGTATCCAATTATATTTCTGGACTTCAAATTTAATCATGATTAAGTTAACAAGAACTTAATCAAGCTTTGTGAAACCGACTATAAATGGGCTATTACTGCAGTAATGATTACCAAATAGTTTAGAAGACTTAGAACTCATTTCTACGTCTGTTTCGAATCCTATTTTTGTTTTTGCGTTTAAAAACCTAAAAATGATTTTTGATTCTGCTGCCAAAGAGAATATACCGAAAACTTGATCAAAACTATTTAGTCAGTCTGGATGAATGGTGAGGCGCTAATAACTGAAAAAAGAAATAAGTACCATTTGGAACATATTTGGTAGGATAGGTGATTCATTACTTTACTTGTTTCTTCATCCCTAACTTAGGTAATAACAAACGCAAATTAGATATTTTTCGAAGCTTTTGAAATATACAAAAACAAGCTCAGGGTACCTTTAATGAATGAACAGATTGAAAATCCATTTTGATGTTATTACAACATAAAAAGGTTCCTATGTTCTCATTAATTCAGATTTTATTAAACTGGTCCACGTTCCAAGATATTTGTATGAAGTGCATCAGATTTATTCCAAAACTGACTTGAGTCCAATATATTTGTATTCCAAAGTTAGTATTCCAGGTTAGAAATTCCATTATGTTGAAAAATTACCGTTTGGGACTTGGTCAGTTTTGGAAAAGAGATTTTCATATGTAGCATTTTTAGTGACTTAATTTTAAAAACCCCCCAGATCTTTAAGTGTGGTATCGGTAATTTCGAAGCTAATTAAATTGTCGTCTTTTTCAATTTGAATTGATTTTAAATGAATTTAAAGAAAATATAATTATGGTTGTCAACAGCCCAATCGAACCAATAGTAACGTCAGAATAAGAGGCAGTTAGTACCAAACTTGATATTTCATGTCTGTAAGTGTAACCCTTCATCATTTTTAAGTTTTATAAAGCTTAAAGTACACTGATCCGGCCGGAATCGGCCAGCATCGATCAGCATCCGTACGGAAAAATTCCAAAGCCGGGTCTCATAAGCACACTAATCCCGAGTTTTTGCCGACAGAAATTTCCGGAGAGGTGATTAACTACATATATTCATGATAAACGGTTTATTAGTATTGTTTAAAACATATAGACAAGCTTTGAACAAGATTTGTTATTACTTAACTAATATAAAAATATTGATAACAGCCTCCCTAAAACTTGTTTTGTTAAAACTGTCACACTGATCATGCACTTTATTAGGGTCATACAATAATAAAATTCATTTGGTTTGTTTTATAATAATAAATACATGTTTGTCCAATAAACAATATATTAACATAAAAGCACTTATTTTTATATCATAGCTTCTAGTTTCTAAATGAATTAATATAGTATATGTAGGTTGCAAATGCAAACGTTAATAATTTATCGTAAAACTATTTCTTATAATAATGCCCATAGCATGTAAAATAACGAACATTTAAATTGTACTAATTTCTAAATTTCCGGAGATGTAAAGCACACTGACCCGGCCCGCATTGGCTCGGAAAGGATTTTTGCCCATGATTGCTTTCCAGAGCAATACCTCCCAGCCTGCCGAAGGATGCGAATTGCTGGCCGATTCCGGCCGGTCAAGTGTGCTTTACGCTTAAGATAAGTTGAGCATTTCAACATCCTGTACCATTTCAGGAATTTCTCAATAACCAAGAATTTTAATGCAAATCCTTGCTGGATTGGCATGGGAACTCTCAAGAATCAAAGCCTTTATGTAGCTGCCATGTGAACCGAACTACAGAGAGTAAATATATAAATATTCTGAATAATTCATAATTTTTGGAGAGTAACTGAGTGGGCAAAATGTGAACCATAAAATTAGTTTAGTTGTAGCAAACAAAATCAATCTGCTGCCGTATGCAAATTACTTAAACATTAACACTAATAATAAACCTTAGTGTATGTATAAATGTATATGGCAAAATGTTTATATTAATATTTATAAGGTACCAACGTACTATTTTTGGCATGATGGAAATTTCCATAATATTTTTTTTTGATAACACTATCCACGGTGATCAGGAAGGGAGAAGAAGTTCGATGAAAATGTCCGGGAAAACGGCTAATGCAGAAAGTTTCCGTATCATCTGGACATTAAAAATTCGCAAAGTTCAAAATCCTATCAGATCCTTCTTCCGAATTATCAACAATTTGATATATGTAAAAACGAATTCCCCAGAGCTTCGACTGCCCATCGGTCGCTCGAAGTTCTCAGCTCACCTATTCCATATTGTGGGCCCAAGTCACGTTCGTTCAATATTATTAGGTTCTCCCGAGTCGTATCTTGAAGATAATTTGGGGCAAACGCCATTATTTAATTTGTTAAAAACAATTTACAAATGAAAATTTGACTTCCAGGGTGCAAAAGTTCGAGAATTTTAAAAACTAATTCTTATATAGGATTGAGTGTCAGATAGTATTATCTAAACCAGAAATTAAATTATTTGTTAAATAAACAATTCAGAAATTGTTTAAACAAAATATTCCAATCTCAAAATTTTCACTTGAATATTATCAGGCTACAAAGGTAAATGGTTCTGCGGGTTCCGAAGCTCAATTCGAATATCTGTTTTAAAGATTTCCGATAGGTGGCGCATGATGGAGAAAAGTCCTCTCGCAAGCGAAAAACGACGTGAAGTATATATATAGGAAACACAGATAATCGGTGATGATCATATCATTTTGTCCTTCAAAATGAATCCCACTAGTATCTGCACCCATGAAGATAATAGAAAAAAAATATGTGCCCCATGTGGTAGAAAAATTGTATTTACCCATGAATCTTCTTTTGTCATCAAGACAACCTAGAAAAACTGATAAAACAGTTCTTATCGACTCACTTTAATCAGAATGACGAGAAATATCCTTTGTCAATCTATGGATCTTGTAGATTAACACTACGAGAATATGACAAGGAGATTTATAAAAGACAATTGCCATGTATGCCTAATTACGCTGATATAATTTTACAACCCATTACACGCTCTTCCGAAACCTGTAACTGTTACATTTGTTCGACAGCTAGATTCCGAGGACATGTCAAAACTCAAAAAGGAAGAGGCCATTTCAGAAACATTGTTAATAAGGTCGATGTATCCAAAAGTTATAAATCTCCTGAGAAAGAACCGTCCTCATTCGAAGGGATAAAACCAAAAAATCCTCAGATCATTTGCACCTATGCGGGAAATGTTTGCAGCGGATTGGCCGGGGTATACGACATGAATGTAAGAATTCTCGAGATAATTTGATGAAAATTATTGAAAAGCTCCCGGAGAAAACCCAAGAGCAGGTTGCTACTGATCTTATAAAGACAAAATGTACCTCTGAAGAAGAAAGTCTGCGAAAAGGGTCAAACGTTAATTTGACTATGTCTACGGGTGGACGGAAATTTAGATTAGCTGTTAATTCCTGCGACGATCAAAAAGTTGCTTTTGAAGAAACCCGGTTGGATGATTTACGGGTAACACTTGGTTGTTCAAGTAACCAGATGAGAACAATAACAAACTTTCTGAGAACCAGTACAGGGAGATTTTCTGTCCCGAAGAATTATTTGAAACATACCTCAGAGCAATCGAAGGTGTTGGGGGACGTTTACAAAGTAGACTCGTTTGAATTTGAATGTGAAGGTAAGGCAAATATGTCTAAAGAACTTCGACCTGTTGTATTCTCAAATGCTGGAGCACTTCTCGAAGCAGTTATAGAGGACAGAAAACTGGAAGGGAATTTTCTAATCAAACTTATGGCAGATGGAGGACAAGGTTTTTTTAAAATCAGTTTGACCATCCTCCCTGAAAATGGTTCTCTTGACAATTATGAGGACAACGGTCCCACTTCAGAAGAAGGGCCATCTTCATCAGGCAGCGCAAATGGACCAAGAAAGAGAAAAAGCTCTTCTTATCCTGCTGGAGGTGGCAAGGTAACTAAAAGAGGTAAACTCACTAGTGTGGATAAATTGATAATGCTATGCTTAGTACCTCAGATCAAGGAATCTTACGAAAACATGAAGCTATAATTTGAGTTGACTGGGATTAATGATATTCCATTCAAATTCGTCGCAGACTTCAAACTTCTATTAATTATAAACGGCCAGCAAACTGCAACAGCAACCTATCCCTGTCCCTATTGTTACATCTCATTACAGCAATTGAGGAGAGAGTCTTCAACATCTCAGAATGTCCCTAATACTAACTCCCACACAGGTTCGAGCGACGATTTTGAAGTAGAAGCCCGCCCAAACTTGAGGACATTTGGAAGCTTGAGAGCTGATTATGAACAATACTGTCTTGTGGGGCAAAAAAAGAAATTTAGTAAAGACTCTCATAGCACTGTCAATCCTCCTCTTATATCTGAAGAAGATTATACCTCTGTTCTGCAAAAATGCCTAATTCCCGAGCTTCATCTATTACAAGGGTTCGTCAACCATCTCTTTTGGCAAGGATTGGTCAAACTGGTAGGCGAAGAAAAAGCCCTGTTATGGCCAAAAAAATTACATCTAATTTCGAAATATTATCACGGTAACGCATTCGAAGGGAACGCTTGTAGAAAGCTTCTAAAAGAAGCTGATAAACTGAACGATCCACAAATTTATAAGGATGTAGGTATTTTTAAAATAATACCTTACATTGCTGCATTTAAAGCGATGAACAAGGTTGTAAATTGCAGTTTTACTTCTGGTCAAGTTGGTCCCTTGGTTGGCGACCATGTGAAAGAATTGAGAAAGTCTTTGGATGCTATAGAAAACCTATCCCGCACCTTGAAAATCCATGTCCTTCTCGATCATTTAAAAGAATGCTTATCATTAATTGAAAATGATAAAGGTTTGGGATTCTGGTCCGAGCAAAGCGGAGAGGCTATCCATCACAATTTTCTAAAGTTCTGGGGCCGCTACAAGGTGGCAGACATTCGCCATCCTACATATTCAACCAACTTATTAAAGGCTGTCATTGAGTTTTCTTCCCTGCACCTCTAAATACACATGTGATGTATGTTTCTTCTTTTTATTATTTCTAAAAGTCCAATTTTCAATAAAAAAACAAAAATTAAATAAATTAAAAATCCAAAAAAATTAAAAAAAAATATAAAAATAAAAAAACAATAAAAAAAAATCCAAAAAATATTAAAAATGGAGCCAGTAAACCACTACGTCCCCGTCGTTGGCTCTGGGTAAAGCCAAACGTGGTGTTTTTAAATTCTTGAAAGTTATAATAGTTTTTCATCGCAAAAACTTACTGGATATATAGAGCGTTGAGACCCTCAAAACCATTATCTTTATAGCCTGAGTAGAAAATTTTGAGGTTGCAGTATTTTGTTTAAACAATTTCTGAATTGTTTATTTAACAAATAATTTAATTTCTGGTTTAGATAATACTATCTGACACTCAATCCTATATAAGAATTAGTTTTTAAAATTCTCGAACTTTTGCACCCTGAAAGTCAAATTTTCATTTGTAAATTGTTTTTAACAAATTAAATAATAGCGTTTGCCCCAAATTATCTTCAAGATAAGACTCGGAAGAACCTAATAATATTGAACGAACGTGACTTGGGCCCACAATATGGAATAGGTGAGCTGAGAACTTCGAGCGACCGATGGGCAGTCGAAGCTCTGGGGAATTCGTTTTTACATATATCAAATTGTTGATAATTCGGAAGAAGGATCTGATAGGATTTTGAACTTTGCGAATTTTTAATGTCCAGATGATACGGAAACTTTCTGCATTAGCCGTTTTCCCGGACATTTTCATCGTACTTCTTCTCCCTTCCTGATCACCGTGTATCATTGAACAAGTGTAAAGAAAAGCAGTAATTTTGTAATTAAGCATCAACTGTGTCGTTTATTCTTACCGTCAGCCATCAATAATATATAATTCTATGCTTAAACTTAGAAATTAACTAATTAAAAGAAACTTTCATTTAGTTTAATTAGTACCTGACCAAAAAGGAACCTGGTAATAGTTATTTGAATAACTAGTCAATATTCACATCCTTCAGCTTATCAGGAACGTGTAACCCACTTTTAATATGACCTTTTTAAAACGTGTTAATTAGTTGCTAAAAATCATTGCTAATGATTTCTTATAAGTTGTGTGTATCTAACATATTTAGTACCCACTGACAATATTTGTCTTTTATTCAAGCAATTTCTAGGACGTTTAGAATTAGACAAAGTATGGTGCCATCAGTTTGATAAATAATATTATAAGATATTGAAGTGAAATCGGTCGATTTGAAAAAAAATCGACCCATAAAAATCAACAATAGAAGCGCAGACTAATTCAGATTCATTATTTTTATTACTGTGTGTAACATTAGACAATTTTACAACATGAAATGACAAATTTTTGTATGTGCATAAATCCGCAAAAGAAATGATCTCAGGGTAAAAATGTTATGGAAAGTCCTCAACCACCATTGAAAAATAATAAATGGTCATATATTAGCAATGCCAGAACAATCAATATCACATCGATTTTAATTAAATTTTAATCAAATTTAACAAAATTTTCCAAAATTGTAAAAAATTTAGAGTAAGCACTGATTACGCTTACTAAAACACAAACTTTAATTATTTTTTTGTATCTGTTATTATTATTATATCACTGGTTAAGGTTATAGCAATTCTATTGTTAGTTTTTTATATAAACAACGAAAATAATGTTTAATCGTGGTATCTTTGTTTAACACTTCTTACTTATAAATTTCCTTCTATACCTAATGGTACTGTAACGAATAGTAAACCCACTTATGACGTCATCAAACATTCTAGATGTATGAGTCATCAACTGTATGACTCATCAATCAACACGTGCAAGTATGACTCATCGACACGCCTCATTGACGTCACCGACAGCTGCGTGTATGACTCATCAACACGTCATCGAATATTCTAGATGTATGAGTCATCGTATGAATATAAATTGATTCGCGGGTAGAAGCAGGCAGTTAATGTTTAACCGGCGTCGTGTTGAAATGTACTCTGAATAAATAAATGGTGAATAATTAGTTAATACATAAATAGTTTTTATATAAATAAGTCCTCAAATAAATTTGTAAATACCTTAGCATTTTTAATAGTTTGTTAAATAGTTTATGGTTATAGTGTTTTTAATTAAGTGCATTGTAAATAATCTTTCCTTTATTAATAGACGATTTTAAACAGCATTTTTGATAATTATTTTAAATAGAACGTTACAGTACTTTTGTGGAAATTAGACTCTTTAAAAACTATTTTAAAGAACGTTTATTAACAACCCCAAATCACTCTCCAAAGAGAACAAAATTATAACTTTTCAAAATAGAACGAACGTTTTCACTAGTGTTTCACGAGAGTCTTGCATTTTTCTTGTTCTTGCACAAATTGCAAGACAAGAACGAGACAAGAATCGCAATCAGTTTCGCAAGACAAGACAAGAATCTTTCCTGCAAGAAAAGTGCAAGAATAGCAAGATTTTCTTGCATTTTCTTGTCTTTTCTTCAGTCTTGCTAAAATTCAGGTTTTGGAAAGTTATTGGTATGTTTGAATTATTATTGGCAGTGTTAGTCTAGATATATCATGAAATATTTTATTTATTTATTTAAGAGCTGTTAAATAAAACAAAAAATATAAAAACAATATATAAAATATTTTTCTATTACACTATTACACATATTTTCTAGTGTGGTGACTAATAAGATATCAACATTTAGGTGACTAGAAATTACGTAATAACCTAAAAACTAAAACGATAAAAGAAAATATTACAGAAACGTAATTAAACGCCTAAGTTTGGTTCTTTATTACAATTATTAGCCATTGAAAACGTCAAACCAGGAATTAACGTATAAAAGCTTCACCATTTTCAAAAGAATCGGGGTAGACTTTTGTATGATTGCACTACACTGTCAGAATCTTCGCTTACCCATTTATAAGCAAAATATTCATTTCGTTTGCTGCGCCATGTATCTGTCCTTGAATGTGTCCTTACTTGTGTTAAATGTTTTATCGATATTGACTACGCTTTATTGGTCCATACGTATGCTACGCGAAGTCCAATTGATTACTGACAATGAGGTTGTGATTCATTAACAAAACGGCACAGCTAATTAACAGCTAAATCCGAGTCGCAACAGTATAAGAATTCCAAGAAAATCGAGAAACGGGGAAGTCCCAGCGTAAATTCCAACCCCAAATATGCAAGACAAGGTAATGCAAGACAAGATTTTTGTTTGCAATAATGCAGCAAGACAAGCGTTTGTTAGAATTCTTGTCTTGTTTTGCAAGACAAGACAAGAAATAACCGCACAAGACAATAAATCTTGTCTTGTGAAACACTAGTTTTCACAATCAGGTGACATTTAATAGCACGTTTTTAAAACAAAACAACATCTGTATTTGTTCACAATTGTTTTCAGACTGCCAAATTAAACTTTTAAACAGAGTGAACGACTTCTTCTGATTCACTATCATTTCTAGACTAAAAAGACTTAGAGTTCCTGAATAAAAACTTTAACTGTGACACATAGCTCAGTTTATATTTAAGAACTCTAAAAACGATCATACAGTATTTCAAAATACACACAAAATATTTCGCTCTTTACATATTGCAATGGGGTGATATACACATATAATAAAACAAAATAATATTACAACCGTATATCACCACAATATTTTTTAAATAACAAATTTTTGCCCCGTTACTAGCTCAAACTTTAGTCTCAGTAAAGCAATCGACAAATATCTCTTTAATCTTTAATAAATCAACCTTACCTTACCAAATTTTGATAACAATGGGTCCACCTATAATGATAACACCAGGGCTGGGAAAATTGTAACAAGCTGCAAATCAAAATTATTTCCACACAAGGAAGAAACATGAACAAGAAACGAAATTCAAACATATAAATAGAAACACAATTTTTATTTCAGCACAAATAAATAACACAAATAAAAAATAAACAGAAAACAAAAACTACAAATCAGCCTTTTATTATTGTTGGGGATTTCTACGTAATTTTTTATATATTATCTCAAAAACTTAATCAATTAAAAATTAATCAAAAACAAAATCAAACTCTTGTATTCTAATAATATCAATTTAGCAAATTTTCTATTTTCTTTTTTATATATAAAATTAGGTTAAGTTATCTCAAATATTAAATTTTTTAAATTTATATATTTAATTGTCCCAATGTAAAATATTTAATTTCTTTTTTAATAAAATATAAGTCCGAAATTATTTCTTTTACTGGCCAGTATAATGAAAAAATTAATGTCACTTACTATTTTGCCGCACACTCGATACTTCGTCTAAAACTGATCCCGGGAAAAGAAATACTGCTATAATATCCACTACCAACCTCTTGACTGGTGGCACAGACATAAAATATGCAAGTTTGCAGAAAGCTAATTCTTCTTAAATTTCTTTCCAAATTAGAAATTTTATGTTGTGAAGTTATCCAAATCAATTCAAAAATTTATTATCTTCTTGATATAACGACGAAAAGGTAAGTTATATACATTTCTTTACACGAAATTTCATTTGTTAAAATTTGTAACCTCACTTTGTTCTTTCAAATTATTAAAATGCATGTTTTTTTAGGTTAATCAATGCACAAACAACACAACCTCCTCTCAATGCGTTCTGGAGATTACTGATTGTTTTTCACAATACAAATTACATTAAAACATACAGAAACAAAAACAATATAACATTATCAAGTAATCCATGGACAAAAATTTGACATTTAAAATTTTTAAATAAAATATAAAATTCTTTAAATTTTAGATTTAATCACATAAAAATAATCCCCAACACTTCCTTAAACTAACAATATAACATTTATATTTCTAAAACCCGACAATAACCCACAATTTGAGTCGAACAAGCAAATTTTCACACTCGACAAAAATTGTAATAATTTCCATTTAAATCTGTCCACATACCAATTTTACCCTTTAATCTTTACACAAAATGATTATTTAACTTTTCCCAATAGTTTGACATCAATAACAAACACTTATAATACAAAATTAACTAAAAATGAATTTTAATATAGGCACAGGTGTATGGACATTTTTAAATTGAATTGGCTGAGAAAACATACATAGAACTACAAAAACTTTATACAACTTACAGAGCCAAGATGTTATCCAACGAAATTACACAATAACATCATGAACCTACATTAATTAAATTAGAACGGTGGCTCGATAAGCCAATACTATGAATCGTAAAAGAAAAATCACCCATTTTGAAAACTAAGCAAGGTAAGTTACTTTAATATATGCAAATCTACTCATAATAGCCCGTTTTATTATATTCTAGGTGCAATTTACCAAATTTGAGCTATTGACGGAAGATCAAGAAAACAATTTAACGTACCAATCGTTGTATTAAAAATTACAATTATTAAATTATATACACACTTAAATAGTATCCTTTTGTTGAAATATAAAACTTTATGCATGTCAACATAATGTGAATAAATTATTCCACTAAAGAAACCCATTATGAAAAATTATTTTCAAAATTTGAGGTTATGTAATGAATAGATCGGATCGTTAAATAATCTTGCATGAAATGTAACTTTAACAAGTAACTATCGCAAATAGGATGTATTTATCTTAATTCCTGTATATATCTGGCTTCAACCGTACTTCTGAAACTATAAAACAAACCTTTTAACAGAGATTCGATTACAAACGCCTGAAAGATAGGCAACCCAAATTACCTATTTAACATTTCTACCTGCAAATAACACAGCATTATGTACACTAAATATGATTAATGAAAATTTGACAATTGATAAAATATTATAATTATTATTTGAATTACATAAATACTAATCGACAGTATTTTAATATAAAGAATACAACAATAATTATTTGAAAGGATCTGATTCTTGATGATGATGATATTGTTCTTTAAGAAATTATAAAACAGAAAAATTCAATTAAAAAATATATGAAATGAATAATATCATTACATCAAAGAATCTAACATCATAAAAAAAATTAAAGGAAATGTCATTTATGCGACAGATCCTGCATAGGAAGCAAGCAGGGCCGGATTATGTCATTTGTCGCCTATAGGCCCACTCATATTTACGCCCTTAATAAAAACACGTTATTGTTATGATTGCATGTAATTTATTAAATAAATGACCAAGCATTAGTTTTGCCTGAACCTATCCCACTTACATGTACCGAAACGTGCGTCAATGTCGAGGTGTTACTTGTCATCTGTTATGTCACATAGATTATCTTAATTTATTTAATTTAACTTTAAGAATTTCAAATTCCAACAGGTTAGATTAGCACAAACTCGTGTGTCTGAAGCCAAGGGCGTACTCTGAATAGAGGTCAACTCATATTAGTTTCGAGGAAGGAAGGCAAAGTGAAACACAACGATTTCTTACAAAATAAAACTCAAAACTACTGCAAAACTGTTTTTATCAGTCACTAAAAAATGCGTCCCCGTCACACATACGTATCAATTTGAAGAAGTCTTTATTCTCTTTTATTTTTCTTCTAGGGGGTGGACAGCTGCCGCTTTCAATTCTTTCAAAGAATACTACTATAAAATAGTTCCCCCTTTTTAAATTTCCAATAATTTATTTTAATATTCGGGAACAATTAATGAAGGTTAGTCAGTAAAAATGTGGGTTAAATTCTTTCAAGGAATGCTACTATAAAATAGTTCCAAAAATTATTTCATCCTTTTTAAATTTCCACGACTCATTTTAATATTCCAGAATGTAATATACTAATTTGATGTTTTATGTACATATCAAATTAATATTTCATTTTATAGATTTACTACACACGTAAGTATAATTTATACAAAAGGCAAAACTTACTTAACGTTAAAAATAAAAATTTCCAAAAGTCACTAATACAGCGAAAGTAAAATTATGCACAACTAAAATAACTGAACAAAAATTAATAAACGAATAAAGAAATTATTTAAGATAATTATATTAGAGATTTTGCACTTCTACAGTAAAATACGTGTTTATTTTACAGAATGAATCAAAAGGGCTAATAGTTCCTGTAAAAAGCAATCCGATAATCTCGATACGTTCTTCGGTTCTATTGATACCATTGACGTCTATCCAGATGTGCACTTATTTAACATTTGTTGGAATTTGTTTGGTTAGTTTCAAGTCAAAGCCCTTTGTGAAGCCTGAATATTGACACTTTCCGATAATTATAAGATTTTGATAAATCGCATGCAATTTTTATTTAAACACTTAAATCAAGGGGGCGATCGCTCCGAAGTCTCCCGGGCCTATTGGGTAATCCGGCGCTGGAAGATGTAAATTTCAAAACTAAATAATAAATCTGAATTAATTGGTAACACCATAGGCGTCGCATAATTTGGGGTTTGAATCACAATACAATACAATATATAAGAATATTATAAGAGACTTCTTTTATTAGATATTATTATTTATGCACAGATACTATTAGACTATTATTGCTAGACTCATTTATACATAACCGTCTCTTTATGGTCCGACGGGCAATAAAGGAACGTCAATTAAATGTCAGAGCTGCTTTTTGTGGAACCTGATTGGTTCTTAATATAATTTGTAAACTTGTCACCAATGAAAATAAGCTGAAATTAAATATTTTGGAATACTAACTATAGTAACGTAATGCGTATAAGCACATAAGTGTATGCACAGCGGCTTGATGTACCTACACTCTCATTTAATTATATTTTTTACACAATAATAGATTTGAGATAAAAACTTAATCTGTGCATAAAATAGTGTATGTATAGCGGGCATAACTTGCTTTTATGGCCCTACAGTCTTTTCTTAGCCCTCGGCTAACGCCTCTGGCTAGAAATAACGCTTCTGGCCATAAAAGCTTCTTTATGCCCTTAATACATAAATAACTAATATATTAGCACTAGAGGCATATAAGGCCCTTGGCTTTTCATATTGTTTTCTTCCATTATCCTCTTCGAACTGCTAATGCTTACCATTCTTTCACTCCAACCTCTTCTAAATGCCATCTCACATCCTGGAACTCCTTGTCTTCCTTGTTTTATTACATTGACTATAGGAGTGTCACTAAACAGTGCATATATAGCTCCTCGTTTGTTCGTCTAGATATTATTATCCTTTTAAAATTTTCCCTTTAAAAGGACATTAAATAACTACTCTTTTGAAAAATTTCTTCTAATTTTCAGATTTATGTAGGGATTTACAGCGTGTCTGAATGTCCAATAAGTAGAAGCACAGAAGTTGGCTTTGGAAATTAAAATTTTCCCGTGAATACCAAACCCAATTTGAATTTTATTGTTGAAATTCCATGTATTATTGTCGAATTCCCTGGCTTTTCCAGAAAAATTATTTTTAATACACAATTCTAGGTTCTCCAGATTTTCCAGGTACACACAAGAACCCCAGAGAAAAATCTGCAGCACATATCATCGAGTTTTACAAGCGAGTCGACAATGACCGAAATATTATTGTTTAAACATTTTTTGACTGAAGGTTTGAAAAGGTATAATATCATTCATCATTATGAAGCGACTAAACGAACAACTTATAAGTCTTAACGGAGCGGCCGGTTAGTTAGGTACAAAAGCAATAGTGAAAAAGATGAAAAACGAATTATTACAAAATCCCATCGCCGGCGTAAGAAAAGTTGCTGCTAAAGTTGATATACGTTTTACGAATCTGAAATTAAAATAAAATGTGGCATTAAGATTAGAAAACAACAGCATGCCCCAAAAATACATTAAAGATTAAGAAAGCAGAGTGATAAAAATAGTTGGAAGCTGTACAAGAAAATGATTCATATAGGAGGAGAAAAGATTGTAGTTATGGATGACGAAACTTATGTACTAGCAGATTGATGAGTCTATTGGCATTGAAAACAAATATAAATACCGAACAAAGGAAAAGTTTCCAACAAATTTTTTAGTGTGGCAAGCGATTACATCCGAACGGCACGTTTCTATACCTTACATAAGTAATGGAACAAAGAGAAGTAAAATGTATCTAAAAGAATGCATTAAATAGCGTTTGTTGCCTTTGATCGAGTCAAACTATAATACTTAAGCATGTTTTATTCTGGCCAGATATGGCTAAAGTACGTTATAGTGGATTAATAACTGACTATTTAAATGAGAAAAATATCGGTTTTGTAAAATGCAAAGACAATACACCAGATTTCCCCAAGGGTAGACCCATCTAAAATTTTAGACAATATGTAAAATCCAGCTAACAATATTGTACCATTTCGAAGAAGATGGGCTTTTACAGCCACATTTGTTATTGTGCTATGCAATAGCGTAACTTTTAGAAATTTACGTCGTTAATAATATTTGGTGCCGCGCAGCAGCCCTTACAAGAAAAAAGATTATAGTTTAAATTCGCGCCATATGTGACGTGTTAGAGCCCGAACCAATAAGAGATTGTTTGACAACTTTTTTAACCTCAAATATTTAAAGTTGTGAAGTGTTTGAAGTTAGAGAATAAAAGTGAAAAACTAGATATAATTAACAATGTGTAAAAAGGAGAAATAACAAAACTTATCACAGCTCGTAATGTATAGTGGGTTCAATTTAGTCATAATTTTTTTAAGATTTAATCAATGTTTACAGAATTTTGGGACTGTACAATAACAAACCCACTTTTTGTAGTGAGTATATCCAATATCTAGTGACAAATAATTATTAATGTTTTTAGGTTAAGTCATGGTCTCATGGTTAAGTTGTCAAAAATATAAGCGTTAGTCAGTATATTTGCATGTATCTGTAATAGTTTATAATTTTACGTGCTAATATTGTTAATTATTGTAATTTCTATGTATTTATAATAAATAAATGTATGAAACCAAATAAAAGTACATAAATCTTTTTTATTTTAAATCATAATTTTGTCACATTTAAAAAATTTCCAAATATGCCAATATTAAAAATTGACATTCGCCTTTAAGATTTTATAAAGATAACCAACTTAACAACAATTTGACAGTTGTTATCTAAAGTGAACGCAGTTTAAACAGCGCTTGCAGGTTAATTTTAACCTAATTAAAACCACCAGTGTGAAGTTAGCCTGTAAAGTTGGCCGGTAAAATTTCCGGAAATACCCGAACATCCATAGACGTGCACATAAAATATTTTCATAGGAATCAGAACCAAATTTTCCCTAAAGTTCTGAAATTAGGATACAAATCCAATGGTATAAACTACACTTCCTTAGCATGGGGCTAAGGGGGGTAAAAATAGCCCCTAACTCTTAAAAACGGTATTTGGGGATGTAGTCGGTCAGGAATCAGAATGAGATTTTCTAAAAAGTTCTGCAATTAGGATACAAATCAAATGGTATACACTACATTTCCTTAGCATGGGGCTAAGGGGGGTAAAAACCGCCCCTAACTTTTAAAATCGGTATTTGGGTATGAAGTCGGTCAGGAATCAGAATGAAATTATCCACAAAGTTCTGCAATTAGGATACGAATCAAATGGTAAACACTACATTTCCTTAGCATGGGGCTAAGGGGGGTAAAAACCACCCCTAACTTTTGAAATCGGTATTTGGGGATGAAGTCCGTCAGGAATCAGAATGAAATTATCCATAAAGTTCTGCAATTAGGATACAAATCAAATGGTACACACTACATTTCCTTAGCAAGGGGCTAAGGGGGGTAAAAACCGCCCCTAACTTTTAAAATCGGTATTTGGGTATGAAGTCGGTCAGGAATCAGAATGAAATTTTCCATACAGTTCTGCAATTAGGATACAAATCAAATGGTACATACTACATTTCCTTAGCAAGGGACTAAGGGGGGTAAAAACCGCCCCTAACTTGTAAAATCGGTGTTTGGGGATGAAGTCAGTCAGGAATCAGAATGAAATTATCAACAAAGTTCTGCAATTAGGATACAAATCAAATGGTATACATTACATTTCCTTAGCATGGGGCCAAGGGGGGTAAAAACCGCCCCTAACTTTTAAAATCGGTGTTTGGGAATGAAGTCCGTCAGGAATCAGAATGAGATTTTCCATAAAGTTCTGCAATTAGGAAACAAATAAAATGGTACACACTACATTTCCTTAGCATGGGGCCAAGGGGGGTAAAAATCGCCCCAAACTTTTAAAATCGGTATTTGGGTATGAAGTCGGTCAGGAATCAGAATGAAATTTTCCATAAAGTTCTGCAATTAGGATACAAATCAAATGGTACACATACCACATTTCCTTAGCATGTGGCTAAGGGGGGTAAAAACCACCCCTAACATTTGAAATCGGTATTTGGGGATGAAGTCCGTCAGGAATCAGAATGAAATTTTCCATAAAGTTCTGCAATTAGGATACGAATCAAATGGTACGCACTACATTACCTTAGCATGGGGCTAAGGGGGGTAAAAACCGCCCCAAACTTTTAAAATCTGTATTTGGGTATGAAGTCGGTCAGGAATCAGAATGAATTTTTCCATAAAGTTCTGCAATTAGGATACAAATCAAATGGTACACACTACATTTCCTTAGCAAGGGACTAAGGGGGGTAAAAACCGCCCCTAACTTGTAAATTCGGCATTTGGGGATGAAGTCAGTCAGGAATCAGAATGAAATTATCCACAAAGTTCTGCAATTAGGATACAAATCAAATGGTATACATTACATTTCCTTAGCATGGGGCCAAGGGGGGTAAAAACCGCCCCTAACTTTTAAAATCGGTGTTTGGGAATGAAGTCCGTCAGGAATCAGAATGAAATTTTCCATAAAGTTCCGCAATTGGGAAACAAATCAAATGGTACACACTACATTTCCTTAGCATGGGGCCAACGGGGGTAAAGACCGCCCCTAACTTTTAAAATCGGTATTTGGGGATGAAGTCCGTCAGGAATCAGAATGAAACTATTCACGAAGTTCTGCAATTAGGATACAAATCAAATGATATACATTATACCTTAGCATGGGGCCAAGGGGGGTAAAAACCGCCCCTAACTTTTAAAATCGGTATTTGGGGATGAAGTCCGTCAGGAATCAGAATGAAATTATCCACAAAGTTCTGCAATTAGGATACAAATCAAATGGTATACATTAAATTTCCTTAGCATGGGGCCAAGGGGGGTAAAATCCGCCCCTAACTTTTAAAATCGGTGTTTGGGAATGAAGTCCGTCAGGAATCAGAATTACATTTCCTTAGCATGTTGCCAAGGGGGGTAAAAACCGCCCCTAACTTTTAAAAGCGGTGTTTGGGAATGAAGTCCGTCAGGAATCAGAATGAAATTTTCCATAAAGTTCTGCAATTAGTATACGAATCAAATGGTACACACTACATTTCCTTAGCATGGGGCTAAGGGGGGTAAAAACCGCCCCTAACTCTTAAAATCGGTATTTGGGTATGAAGTCGGTCAGGAATCAGAATGAAATTTTCCATAAAGTTCTGCAATTAGGATACGAATCAAATGGTACACACTACATTTCCTTAGCATTCCTAACTTTTAAAATCGGTATTCGGGAATGAAGTCCGTCTGGAATCAGAATGAAATTTTCCATTAAGTTCTGCAATTAGGATTCAAAGAAAATGGTATATATCACATTTCCTTAGCAAGGGGATAAGGGGGGTAAAAACCGCCCCCAAACTTTTAAAATCGGTATTTGGGAATGAGGTACGTCAGGAATTAGATTGAAATTTTCTGTTCTGAAAGTGTGAAAAGTTCTGCATTTAGGAAACAAATCAAATGGAATACATTACATATCCTTAGCATGGAGCTAAGGGGGGTAAAAACCGTCCCTAACTCTTAAAATCGGTATTTGGAGATGAAGTGGGTCAGGAATCATAATGAAAGTTTCAATACAGCTTTGCAATTAGAATACAAATCAAATGGTACACACTGCATTTCCTTAGCATGGGGCTAAGTGGGGTAAAAACCGCCCCTAACTTTTAAAATCGGTATTCGGGAATGAAGTCCGTCAGGAATCAGAACGAAATTTTCCATAAAATTCTGCAATTAGGATACAAATAAAATGGTACACACTACATTTCCTTAGCATGGGGCTAAGTGGGGTAATCCCCTTAGCCCCAAGCTAACAAAATGTAATGTATACCATTTGATTTGTAGCCTAATTGCAGAACCTTATGGAAAATTTCATTCTGATTCCTGCCGGACTTCATTCCCAAACACCGATTTTAAAAGTTAAGGGCGGTTTTTACCCCCCTTGGCCCCATGCTAAGGATATATAATGTATACCATTTGATTTGTAACCTAATTGCAGAACTTTGTGGATAATTTCATTCTGATTCCTGACGGACTTCATCCCCAAAAAACGATTTTAAAAGTTCGGGGCGCTTTTTACCCCCCTTAGACCCATGCTAAGGAAATGTAGCGTGTACCATTTGATTTGTATCCTAATTGCAGAACTTTATGGAAAATTTCATTCTGATTCCTGACCGACTTCATACCCAAACACCGATTTTAAACGTTAGGGGCGGTTTTTACCCCCCTTAGCCCCATGCTAAGGAATTGTAGTGTGTACCATTTGATTCGTATATTAATTGCAGAACTTTATGGAAAATTTCATTCTGATTCCTGACCGACTTCATACACAAATACCGATTTTAAAAGTTAGGGGCGGTTTTTACCCCCCTTTCCAACATGCTAAGGAAATGTAGTGTGTACCATTTGATTCGTATCCTAATTGCAGAACTTTATGGAAAATTTCATTCTGATTCCTGACGGACATCATTCCCAAATACCGATTTTAAAAGTTAGGGGCGGTTTTTACCCCCCTTAGCCCCTTGCTAAGGAAATGTAGTGTGTACCGTTTGATTTGTATCCTAATTGCAGAACTTTATGGAAAATTTCATTCTGATTCCTGACGCACTTCATTCCCTAGTACCTATTTTAAAAGTTAGGGGCGGTTTTCACCCCATTTAGCCCCATGCTAAGGAAATGTAGTGTATACCATTTGATTTGTATCCTAATTGCAGAACTTTTTAGAAAATCTCATTCTGATTTCTGACGTACTTCATTCCCAAATACCGATTTTAAGAGTTAGCGGCGGTTTTTGCCCCCCTTAGCCCCATGCTAAGGAAATGTAGTGTGTACCATTTGATTCGGATCCTAATTGCAGAACTTTATGGAAAATTTCATTCTGATTCCTGGCGGACTTCATTCCCAAACATCGATTTTAAAAGTTAGGGGCGGTTTTTATCCCCCTTAGCCCCATGCTAAGGAAATGTGGTGTGTACCATTTGATTCGGATCCTAATTGCAGAACTTTATGGAAAATTTCATTCTGATTCCTGGCGGACTTCATTCCCAAACATCGATTTTAAAAGTTAGGGGCGGTTTTTACCCCCCTTAGCCCCATGCTAAGGAAATGTAGTGTGTACCATTTGATTTGTATCCTATTTGCAGAACTTTGTGGGTAATTTCATTCTGATTCCTGACGGACTTCATCCCCAAATACCGATTTTAAAAGTTAGGGGCGGTTTTTATCCCCCTTGGCCCCTTGCTAAGGAAATGTAATGTATTCCATTTGATTTGTATCCTAATTGCAGAACTTTATGGAAAATTTCATTCTGATTCCTGACCGACTTCATACCCAAATACCGATTTTAATAGTTAGGGGCCGTTTTTACCCCCCTTAGCCCCATGCTAAGGAAATGTAGTGGGTACCATTTGATTTGTATCCTAATTGCAGAACTTTATGGAAAATGTCATTCTGATTCCTGACCGACTTCATACCCAAATACCGATTTTAAAAGTTAGGGGCGGTTTTTACCCCCCCTTAGCCCCATGCTAAGGAAATGTAGTGTGTACCATTTGATTTGTTTCCTAATTGCAGAACTTTATGGAAAATTTCATTTTGATTCCTGACGGACTTCATCCCCAAATACCGATTTTAAGAGTTAGGGGCGGTTTTTACCCGATTTATCCCCATGCTAAGGAAAGGTAGTTTGTACCATTTGATTCGTATCCTAATTGCAGAACTTTATGGATAATTTCATTCTGATTCCTGACCGACTTCATACCCAAACACAGATTTTAAAAGTTAGGGGCGGTTTTTACCCCCCTTAGCCCCATGCTAAGGAAATGTAGTGTGTACCATTTGATTCGTATCCTAATTGCAGAACTTTATGGAAAATTTCATTCTGATTCCTGACCGACTTCATACCCCAATACAGATTTTAAAAGTTAGGGGCGGTTTTTACCCCCCTTACCACCATGCTAAGGAAATGTAGTGTGTACCATTTGATTCGTATCCTGATTGCAGAACTTTATGGATAATTTCATTCTTATTCCTGACGGACTTCATCCCCAAATACCGATTTTAAAAGTTATGGGCGGTTTTTACCCTCCTTAGCCCCATGCTAAGGAAATGTAGTGTGTAAAGTTTGATTTGTATCCTAATTGCAGAACTTTATGGAAAATTTCATTCTGATTCCTGACCGACTTCATACCCAAATACCGATTTTAAAAGTTAGGGGCGGTTTTTACCCCACTTGGCACCATGCTAAGGAAATGTAGTGTGTACCATTTGATTTGCTTCCTAATTGCAGAACTTTATGGAAAATTTCATTCTGATCAATGTCACTCATGTGTTCATTGTGATGTCATTTCTGTATTACTTACGTCACTATTCAGGCCGCCCTCGTATGAGTTTGTTTAACAAAAACTTCGATATCAACGTACATTCTGAAGATTAAGAAAGGAGCACGTTTTTTTGCGGAAATTGGATCCCGGTCAAATTGTGATATGTTGTAGTTTATATTGATCAAAAGTATCCGGTGTCAAGAAGCTCTAAAATTAACAGTTTTGGAGTTACAGAGCACGAAAGGCAGGGAAAATTCATACTTCGGTTTATGGATTTTTAACACTTACAGCCTCGGTAATTCATTCTCGGTCATTTTTTATTTTGATTAACCGCGACTAGGTTGCGTGAGTGAATTTGGCACATCATTTGGCTCTGAAACGGCCGATTTATTTGAAATTAGAAAATGAAAAATACCTATTGTTGATTATTGGGTATGGTGTAGATGGAGAATGAAACGGCCCCGGTACCGGGTGCCCCATTATATTTTGACCCTTTATAAACCTATATAACGTTTCAACTAATTGAGATAATGAAATGCGATGTTTATTATTCTTCTTATTGTTTAAAGATTTTTTTCTGAGTATCCGTCTTTTTTGTTCACCGCCGGTTTAATCGGAAATGACCTAGCGTATTTTTGAGGATAGGGCAACTTTGTAATTTCAAATGGAACACCCCGTATCATAGTTGGCAAGCCCATTGTTCCCTCTTTCCAAAAGTACCATACTTGTCATGGTTATTATATAGGGTGATGGTTTTATAAGCTCTTAAAGTGAATACTGCATGTTATTGAAATACTGCGAAAAATATAATGATTCACAAAGTAGACTACGGCAATTAAAGAAAACATCACTGTAAACGTCAAATTAGCTATCCCCGCAAAATACTCTGTCATTTCCGGATAAACCGGAAGTGAGAAAAAATAACGAATACTCAGAAAAAACTTTAAAAACTAAGAAGACTAGTGAACATCGCATTTCATTATCTCAATTAGTTTAAAAGTTATCTAGGTTCATAAAGGGTCAAAATATAATGGGACACCTGGTATAAATCCACATGAATGTGACAACATAATTATCTGTGTTAATCAAAACAAAAACAAAGAATATACACAAAAAATGAAGTCACCAAGGCTGTACAACAGTGTACGTGTATGCCGAAGTATGAATTTTTCCTGCTTTCCGTGCTCTGTAACTCCAAAACTGTTAATTTTAGAGCTTCGTAGAAGGAGAGACTTTCCTTCAGGATAATGTAAGCTACAACCTATCATAATTCCAGCCAATTTGACCAAATTATCCAATTTCGGTAAGAAACGTGCGGGGCTGTTTGCACATCGGCACCCATTAGGCTTGCATAGTTAATTAATTCTTCTCTAATATTCTTAATGCTAGTTGTTAGGTTAATACTTATGCATTTTCTCTTTGATATTCATTAAAAATAATTATTAAAATTGTTTGGACAAAAAAGTAAAAATTCTTATAAAAGAAACAAATAAAAATAATTTTACTATTAGGATAACAACTTTATTCCTCATCAGATATTTCAAATCGTGTATTAGGATAACAGAAATGCTTGAGGGTCGTTTGCTGAAACCCTGGTAGCTATGCATTGATTTATTGGTGACACCCCGTATGGTACATATTGACGACGAAAAACTGCAATAACATCATTAATAGTGCTACTGGTTACTAGATGGCAGCCCAGTCACTATAAATTTTAAAGCAATTTTAAATTAATTTCTATGGAGTTAAATTTTATTTTACGTTCTATTTTTAATAATATAATATTAATAATATTAAAAATTGTTATAAAACAACTTAAAATAAACGTTAACTTAACAAAGTTTAATTTCAAATATGATTTTAAATGGTGTCACCAACAAATCAATGCATAGCTACCAGGGTTTCAGCAAACGACCGTCAACCTTTTCTGTTATCCTAATACACGATTTGAAATTTCTGATGAGGAATAAGTTCTTATAATAGTAAAATTATTTTTATTTGTTTGTTCGTTTTTACTTTTTTAGCCAAACAATTTTAATAATTATTATTAATAAATATGTAACAGAAAATGCATAAGGATTAACCTAACTAGCATTAAGAATATTAGTGAAGAATTAATTAACTGAGGCATCTATGCAAGCCTAATGGGTGCCGCCGTGCAAAGGGCCTCACACGTTTCTTGCGGAAATATAAACTCTAATAATAATAATATTGTATGAATACTATTCTCGTTCTTCATTTATTAACTTAGAACATTATGGGGCCTGGTTTCCAGGTTAAGAGTTGTAACAATTATTATTATTCTCCTACTTTTATAATTAAGTAATTACTAATAACTAATAACAAAAATTGAAATACGATGTCTATCGCAAAACGATTGTACTTTTTTACCGTTTTGTATTTTGTTTTTGTTTGAATGAGCTAACATAATGTTTTCTTTTGGCTTAAAATATGGAACATTTTATTTTTTATAATTCATATGTTATTATTTCTTAACAATATTTAAAATTAATAAATAAAATGTTGCCCAAATAAAACGCCTTCCCCACAAAATATTTTCCGAGAGAAAGGGGTATTCTATTTAAATCACTTAATGTCGTGATTTAAATAGAATACCCCTTTCTCAGTACATTTTCTTCTTTTTCCACGGTTTCTTGCGTTAGTGCATCTTAAAGGTGAATGTGGGGGTGTCTTGTTTCTGGCTCGCCGAGGGATTAGCGTCTTCTATTCTATTCAGTAATTGCAGAGGAACAAGAAATTAAATTAGTTTCTTTAACAATATTTAAAAAGACGTTGAACACCGTATATGTGTCGAGTACTTTTATTTATACGACGCTAAACCTGCTAAAAAACGTTTTGTAATAATTGTTTTTCTACTCCCGCACTCTAATTCAAATATTATGTCTGCAATAGCGGTTTGAATATCAGGTTCATAATACAGCGTGTCCGGAGATAGAACGCATTAATTTTAAGGGGTGATAGAAGACACCACACATAGAGAAATGTTTGTATATTAAGTGCACAAATGTTGAGAAAATTAAAGCAAATTGTGCCTAAAATGGTGACAGGAACAATTTGTGCAAATTGATTGCGTTAGTTTGTGTAAAGCAAATTGTAATCTTTTTCCAAACAATAAATATTATTTATTTCTCCATACCGAATACGAACTACCTAGAACAATTTGCTTGAAGAATCTTACATATTTTGTAGCACAGTTTTGCACAATGCTGTACGAAACACCTGCAATCTTTGTGGAAAATTCCTATATTGTGCTCAGAATTTACATGAACGATATTGTGTTAATTTTTAATTCATAATAATTATGGAATTTTTGCTCAATGATGTTGGAAATACATATGAATATTGGAGTAATGTGTATATAGTAGTTTAGTGTATATTTGCACAATAATGTGCTGATTTTTCTTTAACCTTTAATATTGCTGAAAGAAACGCTAAACACTGGGTGATTTAATAATACAAATTCTGCATAATTTTATCAAAAAGTTATATATTTAATTTAAACACAAAAATACGGAAAGCTAAAGATAATTAGGAAAAATACATAAAAAAATAAATATAAATATAATGAGATAAATAATTTACTATTAAAATTAGTAATAAAACATGGCATATAAATTGGAAACATGAACTTCAAATTCTGCATAATTTTATCAAAACGTTATACAAGTGTCCCACAATGCTGTTTACACGCAATATCTCCCGTATTTGAAAAGATAAAGAAATCAACCAAAAACTATTGTAAATGACTCAAAATGGACCTTCAGAAAACATCCTTAACTGTTGGTTGCATAGCAACGTTTCAGTGATCATGCCAACTCGATTAATTTTTCAAATTGCACCATCTGTTTCTTTTCACGGAAATGTTTTCTTCACTTCATTCTGCACACAGTAGCATGCCTTACTTAATTATCTAATGTGCATTTAGGGGTTGAAAAAAATATGTTTTATAAATTGTACACTTCATATTCACTAACTAAATTATGTATTCAAAAATATTATTAGAGCAGTGTCTACAAGGGAACTACTGAGACACTTTAAAGTCCGTGTCGAGTCCGCAGGAGGGCATTTTGAGCATTTGCTTTAAGTTTAAGATAAATTCAATTTATAAAAAATATTTTTTTCAACCCCTAAACGCACATTAGATAATTAAGTATGGAATACTATCGTATGCAGTATGAAGTGAAGAATACATTTCCGTGAAAAAAAAAACAGAGGGTGCAATTTGAAAAATTAATCAAGTTGGCATGACCTCTGAAACGTTGCTATGCTGAAACCAGCGTTTAAGGATGTTTTCTGAAGATCCATTTTGAGTCATTTACAATAGTTTTTGGTTGATTTCTTTATCTTTTCAAATAAGGGAGATATTGCGTGTAAACAGCATTGTGGAACACCCTGTATATTCAATTTAAACACAAAAATACAGAAACCTAAATATAATTAGGAAAAATAGATAAAAAAATAAATATAAATATAATGAAATAAAAACAAATAAAATAGAACATCTTATGGAGCTAAATCATTTACTATTAAAATTAGTAATAAAACATGGCATATAAATTGGAAACATGAACTTCAAATTCTGCATAATTTTATCAAAATGTTATATATTTAATTTAAACACAAAAATACAGAAACCTAAAGATAATTAGGAAAAATACATAAAAAAATAAATATAAACATAATGAAATAAAAACAAATTAAACAGAACATCTAATGGAGATAAATCATTTACTATTAAAATTAGTAATAAAACATGGCATATCAATTGGAAACATGAACTTCAAATTCTGCATAATTTTATCAAAAAATAATATATTTAATTTAAACACAAAAATACAGAAACATAAAAAAACAGGAAAAATACATAAAAAAATAAATTTAAATATAAAGAAATACAAACAAATTAAACGGAACATCTAACAGAGATAAATGATTTACTATTAAAATTAGTAATAAAACATGGCATATAGGAATGTAAATCTTTAAATTGGAAACATGAACTTTCATCTGATTCTATATCAACCTCAAAAGCATAACAATGTCTAGAGAAGGAAATGGTTTTTATAATTTTACACAAGAAATGTACATCCGTGAGTGTTTCATTTTTATATGCAATTATTTTTTCAATTATGCCAAAAACTGGAAGATCATCGGCCCATTTCAGAATTAATGAAAAATTTGGTTTATAAACCGTTCCCAAGTGATTGACCCGAGAAGAAGAATAAAGTAAATGTTTGTCATACATATTACCGAACTTTTTATAAATTTCAAGACTAATAGGTAAAAGTGGTCCGAAAATGTTACAATTTTGTTCATTACAATAACTATTTAACATGTGACCTAATCTTAGCTGGGTTTTCAACATCAGGGTCTCCGGTAAATTTTTAAAGGAAAATGAAATGTTTGAGGTTAGTTTAGATTCTCTGTGTTTTTGTTCAGCCCTCATAGACCAAAAATGTCGGAGAGAACCAGACATTTCTAAAATTAGATGATAATGAATTAGATGGTGATGTTTAGGTTTTAGATTTCCAGAAAACTTAATAAAAAGTGAATTGTGATCATCAATGAGAACTTTTAGATGAGCATAAGTTTTGCAATGAACGTCAGCTGCAGTGACAATATACACACAATTTCGCGTAATGTTATCCATAGTTCCCATATTCCAAGATCAGTAGGTACTAAATCTCCAATAATCAAGCCCAAATACCTGGTTAGGCATAGCATTTCTGAAGCTGACATTTTAAGATTAGATTTCAATTTATCCGTTGTGATTATAGGTGGTTTATTAGTACTCTCAATGGCTGTATAGTTAAATAATTGAATACGAGAATTAAGTGTTTCAAGAGAAAATAGCTGTAACTCCAAAACTAATGTTTTTAACAAACAGGTTAGACTGTAATTACACACACACCTTCGAAAAGGTCATGCATAATGTCCACCGTAAAATTATATGCCACCCGAAACCCTGGTAGCTGATGGAAAATACAATTTTCTTTAATGCCCGTTTGACTAACGTCATTAAGTAACACATCTTGGTTATAGTTTTCAATATTTCTTAATAGCGAATCATCTTGAACAGTCATGACATGAGAAAGAGGTTTTGGTGCTTTACAAAATCTACAGGAAAATGTACATGAAAAACTTTCAGTAAACCCTAAAAGAGAATGTATACCTAAATTGTCACCTGATATAAGTCCAACTATAAAATAAAATTTTTCATCTAAGATTGTTATCCCATTCTCTCGTATACAGCGTAATTCATCAATTAATTTCGAAAACATTTGATTACCAAACTTCTTACGGTCATCAGAGTAAAATATGGCAAATAGAAATATGTTACATAATTTTGAAGTCGTATACGGAGGCATTGAAGGCAAAGACAAGTATATCGCACCAAGTTTGTTTGTTCCAGCATGCGAACCCAAAGTATTTCCTACCTCATAATCGTCAAAAAATAACATTAAGGGAAAAACAGTTTTATTCTCATAATTTCTACTTTGATATTTCCATAATTTACATTGTACAAAGTTGCTTATTACTGTCTCCTCATGTTGTAAATGAGTATAGTAATCCTTCATTGATTGAAGAAAACCCTCGAGAGAAAATAATTTGGTTAACAAATCTGTTAACGATATTAACTTCATGTGGATAGGTACTGGTTCTAATATAGAATCGCCGCTACATTGTTTCTTTAGAGTTTCCCCTGTTTGAATATTATGTGATGGCACAAACAAACCGGATTGCTTATATTTTTGTATACATTTATATTCTGAATTCAAGTCAGTCATACAATTCTCAATAGAACCAAATATTTTTTCCATATCCCTTATCTTTTCATCAGTTTCATCTAAATTACTTAACGATGTAATAACAAACCTTTTTAACTCGCTTATAAGATCTTTCGGATAACCAATTGAACAAATTTTCTAGGTACAACAGAATTATTATACATATTTCACTAATGAGATTAAAAAGTGCTGAATTAAAGTTCTCTATAACTGAAAAAATATTACTTGATTCATCTTCAGAGTACGATTCATACGGGATTTCCTGATAGTTATTAGAATCAACTTCAAGATTAACAGATACATCCTTAACTTCTATGTTAGCTGAAATTTGAGGTTGATGAAGAACATGAGACTTTAAATGTTTCCTAAATGAATTAAAATTATTATAAGTTCTCAAACACTGTCCTACACCACGATGCAAGTCATCATTATCTTTTAGAAAATGGTCATTCCTTAAATGTTTTATATACTTATTAATATCAGTGCATTGTATTGTAGAACATTTAAAACAGTCAATCATTTTTATATGTTTACATAAAAGATAAACCAATAGAAAAGTATACCTATTTAGGAATAGGTTTAAAACAAAGTAACAAACTAAACTATTTGCAATGTTTACATAAAAGATAAACCAAAAACAAAAGTATACCTATTTATGTAAGTATCGGTTTCATACAAAGTAACAAACTAAACTCTGTTTAATTAGCCGATTATTCCTTTAATAGTTGCAATCAGTATATCCACAGAACGGTACTTTTGGTCCGAGTCGGTATGAATACCATAAACACCTTTTTGCAAAAATAACCAGGCTGGTGTGGATTCCGGAGGATAGATGGCATTTAGGGCATGATAGACCTTAAAGCAAATATCCACTGCTTTTAATGGATCTTCAACTTTGTACAGTTGTTTGTTGACGGAGACAAAACACTGGTAGGACTTGTATGTTCCAACAACAATTGGTATAGGTTGGGCTGTCGTTTTTAAATTTTGGCACTTCTGACTTCGCTCTTCCAGTTTTTTCGTTATATTGCTGGCATCCTGTAAATTAGTTAATTATTAACGTACTTAAAAATTGCTATCTGTAAAATTTACACTGATAAATAAAATGAAGCCATCTAACGTCTCTCTCCTGCTTGGTTTCCAATGTGTTTTTATTTTTGATTTAATTAATGGAGATTGTAATAATAATGGTAAAAATTGAAGGGCAATTAATTGCTTTACATCTGAAAAATGTTTTGTACAAATTAACACTATTAATAGATAAAAAGTATCAGATTCACATACCATCATCAAGAGTCTCAAATTTCTCTTTTTCTCGAGCTATAAAATCCTTTGTGAGTGAATCATTTTTCTTGGTTAATATATATGATAAATAGGTATTGCAAACGTGGGCCAGCGTAAAAACAATACATTTTCCTTACCTTTGTGCAGGTAATTAAAATCCAATTCAAGCTGAAACACACATTGTATACAATGCCGAAAATTATATCACATTATTGCAATTTACTAATAGATAACCCGTTTGAAGACTTAAGGCAGGGTACTTTTGATAGTATTCCCCTATGGTCTCACTGTCTTTAAGTTGTAATCTACTTGCAGCAGATTTCCGCCATCTTTCTACCACTTCCTCATAAGGTATACTATTATGATAAAGCCGTGTTAAAATTTCAGTCATATCATCATCATCATCATTATCAACTACTTCCTCATTTTCTTCTATCACTAAAAAAAATCATGTATTCAAGAGTTAAATGTATAATATTTTATACCAACAGGATGCAGAACTAGCAGATTTTTCCTTTTTTCTAAGTAAACCGCTTTCCCTTAGTAGTTTACGTTGATGCACATATGTGCTCCAGAGTTTTCCTGATGCACCAATCACTTTACCATTTACTCCTCTTGTACATGGTAAATAGTAAATTGCAGCTTCTTCATGAATGAAAACGTCATTTATCTCTTTTGCCAAAATCAGAAATCGTGCTGTAGTGATCCTAAAAGGAAGATGGCATTTAACTTTTTTTTTTTCATGTAAAACTTTATTTACCTTCTATCGGCAGAATCTTGAAGTTCGTGTTTGACAATCAGATTGCATAAATGATTCCTTCTAAACTTCTTGAAAGGTCCACAGCTACTCTTAATAATCTTACCTTCTTCTGTGGCCTCTAGCAATTTACGTACACTCTAAAATAGAAAAGCCTTTATTTTATAAACTATGAAGGATAACGTTTTCTTACATTTTCCTCTGAACTTCCAGCAGGTGTTATGTTTGATGAGGTTGGCGAATCGTAGCTTTAAAAGGGTAATGTGCTAGAAGTTGATCGTAATCAATGAGACTTATTGTAGAACTTGTGGAAGTGGTACTAATATTTGACAGAGTCTCTGTACTTTCAGAATCATTAACTGTTTCTTGCTGATCACATTCCGAAGCAGCCTAAAATTTATATAATGTAAGTTATAAATAATATATTGAGCTTGTTACATTTAAATATGTTAGTACAATTATTGTTGAATTTAATGTTGAAAACATCTAAAGTTACATAGGGTGTCTGGGATTAATGTCGTAAGCTTCTTAGGAGGAAAATGATAAAATTCCATTGGATTTCCTATATTATCATTAACAAAAAACAGACTATGTATGTATAAAAAAGGCCTAATTAATAACAAAAATAGTACTTTAAAATTACTTAGATTAGAAAATTTTTTTTTCTTAGATCTTTTGCAGGAAACTGATTTTGCCCAAATTTTAAACCGACATTTTGGAAATAAATAAGTGCCAAGTAACATAGATATCGGAGAAGTCACCCCCTTTTCATTGCCTATTTTCTGCGCTAACGAAGATATTACGGTATAAAAATTTAAATAAAAAAACTATTTTTCTAGGGCTATATCAAGTCCCCTTACTTTTTGATTTTCTGTCGATTGCCGACGTTCCAGACATTAAACTTGGGTTACCCTGCCTAAAACATTTAAGAATACTTTGACCGAGATAGAAGAAGTATTTTAAGTCGATTATATATTTGTACGTCAAGATGTTATTGAACGATACAAGTATTTAATAACAAAAATGGATCTGCATGCAAGGAAACAACTGGTGAAATACTACACTGAATGGGTATATTTTTATTTATGTACTACATACAATGTCTCCCCGGATGGAGTTGACAAGAGGAAAAAAATTTTATTATTGATTTTACGATAAAAAGTCATTGTTTATAAAAAGTTCTGCTTGTTGAATAAATAAGTTTACCATCAGAAAATCTAAGATTAAATGTACAGTGTTTATAAATTAAGGTAACGTGAAAAAAGAAGTACCGTTTATTGCATTTTTTTAGTTTAAATACAAAATTTCAATCAATTAAGAAAGTCAACAAAAATTATTCTACAAGGCCACCTCCAACACATATCTCCATCCTGTTAATAAATTCACCATAGACTTTACATATGGTTCGTGGTCCGTTTAAATTAATTTCATTCACCGTGTCCTGTATTCATGCTTTTAGTATTTCTCGATCATACAACAGGTGATCTGCGTAAACTTTTTGTTTTAAAGCACCCCACAAAATAAATTGATCGACAAGATTAAATTATGATTATCTACGTTAAATTCAAGATAACACGATATCTTAATTCAACTTAACAACATACAACCGTAACAATCTAAATTTAAACTTGGAATTTTGTATTTTAACTAATTTTATGTTTATAAAGAACTTTTTCTATTAACAGTAAACTCTAAAATGCAATAAATGGTACTTCTCTCTTGAAGCATTTTCATGTTATCTTAATTTACGGACATTCTGTACATTTAATCTTAGATTTTCTGATAGTAAGTAAACTTATGCAACAAGCAGAACTTTTTATAAAGAATGACTTTTTGTCGTAAAAGCAACAATAAAATTTTTTTTCCTCTTGTCAACTCCATCCAGAGACGCACACTGTATAACTTCTGAATACTAGTTAGTAACAAATAAACCCAAATTACAAATTATTGAATTGTCTTTTTCTTTGCTTTAATTTTCTCTTTCACCTTTTTCTTTTAAGAATAAGAAAATTTAAACAGTTTCAGCAGCATTAAATATAGGAAAATGATAATTAGGGAAAGGTGATGATTGTAAGTAAATTGTAAATAAAGTATGCAATAGGTATGTACCTTTTCAATCATGTAGTGTTGATATTTTTGGGAAAATATCTTTCTTGTCCCAATTGCAGGAAGCAGCTCCTTTATATCGTTTTCATTTAACTGATGAAATGTTTCTATATCGATATTATTGTCTATATAAATAATAACATAAATTCAATAAAGATTCATAAAAACATAAAGGTAAAAACCAAAATAGTAATCATAATAAGTAATAATTAGGCATACTATAAAAACATTGAAATCCTCTATAAAATTATGAGCAATTGTAGGGCAGGAATGGACAAACAAGTGCTAAAAATTCTGCGTAGTTATTAAATTTCTACAGCAAAGCTAGATCGAATTTTAAATTGTATTCTTATACATAGGTATGTACGTCCAATAATTACCTTTAAATAATTATAACTGGCATTTTGTGCTTACCTACAAAAGAATCGTACATCTCGGACAGTCCCCATTCTGTCGGCAAGTTTTTAACCTCATCCATAATTATAGGTAAGTACTTGAAATAAACAGGAAAACTTCTCACTGAATTACGTCTGGAAAATGAACGTATAAATAAGTTATTTATTACACAGCACTTGCACAAAAATGAAATGGATAAATATAATGCGTCCCCAATCACAATAATAAATGATTTAAACTATTTAAAGTATAGGAGTTTAATACTCACATGAATTATATTTTTATTCATCACCTACATATACTATTGCATCCGTACTAAGTCTTAACACTTGCACTATTACGAACTAATTATTAAACGAATTGTGTTCCAACCCTTTCTCCGTAACCGTGGTATAGCGCTTATTGCCGTTTGTTTATGTCTGGAGTCGCTGATCTAAGAGGGAAATAATACGATTGGTCATTCGCACATTAAAAATAACCTTGATAAGATTTCGCTCAATTTTTTTTACAGTTCCTAATTTTATTTATATTTTTTATGCATATGCATTTTTAAAAAGTTGCACAACATTGTGCATGATTACGGTTTTAAACAACTTGTACAAAAAAATACAACAAAATTGTGGAAAAACGCAACTCAATATTGTGAATTACTAATAATTCCTTTAGTACTTTAATTGGCTTTGCACACATTATCAAATCAAATGTTACAATACTTTCAAACAATCTTATTAAGAAAAACTACGCAACGCTTTACAATAATTGAACCCAATTCTACAAAAAAATCGTACAATGTACAATTAACCAACCTTGTGCAAAACTACTCTACAGCATTTTTCTCTGTGCAAAAGGAACAAAAAAGTCTTATACAACTTTGTTCTAGAACGTACCACTTTTTCAGAAAAAAATAAGAAAGTTGGAAACTTAACATCATTTTGCCGCGTTAATAATAGCACTTTAAGTATGGGGCTTTGTCGGCAGATGTATCTCATCTATCACAACAACAAACCTTAATAACGTTTTATCCTATCGTATGTCGTTTCCGCGTAAAATTGAATTCTTTTGACAATTACAAACTCATTTTACTCAATTAATGCATGCTCAACATATGCTCCAGTTTACACAAAATGTTGATGTGGATGTTTCTTGAACTTGAAAAAAGCACGTTTTGCTTAAGATTATTTGAGTCAGTGGCTGATTGTTGTATAAATAATACCCGTTTAATGCTATAATGCGCGACAATGCTGAGTTTTAGGTTTTTGAACTTGAAATGATTTGCCAATGCACGAGTTTGTTTATTTAATAACAGTTTTTAGCACCATTTTAGAGCGAGATAAGATAAACACTTTGTCAAAAAGCTCTTTAAATCATAGGCGTCCGGTATATCTTGGCTGATTAAATTAATTAAAGTAATAATAATTTTATAGAATTAACTGAATGTCGTATTAAATTAATTGATGTTTTTGAGGAGAATAATTAACGAACTTCAGAATCAGTAATTTTGCAATGGCAACCGGTCACTGTGGGGCGAGCCTTAACAAAATCCGCGCAATGAGGTAAAAATCCAACTTGTGTAAAGAATAAAAAATATATTGGCGTTTGATTATAAAATGTTCAGGGCATCTAGAATCGGTGACAAAATTTAAAAATCTTTGTTATTAATAAAAACTTTGATGCTTAAAGTTGTCACTACTTTGAACTAACAATTTCTCGACATTTCCAGGCTGAGATTTAAAATTAAATTACTTTTCTTGTATGGACCTTATTGAAACCAAAATTAAAAATGATAGTATTTGCAGCTACATAACTTAAGAAAACATGAACATGTGTTGTAGCTTTTATTTTAAAAAATCGTAAATTGTAAGAGCTTTTTCTTGCTAAAATTCAAATTCTGCTGGAGTTATACAAAAACGCCCGCATATCCCCGCTTTAAGATTTTTGTTAAAGAAAGAGCCAAAGCATCCTGGTTATTTTCATACAAAAACCAAATCCAACTCGAACCAACTTAAAAAGTTAAAAGCCGTTATTGTAGGCACTGCAAGAAATATTTACCGGTATTATTCGTATTATTTCAGGCATAGTTGTTGATGATGCAACATTGTGTTTTTGCGCCATTTTATCTCAACTGTTAGAAACAACTAAATACCACGCCTTAAGAAGTTGGCTTTTTTAAGTGTTACCATGATCCCAGATCCCTAGGTACGCAGAATGGGGTTTTCTAATAACTGCAATAAAAATTTAACAAAGCTGAAAGCATCATAACTCATAACAAACAGCATGATTGAAACCTTTTAGTAAAATGGAGATTATTTACGAATGAAATATTGGCAATTATTATAAAACTTTATAAGTAAACTGTTATTTCTTAAGGAATGGTAATCTCGTTTATAAATGCCGACTTAAAAATATTACCTAAATTCTTAATTGGAAACTATTAATTGCGCTTACTGAATATTGCTCTAAAAATTCCCATAACTTAATACATGTTAATTAACAAATTGCATAATCAGATGCGATATTGTTTTCGTTAAATTGATTTCTGTATTCCCCCTGTTTTTTAATACGCAATTACAAACGTTTCTTTAAATGGCTTCATTGCACTATGACACTTAAAACAATTGCATTTTTAATTAACCCGTTATTTGGGAGTAAGTATTCATCCGTATAAGCCTGTGGTTATGTTGATAGACCGTTAGTTTATACAGAATTTCTTTCTAGGCTATTTTCCTTTTCCGGGTGCTTTTCTTCTCCGGCCTCTACCTTTACCTCTTTTTTTTCTTTTAATAATATAATAAATGTAACGAGCTGTTGGCCAATGACAGTCAGGAATAACGAACTATTGACCAATGAGTTGAACAAATGGTTGCGCAGGAACAAGCCACAGTTAGTACTTACACGAGTACTAAACTTGGAAACGTACATATGGTCCATCGTCATGCAGACAATAGTAAATATTATTGATAATTAATATTGTTCTAAATTTATCCTAATCAATTATCCTCAGTGCTACTTAATTCTATTAAATATTAATTTAAATAAAAAAGACATCTTGATTGCAATAATTGGTAATTTTATTTATCAATTTCGTCTGATTTAAGAAGTAATATAAATAATATAATATAATATAAATTCGTCTCATCCTCTCGAATTTGTATAAAATCATTGAGAATTAGGAAAATCTAGTAGTTGCGTAAAAAAGTTCTCGTCTGATCGTGATCCAGTTCACAGTTTGAGATTACAGCTTATAACAGTTTTAGAAGTCCACTTAGAAGTAAGAATTAGTTATGGTCGAAGAAACACAGTGTATGCAAATCGCGCATAATGGTTATTAATACACTCATATGAATTTACAACACTCGCAGTGTTCGTGTTGTAAACGTCATACTCTGTATTAATAACCTTCATTATGTATTCGTTGTATAATATGCTATTTTCTTACAGCTATCAATCCAAACTACTCCTTATTATACATTTTACAGTAACCTGTTTACAGGTGAGCAGACAATCAAAAATTGCAGGTCGTTGGGTTTATCTCAATTATTATAGCATAAATCAGATCTGGTAACAACTATAATTGCAGAGCACCTAATAGAAAAAAGAAATAAATTAAAAATTAACCTAACTTAAAACATTTTACCGGAAATGTTTGCTTTATGCGATATTCCATTTCACCCACCAACTCAATAAATTTACACAGTAATTCATCCGTCACTTCAATCATCAGCAGTAATTCATTCAGCACTATTGTGTGTTCACTAAGAAAATATTCACGGTATAATAATCAACACTATAATTTAACGGTGTCTCCTAACCATACCTTGTATTTTAATTGCCAATACGTATTTCGGTAACATTGTTACCGTTTTCTCGATGTTACCTTCGAGACGGTTTCATGCCGTAAAAAAGGTAATATCGTTAGCGAAATATGTATTGGCAATTAGTCAAAGACAATGTGTGGTTAGGAGACAACGTTAAATTGTAGTGTTGTAATCTAATAAACCACAATCTATTATATAATAACATAACATACAATCTATGATATAAAAGTTGATGCCGCACGTGTCGTTAATTAAAAGAATAATTTATAATAGACAAACATTAAAACTTCACTGAAACATTAATAATCATAAAATGCAGTTTTAAATTGCTCACATAAATAAAACAATTAATAATAAAATGGAGAGGTTTTACTATTTAGATGAAAAGATATAAATTCTAATCATAACATAGTGCTTTAAATTAAATAGATGGGGGAGTAAAAATTAGCACAATTGAGAGAGCATGATCTACAGCTGATGATTTTTTTTAAATAATATAATTATACAAACGGAGTCTTCACTAATAATAATTGATGAATATAGTAGTATAGTATTCATAAATTGTAAAAAAAACATAAATTCTACTCATAAAAAGTAAAGCAAGTGGGTTTTAAAATTAGCGAAATTACACATACGAGGTAAGCGTCATAGATTCTCGGCCCGGCAGGCTTCTACAGGTGCCAACATGTTCAAACTCGGTTGCGTCATAGTTCAACATGTAAGAAGCCTACACTATATATATTACTGCTAGAAGCGTAATAGATTTTAGTAGCCACTCAAGCATCGTGACGAGTGCATGAAAATGTCGCAGCTAACGAAAATTGAGTACGGCGCGGTCATTAAATTTTTAACAAAAGAAGGGGGCACACGCCTAATCATCAAACAACGTATGACGGTGTTTATGGTGATTTATTTCCTTCATATTCCACTGTAAAAAAGTCGTCAAAATGCTTCCGTTTGGAGCAAGAATCTCTTGAAGATGATGAGCGCACCGCACCGGTCGGCCAATTGAAGCGGTGACGCCTCAAAACGTTGCAATCATTGAATGGTATTAGAAGATCGCCGTTTGAAAGATAAGGAGTTAGCAGTGATGTCTGACATTTTGGAAACAAGTGTTCGTCGAATTCTTCATGACCATTTGGGTATGAATAAAATTAGTGCAAGATGGGTACCGCGTCTTCGGTCTGCTGTTCAACGTCAACGTCGCGTCGAATGTGCGCGCTCGTTTTTAAACTTGTGTGGAGACGACCCAAAGCCGATTTTGGAGTCCACTGTCACTGGAGATGAATCAATGGTTCTGTATTATGATCCTCTATCCAAAAGGGAATCGATGAAATGGCGGCGACCCGATGATCCTTGTCCCAAAAAGGCGAAAGTCGTTCAATCGACAAAGAAATTATGGCAACCATATTCTGGGATTGTGACGGCATTCTACTGATTGATTTTAAAGAACGCAATACAACTGTTAACAGTACATATTATGCGTCTTTATTGCATAAATTGAGCAACAACATTCGTGACAAATTGACAAGAGGTGTTCGATTATTACACGACAATGCACTCGTTTATACTGCCGCAATTTCACAAGCTGCCATTCGCGAATGCGATTTTGAAGCATTGGATCATCCACCGTACAGTCCGGATATGGCTCCTAACAGAGCCTTCTATAGCTTAACGAGCCTGGAACTGTATCCCTACTATCATTCTGACGTAGAAACAGTCGATGATCGGATTGAATTATTCACGCTGCCATGAGAACCAGCAGTTGTTGTTAAAATTGATATTCATCAAATAGATAATAGCCGTTTTCTTTTTTTAAATTTGTCTGTTACTATTTGCATGTTGATTAATGGAAAAATAAATATATTTTATTCACAATCGATACATAATGTGTTCATTACTGACGTTTAAAAAGTTAGAAAGTAGTTTATTATACATCAGAGTCAATAATAAGTTCTCTTGGTTAGTAATGAGTTCTCTTAACACATAAATAAAAATGAACGTAATAGTATATTACATGTTGAGTTGGTAAAGGATATCTTTACAAGCCAAGCGATAATTGTTTGACCGAGACGGTACGGTATTTATTTTTCCATTAATCAACATGCAAATAGTAACAGACAAATTTAAAAAAAGAAAACGGCTATTATCTATTTGATGAATATCAATTTTAACAACAACGAATCATTAAGACTGCTTTATCGGTATACACTACAAGTGTCAGAGGATATACGACGTAATTAGTTTATGTCATAATTTAAAAGTTTTTTATTTTATGTCAAATAAATAAAAAACAATAAGAGAAACATTTTAGTAAAAACAATGAAAAAGCAACTACAAATGAACATCTTTACGCCAAATTGTAAATATCGTTAATAAGAACAAAACATAAGCTTTCTCTGTGCAAGAACTACATAAGTGAAAACATTTAGCAAACATATTTTATAAATAAAATAAAATTATAAAAATCGCAAATTAAATTAAAAAATTATATAACAATAAATAACAAAGTTGTAAATAAAAAGACATTCTACAAAACTATTAATTACAGATTAAACTATTTTGGTAATATTTTTGTTTTGATTTGTCAAATCTCTGTGCTTTTCTTCTGCTTTTGGGCGTATTTTTTTTCTTTGCTGATGTCATTTTTTACTTGCGAACGAGACGTCGAATTGGATACTTCGGCCAGCATAAATAGTTATATTAAACTGCTTGATCGAGGTGGGCTGAAATATGCCAAACAGTTTTTTAATGATGTAATAATAAATACTTATTCTTTATTTCAAGTGCTAATTTTTAACCCAAGTGAAAATCCCGAATGTGAATGTGGGAATTCAATAATGAGCCTTTTAAAACACAGCATCAATACGTTCTGTAACATTTTGCTTAATAATTATTCTAGCAATAATTACTAGTGCAGCGTGGTACACAGCAACTTGACGGCATTTTCTAAAATAAGATTTTTAACAACATAATGCATTAGGTAAATAATTATAAAATTACCACAAATATTTACAAAACGTTTGTCTTGCACTAAAAATATAATATTTGGGAGACGCTACGCTAGTCTGCTGGTTCTCGCGGCAGCGTGAATAATTCAATCCGATCATCGACTGTTTCTACGTCAGAATGGTAGTAGGGATACAGTTCCAGGCTCGTTAAGCTATAGAAGGCTCTGCTAGGAGCCATATCCGGACTGTACGGTGGATGATCCAATGCTTCAAAATCGCATTCGCGAATGGCAGCTTGTGAAATTGCGGCAGTATAAACGAGTGCATTGACGTGTAATAATCGAACACCTCTTGTCAATTTGTCACGAATGTTGTTGCTCAATTTATGCAATAAAGACGCATAATATGTACTGTTAACAGTTGTATTGCGTTCTTTAAAATCAATCAGTAGAATGCCGTCACAATCCCAGAATATGGTTGCCATAATTTCTTTGTCGATTGAACGACTTTCGCCTTTTTGGGACAAGGATCATCGGGTCGCCGCCATTTCATCGATTCCCTTTTGGATAGAGGATCATAATACAGAACCATTGATTCATCTCCAGTGACAGTGGACTCCAAAATCGGCTTTGGGTCGTCTCCACACAAGTTTAAAAACGAGCGCGCACATTCGACGCGACGTTGACGTTGAACAGCAGACCGAAGACGCGGTACCCATCTTGCACTAATTTTATTCATACCCAAATGGTCATGAAGAATTCGACGAACACTTGTTTCCAAAATGTCAGACATCACTGCTAACTCCTTATCTTTCAAACGGCGATCTTCTAATACCATTCAATGATTGCAACGTTTTGAGGCGTCACCGCTTCAATTGGCCGACCGGTGCGGTGCGCTCATCATCTTCAAGAGATTCTTGCTCCAAACGGAAGCATTTTGACGACTTTTTTACAGTGGAATATGAAGGAAATAAATCACCATAAACACCGTCATACGTTGTTTGATGATTAGGCGTGTGCCCCCTTCTTTTGTTAAAAATTTAATGACCGCGCCGTACTCAATTTTCGTTAGCTGCGACATTTTCATGCACTCGTCACGATGCTTGAGTGGCTACTAAAATCTATTACGCTTCTAGCAGTAATATATATAGTGTAGGCTTCTTACATGTTGAACTATGACGCAACCGAGTTTGAACATGTTGGCACCTGTAGAAGCCTGCCGGGCCGAGAATCTATGACGCTTACCTCGTATGTGTAATTTCGCTAATTTTAAAACCCACTTGCTTTACTTTTTATGAGTAGAATTTATGTTTTTTTTACAATTTATGAATACTATACTACTATATTCATCAATTATTATTAGTGAAGACTCCGTTTGTATAATTATATTATTTAAAAAAAATCATCAGCTGTAGATCATGCTCTCTCAATTGTGCTAATTTTTACTCCCCCATCTATTTAATTTAAAGCACTATGTTATGATTAGAATTTATATCTTTTCATCTAAATAGTAAAACCTCTCCATTTTATTATTAATTGTTTTATTTATGTGAGCAATTTAAAACTGCATTTTATGATTATTAATGTTTCAGTGAAGTTTTAATGTTTGTCTATTATAAATTATTCTTTTAATTAACGACACGTGCGGCATCAACTTTTATATCATAGATTGTATGTTATGTTATTATATAATAGATTGTGGTTTATTAGATTACAACACTACAATTTAACGTTGTCTCCTAACCACACATTGTCTTTGACTAATTGCCAATACATATTTCGCTAACGATATTACCTTTTTTACGGCATGAAACCGTCTCGAAGGTAACATCGAGAAAACGGTAACAATGTTACCGAAATACGTATTGGCAATTAAAATACAAGGTATGGTTAGGAGACACCGTTAAATTATAGTGTTGATTATTATACCGTGAATATTTTCTTAGTGAACACACAATAGTGCTGAATGAATTACTGCTGATGATTGAAGTGACGGATGAATTACTGTGTAAATTTATTGAGTTGGTGGGTGAAATGGAATATCGCATAAAGCAAACATTTCCGGTAAAATGTTTTAAGTTAGGTTAATTTTTAATTTATTTCTTTTTTCTATTAGGTGCTCTGCAATTATAGTTGTTACCAGATCTGATTTATGCTATAATAATTGAGATAAACCCAACGACCTGCAATTTTTGATTGTCTGCTCACCTGTAAACAGGTTACTGTAAAATGTATAATAAGGAGTAGTTTGGATTGATAGCTGTAAGAAAATAGCATATTATACAACGAATACATAATGAAGGTTATTAATACAGAGTATGACGTTTACAACACGAACACTGCGAGTGTTGTAAATTCATATGAGTGTATTAATAACCATTATGCGCGATTTGCATACACTGTGTTTCTTCGACCATAACTAATTCTTACTTCTAAGTGGACTTCTAAAACTGTTATAAGCTGTAATCTCAAACTGTGAACTGGATCACGATCAGACGAGAACTTTTTTACGCAACTACTAGATTTTCCTAATTCTCAATGATTTTATACAAATTCGAGAGGATGAGACGAATTTATATTATATTATATTATTTATATTACTTCTTAAATCAGACGAAATTGATAAATAAAATTACCAATTATTGCAATCAAGATGTCTTTTTTATTTAAATTAATATTTAATAGAATTAAGTAGCACTGAGGATAATTGATTAGGATAAATTTAGAACAATATTAATTATCAATAATATTTACTATTGTCTGCATGACGATGGACCATATGTACGTTTCCAAGTTTAGTACTCGTGTAAGTACTAACTGTGGCTTGTTCCTGCGCAACCATTTGTTCAACTCATTGGTCAATAGTTCGTTATTCCTGACTGTCATTGGCCAACAGCTCGTTACATTTATTATATTATTAAAAGAAAAAAAAGAGGTAAAGGTAGAGGCCGGAGAAGAAAAGCACCCGGAAAAGGAAAATAGCCTAGAAAGAAATTCTGTATAAACTAACGGTCTATCAACATAACCACAGGCTTATACGGATGAATACTTACTCCCAAATAACGGGTTAATTAAAAATGCAATTGTTTTAAGTGTCATAGTGCAATGAAGCCATTTAAAGAAACGTTTGTAATTGCGTATTAAAAAACAGGGGGAATACAGAAATCAATTTAACGAAAACAATATCGCATCTGATTATGCAATTTGTTAATTAACATGTATTAAGTTATGGGAATTTTTAGAGCAATATTCAGTAAGCGCAATTAATAGTTTCCAATTAAGAATTTAGGTAATATTTTTAAGTCGGCATTTATAAACGAGATTACCATTCCTTAAGAAATAACAGTTTACTTATAAAGTTTTATAATAATTGCCAATATTTCATTCGTAAATAATCTCCATTTTACTAAAAGGTTTCAATCATGCTGTTTGTTATGAGTTATGATGCTTTCAGCTTTGTTAAATTTTTATTGCAGTTATTAGAAAACCCCATTCTGCGTACCTAGGGATCTGGGATCATGGTAACACTTAAAAAAGCCAACTTCTTAAGGCGTGGTATTTAGTTGTTTCTAACAGTTGAGATAAAATGGCGCAAAAACACAATGTTGCATCATCAACAACTATGCCTGAAATAATACGAATAATACCGGTAAATATTTCTTGCAGTGCCTACAATAACGGCTTTTAACTTTTTAAGTTGGTTCGAGTTGGATTTGGTTTTTGTATGAAAATAACCAGGATGCTTTGGCTCTTTCTTTAACAAAAATCTTAAAGCGGGGATATGCGGGCGTTTTTGTATAACTCCAGCAGAATTTGAATTTTAGCAAGAAAAAGCTCTTACAATTTACGATTTTTTAAAATAAAAGCTACAACACATGTTCATGTTTTCTTAAGTTATGTAGCTGCAAATACTATCATTTTTAATTTTGGTTTCAATAAGGTCCATACAAGAAAAGTAATTTAATTTTAAATCTCAGCCTGGAAATGTCGAGAAATTGTTAGTTCAAAGTAGTGACAACTTTAAGCATCAAAGTTTTTATTAATAACAAAGATTTTTAAATTTTGTCACCGATTCTAGATGCCCTGAACATTTTATAATCAAACGCCAATATATTTTTTATTCTTTACACAAGTTGGATTTTTACCTCATTGCGCGGATTTTGTTAAGGCTCGCCCCACAGTGACCGGTTGCCATTGCAAAATTACTGATTCTGAAGTTCGTTAATTATTCTCCTCAAAAACATCAATTAATTTAATACGACATTCAGTTAATTCTATAAAATTATTATTACTTTAATTAATTTAATCAGCCAAGATATACCGGACGCCTATGATTTAAAGAGCTTTTTGACAAAGTGTTTATCTTATCTCGCTCTAAAATGGTGCTAAAAACTGTTATTAAATAAACAAACTCGTGCATTGGCAAATCATTTCAAGTTCAAAAACCTAAAACTCAGCATTGTCGCGCATTATAGCATTAAACGGGTATTATTTATACAACAATCAGCCACTGACTCAAATAATCTTAAGCAAAACGTGCTTTTTTCAAGTTCAAGAAACATCCACATCAACATTTTGTGTAAACTGGAGCATATGTTGAGCATGCATTAATTGAGTAAAATGAGTTTGTAATTGTCAAAAGAATTCAATTTTACGCGGAAACGACATACGATAGGATAAAACGTTATTAAGGTTTGTTGTTGTGATAGATGAGATACATCTGCCGACAAAGCCCCATACTTAAAGTGCTATTATTAACGCGGCAAAATGATGTTAAGTTTCCAACTTTCTTATTTTTTTCTGAAAAAGTGGTACGTTCTAGAACAAAGTTGTATAAGACTTTTTTGTTCCTTTTGCACAGAGAAAAATGCTGTAGAGTAGTTTTGCACAAGGTTGGTTAATTGTACATTGTACGATTTTTTTGTAGAATTGGGTTCAATTATTGTAAAGCGTTGCGTAGTTTTTCTTAATAAGATTGTTTGAAAGTATTGTAACATTTGATTTGATAATGTGTGCAAAGCCAATTAAAGTACTAAAGGAATTATTAGTAATTCACAATATTGAGTTGCGTTTTTCCACAATTTTGTTGTATTTTTTTGTACAAGTTGTTTAAAACCGTAATCATGCACAATGTTGTGCAACTTTTTAAAAATGCATATGCATAAAAAATATAAATAAAATTAGGAACTGTAAAAAAAATTGAGCGAAATCTTATCAAGGTTATTTTTAATGTGCGAATGACCAATCGTATTATTTCCCTCTTAGATCAGCGACTCCAGACATAAACAAACGGCAATAAGCGCTATACCACGGTTACGGAGAAAGGGTTGGAACACAATTCGTTTAATAATTAGTTCGTAATAGTGCAAGTGTTAAGACTTAGTACGGATGCAATAGTATATGTAGGTGATGAATAAAAATATAATTCATGTGAGTATTAAACTCCTATACTTTAAATAGTTTAAATCATTTATTATTGTGATTGGGGACGCATTATATTTATCCATTTCATTTTTGTGCAAGTGCTGTGTAATAAATAACTTATTTATACGTTCATTTTCCAGACGTAATTCAGTGAGAAGTTTTCCTGTTTATTTCAAGTACTTACCTATAATTATGGATGAGGTTAAAAACTTGCCGACAGAATGGGGACTGTCCGAGATGTACGATTCTTTTGTAGGTAAGCACAAAATGCCAGTTATAATTATTTAAAGGTAATTATTGGACGTACATACCTATGTATAAGAATACAATTTAAAATTCGATCTAGCTTTGCTGTAGAAATTTAATAACTACGCAGAATTTTTAGCACTTGTTTGTCCATTCCTGCCCTACAATTGCTCATAATTTTATAGAGGATTTCAATGTTTTTATAGTATGCCTAATTATTACTTATTATGATTACTATTTTGGTTTTTACCTTTATGTTTTTATGAATCTTTATTGAATTTATGTTATTATTTATATAGACAATAATATCGATATAGAAACATTTCATCAGTTAAATGAAAACGATATAAAGGAGCTGCTTCCTGCAATTGGGACAAGAAAGATATTTTCCCAAAAATATCAACACTACATGATTGAAAAGGTACATACCTATTGCATACTTTATTTACAATTTACTTACAATCATCACCTTTCCCTAATTATCATTTTCCTATATTTAATGCTGCTGAAACTGTTTAAATTTTCTTATTCTTAAAAGAAAAAGGTGAAAGAGAAAATTAAAGCAAAGAAAAAGACAATTCAATAATTTGTAATTTGGGTTTATTTGTTACTAACTAGTATTCAGAAGTTATACAGTGTGCGTCTCTGGATGGAGTTGACAAGAGGAAAAAAAATTTTATTGTTGCTTTTACGACAAAAAGTCATTCTTTATAAAAAGTTCTGCTTGTTGCATAAGTTTACTTACTATCAGAAAATCTAAGATTAAATGTACAGAATGTCCGTAAATTAAGATAACATGAAAATGCTTCAAGAGAGAAGTACCATTTATTGCATTTTAGAGTTTACTGTTAATAGAAAAAGTTCTTTATAAACATAAAATTAGTTAAAATACAAAATTCCAAGTTTAAATTTAGATTGTTACGGTTGTATGTTGTTAAGTTGAATTAAGATATCGTGTTATCTTGAATTTAACGTAGATAATCATAATTTAATCTTGTCGATCAATTTATTTTGTGGGGTGCTTTAAAACAAAAAGTTTACGCAGATCACCTGTTGTATGATCGAGAAATACTAAAAGCATGAATACAGGACACGGTGAATGAAATTAATTTAAACGGACCACGAACCATATGTAAAGTCTATGGTGAATTTATTAACAGGATGGAGATATGTGTTGGAGGTGGCCTTGTAGAATAATTTTTGTTGACTTTCTTAATTGATTGAAATTTTGTATTTAAACTAAAAAAATGCAATAAACGGTACTTCTTTTTTCACGTTACCTTAATTTATAAACACTGTACATTTAATCTTAGATTTTCTGATGGTAAACTTATTTATTCAACAAGCAGAACTTTTTATAAACAATGACTTTTTATCGTAAAATCAATAATAAAATTTTTTTCCTCTTGTCAACTCCATCCGGGGAGACATTGTATGTAGTACATAAATAAAAATATACCCATTCAGTGTAGTATTTCACCAGTTGTTTCCTTGCATGCAGATCCATTTTTGTTATTAAATACTTGTATCGTTCAATAACATCTTGACGTACAAATATATAATCGACTTAAAATACTTCTTCTATCTCGGTCAAAGTATTCTTAAATGTTTTAGGCAGGGTAACCCAAGTTTAATGTCTGGAACGTCGGCAATCGACAGAAAATCAAAAAGTAAGGGGACTTGATATAGCCCTAGAAAAATAGTTTTTTTATTTAAATTTTTATACCGTAATATCTTCGTTAGCGCAGAAAATAGGCAATGAAAAGGGGGTGACTTCTCCGATATCTATGTTACTTGGCACTTATTTATTTCCAAAATGTCGGTTTAAAATTTGGGCAAAATCAGTTTCCTGCAAAAGATCTAAGAAAAAAAAATTTTCTAATCTAAGTAATTTTAAAGTACTATTTTTGTTATTAATTAGGCCTTTTTTATACATACATAGTCTGTTTTTTGTTAATGATAATATAGGAAATCCAATGGAATTTTATCATTTTCCTCCTAAGAAGCTTACGACATTAATCCCAGACACCCTATGTAACTTTAGATGTTTTCAACATTAAATTCAACAATAATTGTACTAACATATTTAAATGTAACAAGCTCAATATATTATTTATAACTTACATTATATAAATTTTAGGCTGCTTCGGAATGTGATCAGCAAGAAACAGTTAATGATTCTGAAAGTACAGAGACTCTGTCAAATATTAGTACCACTTCCACAAGTTCTACAATAAGTCTCATTGATTACGATCAACTTCTAGCACATTACCCTTTTAAAGCTACGATTCGCCAACCTCATCAAACATAACACCTGCTGGAAGTTCAGAGGAAAATGTAAGAAAACGTTATCCTTCATAGTTTATAAAATAAAGGCTTTTCTATTTTAGAGTGTACGTAAATTGCTAGAGGCCACAGAAGAAGGTAAGATTATTAAGAGTAGCTGTGGACCTTTCAAGAAGTTTAGAAGGAATCATTTATGCAATCTGATTGTCAAACACGAACTTCAAGATTCTGCCGATAGAAGGTAAATAAAGTTTTACATGAAAAAAAAAAAGTTAAATGCCATCTTCCTTTTAGGATCACTACAGCACGATTTCTGATTTTGGCAAAAGAGATAAATGACGTTTTCATTCATGAAGAAGCTGCAATTTACTATTTACCATGTACAAGAGGAGTAAATGGTAAAGTGATTGGTGCATCAGGAAAACTCTGGAGCACATATGTGCATCAACGTAAACTACTAAGGGAAAGCGGTTTACTTAGAAAAAAGGAAAAATCTGCTAGTTCTGCATCCTGTTGGTATAAAATATTATACATTTAACTCTTGAATACATGATTTTTTTTAGTGATAGAAGAAAATGAGGAAGTAGTTGATAATGATGATGATGATGATATGACTGAAATTTTAACACGGCTTTATCATAATAGTATACCTTATGAGGAAGTGGTAGAAAGATGGCGGAAATCTGCTGCAAGTAGATTACAACTTAAAGACAGTGAGACCATAGGGGAATACTATCAAAAGTACCCTGCCTTAAGTCTTCAAACGGGTTATCTATTAGTAAATTGCAATAATGTGATATAATTTTCGGCATTGTATACAATGTGTGTTTCAGCTTGAATTGGATTTTAATTACCTGCACAAAGGTAAGGAAAATGTATTGTTTTTACGCTGGCCCACGTTTGCAATACCTATTTATCATATATATTAACCAAGAAAAATGATTCACTCACAAAGGATTTTATAGCTCGAGAAAAAGAGAAATTTGAGACTCTTGATGATGGTATGTGAATCTGATACTTTTTATCTATTAATAGTGTTAATTTGTACAAAACATTTTTCAGATGTAAAGCAATTAATTGCCCTTCAATTTTTACCATTATTATTACAATCTCCATTAATTAAATCAAAAATAAAAACACATTGGAAACCAAGCAGGAGAGAGACGTTAGATGGCTTCATTTTATTTATCAGTGTAAATTTTACAGATAGCAATTTTTAAGTACGTTAATAATTAACTAATTTACAGGATGCCAGCAATATAACGAAAAAACTGGAAGAGCGAAGTCAGAAGTGCCAAAATTTAAAAACGACAGCCCAACCTATACCAATTGTTGTTGGAACATACAAGTCCTACCAGTGTTTTGTCTCCGTCAACAAACAACTGTACAAAGTTGAAGATCCATTAAAAGCAGTGGATATTTGCTTTAAGGTCTATCATGCCCTAAATGCCATCTATCCTCCGGAATCCACACCAGCCTGGTTATTTTTGCAAAAAGGTGTTTATGGTATTCATACCGACTCGGACCAAAAGTACCGTTCTGTGGATATACTGATTGCAACTATTAAAGGAATAATCGGCTAATTAAACAGAGTTTAGTTTGTTACTTTGTATGAAACCGATACTTACATAAATAGGTATACTTTTGTTTTTGGTTTATCTTTTATGTAAACATTGCAAATAGTTTAGTTTGTTACTTTGTTTTAAACCTATTCCTAAATAGGTATACTTTTCTATTGGTTTATCTTTTATGTAAACATATAAAAATGATTGACTGTTTTAAATGTTCTACAATACAATGCACTGATATTAATAAGTATATAAAACATTTAAGGAATGACCATTTTCTAAAAGATAATGATGACTTGCATCGTGGTGTAGGACAGTGTTTGAGAACTTATAATAATTTTAATTCATTTAGGAAACATTTAAAGTCTCATGTTCTTCATCAACCTCAAATTTCAGCTAACATAGAAGTTAAGGATGTATCTGTTAATCTTGAAGTTGATTCTAATAACTATCAGGAAATCCCGTATGAATCGTACTCTGAAGATGAATCAAGTAATATTTTTTCAGTTATAGAGAACTTTAATTCAGCACTTTTTAATCTCATTAGTGAAATATGTATAATAATTCTGTTGTACCTAGAAAATTTGTTCAATTGGTTATCCGAAAGATCTTATAAGCGAGTTAAAAAGGTTTGTTATTACATCGTTAAGTAATTTAGATGAAACTGATGAAAAGATAAGGGATATGGAAAAAATATTTGGTTCTATTGAGAATTGTATGACTGACTTGAATTCAGAATATAAATGTATACAAAAATATAAGCAATCCGGTTTGTTTGTGCCATCACATAATATTCAAACAGGGGAAACTCTAAAGAAACAATGTAGCGGCGATTCTATATTAGAACCAGTACCTATCCACATGAAGTTAATATCGTTAACAGATTTGTTAACCAAATTATTTTCTCTCGAGGGTTTTCTTCAATCAATGAAGGATTACTATACTCATTTACAACATGAGGAGACAGTAATAAGCAACTTTGTACAATGTAAATTATGGAAATATCAAAGTAGAAATTATGAGAATAAAACTGTTTTTCCCTTAATGTTATTTTTTGACGATTATGAGGTAGGAAATACTTTGGGTTCGCATGCTGGAACAAACAAACTTGGTGCGATATACTTGTCTTTGCCTTCAATGCCTCCGTATACGACTTCAAAATTATGTAACATATTTCTATTTGCCATATTTTACTCTGATGACCGTAAGAAGTTTGGTAATCAAATGTTTTCGAAATTAATTGATGAATTACGCTGTATACGAGAGAATGGGATAACAATCTTAGATGAAAAATTTTATTTTATAGTTGGACTTATATCAGGTGACAATTTAGGTATACATTCTCTTTTAGGGTTTACTGAAAGTTTTTCATGTACATTTTCCTGTAGATTTTGTAAAGCACCAAAACCTCTTTCTCATGTCATGACTGTTCAAGATGATTCGCTATTAAGAAATATTGAAAACTATAACCAAGATGTGTTACTTAATGACGTTAGTCAAACGGGCATTAAAGAAAATTGTATTTTCCATCAGCTACCAGGGTTTCGGGTGGCATATAATTTTACGGTGGACATTATGCATGACCTTTTCGAAGGTGTGTGTGTAATTACAGTCTAACCTGTTTGTTAAAAACATTAGTTTTGGAGTTACAGCTATTTTCTCTTGAAACACTTAATTCTCGTATTCAATTATTTAACTATACAGCCATTGAGAGTACTAATAAACCACCTATAATCACAACGGATAAATTGAAATCTAATCTTAAAATGTCAGCTTCAGAAATGCTATGCCTAACCAGGTATTTGGGCTTGATTATTGGAGATTTAGTACCTACTGATCTTGGAATATGGGAACTATGGATAACATTACGCGAAATTGTGTGTATATTGTCACTGCAGCTGACGTTCATTGCAAAACTTATGCTCATCTAAAAGTTCTCATTGATGATCACAATTCACTTTTTATTAAGTTTTCTGGAAATCTAAAACCTAAACATCACCATCTAATTCATTATCATCTAATTTTAGAAATGTCTGGTTCTCTCCGACATTTTTGGTCTATGAGGGCTGAACAAAAACACAGAGAATCTAAACTAACCTCAAACATTTCATTTTCCTTTAAAAATTTACCGGAGACCCTGATGTTGAAAACCCAGCTAAGATTAGGTCACATGTTAAATAGTTATTGTAATGAACAAAATTGTAACATTTTCGGACCACTTTTACCTATTAGTCTTGAAATTTATAAAAAGTTCGGTAATATGTATGACAAACATTTACTTTATTCTTCTTCTCGGGTCAATCACTTGGGAACGGTTTATAAACCAAATTTTTCATTAATTCTGAAATGGACCGATGATCTTCCAGTTTTTGGCATAATTGAAAAAATAATTGCATATAAAAATGAAACACTCACGGATGTACATTTCTTGTGTAAAATTATAAAAACCATTTCCTTCTCTAGACATTGTTATGCTTTTGAGGTTGATATAGAATCAGATGAAAGTTCATGTTTCCAATTTAAAGATTTACATTCCTATATGCCATGTTTTATTACTAATTTTAATAGTAAATCATTTATCTCTGTTAGATGTTCCGTTTAATTTGTTTGTATTTCTTTATATTTAAATTTATTTTTTTATGTATTTTTCCTGTTTTTTTATGTTTCTGTATTTTTGTGTTTAAATTAAATATATTATTTTTTGATAAAATTATGCAGAATTTGAAGTTCATGTTTCCAATTGATATGCCATGTTTTATTACTAATTTTAATAGTAAATGATTTATCTCCATTAGATGTTCTGTTTAATTTGTTTTTATTTCATTATGTTTATATTTATTTTTTTATGTATTTTTCCTAATTATCTTTAGGTTTCTGTATTTTTGTGTTTAAATTAAATATATAACATTTTGATAAAATTATGCAGAATTTGAAGTTCATGTTTCCAATTTATATGCCATGTTTTATTACTAATTTTAATAGTAAATGATTTAGCTCCATAAGATGTTCTATTTTATTTGTTTTTATTTCATTATATTTATATTTATTTTTTTATCTATTTTTCCTAATTATATTTAGGTTTCTGTATTTTTGTGTTTAAATTGAATATACAGGGTGTTCCACAATGCTGTTTACACGCAATATCTCCCTTATTTGAAAAGATAAAGAAATCAACCAAAAACTATTGTAAATGACTCAAAATGGATCTTCAGAAAACATCCTTAAACGCTGGTTTCAGCATAGCAACGTTTCAGAGGTCATGCCAACTTGATTAATTTTTCAAATTGCACCCTCTGTTTTTTTTTTCACGGAAATGTATTCTTCACTTCATACTGCATACGATAGTATTCCATACTTAATTATCTAATGTGCGTTTAGGGGTTGAAAAAAATATTTTTTATAAATTGAATTTATCTTAAACTTAAAGCAAATGCTCAAAATGCCCTCCTGCGGACTCGACACGGACTTTAAAGTGTCTCAGTAGTTCCCTTGTAGACACTGCTCTAATAATATTTTTGAATACATAATTTAGTTAGTGAATATGAAGTGTACAATTTATAAAACATATTTTTTTCAACCCCTAAATGCACATTAGATAATTAAGTAAGGCATGCTACTGTGTGCAGAATGAAGTGAAGAAAACATTTCCGTGAAAAGAAACAGATGGTGCAATTTGAAAAATTAATCGAGTTGGCATGATCACTGAAACGTTGCTATGCAACCAACAGTTAAGGATGTTTTCTGAAGGTCCATTTTGAGTCATTTACAATAGTTTTTGGTTGATTTCTTTATCTTTTCAAATACGGGAGATATTGCGTGTAAACAGCATTGTGGGACACTTGTATAACGTTTTGATAAAATTATGCAGAATTTGAAGTTCATGTTTCCAATTTATATGCCATGTTTTATTACTAATTTTAATAGTAAATTATTTATCTCATTATATTTATATTTATTTTTTTATGTATTTTTCCTAATTATCTTTAGGTTTCCGTATTTTTGTGTTTAAATTAAATATATAACTTTTTGATAAAATTATGCAGAATTTGTATTATTAAATCACCCAGTGTTTAGCGTTTCTTTCAGCAATATTAAAGGTTAAAGAAAAATCAGCACATTATTGTGCAAATATACACTAAACTACTATATACACATTACTCCAATATTCATATGTATTTCCAACATCATTGAGCAAAAATTCCATAATTATTATGAATTAAAAATTAACACAATATCGTTCATGTAAATTCTGAGCACAATATAGGAATTTTCCACAAAGATTGCAGGTGTTTCGTACAGCATTGTGCAAAACTGTGCTACAAAATATGTAAGATTCTTCAAGCAAATTGTTCTAGGTAGTTCGTATTCGGTATGGAGAAATAAATAATATTTATTGTTTGGAAAAAGATTACAATTTGCTTTACACAAACTAACGCAATCAATTTGCACAAATTGTTCCTGTCACCATTTTAGGCACAATTTGCTTTAATTTTCTCAACATTTGTGCACTTAATATACAAACATTTCTCTATGTGTGGTGTCTTCTATCACCCCTTAAAATTAATGCGTTCTATCTCCGGACACGCTGTATTATGAACCTGATATTCAAACCGCTATTGCAGACATAATATTTGAATTAGAGTGCGGGAGTAGAAAAACAATTATTACAAAACGTTTTTTAGCAGGTTTAGCGTCGTATAAATAAAAGTACTCGACACATATACGGTGTTCAACGTCTTTTTAAATATTGTTAAAGAAACTAATTTAATTTCTTGTTCCTCTGCAATTACTGAATAGAATAGAAGACGCTAATCCCTCGGCGAGCCAGAAACAAGACACCCCCACATTCACCTTTAAGATGCACTAACGCAAGAAACCGTGGAAAAAGAAGAAAATGTACTGAGAAAGGGGTATTCTATTTAAATCACGACATTAAGTGATTTAAATAGAATACCCCTTTCTCTCGGAAAATATTTTGTGGGGAAGGCGTTTTATTTGGGCAACATTTTATTTATTAATTTTAAATATTGTTAAGAAATAATAACATATGAATTATAAAAAATAAAATGTTCCATATTTTAAGCCAAAAGAAAACATTATGTTAGCTCATTCAAACAAAAACAAAATACAAAACGGTAAAAAAGTACAATCGTTTTGCGATAGACATCGTATTTCAATTTTTGTTATTAGTTATTAGTAATTACTTAATTATAAAAGTAGGAGAATAATAATAATTGTTACAACTCTTAACCTGGAAACCAGGCCCCATAATGTTCTAAGTTAATAAATGAAGAACGAGAATAGTATTCATACAATATTATTATTATTAGAGTTTATATTTCCGCAAGAAACGTGTGAGGCCCTTTGCACGGCGGCACCCATTAGGCTTGCATAGATGCCTCAGTTAATTAATTCTTCACTAATATTCTTAATGCTAGTTAGGTTAATCCTTATGCATTTTCTGTTACATATTTATTAATAATAATTATTAAAATTGTTTGGCTAAAAAAGTAAAAACGAACAAACAAATAAAAATAATTTTACTATTATAAGAACTTATTCCTCATCAGAAATTTCAAATCGTGTATTAGGATAACAGAAAAGGTTGACGGTCGTTTGCTGAAACCCTGGTAGCTATGCATTGATTTGTTGGTGACACCATTTAAAATCATATTTGAAATTAAACTTTGTTAAGTTAACGTTTATTTTAAGTTGTTTTATAACAATTTTTAATATTATTAATATTATATTATTAAAAATAGAACGTAAAATAAAATTTAACTCCATAGAAATTAATTTAAAATTGCTTTAAAATTTATAGTGACTGGGCTGCCATCTAGTAACCAGTAGCACTATTAATGATGTTATTGCAGTTTTTCGTCGTCAATATGTACCATACGGGGTGTCACCAATAAATCAATGCATAGCTACCAGGGTTTCAGCAAACGACCCTCAAGCATTTCTGTTATCCTAATACACGATTTGAAATATCTGATGAGGAATAAAGTTGTTATCCTAATAGTAAAATTATTTTTATTTGTTTCTTTTATAAGAATTTTTACTTTTTTGTCCAAACAATTTTAATAATTATTTTTAATGAATATCAAAGAGAAAATGCATAAGTATTAACCTAACAACTAGCATTAAGAATATTAGAGAAGAATTAATTAACTATGCAAGCCTAATGGGTGCCGATGTGCAAACAGCCCCGCACGTTTCTTACCGAAATTGGATAATTTGGTCAAATTGGCTGGAATTATGATAGGTTGTAGCTTACATTATCCTGAAGGAAAGTCTCTCCTTCTACGAAGCTCTAAAATTAACAGTTTTGGAGTTACAGAGCACGGAAAGCAGGAAAAATTCATACTTCGGCATACACGTACACTGTTGTACAGCCTTGGTGACTTCATTTTTTGTGTATATTCTTTGTTTTTGTTTTGATTAACACAGATAATTATGTTGTCACATTCATGTGGATTTATACCAGGTGTCCCATTATATTTTGACCCTTTATGAACCTAGATAACTTTTAAACTAATTGAGATAATGAAATGCGATGTTCACTAGTCTTCTTAGTTTTTAAAGTTTTTTCTGAGTATTCGTTATTTTTTCTCACTTCCGGTTTATCCGGAAATGACAGAGTATTTTGCGGGGATAGCTAATTTGACGTTTACAGTGATGTTTTCTTTAATTGCCGTAGTCTACTTTGTGAATCATTATATTTTTCGCAGTATTTCAATAACATGCAGTATTCACTTTAAGAGCTTATAAAACCATCACCCTATATAATAACCATGACAAGTATGGTACTTTTGGAAAGAGGGAACAATGGGCTTGCCAACTATGATACGGGGTGTTCCATTTGAAATTACAAAGTTGCCCTATCCTCAAAAATACGCTAGGTCATTTCCGATTAAACCGGCGGTGAACAAAAAAGACGGATACTCAGAAAAAAATCTTTAAACAATAAGAAGAATAATAAACATCGCATTTCATTATCTCAATTAGTTGAAACGTTATATAGGTTTATAAAGGGTCAAAATATAATGGGGCACCCGGTACCGGGGCCGTTTCATTCTCCATCTACACCATACCCAATAATCAACAATAGGTATTTTTCATTTTCTAATTTCAAATAAATCGGCCGTTTCAGAGCCAAATGATGTGCCAAATTCACTCACGCAACCTAGTCGCGGTTAATCAAAATAAAAAATGACCGAGAATGAATTACCGAGGCTGTAAGTGTTAAAAATCCATAAACCGAAGTATGAATTTTCCCTGCCTTTCGTGCTCTGTAACTCCAAAACTGTTAATTTTAGAGCTTCTTGACACCGGATACTTTTGATCAATATAAACTACAACATATCACAATTTGACCGGGATCCAATTTCCGCAAAAAAACGTGCTCCTTTCTTAATCTTCAGAATGTACGTTGATATCGAAGTTTTTGTTAAACAAACTCATACGAGGGCGGCCTGAATAGTGACGTAAGTAATACAGAAATGACATCACAATGAACACATGAGTGACATTGATCAGAATGAAATTTTCCATAAAGTTCTGCAATTAGGAAGCAAATCAAATGGTACACACTACATTTCCTTAGCATGGTGCCAAGTGGGGTAAAAACCGCCCCTAACTTTTAAAATCGGTATTTGGGTATGAAGTCGGTCAGGAATCAGAATGAAATTTTCCATAAAGTTCTGCAATTAGGATACAAATCAAACTTTACACACTACATTTCCTTAGCATGGGGCTAAGGAGGGTAAAAACCGCCCATAACTTTTAAAATCGGTATTTGGGGATGAAGTCCGTCAGGAATAAGAATGAAATTATCCATAAAGTTCTGCAATCAGGATACGAATCAAATGGTACACACTACATTTCCTTAGCATGGTGGTAAGGGGGGTAAAAACCGCCCCTAACTTTTAAAATCTGTATTGGGGTATGAAGTCGGTCAGGAATCAGAATGAAATTTTCCATAAAGTTCTGCAATTAGGATACGAATCAAATGGTACACACTACATTTCCTTAGCATGGGGCTAAGGGGGGTAAAAACCGCCCCTAACTTTTAAAATCTGTGTTTGGGTATGAAGTCGGTCAGGAATCAGAATGAAATTATCCATAAAGTTCTGCAATTAGGATACGAATCAAATGGTACAAACTACCTTTCCTTAGCATGGGGATAAATCGGGTAAAAACCGCCCCTAACTCTTAAAATCGGTATTTGGGGATGAAGTCCGTCAGGAATCAAAATGAAATTTTCCATAAAGTTCTGCAATTAGGAAACAAATCAAATGGTACACACTACATTTCCTTAGCATGGGGCTAAGGGGGGGTAAAAACCGCCCCTAACTTTTAAAATCGGTATTTGGGTATGAAGTCGGTCAGGAATCAGAATGACATTTTCCATAAAGTTCTGCAATTAGGATACAAATCAAATGGTACCCACTACATTTCCTTAGCATGGGGCTAAGGGGGGTAAAAACGGCCCCTAACTATTAAAATCGGTATTTGGGTATGAAGTCGGTCAGGAATCAGAATGAAATTTTCCATAAAGTTCTGCAATTAGGATACAAATCAAATGGAATACATTACATTTCCTTAGCAAGGGGCCAAGGGGGATAAAAACCGCCCCTAACTTTTAAAATCGGTATTTGGGGATGAAGTCCGTCAGGAATCAGAATGAAATTACCCACAAAGTTCTGCAAATAGGATACAAATCAAATGGTACACACTACATTTCCTTAGCATGGGGCTAAGGGGGGTAAAAACCGCCCCTAACTTTTAAAATCGATGTTTGGGAATGAAGTCCGCCAGGAATCAGAATGAAATTTTCCATAAAGTTCTGCAATTAGGATCCGAATCAAATGGTACACACCACATTTCCTTAGCATGGGGCTAAGGGGGATAAAAACCGCCCCTAACTTTTAAAATCGATGTTTGGGAATGAAGTCCGCCAGGAATCAGAATGAAATTTTCCATAAAGTTCTGCAATTAGGATCCGAATCAAATGGTACACACTACATTTCCTTAGCATGGGGCTAAGGGGGGCAAAAACCGCCGCTAACTCTTAAAATCGGTATTTGGGAATGAAGTACGTCAGAAATCAGAATGAGATTTTCTAAAAAGTTCTGCAATTAGGATACAAATCAAATGGTATACACTACATTTCCTTAGCATGGGGCTAAATGGGGTGAAAACCGCCCCTAACTTTTAAAATAGGTACTAGGGAATGAAGTGCGTCAGGAATCAGAATGAAATTTTCCATAAAGTTCTGCAATTAGGATACAAATCAAACGGTACACACTACATTTCCTTAGCAAGGGGCTAAGGGGGGTAAAAACCGCCCCTAACTTTTAAAATCGGTATTTGGGAATGATGTCCGTCAGGAATCAGAATGAAATTTTCCATAAAGTTCTGCAATTAGGATACGAATCAAATGGTACACACTACATTTCCTTAGCATGTTGGAAAGGGGGGTAAAAACCGCCCCTAACTTTTAAAATCGGTATTTGTGTATGAAGTCGGTCAGGAATCAGAATGAAATTTTCCATAAAGTTCTGCAATTAATATACGAATCAAATGGTACACACTACAATTCCTTAGCATGGGGCTAAGGGGGGTAAAAACCGCCCCTAACGTTTAAAATCGGTGTTTGGGTATGAAGTCGGTCAGGAATCAGAATGAAATTTTCCATAAAGTTCTGCAATTAGGATACAAATCAAATGGTACACGCTACATTTCCTTAGCATGGGTCTAAGGGGGGTAAAAAGCGCCCCGAACTTTTAAAATCGTTTTTTGGGGATGAAGTCCGTCAGGAATCAGAATGAAATTATCCACAAAGTTCTGCAATTAGGTTACAAATCAAATGGTATACATTATATATCCTTAGCATGGGGCCAAGGGGGGTAAAAACCGCCCTTAACTTTTAAAATCGGTGTTTGGGAATGAAGTCCGGCAGGAATCAGAATGAAATTTTCCATAAGGTTCTGCAATTAGGCTACAAATCAAATGGTATACATTACATTTTGTTAGCTTGGGGCTAAGGGGATTACCCCACTTAGCCCCATGCTAAGGAAATGTAGTGTGTACCATTTTATTTGTATCCTAATTGCAGAATTTTATGGAAAATTTCGTTCTGATTCCTGACGGACTTCATTCCCGAATACCGATTTTAAAAGTTAGGGGCGGTTTTTACCCCACTTAGCCCCATGCTAAGGAAATGCAGTGTGTACCATTTGATTTGTATTCTAATTGCAAAGCTGTATTGAAACTTTCATTATGATTCCTGACCCACTTCATCTCCAAATACCGATTTTAAGAGTTAGGGACGGTTTTTACCCCCCTTAGCTCCATGCTAAGGATATGTAATGTATTCCATTTGATTTGTTTCCTAAATGCAGAACTTTTCACACTTTCAGAACAGAAAATTTCATTCTGATTCCAGACGGACTTCATTCCCGAATACCGATTTTAAAAGTTAGGGGCGTTTTTTACCCCATTTATCACCTTGCTAAGGAAAATAGTGTGTACCGTTTGATTCGTATCCTACTTGCATAACTTTATGGAAAATTTCATTCTGATTCCAGACGGACTTCATTCCCAAATACCGATTTTAATAGTTAGGGGCGGTTTTTACCCCCCTTATCACCATTCTAAAAAATGTGATGTATACCATTTGATTTGTATCCTAATTGCAGAACTTTGTGGAAGATTTCATTTTGATTCCTGACGGACTTCATTCCTGAATACCCATTTTATAAGTTAGGGGCGGTTTTTATGCCCCTTATCCCCATGCTAAAGAAATGTAGTGTGCAGCATTTGATTTGTTTCCTAATTGCAGAACTTTGTGGATAATTTCATTTTGATTCCTGACGGACTTCATCTCCAAATACCGATTTTAAAAGTTACGGGCGGTTTTTACCACCCTTGGCCCCATGCTAAGGAAATGTAGTGTGTACCATTTGATTCGTATCCTAATTGCAGAATTTTATGGAAAATTTCATTCTCATTCCTGACCGACTTCATACCCAAACACCGATTTTAAAAGTTAGGGGCGGTTTTACCCCCCTTAGCCCCATGCTAAGGAAATGTAGTGTGTACCATTTGATTCGTATCCTAATTGCAGAACTTTATGGAAAATTTCATTCTGATTCCTGACGGACTTCATCCCCAAATACCGATTTTAAAAGTAACGGCGGGTTTTACACCCCTTGGCCCCATGCTAAGGAAATGTAATGTATACCATTTGATTTGTATCCTAATTGCAGAACTTTGTGGATAATTCCATTCTGACTCCTGAGGACTTCATCCTCAAATACCGATTTTAAAAGTTACGGGCGGTTTTTACCCCCCTTAGACCCATGCTAAGGAAATGTAGTGTGTACCATTTGATTCGTATCCTAATTGCAGAACTTTATGGAAAATTTCATTCTGATTCCTGACCGACTTCATACCCAAATACCGATTTTAAGAGTTAGGGGCGGTTTTTACCCCCCCTTAGCCCCATGCTAAGGAAATGTAGTGTGTACCATTTGATTCGTATACTAATTGCAGAACTTTATGGAAAATTTCATTCTGATTCCTGACGGACTTCATTCCCAAACACCGCTTTTAAAAGTTAGGGGCGGTTTTTACCCCCCTTGGCAACATGCTAAGGAAATGTAATTCTGATTCCTGACGGACTTCATTCCCAAACACCGATTTTAAAAGTTAGGGGCGGATTTTACCCCCCTTGGCCCCATGCTAAGGAAATTTAATGTATACCATTTGATTTGTATCCTAATTGCAGAACTTTGTGGATAATTTCATTCTGATTCCTGACGGACTTCATCCCCAAATACCGATTTTAAAAGTTAGGGGCGGTTTTTACCCCCCTTGGCCCCATGCTATCGTCAGTATATTCACTTGTTTGCCGATTTAACAGATTCATATAAGATAACTCCTCTTCTTTTTTGAAAATACTAACACTATTTTATAAATTCTCTCTTTCATAGAAATGCTCATAAAATTGTAAAATACTTTTTTGAATAATATTTTGAATAGGTCTTGTTCTTTCTTGGTTTTTCTCAGCAACATTCTGATAACATACGAGAATAGATCGAAAGATTTCTAGAACAAGACGGAAATAAACAACTTTTTGGGGAAATCGTATTTATTTTTCTACATAGTCTCCTTTCAGCTCTACACATTTAGTCCAACGCTTTTCAAGACCCTCCAACCCTTCACAAAAATAAGAACTATCCAAACCTTCAAAATATCCATTTATGTACATTTTCGATGATTTCAGTATTCGATGAAAATTTCTTTCCAGCCAACCATTTCTTGGGATTTAGGAACACGAAGAAATTCGATGGGGCCAAGTCTGGCGAATAGGGTGCATGTTCAATTAACCGGAATCGTAGTTCATGCAGTTTCGCCATCGCAATTGCCAACTTGTGGGATGGGGCGTTATCCTGGTGGCACAAGACCTTTTTCTTTTCCAAATGAGGCCTTTTAGCTTTGATTTCTTTGTTCGGTCTGTCTAATAACGATACATAATACTCGCCTGTTATTGTCCTTCCGTGTTGCAAATAATCAATAAAAATTATTCCTTCAGAATCCCAAAATACGGTAGCCATGACTTTCCCAGCAGACGGAATCGTCTTTGCCTTCTTTGGAGTTGGCTCACCACGTTTTTTCATTACTTTAACTGCTCCTTGGTCTCCGGAGTGTAGTGGTGAATCCACGTTTCGTCAACTGTTATAACACGTCGCAAAAAATCTTTTTCATTACATTTAAACATGTCTAGACATTGCTGAGAAATGGTCATTCGAACGGCTTTTGATCGATTGTCAGCAGACGCGACACCCATCTAGCACTAAGCTTTCTCATGTCAAATGTTGATGTAAGATTCAATGTATACGGTAGTATATGAAATACTTACTTCCTCTGCTATCTCTCTCAACTTTATTAGACGATCCTTTATCACTATTGCATGGACTTTTTCAATTGTTTCTTCATCGGTAGCTGTTGGTCTGCCAGAACGTGGTGCATCCTCTATGTTTGTTCTACCGCGTTTAAATTCAGCAACCCCGTTTGCAATTGTCGCATACGAAGGCGAAGACTCACCATGAACTTCATCTAACTCCATTTTTATTTCTTTAGCATTTAAGCCTTTAAAAAAGAAATGTTTTATCACTGCACGGAAGTCGTTTTTCTTCATGATTAAGAAAATGCACAAATTATTTACTTGAATTGATAGTAACGGTGTGTGTTTATATCCAATCTGTTTGAAAATTTGACAACTGTTGTACGAACAATGGCGCTTTCAAAACAAGTGATCAGTATTAGTCACTGCATCTAGTCACCTAGGCCAGCTGATCGATCAGAGTAACGCAAACCGCCGCCATATTGGGGCAGAGAAGGGTGATTTTTAATAATGGACAATTTAAAACCACGTTTTACGTGTTTGACGTATTAGAGGTTTGATCTTTCAGAATAAGAAAAACCTTTTAAAGTAAACGTGGATTTGATTAAATTCAATACAGAACAAATAATGAACAATTTCGTGCTTCGTTTGCCCCAATATGGCGGCAGTTTGCTTTACTCTTTTCGACCAGCTGGCCTAGGTAACTAGATGCAGTGGCTCTAATCAGTATGCGCGCAGAACGCCATCTTTGTGGTTCATTCTAGAAACATTCCGATCTACCCTCATAAAACATATTTTTCGTGATAATATTCGTGTTTAAGTTTTATTTAAGTCTACTGTTGTACAAAATATACAATTTAATGTGACATATGACTTTTTTATTTTTTTATAGACCTAGAGAAAGCCTTTGACACAGTCCCTAGAACAAAAGTATGGAAAGGACTGAAAGAAAAAAAAGTACACAATAAAATAATAAGAGTGATCCAAGACCTATATAAAAACAACACAAATTATATAATAAGAAATAACATGAAGTCGGAAGGATTCAAAACAGACATGGGGTTAAGACAAGGAGGAGGGTTAAGCCCAACTTTATTCAATGTACATATGGACAAAATTATCAAGGAAAGTGAACAAAAAGTAAATAAAATGTTTGTTGGATATAAAAATCTAGAAAGAGTGGAGATAGCTGATGGAGTATTTGCAGATGATGTGGTAATAACAGCGGGAAGCGAAAAGAAATTGCAAGAAAACTTAAACATATGGAAAGAAATAATGGAAGAAGAAGGCATGAAAATAAACACAAATAAAACTAAAATAATGATAATAGGAGACCAGAATATTAAAACTAATATTGAAATAAATAATGTTAAAATAGAACAAGTAAAAGAATTTAAATATTTAGGAGTAACTTTAGAAGCAACAGGAAAACAAGATGCTGAAATTAATGAGATGATTGAAAAAACAATAAAATTATATTATGCCATGAATCAAAAATTTATAAATAAAAAAGAAATTAGCAACCAAACAAAAATAAAAGTGTTTAACACGGTGTATAGATCAGTTTGAACATATGGATGCGAATCTTGGACACTCACAAACAAGCAAAAAAATAAAATACAAGCCGTGGAAATGAAGTATTTAAGACAAATATTAGGAGTGACCAGAAAAGACAGGGTTAGAAATACGCAAATAAGAGGGGAACTAGGGGTACAATCAGTTATACATTTTATAGAACAGCGACAACTCAGTTGGTGGGGACACATACAACGAATGAATAATAACAGACAAGTAAAATTAATATATGAAGCAAGAATACAGACAAAAAGGAAAAAAGGAAGACCAAGACAAACATGGAACCAAGTTATGGGTAACATACTCCAAGAGAGAGGCAAATCCTGGGAAGAAGCAGCAACTTTAGCAAAAAATAGAAAAGCAAGGAAAAAGTTTATATATGAAAAATAAAATAATAAGTAACAATATAATAATGTAAAAAATGTAAAACGTAAACCCAACACCTTTAAGGTATAAGGGTATATGATTATATATATATATATATTAAGTCTACTGTTGTACAAAATATACAATTTAATGTGACATATGACTTTTTTATTTTTTTAAAGCGCATTTGTAGGTAGTAACCATATCACACAAAACTATTTGTACTTACTTCTGTTCTAAGTACTACCCGAGTAGCAAAATTTGTCTACACCAGGAAAAGATTGCGCATATGTGCGAATAAAAATATATGTGATGTTATTGATGAAATGTAAGCACGTACACGCAGTCTGCATTTGATATAGACAGATTTTGCTACTCGGGTATTCAGTAGGTACTTATCAGTAAAAATTGTTGCTAGACCTGGGTGAAAATGTGCCAAACGTTAATTATGATTAATTACAACACAGTGTTTGACATATGCGAGTTTATAAGTGTAACTAAAGCAATTAAATAATAATAGGCTGTAAAGGAAAGGAGATCAGTTTAGAACAATGCGAAATGATCTACAGATGGCATCGTGAAGGACGATCATATTCTGAGATTGGTGAACTAATTAATCGAAGTAAGTCTACTGTAGAATATGTCATTAAGAAAATTATTAAAAAAGACGGACTATTTAGTAGCTTCTGATAAGACACAAAACAGGATGTATGAAAATTTTAACGGAAAGGGAACAGAATAGCTTATTGCGTGAGTTGAAGAAAGATCCTTTCATAAGTGTCCTTATATAGCAGAAAATGTCCAAGAAAGGTATAAGAAGCAAGTTAGCTTCAAGCCGAAATTTGACGTAGAATATTGCAGTCGAACGATTTTAACGGTAGAGTTCCCCGCAAAAACAAACCTTCACATCCCCATACATTTCCAAATAAATCGTCACATGCGTCTAAATTTCGCCAAGAAATATGTAAATGTAAACAAAGATATTTCCTTCGGGAAAAAGGTTATATTTTCAGGTGAGAGTAAATTTAATAGTTTCAGGTCTGATGGTAGAAATTTTATCTAGAGAAAACCTCAATACTGCCTTAAATATTAAGAATTTGAAACCTACTGTTCAACACAGTGTAGGTGGAGTGTAATGGTATGGGGATGTATGGGTTTTAACAGAGCTGGAGATTTGGTACTTATTGATGGTATAATGGATAAATAAAAATGTTTAATCCTTAAAGAAAATCGGAAAACCAATGCTGCAAAATTAAGGTTAAAAAATGATTTCTATTTCCAACAAGACAATGACCCTAAGCACACAGCGTTTATTGCCGGGCAATCGATATACTCTATAACTGCCCACATATTCTTGCAACACCTCCCCAGAGCCCAGATATCAAACTAATAAGAGAATTTGTGGGCAGAAATTCATAGAAAACTCCATAAACATACCATTAGTGACAAACAAATGCTGAATGAAAAGATTTTAGAAGTGTGGAATGTATAAAATCAAACGAGATTGAAACTTTGGTTAACAGTATGACAAAAAGATTGCAAGCTGTTATAGAAGCAAAAAGTGGACGAACCAAATACTAATTATATTTTTATTTAAATTAAATTAGTCAAATAATTAATTAAGAATAAAATATGAAATATTATATAAATAATGATACTTAAAATTTAAAATATATTGATTCGTATAGAATAAAGGGAAAGTTTCATATAAATATCCTGTATGCTTACATTCCAGAAAATTAAAATAGTTTATTTTATTTTTATTGTTTAATTTTTTTATAAATTAATAAAGATAATATAATAAAAAATATTCAAAGGAATACTTATTTTTAATCATACTGGGGAATCATATCATGATATTTGATTATTCTAGGAAGAGTTAACTCTCACAATAATATTTAATAGGCAGATTATATTCATTTTTATAACCTTTTAACGTAATAAACATAAACACATTCACTAAAAACTAAACAGTAAAATAATAAATTTGAAAAAGATGTTTTTAATGAAAATAAAATTAGTTAAATAAAACTAACATGCACACAAAAACTCTTTAAGCAGATAAAGGATATGTGGGAATCCAGATTTTCAAAAAGATAATTTTTCTTATAATTTAACGATTTATGCATTTTTTCAACTTCTAGTTTAGTTCATTTTTAACGTTATAGGAATCTGGACAACAGACAAAATATGTTGTATGGAAGGTGTATGCAAATGTATAGCAACTGACCTGTTGAATTATAGTTTTACTAGTCGAAAATAATAGTTTTTTAAACTTTTGAAAATCATTATAAAAATAATACCAACCATCATTTTATTTAACCTTATCAATGTTAAATTATATATGGAAATATCATAAAGAAGTACTTACCTGTATAATTAAACGAAGATTCCTTTTTAATAAACAATAATTTGGTTTTTGATTCGTACGGAAATTATATTTGGTTTGATCAATATTATTTGTGATTCGATTGATGTATGACGATGTTGGAATAATTTTGACAGAATTGTTTAGATTAGAGATGGGAGTCTATTAATGAGTTTGTCAAGCAATTAGAACCTAAATAGAGATGAGATTTGTGGTGCCAAATTTAAAAAGAAAAAAATAAGTTTTTGAATCAAAGTTTAATTTAGATACCTACATTTTATTAATAATAAAAATTAGATTTATGGTATAGATAATATTTTTCCAATTTAAGTAATTTTCGTTGAGAAATCTCAATACAATAATAAATGAAAAAAAAGATTATCAATTTAAATATTTTTTAATTTAAAGTTATTTCTGAATTTCTTCAAAATTTATTTTGGTATCAATTTTGTTCTTTTTAATTCATGTTTAATTAAGATTTCACAAATAAATAAAAAACTTGTGTTCTTTAATCTGTACTTTTTATTTGTGTAATTTGTTAACAACAAGTATTTATTTAAATAAGAATAATCTACATCATCGACCCAAACCTAAGAGTTTCAATGTAATGGGATTACGTTACTACGATATATTTGTAAAGTCTGTGCATTAAATAAAATTTTTATAAGATACAAAGTTGTATTCCATGCCATTTCTTTATGAAAACATCTTTTGCCTCTGTGTGTTTTTATATATTTTACTATACACCCTCAACAATGCACAGCACTATGTAAAATATAACCAACAACAATTTAGAAATCAATTATGAAGAATTAATAAAAGAACAATGTATATTGTTGCTCTTTCAATAATATCGCATAGGTACAACATACTTACCTCACTGTCTAATTGTTGTGTAGTTAAATTATTTATAGCCAGTCTCGCTAAATCTTCTCTAGTTGTTGATGAAGCTTAAAGTTTATTTTTCAAATGACTTCCAAATAAAAAATGTTCCAGGTTAGAGCTGGCAACCTTGCTGGTCACCTAATGAAACCATTTTCCATTTTGTTTCTAAATATTTCCAATTCATTATTAGCACTAAATTAAACAAACAAAAGAACAACTAAAGTACAATTAGGTAGCAACTTAAAAAAAAATTATAAATATTTAACTAAATAGCATTTAAATCTTTTTTTACTGAAAATTGCATTGGAATAGGAAAACAGAGAAAAATACAGCATCTATATTATTCGATTGACTTCTTTATTGCAACAATTTTTATAAACTCTTAACAAAAGGAATTTTCAATAATAGCTTTACTTTTTATATATACACAACACAAAAATGGATTTAAAAAATTGCTGTTAACATTTTACATGAACACAGTTAAAAATAACATCTTACATATAACAATCTAACAAAGCTACCTAAACAAAATTATTATCATTATTATTATTTTATAAATATTAATATTGATTTATTTCTAATAAGCAAATTTTAAAAAGATTTTACAACCAAATCTAAAATACTTTTTAATGGTGTCAGTTATCACAATGTCGGTGTTGTTGTTATGTTTAAAAAATATATACACAGTATGTATATCATAAAATATATATACAAATGTCACAAGCTTCATGTTCTAGGATTTTAAATTAAAAAAAAAATTATTTTTTTCTTTTTAAAAGAAAATTTACAATTGTAATTTGGTATTGGTTACATGCTAATTTTTGGTTAATGGCAAACCTTCAATCAAAGAAAATTACTGGTAAAAGTTTAAAGAAATAAAAAGAGAAAGGCAAACAATTGTAAAATTAAAAAAATAAACAGATAATGTATAACGAGTTTTTATGAAATTCTTAGTAATATTTGAAAGATTATTACTAGTAATAGTTTTGAGGTTGGATGATTTAAAAATGGAAAAGATTGGTTCAGAAAAATATGTTTTGAATAAATTTTTAACTGGTGTATTTTATAACAATTGGGTACATGCAAAAAAACTATATTATATGATTATTTATCAAAGAAATTAATTTTGCTTTGATTTACCGAATAACGTTTAAAAATAAAATTTAAAAAAGGCAATAACAGCTATTGACTCATTTATGTTATACAGGGTGTTATGTAAATAAATAGCCTTATTGTAATGGTTGATTTATATTTCCTTAATATTAGTATTACATTACAACCGATCACTAATCAACCATTAAGTTATGGTTATTCACTTAAATAACAACTTCTATAAACCAATACTTAATTTAATTTTAAAAATATTGAATGAATGATATGTATTACAACTAGAAAATGTTAAAGATTTTCTATCCCTACGATAATTTATGAAAAGGCTAATACATTTTCAAGCAATAGAGTAAAGGAATATATGTATATGTAAAATATAAAAAAATCACCACTTGTAATATGATGTGTTCACTATCCAAGAATTTTTGTATATATTGATAAAACGTTCCATTTCACTTTTTTGTTGTTATTTTAACTGGAGAACGATCATCTTTATTTTATATACATAATTTGAAAGGTCTACATAAGCAATACTTTAATATTAATATTAAAGGCATCAACACTTAAATTGCTAATTATTATTATTATCTATACACTCTGGTTAAATACCCTTTCCTTCTTTTAAGTTGCATTCATTTTTGGTATTCAAGAATTTTAAACATGATGGTGTTTACTTACCCTGAGAGCATTAAGCAATATTTCGATGTATTTTCAATAAACATTTTTCAAAGTTCACCGACTATCCCTATTAATTTTTCAAAGATGACCCCAAGAGGTAAATTACCAATTAAATCAATATATAAAAAAATCTATGGTCATGACTATAATCTACGTTTTAATAATGCAAGTATATGATTATGTAAGTTTAAATAGCTATTAAGTCTATTTTTCTCTATCAGTTCTATTTTAAAATTCACTCTAATGTGAGCAATTAGGTAACTTTCTTACTAAACAAACAAAAACTTGTTATCTATTTACTCTACTCTAATTTAATTTTTGGGCACGGTATGTTCATTTAACTAGTTTAAATATTCTAAGCATCTTTTCAGTAATGCATTAATCATACAGAGTATTATTAATAATCATCATAACTTATCATAACTCATAAGTAAATATTTTCATCTATTCCTTTTTTAATGGAATGTCTAATATTTTTATGGATTCTAAATTATTATTAAACTTATCTTTTTTATGGCATATTTTTCCCTAAACTTTTGAACTACTATATTATAATATAGAACACTTAAAATAAAATAATATAATAAAACAAACCGTTGGAATAATAACTTTTCATGCTAACATCGTGCCATCTTTTATAAACATTCTGTAGAATATAAAGAAGTAATCTTGGAATTAACAATACTGTAAAAAGTAGAAGAAACACACCTAAGTTTTCACATGGATACTTAAAAATAGATACATAGAAAAAACATAATTCCTATACAACTTAAACAAATAAAAAAAACAAAATACCTAACCTAAACAACTACTTTTGGCTTTGCTTAACGTCATCGTTTCACCTACTGAATGCCAATTCGTACTTCATAATAACAACAATTACAATCCCGACTAGAATATTCTTAAGTAGCAGTTTATATAAAAATTATAACTACTTTAGGAAGATGAGCGACTTGTTAAAGTATCCAGGACTCAAACGTGGATGACCAGTAAGTCACTGCTGTCCATGGAGGGAATTGTTCCAATAAATGTTTAAAATCAGCCGAGCTGTTACTAAACTGATGGTGTGAGGATATTGCCATGTCAATAATTGGCCCGGAATGTCCATCTGGAATCTGAAATTATTAAATGCAATGAAATGTATGTAAAACTCTAAATTAACATCGATAATTTATAAAAAAAAGTAGTGTTGAAGAATATTCGTCACAAAAAACAAGAATTGACTCTCAGTACTTTTAACCTGTAAAAATATACAGAGTTTTATTATCGGTTTTGTTACACAAGCGAATAGCATGTAAAAAGTTTCTCAGATATTGGCTCTCCTAATTATTTTAGAGGAAAAGTCACTACAGCAAACTTGTAGATCTAGCTGAATACCGTGTAACCCCCCCCCCCGCTTTAGCGGTTTGTGTTAATTAAATTCCAAAATATGTGTTTTTTTGTGTATAGGAAATTAACATTGTGAATCAGAAATTCTCTAACAGCAATTACCAAATTACCACATTATGTTTAGACATTAGGTGTACATGCAAGAATTATTAAGCACAGTTTCATGAATTAAAATCATCATCAGAATTTTACGGTACCTACAGATGTGGAACAAATAGATGAGAATTCTTCAAGGAATTTATTTTTCTAAAATCTTATTAGCCTGGACAACAGTTAATCAATAAATAAAGTTAATAATTATTAACTTTATTAATTTAAACTATTCAATTATAATTGAATACTTAGTTTAAAATGACACAAATCTATAGTACAACCAAAAAATGAAGAAAATAAACCGGAGTGAATCTAGCAGCCGCAGACTAGCAGTCGGAGTTAATTGTGAATGAGTCTTGCTCCCAAATTGTAAAATTTCAAAAGCTTTTCACCACTCCAATTATTAATACAATTATTCGATTACAATTGAACGGTCGGCCATAACAACATTGTATGTAACATTTTGCTGAAATGAAGTATTGCTGTAAAAATAACGTTAGTATATCCCTATCAAAAGATGTTGGCATCATAGAGATATAAAATATTCATAAACAGATTCCCGGAATGCTAGTTTTTAAAGCTTGAATTTGTAGTATGCCGTTTAACAACGCTGTACGTCTGTTATCAGTTCGTGTTGCTGTTCAATCCTTTTGTTACATACAACGTTGTTATGGCCGACCCTTCAATTAATAAATATTAATTGGAGTTGTGAAAAATCTTTTGAGCAGCAGCTAATGTCATGCACACTTTTTCTATCAGAAGGATATTTATTAATAGTAGTTTAATAATAATCAACAATAAATAATAATAAACTTTGACAGATTGCAATGACTATTTTTTATTTCAAACTGTCTGAATTTGACAATTTGGGAGCAACGGTCGTTCACAATCAACTCCGACTGCTAGTCTGCGGCAGCTAGATTCACTCCGGTTTATTTTCTTCAGTTATTGGTTATAGTATAGCAGCAATTCTTTAGAATAATTTGACAACTGTTGTCATGGCTAATAAGGTTTTAGAACATTCAATTCCTTAGAGAATTTTGATCTATTTCTCCCACATCAGTAGCAATTATAAAATTCTAATGAGTGATTTTACTTCATGAAACTGTGCTTAATAATTCTTGCATGTACACTACAATTTTAAAATAATATGACATTATGCAAGAAGGATCAGCAAAATATGATATTTTTATGAAAACATTTATTTAAAAATTGAACAATATATGACACGTGGATATGAACAACATAAAACATATTTCTTATACCGGGTGACACAAGGGGGAAACCCAGGCGAATATCTTCTTTGTTTATAAATGAATTTTTATGAAATTTTGTAGATGTATTAGATGTAAATTCCGATTTCTACACATACAGATCCAAGATGGCCGGCTTACGGTTTCGTCGAAAACGATTTCAGATTTTGATTCTTGAACCGTATATTCACCATATATTTATATTGAAACTGTATGTGTTCTTGGAAAAGTTTTTTCAAAATGCGTCAAGGGGAGTCGAATGGAAACCTCAAATTAAGAACCAGTCCTGGGAGGCAAAATTTACCATAGGAGGTCTATGGCAGATCCATTAAATTCATGAATTTAGAAGATTTATTTACCTAATTTAATTATTTTAATTAATTTAATTGCTAAGTTAAGGTTTTGTTTAAGTTGGTTATGTTAGATTAGAGGTTCTCCAACGTAACCCAATTTAAGTTAGGTTAGATTAGAAGTTGGACTAGGTAAATAAACCTTTTAAAGTATTAGTTGAAATTCAATTACTCCATAGACTTTAATGGATTTTTCATAGACCTCCATGTTCAACTTAACTATAGGGTTGCTTTTGATCCCTAGGGCTGCTTTTTAATTTGAAGGTAAGCTTAGGCTTACGGGTGATACAAATGAAAATAGGCTTGCCAGGTAGCCCGGACAGAGCTACACTGCCCAGAGATTTGAAATGATGCTCAGAGTTCCACCCGCGAACATTATTGTATCGCTAACAAGCAGAAGCAAAGTTGTAAAGTGTTATTATTGTAAACGCAAGGTAAACACAGTAACATCTGATGGGTGCGGTTGACGCAGTGATGAGAAAAGAGAACGACATGGCTCTGGCTCAAAGAATGTGGAAGGGTAGCAGACTAATTAGTGATTAGCCGGCGTTTGGGCGTCGACGGGCACATCTCCTAGTTCCAACAATTTCACTTCTAATTTCAACCTCTCAAGCTCCGCAATTTTGAAACTGTCCTAATAAAAATAAGTTTTCTCAATCTGGCAGCCCTGTATGGAAACGAACTCCAGCAAAAAAACACATAGTGCAGTCGTAGGTATGAAGTTAATGACAACTTGACGACAATACAGCTACGATTGCCAAGTTCACAATTTTATAGAAAGATCTAGCGACTTCGTTTGCTGCATTTAAGCAAAGTTTGAGATATCGTATCGGGGACTGCCATCACGTGATCACCGAACTTTGACCCTTTTTTAACCACATTAGTTCACTATGTTAAAAAAGAATTAAAAGCAGGACATAAACCATAAAATACACCCTGTATAAAAAATAACGGGAATTCAAAAAAAATCTGAAAATTAAAAACTGAGTAAGAAAATATAAAACTCTTAAATAAAGAAGACTCAATGAATAGTTCCCAGACTACAATACAATCGATACATAGCTGATCTATTAACTGAAATTACAATCGCAATATGTTTTTTGGGGCATATTGTTATATTGATCATATTGTCATTCTGATAAAATATTTTAACTGCTTTCTGTTTCAGGAAGCTTGGTCCGTAAATCTCAATTAATTTTGTAGTATCAGTTTTTCAAAGTTTACAGACCTATGAATGTTTCACTTTCAATGGAATTATTATCGCTTTTATTTGCAAGATATACATGGAAGAACGGTAGGGTTTGGACTAGCACACCTACAAATCTAGGTATATGTTACATCATACTATTCGGTTTGTTGTTGTTTGACATTGTCCCCTCCACATCACAACCCCGCCCCCTGATCCAAGAGATCCTTAAAGTTGCCTACATGGTTCTATTTTGAAACCTCACTAGCCTTATCAATTCACTAGATCTCATCTCAGAAGGTGTTTGACGCCATTCCCTTCTCCAGAATTCGTTTCCCTCCATTCTAAAACTGCCTAAAGTTTGACCACATGATTCCATCTTACCCCCTTCCTAACTTGTATTATGTCGTTTGACTCACTTGATATCAGGAGCTATTTAAAATTATTACCATCCCCCTACATTGGATTTAAAGGTTAGGTTACAGATTAAGTTAGAAATTAGGTTAGAAGTTAAGTTAGAGATTAGGGTACAAGACCCGCAAATGTATCAGCAAGCTTAGAAATATAGGTCGTCGCAATCCCACCATTTTTGCACTACAAAAAGGACATAACTGCAAACAAGTCGAGTTGTAGATTATTCCTGCTTCCTGTTAATCAAGATGTTCCGCCATTTTTGCGTTAACTGCATAGTGGAAGTGTATGAGATGACCTATCTTTCTAAGCTAACTTTCTGGGTATAAGTATTATAGGCTCTATGAATTTTCATATGACAAAACGTTTTTAGTATGAGATATCATTTACAAATCAATGCCTAACTGTAAAATTGTTTCTTTTTGTCTCTCTTGTGTATATACTCGCATTATTCAACATGATAGTACTCATGGTGAATAGACTTAATACTGATAATAATAATAGACTAATAATAATAGTTGTGGAATGAATCATCTGAGTTGCCATTATATCTTATGAGGAAATTTGCTTTGACATACGAGTACTTGAATTACAAAAACATATCTGGAACGAATTATGCTCGCAAATCAAGGTACCAGTGTACCATATTTTGCAGGAAATATTGATTAAATAAGTTTGTGTTTCAATTTAAGTGTGTAGGTACTTCAAAGGTATGTAGTACTACTTGTGTTGAACAAAGAGATGCGTGAAAAGAGATGAAGCAGGTATATTGTGACGTAACGTACACTGATTGGTTAGCTTCAGGAAAGTAACGACCATGTTGTCTATTCACCATGATTTGTTAATTCGAAACAATTGTCAGGTAGATTAAAATAAATTTGTGGAACGTTTTACTATCAGTTTTAATTACTTCATGATTATGAAGTTTCACTAAATAAGACTAGAAACAAAAAACAATAAAACTGTTTTCTTTAACACGTTAACAGCAACTCTTAAGAGGGCAGACCTAAAATATCCTAGCATTTGAAAATAACAGTTATGAAAAAAATCTCACAGATACAAGCAATTTATTAGGAATCAAACCACTTACTTTAAAATCCACAGAAAATGTCAATGGACCTGGTTTGCCAGCATAACAATAATAAATAAAATACGTCTTTCGGTTATTCCACAATGGTGTTGCGGCTAAAGGAGTTCCTTCCACCAAATCCCAGCTGACCAATTCCACACCCAATACAGGAGATACCATTATTCCAATATGATGTGGTCCTAATACATATGCACAACAATTAACCTAAACACCTCATTCATCTACTCAAAATGCACAAACCTGATACCGAGAGTGTCAGTCTTTCTCCACCAGGAATTTTCACCCGCTTCAATATGTCAATTTTCCCAGAATTATTTATTTCAGGCACAGAGCCTTCGAGCCAATGAGTTTTAAATATAAAGTTCTGTACAGGTACAAGGTATGGCAAGCCGCAATAAAGATGCACAGTACAATCTTCATCCACCAGTTTGGCATTTTTCATATCAGGAACGTAACGATCAACGCTATGTGGACTGTTTATGTCCATATCAGGAATCCAATAACCAGATGATTCTCTTACGATCTTACCTGATTCATCATGGAATATTCTCTTTGTATGCTGTTTAATGTAAAAAAAAATACCATTAAGACTGCATTCATATAGACCCATTAAACAACTTACTGATATCATAAATCTTTGCGGTGCTGGAGCAGTTGGGTCGCCTGAATATGGAAATCCAAGAGGCGTAAGTATAAGAACAGCTAAAGACAACAGAAACACACCCAGCAATAGACTGAAAACTCGTTCAACATTACGCACCAACATAATCAGGGGCACTGCATAGCTTATCAATAAAGTATACAAGAAACTAATTAAAATTGCTATCAATATTTCGGAATTATATCCAGCACCAGCTCGACCCATAATTGGAATACATAAGTATAGAGCACTCATTAATAAATAAACACACTGAACAAATGCTAAACCCATAGTGGCTATATATGAAAGCAACCATTTTCCACCTAAAAGATTAATGATGTAAGAAAAATTATATTGAATACAAGTAGTTCTTCACAGTTTTTCTTAAAGTACAGTAGGCCATGATTTTTTTTTGGATACCATTGTTTCGAACTAATTGTTAATAATAATACAGTAACAATTTTTTTTATGTCTCCGGCTAATGGTTACCACAAGACATGGCCAAGCCTGAATGAACTGATCGTGATCTGAAAGTGTTCAGCACAACGGATTGAAAAACAGTCCAAATATGAGTCTCCAATCATCGAACGGTAAAAATAGGGAAAATTTGTTCGTTGCTCTACGTGTTGATTTTTAGATAAGCTTTCTTATTCATCTCTACAAACTAAACACCTTGAGACCAAGTTTACCCTGATCGGGCTTGGTTAAGTCTTGTGGTGCACATAAAAAAAATCTATACACTGTCACTAGTAAAAGTGAACCATCATACTTGAGGCTTTGCCTTTCCAAAATGTTGTAAGTGACAAATGGTCTGAGAATTGTATATCATTGCTTTTAGGTTGGTTCATGGCTTACTTGCACTTGGTTTTTACAATGTTTTGGGCCTTGTGTATTGCAGACTTTATTATGGTGTTGCATATGCTCAGTTCACATAGTATGACATAGTGCAAAGCATGGCAAAACTAAGAAATATGATTTTCAGGCAGTTTGGAACCTCCATCTTGAGAAAGCAAGCCTCACTGGGTTGCAATTGATGTAAATGCACGATGTAAAGCATAATATAGTCTTTGGCGTAACATATACTATTGGCTGATGAGTTTAAAGCTGAGAAGCAGCAAGCTTAGTTTTGCTTACCGGAAAAACATTGTGAGTTGCTAGAAGAGCAGAGAAAGATTAGACATGTTTAAGTTTACCTCTTAAAAAAGCAACATGTTAAATCAGTTAAATGGGACAACATTTCATTCTCAAACTTGCCAATTTCTATCTTTATAAGCAGATAAGTCGATGCATTTGGTTGAGAGTATTATTTTTTATTTTTCAGGTGTCTGATCTATTTGACTATAGTGTATTTGGAAATGGAGCGGAGTAAAAAAAATCACCTGTTTATGTAGAACATTTACCTGGAGAATGTAATCCATCTAATATTCTAACCTCACTAGGTACTTCTAACTCCAATTGCTTATTCACTTATTCTTTGTTTGCCACAAGGAGGAATCACCACAAGGAGGAACTTAGTAATATAATTCTTTAAAAACTGCTAAAACCTTGTTTGGCAAACAAAAACATTGCAAAAACATGAACAGATAACAAAACAGATACACTTACTGCTCACTTTCTCTGTATCCCAAATCCAGCTCACGGAAAGGTTTAAAATTGTAATTTCAATAATGTTATTAAACTTGTAAATTAATTTTAGTAACATAATTAATTTAATTACATAAATTTATTTAATTTATTCCCAAGATATTTACGTAAACATGCAACGCTTGACATTTGTAAGGGTTACCTAACCTATACATCATCAAGTGTCAAATAAACGCCAGCGTGTCAGATAGCGCTAAAACGGCGAAATTTTACGGTTTCTCAGAAACAAAGTTTATATGGAAAATCGTAAATATGCCCAGGCCGGATAAGACACTTCGTCTCGCGAAATCTAGAAGGTCGTGGTAGGAGTATCTACAAGTACCGTATTCAAGGTCAAAAAAGAATACAATAAGGCAAAAGACTTACAACCTCCGAAAAAGTCTACCGGAAGAAAATCCCTCGTGAATAGCATAAACGAACACGACATGAATTTAATTCGGGAAACGATACATGGGTTTTTTCCTAACAATAAAATATCATTGTTAGACGATATACACAAAGCAGTTTAAGAGAACGAAGATATCACAAGCTTTAAGAGGACGACATTATTTCATATAATTAAAAAATCAAATTTTCGGTAAGATCTTTCTTTTTAATATTGTTTATGTCCGATTGCATTATAAAGTACTGTTTATTGTATTGTTTTGCGGCAGTGAACTGCCTTGTTATTGTACTCATAAAATAAACTGATAGTAGTAAAATAAAGTATATAGTAGTAAAATAAAGTATGACAACTGTATATTACATGTCAAATTTTCTTCTGTCAATAATAGAATTCAAGAGTAGAGGGTGGATAGGCAACCTCGCTCCGACCAGTGAGCTGACTGGGAGCAATTGCTATGCAATTCGCGCGCTGATTGAGCGTATCTCAATTACTTCCTCATTGGAAGGAACGTGGAGGTATGTTCACACGGGGACTCCACGTAAAACATTCAGATAATTCTCTGTCAAGAATAGATGTCAAATTTATAAACTGATTTTTTTTATAATTAGCCAATTTTAGGAATCGAACATACAGCTTTGTATGCAACTCTTACATAATCGGACCTTATAGACTCGCCCTTTTTATAGGCCTTGCTCGCTTCGCTCGCTCGGCCATAAACTGGGCTTATCTATAATGTCCTACATTATGTACTTGTTACATAAATAGCTATTTAATACAACGTAAACTTTAATACACTTGTTGACAGATATGTGAAGCGTAACCGAAAAAGTGTTTTATTGGAAAAAGACGATATTGTGACCTGGCGGAGGCAGTTTTTGCGCACAATTAAAGACTACAGAAGTAAAGGTTGGAAAATATACGTCCTTGATTAGACATGGGTGAACATGGGCCACACCGTTTCTAAAGTGTGGGTAGATGAAAATACAAAATCTAAAAGACAGGCTTTTATTGGGGGACTTACCACAGGTCTAAAAAACCCAACAGGTAAAGGGGAAACAACTCATCATTTTACATATTGGGTCCAAGGATGGTTTCGTGGAAGGTGGCTTATTGTGTTTCGAATAAAAAAAACTGTTGATTACCATGAAGAAATGAATGCCCAAATTTTTGAGAAATGGTTTAGTACAATACTTAAGAAGTTAGAGCCGAATGCCGTAATTGTAATGGACAATGCTTCGTACCACTCTCGGCAATTCGATAAAGTTCCTACAACGGGTACAAGAAAAGCTGATATTCAAGCATGGCTTGATAACAAAAATATTTATTACGAACCAGACATGGTAAACCTCGAGCTTTTAAATATTGTCAAACTACACCAGCCACGAAAAGCTATGTTACAGATAATGTTGCTGTGGAGTCAGGGAGGACCGTATTGAGGCTTCCGCCTTATCGCTGTGAGCTAAATCCTATTGAGCTCATTTGGGCGTAAATAAAAAATTATGTAGCAAAACATAATACCACATTCAATCTTTCGGCTCTTAAACTTCATTTAAACGATGCCCTAAATAATGTTTCGTCGGAAAATTGGAAGAAAGCAATTCTTCATATGATAAAAGTAGAGGAGGAAATGTGGAGATTGGACCCTGTAACCGAGAGTTGAACCACTGATCATTAATCTTAGAGATGATGATTCATCCGAAGACATATCGGATGATGAAATAAAATTTAAAATATATGTATGGATGTTACTTATGTTCTAATGTTATTGTGTTAATGTTTCGTGGTTAATTTGTTAATGTTCTTTAATTTTTATTTATTGTTTTTATTTGTTTTTGAGCAAGGATTCGGGGTGACGGAGCATCCCTCGTACCTTATGGCACCGATTACTATGATTTGGCCAACTCTACTATAATTTAGCCGAATCTGGGAGCATTCCTCTCCGAGTACAGTAGGGATTTGTATAGTGAGAAACATCGTATCGTATTGATACGGGACCTACAGTTTTACATCCTATCCAAAAGAATAGCGTGTTTTAGTTGTTGTCCACTACGAAAAATTACCAGCTCAACCAGTGATCGAACCTGCGATTTTTGGATTATGAAGCAAACATACAATCCACCGAAGCTGACGACTTTTGTAATAAATAAAATATTATTCAATAAACTTTATGCTGCCATATTGATAATAAATAAATATATCAATAAAGTTATCATGAAATAAATAAAGGTTAGTAAATGTTTCACAGTTTTATTAAAATATAACCTGACAATATTGTTTTGACAGCTATGCTGTCATTATCAAAGGTAATATAATTATAAACAAACACGTCGCTAAGGTAGATCCAAAATAGGTAACTAGATAAAATAATAATAATAATCAGAATTAAATATCTAATACTTCCAGTAACGAAGAATTACTGAGCTCAAGTTGTTCATTCATTAAAGGTACTCTGATTTATTGTTTCCAGCCTTATTTTGTGGAACTCAATAATCATGAAATAAATAAAGATTATTAAAAGTTTCACAGTTTTATTAAAATACAACCTGACAATATTGTTTCAACAGCTATGCTGTCATTATCAAAGGTAATATAATTATAAACAAACACGTCGCTAAGGTAGATACAAAATAGGTAACTAGATAAAATAATAATAATCATAATTAAATATCTAATACTTCCAGTAACGGAGAATTACTGAGCTCAAGTTGTTCATTCATTAAAGGTACCCTGAGTTTGTGTTTGTATATCTCAAAGGCTTCTAAAATGTCTAATTTGCGTTTGTTATTACAAAAATTCCTACATTTTTGTAATAACAAACGCAAATTAGACATTTTAGAAGCCTTTGAGATATACAAACACAAACTCAGGGTACCTTTAATGAATGAACAACTTGAGCTCAGTAATTCTCCGTTACTGGAAGTATTAGATATTTAATTATGATTATTATTATTATTTTATCTAGTTACCTATTTTGTATCTACCTTAGCGACGTGTTTGTTTATAATTATATTACCTTTGATAATGATAGCATAGCTGTCGAAACAATATTGTCAGGTTGTATTTTAATAAAACTGTGAAACTTTTAATAATCTTTATTTATTTCATAAAGGTACTCTGAGTTTGTATTTGTATATCTCAAAGGCTTCTAAAATGTCTAATTTGCGTTTGTTATTACAAAAATGTAGGAATTTAATATTATTTTGATGAGTCATTGTGTGATTTTGTTCGAAAAGGTGTTTGGCATAATTAGATTTTTCAGGATGTTTATTTTTGTAATGAAGTACGTGTTCTTTATATCTTATGTCAAAATTTCGAAGTGTTTGCCCAATATATACCGAACTACAAAAAGAACAATTTAAATGGTAAATGCCCGATTTCATGATATCATGTGTTCTGTCCTTAGCATTAAATAAAAATGAAAAAGTGTTAGTGTTGGTTTTAAATGTTATTTTATAATTGTTGGTTTTTCTTAATATATGTGCAATTTTTTCTGATATTTTGCCAAAATATGGTATAGATATGTAATTTGTGTCTTCTGTTTGATTGTCAATGGGATATATTCTTTTGATAGCTAACCTATAATCTTTTTGTTTAATTAAAGTGTCAATCATGTTCGGATTAGTTATCATCCATGTCGGAAAGTTATCATTTATATATGCTATGTTTGCTTTAATGCTTGTTTAAATGACATGCTACATAAATAAGAGTTTACAGATTTGCACGAGCAACACAGTACAACAGATGAAAAATTCTTATGCAGCTTGATACAGGCTTGTGTTAACTCCACCCGTATCACATATTTTTTACGTGATCACTCCGCTCCTATTTCGAATACAGTATAGTATAAAATTTCGAAACACAAAAAACTTCTGTGTTTATCAAGTTTTTGTACAAACTTTAGTAGTTCTTATTTAAAGGTAAGTCTTAGAGAGTCCTATATCATGTTATTGTTTTTAAAATAACAGACAACTTTTGCTCAAATAATTCATTTTGTATTAAACCTCGCCAATGTCCAGTCCCTCCTTCACTACTTACCTCTACAATACCAAAGCATCTTGGAACTAGTTTTCTCAGAATTAATATGGATAATCCATAACTGAACCATTTCTTGGGCCACTTCAAGTTTTTTTTATCAAGAAGCTGATAACAAGAAGCCACCATTATAACCGTGCTCTAATATTTATGTAACGGTGCATAAGAAATTGATTCAATCTGTTGAACTTTTCAGAAGATGGTGTTTCTTTAAAAATTGTTAAATTCTTCCCTATTCTTCAATACTACAAGAATTACATGTGCAGTTTGAAATAACCAAATGTCATAAAGTTTATTCATTCTAAGGATGGACCACATCAAAACAACCAACAACTGCAAAGTGTTATTCAAAATAATTGATTGAAATTAGTTTGGTGCATTTGTGAGGTTAAGATCATTCAGTGTGTATAACCTGATCTGTACAGCACAAAAACTTATAAAACTATTTATAATTGCAGTAATGTCAGCAGTTCAACATATTTCATTTGTTAAGGGCGATCATTTATAACAGCTCACTTGTCCTAGGCCATTTTCCACTTCCAAACTAATTTTGAGATTTCTCACACTCTTGTTCAAGAAAAGGTGATCTTGACGTCAGACCTACCAACCTTGATTCATTTAGATTTTTCCTCATTAAGAAAGATAGTCAGTTAATACACTTTTCCTGTCTTAGAATTCGTTAAGAATCTGTGACTTTATGGTAGGTTTTTCAATCATATGATATTTTTTAATTAAGAGTTACCATACAACCTTTTTCCTCTGGAAAACTCCTCTTTTGAGCAATTAAGTATAATATTTCTTGTTCTGGCCTTGTTTTACTTATGCTTTTTCTGTATAATCTGAAGAATATGTCGGCTATTCTGAATGGCATATCAATGTATTGCAAATTTTACAATGCATAAAAATATTACAAAAACTGATGTAGATTACAAAGTGTTTAAAGTTGTGCATTTAGACGTTACATCTTAGTTTTAAGTTTCAAATTAGCTAGGCTAATAACAAAAAGTTAGGTACAGTCTGTTACGACATTTCGTGGTCACCCGGTATACTTTCCATTTGTAAATTTAGATCAGCCTATGCTCATTGATGCCTCTATTGGTTTTTTTTAACAAATACTGTATACAGGGTAAATTTTCATGGCCAACATAATACTCTAAGGAAACTATGAGCAGATTATAATAACCTTTCAATTCAGCCAAGAAATATTTTCTAATTAAGGTACCACTAGCAGGAAAAAACACCCAAAACAGAGCTACAAAGCCTGAACGAATTCTAAGAATAATCCCAACTAGTAAAATTACAGTCCAGAATAATTGATATGCATCATAATATAACTTAAATGTTGTCCATAGTGACATTACATCCTATAAAATAAGAATATTTATATCATGCTACTTTCGATTTTTAATTCAACAAACCTTTTGAGTTTTCTTTGCATGAAACAGTATACCAGCCATTAATACCAAAGTCGAAGGAACAACGTACAAGAAAAATATCCACATTGGACGTGCGTACCAACTCATTGTTCGTCCTAACGCATTTAAGAGTAAAGCAATAAAAATAGCTACCATTATAGATGCAACTATTGATGTTAAGATAGCTCCCACGTTTATTATCAACTTTTGCACATATTTTGCATTTGTTATCACTGAAACACCATCAACAATCAGTTAGTATATTAAATCTCTCAATATAAAAAAGTCAAATTACCATCATATGTATAAGCTTCTTTCATATGTAGATACATGGAACAAAATGATAATATCACAGTCAACAAATTGATAAAATCGGCAACTGCCATAGGCCATCGCACAACAAAGGCTCCTAGAAAATCAAAGAACACCAAGTTTCCAGCTCTATAGTTTTCTATATTAGCTAACTGGTGCCCTTGAGCCATACCACGAGCTAAAGCTAATATGTTATCGCCAGTGCGTTGCAATGTACCTAAAGGAATTTGATCAATAGTGTCAAATCTTGTATGATACACATAACCGTTAGCAGACCAAGCAAAATCTAGACCTAAAAATCAATTTAAATTTTATTACATACATTACAGAGCATTTTGCTTCATGAATTATACCAGAGAGATTGCCAAAATCTCGAAAAATACGATAATCAGTATCACCAGGAATTATTCCACTTTGGAAGATTTCTTGAGCCATTGAAGAAGCATAGGGATAAGGCACTTCTTCTGAATACGTTTCTAATATCCATGGATGATTTGGACCAGCTTGAAATAATATTTCGCGGCCACCTGCCCCACATGCTTCTATGTTTATAAATGCTCGTACCTAGAAAATAAAAATTTACGGTTTTATAATTGTTTTTTAATGCTGCTCAACTATATACCTCTTTTGCCCATTTATGTTGAGTTATGAAACCATGTGAGGCAGGCAAAAAGTTCTCTTCACCACCATTAAAGAGAAAAATAAGATTATGGCGTAATGTACGGTCAGACTGTGAGATTACTCGTAGCATTTCTAACATTACTGCACAACCGGCACCATCATCACTTCCTCCTGAAACAATAGTCATAATCAGTGATAAAACTTCACAAACATTCTACATACAGGTATTACAATATACTGATTGATCAAGATTTGTATTAATAAGAAACATTAAGTCTGATAAGCACGCACAATCACATTCATCGCACAGCTAACACTAGCATCAATCTTTTTCCCTACCTGACCTTTTCTCTGACGTGTATTATACGACATACTTTGTATATCGTCCCTAGTACAAATAAATATTGCGGTGATATTAAAATAAAATATAATATGCCCACTAGGGTGGACCTTAGTTACTCTTAACGAATTTTTTTTTTCAAAATTAAATCCACGCGATCCCTGCAATCTATTCTACTTACTGAAAAGTTAATTCTCTCCAAATTTGGAGTCGATCGTACAATGGGAAGACGTGCCACAACAGCTTTGTTTATGAAAAAACTTGAACTTGACCAAAAATTTTTTTTTTCCATTTTTTTCAATTCCATTGATTATTATATATTATTCTAACGTAATATTCTAATTGTTATAGGAAAAAGAAAATTATTTATAATTAAAACCAAAAAATAAAAGTGATCAATGTTTTGTGTATCAACTATTTAATTGTATAGGCTATTTACTAATGCATATAAACTTACAAATTACAACTAAGCTTATTAAAATATAAAAGAAATCTGTATATTATAAATACATATGTACTAATTCGGAAAATAAGAAACAATAATAATACAGTGAAACCTCCCATTAGCGGACACCCGGTACCACACTTTTTGTCCGTTTGTTGGAGACGATGTCCGGTTATAGGAAGAAAAAAGGAAAAGTAATAATAATCTTTATTAAAAACCAAAGAAATATACAATTTCATCTAGGTTTATCCTCTAAATTTTGTACATAATAATCATCTAACCGTAACATAACGTCAGTCTTCGTCATCTGAGAGGAATGAGAGGAAGTGTCCACTTAAGAGAGAACTACGACTCGACCAATACATCGGCATCGGCGACGATTGTTCAAAAATTCAAACATCGGCAAAATGTACGTAAGGTTTCGATTTATTTACTCTGCGTAAAAAAGACATTCAAACATTAACTTAAAGTAAAAATCAGCATTTGCTGGCAGTGCATTAAGTTCGACAGAATTAATCATTCCGTTTCGCATTTGCACGTAAAGCGTGAAGTTGGATGCCGCATATTTCCTTTGTAATTTTTAGGGTAATAACAGCAAAAAGCAACTAGTATGTCTTATATCATTGTCTTTTTTTTCAATGCACGAAAATAATGATGAAATCGTCGAATCGAAGATCTATTCGTTATTAACTCGTTTGGATCATATCGGAAATCCTCTGCTGTTGTCATAGTAATACGAACAGCATCGCTATCACTAATTTTGCATGCATCTAAATAAAGCGACAATGAGTTTTGAAGAGAAAACCTGTTGTTTTCCTTTTTTCCGTTTTGGATTGCTAGACCGATTTATATCCAAATCACCTTTAACTTCCGAGGCACCGGAGACCTGCAACTTGTTGCTGGAAGCTTCAAGTAATGGACATGGGCTTCAACATTTGTTGATTCTTCATCATTGGATGACGTAAATAGCAACTGTAAGTGTTTCTGTAATGGCAAAAAATATTTACTAAATTTATTTCCATTAAGTTAGAAATATATTTAAAATAATTAAATTCCAAAAAATATTTGTAGTAATTTAATTGTTGCGCCCTTTTGTTGCAGCATTTCTCTTCGTTCTGCTCAGAGTTTTTCGCTTGTCTTTTTCTGATAAAGTGTAATCCACTAGCACCCATTACTTCAATTCGCCCTTCTTTTCCCTGCTTCGACAGAAATATTTTGTCTTCTTCCTTGTTCATCATGTCCAAAGCATTTGCATGACTGATATAAAATCAATTGTTTAACGATTCTTTAAATTCTTGGTCGTATATGAAAATCAGTTCGTTGATTCGAAGTCTTATTTAGTGTTCTCCACTTCTGATGAAGCGATTCTAACTTGTTAATACTATCTGCTGTTTTCTTCACTGAAATTCATGTATTTTACCAGAAACTTTCAACTTCTTTTAAAACTAGAACCGCACTAGTGCAAAGATTTAAGCCTACTTTACTCAAATTATAAAAAAGCGCTAGTAAAACCTGGCCGATATTCGGCAATTTTGTACCAGCAATGTGTTGTTCGAGATAGTCTAATAAAGACAATTTATCACTTATTCTTCTCTCCATTTTTGCTCACTGTGACACAAGTTGTACTAAAGGACAAACAAGCGAGTATTAAATCGGTTGTGAAAGAAGAACAGGCCCTCGGTTCAAACAGGAAGACTTCTATGTCTAGAACCGTGCCCTCGCCTAGACGGGGTATCGTCGCTGTAGTTCTGCTCCATATTGTAAAAATCTGAAGTCTCGAATAAATTGTCTAAAAAAGGGCGAGTCTATAAGGTCCGATTATGTAAGAGTTGCATACAAAGCTTTATGTTCGATTCCTAAAATTGGGTAATTATCAAAAAAAATCAGTTTATAAATTTGACATTTATTCTTGACAGAAGAAAATTTGACATGTCATATGCAGTTGCCACACTTAATTTTACTACTATATCCTTTATTTTACTACTTCCACTTTATTTTACGAGTACAATAATAAGCCAGTTTACTGCCGCAAAACAATACAATAAACAGTACTTTATGATGCAATCGGACATAAAATTAATTAATGCATGGCATGTTATTCATTTATTATAATGAATAATTTAATCACAAGTCAGTTAAATTGTTAAAAATGGCAGTTATTTACTTTTAGTTAGATACATCAAAATAAAGGTTATCTCAGAAATAACTGCATAATAAGCATACACAAAATAAATATACTATGCTATTTTCTAATCATATATTTAATACACACTCTTATAATACTAGTTCAACCTAGAGTTCCATGTAACTTGTTGCTACTTAAAGATCAATAGATTGGGGTCACAAAGTACCAACAAGCAAGGTTAAACTACTTAGAAAAGTATAATACAGATTATAGTTATAATTAGAAGTTATGGATATTGACAACTATTGTTTGTTATTCCAATTGAACTCCTGTAACCCAGTTTCTAATAAACCAGCCAACACTTGCATGTATAATTTTTTTTATTGAACCCACTAGCTCTGAATTCATCTAATAAATATACCAAGAGCATCGCTTTAAAAATAACCTGGAAATTACAGATGCTCCAATTTCATTATTTATCACAAACTGACTCCAATAAATAATAGACTGTATCATGTATTGATCTGATTTTAATGCACCTTTTATTAATTCATGTCACTTCCTGAACAAACATAATTATCTTGGCAGTACTCGAATTAAAATGTTTTGTTCAAAAAATCTTTATTCATTTATATTTAATTAATTAATGATTTAATTAACAAACTTAATTTGGTATCTCTGGTTTTTATATAAACCATTCATTTTAAAAAAAATAAAAAAATAAAAGTGTTTTGAATTTACAACTTAAAATTTGTTTTGAGAAATCTCTTTTAAACTATAGTAGAATTGGAAAACAATGGGTTATCTTTTTATTATTCATTCAAACAAGTACACAATAATTATTATATTGCCATGTTATTGTTGTAATTAGTACATGTACTGTTCAATTTTTTTATGGAGCGAACATTTAATTTATTATAAAATTAAGTTGCCTATAAGGTTATATATTTATTATCCCAAAGGTAAATGTTATTCAAGATATTAATTTTTTTTGTATTGAACCAGATGTGTCAGGTTGTATCCTAATAGATATCAAGGTACTGTTGGTTTCATAAAGATCTAGGACAGCAAAGCTATAATGATACTATTTACTAGTTACTATTTTTATATAAAAAAAGACTAAAAATAGCATCCTAATAGCCTTGATGTTTTAGATGATTTTGAAACCAATAGTGTTTTGCCAATGTTATAAATAAATACTTCTCTTTTAGGTACTCCCAAAAATAGCCATTTGTATCTACGAAACGATCATTAACATTATAAAATTTTTATATTTCCATATTTTTATATTTACCATTGTAAGGTACATTTTTGTGTATTGTAACACATTTTACAGATGAGTTTAATATTTGCACATTCCAAAAAAAAAGTTAATTTAGTTTTTACTTATTAATTCATATGCTTCCCAGGTCATTCGAAAATGAAAACATCATGCTATACTTCTTTTTCATTTTTCTCAAAAACTATCAAGTATGATGAAAATTGTATATAGGCATTTTCTTTGTTTGATGATTATCTAACCATTGGCAAACTTTGATCATTAGGTACTGAAACACTGTGTATATACAAACGTCAAATTCTTGAATCTAATTTTTTTTTGACAAGCATGCTCTAACACACAATTCTTAAAAGAATATTAGTTAAATAGGCCATGACAATCAAACCAGACCTTTAAACAACTTTGATCACTTAAATCTAGTAACATACTTCCCTCAACTAAACCAATATTAAAAGTAAAAAATAAATTGCCGACTATTACATAATCATACATCATGAGTTTTATATAGAAATAAATCATTTTATCATACATAAAAACCGACACTTATAAAGATTTAAAAAGCTATACTCCCTGTGCACTCCCCTGTATGTTTTTCTATTTGCGATTTGACCATTACTAGATTGTTATCAGTTATACAGGGTGTAAGGGGTTACTATGCATTAATTTTAAGGGGTGATAGAAGACATCAAAAGGAACAAAATAGTCTTATACAACTTTGTTTAGGGCGTACCACTTTTTCAGAAAAAAAAAATAAAGTTGTAAACTTTCACATTATTTTAATTATGGGACTTTGTCAGAAGATCTCATCTAGCACAACAAGAAACCTTTATAACATTTTTTTGTATGATCAACCGTTTACGCGTGAAATCAAATTACTTTTACATTTCAAATTCAATTTTTAAAAATTTCATCATTCAAAGATTTGTAATGTAAAAAATTTGATTTCACACGTAAATGATTAATCATACGAAAAAATGTTATTAAGGTTTTTTGTTGTGCCAGATGAGATCAAAGCCCGATAATTAAACTAATATTATTCATTGACATATAGAACTGGACTGCGTGTGTTGTACTGCGCATCCTACTAGTCATAGAAAGAGAAAAGTCTAACGTTATGGCATTTGCGCTCTTTGTCTACTTAAATTTGATTGGTTCGTTGTCTTAGGCACATATGTTAACAGTACCGTAACCTCAGTATGCATTTTGTTGCGTTCTTTGACAACTCAGAGTTCAATTAATGTATTGTTCAACATTTTAAAATGGCGAACAGTTGTTGTTTGTGCAAAAAGCGATGGACCGAAGACGAAAATATATTTCCTTTCATAAGTATGTATAACAAATATTATACTACCAACATATCACATATGATATAAGGTTGAGTGCAAATATATCCAGTTGTACATTTTTATTTTCAATTATATAGGTTTCCAAAAAATCAATTGAGGAAAGAGGAGTGGCTAAAAAATATTAATAAATTCAGTATGTCAAAGTCAGCACTTTTATGTTTAAACGGCATTTTAAAAATAAAGATTACATCGAACCAATTGTGGGACATAAAAAGTTTTTAAAAGCAGATGCTGTTCCGTTAGTAAGTGGAAATGTTGACACAACAAATGATAATAATCACAAGCTAATTATCCATGTAGTTAAAACTAAAAAATAATTTTTTACTAATAATTGTATTGAAAATAATCTGTTTAATGATAAATGTTATAATGTTATTAGTTTCAGATCACACATACTGAGAATGAGGAAGAGAATGAGACTAATTCTGACACTAATTAATAAATAAATGTATTAATTAATATATTAATGTAAACTTTACTTGAAGTTTTTTAATTTTAATAAAAAAAAATGTATTCTACATTTTATTACTCTAATAAAGATTTTTAATTTAGACTTGTTTAGACGTATTTACACAATTTTAATTTTACTTCTTTTCCCGATATGTTTAGAATGCTACTTTCTGCTTCCTGTTCCGATACGGTTCTCATGATATCTTTAACATCGACATATAGAAAATGTCAATGACCTTTACGTATTCACGTCACTGGGTAATGCCATAACCTATAAGCTATCTCTTTCTATAGTAACAACGCTATGCACAACCAGACACGCAGTCCATTACTCTATATGTCAATGATATTATTAACGCGACAAAATGATGTTAAAGTTTATAATTTTATTAATTCTTTTCGGAAAAATGGTACGTCTTAGAACAAAGATGTATAAGACTATTTTGTTCTTTTTGATGTCTTCTATCACCCCTTAAAATTAACGCATAGTAACTCTTCCACCCTGTATAGTTCTATAATAAAATTCACATAATTTTAGCATATTTTTTTATTGTGCATAACTAGCTTTTTTTTTTTTGTTAAAATACTCTATCGATAATCCATGTGAATAATGATTTGATCAATCAACAAATTTTTAACTATTAAAATATTTTATACATAATTCTTTATATTAATTATATTGCTTTTAATTGTTTTCTGTGGAAATAGAAGCAATTTTTGTTTCAATCACACAGATAATAGAATTAATCATACCATGTTATTCCTTTTAAAATAAGCTAATAGACGGATTTGTTTACTATGGCCAAACAGTTCCTTCTAAATAATCTGAACCACTAAAGTGAGCATTGCACAATTTTAGCAAATAAAATTAATTTCTTCGTTGAGTTAATTAATCAGGTTTCTTCTTTTTCCCTCAATACATAACTAAATAGTAGATGTTCTGAAATTATTGCAGTTAATTATAGAAAAAATATAAAGAAAAGTGAAAATGGCGGGATTTTAGTGTAGATGCGCAATTGAGCGTGTAATTTAAGCAATATGATCTACTGTCACTGTAGTCTTGATATGACCTTGAAGGATGGTTTTCTCTGAATGACGGTGAATTCTTCACCGGCCTATTCCTAGACATCAAGTAATCTGATATGTCTTCTATACTTTCAAATAGTTCATTGTGTAACCCCAAGTCCATCTATCTCAGCGTCTCCTGAGATAGATGACGCTGAAAATACCCTTTTTGTAAGTGACAACTCGGATAAATTCCAAGACTTTGAGGAACTTAATGATAGCATTAAGCCATATAACAGCAAAAGAATAAACACCAGGTGCACTCGATTGTCGGCACTTTAAAGTTTGTCGGCTACTTTTGAGTATTGCACACACCATGATTAGTTCACCACGGCTTGCCGATCCTCATCGTATGCTGGTATTAAGGAGCAGCAAATATCACAGCATACAACAAGGTCACACTCCAAGGGCGGCTGAAAATATTTAAATATTTGTGAGAGTGCATCTGCTGTTCATTCATATGCTGCAGCTATATCAACAAACCGCAGAAACAAAAGAAATCATGCATTATTTATGGGTAATAAGTTTCTTATCCGTTATCACGTTATTCTTATCACGTTAGTTTTTTATATGTTTAACAAGTTGTAATCTGTAAATATAAATTAATTTTAAAGTAGAAACATTTAGCAACGCATAGAAGCTCATTTGAGCAAGTCAGGTTTGAAAGATCTCATCTTGGATAGGAATGAAACCATTTAAAATACTGGTTTTTGTTAGGTTTTAATGTAATTATTCGAATACTTATTTACATGTAAATATTTCAAGATTAGTTAACTATTTAATTATGTGGAAAATCACAATTTCTTAATTAAATGTAATAATTGTATATAAATAAACTGAACAGGTTTTAGTTAATTAATATATAAAAAATAATTTGTGAAGTAATTGTATAACTTGTGAAAATCAATATTTCAAATCATAGATAAATTATTAAATAGTTTCTAAAAAAATCCAACAGAAATAGTTAGAGATTACAGGAAATTCATATGTAATAACCCAATGTTTTAAATCAATACAAACTCATTAAGAAAATAACCTAAATTTGATTATTTCTAGGTAAATTAGTTAGATTCTTATTGGAAATATTTAAAACAGATAATTATATGACATTTAATAGTTTTCATATTTATATTTAATTTAAATGTCTGGTATCAAAATACATATACGTAAATCAGAACTCAGTTTGGAATTTCCAAGTAGATCATTTGTATGCAACTGATAATAATTTGAACTTTTGAGTATTAAGTATTCAATAACAGATAATAATTATTATCTGTTAGTAGTAGTTAGTAGAACATGTGTAATTATAATTACACATGTTCTACAACAGGTACTTGTAAATAAATACATAAATAATAAATGAAAAAAGAGTCAATATACAAATTGAACAATAATTTAAAATATATAAAAACCAAATATAATATTGTTTATTGTTTCCAGCCTTACTTTGTGGAAATCCATAAAGATTAGTAAAACTTTCACAGTTTTATTAAAATATACATACATAATCTTTAACTTCTTATACCTTTCGGTGTCGAAGTGCCGGACACACCGAGCCACAGAGTGGATATGTGTATGTGAGACAAGGCAGCGGAGCCATATAGGCAAGTACACTGCGCTCGTGGTTTACCCATCCAACTACTGACCGTCACAAACTCTACTTTACTAAGTTAAGTGGTAGAAATCCACTATAACCACTCTGCCGTACTGCCGACTTATTAAAATATAACCTGACAATATTGTTTCGACAGCTATGCTGTCATTATCAAAGGTAATATAATTATAAACAAACATGTCGCTAAGGTAGATACAAAAATAGGTAACTAGATAAAATAATAATAATAATCAGAATTAAATATGTAATACTTCCAGTAACGGAGCAATATAATATTGCTGCATTGCCCATTCATTAAAAGAACATTATATTATAGATGATCATGAAAATTAGTTTTGATATAGATATAGTACATACGAGGTAAGCGCCGTAAATCTTCGACCTGATATAGAAAAAAACGTGGTAAAATATAATAATTTTTATTTTTCAATATAATCTCTCCTAATGTCAATACACTTATTACACTGTGGAATTAATAATTAAATGCCTTTGTAAAAATAATCTGAAGTTTTTCCTTCAAAATGCTCAATTACAGCTGTTTGCAACTCGTTCTCGTCCTTAAAACGACGTCCCCTAAGGCCTTTCTTTAAATTGGAAAATAAATAATAGTCACTAGGAGCCATATCCGGACTATACGGTGGATGATCCAATGCTTCAAAGCCGCATTCGCGAATGGCATCTTGTGAAATTGCGGCAATATGAACACCTCTTCGTCAATTTTCCTAAACGTTTTTCACGAATATTGTTTCTGAATCTATGCAATAAAGACGCATAATATGTACTGTTAACCGTTATATTGCATTCTTTAAAATCAATCAGTAAAATGCCGTCACAATCCCAGAATATTGTTGCCATAACTTTCTTTGTCGATTGAACGACTTTCGCCTTTTTGGGACGAGGTCTATCGGGTCGCCGCCATTCCATCGATTCCCTTTTGGATAGAGGATCATAATACAAAACCATTGTTTCGTCTCCAGTGATAATGGACTCCGGAATCGGCTTTGGGTCGTCTCCACACAAGTTTAAAAACGAGCGCGCACATTCGAATCGATGTTGACTTTGAACAGCAGAAAGAAGACGGGTCTTGCACTCATTTTATTCATACCCAAATGGTCATGAAGAATTCGGCGAACACTTGTTTCCGAAATGTCAGACATCACTGCTAAACTCCTCAACTTTCAAACGGCGATCTTCTAATACCATTTCTTCAATGATTGCAACTTTTTGAGGCGTTACCGCTTCAATTGACCGAAACATCTTCAAGAGATTCTTGTCCCAAACGGAAACATTTTTACAGTGGAATACGAAAGAGATAAATCACCATAACCGCCGTCTAAACGTTGTTTGGTTTGATTAGGCGTGTGCCCTTCTTTTGTTAAAAATTTAATGACCGCGCGGTATTCAATTTTCGTTCATGCACTCGTCACGATGCTTGAGTAGCTACTAAGATCTATTACGCTTCTAGCCGCAATATGTATATAGTGTAGGCCTCTTACATGTTCAACTATGACGCAACCGAGTTTGAACATGTTGGCAGCTGTAGAAGCCTGCCAGGCCAAGAATTTATGGCGCTTATCTCGTATGTGTATTACATTCATTTTGTAAATAATTTCTGATTTTATTAGATTCCCGTGAGTGAGAAGAAATTAAATCTCAAAATCTTAGGTATAGACAGTATTTCCATATTATTTTCTTTAATTCAATTTTATCCATTATTTACAATTTATCCATATATCAGTACGATACAAAACCTATTACACCTCTAGAATAGTTGTCGCATAATCAAAATCTTAACTTGTGGGTGCTTTTAAGCATGCCTGGCTGCTGGGAAAGAGAAACATAGCCATACTAGGTACGCAGAAACATGATTCAGAAAAGTAGGTCAGCACCAACAAAAATTGTTCTATTTTTTATTACTTGTCACTTTTTGATTGTATTTAATTTTATATATCAAGTTTTGAGCAATTTAGATTAAGGATGCAACAAACATTTAAGAAACTAAACGTTTACATGTTTAAACGCTTCCCCGGAAACATTTGTGAAATCATCTTTCTTATAATCATGTATCTTTTTAATTTATATGCACCACAAGGCGGACGACTCACGTTACTGTTTACGTGTACCACCACCAAAAATACTATATACAGAAGGTCAAACTGCAGCAGTGGGGGTAACACAAAATCCACCCGTAGGCGTTCCCAGAAAAAAAACAAGGCTAGCATTAGTGACATCAGGCGGCAATTAGTGAAATGTCAAAATTTGATGCAAAAGGTTCCTCAAAAGCAGACTATAATAATTGATAATTTTATAATAATAGTTTAAATATTAAATATTATCGGGTGACTTCCATCCCTCGAGCCCTTCAGGCCCTCGGGCTGGAACATCGTCGCTCTCCTAGCATTACCATCAACCTAACACCCTTGGTACATAAATAGCTATTGTCTTTTGTCGCTCACACTTACTGTTATTAGAGATGCAGCGTTTAAACGTGTAAACATTTAGTAGTAAATAAACGTTTAATAGTAAATAAACGTTTAATATAAAAATACACGTTTAAACGCGTATGTGTATGTGAAAGTATTTTCAACGGAACATAAAGATTATATGGCAAACAATAATCTCATTAGAGGTAAAAGGCAACAATTTGCTTTCTCCGCGGCTATTTGTCGCTCGACATTCAACCTGATACGGTACTTGATTAAGGTAATAATCCAATCAAAACACGTATCATCATAGATGAGGAAAATTAGCGACTCTAGTGTACTCAAAAATACTTCACATAAAACACAGTTTATTATATTTATTTTTGTATTTTGCTGAATTTGCTAAAGTGCGTCTGAAATAAGCTGTCGCAAGGACGTAAGCAACCATAAGCGATGCTATTGGTCGGCGCGCACGTGTTCTCTTTAACGCTTAAGCTACTTTACATACATGTGGAAACACGTATACGCAATCAGTTCTCGTTAACGTTTAGTTATTTTGTAATTGCCCTGTTTAGGGCAAACACCTCTTTTAAACTAGGCTTTGTTATGTTTAAATGGCGAGTGACGACTGTGATTTAATTGTGGTGTATTTAATTTTCATCAGTATCATTTTCCATTCCATATTACGCTGAAACCGTAAGAGCGAGTTAAGCGCACACGGTACGCAAACGCGCATCATCGTAAATGAAGCTTCAAGGGTCAGCTAACTTCAAGTTTATTTACGTCTTGCAACAGCTTATTTCAGACGCACTTAGCGATTTATCCGACCGGAGTCTTTCCGTATATTCTCATAACAGTTTTTATTAGTGGTGGTAGACGTAAACTAACGTGAGTCGTCCGCTTTATGGCGCGTATATATTATAAATCAAAACAACAGGATTATAGAGAAATGGTTTCATAAATCTTTCCGGGGAAGCGTTTAAACGTGTAACCGTTTATTTTTGATGGTTTAAACGCTTATTTTATTAACTTTTGTTTCATCCCTAACATAGGGCCTACGTAATAATAATAATTGCCCCCTCCCTCCCGCACAAGCTTATAGCTTCTGGGGCCTGGTTTCCAGGCTATGGGTTGTAGCAACTATTATTATTATAATTATTATTGTTACAATTGCAAAATATAATTAAAAAAATCACCTTATTCATGTTTAATTCTAGACAGCTAATTTGCTAATACAAACAATTCAAAATGTAATCTTCAACTGACATTTACCTTTCATATTGATTATACCTTCCACGATAATGACCCTTTCTATAATTAGATTCCTTCCGCCAAATGACAAACCAATATGATATCTCAGTAAAATTATCTAATAACAATGAAGGCATTAATAATTGTCTAACATCACACTTATTTAATTAAAAGTATTTTTGCATTATTAGTATTAAATTAATTTAGTTTCTGTAAAAAGTAATTTGAATCGTTTTGGCTTTACTTATAGCCTTGCCTATAATAAACGATTTAAAAAATTTCATAATATTTTGTATGTCTTTTAATAGAACAATCAAAGAAATATAAGGTTGTTTATGACCAACAAGTTTCAAATGCTTTCACACTTGAATCAGCATCAATCTCTGTATCAATTCTAGACATTAACGTTAATTTAGTACTATAGAGATCTCAAACAACTTATCACCTAAAATTTGATATTTGAACTACTTTTAATTTAAGTACTCAATAAGGTCTAAAGCTTTGCTGTACTGACTTCCCCTGAAATAATTAGGAGAGCTAATATCTGAGAAATTGTGTTTTTACATGCTGTTCACCTACGTAACAAAACCAAAATACATCTTGTATGTATATGTTGTTACAAATGTGTTGGTGCTAGGCCTTTTTAATTATGTCAAAATCAGCTATAATAGATGCTTGCAATATAATGACAATGGTTTCATTTGGGGTGTATAGCATTAAACAAGTGTAAAATCAAAACAAATTTAAGAAATAAAAACCAAAAGGTATAAAAAAACTTAAAAACAAATGTCCGAGGGGTCAACCACTACTGGAAATCACTGTACACTTTGCTGGGAATACTTTGGAAATACCTGGGAATACCTGGAAATACTTGGGAATACATGGGAATACTTGGAAATACCTGGGAATACTTTGGAAATACATGGCAGTAGCTGGAAATACCTAGGAATATTTGAGGAATACTTGATATTATACATGCTTGGGTGGAAATTTATTTTCGTTTTAACGGCGTTATTAGACGAAAATCTATTAAGTCAATTACGGCAAATTAGTTTAACACAAACTCGGTTATCAATGTTATGATCATAAAAGCCGCATGTAAGAAAAGTTAAAGACTTAGGGAAAGTAGCGATATTTCGTGACGTCATAGAATATTTACGTTAATGTATAGAAGTGACTCTGCATTTTTAATATATTTCATGTATTAAGTAAATATGCTCTGCACTAGAGCATTCATGAGATGATCAGATCAAGTAGAAATCATCTTTCAGTTCTGGATATGGAAAAAAATTAGGAGTTATAGTATGTTACAAGCAAAAAATAAAGCTGAGAAAACCGCAAAATCTTTTGGAATAGAACCATCAGAAATACTGTGTGAACAAATAGGAATACCCTTAGTTATCGAATCTCAAGAACTTCTTAATCCCACGGCTGTCTTGAATGAGAATTTCGAAGATGATGATGAAGATTTAATATATACATATAACACCGGTAATATATCCAACACAACTCAAATTGCATTTAGTGACTGACAGAGTAATACGAGTTAGAGCTGCACAAAAAAAATTCAAAAATAAATCAAAAACTCAAAAAAACTTGAGATCTCTACATCAAAGAAAATAATTAAGAAGAAATGACCATTAGAAACTGAAACCTGTGTTTGTAAAGGATGTGATCATTTTTGCATCCAGATGCACAATTTTATAAATATTCAAAAAGAAGTACAAAATACTCTAAAAGTTATAAGTATTACTATAAAAGTTACTGTTATTTGTAGTACATGGCTTACACTCAGCTAAAGATGAAATTCAGCTGAAGAAAAGCCTTTTCCTCGAGAAAAGTTCTTTGGGTGCATTTTCTGATCAAATATAAACGATAACAACAAATTGGTTATTGATAAAAATCTAGAAAGTTGTTATAAAGATTTTGCTAATGCCTATTCGTCTAGATCAGTGGTTCCTAAACTTTTTCCTATGGCACCTCTTTTTTGGTATCACCCTTACACCTTACACCTCCCCCCCCGATAATTAAGACAAAAATCATATTGCAATAACATTTATTTATTTATTTATTTAACAAAAAAGTCAAAATACAAAACCATTAATGTGAAGGGTGGTGCTGGGTTGCGAACAGGAGAAGCGAGACAGGTTCTTTGCGGCCTATATATTATATGCGGTAAAATGGTAAAACAATCTGACCGCGCCAATTCCTAAATTCAAACATTCAATGCTGTTCTATTATTTGTAAACAAGGAATAACTTTTTCAAATTTATATAATGTAGCTACATTTTTGTTAAAAAATTGAATTTTTTATCCAGGTATAAGATTTTTTCTGTGCGCTTTCATGCCCCCCTTAACGTTACTTCACGCCCCACAAGGGGGTGCGCCCCCCAGTTTGCAAACACTGTTCTAAATCGATAACTAAAACTTGCTGGTTTGATTGCAAGAAATTGTTTGGAGTATTAGAAGGGTTTAAATAGTGATTAAAGAAAAAACTTTTATCAAGGTTTTGTAAGATTGTTGAATGATTGTGTGAAAGATATGTTCTATGGATATCTCAATGAGAAAAATTAAGTGTACTAGAATAAATATTCTAAACATTATACTATTATTTTATGTTCAACTATAATGCAAATAGAAAAATGCAATAAAAAATAGTAAAAATACTAAATTATGATATAAATTAATGTATTGTAAGGAATGAGTGATACGTAGGTATAATCTGTAATCTCTTTAAACTTGGTAAAGAATAATTTTTTTATATTAAAAATATTGTTTTGTTAAATTTATTTTATTTCAATTACATTACTTTGAAACATGCTCTATTTAGTGTCCCAATCTTGTCCCCGCATTTGCCATACTTTAAGTAAACATTTAAGTCATCTCACAAAGATAAAATGTTTTTTACTAAAGCTCTGTTTTCTGATGATTTAGAGCTTTTAAGCCATTTAAGTTTATATCAAAATAATCTGACTTTCTATGTTCTATTTTTCGATAATTTGGAAGTACCCGAGTATACTTGGTAATACCTGGGAATACTTGGAAATACCTGGGAATACTTGGAAATACCTGGGAATACTTGGAAATATTTGGGAATACTTGGAATTACCTGGGAATACTTGGAAATACCTGATGTTTTTTGAAAGTATTCCCAGAAACTGGAAATCAATGTACGTTTTTTGTGGAGTGGTTGACCCCTCGCAAATGTCTATAGGTTGAAAGTTTCTAAAAGAATTATTTTTATGTCTAAAGGTTTTGTAATACGTAATTATTATTTATCATTATCAACGAACTTAATAATAACCGCTAATTATAAATACATAGCAATTTGTCTTTTTCATGTTACTAGGTGTAATTAATTTATTACGATTATATATAACTATACAATAAATTTTTACGAGAGGTTGTTTAAAATGATAGCGTAAAATAATAAAATTATTATTTTCAAACTTTTCCTAATAAAATTAAATTAGTTATAAAAATATATAATCTAATCCAAAAAGGCATCAGTCCATTTATTCTCACTCATAATGTGTTTGCTGTTTATTATTTTATAATTAATTATGTCTCACTCAATTATCTTTACAAGCTTCCTATTTAGTAATATTAATAACACTGCGAATTATTAATTATATGTAGTAATAAATAACATTCATAATATTATTGATGAGAATCTTATTTATTGCTAATATAATTAATTGAAGCAATAATAAGATAAGTAAGATCAGCTAAAGGAATATGTCCAAGCATTCTTACATTAGAATTAGACACTAATATTTCAACAGGATGGAGCATCATTTCATAATGCCTACAGTATACAGGGTATCTCTACAAAGATCTGTATAAAACACTAAGACATATTCATGAGACCAAAATAGGGCGATTTAACCAAACTTACCTCTATCTAAAAGTGCTTCGGTAAGGCACTATCAAATATCAAAGATCTCATAAGTGGTCAAGATTTGATCATACTTTTCTCCTGGAATTATGTGTTTATGGAAAGAATAGTAACCAGTAATGATGTATTCATTTGATGAACATAAATATATATTTCTGCTAATGATATAAAATTATGAGATAAATATATACAATGACTTTATTTGTACTTCTCACCTACATATGTGGATGGGATGCACATTTTTTCAACAGTGCAATGCTTTATCTCCAACCCAAGTTTAAATAGTAATGATCAAGGCTTTGGTTAAATTTTAATAGGGTTGGCGGCGTAATTATAGTAACCAATACACCATGAAGAACAAGGTACGTTCCACCTCCCCAAATTCCTTACCCAGAAACGATATCTTGAAATATCAGTTGTCTTGTGAAATTTTAAAATTCATTTCTCGAGCTAAATCACTCTTCATCCCACTATTTTTAATTTGTGGTATGTTCTTGCCAATTTCATCAACTTTCCCCACTCTTTCCTGTCTTTTGTTTTTCTCTTCCAGTTTATGATTTCCATAGTTTTGAGATCTGTGAGAACTTCTGCCAGCCACCTACTTTTTAGTCTGCCCCTCATTCTCAGTATTTATCTTCGATTGTTTAGTTTTTCTTACTTTTTTTCTACATGCCCTAGTCAGATGATAGTTTGTACTTTGTACTCCCCTTATAATATCCCCACCTTTTAGTAATGTTAGTAATTCTTGGTTCATTCTGCTTCTCTGTATTTACCATGCTTGTTCGATTTGGTCCAAAATGAATCTTAGAAATGTTCTTTCCATCATTCTTAGATTGTTTTTCATCTGTCTTCATTATTAAATGATTAATTATTTATTTGTTGACTTATGCCAGTTTAAATAATAACTAGTATTATTATTACTGTTTTGTATGTTTTTATTTTTGTTTCTTTAATGAAAATGTAGTTTATAACCTATTTGCTCTCTATATTTAATATCCTCATTTTTGTAATTTTTATTGTTGACATGAACTTCCAAATATTTAAATGTATCCACTTCTTTAAAGTTATGTTTTCCTATTAATACAAGTAGTACTGGGCATTACAAATTCGTCACTAAATATGGGGATCTTGAAAACAATAAGAGATATGAGGTCAGTTAAATTGAGACAAAGTTGTGTAATTGGATATAGTTAAATATGTCATTGAAAAACTAAAATTATTTTTCATTCTCCCCTTTACGAAATTGTAACTTTCTATCTTGATAAGGCAACCGAAAGCGAAAGTAAAACATGCGAGGTGGTTGCTAGGTATGAAAAACTTTCGGTCCCTGGATAACGAAGTAAAACTGCCAATTTTTTTAAAATATAATATTATAAGGTGGCTGTTGTCATAGGTTATCCTTTTCAGTTCTGCAAGCTACATTGGATTTCTGACACAGGTCTTGCTAACTTTTTCTAGAGCTAGTGAAACCCTAGCCTTAGCATCAGCCTTAAATTTGAAAACGGGGGATTTAATCAGCAATTTCCCATAGTCCATCCAAACAACTTTATTAATTTGCTACAATTGTTTCAGCCTTATTAACAATATTTAATTTTACAAGGCCATCTTCAGGCAGCTACAAGCAAATTATACTTAAAGTTAAACACAAAAAAATTTTTACAAAGAGATAAACATTCATTATTATTATGTGAGAAACATACCTTTTATTGTTGTTGGTTTTGGTGTTTTTATATTTATTTTTATAATAATAATCAAAAAATTAATATCATTGCTGTTTTATATTAATGATTCCCGTATTAAAAAGATAAAACCTGGAAAATTTTTCTCATTAAACATCTATGTTAATTAATCTTCAAATAAGTGGACTGTATATTTTTTATTCTTGTAAATTCTTTATTAAAGTTAATTTCTTGACATTTGAACAAGCTAGTTTTATTTTGTTTCTCAATACAACTTCTCGTAACGCTTCTAAAATGCGATAACTTTGAAAACATTTAAAATATCTTACTTACAAGCAAACTACAACTCAACAATCTACATCTAACAAAATTTGAAAATTACTTACTAAAATATATTGTCTACCCTCCTTAAAAACTACATTGAACAAATATTTATTTATCATTGGTTTTTCTATATTTTAATTTCATTTTGCATTTATAAGACGTGAACATGTTTCACGTTCCCCAGACCAAAATGGAGTGTACTAATCTAATCTGCCCTGCGCGACCACATACTTTAAGAAATCAGGGGTTTCTATTTGTTCATTTAAACAAATTGAATTTGAATTATTTATTGTTTTCTGGATTTCAATATGTTCTAAATTAATTAGATTTTTAAAATTATCTTCATTGTGTAAGATATTAACATTGATGTTTTTATCAAATTTGTGGCCTGTGTTGAGTATGTGTTCTGCAAATGTAGATTTACAATTATTATTATTATATTTAATTGCTCTCACATGTTCCTTTACCCTTTCATTAATGCTTCTATTGGTCATCCCTACATACTACAAAAAATGAATTATTAAAATGAAAGGTTAAAAAATATTAATTTAATGCAATTACAACTTTACAAATAAAAACGTCTCTAAAAATTGACTTGGTAAACACATAATAGGAAAAAATGTCACATCGCTACAAAAGTTTTGATTCAAATTAAGCGTGCTTTAAATTATTGAAAATCATTTTGGGGACAGCTAGAAAGACGATTTCATGAAGCAAAAAACTAATCATCTGGTTTGAGTACTTAGAATTTGTAAATATATTGAGATGATAATGAATTCATCTGATTGAAAATTTATTGGACGATTTGATCGTAAACATAAATATAATTATTTCATGCAATAAAATAAAATTAAGGATAGACATGCTAGGATGTTAGGTTTATTTAATCTAAAGGCTACATGTTAGGTCACAGATAGATTTATCAATTTTTAAAACAGAAATCACAGAAGGATAAATTTTATGAAGACGTAACCTAAATTTTTATATAAAAAGTCCGAATTATAAAAAGGATATCAATCATAACAATACATGTTTTATGCAACCCAAGTCACATGTTAGGATGGTTTTTCCATAGTTCTGGAAGATTTAATTTTCTTGATTATATTTGAGTTCAACGATGGATAACGTAGGGAAACTTTTTCTGTTTCCCATGCGACTGATTTAGTTTCGGGGTCATATTTAACTAAAAATATGTAAATTAGGTCAATATTGTAATGACTACTTTAGCACAATTAAACTTACAATCTCTTGAATACTAATAAAGAGCATTTATTCTAATGAAGGTTTCGGCTTTGCTGATATGCTTCGATTTTTTCAAATATTGATTTTAATATAACATTTGACACCGTTGTTTGAACACAAGCACTTGGAGGACTGTAGGCTGGACAAGTTTGACTATAATTTAATTTATGTTGAGATTGGTGTAGGAGGTTGTATAGCATCATTGAATTCACAAATCTTAAAAAACAGATTTTAATTTGAATTTTTCTTTTATTGTAAATAATTTCTTATGTAAATTTTATATGTATCAGTTACCTAGTGTAATTATGTATTCATTATTTGTAAAGGATTGAGCTGCAGATGTTGTGTATCCATGTAATTAAGTCCTAATGAGATTTTTCATCGTCAATCGTTTTTGTTAATTTTCTCAGTTATGATAAATTTTAGACTATAAGTGTCTAATGTTGTTTTCATCGTTATTTTGCCAGCTACAATTCTATCTTTTTAGATTTAAGATTAGTTAATTATAATCATCTATTTTGGTGAAGTGACGTCATAAACATAGTGTTGATATTGTTTTTCGGAAATTTGACGTAAATTGTTTTGCTAAATCATATAAAAAGGCCAGGAAAAATTTACAAATTCAGTCGATAAAACGCTTTGGAAGAATCCACGTTCGACTTGAGATCAGAAATCTGTAAAAATATGTGAGGTTAAGTATTAACCATATGTTTGTATATCAACAAAAGAAAATTCAACAAAGTATAAGGAATATTTACCTGGATATTCGAATTAAAGAAGATTTATATTAGTTATTTAACAATTGTTTGGAATTGTGAACGATTTGTTTATTAAAATAAATTCAACAAGATTTATTTCCATTATTGATTTGGATATTTGACTTGTCTTCAAAAACTTCTGGCAGAATGAAATGCAGTACTACCAATTTAAATAAGATTGCAGTGGATCTCGACATACCTTATATACAAGGTTGATCAAAATAAAACGTTTTGATTAAATTTTTCAATTAACAAAATTATAAAGACAATCTGAATAAATTCAGAATTTATTTCTCTCATTTTAAAAGTTCTTCAATAATAAAATTCTACCAAATAAAACAATTTAAATTTGTTTATTAAAATTTAATTGTCATAAGTTAAATTTATTTTAACGTTTGTAAATATTTTTAATCGATAACATTGATTGATGTCAGTTTGCTCAAATGGAGAACAGTTATAGCCCTATGTCAGGTTAATAATGACTAATTTACACATTTGAGCAAGCTCAAGGTTTTGTATAAATAATTTTTCTCTTACTTTTTTTTTAATTAGATTTTTTTTTATTTTCATTAATAAAAATAAAGACTGTGTTTTTCAATTTATCTATGTGTTTATTTGATGTGTATGCAAGCATCCATTTCTTTTTCTTTTCACATATAGAGTATAGCTTGCTGTTGTCCAGTTGCGGAAGTTCAAGTGTCTTGGTAGTAAGTTCTTTCATTCCAGGTATAAGAATCAATAAGATTTTATTATTTCATTTATATCATGCTCTATCGAATTAAACCTGAGTCAGCCCATTGGGAAAAAGAAAAAATATTGGGGTTATATTATTTTATTTTATTAAATTTCACCTCATATTTTAATGCCTTGCCCAGAACTTGGGGCATATTAAAAATCACTCCAATATTTTAAAATCGCTGTCAACGTGAGGCAAAATTCTATTTTTTATTAAATAACACTCCAATATTATAACTTATAATGATATGTTATCAAGAATCATGGCAAGAATTATACTAAGTGTTTTAATAACAATTATTATACTATTATATATATTTCGTCAACACTAAAAATTATGATTAATCCGATTTAAGAGTGTACATTGACTAATACTTCTGTTTCAAGTAAAGTAATCAATAAACTATTGATAACAGATACACAATACACACTATTTGCAATAATAGATAAAAATGTAACACATGTGTATGCATATTCAAGCAACCAGTTAGAACAGTTGTGTTGTCAACGGAAAAAACATTTCACAATCCCTTCACTACTTCAAGATATTTTTTCATAAATTTCTAAAACACTTCTAATATCTAATATTTAGGTCTATTTGTAGATACCTGAGAATAAATATTAGATAACCAATAAATACATATCTAAACCGATACACCTTAATGAGTCTGTTTAAATATTTATGTAAGATAATACTATTAGTACTTCGCGATTTTTTTGGATAAAGATTAGCTGAAAAGATCGTGTCAGTAAAGCTTTTCTGTTAATGTCAATTTCTAGGTTATATTCTGACAATGTCAAGTCAATTTTTAGGTTAAATTTTCTTCAAATGAATTCGATTACGTCAATTTAGTTATATTTTTATGTCCAAAGAGTATTTCATTGTACTCCTATATCACTTGTACACAACATCCTGAATGACAATAATTATTATTACACCTACCTGGACTATTTGCAACTGTATCAAAATGACAGTTCAGGAGCAAACTATGTGGCGAATCGATACGGGATCCAATTCTCACAATTACATTTTGCATATTTCTATACACATTTGTCATGCCATCAAGGAACGAAAGATGAAAGGCTCCACTCGCCTTTTGAATATCAAGTTGGATCACATTGTTATCTTTGGCGTTTTCCATTATTTTCTGAATTTCTCTTTTTAAAAGCCCTACAGCTAACACTTCATTCGTGTGACTTCCAGCAACGCGGGGACCTAATGCAGTTAGATCTTTTAAGATATTATAAGCCCTTTCTGCAATAAATCTGTCTGGATGTTTGTGTTCTTCAGAAATTTTTAAACCTGGAGGTAATTGTTTTTCTACTATTATTGCTGCTATTAGAACTGCGATCATAAGTCCTAATAGTGCAAGAAAATATGAAGTCTTTAAAGGTGGCTCATCATGGAATTTTGAAATATCATTATCGGATTTCAGAGGGTTAGATAGTGTGTGGATACTTTTAGGTTTGATGCGCTGCCGAAGTGTTGATGAATTCTGTAAAATAAATCATTGACATCAATTAAAACGGCCTTAAATTTATAAGAGGTTAAATGTAGGTGTTGTCTATGTCAACAACAATTACTTTTGACCAAAATCTATTCTGATGTTATTATTTTTAAACAAAGAATATAACCTTCAAATTCAATGTCGTAATATGATAGTTGTCTTTATATGAATTATGTATTAAATACTTCTTTTATAGTTAAATAATTCATGAATATAAAATTAATATTTTTAATTAAGCGAGTGAATTGATTAATTAGGAAATATTGTTAATATAATTCCAAAGATTATTATACCTTGGCCATGATTTGGATATTTTCTGTTATGATTCCTACGGAAAATCCACTTGTTCCAACACACGCACGCACTTTAAACCTGTCGCTATAACCAGCACCTAAAAAATGAATAAGATAACAGCATTGTTATCGAAAATTTAGAGATATTTTGACAAAATTAAACGATCGCAGCGATATAACTGCGATCGTGAACGCGAACTAATGACAAACACAGCAGCTGATAATTTGACGTAAGCGACATTACCGCGCATGTTCATTGCCGCACGTTGTTGGTAACCATGACAACTATTATTATTTTTATTTGTCCATCACAGCTCTTTGTTTATAAATTCTGTTTAATCATTAATGTGGACTTTTCAAGGCTTATTTCTCTATCGAAAAACTATTTTAGTAATAAAATTGCCCAACTGAAAGTAATGCAATCAAAGGTATTTCACTATCTACTGGGTGATTTTTTAAATTTCTGATCTAGAAAGCCATGACATAATTTTAAAACAAAAGATGCGGAAAACGTAGGGCGTAGTTTGAATCGTTCGATTTGTCACAACTGTCAGATTTCAAAAATGTTGACATAAACATAACCTACTCCAGTGTTGTTCTCGCTTCTCGCGAATAGCAGTGTGATCAACGCTACGCCCTACGTTTCGGTGACCTTCGATACGGCGTAAAAATCACGACTTACTAGATCAGAAATTTAAAAAATCACCCGGTATATACTTCTTAATTGTATATCAGTTTAACCCTCTAGATTAGATTTCCGAAAATCATATTTGGCGCTGATATACAGTGTGTCCACGGATTGAGTTCACAAGAGGGGAAAAATTTTTATTTTTAGTTTTATCGAAAAATATCATTCTTGATACAAAGTTTTGCTTGTTGTAAGACCCCAGAAAATTAAAACAAATTCACGTTTTATTTTACCTGCTTCATTTTATAGTCAATTTTCTGTGAAACCATATGAAATTTTGCAGTTCAAAAGAAAATTTTCACAGAAAATTGACTATAAAATGAAGCAGGTAAAATAAAACGTGAATTTGTTTTAATTTTGTGGGGTCTTACAACAAGCAAAACTTTGTATCAAGAATGATATTTTTCGATAAAACTAAAAATAAAAAATTTTTACATAAAAGAATTACATAATTTAAGTATATTTGGTAAATTCAATGTTGCTCTTCAATAGTTGCAGTATGCAACTATTAGGAAAAGATTAACAGCCATATAACAATCAACTGTAATCAGTAAAGTGTAACCACAATATGAACTAATGAACATCTATAGTAATTACAAATTATTATCAATTAAGCTGATTAATTCTGCTTAATATCGATTGACGCTTATTTTATTATAAGACTGTATTTTATTAAGTTTTAGTAACATATTATTGTCATGTTTTTAACATACCATCAGAAAATTTAAGAACTACATTTACAGCCATGTTTTATGGATTGCCTAACTTGTAAGTGGATTTCAGAGTTAATTTCTTTTATTAAAAAAAATAAATAAATATGTATCAGTTATGTTTAAGAAACAGTATGTGACACACTAAGTAAAGGAAGAATAAGTTTTAAAGTGATTTTTCTTTTAATTGTAGTAATATTGTTATAATCATTACTTCTCTATTTTTGTACTATTCCTTTAATTTTATTTTGATCGTTTAGTTTCTTAGCAAAATGGTCTTTGTTTTATATTCCTGTGTCTTTTTGGCAAACTAATTTTGTAATTAGTCAGGCGTTCATTAAAGAACTATATATACAGAGGTGGGCAAAAGTATGGAACCAAGTAAATATCTCTGGAGTTTTTAGAGATATCGGAATGAAACTTGGTAGGCAGATATTACAGTAAATTGTGTATTTGCGTTGAATGTTTTTGACAGTTTTGAGTTTCCAGTTTAACCGGAAGTAATGCCGATTTTAAAATTTGTAATGGAACACCCTGTATATTATTTTACTTTTGAATAGTACATTTTATTACGATTACAAAAATATGGGGTTCGATATGTTTTATTTCAAGGCCAACCGAGATTTTTACAATAAAAGTATTTTTGAGGCAAAAACTAATGAAATCTAGTAGTCTATGAAACAAACGTAACAATCACATTAGTAATCAAAATTAAATTAATACAAAACGGGAAAATAAAACAGGAGTACTTTGTAAAGGGAAAATAAACTTAATGTAATAAATGTTCAAACTGAGCTCCATTTACCTCTTGACAAAAGGCTAGTCTATTTGTAAACTCCCTTATAACATTAATTATTACTTCTGGTGGAATTCTTTGACTCTCTTCGGTTATTCTCTCAGCTAGTTCTTGCAAACTGTTTGGTCGATTAAGATAAACTTTGAACTTCAAATAACCCCATAGAAAATAGTCCAGTGGAGTAAGATCGGGCGATCGCGCAGGCCATTCAATGGTACCTCTTCTTCCAATCCACCTATGATAAAATTTCCTATCTAAGCGATCTCGAACAACGCGAGCGAAATGGGGTGGTGCCCCGTCCTGCTGAAACCAGATATTATTTGGCAGTTGTCCATTTTCCTCCAGCGTCGGGATAACCTGCGTATCTAAAAGCTCTAAATATCTATCCCCGTTTAAAGTTTCTTCTAAAAAGAAAGACCCTACAATTCTGTTGTAAATACCGGCCCAAACGTTCAATTTTTGAGGATGTTGCGTATGAGCCTCTTGTATCCAGTGAGGGTTAGTTTGCAATCAGTAGCGGCAGTTATGTCGATTTACTGTACCATTCAAACAAAACGTAGCCTCGTCCGAAAACACCATATTTCTTACAAAGTTATTATCACGGTTGCAAATATCCATCATTGTTTCACAAAATTCTAACCGTCTGTCGAAATCGTCGTCGGAGAGTTCTTGAACAAAGCGAATTTTGTAAGGATGATATTTTTCTCGTTTTAATATTCTTCCTACTGAACAACGGCTTATTGCGTGTATATTGGCGAGTTCAGCAGCAGACAAATGAGGATTTTCCTCTAAAGATATTGCGATATTTTCAGCTACATCGTTTTTTGTAGAAGTTTTTGGACGTCCAATTAGTTTAATTTTTTATAACAATATGGTTATGTAATTTTCGTAACGAAACTATTCATTTGTTTCACACTAAAGATTTTTAGTTCGAGCCAGAAAAATAACCAAGTTATTCGAAATTGTTTTTCAAAATATAGTAAAATATCTGTTAACAATCATAACAAATTGCAAATTGATTAATGGCCTCCAACATTTAGTAAGATCAAGTAAATATGGAGATGGAGTAGTTTACGAAAAGTTTTTCTTTCAATAGTACTGTAAGGTTCCGTTACTTTAATGGGTTAAGCAATGGTTTCAGACAGATCGCAGAAACTTTCAGTACTACTTTCAAGTTTTAAAGATTTTAAAGTAGCTTCGGGCAAGTTACTGCTACAATCATAATACCACTTTGAAGTTGTAACGACTTTAAAGTAATTATAGTAAGTGGCAATACCGTTCCACATACTTTAAAAGTTACTCAAAACTAATGGAACTATATAGCTCCAATAAATAGTATAAACAACTACATAATTACCAAAATATTGCGAATTGAAGTAATTAAACCTATAAAGTAATAAATTTAGTTGTAGTTACGTAAAAACTACTCAATCAAAGTTCCGATCTCAGTTTAGATGCTGCTTGGGTATAGAGCATTCGTATCCATTTTAAAATATTACTTTGAACATAGACTGGCTTTTGAAATTATTAAAGATTGAAGAAATAAAATTCGGTAGCTCTTAACTTGGGTAGATAAAAGGTAGATAAATAGGTAATATAAATATTAAGTTACACAATTACTAGAATATTACAGTCGTATCAATATTCCAAGGTCCATGTGTACCCAAAAAACGTGTTTTGCTTGTTTCATAAATAATTTAATAATGTGATAACTTTGGTATTAAGTTAATACTCTAGGAATGTTAAAAACTTGCTTACCTAACTTGTTTTGGAAAAAGAATTTTTAATTAAATTATTTCTCATGTTTTACGTGAAAAATTAATTTTAGAAAAACTGTACATTCAAAGTTAACCAAAGAAATACCACCTAAATTTCATAGCATTTGAACTATTTTCCCAAAATTTTAAGATAATCGTATGTCTAGGGACTAAATTATTACCGGTTTTGTGCCAAAAATAGCAGGACTTTTGGGAAAAAACAGGTTTTTTGGCAATAATTTAGTCACTATACATACGATTTTCTTAAAGTTTTGGGAAAATAGTTCAATACTATGAGACTTAAGTGGTATTTTCTTGGTTAACTTACTTTGAATGTATAGTTTCTCTAAAATTAATTTTTCACTTAAAAAATGTGAAATAATTTAATTAATAAACATCGTTTTTCAAAACTAGTTAGGTAAGCAAGTTTTAACATTCCTAGAGTATTAATTTAAAACCAAAGTTATCACATCATTATATTATTTATGGAAAAAACAACGATTATTGATCATGCGGTTAAGATTTATGCACCGTATTAGGGTGTCTAAATGGCCCCTTTAAAATTTTTTTTTTCAAATTTGGTATAGTTATTTACAATATAAGTAAATCCACTGTGGTTTTGTTTAGAATTTTTGAATGTACCGTTAAATTTTTTTTGGTGCACTTGTATATCTTGCAAACATATCGTATCTAAATAGAAATACACAATCCAAAACTTATTCGTATACAATAGAAAAAATATTTATGTATAATTTAGAACCATATCAAACATAAACAAACATTAACTTATGCTCTTGTTTATTATATAATAAGAATAACATAACAACGAAACTTTTGTTAAAATGTGCATAAGCACGTAAAAGTTTATGACAGCTTTTTCCAGTTCCGTTTTAAAGTTTCAACCTATTTAGGTAACGGACGATGTGGTTGACGAAAAAAATATATGAATCGTATTTTACGAAAACTGCTAAACCTTCATTTTCGTGCAACCAAACGGATTATATGGTAGAAAACGTGCAAATGACATTGACATCAAAATTAGAACAACTTTTATATTGCATCCTTCAGCTCTTTTAATAACCCGGACGTCGTTTACATAAAGATGCTCGATATTAATAACCCAACCATAATTAATTATTCTCCATTATTTCTCTTATTTGTATGTATGAAGACTGAAGAAACCTATACAATTATTCTTATTGATAAGAGTACATACGATTATTATGTACCCTTAAATTAAAACAATTTATTAATATACAAGAAGGCAATAGCAATGCCAATAACTACTAACATAGGTTACGTACTTGTCTGTATACTTTCTAACAAAGGAACCACATAAAGTATGAAACGCAGATTTCAATCAAATTTTGTATTTTCGTTTTTATAATATTGTGGAACATTTATTTTTTTAATGTAAATTAGCATTGTGTATTGATTAAATAGTGAATGACAATGGTTTATATTGTAATGAGCCGGGGTTCCTAACCACTAGACGATCACGGCACATATTACTCTATCCGCGTAAAATTTAAATATTTAACAAAACCGAAGTTAACACAGCACTACAAATTTGATGATGGTAAATAAAACAAAAAGAACAAACTGGATCCTACGTTGTGATTATTTTTTATATCTTGTGACCAAGGTTGATAACGATTGACTTACTTCGTAAGGACGGAGAAAGAGAAATAAACACAAATAAAAGAACAGTTAAATATGATTGTATTATTTTATTAATTTATTCTTAATCTTGAGCGAGGGGGACGGATTTAAACTGATACAAAATAATAAACGGCAATTGTTCTGTAAAAACCCCCTTGAAATTTATGCTAGCCCAGCTTAGATACGTACACTCTGAAAGTTCAATAGGTGAGTTCATGATTATTTAGTTTGGTTACAATAAACAATACAGATCAATAAATCAATTGATCAAGTTGATGCAGTTGTGTTTATACTAGGTATTTATAAATAGTCAGACGCAAATCTCTTAAAATAAAACATCAAAGGTAAGTGAAATTAAGTCAATCATAATTGTTTCAAGTAAACTACGAGTAGAAAAGGTAAATGTGCCAGTTTAAAAAGAATACACAAGAACTACTGAACAAAAATCATATCATATTTGACATGGCAACACTTTGTGACGATACATACATAATAAAAAATATCAGGAAAAACGTCTTTTAGAAGACAGTGATTCAGTGGTTTGCTGTCAGCAACAGGAAAAGCTCATATCTAGATAAGCGAGAGTATGTTATAACCACTGAAAAATAATAACATAACACATATAAATAATATAAACACACAAGTGTACACAACCTGTAATACCTGCAACCTCCAAAATGACAGATTCTACATTATTTAGGTTTTTGGATTGTTCTTTTAGTTCACTAATTTCTTTTCTAAGCGCTGTAATTTCAGAATGCATATCAGTTATTTGTTTTAGTATTTATGGCAGACATTTTATGTTTGTTCAGCAATTATCACTCAGGAATTGAAAGATTTTGGTTTTTAGTTAAATACACCTTAATTCTGTAGAACTTCTACAGTAAAAGACCAGCGCATAGCTCATGAATGTGAACTTGACAAGTATCACAGATACACTTCGTTGATTCCTTATTATAAAGGGCTTCTTTCTATACTTGAACCGTAAATAAAAGAAATGAGTCATTTTCGTAATCACACCTGAATAGATGAATACGACCCGGGTAGAGATAAGATAAGAGTGCAAATTTCACGTAGCTATGAATTCAGTGACGTACGCTAGAACCAACAGATTTTCATTGCTGATTCTACATTTATTTTTAATTAAAAAGGGTTTGTTCCGCTTATGAATCTTTCTAGCTCATTTATTGTTTATTTTATTATTTAGATTACAGCGTGGCCTTCGCGTAATTCTAGATAATTTTTACATTTTCGCTCACGTGTTTCTGATGACTCATTTCTTGTAGTCCTGGTTGAACCATGACCAACTACTATTAAACGTAAACATTATGGCCTTCTCAAGCAGTCCGGACCGTGGCGCCATCGGTTGATAGATGTTGAAGTTATGATCTGTAGGTTCTAGTGAGTGTACGTTTTGAAAATGGTTGATTTGAAAAGTTCCGTTCATTCAGCAGGCGTGTTTGGTTTGGCCATAATTTAAACAGTAACTAACTACAATTAATTAAACTACTTAACACTAACAAACACTTAAAACACTACCTCACTCAAGTTATTAATTCTAAAACGTGTATTAATACGAAAGACAAACTGCAGATTACAAATTTTAAAGATCTGAGTCATTGACAGTTATTAACATATGTTCAGAATCAATGCTTGTTATTATTTAACTAAAACGTTTTAAAAGCACGTACTCACAATTTTGTTTTGGTTATAATTTTCGAAGAATTTATTTACCCGGGTACGGTGCTTGGGTTTATTATGGTTATTTTGATGATGACCTTTAAAAGTACATACTATTTAATAGGAATAATTTTCATACACTCATTATCATCATACACTTTTATCTACTACTTTGCAGTGGCGTGCCTATTATTTACCGATACCAACACTGCCGTCAGCAGGATAATGTTGGGTTTTAATAATAATAAATATTTGTAGTACTTCTAATTTAAGAAAGATATAAAAAAATATTATCGTCTATAAGCAATTTCTGAAAGGAAATACATCTATTAAATGCTGTTCATATCATGAACATGTGCTCTTTTACATCCAGTATATTCAATTCCTTTTATAGATTTCAAATATCGGTCGTTCAAACAATAACTCTTATGATATCTCTTCCCTTTATCGAAACAGTTATTAAGCTAGAAACCTTTATTTTCAATCGCAGATAAAGGTCCTTTATAACTCTTAACTACAATTATCTTGCCTTTCAAAACAGTTATGTGGCCCGGACCGTTATTATTTCTCGCTTCAATCCCTGGTACATACCTCTTTTAAGGTAATAAGATATGACCGTTGGTCGAAGTCGACGTGAAAAGTATGTGATAGAATCGGTTTAACTTACACAGTAAGTAACTTACACAGGTTCGAGTTGGGAGGTTATCAGTAATAAGGAGTAGCATTAACGTTATAGCTTATTTAGGTTAAGATTACTAACCATTATTTGTTGGATTTCTTAGTTCGATTATTTTTGAAAGAACTCTTTTAGAAAAATAACTTTATATTATGTTATGAAGTCTTACATAATTAAGCTTTCGAACCGAAGTTCTAGATAAAAATCTTGAACGACGGCTTTCCAAGAGCGAGTTTGGATTAAAATGTAAGCGCATTTGAAGTAAACTTTTTTAATGACAATAAAGAACGTTTAAATCGAACTCAGGAATAAGTCTTTCAGCAGGGGTATTTGAAACAAGAAAATGCAATAAAAATAGTATATTATATACCCAGGGACTAAAGTGCATCTTTTATTTCCGAATGTGAGTTTATATGAGTGTGAGTAAATAAACACATGAGGGATTAAAAGGCACTTTAGTCTAGTGGTATATACGCTTAATCGCAAAAATTCAAAATTTCTAAAATTTTTTCCGAAAATTTCGTTACATGTCATTTGGACAATTGAACTCTGCAAACGCCAAAATCACATAGTTTCAGGATAATAAATCCTAACATGTACCGCGATTATTTTTTTCTGTTGTTTACTTGTTGTTGTTGTCATGGAAACACTTTACTCCCTCAGGGAGTAAAAGTGCTACTTTACTCCCTCTTTTGGGAGACTAAAGTAGAGCCTTATATATACAGGGTGTTTTGGAAAATGTGCCTTTCCCGTTAAAGGGCAATAGGGAAACATGTGTAGAGTAACATCTTACTAACAATTTACTGAAAGGACCCTTTGAAATGACAACCCCCCCTTATAAAAATAATAGGCACGCCACTGCAAAGTAGTAGATAAAAGTGTATGATGATAATGAGTGTATGAAAATTATTCCTATTAAATAGTATGTACTTTTAAAGGTCATCATCAAAATAACCATAATAAACCCAAGCACCGTACCCGGGTAAATAAATTCTTCGAAAATTATAACCAAAACAAAATTGTGAGTACGTGCTTTTAAAACGTTTTAGTTAAATAATAACAAGCATTGATTCTGAACATATGTTAATAACTGTCAATGACTCAGATCTTTAAAATTTGTAATCTGCAGTTTGTCTTTCGTATTAATACACGTTTTAGAATTAATAACTTGAGTGAGGTAGTGTTTTAAGTGTTTGTTAGTGTTAAGTAGTTTAATTAATTGTAGTTAGTTACTGTTTAAATTATGGCCAAACCAAACACGCCTGCTGAATGAACGGAACTTTTCAAATCAACCATTTTCAAAACGTACACTCACTAGAACCTACAGATCATATACCGCGAGTGCAATTTTGCCAATGGCTATTGCAAAGCAAACAGGAAAATCCCCAGTTTGCACAAAATGTACTGTGGACAGACGAATGCCGTTTTACTCGGGTACGGGTTTTTAATTCACACGACAGCCACATTTGGGATGACGAGAATCCTCATGCTGTCCGAAGACATTATTTCCAGGCGTTTCGCGGTAAATGTGTGGGCGGGAATTTATCAGAACCGTTTAATAAGACCTTTTATTCTGCTCCAACGATTAACCGGTGACTGGTACCTACATTTTCTAGACAATGAAGTATTCGATGGACTCCCACTATTGAGCATTATTGAGTTTTTGAATAACGAATAACGATCACCGGACTTGACTCCCCTCGATCTTTGTATTTGGGGATATTTTAAAACGTTGGTGTACAGGACAGAACTGAATACCGAGGAAGAGCTACGCGCACGCATTGAAATCCCCTCAGAATAAATTCGCGCAAATGCCGATATGTTTGCTAGCATAAATTTGTGTACAGACAAACGGCGGTTTATTTGAACACATAAAGATTGTTTGCATCTAAACGGTAAGTTTTACTCATTTTGTTAAAATGACAATCGTAAAATAAAAAACAGGCAATGAAATTTGCATCACAATTAGGTCAATGAACGTATGTTTACATTTTATTTACCGACATTAATAAATGATCAAGTCATCAAGGTAGTGAGTCACTCGGCAACCGCTGCTGAAATTCAATTCTGTAAATCGGTTTCTGTAAATTGATACGTACATAACGGAGGTCAGTTATTAATTTAGTAGTGCAGATGTGAGATCATTGTTTGCTTTATCAGTAATTCACGGTTAAAATCTTACAAACAACCCATAGACGACTCGTGTCTTGCAAAAAATACGGAAAAAACCGATTTTTTTTAAATTTTTTACTTTTATTTTATGAGTTTTGGGGTTTCTATATGGTCACCTTTCACCCCCTAAAAGCATTGCTAATTTCTCCGGAACACCCTGTATAGGACGTGCAAAAAATAAATTATTAAGTACTTCTCCCGTTGTATGAAAGTGAAGCCAAGCAAGGAGATAACAAATATTTTCAAAGAATGGAAGCTAAAATAGTTATTTACGATACGAGTGCGGGAACATTGTTCACGCACGAGAATTGTACAATATTTTTTGAAACGAACGTAGTCATTGTTATAAATGTCAAATAAAATTTTTATCTGATTTCACAACTTTTATTTAAAAAAATAAACCAAAGCAAGTCATGACTGCAATTGACAAATGTGACAGATTGTTTTTCGGCAGAAATTTTGCAGTAAAAAAGGTATTTAAATTTTGCAAGGGTTGGCAGTTGGCACCACTGAGTGTTTCCCGGTTTACTTAACCGGGAAACAAGTGTTCCCGGTTGACTAGACAGTGCGTCGAACACTGCTTTCTAGATAGTGAGTTCAAAAAAATTATATTCCTTATACCTACCTTTCTACTAACAATAACAAGATTGGAATTTTAGATATACGTCAAAGCAACTTTATTAATTGAAATATATCATCCAGCATTATATGCTTGTGCGTAGCACAGCTGCTGGAATTCAAAAAATTTTGATTATTCTATTGAATTTATTACCAAATTCAGACACAACTAACCCAACTAGCACAAGTCGTTATATCCTGGAGCCGAATATACATTAATAGCGAGAAAGAAGTAATTTCTAGCAGTGCCATCTATTCATTTTTTTGATAATTTAGAATTGTAAATTTATGGCTGACTACGATTAGTAAAACCCCAGAGTTCTATATGGCTAACCCATTCAATTGTGTGAGCGTTGGCTGACGCGAATTTCTTGTTAATTTTCCAATATTATTATTGTTTTAATTTAATCGAAAGGTATTTACTAAAATTTCTATACAAAATTAGTTGGAAGTAGGTGCTAAACTAAATTGATGCTTACTACTAGCAAATACTTTAATGTTATTAATACCGGAAACTTATTTTAAACCTATTCAAACCTATTGCCTGTACAATGTATACGTATATATTACTTTCGTTTAATAAATTACGCTTTTATTATAATCTTTTGCGTTTATTTTTTAACAATTAACTTCTTTTAGTAGTACAGTTACAGCTAATAAAATCTAGGCGCTTATTTGAGGTTACACAACTTTTTTTGTAAATTTGTTTTTTGTAGATCAGGCTTTTGATCTACTAATATTATTATCTATACACAGTAGCGTTGGCTACCTAATAATTTCCAATGTGGCTTTGAATTTAAGATTCAGAATTTTAATTATGATTCATTGAATAACAATAATCTAAACCTTTTGCCCAGATTTTTTTGGCTCTAACTTACATCAATTCTATACCAAATAAACGAAAGTAAAGCTTACGTTAATTGAAATTTATATTAAAACGGTTTTTAAGGTAGAGTAACCCTTCAAATGTGAAGCTAAAGTTATTAGTGACGGAATATGATAAATTACAATTGTAAAGTTAACACTTGGATAACGATGTCTCTCCCTGCCTAGAAGATAAATTAAATTCAAGAGAGGAGTAGCTTTCCCAGACGTTTCCAAAGGGAGAGACAATTCAAACATATTCTATACTTCAACCGTAAATACAAGAAATGAGTCATTTTCGTAATCACACCGGAATAAACAAATACGATTCGGGGTGAGATAAGATAAGAGTGGAAATTTCACGTTACTAAGAATTCAGTAACGTACGCTAGAACAAACAGATTTTCATTGCTGATTTTACATTTAGTTCTAAATAAAATCAGTTTGTTCCGCTACTAAATTTCTCTAGCTCATTTATTGTTTATTTTATCATTTAGATTACAGCGTGGCCTTCGCGTAATTCTAGATGCATTTTATATTTACATTTGTGATGACTCATTTCTTGTTTTTTTGGTTGAAGTATAGTTTACACTTTCCACAGATGATAGCCACAGCCTCAGATTTTTTGTTTTGATTACCTTGAATAATTGATTATCTCAAATTTACGTAATGATCTTGCTACATAAATGATCACCACGGTCTCATTACAGAAGTACCTATTAATCAACTAAAAATAAATATTAACTTTTGTTATGTAGCAGTTGAGTTGAATTGTTGAAATCAATTTAAATTGATATCTGAAATTATGTAAATAATGTTTGTTAGCATATAAAGTTTAAATGTCTAAAGATATGAAGGTATAAAGAGGTATTTTTAAGTAATTAAGTTAGTTTTAATTAATTAATAGTTGTGTAAAGATTGGATTCTATCGACATTCAGTGGTGACTTTGTTTTGCAATGTGAACATGCATGTTATATACCAATAGATAGGGAATTTCATAAGCTATCAGTTTATCTAATCAATTTGAGTTAGTCAATTTCTAATAGTTAAAGTTTATAAACAATAATTTGGTTATGATACAAATAAAATGTCAAAGTTCTTTTGTTTTACCAAAAGTGTACAGTAGATTTCACTTGTTTCCCAAAGGGCTATAAAACTCGGTCATTTTTATAACAAATTCGCTTTCAATTTACATTTTTCAAAATGTAAACAAACAAGATATCATAATTTATAGGTTATCCTTTTTGAGAAACGTTAAAGTGTTTTAATATTTATCAAAGTTCTACGAATACAAGTGTTTTAATAATAATAACTAGAGCCGTGCATTTTAGGTGACCTCGCTTGAAAAAACCCTTGATTAGATCATCTTTCATAAGCGCCGTCGCTACAAGTTATAGGACATATAGTTTACAAATCGAAAGCTGTTATATAAAACTTGTCACACCACTGACAATTTCTTTAGCTCAAGTTGTTTATTTTGAATAGACCCCTTTTCAATTTATGTTTTTGCGGCAAGGGTACTCCAAACCCATCATTTTCAAGCGCCCGTTTGTGTTACATTGCAGTATTGCGGTTTAAATTGCTTCGCTCCGTTGACATAGTGGTTTTATGCTTTACTAAAATGCATGTCTCTAATAATAACAAGTGCATTAAATTGTTGACAAGTTACTTAGAAGTGGATTTTTTTTATTTGATAATAGAATTATCAAACTTTGCTACAATTGGCTGTAAATGTATATGAAATATAATCATTAAATTAATTGACTTACCACAATTAAACAAGCAACTGGATTTGGAATTCGATCTATTAAAGCCATTTATTTGGAAATATTTGAAAGCGGTGATTGATCTTCTTTCTTCATTTTATTGTTTACCATATAAAAGCAGAGCGCAGAACCTTGCAAAGTTTATAACGATACAGTTGGCAAACTGATGGCGTCAAACACGTAAATATTGAAACGTGAGGTGTTTAACAATAGTTTTAATTAATTTTAGTACTTAAGAATTATGTTGATGCCAAAAATATTACTCGTTAGATAAATAGAATTAAACTATTTTGAGATTGATATTTCGAGAATTGTTATCCAATTATTATTTTCTTTTATTTTTATTTTTTTTGTTTGTACTGTTAATTAAATAAATTTGTGTTATATTAAAATAGAAAAATTGCTTTATATTTGTTGCATATTACTGTGTTCCTAGATAATTATTTAGTGCCCTATTGAAGCGACTCGCCAAAAGGCTCAATTTCGCGAAGAGTTAGAAGCTTCACAAGAATTTTACTTAGCCAGAGCAATTATTTTAAATTACAGGTAGGCGAGTTGTGAGTTTGTACGCATCTGTATTATTACCACCGCAAGTTACATATAGTTCTAATTTCCATTACATTAAGTCACTTTTTACTTAAACTACCTATAAATATTTTATACAGTCGAATACGCTGCAATTTATTATCATAATATTTCATTTAATGTAACTGTTAAGTCAGTTCTGGAGTGCCAAGGTCTTCTCGACCGTGAGCACAATCTAAATATAGCCACATTTATCAAGTCACGTTCGCTATGCATTTCTACTAAGAAGCGTTTAGCATACTAATGGCTCATTTGCACCCACGAACTTTCCTGGAATAGTATGGAAAGTCAAACCAAGGGCAGCATCAAACAAACCCACACCCTGGAAGTATCAGCTATAAATGCAGGTTCGAGCTGTAACCTTGCTAGAGTTACTTCAGCAAGCAAGCAGAAACGTACCAGACCACCGAGCAACGAAAGTTGAAGTGCTTGTAATACGTAGAGTCAAATTTGTCGACTTAGACATATTTGTGTATTTATCAATAAATACTGTTATTAAATTCTGGCCTCCAAATTTTATTATATAATTCGCATATATTTATATGCCCCAATATCGTAGAAGCATGTACAATACACACATTTGTGTAATCAGATTTGCCTTCTCACAAAATCGTATTCACTTATTTTAGTCACATATGTAAAACATTTCTGCTTATTGTATTGTAAAAAAAGACGAACGAGATATAAGCTGGCTTTTTTTAAAGTACAGCAATAAATTCGTCTTAACAAAAATATACAGCACCTTTCGACTCCTTTTTAGGTCAATAGATTGTTATTTTGAGTTTCAAAATAGGCAAGTTTCTTCAATATTACAATGTTTACAAAACAACAAAATGATTTCAGAATCATAATTCGCGTTTTATGAGACACAATTATTATAGTTTAGATTAAAGTTGCTTTTTGATAAGCTTGTTTCTGGTCTTAAAATTTGATTGCTGGTTACACCTTTTAATAAAAATATGAGTGGAAATTTGTGGAAGAAAATTAATGGTGTAGCCTAGTTTCCTTCGAGAAACTTGAGAATTTGTCTCGTCAAGATTATTACTTATTAAAGTGAGATGTCCTTTGTGTAGGAATGTTAGTACTCTAGTTAATAATAACTTTAGATTTTTAAGTGTGATGTTTTATTAACGTCGGGATAGCTTTCATAAATTTCTTAGAAAAGTTACAAATAAATATGGATTCAAAATATTTCGACATCAGTTCCGATCATCAAGCAGTAATAATTATAGTTATAATATAAATAATAACAAAATTAACAAGCCAATAAGTGGAAATAATTTCTACGTTTGAGGATTCATTTTATATAAAAGGTTCCGAGTTCAACGATAGTAATTTCGTGTTACAGCATCAGTAAAAAAAGGTGAAACTGTTTTAGTGGTTATCTTGATTGATGACCCTTAAATTTGCAGTGCCAATGTGGATTAATGTGTAAAGCAAACATACAGTACGTCACTTGTATTTGATTATTGTATGTGTGATTATTGTATTGCGGTGAATTGAAATGAAAATAAAATATAATATAATATATCCACCGTTCCAAATATAAGCATAAATTATATACGGTGGATTAAATTGACAATACACCACAGATATTCTTCTTTATTCCTTTCGGCTAGATCAGGTTTGCTCAATAAAGCATAAAATATTTGAATTACGAGACTCTTATTTACTTTTATGCCTGGAAAGAAGAAAAAACTTATATCGTAAGCACTAAAGCTCCTGCAAACTGGACAACTGCTGCTAAACTCTGAATTTAAGAGAAAAGAACGCTGGATACTTGTATTGACATCTATTAAACACATATGTAAAATTGAAAACACAAAAACTTTATTAAACAAACAAAAATAAAATCAAATAAAACGTCAAAATAAAAATAAAAATGTTTTTCAAGATAATACAAATGTTAAATTGAGAAGTGACTTCTCAGGTTTGCTCAAACGTTATAAATAATAGTAGAGATCTGACATAGGATAACTACGGTCATTCGTTTGAACAAACCAACACTAATAAAATTTGTTTATTAATAAAAAAATTATTTGTCAAATGAAAATAAATTTTATATAAAGAAAATTAATTGTTTTATTTACTTCAAATCAAATGAATACTGAAAAGAACTTAATAAACTAAACCAAATAATTTTGTATTAGAGGATGAACTTTATAAATTAATTATTATTTATAAACTCAACAAAAATCATTTATTTTAACCAACCTGGTACGTTATAAAATAATTCCCTTTTATATAAAAATCCTTTTAGTGGTAACACTGTGACAGAACCTGTCAGCTGATTTCTTGTTTATAATATCGATACGTAAATCGATGACAAACAAATAAATTCACTGGAATATATTTAAATAATCACTTTCACTTTTAATAATTTTTATACAATAATTAAATCTTCTTTTAATCCTTGAAGATTGTCCAGGTAACACTTTTAATTTAGTTTTTAAAACTTTATTTATTCAATGACATTTATGTCAAAACATATGGTTAACTATCTAACCTCAAATTACAGATATATTTTATCCGGAGCCGGGCATAGCTTCTGTCTTCAATGTTTTTTCGACTGATTTTGTTACAATTTGCCCCAGCTTATATACTTTCTGCCAGAACAAAAGAAATCTATGATACTTTTTCAAAACAGCGGAAGATCGAGTTGATATTTAATTGTCACTAATCCTAAATCTGTTATTATAGGATTGTAGCCCTTGAAACGAAGATTAGAAAAGTATAATACATTCATAGTCTCAAAATGTATCGTAACGTTTGACAATGTACAAAACCCATTACGATCTAATTACATATAAAATTCAACAAATTAAGGTTCATCCTTTACAAGCTAGTTACAGGAATACATGATATAGGTAACACAAACAATTTCTCGTTAGAAACAACTTTACAATTTAATATAAATATGATTTTTGCAGTACGAACTACTATAAATAAGTCAATTAATGCTTATACAAATACCAGCTTAAATATTAAGTCAACATTAATCAAATTATGCTCAAAATGTCCAGCATACAATGCTCTAAACACTTACATAAAAACAATGGTGAGAAAAAGCAGGATAAAAGTCTATAAGAGTCAAATTAACACGAACGACAGGATTCAAAACCTTCATTAATAAAAGTGACCAGAAATCTTGTAAACAAATTCAAAGATTAATTATATTGTATCAGTCATAATAAGATTGACCTAATTAATCTATTTTCAGCAAATTAACACTGTGAAACTGAGCTGGTCTCCTGGAATATAGAAAAATCTATTTGACGTTAAACATCGTAATCTGAAAATTTCAATGTGGAAATTACTTCTTCCTAACAAGTGGGAAACCGTCCCAGAGTAACATGGGTTGCATAAACATGATTATAATCAAGCAATCTAACTAATTTACATCCTTTTTCTAAAATTGAAACCTGTTATTATTATGCATGAGAAAGTTAGGTTATGTTTGCATGAAATCTTTATTCTTAAGTTTTAATTTAAGTATCAATGAACCTAACTGTGGTCCTATCTATACCCTTTATTTTAATTATGCCCATGACATAACATGTCCCTCTTTTAATTTTAAATCCGATATAAAATATTTGTATTAACGTTTCTGTTCAATCGTTACTAAAATTTTCAATTCGGTGAAATGATTACACCGCAGTATATATCAAATGAAAATAAATTAGAATTTAATAATTGGTTTTGGATAGATTGTTTCACGTTAAGAAACTCACGTCACCCTGTGTTTTAGAGATTTTGTGTGTCACATTTTTCTCAAATATTAAATTTTGTTATATTTTATGAAATCATTTTATTAGGTATTATTAAAATTTTCGTTATTCTTGGATAAGACCAAATCAAAAACTTTTATTAAAGTTTTATTTTCATGTTAACATGTTTAAACATTAATATGTTTCACATATTTATCCATAAATTTTCCCTAATTTTATTAATTTTAAAACTGATATGGACTCTTTAACTAAAATTTATCATAATAATATAATTTAATAATATTGTAACGAATAGTAAACCCACATATGACGTCATCGAACATTCTAGATGTATGAGTCATCAACTGTATGACTCATCAATAACACCTGCATGTATGACTCATCAATACCTGCGTGTATGACTCATCAACACCTGCGTGCATGACTCATCGACGCGACTTATCGACGTGACTCATCAACAGCTGCATGTATGATTCATCGGTTATGTTCTAGAACTTATGAAAGATATACATTGTGTCGCGGGTAGAAGGAGGGCAGTTAATGTTTGACCGGCATAGTGAAATGTACTCTGAATAAATAGAGGTTAATAATTATTGTAATACATAAATAGTTTTTATATAAATAGTCCTCAAATAAATTTGTAAATATCTAGCATTTAAATAATAGTTCGTTAAATAGTTTATAGTTTTTTGTTTTTAATTAAGTGTATTAATATTATTAATATTTCTCTTATGAATAGACGATTTAAACAGCATTTTCGTTATTATTTTAAAAAGAACGTTACAGTGGTGTCATGTGTGGGATTTTAAAATAAATAAAATCGCGTAATAAATAAAGTGCTGTAAGAATAAACTTTTGGTGTTAAAAACAATTCCAACGAACAATAAAAATGGCGATGAAATTGTTAAAAGATCTCGGAGTGATAGATTTAAAACGGGAATTGGACGAGAGGGACTTAGATATTATTGGAAAGAAAGAGGCTCTAATGAATCGGTTAAAAAAATGGCTTCTAGAACATAACGAGGACCCCGAAAGATTCCTCTTCGAAATACCCGGACCCGCAATTGATACTAATTTGTTATTAAGTAAAATGGAAAAAAGTTCTAGAAAAGCCGAAGAAGATTCTAGAAAGTCTGAAGAAAACGCTAGAATATTAAAGAAAGAATTACTGGAAAAGTCTGAAGAGAATTCTAGAATGTTAAAACAAGAATTACTGGAAAAGTCTGAAGAAAATTCTAGAATGTTAAAAAAAGAGTTACTGGAGAGTTCTAGAAAGGCCGAAGAAAATGTTAGAATGCTAAAAGAAGAAATACTGGAGAATTCCAGGAAATCCGAAGAAAACTCCAGAAGGCTTAAAGAAGAATTGCAGGGCAATGTTAAAGCGTTGGAAGAAAAAGTTTTCGAAGAATTTTTTGAGAATGACAGTGCTTTAGGACTGTTGGAAGGTAGATTGGTGGAACAAGATAGGGTAATAAAGATGGTAGAAGAGAAAATAGTCCAAATGCAATTACCACCAACAACTGAGAAAGATAGCGTAACTAAAATATTGGAAGATAGAATGAGTCAACTACGGTTTTCCTCAACGTCTGAGTGGCCGTTTAATGAAGGAAAGAAACAATTTAAAGAAGAGAAGGTTCCTGCCGTAGCGTAGGGATAAAAGTAAAACCACCCACGTTCGATGGAAAGATACCTTGGTCCACCTACTACAAACAATTTGAGGCGGCCGCTGGGGCCAACGGATGGACAGGCAAAGTAAAGGCCGTTTCTTTAACTGTGGCTTTGCGTGGAGACGCGTTAAACTTCCTGCAAACAATCCCAGCAGGACAGGAAAATGATTACCAGTTGTTAGTGTCTAGATTGGAGATGAGATATGGAGACGCGCATCTTCAACAATTGTATCACGCGCAAGTGAAGAATCGCTTCCAGAAGAATGGAGAAAGCCTTCAGGAGTTTGAAGCCGATGTTGCGCGACTTGTCTGATTGGCGTACCCTACGGCACCGGATTCATTTCTTGGACAACTTGCTGTGCAGACCTCCATTGATGGACTAAGAGACGGGGACACACAACAATGATAGAGGCTGGCACGACCAAGAACAACTGATGATGCGCTTGCTCACGCCTTAGAATTTGAAGCCGCAAAACAAGCGTCCCGAGGTCACGGGCGTGTTCGGGCCGTTGTAGAAGAAGAAGAAGGTTCTAAAGATCACCTAGAGGAGTTAGTACTGAGAGTTCTTCGGAAGGAAGAAAGTCGTAAGAAGAGTCCTCAAGAAGTTCGAGGACTCCGTTGCTGGAACTGTGGCGAACAAGGGCACATACGACGCCGTTGCTCTAAACCAAAGCAAGTACAACTGTCGGAAAAGTTAAAGGGGGTTAGCAAGAGGGGGCGAACGTTGACTGCGAGTGAAGATGCCCCGGAGATCACGATCCATCCGTAACATCAAAGAATAGTTACGGCAGTTTGTTTGTAGATGGAAAGATTGCTAACCGAACTGCTCCACTACTTATTGATACGGGGGCGACAAAATCCATCGTACGCTCTGATGTTCTACGATCAAGTATTAAGTTGTTACCGACAACTACTCAACTCCGTACAGCAACAGGTGAAGTGATACCAACACGCGGAGTGGTGAAGATGAAGATTGGCATTGGAAGTGAAGAACGTGATCATGAGGTGCTGGTAGCCGATATCACTGATGACTTTATCTTGGGAATGGACCTCCTGAGAAAATTTGGTTTTACGTTGAATTTGAAGGAGAGTGTTTTGAAGGTCGGTAACGAAGAACTTCCGTTGCACCCACGAGAAGATCCTGTTGTAAGGGTTTTGCTGATAGAAGACGTGATATTGCCGGGTCAAAGCGAGATGGTTGTCGAGGCAGGTTTGGATGGAGATGTTCGGGAAGGATGTGTGCGAATGATGGAGCCTGTCTGTGATAAGAAGATCCATAGTGGCATACTGGTGGAAAAAGCGCTGATCAGGTTGGAAAGATAGTACCGGTGAGAATTATGAAAGTTAATATGGATCCGGTGACATTATTCCGAGTAGCCAGGTGTATGGCTGATGTTCCAAAACCAATGCCCAAAGACCATGGTTGAAAATTAGTGGGTATGGTTATTAGTTCGTGCGAAGACCTTAACAGAACGGAAGTAAAAGAGGTACAGGGTTTGGTTCACCGATACCAAGATATCTTTGCTCTTGACGATACACAGAAGGGACGAACTAATATTGTGCGACATAAAATCAATACAGGGAACTCTGGGCCAGTCCGACAGCAACCGGGACGTCTACCTCTAGCAAGGCGAGCTGAAGCCGAGAAGATTATACGGTTCCATATCGGTATATGGAAGAACAAGGAGTCATCGAGCCATCCAGCAGTCCATGGAGATCACCAGTGGCCCTGGTCAGTAAGAAGGACGGCTCAACGAGATTTTGTGTGGACTATCGGCAGCTCAATAACGTGACCAAGAAAGACAGCTATCCCTTACCACGCATCGACGACATGTTAGATACCCTGTCTGGTTCACGATGGTTTTCGACTTTGGACTTAAAGAGTGGTTATTGGCAAGTTGAAATGGAACCTGAAGACCGGGAGAAGACCTCGTTCACTATTGGTTCCGGACTGTAGCAGTTTACGGTTATGCCTTTCGTTCTATGTAACGCTCCGGCCACCTTTGAGCGTCTAATGGAGACCATCCTGAGAGGGCTGTCGTGGAAGACTTGCCTGGTATACCTAGATGATGTTATTGTAGTTGGAAAATCATTCAACGAACATTTGGAAAATCTAGAGGAAGTGTTCCGAAGACTACGTGGAGCCAATCTGAAACCGAGTCCGAAAAAGTGCCACATATTCAGAAAGTAAGTGAAATATCTCAGCCACGTCGTATCACAAAGTGGAGTGGTAGCTGACCCCGATAAAATCCGTGCAGTCCAAGAGTGACCAACACCAAAATATAAACACCAAGTTCGTAGTTTTCTTGGGTTATGTACCTACTACAGGCGTTTCGTCCCTGGGTTTGCCAATATAGCGAAGCCCCTGACAAGGTTAACTGAAAACGGGCGCGAGTACGTTTGGAGCGGAGAGTGCGAAACAGCTTTCCAACAGTTGAAGCGTGCCTTGACAACAGCACCAATATTGAGCTATCTACGGACAGAAGGGAAATTCATACTTGACACAGATGCAAGTAATCTGGCCATTGGGGGTGTACTTTCTCAGATACAGGATGGACAAGAAAAGGTCATCGGCTATTTTAGTAAGGTTTTGTCGAAAGCCGAAAGGAATTATTGTGAGACCAGAAAAGAATAGAATTATTGGCTGTCGTGAAGTCCGTTGAGCATTTCTACAAATACTTGTACGGACGGAAGTTTTTATTGAGGACGGACCATGCTGCGTTGAAATGGCTCCTACAATTACGTAATCCGGAAGGCCAGGTCGCAAGGTGGATCGAACGATTACAAGGATACGACTTTGACACGGAACATCGAACGGGCACTAGTCATCGAAATGCCGATGCTCTTTCAAGAAGACCCTGTCCAACGTATTGCCGTCATTGTTCTCGTTTGGAAGAGAAGGTTTGTCAAGTATTAAGAACTACCATCGTCAACGACAATTGGTTGCCGGAAGAATCGCAACGACAGCAGGAGGCTGATCCCGAATTAAAAATGGTACTGGAATGAAAGCGTGTGGGAGAAAGGCCTGCCTGGGAGACCGTCAGCCCGTTCAACAGAACCCTCAAAGCATATTGGGCTCAATGGGAGTCCTTGAAGGTGGAAGACGATTTCCTGAAGCGAGTACTGGAGAGTGAAGATGGCACCACCATTAAGTCTCAGTTCGTGGTTCCAAGGAGCCGAGTGGTTACAGTATTGCGACATCTCCATGACGGTGCCTCAGGACATTTCGGTGTGAAGAAGACTCTGGAGAAAGTTAGGGAGCGTTTTTATTGGGTTACTGTAAAGAAGACGTGAAGGAGTGGTGCCTGAAATGCGAACTATGTGCCACTGGTAACGGACCCTTGGGGAAACGAAGAGCACCTATGAGGAAGTACAATGTGGGTAGTCCTCTGGAAAGAATAGCTATAGATATTGCCGGACCATTTCCCGAAACCGACGATGGGAATAAATACATCTTAGTGGCAATGGACTATTTTACCAAATGGCCAAAAGCATATGCCCTACCAAACCAGGAAGCTGCGACTGTTGCTGACGTACTAGTTAAACAGTTTTTCAGTGGCTTCGGAGTGCCCATGGAGCTGCATTCGGATCAAGGCCGCAATTTTGAGTTTGTACTCTTTGGAGAAGTCTGTCGATTGTTGGGCATTCGCAAGACTCGGACCACACCGTTACATCCGCAGTCCGATGGAATGGTAGAACGCATGAATCGGACAATGGGCAAATATTTGGCCAAGGTCGTCTCCGATCATCAACGAGACTGGGACCAATACCTGCATCTGTCCCTGATGGCTTATCGTGCATCGGTCTACGAAACAACCGGTCATCAGCGTCTGTGATGTTTGGACTCGAGTTACGGTTACCGTGTGATCTGGAATTTAGATCTCCACCTATAGAGCAGAAGGTAGCCGGGAATGATTATGTCATCAACTTAAAGAAGAAGTTGGAGGATATTCACGACCGAACCCGAAACAATAGTCGAATCGCGAGTGACCGGATGAAGATGAAGATGTGAGAGCCCAAGAAGGAGGGTTTCAACCTTGAGAGCTTGTCTGGTTATACAACCCGCAAAGACGTCGTGGCTATTCTCCAAAGTTACAGCGAAATTGGGAGGACCCATACCAGGTGAAGAAACGAATGAATGACATGATTTATTGCATCCAGAAATTGCCAAGAGGGAAACCAAAGGTGGTACACTCCAATCGTCTGGCGCACTATGAGGGAAACAATAACGTAATCCCGGATCGAAAAGGACGCTGAGGTGGCTGTCAATACCGTAAGGCCTGAAGATGATCAGCCAACCTTTGGAGAACCTTGGAGAATTGGCCAACCTTGGAGAATTTATGGCTGCGTTTTCCGGAACTAGAAAAGCCCGATTCGGAGTCACGACCGAGATACAACAAGATCTCTTCCGGGTCCCTGGTGATTATTCCATTGCCCACTATGTCTCCGAGGATCTCCGCATGTCCAGGGAGATCGCAGTAGTGTTTAGAAATAAATTTGGACGGCTGAATGAACTTTCAGAACAGAATCCCTCTGTTGGCAAAGCCTTACACTTGCCGTATCATGACCGCTCCATTTACTACTTGGTAACCAAGCAGTTTTACTACCAGAAACCGAGTTACGCCGACTTGTGGAGGGTATTATGGGATTTGAGAATCGAGTTGCTTACCAGGGGTATTAACAAATTGGCAGTTCCCAAACTCGGCTGTGGGCGGGACCAGTTGGATTGGAGTATCGTTCGGAACATGTTGGAAGTTATTTTTAGAGATACAGATGTGAAGATCTTAGTCTGTGGCTTTGATCCACAGCCCGCATCAAGACCAACAAAGAGTGTAGACTGTTATTTCTACTGTAATGGAACATGTAGTCGAGGTGAAGACTGTCGATACCGTCACGACCCTTTCTACAGAAACCAGAGAATAAAACCTGTTCTGGGATAGAACAGACTTGAAGAGGGGGGCAGTGTAACGAATAGTAAACCCACATATGACGTCATCGAACATTCTAGATGTATGAGTCATCAACTGTATGACTCATCAACGCCTGCGTGTATGACTCATCAACACCTGCGTGTATGACTCATCGACGCGACTTAGCGACGTGACTCATCAACAGCTGCATGTATGATTCATCGTTTATGTTCTAGAACTTATGAAAGATATAAATTGAGTCGCGGGTAGAAGGAGGGCAGTTAATGTTTGACCGGCATAGTGAAACGTAATACATACTTGTAATACATGAATAGTTTTTATATAAATAGTCTTCAAATAAATTTGTAAATATCTAGCATTTAAATAATAGTTCGTTAAATAGTTTATAGTTTTTTTGTTTTTAATTAAGTGTATGTAAATTAATTTTTCTCTTATGAATAGACGATTTAAACAGTATTTTGGTTATTATTTTAAAAAGAACGTTACAATATATATTTTGATTTGGCATTAAATAGTATTCAGTAAATCAAGATTTAGTTATTATATTTGAATCAAGACCATCAATTTCAGGATTAATACTTAAAATTAAATTTAAATATTTAAATTTCCAAATATTATATCGTTTAAGGCGTTTCTAGAACTCCTTGTCATTCTTTATGTAAATGTAAAGTGATATACAATAGATTTAAAATATGTATTGTAATAATATTTAGTCAGAATGTGTAATTATTTAGAAAATAAGGCAAATAATAAAAAAACGTGGTACCTGTGTATAAATGACGATAATTAAAAATTGTAATATGTATTTAGAGCTGTAAAGATTTTAGATTTGAAAAAGCATTTGGAATAATATGTGAAACGTTATCATGAAAATAAAATTTTAAGAAAAGTTTTTGATTTGGTCTTACCCAAGAATAATGGGAATATTAATTATAATGACCAACAGAAGGAGAAATAATAACGTATTTTTAACGTTAAATCAGGATTTATATAACCCACGTTATTATTTTTATTTTATTAAACGTTGATCATAACATTCATTTTGATAAAGTAAAATTTATAGTTGACTTTTTAGATTGTTTCAGATAGATTTAAGACGCCAGCAAAGCGAAGCGCAAACATCATAGTTTACTTGCAAAAACCCAGTACAAAATAGTGAGAGTATAACAGGTAGATGTAATTTACAAATACAAAACTTATTTGTAAACTTATTATTTTATGTTGATTTCATATTGATTCTGTACAATAAACTATATCCACAGTAGCATAAAATTGATTTTAAAATTTATTATTTAAATTTTATCTAGTTCGTATGGAGAAATTGTCATTCTCCTGTAGGTTAGCCCTAGTAGCTCACTTGAAGAGCGTCAGTCCACATTCAGCGCGATAATTCTTCTATACGAACTATTGCATTTACAATAAAATAATTTAAACCATTAACGAATAATTAAGACTGCTTGATCTATTATTAGTGTATAAAATTGTACTTTAAACCTTACAAATGCACTTATTGTTAAAAAAATGCTGAATCAATGCAATATCAACAAAATACTCGAATTCACAAGAATTAAAAATAGTTTCATTCAAATCTATGCCAACGAATTGTATTAAATTGCCATATTTATTGTATGAAATCTACAAAGTACATAATTTATTATAATAATATATTTATAATTAATTTATATTTAATTTGGTTAATCTGAAAGTTACACCACTAATAATTTTTCGACTAAATACCTAGTATACATACAAATTAAAATATTAACTAACAGAATAATATACTAAAATAACCATACTAAGAATTTTTAAATGATGGTAACTTCAGATAAGATTTTTATAAACTAATACTAAACAAATTCTAAAAAATCAAATAAATAATATTACTAGCATTCACTTACTTATCTCAGCAGTACATCAAAAGACCAATAAAGTAGGTACCAACTACTACTTTTTACAATTGATTGCAGTGCCTAATAAACTTTTGCACCGTTACTACCTAATTCTTACACTCATTAATATCGTTAAACTGGTAATATTATTGTTTTAATTGATTCTGATACCCCAATAAATATGTTACAATGAATAATCTTTAACAGTTAATTGTTAACATTATCAGTAGGTACAAATAAAAACACTTTGTTGTGGTTTTCTTATAATAATACTGAATTAAAATACATTAAATTGATAACTGCTTATGCTTATACATATATTAATTAAAAATTAAAATGCTATATCTAGAATTTATTGTTACAAATTAACTGTTATCTTAAATTATTTTCCTCCAAAATTATCAGTATCTACTCTCATCTGAAATGCATTTATAAGAATATTAGCTACTACAATAAGAATGTTAATAACTAAAGAAGCATTATTTGCCCTATTAGCCGACTGTTGATCCTTTTCCTTGTTGATATCCAGAGATGAGCCCAAAATAACACAGACGATTGCTAGGACAGCCTTGAGGATCATTGTTAAATAAAATAAAAAATAAAAATAAATAAAAAACAGAACAAAATAGAATTATAAAACAATAAAACCAAAATAAAAAACAAAAACTTATTAAAAAATGAATAAAATCGAATGTTCTTGTTAAGTTTGAAATTCAGATTATTCAAAACTAAAGTTACCCAGACGTATTAAGGTTTATTAGGATGTCTATTAGGTAAATTCGTTGCATTTACCGCCACAGCAGGGTCTAATCCGAAATTCATTTTAATAACGTCGCAGAATAAGGCCCCCGTTACTAGTCCCAATGCGACATGGTTTAAAATATTTGCGACTAAATTCTGTTTTGGGTCTTGGTGTAATTTCAAAACTGCCATGGTTACTGCCAAGAGAGCAGCACTAACCTGTATACAATAAAATACATAGAGTTAATAACACTTTCTCTTTTAACGGATGTAGGTAAAGTTAAATGTTCAATGACTGTGTTTATATATGTACATATAAAACCGTTGAAATATTTAATTTAATCTTAAGAGGTATTTCTGTTATTTGATGTGAAAATAATTCATACTCCTTTAAAACTTGATGAGATTTTTGAGTTATCGAGTTTTGATTTTTTGGCCTCTACTTTTGAATATTAGCAGTTTTAACATCATTATTGTTATTGTTTATTAGTCGCAATGGTTGATTTGAATATTCTATGCCAAAACCAGAAATTATTATGTTAACCAAAGATATAAGAAAAACGAAAATAAGGATTACGTCGTTAAGGACTATAGCCGCCGTGTGATCTCTCACTTTGTTTATATTCAGACCTCCAATGATCACGAAAAGTATGGCTACCACAAGCTGTCAACAAGAAAACTTGTATTAATTTCAAAGACAAATAAATAAAATTGACTAATGTTCAAAGTATACAATCAAATATGTTTATTTATTACAGATATAATACATCAAAATTTGGGAAATTCAGATTCAATCTCAGTAAGCTGTGATTATACTGATATTACAGCTAGAGTGATTGAATGCAAAAGTTTTGGCCCCTAAGTTTGAATGCGCATAACAAAAAAACTAGCAGCTCAAATTAATTCAAACGCAAAAAAAGCTATAGAGTTTTAACGTAAAGAGTGTCTTTAATAATTAATATTTCAATAACTGCTTATAGAATTGAATGTAATTTTATACGCAAGTAGCTAATAGTATTGTATGTAAGTGGAAATTTTTATAATTTTATATCTGTATTATTTCTCAAGTTATTCTATGAAATAGAGGGTAATGAATTCTGGTGCCTTAATCAGAATTTTTTAATAAAACAACAAATACGTTACGTAATCTTGAAAATAATTCTTTAAAGATTTCTTTATTTATTAATTCGCGAATATTTCAAAATAATTTTTAAAAAATTATTTATTAATTAATTCGCGGATATTTTCAAAATTGCTTGTCGTATTTGCTGTTTTATAAAAAAATACTATCTTTTGTAAAAAATTTTGATTAAGGTACCAGAACACCAGAATGCATACCCTCTTTTTTATAGAATAACTTAAGAAATAATACAGATGTCAATTTAAAAAATTTCCACTTACATAAAACACTATTAGTTAGTTGCATATAAAATTGCACTCAATTTTGTCGAGTAGTAGTAATAGTAGTAGTCATTGAAATATTAATTATTAAAGACACGCTTTTACATCCAACCAGAACATCCAAAAATTAATTTTAAAAAATCTAAAAAAGACTCATCATTACCTCTTTATACATATATAATAAATACAAATACATATACGACAAAGAAAAAAATTACTTACAAAATATTTCTAACAGATACAAATATTTTATGAAAATTTGTTTCTAAAGTTTGAAGTTCAGACCGCCCGCGTCTCCGGAGTACGATTTCTAAGTTTAGACGTTTTTTTGCTGGGCAGTATAGAAAAAACAAAATATAGAATAAAAAACGATATCAAAAAGAGGATATCAAAAGACATAAAGTCGCAAGCTCTTCAAAAATTATTATTGGAAACGGGGCCACCGTGAATTTGAATTTTGACTAATATTGTAGCTTTCCCTATTGTTGCTCCACCTAAATATATTATTATGGATTTAATAGGTGAAGCATATGTTTTGTAAAATAAATAAAGATTATGGAGTTCCACAAAGTAAGGCTGGAAACAATAAACAATATGTTTTATTTACAATCATATTGCAATATGTACATTTATATAATTGTAAAAACCTTGGAAAGTAAGCTATTACTATAGCAACAGCAAAGTGGTTAACAATTTACTTTACGTGTCTGTAAAACTGACCAGTAAAGTCTTGGTCAGATTTTATTTGTAAATAATTTAAAAGAAGTCGTTTCATCTGATTTCAATTTAGGTTTTTATAAATGTTTTTAACGCTAAAAACATATTTTTTTATTTAACATTAGTTTTATTTGTATTTTTCCGTATTTTATATTTAATAAATGCAATGAAATTAATTAGTTTCCAATTTTAAAATACTGATAGCATATATTGGCATGTAGCGACGAACACTGAAACCTTAAAATTTATTTTGGTCGATAGATGGCTGATTTGAATTTATTGACGGTTTGCAGAAAATGTATTTTAAAATTGTTCATTATTTTTTATTTTTATTAGTTAAGTCTAATGATTGTAAATAAAATATTATACAGGGTGGGATTAAAGTATGGAATATTAAAAAAAAGCGAACTCAACCGGTTTTTTTAAAAATGCTGAAAACGTCGATTTTGTTTTTTAAAAATACACATTACTATGTGCGATTCACCTTCCGACTGTCATTTGTTTCTAAGTTATGACGTCATCACCAAAAATTTAAATGACAATTTAGATTTTTAATAGTGGAATCCGCTAGTGATTTTTCTTCCCTTTATGATCATGCAAATAAATCATAAGGTTGCATAATAAAAATTCTGAGAAAAATCGATCTGAACTTTGTAAATGTTTGTTAGTTATGACGTCATCACAAAAAATTTAAATGACAATATAGATTTTTAGTAGTGGAATCCGATAGTGATTTCTCTTCCCTTTATGATCATGCAAATAAATGATAAAGTTGCATAACAAAAATTCTGAGAAAAATCGATATTAAAAATCTATATTGTCATATAAATTTTTTGTGATGACGTCATAACTTAGAACCAAATGACAGTCGGAAGGTGAATTGCACATATTAATGTGTATTTTTAAAAAACAAAATCGACGTGTTTCAGCGTTTTTAAAAAAACCGGTTGAGTTCGCTTTTTTTTTAATTTTCTATACTTTAATCCCCCATTGTATATATGTTTTGTTGGTAAAGTATAACGTCAAATTAATTACTTTGACTTGTCATAAATTTATGTTATTTGTTATTTAACAAACTGTGAAATCTTGTCGTGTATTGTTAGTAAAATACACTCGGGACTGATGATCAACATAATTCTATTTTTAAATCACTCAAGTCTTGCGTCCACTAAAAACAACTCTCGAGCCTAGGTCATTAGACAGAATTGTTCATTTCCATACCTTGGTTTTTGGGTTATTTCCGTGCCAACAAAACTGGCATAAAAATAAAATTATGCAATAAAACCGATCTTTTGTGTCTATTTACCTTGTGTAACTGTTTTCTTCGTAGAATTAAACTTTCTCTACTGCTATTGAAACAAGTTTTTGTTGCACAAACAATTCTGTTTTAAATTAAAAAATATTAAATTAAGAGATTAAATAAAAGATGAACTCTGACTTTCTGAATTGTGTCGAAAAGGCTATGCAAGGTAAATTAAATTTTTAGGCGTCCGCCGAGAAAGTTGATTCTCTTGTTTATTTTGGAACTAAAAATAGATCTTTCTAGTCCTAGTCTGAGCCAGAGAAAGTTTCTTTCACAATCCAAGACTAAGGAAGTTGTTTTCATTTCAAGGATTTGTTGTTTCTATAGCACAAACGCTTCTAATCCGTCTGATCCTGCTGTGTAATTTATCTTGTTTTCATAGAATTTCCCAGCAAATTAACTTTCCACAATTTGATTTTCGCGTATTAATAATTAGTAATTCAATTTAATTGTAATATTATACTGCGCGGGCGCCTAGAAATTTAGTACATGCAACTCACTTCTAAAGTGCCTTTCCTAGACTCTCCCTTTATCAGACCTCTGCCTTCGGCGTCGCTCTGGAATCTGCGCCTAAAGCACTTTCAAAGGTCTTTACACTTTTTCCTCTTTGTTCCTTTGAAAACGTTTTGAGGTGTTCTTCTTAGAGATGTAAAATGGCTGGAATTAGTTGAAAAGTTAACTACAGTGGAATTAAATAATATTGAGATTAAGCCCAGAATTTAAACTGGAAATTAATTTGAGAACTGACTGCAAAACTTAGAGTCTGAGAAGTCTGGAAGTTAGAGAACTGGCAAAAAAGTCTAAATTTTCAATTACATTTTTTGTGGCCATTATTGCTTGATATTAACCTCGATCTTAATTATTTCTTTATTTTATTGAAACCAGTGGCGCTCAACAAAAATTTTCATCTCATTCTTACTTAGTTGAGTACTGTATTTTATTCTACACTCTAATTGATATTAACTATTTTGCTCGAATGCCAACCCAGCCGCAGCATGGTTTGAAAACTCACTATCAATACGATGTGGGTCGTTGATTGCATTTGATACGCGATATCTTCAATTGTGGCCACTCTGTTTTTCATTGTGAACTGTAAATCCTAAATCTGGCAGCGATCTTATTTACTGGCTTCTAATTATCGTAAATCAAAGTTTCAATCACTGTATTGATTTTATGATAAGATCGGGAACACAGGATTTCCACATAGGTGTAAAATCTACAAGTCGGTGAACTTTAGATTATCCTTTTATACAGTTTGTCGCAAAACATCAGTTTATTAGATAGATGGAAATAATTCATTTGAAGTATTTTCAAGCTATGCAGTATAGTTGCATACTATCTCCCGCAGTATTTTACGTGCAGGAATGCACTATTTCTGACACGCAAGTATGCAAAGATGGCTAATATTTCGAATAAGGTTAAGGTTTTGGATTAATTTATTTATTTCGGGTTTATTTAAGTGAAACAGCTTTTTTTAAAGTTTTGGGAGTTTTTGTATTTGACTTGTTTTGTTTTCCAATTTATTTATTTCAAAGCTTTTAATAAGTTGCTAATTTGATTTGATTATTTTAATTAATTTCTATAAAGAATATCTGTGTTGCTCTAAATTATTTATCCCTATGTAGGTTTGTAGAATATTTCATGTTTTATAGTTTATTTGAAAGAAATTTAATTGTAATTAAATTTTAGTTTATTTGTCAAAACTATAATTTTTTATTTTCTACATTTTCTATGAATGACAAATACCTGACATAGAAGATATTATAATTTAAAACAGTCACGCTCGCCCTGTTAAATATTTCGGTTATTATTTAATTAACTGGATTTATAAATATTTAAATATCAAAGTAAAAAAAATAATGGGCGGTTTGACGAGAATAATGAAGTTTTGTTTTAATATGCGATTTCAATCATAGCTTTATTTCCTATCTTGACAATTCAATTGTGTAGTGTATATCTACAGCACCAGACCAATTTAATTCATAAAATTGAAGCGTAGGTGCAGCAATTGACTGATAATAATAGTATTAAAATAAATGTGGGTCTTGTATTTAACAATTACGATAAGAAATTTAGGATTTCATATGAGATTGAAACGATATGGAAATCAATATCTTCGTATATCATAAAAATATATGTAGAATAAATAAATAAAGAGTTCTTTTATGTGAATGTCAGTTGATGACTATACCTACTTCATTGTAATAAAACTGATACAGCTTGTTATTTACATAATGATTTGGGTATCAATGGAATTGTATTGATGAATGCTTTTCATTCGACGTGTACAAGGCTATGGTACGAAGTTTGTAAAAGAAAGTGATTAATTCACCAATTTAATCATTTACGCTTTATTCTATTCTAACAATAAAAGCGTTAATCTTACAAAAATTATAAAAAATCTTTTACATATATTTTAAATATTACTTAAATGACACTTGGTGAGGACATTGAACCAACTTTAGCACAATAAATTAAAGACTTTTTAACAAAATTTAAAATGCAATTTTAACTCTTTTCATGCCATATTCTGATCAGTATCAAAAATATGTACAGATTAGCATCTCTTCGTCCATTCATAACAACTCGTCATGATCGATCCATGACTCCCCAAACACGCAACTTGGTTGAGCTACAAAATACGATCAGGATAACATTTTAGGGTAACTTTAGTTTTAAATTTTTTTCACAAACAAAAAACGTTTGTGGTATTTTAAATTCCTTGATCAACACCTACATCAGGAGCTTCAAACACGGCATATCTAGCAACAGAAGGATCAAAAACGGAGATCATAAGATTAAGGACTGTGATTAGAAAGGAGCAACCGATCGTTACGTAATTCAAAAGATTGGCGGAATAGTGGTATTCTTTGAGGTGAAGACGACAATCTCTCATCAAAGTGCATCCCAAGCAGCATTTTTAGTCACCGCTACGTACCAGCAACCACCGGTGGAACTATAAAGTTTTTGCCGTTAGTCACAAGAACGTAATTGCTACGGTATTGTTACGTGTCTGGAACCAAAATGGGGAACAATTTTTGGGTAGCAGGTACGTGGCGGCGTAGTAATTGCTACTTTCGTGGAACTTCTTTTCTCTTTGACACATCATGTCGCGTGTTTGTTCTCTCTTGCTCTTGCAACTTAACAAATATTCTATCATTTTCTATACTATATAATGCTGGATCGTGTCACAAAATGAACTACCAGTTTATTTGTAATACGTACTTAATACAAAGAGCGATGAAATGTTTGATTATTTTGTCATTCCAGTACACCAAAATTATAAACCATTGCAACTTTTCTGTTAAATATGATGATGATAGATCGAAAAATAACAACGCGCCTTCTTTAATTATATTTTTTAGTAAAAAAATGTCACAAATGTCAAAAAATAAAACATGATAAATATACACGAAATACTTATACGTTTGATACACATGATAGAAACCATTTTTATATTATTCCTGTTATGTTCTTTTATGTGTTTAAATAAAAGATACTCAATTATTGTCATTAATTAACTTTATTAATATTGAGTGAGCTGGGCGAATTAAATACACAATGCATAGACTGTAGAAGACGTATATCCTCCAAGGCGGCTCGAGTGTTACTGACGCACGCCCAGAGCATGCCAGGATTGGTTAGTTAGATCACTATAAATAAATGTTGCCAACTTCAACCTACATACATAACAATCCCTAAGGCACAATTTGGCACTAATTTGTTATTTTTATTGAAGGTTATATAGTAAAACATCTATTAACAATCATAACAAATTGCAAATTGATTAATGATTATTGATTAATCCAACATTTTACAAGTAAATATGGAGATGGAGTAGTTTACGAAAAATTACTTTAATGTGATTTTTCTGGGTAGCAAAAACGTAAGTGTTACATTCAATACTACTGTAAGGTTTTAAAAACTTTAAAGTAGCTTCGGGCAAGTTACTGCTACAATCATAATACCACTTTGAAGTTGCAACGACTTTAAAGTAAGTATACTAAGTGGCAATACGGTTCCAAATACTTTAATAGTTACTCAGAAGTAATGAAACTACATAGTTCCAATAAATAGTAGAAACAACTACACAATTACTAAAATATTCCGAATTGAAGAAATTAAACCTATAAAGTCATAAATTTAGTTGCAGTTACGTAACAACTACTCAATCAAAGTTCCGATCTCAGTTACTGCTACTTAAATGCTGCTTGGGATGATAGGCTTACTACTCCCACGACAACCTATTAATTAATGTAAAAAATAATAAAGGAAAATTTATAACTTGTCTTATCTGTCACGACATTGTCACGCAATATCTTGTTCTATTTATCGATTTTAATTTTTACTTTTTGTTTATTAAAACAAAGAATGTATTATTAATCTACTTTAGTATTCTAGTTATTAATATATTTGTTTACTTAAATGTGTAGTTTTGGGTTAACTACTTCCATTTTATGATTTTTAGTATCTTGTCATTACCATCAGGATTGATAGTGTTTTATTACTTTCTTTATGTCTCAATATACAGGAATAGTTAAAATCGCACATTGGGGCAACTGAAAATATATGATAATAGAAAAGGCTGTTCAATAAGTTGTACAGAGAAGTCTCTTTATTGCGTTTTTTTTACGTTTTCTTACTTTTTCTTTCTTACGAGTACTTCCAATGGTTTAAGATTTATTGAAAGTTTTTTTGTTAAAGACAATATACTTTCTTATAGAAATGGCCAAAAGGAGAAGAAGAGAGCAGGAGAGAGAAAACGAAAGAAGAAAAAAATAAAAACTCGAGACACTAAATATAACTTAGAATTGTCTAAAGGCGAATCAAATATATTTTTATGTAAATTAAGAGTGGTTACAAAAATTCAAAAGTATACAGCAGAACAAGACTATGAAAAAGTAAAAAATGTATTACACAAAACATAGAAATCGTTGTAGGAGTAAAGGGACAAAAGAAAGAAAAAAATATATAACACTTTGTTTACAATAAATGATCTAGATATAAAAAGAAAATACAAAATCAAAAGAAGGGAAATGAAAAAGGATACCAAATGCAAGAAACAAAGTATGAGAAAGTAGATGTACTAGAACAGTATATAGGAGGGACAAGGTCGAAAGAAAACAACCGTGAACACAAATATAACATAAATTTAAAACTGGCAACAATATTATGAAGAAATGTTAAAGAACGATGTATAAGGAGATATGTAAAGAAGAAGAAATATGACAAAACGATTAAACAAAGCGGTAAAGCTCCTGAAGGTATATCGGCTAAACTTATAGCATGCACCAGAAATAGTATATGGCAAACTCACTTACATATTTAACAATATTGTCGTATAGACAAGAATGAACTACCAAAATATTGGAAAATAGAGGTACGTACTAGCATCAATACAGAAAAAAGGATTAGGAAAATTGTGCAAAAAAACCAGCAAAGGTTTAAGACAGGGGTATTGCCAGACCCCAACATTATTTAAACTATCACTAGAAAAATTCTGAAAGGATGGAGGAAATAATCTCAACAAATGGTTGTAAAAATAGATCAAGAATACATCCACATATTGTCATTTATAGACCGAATCATAATAATCGGAGATGAATATAATATTGATTTTATGACGACGAAGCTGATAAAGATATATCAAATAAATAGACCAAGGTCAACTATGAGAATACAAAATATATGGCAGCAATTGATGAAGGCATGTGATATATAGAAACAATATCTTGAAAAAATCTAAAAACAGAAATAATTAATAGAATTATACAGGGTGTCCCACAATGGTGTTTACACGCAATATCTCCCTTCCAAAACTGTCGTGAATGACTCAAAATGAACCTTCAGAAAACATTCTTAAACGCTGCTTGCATAGCAACGTTTAAGAGATCATGCCAACTTGATTAATTTTTCAAATTGCAGCCTCTGTTTTTTTTTCACGGAAATGTATTCTTCACTTCATTCTGCATATGGTAGTATGCCTTACTTAATTATCTAATGTGCATTTAGGGGTTGAAAAAAATATGTTTTATAAATTGTACACTTCATATTCACTAACTAAATTATTTATTCAAAAAATATGATTAGAACCATGTCTACAAGGAAACTACTGAGGCACTTTAAAGCCCATGTAGAGCCCACAGGAGGGCATTTTGAGCGTTTGCTTTAAGTTTAAGATAAATTCAATTTATAACAAATATTTTTTTAAACCCCTAAATGCGCATTAGACAATTAAGTACAACATACTACCATATGCAGAATGAAGTGAAGAATACATTTCCGTGATAAAAAGCAGAGGGTGCAATTTAAAAAATTAATCAAGTTGGCATGATCTCTTAAACGTTGTTATGCAACCAGCGTTTAAGAATGTTTTCTGAAGGTCCATTTTTAGTTATTCACAATAGTTTTTGCTTTATTTCTTTATCTTTTCAAATAAGGGAGATATTGCGTGTAAACAGCATTTTGGGACACCCTGTATATAACAAAGCAAACGACACGAAAACTAAATTCACTTTTGGTTACGAAATATTAGCAGTAGAATTAAAACTTTAGATTTATTAAAACTAAAGATTTTGGTTACACTCATTCTATGTATATTACTGTATATTATTGAGCTTGAGAAATTAATCATTGCAAAAAACAAGTTTCAATGTCGTTGAGATGGATATCTTGAGACGGAGATGCAGAGTATCAAAACTGGAACAAAGATACGGAGAGAAATAGATACTTGACATTTTTCCAAGCATCGGAGAAAGTGGAAATGGTTTGGTTGGGACATATGCGAAGGATGGAGCAACAGCGGCGGCAGCTACGGCTTTAAAAATGGAGGGAAGCCAGGAAGGATTGTGGTTCAAACAGATGCAAGAGGGCGTAAGAAACGGGACTAGTAAATGAGTACCGTCTAGAATGCGAGAAATAGCAGACAGAGCTGAAAAATTGCACAGGAACATACTTAAAAAGTGTTATTGTAAGATACTGCTCTACTAATATAAGACTGGGCAACGATATCGTTTCTGTATAAGCTATTCTTTGTATTTTTGTCAGTCATATAAATGCAGTTTGCTTTTGAACATGAACATTGACTTCTGAATTTGAACAAAAACTATACAGACATTTCCAGCTCTCTAGCGCCATGTAATGAACAATGGGGTCGATATTAAAAATGTAGGTAATTCTTTTTCCTAAACAACACATCGGTACTGTTAGCTTCTCGTGTCGTGTTACGTTTATTTTTTATTTGGATATTTGAACACCTTGAGGTTGTCTTGAACACCTTGTTCAAACAATAGAAATAGAAGTGCGTCTGATATTCATCTTTAATAGTACAAGAAGTACAAGCCACAAGAAGCAGGTACACCTCCGAAATACAACCCCAATCTGTCTAAAGAATACTACTTAAACGCAACAAACAAGTGAATATTTAACCAACAGCCCTGACGTGTTGGATGGAGTAGTCAGGGCCGGATTTAGCACGGGGCCGGCGGGGCCACGGCCCCTGGGCCTCCACCAGTTGAGGGTCTCCACCAATGCAATGGAGCTTTTCTATTAAAACAAAATCCGAAAAAATGAAGAAACCATACGGAAAAAATGAGGTGCAACAGCTGAACTGTTGTACGATATTTGCACTTAGACTGCACGGATTGTCCGGACACAGCTTTTAAACGAAGTTAAAATCGGTACAGCTGTTGAATTTAAAAGTAAGTACTGCGGCTGCCCCGAATAGGGGCGTCAGCGCTTCCGAAACAAGTACAATATCCGTACCTATGTTCGGTGCGAAAAACGCGAATTATTACCGAAAGAAAAATTTCGTACGGAATCTTTCCTCCCTGTTATCGATCAACTCATCGTATCTTTAAATGAACGAGTTTCTGCATACGAAGTCGTTGATGAACGATTCGGTTTTTTAGCTGGGTTAAGCACGATGGAACCTTCTGAAATTAAACTTAAAGCCAAGAAACTTGTCGAATTTTATCCTCAAGATTTAGAAGCCGATTTAGCCAACGAATTGGTGCATCTTGCATCTTTTTCGGAACAATTTGAGAGGAAGGAAGAAGAATCGGTGGAAATTTTTCTTCATCGTATAATTTTACAAAATAATGTTCAGTGCATATTTTGCAATGCGGAAATAGCTCTTCGCATATACTTATCGATGATGGTAACGAACTGCAGTGGGGAAAGATCATTTTCCAAACTAAAGATCATCAAAAATAGATTGCGAACAAGTATGAAGCAAGATCGCTTGACCAATCTGATGATCCTTAGTTTGGAAAGTGATATTCTTCGCGATTTGAATGATCTAATAAATACATTTGCAAATAAAAAATAGCGTAAACCTACCGTAGTTTAGTACTTCAAAGCGTTTAGAAGTAAACAAAATAATAAAAAAAACGTACAAAAATTACTATGGAGTTTTATTTTTTCAAGATTAAAACTTTTTTAGAAATTTAAGGGGCCCCCACAAAATACTGGCCCTAGGGCCTCAAAATTCTAAATCCGGCCCTGGGGGTAGTAGACATTTGTAAATCCGACCGCGTTAATTCCCTAGCGCTAGAGAGCTGGACATGTCTGTATATAATAAAACTTACATGCTTTAAGGAAAGATAAAACGTATAAAAAATGAAATGCAGTCATGAGTAAAACGAGCCGATCAAAGGAATACAAATAGAGTAACATGGTAAGTCACTCTGTAACAACTGGAACTGCCATGGATGAAAATTGGATTGGCTCTCGGTTTTCTGTTTTGTTCACCCTGGCAGCGATCATGATCTTAGGTTGAATTAAGAATATTGGAGTCCAGTGGCAGGTCAGAAAAACTCCTAGTTTAATATTTTCCATCGGCAACTTTTCTATACAGACAATATCAATATCATAGCAAAACCAAGTAACTTCAAAGTATACGACAGCGCTAGTTTCTCGGCGCATAAAAATAAAACTTAAGAAACCCTCGACTGACATTTTGCAACTGGTAGGAGGAACGTAAATCGGGTCGATCTTAAAAATCATTTTATGGAAGAGTTTTGCGAAACTATTCTTTTTTATTCTATTATATGTAGTAATGTGTTATATAACCCGTAATGACACGACTTAATTCGGAGCTTTGTACCTACTTATTTATAAAGCATGTAGGGCAAACTCCATGCATAATCGTTTTCTGTTTATTGAATTCATAACAGAAACCCTTCTGTAGTAGAAGTTTGATCAACTAGATTTCTAGAAGTTTTGTAACATTCTGTACAACGTGTATTTAATTTTTAGGGTTTTCTTTGTAATTCTTTGTAATTTGTAATTAAGATTCAACGCATATATACAGTAAACAGACCTTTTATTTTCATGACTATAATGAAAATAGGTCATAACTGAAATCAGGTTTGTTTTAGAAATTTCACATACAAAAGGAAGGAATTGTGCTCTACAAGCTACGTATATTTATTTCCCAATTGATATAATCACTTTAAGGTTCTAAGTATTGTTACAGCTGATCTAATTTCTTTTCTAGAGAGAAAACATGCATAACTTCAAGAGAAAGGTTTATTTAAAGCCTCATAGAAAATGCACATATAAAAGGCGTCTCTGTCTCTGGAACCAATTCTTTAAAAACCCAACAGTGCTTGAACATCTTCCGTGGATTTTTCTTCTATAGTTTGCCCAGATTAAAAGGGTGACAAACAATTCACGTTCACGTCATTTAACTGTTCTTGGTTTGCAATAAATAATGTCATTATCGAATAAGAATTACAAACGAAATGCTTAGTGAAACTTAGGTATGGAATCTTAACATATTTTTGCTTTAGGTGGAAACTTTACTTTTCCGATTTATTAACTTTTTTAACAGGATAAAATAAAACTTATTGGTCGTTTATGGCATCATCAATTAAATTTTAGTATGTGCAGCGAGGAGTTTGTAGTAATAAAGAACCAGATCCGTATTACGATTCATTGTTTTAAAATTTGGCACATGGTAGTAATTAGTTAAAATTTGCTTAGCACTATAATTTTGGTTTTGCAGGGCCTGCAAAGCACCCAGCATACTGCAGTGGCACGGGTTAGAAATTAATGGAGAGGACGTAAAGTAAATGGTCCCAATACGTCCCAACGCCATTTTTTATATATTTAGACAAATAATATTCGTCCAGCATTAGCGACCAGTATTTCAATAGCCACAAAAATCCATTTAATGTCATCTCTACCGTTTTCATTTCACATTTGTCTTTTTATGGTTGCAATGGTAAATAGACTGGAGATACACAAGTGATTTCGGAACTGTTCGAGTTGGGCTGAATTCAGCTTTGTCTACATAATTCTTTGTTAAAACGTTATTATTACTATGACCAGCTAATTAAAAATGACATCTACTTTAACAATAATAATTAATAATAACATCATAACAATAAAAAAGAATGAGGGCAATAAAATTATATTTAAGGAGTACAAAGAGTAATTGGTAGTTTTAATTTCGAAAACCATCTGATACTAACAACCATCGTCTTTTGGATAAGTTCATTTGACATGATCATATTGTCACGAATGGATTTTTTGATCCCAATTGGAAATTATTACAATTATTATGAGAGTGTAATTAAATTGCAATGGCATAGACTTTAAATAGTTACAATGGATGCAGATCTAGAAACACACTAAATTTTTCTGGTGTGCATATATCATGTGAATGCAATATCGCCTGATCTCAGGACAATCTAGAATAGCTTAAGGCTATATGTTCTAGATAGTTTGAATGGGTCGGTGGAATCAGCGTGGTTTGGTATCAGGTATTCGGTGCATTACTCTAAAACTAGCCTTCAGTGATCTGCCGAGGTGGCGTGGCCAACGGAAGGATGAATTACTGTAGATCCGTGTGAAAAGCATACAAAAGTAATATCTAGACATGTACAAATAAAAAAAAGACTAGCAATAGCTTTGTTAGCGGCTATTTGTTATATAAACTTCAAGTAGAATTTGCCTTCCTCAATATGGCGATCAAAATGTAAGTCTTTGCACATAATTATTATATAAACTTTTTGAATATTTATTGTAATGTTTACTTTGTTATTTGTTACCGTATCGTATCAAGCCCCTAGTCGGGCTAATCATAATGTGACAATACGTTTAAATTTCAATTACATGAAGGGACACCGGAAACGTGCACTTTATGAAGTAATCTTTTATATACTTTTAGATCAGAATTTACGAAAAAAAAGTTTCGTTCATCGAGTAGAATCTCTGCACAGCCAGGCAGAAGTGAAGCCCTTTAAATACACCTTACCTTAGAACAAAAAGCTTTAAAGAAGGCCAAACATAAAAGGAAATTCATGGTTTCCATATGATCAATGAATAAATAAAGTTTAGGAAATATAAATATTAATTCAATACAACAGGGATGCAATTTATAATTTAAGATAATTTAACCAAGGAGACTGGGAGGAATACTCCCATTAGAAATTCTGGTATGAGAAAAGATAGGCTAATAAACCTTGTTTCATACATCAAGTTCAGCTTGGTGCTTTATGGAAAGCAACCAGTCAATCACAAATAAATCCTGCTTTTTTTATATCCAAGCACTAATCTCCTGCTAATTACCTTACCTCGTTTAACTTGGATCTTTATGTCAGCGGCACTCAAACTTTATGCAAAAAATCTTTTTAACAAAATTACACATAAAAACTTGTCACAATTAATTGAATTAAATAATTCAACTGTATTATTAATTAACTACAGTGAAAGAAATAGTATCTGCTCCACAAAATAGTTAATATTTGCAACAAACTGGTTTTTTGCCGATACAGAAACTGCTTTTGTTGTAAATATTAAATACAAGATTTCATGAATATTGATTCACCATTACAATTGATCAATACGAAACCGACTACATAATATTAGGTAAACTAGCGGCATCAAATTTTGTTTGAGAACTTCTGATTTTACTTCCAGTAAATTTAGGCCTGCGGTCTTGACGTCGATTGCGATAAGTGGAAATGTTGACCAAAAAGATACATCAAATTTATGTTGTCCTATCTTCCCCATACTGAACTTGAAACGCTGTATAGCTAGAATGGCATCAAATGTACTAAGATTAAGTTTTCTTAAATATTAAAATTAGTAAAACAATTTTTGACAATTCTCTAAATCATCGCAGTCTTAGAATGACAAGGTTCTAACTATATATTAACAATATTCATGGGAACCATATTACGAAATATGATGGAATCATATCGATGCAGATTTACTGAAAATAGTATTGTTTAAAATCGGAAAATTTTCAAAAATTTCAAAATAATTTAATTGTATATAATTACATATCTATTCCAAAATTAATATTTGGTTTATTAATGATTGATCAATTTATACACGATATCCGCTTTTTAATCAAAATGTTAGAATTGTATGGTATGTAAGAGTTTATTCAATAATTATGGATTAGATAAAGACTTACATAATAGTATTAGATACATTATTAAGATTTTTATAATATATAAATAACATTTACATATTGATCATTATAAAAATTTTAATAGTATATTAAAGAACAAGTTTTATAAGGGTTGATTCGGCGCACGAATCCCAAGTTAGAAAACAAGCCGCAGGCGAGTTTTTCTATGGGATGAGTGCGCCAATGCCCTTATAAAACTGCTATCTTTTCTAATTTGCGCCCCCTTTTTTTCTTATTTTAATACAAAAAAAATATTTTGGTCGTCTAGAGAATTTTGTGTTAGTTGGTAACACTCGGCGCCCACTTGAGTATTTGAATCATTTGTCATCATCCGTCACTTCAAATAAATTAGTTATTACTTTTGTTACTTTGTTAGTGTTACAAATAAATAAAATATGAGCGAAGACAACTTAATTTGCACTCCGCCCGAAATTCGCGAAAAAAGCAAAGATGATTAAATCGATGATACGTGTCTTGTTTATAGTACCATAAAATTACAAACATGAATTGGACTTACTGATTTGTCCAAGCAGATTTGATGTAGGTACGAGACTTGTTTATGTTACTAATTAGGAATATCCAAAACCTAACCTTCTTTCCAAGTAAAAATAGACCATAACTTCAAGTGAAATTTCATGTAAGTAACAATCAACAAACAGCGAACCAATTCAACGATATTAATTAAAAATTTATCGGAGGTTGACAATTTTGACAGATACTTGCAGTTTGAAGTTGTCACATTCCACGCATTACCCATCCAACCCTTAAAAACTAAATAACCCTATAATTCCTTAAAGTACAGTGTATTTTTATAGATAGCCATAAACGATTCCTACTGATAGACGTTAATAAACGTATTACAAACGCAAATTAGAAAAACTAATTTTTTTTGTTATTTAATGTAAAAAGATTTCTTTAATATTAAAAAAATCAATTATTTTTAACATACACCTAAAAGCCATTAATTTGTGTAATTACAAAATTAATTGATTAGATAACTTAAAAGGCCTTAACGTTTTAGGCAACTTAAAGTTATTTCCTCGTCTAGAGTAGATATTTAAAACTATTAATGTTATGTAAGTAGCAGGCTGGTTAGGTAATTAGATGTTAATACCATAACTGAGATTGTCACTAGATATAGGTATATAAAAAATTCCAAACGCTGAATAATTCACATTGACTCACGATATTTATTAAAATCTTTTCATTAATCATTTGCTTTGTTATAAGAACTGCATAATATTATATTAATATAAAATACGTTACTGATGCCTGTCCCATATAAAAATTAAGTTTTTGAATTTATTAGGCCACATTTCAGTAATTTCTTCTTGCAACTCCCTCTATCATAGCTGCGGCAATATTGATAGTTGTAATGCAAATAAAGAATTTGTCATTTGAAGAAATTTGAATTAGAGTCAATTTTAACTAACCAATATTTCAATCTGATCTTTTTGCATGAATTATTTGATTATCGTAAGTTACATTACGCCATAATAAAACTTTACGAAAGCTAATTTTGTGTAATTTTTCTTTCTTTGGTAAGCGACATACTTCCTTCTTTTCTTTTCTTTAAATTTCGTTGTAATCATGTGTGCTAGCGTAGTATTTTGAGGAATTCTGTTGTTTGGGGTTATTTCAGTAAAAAGTTTTTGTTTTGGGATACCTAAAATTCCCACTCGTTGTTAAATGTTCTAATTCATTTCTTTTTTATTATTTTTATAATTTAATTTCGAAATTTTTCCTAATGTGTATTTTGGTATTATAGGGATTATAGTTTAAAACTTTAATATCAAACACACGTTCTAATATGGATAATTGGATATAGAATTCAACTTCAACAGCGAAAGATAGACTTCAATTTTGACCTTTAAATTGAACCTCTACATGCAATTATAATTTTAAAACAGATATCTAAAGAATGGTTACATCAATGTGCTGAAAAAGAATTTAGAAATATAAAAAATAAATTATACATAGGGTGATAATTAAAAATGTAAAAATCTATCTTAATTATTTACGATATTGATTTAACACCCGATTAATACACGATTACAGTAATTTGATTAAATCACTTGCTCTATCCTTAGTTGCAATTGTAAAATTATTAGAAGATAATAAGATTATACGTCCTCTATCGAAAGAGTTTTAAGAATTATTGTTGTTTAAGAAAATGCAGTAGAGTGTAGAAATGGTGAAAAATGTCAAATTTAAAGCTTGCGTATTAATTGCTACAGATAAGATGGGGGTCGCCTTTTTCTACTACAAGATTTATTGAACTAGATATTGGATCAATCTCAGAAGGTAGATATATTTATTAACTTAATAAGTTAACAGCTATATTTTAAATAGTTGCAAAACAAACAGTTAGAACCTTCTTATTTTAAATCCACAAACTACTGCATAACATAAAGTGATTTATTGTAGATGCCGGCTCATATAGTCATATAAAGATGGATAAAGATACACAACTCAGATTGTTTGATACACCAAAAGCCCATTTGGCAGTAGATGAATTAATATAATACAAAAAAAATTATATAGTAAGTAGCTTCAGACTATTAAAATCTTAGCATCCAGTTTAGGGAGTAAATAAAGATTTACATATAGTATGTAAATCTATAGTGTATGAGTATTAGTAATTATATTCAGGTAAGATGAAGAAATATCAAATAATGGTAACGATTTTAACTAGCCCTGTATATTATTAACAGAATTCCTCCATGGATTATTAGTTTAGAAAATCTAAAATTGCCAAATGTCCTCAGAATATTCTTATATTAATTGAACAAAATTTCAATTAATGTTTAAAGAAAGTGCTAATTTGACATTTATATAATTAAAATTGTATAACTAAACTAAAGTAATTAATTAAAAGGTTATTCAATTTACCATAAATACTGACCTGCAGCACAATAGAAACTATTATTAAACTGAGCATCAAAGTATAAAATTCATGTTGTTTTCCGACTTGTAACACATATTTTAATTGGGATGCATTAGCTGTAAGAAGGGCAACATCCAACAGTCCTTGTGCAATCGTTTTCTTCGTGGCATATCTATTCGCATCCAAGGTTTTCTGGAACAAAAAAAAAAGTAAAACAATACGGATTTAAGAATACAATAGAGAAATTAATTATTTATCTGCACACGCTATAATTAAATTTGCGACAACGAAAATCTTACGCGTTAATAATATTTATTAGATTTATTTACCAGTAATCGAAAGCCCGAGCTAACAGCATTTCCATCATTAATAGTTTCACTTTTCCTTGCTGGTTGTTGATTTAGATCCATGTTTACTTAAGGTTTTAACTAAATGAACTGCGATCACTGCCACAGAGTTTGTTAAACTAACGTGCTCAGTGAATCATTCAATTTCCTGCATATTTGTTGTCTAACAAAGGCTCATTTTAAGTCATTGAAAAGGATTTAGGTATTGATAAAAAAAATAAATATCTTGTGACATCATGTTATTCGGTAGTTAATTAATAAAAACACTGCGTGATAATCTGATAAGTGAAAACCGATAATAATTTTCTTATCAAAACGATGTCTGTGATTTTTGTTTTGTTTTAACGCGGCAAAGCAAACACCTTCTAATAACAACACCTTTAACTGGTTTAAACCTCCAATGCATTTAATAAACGTAAAATAATATTTCCATTAGCAAGGTAATAGGGACAAGGTAACAGGCGAATGCTGTAGATTTCTATAAAATTAGATGTTAATTAATTGGATTTTTTAAGAATACGCAAAAGAGAACCGCATATTGAGTATATACACCCTACCTTACTTTATTTTTTTGAAAGTGTCCTTGCTCTTTTACAATAAGAACCTTTATTATGTATGCACAAAAAGCAAGCAATCTGTATGCAGAACAAGTAATCTGTATGCACACTTAAATTGACTTTTTGATGCCCCTGCCTTGTATTTGTTGAATTAGTAACGGTAATCTAAATTTATTTGAACTTCAAGAAGGTAAAGTTCAGATTTAAGAAACAGAATTGAAAACAAATTAGAACAACTGTTACATACCTCTATGACAAAAATAACAAAAAAGCTTTTTAATAAACAAAGACTGTTACTTTATCAGTCATAGTACAGCAAGGTCATGAATTATTTGTTTTTGCTTATCGTTGTCAATATTTTTGAAACTTTCTCACTTCGACTTTGATTTAAAATATCATAACCAAAGTTTTCGTTCAATATGAAGATACCGCAAAAGTAAATAAAAGACATGCAAATATTAGACAGTTTATATATCCTTTCTTTGTCTTAAATTAATTTTATTGGTCTATTTAAAAATGGGTCAATAGGTTTATATAAACCAATAAAGGCCGCTTAAAGCCTCATTGAAAGTTGATATTAGATTCAACGCGGAACCTATTTTTGCGGCTGTCACGACGCTTATTAATTAATTTTAACTAGGTATGAGAATTTATTTATTTTTTAATAATCTATAAATGTTCTGTTTCTACAAAAATATAACTCAAGCAAAAAATTTGTTAAGTGATAGGAAATTAAGCATCTCTATAGCAACAACAGAACAGCACAACCTGAAAAGAGAAATTAAACGTCCTCATGCATAAGCGTCGTGATGCCAGGCCTCTTTAAACATGTGTGTCAAATCCACTCGCGAGAATTATTGAAGAAACTTTGGGGCCCCTCCACAGAGAAAAAAACATAGAATTCTTGTGTGTGGTGTTGTGTTATGCAGTGCAAAGGTCATTATTATGTTTTTTTTATTGTTCTGATTGATTTTGAAAACTTTTACAAAATAAAAAAAGTTTTTGTTGAAATTTTATTCCTATCTTATGGTGTAGAAAGATGTCGCAGACTATTTTAATTTTACGGATATTAACAAAATGCCTTGAGAGTTGCCGGAGTCCAAAATAACCTACCTCAAACATATATTATTAAATTACTTCATTACAATTAAGAGTAGGTAATATTTAGGTGTATTACGGGTAAATGAATGCATACGTTCTTAACACTTTATTAGGGTTTTATTGTATTGTAAATATAGTTTGGTGTTACATAAAACATCCGTTATAATTTTTGAAGTATAGCCTGGGCTTTGCATTTTTTGGAAATTAAGTAATAACATAATACATACTTTATTTTTATTACTTTTTATACACACTTTATTTTTAGCAATTTTAGCTTCAACAAATCTTCAATCTACTTTTAAGTAAAATAATTAATTAACACAAAAATGGTAATAGTTATTTATGGTACAAGTGAGTTAAGTAAGATATTATCCTTAACTCACGCGAGCCATACAAAATTTTATCCAACGCCTCTTTATTTAACTTTAAGGGAGTTGTGGTGGGATAGTCTGAGCCAAAAGTTATTGAGCATTGCTATTTTGACAAATAGAAATAATTACATAGTTTTGCTTCAAATAATGGCTCAAACGATACTAGTTTTATTAGAATGCATGTGAAAGCAGTTTAGTTATTATTTATATATGTTTTTAATTAATTATTAGTCTTTTTAAAGTCAGAGATTAACTTTTGACTGTCTAGTCCAAACTTAAGAACGTGAAAATATGACGAAAAAAACAATTATTCTAACCAGAAATTTCATTCAAGTTTACTTTTTTATTAGTAAAGATAAAATAATATTACTATGTAAACACTAAAAAATAAAGAAATCTCTCTAGGATATAAATAAATTATACGCTTCTAGAGTAGTGAAAAAGTGACAAGGTTGCCTTAAGTTGGCACCAGTATTTCGTTTGTTGTTCTGCTGAAAACAGATTAATGCACTAAATGACGTTTACTCAAGTTTTGAGGTTATCTTGCAAATATATGTATACAAAACGATGGATGAAAAACACTATTTATTCAGATTCATTTAAAACGTAGCAGCAAAAAATTTCCGAAGTATGTATCTTTTTATTTAATAAAACTGATTTTGCTTTCGAGATGTAAATTACGATCGGCCAGTGGTGCTGCATGTAGCTGTATAAAGCATTTAAGTTTCCCGCTCGTTTGTCGCAATGCAACGTTTTTACTTTGCGAGCTATATTAAGCGTTCAATCGACAAATTCTTCGTATTAATTTTTTTTTGCCAAAAGTATCTTTCTAACAAATTTTAAACTTTAACGGCACAATCTTACAACGTTTTTACGTGAAATGTTTAGGTGTCAATTTTTTCTTATCATTCTTTATGAAGTTATTATAATATATGTATCAACAACGTGCCATTTTGCATAAGATTACGTGTTATTTTCAATTGCAACTTATGCATAAACAAGCTTCCTAAATATTAAAGATTTTTCTGAAAATAATTTAGTGCATTAAAATCTATCAACTGCACTAATTTCTTTTACATTTTCATCATTTTTCTCTACCGCCACAACTTCCTTAAACATAGAATTTGCAATGTATAGTTAGTCTGTAGTTTTGACGGTAATAAATTTTATCCAACACCTCTATATAAATACCATGATTACTATGGTCATTTTAAATAAGGAAAGTGATTGTTTACTCTTATGTTACATTATAACCTACGTTGCCCCTAGCAACGTGGGTTATTTTTAAAAAACTCACTCCTTCAAAGATAACAACCAATCACCAGCTTACATTGCATAATATTATTAAAATCCAGTCATCGTGTTAGAGTATTAAATTTATTACTGTCATAAACTATAAATTGCAAATTCGATGTTTAAACCTAAATAAAGAGGCGTTGGATAAAATTTTGTATGGCACGCGTGAGTTAAGGATATTATCCACTCAGAAAAATTAACCCTCTCGGGCCTACCGGCCCTCGAGGGTAAATTTTTCGTTCGTGGATAATATCTTACTTAACTCACTTGTACCATAAATAACTATAATCCTCTAGCACGATGACTGGATTTTAATAATATTAAGTAACGTAAGCTGGTGATTGGTTGTTATCTTTGAAGGAGTGAGTTTTTTAAAAATAATCCACGTTGCTAGGGGCAACGTAGGTTATAATGTAACATAAAAGTAAACAATCGCTTTCCTTATTTAAAATGACCATAGTAAACATGGTATTTATATAGAGGTGTTGGATAAAGTATTTTATTGATAAAGTACAATTTGCCAGTTTACTTTGGGTTCATACTGGAATATTATGAAAGCTTTATATATAGAGTAAAATGGCAAAGATAGAAAAATATATGAACGTATAATTATTACAATAAAAATAAATTACCGATACATATATACTAAAGTATTGATTACATAACTCGCATGCAATGCATATATCTCTATCATGCTCGTTCATATGCACACATTAAAGCAACTTTGCAACGTATGTTGCATTATCTGCGTCCCGATGTTTCGTATTCACCGACTGTACCTGTTAATTAGTAATAGTTTAGTAATAAATTAGCAATAGTATTACAAGTTAGCAAAAACTAAGTTTCATAAGGCAAGCTTTTATCGCATATGTTAAGTTTGGAAAATAAAGGCAATAAAAAGCCCTATGAGAAGAAGGCTTTTGGCTCCTTAATTACGATTTAAAAGATTTTTATGTAATGTGTGGTCACACTGACATTTAACATTTAAAATCTGAATGTGCGCTATCTTAGAACATGCCAATAAAAATTTCCAAAGACAGTATGTTAAGGACCTCTTTTAACCAACATTTTTAGTTCGTTAATAAGCTCAATAAGAACGGAAATAATTGCATTGTTAATTTATTTGCTATTAATGTCAGAAGATGAGATCGTAAGTAAATAATTACAAAAGTGAAAGTATGTATACGGTTTTTATACTAGTTAAAATAATTTATTAAAATACAACTCAATGGGTGATTTTATTTTAAATAGTTGGATGATGGGATAATGATATGAAAATTGATGAGATGGCCGTGCCTCAATAGCCTCAATAGGGGGTTTACCCGAAGAAATCAAAACTAAATAAAATATGACATCAACAATGTCATATTTTACTGTACCAATTGTACCATACTATATTAATAATGTGAGTATATGTGCTTACAGTTAGGTTTCTGATTGATAGACTAGTGACACTCAAACCTACTTTTCAAAAAGGATTACTCGTTTAAATAATGACGAGACTAAGCTTTTTTGCGGCTTTTTATGTGTATCGGCTGCTTAACTTATGCTTAAATTAATGCAGAAGCTTAAGTGAACCACTCTATAGTTTTCAATTATTGTAAAAGATCCGGACATTGCTCAAACGAATGAAAATTGCTAATAACCTTAGTACAGGTGAGATCAAGATTGATTGTCCTGATCCTACACTACTTTCCATCACCTTGATTTTAATATTTACATCCAATTTATAAATAAAACTAGTGATATAAAGAATTCTGGGGAATTTATTAGATGTACCTAGATGTCAATCTGTCAAAATTGTTTTTGTTGTTAATTCATTGCCGTGCGTTGTTAATTCCGTTTATTTCTTTATTCTTTTCGTTGTTTAATTATTTCTATGCATAAAAGTCTTTTTCAAGACTACCACTGAAGGATTATATTGAGTGCAAGGTAAATAAAAAAATATTTTTATTGTTGTTATAAAGTCATTTTATGTAGAAATTGTGAAATTACAGGTCAACAACCTCTATCAAAATGCCCTTTTCTCTGGAACAAGAGAAATTTATTATAGAAGCTTATTTTCGCAACGGTGAACGAGATGGTAATGCAGAATGGAAATATTCTCCAACGCTTTGTGCAGAAGAATGGATAAATCGCTTCCCTGATATGGAAATTGATGAAGAAACTTTAATTCGACATATACACCGGATTGTGCACCGTTTTCGTGAAACAGGGAGTGTTAGTAAGGGGAAGTCAAGTGGTCGTGGTACTGTACTTACGGAAGATGTTGTTGCAGATGTGCGTACTCGTGTAGAACGTAGTCCAAACAAACCATTACGCCAACTTGCTCAACAAACAGGTAATCGTAACAGTTATATGAAAATTACTTTGAAATATTAAATGAAAATTATTGTAGGTTTATCATATGGTACAGCTCACAAGGCAGTAAAGAAAATACTACACTTCCATCTATATAAAGTTACTGTCGTGCAAGAGTTACTTCCCCCTGATTATGAAAGACGAATTCAATATTGTAACTGGTTTAATGCAAATCTTCGCAATGATGATTTATTGGATCTCACATTCTTTTCCGATGAATCGTGGTTTCATTTGTCCGGATACATTAATTCACAAAATTATCGAGTACGGTCTGCAGAAAATCCACACGTTTTTCAAGAAACGCAGCTTCATCCATTAAAAATTGGGATGTGGATAGCAATATCCAGGAGGCGGATAATTGGCCCTGTTTTCTTTGAAGATACAGTAACAGCAGCACGTTACCAACAAATCTTAGAAACGTTTATAAACCAGCTTAATGATGAGGAACTACAACGTGGATATTTTCAGCACGATAATGCTACTGCTCATACAGCTGGATGAACGGTTCGGTATTTAGAACAATTTTATGGTGAGAGAATCATCGGTGCAGGACGTTGGCCTGCGAGGTCACCTGACCTCACGCCACCAGATTATTGTTTGTTTGGCATCTTAAAAAATACAATTTACCAGACTCGCTTGCATACACTAGATGAGTTGAAGGACGCTATTACTGTGGCAGTACGAAGCATTACACCTGAGCAATTGGTAAACATATTCGAAAATATGAAAAAACGAGTAGATGCTTGTCTGGCTGTACATGGAGGTCATTTTGAACACGTACTATAAATCTATTGTAATAATTTTAATTGTAAATTGTTTAATTGTGTTAATTTGTGTAATCTTAATTGTTTATTAAATGAAATCTTTTGTATTTACTTCTTATTTTTGATCGTAATTGATCTTAATGATAATAATTGATAATAATAGTACTGGTTACCAATACTGTGGCAAGTGAAATTGACACGTCTTGTTATTTCTGTTATCAATGGTAACACATAAAACAGTAAAATATTTCAATTAGCATTCAGTAATTCTTTTAAATTCCTGATGTTTATTTTGTATGAAAAAGATAAACTTTTGCATAGTTCAAATGAGAGAAAATAAACAATCCTTATAACCATTTCGATATATTTTTTAATTAAAAACGAACTTGTTTTTCATGTTTTTAATTTCATACAAACCAAAGTGTTTCTAAGTTTTTGTACATTACTTTGGAGGTTAGTTTTTTTGAATGTCATCCGCACGCCACTGCTTTTGTCCTGACTCTCAGGTGATGGATGTAAATATTGATATCAAGCTCGTGGAAAGTAGTGTAGGATCAGGACATTCAATCTTGATCTCCCTGTACAAGGCCAACACAATTGGTTCAAAGTTATTAAGACTTGAGTATGACAATTTCAGTGACTTACTCTCGGTTCTAAATATTCCAAACAAATAAGAACAAGTAAAGCCATTTATTAGACTTATCCCAAAACGACAAAATAGAAGGATCTTTCGCGTAAGATTAGGCATTTGCAACGTACTTAAGAAAAAAATGAAGATCGCACAAGCTATAGCTGAAGATTTAACATTCATCCTATCTAGGATCGATGATCAACTGAATCGACTTTACGAGTAAATAATTAGTTTGAATTTAGATTCTTGGTATCACCATGTTTCGGCAGTAGAGTTCGGACGAGTAATTCTTCTTTTGTTTCTAAATAGTTACTACTAGTTAAGTTACTAGTTATTTCAACGCGCACGAGGTTTTCAATGGTTAACGCACAAAACTCTAAGTTAACCATCCGTGGTGATGTACTTTAATGGTGTGCATTTAAAGCTTAGGCTCTTAGACGACCTGATAAAGGTCGTGTTTGCATTACCAAATACAACTTTGCCAACAAGCAACTTTGGAACTAGAAGAAATAAGAAAGGAAAGAGTAATAGTTCTCCGTCCACCGCAAAGAACTCTTATTAACCCGTTCAACCCGCTTTAACGCGTCTTGTCTTCCAGAATACTAAAACTACGATGTCGATGACCACAGCGGAATTGTAATTATGAGGCTCTGTATATTTATACTGTCTTGTCCACATTTAAAATTTCAGTAACTTTCTAAGAAAATATATTTGCCCATACTTTGCGCCCCTTTTGTAGATTTTGAAAACGAAGTCGCAAACACGTAAAATTTTGTGTCCTGGTCATTTTAATACGACCCGATAGTATATACTTTTTCTTTCTATATTATGCTACAACGATGGAAGATGGTGTGGTTTTAGTACCATTGTTTCACTTTATTTAAAGTGAAGAAAATGGCTATAAGCTGTCGTGAAAGAGTAGATGCTACAAGAATAGATTGTATTGAGTTTGTACAACACAGGAGAGTCTTGCACTTTGAAGGATGTTTACCTGGTTTTTGAAGTGCCCAACCAAGACCCTTGATCCATAAATGAAAAGAAATTAGAAAATTAAGGGGGGATTTTTATAGAATTTTAGCACTTTTTTGGTGATTTTATCTAATTCTAATAATTTTATATTCACATTCCCTGGTCCAGAAATGACAAGCCTTCTGGGATTATTTTCTAGAAACTTCAAGTCTTTTTGGACAGGTTTTACGCATTTGTTTAATTAGCCTCTATTCTTGGTGATTTTTTTAAACTGTTTTTCATGTTCTTAACTGAAAAATAAAGCATTTTAATAAGATTTTAGTCCTTTTTCAGTGATTTACAGGATTTTAGGTGTTTTTGGTAATTTTTTCAACGATTTTTTTCATGTTAGCAAATGCCTTGGTCTAGTAGTAGTTAAAACGATTTGATATCTACTTATACTACTTAGAAAAACGATTTGATTTTATTATCGATCATTATCTTTGCAATGTTGCAATATGAAACAAAAACTCAACTAATCTACTAATACTAAGCAATACTTTTAAAATTTTTATTTATGCTTTCAAAACATTGACTACGCAACAGTGGCTCTATACTTTAATGATTGTTATTATTATAATTATTTCTTCGGAATTCCGCAATTTTACTTCCGATGAGTTGCAAAAGATCTGCTCAGATAGTTTCTCTTTGTTTATGAGGTTAAATGGGATTTGCATGGAATTTTATATTTCATGTTAAACTGTAGATTAATAATAATAATAATTGCCTTTAATTTAAAATATGAAATACATATTACATGCAATATTAAATAACACCAAACAGTTTTTATGTACAACCTCGGGGAAATCTAGATTAGACCAAAACCAGAAGATTGATTGTATGGAATAAAACAAAAATGACAATAGAAAAAAGGGAAATTAAAGATAAATTATCATTATAATTATATTAAGTAGGTAGATATAAACAATAAATAAATCAATTACATAATTGCTGCATCATGGTATAATTATTGAGTGTTTGAAAAATGTTAGTGCTGTTTAAATTGAGCTTAGACTTTTTAATAACAAATACCTTAAAATCGATAGGCATAGAGTTCTAAAGTTTAACTAACCAAGTTAATGTAGTACGCAAGACTTCTTTGAGGTAAATGCAGTAAAAAGGATGTATGATGAGTAAGTAGGTAGTTAATTGAGTATTCACGAAGTGCACACATGTTCTACTGTCTGGTTCAAGTGTATTGAGCCATCATACTGTCGAAGATAATAGCTATGTCCTTTATTGTTTTATTTCCATTATATATCGCCAAGTAAAAAAGTTTAGAAATTATCAATGTAAAATCATCGAAATTTTTAAAATAGCGTTAAGCATTTTCTCAGAGGTCTGAGAGATTCAGACAGCGAGTTCTTACTCGCTCTGCTGAAATGGTTCGCATTCGACCGGTTTTCAAAGTATGTGAAGAGACAGACTTTGAAAACCGTTCGAATATTTGACAGAAAGATCCAAACGAACGAACAGGCAAAATATTCATCAACAACAGAATTGTCGTATGCAGCTCAAATAAGTTTTAGATGTGAAGGTGAGACTTGAAGCGGCAAAGATAATACAGATACTGCTACTATACCTAACCTAGCGAAACAATACGTAACTGCTATGAAAATAAAAACCTAGTGTATTGTTAGATAAAGCACTCTCCGTTGCTATGGCTCATCTGTAAATGAGAATGTGATGGAAGTTCCTATCATATAGTCACTTTAAGCATTATCTGGTTTGGAAGTACTTGCAATGATGGAAATATCCTCAGAAGGTTTTTTGACAACAGCCCGTACGATATTTGTTGAGCCAAAATTCCTAAAAGACCGCTACGTCAGTTTCTCGGTATTAACCGTATTCAACACCCGAGTTGGAAAGACGTTGGCGGCGTCACCGTTACGCAAATAAATTTTTCTTTGTTTATTCCTTTTTTTGTATTGTATTATTGTATGGTATAATAACATGTACCTAGATGATAGTCACAAATTATTGTAATAAAAGAAATAAAAACACATGACTTAGAAGATTGCAAATATTTTTTACAAACAATCTACGTTTCAAGACACGCCGCTGCTTGCAAATATCAAGCCGTGACAGACCGTTGCGTTTCGAGAACAGAATGACATCGGTTTGTTCTTTTCTGCGAATTCTGGCGCAATAAATATCATACGGGCTGTATAATATATCAACAACTGTCTGCAAAAATGGAATCCACGAACGAAAAGTTATTGATGCTGCTAGCCTGCCCACTTACAGTTATTGGAGGAGGCATAAATAGCTCGTTATAAAAATTGTAGTGAATAAATATTTTTATTCACAATCATATTGCAATATGTACATTTCATATGTTGTAAAAACCTTGGAAAGTAAGCTATTGCTATAGCATCACCAAAGTGGTTAACAATTTCCTTTACATGTCTGTAAAACTGACATGTAAAGTTATGGCCAACTTTTTTTTCTGAATAATTTAAAACAGGACGTTTTATCCGATTTAAATTTGAGTTTTTATAAATATATTTAACGCTAAAAACATATTTTTTATTAATATTAGTTTAATTTTTATTTTTCCGTATTATATATCTAATAATTACAATGGAATTAATTAATTTCTAATTTTAAAATACTGAGCGCACACATCGCCATCTAGCGGCGAAGAATTAAACCTTACTTAAAATTTCTTTTGGTCGATAGATGGCTCTGATTGAAATTATGCCAGTTTATAAAAAATTTATTTTAAAATTTAAAATTACTTTTTATTTTGATTATCTTAAGTCTAATTATTGTGAATAAAATAGTATACATGTTTCGTTGGTAAAGTTTCCACGCCTCGCGATATTGTTTTACCTCGACGTACCGTCTCGGTCAAACAATTATCGCTTGGCTTGTAAAGATATCCTTTACCAACTCAACATGTAATATACTATAAAAGAGACTATTCGCGCCATTTCCAAACGCCTTCTGGTTTCTAGTAACCCGGTTGTAGTTTACAGTTTCCACGCCTCGCGATATTGTTTTACCTCGACGTACCGTCTCGGTCAAACAATTATCGCTTGGCTTGTAAAGATATCCTTTACCAACTCAACATGTAATATACTATAAAAGAGACTATTCGCGCCATTTCCAAACGCCTTCTGGTTTCTAGTAACCCGGTTGTAGTTTACAGTTTCCACGCCTCGCGATATTGTTTTACCTCGACGTACCGTCTCGGTCAAACAATTATCGCTTGGCTTGTAAAGATATCCTTTACCAACTCAACATGTAATATACTATAAAAGAGACTATTCGCGCCATTTCCAAACGCCTTCTGGTTTCTAGTAACCCGGTTGTAGTTTACAGTTTCCACGCCTCGCGATATTGTTTTACCTCGACGTACCGTCTCGGTCAAACAATTATCGCTTGGCTTGTAAAGATATCCTTTACCAACTCAACATGTAATATACTATAAAAGAGACTATTCGCGCCATTTCCAAACGCCTTCTGGTTTCTAGTAACCCGGTTGTAATTTTCTTTTTAATTTAGAGCCGCAAAGAGTTAATGCGATTCTAGTAAAACATGCTCGTCGTCTGTAGAACATTTTAAGCAATAAACGAGAGCTTAACTTAGGCACATATTTTCATTCGAATCTATGTAATCTTATCTCTTTGTAACCTATTTTATCCATTTACGTTGTGTCATTTTCCCCAATTTGTTTCTCAAAAAGCAGTAAACATTTATAAAAACGTAAATATTTGGAAAAGGGTCTAGTCAGCCGTTTCCGGAGTGAAGCACAGAGGAAAGAGTAGAGCCGGTGTTAAGTTTGAAAAGACATGTTTAGTTATAACACCAAAATAACATAGGTATGAGAGACATTATAAAAGAATTTTCTATTACAAAAACCATAAAAATTGACTATGGTGTTTTATCGTTAGCAGTAATTTAATTAAAATTTAAGATTGAAAATATATAAATTTTATGTTTTATTATTAAAAGTTGTTTTGATACTAGCACAACTCAAAGTGCAATTTAAAATAAACATATTTTTAAGTGTTTCCTATTTACTTAAAAACATTTTTATTTTCTGAAAAAACTTGTAAGAAGATAAACAAGCTTTAAAATAATCCAATCTTGTTGATTTTATCAATTCAAAGCAAGAAAGCATATATTGAGAAATGCAGGTCATAGAATTAGCTGACTTATAAATAATTACAAAACTGCTGTTAATAAATTATTTATTTCTTACCGTATCCGTACCAACTATGGGTGAAATAGCAGACGACATTTTCAGTGGAAACAAATTATTGATCAAACCCGTAGTGTTACACTTCGTAAATGCAGTTCAATTAATAAATTATTAACAAAAACACTTAGACTATACTAGTAAAATTAAAGATAAGCATGATTGCTTGTTGTATGATTAAAGCATTTTAAATTCTGTAAAGTGGTGCACGAGTAACGTGGCATCTGAAAAATAAAAAAAGTTACTTTTCAGAAAAGCGATCAATTTTCTACTAGCCAATGATATAGCTGTACCTTTGTTACGTTGACTCTAATTGCCACCCTCTATTTCGATCGTTTTAGGTGATTCAATTTTTCATGGAATAGATACGTAGGATGTATATACTACGGTGTATGATCGGTTAATATTAATAATTAATCTGAATGATTGATTAACATAATGACCTTTCGATACTTGTAATAAAGTCATTTCTAACTTTATTTCGTTTAGATATATAGTTAATTACAATCTGCTTTTCTTGCACATAAACTGACACTATTTTATTCAAGTCCGTGGACTTAGTTCTTATAGTCCATTATTATACAACTGTCAACTCATTTATTCATTTTAATACACTGGACACTTATATCACTTACCTTCAGGAATTCAATTATCCTGAAGGTAAGTTATACACATTCTAGTAATTATAAATTCATATTTCGTACTTTTTTGGTAAGGTGCAGTTGGATTTCCAATCGGGAATTTAATTACTTAATTAATTTAATTTTTAGTTAATAATAATTATCTTGCTTGCATACACTTAAGCGCTCATGCGATAATGATACCCACGTGAACGTGAAAAATAGTTTCAACTATTTCGTATAATAAAGCGGTTAATTTGCTAGATGGTAAATCTATCCGTGGATATTCGATAGTTCGCCCATCACATCGTTTAGTGTCGTTGTTCTTAACCAGTGGTCCGCGGGTCTCCGGAGATCCGTAATGGCCTCATAGGTGGTCCGCGAAGAATGTCATTATTATTATAGTGTTATATTAAGTATTTAAAATAATAAATACGAAGAAAACATTCTGTCTTTATACGTTGTCAAAAATTACAAACATTGTCCAAATGAACAAAGAAAAATTATTTGAAAAAAATGCTTGATAATTTGCCTAAGTTGCGGCGCAGAAGAGGCCTGGTAAATGCAAGAGCAGAAAAGAATGTTGTAAACCTGTTAAAGTCAGAAAATATGTTTGTCTGTACATAAAATAGCTAAGAAGGAAGGCGTTAGTGTAAATACTGTACACAATATCAGAAAGAGATACTCGTATAACATTTTCCACATACTACATGATGAATAATTATTAATGGGGGTATGTATCTCTGTACTCCATACAGTTTTTAGTTTATGAGTACGGTCAGTAGATATGCTATGTGAGCTGTAACGCGAAATCGCATGTATTTTCTTATAAACCTTCATTTTGTATTTCAAGGTCATCCGCCAACGTTTATCGTTTATGGAAAACTATATCGTTTATCGAAAACAATATCGTGTTTATCGTTTATAAACAAATCGATAAAAAAATATCGTTTATCGAGGAACGATCGATAAATGATAAACAAAACGATATCGTTTTGTTTATAAACGATAAAAACGATATTGCCTTGTTTATCTTTTATCGAAAAACGATATGGTTTTTATCGTTTATAAACAAAAAGGTATTTTTTTCGATAAACGATAAACAAAACAATTCGTTTATCGATGAATGATCGATAAACGATAAAAGCGATATCATTTGCGATAAACGATATTGTTTTTAATAAAAGATAAACGTCGGTGGATGACCTTGAAATACAAAATCAACGTTCATAAAAAAATACACGCGATTTCGCGCTACAGATATCGATGAATGATCGATACACGATAAAAACGATATTGTTTTTGGTAAGGTTAAGAACCGCTGGTTTAGTGTATAAACATCAAGCTAAAGTTAGTTAAGGCACTTGATATTTATGTAAAAGCAATATAAAATAATATAGTTAATTATTTGTAAACAAATCTTAGTTCGTCTGTCTTGATTATTCTATCATCCTTTTTTTACTTATTGGAACTTTTGGTAACTTTACTGTACCTTATCTATGAATAGATCTTTAAAATCGTTCGCCCTCCCTATGTGCAGTGCCGGTCTTAGCCATCTTGGCGCCCTCGGGCAGAGTCCTTCAGAGCGCCCTTATTAACTTTAAAAAGTTACTGTTATCGAATGATTTTACTCATTTCGGCGCCCCAAACAGCCCAGCGCCCTCGGGCGGCGCCCGACCTCGCACCGCCAAAGGCCGACACTGCCTATGTGAAAATACTTCTGACGTCCCTGGCAGTTAATTACAGTTTAGAGTAGACTTGTAAGTAAACTTTAACTGTAATTAACTTTTTTTAATTATTTAAAAAAAATGATATAATTTAATTACAGTCAATGTTTCGAGTAACTAATAAGTTAGAAAATTACTATAGAGATATTATAGCGTGTTTAAGAACTACTGTTTAAGTTGGCAATAAGAAATTTAACTTGAAATTGGTAGGAGTGTCACCTATACATCCTGTTGTGAAATTTACATGTTGCTTTACCTCAGAATTATTGTAATCCTTTCCATAACCTACTACCTAATCGTTTTATCCGTTCATAGCCGCCGACTACGTGGTGGGTCGAAGGCTGTGGCCCTTATTAAAATAATTTAATGATGGCTGAGCCCTCATTAACATGGTTAATACGCGGGTGTATTAAAGACTAACTTGGTTTGGCATTAAAGACAAATTTTAGCGGGACAAGACAAATCTTCTCCCCTAAACTCAATACATTTACGCCCAACGTTTCTCTAATTTTGCAATTCCTTCCCGAAAGCTGTTCACAACATTTATTACTTTTTCAGTTGATCGTTAACAGCTAGAAAAGTTTTAAGTTTTGGTAGCAAATGGAAGTCAAAAGGAGTTAGATCAGGCGAATAAAGAGAAGGAAAAACTAGTTCATATTTTAATTCGGTCAATTTTTGTCGAACAACAATGCGTTATCATGGCGATGAGCACTTTTTGCCATTCAAAGACGCGTTCCAATATTGTTACCTTTAACCTATCCAAAAGTGCTGCGCAATATACTTCGGTAACAGTATTTCCTTTCTAAAGATAGTCAAGCAAAAGAATTTCCATTTCTAATAAAACGCATATCAGCAATAAAATACGATTGGCAAAATAAACAAGCAAAACAAAGCATAAACATTTTGATGGATACAGCACACCCAAGAATATTTGGCACGGGCCGCCACTGAATACTTATACATATAAGCAGGCTGTGTTTGATACCATTGGTACACAACTGCCAGCCCCCATTAAAATCTTGAAAAGTGGTCGCCTATGCATGCGTTTCATAGATATCTGTGCTCTATTTTTAACTGCGGCAATCGCGTCGCTAGAAAAACAGGTCCAGCTGCACCTTTTTAGTCGCTACGATTATTTAATCGCCTATGCGTTCGTTTGCATTAAAACCCGCCTGCTTCATTTCAGCGACTAAATAACCGCACGACAAAAATCGCAAGTGCGCGTCTGTACTATTATTTTACCTACACCTGTACTATTATTATTAGTTAAGAATTATTTCGCCTTTTTTAAATTTCCACCAATTCAATTTAATATTCGAAAACAATGAATGAAGGATTGTAAATAAAAATGTAGGTTAAATTCTTTCAAAAGAAAAAGAAATAGTTCCAAGAGATAGATTTCACCCTTTTTAAATATCAACGAATTTATTTTCGAGGACAACGAATGAAGGTTTGTAAATAAAAATGTAGGTTAAATTCGTTCAACAGAAAAAGAAATTGTTCTGAGAATTATTTTTCCTTTTTAAAATTTTCACTATTCAAACATTCGAGAACAACGAATGAAAGTTTGTAAAAATACAAATGTAGGCTTTTCCGTTATAGCTCATAGTCGCAAGTTTTGTAGAAGCAGGATTAGAAAATCTTTTTCATGAGCACAAATGAAGACACATGAAAAATGTTCAATATCTTATACAGCTTATATTTTTAGGGGTCCAAGATTCGCATACAACAACTGGCTTTTTTTAATTCGCTCCAAAATATTTGGGGTCTTATTTTCGAGTAAATACGGTAATTGTCTTGTAATTGACATTCTGTCAAATTAAGTAACATTTTTGGTTAAGAAGTTACGCAAATCGTTGTGCAACAAATCCGCAGAATCTTACTACAACTGAAACGATTGTTCTTAATTACCTTAAATTTATTTATTTACTCTTTTGAAGAAAACAAACGTACATGTACAATCGTACATATTTCGTCAAGGTTGATATTTTTTCTTTATAAAAGATAAGACATTGATAATAAACTTTATTGAATACGGCAAGAAACAAATTAAAGAATGAAATCTTTAGATTATATCAGATGCAAAATAGCATTCATTTTTAAATCTGCAACAATATATTTTTTAACTCTATATAGTGTGGTGGTTTTGAGCAGATACTAGACCTAATCGCTACCTGTTGAATTAAAACGCCAGACTTTGCAAAGTTCTTATATTGCCTCAATACTATCCATTCAGGGAGCGGTGCCCGATTTCAGTGTCCTCCATCTGGAAATACGAATGCAGCTTTATTTTCTTTGGATTGTACCTGTAAATCTTCGACTTATCTTTGGTGTTAGCTAAATATCTTCCCAAGGATTTGGTTTACAACAAAAACTGTTGAATTCATTTCAATATAAACTTTCTACGATTTGAGAGCAAAGTCGCTTTTTTATCTTTATTATCTTGCGAGATACAATCTTACAAAGTATTGGACTTTTTTTAGGTTGTTACGAAAATTTCTGTTTTTGTCGGTTTTTGTAAAACATTTCCCCAACGGTTAGAGGTTTACAGCGATAATATTCGAATCAATCTTAATATAGATTAAATTTGTTATAACTCTAGACTAGATCTGTTTTTGTAATTTTAATATTTTGCGACATACAAGCATACAGACTTTCCAAGTATAACAGCATCACATTTTTCTTGTTAGTGGTATTTATTAGTTTTTGTTTCTCTGTTTATTATTTTGGACTCTTTGGGCAACATTTCATAGCATGACAAGGCGATCTTTCGGAGTTCTTTCCACACGAGAACCATGCTTGGCATCCATCCGTAAGTAATTACGGCGATCTACGACTAACTAGCGATAAATCAGATATACTGCTCTGCCTATCTCTAATTAAAAATTACGGTGTACCAAAATTGATGCCAAAATATTTGATGGACCAGCCATTATACATGCACTTCTTAAATATGATACATGCAGATTTGGAGAATATAGTGATATGGTCTTCTTACCATGAAGTAAGAGCCAACTTGCAGGATTGCCTACGAATAGATGTTATATGGAACATATACAAACCAGGCAGTCTGAAAAAACTATAGGCGTGAAGGGAGGGAAGGGAGAGAGGAGCAAAGTCACAAGAGAAACAATACTCCCCAAAAAGCTTGTTGCATTGCTGAAGAGTTCAGTTTAGATTTCAGCGCGAACATCACATAGCAGTTTTTGGTAAGGGGAAAAAGTCAGCATGGAGGACGGAAATTTATCTTCCCTGGAAAACATCCATTTTAACCAGTAGATGCTAAAACAAAGGCATTTAAACTTATAGAACGATATACATGCATCTTGTACGATGACACATCAGAACTTGATAACGTCAACAAGCTCAGAGGGAATCGCTCCACACAAGGAAAACAAGTTAACATGATGCAAAGTCTACCACCTAACAAGATGCTCCCATTTAATACACTAATCGCTGCAGCTATCAATCTAGCATATGGTTAACCAGTTTTAAATCACTCCAAAATGCACCTACACCAGCTAACTTTGGAAGAAAAAGAAGGGAAGAGACCTGCAACCGATTTAGATGTCTAGACCGGAAGCAAGCAAAAGTTGTAGAGAATTAATCAAGTGTGGATGTAAGACTGTAATCCATGTGCTCTAAGAATTGCGTTTGTAAAAAGGCTTCCTGCACAGCTTTTTGTCATTGCAAAGGCCATTGTAAACAGTAATCAACAACAGTTATTTCTTATAAACATAATTTTGCAATTGTTTCAATAGTTATTCTGTAATTTTTTTTATTAAAACGTTTGTAACATGATCAAATCCCAGCAAATTGTGATCGTATTTATGTTTTTTATTGCTTACATTGTAGGCTATATATAAAAAAGTCCAAAACTTTGGAAGCTTGTATCGGCAAAATATTAAAGTTACAAAAGCGGTTTTGGTCTGAAATTATAGCAAAATTAGTTTAAATTAAAATTAATTCGATCGTTCCAGCTGTAAACTCAGCCGTTGAGGTGATATTTAGTGAAAACCAGAGAAAAAGCGTTAATTTACAGGTAAAGTCCAAGGAAAACAAGGATGGCTTTGTATTTCAAGATGGCGGTCACTACTGAAATCGAGAACCGCCCCTTGAATTGATTACTGAAGCTATAGAAGAACTCAGCAAAATTTGGCGCTTTAATCCGGCAGATCACGATCTTGTCGCTAAGCCTAGTGTTTTCTTTTAAAAACCTTGAAACTGACCCATTCTATTTTTTAAAAGACATTTGTTTTTATTGTCTCAATTGTTTGGTCTATTAATTTAAATTCACGAATTTAGATGACCCTACATAAAGAAATCTGGTGGTGTTAAATCAGGTGATCGTGCTGGTATTCCAACCGGTCCCGGTCGCTCTATTCATCAGGAAACATATTGTAACGTTCTTTTTCAAATAATAACACAAGTGCTGTTTAAATCGTCTATTCACAAACAAATATTTATTTCTATACACTAATGAATACACTATAAATTAACGCTATGATTATAAACCATTAAAACTATTATTTACAGATTATGAATTTCTAATATAACATTTATCTATACAGTTACTATTTATTTTGGTTAAACACAGTTAACGACTCGCTGTTGACTACCCTCTTTTATCCGCGAATCCGCTTTTATACCCTCATATAATCGCACCAGAAGTCGCTGGAACCTTCCATGTATTCTAGAAAGCGCTAGAATAAACCGCGTCTGGTTTACATGCTTGTACGATGCGTCATTCTCTCGAATGCGGTAGAACACACCATTTGTTGCTCGAAAAGAGGTTCTTTCTTTTTCTCTCTTGTTACACTGCCCCCCTCTCCAAGTCTGTTCTGTCCCAGAACAGGTTTTATGCTCTGGTTCCTGTAGAACGGGTCATGACGATATCGACAGTCTTCACCTCGACTACACGTTCCATTACGGTAGAAATAACAGTCTACACTCTTCGTTGGCCTTAATGCGGGTTGTGGGTCAAAATTGCAGACGAAGATCTTGACGTCCGTACCTCTAAAGACAACTTCCAGCATGTTTCTAACGATTCTCCAATCCAGCTGGTCCCGCCCACAGCCGAGTTTGGGAACTGCCAATTTGTTAATTCCCCTGGTAAGCAACTCGATCCTCAAATTCCATAATGCCCTCCACAAGTCGGCGTAACTCGGTTTCTGGTAGTAAAACTGCTTGGTTACCAAGTAGTAAATGGATCGGTCATGATCAGGCAAGCGTAAGGATTTACCAACAGAGGGATTTTGTTCTCGAAGTTCATTCAGCCGTCCAAATTTATTTCTAAACACTACTGCGATCCCCCTGGACATACGGAGATCCTCGGAGACACAGTGGGCAATGGAATAATCACCAGGGACCCGGAAGAGATCTTGTTGCATCTCAGTCGTGACTTCGAATCGCGCTTTTCTAGTTCCAGAGAACGCAGCCATAAATTCTCTAAAGGTTGGCTGATCATCTTCAAGCCTTACGGTATTGATAGCCACCTCAGCCTCATCTTCCCGATCCGGGACTGCGTCATTATTTCCCTCATAGTGCGCCAGACGATTGGAGTGTACCACCTTTGGTTTCCCCCTTGGCAATTTCTGGATGCGATAAATCAAGTCATTTATTCGTTTCTTCACCTGGTATGGACCCTCCCAATTTCGCTGTAACTTTGGAGAATAGCCACGACGCCTTTGCGGGTTGTATAACCAGACAAGCTCTCCAGGTTGAAACCCTCCTTCTTGGGCTCTCACATCGTACGTTGCCTTCATCCGGTCACTCGCGATTCGACTATTATTTCGGGTTCGGTTGTGAATATCCTCCAACTTCTTCTTTAAGTTGATGACATAATCATTCCCGGCTACCTCCTGCTCTATAGGTGGAGACCCAAATTCCAGATCACACGGTAACCGTAACTCGCGTACAAACATCACAGACGCTGGTGACTGACCGGTTGTTTCGTGGACCGATGCACAATAAGCCATCAAGAACAGATGCAGGTATTGGTCCCAGCCTCGTTGATGATCGGAGACGACCTTGGCCAAATATTTGCCCATTGTCCGATTCATGCGTTCTACCATTCCATCGGACTGCGGATGTAACGGTGTGGGCCGAGTCTTGCGAATGCCCAACAATCGACAGACTTCTCCAAAGAGTACAGACTCAAAATTGCGGCCTTGATCCGAATGCAGCTCCATGGGCACTCCGAAGCGACTGAAAAACTCTTTGACTAGTACGTCAGCAACAGTCGCAGCTTCCTGGTTTGGTAGGGCATATGCTTCTGGCCATTTGGTAAAATAGTCCATTGCCACTAAGATGTATTTATTCCCATCGTCGGTTTCGGGAAATGGTCCGGCAATGTCTATAGCTATTCTCTCCAGAGGACTACCCACATTGTACTGCCTCATAGGTGCTCTTCGTTTCCCCAAGGGTCCGTTGCCAGTGGCACATAGTTCACATTTCCGGCACCACTCCTTCACGTCTTCTTTACGGTTGACCCAATAAAAACGCTCCCTAACTTTCTCCAAAGTCTTTTTCACACCGAAGTGTCCTCCTGAGGCACCGTCATGGAGATGTCGCAATACTGTAGCCACTCGGCTTCTTGGAACCACGAACTGAGACCTAATGGTGGTGCCATCTTCACTCTCCAGTACTCGCTTCAGGAGATCGTCTTCCACCTTCAAGGACTCCCATTGGGCCCAATATGCTTTGAGCGTCCTGTTGAAAGGGCTGACGGCCTCCCAGGCAGGTCTTTCTCCCATGCGCTTCCATTCCAGTACCATTTTTAGTTCGGGATCAGCCTCCTGCTGTCGTTGCAATTCTTCCGGCAACCAATTGTCGTTGACGATGGTAGTCCTTAATACTTGGCAAACCCTCTCTTCCAAACGAGAGCAATGACGGCAATCCGTTGGACAGGGTCTTCTTGAAAGAGCATCGGCATTTCGATGACTAGTGCCCGCTCGATGTTCGGTGTCAAAGTCGTATCCTTGTAATCGTTCGATCCACCTTGCGACCTGGCCTTCAGGATTACGGAATTGTAGAAGCCATTTCAACGCTGCATGGTCCGTCCTCAATAAAAACTTCCGTCCGTACAAGTATTTGTAGAAGTGCTCAACGGACTTCACGACGGCCAATAGTTCTTTTCTGGTCACACAATAATTCCTTTCGGCTTTCGACAAAACCTTACTAAAATAGCCGATGACCTTTTCTTGTCCATCCTGTATCTGAGAAAGTACCCCCCCAATGGCCAAATTACTTGCATCTGTGTCAAGTATGAATTTCCCTTCTGTCCGTGGATAGCTCAATATTGGTGCTGTTGTCAGGGCACGCTTCAGCTGTTGGAAAGCTATTTCACACTCTCCGCTCCAAACATACTCGCGCCCATCTTCAGTTAACCCTGTCAGAGGTTTCGCTATATTGGCAAACCCAGGAACGAAACGCCTGTAGTAGGTACATAACCCAAGAAAACTACGAACTTGGTGTTTATCTTTCGGTGTTGGCCATTCTTGAACTGCACGAATCTTATCGGGGTCGGCTGCCACTCCATTTTGTGATACGACGTGCCCGAGATATTTCACTTCCTTTCTGAATATGTGGCACTTTTTCGGACTCAGTTTCAGATTGACTCCACGTAGTCTTCGGAACACTTCCTCTAGATTTTTCAAATGTTCGTTGAATGATTTTCCGACTACAATCACATCATCTAGGTATACCAGGCAGGTCTTCCACGACAGCCCTCTCAGGATGGTCTCCATTAGACGCTCAAAGGTGGCCGGAGCGTTACATAGACCGAAAGGCATAATTGTAAACTGCCATAGTCCGGAACCAATAGTGAACGCGGTCTTCTCCCGGTCTTCAGGTTCCATTTCAACTTGCCAATAACCGCTCTTCAAGTCCAAAGTCGAAAACCATCGTGAACCAGACAGGGTATCTAACGTGTCGTCGATGCGTGGTAAGGGATAGCTGTCTTTCTTGGTCACGTCATTAAGCTGCCGATAGTCCACACAAAATCTCGTTGACCCGTCCTTCTTACTGACCAGGACCACCGGTGATGCCCATGGACTGCTGGATGGCTCGATGACCCCTTGTTCTTCCATATCAGTAATAATCTTTTCGGCTTCTGCTCGCCTTGCTAGAGGTAGACGCCTCGGCTGCTGACGGACAGGCATAGAGTTGCCTGTATTGATTTTATGTTTTACTATATTTGTTCGTCCCTTCTGGCTATCGTCAAGAGCGAAAATATCTTGGTATCGGTGAACCAAACCCTGTACCTCTTTCACTTCCATTCTGTTAAGGTCTTCGCACGAACTAGTAACCATACCCACTAATTTTCCACCATGGTTTTTGGGCACTGGTTTTGGAACATCAGCCATACACCTGGCTACTCGAAATACTGGCACACACTGTCCCACAAGGGTACTCTTCTTCAATGTCACCGGATCCACATTAACATTCATAATTCTCACCGGTACTCTCTTTCCAACCTTGATCAGCGCTTTTCCCACCAGTATGCCACTATGGATCTTCTTATCACAAACAGGCTCCATCATTCGCACACATCCTACCCGAAGATCTCCATCCAAACCCGCCTCGACAACCATCTCGCTTTGACCCGGCAATATCACATCTTCAGTCAGCAAAACCCTTACAACCGGATCCTCTCGTGGGTGCAGAGGAAGTTCTTCGTTACCGACCTTCAAAACACCCTCTTTCAAATCCAACGTAAAACCAAATTTTTTCAGGAGGTCCATTCCCAAGATGAAGTCATCAGTGATATCGGCTACCAGCACCTCATGATCACGTTCTTCACTTCCAATGCCAATCTTCATCTTCACCACTCCGCGTGTTGGTATCACTTCACCTGTTGCTGTACGGAGTTGAGTAGTTGTTGGTAACAGCTTCATACTTGTTCGTAGAACGTTAGGGCGTATGATGGACTTTGTCGCCCCCGTATCAATGAGTAGTGGAACAGTACGATTAGCAATTTTCCCATCTACGAACAAACTGCTGGTACTATTGTTTGATGTTACGGCATGGATGGTGATCTTCGGGGCATCTTCACTCAAAGTCGACGTTCGCCCCCTCTCGTCGACCCCCTTTAGTTTTCCGACGGCTGAACTTGTTTGGGTTTAGGGCAGCGGCGTCGTATGTGCCCTTGTTCACCGCAGTTCCAGCAACGGGGTCCTCGAACTTCTTGAGGATTCCTCTTACGACTATCTTCCTTCTGAAGAACTCTCATTAATAATTCTTCTAGGCGATCTTTGGAACTGGAACCTTCCTCTTTTTCCGCAACGGTTCGAACTCGTCCGTGGCCTCGGGACGCTTGTTTTGCGGCTTCAAACTCTAAAGCGTGAGCAAGCGCATCATCAGTTGTTCTTGGTCGTGCTAGCCTCAATGATTGTTGTGTTTCCCCGTCTCTTAACCCATCAATGAAGGTCTGCACAGCGAGCTGTCCCAGAAATGAATCGGGTGCCGTAGGGTACGCCAATCGGACAAGCCGCGCAACATCGGCTTCAAACTCCTGCAGGCTTTCTGCATTCTTCTGGATACGATTCTTCACTTGCGCGTGATACACTTGTTGAAGATGCGCGTCTCCATATCTCATCTCCAATCTAGACACTAACAATTGATAATCATTTTCCTGTCCTGCTGGGATTGTTTGCAGGACGTTCAACGCGTCTCCACGCAAAGCCACAGTTAAAGAAACGGCCTTTTCCTTGCCTGTCCATCCGTTGGCCCCAGCGGCCGCCTCAAATTGTTTGTAGTAGGTGGACCAAGGTATCTTTCCATCGAACGTGGGTGGTTTTACTTTTATCCCTACGGCAGGACCCTTTTCTTCTTTAATTTGCTTCTTTACTTCATTAAACTCAGAAGTTGAGGGAAACCGTAGTTGCCTCATTCTATCTTCCAACATATCGATTATGTCGTCTTTCTTAGCTGTTGATGGTAATTGCATTTGGGCTATTTTCTCTTCTACCATCTTTATTACCCTATCTTGTTCCGCCAATCTACCTTCCAACAGTCCTAACGCACTGGCATTCTCAAAAAATTCTTCGAAAACTTTATCTTCTAACGCTTTGACATTGTCCTGCAATTCTTCTTTAAGCCTTCTGGAATTTTCTTCAGATCTCCTGGAATTCTCCAGTATTTCTTCCTTTAGCATTCTAACATTTTCTTCGGACTTTCTAGAATTTTCCAAAACTTTTTCTTCACAATGCTTTAGTGTTTTCCATTAATTTTCTAGAATTCTCTTCGGTCTTCCTAGAACTTTCCAGTAATTCCTCTTTTAACATTCTAGAATTCTCTTCCATTTTACTTAACAACAAACTAGTATCAATTGCGGGTCTAGGTATTTCGAAGCGGTAATTTTCAGGATCTTCCTTCTGTTCTAAAAGCCATTCTCTTAGCCGATTTATCAAAACTTCTTTCTTTCCATTACTATCCAAGTCCCTCTCGTCCGATTCCCGTTTTAAATCTATTACTAAGAGATCTTTCAATAGTTTCATCACCATTTTACTTGTTTGTTGAAATTAATTTTAACACTAAAAATTTATTCTCACAGCACTTTATTTAATTATTACGCGATTTTATTTATTTTAAAACACCACACCTGACAACACTGTAACGTTCTTTTTCAAATAATAACACAAGTGCTGTTTAAATCGTCTATTCACAAACAAATATTTATTTCTATACACTAATGAATACACTATAAATTAACGCTATGATTATAAACCATTAAAACTATTATTTACAGATTATGAATTTCTAATATAACATTTATCTATACAGTTACTATTTATTTTGGTTAAACACAGTTAACGACTCGCTGTTGACTACCCTCTTTTATCCGCGAATCCGCTTTTATACCCTCATATAATCGCACCAGAAGTCGCTGGAACCTTCCATGTATTCTAGAAAGCGCTAGAATAAACCGCGTCTGGTTTACATGCTTGTACGATGCGTCATTCTCTCGAATGCGGTAGAACACACCATATGTTGCTCGAAAAGAGGTTCTTTCTTTTTCTCTCTTGTTACAATATCATGAAGAAACTGCCGGACTTTTCCGCTAAATCTTCGGATATTACCGGATTGTCCGGAGAGAATCAAAATGCAATGGTAGCACACATCACCATCTTCATTGTTTAGATAACAAATTGATAGAGATGGTACTAACTGAAACGCATACAATCTAAATATCGAGCGACAGTTAAATTTTCTTCAAAAAAGTCGCACCCTAGAAGACGAGGTTTTATTATTGCTGACCATACGTTTAGTTTTTCTTGACGCTGGCTTTGAGAGATTCTCAATATCTGCATTTATGGCGATTCAGTGTAATAGTTAGTGGTTTTTATCGAAAAAAAAATCGAAAATATTATTTTAGAAGGTGAGATTTTTAGCACAACGTAACATTAATTTTGCACAACATTGTACGCAATGGTCTGGGTCATTAATACAAGTTTAGAAGAAAAGAAATAGTCGATAGCATTGATGATACCTACGTCTGTCTAAAATATAAAATTAAAACTGAACTGATAATATAAAATATTAAACTCATACCTCAACGACAGACATTTTTACATTAAATACAAAAAAAACATATACTATTGTGAGGTGGATAGCCACGCGGTAAAGATATTAACTCTAAAGCAGGTGATCCAGATTCGATCCTTGGAACCGACGAGAGGATGTTCTGGTCGACATAAAAAGTGTCTCAATAACTTCACCATACTGTAGGAAGCACGTTATGCAGTTGATCCCGGTAATCACGCACCTATATATGTTATCATACTTCTTTGGTTAGGTCAATGTTAATAATAATTTTATCACTTCCGTCGTCTACGACCCATGAACGTGGAAACTATAGCTCATTTAAAAATTATTGTTCCGCGGCACAATTGACAAGACAATTGTATGCGCAACAATCCAAGAAAAACTATGTCTATTTTTGAATTTCCACGGATTGTAAAATATGCATGACCATTATCATCTCCAAGTAACATACCTAATGGCTTTAAAACAACTGGTATATACAGAGTGGTACACCGAAAACGAAACGAGCTCGTTTTGAAACATCAAACTGCAATTTTTCAAAAAACAGTCAGACACGGCATTTATTAGAAAGGGAGACATGTCAGATGGCTATTTCCATTCAGCCATTTCCAGCCCTAAAATAGGAGCGATGTTTACCCTAAAATTTTTAAATGGCATGCGGTGGCAAGACATATCATTTGAAAGCTCAATGAATTTTCTAATATTTTTATTACTGTTTCCTTGAATTGCATTTTCGAGAGAAATAATACTCGGAATCCAAAAAATAAGAATATTACTGTAAAGCAGATTCATTGAGCTTTCAAATGAATTTGCTTAAATGGTATGTATTCTTGCTACTCCATGCCGTTTATAGATTTTGGGATGAACCTAGCCCTTATTTTAGGGTTAATAATGGTTAAACGGAAATAGCCATATGACATGTCTCACTTCCTAATAAGTTCGATGTCCGACCGATTTTCGAAAAATTGCGGTTTAGTGCCTCAAAACGAGCTCGTTTCGTTTTCGGTGGGCCACTCTGTATATCTATTTTATAAAAAAAAGTTCTAGAAAGAGATTTGGCAATTTCGCTTGTCATCGATTGCCCTCTAAAGAAAATGCTATTCCCTCGAATTCCTCAAGTTGACAACTATGCACCATGTCCTTCGTCCAGTCAACGCTCTATTAACATAGCTGATGATTTGCCCGTACATTTCGGTATTTATAAGTCTGAAAGTTAACTCTATCTTCGTAAAATAAGCCTGTGCAGCAGTTTAAGTGAAAGGGTCAATTGCAGATTTTGCGAAAGCATAAAGTGCCGCACCACTTTTATGGAATATGGAATATCTGGAATTTTGTAAAATTTTGGAAACTTTTAACTAAAAATTCTTTATTTTATTATTACTCAAACAGGTTAATAATATATAAAAATAGAGTTACTTGATAGATAACTACACAAAAGTAAACATTTTATTTTGTTGAGAAATTGTACAAAAATGAATACGATATTATTTATTATTTAAAATACTTAAAAATAAATAAAAACTCGGTTTGAGCCCGTACTAATGTTTGTAACTTCACATTAACTATTTTCTCAACACCTAACTTTTAGTTCTGGGCTGTCTAATTTACTCGCCCATGGAAATGGAAACACGACCACAAACCCACCGATCGCATCTCTCTGGTACTTGCTTAGTCTCACCATATTATGTGGATTCCATAAAGGAGTAGACGTACTGACAAACGAATATGCCAGCTCACAGACATAAAGCCAGGCACATAAGACGCACCCATTGCCACTCTTTGTCCTTACTTATTCCAACCATATATGCGGATTCCATAAAGGGACAAACATACTGACAAAGACATTTGTCACGTTCACTAATATAAAGCTAACCTATCTACCCATTGCACCCATCTGCACCATGCTGAGTCCAACCATATAGGTAGTTTGGAGATGCAATTTACAGGAACCGATATTATAAAAGGACAAATATACTGACATACAATTTTGGATTTTAGTATAAAGAAGTATATTACAGATATATAAATTATTTGTCAACAAATTGCATAAAAGTAAATATTTAAATATTTGAAATAATAATAAATTGTTAAATTAAATTTGTATTTTTAAGAAACTAAAATAAACAAATAGTAGCTACAGCTAATAATACAAATATACTAATGAGATTTTTGACATTGGTGTTCTTTTACAATGTGAGTAATATTCGGTCGTATATTACATACAGTGAAATTTTTAAATAATCATTAGTTAGGAAACAATAGGGTCTAGGAGACTGACTGTATTGGTCCGCTTGGACGTTAGCAGTGGATTTTGACGTTTTGCTGGAGCTGTTGCGTGGTTTGAATTTTCACGAGTTTGCCTTAGCATTTATTTATTTATTTATTTATTAATATTCGGGACTCCAACAGGCGAATGCCCAATTACAGGGGTCCACAGCTTTACAACAAAAATTACATTTAATGATTTTTTTTACAATAGCATGCCCTATGCTTTGACAATAATAGTTGATTGTAATTTATTATAATGATATAATTAACATTTAAGTATTGATAATGATAATGATAATAGTAAAAACTAATTTTTAATAAAAGTGTTACATACGTTTTGAAAAGATAATATTTTAGATACAAAATTGATACGGTTATAAAAGTATTGATCATAATAATAATATAAGCTACCTAGTAAACAGTGATAAACGCGTTATATTGGACGAACAGTTGGATTTTTTTGTATTTGGGAAGTGAATGCTACAGAGTCCGTCTTAGATGATTTTTAAAGCTTGTTAAGGATTCATTAAAAATATTAACATCAGTTTTGGCAAGCAGATCATTTAGTTCTACTGAAAAACGTGAAATTGGGGAATTAGAAGCAGAGTTTGTTCTATTAAATCGTGTTGACAATAATTGAGTGTTTCTGGTAGGTTTCAAGGGAACTCGAAAATTGAACATCGATAATAAGACGGTCGAGTCAATTTGATTGTTAATTATTTTGAAAGTCATGAGCAAATCAAGTGTAATACGCCTTTTAAAAAGGGGAACTAAATTAAAGTTTTGGTTTGGAAATTTGAAACGTAAGTGATTTAGGAATTTATTTTGAACTCTTTGTATTCGATTGATGTATACGTCATATTGGGGAGACCAAATGACTGATGCGTATTCTAAATGACTACGTACCAATGAGTTAAACAATGTTATGTACGTCTTTGGCTGTTTAAAGTCTCTGGAGTTACGCAGAATGAAGCCTAAGTTTTTATTAGCTTTCCGTAATGCTGTATCAATATGAAAATCAAAAATGAGTTTTGTATCAAAGATGACTCCTAAATCTTTGATTTAAGTCTTTCTTTCTAGTAAGGAATTGTTTATTTGATATGGGAAATTTTGTACATAACGTATTCTAGAGAAAGTTATTACGTAACATTTATCTTCATTTAAGAATAATCTATTTTGTTTGCAGTACTTTCCAAATCTATATAAATCTTCTTGGAATCGTATACAGTCTAGTTGATCAGCGATTGTCATGTATATCTTACAATCATCTGCATATAAGAGAAAATTTGCATATTTAAAACAGGATGTGATGTCATTTAAGAATATATTAAAGAGCAATGGTCCAAGATGTGATCCCTGCGACACTCCCGAGGGAGTATCGTAGGGTTCAGAGAGAAATCTCTTGATAACCACCAGTTGTGTCCTTCTAGAAAGGTATGACACAAACCACCTCAAAAGACTACCCGATACACCCAGCATTTGTAATTTATTAATAAGAATTAGATGGTGTATCTTGTCAAAAGCTTTGCTGAAGTCCGTATAAACAGCATCAGCCTGTTGCCTCTCATCCATTGCCATTAGTAAATATTCTGTATAAGTTACAAGATTCGTGTTAACAGATCTACCTTTAAAAAATCCATGTTGATGAGGGATAATGACGTTTTTTATAGAATTAAAAACAAATTCATGTATAATTAGTTCTAACATTTTGCTTAGTATGGGAAGCTTTGAAATGGGTCTGTAATTTTCTATGTTACTTCTGTCACCTGATTTAAAGATAGGGGAGACGTATGCAATCTTCCAGATTTGAGGGAAAGTTCCTTCGGATATAGATTTAATGTAAAGCAAACTAAGTGGCAAGCTTATAGAAGCAGCTGAGCGTTTTATAAAGACTGCAGGTAAGTTGTCTGAGCCAGATCCCTTGCTAGGGTCAAGAGCTTTTGATGTTTTACTGATCTGTTCTGCACTTACTATTAAAGTATTGAGGTTTAAAGTAGAGTTGGAAGTCTCGTTCGATTGTTGTGTAACATCTGAGTTAGTAAATACGGATTCAAAGAACTTCGCAAGCAGGTTACAGATCTCTTTCCCGTTAGTTGCTTGCCAAACTTCATTACGTTAGGTATGTCATTATGACCCTTTCTAGATATATATATAATGGGTGTTCATTTAAATTCGTAATCTAGCAACCTTTGGATTATTGCCTGTCTCTATCTGCGACGTATTATATCTGTCGCTCTGCCTTCTTTTATTAAAATTCCAAAGGTTGCTAGATTACGAATTTAAATGAACACCCGTTATATATATATATATATATATATATATATATATATATATATATATATATTTTTTTTTTTTTCAGAACTGCTTAGGGTTAGATATAATCTGTTGCTCAGCACCGTCTACGTACTTTACATATGCTTGTTTTATGAGCTGCTTTGCTCTGGACCTTAGCAAGGAAAATTCTCTATAGTAGGTGAGTGATTTAGTTATTTTATATTTATGCATGTAGTGCTTTTTAGATAGAATTTTTATTATGTTAATATCGAACCTGGGGGATAATGCCTTTTTCTACTTTTTCTGTTAGGTACATATGTATTAATGATTTTGAAGATTTCATAGTAAAAGACATCAACTGCCTGATCCGTATTACAGTTTAAAAATTTTGTATGCCAATTGATTTGGTCGATTGCGTGGTTTATCGAGTTGTAATTTGCGGCGTTGTAGTTAAATACCCTTCTGTCATTGGTAGCACTCAAGGAGGCAGACATTTTAAGATTGACGTTAATTTCAAGCGCGGGGTGATGGGTGTCTAACCTAGACAGGGGTGTGTAGCATTCACTCACCAAAACATTTTCAAAGTTGGTTAAAACTAGATCTAATAAGCGGTTGTTAGTATTTTCAAATCTATTAAATTGCATAAGGCCCAGTAGTGACATGGTATCAATAAAGCCATTACAAGTATTATCGTTTATTTTTAGTGGAATTAAGTTATTGATACCAGGTTGCTGTGACCAATTAAACAAAGGCAGGTTGAAGTCTCCGCAAATGACAAAAAGATCATTGAAATTATTATTAATTATATTGTTTAAGTTGTTTAGAAAGCATGCAAGAGCGTAGTTATCGGTTGGAGGAATGTAAACACAATAGATGTTCAGTTTAGCTTTTTTACCAGTATCACTAATGACCAAGCCCAACCAACTGGGTGCTGAATGGGTAGTTAATTGCACAATTTCGTGTAGTCGAATGTATAGGTATAAAATTACGGTAGGTTACGGTACGGTTAGGTATACATGCGACTACACGAAATTGTGCGCTTAACTACCCATTCAGCAACCATGTGGTTGCCCTTGCTAATGACAGATATAGTTACCCATACATCCTCTGCCTCACTACGCCATTACATGTTCTCATACTATCTAAGCGCCGATCAATGGCTATAAAAATTCCTCCACCATCATGTTTTAACGAATTAACTAAAGATCTATCATGTCTATAAATAATGTATTGATTGCTTACGACTTCATTATCACTTACTGAATCATTCAGATTTGATTCAGTGATGCAGATAACGTTATATATACAGTTTAATGTGTTTAAATAAAAATCGTTCAATTTCGTTCTTATTCTATTAACGTTTTGGTAATATATTGATATATGCATTTATATGGTACTAAAACAAAAAAATATTAATTATGAATAACAAAATAAATCGGATAAGGAAAAAAAAGGTAAATATACTATAACCCATGTTTTACAGTTTATCAATATCGGCAGTTGTTGATATTTGAAGCAGTTTCGATGTTTCGTTCTTTCTTGCAAAAAATCGTGCATTCTTCACCCATATGTATTTATATCCTTTGAGTTTTGCTGCATCTCTTATTTTTTTATGAAGAATTTTGTTTGCTGGAGCAAGATGTTCATTTGCATAAACTTTTCCGTTGGCGTTTATAAATCCCAGCTGATTAACATTTATTCCTCGCAATTGTTTTGCATGATTAAGAATTTTTTCTTTCAATTGACGACACACAAATTTAACAATAATGTTTTTTGGATTTTTATTATCGTTATTAATGTGTGCAACACGATGAGCAACGTCTACATCTTCTGCTTTTATCGGACAGTTGATTACTTCCCCCATTTTATTGCTGTCATTATGCATTGCTGTCATAGTCATATCCGTAGAGGAGGAGACAGCGTGTGAAAACACAAAATGATCTTTCGGTATGGCGGGAGGTTCCACATTGGGGTTCCACACAGTTCGATGCTCGGCTCTTTTCTGTTCTTCCTCTATACTAATCCCATTACCCAGGCTCTTCTTCCTGCTTATATGTACCGCTAAGAACTTGTGACTTTGCATTACAAAACTCGCACATTTAAACACGACTATATAGCAAATGAACACAGCACAACACTGGACACTAAATAATGGATTGTAAACACCCCCCAAAACTCAAGCAATTTTTGGAAGTCAGCTATTGCTTCATAGACTTAACTGGACACAATTACCTCAATTAAATAAATAATATAGTGCTTCGTTACTCAGAAGCAACTGTGTGCTTCCGTACAAAACATTGAAGCCATATATTACAAAGGTAACACAAAGACTATTTGTTGCTTTTCACACATTGAAAAGCACGCCGGGAATCCTTTTCAGAGAAATAATCATAGGTCTATTCCTCTGGAGATCCTAATTGTCCTTCTTGATTGTGCTGATGTTTCCTTCTGGGGCATAAGTAGAGGACAAGTCAACAGGCCAGAAAAACAGCATAATGCTTGTATACGGTTTTCTTCTGCTCTGTGAAGGAGCCACCATGCGTTCTCTTTTAGATAAGAACTTGAGCTTATTCCTCTACATATATTCGAGGACAAATTTTGCGTTCAAATAGATTTTATGTAAAGTACAGTAGAATCTGAATAGTACGTAGAATATGACATTTTGGTTAAGATTTCTTCTACTTTTGGTAGATATTGATTACTGCTCAAACTTTTTCTGCTTTTTAAAATTGTTACTTCTTCAGCTTTTCAATATGCTACATCGGTGTACAGATTACACTTTAACCATTGTTGAATTATGTGTTACAGACAGAGACAGGCGGAATACACTAATTTATAGAATGGAAAATTTTAAAATCGACTGTACTGCCACCCAATGATAAACGATGAAGACCCATTTAACAAAGAAAAATACTTTTCTTTTTTGCTACAAAAACGTCAAGGAAGTTCTTATTCTTTGTTAGTAACCACATTAGCTTTATTAGCTACAGTATATGATTTTATACATGTAGGTATTGAAAAGTTTATGAAACAGAATTACAATGAAAATGGGATAATTGGCTAATATAACATGATATAAATAATTACACAAAAAGTTGTATTAAAGATGTCACAATTCTGTTTCTACAACATGAAATTAATACTACAGCATAATAAACCCACTTGCAATACAAAAGTAAAAACCAATTTTATACCGTGTATTACGTGAAAACATAATCTTAATGATGACAATGTGAAGTACTTAAAGAACTTTAACTGCGCTAGGACAATCAGTAAAATACATCATTCGTGAAAGGTGAAGGTATATAAAGAGTGAAGACACGACATTTTACTAGTAAAATGGAAAGTTTCCGTTGTGTCGCAGTTATTGCACTAGTTCTTCTACTTGCATCGAGAATCCGATGTCAAGCTGGATTATCTGGCTCTAATTACATAGAACAGCAGCTACTATGTGCTCTTGATCAAGCGCCTTGTGATATTTTTGGAGAGCAAATTAAACGTATGTTTGTATAAGCTAATTATAGTTTTTGTGTAATTTTGGTGCTGTGGGTGTATGAGTGAAAGCGATAGTAATTGATTGCAATATAGTTAATAATTTTCCAAAATGATAATAAATATATCATGAGTTGGCCCAGAACTCTTAAAAAATTGTCGGATTTGTATGACCAATATTTTCCAGGATTACTCTATTTTTCTTGCTTTTATAATAATTTTTAAACACAAGTGAATGCATACATATACTGTGACCAATAGCTGAATACTAATATGAATGTAATATTTCTTTTGTTGTTATTCAGTTAAAGGTGCCAGTTAATGTAAATGGAAGCACTATATATTTTCACAAACCTACTTAGATATAGATAGACCATCCTGTAGTACGTATCAGCTTGCAATATTTTTGCATGCATGATTCCCTAATCAAAACTCATTTCTTCTTTATTATATTTGTATGCTATTTCATCTACTGGTCCAGAGTGATAAAAATAACATATCGGGTGGTTTTTGAAAGTGGTTCCCCCTGTCAGATATGTCGCAAGTCGACATCCATGAGTTTTTACGAATCATGATACCCATAACCCTGATTTTTATTTAATAATGTAGGTAATACACATGGAACTTAATAGTTATTTATCTTATTAGTGGCATAAAGGCATTCTTAACATATGAATGCGTTGAGTTGCACGACGAGGGCGTTAGCGCGAGTCGGGTAATAGCATGAGTAGGTTAGTAGACCTTATCACACGTGTTAAGATACAACTTTTTATCTACGACTACCCATAATTGAAGAAAACTGTATTATTTAATAAGTTGAAACAGTTTTTTGACGAACATCATGAAATTTTTTATATAAAATCCAAGTAGCATAGAATTCGAAGCTACAGGCAATTATGATCGTGATTTCATTATCTCAGCTATTATCAGTTTGATAATAAACTTCATTATCTAACTCAAATGAATGATATAATGAGTTCTTATTCAAGCAATCATAGATAATAGTTATTTATCTACCAAGGACGTTAAGATGATGATAATGCTAGGAGGGCGACGATGTTCCAGTCCGATCATCTAGTAACGCTCGTGGTGCATACAAAATTTTATTTTTCACATATGTACATATGAGAATATGTGAAAATTAGTTTTAATTTATAATTGTTGGCGTTGCCAAAGACGTTGTTTATGTTTATAAAACTAGAAATTTTTATGTTTGCCGGATGGTAATAACTTTTACCAAATTTGCAAAAGTCAAACAGATATGAAATTTTAAATTGAAATAAATTTTTGATGTTGGTTGCCACCAACATTTAAACAAAAAAAGTCCTAATAGCACATTTCATGTAAAGAATAAATTATTAACTTTATCTAACAAATTTCTGCAGAAGTCGGCACAAAGGTATTCGTTACAAATACGGCTCCGATTGCAAAGTTAACTATAAGCGGGCGTTATAGACTATAACGTCCGCTTATAATGCTCTGCTTATTATAAAGTTGTTTATGTTGTTCGTATCACAAATATAAACAAGAAATAATATGTAAGTGAAACATAAAATAACATATTTTATATAAATTAAAAATCTGGACTTCATTCAAACGATTAGTCTAGTTGTTCAAGGAAATATAAATACCTACAAAAAAAGAGAAGATAGCTTTGAATGTTAAACGCCGTGGTAGTCATTCAAAGTCATCTTCGATTTCTTTGTAAGTGTTGGTGTTTTATGGATAACTCGACTAAATAACAAGTGTTATGCGTATCATATGATTCGTAAATAAATCTAGTTTTTGCTGACATATCGAGCCACCCCCTCACCATTTAAAAAAAATAGTCGGCAAAATTGATCTGAATTTTCAAGGACCTACAAAAATTAATCTGTTGAACGAAACCGTAAAACAGTATTTTTCTATTTGCGTGCCCTAATGAAGCCATTAGAACGCGCGTTTGCGTGTCCAAAAGAGATTTATTTGAATACCGGAACCAGTAACATCTTATTCTTTAAAGTTGATACCATCTAACAGCTGTTCTTAAAATGTCAATATTATTTACGCTAAAAACTTGGGTATTTGAATTTTCAGTATTACCAACTGTCAAAGTACTTAACAAGATTTCGCTAACAAATCTTATTTAAAACTAACATAAGCTGTTTTTTAAATAATTTAAAAATAACGCAAATAGAAAAAATAGTATAAAGTATTCGGTTTAGAAGACGTTTTACCGCATAAACGTATCGTATGAAATTAAATACCTTAATAGCGTTTATAAACGCGTTTTAGATTATCCATGGCACAATCGACACAGAAATAACATTTCGAAAAAGTTACTCGACCTGTTAAAAAGTGACAGTTAGAGCATCGTTGGTCATTGTTGGTGTTAAAAATTTGTGACGTTTTCCTTATTAAGAACAGCTCAATTGAGTTGATGCTGATATTTAAATCAGTCAAATATCTTTCAAATTTCAAAATCTTCGTACCAAATAGTTATTTGCATATTTAGTGCGGAATGATATTTTTGAGGAGGCGTAGCCGAGGGGCGATTTTTGGGGATCCATAAATTAGGTCCCTGTTACAAAATTATAATAATAATAATAATTGCTACAACCCATAGCCTGGTATAATTATAATTATTTGGTTAATAATTTCCCTATAATTATTTGGTGGTTTCACGATTTGGTACGATTTTGTCTTGATCTGAATTGCAAAAAAGGGACGTGGAAATCAATGGCTAATACTGAAGGTGTCGAATTTCTAATTAGACTAATCAACAAATTTGCAACTAGAACTTCATCGCTTCTGGAATTTTGCAGAGCGGTAAGCACTCATGTAATAATCTACTAGTTAGTTCAGAAACTTTGTTCTTGTTTCATTTTTCATTCTGTCTTTGTCTTTCATCTGCTTTGGTATCGTACAATCTTTTGAAAGGTGGTCAGTTCGCGTGTGAGAACTACAGAATTACAGTGTAACGGTATGAAAATCTACCTCTGCAAATGGATGTTAACCCAGTGGGAATAAACCACACACTATTTATTATTTTCTTATAGTGAAATACGTAGTTCCAAATCAACATTAAGATTAAGTCAATTAAAAACAATAATTTTTAATAATTTGAGAATCAATCTTATTTAAATCTATCTCCCTCGTGATAGGGTTTTTCAATGTATCTTTTCTTGCTCTTGATTGGATTTTTTCTGTAAGACTTTGGGCGTCCACTGCTCATACGAAACACCTTTTTACGTAATATTGTTTTTATTAAATAAATAAAAATAATAATAATGATAATTAACATTGAACAACTAACAGATTATTGAAATATTATTCTATACCTAAATACTTACATGCATGATTAGCAGCCATTAATTATATAATAAATATTCTCTATAATTCGGAATTTAGAGCCGTTATTAAATGTTTTATTGGGTATTTCTGTATTTTTTTTGTTTATTGACCTCACTATTTGCTTTTTATACTTTCTTATAAACAGTTAACTTATTTCAAGGCGAAAGGTAAGTTGATTTGACGTTACTCTTTCGAATTACTGAGTAACTGCTTAGTGCTTAAATCTATCAAAGCTCAGAGGCGCGAGGCCGTTATATGAGCTCTTCAATATAATAGTGGTGTCAATGGCGGTGTTATCTTCTAGCAGAAATACTGACGACCTCGGATTGCTTTGGTTTCTAGAATCCTTCAGCTATTGTTTACCAATGAGCTAGCTACCACCTTTGCAGAAAACTTCTACGCCATACTACAGTAGTTTATTAAACTATTGTATATCCAGTCTTTTCGTCCAAATAGGCGTTACAAATCTTTTAATAATTTAGATTAATTCAAACGGCTAAGTTCTGGAAAAATGGCTTCAGTAATCTGATGAACAATGTTCCAGATAGATGCAGTGCGTCTATCAGCGTTGCTGATTATTAAGTTAAAGTTTTCTGAGCAGGATATACCTGCTTTTTAAGTGTTTTTTGCTTACGAGATATCATTCAATTTGATTTGAGATAATATAACCGTTTTGTATTTAAAAAATCGAAATAGCGTCCCTAGAAAATTCACCCAGCTGCCATCAGTAGTCGGCGCCTCAACTATGATATGTCCCCCTCCCGGTAATAAGTTCTAACATCGATACTGAATATAAAGTGGATAATAATTTTCGAAAACAATTTTAAAGTCTGAGTTTTAGAATTATGAATTAGGTTTTGGATATTCACTGTATACCTAGGTGTAAAATCTCTTGGTAGATTTTACGTTAAAGCAGATTGGTACTACGACCTTTCTGTGGTCACCACTTCTTCATAAGGGTGACTGTTATTTTTACCTCCTTAGGTAATCAATACCGCTTGGTATCAGATTCTAAAGGAGATAATAATTGATTGATCAGTATACGTTACTAATGATTTATTTGAAAATTCCCTTTGTTTATATACAAATTATAATTATTTTTATAAATCTGTGATGCTAAAACATTTACATTAATTACATTAATTGACAAGAAATTTTTATTCTAACATTTTGTTATTTTCTGGTTTGTCTAGTTAGCTCTTTAAGTAAGTGATTATTTTAGCATAATAGCATTTTATACTAACCTACTATTTTTAACTAGTAAGCATATCTTGCAATTATTAGAAAAAATGTGTTTATATTGCAAGAAAGCATTTGTTCATATTTTGAAATGTGAGTTGGCCTAGAAATTATTAACCATTTAATGTTACATTATTTTTTGAAAGAAATTAAGAAAATTAAATTTTATGTTTAGTTTTAAACATTCTGGCGGCTCTCGGAATGGGGAGATTGTGATCTTAACGGCCGGAGCTCGATCATCTCAGGATGGCTGGGTGGCGTTTCTTCTGCAGGTGGAGTTCGTGTTGATTGGACATGACGATATTTTTTCCAAAGTCGACGAGTACCCCAGAACAGCAGCAGGAACATCGATATGATGATGATGGTGGTAATGCCACTGGATAATAGTGAATGATGACGGATGGTTCTCCATGTTGTTTCCTGAAGTTGTTTGCAGGGGCATTCCCTGTCGGTGTCTTCTCGCTGGGAATTCGTGATGAAGGTGCCCTTGGACATTTCATAAGGTGATTTGAGGCTTCCTTATAAATTGTTTCGATCTGGTTGACGTATTTTGTTGTACAGTAACTATGTTGAGGAATATCGAGGGACAGGATTATCTCGTTCTTTTCCTGAACTTCTTTCCATAGTTTTTCTAACTCGGCAAGGCGGTTAGAGATGTAGGCTTCTGTTTTTCGGGATGTAGCATCCTTCTTGGAGTTGGTTAGAATCTGAGCAATTTTTTGGCCCAATTGCTCTTGCTGGCTGCTGAGTTGATTCATTTGTTCCATGTTGGTGGTGGACATCGTGAAGACTTCACTAGTGAAGACTTCACTAGTAAATGCGTGTAAAACATTTACTAGTGCACGATCCTTCTCGATTTGAAGGACCAGATGTAAAGTTGTTGATGGTTGCTTGGATCTTGGTTGGTTGGATCTTCATTCACGGTCCCTTGGTGATGTTACCGCACAAGAGACCAAATGTTGAGTTGTAGATGGTTGGTTAGATGTCCTCAGGATGATGGTGGTACCAGGAATTGTTGACGTTAACAATGTTCGTAGAACATCCTGCCGGACACCAAATGCAAGATCCAGCTTCCTACCACTCCGAAATGTAGGTAATTCTTCAGTCCGTGTGACTGGCGATCTTCGTTAGTTTTGGACCACTGCCGACGTACAGTCTCATACGCCGAGGTTAGTTTTGACTTAAGTACAGTGGTCCATTGTTCTCGGAGTGGTAGGATGATTACCTCCTTAGGTAATCAATACCGCTTGGTATCAGATTCTAAAGGAGGTAATAGTTGAAGTGATCAGTATACGTTACTAATGATTTATTTGAAAATTCCCTTTGTTTACATACAAATTATAATTATTTTTATAAATCTGTGATGCTAAAACATTTACATTAATTACATTAATTGACAAGAAATTTTTATTCTAACATTTTGTTATTTTCTGGTTTGTCTAGTTAGCTCTTTAAGTAAGTGATTATTTTAGCATAATAGCATTTTATACTAACCTACTATTTTTAACTAGTAAGCATATCTTGCAATTATTAGAAAAAATGTGTTTATATTGCAAGAAAGCATTTGTTCATATTTTGAAATGTGAGTTGGCCTAGAAATTATTAACCTTTTAATGTTACATTATTTTTTGAAAGAAATTAAAAAAAATTAAATTTTATGTTTAGTTTTAAACACTAGGTGTTTATAGCTTATGAACTTGGAAGTTTAGAACTTTTTTGAGTGGTAATACTTTTTAAGCATGTTTAGTTAATTTAATGTTTATTAATTTTGAATAACTTATTTATTATTAATTCAATTGTTTGATAAATTTGCAATTTTAAGAATTTAGTTTTAATGACATTTTCTTACATTTAAATTTTGAAATCCATTCTGTGATTTCTTCAGTGGTAGTTTTTAATCGAATATCTTTACTTCTAGCCATTATTAGTTTTAATACATTGTAAATTTAATGGTTTTTATGATCATTAGCCCTCAAAGTTTATAAGTTATTTAGTATATTATGTTTTTAGTATTATATGATTCAGTAAAAAGTTCATAGGAGGGTAGGTATGTATGGATTTTCCATTAACCTGACATACACAACAATAATAAACTACTGTTATTAATTAAAATAAGAGTAGTAATTGTTTTGCTCATAATTACCATGACAAATGAATGACAAAACATCTCCTGATTATTTATTTCTTGATCGCAAGATTCAGTTTAAACTTTCACCTGAAATACAAATTACGAAATTCTATAAAAATTTAGAAATTCTTTTTGAAAACAAATTTTTTTATATTCTATCTTTAAAATCAATCATGTATGAAGCATATGTTTACGGTTGATTTATTGAAAGGATAAATACTTTCCAGAAAACTAAATTAAAGTATTTCATTCAGTGAAAGTATCAATACTTTCTATAAATACATATATCACTTTTACACATTTTATATATACATACTTTTAATATTTGTCTTTGTTTGTTTACCTTTTCATTTCTTAAATGTTGTTTTTTTTACTTTTAGAAGCACTTCCGGAGATAATCGGAAGAAACTGTGCATCATGCGATGGTCGAAGAGTGGCTAGCGCACAACGAGTTGCTCGATTTGTACAAAATAGATATCCTGAAGCATGGGCTGCATTAGTACAAAAATATACACCTAATAATTAATTAAGAATGTAGATTAGGTAATTTTATATTTAATAAATATTGTATCAATTATTTAATATAATATTTTTAGTTGTTTGTTGAGAAAAAAAAGCATGGCCCATGGGGGGATCGAACCCACGACCTTCGCGTTATTAGCACGACGCTCTAACCAACTGAGCTAATGGGCCGTTGCACCAGATAAGTTTCTGCAGTAATATATAGAATAATCGATTATAAATTTGTATGAATATTTTATAATAAAATGTAAATGTTTTATATCTGATACGACTTATTTATTACAATAACTACGATCTTTACAAATTTATAAAGTAGCACAGCATAAAAAAATCAGTTAAATTCTCCGTTTTAAATTTTATAACAATCACATTCTAATAGCAATGCTTAAAATGATTGAGTAAAGTTCTCGAGTATCGATGGATATGGGTAAACACATGATGTTCACATACCTCAGCAAAACATTTAATAGTTACTACGTATTTCATTTGTTATACAGCATTTTCCCCAAAAATCCCCAGGGAGGTTCAATTTTATTAATTTTTTTCTCTCACTTTTATAACCTAACCTAACCTTAGCTAATCTCTAATCTAACATCTATCCTAACCTATGACCCTAATTTTATAACTGCAAGTAAAAAACAAAAAACAATGTACACAAATGATTCACTAGACTGTCCCTATTCTGTACACTAAACCAATTTTAAACCAAGAAAACTTTTATTTATAATGTTACATACAGTTATGGAGAGTCATCACTGATCTAGGGGTGTCATAAGACATCCCATACCAATTCTCTTTTATAATATAGTGCCAGAGTTGCCATTCTTTCTATTTTTAGGACGTTGACAAAGAAACAGATAACCTGAACTGCATGAGTATTTAATTACTTTGTATTTAAAGTCCATCTGAATTATTCGTTTAATGTTAAACTTATCAAATCCCGTTCACAAAGTAGAAGATCAGGTTATCTTAGAATGAATTAAACATGTGTTGTTGATCTCCGATCGCTGGTTAATAATACAAATCTAAGCAGCAGACAATCTATTGCACAACTGCGACCAAAAAAATGGAAACACCATCATTAATCAAGTTAAGACCTAATAATTTTACACACACTGTAAGAGGGGTTTAGTGCTCTAAATTATTTTTTATATTTGCGTGTCCTAATGGCTTCATTAGGACACGCATTTTGCGTGTCCTAATAAAATTTTTTAGAATACTGTAAACAGTAACATTTTATTTTTTGAAGTTGATATCACTGTTAGACAGCTGTTTTTAGAATGTCAAACTTATCTTATTTACGCAGTGAACTTTTATAACTGAAATGCAATGCTTGCAAAACTAGTCTTGCAGGCTACATAAATGCGCCGAATAATAAATAGCCCTGTTAAGGGCGTAACGGTTTTTACTTTATTATTAACATAATTGTAAATTTTGATACTGTCGTCATATGGGATGCATTGCGTTGTGTATGCGCAAGAACTCACGATAAACTTAACGTAATAAAATTCAGTTTTATAAAATTATATATGTTTACATTATAAGTTATAATATCCAAAAGATCCAATGAATAATTATTTTTGTTAACAAAAATCATTCTTTGCTGAAGATACTATTGAATTTATACCTCATTAATTTCTTTAACAAATAAGGTATTTATTCTATGAAATGAAATATAATTATTCTTATTTCATCCAAGTTTTTAATTCATTAAGTAGCAATTTATGTCACAAATATATTGGAATATATTCTACTTTGAATTTATAATAATTTTCAACAGTACGTATAATACACCTGGCAATTGTGAACGAGGTCCTGCTGCTTAGTAGCGTCCCGCTACTAGCGGGTTTTGTGTGTGTGAGATAAGAATGAGAATTTCTACGTCGCACGGATTTAGCAAGGTTATGTAAAAAACAATTGCTTAATTTCTAGTGTTGCCAACTGTTATGCTACTTACCAAAATATTTCTAACAAATTTAAACTAAATAAATAAACTAAATAATTTTTTTAATTATTTAATAACGAACTAACGCAAATAGAAAAAATAGTATAAAGTATTCGTTTCATAAGACGTTTTACCGCACTTTTTAAAAAACAAATAGGCAAGTGGACACCGTCCATCAATTCAATTAAAACAGTACACATTCAATTTTAGACCTCTAAAATAATACAAAGTTTCAGCAAATAGTTTATATAAAAAATTACATAACGAAAAAAATTAAATTAAAAATGTAAAATTTTCATAGCCTTTGAAAAATGCGGTATCGCATACGTCATAGCTGCTTCTCCGCAGTATAAAAATGTAAAGACATACGCGATTAAATAATAATAATAATAATTGCTGCAACCCATAACCTGGAAACCAGGCTCCAGAAGCTATAAGCCTGTGCGGGAGGGAGGGGGCGATTATTATTATTACGTAGGACCTACGTGCGGCTGCAGCCGACTTACAGATGGAACAGCGTAAATCCCACATTTGTGTCGCAGCTAAGGAAAACTGTAGAAAACCTTAACCAGATCTGCCGGCACCGGGAGTCGATCTCGGGCCGCTTGGGTGAAAGTCCAGCGCGCTAGACATTACACTACCAAGGCTGTGAATCTTTCAGGTAATTGGCATTGAGCTAGTATAAGATGGTTGCTAGAAACGTAATGTATGGTTTGATGCGTTCTTTGTTTGCGGCGTTTCCACATGTGATACGGAACACAACTTAACCTTACTACTAAAAAAAATTATTTTAATAAATTTAATTTTAAAAATCTCTTAAAGCAGTGATAAGTCGTTTTGATTTTGAAATACACAGAGTGTTGACAATAAATATCTACTAGTTTATTTATAAAACTCATTTTAGCCATTACTATGAACAGGCTTTTCAAATGCAAAGTTGATCTGGTTATTTTTAAAGAAAAGTACAAATAATTTTGTGCCCAAGCCTTGAAGAGATGTATGTGTGTTAGCAAGGGTCGAAGATAATTAATAAACTACGAATTCAAATAACAAATCATCAACAATCCGATTTATTATTCTAACACACAGCAATAATTAACTATTGTATGCATAACAAGCAATTAACTCTGTAACGTTTCTCCTCTCTTGTAATCATCCAACCGACTGACTGGTTCCCCTTCGAGCATGGTCCAGGCGCTCGCAAGCTATCGGCCGCTCTTAGCCCCGCCTGTCCGCGTCTCTTGTATTGAGTCACCTGCTGGCTTATCGGGATACCGCTAAAATGTGTATTACAAAATCTACCTGCAAACAAGATCCCAAATTCTTCAGCAATTTACTATTAAAAAATATTATTAAAAACACCTGATTTATTTACACAAAATTTACAAAAACAAAAAAATGAAAATATAACCTAACAAACACGTGCGTAGACAGACAAATCAATGACAACGTAAAGTAAACAACAATGCTGATCACATCTGGCAAATGCGCATTTTCAGCCAATCGCGTACAAGCTAGCAGTTATGACGTATACAGAGCGGGAAAATTACTCATTTAAATTTAAAGCAATTTTTAGGAATTTTTTTTATGTCTAAAACATAGCCAGAGGAAAATTATTTGCTGATATTCTGCTTTACTAGTACGTGTTGACTGCAATAAAATTTAAAAAAAAAGTAATTCCTGTAGCCTATTGTCAGGTTATTTAGAACCTGTACTCTAAAACAATTAAAAACCGGCATCGCACATGTCTCAACTCTTTATTTTAGTAGTTTTCTTGTGCTCTATAATGATTAATCGGATTGGTAATTTTTAAGCACATCTCGTTATTTTTAATACTGATTCATTCCCACCTAGCGAGATATTTTTAGCATGATTGGTAACCCCCTGACCCCTTTGAATAGTAGAAATTCTGTGATTGGCATGATTGTATCATAAAAAGTGCTGTGACGAAACTTGTAACTATTGCGAATGTTCTTTTGTGACAAAGCATTCTCAAATCATGCTAAAATGTTTATGAATGTTTGGATTTAATCACAATATGTAATTTAAGAATACGTCTATTGTTATTTATTATTATTATATAGGAACTCTAACAACAAATTACAATTTAGCCTCTAACGAAATGTGTTAGAACTAATAAACTTGCCAACAGCTGCTATGTTCAGGTGAACCTTCCGTGGTTTATTAACTCTAGAGAATTTATCAAACTGTTTTAAATTTCTGTTCTTGTGATTGCTCTTCCTTTTATTGTTTTACGATTTGTACGTTTTAAAATAGTATAACAAACAATATGCCTAAAGCGAAGGCAAAAAAACCAAAACCGAAAATCATCGATGAAAACATAAAACCCACGAAAACAAAATTAACACAAGAAAGTATAAAGTGTCTTTTGAAGGCTGTAAAAAATTATAAGAAATTAAAAGACGAAAAGCAGAAAGCAGAACGGGAAGAGCTCTTATTGAAATTGCACAGTGATATGAATGAAGTTGCTAGGAAATATGCTGGTAAGACATTGGCCGAACTTAAAGCTGAAAAGGTTGCTGAATTACGTTTTGATACTCCTTCATTTAAAAATATTTTAACAAATAACACCGGAGCAAGACTTAACATAGTTAATGATATTCACCCAACAACTTCTAAAATCAAGAGCATGTACTACTACTGTTAATAAACAAAAATCCATTATTCGTGCAAACTCAGTACCCAGAATCAAAGTAGAACAACCTGCACAATCCTCGTATGATACTTTTAATACTACATTGCCAAAAGCTTCTTCTTTTGTAAGCTTGCACATTAAACCAAAAATAAAACCAAACACTGCTCAGGTGGTTTTGAGACGTCCTAATAATAATAATAATAATAATAATAATAATATTATTCATTTATTGCCCAACAGGATACCAATTACAGGACAATTTTAGACAAAACATGTAATATATAATAATAATAATATGTAAAAGTAAAATAAATAAATACAATGCAAAGAGTAATATGTAAATATAAATATATAAAATTAACAACAGTGTAGAACAATTTTAATAACAATAGTAACAATCGTATGGATTAAACTCTATTCACGGAAACTTAGTTTATTCCATTAAAACAAAGACATCTTCATATAATTTGTTAGCATTTTTCGTCATATGGCTTAACGGCGCCCTCAACCTGATGTTGGTTCTAGCTCTTATATCAGTGAAAGTATTTGTTGACCGAGAGGTAATTCTTGGTACGTGAAAGCAAACGTAACTTAGTAGTTGAGAACAATCAATTTGGTTGTTAATAAGCTTTGCTAGAAACTCAGCACTACCACACTCACGTCTTGTCTGAAGTGAATCAATATTATGTTCACTTAATAAGTGAACATAATCAATGTTGCGTGCTGGAAAAGTACCAGTATTTTTTTTAAATAACTAGATATTTGTTGTTGGTGAAACTGGGCCTTCATAACAGTTAAAGTTTTCATTCAGGAACTCTACTTCTAGACGTTTACGGACCTTGGTTGATACAGGCGGGGATATTAAAACTAAAATGATTAAATTCGTAAAACAAAAAAATGCTCAGTATTTAACTAGGTATTTAACTAATAGATTTTAAAGAAAATTAAATTCAGAAGGAACTGTTAGTACATTTATTTAAAATAATTATCTGTGCAGAACTTTTACGAATTTACTAAAAAAACAACCATGCATTTACATACCACATATTCAAAAGCAACAAAAAGCAGTCAGCAACAAAGGCCAAAATTGCCAAAATTCAAGGCCACCGCTGTCATTGGCAGGTGGAATAGTAATTTGTTGGTAAAATAAATCTTGTACGGGTATTATTATTATTTAAAATTATTGCGTAAGTTCCTGCAATTCAATTTATAAGTAAGGAACGATAATTCACACTTTCAGTAATTTGCCTGCAACCCATAAACACAGCGAAAAACATTTTAAAAGTAAGTACAAATAAGCAATTAGGTTATGTTTTTGCTTAAATAAATTGATTTCTAAATATAAAATTAAAATTATATAATGAAAGTGAAAGGAAAATAGATTCAATATGTTAAGATAATTTTATAACTTTATAAACAGAATATTTCTAGGTTATGTCACAGCCCCAACTCTTGGAGGAACGTGAATGTGTAGAAAGATGTAAATGTAAAGAACATGGAGAATTAGTTTGTGCTGCTTTAACAAAACGAGCAGTTTTGGATGTTGACTTATGTGCTTATTTGCACCATATCTGTTGTTCTTGTGAAAGTGTTAAAGATGAATTAGGACGAACTGCTTTACATGTTGCAGCATCATGTGGACGTATGGATGTTGTAAAATGGTTATTACGAATGAAACATGCTAATATTAATGCTAAGGATAATGAATCTGGCTATACGCCTTTGCATAGAAGTATCTTCTATGGTAAACTTAACATTGCTGTACACCTAATTAAATTAGGTAAGGTCAAGGATTTTAAAGCCTGGTTTTGTTAGGCATTTTCTGTACACTGCCTAAAAAAATAAGCCGCATAACAAAAAGAGTCTTGATTGAATTTCAATTTGCACAGCTTATTATTGACATTTGTTTATTATTGATATTTGCGTGGTGAAGGTTCTTTTTAGTAGTGCTGTTTAATTCTTTCTTTTTTTAATAATGTATTTGTGAAAAATGATTTTTGTTAACAAAAAGACCATTGAAATTATTAAAAACTTGCTGTTGCAATAAAAATGGATGAGGATAACGAATATATTTTACATAATTAACATAAATATATAATATGTATAATTGTATATAGCTTTGCAGGCCTAGTGACCTATTGCTTTTATTCAATTCCTTCAAATTTTTCTATCTTTTGTTAGTTCTCTCCAATCAAAAAAAACAAGCAGCTTATTTTAATTGATTTGATCATTTCAGCAAATATTAGAATATAATATTTCGTATCTCACTACAAATATTTTGGCAAATTTTTGTTTTAATGCATGCTTACATCAACATGTATGTTATAAACAAAATAACATATTTACACATTGGTTTTGTGAAAAATATTTGTTTTGCAAAGTAATATAGGGTGGCCGGATAACTGGTTTACCAAAACTCTTATCAGCCTTCTTTCTGTCAGTGTGGGCCGAGAAGTGGTTTCAGATTCTTAAGTATTATTCTATTTTTATTCAACACTTATACAGTATTGGAAAAAATTCATTTAGGGATTCGATTTTCATGTGTGAGCAATGGACAAATAGTGAATAGCAATATGTCCGAGGAAGATAGATATTATGGCATACTTGCCAAGTCTTAAATTGTTTGTCATTTTGACAGAATAACCTAATTGTTTATTTTGTTAAATAATTAAGTTCATTCTATTTTTTAAAATGATTTTGTTTAAGTATTTTTAATACCTCGGCGGAATTATCCACTGTTTATCTTTAGTTACTATATGTACAGGGGTAATTCTCACCAAATTCCAAAAAATGAACGATAGTTTTAATGCGTTAGGAAATTGTATTTTATTATGTGAAGTGCATTTCTTAAGGGTTCCTTGTTTTAGGTGATTTAGCTGTCCCCCAAAATGTTTGCCTATAGGAGGAAAAAAAACGGGTTTAAAAAAAACATAAAGTGAGGGAACGACACTTCTTTTAATAAATAAAAAATCCAATAATATTGAATCAAAATATACAATTTTAATTCGAAAAGTGTTATAGAATCACAATAATAATAATGTATAAACATAAACTTTTTACAAACAGAATTATGAAAACGAAACAAAGCAATCGTTAAATTGCAAATTCACAGTGAACAGCAGATCAAGCGTAACACTTTTTTCGATTTGAATTTGAACTTTACCGCAATGGAACAAAGTACACAAGTGTTACGCTTGATGTGCTATTTTACGTATTAACACATGAGTCTATAAGTAGAGTCAACAGATTCTTAAAAAAGTAAAAACTTTTAGAACGTAACATTGCAGACTTTTTTTAAATTTAACTCAGTCCTAATTTTGAATCAGTTTTAATTAATCAATCAGTTTTGTTTCTAACTCCTCAATCAAATAGCACCCCTATTTGACTAATCTTGGAGTCTTAATCTTTTGCAGAATATGTTCCCAGGTATATAACTGTTCATCATTTATTACTGGCCAGTGGCCATCTCCAAGATTTGGATCCTTGTGTCATACACCTCATCATTACGCCTTCTTCACAAACAGAAATAATCTCTCCGGGGTAAATTTCGGAGCCCCACTTAACAAGGACATGATCGCCAATGCTTGCAGTTGAATTATTGTTAGCAATTTGAGCATCAGGAAAATGAGTTGGTTCATTCTCTACATCTAAATCAACTTCATCAATTTTTATTGGCTTTTGAGTGCATCCACTCTTTGTTTTAGTAGAATAATTGCTGGAATGTTGATAATATTCCAAATAATAATGACCGCAATCCTTTGCACAATTTGTGCATGAAAGTCTTCTACATTCCAATGTATCATTAAAGAATATGAACTGGCGTATTTTTTGTGTTCCGCGGAATGTAGAAATGGTTTGTGATTGTTTTATCAGATCATCCATTTGTAAAATGTCGGAAGTCGTAACTTCAAATAGCATTATAGATGGGCATCTCGACTGTAGAACGTCTTTTAGTGAGCGCAAGTCTACAACGTCTTGGCCCTTTGCCACAGCTTTGTCAGCTGTTCTTTTCAGGGTCCCTCCCACACCATCAGGTGTCTCTTTACCATGCCCTGGTTCAGAATAGTGCCATGAAAAGTGAACAATGTTAGAAAGAAGATTTTTTAAATGGCGAGACACCATGTGAAACATTGATTTATTTTTGTACTGGTTAACAGGGCTGTCACTCAACATATGCATTCTGTAAATTTTTAAATTTTGACTTTTAAGCCATTCAAAAATTGGCTTCAAATGTACCCATACTGCCATTGTATCATGTCTGTTGTTGCTAAAGAGACTACAAAAAGCTTGAGCTTTGACAACATCGTCACGGCGTAAATACAATACACCTGTGTGCATTGTAATTTGCTGTCTGGGTCCACCAAAATGAACAGCTTGAATTTGTTCATTATATTTACAACAATAGTTTTTGCTGTAGTCCACATGGATTAAAATGTCATTTTCGGTCAAATTATTTTTGATATGTTGGATGGCTTGGTATTAATTTGCAATTGTGCCAATATGTTGAAAGAATGACGGCAATACCTCTTCCAGATGTTGTACAAGTTTTCTTAATGTAACTTTAAAGTCTTTCTTTACAGGTTTGCGTACTGACTTTGTCTTTCCGTCCTTTTCAAATGAGCTAACTTTGTAAATCCATTGACGATAGGTCACAATTTTGTCAAGCAGTGGAAGATAGTATTCTAAGGTAATTTTCTTACAATCTGGACAGTCTCTGAACAAACATTTTGTGGAATGAATGTTGCATGTTATAGTCGTGAGATGCCTTGTCACGCTGCAAAAGGGCAATGCTTTACTTTCATGTAATTTAGTAAGCATCAGTTGAACATTGGCATGTTGCACACATTTGCAAGTGTTTCGTTCATTCACATTTGGCCAGGTAAACCAGAAAGGTCTAAATCTACAGAAAGTTGCTAGACTTATTTTATAGTTAACTGTATTCAAGAATTTCTTGTGTATGTTCTGTACGTGTCACATAACAGACGTTTTTGTTTTAATTGTTTTTTGATTTTACGTAGTCATTCTTTCCTGGGCACATTCTTGCGTTTTCATCCTTCTCAAGAAAATTAGTTACATCAACCTTCACCTTTAACATTTTAGTACTTATTTTTCTAGCTCTGGATTTTTTGAAAGTTTCATGTTTAAAAATAGATGTCGATAAATGCAATAACTTGTATTTCTTTAACAGTTTCGGCTTCAATATGTTGTAATACTTTTTTTTTTCTCTGTGTTTATTTCCCAGACTATCATAACTATTTTTCAGCTGTTTTGAAAACACCTCTCCAAAAAGTAACTTCTTTGTAACTGTTTTAGGGACCTGAACATTTTTTAGGAGTGATGATACCTTTGTTTCGGAAGATTCAGGATCAGACTTTCCAGCTTTTAGTCTCGAGTATCTTTTTTTATATTTTTCGCTTCTCTTTATTGCTTCCTTCACTTTCTTCTCTAACTTTAGAATCTTTGCATACATAATAGCTCTTAGTCTTCGTAACTGCCGTCTTCTACGAACTGCTATCATGTCTATATCTTGTTCAACGGCCGGTTCTGGACTTTGAGGAGGTGCTTCATCTAATATCCTTTGCAGATCCTTGCGTACTTTACCTTTTTTTGTCTCTGTAAGTTTTACTGTTTTCTCTTTTGTCTTACTTCTCTGGAGCTCATGATGGATACCGGCTTCACCTGACCCTTTTCTATCTTTTTTAAATATTTCAGCCTCTCATTTTCTCGTGGTTTTTCCAAAGTTTCAGGATTAGCTTTCATTTTCTCTCTCCTTTTTCTGTTGTATTCTTTTTTCTTTAACTTCACTTCAGCTTCACTCAACTTCTTTTTTCATGCCATTTTATTAGTTTATGGAATCTATATAAAAGAAAACCCAATGCAAATTATGCTTCATCAACACCAAGCAGATTATTCAAAACAAGTTAAACCAAAAGAGCCATTCCCTCACTTATAAGCAGAATGAGGGAATGACCGTGAGGGAATGATGAATTCAAACATAAACTGCCAAAACCTGCACGATATAACATCACTTTGTTTTCCAATTTAGTGTAAGCATTTTACTTCCAAAAACATATACAAACACGAAAAAAATATAAGCATATGATTACTTACCTTCTGCGTGTAAGCCGGGAGGAGATGACAATTAAAAATGTAATCTATAATATTTAATTTTAACAAACTGTTCTTTCGCACACAACTTCACAATACACAGTAAGATCTGCCATATTGCTGCATCGACTGTGTGCTAATTATCAAATACTAAAAGTTACATTACTGTAGCTTGAAATGTGTAGCCACAAATCGATTGTTTGTAAACAGTGAGGGAATGATGTTTTTTCTCGGGACACAAATAAAAGTGGGCTTATGAAGCTGTTTATTGCTCAATATATATTAAATAAATGTATCTACGATGAAATAACCCCATTTTAAGGATATTTTACGAAAATGAGTTTAAATTGATTGGATTATAAATAACAAAAATACAAGGGTGTCAAGCTGTGAAGTGAAGCACACTGTATATATGTGCCAAGAATAGAAAATCTTAGTCCCACATGCACAGCTAAAAGGTCGCCAAGAGGTAAATTCACCCTAAATCAATATGCAGCTTATTTCTTATGCTTACTTTTAGATAATTTTTTCAAAAGTAGCGGTTTATTTTTAAGCAACATAAAAAGTGCCTAGCAAAACCAAGCTTATATGATCAAGAAACCATCAATGATATTTTAATTCATGTCTATAGGTGCTAATTTAACTTTAACTGACTTTAATGGATTAACAAGCTTAGAACATGCAATGAAAGATTGTCCAGGATCAAACTATTTGCATGATATCAATCAAGGAGAAGTATACATCTGGGGTTCAAATACCAATTATACTTTAGGACCACAACAGGCACGTTCAGTACCCGAGCTCTTGGATGCATATCATAAGCAGTATTCAAATCTTTATGTGCAACAGGTCTGTTTAGAAAAATTCCACTGTGTGTTGGTATCAACCGATGGAAGAATATTTGCTTGTGGTCATGGACAAGGTGGACGTTTGGGACTTTCATCTGAGAAAACAGTTATTGCTCCAGAACAAGTAAAATTGAGTGCAAATGGGCATGCAAATCCGGTTGTTTGTAAAAAAGCCAGTATTGCTATAGATCATAGCGTGTTCTTAACGGAATCAGGACATGTAAGTTTTTAAACAAGGCCACAATCTAGAAATTGTGTTGATGTTGGTTAATTAAAAGAAATGATTCATGTTTCAGTCCTCACATATTTAAATGACTATTGTCTAAGCCTTCGAGCCCAGATCATGAACAGAAATGATGCCAATGCTTTTTCTCCAACTTTTTGTGCTTGTTAATATAATTAAACAGTGATTATTTGGTGGCATTATACAATTGGGCTATCCTCTGTATTTTCATATTGTTAACTACGACCCATAGGGCTAAACCAAATCGGCAAAAACACAGGATGTTCTATTTAAAAAATATGCAATCTAAGTGATTCCCAAAAACTTTATATTAATTACAGAGAGCTGTAATCAAGTTGTTACATTATCAACATGATTTTTGAGTTGTGATCTTCTTTAACCCTGAATCCTATAATTAACATATTTGGAATTATTCTAGGTATGGACCTGTGGATTAAACACGCATAGAGTATTAGGAATCCAACCACCACCTGCACAAATTCTAACACCATGCCCTCTATCACTTATGCACTATCCAATTGAAAATGTTTGTGCAGCAAGATACCATACTGTAGCATGGGGACCAAAAGCAATTTACACTTGGGGCTTACATGGAGGTCAATTAGGTCATGATAAAACAATTCAAAAATACATCATTTCTCCAAAATTGGTTACATGCCTACATGGTCTTGGATGCACGATCATTGCTGTTGCTGCTAGCAATGGCGCTACTGCAATAGTAACATCGAAAGGCGATATTTATGTGTTACATGAATATCAATGCCGTAAAATTGCTTCAAAGTAAATAAAATCACACAAACATTATGACACTCTTAGAATTATAAACTTGCTTTGTGTTTGCAGGCAGCTAGATATAATTTCTGTTTGTGTCGTTGGTGGTAAGTTGAATGACAAGATTGACAATAGTTTATCAACAGATGAAAATCATGAACTGGTTGTTGTTGGGTTGAGTAAAGTTGGAAATTTATACATATGGAAAGAATCGGACCCAACATTTGCTAGGTGTATATTTTCTATAAATCGCTTCCTGAAAATTCATCAGGTTACATTGAATCTAAATGAAATTCTATTCGTTACACATCAAGGTGAAGCGTTTCAAGGTATTCTGAAACCTAGAAAAAGGAAAACAACTGAGAGTAGTTTAAATACTTCAAGAAAAAGTGCCTTTCATGAGTTTTTAGAGAAAGATAATTGTCAGCTTTTAAAGGTGACAAAAATACCACGTGCACATAGAGCTATGTCTATACATAGTGATTTGAAAGGAAGAAATTATGCAGTTCTTCAGGTATGTATATCAATTGAATAATAAGATTTAAATTATTCCTTGAATTTGCTGGACGTCACTGTAACCTCTATAAAATTCAAATACTGTTCAACTCACAGATGCACCGGCATAAGACATCTTATTGACAGATTATAACTCGGGCGTAGGTCTGATTTTCATGGCTTTTGAATTGTAAAGAAAAATAAGGAGTAATAGACATAATAAAAGGATATGGGCGCCAGTTATTCGAAGTCAACACAATTCTCGTCTAAACCCTCGAATATCAACGAATTCAGATTATATTGATTAAGATTAATAAAAAAAAACTAATCATCATTAGTTTAATTGACGTTAAAGCAAGATAGAAAATTGAATAACTTCAATTAATGGTAGGTCCATTATCATCATAGTAGGACTTAATTTAAATGTTCATTTATTTAGAATATTCACTTGTCTCCCATGACAATAGTAGTAGTTTTGATAGTAATACCATAATAAGAATTCTTATTAAAGGAAAATATGGACATAAATTTACAAGAAACAATCATTAGAGCAAATGGTACAGATAATTTTTCGCATAAAACTTACTCCTATTAAACAAGTTATCCTTGAGTCCTTATAGGCCAGTAAAATTAGACCCGTTTTGGACCGTTGGTGGAAATAAATGTTGGAAAGCGGGAGATCGTTTCGATCGCTTCGTTTGAGGTCAAATATAAGTATCCTAGGTTTGCACGGTCCCTCGACTCGAGCTTACCTGAAGGCATCAAAAGAACCATGAAATCTTCGGACCTTTTTTAGTTTTTCGCATATAACTCCAAAGCGGTGCTTTCCAACAAAAACTTCACTATTACAAGAATTAAAGAGCATTAAATTCTGCGTCGGATGAGTATCTAACACTTTAAATTCGGTCCAGTGGTATGGTCGAAATCGACGGCCGAGAAACGACAATTTTACAAATTTTCGACTTTCCGTCAGACCGGACGCCCAGAGGCTTTTCGTATAAAAAAACCCATTGTACTCATTCTGATTGTTAATATAAGTCGAGAAATACCTAAGCTTTGATATTATAGAGGTTGCCGGATTAACTTAATGGCCATTTTTTGTCATCCCCCATCATAGCAATTAGAATCAATTCTTATGAAGTAGTGCAGTACTGGCCACTCGATCATTTCGAAAAAAGATAATTTTTTGTGTGTTAACACTTAAGTGTTGGTAGATCAAAACCACTGTAATTTTATTTTTATTCCATTTGATTAAAATATGGCAGCCATATTTGTTTCGTGGTGCACGACGTTGCTTGCAGTTTTTGGATGTAAACGTAACTCTTGATATCTGAAGAATGGTTGATCCTAGAGACCTGCGGTAAAAATGATTGTATTGCTCACATGTCAGGCTACATTTTTTAATCATAAACATAATATTGATATGACGTATCATAACAAGAACTTCAAAGACCATAAATACCAAAATAGTAAAATTTCATATTTAAAATATTTTATACATAAACTACCTCTAACCTTGTACATTTAAATAGAAAATCCGCCCTAAGACTTCATTTTTATCTGGATATATGAAATATGCCCCCATAAAAGCGGAAATCTTTGTAAAAACTTTAATCTTCGGGATTAAATCACATCCATAAGTACACGTCCTACAAAAATTATGTTTAGATTTAAAAATGTAGTCCGACATGTGAGCAATATAATCATTTTTACCGCAGGTCTCTAGGATCAACCGTTCTTCAGATATCAAGAGTTACGTTTACATCAAAAAACTGCACGCAACGTCGTGCTCCACGAAACAAATATGGCTGCCATATTTCAATCAAATGGAATAAAAATAAAATGACTGTGGTTTTGATCTACCAATACTTAGGGGTGATAACACACAGAAAATTATCTTTTTTCGAAATGATCGAGCGACCAGTACTGCACTACTTCATATAGATTGATCGTAATTGCTATGATGGGGAATGATGAAAGAATGGCCATTAATTTAATCCGGCAACCTCTATAATATCAAAGCTTAGATATTTTTCAACTTATATTAACAATCAGAATGAGTCCAACAGGGTTTTTTATACGGAAAGCCTCTGGGTGTCCGGTCTGACAGAAAATCGAAAATTTGTAAAATTGTCGTTTCTCGGCTGTCGATTTCGACCATACCGCTGGACCGATTTTAAAGTGTTGGATACTCATCCGACGTAGAATTTAATGCTCTTTAATTCTTGTAATAGTAAAGTTTTCGTTAGAAAGCACCGCTTTGGAGTTATAGGCGAAAAACTAAAAAAGGTCCGAAGATTTCGTGATTCTTTTGATGCCCTCAGGTAAGCTCGAGTCGAGGGACCATGCAAACCTAGGATACTTATATTTGACCTCAAACGAAGCGATCGAAACGATCTCCCGCTTTCCAACATTTATTTCCACCAACAGATTCTATTTTACTGGCCTATTAATACATTGGTAGAATTTTACAATTCTTTAAAGTTTCACAAACAACACTTGCACAATAATGCCCTTGTTTCACTTAACACTAGGTACAAAATACCTCACAAACTATAGATGTAAAACAGGAAAAACTTGGAAAGTATAATCGCTGATACCTTTTTCTTTTTACCCAAGATCAAAAATCTGAAGTCCACAACAATTGTTTTTTAATTGCAATTTTATTAGCAATCCCTTAATGAATAACTAAACTCATATAAATTCAACAACTTCTGTCGTTTATGAAAAATTATCGAAATGATACTTGTGGGTGTCTCAAATTATTATGACAAACCGGATCGAAAAGATTATTGCTTTATTTTTAAACTTAACTAACTCTTAAATTCTTTTTAAAGGTTTTAAATAATCACTCATCGGAAATATTTTACTTGCTACTAAGACGTTTCATTTAAACTTTAAACTTCTTCTGAAATGTCGATATTTTACTAGAAAGTATTTAGTTTACTAGTCAAATTAATTTTAATAACTTGAAGGATTTAAACTGCAATAAAACCCACTTTGGTATCATAAATTATTCGCAGATAATTTTATAATAAACTGGACAATAAACAAATAACTATAAAACAAACTCCGAACTTAACTAACGCCAAATAATGGATCACACTAAAATCTTGCGGTATTTGACAAATTCACGACCACCTTCGCTAGGTGCCCAAGCGAACCTTTGGGGAAGAACCGCTCTGCAGAGGAGGCCCAAACCCTGCTATGTGACTGCCGTCACCTTGCTCGTTGTGGTTTCTTACCAGAGTGACTGAAATTAAGGAAGCAACCCTATACTGAACTTGAATATTTAAGGGGGAAAATTAAATATCCAATCAAACACAAAACTAACAATTCGTAAGTCAATAAGAAGATAAACACTTAAAAAGTTTTTGGAACATTCTAGATCTTTGAGGGGAATTTACTGGATTTAAAATCTGCTTCTCAGAGTGTAACTTGATATTTTGCAGGTGGCCTCAAGCCGTTTTTATTTGTCTGCATGCAGAAAAATCTATTCATATAAATTGAAAATAGGCATGTCCAGGATCTATAAATATAAACTAAATGTCTTTTTTGACATTGAATTCCTTTGTTAAAAAGACAATATTATTTCGGGATATTTTTATAAACTTAGTTTTGTCTGTATTTTCGTTACTAAAAACAAATTGTAACCGTGGGAATGCTTTTGCAGCGAACTTTGATATTTACGAAGATGTCATTTGCTTTAAGATAAAGTCTGCATTTTTATTCTAGAAAAGATTTCATTGTATGAACACTTCGGGGTGATCTTTGGTATTAAAGAAAACACCCTCTGTAATTCGAAATATCTTCTGCAGTTTTAATCTAACTAAGATATACATACTGAAATGTTCAGGTCAGTACTAAGGTTTTTTGCCATTAATGCATTTAAAATTGCATTATTCTAAAATTGAGAATTTGAACGCATTACAATGTATAGTAGATAATTCCCTCATCTATTGGATCACAATTATCACAACCCGGATGCCATTACTCAGTATTTTGTTTGTTTTTTGGCATCAAAATTGTGTGTCATCGCATCAACTGTTATTACTTCACATTTAAATTGACAAATGGAAATTACCAACATTTACAAATGCTGGGTTCTGTATTTTAATTCTTTTTATTCCGGAAACTCTATTGCCATAGTTACAATTATTTAAAACAATAGATACTATAGAAACCGAGCTCTTTGAGTAAATAGAAATACTGAATGCGGCTTAAATTAATGGCCAAGTCTGATTTACAGTAAAGTCCAATTATAAAGTCCAAAAAATACAAATAAATCTCATAATTTGAAACAAAGTATTTACCTTATCTACTACTTAAACTTAGTTCACAAAATTTTGAGTAATGTTAATGCACTTGTTTATTCTCATCATAAAGTCATACTAAATTGTTGTCTACATAAGTTATGCATAAATGTTTTATATTAACGCCTTTACATCCTAAAATATTAATTTATTCACTCACAACCACATTTAGAATAATAAATTATTAAACAGAATTTCATGTGAAAACAAATTATAATTTATATAACTATGCCTACACAGTATTAAAGTACTACGTGCATTTAATATTAAATTCAGTAATTGTGAACAAAAAAAATTTCAAATGCTGCAACAACTGGCATAATTTTTTATATATAGACTACTAGTAGTTCTATAACTGATACAGGGTGGCCAGCGAACCTGGAAACCTTGAAAACTAGGAATTTGCACAATGGGGAAAAAACCAGGAAAGAACCTTGAATTAGTGATCAAAGTCTGGAATTTTTTCAAGAAAAAAATAAAATAATTTTGATAGTAGTACTTTCAAAAATAATTAATATTTTACGTTATCCTTTTTTTTACTATTTATGTGTCCAAAAGAGATTTAATTAAATACTGGAAACAGTAACATTTTTAAAGTTGATATCATTGTCGTACAGCTGTTTTTAAAATGTCAAATTAAGTTAAACGGAACCATTTTTGATCGTTATTTGGTTATTTAGGTTTCTCCGGCAATAAAAAAAACGGCTTCAGGTGAAGTTTTATGTTCCATTATTATTAATTCCAAAGTAATAATTTGATCATCAATATCGGTATGCGTAAATTATTGAAGGAAAAAACCGGGAAAAATGATATTTTACGACCTGGAAAACCGGGAAAAAACCTTGAATTTAGAAATACCACTCTTGCTGACCACCCTGTGAAGTAAACAGATTTTAAATGTTGGGTGAACCAAAGGTAAAAAACTTTTTATCCGATTTAAAAGTTAAAGCAAACTTTATCCGTTGTCAAAGTGACAAAACAATCCTAGCTTATGGGATTTTTTTATACATAAATTAAATTATTGGGGGTAATATCATAAGAGCTCGGATTTAGCCGGATATTTTTTAATCGTTACTTACTACGAGTACTTACTTTCATTGGCAATTTAACGAGAGCTGCTTTGAAAAAATCACGAGAGCGTAGCTCGAGTGATTTGGTCAAACAGATTGAGTTAAATTACCTATATGAAAGTAAGTACGAGAAAACAAACGTAAAAAATATCAGGCTAAGGTCCGTTCGCCGAGACCTGTCGCAAGGCGTAAATACGCTTGAAGTTATCACTAAACAAACTACCGGGTGGGCCAATAGTGTGGGGAAGTCCGATAGCTCCTAAACGGTAACAGCTAGAAAAATCGTTCTAATACGGATGTAAACAGTGGATAGAGGTGCATCTAGAGAAATTATTTTCAAATATACAGGGTATTGCAGAAAAGTGTGGCACGCTTAAGGTAATTTTTTTTAAATAGAATGCCCCAAATATTTTTGCATATTTAACACCTCTCTTGCCAGTTTTATTCATATCTAAAATTTTAGCGCCTTCTAATGACCGGTTTAGAAGTTATAATTTTTTTTTTTCAAAAAATTGATTTTTACATTATCCCACTTAACAGTTTACCGCTTTCACGGCCGCAACTGTGAAGACGAATTTAAATAGTAATTTTGTTGCAGGGGCTTGTAGGGTGCTCTTCATTAAAAGAAAATGAACCCACCATGTACGTTCAAAATTAATTTTTAAATTTAGAGAACTTCAAAGCTAAAATTCACAACTTTTTCAAATGGAACACCCTGTATATTTTGTACCTTTGTGATGTAGAATTAAATAACGAAGATTTTTTGTATGTACGTCCCTATAGCTATCTGTAACCACTTTTGATTTATTGAGAAAAAACTGCAAGTACACAATTAAAAAATTATTTATTTAAAAAAAAAGGTTTTTCAAATAAAACAAAAGAAAAAACTATAACAAATGCTCCATATGTTGCCCATTTGCATGGATACACATTTCGATGCGCCTTTGGAACGATCTTTGTACGTTTCTTAACATTGCCGGCGTGATACTTCTAAAAGCATGTATTATTCTATCCTTCATATTTTGGATTGTGGTTGGTGTCTCTGTATAAACAATTTCTTTCATATATCCCCATAAAAAATCCATTTTTGTAAGATCAGGAGATCTCGCAGGCCATTAACTGGGTTCATTCCTTCCAATCCATTGATGTGGGTAGATATTATTTAGGTGGTCTCTTACTGCATGTAAATACATACAGTTCTCAGTAATTACTACCACAGAGCCACTTATGCAATGCATACCAAAATTTATGAAAAGCCCGATTTTGTAAAAAAAGCCCGATGTAATTTGTCAGCAGACATAACATTGATTTTTGTAGTCGGACGTTGCTCTAAAATGTGTTGCTATTCTATTTCATTATGCCTTAAAATGGTGTTTCTAGTAAACACATAACACGATCATATTGTGGATCATTTCCTTGCAACTAAAACAAAAATTTGTTACTATCTGCTTAATTAAAATCATATATTGGCACAAATCGGAATGGTGCAAAACGAGGACTATCTGTATTCTTTTCGTTCTCATTTAAGTCAAATAATTATAACTTAAATGAATTAAAATTTATTTAAGCCTAATAGTTTATGCAAATTCAAAATATCTTTTTACAAGTGATTTAAGTATTAATTTTTATTTATGTAATTCCAGGCCAGTCCTAAAGCATTTATAACAAAAGTACCTGACGTTTCTCAGTCTAATATGCAAGAAGATATGTACTTACTTCTTCAAGATGCATCTGAAGACGATCAAATTATTGATGTCATATTTAAAGTATCTAATCGCTTCTTCCCTGCCCATCATTACATTATAGCATTTAGTAGTAGCAAGCTTAGCGATGTTATAATAGCAAATGAAGATAAAATTATTGAATTGTCAAATGTTAATGAAGACATCTTTGAGCAGTTGCTGTTATTCATTTATACTGGAACATGTGATTTATTAAAAATTGGCAAATGCCCTGATAAATTTCAATTGTTATGTAAAAAAGCTAAAAAGAAGGATGAATTAGAAGAGGAATGTGAAAAAATTGCTGATATGAATATTTCTGCTTTCGAATATTATAAAAACGAAAAATCTAAAACTAAAGCTAGTCAATCAAATAATAGTAATGAGAGTGGAAGAGATCCAGTTCGAATGTTGCATGAAGCATCCAAACGATTTGGTATTAAAGCTTTACAGAAAATGTTAGATAATATGTATTATGAAAATGGATTTATCATGACAAAAAAAGAGAAACGATTGTATGTGCAACACAAATTTGACAGGAATCGGTTCACAGAATTGCAGGACATTACACTGAAAACGAAAGAAGGGAAGAAAATATCTGCTCATAAGTGTATATTAGCTTCTCGGTTAGAGTATTTCAATAATTTATTTTCATCAAGATGGAATATGGTAAGTTATATATTGGTAAGGTATATTATATAATAAGGAATAATTTATATTAAAATAAATTGGTTCTGATAAAAGAGCTTCTTTTAAACTTTTCTTTTTATTAACATATAAAATAATGGCAGCCTGAATCAAATGTTACGAAATTAAAAGCAGCTCTTCTCTTGTTTACTTTGTTTAGGGTTTACATTTGCCATTAAAAAGTTTCTTTTCTGCTGCTTGTGGTAAGGTTCCAACATTCCATGGAAATTTCACACAATTAATTTGGATGAGAAAAAACTAACTGTGTGTTTCATTTTCTAAAGTACTAATTTTGAGATTCCGAAACTTGGAGATTATCAAACTGTTGATTGCAAGACTTCAATATTCCAAGACTCCAAGATATTAGGACTTCGAAATCCGAAGCTTCAAAAATTTCCAGATTTCAAGACTCGCCGATTTCTAGACACAAACTTTCCAAGACTTAAAATTTTCAGGATGCCTAGTTTTCAATGATTCTCAATTTTGAAAGCGCCAAGTTGTAAGTTCTAGTTTTGAAAATTTTCATATGGCAACCCTAACTACAGTATGTATAAGAGTAATTACAGTAATTATAAGTGCTGTGTGTGCCATATAGCCAAGGCATATAATAATCACGAACACCTTTACCAGTCCTTCTATGTTTTTTTATTAAAAACACTTAAGAATATAGGTTCCAATATGACAACAACATTGTATAGCCCATAAGTGCAGATAAAAAAACGATAGCTGAGATGCCATATGGCAGCTAACATGTTAATAGGAACAGAGTTGGATCCCCCAATTTTTGAAGTGGATTAGGGATTAATTTTTTCAAAATATTCTTGAGAGTGGGAAGACTCATATTTTTAAAAAACTTTTTTCTTCGATTGTTTTGTAGAAAACTATTTCCGGAGTAATGATATTTTTAAAAACCCTTAATTTACTAAAGAAAATTAAAAAGTCACCTCGAATTTAACATTGAGCTAGTTCACCCAAAGCCAGTTGGTATAACAAAGTGGGTACTGCCCAGGGATTGAAACTGTAAATAAAATAACCGAAAGAGTTATTTATCTGTCATTATAAAACAATTATGAAGGCCAATATTTATATTTCAAATCTGCATAACTTTTATTAAAGAACCGAAAAAACAAATTTCTCTACTTTCATAACTCTTTCAAAAAGGGAAGATTTATAATAACAGTTATGGTTTGAGAGTCCAAAAAGGAGAGATATTAACAAGTCTATAACAGGATTATAAATATAGTACTTGTAACATTTCAATTAAGAATTGAAAGTGTTAAAATAGTTTCAGATCATCTTCTTATTCATTCCTTCTATTAATAAGGAGTCTATTTTTTGTGTTATATATGTAAATAAATAACAGTCCTGGACATGGTCCAGATAATGTTTATTATTGATTTGCTATAATTTATTATAGTATAAAGTATTTCTTTATTCAAATGTGTTTAACAAAACGAAAGACATTATTGACTTCATAATAATTAGAAAGACAAGGTGTCAAAAATTTTGTCTGTATTTACTTGTAAAATGTATACAAAATAATTAAATTTTGTATACACATGTTAAAGTATGGGTTTTCTATGGAAATAATTTAAGTGTAATTAATACCTTTACAGTTGTACATTTGAATAGCGTATCTCAACTTCATGTAAACATAATAAGAAACCATAATTAAACAGTTTGCAAATTTGATTACTCTTTTCCTTCTTTTCTGATATTTATCGGTTTGAAAAAAGCAGGTACTAAATCATAATTCCAGAAAACCCAAATCCCACCATTGATTTCTGTTGTCACTACTTATAAAATTTTTTTAAATTAATTTTAAAGAAATATTTCAAGTGTTTGCTGTAAGTACTTTATGACTGTTTTTGCGAGTGCAACCCCTAATAATAAAGACACCATTGGGTTTTAAGAGGTTTATTATTATAATCCCTTTCTATACACCGGATGGTGTATATCTGCAAACTGACTGTTTTTTAAAATAACTGTACGCGAGACTCACGGGCCACGCGTATGGCCGCGCTGACCAAATACGCGCGCTGACCGTCAGGCTGACGGTCAGCGCGCGTATTCCAGTGTTGGGCACAATTAAATCTTAGCGGCGATTAACAATTGACATTAAAATTGTAATTGTTAATTGCAAAGGACAATTAAATTAATTAATTGTGCATATGTTTTGTTTTGTATGATTACAATTAATTAATCGTTAATTGCACTGACAATTAACAATTAATTAATTTTTAATCATTAATTGTTGCTACAATTAAAATTAATAATTGTAATTGTCATCACAACTAACAATTAAATTTTTGTGACAATTAACTTCGTAGTAGAGTGCACAAATAAAAAGCTTCTAGAAAACGATTTTCTGGGGTTTTAAAGAGTAAAAGTTAACTCATATTTTAAATTGAAGGTTATGCTTATTACATGCTAAATCCAGATTTGTCCCATGATTGTCCAGTGCAAAAGGGCACTAGTCAAAATATTCGAGATTTATATGGTAAACGATTATTTAGTTGTGAAGCTATATTTCCATAAAAGGGCATTTCAATGTTAGTAGCGGTTTTTTGAATCGAAATTCAATTTTGAAATTACTATTGCAGCTTATGGAGTTATGAAACTTCACAAGCCGTTTTCTCGGTTTGACCGTAAAAAATTGGAAATTTTGCTGCTTTTTAACATTTATCACTCCATATCTCGCAATCTAAGCCTTTAATCAAAAAATTTAGTTCTTACAAAATTGTTCCCTGCTCTCTTGGAATGACGATGATCCCCTCGGAATAATTTTTTAGTTAATATTAAGGATAAAAATGATGAGAACATGAGGTGTTGCACAATCACTCGCGCTCTCGGTCGAATCTCTCGATAGCCCTCTCTCATCCCGCTTACACCCTCGCTCGCTAGTTTACTATAGTTCAATCCTATATAATTATTAATTTAAAAACTGTTTTCGAAGCTAATTAAATCAAAAAACGAATAAAACTATTATAAATAAATAAATAAACAGGAAATAAATTATTATTATTACAAACAGGCGCACGCTCGAATTTTTTGAAACGGGTATATATTTACTGTAACACGAAAAATCTAAAGCGATCTAAACTGTACTATTTCACGATTTTACTGATCAATATTTAAGCGACAAGCAATTTTGTCTAATAACAGTAATAACGTAATAAAAATGCGTATCTGCATCTGTGCATTAAAAAAATAGTTTTCTGTAGTGTTCACTTTACAATAAAGATAAAAATAACCTGCTATGTAATAATTCATAGCTTAAGAATACAGATGTTTTTCATTTTTTACAGCTAGGATAATTCATACAAAAGGTCTTATGCAGTCTGTGTCCTCTTCTATTCAATGTTATGATAATATCAATTTTTGATCATAGTGTGTTTTTACTAATTTCTTAAATTAAAAGTTTTATACAATTCCTCTTTTTATAGAGATTACGCAGATTGTATATTTTAATACGTGTAAAAGATGGTACAGGACAACTTAATTGTCGAAACACTATTGTCAGATTATAATTTAATAAATACTGTGAAACTTTTTACTAATCTTTATTCATACAAATATACTGCTCAAAAAATGAACTGAACTTGCTTATCTTGGCATCGGCGTATACTTTATTAATAAAAATATGATTTTGTGAATGCGTAAGTTGATATTGAAATGCAATACAATTACATATGCTTAATATAAGTACTATAAAATAAACACGGATGGTTTTATGGGAATTATTTAAATATTTAAAAAATTACACAAATCTGTGCAAATGGTTAGTTGATTTGTTGAGCATAAGTATATTTGTACATGTACAACCAATTGATCCTATACATTTATAAAAAGATATTTCAATTGCACTTTTTATTAAAATTTTGGTGGGTTTGTTTACGTCTGGTACGAGGTTGAAATGTAATCTGCTGCTACAAAAACCAGAATGACATCATTATTTAATTTAAAAATTTCATAAATAGTATTATTAGTTGTAACAATGTTATTAGTTGCGATTTTTAATTGCAATTGACATGTTAATTGAAATAAGGTTTAACTGCACAACTCAAATTGATACGTTAATTGAAACCAAGTTTAATTGTAACTAAATTTAGTTGCAGTCCGCAATTAAAAGGTTAGTTGCAATTAAATATAATTGCAATTGAAATATCGCAATTAAATATTCAATCAATTGATTAAACATTTAATTGATGCCCAACACTGCCGTCAGCGTGTATGTGAAGAGTTCAATTTAAAACTGCAGTCCTCCCGCCACTACCACCAAACACGTTTTAAAGAAATAATACAATACGAATAATTTTATTATACGAATTATCTTGAAGTCCAACCTGTGTATGTAATGAATTACAGCAAATCTAAACATTGAGCCAATTAACCGCACCCTGTCCCGAACGTTATCCTAGGATATAATTATGTCCACGTGGTCGCGGATAATGTTGGGTTTTAATAATAATAAATATTTGTAGTACTTCTAATTTTAAGAAAGATATTAAAAATATTATCGTCTATATAGAATATAGAAATATATTTCTGAAATACATCTATTAAATGCTGTTCATATCATGAACATGTGCTCTTTTACATCCAGTGTATTCAATTCCTTTGATAGATTTTTAAATATCAGCCGTTCAAACAATAACTCTTATGATATCTCTTCCTTTTTCGAAACAGTTATTAAGCTAGAAACCTTTATGTTCAATCGTGGATAAAGGTCCTTTATAACTCTTAACTACAATTATCTCGCCTTTCAAAACAGTTATGTGGCCCGGACCCTTATTATTTCTCGCTTCAATCCCTGGCACTGCCACATTGAGAAAAGGCAACATTAACAATCTACTCACTGTCAAGTGGCACTGTTGAAGGCCAATATGTTTATTGAATTTTGCATTTGTATGATGTTTTGTATTAGGAAATGAGGATTGGGTTTTATAAATATTTTTTGGGATTAGGTATTGGATTTTTTAAATATTTCTTGGGATTGAGTTTTTTTTCAAATATCTCTTGAGATTAGGGATTGCAGATTGAGTTTTTTTTTTAAATATCTTTTGGGATTAGGGATTAAGGATTAGATTTCTAAAAATATTTTATACGACTAAGAATTACATTTTTCAAAATATTTTACAAAATTAGGGATTGAAGCTTGAATTTTTAAAATATTTTTATGGTTAGGGACTAAGGATTTATATATATTATTTATTCAAAAGTTATTAATATAGCTAGTCACAAATAATATTTTTGTTAAACATAATCCATAATTTTGTTGTTACAGGATTCACCTACAAAAGAAATCTCGCTTCCATTTCCATACAATGTATTAAATCAACTAATCGAGTTCCTATACACAGATGAATTACCTTTACTAGAAAACGAAGATGCAGATCATGTATGCAATCTTTTAGTATTGGCAGACCAATTATTCGTTTTAAGGCTAAAAGAAATCTGCGAATGTACACTGAGCACATTTGTAACATTAAAAAATGTCGTACAGATGCTTTCGTTTGCTTCCCTTTACAACGCAAACCAATTAAAAGTTTATTGTATGGAATTCATTTGTGCGAATCTAGCTGCAATATTAGAATCAAGATCTCTAGAAATGGTCGACGATGTATTGTTGCATGACCTAACTGATTTTTACTGTGAACATAATTCATTCATGCAACAAAGAATCATAACACCTTATTCTTATGCTCCATCGGATGAACTTGTCTCTGCTGCTGGATGTGTTCATCATATTGTAATAGAAGAGAGTGATGACGAGGGTGAGATTAAAAATACACCTAAAACGCAAAAGAAGCGTTCGCGTGCAAGAAAGAGTACTGAGAGTAACAACAGAAAGGAAAAAAGTGTGTCTGATAGTTTAGAAACATCCAGTGAAGTAATTGATGTAGTAAATGAGGATTCGACAAAAATTAAGACTGAAACAGTTTTAGAAATTCAGGACAAATCTTCTAATGAAGGGCATTCCAATATAGTGCAAACAAGATTAAGAGCTATAGCATTTGCTCAAAGCAAAACTGACTGTGATAATATTGTAACAAATTATACTAAGCTTCCATTGAAATCAGGTACTGTAAAAGTTTCTTTAAATGATTTTCCTGAGTTGGATAGTAATCATTCAACTGGATTGTATTCAAAATCGCCAAGTAATAAAGAAAAGATTGATATAAAGCACAAAATTACTAAAATTTCACAAAAACAACGAAAAAGATTGTCTTCTGAGAGTAATAGTTTATCTAATACTTTTGAACCTTGTAGTCCGAAACTTTCAGGTATTTTATATAAATGAGAGTTAAAAAGAGGTAAAATGATAAGTAATTTGGTATTTTTAGAAAGTCCAAAAAATCCTTGGAAAATATGCTCAGAAATTGCCAATAGTGTGAGCCCTGTAGGTTCTCCAATTACGCCAGCTACTATGGATTCTATAATAATAGATGAAAAAAGACAAAAAGAGAATTTAGTAAAGATGAGAACTAAACTATTGGTTCATACTCAAGTAAGTTGTAGTTCATTTACTTTAAGTGTGATTCAGAATTGGTCGTGCATATTGCACATACAGTTTTGAGTTATAATCTGTCTAGATATTAACGTTTATATCTGAAGAACATGGGAAAACCATCCAAAATATTAAATCTCAGTTAAAAATTTAAGATGCTTATATCGATTTTAGTGTGTCATTTTACTAGTCAGTATTATCTAAGTCAACTCTGATTCACTTGAAAGTGAGTCCACTATATATCAGTTAATGCGGTCGTTATATAAATAATTGGTCATTTGTTTCAGATGGAAGATAAAGCTATAGAAGATCTGTATAAATTTTATAATGTTGATAACGTTTTTGATGAAATTGTTATCATAAACAGGGTGCAAATAGGCCTAGTCGCTTCTCCAGTTTGGGTAAATTTAAATAAAACAAAATAAATTTTTAGTACAATGACAAATAATTAATTATCTGTACATCATTTAAGTAATTGTATTGTGATATTGATTTTATAACATATAATGTAAATATTTTATTTTTAACATAACATAAATTAACATTGTCAATTTTATTTTATTTTTGTAAATAAAGATGCTTTTTTTAGAAACTTTTATTAATTAAGTAACTATTCTGAACAACTATTGTATTCTAGAGAGTAACAAGATTTCTTTTATGATCGGTATGATCTCCAGTAGTTTGTGCAAGTCAAACTCTGCCATTGTTGATGTTGAAGGAAGCATTTTCTTGATCCTTCGGAGACTTACTGATTAACAATAATTATGTTTAATGATTTAAATTATTAATTATGTGACTATTGTGAAGTATTCCCATTTTTAAAATTCAGCTAATTCATTTATTTTGTCCTCTTAGACTACTTTTACACGAGGATACTGTATGCCGGGTACCGGTATCTCTTCAACACCTTTAAGTTGCTTCTTATAGGAGTCTTTTAGATGGGCAACTTCTTGCATACAGTAGCGACATACTAAATATCAGTATCCTGCTAATCCCAGTTGCAGGGAAATTTTGACAACTTCGGGATACCGTTTATTTATACGACGATACGTTTTAACCAGGAACTTGTCAGTGTTGTTCGTGAAGTACTATGTGTGAGGATCCAGACGAAAAATCTTAATATAATTAAATAATTACGGAACGTGCATTTGTTAACAATAAGTTTATTTCCTTAATAGAAGCACCCGTTTGTTTATGGGACACTTCCAAAAATGATTATTCTAATAAAAACAAAGCTGTACGCCACTGTACTGAATTTACTTACTAAAAGGGGCTATTATCTAGAGATTTACGTATAATAATAGAATTGATTTGCTTAATTTCTAATGTAATATTCGAGTTATCCTTTTCCCATTAAACGTTGCGTTCATTAACAGAATTTTTGTTTTATGGGTTTTCTCCAATGTTTCATTGTAGTCCTCTGGATTATTGTACAAAGAACAAGAATTATTTGGGTTTTTCCTAGCTTAAGTTATTTAAATGCATAAAGATCTTGATTTAAAATTACTCCATCTAATCGTTTCATCGTCAAAACTATTGTTTTTTTAATCTATTAATTTGTACATAATGTAAATTTATTCAGGAAAGTTGCAAAGTGGTGTAATGCAGCTATACCCTATGATGTGGCTTGGAATCATGTAATTAACATTTTTGACCATTAAACCATTTGACAGCTATGTTTAGATATTAAATTTTACCTAAGAATTTTACAAACCCATTAAATTATTCAATTTAGTACAGTTGGCATCTTGGTTAAATCTGCAACTAAAACTAATTCACTTATTACAGGTTTTTTTTCAAGTAATGCATTATTAAATCAATTATAACCAGTGCATTAAATTGTTTTTGTGAATTTTTTTTATTTCACTTATTTCAGTCAATAGAGACAAATTAAAACATTCGTAGAGATCTCATTTATTATTACTATCACTATTGAAAATACTAAATTAAACAATAATAGCTTTTAGAAAGTGTCTAAATTATTGTTTAACATTTATTTATTAAATTTAAACCAATTTAAGCTTTGATCGGTACTTTCTATCTTATGTCTTATTCCATTTATCTGGTTAATAAGTAAAATTTTTGTTGTTCATAGTGCGTTGTTTATTTTGCTGTGTGTTAAATATTTCACTTTAGCTATTTGTGCGATAAAAGTAAAAATTCATCTAAACAGTTCTCGTTCAGCTGCTTTAAGCCAGGTAATCTTGGGGGGTATGATTTTTTAAAGGTAGAAAATTAGGCAAGTCATTTTACAGTTAGGGTGGATCGAAAAACCGTTTTTTTCAAATTCGGTCTACGGCTAGTGCTTAAAGTTTGTTGTTGGTTGATCCTTATAACCCATAAAAAATCCCAACTTGATCGGATAATATCTTCAGGCTGCGCTTTTTAGTCAAAATTTTAAATTTTTATGAAAAAATGTCAAAGATTTGCAATTTTTCCTGATGATTTCTCAATGTTTCCAAAGTAATTTAATGGCAAAACAATACATATGTTGCTTAATATTAGCGATAGAGTGTGTTTGAATCAGACAAAATCGTATGTAAAATATATGAAAAAAATATAGCTGCCTTATTTAAACCAAAAGTACCAAATATAAATTAGTTTTGAACTACCAATACATAGGTGTGATAACACAAAAAAATTATCTTGTTCTATTGTATTATTATTTCCCGATCTGAGCGTCAATTTATAATTTATAAATGTTCTAGTATTTTATATTTACAAGATTTTAAAAAAAGAATAATGAAACTCCGAGTAGTTTTAACCGGTTCCGAGATAACGATCTTTTTTTGCCTAACGCTCCTCCACTATAGTTAGTAAATAAAAATGTGGGTTATATTTTAGGTAATACTAATATAAAATCATTCCAAGAATTTTATCCCCCTTTTTAAATTTCCACAAATTCATTTTAGAGGAGAGCCAGCAACGTATTTCGAGTTGTCATTTCAACAGTCGTGAAAATTTGGGAACTAAATCTTATATACTTTCTGAACATTAAAAGTCGATTCTGGCAGCCCTCTGCGGCCGGGTTGTACTACCTCAAAATTACTAAGAGGGTGAGAAATAAGATTGAATTTATTTAAAGTAACAGTCATGAGATTTCAGGAGGTTACTTTCGATAGTACTTTTTATTTATAAAAATTATTGCCAGAACATTTCCAGACCTCCTAAATGTTGCCAGAACACTGTAAATGTTGATTTAAAAAAGATCTTGATTTATATATATAAATGTTAAAATGACAACTCGAAATATGTTGCTGGCTCTTGGTCTATTAATAGTAGTTGGTAAGTAAAAATGTAGGTTAAATTATTTCATAGAATACTACTATAAAATAATTCCAAGAATTAGTTTGCCCTTTTTAAATTTCCGCAAATTCATTTTTATATTCGTTAGTAAGTAAAAGTGTAGGTTAAACTCTTTCTTAGAATACTACTATAGAATAGTTCCAATAATTCTTTCAACCTTTTTAAATTTCCACGAAATTATTTTAATAGTACTTTGTAGTTAAAATTGTGGCTTAAATTTTTTCATAGAATACTACTATATTCCAAAAATTATCTCCTCCTTTTTGTTTTTGATAATAAATTCCACGAATTCATTTTAATAGTATTAAGTCATTCCATACGAAATCGTCTAAAAAATTTTTTTGTTGCTCCACTATTTTAAATTTTTCTCAAACTTTGTCAGAATCTTCTTTAGGATTCCAAAGAAGGAAATCCATTGTCATTTAATTTTCCAAGTGCCAGTTCCCGTCTGCCCTAATTAAACCACTTAAAAATGGTCATTTTTATGCTTTAATATTTTCAGCTGTAGAAATATGCCTAAATATGATTAAATTTTTGTTAATCTTTCTATTTACAATTGTTTGGATTTGCTAAATCATCCTTGAAAATAATTAACACCAGTCAACCATGGATTCCTTGCTTCAAACATATTAATGTTTCTAGAACAGTGATTCCCAAACTCTTAAAATCAAGGGTCCATAGAAATTAAAAAATCAGTAATTTAAATCACTTAAAACTATAATAGCTACTCTCAAATTGTAAAAATGCTCTAAAAATAATTTTTAAATATGATTGCAGCTTAATTAATTGGTTTGGTATTAATTTCATAAATACTTTACAATAACTTCTAATACGAAAGAACAGAATTTAACAAAAATATTATTAGTTATAACATAATTTTTGTGTTGTTTGCAAACCCCCCTACAACTTGTTACAGACTCAAACATTTGTCCGCAGACCGCACTTTGGAAACCACTGGTCTAGGGAATGATTCGGTAAATGGTCCCACAATGATATCTTTTGGCTGCAAAATGATCTAAAATGAACATCTTACGATCTTCACCTTTCTTCAGATAAAGGCGAGTTTTAGGCATCGACAATGAAGTTATATGATTTAAAGAGTTAATATTTTTGTTAATATAATTACATTGAATTCCTTATACAGGTCATACAGTATTGTTTTGTTTACCATTACATGTTTATATTCCTCATTGTAGCTTGTTTATATGGGTTGTAGCAATTATTATTATTATTATATCAAACTAGGGTTTTATGATTTTCCTATACGTTGATCTTCCTAAATACCAGTCAGGTTTCCAGCGCCTCTCCTATGTTTGTGTGTGGTGGGGTAGTCATATCACAGTATAATAACAACCAGTGGTGCACCCTCGTAAAAATGTTCTGCCGCCACGTGCTACTTTGTATTCTCAGACTGTTTGGGCGGTCAAGGTTAATTTTAATGGCAGCATTTGAGGTTTAGGTAAAGCAAAACTTTAAAATGTAAATTTGTAAATGTAGTTTTACACTTTGATAGTTTAGTAAGAAAGACAGTAGAAGAAAGACAACGATACTACAATAATTGTTATGGCATTTAGTTTGTCTACTACTACAAATACCAAACAGTTTTAACATTTTAGCGAAGCCCGCAAATGAAAGACAATTTATGCCAGTTAATAAAGTGTGGAAGATAAATGAGTAGTGCACTTATAATTAGATGGAAAATAATTGAAGGGTATGAGGAAAAAACAAGGAATATCACACTACTTTGAAAAGAGATATTTTGATTGCTGGAAGAACATGGGGAAGCACGCCGCATCATCCGACGTTTAGAAGAATATATCCAGCGTCCTCTCCAATGGATTGTGTCAATTGCATTCTAATGAACTGCCTCTAAGACACATTTTTGAGAAAATTGACGGCAAGACATCCGGCCTGAAGGGATTTCATGGCGACGTAGGAAAGAGCTTGTCTACCTGACATGACCAGCTCGTCCTTCAGTTCGAGAAAGTTGAAGCAGTTGTTCCTGCTGTTGACGTTGATGTCCTCAGCAAAGACCAGGCTTACCTCTACAAAATGTGCCAGGCTGCAAACAGTGGAGTGTGTCCAAATGATCTTGCGATGTGTCTTCCTGGGCCCATTCACCATGCTCGATGACTGACTCTTGCAGGGCGCATACTTCGACTGTATGTAGCAACGTTAAATCCATCAACTGCTCTTAAGACATTGACAGTATTTGTCGTTAAAGTTTACGTTCACATGTGGTTTCACATTAAACGCAATGGAACTATCAAGGACACGTCAAAAAACCTGTGGCTAACATTACAGAAAATACAGTACTTACCAAACCATTTAAAAACTTTTCTCTATAAACGACTTCAAAATCATGCTTTCTGGGGGCATTCAGAAAACGTACTTGTTGGTATGTTTGCAGACAGTCGCCCAAATGTCCGTCAAAACGCGGCGAAGAAGATCCTGAAAACAAGAAAAGGCCAACCAAACACCATTAGAAAATTTGCACCCCCAGTGATCAACTTTAATGCCAAAGATTACACTGATTTAGTGCACTAGGGAAAAGAAGAAATAACATCACCTCCAGTAGCACACTTACCTACCAATGAAGACTTAGAAGAGATTGCAGCAAGAAGAGACGATTCCCTATGAAAACGGCAGACTTTTTTGAGCTGCCGTGCCGTAGCCAGGCAGTGGAACGGTGCATAAAAGATGTAACTGCTGTATCAATTGCTGTATGTAGTTATGACTCCCAAGATGGCTATATTAGAGCTCGATTGGAGGACAGGAAAATATTACCAAAGTTTGATACCAAAGCGGACTTTAAAACCTAAATAGACAAGTCTATCCGGGTGGGCGGGCGGCCGGCACTCGATTGCAGTCACCTCCTCGTGGTGAGTGCTGGATAGTCGATTAGTCGATGAACTAAGAGCTGCAGTTTACCTCCTTTCCTATTACCTTATCGTTCTTGGTAAATTTAAGTCGGTGGGGTTGAGTTATTATAGCGGGTTATTGCTTACCCAACATCCGTAGCATTTCTTTATATTTGGCGTCTATTGACGATTTTTGACGAACTATGAAACCATTTTACCTGATTCAAACATACTCCATCGCTAATATTAAGCAACATACCAGTAATATATGTAATTCTTTTGCTATTAAATTACTCTGGAAACATCGAGAAACCATCAGGAAAAATTTCAAATTTTTGAAATTTTTTCAAAAAAATTTAAAATTTTGACTAAGAAGCGCAGCCTGCAGATATTATCTGATCGAATTGGAATTTTTTATGGGTTATAAGGACCACCAACCACAAACTTAAAGCACTAGCCGTAGACCGATTTAGAAAAAAAACGGTTTTTCTATCCACCCTATTCTACAGCGTTCAACATCTGTTTCAAGCTCAAACAAAAAGACAAGACTGAGTTAGCTTATTGGCAAAAGAAATATTTGGGGTGTTTTATTGTGTTATACATGCTAGCCAAAATTACAATTTACTCCATTCAATCCATTTATTCAAATAAAATTTATTTAGGTCATAACACTGCAATATCTGTAACAGTATCATAAATTACCAGCATGCTGCACTTCTACTGAATGAAAAATAAGAATTATTGTTAACTTTAATTTAAAAAAGACCACTCAACTCACTGATCAATCAACTGACTGGTGATTAAATGATAATCACCCTCATATCACAGAACATTCACAAAGATCTTAATCTTTAGTTTAATGATTGTTATTAAACGAAGTTGGTCATAGGCATTATACAAAAATGTATTATAAATGTAACTGCAGAGGGTCGAGGGATTACTCTTGCAATGCTTGATAATGCCGCTCACATGCAAATAATAAATAATAACAAATACAAAAAAGTTCAGAATTAAAATAATGTACATACTCAACATTTAATTTGTTAGTAAATATTTTATACATGCAATCGAAACCTAAAAGAAAATGCTGTAGAATTTATAAAACAACCCAAATAATAATTCAACAAGTTTAAAATATAAAAATTAAAATCTAAAATATTTAATTATGGAGGTGAATGGTCCTAACTTAAAATCTCATAGGTGTGGGCTAGGTCAGTTCACCTCCAATACTATGAATTACTCCCCAAGACATGAGAATAAACTTTGACTGTTAAAAAATTTATATGAGCAAGTAGCAAAGTATAATAGAAGTGCTGAAAAGAAATCAAATGATTTTACTCTAATTCCTATCTGTTCTCAATCCTGTTATATGTATTTTAGAACAGGTTTTTGATATAACTCGTCATTAGACATTTATAAACACAATACATAATTAAAATGATTTCTCTGCACCACTATGTTTGAGCATGTGTCATCTGAGATGAAAGTTTTGTGATCATTTATACTCGCATAAATTGCATTTAAATGGTTTCTCACCATTATGTTTCAGCATATGTCTTGTAAGCATGTAAGCTTGCTTGTGTCTGTACATTTATAATCACATAAATTACATTCAAATGGTTTCTCACCACTATGTTTAAGCATATGTCGTTTGAGATTACCTGTTGTTGAGCATTGATACTTGCACAAATTACATTTAAATGGTTTCTCACCATTATGTTTCAGCATATGTCTCTTAAGTTTACTCCTCTCTGTAGATTTATACTCACATAGATTACATTTAAATGGTTCCTCGCCATTATGTTTCAGCAAATGTCTTTTAAGTCTGCTCTTCTCTGAACTTTTATAATCACATAAATTACATTCAAATGGTTTCTCACCAGTATGCGTGAACATGTGTAGCTCAAAACTCTGCTTTACTGAATATTTACTATCACATATAGTACTAAAGAGCTTTTGATTTCAAAGGACATAGGCAAATAAATTTAGCAATCATTTGTATTCTCTATCCTGACTTGACCGTTAATCGATCAAATCAACTTGATCGTTTGATCTGATTTAAAGTAAAAATTATGTTATCCTTAGCACCATGGCCCAGTGAAATATGTGCCGAATACAATATTCGAAACATGTTTTCGTATGGTGTCACATAGATAATATTGCCATTATGTCCCAATCTTCTCTTGATGACCACTGACTTCTGTTCTATCTTGAACGGGTCATAAAGTTTCGATAGATGATAGTGACGTGGAGTTTTCTTTCCTTTTGTTTGCTTTGCTCTCAAGATTTCTATAGCAACCTAAATTTTTTAAATGAAATTTATGTATTGATTTTGAGGATAGGATTGTATCTATTTTAATTTGTTTTATAACAAATTGTTAATAAACATCTAATACAAAATGCATAAAAATTAATGTAACAATCATATGCAAGTTTGTTTCCAGGAAATTGAGCAGCAGTTATTTTACTGCTCTTACTAATGTTATTAATGATAATTGTTATTTGTTACGTTAATTGTAATGCATTTTCTGTCACATATTTATTAATAATTGTCACATAAACATCTTAAAATAGTTTATAACTTGATAAAATTCAACTATAAATATTTATAAAAATTTGCATGAAATCTGTAGAACTGCGCGCATTCTAGTAACCAGTAGCATTATTATTAATAAATTAGTAAGTGTTGTTTAATTTCCTGAAAACACCTGCATCCGTTATTTTGCTATTAATGTTCTTAATGATAATTTTTACGTTATCTTTTATGAATCTTCTGTTATATATTTACTAATAAGTGTTACAAAGCAACTTAAAATAAATATTCTTTTAAAATTTCTAAATTTGTAAACACTAGGCGTCATCTGGTAACCAGTAGCACGATTAATGATGATATTGCAGCTTGCGTATTGCGCTAATGTATTCATACGGTTTGTCACCAATATATCAATGGAAAAGCATATCAGGGTTCCAGGAAACCACCATCAACGTCTTCTGCTATCCTAATGCACGATTTCTACGTTCTGATGAGGAATAAACTTCATATAATAGTTGTTTTTATTAATCTTTTCATTTTATTAGAATTTTTACTTTTTTAGATGTAACAGAAAATGCATAAGAATTAACCTAACTAGCATTAAACATATTAGTGAACAATTAACTGATAATAACAGCTATGCACCGATGTGATTCCTGGAGATTTGGCCGAACTAAGCCTAACCAGGCCTAACTGTTAATTTAGAGCTTCGTGGGCATGGAGAATTTCGATCAGGATAATATATTTTTTTATTTTAAATTTGATATTTACAATCTTTCGATTTCAGAGCATTCGGGAAATGTTATGTTACAATATATGACATGCAGGGATTGATCCGATAATCCTTCCCTTTTCTCCCCTTTCCTATTAATTATATAAATTGTTTAATTATATGACATTATAAATTAGAAAGAGTTAGTTAAAAATATTCTATTAGTTTTATCCTAATTAAATCTACTACTGAAGTCCATCGGTTTATAAAGCATTTTAATCGCCTCACTTAATCAACAGAATTTATTAATTTGTTTGCCAGTTCATTGGGATGCTCTTCCAGTCTGCTTTGATATGTAACACAATATTTCTTGAGTTCTTCGCTGATAGAAGGGACTTGCAGGTCTTGCTCGATGACAAAGTTCGGTACTTACCATGACGCATTAACAATCATTCTAAGGACCATATTTTGAAACCTTTGCAAAATTTCGATATCTGGTGAACTAGCTGTCCCCCAGAGTTGAATACCGTATTTCAATACCGGTTTCAAAATTGCTTTATAGATTAAAGTTTGCTTTTTACTGAGAGTTGTGAGTTGCGTCCAATTATCCAGTACATCTGCCGGAGTTTCAAGCCTAATTGTTTCCTTTTTATAAATATATGTTTTCGCCAATTTAGCCGTCATTCTAAGTGTAGCCCTAGATACTTTACCTCATCTGGTAAGGTAGAGTGTGGTCATTAAGTGTCACCGGAGGACAAGTCTCCTTTCGCAATGTAAAAGTTACATGCGTAGATTTTGTTTCGTTAGCTTTTATTTTCTAGGTTTTCAGCCATTTCTGGATTTTGTTTAGGTTTGTTTGTAAGTTTTGGGATGCGGATTCTGGATTTAGATGTGACGGAAGTATAGCCGTATCATCTGCGAAGGTCGCAACTGTAGTTACTCTGGTGGTCAGAAGATCGGCGGTGTATAGCAGGTAAAGTATGGAACCCAGAACACTCCCCTGGGGAACTCCAGCGTTTATGGAGTGCAGGTGCATGTACTCGCTTTGGTGGTTCACAAGAAAATGTCTGTTACTTAGGTATGATTTTAGGATGTGGAATAATAATCAATAAACGCAGCAGAACAGTATATTTTACCTTCTAGATCCCTATTTATTTGATTCACTATCCTATGCACCTGTTCAATAGTACCGTGTTTGTTCTTGAACCCAAGCTGGTGATTAGGAATTAGATGTTTTTCTTCTATTATGGGTAATAGCCTTTTTAATAGTAGTTTGGTTAGTACTTTGGATAACAGAGGTAAGAGACTGATGGGTCTGTAAGAAGTTATTTCGTTTATGTTTTTACCGGGTTTGGGTACTAGGATGGTTTGCGCAAATGTCAATGGTCAAAATGGCGTTGAATGTTATCTGAATAAGTTTTAAGCATTTGTCAGTTATTTCTTGCAGCACTTTCCCTGTTACGAGATCATATCCTGGAGTCTTCTTTTGATTAATTTCTTTCATAATGACTCTCTTCACTGCCTTGAATTTGAAATTACGTATGGGCAGATCCATTTGAAAGGGTGTTTCTAAGAATGATAATATTTCTTCTTCCTCTTCAGTCCTTTGTTTAGTTTGATGTGGCTTAAATACTTCGGAGGGGTGTTCAGCGAAGGCATTTGATTTTTCTTTGTCATTCCTACACCATGTTCTGTTGATGTCTTTAATTGGTGGAATAGATTGTTGGGGCCTCTTTATTTTGCTAGTTACTTTCCATAGTGAGTAATCGTTAGCTTCTGTGGTTGATAATCCACCGAGGTATTCTTGGGTTGCTTGATTCTTGATCTTGAGAAGCAATGCTTTTAGTTCTTTGGTTGCTCTATTAAGTTTGCGTTTGTTCTCAACCGTTCTCTCTTTTCTCCATTGCTCTCTTAATTTGCGTTTATTTACAATCATTTCTTTTACTATAACCGGAAAACTTTCTGTCATGTGTGGTTCATTTCGGTCTGGTGTGGCTTGCCAACCTGCATTTTGAATTGCTTGGATCAGTCTATGAAGTGCATCATCTATTTGCGTAAGGGAATCTTTAAATCAATTAAAAAGTCTAGTTTTTCCTTAAATATATTCCAATCGTTTTTTGGTGTAAAGTGTCGGTTGTTTTTCTTTTTACACGATTTCTGCAAGAATTGTTAATACAACTGCGGAATGGTCGTGAAATAAATCCAGACACGACTCTATTCTTGTATGTTTGGTATCAATTCCTTTTGTAATATAAAAATCTAGTAGATCTGGCATTTTGTGGGGATCTGTGGGACAGTAGCTAGATTCTCCTGTGCTCAGGTAATTAAGATTATTTGTATGTTTGTATGTTTTCCCCCTCCCCATTGTATGTTTTTTTGAGTTGTAATCTCCACCGGCTATAAATCTATTCCCTAGTGTTTTAAAAAGGTTATTAAATTGTGCTCTTTAATTGTTGTGTTTAGGTGGACAATATATAGATGAGATTGTAAGCGGACCCTGGTAATCTTCTATAACGATGGCGGTTGCTTGTAAATGATCATGTCTATATTTATCAATTTCATGATGTTTAATTTTCTTACTTACTATTATAGCACTGCCACCATGTGCTGTACCATCAGGATGTTTTGTATCATATACTGTGTAATTTGGTATGTGAAGTGACTCTTTGTCGTGTGCGTTTTAGTAATTAATAGCATGTCAATTTTATGTAATTGCAGATATATTTTTAACTCTTGTACATGCTGGGACAAGCCATTGGCATTCCATAACGTGATTTTATTTATAAGCATTGTTAATAAGTTTAAGATAGTGTTTATTTGTTCAGATTTTTTAACTATTTCATGTAATTGTGTCATGTCATTATTTTGTGAATACATAGCCATAAACGGTTGGATTAAGTTATTTGTGTTTTGCTGCTGATGCTGTACATTGAGATGTCTTGTTCTTGGTTTCTCGTCCGCAGGCATTTTCGATTTTTTTGATTAATTTTATATAAATTGCCACACGTTGCAGGGTGCCATTAAATATCTGAGGTGACATAATGATAAAATATAAAATAGAAAAATTTTTTTCCTCACGATGACAGCGTCATAAAATATCTGCGGTGAAATCTAATAAAATAAAAAATATATAATACCCCAATATTTTTTCCTTTTCCCAATGGGCTATCTTAGGTTTAATTCGATAGAGCATGAAATGAATGAAATAATAAAATCTTATTGATTCTTATACCTGTAAGAAAAGAACTTACTACCAAGACACTTAGACTTCCGCAACTGGACAACAGCAAGCTAAGCTCTATATGTGAAAAGAAGAAGAAATGGATGCTTGTATACATATCAAATAAACACATAGATAAATTGAAAATACAGTCTTTATTTTTATTAATGAAAATAAAAGAAAATTTGATTCAAAGAAAAATAAAAGAAATAATATTTAGAACAGAACAGTAAAGTAAAATAGGAAATTCTTTCCTGAGCTTGCTCAAATGTGTGAATTAGTCGTTAATAACCTGACATAGGGCTATAACAGTTCTCCATTTGAGCAAACTGACATCAATCAATGTTATTAATTAAAAATATTTACAAATGTTAAAATAAATTTTAACTTATGATAATTAAATTTTAATAAAGAAATTTAAATTGTTTTATTCGTAAGAATTTTATTATTTAAAAACTTTTAAAGTGAGAAATATGAATTCTGAAATTATTCAGATTGTCTTTATAATTTTTGTTATTGAAAAATTAAATCAAAACCTTTTATTTTGATCAACCTTGTATATAAAGTACGTCGAGATCCACATCAATCTTATTTTAAATTGGTAGTACTGCTTTTTAACTGTCAGATGATTTTATAAAATGAAAATCCATCGATTGTCAACACGATAATGGAAATAAATCTTCTTGATTATTGTTTCCAGCCTTATTTTGTGGAACTCCATAATCATGAAATAAATAAAGATTATTAAAAGTTTCACAGTTTTATTAAAATATACCTGACAATATTGTTTCGACAGCTATGCTGTCATTATCAAAGGTAATATAATTATAAACAAACACGTCGCTAAGGTAGATACAAAATAGGTAACTAGATAAAATAGTAATAATAATAAAAATTACAGGGTACCTTTAATGAATGAACAACTTGAGCTCAGTAATTCTCCGTTACTGGAAGTATTAGATGTTTAATTATGATTTTTATTATTAATTTTTATTATTATTATTATTATTATTTTATCTAGTTACCTATTTTGTATCTACCTTAGCGACGTGTTTGTTTATAATTATATTACCTTTGATAATGACAGCATAGCTGTCGAAACAATATTGTCAGGTATATTTTAATAAAACTGTGAAACTTTTAATAATCTTTATTTATTTCATGATTATGGAGTTCCACAAAATAAGGCTGGAAACAATAAACAAGATTATTTGATATGAAGTTTCTCCAACTCGATATTTTTTTCTTTTCGAATAATAATTTAGTTTGTGCTTCGATCTTTTTGTAAGCTATGAAATTTTCTATATTGGACATTTGTTTATATTTTGTAACCGCGATTTTACGTAAAGAGATCATGTGAGAGCACTTGTCATCCCACCATATTGGACAGGACTTCGAAGGTGTAAAAGGTTTATTTCTTGGGATGGCATAATCTGCTGCATTTGTCAATATGTCTATAAAATTTGTAAAAAGTTCAGGGATATTACCTGTGAGAAAATAATTTTCAATGTGTAATTTAAAATTGACCCACTCAGGTCTACTTTCATTCCAGATAGTTGCTGGATTTACTTTTTTTTACAGAAACCTAATAGGTTTATGGAAATAGGAAAATGGTCAGATCCCATAGTATCCGGGATAACAGTCCAATCTATTATGCGTGCTAGGCAAGGCGATACAATCGAAAGATCTACAGCGGAAGGAGGAGAGCCGGGAGGAGATATTCTAGTGGGAGATCCGTCATTTAGAACAATTAAATCAAGATGGTCAATTGCATCGATAAGTGCATTTCCACATCTCTCGTTGAAAAAACTCCCCCAAAGAGTATGATGGCAGTTGAAATCTCCGCATAAGAGCACTGGTGATTGAAGCTGGGAAAATAAGTTTTCCCAATCAGTAGATGTTATATTATTCATTTTGAAAGGGTTGTATATTGAAGCAATAGTTAAATTTGATTTTTCCAGCATTATAGCAGATACTTCAATCTTATTATTAAAGTTACTATTAACGGTTAGTTCCTTGTATGTAATGTTTTTAGAAACAAGAATAGCTACACCTCCGTATCCATCTTGTCTATCTTTTTTGACTATGTAAGTTAAATTGTTTTTCAATCCAGGTTTCTGAAAGAATCAGTATATCTCTCTCATTTTTATTAAGATAGTTTCATAATGAAGGAAGTTGCTTAATAATAGAGTGAGAATTCCACTGTAAAATTCTTAGGGATTCAATAAGTTGACTCATTATCACTTATTTCTTGAATATCTGAACTTTTGTCTATGTCCAATACGGAAAATAAACTTTGTTTAATATTAGTAACAAAATCAGAGGGGAGGCTCTGAGCAACTTCTTGGTTAACAAAGATCGAATTAACATAATCAACAATATCTTCAATAATTTTTTTTTAGATTTCGGATAATCCTCCCTGGATGAGTGAGGATTAGGAATAATTGGTTGAGAAAAGGGGATTCGTTTAGGCCGTTGAGGATGTATAGGTGGGCTAGTAGGAGATGGTTCGTCTGGTTTGCGTTTTTTAGAAATAAATTCAGTTAAGACGGGCTTCCTGGCAGTCTTAGGTTTGAAGGTAATGAAATTACTTGATGTGTTGTTTGAAAAGAGTGGTGGAAAGTTTTCATTAGTATTTAGAACATTAAATCTGTTGTTTGTCGTTACTTTAGCATAGGACGGATTGTTTTCAATAGCTTCAGCTTGTTTGAATGATAAATTGTCATTGGCCATCCTTTGTTTGATTTGATACTGTTCTAAGTACTTTGGGCACTTTCTTGAAATTGGGCCGTGGTCTACCTTACTACAATTTAAACAAAATTGATATTCTGGATCGCATGGCTTGTTTTGACAAAGTTTTTCACTGCAGTTTTGGCACCTTGCCTCTTTGGCTTTACAAAGTTTGGAAGTATGTCCATATTTTAAACATCGAAAACATTGGATGACTGGATAAATGTATTTGTCTACAGTAAAGTGAGATAGATTTATTTTAACGGTCTTAGGAATAGAATTTATCATTCATAAGTTTAATGTTTTATATGTTTTATATGTTTTACAGCAAAAGAAAACTGTTGTTTTATTTTTAATAAAACGCAAATATTTTATATCTACTTCCGGGTTAAATGGAAGTTTGGATGGCATCTTATAGATGTCTCCAGTATTAAATGTTGCTATTAATGTAAATTCGGTATTTACATATAAACAAGCGACGGATTTGAGAGGTACAGGGTTTCAGACAAAGCCTCCCCTACTGAGGAGCCCAAAGAAAGGGCGAAACAATTGCCTAGGGGTGTTTTGTTTGAAATTCTGTACCTCTCGAATATTATTATAATCATTATTTTGATTATTATTTTAATTGCTGCTTATACCCAAGAAATGGTTTAAACTTATATGTTTTTAAACTTATATGTTTTACAGCAAAAGAAAACTGTTGTTTTATTTTTAATAAAACGCAAATATTTTATATCTACTTCCGGGTTAAATGGAAGTTTGGATGGCATCTTATAGATGTCTCCAGTATTAAATGTTGCTATTAATGTAAATTCGGTATTTACATATAAACAAGCGACGGATTTGAGAGGTACAGGGTTTCAGACAAAGCCTCCCCTACTGAGGAGCCCAAAGAAAGGGCGAAACAATTGTCTAGGGGTGTTTTGTTTGAAATTCTGTACCTCTCGAATATTATTATAATCATTATTTTGATTATTATTTTAATTGCTGCTTATACCCAAGAAATGGTTTAAACTTATATGTTTTTAAACTTATATGTTTTACAGCAAAAGAAAACTGTTGTTTTATTTTTAATAAAACGCAAATATTTTATATATATATATATATATATATATATATATATATATATATATATATATATATATATATATTTGTTTAACCGCTTATACATACCCGTTTCGCTATATTCTACCGACTTGTCGGACCATTTTCGACGCTCTCAGACCCGGGCTTGGGTCTGGCAACGTTCTCTTATGTTTTCGAGGTCTACAGGATAAACTTTATCTAAAACTGCAATAAAAAAATATACAATTTGGGTTTGGAAAAGTAGGGTCTGTAAAAAGTTTTATACAATCGTAGTTCATCACAATGAACTATAGGGGGCGTCGCGCCTTTCTCAAGTGTATATCGTTAATTTTTATACAAGACGCTATCAAACCCGCTATATTCTACAGACTTCCTAAGCCCTGGATCTGGCAACATTGCCATGACGCATATGTTAAGCTTTGTTTTATAAACGTTTGGTTATAATAGCTCGCATTTAATATTTGATGGAGAAAAGTGACGTAAGAATTACATCAGCTCGTATGCAAGTTCTTTCCACATTTGTAAATCTCTGGCTTTGAAAAATTGAAGGTTTTAATATTTATTAATAATAATAATATACTTTATTTATAGCATATAACTAGATAAATTCCATACAATACATTATAATTTCTTAAATATTAATGTAATTTATTACATATTTTTTACACTGTTTCTTAAATAATGTTAAAGATGTACAGTTTTTTACATTAGCTGGAAGTGAATTATATTAAACTAAACCTTTATGAAACAGATTATTTTGCCCTATATTTGTTGTTACTGTATGAACATAAAAATTATTTCTACTTCTAGTATTATGATCATGAACATCTTCTACGAATAGTAATTCATTTAAAATGTGCTCTGGATATATTCGGTTTTTTATTTTAAATATTATTATCATCGTATTACAAAATATATTTTGCTTAACACTTAACAAAGATGTAATTTGCAAGCATTCTTCTTATGCTAGTATACCTACTACATTTTAATATTATTCTTAACGCACAATTTTGTTTTTTTTGAAGATTGTTAATTTCAGTATTATTTAGGAGGTAAAGTATACTAGCACAATAATTAAAATGGGGAAGTATTATTGTTTTATATAGTAATAATTTAGACCACTTGCTAAGATTTTGGCTTATTCTACCCATGAAATTTACTTTTTTTGCAACTTTACTCATAACATAGTTTGAATGACTAGAAAATGTTAAGTGACAATCTATTATTACGCCTAAGTACTTCCACTCATAAACTTGTTCTATTTTTTGACTATTAATTTGTATTCCCACATGACTAGATGTATCAATTTCGTTAAACTTATTTTTTATTATCATGAATTTTGTTTTAGTTACATTTAAAGAAAGACTATTTTTACCTAACCAGTTATATACATTTACTAATTCATCATTGATGATATTTATTACTTTTTCAACATCATCTCCTATAAAATATATTAAAGTGTCGTCTGCAAATAATTGAATGTTACATTTTTTAATTACATTAACAATATCATTTATGTATAGTACAAATAAATCAGGGCCTAATACAGTTCCTTGTGGAACGCCAAAGGTAGGTAGCTGAACTATTAAAGTATCTAGTTTGTTGAAATCTGTTTTTGAGATATTCACTAAACCATTTTATAACTATTGGGCCGAACCCATATCTTTTTAATTTCAATAATAATAGATCTCTATTAATAGTCTCAAAAGCACGTCTAAAGTCTAGAAAAACTACACCTATCACCTTCTTCTTGTAAATAGCATTTTTCCATTTCAAAAGAACTGATTGTATTGCACTTTCACATGAATTATTTTTTCGAAACCCTGATTGAAAGGGTGTTAACAGTTTGTTCACTTCAATGTAGTCACGAAACTGGATATTTACGACGGTCTCTAATAATTTTTCATAAGTTGGCACCCTGTTGATCGGTCTGTATTCTTCACATTTGTTAGTGTTGGTTATTTTCTCAATGGGGATAATATGGGATGTCTTCAAGGTTTCTGGGAAGGATCCACTTTCTAGACTCATTTGAATTAGATGCAAAAATCTCTGTCCTATTACATTGAAAGCTAATTTAAGAATCTTTACTGTAATACCATCGACACTACTATTCTTATTAGGTAAATTGTTTATAATTTTTTAACTCCAAAAACTCTATTCGTAAAAATTTTTCGAACTTGCATTGATGTAAATTAATGTGGCATAAATCAGTTTCAATTTGGGTTAAATTTGTTAATGTAATAATTTGTTGTATGCTGTTAATAAAGTAAATATTGAATTTTTCTGCAATTTGTTTTCATTTGCATGAAGTTTTCCACATTTCTGTTGAGTTGTTTTTCATATCATCTATTTTTCTTGATAATAATTTCTCTTGTGGTTCCTGATCAAACTAACAATTCCATTTCTTTGTTGTCTAAACCTATTCATATCACTTTCTTCTTGTGTAAAGATTGCTCTTTTATATAATCTGTCCCTTTCTTCAATTTTCAAGGCTATTTCTGGGATCCACCAACGCTTACAACTCCATTGACATTTAATGGTTTTTTTAACAGTTGGAGCATGCCTGTTTAGTGTGTCCATTATGGTTTTAACTAATGTTTCTGCTAGTTGATTGGTGTTTGTACAGTCCGGATTCCATGGTTGATCCATTAGATCTAATTGAAATTGCATTTCATTGAAGTTGCTCATGTCTCTGTGTTGTATTGTATATTCTTCATAGTTTTCTTTCACTTTTGCATTTACAGTTATTATTGAGTGATCGGTTATTTTTGGAACATGGTGTACCTGTGCATCAGTGGTGTTTTCATTAGATACAAGAAGATCTATGAGTGTATCACTGTCCTTAGTGACTATTGTAGGTTGGTCAATAATCTGATTTAGTCCATTATTTTTAATTAAAGTTCTCAGCCTATTTTCATAATATGAATCCTTTAATAGGTCAATATTAAAGACTCCGATAATTAGTAAGGTCTCTGATCTACTAGCATATCATCAAACAAATTTTCAAGTTTCATTAGAAATTGAGCATCACTGGAGTTTGGAGAGTGATATAAATTTATAAAGTTATATTTGTATGATTGAAAGCATATATTAATACCTACAATCCATGTGTTCATATCAATGGTATCTTTAAGTAGGACTTTATAACTGAATTCATTTTTTATATAAATGATTAGAGTAAGGTTTACAGGATTTTCGAACAAGTGAGACAACGCAACATAATACGGAAAAGTTAATTTCTGGGGAAAGTGGATGGTTTCCAAATAAGGTGGAAAAGTACATATGTCATTTTCCGTAGTAATCAAACGATAAATTTCAAGAACTTGATTAAATTTTTTAGTATAAAAGTACTGTAATATCTTCTTTGTATGTTTGTTTGAAGGATTGTTTGTGGTTAATTAAAGCTTTATTCTTTTACTGTTAAGATGAGAGAATGAATGCTTGAACTATTTGGTTAATGAATTATTTTCTGATCCCTCGTTTACATTCGTTTCCTTGGATACTACAAAGTATCCAAGGCAACGGTGATCATCACATTTATTGCTCCCTTGTTTTTTAGAATCTTTCCAGCAGAAAAAGTCTCCATCAGTTTGCTTGAGGACAGGATTGGAAAGAACTAGTGAATGTACGCAAAAGATGCGGTTGTGATTGTAAAGCAACTTGATAGATACGTAAAAAACCGCGTTTTTTTCTTTGGCTGGTTTTACAATTGATTAAAGTTAGTACAGGGCTCTTAATGTTAATGTTCGTTACAATGATAAGAAGTTAACCTATAGAAATGACCTATTAAGAATAACGTGAGAATCGAATGACATAATTGAAAACGGTTAAAATTAAGACAGTAGATTCTAAATTTTAGGGCTCGTTGCAAAATGTAAATAACTAAAAACTACAAAACCTAACCTAAGAGGAACGTATGAGGATTCTGTTGGACTTGTAGGTTGTTGATTGGATAATAATCGTATATGCAACATAAAAGGAAAATAGTAAATGTATGTACACAAATATGTCTAACAGGTAACAAAAAGTAATTGCGAACGTTCTATACATAAACGGCACAAAAAAAGATAAGAAGGATTTGTAATGGGCTGCATCCGAGTTTATCTGCTATGTATTCACTGTGTTCCCGATCACACGAAGTAACGAATTTTTGGTACGACCGTTTATTGAAGTTCACAACAACTGATTTGTAATTATACGTTTTGCGACGCACTGTTGTGTGCGTTTCTTGTAGGGTTCTGAAACTTTTTCTGGAATAAATAGGTTTAGCTCAGGTTTAAATCGACAATCTATGCCAACGAAATGGCATAATTCTTGTTGCATTCTAAGGATTGGAAAGTTATGAATAGCTTCTCCTTTTGAAATTTGCGGCGTAACTCCATCACTGTTCACTGTGTGGTCGAGACAAGTTAGTTCTTTGGCTTCAAAGATTATTTTTTAAATTTGATAGTAAACCGTAATGATATAGGCGTTGAAATACTTTCTTTAAATGCTGTAGATAGTCTGCTTTGATGGCAGAAAAATTTAGAACAGAAAAAAACTTTATACAACCGTGACTTCAGATAGATTATGACTTCAGCGATGGAACTGCTCCATGTACTAGTAGTGGTAGTAACCTAGTAACTAGGTAGTGGTGGTGCTGAGAGAGTATTGATCCTCTACTGGAATTATGCTAATTGATTTCTCGACATCTGCTTCATAAATAGGATCCTGGTATCTTGAATGGTAGTCTTGCAAGAGTAAGTTTCTTGACAGATTGTTGCGTGTTCAATTAAAGTCGGCGGTCACCACATGTAATATCTTCTGTGTTTGTTTGTTTGAAAGACTGTTTGTGGTTAATGAATGCTTTATTCTTTTACTGTTAAGATGAGAGAATGAATGCTTGAACTATTTGGTTTCTGAATTATTTTCTGACTCCTTGTTTATATTCGTTGCATTGATACTACACGCACACATACATATCACTGAATCACAGTACCCACTCATAAATATCGTCGACGTTAATCTACGAGCAAATAGAAACAGGAGAGAACATTTCAATGGTCGGGGGTAAGGAACCGACGCGACGGAAGTCGGCCATTATATAAACCACGTTGAGCAGGTCGGGGTTGTTGACGTACGACGTTCGATATTGTCCGTGTCAGGTCGGGGTTGTTGACGTATACAATCGATCGATATTCATCGGGTGCCGGTACCCTCTCTCACTCACTCGTACCCTCTCTCACTCACTCTTATAAACCACTTTTTCTAGCAGTTCCGTCGCGTGGAATATAATGCAATGTTCTCTCCTGGTTCTATTTGCTCGTAGACGTTAATACATACCAGCGGAACTATTTTCTAGCAATTTTTCAGGAGCGCGGTTTAAATGCTTATAAAAACTTTGTTACAGATCGCATGATGAATTCTTTGAAATCGCAACTAGCAACATAGCTAGTTACAACATTTCAAAGAATTAAGTTCATATGCATTAACGGCGACGATATGTACTATATACCACCAATAAATAACAACGTCGTAGACCATTCAGGGTAAAAATCGTGAGGTGTTCTTTACCAAAACTTAAAATGGGCGAACTAAGTTGAGCATCATTTGTGACTTTTTTGCTAAAACGCTGAAGGAAAACTTTCTCGTCTGTAATTTGTAAGATTACTTAATGGAACTTTTAATGGAAACAGGGCACTCAAAAGGTTCGGAGGGGCAGTGTATGTTGCAACCCCCAATTGAATTTCATGAACATTGGTATGGGGTAGATGCAGTAGCAGCACTTCACTATAGCAACTAGAAACGGCCACCTCATAGAACAAAAGATAAACGGAATAAATTCTGTGGGACGTTCTTTAACAAAAATGAAACTGTGTGGACTAATATGATTTGCGCCTGGTATATTTAAAACAAGTGCAATATAACGAAATTGAGCAAGGTTTGAAAAACTTCTTCTTTTCTTCGTTACCTTTCGACGTTTCTGTTAAAGGCACTTAACCACCATATAGTGTATACTGTTTTGTACCTTCAAATTCATTAAAGAGAAAGTAGGATCGAACATTCGATAATTTTCTTGTAACTGTACAAACGCACAGTAAAAATAGAAACTGCTATTTTTTTAATCTAGGTTAAACTAATCAAATGTAGTGTATTTTGGTCAGCTAAACTTGAAAATGACTTTATGCTTGATTTGTTCATGTTTACGAGTAGATAATATCCTGAACTTTGTAAAATATCAATATTAAACCACGCCCCCAGATGGATTTTGTCGTTTTATTTTCAAAAACTGTTAGGTTTATGGACTGGTTCGGATGGAAGATTCGTATGCTCTGAATAGGTGGTAGTACACATAAAATGCAACAAAAAAGCTGAAAATCATTAGTGTCTATCTTTCATAATAACCGAAGAAATAATGGTTTTTGAAAAGTGGGTAGCAGGTCACTGGTCTAAGAATCACACTTGAAGCTGGATGTGCCTATCTGATACATTAACGCAGCTGCTGCTAGGTGATGTCGCAGTTTGTTTTGACTATAATTTCCAGCAGTTCCCAAAAGTTGACATTTTTAGCAAATTTTTGTCGATTTGCGTAAAAACAAAAAGAGTTTTTTGTTCCTATTGATGAATACTATCACACATGCAATTTATACGAAAGTTGAGTAAAGCACCCTGTATGTAGACCAACAATTTCTACCAATACATTTGACGGAGCAGCTTTAGAACATAACTTATTGCGATCTTGTATTCGTCATCAAGTACTTAGCTAAGAAAAAAAATGTTGAGTTCGCAGTTCAACCTTAGCATCACTTCTGCAAATTCATGAAGCGATGTTGTTGTTATTGTTGGTTGTAGTATTATAATAATTTTGCAGTCAAAAGAATATCTTTAGGAGAATACCCTGTACTGAACAATTATTTTATAGAAACGTATAGGGCATTTCACCTTGTTTTGAAATCTTTCTTACTTCGTTTGTACGTCATACTGCATGACGTTTTACCTTTATTTTCTTTCTGCATTTTATAGGGCATTATTTTACTTGTCACTATTCGACTTGGGTCAAGTATACCTGTTTTGTGAAGAATTAAATTTTGCATTCAATGGTGTATTCATTAAACATATCACTAGCACAGAATTCCGTATCTAGCGGTAGCGGGTACGCTACAGCTACCACAAGCACAAAATAACACTAATGTATGTTCTAATAACAACTGTCCTTGAACACAAAATTTTATCCAAATTGCATTTTTGACTTTTTTATTTTGAAGGCCTATAGCTTTGTAACATTTTATTTTTTAACATGGATATGTTGTGCTTAATGGCCTATTTTGATCAAAGGCATTGCCCTCAGGAATTGACATCATCTGCTCGAGATATCCTACATGTAAAATGGGTGAAGTCCCATTTAATGTTAAATATCTAGCTACATTTTAAAGCAGGCGTGGAATTAAGTCGTGAACTTAGAATTCCAAAACAAAAACCACTCAAGAAAAAAAAGAATATCAATATAAAGAACGAAGTAAGAGAGATCCAAAAACCCTGAAGTACCCTGTACGTTTTAGGTTCAGTAAAAAGATTGATTAGTACAGGGTATACCCCTAAAATGTATCTTGCCAATACGAGAATTACCATATGACTAGCCCCAATAATAATGATAATATCGCCTCGTAGATTTTGCTGGAGATGCTGAGTAGAAAAAGACTGAACCAGGATCGCGTTCGATGCTCAACGAGATTTCCATAGCTATTTCATTATGAACATCAAATCACACAAAGTTATGCTCGAAGCTTCTCGTATAATATGTACCGATACAAATTATTTGTCTGTGTGACATATGATCGTTTTTCGATTACACAGAAACAAGACAACATGCACAAAGTTTCTTAGCTTTTTGGTATGAAAGTTAAATAAAATCCTATTTTACCTAACTGGCTCCATTTTGATAAACCTAATAGTTTCTGAAAAAACAGTAAAAATCATCTGGGGGCATGGCTTACCCTCATCAGCTTCTCTGGTTCACCACTTTTGAGTAGTAACTTTTAAGGGATTATTTAACATATCACAAAGAAGGCCTATCAAAAATCCAAGGATCTACCTCAATTCCCCTCTATTTTTACTAATTTGACTGAACTGTTACCGTGGCATTAAAATATAAATATCTTAGAAACTGATCATTTGTGCTAAAAACATAACAGTAAAATGTTCAGGAGGTCAAAAGATTTGGTTATAACATTTAATTTTTTCAAAACACATGTACATGACGTGTCTTCGAAACTTTTAATTGTATTCTTGTAAACAAAAATAATCATGTTAAAATAAATGATTTAAAAACAAATTATTAAAAAACAATTATTTGCATAAACCTTATGTATTTTAGAACAAAAGAGGATCAATGCTATTTTCTCACGTTAATAATAATTTTCAGAATTACATCGTATTACGGAAAACGTTAATTTTTCTGCGTTTAAGGTTATTTATGGAATTTACGAACAAATCATCAAAAATAAAGATCACTTATGTGATTAGCATCCCGAAATCATTACGTCAATCGTAATTTTATCTCTGATACATTCGGCAACGTTGCTGGGTTCGGTAGGGTAGGTAGGCTTGCTTAAAATTATACAAATGGGTCTGTAAACACTATAATATGTATCGGGTTCAAGAACGACTGTCAAATATCACCAATATTTCTTTTTCATATATTTTTACCCCTCGAGGATCTTAAATATTGCTTATCAGAAATAGATCAATATTATGTAAAATATACACATTTTAAAAATCAAAAAATGCGGGTCTACTAACGACCCTATCATATAGCGGGTCCGACAACGTCAATTAAACCAATATATATATATATATATATATATATATATATATATATATATATATATATATATATATATATATATATATATATATATATATATATATATATATATATATATATATATATATATACGTGTCAAGCTATCAGTGTGGCACCCAACACATATTCCGGCAAAGTAGCACCCACTTGATAGAGTTGAGATAATGGTGTATATTTTACACCAATTGACTCATCGCATGTAGTAAAGAAAAAGTAAGTTGAAAAACTGCAATATTCTTTTATACTGTCTAAAAGATATATAATGTTAAACTCGCACCCAACATACTAACTGGTTAACTGGCACCCATTTGTATAATAATTATATAAACTTCGACCAAGTGGCACCACTCCAATGATGCCATATTTATGGGTGCCTTTTTACCTTTTGCTGTATTATTTATATACAGTATGGAAGTTTATGCAAAATTTTTGAATAATTCATCTTACAGTTTTGGATGCCAGATTTTAACTTTTTATTGTTTACCTCGGATTGTTGCATTTGCCTTGCCTAAAGTCTAACTACAAATACTTTTAGATGTTATAATAAACCTTTCCAATCTTCGTGAATTATGGAATACTGACGGGGATTAAGGGAAAAGGTGTAAACTTTCTAGTCATTGCATGATATAATCAAACATCTAGTGCAATTGCCATTATTGCATGATTAATATAATTTATTTGATATTTTGGAGCTTACATTAATAAGACTTTATATTATTGACATATTAACAATAAAATAACTGAGATTAGAATATACTCCATAGTTGTGAACATCATAAGCAAACATTGTGCACTACTAATTAATAAAGGCAGCTTTAAAAATCATTTAAGTTTACTCAAAACAACAAACTATTCTCAATTCAGTTAATTATAAATATAAATCAAAAACAAAGAATTCTTAACATTTGAAGATATTTTGCTTAGCTTTATTTTATGTCAATGACTATCCAACAAAAGCAAATTAACGGTTATTAAAATAAGTAGATGTTGAAGTTCTTAATATTTCTGTTTATGCATCCTCATGAAAGCAAAAATCTTTTTCGCAAAACCTAATAGTACCGATATTTACAGATTTGTTTACCGATCGGTAATAAAATTTTATTGTTTTATTGCTTTGTTACTTTTAGTTGCACATTTTGGCATTTCTTAATCTGTTTGCCCATGATTTTGTTTAAAGCTACTTCAATATATATTTTAAAACCAGCCAAGTTTTATTAAATGTCCATAACGTAATATTTGTATATATGTAGGTATAGTTATATTTCATCTATGTTTAATGAAGTTTCTTTGACTTCTGCAAATCAGGAATTAGGTAATTAGGAATGTTTTCATCTAGGGATAAAAATTTTAATAATTTAAAGTTTTAATTATTTTAATTGAAATAAAAGGCACATATTTTTTTAGAAAACTCAGAATCGAGTGTTATAAAAACAAAATAAATAATGTGTTTTTTGTAACAACAATATTCTTTTCTATTTTATTGAAATTAAAGTATATAACTGCTAACTAAAACCTGCTTTTGATTTAATGACTTAAAAACACATAACAAGTTACATGGTAACATTAAATATTTTGCATTAGTTTGTAAAATAAAATTAGATGTTTTGTTGTTATCTTTATTTCCTGTTTAAATTCTTAAAACATAGGTGCACACGTATTATCGAAATTGAATCAATGTTATACACTGTTTCATTATTTGAACCTATAAATTGTCCGGCAGTAGTTTGCCTATAAACAAAAAATTCAAATACGTATACACTACTAACTATTAGAGGGTATAAATAGTGAGATAAAAGACTCAACGATTCAGCGTGAGTAGAAAGGACTATTGTGTATTTTAATCTTGCCTCAGATCTTAATCAATGGGATTCCTACAGGCAGCAGAGAACGAAAGTGCATGTTGGGTATTGAGTTTGAGTAACATTAATCATATTTTGAAAACATATTTTGAATTTTGTAAATAATCCAACATCAGTAATTACCACTAATAATCTGCAATATCAAAACTTATCTAATGAGCGCTAATGTACATTCTACGTGAAATAACGATATAAACAAAAATATCAATCAAAATAGATTCCAAGGAATGGTTCAAAACCTGCAAGAATAGGCATTAAAAAGAACATGTAAACTATAAACAAGTATAAATATTTTTATTTGTTCCTAACTTGTAAACATCGATTTATCAAGTCACTGTATTCCCCTTGAAAATGTCTAATAATTGGACCACGGGTGTAAAAAAAATAACTGGCTAGCATGTAATAGTTATTTATGTATTAAGGGCATAATGAAGCTTTTATGGCCAGAAGCGTTATTTCTAGCCCGAGGCGTCAGCCGAGGGCTAGGAAATGGCTGTAGGGCCCTAACAAGTTATGCCCGCTATACATACACTATTTCATGCACAGATTAAGTTTTTATGTCAAATCTATTATTGTGTAAAAATATAATTGAATCAGTACGTAGGTATATCAAGCAGCTGTGCGTATACTTATGTGATTATACGAAGTTCGTTACTATAGTTACTATTCCAAAATATTTAATTTCAGCTTATTTTCATTGGTAAGAAGTTTACAAATTATATTAAGAACCAATCAAGTTCTACAAAAAAACTTCTGACATTTAATTGACGTTTCATTATTGCCCGTCTTTACGAACTATAGTGGACGCACCATGGTATGTACCCAACGAACTTATACGTCGTGATCTAGGCATCCCTTCAGTAAACGAAGAAATCCAGCGTCACACTATACGTTACTGTGATAGGCTTCATGCCCACCCAAACGCCCTTGTCGAGGGCCTGCTCGATGTTGCCGAAGATGAGCCACGACTTAAACGGATTAAAACCCTGGATCTTCCAAACCGCTTCGAGTGAATGTTAGTGAATTCATAGTGCCATCTAGCTATAAGCCAAACTGATTTACTACTACTTTAGGAATTTGTTATTGAACTCTTTCCTTCACGATATGCATGCACATTATCACACAATTTACTAAATGTCAGACCCTGACAGATTGTAAAGTTTCTCAATAAATTAAAAAAAAAAAATTATTGCCCGTCTAACCATAAATAGCACATACACGGTGACTCCCCGACGACGTCGGCGAAAACGTCGTCGACGACGTCGGGGACAAGGTCGAAATAATGAGGTAATGTTTACATTTACTGTAATTTAATGCATGACTGTGTATAATAAAATTATTAATATCGTATTTCTTTTAAGACATCAAAATGAAAGAAAGTAGTTTTGAGCATAATAAAATGCGTACTGAATTTCTTTCTTTAAAGTATTTCGAAATAGCTTATGCAATTAACAAAACTTTTCATAAGCGGAATAATATTGATATCCATCGATAGAATTACAAGTAACCCTTTATTATAAAACGAAAACTCTTTGTTTTTTTTATTAATCTCATTCTTAATTTAGTTTAAAAATGGATATAATTAACGCAGGATTTAGGATTCTGAGTTTTGGTTCGCAAATAAGGATTTCCTATAAAGGACGACTTTTGATAAAATTTGGTAGTGATAATCGTCGGAAAAATATCATGTTTAAAAATGTAATGGTTTCACCGTCGCTTCCTTTTCCGTGTAGTTTTAAAATTTTATGCTGATGGTACATAACCTTATAATAAAAATCCTTCGGCTCATTTTGTCGCAATTCTTTTAACAAGGACATGTGTGAATATTGTTTGCGATCTAAAAACCATATTTTCTTTTTTTTCGTGGTGTTTCAGTTTCTTCTTCTTCGAAGCACAAGGCAACTGCCACACCAACTGCAATTTTTTTTCTCAAAGATAATTTATAAAAATCCATCTTATCACTTGAAAGTGTCACAGCATATTGAATTCATAATGTTTTCTTAAAAAGTATAATAAAGAAAGCATATATTTTTTAGTAATCCCAGATGTATATGTTTATTTTGCCTAATAATAATTTACAGTTGACAAGGGTTTTATTTTCACAGTTGTAAACAGTTGTTTGTAAACAAATGTAATAAAAATGAAATAATTCAAGTAAACCCGAAAAAGATAGATATAGTATAAGGTTATGTACCATCAGCATAAAATTTTAAAACTACACGGAAAAGGAAGCGACGGTGAAACCATTACATTTTTAAACATGATATTTTTCCGACGATTATCACTACCAAATTTTATCAAAAGTCCTTTATAGGAAATCCTTATTTGCGCACCAGAACTCCTAAATCCTAAATCCTGCGTTAATTATATCCATTTTTAAACTAAATTAAGAATGAGATTAATAAAAAAAACAAAGAGTTTTCGTTTTATAATAAAGGGTTACTTGTAATTCTATCGATGGATATCAATATTATTCCGCTTATGAAAAGTTTTGTTAATTGCATAAGCTATTTCGAAATACTTTAAAGAAATTCAGTACGCATTTTATTATGCTCAAAACTACTTTCTTTCATTTTGATGTCTTAAAAGAAATACGATATTCATAATTTTATTATTCACAGTCATGCATTAAATTACAGTAAATGTAAACATTACCTCATTATTTCGACCTTGTCCCCGACGTCGTCGACGACGTTTTCGCCGACGTCGTCGGGGAGACACCGTGAGTGGTGCCCAATAAAGAGACTCTTGGGCCATAAAAAGACTTTTATGTTTAGATGAGTCTTGCAATAATAGTCTAATTATAATGCATCTGTGCATAAAAAATTTTACACGCGTCCTCATATTTTCTATTATTATATAATTTGAAATGAAAGCCAAACTCTTTAGCAGTAATTTAATTGTTACTAACATATGAGAATTATTGCATCTTATTACTATCGAATAATTAAAATCATAGTACAGCCGTTATTTCCACTAAAGCTGAAATTTCCGAACAATTTTAAGTCATTACTACTTGTATTTGCACTATATATATGCTCTGTAGAAGTAGATGGCGCAGATTCTTTAACTGGAAACAATCTTTTTGACATTTCGATCTTGTTATTGATTGAGTCATCCACGTAGCTCTCTGCAATTTTTGTTGATTTCCATCCACCTCCACGTTTCAAAGTTAAAGTATCACCACCTACATCAACAACCATCGTTGCTCCAGTCCGTCTAAATGACTGACCTGTATACAATGCAGGTTCTTGTAATCCTAAATATTCAGCAATTTTTTTAGGTATTGTACCAACAGTATGTTGACCTGCATTTAGGGCGACACATTTTCCATTACGGTACGTCAAGAACAACCGCAGGTCCTTACTTTTTTGAGGTCGTAGAGTCGCATATTTCCGATAAATAGCACAAGGTTTAAAAATACACCCATCGTCCGTTATTGTAAACCTCCTGGTTGTTAAATTTTTAGTATCGCGTAAGGTGACAACAATATATTTGGCCAAATCCTCCACTTCATTTAAAGTGAGCTATAGAAGCTCATCACCAGTTAATGATATTCCTATATCCGAACAAACAACTGAAGGATCTCGGCCAACGCGTGATTAACAGCTGTGAAATACATTAAGTTAATATAAGAGAGTAACCAGCATCTTGTGTTACTCTCGGCTGTTAAAGAAAGTAAGCAACGGTATGTTAGGATCGTACTTTTTAAAATTTCGAGCATGTGATAACCGCATCTCGCCTCATGATCGCCGCGTGTTTTGCGATATGTTAAGCATTTTCACCGTCGTGATTTCGGTGACCTGGATTCTTCATTTGTTTGTTTGGGTATAGTAATATTCCTAGATATGCTATGATACTAATCTTCCTAGATCTCGTATATTTGTCTTTTTTCAATTTACTGTTTACAATTAGGTAAGCCATACGTAGTGTGTTTCTCTTTCTGGAAAACGTTATAACAACGCATTTATTAATATTGAAATATAACTTTTGTTTACACTCCACCATATATTCTGTCCATCTTCAGGAGTGTCAATTGTATATCGTTAGAAAATGGAAAACATTTGGAGTTTGTTACTACCGAAGGAAGATCATTTATTAGCAATAAAAAAGCAGAGGTCTAAGATTTGATCCCTGGGGGAACACTAAAGTCATAATGTTGATATGTATCAAGATCAAACTGGAACGTCTCTGGCAGGGTTGGCAAAAAACATGTTTTAAAAAACAAAAACAGTTGTTTTTTTAAATAAAAAATTTTTCTTATCGAAAATGAGTGTAAAACATCCCATATAAAAACATATTTAAAACATGATTTAAACTGTTTTAAATTAATAAACATTTTGAAATATTTTAATAAAAGCTTTCAAGAAAGATATTATTAAATTCAGATACAAATTATCATCATGAATCATGATTACGCGTGCCTGAAACAATAATAAAAGTTCTTATTCTTATCATCACTTTTTTAATTTTAGAACTTCCTAGCAAGAGCAACTTAAATAAAAAATACACTAATAAAAATTCTACTTCAATTCTCACCAAACCAAAAGTGTTAAATATTATTAAGTCAACACTTTGTAATTTATAAATAAAATGATCATTATTCTTTTTAAATGCGTCTTCAGACCTCTAAAAAGAATGCAGAATTAGAAAATCAGTCAAATATTATATATTCATGATGACGGGTTAACGAAAGTGCCGTATATGACAACATTTTTTAACAATTTTATTAAAGATGCTATTGAACCTAATAAAATTCGTGCCAAATGTATCCATTGCAAAAAAGACTGTGTATTATTATACTTATGTAAAATAATACACTTTTCAGATGGAAACTGGTCATTTAAATTCGAAAATGCAGTACAATAATCTAATATTTTTTCTTTCAAATGTTTGAAAAGTCGTTTTAAAACAATTACAACAAAACATATTTTAAATATACGTTTAATACATGTTTAAAAAGAAATAGTTTAAAACTTGGTTTGATATTTTAAACTAGTTTTAAACAAGAGTTTTAAACAAAATGTTTTAAACATACCAACCCTCGTCGCTGGTAAGCAGGTATTGTTATTATTAAAATAAATCGAGGAAACTTTATATGAAGCAGAGTAAACAGATTGAAAATATGTATTTACTAAAGCTTTCCGCTACATCAAATTCTTCAATTAGCTGATTATAGTAATTGAAATGTAATATATTCGATCGTTTTTTATTTTTAGTGTTTACATAATTCCAAAATTCTTTGACATTCTGCTCTATACCAGTTTCAACATTTGCGATATAAGTACCATAAGCCTGTTTTACCAGTGTATTTAATTTCTTTCGTTCTTTCGTCTTCTTTGAATAACTCTTGCCTTTTATGTTTTCTGTAATGGTTTTTAAGTTTTAAACAATTGAATTTCAGAATTAAACCATACTGCATATATATTTTTATGGTTACGATATTTTGGTTTAATTTAATTTTAAATTATTATAAAAAACAGCTACATTGTCCCAGCTTATGATATTTATTTCATTTTAGGTATATAGACGAACAAAGTTACATCTATTAAAATTAAATTTGCCAATAAGTAAGGATTTAGAAATGAATGCTTTTTGAGTATTGTTCTATTGTTTTTTATAGAAATACCTAATGATAGGTGATAGAGATCTTCCTTAAGTGTTGGATGAAGGCATTTATCTACTTTATATTCTAAGTAAACGTATTCAGACATCGAGATTAAATAGTCCAGTAAGTGTTTTTCCATAAGCATTTAATATGCTATTAAAGTTTCTTACATTAAGGGCGTTACTGAATTCATTCTTGGGGCACATAGTCACTTCATATAAAACATAATTGATTTAGACTACAATTTCGACTTGCAAATGCAAAAAAACTGTTCGTAAAGTGTTAAAGAAGAATATATAGACGGATGTAAAGCTGTAAAAATCTGCGCATTGTAACACGTAATACTACCTATATCACATTTCAACATTTACAAAAAGAATCGTTCTTTGATGATTATAAGTGTTAATGTGGAAAAGTTGAAATGTCATATACAAGAGATTTTAAGTACCTATGTATTTTAAAAGTAAGTTTTAATGTATGGTTATGTAGAAAATAAAATAACAATTACAAAATTTGATTTGAAAAATCGTATGAATGAATATGTGCAACGTTATTTTTGAGCGTTTTACCGATGCGTAGCGTTTGAATGTTATTATTTTTATTATTACGGCCAATAGAAGAAGAAATAAAATATACAACTACTTCTAGTTCTAGCAAAATTTCAGAATACAACTTTCAACGAGATATTCAACTTTTAAAATAGACCTAAACCAAAAATATTTGGAATCATAAACTAGGGTAGTATAGCATGCGTAGCAGGTACCTAAGACGTCCGAACACTTTTTGTAGTTCCACTGACCCGTGATTTCTAACAGTAAGTATCTGGACCACTAGATACCCATTCTTTAGTTCTTCAACATGAATTTGCGGAAGGAAATCTTTTTAATTTAAGAACATAAAATAGTACAGCTAGTTCAAGTTCAATACCTGTACCTCCCCGAACATTTTATGAAAGTGATATATTTCGCGCCTAAAAGTTGATTCTCACTATACGGCAAGCTACCAACAGCCACCGGACCGACAAAACATGATACTCATTCACACTATACTGCTAGCCGGCGGCAGGTGACCAACAGGCAACGGACCAACAGTTTATTCCAAAACTAATAGCTATGCGTTTGTTGCATCCATTATCTTAATAACTATTTTTATTATGTATAGTTTTGTCATTAAAAAGGTAATTTTGATAAAATACCATTCTGTTCCTTTTATAAAGTTTATTTAAAAAGGGATTAACAAGAATTCAAACGCTTAATAACTATCCTGCGTTAATTAACAGCGTTTCGTAAGCCAAAGACCCACAGATTATTTAGATTGTTTTTATCGTTCATTGTAGAATGTAAAGGTTTATTATGCTGTTTTCTTTTAAAATGTGTATGCAGTTTAAGAAATGTGAAATATTCCTCAAGACAGTAATCAAAGTTTATTAATACGCCCCACATAGGAAGAAAAAGGAATTCAATCAGTAATAATATTAATTATTATTATCAATAATAATAGTATTTTTAAAAATAAGGGTAATTTAACATTAACACTGTGGGTAATCAATATAGGTAATCAAATTCCATATAATTCAAAGTCCCCAGTCGACCAACTTTTTATGAAATTCGTATGAGAGGACTCGTAATAAATCAATTTAAAACTAAATATGAATTGTTCCCAATCTATTATACCTTCATGGTTTTATAGAGGGGTAAATTGAGTTTAATAGTCTTTCCTAACGAAATGCTTTATAATTAATCTTTTTACTTTAACTTAGTGTTAAGATTATTCTGATCAGCCTGACCTCCTCGTATTATAACGTCGGCCAGTAGCCAGCCGTCGAAACCGGCGGCCAGAGAATAAACCGAAAAGCAAATCAGAAGCAAAATGCGTAGTAATGCGATGTTGCCGGTAAAACGTGTGCTATGGGTGCCAGTAGAACAATAATTATGATGGGTGCCAGTACTGCGAGGCGGCATATACTTCTGTATATACAGAAATCGACTGCAGCGCCACTCGTGGTGATACGCTGAACTTTTTTGTATATCACTCGGTATATAACGTCCTTAAGGCACCCACACAAAAATTCGTTTCTAGGCGTTTCACAACTTGTACATGCCGAAACCGTGGAAAAAGGTATAAAACACTATGGCACCCAAAACGGGTGCCGCATTGAAAAATCCGGGTGCCGCTTTGTATATTTCATATGTCGTTTGGGTGCGTATAAGTCATTTTATAAATCTATATATATATATATATATATATATATATATATATATATATATATATATATATATATATATATATATATATATATATATATTTTTAGATAGAGTTAATTTTTATCAAGTTGGATAATGATTTTACATTAAATAATATTTTGAATGCAAATTCACATAGAAAAATTTATCGACTCTGCTGGGATTCGAACCCAGGACCCTCCACTCTCTCTCTCAGTCGTTCTCTGTAGCTCAGTTGGTAGAGATACCACCTAGACAGTGGAGGGTCCTGGGTTCGAATCCCAGCAGAGTCGATAAATTTTTCTATGTGAATTTGCATTCAAAATATTATATATATATATATATATATATATATATATATATATATATATATATATATATATATATATATATATATATATATATATATATATATATATCTATTTCAATTGCTCTTTTTATTTATTAGGGTTTGTTTAGGTCTGGGACAAGGTTGAAATGCGATCTGCTGTTAGTACAATACTAGAATGACCTTCATAGTTATATTTTTTATTTGCATTAAAACTTTCATAAATAGTATTTAATTGTAACAATTTTAGTTGTGATTTTTAATTGCAATTGACGTATTAGTTGAAACTAAGTTTAATTGCAATATAAATTTAGTTGCAGTCTGAAATTAAGAGGTTAATTGCAGTTAAATTAATTGCAATTGAAATGTCACAATTAAATCTTCAATCAATTGATTAATTGATTAAGAATTTAACTGATTGATGCCCAACACTGGTAGAAATAACATCAGTGAATAGTTGCAACCCAGGCTAGCCGGGTCTGGAGCCCAGGAGAAACCGTCCACTACATCGCTGAGCTCGTGACTACCACAGGCGCTTTCAGCGTCTCAAACTCCGAAACTCGGCTAGCCTGACCTGCGTCAGTGATACACGTACGCTCACTTGCATCTATGTCAAGCAAACAAACACGACGGAATGTTTATTCTAGCAGGCTGAGTATAAAGAAAATAAGTAAATAAAATAAAGACAATAACTTTTATCTACGACCACCATAGAAAGTTACACATTACGCACAATCTAGTAACCGTGAAAACGACCAATTGCAAACAATCTCCAAACTCAACGGTAAAGACCGTGAGGAATGATTTCTCACGATCAGTAGTTCTATTGAAACGCTATAGATGTCACCACTTGCAATATTTATAATATTATTAATTATTTGAAATATAAAATGTTATAAATTTTAGATAAAGGTTAATTTATTTTGTTTAATTAATATTTTACATTAAATTATATTTCGAATGGAAATCCATCTAGAAAAAAAACTAAGGTCAGACCCGGGGAATTGAACCCGGATCGCTCGGTTAGTAGCTAAAGCGTAACCTAATTGAGCTATCGGACGCCTTTCAATGATGTTTTTTTTCTCATTATATAAAGTTACCATGATTGTTATTCAATTAAAACGTAAAATTAATTAATGTTTTACATTATTATATAATTTTTAATGTAATTTTATTTATTATTATTGCTAAATTACAATAAAAACGTTGAAAACATTTATAATTTGCTACATAATGCTAGAATATTTGACATTTTGCGCAGAGGTTAATAACCTTGACAATTGAATTGTGATTTTTGTACATATAAATTTATTTTGAAAACGAGTACATAATTATTTAGATGTAAGTACTAAATAGTAGATTGACTGAAATTATACAAATTGTAAACGTATTATTACTATTGTCTTTACAAATTTAATGTTTACTTTTGTCGTTTTTAAAATTCTAGATGTATCATGAGTGAATCCGATGAAGGAAAATTGGGGTGTACACTCGTACACCTCCAAACATCGTGGAAGCGGCTCACATTACATCTCTTATTGCCAAATATTCCACGTAGAAAATATGAATGCGAATATAAATTCTAGATTAAAAAACTTTCTTAGCTGTTGGTGGTTTATTACTTTTTTTGTTGTCGTAGATAAAGTATAGTGTGTAACGCGTGCAAAAACACCAATTTCTCACTCATGTGATTGCGGCATTCGACTACGTCTCATGCCGCAAAATCTTCACACTCGTGAGAAATTGGCACTTTTCTGCACTTGTAACACAATATACTATTCTATTTTGGTTTATTGTAAAAAAAAATTTACAAAGTTTTTGAAGAAATTTGAAACCATTTTTGATTTGCACTCAATTTTCCCAGGGTAGGCACTGCCTAACCTGCCTACCTGGACGAGCCACCACTGGTACAAGGGGACCGTTTATTTTAGATTTGGAATCGCATATATTACATTAAAGTGATTTTCACTTTTATAAGTAAGCACGCGTTTTTGAGAATTACTTTGTGAAAATCTTGACCGACAAATGTGGCATTTGTAAAGTTGATCAGTATTAATTGGCTTCTCTTCACTCTCACAAGCCTGAAACTGGGTACTGGTAGTAGAGTTTTCTATTATTTCTGATTCTATTTTGATATTTCCTTCATTTTTAATTGTGGTTGTCTGATCGATGTCCATTGTATCAGTATTTGTTAAGATTATTGGATCCTTTAATAAATACGGTTCGTATGGACCTCAGCAAGACAAGAAGGATATTTTATTTTTAATAATAATAATAATGATAATAATATTTTTTAGGAAGTGCCTATTAGGGTGGACCTTATTTTTCGACCATCGAATTTTTTGCATGCGACCCTCTAGATTTGTTCTAGTCAGGAAAAAAATAAGTCTTGCAGAATGAAAACTCAATGGGACAATGGGAAGAGGTGCCACAATCGATTTGAAATTTGAAAATTTCAATAATTTTACTCTAATTCTACGTATAACTCTAATTTAACATTTTAAATATGAAAGTTATTGTTATGATATAAAAATATCATCCTTTAATAACAATATTCACTTAAAAGTTTAAACAATTTATTCGAGACTTCAGATTTTTACAATATGGAGCAGAACTACAGCGACGATACACCGCCTAGACGAGGGCACGGCTCTAGCCATAGAAATTTTCCTGCTTGAACCAAGGGACTGTTCTTCTTCTTTCACATCCTATTTCATACTCGCTTGTTTGTCCTTTAGTACAACTTGTGTCACAGTGAGCAAAAATAGAGACAACAATAAGTAATAAATTGTCTTTATTAGACTATTTCGAACAACACATGTTGGTACAAAATTGCAGAGTATCGGTCAGGTTTTACGAGCGCTTTTTTATAATTTGCCTAAAGTGGGCTTGAATCTTTGCACTAGTGCGGCTCTAGTTCTAAAAGAAGTTGAAACTTTTTGGCAAAATACACGAATTCCAGTGAAGAAAACATTAGATAGTAGTAACAAGTTAGAATCGCTTTATCAAAAGTGGAGAACACAAAATAAGACTTCGAATCGACGAACTGCGATTCATATACGACCAAGAATTTAAAGAATCGTTGGACGATTGATATGATATCAGTCATGCAAGTGCTTTGAACATGATGAACAACGAAGAAGACAAAATATTTCTGTCGAACTCATATACGACTATCACTGCCAGCAAACACTGATTTTTACTTCAAGATAATGTTTGAATGTCTTTTTTACGCAGAGTAAATAAATCGGAACCTTCGGCGTACATTTTGCCGATGTTTGAATTTTTGAACAATGGTCGCCGATGCCGATGTATTGGTTGAGTCGTAGTTCTCTCTTAAGTGGACACTTCCTATAACCGGACATAGTCGTTTTTTTATGCGGACGTCTCCAACAAACGGACAAAAAGTGTGGTACCTGTTGTCCGCTTACGGGAGTTTCACTGTATTATTATTGTTTCTTATTTTCCGAATTTGTACATATGTATTTATAATATACAGATTTTTTATATATTTTAATAAGCTTAGTTGTAATTTGTAAGTTTATATGCATTAGTAAATACCCTAAACAACTAAATAGTTCATACACAAAACATTGATCACTTTTATTTTTTGTTTTTTCCTTATAAATAATTTCCTTTTTCCTATAACAATTATAATGTTACATTAGAATAATATTTAATAATCAATGGAATTGGAAAAAATGGAAAAAAAATATTTTTGGCAAAGTTCAACTTTTTTCATAAATAAAGCCGTTGTGGCACGTCTTCCCATTGTCCGATCGACTCCAAATTTGGAGAAAATTAACTTTTCAGTAAGTAGAATAGAATAGAATCGCGTGGATCTAATTTTGAAAAAAAAATTCGTCAAGAGTAACTAAGGTCCACCCTAGTGTCTATGCCACCATCGAATGGTTGAATAAAGTATACATTAGGGTGCCCTTAAAAAAAAGTTTTTTTCTACAAACAGGTGGAAACGATATTTCTCAGTAAATTTCACAACTTCGAGTCCGTTGTGGCACAGTTTTAAGTTTAAAAAAAGCGATAAAATGAATTTGCACCTTCTTCTTTCATCATTTGGGATCGTTTCCACCTGTTTGTAGAAAAAAAAAATTTTTAAGGCCACCCTAGTATACATATATAAAGAGACTAACTACTTCTGCAATTAACCGTATATATAAAAAAATATTGAAACTGTTCACTGAAGCTTTTCAGGAATATTATAATAGTATCATAATGATACTTAAAAATCTAGGTTCATATATGAACCTAATTCTTTGAGATGTTGTAACTGGCAATGTTGTTAGTTACAACATTTCATAGAATTCATCATATCTAATAAAGTTTTTATAAGCATTTAAACCGTGCTCTTGTGAAGTTTCTAAAAAATAGGTTGGATAGGATCTTGTATTTCTCAATAAGTTCGCGTGGCTTGCTTAACAACCCAAGAAGTATCAATCCCTAGATAACTGGAAGAGTTAGCGAGAGAAAACTACATTTTTTTCTAAAAACTTTTAAATGTTTTATCTGTATGTTGTTTTGCTTTTATAATCAAAGAAAGACAGTGCAGTGGCATATACTGAGGATCAAAAGTCGTGAATATAGAACTTTTTTATTAGCTTTACCAAAAAGTTTAATTACAGAAAGTTGTAGCATGTCTTAATAGTTATTTATGTAAAACCAAGGGCGTTATGATGTTGAATAATGTCCGAATGGTGATGAGGTGTCACCCGATGGGCATTATCATCTAATAACACTCCTGGTGCATTTATGTCTTATTAGTATTTTTTAATAACCTAAATAATTGATCAGAAAAAGTTTGACATAAAGTGCAGAAAATAAGCTAAAGCTGTCCTCAAAATAAGACATTATTGAAATTTTTCTTAAGTAGGGGCAATAGTATATCCCCAATTTTCTTTGCACAAAAATTTTCAAAAATATTCTTAAATATCGTTGTGCAAACACCAGAATGGCATAGCTTCAGGATAATAACTAGATTTTAGGCTTGTAATGGAAATACTTTACTTGCTACATGAAGTAAAAGAACTACTTTATTTTCCCTTTTGAGGTTTTAAAGTAGTGCTTTGTACAAAGCCATCCAAAAATTTAGAGACAAATCGGTATTTGTTTTAATAAATGCCACAGCAAGCTCTGATCATATTCAATTTTTCCCATTTTAATTTCTATATGTTCTGGATGGCTTCAGACACCCTGTATAGTACATTTGACATACTATATATTTTGAAAGAACATAGTATCAGCAAACCCTATTAAATGTTAATATTAACTGAAGAAAGCTGAAATATTGTTTTTCTATTGCTTTTCCTCTTTTGTCAATTGCGTTTCCCTGTTTAGCAAATGATTTTCCAGATTATGAAATGACTATGTTGCAAATGACATGCCCTATTTGTCATTGGAAACACATTAGACACACATTGAAACACAATTAACAAAAAAGGAAAAGCAATAGAAAAAGACTGTAAAATTGGAATAAAAATTAGTTTTCTATATATGTACAATATTTTATTTTTATAGTGATGTATATAGCTATATCGCAAGAATAATAAAATTAGAACCGTTGAAATAATGTTTTAAACAATAATCATACGTAAAAGTGCTAGGAGGGTATAAGTACATATTTATATTTTAGAATTATTATAAGTAATTATACATTCAAACCTACCTGACCAAACTTACCTGAGTTTGTTTCACTGCGCATGACGGAGGAATTGTGTCATCTTAGGCTTAGACTCTAGACGCTTGCATTTATTCTGTTCCTTCCCGGAACTTGAAACCTACTGGACCCAGAAGCGTCCCTAAGGTCGATCAACCAGGCGTATGCCCGGGGCCCCGGGAACTACCTTATTTTAATCAACACTTTTTGCCTCAAAATCCAAAGGGCGGCGCTGACTGGACCAACCAGCCAGCCGACCCAGGACCAGCCAAGCATCCAACCGCCCGACTGACAGGGAATATAAGACTTTAGGGAAACAAGTAACAGTGATCCAGACAGGGTTGGCTTGAACGACCCCAGCACTTTCCTGAATTACTATTTTGCCACTAGCAGCTTTATACCCGAATCCGAATACCAATTAATATAACTGGCGCCCGACAATTACAGACGACCTCCAAGAACATTGACGCCCTTCGTAAGCAATTGGGCGCCCAGAAAAATTACAAATTTGGCACTCGAGCAGGGACGCCTACTGAGTTGAACCCAGGTCAAGCAAACCCGCTTACCTAATAATTTAGAAAAAGATAATGGGCCGTATTCACAAGACATGGTGAAAGGGGTCTCTAACTAAAGTTGTGTTTAAAATCAAAAACACAAAGAGATAGCTTTATCTCATTCTAATAGGTAGGAAAAGCTTAGAATTGGTCACCACGGAAATTAAACACGTTATTAACTTAATAGTGAAATGAAAATACTGCCCATTGCATTTAAATACTTAGCAGATAGGAATTATCTTGAAGGTGAACATTAAACATTTATTCAAGGCATTTATTCAAATATAAACGTCTTGCCTTTAGCAACACTAAAGTAGTCAATGCAAATAAATTCCAGTTTGTGCACAAGTTATACTAGTATTTCTTTGCTAAGACAAATACTATAACAAGAAAAAGTACTAGAAATTCCAAGACACAAGTAATTAATACTCACTAAAATGGTTTTTATTTTACACCAGATCGTAATCATACATATAACAAAGCCTTACCTGTAATATAGAGTATAGACATTTGCATAGTGTTATTTTTCGTTGGAGGCACTATGCAAGGAAATGTAGTACTTTTAAGCTACATGGACTTTAAGCTACATCTGAATACCATCTACACTTTATGTGCCGGCTCAAATGTTCAGGTGAATATCTTTCAAATATTCTCCTTGGTTATGACCACATGACGAAGGCAATCTTCGAAACTGCTTCCGGTACGACTGCACATTTCACGTTGAATGACTTCAATTTACACGCTAATGCTAGTTTTGAATTCATCCAGCTTGTTCACAGATGTCTTATAAATGTTGTCTTTGAAATATCTCAAGGAAAAAATTTCAATTATACAGATCTAGGTATGGAGTATAGACCATTCAATTCATTCCAGTATGAGGATAGTTGAGGTACTTTCTCTTAACACTTGTTGTCTATATTGTACTTAAAATAGTTTTTAATTATAAAAATTCTATCGATAGCTATAGATTTATTGGCCATTTAGATTCTTTCTGTAAAAATTTGCACCAAATGAAAACTTTTATAATAAAAAGTAATATCATGAAAATAATGTTTCTTGGTCAAGCTACAATCGCGTTATTCAAAAAATGAAACTCAAACTAAGTAATTGTTTTTATTCTTTGCAACTGTGGAATTTCACGAAGTAACATTGCCAACAATAAAACCAAGTATTAAATATGGAACAAAATCTGAATAGAAATGGTTATTTTTAACAACTCTTATTTGATTCATTACTAAAATAAACGATATTCAACTTAAATCATAGTACATCTTGTTTTGCTATGTGCGTGGTTGAGACCTGGCGAGCTCTCACACTGAACTTAGTAATTTTTATCGCTCGTATCACATAATTAGTTACAAAAGTTTACTTTATAGTCTTTATATAATGATATATTATATTTTCCGTTATTATCTAATGTAACTGGTGTAAACTTCAGCAGAACAACACCTGCAAAAAAGAAAAAGTTATGGTATAGAATGTTATAAATTATTTTTTGAAAAATTGATTAAATAATCAGCTTAATATTATTGCTAATATGTAAATACTGAGATGATAGTAAGTAAGTAAGTATTTATTTAAGGATAAACCTTTTTACAAAGAGAAACAAATACAAAAATTATTATTGATGATATGATATGTATCAGTTGTATAATTGTATATAACTGTTGTATAACAGTTGTATAACTAGATTATTACAGGAACCCATTGATTAGTTTCTGAAGTGTTGCTTGAGATTACATTACTGGTAAAGGACATAATCATTTTTTTTAATGGAACATCTTGTATATTTCTGCGGTGATTTTGTTCGGTCAAAGAATTTTTCGTGAGCCATTCAGGAATTTCCATGTATTTCCATGTAGACTATGTTCATCTGAGTGAACATCAAAAATGCATCACTTTGATGATATGGATACTTACAAATTACAGTGATATATGTCGATAATTCTAGGCAGGATGCAATCTGTTAATTATATATTTCTACATTAGGGCCTATTAATTTTGAAATTTCAATATCATTAATTAGTATCGTTAATAAGATTAATAAAGGACTTTTTTGTTGCAAATTTTATAAAACAGGTAACCTTTGACGTAAATTCATAAAAAGAGCTTATAGGTATAAGGTAGTGTTTTTCTTACCTGACGGCTTAACTTTTACGTTAAAGTTATCCTTAATCTCGAAAATGGCAGGTTCTTTTGGATCGTATATGTTCTAGAAAAAGAAGAAAACAAATTGAGTAATAAGGGTTTAGTGACAAGAATTCTTCCAAAGTTTGAAATATATATAACTTCTTTATAATCGAGTTTAGATAAATTGCAATTTATAAACAAATTAGGTTCATACAACAGAATCAGCACCTTAAAAACTTCCTACACGATGTTTTGTACTTGCATGACCCCCTAGACTTAGTTGGAGTTTGCCGGAGGTTTTAGTTACTTTTTCTTTTTAACGATCCCCCAAACACCGTTTACGAAACTTTCTTACTGACTCTCTTTGTGCTGGATTATCCAGCATGATTGTCCTGGTCATTTAAATTATATTGGTGAAGCGTTTTCCGGTGCCATCCTACCATCACTTGCTTCACTACATGCTTGGAGTATGTCAATAAAGATATTTCTTACATTTTAATTTTATGATTTGCTTAAATCATACAGTTTAAATATAGTATATAATTATAATTTTGAAACACATTTTAAGAATTTATAAAAAATCATCATCAATCAGAAATTGATGCAGATATATCATAAACTCATTATTTCAATGGTTTTGCAATGATGGTTTTTCAGTGATGAATTTCCAAATCATGTTTAACACTTCTTACAAAAACTAGCATGCATACACATTTACGGTCCGAAAGTAAATGGTGTAACAGCAATACCTCTAATTATAAGTTGTTATAATTATAAGAAAAATAAAATCAATCATATCGCGCTGCTTTTTATTAAAAGCCTTGGACAGTTCTCGATACAAATTTCATTATTTTGCAAATATTTTTATCAAGGTTGCAGAACACCAGGAGTATTAGTGAAGAAACAGGTATTGCCAGTAAGATGTAGGGGATATCTCATTTAAGAAATATCTCTAAAGACACATGGCTTGCTGAATAACACACAGGAAAAATTTAAATTAAGTACTCAGCTCAAAGTGATACCATACTATATCTTAATCGTTTCATTTTACATTTTGGTTGTGACTAGCACACACTCAGAAAACAGTGACAATTATGTACAAGTAGATTTAAACATTAATCATACATTTTTTTGGCGTTTAGATTATGAAGAGATACTTACTTCAACTTTGTACGCTGTCGTTTTATTAATACCAACATCTTTCAATGGCACACTTATTATATAGGCATAACCATCAACTCTATTACTAAGGAAAGCTATAGCATAGCTACTCGATCCCTCAACAATCGGAAGAATAGGCTTCACCCATACATCAATGTTTCTTACCTACAAAATCATTGAAAATTTATTAGACCTTCCTGATAGTTTAGTCTCTACTGTGTAGAATTTACGAAACGTTATTTAAAGCAATGATACTTACTGTTAACACTAATAGACCTTGTTTCCCCATAGGATCTTAATTAATTGCAATGACATCTTTATTCAAAAGGACCTCTTTGAATTTAGGTTCAATATTTCTCAAATCATTAGACATGATTAAAGGAGCTGCCAGGATATTGCCATATGGGCTTTACTTTGTTCATAGCTTAGAGCATAATTTCCTATTATAAGCTGGAACAAAACATCATAAGCTACGATTTCTTCGTGATAGTGATAATAATAAAAGATATATTTATCAATACTTACCATATCGGGATCATTCCAGTGACCAGGACCATGGTATGGAGCGATACGATTTTGATTGCTACTGAACCATTTTAGAATATGAGTTACGTTTGACCAGGTATCTTCTATGTCATCCCAATTTCTCCACAAGTTACATGTTTTTACTACCGCTTCATAATTAGACTGAAATCATAAATTGTTATTAAACCATAAATTTTAATAATGTAAACAAATACTAACATGTTTGCCTAAAATTTCTCCATATGCTGGCCAACTACAGGAATATACCATAGGTTTCCCTGTTTTATTTAATAATCTTCCAAATTCAGCATACCCTATAAAAGAAGATCAACTCAGATAAAAGATTTGTTAATTGATGATGTGAAAAACTTTAATGTAGATAGAACTAGAACATATATAAATATATAAAAACAGATAGTCAATGTGACAAAGACAATTAAATAAATAAAGTTATACAACTTGTAACATGTTCAAATTCTCGATTTAATTTTAATGCAATTTTAAATGCATTAATGGTAAAAAAACCTTAGTACGGCTCTGTATATTTCAATACATTTTAGTTGGTTTAAAAGTGTAGACTTTATATTATAATAATAATAATAATAATAATAATAATAATAATTGCTACAACCCATAGCCTGGAAACCAGGCCCCATCATGGGCATCAAATCATTAAATCAAATGGTGTTTTCGTTAATCTCAAAGTTCATTCCCAAAGCGTTCTCACGCTGACGAATTTTTTTATAGTGGAGTAACCTTACGTTTTTATCTCGGAACCGGTCCAAACTACTTCGATTTGAATAATTTTTTTTTAAGTCTTGTAAATATAAAATACTAAAACCTTTACAAATTAGAAATTGACGCTCAGAACGGGAAATGTGGTGAAACTCGAATAACCTAAAACCATAACCAAGTGGTCCCGCACCGGTTGCTCGACCATCTCAGAACAGGATAATTTTTGGTGTGTTATCACATCTATGTATTGGTAGTTCGAAGCCGCTATTAATTTATTTTTATTCCTTTTGGTTTAAATACGGCAGCTATATTTGTTTCGTGGTGCGCGAAGTTTCTTGTAGTTTTCTATGTAAACGAAAATCTCGATATCTCAAGAACCCATCCATCCATGATCATAAGAGATGTTGAGGTCCAAAGTTGCTCAAAAATGAAGAAAACGAGAATTTCAAAAGCCCATAAATACCAAAATAATGAAGATTCAGATTTGAAATATTTTGAACATAAACTATCCTTAATTGTGTACTTTTTTAAAAAGAATTAGCGCTGATACTTCACCATTGTCTGGAAATATGACATTCTAAAAAGCGGAAATTTTGCAAAAAAAGCGTTAAACTTCGGACTTATTTTGCGCCCATAAGGAAGCATCTTACAAAATTTATGTTTAGGACAACAAATGTAGTTCGAAATGTTAAGAATGCGATAGTTTTTACCGCGACCTTCTACGACCAACTGTTCTTGAAATATCAAGATTTTCGTTTACATAAAAAAGTGCAAGAAACGTCGTGCACCACGAAACAAATATGGCTGCCGTATTTAGACCAAAAAGAATAAAAATAAATTAATAGTGTCTTCGAACTACCAATACATAGATGTGATAACACACCAAAAATTATCCTGTTCTGTGATGGTCGAACAACCGGTGCAGGACCACTTGGTTATGGTTTTAGGTTATTCGAGTTTCACCACATTTCCCGTTATGAGCATCAATTTCTAATTTGTAAAGGTTTTAGTATTTTATACTGGGTGGAAATAAATGATTTTCATCAAGTTACCATTGCATTCCCCATGTAAAAGCACGACGTGCCGCTCTACGAAAATAGAGAAGGCAGTACCATAACCTCAAAATAATAGAATTCAATAAATTCTATGAATTGTTTGACAGATTGATTTCATTTATTGACAGAACTAATTTAGTACTAAATCAAAAAGAGTAGAGCGGTACAGAAAAATTTACATGTGGAAAGATTCCAAAGGGAACTTGATGAAAATCATTTATTTCCACGCTGTATTTACAAAACTTTAAAAAATATTATTCAAATCGAAGTAGTTTGGACCGGTTCCGAGATAACGCTCTTTTTTTGCTTAGCGTTACTCCACTATTATTACTTAGAATAAAATACAGAAATACAATTGCCTCTTGAAAAAAGGAATATGTCGAAAATGGCAATTAAATTTAAATTTATGGGTTTTCTACGTATTATTTTCCTGTTTAGTGAATAGTGTCTGCACTAAGTATAGATAAGGAAAGTCTTCAAGATATCATCGTTGCATGATAAACGTGAATGTGCCACGGTGATGTTCGGCTTTAAAATAGTAAATGCTATCATCGACTGTAAAGAACTACTATCATTGTGCACATTAAGAGTACCAAGTAGATTTACCAGAAATCTAAAGGACATAGCACTATTTAAGTGCAATTTGGCCCTCTGCAGATTTTTCTGCAATTTTGATATGTTGTAGCTGATACCAAAAGAAAACTTTTTTATCCTTGCGCCAAAGTTCTATGTCTACTGGGTCTGCTTGAAAAGTGAGGTCAAAGTTTCAAAAACGAACATTATTGAATAATGATTATTCCGAATTATTCTACGTAAGCCGTAGTAACTTAACTTTAAACCATTATCTACTGGATGCCCCAGATATGTATTTTCGAATAATAATATTTAGTGAGTTATAGGTACAGTCATTAGCAAATGTCTTGTCCCGAGTAAGGACGTTGCTGCTTTAAGAATCGAAATACCCCTTATACTGTGTACGAAAGAGACCGAATTAAAGAGATTAATTAAGAGATGGACAACTACCTGGGCAAGATATTTAAATTCTTAGTAGGTATTCCGGTACTTGAGTCCACCCCCTCCCTTTTTCCCCTACTCCTATCCCTACTCCTCCCCACTCCTATCCCTACTCTACCGCCATTTCTAATCGCCATCTTGGATCGCCATTTTGAATCACCATTTTGAATCGCCATTTTGAAACGCCATTTTGAACCGCCATTTTGAATCGCCATTTTGCACCGCCATTTTGAAATGTCATTTTGAATCTGTAAATTTTGAATCTGTCATTTACATATCCGCCATTTTGTATCTGTCATTTTCAATTTGTCATCTAGGATTTCCCGCCCTTAGATTCAAATTTTTAGTACTACTACTGCCATCTATCGGTGACGTCATGTGATCGGTATAGTAGATTCCTCTCTCTCGCTCTCGCTTGGTTCAGGCCCTCTCTCTCTCTCTCTCTCGCTTGGCTCAGGCCCTCTCTCTCGCTCTGGCCCTCTCTCTCGCTCTCGCCCTCTCTCTAGCTCTGGCCCTCTCTCTCGCTCTGGCCCTCGCCCTCTCTCTAGCTCTGGCCCTCTCTCTCGCTCTCACTTGTCATTTCCAACTTGTCATTGTTTCCCGCTGAAAGATTTGAATTTCTAATGTCTCAACTGCCATCTATCGGTAACGTCCAGTGATCGGTATAGTAGATTTCTATACACCTGTAGATAGGCAACCTGCTACACTTACATGACTTAATATAATAATAATAATGCGGGTACGAACCTTGAAATTGTTTTCATAGCAAAAGAAAGCTGCTTGTAATGTTAGGTTTTTTCGTCGCTTAAACTAAGATTTGCACTGCGTAGTGTTGCTAGCTATCAGGACCACTCCAGGATATAAACCCCGAACCAGCTTGTTATATTATATGTGACGCAGCAACTTCAAGTTTAGGTCCCTTTTGTTTCTTGGATAGAGGTTCGGACAAATGAATTTGTGTGTCATCTAGCGAGTGAAGCGGTTCAAGTGTTTATTTTTTGAATAAGTGCGCGCTTATATTTGTTAAGTGCCAGAGAAGAAGTAGCTTCAGTCGATCGTGCGCATAGGGATGAAGAGTTAACGCTCGAGCGAGGGGTGGCAATCGTCACTCAAGTCTAAGCCTCTGTCCTTGGTTGGTCGTATATGAACACCGCATTATATTACTCATTATGTTATATATGTATGTGTATATGTTTTTTTAGTCTTATCATTAAATTTAATAAAGAAGAAATACCAGTGTTTACTGCGATATTTCGAACCTACACAAAAATAACCGAATCCTGAGATAAGAGTCAATGGTGGCTTTGTCCAACCATTGCACGAGTTAAAAAATCAAATAAAATAATTTGTAATTGTTCTTGAGTTATGTAGGTAGCGTTTGGTGCAACAAAGACCAAACATGAAATTTTGACCTAAACTCATGTTTCGATCTGTACTGAAAATTTTACTCTAGCAAGATAAGGTCCCTTTCGTCTGACCGCGTGACATATATAGATGGATGGATGGATTTTTTTTAGAAAACGGTAAGTAAATATTATTGGAAATCAACTAAAAAGCTTTCATAATCTCTAAAATCCGTTTTAAAGTCGATTTGCAACAACATCGATAACATAATTAGTTTAGTATAGTGTATACTATATTATAAGACAATTCTGGAAGTAGCTGTAAAGATTCGGGTAAAACAGTAGAGGTTGCTACACACCCTTTTGGATGGCTTGTTAGCGAGCGATAAACGTTGTATTCGTGTATGTGGCCGCTAAGTGAAACGGTTAATATGCTTTCCGACCGCTAACAGAACGTCCAATAGGGTACATATGAACCAGCTGCAATGGTGACTACGACTTTAGAACAGGGGTTCCCAAAGTTTTGCCTAGGTGGGCCCAATTGTGAATTCCAAAATATTTGGCGGGCCAAAACAAAGTTTTATGGAAAAATACGTTGAAATCAATAAAAAGACACAAAAGAAAGGTTTATACTAATTTTATAGCATAATCGTTCTTGACTTATAACAATAATTACTTTTTATTTCAAACAGTTTATTAACACATTTCAAAAATAATTAAATAAAAATAACTAAATAATTTAAAATAAAAGAAAAAAATAACAAACTCATCAATCTGAAGTGTTTTGTTTTCTTTTAATAATATCATTGAGCATTGGTCTAAGTCAGTTTGAATGTATTCTTAATACTGCTTGTAAATGTTCAACAGTTAATTTTGATCTCAATTTGGATTTATTAATACTCATGATTGAGAAAGTTTTTTCGCATATAATTGTAAGTGCTTCCAAATAATGAAAACATTTGTTAAGTATGTTTGTTCAATTTTGAAAAATCCTGTGAAGATAATTCTTTATAAAAACCAATTAAGGAATTGTTGCGATAAGAATTCGACATTTTCCTGTAATTCGATTAGTTCAATAAGACAAAATACAGTGGGTCCAAATTGGGTGAAGGTGGTTTGAATTTCGCGCCTTAGGTTTTAGTTTATTTCAGATTGTTAGTGTAGCACAATTGAAATGTGTTGCGTCAAATTACAGCGTCAACTCGTCACTTTCTTTTTTCATTGAATTTTTGCTTTATTTCGCTTGTTTTCTTATTTTACAAAACAGTTCTTTTCAGAACTACGGTTTGCTAGACGATTTTATTATCAAGTTAAATTTATTATTTAAAATTAATAAAGTTTATAAGCTATATTATTTTTGAGACGCCACTGTAAAATAAAAGCAAGATAAAAATGTCTAAAAAGTATTCATGTTGACAACGGGACAATAATTTAACGTGGCGGTAAATTTAAAGTGTCTTCAGTCATTTTGGATCACCCTTTATATACAAGTTATATAATAACAATATACTTATTACATATAAAATTTGGTATTTTTTAAGTGAACAATTTTAAATTATAATATGATAAAATTTATTTATTTTTTTGTAAAAATGTAAATTATTTCAATGAATTCAAGATCTCGGATGATCTGACATCGCGGGCCACATTTCTAGGGTTTGAGGGCCGCATTTGGCCCGCGGGCCGCACTTTGGGAACCCCTGCTTTAGAAGGTCTTGGAAGCGAGCGGCAAACTTTGTATTCTGCTAAGTGACCGCGAAGCAACAGATTACAGAACGTCCGCTGACAGAACCTCCTAAAGGGTACGTACGAACCGCCGTTAAATTTATTTGCATTTTCAAGTATTGAAAGATTTCATAAAAAAAGGCATTAATGTTCTCATTTTATATAGGTATACTAATTTTCAATTGAAATTAACATATTAATAAATTTAGCCATTTCTAATGATATAGGGAAGCAGTGATGTCTTAATGTGAAGCATCATAAAATATTTTGAAAATAATTTTTTTTCGATAACTTTTCATGTCGGAGATCTATATAGCTTTAGTTTAGGTTTAGCTGTATAAGCTCTTCTGTATGTACACCTCTGGATTACTTATAAAGATACCAGATATGATAACACAATTTCTGTTAAAAAAGAAAATTCTTGGGTAATCTAGGGTGTTTTTTTTTGAGGCGTAGAACTTTAAATTGGCAACACTGTCTTATGTGACAGCCGATTTGACAGTTCTCGGTTATTTTGGGGTTACTTTGGTTTGGCAATTCATCATGAATAGACTCACGTCGGAGCAACGTTTGCAAATTGTTCAAATTTATTTTGAAAAGCATGGTTCAATTCGAGAAACTCATCGGGCATTACGTGCATTTTATGGTGCTCATAATCGTCCATCAGAGCGATTAATTCGAGAAACTGTGGATCGTTTTCGCAATACGTTTACTTTAAGCGATAATACGCATCTCGTAAGACGTCGCATAGCCTGTTTGTTTGTTGATGATTAAATAAATTAAATAAATAAATGATCTAAATGCGTCAATTCGTCATCGTGCTCAACAATTAAACTTGTGTCCATCCACTTTATGGAAAATCTTGCGTAAAGATCTTGGTTTACATGCTTACAAGATTCAACTTGTACAGGAATTGAAGCCACACGATCATCGTTCGCGATGTACATTTGATGAATGGGCCGAAGGAAACATTGCTACTGATCCACAATTTCATTTGAAAATTTTGTTCAGTGATGAAGCACACTTTTGGTTAAATGGCTATGTCAATAAACAGAATTGCCGCATTTGGAGCGATGATAATCCACAAGCCATTATCGAAACACCATTACATCCAGAAAAAGTCACCGTTTGGTGCGCTTTATGGACCGGTGGAATCATTGGTCCATATGTCTTCAAAAATGATGATGGTCAGAACGTTACAGTTAACGGTGAGCGGTACAGAGACATGAAACTTTTTCGTGCCTCAATTGGCAGCCATTAATGTTGCAAACATGTGGTTGTAGCAGGACGGTGCCACATGCCACACAGCGCGCGATACAATTAATTTACTGAGAGAAACATTTATATATGTATGGTAGCCAACATTCGACGCGTTATTGCCGAAATACAGCCTGATTTACTGCGAGGAGTGTGTGAAAATTGAACCTCCAGATTATGCCATGTACCCGTCAGCCGCGGCGGCCACATGCCCGAAATCATATTCAAACATTAATGCCATAAAATTATTTTTTAAATAAAGCCAATTTCATGGATATTAAAAACATTTTTCTGTGTTTTATTTCAATTTAAAGTTCTCCGCCTGAATGAATGTATCAGTGAGGCTAGAGTCTGAAGTTAACGACCCGTATATATTTCGAACACTGATAGACTAAAACTGTTTTAAGTTTCCTGATAAATTCGTGCGACAAAACATTGACAAAGATAAAATGGAATAGTAAAGAGTATCATTATGTTCTATATATAGTTTATTTTTCGTAATCGGTTTAGAATACAAAAAATGGTCTAAAGCTAATGGGATATTATTTATTAGTTGTGCTGTTATAGATCGCTAAAGTTATTACACCACATCTTCACAATTGATATTATTTGATGGCTAATGAGAGTAAATAACAGTGTATTTAATTGTTAAAGTTTTTCTAATCTAATTGAATTGTTTATGTGTAACCTTGAAATAAAATTTAAAGTTTTCCTATAAACTTTGTTGTGGCCAGATATAAATAAAAATGCAGACCTTACGACACTTTAATGCATTAAAAGTAATCGTTGTTGTAAAATGACGTACTGTCAGTAAATAATAATACCAAGATACCAAGAATAGATATAATTACTCAACTAAAAAATAAATTGCAGGAAGAATTGTAATCAAACTTAAAGCCGTCAGTATTTTACAAAGTCTTTCAACTATATTGTTTGTTTTTATAGAACCATCTTCTTCATATCTGGCAATTATTAGGTACCTTACTCACATTTTTATAATCTCTAGAATTTTCACATAAACAACAAAGCAATTTTGTCAAAATGTAATAGCTATTGGTAGTGTAATGTCTGGCGTGCCGGACTTTCACCCAAGCGGCCCGGGTTCGACTCCCGTCGCTGGCAGATCTGGTTAAGGTTTTCTGCAGTTTCCCTTAGCTGTAACACAAATGTGGGATTTGCGCTGTTCCATCTATAAGTCGGCTGCAGCCGCACATTGGGCCTACATAATAATAATAATCGCCCCCTCCCTCCCGCACAAGCTTATAGCTTCTGGGGCCTTGGTTAAGGTTATGGGTTGTAGTAATTATTATTATTATTATTATTATTATTATTATTTTAATCTTTAATCTGCTACTTTTTTGTTAACAATATTGTTATGTATGTATGGTTAACAATAACCAATGTCTTCTTTCTTACTTCATGTCTCTCTTTATTCTTCTGTTTGGAGATTTCCTAATGTATAGATTTCTCTTCTTCTTCGTTAGCTTTGTATCCATTTTTGGATGTATGACTCTTCGAGATCTGCTTTCCATGTTTGTCTGTTATTTGCTTTTTCCATCCATTTTAGGCCCGCTGTTAATGTCATCGTCCCATCTCATTTGGAGACGTCCTCTTGATCTCCGATGCTCATATGGTCTCCATGATATAATTTGTTTATGCCATTTTCCTGTATCTTCTCTAGCGATGTGGCCGGCAAATAACCATCATTTCAGTTTCGCGGCATGTACAGCAACCTCCATAAGTTTGGTGCGTTCTCGTATATAGATGTTGGTTTTTCTGTTCTTCAAGGAAATTCCCATGATTATCATTAACCTTTCCATGGCTCTTTGTGTTGTTTAAAGTTTATTTAAGTTACTTTTTGTCATTGTCCAGTTTTCCGCCCCATAACACATGACTGATATAATGCATGTGTTAAATACCTTGGTTTTGAGGTACAGTGGAATGTTTTTATTTTTCATTATAAAACTTAGTTTTCCAAAAGCGATCCATGATTGTTTGACTCTTCTTGTTATTTCTCGAGTTTGATTTTCCTTCCCTGCAAATATTTCTTGTCCTAGATACAAATAGCTTTGTACATTTTCTATCGTGTTGTTCTGGATTTTTACGATTGTATCGTCTTTGGTCATAGTTTTCGTTTTATTTCGGTTTATCTTAAGACCCATTTTTCTAGAATCTACGTTTAATGTATCTAGTATTTGTTGAAGTTCCTGTATATTTTTTGCTATTAGCACGATGTCGTCAGCGTATCTTAAATGGTTAAAGTTTTTGCCGTTTATAGTAATCCCCATGTTTGACCAGTCTCCTTTTTTAAATACGTCTTCTAAGGCAAGGGTGAATAGTTTTGGTGATAGAGTATCTCCTTGTCTAACACCTCTCTTCAGTTGGACTGGATTTGTTGTCTCGTTTAGGTGGTAAGTTGCAGTTTGCTTTATTGCCAATTTCTTGCAGCAGTTGTATGTATCGGCTGTCTATTCTACAATTTTTTAGCGCTTGTTCTACTGCCCATTTTTGATTGGTATGTTATATTCGTTCGTCTTTTCTATGAGTATTTTCATAGTTAATAAGTGGTCTGCGGTTGAGCACCTTTTCCGTTAACCTGCCCGATCTGTCGACTGATATGCATCTAATTTCTTTGTCAGACGATTGGTAATTATCTTAGTCAGGAGCTTGTACATGTGGGACAAGATACTTATTGGTCTATAATTATCTAGCTTTCTTTTGTCGCCTTTTTTATGTAGTATAATCACTTTCGAGTTGTTCCATTCTTTGGCACTTTTCCTTGTTGAATACATTCATTTAATAACTTTGTTGCACTTTTAATTAGTTCTTCTCCTCCTTCTCTTATCATCTCAATTGTTAGCTCATCATCTCCTGTAGCTTATTTGTTTTCATACTTTGCCCTGAATTTTCTACTTCCCTGGTTGTGATCTCGGGTAGTTCTTCTGATCCCATGTTTATTGCCTTTTTTGTTGTTTCAACGTTCCTTCTGATTTTATTTTACTTTTATATAAATCTTCTAGAATTCTACTATTTTTATTATATCTTTTTTGTTTGTTACTATCTAACCTTCTTTATTCATTATGGAATGTATTTGTTTCTTTCCTAGGTTGTTTCTTAAACATTTCATTTATTTTCTACCGTTTGTTTCACTAGTTTTTCAAATTTAGTTTTTCTGTAGTTTCGAATGTTCCGTTTTATTAATTTATTCACTTCTGTATATTCAATTGTTCTTTTGTTATTGTTTTTATTCATATCTCTTCTTTTCTCTATCAACTGTTTTGTTTCATAGTCGATTTTCGGTTCTTTTGTTTTTTATTACCTTTTTGTTTTATTGCTTTTATACTGTTTGTTATAGTTTCTACTATTTGTTGGTTCATATTATCGATGTTGTTTTGGTCACTTTCACTTAAGTGGTCGCGTATTAGCCTGTTTGTTATCTCTTGCTGGTATTCATTTTTAACTGTTTTTAAATCTTCGTGTTTAATAGTTTTGTTTCGTTTATGCAGTCGTTGTCTTTCCAGTTTTTTATTTATACTTATTGTAGATCTGACAATTCTATGATCACTTCCTACGTCGAAGCTGTTTAAGACGTTGACATCTTTTATTATGTTTCTATTATGTGTCATGAAATAGTCTATTTCGTTTTTTGTGGCACCATTAGGGGATCTCCATGACCATTTGCGATTTATGGCTTTTTTAAAGAATGAATTCATCATAAATAGTTTATGTTCTTCTATGAAGTTTAGTAATTGTCCCCCTTGTTCATTTCTCTCACCATATCCGTATTCCCCTATATATATTTCATCAAATTCTTGTCGTTTTCCTAGTTTTGCCTTGAAATCTCCCATTAGAATTTGAAATTTACATTTTTGTATTTCCAGAACTTGTCTTATTTCACTCTAAAACATATTTATTTCTTCTTCTGTATGACTGCTAGTAGGCGCATAAATCTGTATTACCTTCAATTTTATATTAGTGTTAATTCTTATAGTTATGTATGCTACTCTATCTGAGACAGCCTTGTATGTTTCTATGTATGGTGCTATATCTTTTTTTCACTATGAATGCCACTCCACTATAAGTGCCACCTTTATACATTAGGTGATTCCCGCTTTTCAAGATTCTATATTTTTCTCCTTTTCTTCGTAGTTCGTTTAGCCCAACTATGTCATATCTGATTTTTGCCAGTTCGTTTTCTAACTGGTATATTTTATCATCTGACATTCCTCTAATATTATACATTCCTACCCGTATCGTCGTCAGGTCCAACCCAGTGATTCTTGGCACCCTCTTTCCTTTTGGCTTTCCGACTGCTGCCATGGTCGGGGCCTCTGGGAATGCTAGGGACGGAGGGCCTTATATTTCGTTGCAGATTCATGAAGGTTTTCAGGCCTTACCACTAGATTTCTCTACCTATATGTAAATACACACCGGTTGTTGCATTGGATATTTTGTATTTGCTTGGGTCCCTGCTTCTGTTTTTACCAGGTACTTAGTTAGCAGTTTACGTTTTTCCCGTATCTCTCTGAGTTAGACTTTAATCCTCATTTATATTTATGTAAATTCTGTTTCATTCAATTTCCTTGTTGACGTGATTATTTCTGTCTTCTTCTTGCTTTACAGCTTTACTAAGACTGATCTTATGTGACCTCTTCTGTTTTCTCCAATTCTTCTTAATTTTGTTTTTGATATTTAATTTTACGTCGGTCGGTTCGGGAAGAAAAGTAGAAAACCGTAGAAGGTACCAAGAATAAAGATTGTAGTGAGAAAAGGGTTGACAGCAACAGAAGATAAAAATGAAAACGCACTAGCTGAGCAACTTTGGAATATACGGGAACCTATCTTCTTAGAATTAAACATCAAAGAAGATATTACAGAATTAGGAAGGATTAGAAAGAAGAAAAATATGTCAGATAAGATTAATCTTACTGCAGGGTTAGCAGGGACCCAAACAAATACAAAATATTCAATGCAGCACCCGGTGTATATGTAGAGAATATACGTTAGAAAATCTCCAAACAGAAGAACAAAGAGAGAGTAGAAACTAAAAAAGAAAACATGTTATTGTTAACAAGTCATCAATCTGCGTAAATCATCAGCGCAATAGTCAGAAAACTATCACTTGAACAGTTCTAATTGGAATACTTACCGCCAAATAAGTAATAGACAAAATGTAAACCTCTCAAAAACATTAAAAGAACTCGACGATATAAAAATAGAAACCAATCATTTAATCAATTACTATTAAAAGCTGTCAAATAAACTACCTCAACTATTGCGCATTAAAAAATAGTTTTATATGAAACAAAAAATAGATTAGAAGAGGTATTTAGACAAAAATGGTAGATTAGAAATTAAAATATTTAGCTACTAACTACATTTGACGAAATTGCTTTGTTGAGTTTTCAGACAGTACCTGTGTCAATTCTAAAGATTATGAGTAAGATACCTAATAATTGTCTTTACCAGATATTGTCCTATAAGAACAAACAAAATGGTTGAAAGATCAAAGACTTTTTAAAAGTCTGACGTCTTTGTCTAAGTCTGATTACAATTCCTCCTGCAAATTTATTTTTTAGTTGAGTAATGATATCTATTCTTGGCATTATTATTTACCAACAGTACGTCATTTTACAATAGCGATTACTTTTAAAACATAGCAAGTGTGATAAGGTCTGCTATTTTATTTTTATCTGGCCACAACAAAGTTTATAGGAAAACTTTAAATTTTATTTATATTTAAATTATTCAATTAGAAAACCTAATAATTACATATATGCTGTTATTTACTTTTATTCGCCATCGAACCATATCAATTCTTGTGAAGATGTGGTGTAATAACTTTAGCTATAGCAGCACAACTAATATTCCATTAGTTTTAGACCATCCATTTTTGTATTCTCAACCGACTACGAAAAATAATCTATATACTATTTAGCAGTAATATTTATAATAATTAGAGACCTTTGTTTTTTGTTATATTCTTTTATTTCACTAGGTAATACAATTTTGCATTGTTTTGTATTTCAGGGCAAACTTCAATTTTGTTTATAAAGCGAAATTCATTCCCAAAAGAATTCTACAAAAACAAGTTGCAATACATCATTTAATTCAGAAAAAAAATTATTTAGCGTGAATAAAAAAAGGTACTGCGTTGCTATTTAAGAAAAAAAAATCGTCTGTCATTTGTCAGAAACGTCATGCTGAAAAATATCTAGAATCAAGCTGTTTTGTAGTCTTTAGAGCCCTATGTTATTTTAGTTTTTAAATTATTGAAATGGGATTGTTAATAACAGAGAAACAGCGACTCTAGCCTCAACGATACACTTCTTTCTAGATTAGGGGAGAGTCTGGAACAGTGGCCACCTTATTATAATAACATCAATAACAACCAAAATTAAGCCTTTTTTATAGAATCTGTTACCATTAGATAATAAACACTGTTTTTACTTCTACACCATTACATTCTAGAACTGAAAAAATAAAATTATAACAAAGATTTTGGAGTTGGAAGAATTTAAGATAAAAGTGGCCACTGTACCTACAGTGATGGTAAATTTTGGACCAACCCCTATTCATCAGAAATGAAGATTTTAGAGGGGGGTGCTGACTTGAGCTCAAGCTAGCAGCCCCACCATATAAATATAAATGATAAATAAATTTAAACTAGGCTATAATTTTGAACTAATTAAAGGCTATTCATTATCATATAATACATTTTTGAAATCAACCACTAAATAGAAAATTACCCCACATGAATAATACCACAAAATTAAAAACAATGAAATTCAGGAAAACACCATATCATAATTCTGGACTAATTAAAGATTGAATTGCCGCAAAATCCATTTTTGAAATCATCCCCTAAAATTGGTAGATCGCCCCTTGCGAGTAAAACCAAGAAATCAAATAACAAACCGTGCTGATAAAACCTATAACTTCAGGCCGATTAGTTAATTGATTAATTTAAATTGATTTATCATTTATATTTATATGGTGGGGGTACTAGCTTGAGCTCAAGTCAGCACCCCCTTTCTAAAATCTTCATTTCTGATGAATAGGGGTTGGCCCAAAATTTCAATTTAGGGGTTGATTTCAAAAATGAGTCATCTGTCAATCAGTAGTCATTAACCAACCTGAAGTTATAAGTTTATCAGCACAGTTTGTTATTTGATTTCTTGGTTTTACTCGCAAGGGGCGATTTACCAATTTTAGGGGATGATTTCAAACATGGGTTATGCGATAATAAACAGTCGTTAATTAGTCCAAAATTATGATATGGCGTTTTCCTGAATTTCATCATTTTTAGTTTTGTGGTATTATTCATGTGGGGTAATTTTCTATTTAGGAGTTGATTTCGAAAATGTATTATATGCTAATGAATAGTCTCTATTTAGTCCAAAATTATAGCCTAGTTTAAATTGATTTATCATTTATATTTACATGGTGAGGGTGCTAGCTTGAGCTCAAGGTAGCACCCCCACTCTAAAATCTTCATTTCTGATGAATAGGGGTTGGTCCAAAATTTTTTGAATTGGTCCAAAATTAGTCCAAAATTATGACACTAAAATTTTTGAAATTTGACAAAGTGGGGGCGCTAACTTTATTGACGTTCATTTACATCATCGATACTGCAAGAGTATGCGCTCGATGGCGGCACGGTATGCTTTTGATCGTGGCTTTCAGTTGAAAAGAGTCATGCGCCTTGATAAATACGTACATATTGAATGAAATTATTAGAAAATATTATAGTATTATTTAATTAAGAATGTGCAGTTTTCAAAAGAGCTACCTCTTATAGCAATTATTTTGGAAGATCAGGACGAATGACGAGCTGGGAAAAAATCTGCCAGCAAAAAGAGACGCTAATCCAATCTTTCAATCATTTTTATTAATAGTAATTATTATCAGAATTGAGCACCTCTTCAATTATCGCAGTAGACTATGGGTATAACGTTTTCTAGAGCACAGCAGCTCTCCACTGATAATAACGATACGGTAAAAATTGGTTTCAGAGTATCGTAGCGAGAGCGAGGCAGGACCGTGACTCTATCGAAGTCGAAGCATCATCGTTGATGTAAACAGTCGTATTTAAAACAATGTTAAGCATAGTCTATCGTATCGAACCTGTACCGTGATTGTATCGTAAGAGTATTGCTGATGTAAATAGACCCTTACACTTAAACAAATATTAGACTATGTAGGTAAAAGTTTAGGGGTATATTATCAGGTGTTTAAAAACTGGAGGTCAAGTTACCTGTGAAATGATGTTTATCTGTATCACGCAAGGAAAGACTATGTTCCATACACTTTTGTAGTTTTTTTCATTAAATCTTTTAATAATTTTAATAAAAATGAAAAAATATCAGCGATAGTTCGCGCGCATCCGGATTAACCGGTTGCTTCGCGGTTACTTAGCAGCATACAACGTTTGCCGCTCGCTGAAAGTACCTTTTAACGTACTTTGGTACGTACGAACCGCCACTGGTCAAACCACGACAGTGGCCATTGTGACTGGAATTAGGGGTTTTATACTATGTAGATGCTTAAATATGCAACACTTTTTAGGACAAAGGTCACGTTCAACGTCAAATTAAAAAAAAACGAATTTTAATTATCTCCATTGAATGCATTCTTGATCTGGCAATTTTATGGCTTTTTAGTTAGTCATAGAAACAATCTTTGACCACAATTAGTGGCCTACGATCCTATGCCTACAATACCAGAGCTAGTAATTCTTACTTAATCTAACTTCCAAATACTCCACAAGGCTCTGTACTACTTTCAGTAAGGGTGAGGGAAAGGTACATTCAGACACTTCACCTTTAACATAGATTATGTTGTCATTCAATGTAGTGTAACAACTATCTTATAGGTACCTATATACAAATTATTACATACTCTTTTGGAATATGCATTTCTTTCTAACGTAGCATTTACTCAAACCTACCTCATAGAAAGACACTTACGGACAACAAATAGGGCACATACGGATATAATTTATGATAAAGGCCACTCCCAAACTATTCTTCATAACTAGTGGAAGGTTGATGTGGATCTATGCCAATTTGAGATGATTCGCAGATTGGTAATGAACGGGATTGGTCAGTTAGCTGCCAGAAAATCATCAGTAAACACTAAGCTCTTTAGTGTCTATGGGTCGTATCCCTCCGTTATTAAATAATTTTGTTATGTTCGCAGGCGTGAAAGATTGTAAATATGGATCTATCCTGGTTTTGACTGTCTTGTCAGGATTAGTAGTCATATAATATAATTGTTAAAGCCAGTTTTGCATCGTGCTTTGAACGAATATAGGGATATACAACGCCAGCCTACAAAGCAGGCTCAGGCATGAAATAACTCTTGTAATAACAGAACTTTTGTGAGAAATTTATCACATTTTTAGTTATACAGTAACTGAAGCTTGTCCTGGTATGTAATGGTACAAAAGTGGGACATAATTAAAAAGGAAGAAATACTATCTAGAGGTTGCATACGATTCGTAGAGTCAGGTAGCAGGAATAATAGTACAATATTATTTTTTTAACTGAAGTTAATAGTCTCTAGAAAGATATGTAAACTGCGGTTGTTAATTACTAAAGGAATCAGATTTTCTTGGTTCAGTTTATATTCTTTTTGATGTGTTTTACCACAGATAAAATTGACGGTGCAGCAAGTATTGAGCTTTAAAAACTTTAAGCCTTTGCTTACTTTTTCTTAGTTTTGTATTGAGAAAATGTAAGGTTTCTTGTGAAACCATAAGGCCCCCAGCATGTTGGAAACAATATCCAACACTATATTAAAAACAAAAACTTGGTTGCTTAGATGCCAATAAGGTAGAGCTGCTTTGATATTAATATAGTGTTGGATATTGTTTCCAACATGCTGGGGACCTTATGGTTTCACAAGAAACCTTACATTTTCTCAATACAAAATTAAGAAAAAGTAAGCAAAGGCTAAAAAAATTTTACCTTAAAGATATTTAAGGTATTGATTGGAACAATCTTATAACTTTGACTGCAAAAGTCTTAAAAAAATATATTAAAGGTTTGACTACAAAAGTCTTAAAAAACAATATTAAATCTTTGACTATGAAAGTCTTAAAAAACAATATTAAATCTTTGACTACGAAAGTCTATTTTAAGAAAACAGTTTTTGACTGCAAAACTTGTTAGAAATATGGCAAAACTTTGTAAACTTTTACAAACGCAGATAGCATAGAACTAATAGGTTTTTGTGATTCCTCTATGAAGGCTTATGGTGCAGTGGTATATGCTAGAACAACATTTCCTGACAGAATTAATGTAAATTTAATTTGCTCCAAATCTAGGATTGTTCCTATAAATAAAAAGTTAACCATACCAAGATTGGAACTAAATGGTGCTTTGCTGGCAGCAAATTTAGCTAAAAAATTGTATGAATTGTTTAACAAAGTTAAACAATTCATACAATTCATACAATTCATACAAGAAAACATCAACAAACTTTTTCTTTATTCAGATTCAAATATTGTGTTAGCCTGGATAAAATCGCATCCTATGAAATTAAATCCTTATGTAGGTAATAGGATTATTAAAATTCAAAGGTTGACTTCAGAATTTAAATGGCTTTATATTAACACTAGACAAAATCTAGAAGATTGCTTATCAAGAGGTCTCGATCCTCAGGAAATTGAGTCAAATAATCTTTGGTTCCATGGTCCAGACATACTTTCCCAAAAAGATTTTTTCCATTCTGAAATACCAATAATAGTTCCAAATTCTTTGCCAGAGGAAAAATTTATTGTTAATTTAGTGAAGACTAAGTACGAATCATTTTTCAACGATTTTTTTAGCATTACAAGGCTTCAACGAATTGTTGCGTATATTTTACGGTTTGTCCATAATTTAAAATTTAAAAATAATAAACAGTCTGGAACTTTAAAACTTTCAGAATTAGCAAATTCTTTTAAAACTAGTTATAAGATATGAACAACAATTTCATTTGTTTGAAGAAATGAAATGTCTTATTTCTAATTTGCCAATAAAATCTTCATTAAGCTCACTATCACCATTCTTAGATAGTGAAGGCATTTTACGTGTTGGTGGTAGACTACAGCATTCTAATATTATGTACAATCAAAAACTTCCCGTTATTTTACCAAAAAACAATCATATTACAAATCTTATAATAAAACGAGAACCTCAAAAATTATTACATGCCGGACCAAGGCAAGTTCTGAGCTCTCTACATCTCAATTATTGGCTTGTTAATGGCAATAGAGAAGTTAAAAAAGTTTTGCATAAATGCGTCATATGCTTTAAAATTAAAGCTAAATGCTCGGAGCAATTAGTGGGCTCTTTGCCAGAGCAACGAGTGCGTCCGGCTAGAATATTTCAAAATATTGGTGTAGACTTTTGTGGTCCATTAAATATCAGACAATCTCGTATAAGAAAATCAATAACTACAAAGGCATATATAGTTTTATTTGTGTGTTTTTCTGTTAAGGCTATACACATGGAATTATTGTCCGATTTGAGAACGGATCATTTTTTAGCAGGGTTCAAACGTTTCATTTTCAGAATGGGGAAACCATCCGATGATTTTTGTGACAACGGCTCTACCTTCAAAGGTGCCAATAATCAGCTTACAGAAATGTATAAACAAAAATCAAAAATTGAAGAGTTTTCTTTTGATGAAAAAATCAATTTAACTTTATCCCAAGCTACTCTCCAGTTTTTGGGGGATTATGGTAAGCTGGGGTGAAGAGCGCAAAATATAATATAAAAAGGGTAATGGGTAACAATGAATTAACATATGAACAATTTAATACCTTAATTATACAAGTAGAAGGAATATTAAATTCCAGACCACTTATGTTTGACTATTTGACCCCAGGTCATTTTTTAATTGGGGCTCCCATAACGAGCTTTCCAGAGCCTGACTACACTGAAATTCCAAAGAACAGGTTGAAGTTTTGGAAATTTTGTACCCAAATGCAGCAGCACTTTTGGCAGAAGTGGTACAAGGACTATTTAACACAACTTCAAAACCGTCCTAAATGGCGCAAAGATTTACCTAACCTCGAAGAAGGTATGTTAGTTATTTTAAAAGAGGACAATGTCCCATCTTATAAATGGCCAATGGCTCGTATTATAAAAGTAATTCCCGGTAAGGATAAAAAGGTAAGAGTAGTTGAAGTTAAAACCAAAAGTGGAGTATATTTAAGATCTATAACAAAACTAGCTCTTTTACCTATCAACTAATTATTTTCAATTTTGAATTTCTTAAAATAAAAATGTGTTTTTATATAGGCACAAAATATTTTCAAGTTTTTATTTTCTAACGACTTTTGCAGTCAAAAACTGTTTTCTTAAAATAGACTTTCTTAGTCTACAAGACTTTCGTAGTCAAAGATTTAATATTGTTTTTTAAGACTTTCATAGTCAAAGCTTTAATATTGTTTTTGTGATTCCTCTATGATGGCTTATGGTGCAGTGGTATATGCTAGAACAATCTTTCCTGATAGAATTAATGTAAATTTAATTTTCAAACTTGTCCATAAGTATGTTAGCTAATAGAGGACTTAGAGAATTACCCATAGGTAAACCATCCTTTTGTAAATAAATTATGTTATTAAAAGTGAAATAATTTTGACTTATACAAAGGTCAAATAAGAATATTTGAATTAAATCTCTCTAAACACATTATCTTTTGGTTTCGTTATGTTGATGACATTTTAGCTTGTTTTGACAGTTCTTTTGAGGTTATCAATGAATTTTTAATTCTTATAAACAGTATCCACCCTAATATAAAATTTACACTAGAAACAGAACAAAACAGGGCTATAAACTTTCTAGACTTAAATATCAAGATTAACGCAGACAATCTATTTGAATTTTCCATATACAGAAAACCAACACAAACAGACATAACAATACCAAATGAATCTTGTCACCATAATACACATAAAATAGCAGCCTACAGATCATTAGTACACAGAGCTTTAACTATTCCACTAACAAAATCAGATTTTAGCAAAGAGATATCAACCATTAAACAACTAGCACATGCAAATCATTATAATCCGAACATGATTGACACTTCAATTAAACAAACAGATTATAGGTTAGCTATCAAAAGAATATATCCCATTGACAATCAAACAGAAGACACAAATTACATATCTATACCATATTTTGGCAAAATATCAAAAAATTGCACATATACTAAGAAAAACCAACAATTATAAAATAACATTAAAAACCAACACTAACACTTTTTCATTTTTATTTAATGCTAAAGACAGAACACATGATATCATGAAATCGGGCATTTACCGTTTAAATTGTTCTTTTTGTAGTTCGGTATATATTGGACAAACACTTCGAAATTTTGACATAAGATATAAAGAACACGTACGTCATTACAAAAATAGACATACTGAAAAATCTAATTACGCCAAACACCTTTTAGAACAAAATCACACAATGACTCCTCAAAATAATATTAAATTCCTACATTTTTGTAATAACAAACGCAAATTAGACATTTTAGAAGCCTTTGAGATATACAAACACAAACTCAGGGTACCTTTAATGAATGAACAACTTGAGCTCAGTAATTCTCCGTTACTGGAAGTATTAGATATTTAATTCTGATTATTATTATTATTTTATCTAGTTACCTATTTTGTATCTACCTTAGCGACGTGTTTGTTTATAATTATATTACCTTTGATAATGACAGCATAACTGTCGAAACAATATTGTCAGGTTGTATTTTAATAAAACTGTGAAACTTTTAATAATCTTTATTTATTTCATGATTATGGAGTTCCACAAAATAAGGCTGGAAACAATAAACAAAAACTTAATAGTTCCACCGGTAGTTGCTGGTACGTAGCGATGTCTAAAAGTGCTGCTTGGGACCTGTTTAATATACCGTAATTAAATAACATCTGTAAAAGTTTGTAGTTGTTTAAATTACCAAATAGAATTAGAACAAACCGCAACCATGTTGTGAAGGTTGGTATCACTGTTTCTTCTATTTTTCAATTTACTGTCGATGTCAATTATACTGTATAGAGCTGAATTTTGTCAGTTTGTTTAATTCTTTGCGCAGTTCATATAGTGTCTCCACATATGAGCACGCTAGGCGAAAGACATGTTACCAACCTTAATAGCTTGATTATGGCCTGTTTTAATTCATTTTTTTCTCGATCACGACCAAGCACTATTTTAAGAAAAATAATAGAAATATGTTCAATCATGATTTTTGGAACTTCAGGATCTATACGATAATGTCGAGAAAATGTTGTATGTTATCATGTTAGGCTATAAAATTTAATTAAAAAATGATAACAAGTAGCTGAGGGATCGCTTTTGATAACCTGGAATCCTGTACAACAGGGTAAGGCCATAAGATCATCTCCGTTTATTTACATCCGTTTTATAACAGAAGCAGTTAATTTGGAAAACACCAGTAGCTAGACTGAGGACCTACAGTCTTTGCTACTTGTTTCAGTACTCTCAGATTTTTAAGGACACTATAATCGTTACCAGCATTTAGGAAGACAGTCGTGGAGTTATTTGTGATTCCTAAAAGGATGTTCCAATTTGTTTTTCCATTTTATCTTTTTTTTTCTTAGTCGGCGCAAATGTAAGGAATTACAGTAAGCATGTGCTTATAGACAGCAAAATCTTAAAACTAAACCAAGTTTGTTGAAGGTTGCAAAAACGTCATTCCAACGTAGATAATCTATATGTGTCTCCCCCAAATTTGACCTCCTCTTTTAGTCTTCCAACATGGGAAATCCTACAGTTTTTCGTTGTCAACAACCTTACAGAAGGATATTATACGCAAGATAAAAGTGTATGATGTAATTTCGTTCATTCATCAATAAGTTGCATTTCTTAATTAAAACGGAAAGGGCTGGGAAAAGTGATTACCCGAAAGATTACCAAATTAGAAAATCTGGATAATCTTCAGTTTTTAGGGTTTACAAAATTGTTATTACAACATATTAGAAGTTAAACAGCTATCCAGAGCGCTTTTGTTACGTCCTTTTTAAATGTATAAACTGAAAAGGTGACCTCTGTGTTGTCAATTATGAAAAAATTAGAATAATTACTGTAATTGCATGGTTTTGAATTTATTAATGTAAACTAATTATAATGTTTCTCGAAAAAGTGCGTCAACGTTGTTTATAAACTAATAAAGATCGAACTGATAAATGACGATAAAGAAGTCGAGACCAAACAAGCAGAAGACTGACGCCGTTGGCTAATTTTGTTGCTAAGCAGGCGCCAAATTTGCAAGAGCTTGTTTTCTATTATTACAATTTACTAAGATAAGCATTTCCTGGTAAAAATTCTCAATTACTTGAATTAGAAATTTTATAATGTGGGGATTTTTACGATCATTCATTGTTGCTAATTTTTAATATTATTGCCAAGAGTAATAACACAGTAAATGAGGTTGAAAGGACTTGAAAGAGCTTCTAAAATCTTCCTAAATAGGAAACTTCTTTGACGCACAGATCTTCAATCTTCATTGCCATTGTATGGAGTGTCTCTTCTGATTGTCTCTAATAATAATAGTGTGCGTCTCGCATTCTTGATCTTGAGAACAAGTTATAATTTCCAATGTTTAATAATTAAAATCGTACACAACATAATGTGCAAGATTTTTATTGAAATAAACAAATAATTTATTTATATTCGTTTTTTGAACTTTAGACTATTTACGAATATGGGAATATGACTTTATCAGTATATTTATAGCCTATGCAACAAGTAGCAGAGCTTAAAAAAGGAGCAACAGATTCTATAGTTATCTCGTTTCCGCTAGTACTTCAAATTACTATTATATTTACTATGAATGGTATCTCACTTATCGTAGTATTTATACCAATATTATCTTAAAGCATTTATCATTATCATTAATGCAGCAGCCTTAACGCCATATATAAAAACATTTTTAATATTAATTTAATTTGTCGGCGTCGTACTCTTCTAGAATCAGGTTTAACGAGGCTTCGAATTCGAAAAGCGAGCAACATAACCTCCAAAATCGTAACATAGTAAACATCGTCGTGTGAGAGATTGGGTCAACCGAAAAACGTGCATTTATTAGTTTTGTCTGAATAGAAAAACTGCATTTGAAAATAAAAGTGACTGAGAACGTGTTTTGGACTTTATTAAATAATAATTTAATAAATTTAAAGTGAGAAATTTTAAACTCTCACGCAATAATTTACATGTATACATAATAGTGATTAAAAACATGAGTATCTATCGTGGAAGAAGTTGTAAGGAATTTTCTCTGGCATCTGCCCTGTATGATGCCATAAAGGACAATGATTACAAGTAGGTACTATTTTACACTATTATTATATTTTATTATATTCTTTTGTTTTGATGTTTATAATTGGCTGGTTCTTTTAATTCATTCACTTATTTCTTAAGCATGATGATACAGTGCCCTGTTGCACCTGCTTAAAAATTTAAAGTATTTAATAAGATTATAAAAGATATTTAAAAAAAATTAGTAGAATCTTTAAGGAAAATATTTCTGAATTCACTACATTATTGAATTATAAGGAAAAAAAAGATAAATATCACTATTTCGATTGTTTAGAATTTTTTATTTATTATTTTACATCATCAAAATGTTTATATAATTTTTTGAAAATTAAATCTTACTACGTCTTTACAATTTATATTTGAACCTAAAAGAAGTCTTTAGCACGAGTTTAAATGATAAGGGGATAACCTTATCGAAGCATTTTGTATCTAAGTTTATATAAATCTCAATTAGAAAAAAAGCTTAACATTTAATATTCTGTCTATAATGGCTTAATATATTAAGATTAACAAAAAATCATTGATGTTTTGTATATAATTATGCATTTACAATACTTTTTAAAAGATAATAAAATTCTGCTGACGAGGCTTGATCCCTTTATTGACCCGAATTATGTAAATTAGAAGGTGTGGGTGTTCTTATCATTCTATGATTAAATTAATTATATTATGTTACAAGCATTACCTATCCAATTTTTGTAATTATTTTTATTTAAAATTCTAAAGCTAAAATTTGTTCTACCACGTAACCCATTTATAATATTTATAAAAAATATAATAAATATTATTACAGACTTATTTTTAAAAACTTTTTCTGATTTAAAAATATTATCTTTTCATAAGTTTTTATTAAATATAATCTTAAACAAAAAAGTTACTATTTGTTTAATAGTTTTATTATAAAGAGTATTACAAGTAAATTTAATTTTCTAATTGTAATTTATTAGAAAACTGATGATAATAAAATTAATATTAAAGTAGCTACATTATTATGAATGACATGAAAAGGTTCACTTCTTAAATCTTCTTTGACGTAATACATCGAACTACTAGTAGGACTTTATAAAAATAGTTTGATTTTATATTGCAATTGATAATACATTTTTATTATTAGAGATTAAAATGATTACATTGAGATAAAATTGATTCTATTTCAAATTATGGATGTATTAATCTACTAGATAGTTTTCACTTCAATACACAATCCATTAGCACTAATAGGAAAATGATGCAATGATGTATTATTTTTGAATTATTCAATTGTTGTTTTTTTAATTTGAAAACATTCTCACTTATTATCTATTATTATCTTAATTTATATAGTTTTATTTTCAATTAAGATTATTTTAATAAAAAACAAACTTTTAACTTAAAAGGTACCTATTTTAAGAAATTGTGTGTTTACTTCTATATGTTTCTAATTTAATAAATCTAACTAAACTTATGACTTTTTATTTATGCTGAGTTATTAATATTTAGTTATAAAATGATTTAAATTCTATAAATTAAATTCAAACTTACATTACAGAATTAATTGATTGTAATGTCATCTTTAGTTTTTGAAATTCTTTAATTCTATTTAATACTGTCACTTTTTTATTTGTCTGTATTAAGAAACTGAAAATTGTAGTATTGCACTAGTATATATTTAAAATAAAAATTAATGTTTTTTTAACTCTAAACTTCTAAACCTCGCACTATAAAATTTACATTAAAATCATAATATATTTTCTCAAATTCATCAGATATATTGTTTTTAATTTTTTTTTGTTATTAATAATAAATTATTAATATTATATAAGATGGGAAATCAAGAACTAGGTAAACTCATTAAACAAATAAAAATCAAATAGTATAATTGAAAGTTAATTTAATCCTGAACAACCGTCCTTATTTTCAGGATTAATTTATTTGCCAAATCTAATGAACTATTAATTACTTTTATCTCAAATAAGTAATTCATCAGTAAATATTGTTGAAAATTAGTTTAAAGTTCTTGTTGTAGTTCTGTGGAATATTTTCTTTTCTTCTGGTTTATGATTGCTAGTAGACAAAAAATTATGTCAAGTAAAAATGATCAATAAACTATATGTTAGATTAAAAACAATTAAATGTTGCATTCAGAAGTTGAGAAGTGTATATTTGAAATTCGAGCAATTTATTTATTCTCCAGGCATTTTAATTAATTCTAATATGGAAGTAAATTAAAATTAATATTTTAAATCTAAAATAGTGTAAATATTAAAATATCTTACTATTTATTAAATATTATAATTTTAGAATAATATTTTTGAGATAATAAATAAGGTACATATGTATTACTTTCTTTTCAAAATTTGTAATATTTTTTGTTGGATTTAACAAAGGTAATGAATATTACTAAAATTATGGTTTCCATTTTACATTTCATTTCATTCTGTTTTATTTATTTTCTGTTGGTTAGTTTCTTAAAAAAACTTTTAATTCTTAAATTCAAAAAAAGTAAATTCCAAAATGTACTTTTCATTTAAAATCAATCGATTATAATAAATTACATTAAACAATCTAAAAATAGAAGTAGTTTTGATATTTAAAAAAAAATAGTTTAAATATTATAATACATACATATTTCGAAACGAGTTTCCCCATTATGCATTTCTTTTACTGATTGAAAAAACTACAATTAAATAAAATAATCCTCTTGTTATCTTACGATATGCATTTATGTCAGTCATCTAATCTATTTTTTCAGAATTAGTGGTTTTTATTAAATTTCAAAATCAGAATAATTGTAGATAATAATTTTCAAGGACTAGTGTTTCCGGTTTTATGCTCTTTTTTCATGTTCCACTTATTTTTAATAAATGTAATTTTTATTTCCTTTATTTTAAAACTTTGACTTTTTAGTGCTAAAGTCTTATAATCTTTAATTTATAATAACTTTATGCTTCATATATTGTCTCTTGACCAATCAATTCAAAAGATATATTAATTACTATTTTATTGCTGTACAATAACATATCAATAAAAATTGATGGTCATCAGATAAGAAGGTGTTTTACAAATTTTTGTTATTTTTCAAAAAGTTTTTTTCGTGGTGTTTTTTAAAAAGTTGTAATTACATTTTAAGGTCATCTTATGTAAGTAATCGTTTTAGTCCAGGGCCTTTACTACTATCATTAACACTTCTTATAATTAGAATAATTAAACATTGTAACATCGCCTATCAATCATTTAAGGTTTTATTGTAAGTCATTTATTATTACTATACACATACTACAGATAAAATTAAACGATACTACGTGATACTTTTGTATCTATTTCTATTTTAGAAGCTACATAATAAACTTATGTATGGTCATTGTTTCATTATAATAACTTGTTATGACCGGATGTAATAGAATGCATATATAGTATAATAATGATAACATTATTTTGTTTGACATTTAAATAAATTGACTTATAATTATATAAATGTAATCAACTAAGTAAAAAAGTAAAATGTGTGTACACATTCACGTACGATACTCGTCTTTCTACTATACGAACTTCAAAGTTTAATGATGAAGCAAAATTATACGTTCAGGATATAGTAATGCTACGCTACTACATTTGAGCTAATTTGTATACATATCATGGTACATTAATTATTGTTTAAAATGTTTTATCTTGTTCTTGTAGTAATTACACGCGCAATAGATGTTTTGTCTGGAATTACAGATAATCATTTTTGGTAGTTTTATTGGATTTTGTGTCAAATAAGACCTTAGTAATTCCAAGAAATTGGAAAACAAAATGAAAGATTGCGATTAAGAATCAATCTTGAAAAACAAAATTTATAAAATTGGAAAACAAAATGAAAGATTGCGATTAAGAATCAATCTTGAAAAACAAAATTTATAAATAATTTATTGTATTTATGAAAACTTATAAATAAATTGTCTGACGTTTTCAATTTGATATATATATAGTTAAGGGCGCTATTGTGTCGTTTTACGTCATTAATTAATGACTGCTATTAATTTCTTTTTTCTTCAATGCATAGATTATAATGTTCTTAATTAGCTGCAAAAATAAATTGTATAATAAATTATTAATGTTTATCAATTATTTTTATATTCCATTTAATGTTAAACACATTTTATCAAAAAATGATGTATTTTATGTACAAGATTAGCATATCGGTCAATAAATAAAATAAATCATTTATGTCCACTAAAACTGCTTTTAACTAGTTTCAGTTAAAACTGCTTACTTATTGTTTAACTCCTTTTTAAATATTTACTTCAATTTTCAGATTTCTAGTAAATATCAAATATTCATTTGAAAATTAATTATTATTGAAAAATATTTGAATTTTTAAAAATTAATCGCAACAAATAAATAAAAAAAACCCTAATTAACATTATCTTTAACACAAAGCTAGTTTTAGGTTCTTAAAATACTGCGATGGAAGTCACTTTTAATTAATCTAAAGTCATCAAGAATTCTTTTCTTTTTAGTTTTTTATACTTTAGGTATTCTTATTTATTTACTTAAGTTTTAAAGAGAATTTATTTTTAAATAAATAATAAACTTTAAATTGTGCTTGATGTATCGTCTTTTATAAAATTAAATTAATTTTATTTTCAGAGGTGCCATAGTATTACTACAAAGAGGTGCAGATCCGAACTTTGTTTTAAGTTGTGGAATTTCTCCTTTCCATTTGATTATTGGCGATGACTCTAAAGATTTTGCTGTTAAAGCCACAAAATTAATACTTCAATATGGTGGCAACCCTAATATACAGTAAGTAAACATTTTTTATGTTTCAATCTTTTTATTAATAGAGCCGCTTCAAGAAGATCATTTCGATGACAAAGAAGAAGACTAATTCATTAGCATCCATTGTGCCGATCCTAGGATTTGAATGTAGGATTAAGAGTGATTGACGTTGATGTGACTGACAAAACAAATATATTTTGTATGAAAAAATTTCAGAATTATTTTACTTATCTAATTCAAACTTTTTTTTTTACAGAACCGATGAAGGTTTAACCCCATTACACATTGCTGCAGCATGGGGTCGTGTTGATTTAGTAAAACTACTAATAAATTGTGGAGCTGATCCTGAAATTAGAGACAGTAACGGTTTGATCCCAATATATTATGCTGTAGAATATCAACATCCTGATATCATTGTTCTTCTTCGCAATGCTATGTATAGTGATGTTCCCAAACCAAATGCACAAGATAATGATAATTGCAATTTAGTCTTAGGTAAATTCTTATCTCTCTCCATCTCCGAATAACATACATCTAATACTGTTTATTTTCCAACAGATAAACTTCTTATTAATAATGGATATGCAGAAGCAGAATATGAAGTGGAATTAGAAAAAGAGAACTGTCTAGAATTACAGAATTTACAAAAATTACCTCAAACAACACCTAACGAGTATGTAAGAGATTGGTGTCGTACTCATGCATTTGAAACTCAATTATGCAATAAAAAAGAACAGAGTGAAATAGAAAAGTCGTTTGATAGTTGTAACTTTTCTTATGAATCTAATAAAAGCAGTTTACCACATCTTGCTTTTGTAAATTGCAACAGACGTCGCATTAATCAAAATGTTATTGAAAACTTCTCCTTGTCATATGAACCTAGTATTAAATATAAAATGCGAAGAAGTGCTAGTATTAAGAAAGAAGGAAGTATCTCTGCACGTACAGAAACCTCTAAAGAGAGTGGAATTACCACCTTAACTGATACCTCCAGTGAAGACAATTTAGATGTTAATGAATTGGCATGGAATGAACTGAATAAAGTCAAATCAAAACAAATGAAGGATACTAGCAGCGAATACTTTACTGGTAATGAGCTCTCTGGAAATGCTAATATTATGGAACAAAATGTGTTCAATTTAACATCTTGTTCTGTTACACTTAATAAAAATAATATCACCAAATGTACTTCTCATGGATTGAGTTTTGATCATGAAGTAACACAATTAAGACATACAACCGATGCTCCTTGTGTAATCTCTGGAGAAGATACTGGAGGAGGAGGCAGAATTAACAATGCTAGTTTATTAAGTGTTGCTGAAGTTTATAAATACACTGATACTAAGGAAGGAATTGCCTTATATGAAAAGAGACTGTTAGTAAATGCAAAGAAGTAAGTAAATTTGTTCGTTATCAAAGATTGTTACCTATTCAATATTTTCTAAATTTTTCCAGTGACGAAGCTGCAAGTACCACTTCAGCAATAAGATCTCAGTCTTCTAAACTGTCGTCTTTACCTGCTACACTTGATTATGATACTGATGCTTTAAGAAATGAGTTGACGCAATGTGGGTATCATCCTGGTCCAATTACTAAAACTACTAAGCGAGTATATCTTAAGAAACTTCGACATCTTAAACGGGAGGCTCCATGTCAAGCTTCTGCACCTCCGACTGATCTAAATAATAATAAAGGTATATATTGTTATTAATCACTGTTGATCTTGATTGTTTGATATAGTGAACCATAATTCCTAGATCTTTCTGCACGTCAGAGCTTATAGAGTTCATAAAAATGTACTTAGTAGAATTTAACTTTTGTAATTAAAGCCTTCAATTATCTACTCTTAATTGCTTGTTTAGGTTAAAACTAGGAAGAAAAATAATTTTATTGCTCTATAAGATTCAAAACCATTTGTTTTTGGCAATCCGTATGCATAATCATCTTAAGTAATAAAACGTACTTTGCACCCAATATTTTATTAGAGCTTTTGGTTCATTTCATTTTAAGAGGCGCCATATTATAGATGATATAATTATTTGGGAGATAGTAAGTCTTTTGATGTTACAAACCGAGATAAGCTATAATTCTAAATTGTAAAAGACATTAGAGTGGCCCAAAAAAGAATAGAAAATTCTCTGATAATAATTTAATTAATAGCAATAAATAAACAAACATTACTATATCATCTTCTTATATCAATTTAAATTTATTTTATATACATTTTATAATCTAACTATGTGAGTACGTTCTAAACCAGAATTATTATTTAATTCATGTAAAATCCATAAAGAAAAATCATGTCTTATTTTATTAATCATATAAACGATAAAAAAAGACAATAAAATTGACACATTTTTATTATATTAACTTGTCAAAAATTACATCATTTACAATATGAACAGATATTCATTTATTAAAAATTTACTGCCGCTTGTAATTCGACGTAAATGTAGGTAAATAATAAAACTTAAAATTTTTAATTGTAGTAGCAAAATAAAACGCAAAGTAGATATTTCTTGAAAAATCCAAAATTATTGTCAACAATTATACTAAAAATAGTCGCCATTTTTAAGAAATCTCTACATGATATGACAAAAGCTTATCTGAATAAGCTAATAAAATTTTAGCTGCATAAATATTATAGACATTGCACAAGTTGTTGTCTAATATTATAAAGCAAATATTTTTCATCAATCAAATTAAATTTAGTTAGACTTTGTTTGAGCAATTTAACATTAAATATTTATGAGCTCTATATTTATACATGCAAGCTATTTGTGAATGGAAAGAACCAAAAACATGAATGTTTTGTTTTGCTTTGTTAAAATTAACAATTATTTATTATTTCTGTACCTGATAATATTTAAATCAGACTTTTTATTGTTTTATCTACAAAAACAATTATTAAAATAAATCCGATAGACAATAAATAATTAATAATCCCACTGATTTAACGACTATATTATAATTTTATCAATTAAAACAAAAATAGATTTTATTTAAGAATTGTAATTTTGCTCATGTACTAAATTCATGATGAATTTGCTGTTATTATAATAATAAGACGCATATTTGTGGTTTATATAATTAAATTTTCATTATCGAGATAAACAGAATTTTATAGGATAATAAAAGACTCATTATTTCGTAACTACTATAGTAATTAGGTAGAGTTAATGGATAAGTTTCAATCGAATCAAATCCTTATTTCTAATTATAATGACTTCTTATCTCATAGTATTTTTTTACATTTTCAGTATATTCTATGGAAATTGAAGAGACTTTGAAAAATCCTATTTGGATGAACAATTTAACTGAATATAAAAATTTCGAAGAAACTATCTGTAAAGATTTCACAAATCCAGATCCAACTAGGAAGTGGCGAGAAGGATTAAACAAATCTTCATTTACCTATTTATTATTAGATCCTAGGATTACTCAAAACTTACCATGTAGAGCAGAAGATATGTCTCTTGAAGAAATTTGGAAGACTTTCCTCTCATCTATCTTCTATGTTGGCAAGGGAAAACGCACTAGGCCTTACTCACACTTATACGAAGCAGTTACGTTATGGAGGCAAAACGATAACAAAAATTTAAATAAGAAGTTACAGCACATTTTAAATATTTGGAATGATAATTGTGGTGTTGTTTGTTTACATATTTTCCAAAATGTTATACCTGTAGAAGCCTACACTCGAGAAGCAGCGATGATAAGTGCTTTAAGAATTGAAAATATTAAAAATATAAAAGCGGGTGATTTCTATGGCACTGCGTCAACATGGTCGTCGCATCAACAAAATATGTTAGGGGTTATTTTATTGTATAAAGCTATGTTGATATTTTTAAATGAAGGTGAACGACAGTTGCGCCCGGTAGATATCAATTAAAAAAGACTGACAGTATTTAATTGGTTTAGAATCACTTATAGTCCAGAAATTACCAAATTTGTTGTTGTTAATGAGGATTTCTTGAAGGACTTTGATAAATTATCTAGTCGTAGTACAAGATAACAATTATTAGTTTTAGGAAACAGTAGATATATTATTTATTGATTGTTTTGGAACTGTACTTATCTCACGATTACCTAAAAAGTCTTTTGTGATATAAAATGCAGATTATTATTCTGCAGCTGATGCATTTGTAAATCACAGTTATAATTTTTCAAGGGACGTGTGCATTTAGTGAGTGTGATCTGAGTTTGTATGATTTTTATTATATTCTTATATTCAGTTTGTAACTGAATAGAAATATGACTATGATGACATGGATTTATTTAGAAATCTGTAGTATAGTCAACGCAAAAGTATCTATATTTATATTTTTATATATTATTCTATTTATGACAGTTTGTGTATGAAAAATCTCAATACATTTTTTTATATTAAAAGGGTGTTATTATTTATCCAGCTTTCTTATCTGTCTATAATTTTTTAACTTTAAATCTAATTGAATTTTAGAAATGAATGTTTAATTTTAGTTTTGAAATCCACTAGAAAAACCTGTTCATTCTATATAAATAATGAGAGCATGAGCTAACGAACACTAAATCAACTTATACTAAACATAGTGATGTTAATTTTTTAATTTGATACCTCCATTACCATGATCACAACATATTCTTAAAATATTTTTTTATCTTTGTTTATATTAATCCACAATAAATTCACAAGGTATAATTTTTTCAATTTTTTATAGTATTTTGACCTCTAATTTGCTTAAAAATTAAATCGAGTTGCTATTTGGCTTTCAAAGCATAAACAAGTGCCAGGAGGTACAAGTGTCGAAGCTTATCGCGAGTGATAAATTCGAGGCCTTTCACCTCAAATCTTTACGGTAACATCTACTTATTTTAATATTGATTTAGTTAAGTACACCTTAATTTGCGGTCTACATTAAATCTTCAAATTAGAACCCCTGAGGAGGGGTTCCTTATTCAAGATGAGCAACAATCATCTTAAACGAGATAGCTCCACCCTATCGCCACCCATATCAGAACGGAATAAAAAGTACCTATTTGAACCACAAAATTTAATAGCCAACAATAAATACTTTGTCACGACAAAACAAATCTAGAATGCCAGCAAAATAATTGATCAAGGCAAACTTGCTGCAGCAATAAGTGCCATGGATACCTCCGAATACACATCACAGAAATCTGTAGATACTAATGAACAAAACATAAAGATTTCTCCAATTTATCTACATTACGCAGAAAAAGCCAAAAGTGAATTCTCCACTGTAATTAGAAATAAACAATTACGAATAAATCTTACCAGTATTGATGATTACCGAGTAATGACTAAGCATTACAACAAGAACAATCTTAGCTATCACATATTTAAAGACCCACAAGCGAAATACCTGTCAGTAATAATTCGAAATGTCCCCGTCTCCCTTACAGAAGACGAAATTAAAAACGAACTAACAATGCTAAAGTATCTGGTACTAAAAGCTGTCAGATTCTACAATAAAGACAGATTCCCAATCCCGCAGTGCGCAGTGGATCTTAGTGACAACCAAGTAGGCAAAGAAATCTTTAATCTAACAAAGTTAGATTATAGTATCGTAGAAGTGGAGTTAAGAAGAAAATCCAAAGAAATTCCCCAGTGCAAAAACTGTCAATTGTACGGACACACTCGAAACTACTGCCACTCATAAGCACGCTGTGTGAAATGCACAGGAAACCACTTATTTAGTGAATGCCCCAAACGCCCTGGTGAAGATCCTCAGTATGTAAAGTGTTTGGAAAAGCACCCTGCTAACTACAAAGGTTGTAGTTACTACGCTAAGGTAAACCAGAAACAAACAAGAAGCCTTAGTTTGCGAACGCAAAATAGATCCTATGCTCAAGTTGCAGAAAATAGACAAGAGCACATGTCAAATGAGCCATCACCCTCAGGGCGACCTGTACCTACACCCAACACTACCACACCTGTTGAACAATCAGCTGACCTCATCTCTATAATATTAAAAAAATAATAGAACTGCTTAATCTCCCACTTAGATAAATTTATGCCATTTCTAACAACACTGCTTCCAACATTGATAGACAATGGACCAAAATAATACCACATTAATAAATAATTTAACAGTGACTAATTGGAATGCCAATGGTCTCAAATCTCAACGTTCAACTTTTATTGAATTTATGACACGGCACAACGTTGATATTTCGTGTATCACTGAGACACACTTCATTAGCACACAAAAGTTCAGAATCCCTGGATATCATGTATACAGGAAAGACCGGGAAGCAGTAATTGCATCGGGCAGTGTAGCGATTATAATCAAAAAGAAACTCAATCACCATCTCTTTCATATGGGTGGTCTCCACAATATAGAAGCTATCGCTAGTAAAATGCAAATGGAAAATAGTAGCTCTCTAATTCTTACATCCGCATACAAACCACCAAATAAACGGCTTGTCGAAGATGAAATTGCCAAACTTTTCAATAGTGACGAACCCACGTTAGTCTTAGGAGACTTAAACGCAAAAAACACCATATGGGGATAACGAGCAAACAACCCTGATGGAATCAAGTTATATAATATTATGACTGACCATGGTATTTTAATATCAGCCTCTGATGATTTTACTTACTATCCGTATCGAACAGATCACCAACCTGATATCCTAGATGTCATATTGCATAAAAATGTTACCAACCCAGTGTTTCAAACAGTAACTTCTGAACTAGACTCTGACCATCTTCCTGTTATCATTAACTTTTACAACACCCAACAAATTATACCTCCGCTGCCTAGATTAGCTAACGGTAAAACGGACTGGGACAAAAAAACCATCTCGGCTTTGACCCGGCAATATCACATCTTCAGTCAGCAAAACCCTTACAACCGGATCTTCTCGTGGGTGCAACGGAAGTTCTTCGTTACCGACCTTCAAAACACCCTCTTTCAAATCCAACGTAAAACCAAATTTTCTCAGGAGGTCCATTCCCAAGATGAAGTCATCAGTGATATCAGCTACCAGCACCTCATGATCACGTTCTTCACTTCCAATGCCAATCTTCATCTTCACCACTCCGCGTGTTGGTATCACTTCACCTGTTGCTGTACGGAGTTGAGTAGTTGTTGGTAACAGCTTCATACTTGTTCGTAGAACGTCAGGGCGTATAATTGATGTTGTCGCCCCCGTATCAATGATTAGGGAGACAGTTCGATCAACAATCCTGCCGCAGGATTTTATTTATTTTAAAACCGACACCTGTACACCACTGTAACGTTCTTTTTAAAATAATAACAAAAGTGCTGTTTAAATCGTCTATTAATAATTAATATTTATTTACAAACACTAATGAATACACTATAAATTAACGCTATGATTATAAACCACTAAAACTATTATGAATTTCTACTACAACATTTATCTTTACATTTACTATTTATTTCGTGATACCCATTTAACTACTCGCTGTTGACTGCTCCTCTTTTATCCGCGAAGTCGATTTTATACCCTCATATAATCGTACCAGAAGCCGCTGGAACCTACTATGTATTTCTGGAAGGCGCTAGATAAACCGCGTCTGGTTTACATGCTTGGTGCGATGCGTCATTCTCTCGAATGCTGTAGAATATTCCATTTGTTGTGTGAAGAAGAGGTTCTTTCTTTTTCTCTCTTGTTACACTACCTTGGAACAGTAATAAGCAACAGAAATGAGAGAAGCATAGAAATAGCACAAAGAATAAAAGCAGGACATGGCGCATACTAAAGATTCAAGGAAATTATGAGAAGTAAACAGATTAGCAAAGAAACCAAAATAAGAGTGTACAAAGTAGCAATAAGACGAGCAGTACTATATGCAAGCGAAACAATGTGTGTCACAAATAAAGATGCAGAGAAACTAAAGATATTCGAAAGGAAAAAAATTAGAAGAATATATGGACCAAAGAAGATAAACGAAGAAACATAGGTATATAAGACTAACGAACCAGAAAATAGAAGAAAGACTAAAAGGAGAAAACATAGTAAAAGAAATTAAAGCCAGAAGATTACGTTGGTAGGGACATATAAAAAATGAGAACTCAATCACGAAGAAGATAATGAAATGGAAGCCACAAGAAACGAGACCAAGGGGGAGGCCAAAGATAAGATGGGAAGACCAAGTAATGAACGACATAAAAACCATGAAAATTGATAAATGGAGAGAGAACATAAAAGATGCTGAGAAAGCAAAGAAACACGACGACCTATAAAGAATAGTGGAGAGGAGTGACGAACCACCCCACTAATACATTCAAAAGAGCTCTAAAGAGCGGCATCAATTCCACATAGGAATGTATTGCCTAATATAATAATATTCTAATCATATTTACAATGTTGAAGAAAACATTTTATTTTAAGCGATCCATCCAACTTTTGGTCGCACGTAACGACTAAACGGAAAAACACGAGTATTACGATACTTATGGTAATGAACGACAATATCTTAAACTCCTCTCAAGATATGGTTGTAAGATTTTTGAAATATTTCTTAATAATAATTGCTAAATCTTAATAAATATAATAAATCTTATTAATAACTCTTAATAATTGCTCAAAAGATGTTACTTTTAATACAGTTATGTTATCTAAAATTTCGGAAAATGAAATCAGAAAAGCGATTAAAAAATTAAAAAACTCCAAGTTTGTGGGACCAGATAATTTTCCAACTTACATAGTAAAAGGCTGCTCTGAACTTCTATTTCTTCCTCTATATACAATTTTCAATTTAAGTTTAAAAACGTGCACATTTCCTACAAAATGTAAAATTTCAAAAATATCTCCGATTCACAAAAGTGGAAAGAAGAATGTCATTGGAAATTATCGACCCATATCTTTGTTATCGGTATTTGCTAAGATTTTTGAAATATTATACATGATAATATTTTTAGACAAATTTCTTGCTTAGTATCACCAAACCAACATGGCTTCATAAGCAATCGATCTACCGCCACCAATTTAGGTATATTTACTCAATATGTATTGCAAACCTTGGAAGATTAGTGCCAAGTTGACGTAATTTACACTGATTTTTCTAAGGCTTTCGATACGGTTGACCACAGTCTGTTACTTTCAGAATTAGAAACTTCTGGATTTCATAATAATTTATTGGAACTGGTTAATTCATATTTAAATGAGCGTCAACAGTATGTCTACTACAACGGCCATAAATCTACTGTTTTTATGCTACCTCTGGAGTTCCTCGGGGTTCGGTACTAGGTCCTTTACTATTCGCTATTTTTATAACTGACTTTTGTCCACATATCACATATTCGGAATGTCTATTATATGCTGATGACTTAAAAATATTTAAATCTATCAAAGGTATAGAAGACTGAAGAATTACAAGCAGAGATTAATTTCATCTACAGTTGGTCAGTAGAGAATAAACTAAATTTCAATATTAACAAATGTAATGCCATGTCCTATTCCAGAAAACAATCAAATTTGATCTATAATTACAATATGAATTCAGTCTTAGTTACACTAGCTGTTTCTGTTAAAGATCTTGGTATCTTGTTTGAGCCAAAACTTTCCTTTCAGACCCACATTGACAAACTCATTTCAACTTCATACAAGAAACTAGGTTTTATCATTAGAAATACTCAAAACTTTACTAATCCTATAGTTTTAACCCGACTTTTTAATTCTTATGTAAGAGCCAAAATTGAGTATTGTGTAGTTGTTTGAAATCCCTTTTATAGTTACCAAAAGAAAGAGTTTGAAAATATTCAAAAAAGATTTCTCAGATATTGTTATTACTTATTATCAGGAACACGGAACTGTTTGCCAATTAAATTACAATGATCTACTAACACATTGGAGTTATATCTCGCTTGAAAACAGACGATGTCATCACATATTAATGTTCTTGTATAAAATAGTAAATGGTCTAATATCTGTTCCACACTTACTTTCCTTAATGAATATACATGTACCAGTAGCTTTTACACGAAAAACGGAATTATTCACATACGGTAATCTTAAATCTGTAATGTGTAAATCTTATAACTCAGTAAATACTGAACTAGACATTTTTCATCTCACTATAAAACAATTTAAAAACAATCTTGTTAAAATTTGCAACACCTCTGACATGGCGAACTAAATATAAACTCATCTAGTTTTCTTTTTTTTATATGTACCTTAAGTCTGCATATGTTTTTGTTTTCACTAATGTATTCATAATTTTTCGTTTTTATAATTTGTTGTTTCTTTTTTCTAATATGTATATATAGATGGTTTTGTATTATTATTTTTTTCTTTATTCTGTAATTGAGCTCTTGAGCTTGTTGAATAAAGTAATATTATTATTATTATTATTATTTCCAAACGTACTATATTTGTCATCGTTATTGGTAGTGTAATGTCTAGCGTGCCGGACTTTCACCCAGGCGGCCCGGGGTGGATTCCCGGTGCCGGCAGATCTGGTTAAGGTTTTCTGCAGTTTTCCTTAGCTGTGACACAAATGTGGGATTTGCGCTGTTCCATCTGTAGGTCGGCTGCAGCCGCACATAGGGCCTACGTAATAATAATAGCCCCCTCCCTCCCGCACAAGCTTATAGCTTCTGGGGCCTGCTTTGCAGGTTATGGGTTGTAGCAATTTTTATTATTTTTATTATTATTATTATTTTTATTATTATTATTATTTTTATTATTATTATTATTTTTTTTATTTCATTTATTTCTCAATATAATATACAAGCTATTACATTGGTTTACATGTTATCATAAGAATACTTACGTTTTATCTATGACAATGATAGAAATTTTCTGACAATTCTACAGGTATTAAGTATAACGCACTTTTGTAATAGAATATAAATATTTTTATTGATCTCTAATGTTTCTAAATAAATTTGTAAATTTTTGGTTATAACTCCTTCTACTGAGATTACGATAGGGATAATTTTAACTTCGCGTAATTTCCAAATATTTTTAATTTCGATGGCTAAATTTTGATATTTTGTTTTTTTATTATTTTCAACATTAACCAGATTGTAAGAGATTGATACAGATATTTCTATTATTACGGCTGATCTTTTATTTTTATCTATAAATAGTATGTCAGGTCTATTGAATTCTACATATTGATCGGTAAAAATGATTCTATCCCAATATAACAAGAATTCAGTATTTTCCAAAACTTTCTCTGGATTATATTTATAATGTGGACTATAGCTATTGATCAAACGACATTTTAAGACTATTTCCTGATGTATGATACTTGCTACATCATGATGTCGTTGCATATAATCGTTATTAGCTAACTCTGAGCAGCTTCCTGTTATGTGCTCAATAGTTTCTCCAGGTTGTTGGCACTTCCTACAGTTATCAATTTGGCAGGTTTTTAAAATAAATTTTTCATAATTTTTTTGTCCTAATGACTTTGTCCTGAATAGCCATTAAGAAACCCTCTGTCTCCGGATGTAACTCACCTCTCATAAAGATTTTAAATGAAGCGTTTTTATTGATTAATTCATTGTTAATTAATTTAGGATATCTACCGTGCAATTGTTTATCATTCCACTGTGAGAGATTACTTTGTAGAAAGGATGGAGGTTTCGTTACTACAGTATTTGAAAGGTTTAGAGGCGTAATCCCTACATCAAACTCAAGTATTTTTCGTATAAGAGGTTCATCGTTTTGAATAAAATAGGATTTCATATGATTTACTTGATTGAAACATAATGATTTTATATTGAGTAAATTCCTTCCTCCCTCCTTTCTAGGCAAATATAATCTTTCAATTGATGAATTTGGATGTACCATTCGATATTTTGTCAGTGATGTTCTGGTTAACCGATCCAAATATTCAAGGTCCGTGTTACTCCATTTGATGATTCCAAAGGAATATATTAAGTAACTTATAGCCCATAAATTAATGGCTGTAATCAAATTTCTGGAATTTAGACTAGTTTTAAGAAGTTTCTGTAGTCTCTGTTTGTAGGTGTTGGTCAATTTATTTTTTATTTCGGTATGATTAAAGCCATTTCGCTGTTCAAACCCTAGATATTTGTATTTTTCATCTTTTTTCAGATGGTTAATACCAAAAATATTTTCTTGTATCCCTGAATCCTTAGATCTGTTAAACAAAATAGCACATTTGTTGATACCGAATGACATTTGTATATCATCACTAAATATTTTAGTTATATTTATTAAAGATGTTAGTTTATTTTTTGATGGAGCAAATAGCTTTAGATCATCCATATACATGAAGTGAGTTATATTTAAGGACTCTCTTAAGTTATATTTAAAGCCAAAATCAGAATTATTTAGTAAGACTGACAAAGGATTTAGTGATAAACAAAACCAAAGAGGACTTAGACAATCTCCCTGATAGATACCCCTTTTTACCTTAATGTTTCCTAAAAACTGATTATTACAATGTAAATTTAATGTCCAATTTTTTATTAAAGATTCTATAAATGTAACCAATAACGGATTAATTTTATATAAATTAAGTACTTTCAAGAGCCAATTGTGAGGTACCGAATCATATGCTTTTGCATAATCAATATAGCAAGTATACAAATTTCGATTTTTTAGTTGGGCATACTTAGATGTAATAGAGTCAATAATCAATTGGTGTTTGCAAGCCAGCGATTTCTTGGTACAGCCTTTTTGCGCTGGAGATAAAATAGCATTTCTCTGACAGTGCATGAATATTTCATTACTAATTAATGATGTAAGTAATTTATAGACAGTAGGAAGACAAGTGATAGGTCTGTAATTTGATGGATCATCAAATTTGTTATTTTTTGCTATTAATTTAGTATACCCAACGCATAAGCAAGGAGGGAATTTTGTAGGATTTTGAATGATTTCGTTAAAACTATTTACTAACATTTGATGAAGAATAGTAAATTTTTTCAACCAGTAGTTGTGTATATTGTCATATCCAGGAGATTTCCAATTTTGTGATTTTTGTAGAGCATGTTGTAATTTCTCTATGTTAAATTCAATAGTCTCCATTTGGATAATCTGAGATGAAGATTGCTGTATCTGGTCTAGCAAATCAGCATTTATATTTGCTTCAGTCTCTTCTTCCCAGATCTCTTTCCAAAAGTTCAAGAAAATGTTTTTATTTGAAATCTCTGAAATCTCTGTACCCGAATTTGAGTTACAAGAGTTTTCTAGTTTCCTGTAAAATAATTTTTGGTTTGTCTGAAAAGTACAGTTGTCTAATTTTCTTTTGCTTATTTTATTGTAGCGCTTTAGTCTGGCTCCCTTAGCTTTATATTTTTGTTTTAAATCATCTTGGTATTCAATTAACTTACTTAAGAAATATGGAGAGGAAAACTCAAGGTTTAAGCACTGAGTAATATGTTTAACCTTTTTATAAAGTTTTGGAGATCGGTTGCCTTTAATATATTCTGCTAAAATATCTGCTTTGGATCGTAACTCATTAATTTGGGTTTATTAACCTTATTCTCCAATGATGTTCGTGTTGTTTAGTGTATCTGATAGTATTATTAGGTTCAAAAATCAACGATTGGTTATTCTCCTCAAGGACAGTTACAATAGCAGAATATAGTACATTATGAATTTGTAATAAATCTGTGGTGTCTTTTAAATGCTGTTCCAATATTACATTTACTTGTTCGATAATTTGGTTTGTTTTAGATTTTAAAAATAATTTAGGTAAACGTGGTTTATTAATAAGTTCAAAATTTTCAAATTTTTTGACACTTTCTATGAATTTTTTGTGAATATCTTCATTCGGTACAATTAAATGTTCATTAGGACAAGCTATGTTTTCTCCTCCAGTAATTTCTTCTATCATCTGTTCTCTAGAAATAGCATATCCTACATTTCTACGGATTTGATCGATTTCTACAGAGTTTAGATAATTATTTTTGCGAATTACCGTATACCTATCAGTAAGATTCTGTTCCGTTAGAGAAAGTTCTAGGTGCATTTTTCGAAATTCATTGTAAAAAATATGCCTGTAGCCTGGAAAAGGTATATCATTACACTTATTAACGTAAAAAAAGGCTTTTAAAACATCACAGTTTAGTTCTCTTGTCCATTTTATACGTTTTCTGTTACCTTGTACTCTATTAACAACGGATTCATTTATTGAATTACGTGGGTTATTAGAGGATATTGATGGTAAATTTTCCGGGTTAGCATTGGCATTATCTGTTGAATTGTCAGGTGTTTGCACTAAATTCGTAATAGGAAAGATAGCAGTGCTTCTTCTTGTATTATTGTTATAAATAGGTCTTCTTGTAGAGCAGCCTGCCTCTCTTCTATCCTGGGATACTATTTGGAAATTCTTCAGTGCTTCTGCCATTCTGTTGTCTTTTGGATAATTATTTTTATTATTATTATTATTTTTATTATTATTATTATTTTATTTTTCTCTTTATTAAAAGGTAAGTATATACAAGGAGAAATTCATCTCAAATATATATATACAAAACATATTATTACAATATATAAATATAAAATTTTAGTAAATGGTGTCAAGTTGGTGTTAGGAATCGTCTGACAATCTGGCACGTTTGGAGAATGGTGGATTGTTGCATTTGATTTATTAGGTACTCTGGGAGTCCGAGATGTTCCATGTTTGTTTTTATTGACTTTGGGATGAGACCAGTGGCGGATATAACTATTGGTATGATGTGGATTTCTGTTAGTTGCCACATCCTTTTTAGTTCAATCGCCAATTCTTTATACTTCTCCCTCTTTTCCGTCTCAGCTCTTCTTATGTTTTGATCTAGTGGTATCTTCACATCTATAATAACAGCAGTTTTTTCTTTCTTCTTGAGAAGAAGCAGGTCTGGTTTGTTGTGTTCTATGGTCCTGTCTGTTATTAGTTGTTTGTCCCAGTACAATATATAATCGTCTGTTTCTATTACTGGTTGAGGAATGTATTTGTAATATGGTAGAGTTTCATTTGAGTTCATGTTGTACTTGATACTTATTTTCCTGTGTAAAATGTTTCCCACCATATTATGTCTTCTTGTGTAGTCGGTTGAAGCCAGCATAGTACAACCTGCTATTATGTGTTGTATTATTATTGTATTATTTTTATTATTATTATTATTTTTATTATTATTTGCAAACACATACAAATTATTTACAACCTGTCTATAAACAATCGCTAAAGGTAAATGGATTAGTTTCAGTACGAAAGTACTTGCAGTTTCTATTCAATTATATTTAAAAAGGGTCTCCATCCGGGATTTCCTCTCTTATTTATAAACAGGTAGTCTCCTTAAAGACCTAAACAGAATGTTTTTACTTAAAAATTCATTTTGAAGTATGGTCTTAATCTCTTTAAACAATCGGTCATTTGCAATAGGTAAAGGGTACTAAGCAGATTTTGATAGCTTTTGTAAATTACAATAGTATACTTAATTGCTTACAGTAGTGTATATTTAGTAGATTTCTAAATTTGTTTGATCTGGCTTTTCCTGTTAAATTTATAAATAAAATGTTTTCTGTTTAGCTTCAAGATGAAAATAAACCAAATCGTAGTTTGAAATCGTTTTAAGAATGTAGAAACGTCCCAATGTAAGTATTGCCCTAACGGGTTCACGCGGCATTTAGAATGTATGCATAGATCGCATTTAAAAAATATTGAAGATATCACACCTTGTACTTCAAAAAAATTAAAAATTAACAATCGATTTTGCAAAACAAGGAATTTGAGTGGAATTGTATGTATCTCAATAGGTCGAAGGAGATGCAATATCAATTCGAACTATTGCTAATAATATTTATCATGTTCATGTTCAGGAAAAATGTTTTATAAAAGCTATGAGAAACTTAAAACTTACCGACAAATAATACAACACTAAACAGGAAAGGTTTTGGAATAAAAGCGAGAACAATAATTTTATGATCTGAGAATTTATTTATGTACTGCTTTGCTTTTCATTAAATAATTCCAGTTATTTTCCAATGGGAACTTGTAACGGTATTTTTTTACCAGTCTTGAATTAATGAAATTTTGGGGCAAAGTTGCTAAAAAAATCTTAAATGCGGTCCTATAAGTCTGCGTCTTTCTTGTAATTTAAAATATATTGGCTTCTGGTACAAATAAACCTCATAAAGATGTATTAAAGGTCATCTTTCCAGACTAGTGGAGCCGTTCTGTATAATAAAATAACAAAATTATAGTTTCTATTATAACTAAAAGGTAACGCCAAGACACGTGTTTGCAGTATCAAGTGATTCCGGTGTTAAAATCTACAAGATAAACAATTTTGGTTTGTGTGAAACCATGCTTTTAAGCTTTTTCATAAACACTTTAATTTTTTTATTCTCCGAAAATATTGTCAAAATCTATTTTGCTGAGAGGAATAATAGTTTGTACGTGCTAAATGGTATTTTTTAAAGAGGCCATCTGTGTCTCGGGATCCCGTCTACAATTTTTTGTTATAAAGAATATTGCGTTCCAGATTTCCTTTGTGTTGGAAACACTAATTTTGATTCGTCAAACCGAAATCATGCGACTCTTTTATTGGCCTATGCAAAAGCGCACCCCGCTAAAAAATATTCCGTATATAGAAAATAACCCTGAGGTTTTAGTTCAGTCTCACTTAAGTTGAGCTACCGAGTAGTCAGTTGACGTCGATTGAAGTTTACGTCAAGCCTTGGGTAGTTGACGTATAGTTTTGAAGAAGAAAAATTTCGCCCGCGTTGTATTAGTTGTGAACTTACGTTTAGTAAAAGTCTCGTTGTGTTTATAATTTTTCGGACTTCCGTGCTATTAAATTGTGGGAAATTCATTTCCTTGCCGAAAGTATCGTCTATTCTTATACAGTTTAACAACAAAGTTAATTCCCGTCTAACACCTCGATAATAATAGATAACTATAGATTTTATCTTAAGTGATCGAACTATTGAATGATAAAGAATTTCGGATCGCATAAAAGATTAAAATTATAATTAACCATGGAATGCAAGTTAAAATTTTTATTAAAGTTCTAGTACTTGATAAAATTCAGTCTGGATTTAAGTGGCATACGGATTATATTAAAATATAAATAATAATAAAAAGAACTGGATTGCGTTTAATAATAATCTAATAACTAAAGTTATTTGAGTTATATGTTTGTACTAGAAGTTTTGGTTAGGGTGAATCGAATCACCAATAGTTTCTCTTGACATAATGCTGGAAGGTTAATTCATCGTGGGTTCAAATTAAGTAACTACCGTCCTACAAGAACCCGTTCCAGTTTTTACTATTCAACAGTAATGGTTCCTGGTGTTATAAAAGGCAATTTCGTGTAATTTAGTACTAGTTTTGTTTGAAACTTATCAAGATGCTTAAGGTATTATGAAATATGATTTCTTTGTTTTATCGTGTAATATCTTTGTAGTTATTTCACTTTTTATATGTTAATTATTTATATATTTTTGTATTTAAACGTTCCTTTTACCGCTAAGAGCTCTTATGTCGGGTATTAATATCAGAATCTTTAAGTTCAATAAATGTTTTTTTATGTCTTATTTTTATATTCTTATAATAAATATGTTTTCAAGTTTAGCTAAAGTGAGCAACATAGACCCATATAATTATGAACATTTTATTTATATTTTTCTACGGCCTACCTTTGATACTATTGAGTATAGTAAATTATTTGATCAAAATTTATTGGATCTGAGTTCATTTTCTGATTAGTGACCTCAGTGTTTTTTTTGCTTAATTAATGTTATCAAGTTTCATAATCAGATGGCGCCCTATTAGTGTATTTTATTGAGTTTTGAAACCTTTATCTATTCCTTTTAATAATTAGACAACTGTAGAACCAATTCCTAAGACCTGATATTCAAATTTGTAATAAAGAGTAAGATCTCAAGCCGAGGCAATCTTGAGCATCACAGTAAAGTAAGTATAAATATCTTGATATATTTTGATGTTTTATTGTTGTGTTTTATCGTGCAGAAAAAAGAGTTGTTACAATTGGTGCCCAGTCGGGGGGCATTATTATTTTTAGAAAAACGTGATGTTACAAACTTATAGGGGGAAGTGATTAGAGGATTAATTAAAGCAATTTTAAAAACAAATATTTGGATTTTTGTGATAGATGCCTATGTAAAATTACGATTCCGGATTCCCGGGAATTCCTGGGACTTCCGGAGAAAACAGTCTCGAGTCCCGGGAATAGCAAAATTGTCGAGACCTAGAAACCCTAGTGCCGACCCGTAATTAGGACGAAGCTTATGAAGCCGAGGCTCCAGAAGCCCGTGTGGGTAATAATAAAGTAAGATGATTTGTTGTGTTGCTAATTCATAATGTTGTACTTTTGCTATAAATCTAGCACTTAAATGTGAATATTATAGCTACAGCGTAGCTAAAACCATAATAAACTTGGTGTAGCTACTACACCAATTTTAATCGAACTCAAAGCAACTTCTTTAGCTATAAATAATAATCAAATTTGAGCCAGAATGTAGCATAATATTATATTTAATGTATTTTAAATACCTTTATTTATATTTTCTAAATTGAATCACATATGAAATAAAATAAAACAATAAGAAACGTAGTTCTACAATTAAATACTAATTATTGACCTGGCAGATCAACCGATAAATTATTATACATCCTTTGTTTGCCTGAACGAACACGTTGATGCAATCAGATTTGAGATATTTTAAACCGAATGTTCTTAAACCGAATTACAAGTTTTACCGATAGATAGACATACGGACAGACAATGTAGTAGTGCATAATGATATTTTTGAAATTAACGAGATTTTGATCCAATTAAACTGTAAACACAGATTTATGTGAAAGGTGCTTTTTAGTAACGATAAATAACGTTTTAAGTGATAACGTTTTTTTATTGGGAACCGAAACCGAAAGTTTTATCAACTCGCAGGTCTATTTGAAGTTATTTTTGTTTGAGATGAAACTGTGTAAGCTGAAGATAACGAATGGGAGAATGGAGGAGAAGAAGCAGATTGTGAAAGTAGTGGTAAATTCCACACCATTATAAACATGTAACGGTATACAATTTATAATTTTTTTTATTTGAAAGTTAAAACAAATAATGAATTATTTCATTCGTCCAGGAATCCCTACAAATTACTTACCAGTTGGGGCTCAAAATAAATTCAGCAAACAACGCCATATTGGAGCGAAGAAAGCGAAATTGTTCATTATTGTTATTTGTATTAAATCTAATTGTAAAAGTCCACATTTAGTTAAGAATCTTTCTACATAGTTGCGATTTTAGTTTGTCCATTATAAAATTACGCGTTTTATTCAACCCAATACATCGTGGTTTGCGATATACTGCCCCGCCAGCGCGGCCTGACTGACTGAATTGTATACTATATTATTATATATTAATATTATTCAACGAGCATATAATGATGGCTATTATTCACTCGAATAATTTGCAACACTCGCGTACCGCTTGTGTCGTTATGAAAAGTGGTTATAGATAGCTATAGGGACGTACATACAAAAAATGTTCGTTATTTAATTCTGCATTCAAAGGTACAAAATATACAGGGTGTTCCATTTAAAAAAGTTGTGAATGTTAGCTTTGAATTTCTCTAAATCTAAAAATTAATTTTGAACACCCTGTACATGGTGGGTTCATTTTCTTTTAAAGAAGAGCACCCTACAAGCCCCAGCAACAAAATCCCTACTTAAATTCGTGTTCGCAGTTGCAGCCGTGAAAGCGGTAAACTGTTAAGTGGGATAATGTAAAACTCAATTTTTTTGAAAAAAAATTTATAACTTCTAAACCGGTCATTAGATGGCGCTAAAATTTTAGATATGAATAAACCTGCCAAGAGAGGTGTTAAATATGCAAAAATATTTAGGGCATTCTATTTAAAAAAAAATTACCTTAAGCGTGCCACACTTTTCTGCAACACCCTGTATATTTGAAAATAATTTCTTTAGATGCGCCTCTATCCACTGTTCACATCCGTATTAGAACGATTTTTCTAGCTGTTACCGTTTAGGAGCTATCGGACTTCCCCACACTATTTACCACCCTGTATGCTCATAATACAGGCTACCCTGTGCATAAGTATATATTATTTTATATACGCTGTTTAAATCTTGCTGTAGCATTTATGTAAAACTAAATGGATAAAATCTTTTTATATAACACAAACATACGATAAAAATATATAATATCATAAGTGTGCGTTTTTGTAATTTGGGATAATCTCAAACATAAAATTTTGCAAAAAAATGAAAAAGTATGTGTTGAAGGCAAATTACCACATGCGATATTTTTTACATACTAAATATGTAACCAAATATGATATTGTATAAATGTAGAAGTTTTTATCAAGTGATTGCTCCAGTTAAACATGACTTTCTTGGTTTGAAGTTGTCAAAATTCTTAAAAACGTCTAATTTCAAAAATCCTTATTTCTACAAAAATAAATGGAAAAAATCCATGATGACTACACTTATACAAACTAAATATGAAAGATGCAAATTTAATATTATCGATTTTGATCACTTGAGGTCCTATAGTAACTGCACCATAAAGTAGAAGAATATCCAAAACCCATGAAATTGAATAATTGTCCTTACTTTATGGAATGACCCCGCAGGTATTTGATAATTTACAGAGGCTACTAACTGTGCTGGTTCTCACCGTCTCTAATTAGGCATCGTTATCTTATGCTTATGGCAATAAGTATTTTTATGAGAAAATCTGTTAGTGAGTCGGCATTGGTATTAGGTTAGAGAAGACACTTAATGACCCTATTGGTCGTCCTTTCTTTTAGAAGAGACTAACCTTGAATTTTCTTAAATATTCTAGTATTAGATGTTTTGTAATTTTAGCATAAGTTTAAATAAGAGTTATTTATTTATTTATTTTTAAGTGTCTTATTGTAGTAGTATAACTTAATTTAGAAACTTGTAAACTAAGGAATTCTGTAATTTTACATAAACAAGATTCTCGTATGTATTTTCACGTTTATATTATACGGTTACGGTGCTTCTTGCAAATAGCAACAAATAAAACCGTAATCTGATATATGACTAACTGAATCGACAACTTTTAAAAAGCGCATGCACTACCAGAATTTCAACTTGCGTATAACTGTGTCGTATATTCGTATCAAAGGAATTCAGTGGTCATTTTACAGATTAACAGTTTATACATCATTGTTTATGGTTTTTACATTGAATTATATGTGCAGTGCATGTACGAAATATGTTTCAAGATAGTGAACGATTAGATAAGCTGTACAATCTATTCCTATAGCTACATAATATATAAGGTAACAATAGCATACTATAGTAGTTTTATATATTAGTTAATAATTCGTGGTACTTAAGTATTATTACGTTTTTAATCTATTCATATATAACAGATTATATTTTACATTAATTATGCATACAATTTACAATATTAAAATAACAAATATGAAAAGAAAATTAGTGTGTAGCTATAGACTAATTATTTACAGTTAGAACGTTTCCTATGTAGTATTTGCAATAAATTAATAGGTACCCGTAGGTACCTAATAGTACAATATGTACTCATAAATATTGACTTATATTTTTTTGTGTATAATATTCTGTATGTTCGCTATTTTGGAATCTACAAATCATCAAATTATATTTGACTGTATGAGATACCGAGTTTTAACTTAATTTTTGTTTTATTATTTGTATTTTTATTTCTTAATTCAAAAAAGGAATCTAAGGAGAAATGTGATATAATACATAACAATAAAGTAGGTGGGTGTAACAATTACTTATTGTTAGTTTAAGAACACTACGAGATTAAATGCGAATTTTAGATATGTAGATATATATTATTGTTGAAGACGACACACACTAGGGCCAAGTGCACCTTTTGGTGGTCAAAAATATTTTCTTTGCTTATTTTGCTTTTTAAGATTTTTGTTATCATGTGTGGCCACATACACCATAATAGAAGCAAAAAACAGAAAAAGTATATAAATTTTACATTGCCACAGAAAAGGTAATATTACTGCTAGCGATTCATTTTTAAATTCTACAACGATTAACTATTCCTGTGTAAAAAAGTAACAAATAATTTTCTTGCAATATTAGTATGTATATGAATGATTCTAAATACGATAAGTTTTTAAATAAAAAGGCTTAAACATACTACTTAATGTACTGTAGACACTTTATATTGGAAATTTATTAACATTAACTGAAATGGTAATTACAAAAAGAAGCACAAAAATGCTCAATAGTTTTTTACTTGTAAAGTAGTAAAAAGCTACATAGAATAATTCTAAGCAAGATTTATATTTTGGACTACTATGGACGATAACTATAGCTCAACGATACTAAAAAGCTTTCATAGTTTTACAGAAATTCGAAGTATTTCCTTTTAAATTTTAAAGAAAACCTAGGTTTTTAAGACAATAATAAGTAATTTGATTTCTACTTACGTCTTGGAATAGAATCCATACTAAAAAACACCCCTAAATGAACTTTAAAACACTATTTGACAATACCTAAATAATAAGTGATAGGCAATGACTACACAACCGCATTTGGAAACGTTGAGATTCGAAATAAGAAAAAAGACGCATCTGTTGTTTTATGAGCTTTTTTTATGTAGGTTCAGTTAGCCTGATGATCCTTTTTAAAAAGTGCATGCCGAAAATAAAATATTATACAACTTTTTAAAATCACTTTTGACCAACAAAATGGGTAAAAAACCCCAGTGTGCGACAGTTGCTTATTGTTATTAGTGATGGATAAGCATGACCTATGTTCTTTGACATAATATCTATTATGATAAAGGATAACTTTATATTAGTAAATGTACGGAAATTAGAGAGTGTATACGACTTCACCAAAATTTTATCAATCCAAAAGAAAAAAGATAAATTCATTACGATAATCAATGATTTTTCTTATCGTTATTATTAGATCATTACCGTTTTCACAACCTTTAATAGAAGGTCAACAAAAAGTAGGTGATAGCATGCATCGCATAATGATTATTTTGTATTAGCAATACATACTTTTAAAAAGTACCATTAATAATATGGGAGTGTATTATGTTCCTACCGGTAGGTGCTTTGTGTTTCTTTAAAAATGGGAGTGTATTATGTTCCTACCGGTAGGTAATAAATTCCTGGAAAAAACCGTTCCTACCGGTAGGCGTGTTGTGTTTCTTTAAACATTCACCTATCGGTAGGTGAATTCTTTTTAAATAATTTCTCACCTACCGATTTGTTATAATAACTATCTATATAAAGCTTAAAGGAATTGTACTGTCTGATATAAAAAAACAAAAACAGATTTTTTTTCTCAAAGATATGTAAATATATTTTATATTCTGTAGGTACCTATTACAAAAATAATATATTATGGAAATATTTTATAGTATAACCAAAATAAACGACTATTATAAGGTGACCAGACAGTCTCGCTTTTGTTTCACCTGTTCCGGTGCCCACAAAATCTTCAAAATGTCCCGCTTTTCATGGATAATCATGATTTGACGAACATAGACAACAAAACAGTTACATTACGTTTATTGGTTAAAACAATAAACGTAAATGTAAACTTTTTAATTATATTTCTTCTAACTTCTAAATTGCAGTAAACTATATTTAATATTGGTATCCAACGGATTTATATTTCTTTTCAAAAACTAGATATCATTTATCTTAATTTAATTTGACCGTGCCAATTATATAAATAAATATCGCACACTTTATTTGGGTTTAAATACAAACGCTGAGTTAACATTAATTACAAGAAATAACCGTAGTTGCATCTATATAATGCCAATCACACTTATTATCAAACAAAATTAAAATCTCTAAAATAGGGGAAGCCCACTCAACTAACAACAGCTGTTCTTGGCAATGACGAAGACATGAACAAGATGTATTTTTTACGTATTTATTTTAACGCGCCAAAATATACCGAGAGGCACGTAACTATTACATTCCATTAAGCATCACTTTGGAATATTAATTGCGGCATGCAAAAAGGATTAAAGGCACTAATTTTCATATGAATTTCTATTCTAGCGCTACTTGGGCAAAAGCATCTGGCTACCGATAAGCATAAACTATATGTAAATCTTGCTGCCTCTTCTAAGTTACAAGATTTTTCCGTAAAAGTAATTTCGGAAAAGAAAAGCAGTTAGCGTTAGCTGAAGGACTGTTTGAATTTTATACTATTAATAAAAATCAGAGTTTTCGGTCAATGGATTGCACATCTAAAAATCATTCAAAGATTATTCGAAAAGCTTGCTTAATAAATTATTTATGAGGGAGGGCATCCCTAATGTACCGCCTTATCGATTTTGAAGAAATCTGGCCACCTTAGACCACCTTATTAGCGTTTACAATTAACACATAACCATTTTTTTGAACGAAGCCTGATCAATAACACACGTTAAAAGAAACAAAGTAAGCAACTGTTACATTTTACTGATTTTGTCTGACAAATTTTACTGCATTCTAGTTTTGAATGAGCATGTATAATTTGATTAATTTAAAAATATGTCAAAATGACCGATGTATGTAGTTACGTTACAAAAATGTATTCGTGATTAGGTTTTGTTGTTGAATTAGGTTAAGTTTTGGTAGGTGAAAAATGATTTAAAAAGAATTCACCTACCGAAAGGTGAATTTTTAAAGAAACACAAAGCACCTACCGGTAGGAACATTTTTTTCAGAAATTCGTTACCTACCGGTAGAAACATAATACACTCCCTTAAAATAATAATTCTGTCTCCAGACAATTATTACAAAAATTGTGCAGTAAACTCGCGTCATAAAATTAAAAAAAATATATTTTTTCTAATATTGGCATGTAAACTGCCACTTTTCAAAACTGACTGAAGTTTCAAAACGTCATAGTGTTGATAACTGATTAAGAAATAAAAAATCTTACAAATAACAACAACTGGTTTTATAAATAGCTATTATTACACTCAATGCCCTTTAGAAAAGTAAATACCGACACAGTCATCAACCGAAGTTCCCGGATTCAACTCGATAATTTTTCTCAGTACTCTGTTAATTAATTGCCCGATACTTCTAATATCTATCTAGACCAGTGGTTTTTAACCACTGTTCGGTAAACATGTTAAAACAGTTACGCAAAATTCTTTGCTAAATTAAAAATTTCAATTGAAGTGAAACAACTGTCAGTTCTATAAACGGCTGCATTGTTCCGAATATTGAGGTTATAGATGGTGGAACAGACTGGAGTGGCGACTTTAAGGTGAAAAGTAGGTAATAACATTCATGCTTTAATTAAATGATTAATAAGAAATAAATAATATATGTATATAGTTTCTACTTGCTAAAGAATATGTTACGAGCCCTCCACAATTTCATGATCTACCTCTTCATTGAAGATTGCTAATTATTCTTGAATAGTTTCTTTAGCAACCGTTGTCGTTTATTTTTAGTTAATGAGTTTGTCAGGTGGGTTAAGTAATAATAACTTTTAAAACAGCCCACAGACAGTAGGCGTAGGCGTTTAAGTGCAAAGATAGTGCAGGCTGTAGAAAATCATCACTTCACACAGCGTAAAATTACTTCATCACTATAAAACATTTTCTTAATTGGTTGTAAAACATTAACTTTCAAAATATCGTAGTCCACATAGAGTAATGATAGGCGGTTAGATAAACAGAAAATCATCACTTCACAATATTACACGGCGCAAAAAATCACTTCTTCATAGCAAAGTTATTGTCGTTCTTGTTTTACAGTGATTCTCCTAAGCTAGAGAAATTACATAATATTCTTGTATAACTAAAATTGTTTAAAATCCCTAAAAGATTCGATTTCAAGACGATCGTGTTTTGTTTACTATAGTTCAACCAAAACTACAAGAAATGAGTCATCACAAACACGTGGGCGAAAATGTAAAGGCCACGCTGTAATCTAAATGATAAAATAAACTATAAATGAGGTAGCAAGATTCACTAGCGGAACAAACCCCTTTTTAATTAAAACTAAATGTGAACGAAGCAATGAAAATCTGTTGGTTCTAGCGTACGTCACTGAATTCTTACCAACGTGAAGTTTGCACTCTTATCTTATCTCACCCCGGGCCGTATTTGTTTATTCAGGTGTGATTACGAAAATGACTCATTTCTTGTATTTACGGTTGAAGTATAGAATATGTTTGAATTGTCTCCCTTTGGAAACATCTGGGAAAGCTACTCCTCTTTTGGATTTAATTGATCTTCTAGGCAGGAAGAGATATATTGTTATCCAAGTGTTAACTTTAGAATTGTAATTTATCATATTCCGTCACTAATAACTTCAGTTTCACATTTAAAGGGTTACTCTACCTTAATAGTATATTGTGTTACAAGTGCAGAAAAGTGCCAATTTCTCACGAGTGTGAAGATTTTGCGGCATGAGACGTAGTCGAATGCCGCAATCACACGAGTGAGAAATTGGTGTTTTTGCACGCGTTACACACTATACTTTATCTACGGCAACAAAAAAAGTAATAAACCACCAACAGCTAAGAAAGTTTTTTAACCTAGAATTTATACTCGCATTCATATTTTTTACGTGAAATATTTGGCAATAAATTAAAAGATGTAATGTGAGCCGCTTCCACGATGTTTGGAGGTGTACGAGTGTACACCCCAATTTTCCTTCATCGGATTCACTCATGATACATCTAGAATTTTAAAAACGACAAAAGTAAACATTAAATTTGTAAAGACAATAGTAATAATACGTTTACAATTTGTATAATTTCAGTCAATCTACTATTTAGTACTTACAGCTAAATAATCATACGTATGTACTCGTTTTCAAAAAATAATTTATATTATGTACACAAATCACAATTCAATTGTCAAGGTTATTAACCTCTGCGCAAAATGTCAAATATTCTCGCATTATGTAGCAAATTATAAATGTTTTCAATGTTTTTATTGTAATTTAGCAATAATAATAAATAAAATTACATTAAAAATTATATAATAATGTAAAACTTGCCGCAAAACAATACAATAAACAGTACTTTATAATGCAATCGGACATAAAATAAATTAACCTTTATCTAAAATTTATAACATTTTATATTTCAAATAATTAATAATATTATAAATATTGCAAGTGGTGACATCTATGGCGTTTTAATAGAACTACGGATTATTGAGAACTCCTTCCTCACATACTTTACCGTTGAGTTTGGAGATTGTTTGCAATTGGTCGTTTTCACGGTTACTAGATTGTGCGGAATATGTAACTTTCTATGGTGGTCATAGATAAAAACTGTTTTAATATAAATTTTAATTAATGTAAGCATTACTTTCGTTTATTTAGTATAAAATTGATGTAAGTTACAGCCAAAAAATTTGGACAAAAGGTTTAGATTATTGTTATTCAATGGATCATAATTGAAATTCTGAGTCTTAAATTCAAAGCCACATTGGAAATTATTAGGTAGGCAACGCTACTATGTATCGATAGTAACATTAGTAGATCAAAAGCCTGATCTACAAACAACAAATTTATAAAAAAAGTTATGTAATCTGAAATAAGCACCCAGATTTTATTGGCTGTAAGTGTACTACTGAAAGAAGTTAATTGTTAAAAAATAAAGGATTATAATAAAAGCGTAATTTATTAAACTAAAGTAATATATATGTATACATGTTACAGGCACTAGGTTTGAATAGGTTTAAAATAAGTTTCCAGTATTAATAACATTAAAGTATTTGCTAGTAAGCATCAATTTAGTTTAGCACCTACTTTCAACTAATTTTCTAAAGAAATGTTAGTAAATACCTTTCGAGTAAATTAAAACAATAATAATATTGGAAAATTAACAAGAAATCCGCGCCAGCCAACGCTCACATAATTGAATGGGTCGGCCATATAGAACTCTCTTTGGGGTTTTATTAATCGTAGTCAGCCATAAATTTGAAAATGGATAGATGGCACTGCTATAAATTTCTTCTTTTTCGCTATTAATGTATATTCGGCTTCAGGATATAACGACTTGTGTTACACGAATTTGGTGATAAAGTTAATCGAAATTGTATGAACTCCAGCAGCTGTGCTACGCACAAGCATATAATGCTGGATGATAATTTCAATTAATAAAGTTGCTTTGACGCACATCTAAAATTCAAATCTTGTTATTATAGGCCAGTAACCGGGTAATTTATTTCTGCAATCTTTTACAGAATTGATTTTCATGTTGGAAAATGTTCAGGGGTGTCCCCTGAATGTAACCTCAAGTTGGTGGAACGGGAGGGGTAGAGCGTTAGCCGCCATCTTGGAAAACACGTTTTATCAATTATCTCGTGAACCGTGTATCGGACGACAAAAATAAAACAGATGGTTCTCGTAGATAATAACATTTTCTACAACTTTTATTTGAAACTTTTTTCTGTAGAGTGCATAGGTGTATATATTTATAGCGCGCCAAACTTTTTCCAATATGGTTATTGCTAAATATATAATTAACGGTTGATGATACATTAAAAATGGTAATAACCAATTTGTAGAACACAAAATTTCCAATAAGAATTATTTGAATTTTTTTTCTATAAAATTGGTACTTTAAGAGATATTGTAACGAAGTATAAAATAAAAGAAAAAACTCATAACAAAATTAAATCAATTCATTATTCTAAAAATTTATGATTCCAAAAATATGTTACAACAATTATTACAAAACTCATTTCTAAATTATTTGACCCAGTAATAAAGATAAACAAATTGATTTCAAGTATGACATGAAGCTACTCTGCAATTTGTAAAGTGTGTCATAATACTAGCACAGCATTATTGCTCACAAAAGTAAGCAATGCTGACTCTAGCATTATGACACTGCCCTGATTAATAGGGACAAGTGGGCCATCCTTGATTTGCAAGAAGAAATTGGAATTGGAAAATTATTGATTGCCACTAGCTTATCTTCATCAGGACTTATGCCATTGGCTTATACCTGGTGCCCAAGGATTTTTATTTCTGGTTGAGCACATGAGCACTTACTGGGCTTCAGTGTGAGTCCTGCAGCTCGTAGTCTATCGAATACCTTTCTTAGTCTAATCAGATGTTCTTGAAATGTGTTCGAGAAAACTAATATGTCATCGACATAAATCATGACTTCGGACCACTTCATTCCTTCAAAGACTCTATCTGCAAGGTGTTGAAATGTACAAGGGGCATTGCACAATCCGAAAGGAAGAACATTGAACTCATAAAGACCATGTCCCGGAGCTATGAACGCAGTGAACTCTTTCGATTCCTCAGCGACGTTTACCTGCCAGTAACCACTGTACATATCTAAACTTGAGAAGAACTTTGAATTTCCCAAATACGTCATTACATCATCGATGTTAGGCAAGGGGTAGCTAGACTTCTTAGTGACTTTGTTTAGTTTACGATAGTCTATGCAGAACCTGATCTGGTTGTCTTTCTTTTTCACTAATACAACTGGACTGGCCCAGGGGGAGTGGCTAGGTCGTATTACACCGTTTTCCAGCATCTCCTGAATCTGGGAATCAATCATTTCCCTCTCTCTTTGAGATACTCTATAAGGTTTATTCCTTATGGGCGAAGCTCCTTGTACATCTATAGTGTGTTCAGCCAGATTAGTTTTGCCCATTTCTTTTGCATTTTCTGCAAAGAACTTTTTCTGTAACGAAGTATAAAATAAAAGAAAAAACTCATAACAAAATTAAATCAATTCATTATTCTAAAAATTTATGATTCCAAAAATATGTTACAACAATTATTACAAAACTCATTTCTAAATTATTTGACCCAGTAATAAAGATAAACAAATTGATTTCAAGTATGACATGAAGCTACTCTGCAATTTGTAAAGTGTGTCATAATACTAGCACAGCATTGCTTACTTTTGTGAGCAATAATGCTGTGCTAGTATTATGACACACTTTACAAATTGCAGAGTAGCTTCATGTCATACTTGAAATCAATTTGTTTATCTTTATTACTGGGTCAAATAATTTAGAAATGAGTTTTGTAATAATTGTTGTAACATATTTTTGAAATCATAAATTTTTAGAATAATGAATTGATTTAATTTTGTTATGAGTTTTTTCTTTTATTTTATACTTCGTTACAATATAGCTAAGTAAACTATTGCACCGCGTGAATTATCAGTGGAAATGTTGCTCGCAGTACACGGAAATCATTTCATAAAATATAAAACGGAAATGACAATAGTGAATAGTGAATCTATTAATATTATAGTGTGAAGAAGTACGGCACGTTACCATTCTTTAGAACCTACCACCAGGTTCAAACTTGGCTTGGATTTTACCATGATCCTGAAGAATGGATTTGGAAGCGGACTACAAATGGACTTCAACCAATTCGAACTACTATGGTTCCCGCACCATCAAGTTTGCTGCAAATAATATCTTGCAAATGCACAAAAAATTGCGGGGCTGCCTGTGGATGCCGAAAAGCTGGCTTAAAATGTTCCATTATTTTGTTCGAATTGTAGCTGACACACATGCGACAGTGTGCCAGATACACTGGATGCCATCAAAGACGAAATCAATGAAGATGGAATTTTCGATTCATCTCCTACGGATATAGCGGAGGCAGAAAACAGGGATGTGGAAGGCGATGAGTGTCTTCCTTCATCATCGAAACAGATGAGACTTATGACGTAAAATAACGTGCCACTTTTTGTATAAATAAATGTTTTAATCCGTTCTTTATTTCAAAAAATTAATTTGCATACATTGATCTCTGTTATCCCTTTCCCTTCTCATGATTGTTATTATTATCATTATTATTATCATTTTCTTTTCTTTCTCACAGTTTCTTCTGTGGTTCCACAATACATTTACAGCGCTTTCGGGCAGGTAAATATACTTCTTGCCTATTGTACATTAGTTTTTTCAAAATAACACATATGATGATTTGATTGTGTTTGTTGCTGCTTTATGTTATATGGTCTCCTAATACCTTTCTTACAATAGCACATGTATTCAGAATGACAGCTTTCTGTGCTAACTGGTAAAGGTGTTCTTTAATTCCCAGTTTTTCCAGCGATTGCTTAATTGATTTAGGTACTTCTCCTGTTGCTCCCAGAACAATTGGAATTACAATCACCTTCTTCTGTTTCCATATCCGCTTGACTTCATCGGCTAAAGGTGCATACTTCTCTACGTTTTCAATTCTTTTCCGTTCTAAGTTGTTGGCGAGAGGGATCGTAACATCTATCAGGTACGTCGTCTCTGACTCCTTATCGGTAAGTGTTATGTCGGGGAAGTTTTTGGTGATCTCTCGATCAGTTTGAATCAGCCTATTCCAATAAAGCTTGAAATTTTCGGTCTCTTATCGCTCTCTCAGGTTCGTATTTGAAATATGGCATTTTCTCGTTAATATGTTTATAATTGTAGATAATCTCCTGGTGGACTATTTTGGCTACGTCATTGTGCCTTTTGGTATATTCTCTAGGAGCTAAAACCATGCATCCTCCTATGATGTGTTCTATGGTTTCTGATATTCTGCCACACATCCTACACTTGTCATCGTGCAGTTCTGGTGCTTTTATGATATATCTTCTATAGGCCTTAGTGCAAATCATCTTGTCTTGAATGGCCAATATGAACCCTTCCGTTTCTATTATGAGATTTCCGTGGTTGAGCCATGCTTGTGATTTACCAGAGTCTACGTGTTCCTGCTGCAGGAGGGCAGGATAAGCTCCGTGCAATGGCTTCTGCTTCCATGTTTGTTTCTTTTCTTCTATCTGAGTTACTTTTGCTGATGGATCGTACTCTTCATCCGCCAATCGTAAGGGCGTCAGTTTCTTATCTGCTTCTATCATAGCTGCATGTAAGTTTGATTCAGTGGCCCTCTTTAAAAAATACTTTCTGAGGTTAAGGATTTGTTGATAATGCCTGTTTCTCATGTCAGGAAAGCCTCTCCCTCCTTCTTTTCGCGGCAACTGAAACCTTTCAATGCTATTTACTTCTGGGATGATGTCCTCTTTGTTTAGTGCATAGGGTCCTCATTGTCCGATTCATGTTATCAAGTTCCGTGTCTGTCCACTTGATTATACCAAAGCTGTAAGTTGGAACTGATGCAGCATAGCTATTGATTGCCTTCGTCTTATTTCTTGCGGACAATGCTGTCTTCATTATCGCTTTAATTCGTCCCTTGAATTTATTTAGTATTTCTACTTTCGATGTAGGATTATCTATCCCTCTTGCTTGCTGGTAACCAAGATATCTGTACCAGTCTTCTTGTTCCATGGCTACTACTCTCCCTTGTTCTCTTGGTACATCGAAACCTTCCAATCTGATCCATTGCTTATTTTCCATTCCAGCTATCTTGCATTTGTCCAATCCAAACTGCATTCTGATATTAGTGCTGAATCTTCCTGTTTCTTCAAGTAATACTTTCAGGTGTCGTTGTGTTTCCACATATAATTTCAAGTCGTCCATGTATAACAAGTGACTTATTCTAGCGGTAGTATCGTTCAGCATTGATGTTAGGGGTTTTATGGTCAAACAAAACCATAGTGGACTTAATGAGTCGCCTTGAAAGATTCCTCTATGTATGCTTATCTTTCCAGCATCTACCGTTTCTCCTTCTCCACTTAACTTGAGGTTACTGGTCCATTTCAACATAGCTTGCTTCAGAACTTCTTTGATATGCAGTTCAATCTTGTAAAGATTTAAGACTTCCAACAGCCAGAATGTGGTACACTGTCGTAGGCTTTCTTATAGTCCACATATCCTGTATACAAACTTCGCCCTGTTCTTCTGGATTCTTCCGTTATGATGGAGTCAATAATTAATTGTTCCTTGCAACCTCTAGAACCCTATCGACATCCTTTCTGCTCTTCGTCCAGTAGTTTGTTTCTCTGTAAATGCCGATAAATCTTACTGGGTATCACTGCAGTAAATATTTTATAAATCGTCGACAGGCAAGTAATCGGCCTGTATTTAGCAGGGTCTATCGTAGGGGGATTGGTCTTCGGGATTAAAAACGTCGTGCCTTCCCGTCATAAATTCTGACATTGTCTCTGGACGTTTTAATATAGCTGTAAATGCTGTCGCTAGAGCTTTATGGGTGGAGGTAAACTTCTTATACCAGAAATTCTGCACGTCATCTGGTCCCGGTATTTTCCAGTTGAGGGTTCTTCTAATTGTCTGTTTCACTTCCTCTGTCCCTATTTTCCATTCTTTCATAGCCTTCACGTTCGCTGTTCGAGTACGCTCTTCACCGTACCACTTCCCAGTTTTATGTTCAACTGGTTGTGTCCAAATTCCTTTCCAAAAATTCTCGATGTCGTTCGTGGCTGGTGTTTGACCTGTTTCATTTTTCTGACGGCTGTTTTCTATTTACTCCATTTATTCACAATCTAGTCCACCACTTTCTGTAACTTCCTGCTTACATTCGGCTTTAAAGCTCTGGTAAGTTGACCTATTTCTCTCCTTAGATGTTCAATCTTTTTTTCTAATCTCAGTTCCCAACATCGTTTCCTTGGCTTATTGGTTTTCCTTTCTTCGTTAGTTGCCTGGTCTTTATATTTTTGACCGTGCCTAGCTAGCACTGTCCAAGCTCCTGCATAAATCAGTTGATGTATTTGTTCAATTGTCGCTAATTCATCTACTCTCTGTGCTATTAGCTGATTTAGCTCTCCGAGTATTTCTGGTGTTCGATAATTGGTTCGTAGTTTGGGAATCTTCGGTCTATTTCTGGGGTTCATACCTTCAAATCGCATCAAGTTCCCTTTGAATAGGATCTCTGTTTCACTTTCTGACTTCTCCTCATCTTGGTGTTCTAATTCTGCTGTCTCTTCTTCATGGTCTTCTTGCAGGGTTTCTAGACCCAGTTCGTGATTTACTTGAGTTCGTAGTCTCTCTATACGTGCTGCTGGGAATCTTCCATACTCCATAAGTGATCGCCTCTGCCCTAAAATGATGTTTACTGTTTTATTACCTAGTTCTGGGTATTTCTCGACGATTGCATCTCGCAGCTTATTTCCGATAACCTCCTTCACTGCCTCATTGCTAGTAATGCGTAGATAGGCGAGGATAAGAAATTCATTCCATTCTGGTTTCCATTTGGTCCTCGAGCCCACCTTATTATTATTATTATCATCATCATTATTATTATTATTATTAGTTTTTATGATGTACATGATGTACAAACAATTGTATCTTGCTACATTGACAATTTTTTATGATAATACGTTCTACCCATGCAAGCAAGAAAGATCTATAAATCATGAGTACTTCTTCACACTATGTATAATAGTAATAGTTTCACTACACAGTATTGTCATTTTTCTGAACACTTTTCGCCGTTTTATGTGTTATGAAATGTTTTCCGTGTATACAAGCAACATTTCTACTGATAATTCACGCGGTGCGATAGTTTACTAAGCTATATCTCTTAAAGTATCAATTTTATAGAAAAAAACCTCAAATACATTTTATTGGAAATTTTGTGTTCTACAAATTTGGTTATTATCATTTTTAATGTATCATCAACCGTTAACTATATATATAGTAATAACCATGTTTGAAAAAGTTTGGCGCGCTATAAATATAAACTTATGCACTATACAGAAAAAAGTTTCAAATAAAAGTTGTAGAAAATGTTATTATCTACGAAAACGATCTCCTCTATTTTTGTCGTCCGATGCACGGTTCACGAGATATTTGATAAAACGTGTTTTCCAAGATTGCGGCTAATGTTCAACCCCTCCCGTCCCGCCAACTTGAGGTTACATTTAGGGGATACCCCCGAACATTTTCCAACAAGAAAATCAATTCTGTAGAAGATTGCATTATAAACCTACTTTTTTTGATCTGGTGCTTGGACTATTATTAGTAGAAAGGTATAAGGAATATAGTTTTTTTTTCGCTGCCATTCTTTCAAAATATTTGTTATTATCTGTTTGCTTGGTTTCACATTCCAGGGTTGCCAGATCGTTCGGCTCAATTTCCCCAGTGGAAACTTAAAAATTCCCCAAATTTATGGGTTTTTTTCTATTTTTACCATTTGGTATTCTTGGATTTTAATGCATTTTCGTGACTGAAATATTTTGCGCCTATATCTAAAATACCCCGAAATAAGCTATGTGTTAGAAATAAATCCCTAAGCGCTAGAAAATATTTATTGCAAATAAACAAATGACATAAACAAAATATAATACATAAGTTTTATATTTTACTAATCGTTATGGTAATCTTAATTGGATTTTTGTATTTTTATCTGATTTTGAGTATTACCAGGTGAGATTTGAGTGGAGTGTCAGACCTAAAAATCCCCTGTTATTCCCCAGGTTAATATTTTTTCCCCAGAAGAATTCCCCAGAAAAACATATCCACAAAAAATACCCCAAAGAAAAAGAGTTCCCTAATTCTTGGGGAAAATCCCCTAATCTGGTAACCCTGTCACATTCATACAACGGGAGAAATAGTTAACAATTTACTTATTTATAATTTATTTATTATTATTATTATTTATTTATTAATTTAGTATAACTAAGTTTTTATGGTGCCAACATTTACTCTGTTAAGTTTCCTATTTTGCTGCATTGCTTTATACAACCAGATATACAGGATTAGTATCTGGGAGATCGACAGTTACAAGTCTTGCTTACTTCATTATAGTCTCAGTGAGTATTTCTTTGGAGTATTTGCTGCAATAAATAAAACAATCAATTCTGGGTTTTTTGACGGAACCATTAAAAGAATAAAGATGTTTTAGTTTTTTATAATACAAACTTATTAAGGCGTTATAAATCTGCCATGTAATCCAAAACATTCTTAACCCTTAATTTAGTAATAGTAATTAGTATATACTACCGGTTTTCTCAGTTTATGTTATAAGCAATTGGGCAGCAGTACCACTACAAACAAATATGTTTGGTGGCGCGGTAAAAAGGTTGAGAAACGCTGCTTTATATTACTAGCATCCAACTGTCTAGAAACGCTTGTTTGTTATTTCTCCAAATTAGCTTAATGGAGTAAGATTTAATTAAATAAAATTAAGTAATAAGGGGTAAGAGGAATTCGGAATATTTAACGCACTGAAAGGCGCCTATCGCCGAAAAAGTCATGACTAGGAGATAGCAAGGTACGGAATAAGAATACAAAAAAAGTTTAAAAAATAAACATTATATTAAAAAACAAGACCTAGAACCGGATAATGACCGGACATATTAATACATAAACAAGTTGGGGTCCGAGATTGTTTATTTAATGAAATTATACATATTGTATTTCTTTAAAACGTATACATCGAAATAAAAGAAATAATTATTGAGTTCATAATAAAATGTATACTGAAATTTCTTTCTTTAATCAGACGTATTTAGTATTATACAGTCAATAATGTCTTTCATTATGATAAAAATGTTTTAACGAAATAGGATACTTATAATTTTATTATATAAACCACATAGAAGCTCAACGTATTTATGCAATAAATTACAGCAAACTTAAATATTGCGCCATTACCTGGTTCACGTCCTGGGCGAGAATCTACGTTCACGTCCGCGACCAGAACGCAGACCATAGTCTGTGAACCCCATTAAGGTGGTTGCTTATAACTATTTTTGCGTTCAGCTTAATTGTTTTAAAATCAACATATTCAACTACATATTACATCAATCTACCTATGTAATTATTTTAAATAATGCACCGCATAACGCTATGCTATTTTTTAATTCATCAGTTCTTAAAAAACAAAATCAGCAAAAATGGCCCTTTAACCCTTAATTTGGCAAAGTGTCTTTGAAATAATAAATGAAAATCTTTTATGGCTTTTTGTATTGTTTATGATCTAAATTAACATATTCTAGCAGAAAAAACCAAATCTTGTGAAAAACCTGGGTTTTCTGAGTTGTATCCCAGAGGATACTTTACCAAACTATTGAACACGCTAGTTGTTTCTGTTTTGTATCATATCAGATATATCACAGGTTTCACCAGTTACAAAAAACAAATACTTTGGATAATAATATATATTTATTTCTACTGCAAAACTAATTTAAACTAAATTATTGTTTAACTATATAGTATTCATCAAAATATAAATCAAAAACATGCGAAAAATGAGTGTAACTAATATTCATAAATAGGTACCATCTGTATGTTTTTAGAAATATTTTGTCCATTTTCATTGAACATTTATAAGTCTAGTTTTTTTGTCTTCCTTATTGGTTCTTATTTGTATCTTTTGTTGCATTTACATGTTCTTTGTTATTTTCGTTTGTCACTTACGACCTTTTCTTCAGTCTTTTGTTATATTATATCTTCTTCTTTGGTTCCTGTTTGATTTACTATATCTTCATTACTCTGCTTTCTATCATCTGCAATTTCTTCTCTAGCTTGCGATCTTTTACTAGAGTTTTGAGAAATAATTATTGTGTACTTGATGTAACATCTGCTTTCTACAATATCTTCTAATTCTTTACCAACTGATTTAGATAGAGATGGTGCATCTGATGTATCAAAACTAATACTTTGCAAACATTTTTCTGTGTCAGATTTTTATAAATATGATTCTTCTGAAGTATGATTTTCTTCAAAAGTAATACCTTGTAAAAATTCTTCCATATAATCTTTACTTGATTCATCCACATCTGAAGTTTGTGGTGGAAATAAACTGATAAATCTATCCTTTTGAGTTATCGCATCATGTATATTTGCGTTCGAGCGTGAAAAAATCGGTACCAGTTAATAGCTACTACAAACTTGAACACTGATAGTATCAGTAAATAAATCTTCATCGTCATGCAGCATTGTAAAGTGGACTATAAGATACGAAAACAGAACAGTATTTATTTGTGGATATTTGGCAATGTAGATTATAAGATACATTGTAAAAAAGTGCTTTTTTCAAAAATATATCATTGTTTTAGTGAATCATTTTATAGATGTTCTGGGTTCTGGGTGTTCTGATAGTGTTCTGGGTTCCATACTTTACCTGCTATACACCGCCGATCTTCTGACCACCAGAGTAACTACAGTTGCGACCTTCGCAGATGATACGGCTATACTTCCGTCACATCTAAATCCAGAATCCGCATCCCAAAACTTACAAACAAACCTAAACAAAATCCAGAAATGGCTGAAAACCTGGAAAATAAAAGCTAACGAAACAAAATCTACGCATGTAACTTTTACATTGCGAAAGGAGACTTGTCCTCCGGTGACACTTAATGACCACACTCTACCTTACCAGATGAGGTAAAGTATCTAGGGCTACGCTTAGAATGACGGCTAAATTGGCGAAAACATATATTTATAAAAAGGAAACAATTAGGCTTGAAACTCCGGCAGATGTACTGGATAATTGGACGCAACTCACAACTCTCAGTAAAAAGCAAACTTTAATCTATAAAGCAATTTTGAAACCGGTATGGAAATACGGTATTCAACTCTGGGGGACAGCTAGTTCACCAGATATCGAAATTTTGCAAAGGTTTCAAAATATGGTCCTTAGAATGATTGTTAATGCGTCATGGTAAGTACCGAACTTTGTCATCGAGCAAGACCTGCAAGTCCCTTCTATCAGCGAAGAACTCAAGAAATATTGTGTTACATATCAAAGCAGACTGGAAGAGCATCCCAATGAACTGGCAAACAAATTAATAAATTCTGTTGATTAAGTGAGGCGATTAAAATGCTTTATAAACCGATGGACTTCAGTAGTAGATTTAATTAGGATAAAACTAATAGAATATTTTTAACTAACTCTTTCTAATTTATAATGTCATATAATTAAACAATTTATATAATTAATAGGAAAGGGGAGAAAAGGGAAGGATTATCGGATCAATCCCTGCATGTCATATATTGTAACATAACATTTCCCGAATGCTCTGAAATCGAAAGATTGTAAATATCAAATTTAAAATAAAAAAATATATTATCCTGATTGAAATTTTCCATGCCCACGAAGCTCTAAATTAACAGTTAGGCTTAGTTCGGCCAAATCTCCAGGAATCACATCGGTGCATAGCTGTTATTATCAGTTAATTGTTCACTAATATGTTTAATGCTAGTTAGGTTAATTCTTATGCATTTTCTGTTACATCTAAAAAAGTAAAAATTCTAATAAAATGAAAAGATTAATAAAAACAACTATTATATGAAGTTTATTCCTCATCAGAACGTAGAAATCGTGCATTAGGATAGCAGAAGACGTTGATGGTGGTTTTCTGGAACCCTGATATGCTTTTCCATTGATATATTGGTGACAAACCGTATGAATACATTAGCGACGCATGCTACAATATCTTCATTAATAATGCTACTGGTTACCAGATGACGCCTAGTGTTTACAAATTTAGAAATTTTAAAAGAATATTTATTTTAAGTTGCTTTGTAACACTTATTAGTAAATATATAACGGAAGATGCATAAAAGATAACGTAAAAATTATCATTAAGAACATTAATAGGAAAATAACGGATGCAGGTGTTTTCAGGAAATTAAACAACACTTACTAATTTATTAATAATAATGCTACTGGTTACTAGAATGCGCGCAGTTCTACAGATTTCATGCAAATTTTTATAAATATTTATAGTTGAATTTTATCAAGTTATAAACTATTTTAAGATGTTTATGTGACAATTATTAATAAATATGTGACAGAAAATGCATTACAATTAACGTAACAAATAACAATTATCATTAATAACATTAGTAAGAGCAGTAAAATAACTGCTGCTCAATTTCCTGGAAACAAACTTGCATATGATTGTTACATTAATTTTTATGCATTTTGTATTAGATGTTTATTAACAATTTGTTATAAAACAAATTAAAATAGATACAATCCTATCCTCAAAATCAATATATAAATTTCATTTAAAAAATTTAGGTTGCTATAGAAATCTTGAGTGCAAAGCAAACAAAAGGAAAGAAAACTCCACGTCACTATCATCTATCGAAACTTTATGACACGTTCAAGATAGAACAGAAGTCAGTGGTCATCAAGAGAAGATTGGGAAATAATGGCAATATTATCTATGTGACACCATACGAAAACATGTTTCGAATATTGTATTCGGCACATATTTCACTGGGCCATGGTGCTAAGGATAACATAATTTTTGCTTTAAATCAGATCAAACGATCAAGTTGATTTGATCGATTAACGGTCAAGTCAGGATAGAGAATACAAATGATTACTAAATTTATTTGCCTACCGATTTGACGATTTGACGCCCAAGGCAGCCATAGCGACGCAACTCGATTTAGATTCGAGATTTATTTGCAGCAAGATACGCGCCAGTTTGAGGACGGTTGTTCCCACAAGATTAATTTTTAAAGCAATGGAAACGGAACAACTAATTAATTTTATTCAATCCTGTCGTTGAAAATTACTGTTTCTTACCTAGATACCAAAGGTGAAAGCGTTTGTTTTGTCCATTCAACCTACTTACATAGCAACGGGTGAGCGAAAGCAGTGGGTGAAAAAATTTTCACTCACTCCCCATAAGCAAAGTTATAAGCTGCATATTTAACCAATTTTATTCATAACAGTAATACATATCAACAAATTTACTTATAAATATGAAACTTAACATTACAATTGTTAAAAATCGGTTGATTAATATCAGGGAATTGATCTTTGTTGACAAATAATGACAAATTGATTGTTTGTTTTATGACGAATGATGAGAACCATAACAACGAAAACTGCCTCCTAATTTTTCTGCAATTATTCTAAAAATTTAAATTTATTTATTTATTTTTTTAATTTCTAATAGCAGGATTGAACAAAACGCTATACAGCACTCGTGGGAAACAGTCACTCACTTGTGTGTCGTTCCAAACTCGGCTTCGCCTAGTGTGTAATCTCGACACACGCGTGAGTAAAACTTTTAGTTTCTCCACTTGTACTGTAATATACTAATGTATATAATAGGCGACCGATATGGAATCAGTCTAATCTTGATCATCGAAATCGGTATACTCTAGCTAAATCAACTGAGGGTAGAAGGAGCTCAAGAACGTAGAGCAATAGGTAACCAAACTACAAAATTATTGTATACAGGAATTATTATATACGTCTTGGAGTTGGACAGTAATCTTGATTTACCACTCAGTCACTGAGTCGCATTCAGAGGCTATTTTTAACTGAGATGGGCCCTAGGGTCAGCTAGCAAATTTCAGGTCCCGTATTCGAGTGAAAGGAGTACCAAACAGGCGTAAAAGATGAAATAAAATAAAATATATATGAAATATAATATAAATACAAAGATTAGTTAAAGTTTCACAAGTTTTATTAATATCTTAACCTGACAATATTGTTTCGACACTTTGTGTCATTATCAAAGATAGATAAGATTGATAAACAAACACGTTGTTAAGGATAAATACATACAGAAAATAGGTAACTAGATACAATAACAAAAACTAAATATCTAACACTTCTAATAAAGGAGAATTACTAAGCTCAGTTTGTTCATTCATTAAAGGTACTGTGCGTTTATGTCTGTATATTTCAAAAGCTTCTAAAATGTCTAATTTGTGTTTGTTGTTGCAAAAATGTAAAAATTTAATGTTGTTTTGAGGTGTCATTGGGTGGTTCTGTTCCAAAATGTGTTTGGCATAATTCGATTTTTCTGGTGTGCAAGTGTTTGTCCAATATAAACCGAGTTACAAAAAGAACAATTCAAACGGTAAATGCCGGATTTCATGATATCTTGTGTTTTGTCTTTCGCATTGAATAAAAATGAAAAGGTGTTGGTGTTAGTTTTATTGGCCAAACACTTTCGAACAGAAATTTCGACATAAGATACAAAGAACACGTACGCTCTTATAGACTTAAACATCCAGAAAAATCGAATTATGCCAAACACGTTTTGGAACAGAACCACCCAATGACACCTCAAAACAACTTTAAATTCTTACATTTTTGAAACAACAAACAAAAATTAGACATTTTAGAAGCTTTTGAAATATACAGACATAAACGCACAGTACCTTTAATGAATGAACAAACTGAGCTTAGTAATTCTCCTTGATTAGAAGTGTTAGATATTTAGTTTTTGTTATTGTATCTAGTTACCTATTTTCTGTATGTAAGTTATTTATCCTTAGCAACGTGTTTGTTTATCAATCTTATCTACCTTTGATAATGACACAAAGTGTCGAAACAATATTGTCAGGTTAAGATATTAATAAAACTTGTGAAACTTTAACTAATCTTTGTATTTATATTATATTTCATGATTATGGAGTTCCACAAAGTAAGACTGGAGACAGTAAACGCTAAAATATATATATTTAAAAACAAAAAACTAAACTCAATATATTTTGATTTAAAACTAAACAACTTCTCAAATTGCCCTGCTGAAGGAACTAAAATCATAACACAAGAATTTCATTTGTTCCTTTAATTTTTATTTATTTTATTTTTTTATCGGTAACCATAAATATTTTTAGTTTTCCCAAAAAATATACGACATATACTCTCAAGGGAAAAAACGCACCACTTGATAACGCACCAAAAATACCAAAACTTCAAACAGCCTTAACTCGGTTAATTTAGAACAAAAATGGGTAAACTTTTACGTACTGAAAAGTTTAAAGTGTCTAGTTTAAGGACGTGTCAGCAGATGTTACGTTTAAGCCTTTCCGCTCCCCGCGACCCCTGCAGAAAAAAATGTCAAACTTTTACAGCTTGTACGATATACTAAAGAAATCGTGGGCCCAATCGACTGCCAGTGCAATAAAGTTCAAACCTTTTCTGTAAATTCTTTAAAACTTCGAGTGCCTAAGATAATATGGCGCTAATTTATGAATTTTTGAAATTAACCCTGAATTTTGTCGGAAGTTTTTCGTTTGTTGCCGGCGGCATTATTACCGGTTGAGTTTGAACATTTGAGATGATTAGATAGGCACGGAACTTCTCTTGGACACACTTTACTGTGTTTTAAAATCTCTGCGAACATTGTGGCACAATGTGACTGGACCAAAAATTTATTTATTGCTTATAGGAGGTCCAATAATTTTTAATACTTCGTCAAAACTTGCGATACTCATTCTATGGAATCCCAAAAAACTCTCAAATCCTCGTAGAGTTTTTGAAACTGACCCTTCAGTAAGCGTTGGCAGGTTATTGGATGAACTGAATATCTTCTGTTTTGATTTTCTCGGTGTCTAATAACTAACACCGCGACACAACAGTTCAGTTCGTATGCGCGCTCAACTCGAACAAGAAACAGTTTCGTTCGTTAATACGCCCAGATTCTACTTTTGTCGACCGAACTGTCGAAACTGTTGAACAATTCAGTTCATAGTTCGTGCTAGCCCTTAAACCAAGTTAATTTAATTTGACAAATATACAGAAGTCAGTAAGAAAAATCTCGTGTATCACGTGCTGAGAAACCACTTTGCAAGTACCCGTATTTGTACAAACCACACACATAGTGTGCCCCCAGATGCGGTACCCAAGAGGAAAAACTTTTTTATTATTGATTTTATAACAAAAAGTCATATTCTATAAAATTTTTTGCTTGATTCAAAACTACTAAAAAGTATAACGGAATTTCTATATTACTTATAATAAAATAAAAATTTAACAAAATGCATTTTTGCTAAGAAAAAAACGACCAATGTAAGTCTTATATTTTTTATATTTTTTATCATGATGTCTTGCTTGAATCAATGCAGTAACAATCATCACAATGATTTGATTTTTTTAACCTGGAGCTTATGACAACTTAAATTATATATTAAAAGGTTTTTTTCATAATTTTTCTGTTTTGCTTTTTCAATTTTTTGAATATTTTATGGTAATCTGAAAGAACTATTAGCATTTGAATTCAATAAGGAGAGTACTGCCACCTAATTACCTAAAGTACATTATATATGCATACTCGTATTAAAAATTGGTCAAAATTTCAAATTCGCGATACGACATCCACTAATAAAACAGTTAGCATAACCCTATCAAGTTAAAAGTGTTACTGAAGTTTATCGAATGATATTCAATTGCAGATTGTACTAAATACCACCACTTGTAAAAGAGCTAGTCACATGGATGCGCTATTGCCGATGTAACACTGACGACCTTACATGCAAACAAAGAAATTTAAACGTTACGCGTCTTCAGCATTCGATAATTTAAAGAGGAAGAAAGATGCATAATACAGACGTTCTTTTCTTAATTATTGAGTTTGTGGGTTCTGAGGGGTGTATTGGTGGCTTTTCAGGCCTTGATCAGCTGAGCTACAGCGCTCTTAAGGCAGACTTGATTTTCGGAAACAGGAAAAAATCACAGGGTGCTAAATCAGGCGAGTACGGCGCGTGCTCGAGCACTGGAGTGCCTCTAGCGGCTAAATAACGCTTCACAGACAGCGCGTTATGGGTAGGTGCGTTGTCCTGGTGCAAGATCCATGACTTGTTTTTCCACAACTCCGGCCGTTTCTTACGAACTCGCTCTCGCAGTGTTGCCAAAACTTTCAAATGGTAAGTTTGGTTTACAGTTTGACCCTGTGGCACCCATTCAGTCATCACGATGCCGTTGATGTCGAAAAAAACGATTAGCATGGCTTTAAATTTTGATTTCGACATCCTTGCTTTTTTCATTCTTGGCGATGCAGGAGTTTTCCAGTGCATGGATTGCCGCTTAGTTTCAACATCGTATTGGAATATCCATGTTTCATCGCAACTAATGATGTTTTCCATCAATTCAGGCTCTTCATCTAACCTCTCAAGAAAATCTGATCTGTTGACGGACAGCTTTTGTTCAGGGGTCAAATTTTTTGGGACCAACTTCGCACATACTTTCTTCATGTTCAACTTGTCATGTAAAATTTTTCTGACAGTTTCTTTATCGGCGTTTACAGTCTCAACAATCATTCGAATGCTCATACGACGATCTCCGAGCACAATTTCATTGGTTTTCGTCACTGTTTGCGGAGTTGAAGCAAAGACAGGTCGACCTGGACGTTTGTCATCTTCGGTGCTCTCTCGGTCTTCAGAAAACCGTTTATACCATTCGAAAACACGCACACGAGATAGAGAATTCTCACCATAGGCCTCTTTCAACAACTTATAGCACTCAGTCGGAGTTTTTTTTAATTTAACGAGAAATCTCACATTGATTCGTTGCTCGTGTTTTTTGTCACACATTTTTATCGGCACGAGAAAAAAAACACGTTCGTTTCTAACCTCTATAGAAAAAATTCTACTGCAGCGACAAAAACGTGTTTTCGTACTGGCATAGTAGACACTTCCAGCTATCCAACGCTGCATTCGTTTCCCCCCCTTCCCCTCTAGGACGTCTTCTGTGTGCGGAGTCTCGTTATGAAATAGCCAGACCTCGTACTTCTCTTCTTACCTACGCCAAGTAGTGCTAAGCTGAACTAAGTTGTCAAAAAAGTTTTTCAGTTCAAACTTCTTGTTGATATCAAGGCGCACTCTGAATTATAATATATAGTAAAAAATTATGGAGTCGAAATAAGCATGCCAACTGTCAAATATGTATCAAATAAGCAAAACTGTCAAAATAGAAGTAAAAAGCGTGGGTACAATCCAGCAATATTAGTCTATACAATAACGTTATTTCGATTATCAACTATCCTACTATTGCTGATGTTTTCAAACTTTCTGTATTATCTTAAGCTTAAATTACTTAATTATTAAGTTTAAAACAACGCCGACGTAGTGATTTTTTAAAATTGGTTTTAGATATAGTGTAATAAATTACTGCTCAAAATTGTTCTGATTTTGATATTTAATTGTGGATATCCACACCGAAATAGACGGAAGAAAATCCTACCCGATCTGCATTTATCTTGAAAGAAGCGTCTTACATATACCTACCTAGTCTCTTCAGGAAACCGTCAGATTATCTTTTTGAAAAATAACAGCCAATTGTTACCTTTTCGGAAAATAGTAAGTAACTTTTTTTATGCTATTTTAACTATTTTAAGTATAACTTGTGTTTACAGTGTACACTTTTGCTCAAAGATCTAAGACCGACGATCTTCGATGTTATTTCTAAGGAAGCATCATTAAATCTATGTAAACTCTAAATCATAATTTAAATTAGAATACCTTTAGGTTAAATTAGAACACCTTTAACGTGGAGTGAAATTGTAAAAACTGTAAAAATAACTATGCTGGCAGTTTGTAAATTAAATTCTGTAACAATAATAATTAATTATATCAAAGTTTAAATTTCTGAACAATAACCTGATTCATTCGTATACACACGTATATACATCTTTTTATATAACTCCATTTCCATGCAATCTGGAATATGCTTCGACAAATAGTCTTGTGAAGAAGAGTTCCAACGATCTCTTTCCATTACAAAATAATCTTAAATTCTATGCATAATTTATGAACGACTTATGGCCTAATAATTATTATCGAGGTATTAGTGAAAACGAGTCAGTAGATTTGAGGTTTTGTACCGTTTTAATTTTCTAGGTTCGCTGAAATGGTCACTTGGATGGGCACTCAATCTGTTCTTATAATTATTACTATAGTTCCCTATTTCTTGTTTCACTGTTGATACACTCATATCACTCAGTATTACTCTAGTGGATATGTTCCACGGCTCGTTAACAAGCATACGGAGCACTTTGCTCTGGAATCGCTCGAGGATTTCCACGTTGGACGTACACGCGGTTCTCCACATTCTTATTCGATAGATCCAGATAGGTTTCAGAGCGACTTTATAGACTATGTAGCAGTTAATTACCAAGAGACAAGTTGGATTTTTTTTCCAATTCAGTCAGTAGAGTTTGCTGAGTTTGAATCCCAGTTGTTTACGTTTGTTGATAATATGCGTTCGCCAAGTCAGTCTTCTGTCGAGGTATAACCCCAAATACTTAGCTGTTTTAGTGCGTTCCAACTGTAGATCGTTTAGGGTGACTGGTGGCCAGTTACTTCTTTTCGTCGTAAATGTACCATGTTGGGATTTGGTCTCGTTTACTTGAATTATCCATATTTTAAGCCATCGCTGTATCTTATTAAGGTGAGCTCGCAGATATCTAAATGCTGTTTCAGGTTTTACGTCGAAAGCTAGTACAGCCAAGTTGTCCACAAAATTAGTAGTGATGGACTCGAGCCCGAGCCAAGCTCGACTCGACTCGATTTCGAGTCGAGTTCGACAATTCTTTATTCGAGTCGAGTCGAGCTTCACGTATGTCGAGCCCGAGTCGAGACGAGTTTTTCGAGCTTTTCGAGCCGGCTCGAGAAAATTGTACAGTTTACAGTATTTCCCCTATTTTGTACTTTAACGGATTATAACTAAAAATTTGCGCAATTACTTTTCTTTAAATGGCTTCATTGCACTATAACACTTAAAACATAATGAAATTTTCTAAAGTTGGTAGCATTGAAAATAAAATTGAAAAAAAATAGCAAATTGACAAAAACTTTACCCCAAAAATTTGAATTTTCAAATGTCATATCAGTATTGCCAACTACCACAAAATTTCCTAAATTTTGAAATAGCGATTTTTTTTATTTAAAAAGGGAATAAAAGAGGCAAAATAGAAAAAAAAAAAGCATAAAAAGTTCGTTTCATAAGTCATTATTGCACTCGTCCTTTGGCTCGTTTTCTGACTAAGAGGAGAAAAAAGTTTTCGCGACTGCTATATGAATTTGGAAAATAACTATGATTCCAAAACGACCCGGCTCGACTCGATTTCGAGCCGAGTTTCGAGTCGGGTTGAAACAAATTATTTCCACTCGAGTTTCGAGTCGAGCTTGAATTTTTTTTTCGAGTCGAGTCGAGCTGTCTAGGAAAGCTCGGCTCGAGTCCATCACTAAAAGTTAGTGTTTAGCTGTTGTGGTTAGGTTTGACGTTGGCAGGTTGGCAGTGTATAATAAATAGTGGACCGTAGTAAAGTGGTAAGTGGTAAAAAAGTGGACCGAGAGCGATGCCTTGAGGGACTCCCGAGTGTATCGAGTGCAGATTTGTGATTTCTTTTTTACATTTTACGAAAGTAGTATGTTCATGTTGTTAAAAATCTTATTTCCAGAGCTTTTAAAATTGTTTTAATTATTATTTTTGTCCATTTTATGCTGAAAATGTGAAACGAAGCATACAAGTTGAGAAACAGAGGTCAGACAGAAATCCGAAATAAATAAATATACTCACTTAGTAAGCTGGATGTCATTATCGGATAAAGATTCGGACATCGAATTAAATTTGAATAACGGATAAAGATTTGCATATCGGATATTGCATAAATATCAGATTTCGCATAAAATTCGGATTCAGATATTTCTGTTGAGTTTCGGATACGGATTCGAATCAGATACGACTTCGTCGGATCAGCTTCGGATAGAGTTTTCTTTCGCAAGTCTCATCCCTATACTATGTTGCCCTTTGTCTAAGAGGGTTCACTCGAGCTTATTATTCAATTTTTTAGTTCATTATAAATATCTTTCATTTTTAGTTGTTTTAATTTAGATTCTATGTTGGAGATTTTCAGCTGAACTTTATCAACTTCAATTTGTTTTCGAATTAATATTTTTCATATGTCCACTTTTTACCATCTCTTTTCTTGAACAATGACTTTATAATATTTTATTCTTAATTGTTGATTTGACAGAATTTAATTGACTCTCTTTCATGGCAGTTCATTCTAGTTCTATAGGTATCCAAATAATTTCTTCTCTCGTCCGATTTTACTGTTGAATTCCTCTGGTACTTGTGAATTCCTTGTAGGTTATGTTCTTCTGTTGTTTTCCTCTTCTGACGCCGCGTTTGTTGGCGACTACAGTACTTATTATTATTAGTATTATGATTAGGATCGAGTATTTGTTACTTACTTTAGTGACAATATTCGCACGACGTTTTTTTGTGGCACTTCTTTTACTTCCTGTTTTGTATTCGGTTGCACTTTACCTTATAATCTATCTTTACCTAACAAAACATTAAAATGTCTACAAAGAATGTGCTTTTATAATAAGAATCGAACGGCAACTAATATTTCTACTAATTCGTTATAACTAGATTCGTCCTTAATTGGGACGTGCCAATAAATATGGATGGCCTTGTACAGTAACAAAATTAGACAAAATGACGTCGATATGCGGTAGGTGATCGTGCATGCTATTGCCCCTCTATTAGTAGCCCAAATAGTAGCGACAACGATTGATCTCATCGCTGGAGCAAAAGCACCAGAACTATGTTGATGACATTGAATGTTATCAGATTTGACATTGCGTCTTACAATAAATTTTAGGTTTAAAATAATCATGCACAAGGATACTTACAATTAAACATTAATTTGATAATGGTCATTCATGTCCTGTAAAAATTATTATAGTAATTATATAATTATTATAACTACGTAAGTGTAATTTTTAAACAATTTTTTATTAAATTTCCGTAACAACTTGCATGCAGTAATTTTTTCTTTATTTAAGTTTGTGTCCGGTTTGTCCCACGATGTCGCTACTATCTGAAATAAAGGGACTGTAGTGCATGCAACCAATATTGAGTTGAATGGTTTAGATGTTACATAACCTTGAAACCTTCCAATACGACAATTACCCTATCGCATAATTAGATTTTATAAAATTCTACTAGGATGCTGGTCAATCTTTAGCGCGTCCCAATAATCTAAAATAAAATAGCATAAAATAATATCAAAAATCGATGTAAAATAAACGACATTTATTTAATAAAATTTAAAAAGAACTGAATTAAGAAATTAGAAAGAAATTTCAAGATTTATTTGTAGCTACGACATTGTAGCTGTACTATTTATGATCTCAGAGCATGATAAGTCATGACACTATATAATAATAGTTATTTACGAACGAGTACGCGAAGTCTTTATTGGCGCATGAGTGTAATTTTTGAAGCACGAGCGACGAAGGAGCGAGCGGTAGGACTTCGTGTATCGCGTTTTGCACAAAACTTTTTAAAACGAACATTAACAATGAAAAAATATAATTAATTCAAATCTTTAATACTGTTTCAAATGGAAAATAACAAAACCAAGTGTATGCAATAGCATTCTCTTGTTGCCAGTAGATGGCGCTCGCACATTTATCAGTGTAGAGTCACTACATCAAGTCACCTAGGCCGCGCTGATCGATCAGAATACCAAGTGCAAATACAAGAATACCAGAATGCAAAACGCCGCCACATTGGGGCAGATAGTGGCGATCTTTAATAATGGACAAACGTGGATTTGATTAAACTCAATAGAGATATAAAAAATGAACAATTTTGTGCTTCTTTTACCCCAATATGGCGGCATTTGGCGGTACTCTGATCGACCAGCTTAGGTGTCTAACCAAGGCAGCCATTTTATATGACAACACGTGGCGCCAAATTTGAAAAGTACAGAAATAGTTACACGGTCAAATATTGGCACGCATGTAAATGGTATTTGATTCAATTAAATATCACGAAATAGTGGGTTGTGTATATAAAACATTATTTAGGAGTAAAACTACATTAAAATTACGATGTCAAAGTCAAAATATTATATTAAAAATATTGTGGTATAAAATGGCTGGCACCGTGGCAACGCATTGGCCAGACTAATTGAAGCGTCTCTATGGCAGTGGAATTATTAGCGATTTTTATCTTGTGATTTCTAATATCCAAATGGGCGAATGGCATTTTTTAAACTAAATTTTATTATTTTTAAGTTAAATTATTTTTATAGAGTCTAAAAGGGCCAGTGCTGTTTGCATATGTTTAAAGCACGAGTGCGGGAACACTACGTTTGCGTTCAGTCATGTTTACAAAACGTGAGTTCAAAAAAGATTTTCCCCGAATTGAATTCTCCTAGTTTTCTTGTTTTGCATAATCCCAATATGTCACAGATCATTTTTTCAACTGCTTCTCTAGTTGCATTAGTTTTTCATCTATGGATAACGTCTTTGAATTACTTTGATTACTTATTTGTATAATAAGTTTTAAGCATTTGCGATTTTTTACTTGACGCGGTTACTTAGTTTCTTTCGAACATTTCCTTTATTTTTCAGTTTTAATTTTTTATGTGATTTGATGGGTATCATCCCCTACCTTTTGAATCTTAACCTTTTTGAGCTAAGACTTTTGTAAGTTATATTAGCGGTTTGTTTGATTTTGAAGCTTTGAATTTTAATTTGTTCTGTTTCTTCTTATTCAATATGTAAAGTAATTCGCGCTTTCTTTTATGATCTTGACCTAAGTTTAATATCCCGAGCTTTAATATTTTGGAGAGATTACGGACCCTGTATTCTATTAGAACATATTTATAAATTTCTATAAATTAGTTAAAATGAAACTTAATGCTATGCTTGATTAATAAAATTAGCCAAAATAAGTAATAGGTATAAAGAAAAAAATTTATTGAACCATATCAACAAACGGCTATTAGAAGAAAATAAAAAAATTCTAACGGTCTAGTTTTTCAATAATCTGTCCTTTAAAATACAACCTTTAATCCGTTATAACTATGCCCTTCACGTTTATTAAAGTGCCGTTAGTTAGTACTATAGTAGTTGAGTTTTATCAGTAGTGATACATGTATAATTATTAGTATATGTGCGTTTATAAAGATTTAGTTAGCAGGTAATTAGTACATTAGTTAGAAAAGAGTAATTTGTTTTAGTTAGTGTTAGTAATTAGTTTAGTTGTTATTAGTAAACAAGATAAGTGGCAAGTGGTATATTATACAACAAATACTTAATTATGAAAACCACACATTTTTCATGATTGAATGTTTTGTGTAGTTGTGTATATGTGTGTCTAGTTAGAAAGTAGATTTATAGTAATATTGAAAATTAGGTGAAATGAGAAATGTCATTAAGTGACATTAGCTTGTTTTAAGGTTAGGAGGTGTAATTATTTATACGTTTTCTTTAAATGTCGGAGCGATATTTTTAGAAATCAGTCAGTTTCCCACTTAAAGTAAATCAATGTTATGGATAATGTTTTTTATATAATTTAAAAAAGATTTCGTATCATATACCTATTTTTAACTATTTTGAATATTGTAGTCTATATACCCAGACATGTTTGTTTTATTCAAAACTTTTATATTGTTCAATTCGACAATGAATCGATGCATGTCATCAGCAATATTTGCTACGTCAAATAACTGCACTAGATTTACTAACTCCATTCTTCAAGTAATATTTAAAACAGTTACAAGTTTTTAAAATTTATTTTAAATGTTACATTTTGTATCAGTTTATGTTGATCTTTACTTAAAGATATAAAAATGCTTCTAGAAAGTTTATAATAAAGTGTGAAGTCAACCCTGGCCGTAATTTTAATCATATAAAAAAATAACATGCAAATTTCGTCAACTTGTTATAAAAATTTAATCTAAATATAATAATAAATTGTATAAAACACATATAGAAAATATAACACATATAACACATATAAAACACTAAGCTTTTATTGCGCTTTTCCGGATTACTGATCTTGTTCGGCATGTCAAAATGAAACTATATTGCTTTTTATCTAAATTCAAACCGCAGTACAGCGGATTTTATCTAATAAATACCATTGCTGCCTAAAATAGAATAAAACAGTCCTAAAACGTAATCAGTTTAGTCATTTATTTATTAAAAGGTGTACTAAACATGCATGGTGTACACTTCGAGAATAAAATTATTTGTAATTTCAAAGTTGTTCAACAAATTAAGCTGATTTAATGCTATATCAGTAGATTTTGCTTTTTTAATGTCTGGTCTTTCTTGGCGAAGATAAAACTGGAAACTTTTCCTGGAAATTATGCTTAAGACAGTATGTCATTTCATGATCTGACGTGATATTTTACAAGACTATGAACGTTTTAAATTTTCAAGTTTAAAAACAACAATTCACAATTGTTAAGACATCTTTGCTGATTTAATCCAAACAAAATAATATTGAAACTCAATGAACATAACAAAAATTAAAACCAAGACATTAAAATTATTAAATTAAGTGTTCAAATTGAGATTCATTAACTTCTTGACATAAAGCTAGTCGATATATGAACTCATTTTTAACATTTTGAAATATCTCTAACGTAATCGTTCGGATTTCATTTCTAATACTTTCCTTTAATGTATTAATAGAATTTGGTCGGTTAAAGTACATTTACTCTTCAGGAAAAACCTAGGGGTGTAAGGTCAGGTGATCGTGCTAGCCACTGAATTGTCCCACGCTTCCCAATCCATCGATCTGGAAACAGTGTATTTAAATATTCCCGAACAGCAACACTATACTGAGATACCATAAAAAGTATTATTAGAAATGTCGAGTTTCCCATGATTGGGATATAGCACGACTAAGGGTGGAACAACATGGTTCCTTAGTAGCTCTAAATATTTTTATAAAGTTAAAGTTTCTTCTAGAGAAATTTTAATGCAAAAAGAATGAGCCGTCAAAAACTAAGATAGATCTTTATTTAGAATATTCCATACCCGGCATAATGTTCTGAGGTTCTTTCAGACGTCTGGAAATGATACACTATTACATCGTTTTCTTAACGGTCCATGTAAAGATTATGTAAATGTATCACCACTTTATAAGTAAAAAGCTCATTCTTTGACGAAAGAATGCATTGTGCATGTATTTATTATTCTCCAACGATTTCGCAAATTATGCATTTACGTGTTTTACAATTTTAACCTTAAGCATAATTGATAGTTACATATATGATGAAATATTGCATTTTAAAAAATGTTTCTATTTTATTTAATAATAATAATTTTCCGGATATTCATTTTCATTATGTTATTTAATCTGGTGTGTATTTATTTAACAGGATAGAAAGCTGGAATTCCATTGCAAAAATGAACCGATATAACTATCATACAATTATGAACAAAAAAAATCTGTTATAATTCTTTCAATGATTTGTCGGATAAATTTCAACCAAGTCTTTTTATATGGACTTATTCAGATTAGTCAGTTGACTTTGAAATTACCTTATTTTAATAATTTATTGGGTCATGTTTTCTAAACGAGATTAAATGGTTATGCTTGGTTAAGCGTAACATAAATATTAGTAAAACTGTATTAGTAAAAATGCATTTTATAACGAGATTTGAGTTAAAACTATCGAATTTGTTTGTTGCAGTTAAGTTTTATTGGAAGTGATAAAAAAAGAAAATGTTGGGTATACTTTGCATAGTTGGTATTACGTTTGGCTTAGCAAATGGTTTGGACAATGGATTAGCACGAACGCCACCAATGGGCTGGATGCACTGGGAAAGATTCAGATGTATTATTGACTGTGATATTTATCCTGATGATTGTGTTAGGTGAGTAACTTATAGTTATTTCAGATGCTAGTATCAAAGATCATACTTTGTTAGCGAGCGTTACAATACCCACGAATGCAATAGACTTTTGGGTTTTAGCACGTGTATTGTGCAAAGTCAAGCATAAAATGCGTTTTCAGAAGTAATTTTGTATTATGAATATTATTATAACTGATAGATCGAAAAACTAAACATTTGTGAGATCAGTTCATGAAAAGGAATTGACGATCCTTCGAGAAGTGTTGGTGCTGGTGAAATGGTTAAGCGAATACGCTTATTGAAGGGTGATGCCTAGCTGAATACGACTCAAATAAAAGCGCTATTTACTGAAATGGCACCTAAAATGAGAAAAATTCTAACGAATTCAAATTTGACAAGAAAGATGCGTCGATCTTGAAAATCCGGATGACATCCGTGAGAATGTTAAGAACAAATTGAAAAAGGCGACAAAAGAAATATGTACTCTCTGAAGAGCATTAATTATGCAGCTATTCGTCTCGTTGCAATTTGTATATAGTGTAACGTTCTTTTTAAATAATACTGAAGATGATGTTTTAACTGTTTATTAACAAGAGAAATATTAACAATAACTAAGATTTAAACTTAACTAATTAAAAACACAAATTATGAACTATCAACGAACTTAAACTAATTTATTTACAGGCTATTTATTTATTTATTTAATTAATTACAATATTTATTCTGAATGCACCAATATTACGAGCATAATATCACATTACGCGCTTTCAATTAACTATCCCTCTTCTCTCACGCGGCCCTATATGTGTTTCGTGCGTTGTCTTCCTGAATGTTCTAGATTTCACTAGTTGGATGTCTGTTATCGCCGCCAGTCTATAATGTTCTCCCGTTCATTACACTAGTATATAAATAGACAGATAGGATGCAGATAGTTAACGGTCATTTACCAAAAGAACACATTCAGCACCACTAGTTGCCATATTCTGTTAAAAACCACATATACCATGCTGTTGCTTTTGTTGGGACGTTTCGAATGACATATAACACTGCATAGTTTGAAGTAATATTCGTCGAAATACACAAGAAAAGATTTTGTTGTAAGGTAGTTCTGTACCGTATATTTCCCACTAAGTAAGATATCCCAAGCAATCCAGTGCATAAATGTAGGTGTATCTAATAGGTGGGAAGCATTCTGAATCTATTAAAAAATCGCTTAAAACCGCTGTGAGGTTCCAGTTCTTAGTAGTTTTCTTGACATAAGTTTGCTCGCGGTATAGGAATTTCTAGATGCACCACATGACAAAGTTGTTCTACTCGCCGAGCCCGTCAAAATGAGCTATCGCATATGAGTAGACGATGGTTCTATGCAAAGTTAGCATTTTGACTTTTACCACCCTGATACATCAACGTGGTAAACACAAGTGATGCCCAGTTCGAACAATGTGGCGTTTATGGGGTAAACAATCATTCCTGAAACTTTCGAGCAGTAAATTGGAGAATACGTAATTTTTCTTGATAGAGACCACTTCAACACCCATTTTCTATTAATGGAGAATATATTTTTCGTTTTATGGCCTTTTTGGGTCAAAAATAAGTTTTAAATTGAAGCATAGAACTGTTAAATAAACATTTGATTTATAGCACAATATAATACTTAATGTTGGACCAGGACCGTTCCTGGGGTGCTTTCCGACCAGGTGCAAAATTAAAGTGACTGCCTCTACAAAATTTTTTTGTTGTTTCCATCTGAAGGTCCGTTAAGTTTGTATAAGTTGAGCATTAAACATATTTTTGAAAAGTTTTAGCATTATTTTTGAAACATTTCAAGTAGACCAGGAAAATTAGGTCGAAAAGGAATAAGCTCTTAAAAGTCCTGATATCGCGTCTGCAAACTTTTTCTGGATGGGAGGGGGGAATTCAATGTTTTTTAATTGTCTCGAAAACACTCAGGTTTTCGGGAAAAGTGGGTAGTATGAAAAAAATGTTGCACGTAAGATGTGCTACAAAAATGGTCCTATGATTTTTCTTCGTATAGCAAAATGTTTTGGAGAAAAATGAGTAACAATTTTGAATTATTGTACTTCTGCAAAAAATGCGACTCTATGCACACCACGGCGGAGTAGAGTAATAGGCACTTTTTTTTATGTGTTATCCCCTGTAGGTATCCCAGACCGGAGTGCGACCTTCAATAGCAGCTGGCTGATGCGTAAACACAAAGGGTTTTATACCTTCTTTAGTTGATATAGACATTTATTTACTGAAACCAGGCAAAAAAAGTCCAATCAACAATATTGAGATGTCTTGAATTCATCTCATTGAAAATTTATTGAACGATTTGATCGTAAACATAAAAATAATTATTATTATTAGGATGTTAGATCTATTTAATCTAAAGGATACATGTTAGGTCACAGATAGCTTTAACAATTTCTAAAATAGAAATCAAAGAAGGATAAAATTTATGAAGACGTAACCTCAATTTTTATATATAAAAAGTCTGAATTATAAAAAGGATATCAATCATTTAGATTGTTTTCATAGTAATACATGTTTTATGCAACTCAAGTCACATATTAGGATGGTTTTTCCATTTGTCTGGAAGATTTAATTTTCCTGATTAAATTTAAGTTCAACGATCGATAACGTAGGTAGATTTTTTCTGTTTCCTATGAGACTGACTCAGTTTCGGAATCATATTTAACTAAAATTAAGTAAATTAGGTCTATATTGTAATGACTACTCTAGCACAATAAACTTACAATATCTGGTATACTAATAAAGAGCATTTATTCTAATGAAGGTTTCGGCTTTGCTGATATGCTTCGATTTTTCCAAATATTGATTCTTATATAACATTTTTCACCATTGTTTGAAATCAAACACTTGGAGGACTGTATGCTGGACAAGTTGACTATAATTTAACTTCATTTAAGTTGATGTTGATGATGGATTTTGTATAAGCATCGTTGGGTCTATCAAATCATAGAGAGGAATCTTTATTTATGTTTTTCTTCTATCGTAAAGATGTTCTTATGTAAATTTTACATGTATCATTTACATAGTGTAGTTATGTATTCATTTTGTAAAGGATAAAGCTGGATTTAATGAGTTGTGTGTATAATTAAGCTCTAATGAGATTTTTTCATTGTCAATCGTTTTTGTTAATTTTCTCAGTTATGGTAAATTGTAGAATATAAGTGTTTTATATTGTTTTAATCGTTATTTTGCCAGCTGCAATCCTATCTTTAGATTTAAGATTAGTGTTAATTATAATCAGCTGCTTTGGTAAAGTGACGTCACAAACAAGCGGGTTGATATTGTTTTTTAAATTTGACATAATCTTTAATTGTTTTGCTAAATCATATATATAAAGCCCAGCTAAAATTAACAAATTCAGTCGATAAAACGCATTTCGTCGGCTTCACATGAAAAGTGCATAAGTCCGAAAAACCTGTTTACAAGAAATGTAACATTTTTCATGTTGTCTGTCAATGCTTTTGCACTTGAGCCTGATTTTATTTTTGCTATTTAAGCGACTTCTACTAATTATTTTCGGAATTTCTCGTATTTATTTTATAGAAAAAGTAATAGTTAACCAGATAACGTTAAAATCTCAGTTTTTCAATTTTGGCACTTACGCCCTTTTCATATGATGCCGACGATTTGGAGAATCCACGTTCGACTCGAGATCAAAAATCTGAAAAATAAGTGAGGTTCAAGGTGTTAACCATATGTTTGGATGTTAACAATAGAAAATTCAACGAAGTATAAGGAATATTTATCTGGATATTTTAAATTAAAGAAGATTTATTTGTTATTCTACAAATATATGGAATTGTGAACGAGTTATTTATTAAAATAAATTCAAGAAGGATTTTATTTCCAATATTGATTTGGATATTCGACGTATTTACATTATAAAATCATCTGACAGATTTAAATGCAGTTGTACCAATTTTAAATAAGATTGAAGTGGATCTCGACGTAGTCTATATACAAGGTTGGTCAAAATAAAAGGTTTTGATTAAATTTTTCAATAACAAAATTATAAAGACAATTTGAATAATTTCAGAATTCATTTTTCTCATTTTAAAAGTTTTTAAATAATAAAATTCTTACGAATAAAACAATTTATATTTCTCTATTAAAATTTAATTATCATAAATTAAATTTATTTTAACATTTGTAAATATTTTTAATTAATAACATTGATTGATGTTAGTTTGCTCAAATGGAGAACTGTTATAGCCCTATGTCAGGTTATTAACGACTAATTAACACATTTGAGCAAGTTCAGGGAAGAATCTCCTATTTTACTTTACTGTTCTGTTCTAAATAACTTTTCTTTTATTTTTCTTTGAATTAGATTTTTTTTAATTCTCATTAATAAAAATAAAGATTGTGTTTTCAATTTATCTATGTGTTTATTTGATGTGTATACAAGCATCCATTTCTTTTTCTTTTCACATATAGAGTTTGGCTTGCGGTTGTCCAGTTGCGGAAGTCCAAGTGTCTTGGTAGTAAGTTCTTTTCTTCCAGGTATAAGAATCAATAAGATTTTATTATTTCATTTATTTCATGCTTTATCGAATTAAACCTGAATTAGCCCATTGGGAAAAGGAAAAAATATTCGGGTGTAATTATATTTTTTTGTTTTTAAAAATCACCTCATGTATTTTATGACGTTGTCAACGTGAGGCAAAGATTTCTATATTTAATATTTTATCATTATAACACCTCACATATTTTATGGCTTGCCCTGAATGTGGGGCATATTTAAATCACCTCAATATATTCATCGAGAAAACGAGTCTTTTTGGCCATGTATAATGCTCCGTATAATCAGACATATATTGATTCTTTCGGATATAATCATTTATACAATCGACAACCCGGAATAAAGCTACTAATTTATCAAAGCTTCTCCCTACATCCAGTGCTGCCCAAGAGCATTTGTGTAGGGTTTATCTACAGATTCAAAAATGGTTACACACTGATCTCAATGCAGAAGAGAGGGGATGGATGATGATCAATGATCACTTCCAGCCAATTAAAACCATTTTGCCATCTGCTCTAGACGTACTGCTTAATCGTATTTTGTGTAACTGTAGAAAAGACTGTAATATAAGCTGCGGTTGCAGGGAGATTAGTCTCCAGTGTTTTGTAGTATGCAGTCACTGCTATGGTCAGTTTTGAACATGTATCACCTGACATTCGTGAAAACAACAACATCCATGCTTATGAAGATACTGACCCTATGGCTTTCGAGGCAGAAGACGAGCAGATGCAGGAAATTAACGAGGAAGTCGAAAATGACCTGCAACTTGAGGAGGAACTAGAATAACATTTTAAATGGCATGTAGATTACACCTACTGAGGATACTACATGAAAATGTGCCTATTACTCTACCTCCACGGTGTGCGGTGGTGTGAACAGGATCGCATTTTTTGCAGAGGTAGAATAATTTGAAATTGTCATTCATTTTTTTTCTAAAACGGTTAGTTACCTATGCGAAGAAAAATCATAGGACCTTTTTTTGTAGCACATCTTATGAGGAACAATTTTCATACTAGCCATTTTTTAGAAAACCTAATGGTTTTCAAGATAATTCGAGAATAACATTGAATTTCTCTTCTTTCCTATAAAAAAGTTTGTGAAAGAGATATGCATCAGGACCTTTGAGAACTTCTTTACAGCCTAGTAATAAGGCTCAATGCAAAAATCTGCCTTGGGAATTTTTCCGAAGTTCAAATCTAATTTTCCTGATAATTATTATTATAAATTCGAAAATCCATAGACATTTTTGGTCTATGAAAGTAACAAGTAACATAGTACTCCTAGCATCGAGTATAATAGCTCGTAATGTAAATAATGTTCTTAGCTTTTACTAGCAATAAGTTTAAATCAGCTAATCATTAATTAACTATTCATGAAAAATATTCGCGTAGTTTTTACTTTTTAAAACCAAAAATCGATAAAACTTTCGCAGCGAAGGCGGCGGGTTACAACGCCACAGCGATATTAGTCGATTTTTTCTTTGTCATCGGCCATCCCTTATGTTTGGCCGCCCTGATGCAAGTGCACCACAAGCACCCTATCCAGGAACGGCCCTGTGTTGAACTAGACTATCTAGACAATACTAAACAATTCTTTTTATTGAGGAATTTAAATATGGATGGATGTGCAAGATCTCTGAAGAAGCGTCTGTTGGAACGCACGAAATTACAACTAACACATTACGTTTTATTTTGATCATCTTATACTTTTTATTTCGCTTTTATTGCTAAACTAGGTTTTTAATTTTATTTTCTTCTGATTCAGTGAGCAACTCTTTAGAAAAATGGCCGACTTAATGGTATCAGAAGGTTATTTAGCAGCAGGATACGAATACATTATTGTAGACGATTGCTGGATGTCGAAAAAAAGAGATAAGGAAGGGCGTTTGCAGTCAGATCCAATACGTTTCCCAAGTGGAATTAAGGCCTTAGCTGATTATGTGAGTAACTATTTCTTATTTGACTTAAACAGCAGCTGTTAGATATAATGCAAGTAAATAATCTCATTAACTTACAGGTCCACGGCAAAGGGTTGAAATTTGGCTTATATGAAGATTATGGAAATTACACATGCAAAGGTTATCCAGGCATTTTAGGTCATCTTGAAATTGATGCACAAACATTTGCTGATTGGGATGTTGACTATGTTAAGCTGGATGGGTGTTACTCAGATTATAGACATCTTGAAAAAGGTACCGTTAAATTTATTATACATATTTGTTAAAGTTTTTTACATTATCAATTAACAAATATGTTATCTTATTTGATACTTCTTTTCTAGGATATGCTGAATTTGGCAGGTTATTAAATAAAACAGGGAGACCTATGGTATATTCCTGTAGTTGGCCAGCTTATGAAGAACCTTTAGGCAAACATGTTAGTATTTGTTTATATTATTAAAATTTACGACTTAATAACAATTTATGATTTCAGTCTAATTATGAAGCATTAGTAAACACATGCAACTTGTGGAGAAATTGGGATGACATAGAAGATACCTGGTCAAACGTAACTCGCATTTTAAAATGGTTCAGTAGCAATCAAAAGCGTATTGCTCCATACCATGGTCCTGGTCACTGGAACGATCCCGATATGGTAAGTTTAATAAATATATCTTATTATTGCTATCAAGGAGGAGTCATAGCTTATGATGTTTTGTTCCAGCTTATAATAGGAAATTATGCTCTAAGTTATGAACAAAGTAAAGCCCATATGGCAATATGGGCTATTATGGCAGCTCCTTTAATCATGTCTAATGATTTGAGAAATATTGAACCTAAATTCAAAGAGATACTTTTGAATAAAGATGTTATTGCAATTAATCAAGATCCTATGGGAAAACAAGGTATATTAGTGTTAACAGTGAGTATCATTGCTCTAAATAACAGTTTCGTTTTCATAATAAATCTTCAATGATTTTGTAGGTAAAAAATATTGATATATGGGTGAAGCCTATTCTTCCGATTGTTGAGGGATCGAGTAGCTATGCTATAGCTTTCCTTAGTAACAGAGTTGATGGTTATGCCTATAGAATAAGTGTGCCATTGAAAGACGTTGGTCTTAATGAAACGACAGCGTACAAAGTAGAAGTAAGTATCTCTTCATAGTCTAAACATAAAAAAATATGTAGGATGAATTGTACTAGGACTTGCTTGTTGTTGTTGTTGTTGTTGATACTATAACCTAGATAACCTTCTAACGCTTAGTGCAGCTTTGTGTGGTAACGGATCAATCAAGACTCAGCAGTCAAGTAAAAGTACTGTAAAAATACTTAGCTACACTGGTCTCTGAAAATTTAAAACTACTAGGATTCAGGATTTGCTGATAAAGGCTTATTTTTGGTGGTTGGTAGACAAAGCCAAGTTTAACGCATCAGTCGAATCTTCATCTAAAATAGAAGTACACGTACACGAAGTATGTAACTTTATAGAGGCTGAGTCTATAGTTGGTAGCTGTGTGGTGCTACGGTTAACTTAAGTTATGCTCCCATTAACTGGCCACCATTTGATGCTAATTGCATTGGAATTGGCATTAGCTTAATTGCATAAATATCGCATTGGCAAGGGGATTACGGTATAACTTCCTTATCCGAAAAGAAGACATGTTTTAACTTTTGACGTTACTATTACTTTTATGTTACGACCCTCGCTGCATTATGCATATACCCTACACTCTGCTGGAATATGAAGATAGTAGGAGAATACAAAAAGAAGTTTACAAAGTGTTTAACATTTTGTACCCCCAATATCATATTTCTCATTCTGTTGTAAATAGCATTTTGCATAAATCTCAAGTGACGGGTTCTGTCAAAGATCTGCTAAAAATGATGGCCGTTGTCGAAGAACCGCACGTTTCTGTTAGAAAATTGCTCGAGACCATAATTTAAAGAAATTTGCTCTACATGACCCAAGCAGCATTTTTAGTCACAGCTACGTACCACCAACTACCGGTGGAACTATAAAGTTTTTGCTACTAATCACAAGCACGTAATTGCTGCGTTTTATCACGTGCCTGGAACCAAAATGGGGAACAATTTGTAGTTAGCAGCTAGCAGATACGCTGCAGTGACCTTTCTGGAAGTTGTCCAGTTACGTTTCGGTTACGTAGCGGCATAGTAATTGATACTTTCGTAGAACTTCTTTTCACCTTGACACAGCGTGTCGCGTCGTCGCTCTCTCTCTCTTTCTCTTGTAATTAAAAAAATATTCCACTATCATTTTCTATACTAATGTTGCGATCGTGTTATAAAATGGATTAATATTTTATTTGTAATAAGTACATAATAATACGTAATGAGATGAAATGTTTGATTATTTTCTCGTTCTAGTATACCAAGATTATAAACTACCACAATTTTTCTGTTAAATGTGATGATGATAGATTAAAAAATAACAACGCCCCTTTTCTTAAATATATTTTTTAATAAAAAAATGTCTAATAAAATATGACAAAAATACTTATAAGTTAATGCACTTGATAGAAACCATTTTTACATCATTCCTAAGGAACAATTTGGCATCAATTTGTTATCTTTATTGAAGGTTATAGTAAAACAATTTTTAACAATTATAACAAATTGCAAATTGATTACTAGCCTCCAACAGTTTACAAGTAAATATGGAGTAGTTTTCAAAAAATTACCTGAAAGTAGTAGTATTCACTGTGAAATGCGTGTCTAAAGTTTCTGTCACTTAATTATCAGTAACAGGAACTAATCAAATTCTACTTCAAAGTTGTTGTTACCACGAAGTATAAAATAAGTTAAGAAATTCTGGAACTTTCAAGTGCCTCTTGCTATAAAACGACGTCAACCGTAGCCAGTTTCTAGTTCCTAATGTGCTAACCGTGTCACTGCAAAGTTGCCATTGGAACTTTACAAACGTTTAAGTTTAACCTCACATGTAACTGCTACTTGCTACATATAATATATAGATATAGCATATTTTAAGGTTGTGACAACCGAAAAAGGGATTATACTTCACCCTTGTTCTCTATAAATGGGAGCAAAATAATATTTTGTATTGGTCCCAACATTTAAATCGTTAGACCAAGAAATATTGGGGTCGGTTGCAAATAGCTGTCTTGATTTACAAATATGGGAAAAATGGGTAGCAAAAACGTAAGTTTTACTTTCAATACTATCTAAGGTTCCGTTACTTTAAAGGTTAAGCAATTGTATCAGTTTTCGAGTTGTTTTGGGCAAGCTACTGCTACAATCGTAATACCACGTTGAAGTTGCAACAACTTTAAAGTAACTATATTAAATAGCAATACCCTTCCACATAATTTAAAAGCACACTTAAACGTAATGGAACTACTGAATAATAATAATAACAATAAATCATATAGGTACTATAATTATGTTACGCTCAAGCATTGACCACGGATCATTTTGCTATTTTCTGTTTTAGGGTGATAAATAAATAAAATGACTAAGACAGAAGCTAATATTTTAATCTTAAGAAATCCAGTTACACATCCGCTGTTAAATTATTTTAAATAATTCCTGCCCAAGCATTCACCTACTACTGGCAGTCAGTGTGTTCTTCTAGATGCCAGCCAAAATTTTGTAAAGACCAGTAGTGTGTTTTGCTTGTTAAGTCAGTTAAGTGTCTGTTGTTCGCAAATTTCCCAATAATTCTTGAATTATTATATATTAAATTATTACACAGGCCATATAAGAATGACAGTTCTCCTTTCTTAGAACAAGCAACATTTAAGTAGCAGTAGCTGAAATCGGAACTTTGCTTGAGTAGTTGTTACGTAACTACAACTAAATTTATGACTTTATAGGTTTAATTACTGAAATATTTTAGTAATTATGTAGTTCTTTCTACTATTTATTGGAACTATCGAAAAATGGCGGGGAAGAACAGGGGATCCAGTATTTATACTGTATCCATCTGACTGTTGTTATATTTTCCTTTCGCACTGCAAAATACTATTTATATTTCTTTGTACCTTGTGATGTAACTATGTGTTTTATTGTATGACAGAGGAAATAAATGATTTATTATTATTATTATTAAGTAGTTCCATTACGTTTAAGTACAAGCTTTTAAATTATGTGGAACGGTATTGCTATTTAGTATAGTTACTTTAAAGTTGTTGCAACTTCAACGTGGTATTACAATTGTAGCAGTAGCTTGCCCAAAGCTACTTTAAAATTTGTAAAACTTTACGTAAAAACTTGAAAACTGATACAATTGCTTAACCTTTTCTAACGAAGTTACTAAATTTTATTAATTATTTTGGGTGTATGAATAAATATGCTTATCTTCCCGAGCAATCTCAAACCGTTCGGATAAGCGACCGACTCAAGCGAGTGCCTTAACCTAATTCTGGCGCGCGCCGCTCCGTTTTACTTCTACCTTTTCCCCCACGCTCCGAGAGCGCCTATATAAACAGGTGCGGAGCGACGATTTATTCAGTCCGCGTCCAGGACTCGTCTCCAGCAGAACTACCAGCCCGGAGCAGCCAGCAGCCTAGCAGCCAGCCAGGAAGATTAGAGTAATAACTCTTGACCGTATATTCCAACCCCCCTTTCCGCACCGATTTCACCCTGTTTCCACCCGCTTTACCGTACCTTACCCGAGACCTCGCTGTGTGTATGCCTGGGGGTCTCATCCTAAATCCACCCTCTTGTCCGAGACTTTGTTGTGCGTATGCCTGGGGGTCTCCTCTAAATCCGCCCTCGTATCCGTACCTTACCCGAGACCTCGCTGTGCGTATACCTGGGGGTCTCATCCTAAATCCACCCTATTGTTCGAGACTTCGCTGTGCGTATTCCTGGGGGTCTCATCCGAACTTCCGCCCTTACCGCAATCCCTAGACTCTTGCACCCCCCCGTTAACATACTTTACCTCACCCGCACGTTGATTTTGCTGCTTACGCTTTGCACCCGCTTGCTGCACCTTACCGTAGAGTAATGTATGTATTTGCTGGGTTACACCCGCTTGCTGTGGCTACGACAGAGTAGTGTAGGGTAATAGTTAGGGGTTGAATTGAATGGTTTGCTTTTAATATTAATAAAAACCACTTGGTTAATATTGTAGATCCCTGGATTATCCTTTCTTCACTAGAGTTACCCGGTTCCGTGGAGCATACCACGTTAAAATAACTGGCGCCCGAGAGTTACCGCCGATACCGAGATCACCGAAAACCACACAAGCGCCACTACGTAAGCGGGCCCCTTACAAATACCGAGACAACCCAGGGGCATCCCAAACCGCCCTTACACTTTAAAGTAACGGACCCTTACACAATATTGAAAGTAAAACTTACGTTTTTGCTACCCAGGAGAATCACTTGAGAGTAATTTCTACCACTTGTTTTGCATCAGAATTACTATAAAATTATAGTTACTATTAAAATAATACAATGAAGTAACAGTAACTTCTATGCTGTATTTTTCACATATTTGTAAATCAAGACAGCTATTTGCATCCGACCTCAACATTTCTCGGTCTAAACATTTTAAATGTTGAGATAAATACAAAATATTATTTTGCTCCCATTTATAGAGAACAAGGGTGAAGTATAATCCCTTTTTTGGTTGTCACAACCTTAAAATATGCTATATCTATATGTTATATGTAGCAAGTAGCAGTTACATGTGAGGTTAAACTTACACGTTTGTAAAGTTCCAATGGGAACTTTGCAGTGATACAGTGAGCACGTTAAGAACTGGAAAGTGGCTACGGAAACGTTGACTTCGTTTTATAGTAAGAGACACTTGAAAGTTCCAGAATTTTTTAACTTATTTTATACTTCGCGATAACAACAACTTTGAAGTAGAATTTGGTTAGTTCCTGTTACTGATAATTAAGTAATACAAACTTTAGACATGTATTTTACAGTGAATACTACTATTAGGTAATTTTTTGAAAACTACTCCATATTTACTTGTTAACTGTCGGACGCTAGTAATCAATTTGCAATTTGTTATAATCGTTAAAAGCTGTTTTACTGTAACCTTCAATAAAGATAAGAAATTGATGTCAAATTGTTTCTTAGGAGTAATGTAAAAATGGTTTCTATCATGTGCATCAACTTATAAGTATTTTTGTCATATTTTATTAGACATTTTTTATTAAAAAATATATTTAAAAAAAGGGCCGTTGTTATTTTTTAATCTACTATCATCACATTTAACAGAAAAATTGCGATGGTTTATAATTTTGGTATACTAGAACGAGAAAATAATCAAACATTTCATCTCATTATGCATTATTATGTACTTATTACAAATAAAATAGTAATCCATTGTATGACACGATCGCAACATTAGTATAGAGAATGATAGAATATTTGATAAGTTGCAAGAGAAAGAGACGCGACGACGCGACATGCTGTGTCAAGGAGAAAAGAAGTTCTGCGAAAGTAGCAATTACTATGCCGCTATGTTCTTACTACGTAGCATTAACGTAACTGGACAAGTTACAGAGACGTCACTGCAACGTACGAGGGTGCGTTTTCATATTCGCGGAATGAGAGGTAAGGGAAGTAAATAAAAACAGAGAATTATTTTCTTTTCTATATATTCTCCCTTAACTATAATACATTTCTCAGATCTATTAATTTATTTATTAATAGATCTTATATTTATTTATTTATTATTAATTAATTTATTTATACCAGTGAAAAAATAATTCATTTTTGTCGTCAAAATATGCCGAAACTGCTGTTGACGAACATTTTTTTCTTGAAGTTCTTTCTTCATATTCGGGAACAAATAGTAATCGCTGGGGGCCAGGTCTGGACTGTAAGGTGGATGATTTAATTCCTGGAAACCTGCCTTGTGCAGGGGCAGCTTGTGCAACTCGACTTCGATGAAATATACTTGTTTGTGCTTGAGAATAGTTCAATACTGAAAAGGGGAAGTGTTTTCTGTTACTTTTTGTGGGATGTTAGAAATATCATCGTGTGTTCCATTTCTTCAATACAATTCTTTATGGATTTTTGTCTTCAATAGATGAATGAATTTTACATATAACAATGCGAAATGTGTTCTACCTTGTTTAACTTGATAAGTGTGGCATTAGAGTTTTCCCTATGAAATTACGTTAGTTTGGGTTTTTCTAGCCATTAGGGCCATAACAATTTTACGACAGTCATCTAGATTATATTTTACCATTTATTGGAGGCATTAGGACTCACCCCGTCCGTCATTTTGATTACTATTTGATATAAGTTGTTGTCGATTGGTTGTGACTAAACTGTAGCATACTTATAATGGTCTGTTGTTCAATATACTTGATATTCTTTCGGCTTGATATGTAGGGCGACTGCACAGCCAAGAATTTACTGGAAAATTCGAACACTAGACCACTCTAAGTATGTTTAGGTCCAATATATTTACAGTAAAATATCTAATCTAAACCTTCATGTTAGTGTAAATTGATTACACGCTAAACCAATTATATCTTTAATTATTTATGGTAACCTTTTTACGCTAAAATAGTCAAATTTCTAATCATTTCTGAGTAAAATTTTAATCTTAACTTTTGAATCTTTTGCTCTACATGGGAAGAATATTGCATATTTAGAGCGGATTGTTGTAAAACCTTTGTATAATTTGTTTTCTATTTAAATTAAGATTTAGAATGAAAATAGTGTAGTTTTCCAAGGTCAAGGTCAATAATAAAATAAGTAATTTATTTATTTATTCCAATGCAAACATACTTAAAAAGTATGTATGCAGTGCTATTTATTTACCATGCAATATATGTAAAGTGTATAATAATAATGTATAATAATAGTGAATTTCGTTTGGGTTCAAATGAAACGAGTTTTTAAAAAGATTTTTTGTTTTCCCTGGATCTTTATTTTAAACCAGCGGAAGTAATGACAATTATAATACACAATAATATAAATGCTCATTAGAGCTTAGATGTAAACTTAACTATGAACTGATCAAAACTTAATGAATCTACTGTCTAACACACTATATATATGATTCTCTTATCTAAATAAAATATTACTCAGCAGTTCCCACGAGAAAGGTAATGCAATACTATCTGCATGATAAGCAATTCTCATGAGACAGCTAATACTGCATACTAAGCATTTCACACGAAAGATAAGACTTTATTCTTATCTTGGAATGTAATATGATATTATCTGCTTGCTGATAGTAAGCAGTATTTCTACGTAACTAGTGCGTACTGTATAATTGGTTGTTTATGTGTGTATAATGTTTTGACTCGAATATTTTCAAATGCAACATAGGAAAACTTACATATTGCAATTTAATTTAATAGCGCTGTATTTACAATTAAAACATAAGAACGTATTGAAAAAGATATATACGAGCCCAGTTGGCACACTTCTATTTTGGTTAAAGGACACCTAGGAACCTTTACTTCGAAATTTTCATGCAACTTTCATGCAATTTGTATTAAGAGATTCCATTGCAGCACTTCGAGAATTCCGCAAAGTTCAAAATTACTACAATTATGATGTAATTACTCTTTTGTTCTGCGAATTGGATATAATTTCTTAATATAATTGGATATTTTTTTTACTTACCTAATTTCTAATTTCTTCTTAATGCCTTTGTTTATTGTTTGGAAATAAAACAACTAATATAAATTACATTGGCCAACACATTTTTTGCTGACTTGTATATGAGACTTGTTCTTTACTAATTTGGGTGTGCTGAATCCTAAAATCATATTGGTTTTTGCGTATCACGTCAAAATTTAATTCTATATCATTTTATGCTCTTTGAAGAATTGCAAATGCGGCCAAGTTGTAACTTAAGAACTTATACGATATAAACAAAGCATAAAATTATAATAATTCATTTATTTATTTAGGTGCAATATTTACACAATGATCATTCAAAAAACTACAAAAGTGTTAGTAATAAAGAAACAACAGTCAGGGAATAAATTTTCGTTTGTAGCACTTTCTGCTGTGCATTTTGGTTTGGCAGTTCCTTTGAACACTCAAACAGTAGTCGGCCATCATATGAGAATCCCATCTTCCTTGGTACCGAGTTTCCATGGTTTTAAATCTTGATGAAATCTCTCGCCTTGCTCATTGCTTACAGCACCTAAATTTTCGGGAAACCTATCAAGATGGCTATGAAGGAAATGAAGCTTTATGCTCATGTTACAACCTATGCGGTGAAATTTTTCAAGCATTGATTGCACTAGCTCTTTATAATTGGATGCTTTTTTGTTTCAAAGAAAATTGTTCGCGACCATCGTGAATGAAGTCCAGGCTTCTATTTCTGCTTCGTTCATAGAGTTGATGAAATTTGGATCTCTCATTAAAGCTCTAATTTGAGGTCCATCAAATACCCCAGCTTTGATTTTTTCGTAACTTAGTCGTGGAAACTTTTCATATATGTACTGGAAACAGTCACTTTGCAAATCTAGTGCTTTAACATATTGCTTCATAAGCAATATGTTAAGCAACCTAGTTTGACGTGAAGAGGTGGAAAAATTACTTTTTCTCTTTCGACTAAAGGTTGACTTATAATATTCTTCTCTCCAACAATTAAGGATGTTCTAGGAGGCCAATGTTTCTGAATCTAGTGTTGGTTTCTATCTCGACTATCCCAGAGACACAAAAAGCAAGGAAATTTTGTATATCCTCTTTGAAAACCAAGTAAAAAGTTTACCATTTTGAGATCCACACAGATGACCCAGTTATGGTCTGTATATTTTAGTAAATCTATCACCTTATCAATGTCGTCATATGTTTCCATTAATTGAACTGAATATCGAAAAGGAATTGAACCGAAAACATTCCCGTTGTGTAGTAGCACACACTTGACGCTTCTGCTGGAACTGTCGATAAACAAACGCCAATCACTTGGGTCATATTGTACAATGCTAAACTTTTTTGTAATGCTTAACTTTTGAAATTGCAAAGTGTCCACAGTTATAACTAGTCGAAGTCAAATACAGCAGACAGGTAATTGTCGTCATTTTTTGTTGGTGCCGTTATTGCGCACACGCTTCTCTTGTCAAATACACTGTCAAGTGTACCTATATTAGTGCCAATTCGTTTTACTTACTGTAAGTAGAGTAACAAGAATACTAACAAACATATTTTTACCAATTTAGATCACTTTTTAACGGCTTTTCTTCTCTTATATTTAATTTTTTCAAATATTTTAATTAGAGTGGATATTGTTATACTTTTAAGCAGAATACTCTTAGATTGAATATTCAATCTATATAGAGTTAATTAAATTAAATGATAGAGTGAAAATAGATTTATATTATTAGTATATTATTATTTAATGTGTAAAAGCAGTTTTATTTTTTCAATAGCTATATAATTCGATTGATGTTCTAGACAAGTAGTTAATGCAACAATTAAAATTGATGGTTATCTTTAATCTTAGTAATTCAATTAATTTTAATAAATACTGCAGAAACAATGTTTATTCGGAATCATATGGTAATATGTGCATTCCTAACCGCCTCAGAGGGTGGGAAATTAACCATTCCTAACTTACTTTTAATTCCCTCTCTTGGTCAGGAATGTAATCATTCCCTACCTGTTATCCCTCTCTTGGTCAGGAATGTGATCATTCCCGACCTGTTGTAAGTTCGTAGTTTGCTCGGTAGAGGGCGGGTGCATTATTAGGTCAAGTTTGTCACTTCAGTTGTCAGTTGTAAATAATTATTATTTGTTAAAAAATATGATGATTCCGAATAAAATAGTATACAAACCTCGGCGGGACGTTTCCTCCTGTCTCGAGCATTAGCTCACCTCGGGCCTGGGCCCTCGGTGAGCTATCTTAGCTCTCGACAGGAATGAAACACTTCCCGCCTCGGTATGTAATCTACTATTTATTTAATCCTTGATACAACAAAATCTAAATAATTTATTTATTCAATGTCGAATTGATTTGTTACTTTAATATTTGTGTTTGAGGCTATTTTTCAGAAAAGTTACTTAAAATATGCAGTTTTAACTTAAATCAATATCCATTGACGTCCTCACTGTACTATAATTTTGCTAAAGCAAACTCAAATGGGTAAGAATAAACACTTTGATTGCGTATAAATGTAATACTTAGTAATACTTTACAATTGAATCCACAATCCACATCATAAAAATAATATAACCAGTTAATCTCTGCTTAGTTTTTAACGTACTTTAATTTATCTTAATTTGAATAGGTTGTTGTGACTTTTAGTTGTGACTTTGTATTATTAGTTTAGTTAGAGCATTCCAGTTCACCCTTAAAGACTGTTTCTTCCAAATAGTCCTAATAATAGAAAAATATAAAGGGAAGAAAACTAATAGAATTTGAGGTTTTCTAATAATCAGATTTAAAAATTAAAAAATGTTTATATTATGTGTATTTGCAAGTATATTTATCCTTGAATTTTGCTGAAGCTGATTCGCACAAAAAATGTTGGATTAAGTCATCTATCATACAAGCACGCTGTTTTATTTAATAAATAATAAGAAATGGTACGAAATATACTTGATAATAAGTCAGTTAATTAGCAGGAGCAACAAATATATTTTGCTAAACTTATTTTACTACTAAACCTCTTTTGTGTTCACGAAAGTACTCCCAACTTTCAACTGTGCACCATTCACAGATTGGCAGTGATAAGCTTGTCTTTCAAATCCATCAACAGTTTTTCCAATCGTCTCAGGTGTCGTAATCCTTATATATCTACTTGAATATGATCTTTCAGACTCTGCATATATATCGACTAATGATCATCTACATATGTATATATAAGACCAAACTGTACTTCTCAAGTCTCTGTCGTTGCAAACAAAAAATCTAGCATACTTAAAAATTAAATGCGAGCTAGTCAGTTTATTGAGCCTCTTTGCTTATCCATCGTATTGAGGTAAAGTATTATTAGAAACTGGTAGACAGTAATCTCGTTATGAGGGACCCATGTTTTGGTGTAAGGGGTCGTCCTTCAATTACGTAATGTATATTTAGAAGAAATCTGATCCCCCCACCCTCTTGTGAAGACTCGTACCTTTACTCTGAACCCCTTTTTGATAATTACGCGAGGCTATAGTACTATCATCCCCCTCCTAATAACTTTAAAACGCATGTAGACTCCAAAATTTTATGACGTCAACGAATATGAACGTCTCGAATAGCGCGGAATTTTAAGTATTTTATGAAATGATGATAGGCCCTCCGTGGTCGAGTGGTAGAGATTCTACCTCTTGTTCAGAGGGACAGGGGTTCAAACCTCGGTTGCGACTGGATTTTAGAAATTCAGTACAATCGTGTTTGAGCTCCTTAGGATAAGGTATGAAAGTTGTATGAGTGATAAAGTATGGGGGAGCGTAATGTACTTGCTGCAATAGCTCCATTACCTCCGTTGCACTCCCATAAGAGTTTGTGTGGAACCCCGACACTGCAGAATGCGGTAAAAGGGAATGGATATGTATGTTTTGAAATGATGATTTTTATCTTGTAAAAATGTTTGACAGTTACGTAACGGTAAGCTTAATACTTCCCTCTCCTTTGTAACACTACTTAACGCTATCAAAGACCACCTCTTCACCCCTTCAAGCGTTACGTAATTTAAGAACGACCCCTAACTATGTTCTGTTTTAGGATAATAAACAAATAAAACGGTTAAGACAAAAGCTAATGCAAATCTTAAGAAATCCAGTTAAACATCCACTGTTAAATTATTTTAAATAATTCTTGCTCAGGTATTGACCTTCTGCTGACATTCAGTGTGTTCTTCTGGCCATCATATTTCACATTCTGCATTATTTATAATTCTAACTCTACTATTTTTAATAGAATTTTGACATAACCCGTCTCTTGAAATTTACGCAAAATTCTATTTACAGCAGAAGCATAAATATCCTATTTGCGGTTTGGGGTACGAAATGTTAAACATTTTGCAAACTTCTTTCGATGTTATCTTTCTTTCTTCATATTAAAATCAAACAAGGATCGTGTAAGAGTAATCATAGAGAAAAAAGTTTGAACATGCTTTCTTCTCAGATAAGGAAGTTATAACGTAGTCCCCTTGCCATTGCGATGCTTGGTTCTTTAAAAATCTCTACTGGGAGTGGAATTTCCCCAGATTTGAATAAATTCTTGTATGATAGCTTATATTCATAGCAATCGGTGCCTTAAGGTACGAGGAATGTTTTACCATTTCCATTCATTGCTCAAAAGTAAATACATAAACGATGCTTGCAAGAAAAGCTTCGATTAGATAAAGTAACCATCGTTCTTTACATGTTATGTCACTATACCTTATAGGTTATGCATGTATGTAGATGTAATACTGCGCGAGAATATTCTCACTCTTGTGTTAGAATGCATCATCTCATACCTATTAATGACACAATAGATGTAACTAGGTCTAGGTTTTTTGGGGTCTAAGGAACATTTGTGTATTTACAATTTACATACAGTATTGTTTCATTAGGAAATCGAATATATAGGGAATAACCCATGCTTTTAGGAAATCATCTGTAAAATCACTATTTCTCTTTTATCATTACCGTTATGAGTTTAAAGAGTACTAATATCCAGAAAATTGCGAAAAAAGAATAGATTTAGATCTTTTTTTTAAAGAAAAATTATTTAAATGAACACAACCTTTAAAATAAATGTGGCTCGCGCGCTAAATGGATCTTCGTAGCGCATTTAGTTGAAGCGGGGTGATAATAAACCAAAGTCGCTGCCGCTCCAGGTTTGATTCCAACTGGCAGATAACATTATAAATTTCTTTTTCAAAAAACAAATTTAAAACAATTTTTCTTTCCAAAAATATTTTCCGCATAATCTTTAAATTGCAATTAATTCCAATTCGCAATATTGCACACGACTAAAAACCAGAATACCATTTGAAATGTTGAAAGATTAAGTAAAAATGATGATCTTGTTGCATTGACGACCTGACTAGGTTGTTAAGTAACGTAATTACAAAATTAGAGAACATTTAATTACATAATTAGTAAAAATAATTAAATTTGTGGAATATTGTTTTCAGGAAAATAGTTGAAAAAATTACTTTTAGCTATTAGAAAATAACTAATAGATACTGTTTAATTTTAAATTACGTGCAGTAGATATCTCAAAAAGAAAAAGTGTCATTTTGAATTTTGTGCGTTAAAATTAAATTAAATTAAATTAAATTAAATTAAATTAAATTAAATTAAATTAAATTAAATTAAATTAAATTAAATTAAATTAAATTAAATTAAATTAAATTAAATTAAATTAAATTAAATTAAATTAAATTAAATTAAATTAAATTAAATTAAATTAAATTAAATTAAATTAAATTAAATTAAATTAAAAAGTTATCTGCCAATGGAATCGAAGCTGAGACGACAACGACTTTGGGTTATTACCGCCCCGCTTTTAACTAATTGCTAATTGAGCTACGAAAAATATTAGTACCACATAGTGTTGTAAATGAAAGAATGTTTTGAAAATGCTGACGAGAACGCTCGTGCATGATGAAACCGTATCAAAAGAACGTTCTCTTCGCAGCAAGCAATTCGCAAACGTTCTCATAAGCATTCCCGAAAACTTTCAGAATAATACAGCACAAACGTGCATAAACAAGAACATTAAAAATCGAGAATAAAACCGAAACTAAACGATCTTAAACCGCATGACCACGCAAAATGTACATGAGTTACTCGCAGGTACTGTCGGCGTCGGGCGTGAATGTCCAAAGACAGGCAGTTTTATAGACGTAGTTTGCACAGTTTATGCCTTCGAAAGCAATGACAAGAAATTTATGGCTAATTTTACTCAAGTAGTCTTGTATTCCGTGGTACGTGTGTAAGGACTCTTAAACGAAATATTCCATTTCGCGAGTGCGTATCAAGTTGCCCTCTACAAAATACCTGCTGTTGCTTTACGTCCAACGGACGATTGATATATTGGTTCTCCGTGCGAGCGTTTGGTTCCGCTATCTTCGTGTACGAAGCTTCCTTATGGAATTTTTATGCACCTCGTTCGAAACTTATTCTACTGAATAACCGCATTAAGCGGATTTGATTGCGGAGATTTTCTTTTAAAGGCGTCTTCAATCTCAGGTGAGATTATTTAGTTAATCTTGTGGGTAGTTTGAGTTAAGACTCGTTTTTCTATTTCAGCCTTTTTTTATTTTCTCCCTTTTCTTTTTTTATTCCACAACAAATTACAATATTCATTAACAACTACTGTCGAGTGGACTGGTTCTCTCCTTCCGTATTTCTGGATGCGAGTGGATCCTGCAGCAACCAACATCGTTCATAATTTTCGGTGTAACAGACTCGCTGATCCAATTAGTGCTATGGTAATAAGTAAGATCTCTCCTGATTACATGTTAATTATTGTTTACATATTGATGATTAGATCTGGATTATTAATTTAGTGTAATTTGTTAAATTTGTTTTGCTACTAATTTTTGTGCTAGATACCGTCCGTATCTGCACTTGTTATCACTCAAGGTGTAATATTTTTGTATAGGGAATGCAAATGTTTTGAACTTTTACTATAGAAAGTATCTTTGGAAATTTATCTTTTAATAATTTATTAACTTAAAGAATCAATACTTAGTCGTATCAGTGTTTATAGGTTAATGAACTAATTAATTATTTGAGGTTTATTACTATATTCATAAATTGTTATTTGTAGGCTTATCTATTAAATATTATCATTTTTCTTTGCCTTTTGGGGTCATTAATTCAATTTTATATACAGTGAAACCTGTAAATCTGACCATCTGTTTAAACTGACCACTTTTTCTCAGTCCCTGCAAAAATCCCATTACTTTAATGTAATTTATACTGTATAAACTGACCACTTGTCTTTTGTGACCATTGACCACATTTACCTCAAATATTTGTTTAAAAATGTTTGTGTAATGTGACCATTAGCCAAGGGATTACTTTACTTACAGTTATAACTAATCTTCTAAAAGTTTAAATAGGCATGTACATGTAAATTGCATTTAAAGAATTTCTAAGAATGCATCTAATCCCTTAATAGTGGCCAGTTGGGTTCACGTATTTCCAAGTTTTAAGACTTTATTTCTGCTTCTGAGAAATTTATTACCTGCAAACTTTCACATTAGTAACCCTTGGATAGTTTTAAAATTGTTTTATAAAATCAGTCTTGTTTCATCTATTGATTGAAACCCTTGTGTTAATTAGTGCGATCAAGATGACTTAAAAAAGTTTACAAAGAACTAAATTTGAAAGAAAAACAAAAGGTGTTAGTTTTAAGAAAACCACAGTGAAAGAAAAACAGCGGAACATTTTACTATTCAGAACTGCCCTGCAATCCTAACAGAACTAACTAAAAATAATATTAATGAACTAAGCTGTGCTAAACATATGATCTTGAGACAATCTACGTTACATGATTTTTAAATAAATATGTACCTATAAGTAGCATGTACATAACACACATCTATCACATGTAATAGGTAGGGTAAGTGCTTTGTTGAATAAATATATATTGTACATATACATTTTTTTAGCATTTAATATAAACACAAAAACTCAAAATACCTACCCATGTAATGAATATCGCATGAAAATAAAAATTGTTGTGTATAAAAAATTCAGACTTTTACAAAGTGACCACCTGCTTAAATTGACCATTTTGGGTCAGTCCCAAACGTGGTCACTTTAGGCAGTTTCTACTGTATATATTTTCAACTGTTTTGATTTATTATTATCACGTTTATTCATTTTATGCAATTGTTAGGGGTACAGCAAGAATACTATTTGTATTAAATCACCGAATGGGTTTATAGTAACAAAAGAGGCCTAAATCTAGATTTTTGTCCCTCTGAAATAATTTTTGTATTTTTATCATCAATCATCGAAGTTACTTGCCGACTCCGAAATATTAAACCTTTTATTTTATTATATTAGGGTCATATTATTTGGGGTTTACTTATATCATACTGTTGGAATTTATGTTTTTGAATATTACTGTATGTAATTATATCTGAACTTTATCTCTTTTTTTGCAAAATATACAGTGTTAAGCGTGAATTGAGTTTGTTTTACCCATCCCATGCTCTCTTATGTTGTTTAATTTTTTTATTTCAGCTTGAGCTATGTATAATTAGTTATATAAATAAATAGTACGGGGAATCGCCGGGATCTCCCCTTACATCCGATTTGTTTTCAAAGTGCTTTGACACTTTTACAATTTTGTATCTTGAAAGCACAGTATCCATAATTTCATTGCTTTGTAACAAGATTGTCCTGGTTATTCTTGGTCATCATTTATTGCGTAATTTGAGCTTAGCGCAGGCCCCGGGATAACCTAGATTTATACATAAAGAGATGTGCAACAAATGTTACGAAAATATTATTACATCGTCTTTACATGAATTTAAAGTTTACATATAAATAATGTATAATACATTAGGTTGAATCGAAGAATCAATTTTTAAAATTTTCTGTATTCTCTTGTATGCACCTTGTAGTCAGACGAGTCGTCTTCTCCGAGGCATGCACGGCCATTTGTTTTTCCTTCCGTTTTGTTTCTATATTGTTCTTTTGCTTTCGTAGATTTCCTTCGACTACGATTTTCGCCCTTGTCACTATTGTTATTATTAAACATTTAAGATAACAATGCTACCAATAGAATTAATAACTTCTCAGTACCAATTGGAAATATCGGAAAATACCGAATCTTTACTTTTCACTGGCATAATATGTTGAAATTAATAATTTTTTGATTAAATTAAGAAACTGAATAATTAATTAAGACGAAAACGTGTAAATATTACTAAATTTGCTTTCCTCTTTTTTTAGAACATATACGATCCAAAAGAACCTGTCGTCTTGGACATTAAGGACAACTTTAACGTAAAAGTTAAGCCTTCAGGTAAGAAAAATATTACCTTATACTAATAATAGTAATGTAAACATTGATTGTTGATTGGCCTTCAGCAGATTTGAACGTATGTATACTAATATTCTTAGAGGTTTGGGAGCAATTAAGCACACTCTACGTTAGTGTGTCAAAACATTTAAAATTTTTTTCACGCGTGAACGTCATATTAATTTTGTTTGGAATTTCATAACATTATTAAAGTTCATACGCTGAGATAACTTCTTTTTAATTAGACAGGTGTCCAGGTTGAGAACACGTTTGTGTAATTACTAAAAGATTTTAAGCTCTTTTTTTATGAATTTACGTCAGAAGTTTCCTGTTTTACAAAACTGCAACAAAAAGTTTGTCTATTAATCTTATTAATGATACTAATTTAATTAGACTACACTAGATGAAAGTTAATAGATTCAAGCGATTTCATGTTGTATCCAACTGAATTTCTGGTAGCATCATCCAAAAACAAGAAAACCATCAATAACGAGAATCAAGAAAAACATGTTTAATTAATGAAAACTGATCTATTAATTTCAATAAACATTATTACATAAGTTTAGTTAAATGTTTTATTTGTTTTATGTTTACTAGTTCTCTATTACTTAATTTTGCTGGAACCGGAATATAATTTTGATTTATACTTTTCAACCAAAAGTTTCTAAATGGAAAATTCCAAAACAGAATCTTTGACCTATCTTCCTTACCAGGCCGTTGTCAGGTATTTGTCTATTAGTTTATTTCGCCCAGTCTATAAAAAGTTTAAATGGAATAATTTCTGAATAAATGGAAAACTTGATAGACTAGACGTTGTGCCTTCTTTCATAGATTTAGCATGCAAAGATCTTGATATTTCATCAGTTCAACGATGAAAGAGTGGGTTGATTAGTTTCCTTCTGATTTTCTATGTATTTCTCTAAAATCCAAATATAATGTGTTCAGTTTATTTTCAGGTCATTTATTTTCCGATAGTCCTGGCATAAATGAAAGGAGCAACCTTCTTTTAATGCTACAACTACACACGGCGAACATGATGATTCTCATGATAAGTTTCCTGTGAAGCATTTCTTTGAATTTATTATTTATCTATTTTTGCTTAAAAGGAGAAGTGGAATTTTTCATTTTGATCACTTTATAATTCTCTTTCTAGGCTGAAATCAACTTGGAAGTTTGTTGTACTCGCATGTACCATTGTAGTAGATTTGGAAAAACCAGTTTTACCAAATTCAATCCATTTTCATTACTTATTTCAAAGCAGTTTTTTTCTTTAATTATCAAATGATAACCTACTTTTCCACAATCATTGGTAAAATTTGAAGTAACTTCGTATTTATCGATAACATTGAAATTGATTTAAAACTCAATTATATAAAACAATTAAAAAACTGAGTTATAGCTGGGATTTGACGGAAAAACCTACACTTTACCCGACGGACAGAGAGAAAACACCGGAATTAGAAGAATTTTTTATACTCCGAAATTGCCATCTAATTAAACATAATGTCGCACCACTCATCCATAGTGCTACAGCGTATCGGCTTACCTTGATACGCTATTTTTAATAGATTTTTGTAAAATAATTTACGGTCAATGAAACAGCGTATATCTTATAGAATCTTTATTTTTTTACTCATTTTTTTAATCCTGTCGCTATGGTAATCCATATGCTATAATGCCTTCCTGATGATAGTTATGAATTTAATGATATACGTGGTGATCATTTATATATCATTTATACAAGATCATTACATAACACTCCCCGTAAAAAAAGAGGTCGAACATATTTTGTCAACTATATCAAAATTCTTCTAAATTCGTTCTAAAAAGATCAAGGGACATAACTGAAAGAAAACAACTTATTCACCAAATTCATCGAATACAGATATTATAGAGAAAGCCCTAGAAAAGAATGAAATATACTTGACAATCTTTATGGATGTAGTCAAAGCCCCAAAGCTTTCGACAAAGTGTGGTTTAAAGATTTATTACACACACTAAAAAAACGCTGCCTAATGCATACACTCAAATCTTACAATCATACATGACAGAACTTCCATCTACAATACAACAGGAGAATAAATATTCCAAATTAAAATCAGAACAGCAGTACCACAGGGGCTTGCTAGTGCTGGTACTGTACATGCTGTATACATGTGATATTCCACAAACAGCCAATGTAACATTAGTTACATTTGCCAATGACACTATGGTCTTAGGATGACAGATGAAACCCCCAAAGAGCAATAAACAAAGTGAATTTATGAACGAATAACTGGCAAATAAAGCTGAATGCGTGCAAGTCTGTTCTTATTAATTTTATGAATACGAAAATGGAACATCTTCGAGAGTGGGATTGAATAATAACAAAATTCTGCAAAGCTAGGTATTTGCAACCAAATATGGATGCGGAATTAAACTGAAAGTAACATGTAAATTGGTTAAAGGGACGAAATCCTCAATATGGGGCTGTACTACGAAAAGCAATTACAATTGCTTGCAACCTTTCGGAACCGTACACTAATAAATTTGGTAGATACGTCTTGTACGTTTGTGATAGGGAGCTTCACAGGGAACTACGTATGAATACAGTTAAAGAAAAAAAAGAAATTCGAGGAATTGAAATGGGTCATGAAGAGAGGCTCTACAAACACCCGTATAGGAAGTAATACAAATGCTGGAAGTGAAGAGCTAGTGTGAAGACTTAAAAGAACGTATGAACTTGAAATAACATTTTGATATTCTGACCGTCTGTCGTGATCGTGAAATGTGACCGGACAAAAGAGAAAATAAAAAAAAACTAGAGAATTCACAGTATTTGACAAACATTGAGTAACATAAATGTAGTAAGAAATGGGTAAGCTGTTGGAATCTAAGCAATACATCGATGAGCCAAGCGCATTGTAAATTTTTTTCTATACAAAAATATGGAGGATGTTATATTTAAAAAAATGTGACGTCTTTCACCGGTAATGCAATCTGGATCAACACTTCAGAAATAGAAGCTCTTATCTATTCAATAATGATACCTTGAAAAGTAACAAATATTAACTATCTTTGAACTTGATTGATGAGGATAAGAGATCGTCTCGAAAGATAATTAATAGTCGTTTCCCAGGACGGAATAAAACAAAATGAAGATAAGAAATTCTTTCTAATAACAAAAAGACAATCTAGATCGTATAATTAATTGGTTGCCTATGTACGCATAATGCTTTTACTTGATTATTTTCAAATGCAATATACAGTATATTGCACATTAATATAATAGCGTATAATGTGTGTAAATAAATATATGATGGAAGGAAAATATAAATAGAAAATGACTATTAAAAGTGTAGTGTAGGTAACTTTTAAAGAAGCAGAGTACATTGAGAGCGTAACGATTATCAAATTGATCTTTAAAAGAAGCAGAAATCACTTACTTAGGTAATCCTTTGGAAAGTGTTTAGTATAATAATATAAGTAAAGGTTTGCTTGGTAAACTGCAAGTTTATTCAATAATTAATTTAGTTTCTAAAATAAAAAATTAAAACATTTAATTTATATAGAAATAAAATTAAAAATTAATACTTACCTGTCAAAGTAGGGTTATAAAGTATTTCACAAGTTGATACTTTTTATTTAAATCAATAGATGGTGTTTAAATTATTATTAATAAGTAAAGAGTATTTTTGATCTGATGTTAATAACACAAAAGAATCAACAAAACATAAAAGGTATTTATTTAAAATTACATAAGAGCCTAAAATAATAAGAGGTCGGAGTCTTTATCATAAAGGCGACAAAATTTTATAATATTAGAATTTCATGGTTGAAAAGGTAATTTTTAATTAGTTATAAAATAAGTTAATAAAAAGAAATTATATGCTATTCGCCACAATACATATCATCGCAGTAAGCAGTAATATTATGCTGATTTATTTGATCAATTTTACATAAATCAATATAATTGATAATATTCTATAACATGTTCTTTTTTTTGCAGGTGTTGTTCTGCTAAAGCTTACACCAGCTACATTAGATAACGGTAGAAAATATAATGATCTGTAAGGATAAATTTTCAATTTATTTTATAATTTGTAGGAAGGTTTAAGAAAGGATCTATCGTTGCAACCTGGCGAATTCATAGCAATTCTGGTCGTTTATATTATAGCTTATACCTACAGTTTTTGTGTGTTGTGTGTATCACAATCTTGGTTTGTTTTGTGTTACTACTGCGCATGCGGCTTAACACGTAAAAAACGTTCAAGTATTTTCTAACTAATGCTGTGATACGAGCGATAGGAATTAACTAAGAGATCGCCAGGTTTCAATAGCAAGACAAAATATTGTACCTATGTTTTAAGTTGAATATAGTTTTATTTTAGTATTGAGTTAAATAAAAGTTGTGAAAAATAATCATTTCTATTCAGAGTTTGTTTGATATTTAATACTTGATCTTATTGTTATCAACGTTACTTTGTGAAACTCCATAGATGCAAAGAATAAAAACAATTAGTTTGAGTTTCAGTTTTTCACTATTAATCGATTCTAGCTTGATCAAGCAATATAATTTTTAAATTCTTTATTACAAAGGCTTTCATTTGGAGAAAATTTTTAGAAAAATGGGAAAAATAATTCAAATGGCCAAATATTCGCCAATGAATTGAATTATTACGAATCGAACAAGTGTTAAGAGAAAGTACTCAACTACCTTCATACTGAAATTGATTGGTCCCTATACTCTCCAGATTTGAATACTTGCGATTTTTCCTTGGGATATTTTAAAAGAAATCTTTATAAGGCAGCTGCGAACAGCCTGGATGAATTCAGAACTACCACAAGCTAGGAAATTGAAGCTATTCAACGTGAAATCTGCAGTCGTATCAAACGCAGATTCGCAGATCCTATGTCATGTGGTCATAACAAAGGAGAACAATTCGGAAATACTCACATGAACATTTGAGCCGCATAAGCAAAATAAATAAAACTTTTCATTCTATCTTCATTTAATAATAGGTTTTTAATTGATATTGAGACTTAACAGCCTTCAGATGAAAAACGCCTTACGTTAAGCTGATCAGTGCCTTGACCACTTGACAATCATTATATTTTCTTGCGCAGTGTCCCTAATGAAACATAACACTACGGAAATGGCTTTACATCACAGGTAAGGCTTTGTTATATATTAAGTGTATTATTACATCTGGTGCGAGTAAAAAACTTTTCAGCGAATACCAATTACTTGTACCTCGTAATTTCTAGTACTTTTTCCTGTGGTAGTATTTGACTTTGGAAAGTTATGGTTGTAGAAAGAATACTGCGTATACTTAATATTCTTTATCAACCAATAAACAATAAATAAATAAAACATAAACATCTTATACGTACGCAGATTATAGCTTCGGCAGCGCCTTCTTACTTATACAAATTATTGTCAGCGATCGTGAGTGTTAGGAATGATCGAACAATATGTAGGGCACCACCCAAATTGTTAGTTGTTATTGCTTAAAAGCAATGCTGAAGCATCATGAGATTCTATACTTTAACTTATTAGGGAGCCCATTCTAAACACATTTTTAATATTTTCTAAATCGAGAATCAAGTTCACTTTATTGCTATAGTAAATGAATTTCAAAACATTTAATTATAAAGTTACTTACTGAAAGAATGTTTTGTATTTTATCCTATAGTAAATTAGTTTTAACTTTAATCCACCTTGCCACTACACAAGTTCAGACTAATCATCACACTAACAAAAAAAGAACTCTGTCCAAATTAAGGATACCAGAACGTAACGTTGTAATTGAACCCTGAACGCCTTTCATAAAAACTGAATCTTTGGAAGATGCAATTACTTCACTTTTAGACTTGTTATTATTTATTTTTCAAATATTTAAATCCTATGGTATGTTGATCGAAGATGGTATTAAAAAAAACAAATTTCGTATCCACACTTATTAATGACTTTTCACAAGAAATTATAGAAGTTAACAATTCATTACAAAGACACAAGACTTTCAAACTAATTTCATTTATTATTTTCGTAAATTCCCAAAAATGACACCCAAGATTTTAATACGTATCAACGAAGTTGATAACCGCACCGATACAGATTCTCTAGTTTCTCGAAGAAGGCTAGGTTACGCCATTAATTCTTGTATGTATATTTACTTCTGATTATTAAACGAAGCACTCAATGGATGCCGGCAACTCTAAATTAAGGGTTTAAACAATAAACGCAACTAATGATACCGTAACCAAGACTTTCTTTAAACCAAACCAAACTAAAGATATTGGCGTAGATATAGGAATTACCACTTCGCATTTTATTGGTCAAAAGCTAAACATATTCTTAGACTCTCTTTGAGACTGTTCTTCTGAAGCGAAAAACATAAATTTATAATTTTAAAAGCGTTTTATTCCTTTGTAAATATTTTAATATTGAAGACATCTTCCGCCAAACTAACAGACTGTTTATCTAGAACGAAATCATAAAGATGTCATATATATTATGTTAAAACAAATATATTAACATACTTTAAAGGAATTAATTTTTATTTACGTACATGACTAAAAAGTCTTACAGAAAAGTGAATATGTTTATACAACACGTAAATTTATTTTCATGGGTACGAAGAAGGGAATATTGTGGAATTATACCGTGTTTGAAATTTAAAACGAAGCAATATAAATGTCCTCAAAATTGAGCTTGTTACAAAACCTCTTACCAACCTCGCTGTTTGTCTAAAAGACATCAAAATTAAATAGCGTCTGTTAAAATCAAGGCTATCTCAGCTATCTTAGAGTATTTAAAAGCTACTTTGTGATATTACGCAGAAGATAGCATTTACAAAGATACAATAAACTTATTACGGGCCGGCGGTGGACGAGTGGTGTTAGTGCATCACTCGTGTTCCAAGGGTCGTGGGTTCGAATCCCACTTGGGGCGGCGGGATTTTTCTAATTGGAAAATTCCGCCACCTCAACTGTGGGTGTGTGTATTCGTGTTGCATGTTAGATGGGGGACAGATGACCTTGGATGTTGGTTCCCCCGTAGTGTAGGCGTGAAATAAAAAAAATAAACTTATCAATCCATTAATATTATAGAATTCTTTCAGGTTAACTATAAGCTTATTATTGTTTTCGACAGCCTTCCGGGAATGCATAAACAGTCAAACAAATTGATTCGTCATTTCTCTGTACTATAAATTTTAAAAAGTTTGAATATATGTAAGTAAAACAGTAAAAGGTGAGTAATCAAAGATAAAAACCTGTTGGAATCTAAACAATATATGGATGTATCAACCAGATGAATCATCAACCTAAAACTGTATTGTTGGCCAAACACCGAACACTATCATTGTGAGAAATAAACAGTTAATTAGCTCAGTGAGTAGACATTCGACATATAGTAAAATGTTTATTTATTTGAGTTATTTTTATATTTAGCAATTGGTAATTACACAAAAGTTATTTTTTTGTAGTTGCTGATAATTTTATCTTTACACGAATGTCTTGTTGTCACGGAAATAATTTGAGAAACAAAGATACCATGATTCGCGACGCTATTTTATATTTATACGATTATTTATATTTTTAAAAGCATTATTTGTAATCGGTACATTTCAATACGCTCGAAGCAATTGTCCACTTACAGTACCTCAACCTTTACCTCCTCTCCTCTTAATTATTGTTTTTCTACTTCTTGAGTTTTCTACTTTCTCGGCTGTAGTAGTGCAAACCCTCTTAACGTGGTTTTAATTTGTTGTTTATGATTTTAAAATTTCTTTCATGCTTAATTTTTTGTAAATCGTGGTTAATTTCTTTTATATAATTATGTCAAGATACATAATACATTTAGGAATCTACGACCAAGATCACATTTTATTATTCATTTATGAATTTTTTTGTCAGTTTTATTATTGAAATTTAATAATTTGCTTCACATAACCCACTGAAATAAGTCCAAATAAGAATTATTTTTTTAAATAATGCAAGATGCCCAATCGTTTGTTGGAAATGTAAATACCGATATATAGGGATGCATTACCCATCTAAACTAATTCGATGTAAAAGAAATTTATCAAATATTATTTAATATTTAAAAATTCAAAAACTATAAAAGCAATTATCAAAGAAATAAGACGGTAGACATCTAGTTAAAAATTCGGTCTATGGTAAGTCGGGGGTGTTTAATAAATAACGCGTCCAGAAGTTCGTTCGACTATGCTAGGCTTAACATGTTCAACTAGTTTTGTTCGGTTTGGTTTATATGTAATGGGTCATGGAAACCCAAAAGATTGTTATCACACAACGAACATTGTATATAAAGAAGTCCTTCAATAAATTATCCTTTTGAGCGTCATATTTTGACGGAGTTTTCCTAGTATGCGGATAAAAATAACAAAATTAAACGTACCTATATACATAATACAACACTATTACTAATGCGTACATATTTTACATATTTTGAATAACGAGCTATAATACATTAAACTGCAAGGACTTCTTATTTACGATTCTTAATACAAGAATTTGGATTAATGTAATACATTTCTAAAAAGATGTTTTTTTGAGTTGTCTTCAATCGCTAGAATTTTTTGAGCATTATCTTATATAGTATTTTTAGCAATTCATGATAAGTTTCTGATTTTCTCCAATTAATGTTTTGTCATAAACACTAAAACTAATAACGCGGCTTTATAAACTTGTTTGAGTCTTTATAAGGTAGATAGCAAGAGAGTTAACGTCCCAACATCAATAAGCTTGAAAAATCTCAGAACGAATTGAGACTTGTTAAAGTGATTCAATCTTAACAATCTCGGTATTTGTGAGTCGGTTTATGCTTTGGGAGCTGTGGTCTTTCGAAATTTTATTTTTTTTACCATATAGACCTGTAAATGCTAATTTATTTCTTTTTTTGGATTTCAAAATTTAACATATATTTTCTAATTCGCTTGTTCAATTCAAGTTACCAACCAGGAAGATAAGTCTCTACTCTAAGTTGTTATTAAATTATCACCATAGCAAAGACTAGTATTAATTTATTTTGTACTAACAGTGAAATCAAGAAACTGTAAAAAGATATCTTGATCTTTATTGCCAACACTCTCATTTTTGTTTTCTTGTCGCCATCGCCAATTCTAATAAAAGAAACACAGGTGGCGATGTAGGTTATGCCGGTGTAGAGTTCCTATATAATAATAAATTATAAAAAAAGATGAAATAAATAAAGATTATTAAAAGTTTCACAGTTTTATTAAAATATACCTGACAATATTGTTTCGACAGCTATGCTGTCATTATCAAAGGTAATATAATTATAAACAAACACGTCGCTAAGGTAGATACAAAATAGGTAACTAGATAAAATAATAATAATAATAAAAATTAATAATAAAAATCATAATTAAACATCTAATACTTCCAGTAACGGAGAATTACTGAGCTCAAGTTGTTCATTCATTAAAGGTACCCTGAGTTTGTGTTTGTATATCTCAAAGGCTTCTAAAATGTCTAATTTGCGTTTGTTATTACAAAAATGTAGGAATTTAATATTATTTTGAGGAGTCATTGTGTGATTTTGTTCTAAAAGGTGTTTGGCGTAATTCGATTTTTCAGGATGTTTATTTTTGTAATGACGTACGTGTTCTTTATATCTTATGTCAAAATTTCGAAGTGTTTGTCCAATATATACCGAACTACAAAAAGAACAATTTAAACGGTAAATGCCCGATTTCATGATATCATGTGTTCTGTCTTTAGCATTAAATAAAAATGAAAAAGTGTTAGTGTTGGTTTTAAATGTTATTTTATAATTGTTGGTTTTTCTTAGTATATGTGCAATTTTTTCTGATATTTTGCCAAAATATGGTATAGATATGTAATTTGTGTCTTCTGTTTGATTGTCAATGGGATATATTCTTTTGATAGCTAACCTATAATCTTTTTGTTTAATTAAAGTGTCAATCATGTTCGGATTATAATGATTTGCATGTGCTAGTTGTTTAATGGTTGATATCTCTTTGCTAAAATCTGATTTTGTTAGTGGAATAGTTAAAGCTCTGTGTACTAATGATCTGTATGCTGCTATTTTATGTGTATTGTGGTGACAAGATTCATTTGGTATTGTTATGTCTGTTTGTGTTGGTTTTCTGTATATGGAAAATTCAAAAAGATATAAAAAAAGAGTTGAGACATGTAAGATATCGGAGTTTGATTAGCTGAATCTAATGTCCAGGAGTATATGATCTCAATAGTTGGACACTTTGTTTTTTAAATTGTATAACAAGATTTAGATTACATTACATCCTAATAGACATTTTTCTTTATTGGAATTAAATTTCTTTAATAATAATATGTATTTTTTATTAGTAAATAAATGTTAATAGTATTAAAATACTGTCGAATCGAAGGATTATTGACATATATGTACGTATTGTGTCAAGAAACAATTTGTCAAATTAAAGAACTGAAAGTTGATAGGTGGAAATACTTTATGAAAAATCAAGTCGTTCTTGACATTGAATCCACATGTCTTAACTCGTATCTTATATAACCTATTATTGTTATAAAGGAACTCTATGCCAATGTAGACGTCCTGTATAATAATAATAAGTATTAAAGAGAAGAGTTGGGACATGTACAATGCCAGACATTAATTGGCTGGATCCAACGTCAAGGATTACATGATCTGATGTGCAACTCTTATAACAAATATAAACAAGGTCTCTATGCCGATGCAGAGACCCTATGTAAATAATTAAAATAAGAGATGAGATAGGATGAACCATTAACCAAGGCCTACCTCACTTTTAATCCATTATGATTATTATTTTGACAGTGTCGGATTGGCCAGCGAGGACACCGGGGAAATCCCCGGTGGGCCGGTCGGGTCAGCGGGCCTGTCGGACGTCTTCGCAAAAAAATATATAAACATTTAAAATTATAAAATTTCGTAAAACGGAAGTTCGTTACAAAGAAGTTCCACTGTAAATCAACAATAAAAGATTTTTCCAATTTTAGACATATAAACGTTTCGGGCCGATAAAGTTCTATTTTACGTTTTAGCCAATTTAAAAAACATAGGTTAGTTGATATTTTTTTAGAGGATCGATCGTTTTTACGAAAGGCCGCGGTCCAACCTCGGCCAGTGCCGGCTGTAAGATCCCATACAAGTTTACTTGTATCCAGTGCGAGTTCGGGAAAATACTTCTAGTCTCCTCGAGGCTGATTGATCGTGCAGAGGAAATAGATTCATGTTCATCCGAAAGTATTATTAAATACGTTTTGATTTTGATCGGTTTTTGTGGTCGATTGTAAACGGGCAGTGATTTTTCGAAGTGAACTTGTGATCTTCTCCTCTCCTTCAAGTTGACACAATAATGGCTGATAACGAAAGGAAAAAGATGAAAAGTGAAGCGGAAAAATTGAGAGAGAGAAGAAACGGAAATTATTAGAAAGCAGCGTTGCCAAATGTCCGAAAATCAGCGATATGTTTCTTCTTGTCCTACTGCATCTACTTCTAAAGTACCTATTCTAAAGTAGTATCCAGGTGCATCTTTCTGAATTGGATATTGATCCGGAATCTACCAAGGAAACTGACAAGGCCGCTTCAGATGATTATGATCCGAAGAATACTACTGAATATGAAACAGAAAGAGCTTTTATATAAGAATATACTGCAACAACTCAAATACCTGAAGAAAATCTTTAGGAAAAAATTGCCCGTGATGATCATCATATGGATGAAACTTTACTTGCGGAAACTGAAGATTATTCCAATTATTTTAAACGACCGGGGCCAGATGATTTAACTTCATTTTTCAAATAAAATTAATAAAAAGGATATTGTTTCGATAATATTTACCTTAGAGATTCAAAAAGATTCAATTGAAAAGAAAATCGTACTTGCCAGATGTTTAGCAGCCGAGAAACTCACTCACTTAACAGTCTTGCACTAAATCCAATGTAATCAGCAATATCCTCAAAGTATCAACAGCCTTAGCCTTAAATCGCTGGCAAAAGCGATATATAGTCCAGTCAAACTGTACGAAAAAAGGACTTAACTTGGAAAAAGGCAGTGCATACGATTTTTTTCTTCCAGCATGCAGGGGGGTTCTAGAAAAGCTTAACTTGAAGTTTTCCACCTCAAATTCATATGAGCTTTTTCCGCCATTTTGAAAAGAAGGGATGAAGTGTTGTTTTGAAATTATCTCTCTAACCGTAGGTCCGACAAAAAAATTGTATAAAGCATTTTTGTCGGCAATACGATTGTCTACAACTTTTATTTCAAACTTTTTCGCGTAATATAAAAAATGAAAAAGTTATGAGGGAAAAACGTTGGAAAAAGAAGGGATGGCGAGTTGTTTTGAAATTATCTCTGTAACTGTAGATCCAACAAAAAATTTGTATAAAGCATTTTTGTTGACAATCCGATTGTCTACGACTTTTATTTGAAACTTTTTCGCGTAATATAAAAAAATGAAAAAGTTGTGAGGGAAAAACGTTGAAAATTGAGTGTGGAAATTGTTGCTTAATTTTGTAGATAGAACTATTTCATTATTAGTGGAGCAAAAAAATTATTCATTCGTTTTTTTGTAGAGAATTTCATGACGAACAATTTTTCCTAACGACTTTTTTTATTCCGTTTATTGGTATAGATCAAGTCAACGCTCGAAGGGAGGTTAGTGTACGTGAACTGCTTGGTACGCGTCGCGTACTATCACATATTGTGCATCGTAAACCTTTGTGCATGGGAACAATGATCGTCTCATAGTATGTCTAAGTTACATTATCTTATTTAATACTTACATTTATAGTACATGTAATTGATCATTCTTCATCGAGTCTTCATCGACAACTTGGTCATATTTAGTGACATTTTGGCAGGTCACCCGTAAGCTGCTTCAGATTTCCCTTTGCATTTACAGGAGATGAGTTGTAAAAGGTTCACTGGCACGGGTTCGGCGGCGCTTGTGATAGGTTCAAGACTTCGATGAGTTCTTCGCCAACCCCATTTCTCTGGATCCTTTTCAAATCCTAACTACGATTGAACCCGATGGTAAGTTCGGAAAATATGCTGTTGCGCAGAGCTTTCGGTGGGTGGTATTGCTGACAAACTAAATGTCTTCTTTGCCGCAGAATTTTTTGTACCTCAGCGAATTTAAGAATTTCTCGTTCTTATCGGCCCCGTATATCAAAAAACGCTCTCCATTGGCAAGTAGACCTTGGGCGTCGACGGCCACCACAATTTTTATTTTTGTTTCCCTCACAACTTTTTCAATTTTTATATTACGCGAAAAAGTTTGAAATAAAAGTTGTAGACAATCGTATTGCCGACAAAAATGCTTTATACAAATTTTTTGTCGGACCTACGGTTACAGAAATAATTTCAAAATAACACTTCATCCCTTCTTTTCAAAATGGCCGAAAAAGCTCATATGAATTTGAGGTCAAAACTTCAAGTTAAGCTTTTCTAGACCCCCCCTGCATGCTGGAAATAAAAAATCCCATGTACTTCCATTTTCCATTTCAAATGTTTAGTTTGACTGGATTACGATTAGAATTCTTTAAATCAGAAATAACTAAGATGGTTTCTTAAATACGGTTTCAATGTTACAGAAGGAACAAGATGGCGGAAATCAAAAACTAATCTTACAAAAATTATATCCGAATTCAATGAATATTCCACTCAAAAAATTTCTTACTATAGTCACGGATTATCATGCTTCTATCTTATTCAAATAACCGAACAATAAAGACCTGCAAATACCTTTACAATATGAAAACGACAATTGGGGGCTTTTTAATTGCTCCATTGAATAAATAATAAATAAAGACAGTTTAATTCAAGCTAAGAAAATACACGAGTCGCTCAGACTAAAATAATAAATGATATTCAGCACAGGTTGTTCACTGTGGTAAAGCCATGTCTGTGTGTATGTTTTTAAACATATTAGGATTTGGATTTTGTGTTGCTTATGTTCCTAATTTAAAGGAAAATTATACAGAAAAATGAATCGCTGGAACATGTTTGGGCTGTTTTAGACCGTAACAAACACAATTATTTATTATTCATATATTGGCCCCTGAAATTTAAAATCGTTTGATTTGAATGTATTTTTAATCTATTAACTGGGTATATTTTTATAATCTCAAAATCACTGTATTTGTGCACCGTCTTATAAAAATGTCTAGCGCCGCCTATGCCAAGAAAATATTTATAATTACTAAATAATTATCAAAAATGAGTATAGTAAACATTAGACTATGACATGGTAAGTTGATCTGTGTATAAATAAATAACAATTATCTCATTTAATGAACCATTTAGTAAGTCGATGACACTTTCTGATTTCCTTTATCACTAAAGGTTGCTTAAAATGTTCTTTTTTAACGTTCGTCTATATAAACGTATACATTTTGTCGATACAAAATGTATACGTTTATACATATATGACATGATAAACATTCTTGGTTTTATTTGCATAAAAATGATGCAGCGAGGAAGGATGGACTACCGAACATTTCTTAAGCTGTGTAATAAAAAAAAAGTTTTAAACCATTTAAATAACTGCAATGTTACAGAATTAAATACACAGCCATACAAACGATTAGGAGGAAACAAAATTATTTCTATGGAATTTTTAAATTACTCCCTGTTATTGGAAACGTTATCGGTTATTGTTTTAACTACAAAATTAAACTTTGAAATGAACCAATGTGCAAACATTGGTTATTGCACCGCCAGACACGAGTTTCAAGATCATCAGAACACATCAACAGTAGATAATGTGAACGATATGAATGAAATTCCTACACGACACCACCACTTCCTTTGTATTTAAGAACTACGAACCACGCTGCTTTGATAAGAATTATTAATTAGCTATTACTTATTTTTTTAATTCTTATCTAAATTATGACATTAAAAAGAAAATTGGCGATAACTTATATTCTGTAATGGCTACAATGCTTTTTGAGCTATTAATAAAAGAAATCAGCTCTTTATCAAAATACTGAAGTTTTGATATGACTACTATAAATACATCGTGAAAACTTGGTACATAGTTTACGTCTTTTTCACTTTTATGAAAGCGTCATAACCTTAAGCCGGCCCTGGCGTGCTTTAATGGTGCCATGAAATATAATGGAAATCAGTGGAGTATTCAAAAAATTTAATTGGGGTGGGGGAGTATTGTTTTCAGTACTTGATGAAGGATACTTATTAATAGTTTTAAGAAAAACTGTTGTATTTAAATGTTTCTCAAACTTACGAGTACTTCTTGAAAAAGGTCTAACAAACCGAAACACGTGTAGAGAGCATTCTACATAATTTATGGAAACGTTTAAAGACAACAGTTTTTCTTAAAACTATTTATTTATTTATTTATTTTTGGGCGAGGAATCAGGATGGCGGAGCATCCTTCGTACCTCATGGCACCGATTGCTATGATCATTTGACCGACCCTACTAGAATTTAGCCGAATCTGGGGGAATTCCATCCCCAGTAGGGATTTCTAACGTGCCAAACATCGCATTGGCACGGGACTTATAGTTTTACTTGCTATCCGAGAAGAAGGCATGTTTTTAAATTTTTCTCCGCTACGAAAAACTACCAGCTCAGCCGGGGATCGAACCCGCGACCCTTGGATTATGAAGCAAACATGCAAACCACTAATCCAACGAGGCTGGCTCTTAAAACTATTATATACAAAATACCATGTTTCACAAGGAGCCTACCTCGACTTCAATCTCGATACTTTTTAACTTAAATTATTCACACTGACTTTATTATATCGATTTAATATGTATTATTTTTCAAATTACTGTAATGAATGAATAAACAACATTCGAACATCATGCTGCAAATAAAATGAATTATAGATATCAAAAATAACTGAAGAGGTGTTTTCAGACAACCTAAAAGTGATCCCCATTATATTTGCATATTTTAAAATGCGAGGATTGCAATGGTAACAACATAAATTTTATTTAAAAAAAAATAAAACTCCATCTATTTTGGCCAATATCCTTTTAAACAATTATTCGAAACTACTTAGTGAACAATTCAGTTGTAATGAACAACAATTAAAAATCTCAAATCTAATAATTAAATTCAGTATTAATCAAATAAATGTTATGTATTTGATTAATTCAGTATTAAATAAATTTAGTAATTGGTGTACTTCGTACGTACGATAGTAGGTATTAGGGCACCTGAGCCAGACATTTTTGAGGGGATGCAACACGCCCCTTCCCCCTCCAGGCTCCTCCCCCTGCTTCTGATTGGCTACCCCCACTTCTGTAGCTCCTCCCCTTGCTTCTGATTGGTCGCCGCCATCTTGGATTTCCCCGCCTACTGCTCTCTGATTGGTTCACCCCCCACTCCTGTAGCTCCTCCCCTTGCTTCTGATTGGTTGAAGGCAGCCATTTTGGAACGTCTGGCGCCATTCTACCACGCCCGCCCGCCATTACGGGGATCTGTATTACCGGCAATCTGTGTATCGTCAATAGAGGGGGTCATGAAGGAATCTGTATGACCGGCAGACTGTGTACTACTGCTAGGGGGCGCGTCATAAAGAAATCTGTATTACCACCGGTATGATGTAGAGGGGCAACCATTTTATATCACAGCATGTGGCGCGCGCGCGCTAAATTTGAATCTGTACTGTGAATCTGTCAATTTTAAATTTGTCATTTTTGCATCTGTCATTTTAAATCTGTCAATTGTGCATCTGTCATTTTGCATCTGTCATTTAATCTGTTAATTTTTAAATTTGTCATTTTGCAGCTGTTATTTTTGCAGCTGTCATTTTTGCATCTGTCATTTTAATTCTGTCATTTTGCATCTGTTATTTTAAATCTGTCAATTATGCATCTGTCATTTTGCATATGTCATTTTTACATCTGTTATTTTAAATCTGTCAATTTTGCAGCTGTCATTTATACGTATGTCAATTTTAATCTGTCATTTTTGCATCTGTCAATTATGCATCTGTTATTTTAATTCTGTCATTTTTGAATTTGTCATTTGAAGGAGCCATCTTGGATTTCCCCAGATTTGAATTTTAGCGCTAACTCTGGGATTGGATCCTTTTACCCCTTTCACTAAGCGGAAACTCTTTCTCTCCTTCTCATAGTATGACTACTTATCGGCTCTGCTTTGTAGCTTAGGATGTTCGCCGTCGGAAATCTTCGGCTTTATTCGTGTACTCTCTCGCTGATAACGATCTACCTTTTATATATAGTCGCCCTTCACCCTTCACCCTTAGTCATGCTAGTTTCTTCACCCTTCACCCTTAGTCATGCTAGTCTCTTCACCCTCCTTCACCCTTAGTCGTGCTAGTAAATGAAACATCAATGTTTAAATATACATATTATTTATTTTGCTATACATTTAATGAACAATTGTAACATATTATTTGACAAATTATTCATTACACAGTATGAGTTGAGATCATCGCGTAACACTTGCAAATTGTTCAAATATTTTTGTAACCTATTTCTCAGATAGTTTATTTCCGCCATGGTGTTCTTAATAGGACGGTGCAAACGTTGTCGTCGTTGACGTTTTTGGCTGCTGCTGCTGCTGATATGATTGCAGTCGTGTACGTACGGCATCGATAAACTTTTGCGGATAATGTTTTATTATTTCTAATAAAATAAACGAGTTCAATCCACCAGGTGTTGTTGCGTTGTCTATTAAACTGGTAGCTGAGTAATAGCCGCATAACAGTTCGGTCGTGAATAAGATGGAGTCTGTAGGTGGAAGCGTTTTATAGACATCTTCAGGGCGTCTCAGTTGACTTTCTGCTACGTTCTCTATGTTTGCGTGGTAGAAACGCGAAAAGTCCAGGTGATGTAACGTTCGAGCCTGATGATTGATCAGCGATGCTAGATGCAATATAGACTGAAACTCGTAATCTATTAAGGTTATAGTCCGTTGTTTATCATTCTGATGAATCGTCACCCTGTTGCCGAAAAACTCGTTGTGAATAATCTCGATGTATAAATTCTCACATAGACGGACTTTCAAATGTTTATCACGATGTAGTACACTGTCGTCCTTGCGGCAGCAGCAACCATAAAAGAAATTTTTAAACATTGCCTCGACTCGTATATCATACAGCTCGAACCAGTCACTTTCCGACAACACTATCTCACCATGCTGGCATACGTTATTCACGCATTCGAGTTTCACTACCACGGCAAACTCTTTAGACCCCAAGGCGTAGTCGTCGTCGTCTGGTGGAATAAGTCCTACTTGGATGTTGTGTATATGGTCGTAGTTTTATTCTTCTTCACCTGGAGGCCTCGCAACATACAACGGATACTAGATAGCCCCGAGCAGTTGAACACGTACTTCACCTTTAGCTACTGCTGCTACTGGTGTATCTACGATGGTAAAGTTTGCTGACGCTGCTACAGCATCATCAGCGTAGTATAGAGGCTGTTGTGACAGATCATGGAACGCTAAAATAATAATACAATAATCGATTAATATAAGCATAAACATACAAAAGTTTTAAACATCTTACCTAGTTCTTCATTGTTCGACTCTTGACCGTTCTCGCTGTACTTGTCGGTACTTGCTGTTGATGATGATGATGAGTGATCTGCAATATCAGGGACTTCATCTAAACAAGTAACAAAATAGACACAAATTAGCATACAAACACAAACTTGAAGCTTTATAAACAACAACTTACCTATTTGCAGGGGTTCGCTCTCGCAGGTCTCGTTATCATAACAATAATTAGGACTGCTTATACTGGACATCATCGTAATTGCTGCTGCTGCTGTTGTACACGTACTGTCTGCTACTAGTACACGCTAACAACTGTCGACTTTATATACTGCTTTCCTAAAAAATTGCAACATCTAGAAGGAGGGGGAATATTTTATTGAAACTTTCACCAAATAACTATGAAAACTTAATAAACTAAATCTTAACACAAAAGTCAAATTCAATTGTCGTTAAAGCACAAGAAGTCAATAATGCGTTTGAGCTCCGCGCAATCTTATACACTCATTTACTCGGCGAGGCATGCTTGAAATTAAATGATCAATTTCTTCTTGAGGTATCTGATCCCAAGCTACCTGAAGCTGGTCTCGAAGTTCCTCCAAAGTGTTTGGGGGATGAGGTAGGCGACGCAATCTTCGATCCATGGAATCCCATACATGTTCAATCGGCGATAAATCTGGTGATCTGGCCGCCCAAGGTAACATATGGACGTCATTGTCTTCTAAGAACTGGGTACTGATACGTGCTGTATGAGGACGTGCGTTGTCTTGTTGAAAAATAGCACCTTCTTGCGCTTGGAGATATGGTAAAACAACAGGCTCTAAAACGAAATCAATGTACCGTCGGGCGTTTAAAGTGCCGGGAATGAACACTAAAGGTGACCGACTTCCATGGCGTATTGCGCCCCATATCATTACTCCTGGTGTTAAGGCTGTGTGACGCTCTTGAATAAAAGCCTGATTTCGTCGTTGGCCTCTGAGTCTTCTCACCCTTGCGCGACCGTCTGATCTCCACAAACAGAATCGGGATTCATCGCTAAAGACAATTTGTTGCCATTCTTGTCCCCAGAGTTGCCTCTCCATGCACCAGTTTAGCCTGGCAATCCTGTGTTCCCGAGTAAGAGGAATCCGGCAGTATGGACGATAAGATCTCAGGCCGAAGGATCGAATGCGTCGGTAAATCGCGCTCATAGAGATTGCATGGCCTATTGCCCTCACCCAGTCCACTCCTATTGACCGCGACGTCGCCCATGGATCTCTTGTAGCCATTCGTCGAAGAAGACGTTCTTCTCGCTCACGAGACAACCTGGGACGTCCACTACCTCGACGACGTACACTTAGATGTTCGTTTGACCACATTCGGCATGTCCGCAAAATTGTCGCTGCATTTCTGCCAAGCCGTCTTCCAATTTCACGGTACGACAAACCAGCTTCTTGCATGCCCACAATTCTCCCTCTTTCAAAGGGAGTTAACTGATGAAATCGCGCATTTCTTCTCACTGGTGGCATTTTGTATCGTTAGATGACAGAATGAAATGTTTACCATGGAAATGAAGTCATGGATAATAAAGAAAATGAATGTATCGTTAGATGACAGAATAAAATGTTTACCATGGAAATGAAGTCATGGATAATAAAGAAAAGGCCAAAAGAAAATGGGTCTTCGGCAAAAGAAAAAAAAGCCAAATCTTCGATATACGTGGAGTTTTTGCACCCACATACTCATCAATGCTTATTAACAATATAAGCGACGATGTGTGCCAAAAATTAAAAATTTTTAATTAGTACATCTGGGTGTTGCATTTTTTTAGGAAAGCAGAATAGTCACTTATACTTACCTAGATCCAACGCATGCTCAGTAACATGCATATGGTAAACAAGTGGTCGGCGTTGACAGAATAGTCTCATCTTGTTTAATGACACGTCATCATTATCGCCAGGTGTGTGTGTGTAGGTAATTAGCTCATTCTTGCTTCTCTCATACTAGTTATAGCTATCACCTTTTCATGCCGTGGTACAGAGGGGAGAATAGTAATAATACACATATAGAACATTAATCTTTTATTCTATGACAATCTTTCTCAAAAATTACTGAACAACAAAACAATAATTAAATAACTAAACAATTATCTGTTCTCGGATAACCATGATAGAACATTAATCTTTTATTCTATGACAATCTTTCTCAAAAATTATTAAACAACTAAACAATAATTAAATAACTAAACAATTATTATTATTAGGGTTGAAATCTGTTCTCGGATAACCATGAAGACATACTCATAACACATTTTTCATGAAACGGCCTATTGAATGCTTTGTACGCTTTGTTATACCAAATATTCTTTTCAACAATGTCTTCATCTATTACTACTACTACTTAACAGACATAATTGAAAAGAACAAAAACGCTTTTATCAGGTAAGAACTCTATTTTATGAGTATGTTCCCCAGAGTATCCTCTTGTGATTTACATTCAATCACTCCCAAGTTTCACCATCTTTTGATAATTAATTACAATTACTGTACATAAAGTATAACTCTCGTCAGCTTCACTTATTATTATTATAACTACACTATACTGACAAAAGATGATTGAACAATTTACAACAGCTAATTACCTAATTATTACATTCTTAAATAATTTCGAATATAGTATACACAAAGTATAAACCTAGACATCATCACCACTTATAATAATAATTACACCAAGCCGAAGGTCGATCTCTTGCGATTAACATACCCCGACTACTACTATTACTACGATTGAACTGTACAATAATTATATACATTATGATAATCAATGAAAACATCGACCTTCATATGATGTTGTACTTATTACTATACAAATATTTTGCTACTTAAGAGCTAGATATGATACTACCTATACAAATGATATACAAAAAATTTACAAAACTTAAAAATACAACTATACTACTATACACACATATATACAAGAGGTTTAAAATGTTTATACACGTGGTCGCTTGTTGTTATAGCCGAACGGAACGGAATCAAAATCTTCTATACGTCGTCTCTTCGCGAACGTTATCTTATAGACTTTTGATTCCGTTCGCGTTACAAGCTGATGGTCAGCCGTACGCCGGATGTTGTTGGACTCTAATCTTCTCGTCCATACCGTCCAGCAGCCTCAGCATGGACTCAAAGTTTATTTTTTGAGTCGCGGCGTGATTTAGGGTGATGCCCTTGACCTTGACGACCACGTGTGTCTGTCCTGTGATCGGGGAATACACTTTGTAGGCGTAGTTCTTTGGCCCGCCTGACACAAACTCTATAATATACGATCCAGGACTGTTCGAGCTCGCCGGTGAGAACACCTAGGAAGCTTCCTGTTGGTAGATCGAAGTCGCCCGGCTTCAAAACGTATATTACAGAATCTGAAACAACGAAAAATTCTAACTCTAATATAACCGGTGTTGATGTTTTATAGTACGAGTTACCTGTGTCATAGTATAAGACTCTCTCGCCTAGCTGATCCAAATAGGAATACAGCTTAAGACGGGCCTGTGCAGTGAGAAATGCCGCGATGACCACGTTGACCGACGACAGAGGATCTGCTGCTTCCTCTTTATGTTGCCAGTTAACCGCAATCACCTCGTCATTTATTTTCTGCACGTGATTCACGTCTACGCCTGGGCTGGACAACAGGTCGAAGAACTCCTTGGACTCGCTGATTATGGCCGTTTTCGCCTGGTTTTCACGTTGACCAAATTTCCCTATAACAATAATAATAATCAATAAAACTATGTACTAATTGTGTGTGTTACTGTTATTGTAACTTACCCCAGAAGGAATTCAGCATCAGTTTGGCCAACGATCTCAAACCAGGGTTCTTGATGATCTTCATCGAATCCAAGGAGACTCCCTCGTTCTCGAGGTAGTCATCAACGTACTGTTTCCGGGCTCCATCGATATCATCCTCGTTGTTGTCGTCGTTGGCAGTTATTGAAGATGGCCAACTGCTGGCTTCCTGCTTCATCTTCAGGAACTTGTCGATAAACCCCGAAAACAAGCCCCCTGACTTGGACGATTTATTATACCGGGTTACATCGTACGACCAGATCTCTTGTATGTAACTCTTCTCTCTGCACGATGTAACCTTTACGTATGGCCATTAACAGCTCGTCCAAGACCCAGGTTCCGTTGATGACTCGGTCCTCTACGCCGTGCTGATATTCGACCTGGTTCAATCCCTCGGCGCAAGTGCGACATAAAGGGAACAGCAGCTTTTGGTGCATTTTGACGGGTAAGACCGGATGATACAGATCTGGCGGAAGTAACACTGTACATTTTATTACGCCGTTGATCTGTTCTATGCCCCTTTTATCCCTGATTAGCTTTTCACAAGCCGCCTTGCCTACGTAAACTTCTGGATTGCCAACTGGGAATTTTGCGTACTTGCATACCCAGGGGTAAAGGGAGCACACGTCGACATACCGGATCTTATCCCCGTCTTTTGCAACACGCTTTAATTTTGCTGCCCCTGTACGCCGCCGTAAAATGCCTCTCTCGGGTTTAACGGTGTGTTTAGTAGCAAGGGATGTTTCTCTACCAGCTGACTGAGTTCGGGTGTTAACTGCCTGCGGAAGCGACATTCCCACTGCTCAACGACCTCATATCCTTGCGACTTTAACTTCTCCGTTGTGGCTCGGGTCTTCTCGAGCCTAATATCCATGGTGTCGCTAGGATCGTCGTGTAGAAGTTTGTTGCGACGGGTGGTGAAGCAGGTGGGACATCCGTGGAAGTAACAACCGTGAAATTGAAATATGGAATTACCATACAACCCGTCCACCTTTAACCCGCCCACGATAGCTTCTCTCTGCCGGGCGGCATGTTGAGTCTCAACACCTCATTGATGTTCTTCCAGCAACAGCCATTGGAGAGCTACCTTAGACTGGTTATCTGCCCGTCTATAACCACCCTTTGGTACCAGTCCAATGGTGCTTTCTTTGAGGAATTTCCTCCGAAACATGAGATTGCAGGCAGAGGCGATGGTGATGGCTTCCGTGAACGGGTCAACGCATTCCTCAATAAAGAGATTCCTAAAGTGGATACAGGCTCTCTTCAAAATATCGACGTCTGTTCGACAATATTCGACCAGGTCACGTTGCATGTCGAACTCCGTGATGTCCCTGTTCTCCTCGTACCACTTTAGGAACTCTTTACAAGCCCGGGGTTTCATGGTGTTGGGGCTGTAGAATTTGATGTCCGGAAGAGGACCCACGTAATGGGCGTTGGCCTCGGTGTTAAAGAGGTGCGGGAAGTATCCTTTGGGAGCCGGTAGATCGAACGCTTTCGGTAAGTCAGCCAGAGCCATGTGGAAAAAGTTGAGGGAATCGATAAATTTTAAATTGTCTAGCTGTAGTAGTAGAATTTTACTGCCGCGCATGGTTAGTTCCGGATGTAATGAGGTGTTGGTTATCAAGTAATTTAGAATAAATTGTGTGTCGAAAGCCTGCCCGTTATGGGCAACTGCTACAACTTTTTTGAATAATTTCCGCGAGTCTAATAAATAGTGCAAAAACCGATCGATGCATTTTCCTCGCAAGATCTGTTCTCGTAAACCACATCTTACACAAGTGGTAGCCACTGATGAATCGTTGTAACATTCAGAACAGACTTGCCGGAAAACGCATAGATTCGGTTCGTGGAGTTTCGACGCCGGGCGCAATTTCTTTCTCTTGCCGGGTCTCCAGGTCGAAGAACACAAACAAGGTGTCTTGCTTTGTGTTCCTGGGCCCGGCCGGCTGTATATGACAAAAAGAGCAGTAGGCTACAAAACAGAGCCGATAAGTAGTCATACTATGAGAAGGAGAGAAAGAGTTTCCGCTTAGTGAAAGGGGTAAAAGGATCCAATCCCAGAGTTAGCGCTAAAATTCAAATCTGGGGAAATCCAAGATGGCTCCTTCAAATGACAAATTCAAAAATGACAGAAATGACAGAATTAAAATGACAGATGCATAATTGACAGATGCAAAAATGACAGATTAAAATTGACATACGTATAAATGACAGCTGCAAAATTGATAGATTTAAAATGACAGATGTAAAAATGACATGCAAAATGACAGATGCATAATTGACAGATTTAAAATGACAGATGCAAAATGACAGAATTAAAATGACAGATGCAAAAATGACAGATTAAAATTGACATACGTATACATGACAGCTGCAAAATTGATAGATTTAAAATGACAGATGTAAAAATGACATGCAAAATGACAGATGCATAATTGACAGATTTAAAATGACAGATGCAAAATGACAGAATTAAAATGACAGATGCAAAAATGACAGCTGCAAAAATGACAGCTGCAAAAATGACAGCTGCAAAATGACAAATTTAAAAATTAACAGATTAAATGACAGATGCAAAATGACAGATGCACAATTGACAGATTTAAAATGACAGATGCAAAAATGACAAATTTAAAATTGACAGATTCACAGTACAGATTCAAATTTAGCGCGCGCGCGCCACATGCTGTGATATAAAATGGTTGCCCCTCTACATCATACCGGTGGTAATACAGATTTCTTTATGACGCGCCCCCTAGTAGTAGTACACAGTCTGCCGGCCATACAGATTCCTTCATGACGCCCTCTATTGACGATACACAGATTGCCGGTAATACAGATCCCTGTAATGGCGGGCGGGCGTGGTAGAATGGCGTCAGACGTTCCAAAATGGCTGCCTTCAACCAATCAGAAGCAAGGGGAGGAGCTACAGGAGTGGGGGTTAACCAATCAGAGAGCAGTAGGCGGGGAAATCCAAGATGGCGGCGACCAATAAGAAGCAAGGGGAGGAGCTACAGGAGTGGGGGTAGCCAATCAAAAGCAGGGGGAGGAGCTTGGAGGGGGGAGGGGCTTGGAGGGGGAAGGGGCGTGTTGCATCCCCTCAAAAACGTCTGGCTCAGGTGCCCTAATACCTACTTACGATGGTTTCCGAAGAAGAGCAAACAGATCCTCCCGTCCTCCACTACTTGTTCATGACCTGTGTTATAGTGGGCATTTATAAGGGCATTACATACCAACCTGTTATTCCTTTAGTAAAGTACTATTCAATTATATTCAAAAAGGAATTATCAGCAAATGAACTTTCTCGCCATTTTTATACGTAAAACTGTAAAAACGTTAATTATGAATTAATTATGAATAATAATTACGAAATAATTAAGTTAAAATTATGAACGATACGATATGCTTTTCGTTGATAATTATTCAGTTCATTAACTAAATGAAACTTGAGAAATACTAATATGAAGTCGGGGCACGCCACTGAATGGAAATACATTGACCGAAAGTTGTAACCCGCATAAATGACGATTCTCGTTAATTTTGGAACGATATATCTTGAGAACGGTATCGGTAGAATAGAAAAAGAAGAACTGTCAGGCAATAAGATGTCGATGGTAAGGAGTCTTGTCAGATCTCGAATTGCTTTGGGACTTTACATTAAAACTGAAGAATTCCCGGAAAAGTCAGACTGTAAAGGTCCTAGAATATCCCTTTTCATTCTATTTCAAGAGATGCTTGAAGTTTAGGGGTATCCTTCGAAATCGAAACTGAAACAACGAAAGAAACAACTTTGGTGCAAATCCCGTATTGATTCATGAAAGAATAACAACGGCAAGAGGCATAGAGGGGCGCAGGCATAGCGATAGATGTTGAAAGATCTCGTTCTATACGGCTATCGAAAGAGGGTACCGTTGCATTTTCACAACCGTCCTGGTGTTCTCAAAATTGTCGGAGAGTTCATTTCGAAATCTAAAAAGATCCCCGATCGTTGAGGGTTGACGAATGCTTATTGCTGCAGTTGAATGAACTCTTTGTAGAAATGAAACAGTTATCTAGTTAACTCTTAATCTAGTTAACATTTACAAATAATTTTAGATGATTAAAAGGCCGAAAAGTCGTTGTTATAATGATCGATTATATATACAGAATAAATTTCGTTATACTCACATTTAGATGAAATGTAAAAATAAAACATAAATCATTATTAAGATATAAATGATTATGTTATATAGATATACAAAGATTAACAATAAAAAGAAATAAAGTGGATATATAATTATTATTTATAAGTATAGCACACTATCAACGTTAGTTAATTATTTAGAAGAAATGTCCTTACTTTATACCGTCATATTTATATATTTTTACTTATGATATATTTATTGTAATTATTCTGCTATCGTAACATTCATGAAAGTAATTACCGAGCTGTTAAAGTTCAAAAAGAGTTGGTTAGATGATTCATGGATTCTTAGTGATACACAATAAAGAAACGTTAAGTGTTGACTATTTGCCGTTTATCATTAATAATGACCATTTGAACATTTATAAGGAATTTACCGCAAAACGATTCAAACTTGAGTTAACTTTATTCATATTATATGTACATAATAAGAAAATGGTTAGGGGAATCATTTGCTGTGAAAAGATTTTCACTCACAGCTACTTCTGTAAAAGAAAATAAAATAAGTTTAGTAAAAATCTAAAACATTCTATATTTTATTGACAATGATATAACATAATTTGGGTTTGATATAACAATTCCAAGATAGGTTTGACTACGGTTACTAACAAACCAATATCTGTATTGATAATAATATAATCATGATTTACAATAATGACTAAAGGCAGGCTAATTTGGAATGAAATGTGAACAACAGTAATATAGGATAAATAATTGGTATCTAATATAAAGCGAGTTTCTAATAGGTAGTTAGGTAAACAAAGAAGAGAATTTTATGTATTGAAACAGAAAGGTTATAAAATTAATATTTCCTGTATTAAATTGAATTGAATTAAAGGCAAGATAACTATAAAGTTTAAGAAGTGTCTAGAAGGTGTACATTGATTTCAACAACTCAAAGAAGAGAATTTAAAAGAAGAAAGCTAAAAACTTACCTGTAGACCAAGGTGCACTAGAGTCGTATTCAAAGAGAGCTGCTAGACACGGAGACGTATCTAGCTGGTTCGATAAAAAAAGAAACAAAATTTATTCTTTAATGCTATTCAAAACTCAGCATTAAAAGGTAAAATTAAATAAGCGCGATTACCTCAACATTTTAGCCTATCTCGAGAAAAGTTCCAGAGTCTCATAAGCTGTAGGCACATTATTGCGTGGTGATCTTCCTGAATCGCAAGCTGTACAAAGGAAAATCGATAAATCAAGACATCAGGTTTGTGATTAATTAAAGAGTGAAAAATAAAAAGCAGAGCTAGTGTTTTATTTTAAAGAAAGAGATAAGTCACTTAATATCTTCAAGCTCAGTTTAGTTAAGGCTAAAATAACTCATCCTAATTTCTTGTAAGATCTTTTGTAAAGCTGCAGGTGATAAGGAAATAATAAAAGTCAATTATAATATCTAAATACAATAAAAGAAATCAAAGAGTCATCACAATTAGGCTTTTAAGAACAAATTATTTTAGTTGGTTATTGGAGAACAAACAAATGTTTGAGACACTGTAGTTTCAAACGTATTGGAGTTTTTAGAAATGTGTTTGGTACATCAATAATTAAAAAATCCAAGTTTTACGTTAGCCTAGATTTTCTGTCACATTAAATACGATTTATGGTAGCAGTTGAGGTTACATTTGTCCTTCAGGTACTAGTTTGACAGAATTTTTAAAAGCCTAATCGTGTTATACAAATTGTGGGGTTATGTTACGAACCAAGTGTCAAAGTTGAGGCTTCAAAGTAATTAGAGATTTCCCATTTAATTACACTATCATAAAAGCAAAGATAAGTAAGCATACCATTAATTCAAATCTGTTTTTATAAAAGCCGTGAATATTCAAATCATTATATTCGTCTCATTAAGAGGGTAAAATTTAATTAAAAGGTTATAGAATAATTTATAATCAATAAACGACCGATAGCCGTTATACACATTATTACTTTATGTAGATTTGCAGATTAGTATATAGTAAATCAAATAAAAATTTCCTATATAAACAATTAAAAGTCCGCAACACTGCATTATATATTTTATAAGACCAATGCAATTAATATAAAGAGGAAATTGTATAAACTATTCAATGGTATATATTTTCGTTTCTGTTTCCACATGACAAAGGAGTAGAAATGCAAGATAAGTTGCACATAAATATGCCCTAGCGGAAATGATGAAAATGTAGAAATTCTCCTTTATAAGAGTCATTAACGAAAATAATATAATTTTAATTAGTTGTAAAATGTAAGAAATAATTAATAAAATTTAGTAACTAAAAAGTAATTTTGTAACAAAATATGAAAATCTGGAAACCTTTAAAGCTTTTAACTCTGAATTTAGTTAAATTTTAAATATTTTATATTTCATATTTGACTTTAGATTTCTTAAATTCTATCAATATCAATATCTGTAAACTGAAACACTTAAAATATGAATGTGCAACTTTATATGATTTTGGAACAGTAGAACTATAGAACTTTAAAATTTCCAATGCTTTGATATTTCAAGTCTAAGGACTCAGTGTAAAAGTCATCTGGATCATCTGCAAAAGCATTCACACAACAATCATAGAATGTAACGCGACATCAAAAATAACTCAAGAAGTGATAGCAACACATATGTAGTTAGAAAAGCATTATAGCAACATGTGGAGCTTTAGCATAATTTCTACATATAAACCGACGTACTAAGAGAATTGGGAGGCACAAACAAATGTAGATGGCGTTGTACATCAAAATGTTTTCGATATGCGGTAATTGATGACGTGGTTTTTACCGGTTGTTCTTCCTTTGTTGTATTTTAATGGTAGGTAATTGTAATTTTGACAGATTAAATTTAATATTCGTATCAATATTTATTATAATAATTTTAGTAAAATATTTAGATTTTATCATTTCTGAAATGTCAGTAAAATGAAATTATCATTCATAGATTCCACTCAATAATATGTTTATTGTACTAGTGATTATAGATATTGCAATAGAGCTATCGCATAGCTTCTTTTAACATGTAACGATAACAATTTGAAGCCCTAACTTAAACTAAATAACTATAACCAAAATTAACGTCACACGATGGACGTCACTGTAACATCACTAAAATTCAAAATACTGAATACTTACTGCAATTGCTTACTTCACACTAAAAACGATACTTACTGTACTTTAATGCACCAGCTTAAGAACTCTTAATGACAAATTATTTCTCACAGGCGTAGGTACTGGTCTCTATAGTTAATAGATTGTAAAGAAAAACAAGGTTTGTAGAAATAATAAGAATATGGGCGCCATTTTCTCGCAAGTCATTATAATACTAAAAATCCGCAAGCAAAAAAAAATTCTGATTATATTGATTGAATTCAATTACTAATCATAGATACTTAAGTTAATGTTAGGCCGATTAATGTATTTTAATAGTTTCCACAAGTAAACGGTCCAATACTATCACAATAATATTTAATCTAAAGATTCATTTATTCGTAGATAAAATAATCTTTTATCCAAAATGACAATAATAAGAACAGTCGTAATCATGTTCTAATAAGGATCCTTATTGAGAAGAAAATGGTTGCATAATTATCAAACAGTTTTCGTAGAAATGGTACAAATAAAGTTAAACATCGAACTTGCTTCTATTATACAATTTATCCGTTAATCCTTGCTAAATCGGTAGAGTTTTACTATCCTTTAAATTTCACCAATATCACTTTCGCAATAATGCCTTTAAATTCACTTAGCATTAGGTACAGAATACCTCACATTTTAAAACTGTAGAACTTGGAAATATTGTTGTCGATGCAGGAATTATAACCAAGGTTGATGAACTGAAGTTTGTAGTAGTTATGTCATACTTGTATTTGCACTAACATTTCCTTGATAGAAATGAACCCATATAATTTCAAAAGAAGCTCTTATCAATTAAAAAAAATTACCATGTTGACACAAGTTTAATTCTCAGAATGTTGCATTATCATTTCATTAATAATTGTAATCCGACACCAAATTATGCAGTTCTCAATATTAGCGCGGCAAAACAGAATAGAAAAGGTAAATTCTTTATCTTCAAAATTCCATTAACCGTTGAATTCGCTTCATAAGTCTTAAACTACGGCACACCGGATTAATTTGTATTGTTACTACAAGACATTAAGCTTTACTTTTAAACTTTTAAATTTCTGTACTGTACTATAAATGCTCTAATTTAATTGTTAAATCTATTAACTCGAAGAACCACACTCAGTATTATAAGCTATTAGCATATAATTTTACGATAACCGTGACGAGAAAAATGACCGCAAACCAAACTCAAATCTCAACTATTGGCACATAAGGACCACACCAAAATCTTTGACGTGAACTTGACGAGTTCACTTCCAGCCTTCTATATGTGTCCGACCCGGCAAACTGATTTCAACCCTTACGTTCGTTTTGCTTCACGAATTATTTCAAACTTTTTATCACTTATCTAATCAACTGCCTAGACTACTGCACTGAACTGATCAGACATTACCACACCCCTGTACTGTCTTCAGCTGAACTTTTCTAACTGTAAGTTTGTTTTATACATAAAACTGTAATTCTGGGAGCACTAACATAAAAATCCAACGGGAATTTCTGGGGGCGGACCACCCGCAGCTCAGACACGAAGCTTCTCTGCGTGACCCGTACGTCACTTCTTTAGTGGTGGACTATATTAGACCGATTCGGGGATGCAAAAATATCATTACGCTAATACTTTTTAAGAGATGGAAACGAACGAGAGGAATTAATATCCAACACAAATTTCATATGTGTGAGAACACTTTGGGATGACCTTTCACATTAAAGAAAACACCATTTGATTTAAAATAAAATCTGTAATTTTAAATCAACGAAAATGTATTGAAATATACGGGTCTGTACTAAGATTATTTACAATAAATGTATTTAAAATTGCATTAAAATTGTAATACGTTACAAACAACTAGCCACGGGAGTGTAGATCAATCTTTCGCTCGTCCCAATAAAGTATTATGTATAGCATAAGTTTGAAGAGTCGATACTCTCTCAGCATAGTTTCTAAACAAGGATTTATTATACAGATACTTACTTGCCTTTTTTTGTTGTTATAATATTTATTATAATGTTGCTTTTATGATTACCTTACGGCTAAACTTATTCTAAATTTACTAATTAGAGAATATCCAAAATATTTTAGTATGAGTTATCAGAGCAAAAGCTCGTCTGAGTTTTTGCAAGACTTATAAAATTATAAAGAGTTACAGTTATATAATTGGATTACTCATAGCAGTAGGTAAATTAATGAATGTAATGTTTTATCTATAGTGAATTGTTAAATAATAATCAGCTTATTTAATAGTGTTAGATTAATTACCATATAAAATCGTTTTTTCTTTAGCTAAAATAATTAATGCACTTGAAACTGCTATATTATATATTAATTGCTTAGTTTTTTAGTACCGTAGATTGTATACTTTGTAATCTTTTTTGTGTATATTTAGTAACAGTCTCTATAATTAATCTATATAATCATTTTAGTAGGTGTGGTAGTGATACAAGGTTAATTCTTTCGACTTGAGAAAAGTTAAGTCTGTCTTGAGCAGCTGACAAGTAAAGTATGTATTTCTATGTTTTTAGATATACTAGACTAATCATTCTAATACGAATACAAAGATCTATACAAATTTTGTATTAAGTAGATTACAATTGACGTATTTAAGTGTTTTATTTTTATCGCAAAAATAAAAATGAGTGATATTGAAAATCTGATTCTCATTAATCCAAGTGTTAACTTCTGACTTCAATATTTATTGGCTTTGCATAAAATACTGCAAATTTATTAGTTATTATTATAAATTGGTATAAAAAATATTTGTAAATTTGTAATTGATTTGGCATGGTTCGTTATATGGAGAACATATGAATGCCATTGCGGATATGGAATAGATAGTAATTTCAGATTTATGTAAGCGAGGTAAGATTTATATTACTTTTCTGAAGAAGAAAAGAGGATACGGAAATTGCTTAGGGAAACCACATTTTCTACTGGAAGTGTGATTAGTTTGTCTTCATTTAGTTCCTTTAATTGTTTAATTTGATTAAAAAAACAGTAACTTAAGAACAATATTCTGATAGTATCTATTTGATTTGAATTAATTTATATGATATATATTCACGAGAACTTTTTTAATCGAATTTGAAATTAGTACTTTTTTTTATTACTAATTTAGTTTTTTGACAAGACAACTTAGTGGATAGTGTTAAAGCTGTTTTTATATTTAGTTATGAATTATATCCGGTTAATAAATATTTGTAGAAAAGTGTAAGTTTTATTTTAGTAAAGATTTAGTATAGTATAGTATAATTTAACTGCATATTACACTATTGTTAAAGGCTGAATCCAATTTCTTAAACTGAACTGCACTTTGATCTTTGGTTAGTGGAAATAGTTTTTCTTGTAACTGCAATTTGTTAGCACACAAAATATAATAATCTAACCATTCTTTCTAATTAGCCAATTCGCCAAAGTTAAAATCATTTTACTCTTAAGGATTTCCCCGGCACTTCTATGAATGTTTTACGCACACAAACAGCGATTTAAATTGTGTATTCCACATGTTGTCTGCATCTTATAAATGTGAGTCATGTTTATTCTGCCAAACAGGTGGTTAATATCATTCACTTAATGGTTTTGTTTGTTTAGTCTAATATTCATGCGAGAAACAATTAAATCATCAAATTGAGATGAGAAAATCCCGTTTTAGCGGTTCTTAGAGTTATCTTAATTATTTAAAACACGGGTGCCACTTCTACATAATATGAGAGAGTTTTTCAAACATGCGTATTCCTGCCATGCGTCATTTTTTATAACCATAATACTTGTCCTAGTTAGAAAATAGATATGGAATACACCAAAAGTCTAAATTATCTTTTCTTTGGGGGGAAGCAGTGGAGTTTACAAAGATCAGATGATCCATGGCCATATGCCTGGAGTATTAGAACATTACTATTATAGAAAATTTACTTTCGAAAATATTGATGTATTTTTTTAGTCAATACAGAAAAATTAATTTTTAACTTACGTCACATTTGTAGCCTGCATTTTAGGAAACTTCTGTTTATATAATAATAATAACGACTACTACCCATAACCTAGAAATCAGGCCCCAGAAGCTATGAAGTTTATGCGGGAGGGAGGGGCAGTTATTATTATTATGGAGGCCCATCGTGCGACTGCAACCGACTTACAGACGTTATAGCACAAACCCGACATTTATGTAACAGCTAAGGAAAAACTGCAGAAAAGCTACCAGGGCTATAACATATGCAACATGCATATATAAACGTACAGAATTTATGTACCATTTTAATAATAACAATAAATGAAGATATATACCTTGACTACAGTATCAGATATTTGTTTTACTTTTCTACTTTTGTCCGATCTACTGGTTTTTTGAACTTTTTCTACACCGTCACTTACGCGACAAATATGCAACCTCATTTTAAAAGCATTACAGAAAATCAACGTTTTCTTTAATGCTGCAAATACATTTATAAAATCGAGTAGTTGAAAAAAAAAGATAAATGGAGAAATTAAGTGCAGGTTTAGATTGAGCAATTTGCCACTTACGCGAAAGATAATAATCGTCGTTTAGGTAATTGTCACTTAATAATTACTATACCCAGCAAAACTCAACAGGTAACAAATGAGGAAATGTCCAAAAAAATTTAAGATTTGTAAGAATATTACTCCCATAACCAACGTTTGTTGCGTAAGTGATGCTTGGTAACGAATTTAGGTGTATGATAACTAGATTCTTTCAGAAAATAAAACTATATGGATGCAGGGGGGCCATACTGAAACTTCTAACTTTTGGGAAATCCAGCGTATAGAAAAAAAGTATTGTCTCATTTAGTATTATACCGGGGATAGTTAAAACATGCCTTTTGACTATAAATTGCCATTCATTAGCTTTTCATAGGTACTTCTTACTGAGAGTGTACTTATAGCACTAACGTTAAGAGTATCCAATTCGTTATCAGTTTTTATGATAAAGTTTAAGAAAATGAAATTACTAATACCTTAGCTGTAATAATTATTCAATTATTTAACTCGTGTTGTTTTTAGAAATTTATCATTAAAATCTTAATCTGAAAAAATAAGGCATTAGTTGACAGTGAGATGGAAGTGCCCTATAGATATTTAAGACACAATTGTAAAAAACTATTCCTTATTGTGCGAACGGTTTAACACACGAGCGAGTTACATCTCTTGTCGACATTAGGAGCGTGCAATAAACATTTTATAACACTAGCTCAATAAACGTTAACTTTTTACACGTGTAAAATCAGTGTAAAAAGTAGTCACTTTTTGTATAATCGTAGATAAAATAAATTAATAACTCTGTTAATTAAGTCAATCATTTTATAAGTAACTTAGTTATTAAATGAAGTAAACAATGGTATAAGTAGAGTATTTCTTCAGAAAAAGAAAACATCGTTTAAAAACGATAAAATTTGATATGGACCTTAAAAAGGCATGCAAATAAAATAATGAATAAACTTTGTAAATAAGAATAATTTTAATATTTAATTGCTAAGAATTATTATTGATTAATTATAATAAAATATATTTATTTAATTTTGCCTTATAAAGTCATGTTTATTTTACTTCGATACAGACCATTAAAGCAGTTGTTTAATAAACAACAAAATAAAAATGTTATTCCTATAGCGGTTTAAAAATTGTATGTCCAGTCGGGCGATTATGACCTATTTAGCGGCCTATTTTTAGAGCGTAAATTGTTAAATTAGAGCACCCTCTTGCACTACCCTTGTTTACGCCGTCTCCATAGTAATAATAGTTATTTATGTATTAAGGGCATAAAGAAGCTTTTATGGCCAGAAGCGTTATTTCTAGCCCGAGGCGTCAGCCGAGGGCTAGGAAAAGGCTGTAGGGCCATAAAAGCAAGTTATGCCCGAAATGCATACACTATTTTATGCACAGATTGTTTTTATCTCAAATCTATTATTGTGTAAAAAATATAATTAAATGAGTACGTAGATTACATCAAGCCGCTGTACGTATACTTATGTGCATATATACGAAGTACGTTACTATAGTTACTATCTAAAATACTTAATTTCAGCTTATTTTCATTGGTGATAAGTTTACAAATTATATTAAGAACCAATCAAGTTCTACAAATACAGCTCTGACATTTAATTGACGTTTCATTATTGCCCGTCGGATCATAAAGAGGCCCTTGGGGCATAAAGAGACAGTTATGTTTAGATAGATCTATCAATAATAGTTTAATTATAATGCATCTGTGCATAAAGATAATTATAAACCACCGCTTCTGTATGCATTTCGGGCTTAATTAGTGTTATGAGCCCTTTATCGTCTTACCGCCTTCGGCTTCCGCTAACTGACTCTGCGGGCTCTAAGCCACTCAATTAAGCCCTTAATATAGAATATAGCTACTAATATTTACTACTTTTTTGAGGAAATAAAGCTTCCATAATTTCCTCACCTTCTACCATTGCTTCTTTTAAATCATTTATTCCAGCCATTTCTTCTTCTAAAACCTGTTTCAGCCATTTTTTTCTTCTGGCTAGGCTGAATAACTCGTTTATTTCTTTTTGAACGAGAAAACAGTGGAAAGTCTATTAATTTTTTTTAGAATTTTCCGATTATTTATAAAACATTCTCTCGTTGCTATGATTACAACACAATCATGACGATGCGATAATTATGATTATCTAAAAAACGCGTAGAGCTTGAACTTCTTTTGTAATTTAACTATGAATGGTAGGCCCAAAACAGAAGAATTTATAAAAGCAAAATTCAATAAACAGTTGTATTACACTGGCGTTTAAAATAAAGTCTTAATTCGCGTTTAATTCACTCGCTCTCTAGGGATTAAACTATACGCACATTAAACCTTTATTTTAAACTCTTGTATAATAAATAACTATTTATTATTTCAAATTTTTAACGAATTGGCTTCCTCAATACTTTTCTCTACTTTTATAAACTTTCTGCTTTACAAGACTGAGTTCTTGTAAAGCAGAAACTAATCTTTCGTTATGACGTAATTCGGGCGGGCTAAGATTTACATCTTTGAATACGAAATTTACGTTAGTTCTAGTGTACCATTCTATGGTTGGTTTCATTTATCATGGCTCATTTAAATAAATATCTGCCTTTTGTAAAAAATGGCTGACATTCACATTGACAAATTGCTTGCCAGTCTTACCACATTAAAGATTTTTTGACAAAACTTTATCGAAATTGTTTTCTCAGCATCACGTGCTAGTGTATCTTAAGTAACAGTATAAAATTGTGGCTCAGGAAGATCAAAAGCCCCATCTTAACATACCTTTCATTGTTCATAACAATACAATTTGTATTGTGGTTCAGAATCTCATTAAACAATCTTCGGGATTGCAAAATTGCTTTGTTGAGTTGAACATTAGTTTGTATGGCACAATTTTGTTTTTTGTAGATTTTAAATATTTCTGTTTAATGCATTGCACCATTGTGGCTACACACTCTTATGTTTAAATTGAAAGTAGGCGTTAGAACTATGTGAGTATAAAGTATATAAACACTTATAAATCAATAAATGACAACCAAAACCAGGTAATTTTTGTACATGGTGCAATGAATAACATATTTATTTATAAATGAATATTTACAGCAGCAAATGCATGGAAAAGTTACTTTTTCTTAGTAATTTACCCAACACTTTTTAAACGGCAAGCTTCAATCAGCAGCTGACAGTCTAGTCTACTTTAAAAAATCGACAAAACTTTTCGTTTCAGTCCTTACATCCAACAGGATTATTCCTTGAAATAATCGAAAAATTAAAAATTCACAAATATGTATAATTCGTACTCCGTAAGATAAAACACAATAATATTTGTATTATCCAGAAAAATTTATAAGATAGTTTGTTACCCAACAAAAGCTTAAACAAAACGTTTATTAGTACAACATCCACTATTTAATTATTTTTAAGGAGAATTAAGCAGAAGATTAAGATAATTGATTTTAATTAAGTAAAAAAAACAAAGTTTAGTGTTTTTGGTCAAACTGGTTAAAAGTGATTATAAAGATGTAATTTAAAAAAAAACATATTTAGAAAGTAAATAAAGTACAGTAGAAATCCATAATCGGAACACACTGTATTCCAAACATCCAGTAATCCGAACCACAACATTTACGAACTATAATCCGAACAAACCTCTTTAATCCGAAATCCCCTTTAATATGAACAAATTTCTTTAATCTGAACAAGAAAGTTCTATGTACTATTGCGAGATAATTGGCACGGTAGGTTTTCCTGTTTAAATAGGACTTTTTCCATAGTACTATCTTCCATAGGTGTAATATGTCAAAATTCTTAAAAACCCGCCTACTTTATAATTTAATCGTACCAATTATTTATTGCAATAGTACATAGCAAATTGAATTTGTAGCGCTCTTGGGGAATGGGGAAGGTGAATAATATAAATGAGCTGTTACAATCAGTCGGGTGTAGAAAAATTCTACAAAGATCAACAAACACTTTTATTATTATTTAATATATAGAGTAATAAAAATCCTGAATATGATAACTGACATCATCACAAAAGCATCCTTAATGTTTTAAAGTTGCAGTTTTGCCGAAATTGTTTATGTAATGACATCATCTACCTTAAAACTTTTTTAAATTTTGTTATTATACACAATTTAAATACGTTTCGTCTACTAACAGAGGTACAGAAAATAGAAAAACACGGGAATTAAGATCAAGAAATTCAAGCACACGCTATGGAGGAGAAAAGAGAAAGAAAGCTTTTAAAGTAAAAAATTACTGATTTCTTAATTAGAAATAAAAATTTTGTAATAAAATTAGTAAATTATATAAGTTAAGTTCTTTACAATAACGTATCATGGCATAAAGCAATGCATTTATTCGAATATCCAGTAATCCGAATTCCTCGCTAATACGAATTTGCCTTGCATTTATAGGTTCGGATTAAAGATTTCTACTGTAATTAAAATAGTGATTCGTATAAAATTATTCAAAAACTTGTGATTTAATAGATTTTTATAAAGCTGTCGAGTGTGATTTTGGTTGCCTATTAAGTTTTTTAAATTCAGAGATAAACTCTGTATATGAGAAGCAGTTGCGCTGAAGTCCACTTTCAAAGACTTTATACCAAGTTTATTAATAAATTGATTTAAACTGCATTTTAAAAAAGCGGACTTAAGCCCATCTAGTTCTCACATACAGAACTATCATAGCACTAAACTTCTTTAATTTTAAAACCCAAAGTTCATATTAGAGGTTACATTTACATTGGTTTCTGTATGTTACATTACGTACTTTTTGTAAGGGAAGACCATCATCACAAAACCATACCTACTTACCTCACTGAAGGATGTCTGATAGGTACATCTTGATAGTGTTTAAATCACTTCAGCAGCCCTAATAACAGTTTTATTTATTTTGGTGTATTTGTTTGATTCATCAATTAACCTGTCTTGGACATAAAATTTGTAAATAAAACACAATTTTAAAAGTATTTTTTATTTTTATTAAAATATTGTATATAAATCAACAACCTTAAACACTATCTTAAGAAAATATTGTCATTTAGATGTCAATATTCTTTATTTAATAAAATCTCATTCTACGCAAACTAATCCATAACTCAATAGTGCTCTAACGATGCTTTCAAGAAGCTAACAAGCCTCTCATAATATTCCGCAGTAATTTTCTAATTAATATAATAATCTAAAATTAATATAAATTAATAATTTTGTAATTCGAGTAGAATTATTACACAGATTGAACAAGGTGTGTGAGTCATATTAGAAATCAGTAGGAAGTGAAATTATTATATAAATAACAGATAAGGTTATAAGAGACGAAAATCTTAAGGGTTCAATTAACAGTAATAAGTACTTAAAAGATCTTGTCTTGAGGAAACCCTTTTATGACAATTCAAGATGATAAAAATTACAATAAGAAAAGCTTAATGCACATTTTATTTACATAAATAAATACAGAAGTGTATGCACAAAGATATTATAAATTATGTATAGGTACAACAGATGGAAAAGTATATACATATATATATATATATATATATGCGAGCACATAAGAGGTTAGATTTAACTCGAAGATTGGATTTCACCTTTCTGTCAGATTCAATAACTTCAAAGGTTATCTATATTTACATAAGAATATTTGTTGTTTTCGGTAAATAAATATATTTAGAACAAACTACAACCATCACTTTAGGAATTAACATAATAATGGATGACTTCTGAATAATTGGTAACACAGGTATGTTAATGCCGATAATTTATTTTTTATTAAGATTATTAACTATTTCAATAAATTAAATAAGGATAAATAACAAAAAATGTAACGGACAAGTAAAATATTAAATTACTATAATAATAACAGCTGCAGGTTTCATTGCACTTAAAGAATTAATTCTTATATTAAACAATTATATAATTAATTGATAAACTATAAAATATAAAAAATGAATATAAAAACTAACAAAGACCTAAAATCTGAACGATATACAATAATTAATAAGTAACAATAATCAACAAAATAGATCCTTAAATTTCAAATAATCCAATAAATTAAGAGGGCATAATTACTAACTTTTAATACTTTATATCATTCTAAATTTATTTCCATTTTTGGCTGCTGTCTTACTTTTAGAAATTGCATTCAAAAGCAAATTGAAGATTATTCTTAACACACGTAAAGTAATTATTAAAACATAACAATTGAATTTCAAAGTACACCTATTAAGATAAAAGCTCATTTAACGTAATACCTCCTGTGTTTTTATAAAAGAAACAAAAGAAAATAATAAAGCAGAAAGACAATAATAATACTATATTTCTTTTTTAAAATGTAGAAAGCATTGTTTCATTTCCTACGCTACATCTTTCAAGGTTAAAATGGACAATATTTAATTACTTTCTCTTTGAATAAATCAACGTTTAATACACTTAAATTTAAAGGTGCCTTTTCATTAGCAACCATAATTAAACGATAAAGGAATCCTTGATTTTAAACTGTTAATTAATATTTATTCCGTTTTAGTTGATTATTTTGCGATAGCTTTTATTGTGGCACCAAATTATTATACATACAGTATTCAAAATAAATGAAAATTCTTATTTTAGCTCTTTGATTTGATAACAATAAAAGGCTAAGTAAATCAAGAAATATATGCTTAATTTCAAACATTATTCCATAAAAATGGAAAATAGAAAAGCTGCTATAGCGCTAATAAGTGTTCAAAGCCCATATAATTCCATGTACATGTAATTGTGTAATTAAATATTAAATATTTGAATCTAAAGTACATACATCTAGCCATACTGGTGGAAAACTAAATTGAATACGACCCGTTATGAACAATTACTAAATTCACCAAATATTGTATTTTTGTGTTGAAAATTCATTATGTCTATTGCCTTTAAAGGCTAGAATACGATAATACCAAGGGGATTAAATAAAGAGTTATATTTACTAAACTAGATTAAAAAGTTATAGTTTAAAATAATATATCTATTTAGGATTTTAAATTAATTTAATATTAAATGTTCAAGTTTAAGTTTTTATGATTTTATAAGACTGTAGAATGCAAATGATGGTAAATTTCAGTAGTATTAGTTAAAGTTTTAGTTCATTCCTCTTGAAATTAAAAAAATAAATTTTAAGAAACTAAAGAACTTTTCAAAAGGAAAACAGATTAGATATTTAAAGGATTGCATAACCTTCAAGATTTTACAGGTTGGTATATAAAATTTCATGAGCATAGAATAAAAAAGTTATAATTCTAAAAATAAGCATTTTAAAATTATAGAATGCTAGAATTTATGTATTAAGAAATTTTTTGATCTCGGTATTTTCAACTTTAAGGTGTTTTAGACTTAATTAAAAATTTTATAACCTTCTGAGACTTCAGAATATTTCAGTTTTAAAATCTTACAAATTTGGGTTTTGAATAATTTTTGAGATTTTTCCATGTCAAAACCATAGAAAAGTTAAAATGGGTTTTGAATTTTAGAATATTAGATTTAATATTTTGTAATTTTGAGATTTAGCATTTTAAAGTTTTAAAGACTAATTAATATATTACAACAGCTATGTACATAGGTATGTTGAATTTTAAATATTTCTGACTTTTTGATCTTAATATACATAATATTTTAAGATTTTTAAAGAGAGAATTGGGTATTAAAGTCTTTTGTAACTTTTAAAATTGAAGATTTTAGTTTTAGAGTTATTGGATTTAGAATTTTTAAGATTAATAAACAAATTTGAATACACTGAATCCTTTTGCAGGTTTTCATTGGTGGAGGTAAGAGAATTATGTTAAATTAAGATTTTTAAGAAGACATACTTTATTGTGTTTTGACCAATTTAAATTTAATTAATACATATTTAAAAATGACTTTGTTTTGGTGCATTTACTATAAGTTACTACTTATATTAAAGCAATAAAATTCCCTACTGCGAATAAACATTTTGTCATTTGCATTTTGCTGTAACAATTACAAATATTTACATCTAGATTAAGTTAGACTTTGTACAGTTAGTATAGATTTGAATTTCATATAAATTACATTAAAATAAACATAAATTTTCTTTATATCCATCCTGAATAGTCGTTCAACTCATTCCACAGTCATTTATTTATCCTTAACCACAACTAATTATTATTATTATAATTCCTAGTTTTTTTTAATCTAAAATCATTAAAATAATGAACTGCGAGCTACAATAAATTGCTGAATAATTATAGCTTCATTATTATGCTAAAATAGATAAAAACATTCAATAACAAAAAGGAAATAATTGAGTTTACAACACCAAAAGATTTCAAGGGTTTAATTTTAACAGGTTACATTATTAAGATAGCATGCAATATTTGCAAAAGGATAATTAGGCAAGGAGCAAGCATAATTTAGTTATGGAATCCTACTCTAATAAGTGTTAAAAGTTGCATGACTAGATTTGCTTTTTGCCATCAATTTCTGATAAATGTAAGTTATCAATCAAATAAATCTAGATTATTTTACTAAATAGAGATTATGTCCACATCAAAATTAAGTTTATAAACACCCAGTGTACACAAGATTACAATATACTATTCTTTATTGTTACTACACAATGCTTCTATTATATTAAAAATGAAAATATTACTTTATAGGTTAGTAATTCTGAACAATTGATTTACTGTTTAATAATATGTTTCACAATACTTCATTTTAGTTCATTCTTATGGCGAATTAAAAAAAGCTGAGCAAATCTCCCAGCTTAATTTATTTTTCAAACTATTGTAATAGAAACAGTTCTTGTAATTGATGATTATTATTATTAGATCAAAATAAACCTTATTTCCCTGTACACAACAAATAGTTCACATGTTCTGAAAATATGCAAAACTGCTTTTATAAGAAATAAAGGTTAATAGCAAAACTTTCGAATACTTGAAATTTGATATAAAGATAATGATTGCCTCAGGAAGTACAAAAGAGAAATTAAGGATTAAGAATTATTCATTAAAAAATATCTACTTTTTAATGTAACTTATAAATCTGGTTAAATCAATAAAAACTAGATTTGAAAAATTAAAAATAAAAAATATAAAAAATTAAAAAATCAGAGATTAGTTTAACTTAGGCTAGTAAGGTTAGTTAACAATTAGGTTAGGTTAGAACTTAGATTTGAAGTTGGATTCCATTTGATTCGATAGAACTTTTTAAAGTTAAATATTATAGTCTAATTTCCAAATTACCAATTTTTTTTTAAGTTGACCTACAAATTGAGTAGAATACTTTCGAGGTTAGTTTTTATTGATATGTTTATTTTATGACTATTTAATAATTTATTTTTTTTATATATTTATTACAATTTCGATTTCTAGTTCAAAAATTAATTATTAATTAAATGTATTAATAGTTAAATAATTTGTTTTTATAAATTTCAAAATTATTAATATTAGACAATTATTAAGATTATCTTGTTTTTTGCTTATAATTTGTTTTAATTTTAGTTGATTTTCATTTCGCTGTATAAATACATACGATAATTAGAACAGTAAATCCAATGTGTAAAATCATTCCTACTTTCGGTAGACATTTTATTACAATAACAATCTCTTTTATTTTTATCTAAGATTAATTTTGCTTCTAAAACAATTCTTCAAAAGTGTTCCTTTTTAGAATAAGTTTCTTTAACAGCTGATATAGCTTGAAGACATATTTGTAAAGATCTAAAATGTAATAAATTAATTACAAAAATTATGAAGTAACTGCTTTCAAGTTACAAATATGTGTTAAATGCAAAAGGCTATCGCTTGTTATGTCATATTTAGGCACCATTCACACCATTTATTCTCAAAGCTGAATACAGCATTCTGAATTTGGTAATTTATATTTAATTTATGATATTTAAACTTTAATTTGATATTTAAATTAATCTAAATAAAGTAAGTAATACTAATTATTATAATAGTTGAATTATGCTTTAAATGCTTTTCAAATTATATTTAGTCAAACAACAGGGATCACTGTATTTAAAATAAATTTATTAAACTGACTTTATTAAAAAGTAAATATTGTGATAGTGTTGCGAAGAGGCCAAATTATTATTATAAACAATTTATTTTGATATTATTATTTATTAGAGTTGAAAAAGTAATATAATGATTTCTGGTTGGTGCGTGTCCTGATTATTTAATATTAATTAGGAGGGTGTTCGTTGGATGTAGGATGAGGTAGTGTAACTAATACTCAATTAGCCAACATTTCGATTGTAATTAAATCTTTATCAAGGTTTGGTGTTTTAGGGCTGCAATTCGGTTATTATCTCGAAGGTATTATTGGAAAACTCAATAATAGATATAGATAACTACAAGCAATGCTGTTGTCCATTTTGTGTAAACGGTTACTCAAATCTTTTAGATCATTTACAAGTGCACACAACTAAAATTTTTATTTATTATAAATGCTAGGTCTTTTTCATACAGAAACAAATTAAGAAAAAAAAATTATTATGACTTCAAGATTATATTTAAACTAATTTCAATAATCAATTCCAATTAAATATGTCTATTTCAGCATAAATTAAGTTAATTTAATTAAAGGAAATAAGAATCAATATTTTCTTCTACTTTCAATTAATTTTACAAACAAATAAATGTGTATATAAATAAATCGATTTGTCTTCGTGTATTTTATATATAATTAATTTCTTTTTAAAACTAAAAAAATCCAATGTAATTTCGATTAAATCAGATTTTTCCGTTATTTAATGCAAAATTATGTAAAAAATATCTTGGCTATTCCTTTTAAAAAAAATCTTACTTTAAAATTAGGAAATATTTTCTAAAATGTGGAATCTTGCATCTTTCCAATAGAAGTAGCAAAATTATTTTGGATATATCTGTTAGGTAACATTTTTTGTTCTCCTCACTACTCTTTTACATAAAAAAATAGTTTAATTAATAATTTATTAAAATCAATTATTTGATAGATTTAATATAAATTTCTAAATTGTACAAGTCAACTTATGAAGATTAATTCATACAAAAGAGTAAAAAAAAACACATAAACAAAATACTTATTTTATTTTCCAATATATATACTTGAAAAATCATTCTGAGGCGATTGTGTATAATATATGGAGTTTCCGACTCAAATTTTAAAATTCCATAAATAATTGTAAATTGCAACACAATAAACATAATAAAATAAAATACTACTAATACTTTTCAACAACACAATATCAATAATTAATAGTTTTTTTATTAGGTCATTACTAGAAATTACTTTTCATTTATTCATTTTATTCTCAATTTGCTGTGAATTGCAATATATAAACTTAATAATCTTTCTTTTTTAAACTTTACATCCATTAAATTGATAAACAAAAACAAAACTGATATTAAATAAAAAGAAATTTGTTAGTATTAAAAAGGCACCTTAACAAAACGTCAAAATATTAAAAAATATATATTTATCTATTATACAAGTTTTCTTTTATATAAACTTAAAATATTTTGGTATTGCTTATACCTATCTGCAGCATGTATAAAAAAATGTGGATATCTATTTACCTATTCTACCCACAACACCTCTTTATAACACTTTTTTAAATTCAAGTCCACAACGCACTTGACTTACTAGTACTAATTTTTTAACTTCCTAATATTCAACGTAACATTATACTGAGCCATTAGTTGCATGTGAAAATCTATTATAAAACCGACGATGCATCTCGTCAACTTTAGTTAAATAATAAGTACCCGAAAATAGATCCGCAATATCACTCACAGGTTCATAAGGAGCTTTGTGACAAGTTTTCTGTTTTAATTCTAAAATTGACGTGAATTTCTCTGGTGAGATTTTCTTACGTTGTTCTAATCGCTTCTTAACATAGTTTAGATTAGATTTTAACTTGTAAAGTGCTGAATTGTCATTGCAGTCTTTTGAAACTGTTATAGAAAACATTGTTGCAGCTAATCCTGAGCCATAAGAGAACATACCGATCTTAGAACCTGCAAGTTCTTCAATACTTTTATTAACTAGAAGTGATACTAAACCACCATACAGTGAAGGCGTGTACATGTTACCAATTTGATTTGCTATTAAAAGTGATGGTTGTGTTTTCTTATCAAAGACACCCTTACTACATGTTACAAATGCCTTTTCGACATTTTTATCAAAATAACATTCATTAAGTTTAACATTCTTATAATTATCTAATCCTGGAAATAAATGTGGAATTTTATCATGTGGAGTATTAAGAAAATCATTTAACATTAAACGACCTACTGATTTTTGAACTAATTTACAGAATGGTGTATGAAATAATAAGAAATCCAAGCTATTTAAGTCTATGGTTTTATCTTTAACAGAACGTTGACTCACTTTCTTACAATAAAGTTGATAACAATTGTCCAAGGCATTTAGATAACATTGAATTGATAGCTTACCATCTACAGTTGGATATTCTGATGTTAGGTCTGGTTTATAAAAATCATAAACGTGTTTCATGTATGAAGATCGTACACCACGATCAACGACTAAAGGTGCATTTGGTCCAACAAGGATAGCAACGGCACCTGCACCCCCAGTAGGCCTAGCTGAACCTGTAATAAAAATGTGTCATTAGGTTTGAAATAAAATCAACTACAGTCTGAAATAATTATATAGCATACCAGATGTGTAAGAAGTGATTGGACGTAGGAGTTTAAGGGAATTGTCAATGAATAAGAATTATGTGAGTGTGGAGTTAATATGTGATATTTTTTGCAAAATTCTTGATATCAGTTACAAGAATATCAAATAAGAAATTTCAGCTCAATCAACACATAAAAATGCAAGTATTAATAATTTCTACAAAATTATCAAAAAAGTTAGTTTGAAATAAGCAGTGAAAAGAAACACACACAAGACTCATGAATTGAATGCTTTGAGAGAAACAGCAATAAAAGTAATAAAACTTTGTTATATGCAGCTGCTAAAAAGTAAAGATGGAAATGTTGCACACATGCACAAATAGGAAAGGAAAGAAACATGTGACAGTGTAATAGTTTCAAATTGTTTCCCTTCCTTTTCCTATTAGTTTCAATTCAAAGGCTGACCATAACGAAAATATGTTTTGGCCTTCTGAAACTATAAATTATAATAACCACTGATATATCCTTCCCATCCTTATATCCTTTCCTACCCCTAACCGACTTCCAACCCGCCTGGCCAGCGTGGAAGATCAAGGCCAATAAACCACCAATCAAATTAACATGGCGAAATTTAAAAACAACGGAATTATATTCCAGGTGGGTAGCTCTGTTAAAGCAAATCCCACACCTTTGACACGGTCTGCCTCAAGGATTCTGGGAGAGGCAAAAATTCGCAAGCAACATCAAAAGAAAACATAAAAACTACAAAACTGAACATAGCAACATACAACGTAAGAACACTAAGAACAGAAGATAGAATCCAGCAACTGGAAGAGGAGCTCTCTCAAATAAAATGGGACATCATGGGAATCAGTGGAAGAGATGTATGACGACATCAAAAAAGCATTAGAAGAGAACAAAACACAATACCATTTCATCATAGGAGACTTTAACGCAAAAATTGGAAGACACCAGGATGGAGAAACATCCTCACATACTCTCACATGTCTGCAAACTGCTAACAAAGATAATAACAACCAGGATCTCCAACAAACTCGACGAGTTTCAACCCGTGGAACAGGCTGGCTTTGAAAGGGATACAGCACGATAGATCACATACACACATTAAGACAGATAATAGAAAAATCTCAAGAGTATAACAAACCAATGTATCTGGCCTTTATCGACTTTGAGAAGGCATTTGATATGATAGAAATGTAGGCCTTTTTAAACTCCCTCAAAAGATGCCGCATTGATAACAGATACATACAACTGATTGAAAATCTATACGATGAAGCAACAATGACAGTCCAAATCTTAAGCGGAACAGAGCCAATCAACATTAAAGAGGAGTTTGATAAGGAGACACAATCTCGCCCAAAATATTCACAAACGCATTAGAAGACATTTTTAAGACATTAGTATGGGGAAACATTGGTATTAATATAAATGGTGAATATTTGAATAATCTACGTTTCGCCGATGATATTGTGCTGCTCGCGGAGAATATGGAGGACCTGCAAAGAATGATAATAGATCTGAACAACTCAGCAAGAAGTTATGGCCTAAACATCAATGCATCCAAAACGAATATTATGTCAAATAGGAATGACGCTATGCCAATTATGCTGAATAACGAAAGGGAAGTGACAGTGGTCAACGAGTATACCTACTTAGGCCAAAAAATATCCTTTGAGAAAAATAATCAGGAAATAGAAATAAAAAGAAGAATACAATTGGGATGGGCGGCATATGGAAAACTTAGTAGTATTTTTAAATCCAACTTCCCACAACACCTAAAAACTCAATCAAGTCTTTAACCAGTGCGTCCTACCAACTATGACTAAAGGCTCAGTTACACAGTGCCAGTAACTTGTACGAGTTCCTAAAACCGAGTACTAAGATATAATGTAAACACAGTTTTAGTACTAAAATCCAGTGTATGTTCCAGTAAACGAGGTGAGGATAGTGAATAGAAAACGATCCTATTTACTCGGCCGAGCAGCTACCCCCACTCTCACTTCCTTGAGTACTAAACCTGTGTAAACCGACGTTTTTAGTAATAACAGACAGTGTAGATTGTATACATTTCATCTGCAGGTGGGACAGGAGGACATTTTATAATAAAGTTGTTAAATTATTTAGTTTAATTAAGTTTTCGTTGTGTTTAATGGGTAATTTACTTTAGTTAATAAAAGTGAATATTAAAATATTAGTTAAAAGTTATAAAAATTGAATGTAATATGGCAGCAAAATGGGGAGAAGATACTACAATGAAATTTGTACAATTATATCGAGAACAGGAATGCCTGTGGAAACTAAAATAATAAAATCAGTATTAAATTATAATTTACTGAGATGATTTACTGGAATGTCGTGTAAATTGTACTATTCTAAGACACACTTGCTTTTAGTACTCGGTCTTAGGAACTCGTACGAGTTACTGGCACTGTGTAACTGAGCCTTTTATGCAGCAGAAACGAGGAGCTTAAATAAAGGAATGATGGAAAAATTAAGGATTGTACAGAGGAAAATGGAAAGATCGATGCTGAAAGTAAGGCTGCAAGACAGAAAGAGGAACAAATGGATTAGAAGAAAAACAGACATTTGATGACAACAGGAGACGGAAGATGGACCAGGAAGGTGACAGAGTGGCGACCACCCGGGAGAAACCCGGGAAGACCGAAAACATGATGGAAAGATGATATTCAGAAGGTGGCGGGAGTACAGTGGTTGGCAAAAACAAGCAATAGAAATGAGTGGAGAAATATTGGAGAGGCGTATAGATGGAGTGAAGCACGCTGAACATGATGATGAACCACTAAACAGATATTATAATTAGACCCTCCACCACACTGTAATACTTCGTTACCTCAAACAGTACATTTATTTCGAAGATATCCCTTACTTGCAGTAGTCCTTATAAACGTGCCTGTGAAATATCTAAACTGCTAGAAATAGCTCTCAAACAAATTCTAATCCATCTGTGGACAGATTAAGGCCGTATTCACATGATGCTATACCACATCAACACGATATCAGACGATGCTACAAAAACAAATGTATCCAACACCTATAGGTTCACACAACGTGACATGCATACAATAATAATGATCAGTCATCATCAAGATCTAGTGAAGAAGATCCCTTTTCCAGTGAAGAGGAAGAGGATATCGTAATGTACGTGTATTACGAAATGACAGAAAAGACGAAGGTATTAGGTGTATCCATACCTGCCAAGTTAGTTTTTTTTTGCAACTTCATTCCAAGCTTTCTCTGTTAAATCTTTCCAGGTATATTCTGGTATTTTAAAATTAGACACTGATATTTTTCATTCTCCAATGCAGTGCAGTTGTTAAATTGATGTACCATTCTTGCGTCACAAGGGTTGCATGTAACACCTTGTTTGCAAGGTCTTTTATTCTCTATTTAATAGCGTTTAATTAAAAACCAAAATACGATTGGATAAGAAAATAAAAGATTTTTCAAATAAGGGTGTCACATGCCCCCTAGTTATTTAAAATTTTTGAAATGATTTAATTTCTTCTATACTTTATCAAAACACTGTATAAAAGTGTTTAAATTTTACTGTTTCATAATTAATTTGTATTCGCTAGTTACTCAATCCACTGAGCTAATATGAGGCAGCATAGAAAGGAAAGTCCAGTTTTTGGGTATAAGTGAAATGTTTATGGGCAAGGTGACAGTCGAGGTCAGAATATATCAGAGTATGCAAAACATATCATGAGTTCTGTACAATGTTTGTTTAGTAAACACACACCATAACACCAGTAGTAAGCAGATTGTTTAGTAAACAAGTAGTATCCAATGATTATTTATATATGCCACTAAATGGTTTAGCAAAACACAGGATTTGTTTATATGTACGTATATGCATAAATGTGCATCAATACAGTATGGATGAGTAATGAAGTAAAATGTAAATAAGAGTATATTATCAATACTGTTAAATAGTTAAATCTGCTACCTCAATTATATCAGTATTATATGAGCTCGTATATCATAATAATTTAATTAATAATGGTACTTGTCAATTACATCCAATTACAAATTTATAATAACAAGATAATTATGCTAATGATAACGTAAGGTACCAGTTGGACATAAAGTGTTATTAATACTAACTTCACTTGATACCACCAAACCAATGTTGTTTTGATATCATAATGGCATTCCTTAAATGTTTGTAATTTCCTTTTCACTGTTGTACTAAAATTTTTGCTAAATTTTCTCAATACTATCTATCCAAATATTGTAATAAGGGCACCATATCGTGGACACATATTCTAAATGACTGCTAACTAAGGAACAAAACAAGATTTTTTACAGATGCAGCTGACAATTCTTGCAAATTTCTTAAAATAAAACCTAACATTTTCAAAGCTTTATTTCAAACATTTATATCTATTTGAAAGGTCAGCTTAGTATCAATGTAAACACCTAGATCCTTCACATAATCAACACTATTCAGCTTTATTCCATTTAAATTATATGTAAATATGATAGGCTTTTTCAGTCTTGCAAAAGTTATGAAGTTACAGTTAATATTCAACATCAACTTATTGACTAAGCATCAATCTGCAGTAATATCAAGATCTTCTTGAAGCATGTGAGAATCAGTTGAATCCTTTATAATTTTAAATATCTTTAAGTCATCTGCAAATGCAAGACAGTTAGAATACTTAATGCAATTTAATAAATCATTAACAAACAACAAAAATAGTATAGGAGTAACATGTGTCTCTTGGGGAACACCTTATAATACATTAATCTCGTGCGACATGAAATTATTGAATTTTACTTTTTGCGTTCTATAAGTTAAAAAACTTTTTAACAAATCAATAGTACTGTTATTATTAACTTGAACAGTAAAACTTTTTGATCAACACGATTAAATGCCTTTTTAAAGTCAGTATAAACCGAATCCACTTGTAACTGATTTTCAAATGCACTAACTATTAATTGTTTATAACACAAAATTACTTATGGTCGATCTATTATCTACAAAGCCATGTTGATCTGTATTTATGATGTTTTTGCAAGATCATGCAATCTGTTTAGCAATTAATTGGTCCAATAATTTTGGAATTGTCGATTGCTTACATATTTCCCGGTAATTAGTAACATCTTTTCTTTTACCTGATTTAAAAACAAGCTTAATGTAACTCGACTTCCATAAATTTCGAAGCGTTGCTGATTCCAAAGACTTAGAAAAAATAAGATGTATTGACTTACTTATTGAAAAGATTTTTTAAATTAACTTTTCAATAGTACAGCTGGTACCGTCAGGGCCAGTAGAAGCAGTTGGCTTCAAATTGATGATTTTTTCGGATTTTTTATATGACTCCCTAATTCATCATTTTCCCAGCATGCACTTCCAAGATTAAAATCACCACACAATATAATGTTTACTTGGTCCTTCTTATAGAATTTTTTCTAAGTTATTACGAAAATTTTCATAAGAACTACGAGGGTGGTCCCAGAAGTACCCGACCCAACAAAGAAAACACACAAATTTTGGAAAAAGATTTATTTATTTTTCAACGTAATCTCCTTTCAGCTCTATACACTTTTCCCAGCAGTGTTCAAAAAGTTCGATACCCTTTTTATAATAAGAACTGTCTTGCTCCTCAAAATAGCCATTAACTGCTGACATCACTTCTTCATCGTTGGAAAATCTTTGACCACTGAGCCATTTTTTCAAGTTTGGGAACAGAAAATAATCCGAGGGGGCTAAATCTGGCAAATATGGCAAACGCGGCACCCATCTTGCACACAGCTTTCTCATGTCCAAATTTTCAGATAATATGCAATGTACTGCACTTTTTGAAATACCCGTAATGTCTGCTAGCTCGCGCACTTTCAGTCGACGATCATCAAGTACCGCTTTGTGGATTTTCTTCACCATTTCTGGAGTCGTCACCTCATTTGGTCGACCACTGCGATGCTCGTCTTGGCAGCTCGTACGACCTCGTTTAAACTCAGCTACCCAAAATTTAACTGTTGTAAACGAAGGAGCAGACTCACCCAGAGTAGAATCCAGTTCAGCTTTTATATTGGTTGGGCTGAGGCCTTTCAAATAAAAGTATTGTATCACATAACGATGACCAATTTTCTCCATTTTCACAAATTCACTGACAACGTTCACTATTGATGGCTGCCAAACAAATACTGAACAACGTGGCGCTTTCAAACTTGAAACATATGCTTTATAGACTGCGTACTGTCCAATAGAGTGATATTTTCAAACAACTACCGCCACCTCTTGGTCAGGTCGGGTACTTCTGGGACCACCCTCGTAGTTGGGGAGCTTGGGAAAAGTAAACAATTGTTGACAAAAGTTTCAAACAATTTTAGGTTATTGTGTCAAAACGACAAACGTCAATTATATTTAAAAATTCTTAGCTATAGCACCAACCTTACAAAAAAGTTACTCTATTTTAAGATTTGGCAGGTATGCCATAATATCTATCTTTCTTAGATGTGTTGCTATTCGCTATTTTTTTTTTTACTCACACATGAAAATCCAATCCCTACACAAGTAAGTAAACAATAATGGTTACTATGAATATACAGGATGTCTGTACAAGACGCTATTACATATTCCTGTGACCAAAATAGGACGATTTAACCAAACTTACCTCTATCCGAAAGTACTTCGTTAAGGCGCTATTGAACGTAAATGATCTTCGAAAAATTTATTTTTTTCTAATTAGAAAAGGATTGCTTTTAGAGATGGGGATGAAATTTCGCATGTGAGTGTACTGAAAAAACAGTTTTTTGGTATAATTTTTTTAATAGTGGGTGGGTTGACCACATAAGTCATCAAAATTTGATCAGAGGTAAACAAGCTCAAGTTTTTTTAACGGTTTAGTCAATATTTTTCAAACCTTTTTCTACAGATATTTAACATATAACATGATAGTCCATCATGACAACGCATCCTCCCACACTGCTGCCAGAACATTGGATTTTTTGAAAGCTACGGGAGTTCAATTGGTAACTCATCCTCCGTATAGCCCAGATCTAGTGCCGTGCAACTTTTCTTTGTTTCCAACTGTTAAAAAAATGATGCGAGGTAAAAGATTTTCCAGCGCAGATGCAGCAGTTACAGAATTTCAAAGAATTTTTGAGGACCTTTCAGAAAATAAATTTTCCGAATGTTTTAAAAAGTGGTTTCAAAGAATGCACAAGTGTATTAGTCTGAATGCAGATTATTTTGAAAAACAATAAAGATTTTTTGTTAAAAAATTTAACGGTCTTTTTATAACTAACAATTTTCAGCGCAACCCTCATACTGTGAAATTTTTTATTAATCTTTATTTATTTCACGTAAATTTTTTATTTTAATACTTACATTCTAACCTCAAAGTGCATCGATGTCATTCGTTTTGTCATTGTTAAAGTGTAATAAATTTAATTTAAAAAAATTTAAATTGCTACAAAAGTTATAGTTGAAATGTAAAAAAGTGTTAAGTTTTACAAAAGGGTAATTCCATGTCAAGTGATCCATTGAGTTGTAACTTACCATTTTTGATTTATTTCAAATTTGGCACAATTGTTATACTCCTAAAGATAAGTCAAAATCTAAAATATTATATTTTTAACTCAAGTGGTTTTTGAGTTGTGCCCTTCTAAAGTGTACAAAAATGAGTCATTTTGAGCAAGTTGGCGTTTACGTTTTCCTTTATCACTTTTAATAGAAATAAGATAAAGGAATAAAACAAAAACTGTTTTAAAGTCCATCATTTGAGCATTAAAATGATGGGTTGCATGGCATACTTTAATATGAGAAAAGAAATTATATTGCGCCTCTGAAGTTTTTGACTTTGAATTTCTCAGAAAACATTAAAAATTCTGAAAAAACTTGGACATAGAGTACATATCTTTTAAATATGTGTGCCAAATTTCAACTTGGGATCTCAATGGGATCGTTACTAAATTATTTTAACAAAATAGCAATGTTCAACATTTTACCATTAATAATGTTTTCAATATTGGGAACATTGGGAGTTTGATTTTCTGTTTTGGTAATTACTTACAAAGAATCTGGGTTAGATAAAACATTCATTAACAAATTCTTGTACGAGTTTTTAAAATTTAATAAAATTATTTGTGAAACGTTACCTGAATAAAATATCCTGGGTACACTTGTCAAAAATTTTTTTCAGTATTATCAGAACACGTACAAATTGTTATCAACTATAATAAATTAATCTCACTATGACCAGAGGTGCCACAGCATTTGTAGTTTAATTTCAGTGACTTAAGTGACTTTTCCCATAAAAAAAGTGACTGATTTCGTTAATAAATTTTTAACAATGGTCCTCACAAACCAGAATAAATCTTATTATAAAAAACCATTTTATCATATGTTAATATCGAACTTGAAAATGCACAAACGAAATTTATAATACAACATTTAAATATTTTATTTATGTTAAAATAATAGTGAGTAAAACGTATATGCTAAATTATTAGATTTATAAAAGAAACGTTAATCTTCGTTTAAATTGAAACATGATGTGGCTTCTTTATAGGCCAAATAGTCTCCTGAATTTACTAGGCAAAGTATTTGAGAAATTGTTTCTCAAAAGACTACTGAAGAACACTTGCACCTATTTCAGTATGGGTTTAGAGAAGGCCATTCTACAACTTCGCAAATACATAGAATACTAAACTAGATATCAAAAAGATTCCAAGAGAAAAAATAATGTACAACTGTCTTCTTAGATGTCTGACATACTAGGCTGCTAAACAAATTAAAAAAACTGTTGCCAAACAACTATTATCTTTTAACGGGTTGTACTCAAGCTAAACAATTAAACATAGTAATGAAATCTCTCAATATGCTGTATCCAATAACCTTGGCAATATCCTATTCAATCCGATGTCCCACAAAAAAATGTCCTTGGCCTCCTCCTATATTTATTATTTACTGCTGACGTACCACAAGACCAAAGTACTGTCATCGCCACTTTTGCTGACGAAACTGTGATCCTGTCTACGCAGATGATTCTACTGTTGCATCACAAAATCTTCAATGTGATTTAAACTTATTAAATAAATGGCTTGGAAAATTACAATCAACCCAACTAAATCAGTGCAAGCAACTTTTACGATGAGTAGAAACGTGTGTCCAACAGTCACTATAAATAACGTTCCCATACTAGTCAAGACCAAAATAAAATATTTGGACTTACACCTAGATCAATGCCTTATGTGGGCCAAGCACATTCAAACCAAATGTCAGCAGTCATTAAATTAGATATCGCGGTTTTCCAGAATAGAGTTTTGCAATTGAAATTTTTTTGATAAGCATCAATGTGTGGTATTTCTCACATTCATCTTTTTCCAATTGCAAAAGTCTCCACTCATCAAGAAGAACATCTATACCTACTTTCTGCGGTAATCTTTTCACAGCATTTGATATAATTTTCAGGCTGGATGAACTTTCCTGTACATCTAGTTGAAGTGCTTGTAAGTTTTTCAATAACTCACTTTTTTACAAGCCACTTTGTAATGGGTCTTGCACGTGTTTTCTGAAAAGAGTTACAGCAAACTTATCATTAACCAATAACCGTTTGTTGAGTTAAGAAATTTAAAGTCAGACCTTTCGTGGCCCCGCGCCATCACTATTAGAGATACTGTGAGAACGATTTTGTAGCCTAGTTATTTAAATATCCATTTTTTCCGAAAAAACAATTACATTGTTAATAGTTTTTTTTTGCATAATTCAAGATTATATTAAAATTAAGATTTTATAAAGTTAGAGATGTAAAAAATATTCAATATATATTGTTAAATAAAATTTTAAAATGCAGTCTGATTAAAAAAAGTGACATAAGTGACTTTTTTGTTTAAAAAGTGACTTATAGTGACCAGAAGTTTAAAAAGTGACTTTAAGTGACTTAAGTGAGTCTGTGGTAATCCTGTATGACACATAATAAAGAAAATTTTTGAAAAATTTGATGTACAGTATTAATGTAAAATAATGCATTTTCATTTCCTGATAACTTAAACTGTATGTACGACCAGTCGCTGTATTTGGATCTACTTTAAAAAAATTGGATGTAGAGTTGCATATTTTCTAAATATGTGTGCCACATTTCAACTTGGGATCTCAAGGAATTATTACTAAATTATTTTAACAAAATAGCAATGTCCAACATTTTAATATAAATATATTTTTCAATATTAGTAACTATATTATTGGTATTAGAGTTTTGTTTTATGAATGATTACTCTTTGTTCTGAGTAATTACTTACAAAGAATCTGGGTTAGATAAAATTGGGTTAGATAAAACGTTAATTATTCCTGGATGATTTTATAAAACTTTGCATATTCTTTAAATTCGTATGTCTTTCCAATTTCAACTTGAGACCTCAATGGGATCATTAATAATAATTTTTTTTTAAAACATACTACTGTTCAGTACCTAGTGACAATATCAGTATGTACTATTGATTTCATAACAATCTAGGGCAGCCAGACTAATATGATGCTATTTTATTCTTTTTTTTTCAGTGTAAATGCATAGGATAAAATAATAAAAAATACCATCATATTAGCATTGTTGCCCTAGATCATTATGAAACCAAATAGTGCAGAGTAATGTATCATACTAAATACATGTAAATCTTAATTTCCCATGAACGGTTTGATAAAGCAAAAACAATTGTTTGGACACAGAAATTTCACTATTTTCAACCTATCTCAGAAAATAATATATTAATAAAATTCTACACTTGCTAGTGATCAGACATTTATACACTCCACATCTGATGAATATATGAAATTACAGGTTTTGTTACATGTGAATATAACTGCAAGAGGTGGTTAGCCCATGTGATGTCTTCAGATAGTAAGGAATGTGAAGTCACCATGTCATTTCTACATCCTGCTGGTCCTGCACCAACATTTCCGTAAATGCCAGATATCCCAAGCAGATTTTAAGGAAAGTAGATCCAAATACAGCGACAGGTCGTACATACAGTTTAAGTTATCAAGAAATGGAATTAGCATGCAGTATTTTACATTAATACTGTGCATCAAATTAAATTTTCTTTATTACGTGTCATAGTGATTTTAATTAATATAGCTGATAACAATTTGTACGTATTCTGATAATACTGAAAAATTTTCTTGACAAGTGTACCCAGGATATTTTATTTAGGTAACGTTTCACAAATAATTTTATTAAATTTTAAAAATTCGTACAGGAATTTGTTAATTAATGTTTTATCTAACCCAGATACTTTCTAAGTAATTATCAAAACAGAAAATAATCATTTATAAAACAAAACTCCCAATGTTCCCAATATTGAGAACATTATTAATGGTAAAATATTGGACATTGCTATTTTGTTAAAATAATTTAGTAACGATCCCATTGAGATCCCAAGTTGAAATTTGGCACACTTATTTAAAAGATATTCAACTCTATGTCCAATTTTTTTCAGAATTTTTAATCAAATGTTTTCTGGGAAATTCAAGGTCAAAGACTTCAGAGGTGCATAATTTCTTTTTTCTTAAAGCCCAGATGAAGGACTTGAAAACAGTTTTTGTTTCATTCCTTTATCTTATTTCTATTAAAAGTTATAAAGGAAAACGTAAACGCCAACTTGCTCAAAATGACTCATTTTTGTACATTTTAGATGGGCACAACTAGAGAACCACTTGAGTTAAAAATATATTTTAGATTTTTACTTATCTTTACAGTATAACAATTGTGCCAAATTTAAAAAAAATCAAAGAGGGTGATGGTCAAAACTTCCAAAAAATTGGATCACTTGATGTGGAATTATCCAAAAAATTAATTTTGTGAGGTTGAATGTGATATCGTCAAATGAAAAATGTTACATTCATCTTCTCATTGAGTACTTGTAATCTATTAAGTATTTCTCAGCTGTTATTTTTAATTTAGAAAATGTGAACAATGTTACACCTAAATTTGTGGACTAACACATAATTGATAAATTTGTAGTTGCAACACTCTTCCCACAAATGTGCGATATACGTAGGTACTATACAAAACTTTTTTTTCCGCTTTGAATAAATTTTCTTTTTCTCTTACAAATGTTAAACTCCCTTTAAAAATTTTTTAAAAAGAACATCTGAAAACAAACCAGAATTGTGGATAAAGATTGTGTATCTGCAATTAAAAAGCTTTTCACCAGTCAGTCTGTAAACGCACAATAAACATACAATAATACCAGTGATGATTAAGAGCACAATATTTCCAGGAAAATTAGTTTCATGAATCACGACATAAACTACACCAATTTCTGAGCTAACAAGTATAGAATTAGAATAACATTTTTTATAATGAGTCGATAATTGCAATACAGTGAAAGTAAAATTAACTATTTAAGAGGCACTTTTAATGAAAATTAATGATTCTAAAATATCAGAAGGCATAAAAAGTATTATTAAATTTCATCTTGAAGTCATTATGGAGTTATTATGAAAAATAATTGCCAATAAATACCATACCTTTTGCGTATACTGCAATATCTCCAGCTACCACAATAGCATAACGACCATCCCATGCTGAAGATTCTATCCATGAAATAGCATTGAACAATGCGGCCGTACCTCCATAACAAGCATTAGTCGTATCTATTCCTTCGATATCGGTAACCCCGTGTGGTTCAAATAACTGCATTAAGACACTTTTTACACTTTTAGATTTATCAATAATGGTCTCAGTTCCAACTTCTAAATGACCAATATCAGATAATTTAACATTACACCGGTCTATTAAATTTTGAACTGCAGTTAAACACAATGAATTAATGTCCTCTCGATCATTGCAGAAACCCATTTTACTTTGTCCTAAGCCTATAACGTATTTTCCAGCGCCAACCCCATCAAATTCTTCCAATTCTGTTTGATCCACATATTGAGAAGGGAAAACTATTTCGATACCAAGAATGCCAACGTTTTCTGGCCACGAACCCATTGTGATTTGTGTAGTTAATGTTTTTTTTCAAAAGTACACTGCAATATTATTACACAATAAAAATTAAAATTACAATTGGCTTTGATTTTTATTTAACAATTTTAATTATAGAATGAATGCTTACATAAACACGTGTATGCGGTACTGTATTTAAACTGAGACAACCACTACCGTCTCTAACCAGAAATACTCTGACAATTTAATTCTAGCGCTTTAAACTTTCATTCTGCCCCACTTAAATGTAGGCAGGTACACGATGATATCCAAGTAATGTTTATACACCGCATACGAAGAAACCTTGACCTTCTAGCACAAAAATCTTTTGAGGTTAGAAAAGAAACCTACACATCGTACGCTGCTTGTTAGAGAAGGCTCAGAGGATTCTCTGTCACTTGATTCCAGGGCCGTAATGAATCTTTTAATTTATAAAAAGTTGGGTTTCTATGAATAATCTTTATCATTTGAATAACCACCGGTTTTTGATAGTAAGTAAAGCGTAAACAAGTTAAAAATAAATCTTTTACAGAAACTTTAAATTAAATCTTGAAACTATTCGTATATAATACAAGTGGTAGGAATCTTGCCGGTAATTTTTGTCAGTCAGATCACGAATAGTTGTTGTGACAAAAATCGCCACGAGTGCTTTAGCACGAATGGTGATTTTCTAAAGACAACAACTATGAGTGTTACTGACTGACAAAAATTACCAAAACATTACTACCACGTCTTGTATTCGGCACGACAATCCAAAGAAAATGACAGAAATTGGAGGTTTCGAAATGCAGTAGTTCATGAAATGCCACCACGGCAACATAACAAAAGCTGTGTAAATAGTAACAAAATTTTACCAGTTTTGTCGAAATGGCAGAGTTGCGGTTCGGTGAAACAAATTTAAAAGAAATACGGGCAAAAGTAGTGATGACTGTTCCACAGAGTACAAAGAGTAGTCGTAATTCTGTGTGGGAGCAGTTTAAAAAGTTTTGCGACACGAGAAAATTTTCCCTGACGGAAGTGTCACCTATCTCAAAAGTATAAGCAGTATATTGGAAGATTATGCATTCAATATGAAAAATGCGATGGAGAGTATTACAAAGATTCCACTTTAAAAACAATGTGGAATACTACTGCCAAAATGGTGCAGGAATTATATTTTAATTCTTTTAATGTGAAGATGAATCCATTCTCAGATATTGAGTTTAAAAGTGCGCGTGCAGCAAGAGACGGAAAGCGAACGCAACTGCAATCGATTGCAGAAACGAGAAAAGTGAGTTCAGTATCTGTAGTAGATGACAACTACGAAAAAATGATTGACGTCTGGAACGAAGATACTCCTTCAGGGCTCCAGAAAAAATTCTATCAAATTGCAGCAAGAGAGCTTGCTTGGAGAGGTGGAGAACCGGCTAAATGTTTGATCGAATACTTTCAAGAAGAAAAAGATTGCACTGGAAAATTGACTGGGCGTTATGAGTACAATCCCGTTTTCTCAAAGACTTGCCAAGGCGGATCACCTCGTCTTTGTGGCAGTAAATGGCTGGTTTCTAATGAGAAGAATCCTAATCATTGTCCCGTGAGGTTGGTATTGATTATAAAAATATGTCCAATATGTATATTGTATACCGTTTTATGTTCATTTTCAGATTGTTGAAAAAGATGCTACAAAAGAGGGGCAGTAACGTCACCACAGATCGTTTATTTGTGACTGCGAATCCTAACTGGTGTGAATCTGGTATTTGGTACAAGAATATTCCTGTAGGAATTAATGAAATTGGTAAATGGACTAAAAGCAGTGCAGAAAAGGCCGGACTGGATGTAAAGAGATTTAAGATAACTAATCATTCTACGCGTTCAAGTGCAGTAACCCAGCTTGCGAAATATGGCGTTGAGGAACAACAGTTGATAAAAATTACGGGTCATAGTTCAGCAAGCTCGATTCGCCCTTATTTGCAACTGGACACTCAGCACCACGCACAAATAATAAGTAAAATGAGAAAGGAAAAAGTACAACTGACTCAAAACGAAGAAAGACCAACAATTGTTTATAATAATTGTGTTATAAATAATAATTATTGTTATAAAGTTTATTGTTGAATTTTTTACCTTTATACTCACCTGTATTATCGGGGATAATATAACTAGTGTTATGATTATCATCGGTGATAGCCCGAGTTAAAACCGACGAAAATTGACCGAGTGCGAAGCACGAGTTCAATTTTCTAAAGGTTTTAACGAGTGGTATCATCGTTGATTAATCATAACACGTGTTATATTTGGTGAGAGAATATAATGAACGTTGAAAGAAAATAAACACTGAAACTTTCTGTCACTTTGACAGTAAACAATTTTATTTATTAAAAACAGGTGACAGTCAACATGCGGTGATAGAATTATCATCGATTTGATAGCCTATTCTGCGAGTTTGTTTTTGTACTTTCACCAATGAAATTAATAAAAAATGTACCATGTGACACGTGAATTATATTCTCGCTGTAATCATCTGCTCCTTAGTATGGAAAGATTGCCAGTGTAATCAGATCCTAATTGGCTCAAATTAAAAAAATAGACTGTTTTTATTGGTTGTTAGATTTTGAGTTGGATTGTCAGTTGACTACCCCCTACCCATAATTGCCCTAATTATATAATGCTTGTTTATTTTTTTCAGTCATGACTAACTACTATTAAATGTAAACATTATGGACTAACTACCCTTTGTCAGGTTTTTCTCAATTGATCTTTTCTAAAAGCTATCGCTAGCATCGCTGGTCTAACTTTTTGTTTGTAATATTGGTAGTACATTTAGTATTTTTGACGTGGTTTTATTGGCTTGACTGCAACATGTTTTCTGAATTTAGTTTTTAACGTTTTTAGTGTAATGAGCAGGTGCTAAAATCGTACATATATAATAAACAAGATATTTTTAATATAATACATACTTTTTATCTATAGCATAGTAGTATCACTCAGTAGTACAGGTTATGTTTATGTACTTTTTGTTTATGTACGAAGTTTAATCATGTTCAAGTTGATGCCACCTAAGTTACTAGAATCAGAAGAAGAACAAAGAAGAGTAATGAATGTATTGGGAATACACGGGGAACCGCCTTATTTTAATGCATATGCATCTCTATGGAAGTATGCCACAGTATTCTATGCAGAGACTCATGCAATATGAGTCGTAACCTCCGAGAAAATAGAGGCCACGAACAAGGCTTGTGTCACGTGATCTGACGTCACGAATGCCGGCTATTGCAGTTTAGATTTGCCGTGATCGTAGTCGTGTGAACAGACTCTTTTTCGGAAGTTTTTCTTTCAAAAACTCTCATAAATAAGTTCAAATAAGTTAAAATGTTAAATTAAAGGTGTAGAATTTCAGATTTACCTGATTTATGTGAAGACAATTTATAAAATCAGTGAAAAGAGACTGTTTCTCTTCCGTATCGAGTGTGGGCGTTGGCAGAAATGGCCGCTGATAAATTTTGTTAGTTAATCAAAAAAGCCAACAGTTTGACGAGATACTTGGGTGAGTCTTGTTTATTTCATTAAAAATGCTTGATAAATGTTACGAAGAATGAAGATATTGTGGCTCTATTTCCTGTAAAAAAAACTTCTGCCGTGGATTTAAAAGAAATGATTTTAGAAGTAATTAAGATTCTAACCAAAATTGGTTTTCGGGTAATTTCTTTAATTTGTGATAATTACAGAATGAATCGAACTTGTTATCGACTTTTAAGTAGTACAAGCATTAAGAAAGAGTTACCTTGCTTTATCCAAAATGTTTCTGATCCGCAACAACAAATTTATTTACTTTTTGATACTGTTCATTTATTAAAATCTATTCGAAATAATTGGTTAAATCAAAAAAATAAAGAACGATCACTTGTTTTTTGCCATTTTGATAATTATAATTTAATTCTATTTGCAAATTTGTCTGACCTGGAAAAAATACATTCTATCGAATGTAATAGCATCATTAAATTAAATTGTTTAACATCCATTACTACCAATTCAGATTTTGTTATAAATTTTACCAACTGTGGTGAAAATGACTCTGCAGATATTAGCAAATATTTAAAAAATTTAACAAGAGGTGCTCTAAAACAACCATCTGAATTATTCTTTGAAGTCTCTATTCAGGCGTATCAGATATTCAGTGTGCTTATTTCAGATAAATATGAAACTGAATTTCTAAAGACAGGTAAACAAAGGATTATTTTAAGGGAATTGGCAATGTTAAAATTGGAAAAATATGTACACGAAATCAATGAGAAATGTATTTTATGTAGCAAAACGTTGAAGTCGATATTGTTAAAAAATTGTCATATTCTTGCCAGTATATTTCTCAATAACTATTCAAAAATAATCAACGACAAAATTAATACCCAAAACATGGATCTATCAAAGAGAAAACTGATTAAATTTAATGGTTAAGAAGTTATAAAACACATTAACGCATGGAGATAGGGCTATTGGCGAGGCCTCCATAAGAGCCAACGCGTCTATCATGGGTACCTCAACGGTGACGTGGAAAACCCTATTCATTGTTTATCATAATATAAGTGCTTTTTTTGAAATAATATTCAGTTTTACTCAGAAATATACAAGTGTCTTTATGTTGGGTATTTTACGTTTCGCAATTGTTAACCGGTTTTCGTGACGTCACGATTGCTTGGTCGCGGCCTCTTGACTATCTCGGAGGTTACGATGCAATTTACGTTTGTCTACAGGAGAACATAACAAGAAACTATCAGGACAAGGATATACTCGTCCTAACAGATAGCCAGACTGCTATAAAAGCCCTGACGAGCCACCGGCTTAAGTCGAAATTAGTATGGAACTGCCATCAAAATCTTATAATTCTTGCAGACCACAATAAGGTAACCCTCATGTGGATGCCAAGGCATAAGGGTATACAAGGCAATGAAAAAGCTGATGCACTTGCAAAAAAGAGATTAGAAACTACTTTTACTGGTCCTGAGCCAGTTTTTAGAATTGCCAAGACCACTGCTCTCAACTGCGTAAAAGGTTGGATAATAAGACAACATCAAAACCACTAGCACAGTGTGGAAGGTATGAAACACAGTAAATTGCAAGGTCCGTAAATGTATAAGCAAGGTTTGAAATATAGGTCGTCGCAATGCTGCCATTTTCGCTCTAGGTAACAGTTCATATACAGCTGCTATTGAAGTCGATGCGATTGTCATATGAGGCGCGTGACATTCTAAAACGTTGAATTAACGCTTAGTACCAAAAAGTACATGACTGCAAACAAGTCGAGTTGTCGATTATTCCTGCTTCCTGTTAATCAACATCTTCCGCCATTTTCGCGCTAGCTACATAGTGGAAGTGTATGAGATGACCTACCTTTCTAAGCCTGCTTAGACATCTACGGACCTTGAGTAAATTGATGCTAGTGACACCATCTAGGAAACTAACTGATGACATACTGTAACTGATTTGACATCAAATCAGGTTAGTGACTGGGCTAATAACTGGCCACTGCAACCTTTCAAAACATATGTAAATAATGAGCATCTTTAATGAGGAATCCATATACAGACTCTGTAATGAGGAGGTGGAAACAGCCTTCCATATTATTTTTGAGTGTGAAGCTCTCTCTAGATGGGGGTATGCACTTTTAGGAGAAATCCACTCTCGAGCTACTCTAATAAGTGAAAACCTGTTGAAAAGACTATTAAACCTAATCGGGACCACGAAACTTTTCGCCTAACAAGTGATATGATGAGCAATACAATAAACTAACTGACTGCAGTATTATAGGTATTCTTATCCTTTTCACCTAACACAATTCAATCAATCAATGAATGCAATATGCTACGTTTAAGCACAAGTTTAACAACGTTTATTAAATACATTTCCACAAAACTACAGATAAAAAAGTCTATTATAGTAAGAGTAAGATAGAGTTCCGTTTTTAAAACTGTACTGCTAAGAGCTTAATATGTATCATGATATTTGACATACAATAGAAAGTATGCACCCCCAGGTTAAATTTTTCTAACGAGATGTTAGATGGGTTGCATAACCTCAAGGAGAAAAATAATTATTTTTAATAATTTTTTATGAAGCTAAAGAAAATGTTTTAATTTAATAAAAATGAACTCTAGAACACACTAGGTAGTAAAAGGATAAATTTTAAACTTGACTTTTCTTAGAATCCTGGTAATTTTTCGTTATTCAGCTAACGATGTGAAATCGTGACCTAATTAGGCAATTAATATAAGTTGAGGCCAAATTAAGATAAGTTTTGGCCTAAAACAGACAATGTTCATGGTAGTGATGTATGCAAGTATTTGGTACATTACCTGCTTTATTAATACAAAAAAATTATGTTTCAAGTTAACGAGATAGTGATATAGTTCAATTTTCTTCTTTAGATAGATTATACAGTTTGTGGGTAAAATGCTTTAATGCTATTTTGCCCAGCAGTTTCTTAAGTACGATCTTAAAACAATCTTGAATGTTGGGATTGTTTTATGTAGAAGATACCTTTGAAATAAAATGCAAATTTGTACGATTTGCCATAGCAATCTGAAATAATGTAATTTAGCTACTATTTTCGTGTTATTGATATCTAAAAGTAGGTAAATAATGTTAATTAGAATGTAAGGTTGATTTTGTCAAGATAGCAAGATGTAAATAGTAATTTTAAGTAATTAAGTTAATTTTAGTTATCTGATAGTTGCGTAGGAAAGAGGTTTTGGTTGACTTTTTCTAGTGACCATGTTCCTTTATGTCAGTACAAGTGTCATATAATCATTGGAACGGGAATTTTTTGGCGATCTATTTATTGAATTTATTTAAAGAATGATTAATAGTAAATATAAACAATTATGTGGTTATGTTCTATTTAGTTTTAAAAATTCTTTTGTTTGTAACCAGAAATATCACTATAGCCTTCTTTTGTTTGAAAAAGGGTATAAAAAGAGCGAACATTTTAGTAGCAAACTCTATGTTATTTTAGAACTTTCAAACAATGAACTTTTTAAGATATTTATTTAATTTTAAATAAAAATTTAGTAATTAAGACTATGATGATGCCAAAAATATTACTCCTCGGATAAAAGGCATTTTGTTTCTTAGGATTGATTTTTCACTTATTCATGGTATCCATAATTATTTTTTATATTTTAATTTTTTTGTTTGTTGTTTGTGTTGGAAATAATTTTTTTGTTATTTCAATTTAAAGAAAATTTGGTTTATATTGTGTACATTACTTATGTTTTCTAGATATATATTTATTTAGTGCTCTATTCAAGTGACCCGCTTGAAGGTTTCAGTGTGGTGGCGTTTTTGAGGTTTCACCACGTTTGTAATTATGGTAGAGTTACAGGTAGGTGGTTTATATTTTGTATCAATCATCATTGTCCAGAGTCTGTTGCTGTATAATTTGTTTGTACTCTCATACAAATCAATTTATTTGTATCAATCGAATCATAATAACTTGTTGCCCGAACCCGGGACCATCCTAATTTATATACAGTAATAACAATCGTAGCAGTATGTATCATCACCTGGTTTTTATTGTATCTGTTTATTCTAAAAAGATATTATCTACCTACTACTGGTCTAATAGTTATTTTGATTATAGCGGTGCGTAATTATTTGTTATGCATTTTGAAAGAGAATAAATAATTTCGACTCAAACAGGATTCAATTTAACAGGTTCCGTTATTTCTGTAACGCTTATAGCAACTGCTACGAAAGCCCTTGGATATAAACATGAACGATCTTGCAGTATAATTAACCGCATCAACAGTCCTGGAATTGTAGTAAATAACAATGGAAAAATGCAGTCATTACATGTAATTTGCTGTTGCATTTTTCTGACGGTGTATGTTACCACCTATGGTACAGATACAAAAGAATTTCCGGCTTCTTGTATGTAGATTTTTCAACCTTCTGGTTTTTTTAGTCTTAGTTAGAAATGGTAATAGATATTCCATTTTATCAGCAGCAGATGCTATTGGGGTGGGGCAGAAGATGATAAAACACCAGAAGAAAAATTTGTCACAATCAACATTCTGTCGCTTAGGCATCTGTATCTTCATTTGAGCGAGTTTTCAGTCTTCATCTGTTATCTTTTTTGTTAGCCGAGTGGAATTGATGTGTATGCTTTCTGAACGACCTCCTCAATTAGACGTTTTCTGTATAATTTCTTATCATTTCTTATTAAGTAGCGCAGAGGCTATATGAGCAGTCATTTCTGCATTTTGTAAAAGGCTCTCGTAAAAAGCATCGCGATCTAAAAATAAATTTTTAGCATTCTTCCAAGCATGACAAAAGTTAAGAGATATGAGAAAGGCGACAGGAAATCATGTTCAATGTAGATTCTAATTGTAGTTCTGCCACTTGGAAGTTAAAAAGCGTAATATTGGATGAAAAACTGTCCGTTATCAATCCTAAGACACGAAACTCACATTCAGTTAAAATCTTTACCAATACCTGCATTTTTAACGAATGAAAACATTTAATGTTAAAGACACATGAAAGAACCATCCTAATGCACTTGAAAATTTAGTAGTCAATCAAAGGATGTTAAAACATCATTTTCGGAAAATGTTTTAATTGCATATTTTGGCGATTTGCAAGAAGATAAAACTCACAAGTCTGTGGACTGAGTACTCCATGTTTAAAAGTACTTTAAATGTATTTAATAATGTTGATACTTATTTCCATTTACCACAAGTTAAATGCACTGGTTAAGAGAGCGTATGATGGTTATAAACAAAAAAAAATCAAAAACCCTTACAAATCAGCAAATGAATCAATTTTTATTGGAAGCTTCAGATGATGAGTATCTTTAAAAAAAAGTAGGTTTAACAAAACGTAGCCAAGTACTAACCTTTATTGTTACTTTAAGTGGCATTAATTATTGACAACGCTGGAGTATGCCGAAAGCGAGAGCTAGCTCCTCAAATAACATTGAAGATTTGGGATTAACAGTTATCCTAAAAATGAAACAGACAAAAACATGCGATTTTTATATAACATTCAAAAATATTCCTTATTAAGACCTGATACTATTTTTTTTATTACTATAATGGAATTTACAATCTGCTATTTACAGCGATAAGTAAATTATATAAGTGAACCACAGTGAAAGGAATAGTAGTCCAGTAACTACTAGAGGAGTAGATAAAGAACTCACTTCTCCATTAGGATGACCGGGAAGATTGTCGATATACCTACTGGACAGCCTACGTAGTTATTTCTTCATCGACACTTGGGATGCCCGAGTCCTCATGGAGGGTTTTATTGATCACGTACCAGGGAGCGTTGTAGATCATTCCTAAGATTTTCGACTGCAGTCTTTGAATGATTTTGGTGTTTGCGGGTTTGGAGGAGCCCCACAGTTGCACACCATAGGTCCAGATTGGTTTGAGTATGCATTTATATAAATTAACTAATGAGAATACATTTTTTTAGAACTATCAGAACAAAAAATGCACACGACAGCTAGTAGGAATTAACGAATTAGGAAGCATTCAAAAAACCATTGTAACTTACCTAAAGTTAAAAGAGCCTGCAACAATACGATCTTGTGGAACGCCATGAGGTTGGAAGTTCACGTCCATTGGCAGAGAGTTGCATTGATGAATCATTAAATTAAGAAAGGTATATTGCAGATACGATTCTGCGGTTTATCAATGGAAGTGACAGATCTCCTCATAACAAATCCACCAGTAGCTCCGCAATCAACAAACGATACCAATAATTTTTACACTAATCGTATAATCAGATTGCTTAAGGCACTAAATTATCTATTATCTGTTGCTTAGAGTAACGATCTTGCTTTATTTTTACTTCTTTTGATTTTTCATTATTTTGTAGGTTGTCTTTATTATTTAGATATAAAACCTACTATAAATATATCTACACTCAGAAATATGTTATAAATGTCACAATTCAGTAATTCTAATTCTATGGATTGTTTGCGAATTGGACACATTAATGTACGTTCGTTATTGCTGCCGAAAATTAACGAGATCAAGGAACTCATTACAAATTTTGATGTCTTGGCTGTGACTGAAAGCTAGTTATCAGAAGATATACCCACTAGTGTTGTAAGTATTAAAAATTTTAAATTGATACGTAAGGATCGAGGTAGTCGGGGAGGCGGGGTCTTATTTTATATAAAAAATAACTTCTTCAAATATATTATTAATACAAGTAATTTAGTAGAACAACTATGGGTATTAGTTAAAGTTAATAATACGAGCATTGTGCTGGGTGTGTTTTATAGACCCCCAACCTTCAACTATAAGAACTTTATAGATGAAGTTGAAAATTCTATTATGTGTGTACACCATATTCAGACCATATTGTATGTTTAGGGGATGGAAACGTGGACTTCCTAATGGCAGCCAATCCATCTACGGAATATTTTAACAATATGTTAGAATCGTTAAGTTTTATTCAAATAATCACGGAACCCACTAGAAAAGATCGCTTATTAGATATCATTATTACTTCTCAACCTTTATTAATTCAGAAATCTAGTGTTGTAAATTGTCATTTTTCAGATCAAGATCTAGCAACCTGCGAAGTTGCATGTCAAAAAATTCCATGTTCTCCTATTTTTCGAACTTATAGATGTTTCAATAATTTTAATCCTGATCATTTCTATTCCGAATTGCAAACATTATCTTTGGACGATATATTTTATGAAAACGATATTAATAAAAAAGTCGGAATTTTGAGCTCTAGAATATTAAAGCTGTTTGATAAACATACACCTTGGAAAACCATCAAAATAACAAAAAAACCTGCGCCATGGTTAACTGATAATATTCGATTATTAATGAATTTAAGGGATAATGCAAAAACTAAATATAAAAACCTAAAAACTAAAGCTGCATGGGAATATTATAGGATGTTGAGCAATTACACAAATACTGCCATAAAAAATAAAAAACGTGCATACTTGCAATTTAAACTTACCCATAGGAACAACTCGAAAGTACTATGGAAGGAACTGAGATGATTGGATATCGTATCTTCTAAATTTAATGAAAATAATTCTTTTATTGGCCATGTTGATGAAATTAATAGTTACTTTGTTAATAGTATTCCACATATTCCAGTTCCCGAACATATTTCAGACTACTATAAAAACAATAAATTATATAATACGGGAGATTTCACATTTAAACTCGTAGACAATAATATTATATCAAAATTAATTAATGCCATAAAAAGTAATTCAACGGGATCGGACGGATTAAATACTACAATGATAAAACTATGTTGCCCTTTTATTCTACAATATTTAGTACATATTATCAACTCGTGTATTTTAGAAAATACATTTCCCGACAGCTGGAAGTCGGCTCTTGTAACACCAATAGCAAAAATTGAACAACCTGTGGAGTATAAGGATTACAGACCGATTAGCATTCTATTGCACAATATTGTTCAAAACGGTGTTGGAGAAATTTATATTATAATTGTAGAATCGTATTGTCCAGCGTTGTGTAGGATTTCGTTACTGAATTGTCTAACAGGAACTTACGACAATTATTTAACACAGTCAGATTTAGTTCTGCATTATTTGGAACAATGTTGTAGAGGATAAGCTAGCATATTATGTTGAAGTATAATTGTAAAAAATGTTTAGAAAAATACAATATTTTGTTTGAATGAAATCATAATCCAGTGTTCAAACTGCTTGCTACTAATTATTGTGTTTCGCAAAGTTTATGGATGACATCCTATAGATGTCACCACTTGTAATTGTCGCTATTAATGTAAATTCGAGATTTATATATAAACAGCCGACGGCAAAAGAAAATTTTAGTGTTATACGTGTATATACTACACGTTGTATAGTATGTAAATACTATACATTGTATAGCTATATACATATTAGTTACATATATTTTAATATATGTAAAAATATATATTTTATTTGTGATATCTAGCCTTCTGTATAGAATATTTGTGCCAGAGTATTGCACAATTTGTATAAATGCGAACAAGTAATTGTGTTAAATACTATTAAGCAATTGTGGCACACACTAGCGCAACAATTGTACAATTTTGTATAAAATTGTATGCAATAACATTACACATTCTGTTTTAATAAGTAACACAATTTGTTATGGAAACTTATACATAACTATTCATTTGATTCTACAAAATTACTATTGACTTCCACAAAATCTTGACAAACTAAATGACACAATCTTGTTTTATAATTGTACACAAATTGTCCCTGTCACTTTTTTAAGACCAATTTGTTTTACAATACCACACAATTGTTGATGAAATTTAAATACATTTTTCTCTGTGTACCAACACTTTCAAAAATATTGGAAAAAATAATTAACTCACAAATTAGAGAATATTTAGACGCTAATAATCTGTTACCATCTTGTCAGTCAGGTTTTAGATCTGCGCAACCGCTTTGCTAAAGATAACCGATGACATTTTTAAAGAGCATGACGAAAGAAAATGTACGTGATTAGTTTTATTAGATTGCAACAAGGCGTTTGACACCACAATAAATCATAATTTACTGCTTAATATATTGCATTATATCGGTTTTAGTAATAATGCAGTCGGTCTGATCCAAAATTATCTCTATAACAGGACACAAAGAATTAAGACATCTCATAGTGTCTCTGTGCCTGTTGATGTTACAAGAGGGGTGCCGCAGGGATCCATATTAGGTCCGTTGCTGTTCACCTTGTATACCAGAGGTCTTTGTGATTCCGTGAGAGCCTGTGAGATTCACATGTATGCAGATGACACACAACTGTATTATTCATTCAATCCAAGTAATATGGAAGATGCTGTTAATATATTGAATAATGATCTAAAAGCTATAAACGAATATTCACTTAACCACGCATTAATTTTAAACCCATCCAAGTCTTGTGCTTTACTTTTAGGGAGTGTGAATAATAGTTATCAATTGCCACCTATAAAAATAGGAGATATTGATATTCCTGTTGTGACGTTCCCAATTTTTATTTATTCCTCTTGATTCTTTGGAGTCAAGTTTCCTAAAAAAAAGAAAAGAAAAGGAATTGTCTTTATTGTATGATGTGCTTACCTAACTAACTTTAATTATTTTTTATTCTTTAATTTACTATTCGGATTTTTCCTTTAGGGGTGTTTTCTGATATTTTCCCCTGTGTATTTTTGATATCTTAATATAAACAATTGTCAGCCATTTGTACTTTCTTTTTATCTCTTGGTGTGAAAGTTTTACCAACTATGTGTAGGAGGATTTCTAATCTCCTTTTGATAATGAGAAGACATTTTAAATTTTTCAATGCTCTTTTCCATTGAACTTTTGGCCCAAGAACATCTAGGTAAATATGTTTGCTAATTTTTGAATTTTTCTAATTCTCTTTGATTTTCATTTGAGATTTATACCTACTTTTGCTTGGGGGTAATTTATTATTTTATTTCTAGGCATCTCTTATATACCCCACATTTTTCACCTTAATGGATGAGGGTTTTTTCTAAGTTTATTAAGATCTACTTGGCTAATCTTATTGGTTTGCATCATGGAAATGGTTGCTTGGGTTTAAGCAAGTTTTACAAGAATAGTATTTTTTATTCTGCTAGTTGGAATTTCCATGTGAGAATCTTACCCTCGGTGAAGGTGGTTTTAAATCTATGAAGACATCCGTAGACCACATTGTCTCACAGCCAGGAGTATTGTGTTCCTGCCGTTTAATTAATAGTAGCTGGTTTTGTCAGCATCGTCATTTTTGGTACTGTTAATTTTGGTAAATTTTGAAAGTTGTAACTGTAAGTATTACAGAAGTGTTTTCCCTTCTTATTATCCTAATTCCTAATTAAAGTTAATTACTTACCTTCGTTGTGATCAAATCTTTATAAGTTGTACTGGTGGTACTTGTAAATTTTGCTTCGGTATTAATTATTGCTGGTACGGCGCCTTATTGAGCAAGCTTGCCTGAAACTATTACAGGTTATTTGTTTTATGATCTTTTTACATTTATTATTCTTGTGGTTTGGTAAAGATTTAAGGTTAGGAATTGAGTTTAAGCGTTTTTACCAGTTATATTGCTTCCTACCCACCTTTTACTGCTCCCAATTTTTTTCCAACTTTAATTATTTACACCTCTGTTCACTACTTGTTGCATTTATTTATATGTATTTTGTAATATTATTATTGTTTTGTTTAAAAGGCATGTCATTTTTTATTGATGCTTCATATTGATTATTTATCAAGTTTAATATTATACTGGCTGTTAGTCATATTAGTGGTCAATTTTCATACACATTTTGAGGCCATTTATTCTTATTATTATTGTTGGGTGTTTGTTTAGCCCTTGGTGACTATTGTTGTTATTAAATTTTTTGTACCTTTTGTTATTACTTATCTGTTTATTTGTTATTTCAATTGTTACTAGTTACATTTATATTATATTATTAATGCTTAATATTAATTATACGTTTTACATGATCGTGTTGTGTTTTTGTTATGATTGTGTGTATTTGGTCATTCCCCTTCTTTCTAGGTTTCTAGAATGGCGCCCAGGCAGCAAATCGTTATTTTTTAGTAGCTATCATCGACGAACCAACCTACCTGCTCTCCTTTTAACCTTGAGCACCGTGAGCATTAATATTGTACACCCTGGCTACTAGGATGTCACACTGTAGTGGAAAGTGCCAAGAATCTGGGGTTAATTATTGACAACACATTCAGATTCAAAAAACAAATTAATAAATATATACAAAAACCTTATTATAATCTAAAGCTCCTTTATCCTCACAAACACTACTTGAATAAAAACACAAAAATTTTGCTTAGTGAAGCCCTGGTTCTCTCACAATTTACTTATTGTACACCCGTTTATGGTTCTTGCCTTGATTTTGAGACGTCACGACGTATACAGCGTGTTCAAAATTCTTGCTTACGTTTTATTTATGGACTACCAAAGTTTGCACATAGATCTTCTAAATTAGTAAAAACGGGTTGGCTTGATACGAAACAGCGGCTTCATATACAGACAACAACGTTTTACCATAACATAATAATTAACAGGCAGCCACCCTATTTATATAATAAGATAAGGTATAGAACAGATACACAACATAAATTTGCGACATAGAGGTCTATTAACAATACCTAAGCACAATACTGTATTTTATGAGCGGTCATTCAGTTATAATGTCGCAAAAATATATAATGACGTACCTCCAACATTCAAATCACTATCAGTCAAACAATTCAAAAAACCCTTGATTAAGCAGTTGATTACAGATTCTCATTGATGGTCCAAATCGCAAACAGTCATTACTAGTTATATAAGCATTAAGACGATTATTATTTTTAGTATAGTAGGCTCCATGCCGGAAAAGTAAGTTAATATTAAAGTTACATAAACTTGCTAAGAAATAGGTTAAGTGGACGAGCAGAGATATGACATATGTCATGAAGCTGAACTTCGCCTATATATTTACTATAAATATTTACCTATAATAAAGACATTATTATTATTATTATTATTATTATTATAATATTGAAAACTCATTTTTACAAACACCTCACTACTCAGTAATATAACTAATTGTTATAATAACCCCCTTACGAATCTAACAATAACCAATAATACTGATATGAAATATTCAAAAGTCAAAACACACTTATAGAGGCGCAATTCCCAAACACCAATTAACTTCACAAATTGTTACAATAATCATATAGTTATAAACTTTATCGGTCGAAATAATGATAAAAATAAAATTGCTAAACACAATGTAAATTGTTTTTTTTGTTAGCAAGTTAGTAAATTTCTTTTTGGAAAAATAGTGTACAGTGCCGCTCATTTGAAAGTGCACGATTCTTTATACGTAAATATTCTGAAATGACATCGTGTAAGTCAGGATTTCATGAGATATGCGTTTTTAACAATTGCAACGACATTAAATGTTTTTCCTTATTTTCAAGTACTTGTTTAAAATACATCGTGTTTACTATTATTTTGTTTACTTCCCTCAACCCAGGCATTATAGCAATATTTCAGTAAGCAAGACTATGACTTTATTAATTGAATGTGCAACTGACATCAAAATGACACTAAAACGACACTAAAACGACAGCTATAAGTGATACTTGTTTTTTATGATCAAAGGTAACTAAAGGTCATGATTACACCAGGTAATTAAAAAATGAGTATATCGTGCACTTTCAAATGAGCGCCAGTGTACATAACTCGGTGGAAAGTGTGTTCGTGTGCATTTTCGAAACAGGCCACTGTCCACTCTCGTTATGTAATATACTATAATAGCTCTAAGTAAATTTATTATTATTTGTGTTGTTAGTTTTTAATACTAGTTATATAAGTATGTTATTAACTATGTAAATGGGCTAGCGACCTGTTGAATTAGATAAACTATTATTATTATCCCCTGTTCAGGATAATATCTTCTAGGAATGTACTTTTGTATTGTTTTCTCATATTCATAAGATGAGAAAATTTAGTATTCGTGAAAAACTGCAAATCTTCTTTCACATTTCTCGATGTAACACAAAAACCACGAACAACATACCTTGAAAAAAAATTTTCGTCTCTGTGTGCGGGCATGCGTGTAGGTTTATGCCGTCGTTCTTCTGTTAATTTTGAAAATATTGAAATTTCAAATTTGAATCAAAATTCTTTGCCATAAAATACAGATCCACTTCATAATTACTATCAAATGCAAAAGTTCTGAGCCCTAAATTTGAGTGCGCATAGTAAAAAACTAACCTCTCAAATTAATTCAAACAAAAACAGTTAGATAGACAATTTATTTTTGTATGAAATAGTAAATTTATAAAATTATCTGATTTTTGGTTTTTAAATTTCCGTAAATTATGTTACAAAAAGTACGTTTTTTGGGAGTTTTGACGTAAAGCGTGCCTTTAATAATTAATATTTTAATAAATACTCAACATAATCCAATGTTTTATTTTTATATCCAAGTAGCCAATAGTATTGTATGAATGTGGAAATCTTTGTAATTTGATATCTGTATTATCTCGTTATTCTTCGAAATAGAGGGTAATGCATTCTGGTGTTTTAATCAAAATCTTTTTTCTTACAAAAGATAGTATTTTGTTAATAAAACAAGAAATACGACAAGAAATCTTAAAATTGTTCAGGAATTAATTAATAAATAATTCTTTAAATAATTATTTATTAATTAATTAGTGAATATTTTCAAAATTTCTTAACGTATTTGTTGTTTCGTTAAAAAATACTATCTTTTGTAACAAAAAAGATCTTGATTAAGACACCAGACGACCAGAATGCATTACGCTCTATTTCATAAAATAGCTTGAGAAATAATACAGATTCTAATTTACAAAAATTTCCACATACATACAACACTATTAGCTAGCTACTTGCATATATAATTACATTCGATTCTGTCAAGTATTTATTGAAATATTAATTATTAGAGACACGCTTTACGCCAAAACTTCTTAAAAACTGGACTTTTTGTAACATATTTCGCAAAAATTCAAAAACCTAAATTCAGATAATTTTACAAATTTACTATTTTATACAAAAATAAATTGTCTATCTAACTGTTTTGGTTTGAATTAATTTGAGCTGTTAGTTTTTTTTTGCTATGTGCATTCAAATTCAGGGCTCAGAACTTTTGCATTCGATAGTAAGCAATATCTGACCAGAGGGGGTATTTCTAGGGGGTTAAAGCATTAAAACAAATTCGTGGCTCCTGTATTTTAAAAATAAGGAACTAATATTTAATCGGAAATGATTACTTGTGTTCCATGCTTGTGTTGAAATACAGCTATATAGTTCATATATGAACTGATGTGAACAAAAACGAACCAGTGGTGGGGCACTTTAAAGGGGTTAAAGGCTTAAAGTATTTAAAATATTCTTGGCATTTATATTATAAATATAAGAAACAAAGAAACTATAATTTAACAAAAATTGTTGATTTTGTTGAAATACAGATTGTGTTCGTAAATAAGCAAAATCGAGCATTTCTATTAAGGGGTTAAAAGTACTTATGTATGAGAAAGCACCATGACAGTTTTATTGGCAGCAGTTTACTGGTATCTTTTCTCTCATTTTCTTATTTTTATCTACTACTAACCATTCGCTAACCTAACTAAGGTGAGGCCGTAGTGTTTAGAAAACTTTGTATCAAAGTTAACTCAATTACCAGGCCTATATTGTAAATGTTGACGTTATATAGGCTCATTCCTATGACCTTGACGTCACTATTCGCACTTGTTTGAAGTTGAAGTTGAACACACTATAGTAATAAATTTTATGAGATTTTTATCGTAAGTTTGCAGAATTACACAGATGGGTATTATAAGAACTAGTTAGACAAGTCCCTGTAATCATTATAGGTATATTCAAGAATAACTCATTTACTTATATCCATTTGCGCCATATACTCCATATTTATGTAATTAAATAAATACAAACAAAAAAAATAAATAACGACTCCCTAATTCGCACATATACATAGGAGTCTAAGTGCTAATTATGGATACGTATTTGTACGTCAGATAATATTTGTTTTAATTTTAATTAGCGTAAAAAAGCGGTACCTATTAATGTATTCGTTAAAAACCTTGAACAGAAGAATTATTGTTAAAAATTAAGCGTCTCATGTCAGTATAAAAAGAGACATATAGGAATGGCAGTGAACTTTGTTTCTTTGTGAACATCAGATAATAATCAATTTTTTTTATAAACATTTTGATTTTGTTGAGGGTATCTGAAGAGCGTCCCCTTGCCAATGTTGATGATTGATTTTCATAGTTATTTTTTATAATACATTTTTATATTATAACTATACTTTCATAAAATTTTAGCACAGTGACTATATTAAGTAATACATTTGAAATGGATAATTATTTAGTACATTCAATCTACTTGGAAAAGTGTTTTCATTTATTCACTACAATTTACCTTTATAGGAAAGATCACTCTGAACAAATCATTACTATCAAGTTATACTTTCTGATATCCCGTAATTTAAATTAAATGAATGGTGGTTTGGTAAACGAGGGTAGTTTGATAAGTCAGTGCTTTTTTGAATTTCCCGCGCAGTAACTTTAAATGCAACACTGCTAGAGATCCTTGATAAATAACTAAGATAAGAGATGAGACATGTTGGACGCCCGTTTTGATTGGTTGGAACCAGAATCCATGGACTTTTTGATTTAACTCGAAAACAAACTGAATTTTTTGTTTAAACTTCAATTTTAACAGTTGTCGCTAATTAGTCAATTTAACCTATGATTTTTAGTGCAGACCAAATTGATGGTATTCGACGTGATAGTAATCGTTTTGTACCCTGGTCAAATAATACAGTTTCTGCGGCATTACAACTTACAACTGATTTACTTGTGGTTGTGGAGCAAGTGGTTATAACGTTTTACTCCAGCTACATTTACCCTTTTCTTCAATTAGCACGCAAAATTCTAAAGTGGCATTCTGTATGAAATATTCGACTTTCTGAGGTTTAAAGTGCATTCAATGAATGAATCGTCGACTGATTGCTCTGATTTAGAAGAACCTATCACACAGAAGAAAAGTAAGTTCGTCATTTCTGACGATTCTGATATGGAAGTTTTTTTGATAAAGACTAATGAAAAAAGTGGCCCCTTCAGGATATACTAGATGATGAAAGCTTAGCCATAGGAAATTACATCCTTGTAAAATTTGCAATGAAGAAAACCTGTATACCTTGTGGGAGTGGTTCAAAAGGTGATTACTGAGGATATGGTGCCAGCCTACTATGTCAAATTCATGAGGAAGAAAGGACATGAAGGATTTGTCTTCCCTTAACAGATGATTTTTTACTTGTGAAACGGGAGGAAATCGTCACCAAGCTTCCTCAACCGTCCTGAGATTAAAGGGACTGCTAGGCAGTCAGGATTTGTGAAATTTGCTGTTAATTTCTATAATCTTCTATAATCTAACATTCAATAGAGTAGGGTATAACTTCTTGTATTTATTGAAAAAATAAGTAAATAGTCATTAAAATAATTATTTGACATTATTGTTGTGTTTTAATTAATTATGTACGAATGTGCCCCGTGTGTTGTCCGGAGGTGCACCGCTATGGGACAAGAAAAATGCAACTTCTGAAAAAACATGTTTTCCAAAAAACGTATGTAACTTTATTTTAATTTCTACATGCCATCTCGTACACAAATGAACGTGTTATAAATTGTATATTAGAAAGTTGACAGATCCTATTTAATGAGTATATAATTCATGTGCGAAGATAAATGTCTGAACGTGCACCACTCTCCCCTATTTAGGTTAAATATTTCATATATTGGTTTATGTTAAATGATTATATGCATAATGCTAATGCAGTGAATAAAGTTTTGGTTATTTTTTTTCTGAATAATTATTAAATTTCGAATTGAATAATAACAAAATTGTAACATGATACCAAGCTAACACGCTGTAAAAATAATAATAATAATGGATTGACAAGTCAGGTGGGCCTTGATTTCTGGTTCATCATGTCTCATCTCTTATCTTAATTATTATCAAGGATCTCTAAACACTGCTCCCGTCAACTACCATCTATGCATAGACTACTGTAAAATCTTGAGAAGGCTGCACCATTTAGTTTGTGTTTGACAGTCATTGAAAGCAAACAACCTCTTGAATTTTAACAAAAATGGAAAAAAGTTAATTTCGTGTGCTGATTAAGCATTATTCTTTGCGTTATCACCGAAACCAAGGGAACGCTTGATAAATACTATGGGGACTCTGCACCATCAATTTCAATGGTTAAGAAGTGGTTTACTGAGTTCCGTTGTGATCGTGCCAGCACAAGTGACGCCGTACGTTCAGGTCGCCCAAAAGAGGTCGTTACGCCAGAAATCGTCGATAAAATCCATGCAATGATATTGGAGATCGAAGAATGAAAGTGCATGAGGTGGCTAAGGCTGTAGGCATCTCAACTGAGCGGGTACATCACATTTTACATGATTATTTGGACATGAAAAAGCTATCCGCGCGATGAGTGCCACGATTGCTCACACTCCACCATTAGCGCAACCGTTTGGCCATTTCAAAGGAGTGTTTGGTGATACTCAGCCGCAATCCGAACGAGTTTTTGCGGCGTTTCGTTACCGTAGACGAAACATGGATCCATCCCGCTGCACCAGAGACCAAGGAACAATCAAGACAGTGGGTTTCTCCGGGTGAACGTGCACCAAAAAAAGGCCAAGGTGGGTCTGTCGGCCAACAAGGTCATGGCACAGTTTTTTGGGATGCACGCGGTGTCATTCACATCGATTACTTTGAAAAGGGTAAAACGATCAGCGGCGAATATTATTCAGAGCTTTTGGACAAATTCGATATTGATTTGAAGCAGAAACGACGGCATTTGGCGAAGAAAAAGGTGCTGTTCCATCAAGACAATGCACGGGTGCACACGTGTGTAGTCACCATGGCAAAAATCCATAAATTGGACTACGAACTGCTACCCCATCCAGCATATTCTCCAGATTTAGCCTCCTGTGACTATTTCCTGTTTCCAAACCTGAAGAAATGGCTGGGCGGTAAGAGATTTGGGTCGAATGAAGAGGTTATTACTGAAACAAACGCCTATTTTGAGGTCGTTTTTGAGAAAACCTATTAGTTGGAAGGAATAAGAAAATTGGGAAAACGCTGGACTAAATGTAACGAGCTAAAAGGAGACTATGTTGAGACATAAAACGCTTATTTACCGAAATAGATATCTTTTATTCAAAAAGTCACTGGCTTATCAATCCACTCTCGTATGTATCACAAAATAAATACAACTTCTACATTTTATTACCAATACGGGTCCAAGAATAATGATCAATTATTTGTGTTTTATGACTTGTTTCGGTTGGACTTAATGCAGGTATTATAACATCATTATTCATTAGTTTTAAATGTCTAAGGCAGACAATTAGAAGTAACAATTGTTAAAAATGGTTTTAAAATAATTTACAAAACATAGAAGATTGCGTAGAAGTGGTAGATTATTTCAATAGCCAATAAAACTAACGTGTGATTATAAACCCTCGACATCTCAGTTGCTGTGAAATTTTTAAATGTATGTGTTTGATTACTAGACGTATAATAAATTAATGTAATTTATTTGACGTTCAAAAAACTATTGTTTTTGAGTAACAAAACACATATGTTTTAAATTTCACAGCAACTGAGATGTTGAGGATTTATAATCACCCGTTAGATACAAAGGAAACCAAAATTGATCAACCAATCAAAATGTAAATGCGAATATTACATTGCGGTGTTCTTAATCGTTCAATTTATTGTCCTATTGATATTTGAGTCTGGTATTAAATTCTGGATTAAATAAAGTACAATAAAAAAAATAAATTCAAACATAAACATAACCTGAAATCTTAATCCTATGTAACGATATGATCTTATCATGTAACGACTTCTGTTGCTCGCAACTGTTTAATTATTACCGAAGCTAATTAACAGAAAAGATGGTGTCTATAAGGCTCGTTTTTGATCCTAAGGAGTTTAAGGTTTTTATTTAAACATAAGCTTAATAAGGGTACAAAAAATAAAATCTAATCGAAACTAGTCGAAAATTTTGTAATCCAAACTTATTATACAACGGTTATTATGTCTGTTGTAAAATTAAACATAACAAATTCAATTATTCCAGAAACACACAACAATTGATAAAAATTATTGTTGACTACAGGCAGCAGCATCCAAAATGTAGTCACCGTATTTACTATTGCAAGATTTTTTTTGCGTCGTTTTATTAAGTAACGTGGATTAAAGCAACACTTTATTTTTTATACAGTGAGGGATTAAAGTATGGAATATTAAAAAAAAGCGAACTCAACTGGTTTTTTAAAAACGCTGAAACGCGTCGATTTTGTTTTTTAAAAATACACATTAATATGTGCGATTTACCTCCCGACTTTCATTTGTTTCTAAGTTATTACGTCATCACAAAAAAATTTAAATGACAATATAGATTTTTTATATAGAACTATAGAATCCGATAGTGATTTTTCTTCCTTTTATGATCATGCAAATAAATCAAAAGGTTGCATAACAAAAATTCTGAGAAAAGTCGATCTGAACTTTGTAAATGTTTGTTAGTTATGACGTCATCACAAAACATTTAAATGACAATATAAGGTTTGTTTGTTTGTCTGATCTCAGATGTTCTTAATGACGTCACTAGAACACTTTTGAACTTTTAAGAACAGGGTTTGAACAGTTGAGAACAATTTTACAAACAAACGGTTTTGTGGTAAAGATCATCTTTAGATTCTCAACAAACCATCATATGGCTTCTAACATTTTTAAAAAGTACAACAAAAATCACGTTCTACGAGTTGACTTAACGGTTTACATTTATTTTGAGGTTATATAGCGATGCAGTGGTTATGTTTACGTTTGGCTTATTTGCCCTCTAACTTGCTCGGACGTTTATGTTGGAGCAGAAAGAACATGTACTAACTGCATCTAGAACAAATTCCTTTCTACAAACAAACAACTTTGGAACGTGTTCTATCTTACTTTAGTTACAATCAAACAACAAAAAGTTCTACGAGTACGTTAGAGCAGACAAACAAACAAACCTATAGATTTCTAGTAGTGGAATCCGATAGTGATTTCTCTTCTCTTTATGATCATGCTAATAAATCATAAGGTTGCATAACAAAAATTCTGAGAAAAATCTATCTGATATATTGATATATTGATACCATAATATCAATAACATTAAATGTTCAGATCGATTTTTCTCAGAATTTCTCATAAATACATTAATGCTTTTACGAATTTTCTTTGTTCTAGCTTGTACAAAAGGTGATAATATAGAGTTCTTTTTTAGTATATAACGCACTTCTGCCAACGTAACGAGACTGGAGTTACAGTTTCGCAGACTCACTACTTTTGATTAGAAGGGATTAGGCTGCATGTTCTAAAGGGTGGTTATCACCCCCTCTCCCTCCATATCTTTGCCTATGTTGTGTCTAAATTTCATGAAATTTAGTCATCAGCCTAGAGTGTCAAATTAATTACTGTTAGAAAATTAATTAATTAAAATTAAAATCGAGGCTGAAAACTTACCCAAGCAGAATTTTTAATCATCACTACGTACCAGCAACTACCAGTGGAATTATTAAGTTTTTGCCACTAGTCATAAGCACGTAATTGCTACGGTTTCATTACGTGCCTGGAACCAAAATGAGGAACAATTTTTGGGTAGCAGATACGTGGCGGCGTAGTAATTACTACTTTTGTGGAACTTCTCGTCTCTTTAACACATTGTGTCGCGCGGTTGCTCTCTCTTGCTCTTGCAACTTAACAAATATTCTATCATTTTCTGTACTAAAGCTGCGATCGTATCACAAATTGGATTACTATTTTATTTGTAATACGTACTTAATAATACAAAGAGCGATGAATTGTTTGATTATTATGTCATTCCAGTATACCAAAATTATACACCATTGCAACTTTTCTATTAAATGTGATGATGATACGAGTAGATCGAAAAATAACAACGCGCCTTCTTTAAATATATTTTTCACTAAAATATGACAAAAATACTTATAAGTTGATGCACATGTTATAAAACATTTTTATATTATTACTGTCATGTTCTTTTATGTGTTTAAATAAAAGATACTCAATTATTGTCATTAATTAACTTTATTAATATTGAGTGAACAGGGAGTATTAATACACAATGCATACGCTGTACAAGATGTGTGTCCTCCAAGCTTACTGAATACACATAATAGAAGCTATTTTTATATTATTCCTGTTATGATCTTTTATGTATTTAAACAAAAAATACTCAATTATTATTATTAATTAACTGTATTAATATTGAATGAGCAGTGAGTATTACATACACAATGCACGAGATGTACGAGATGTGTGTCCTCCAAGGCGAGTCAAGTGGTACTGACGGATGGGTCAGGATCACTGCCAGGATTGGTTAGTTACATCACTACAAATAAATGTTGCCATTTTAAGCTACATACATAACAATTTCCGAGGCACAATTTAGTACTATTTCTTATTTTTATTGAAGGTTATGTAGTAAAACATCTGTTAACAATCATAACAAATTGCAAATTGATTAATGGCTTCCAACATTTTACAAGTAAATATGGAGATGGAGTAGTTTACAAAAAAATACTTTAAAGCGATTCTCCTGGGTAGCAAAAACGTAAGTTTTACTTTCAATACTACTGTAAAGTTTTAAAAACTTTAAAGTAGCTTGGGGCAATTTATTGCTACAATCATAATACCACTTTGAAGTTGCAACGACTTTAAAGTAATTATACTAAGTGGCACTGCCGTTCCACATACTTTAAAGGTTATTTAGAAGCAATGGAACTACATAGCTTCCAATAAATAGTATAAACAACTACATAATTACTAAAATATTCGGAATTGAAGTAATTATACCTATAAAGTCATAAATTTAGTTGTAGTTACGTAACAACTATTCAATCAAAGTTCCGATCTTAGTTACTGCTGGGTACTTAGATACTGCTTGGGTATGAGTTGGCTGGTTGTGAGAAGCTTAGTAACCACCTAGCGACCCGTCAAGATTTTCAAATAATAGATTTCTCCGCTATTACAAGCTTAAACGCTTAAACAAGCTATTTTGGAACAAATTAACAAAGCTAACGTTTTCAATGATCAATCATGAGTTTTTTCGGTTTACTCTCAATCGTTTTGAATAAAATATAAAAAATTTTGTTTGTAAATTGGAGAAGTCACAAGTGTCGAGATATATTATGGAGGTTGAATAATATAAATTGTTTGAATTATCAACATTGTCAATAAACAGTCGTCATGGAATATAATACAAAATTTAAGTTCAATGTGCAAAAAACAATAAAAATTGAAAAACATAATTATCATGACAGAAGGTGTATGACGATGCAATAAAGAGGTTAAAGAAAAAGATAAAAAAAAGTTTTTCTGGATTATTCAAGTATAACTTGACGATGATCAATAAGCTAATATATTCTCATAAAACATATTAAATTATTTAGAATAAACAAATAACTACAAACTAATAACAATAACACTAAAAAGAAAGCAATTTTCAATACGAATGGTACGTAATAAGTAGTTATTAATAGTAGGTACTAAATTTATTTTTTGGTATACAAAACAAAATGTGTGACAATGTACTTACAGTATAAATACCACAGCAACAATATTACCTCTCTATACAAAATTAAAAAACTAAATACATCATGCTTATTAATTGTTAATTTTGCTTCGAATAAATAAAGCTTATAGTATGTATGTATAATATATACATTATGCATATTCATAAGATTTAATTATACATATTTAAATGTTAAGCTCTATATAATCACAACACCTTATTACGGTGTCAACTATAAAACGAAAATTTTCTTAGTATCGTCATATATTTTCTCAAAAGAGAAACCTGAGAAGTAATAAAAAAAATTGTTATTAACACACAGGAATAAAATAGTGCGGCTCTGTTTAGTCTTTAGTAATCTGCATATGTAAGGAACTCGTAATCATTTACTAAAAAAATCATTCAAGATGATTATGGAGAAAGTTATACCAAAGAATTTAAATTTACTTTCTTTTAAGCGTGTCATAAATTTATCAAATGTCGTATTGGAATTCAGACATTTAAATTTAGAATTTGTTTATGAATTTGGGTAACTGCAGTTAATAATTAAAAGTAACAATAATTGTTAATTGTTGTTTAAATACATATAGTCAGTGCGTTTAATACTTAAATTTATGAAAAGTATTTGTGTTAAACAATAGTATTTATATAAATATAATCAATTAAGAATTAAATAGTGCATCTATTTATTTTTATGTATATATTATTATTATTTATAATGGCTTTAATTATAGGTAATGGATGAATGGTAATTATTATGAATAATCGTGTACATACATAATACATATGTACATATACATAATGACACATAATGATACACAGTGGCGTGCGGTGAGAATTTAGGCTAGGGAAGCAACCACGATTTTAATTATAATACACCTAGGTACAGGCGCGGATTAACGGGGAGGGAATAATCCCCCCCCCAATTTAGAAATAAGTTTACATAGAATAGAAGCAAATAATGTTTGTTTAATTATTATTTATTAAAACAATTATTTTTCCAAAGATTTCCCCCTCAAAATACTTCTCTGGATCCGCCCCTGCTAGGTACAATAAAAAACAGTGTTATAATTATTAAGCTTAAAAGTTTTTCAAAGAAGCACTTTTACACTTTATATTTATGGAATTTGTTGACTATCATTCTTTATTTAAAAAAAAACTACTACTACGTATCAATTTTCCGGTCTTTCTTAGCAAAATACCGGTACATGTTTTAATCTTTGTTGTTAAATTTGAAAAATCTGGTTTTGATCTGCCTTTCTTAATAATTTGTAATTTCTCTCCAAAACTGTATGCGAAAAATTCCTTATTAATAATTTACAAACTGAACAAAAAATCGTCCCGATTCGGCTATATCGAAAGTACTCGAACCTTTCACCGAAGCAGTTGAATTTGCAGTAGTGACGACAATGCAATTCTAAATTTGCATATAGACAAACTAAATAGAACTATTTGTCTTTAAAAAAATCCAACTTATAAATTAAAATAATAAAATGCGACAAAATACAGTCTCATTCGCAGATTTACATTACTTAAGTAACACTAAATCGAACAAATAACCAAATTATAATAAATAAGCATTTGGGAACAAAGCACAATAAAAATAACGACCAAACAATGTTAACAGCATCCGTCTACTATAACACCCTTCGCTCGCTGATTCACGCGAAGGTTAAGAGCATTTGTAAGCAGTGCTTATATCAAGTGTATGTATCACATTTGAATCGGTATTACCTTTCCGTGTAAGTTTAATGAGCCTAATTTAAAATAGTACTCTAAATAATTATACTGTTTGCTGTACAGAGTTGATATTGAGCTTTAATTTGATATTTCAATTTAAATAAACGATAACCATAATTTTACAAAAGTATTTTTGTTAGCATTGTTTTTATTTTTAATAAATTCTCAAGGCAAGCATTGCTTCCATTGCTTCCATGGACCGCACGCCACTGATGATACATAAAGAATGACCCATAGGTCATTCTTTCTGAACTCAACCACCGGCTAGGTCCAAAAATTGGCGCAACTCAGAAAGGTCATCGATAAGTTCATTTTAAAGCTTGAAACCTCTACTTTCGAATGTCACATGTATCCTATACGAAAAAATTTATATTTGACCCTTAAAACAGGGTAAGCACGTATCTAGTTCAAAAAAGAATTTTAAAGTTAAAAAAATTAGAAAAAGAAATATTTTTAAATTTTTTTTAACGGCATCGCATTCTTCGTCAAGGAATACATAAATTTTGTCCACTGCGTTTTTTTCCTAGAGTGCTTCAATTTCGAGCAAAATTGAGAACAACAATTTGTCATTTTTGAAAGTTTATAATTTTTTTCATCGATAGAAAAAAATGCTTATTTTTACTCAATGAATAAACAAATATTAAGAAGAAATAACTATAGAAAAGAAATAAAAAATATTTAGAATCTTTTTCACGACCAACGAGAAGAGATAGAGGATATTTTTACGAACTCCTGAATGGACTATGTATCTGGATTCGATGTGTGTGTATCCGTCTTGTCAATATTCTTAAATTTTTACTTAATCCTGAAGTAGAATAGAAATATCTGAAGAATTAATGTTCTATCTTTTAAGGACCATATCCAAAATGACCGACAAAGTTTAAAAAGCTGGCATATTATGATAATATGAATACAATGTAGAATTATATGGTGAGAGTGGATGAGTAAGTCTGGGTGGACGATAGGGGGCGAATCGGAGAAGTCATGGTTAGGTCGGTTGGTAAGTCGATGGTATAGTTAAGTCGGGAAGGACGGTAAAACCGGGGGATTAAATCGGAGAAAGCGAAGTGCCTAAGTTGATGGTAAAGCCATGAGGGGGAATAAATCCGAGAGGGTAAGCTCCTCGAGAGAATAAGCCGGGGAGTGGAGTTGATAAGTCAGAGTTAGGAGGTAGTTAAGTAGGATGATAAACTAGGATTGAGGGTTGATTGTGTCAAAGATGTAGGGGTTGTTAAGTTTAGGAGAATTAAGTCGGGGATGTTTGTTAAATTCGTCTGACAGTGCTAGGCTTAGCATTTTCAACAGTTATATATTGAGATCACGCCACTCATTTTTTTGTAATTATGCATTTCATGCTCAGTTATATACAGTGTGCTTTAAGCTCTTCAAAACTTCAGGTGCTCAAGCTCTTTTACTTTTCCCGTTAGTATGGCTCACTAAGATATAGGAAACGAATTTATACTTTTATACATATATTGTAGAATTAAGGAAATCCCCTTAATAGCGCTGATGAGATCTAGATGCTGAGAGTTCCATACACTGTATAATGGGAGTAATAGTTAATCGATAGTTTCGGTAATTGCAAAGAGAAATCTCAATCTTGTTTGATTCGCTTCAATGCACCAGCGTCGTAAATAAGTTACATTAGCCAAAATGATTACGTAATGAAGGATGTAATGTTTCATTATTAACAAATTAAAAATTAAAAAAACAACAAAAATCTACATTTGATGTCGATTCATCTGCCATAGGAACCAATTATTTAAAATAAAAGACAGTTTTTGCTAGGATTTAAGCTAATTATTTAAATAGACTTTCTCAGTAAATATTTTTGTCAGCCAACCATTGAGTTTCTAAGATAATCATACTTTACTTAGTAGATATGTTACGGTAGATTTTCACTTAAATTCTTCTTATAACACTCTTATTATTAAGTATTGAAAAAGCCTTTTTTAAATTTATTTTAAGAATATCTTCCAGGAAAATTACTGTGTTTAACTTTTTTTTTTTACTTTACCTATAAGTTCTATTTAACTTTATTTATTTTATTGTTTGTTTAACTACCACTTTTTGTGCTTCGTGCACTTAAATTAACAAATTTAACTTGATGAAAATTTCATTAAGTTGATTATTTGATAAAATATTTCGCAAACAGTGATCAACAAACATTTAAACTTATAAACAACATCGTTTTTATTGTATAATAAATTTCCCATTACCATTCTTCACCTTCAAGTGTGTTTGTTATTTTTAAACTTTATGGGTATAAAGATTATATTGATCGTGATCTTAACAATGTTTTGATTACTTTTTAGGTACTTTAAAATGCAAGGAACAAGAAAAGTGTAAAAAGATTAGAATCTCCTAACTATTTTAACTTCCCTTTGCGTCATAGAACGTAATATAATACCAAAAAGGCAAGTATTATTTAAAAAAAATCGACCATGTACGTAAGTAGAATGAAAGAATTTTTTTGCCAAATATTTTGGTAGTTATTTTTACGTCATAAGTATGCGTGCTGCACAGATAAATAATTAAGTTTTTTGAAAAAAGAATCACTTACGTAAGAGAAGTTGAAGAATGTCTTCAGTTGAAACCTTGACTATAATTTCATAATATATTTTGTACTAATAATTCATGTTATTAACGAATGTTGGAATAATTTATAATTAGGTTCAAATTAATAGATGTTAATGCACGAAACAAGTTTTAACTCTAGTTATTTCGAATTTCAGTACGTTTAATAATATTTTATGTAAATTATGTTACGTATAATTGTATAAAAACAAAAACTTGCTTTCAAAAAAGATGTTTAACATGAGGTAGTGAGTTTTTCCAGTTATTATTATTTGATTAATTAAAAACGAATAATCACAAGAGGCGCTACGGGGTGTTTGGTGTACCAGTACTCACTAATCAGTAAAAAAAATTAAAAAATTTCTAATTTTTTATTTGCAAAGAATTCTTGTATTGAAACAATATGTAACGTTCAGATTTGGATATAACTATGTACATATATGAAAAATGAATTAGGAACTACTAGGTATGGCATGAAATATTCCCGTGAATTTCATAGCCAACTGACCCATTCGCTACATTGAAGTGTTTATAAGCCACATCACGCCCCTGGGATCAGACAGAGTTACTTAAATACCCAGCAGTTCCGTTTCCAAAGAGAAGTAACCCGCTAAAAAACTTGCCTTTGTTGAAGTAGGTTTAGTCAAGCATTAATTTCTGTTAAATCACGTATTTCTTACTACCGTGTTCAAAGTTTACAAAAAGATATAAATAGATGATATATTAGTCTATAATAAATTATTAGATTTAAATACTCAATTCAATCAAATAAAAGCCATAATTCGTATTAAAAATCTCTGTTTGACTCGAAATTTAGCAGTTGCGAGACGAATCGCATTAATTCTCGTTCAATATAACATATACTTTAGATTCGCGATCGATTTCGCATTCAATTTTCGACAAACCATCAAGGAATCTCAAAAAGTAACAAATAATCTAACCACCATCAAAAGGAAAATCGACCAACGAACTTCCTGACAAAATTCTGTTGAGTTTTCTGTTTTTACAGATTTAAAACAATCCGTACGGGATAATATAGACTTAAAAATTTTAAACCGCGTCCCCCTGTGTGTGATGTTCGAACGGTATGGTAAACCCCTCGGGAATCACCCCGTGTCGTTTTCGCTACCCATCACTTGACCTCTTAATATGTCCCGAATTTCACAATAGAAGGGAAACACCGCTTAGCATGAATTGAATGAAGAAAAGGAGAATTCTGGAACATTTTGCTGATGTCAAGGTGCATAAATTATAAGTAAACAGTTTTGCATATGGTATTTAATATTTTTATATTAAGCGAATTCTTAGTTACTTGAGTTCCATGCAAATGGAATCATAAATAAATCCAAAAAATCAGCTTAATTTTATATTTATTATAACAAACAAAGAATAAATTCAGAACTATTATAATACGAGGTTTGTATTGAGTTTATTATAAATAGTGAGAAATAAATTCGAGATATTATTATACAGGGTCGCGTTAAATGTACTTTAACTAGCACAAAATGAATTCGAAATATAATACGAGGTTCATTTAATAAATCTCAAACAATTTTAATTTGTCAAACAAAGAAACGCCGTTTACCGTTATAGAAAACAGCAGCTGATGTAAAGGAGCAGTGTAGGGAAAACAACTGCCAGTGAAATGAGATAATTGCTGAAATTCCGCTGAAATAAATTATGTCTTCCTTAATCCTTAAATCACCCCTGTACCTACTCCTTAAAAGATTGTGAAGAGCGATTTGATTAATGTCATCAAGATTCCCAGCAACAATTGTCAGCAATTAATGTTAACCGTATAGAATCGATTTAACTTAACCTAAATTTTACGTTTAACTAATTTAACATCTTACCTTAAGTAAACTGACTTCTAACCTAACTTATCCTTAATATCTAACTGTAAGTAAGACCTAGCCTAGAATCTTACTTTAACTAACTTAAGTTTATTCTAACAGTTTAACCAGGCGATTGAAAGAAGATAATCGATTATTGTTGCGTCTATGCAGTAATTGTTGTTTAGAAAATAGAGGTTGCATGGTCACGAGGTTCACTCAAACCTTACCAGCATTTTTAATGATGAGATTGTACTCTTGACATAGTAATATCCGACCGATGCGTGTACAGATACCTAATTGGTAAATTGTAAGATAAAACACGAAAAGTGTTTTAACTAACTTCTCTTATTAACTATTTATGTAATAAATGAAAGTTTTAACAGTGAAGGGTTTTCCTAGTACTAGTTATACAAAATTTACGAGTATAAACTTGTATTAAGATTTAAAAAATACAAAGTCAGAATGCCGAACAAATGAACATAAATATGTACAGATCCCAATTGAGTGAGGACGGTTTCAATTTCGCGCTTTAGGTTTTAGTGTATTTCACGTTGTTAGTGTAGCACTATTGAAATGTGTTGCGTCAAATTACAGCGTCAACTCGTCACTTTCTTGATTACATCGGTGTGCTTTGCCATGTTGTTCTAGGGTTTCATTGATTTTTTTTGCTTTATCCGCTTGTTTTCTTATTTTACAAAAATTTTTTTAGAACTACAGTTTGCTAGACGATTTCAGTTTATTATTTAAAATTGGTGAAGTTTATGAAGCTATATTATTTTTGAGATGCCATTGTAAAATAAAGCAAGATAAAAATGTCCACACAGTATTCATGTTGCCAACGCGATAATAATTTAACGTGGCGGTAAATTCAAACTGTCTTCAGTCATTTTGGATCACCCTGTACATATATCGGTTAATTAAAAACGAATTCTATTACATAGACATTTGTTATAATTATTAAGCTAGATTTCCTATTCTCATCGTGTATGCATAACATTACAATAAACTGTGAATTGAAAGAACGCTTTTCTGCATAATATAATTTATTAAAAAGGATCTTGTTTTCTAAACTAGTTTTAAAACTTTAACAAGTTTTAATGATTTGTAATAATTATCGTGGTTCCAATAACCTACAACATCCTGTTTTGTTACTATTGAGAAGAAACTAAATTCAAAGGAAATTTTTAGCATCGATGTTTATTGCCTGATTATTCTATACTGGCTATTATTTTAAAGAAAGGTCGGTTTATCGAACGCATATTGAACTTTCATGATACCCACCTTTAGTCATAACTACTTTGATATCGTATTATGACAGATGCTTTTTAATCTATCAAAGATGTTGTTTTACCTCTTATAAACTGATGCCATAAAGCACTTTACTAACGCGTCGTGCTTTAAATCTCGGTACCGACCCGAAAAATTAACGTAACTTGTAACTAAAATAACTGTTTTTACATTTTAACGTTAAACCTGTAAATATTAAATTATTCAGAAATTGTCATTTTAACTACCACCTTCGAGAAGACGGCGGCTTCAGCAAACCTTCCTTAACGTGGGACTCATCGGGTTTATAAACAGTATATATTTCTTTATAAAACCTTACAGCATTTCAGACCTGCTATTTTTCAAAGAAATAATTGAACGAGTCACTTACTAAATTCAAATGCCGACATTTTGTAAAAATCTAACATCATTAATAAAAAGTCTAAATGGCAAGTATGTATCTTATTCATTATAAAAAAAATATAGTTGTTCTTTCCAGGTCTTGAAATATTAGTTATGCCTTTGGTAAAGGACCCCTAATATATGGTACAACGCTATCAAAAAGGTAGAAGGATTAAACCCAGCCTGCACACTGACGTCATAATGTCGCCTGTTTTTCGGCAGTAACGACTTCAAATGACGTAAAATTGTCATAAAACTGACAGCATTATGTCACAGCCCAAGGACGTCAATATAAGACGTTATTAGAACGTAGTTCAACGACGTCATTATAACGTTGTTCAATGACGCCATTAAAACGTTCTATACTAGGACTAGGACAGTAATTATAAATAAATGGTTGAATATCGGAAATAATATTTATTATATACTATTTCATACATAATTATTAAACAAAAGTAAACATTCGATAACAGAACATACGATTCTAGGAAATATACCCACAGGAAAAAAGCCCACATGAAAAATACTCACAGAAAATGCTCACAGGTATAAATGCTCACAGGAAAAAAGTCCACACGAAATATGCCCACATAGAAAAAAGCTCACTTAGAAATATGCTCACACGGAAAAAAGATCACATAGAAATATGCTCACATTGAAATAAGCCCACTGATAAAAAATTCACGTAGAAATTTGCTTACATTAATCAATCAATAATTAATCGATTTGAACATCGTACACCTACTTGCGTTTTTTAAATAAATATTAAAACATATTCTAACCAAACGTTTAATAAATCATCAAAATCGGACTACTCTTTAAAAAGTTATGCGTGGTCATACATTAATAATTATTTATGGTACTAGTGAGTTAAGTAAGATATTATCCACGAACGAAAAATTTACCCTCGAGGGCCGGCAGGCCCGAGAGGGTTAATTTTTCTGAGTGGATAATATCCTTAACTCACGCGTGCCATACAAAATTGTATCCAACACCTCTTTATTTAAGTTTAAACATCGAATTTGCAATGTATAGTTAGTCTGTAGTTTTGACGGTAATACTCTAGCACGATGACTGGATTTTAATAATATTAAGTAACGCAAGCTGGTGATTGGTTGTTATCTTTGAAGGAGTGGGGTTTTTAAAAATAACCCACGTTGCTAGGGGCAACGTAGGTTATAATGTAACATAAGAGTAAACAATCACTTTCTTTATTTAAAATGACCATAGTAAACATGGTATTTATATAGAGGTGTTGGATAAAAAATTTATCCAACACCTCTATATAAATACCATGTTTACTATGGTCATTTTAAATAAGGAAAGTGATTGTTTACTCTTATGTTACGTTATAACCCACGTTGCCCCTAGCAACGTGGGTTATTTTTAAAAAACTCACTCTTTCAAAGATAACAACCAATCACCAGCTTACGTTATTTAATATTATTAAAATCCAGTCATCGTACTAGAGTATTAAATTTATTACCGTCAAAACTACAGACTAACTATACATTGCAAATTCGATGTTGAAACTTAAATAAAGCGGTGTTGGATAAAATTTTGTATGACACACGTGAGTATTATCCACTCAGAAAAATTAACCCTCTCGGGCCTGCCGGCCCTCGAGGGTAAATTTTTCGTTCGTGGATAATATCTTACTTAACTCACTTGTACCATAAATAACTATTATACGGGTGATTCAGAAATAACTGATATCGTTTAAATGGTAGGTAGAGGGGAGGCAGTAGAGCTAATTTACCTTGAAAAGTATAGGTCAAAAACGAAGTTTTCCAAAAAATTAATTTTAAAGTTTTCAAATTCAAATGTGAGCATTTTTTTCTATGTGGGCATATTTCCGTGTGGGCTTTTTTCCTGTGAGCATTTATACCTGTGAGCATTTTTCTGTGAGTATTCTTCATGTGGGCTTTTTTCCTGTGGGTATTTTTCCGGTCACGGAACATACATCACTTCTATTAACTCAACATCTCATAATTATTAAACAAAAGTAAACATTTACTAACTGAAAAGCTGCTAAAACAATATGCAGAATAATTGATGATGCTAAAATAATATTAGTAAATACTAAGAAACCATTGCATTAGTATTAATTTATTAACAATAGTATTGTCACAAAATCGTAGGACGGGTAAAATTGTATAGGTTATGTATTATGGCGATGGAACAAGTAATTATTAATATTCACCCTTTGTGACAAATCACACTGTAAGCCGGTTTGGTGTGCCCCTGAATGGTCTCGGTGCTTGTACGGGGCTTGCTTACGAAGTGGCGCTTGTTTGCTTTTCGGTGATCTCTGTACTCTCGGGCGCCAGTTATTTTTACGTGGTATGCTCCACGGAACCGGGTAACTGCTAGTGGAGAAAGGATAATCCAGGGAACTGCTGGGGTTGCTGAGGTCGGCCCAGTCTGGATCACTTTACCTATTCCTAAAGCTTTCATAAAACAAGAAGGTGTTAAGACAAATAAATAAAACACACAATTGTTAAACCAAACAATATTTATTTCTACTAAAACTCTACCTTCCAATAAGCTCCCTTTTCTAAATCTAAAAGCAAGCATACGGTTATCTACGGTTATCTACAATAGCCACAGCAAGCGGGGTGCAATAATAAGCGAGCATGTGAATACGGGGTCGTGGAGCGAGGATGTCGGGTAGCGGGGCGGACTGGAATAGGCGGAGTGGGAGGAGATCCCCAGGCTACGCACAGCGAGATCTCGGAACGGGTGAGGAAAAAAAAAGTGGGAGAGACCCCCAGGCTACGCACAGCGAGGTCTCGGAAAGCGGGGAGGAGAAAGGGAAAAGACCCCCAGGCTACGCACAGCGAGGTCTTGGAGAAGGTAAGGATTAGAGGATGAGACCCCCAGGCTACGCACAGCGAGGTCTCGGAAAACAGTAAGGAATAGAGGATGAGACCCCCAGGCTACGCACAGCGAGGTCTCGGAAAACAGTAAGGAATAGAGGATGAGACCCCCAGGCTACGCACAGCGAGGTCTCGGAGAAGGTACGGTCAAGCGGGCGGAAGCAGGTATCAGAAGACGGCAAAAGGACTTACTCCTGTATTCCCCGGGTCGGTCTGGATAGCTGGTCTGGCTAGGCTGGTCGGCTCGGTTGGCTGGTCTGGCTGGGCTGGTCGGTTCGGCTGGCTGGTCCTGATGGGAGTCCCGGAAGTGGACTGAATAATACATCGCTCGGTGCCTATTTATATAGGCGCTCCCGGAGCGTGGGAGAAATGGTAGGAGTAAATCAGAGCGGCGCACGCCAAATACCGGTTAGGGAAGGGACGCGTGCACTCGCTCGAGTCGGTCTCTTATCCGGACGGCATAAGATTGCACGCGAAGATTAACTATTCACTCGTATGCCCAACATAATTAATTAAAATATAGTAACTTCGTTACAACACAATTATTATGCAGTAGTGACACATACACTATAAATGTAGGTACCTCAACAACTTTAATAATAAGTAGCAACGTTACTAATTAAAGAGCAAAACAAATACACGAAAAATGTTGCTGTTTGTATTGCGGCATATGGTCACGTGCAGTTCAGTAAAAAATAAAGTAAAACAGTGTTGTTGACAATACAAAAGTAGTGTAATTGAATATTGAAAACAGTAAAATAATGTATTCTATTTACATTTTGCAAATGTAAAAATAAAAGATATTTTATCACTCTTTGGTTACCTAGATAGATCATAATTAATAATATTAAACGGCTAAAAACGACCTTATTGTACGTTAAGAATACGTTGTTTTGAAGACGTCTACGTACGTCCCATAACATGACGTCTTATGGACATCATTTAGTAGTCATATGACGACCAATAATCACTTCAAAATAACGTCAGTGTGCTGGCTGGGAAATGGATTAACACAGCTCAAAACCGGGAATAATGGAAAGCAATGAGGATGCATTTATCCCATTATGGATAGAAATGGGCTAAAAAAAGAAGAAAAAGGTTAATAATATTAAACTAGGGCCGGCGGTTGACGAGTGGTGTCAGTGCATCACTCGTGTTCTAAGTGTCGTGGGATCGAATGCCACTTGGGGCGACGGAATTTTTTTAATTAGAAAATTCCGCCACCTCAACTATGGATGTGTGTATTCGTGTTGCATGTTAGATGGGGACAGATGACCTTAGCTGTTGGTTCCCCCGTAGAGTAGGCGTGAAATTAAAAAATATATTAAACTAGTTTTAGTTTTATTAAGCAACACATGCAAAAAATTATTTTCCTAAATTATTCTACTAATCCAATAAATTTTTCATTACTTACGATAACACATGTAAAGAGTGATGAGTAATGAAATGATATAAATATTCCCAACACCATTCTACCAAACCTATAATAACTGCCCAGCCAGCACACTGACGTCATAATGTCGCCGTTTTTCGGCAGTAACGACGTCAAATTGCCGTAAAACTGACACCATTATGTCACAGCCCAAAGACGTCATTAAAACGTCCTATACGAGAACTAAGGCAGGAATTATAAATAAATAGTTGAATATTGGAAATAACATTTATTATATATTACAGTCAAAACATCTCTATATTGTGACCACCTGCTTAATATGACCAGTATTCCTTGGCCCCTGTTAAAATAATATCTTTTTAATGAAACGTGTACGTATTGTATTGTACGTCCAAAAGACGTCGTTTTGAAGACGTCTACGTACGTTCCATTATATGACGTCTTATGGACATCATTTATTAGTCAAATGACGTCGTCGACCAATCCTGACTTAAAAATAACGTCATTATAACCTCAGTGTGCTGGCTGGGCGTTGCCATAGTATATGTAACGTAGTGTATAGGTATTTCATTACTCTATCATAAAAACTACTGTTTATGGAGTTACATAATGGTGTTGTTAATTACTTTTATAAATACTAGATACTATAATAAAATATGGCTGCAATAGGTCATATGTGTTTTGTTCATAAGCTTAATTATTTGTTAAATGTTGTAATTGAAGTATGAATAGTGGCTTCCCAATAAACATTGTATTTATACGATAGTAACAACAAACTTAATATCACTAATTTTGAGCATCATAAGTTTGTGATTACTATTATATAAATAAAAATGTTTAAATAATGATTTGTTATTAAGAATTTGTGGGATAAAAAAGTAGTAGGTAAAAATACGTGCTTAAGCTATAGCAAATAAACATTTTGTGTTTAATTGTCAGATGACGAGGCCTTATAGTTATTTGCATTGCTCTATTGCACCATTTATACTTAAATGTGTTATTTCCCAATAAAACTTTTTATTCATATTTTTAGTATAGAAACCACAACCTTACGATCACTAAATTTATATAACTTTAGTTTATATAACTAGTTAGTAACGAAAACATCTCTATTTTCTTTATAAATCACATAGCAGTTTATAAGGGTTGCTAATACCTTTCCTTAATAAATATCATAATATTTTAAATATATACATATGATCATCAGTTGCTCCGATTAATATAAGCTTGACTGAACTTTATATAGAAACTAAATTCTATGGATACTTTTTTGAAATATTTAATTTATGACAATTCATTTATAATACATGAATTAAGTAGAACCTAAAATCAGTATAAACGGCTACTGGTCGTTCTTTCTTCATCAAAAGTTTATTCGGTATCATCTAATCTGCAATTACGTGAATTGATAGAAAACGTAAACGGAAATCAGAAAAAGTAGACCAATGTACGTTCAAATCCGGTTTTCGTTAGTAAAAACGCAAACAAATTTTACTCTTTTAGCCTGAAGCAGAAGCCGATAGTTATATTTAGCATACGAATATTTACAAAAAAAGCAAAACGGTAACTTTGTAACAACATAATTTAACATAACATACGTAACATAAGACCTTCGATTCGAAACAAATATTCTTTCATAATTATAAAACTACTTCCAAAAGTAAACTGTTTCTATTTTAAGAACAAGGCAAAAACAAAATTAAATTATGCCCTCCAGAATGCTCCTTAAGAAGATAAATAGTAGAGTATAATACTCCGCAGTGAGAAAATTAACTACAACCTTTGAGATACACATAGAAAAACATATGTCATCTCTTAATCGCATTCAAAGTTAAAATAGCATCGTTATACTCTAGGGCAAGGATCAAAATCAAAATGAGCATTCATTTTATTTCTTGTGTCTCGAAATGTATTTCTGTTTCTTGTTTTTATTTAAATAAATATATTCCTTCTCTAGATTTTATTCAAGATTTCAACCTTAATATATACTAATAAACAACTTATCAAACTCGATATTTACAAATAAAGAGATGTTTTTTAATAATGGACAGGTTTGCGTGATTATTGGGAATTTCCTATGAGCGCTACGCAAATACTATGTCAAAGTGGACCGATATGTCTGCTATGGTAAATATAAATGCCATTAGCAAACATAATGGTAAATAAAGAGTGGACATTAAATATAAACTTTTATAAGGTAAAAAAATAGGCACCAACACAATTGTTGGTGATTCTTACATTGCTTTACTTAGATTTAATGACTAATGAACCTTTTCGGCACGAAGGTTTAGGGTATTAACTCGTATCTAAAATAATCATTTAACCCATGTGCTCTTTTATAGAACACACCAATCAACATGTGTATCCTTTCTCAGAAGTTGAATTGTATTAAATAATAATTTATAAATTAAGAATTGCGCCTGCACATACTGCCATCCATACATTTACAATACCTCTATACAAAATTTGAATATTTTAAAGGGCAACTTCATATGTAATAATGTACCCAAGCAGCTTCTAAGTAGCAGTAACCGTGATCGGAACTTTGATTGAGTAGTTGTTATGTAACTACAACTAAATCTATGACTTCAATTCGGAATATTTTAGTAATTGTGTACTTGTTTATACTATTTATTGGAACTATGTAATTCCATTACTTCTAAGTAACTTTTAAAGTATGTGGAACGGTATTGCCGCTTAGTATAATTACTTTAAAGTCGTTGCAACTTCAAAGTGGTATTATGATTGTAGCAGTAACTTGTCCGAAGCTACTTTAAAGTTTTTAAAACTTTAAAGTAGTACTGAAAGTTCCTGCCACCTGCCTGGAACCATTGTTTAACCCTTTAAAGTAACGAAACCTTACGTTTTTGGTACCCAGGAGAATCACTGTAAAGTAATTTTTCGTAAACTACTTCATCTCCATATTTACTTGTAAACTGTTGGAGGCCATTAATCAATTTGCAATTTATTATGATTGTTATTAGATGTTTTACTACATAACCTTTAATAAAAATAACAAATTGTGCCTTAGGAATTGTTATGTATGTAACTTGAAGTTGGCAACATTTATTTGTAGTGATGTAACTAGCCAATCTTGGCCCGCCCGTCAGTACCACTTGAGTCAGCTTGGAGGACACACATCTTGTACAGCGTATGCATTGTGTTGTAACGGGTACATTTTCCAACGGCATTTAGTACATAGAATTTTGTATTAATTCTGGATAAAAATCTTAAGTTCGGTCCTGTAGATATCGCTTTATTTAAATATGCAGTTCATCAGGCAAACATTTCCTACAGAAAGCATTTATAGGAAGGGAATGTTTAATATTTGCTATAATGAAATAATGTAACGTCATATTGATGTCGTTTTTCGTATCTTGCGACTTGGCATTTAAAAAAAAATAATATCAATTTCTTCAAAAAGAAACCTTGAAAAGAAACCATGAGAAGCGCTTCGTCATCTCATTTAAATGTTTCGGTAAATATTTTGAGTGTATACGATTCTAGATACACTTTCCTTTGTCTGATTTTTGCGTCTTAAATTTTAAGTCAATGCGGCGTAGAAATATCGTCTACAGCCAGCGTTTTAGCTCACACGTGTGTTTTGGCGGGTAGAATTTTGGTACTATTTTTTACACGTAAGGTCGTGAATCCTATAGTGGGCAAGCAACAAGCACCCTTGCCGCCTAAAAACAGATGTTAATACGCGGAGCAACGTTGAGCCGAGCTAATATAAGGCGAGATGATGTCGAGACGAGGGCTGTCTTCCAAAATCACACGCCGAGAGCGTACGTTCGATCTTGCGTTAAAAATGCCATTTTGTTGTAGTAAAATGGAGTTTGAAAGAAAACTCTAAATTCAGTTTTTCATATCGTTTGAACAAGTACCGACTTTCGGATGGTCGGTGCATTTAATTAAAATCAACATGTAATAGTTATCGTTTAATAAATCAGTGTTCGGAAATTAACCAATAATTCGTGGTTAACAAAAGTTACAGTTATTCCGTTAAATATTTTCGCGGACGTTTGTGCTTCAGAAAAGTGGGAAATTCAGTTTCCCGTATTACAGTACCGTACTCTCGTCTAAATAATTATTTTACAGAAATAAGTTAATAATTACAGACGCTTTCTCTGTAATCGAAATTTCGGTTAAATAATAATTCGTGCTGTGTGCCTTCTAAATTCAGTTCAGAATTAATGTTTATGTGTATTGTTTTATTGAAAACAATGAAATTATAAAATGGTTATCAAAACTACTAATAGCCAAATCTTTTATGGAACTCTTTGGTTGCATTTTGTTACTGCCGTTTGGGGTGAATTTGCAAATTATAATTCGCCATATCCAGTTTCTACGAGGGTTATCTCGTACATCTTTAAGGTATGAAAGAAAATTACCAATCTTCCAGTTTCCAGTTGCTGTGACGTTGTCGTCAAATTTTATGCAGTTTATCGTTGATTTTGGTTTGTGACTTACCAAAAATAAAAGGTATTGTGACTATTGTTTTTAGTGTTATTCATTTAGATAAATTTCTTGCTTGAATTTGCAGTCATTTTTGTTATTGTTTCTCAATTAATAGAAGTTCATTATAAATGTTTGCTCATTAAATTCTATTATCAATAGAACTCTTGTCAGTTGTTAGAAAAGCTTTAAACTTTAATGTAATTACAAATCATTTGTATTGATACTGTCGAATTGATTTAATTTGTCTAATCTCATTTAGATATTTGTTTATAAATTTTGTCCAGGAAAAGCTCAGTCAATACAAAGGTTAATATTTAAATTAATGTGTTTTGAACGATTTTTATGGTTGATCTAATCGATTCTTTTGAAATATTTTGCGATCATGATCAGTCAATGTAAATTTCAAATATTGGTAGTAGGGCTTTTGAATAATTTTGTGGTCAATCCAATAAGTTTTCCTGTTTGTTTTCTTTATTAAATGAAACTTTCTTGGTGAATTTTTTTATTGATTAACTTCTGGACATAATTATAATCCAATAAATTTAGATTGGATTAGTAATAAATATACAAGGTGTGTTTTATTTGTTTATCTTTGTATGTGTATTTTACCCATTCTTTTGTTAATAAATGTTATTAATTCAAACTGATGGATCTACAAAACGGAACCATATTGGTTATGAATGCTTAAGTTCATTTCTTCAAAATTTTAAGTAAACAAAATTTTGTTTTAACTAAATATTCTATTCATTTTCTGGTTAATGAATTTAATAAATTTTAATGCTTATTCAATCAACATCTTTGAATGGTTAATAAATCATTAACTAAGCTCAGAACCAGATGGCGCCCTTTTATGTTTTTATGTGTGTTGAACCCTTATCTATTCCTTTTCACAATTTATACAGCTGTGGAACCAATACCTACGACTTGATTAATTAATTTGTAAAGAGAGAGTTTAAATCTCAAGCTGAGGCAGACATATGAGTTTTTAGTTACAGTAAGTATGAGTGTATTTTTATAACTTTTTATAGTTATTTTTGTTGTTTTATCTTGACAATAAAACTAGTGTTTCACTGGCTATGCCAACGTGTGGCCTGAATAAAATATTGTTTCCACAGTTAAGAAAAGGTTTGAGATATTGGTTGAATATTGGTTTAAGATTTCAGGTGATTTTGTATTATGTATCCAGATCAAGATTCCTTTTTGGAATCAACAATATTGTCAGATTTTTGTGAGGAAACTGGAAGCTTCAATTACAGTCATATAGTTTGTTGTTAAATTATGCAATGAGTTAAAATTTAAAGTATTGGTAGTTCAGATTACAGAATTATTTTTAATTACCGATAAAGTTTTTGAGGATTTGGCGAACTGTTTAAAATTTTGTATGATACAGTTTTTATAGGCTTTGTATTTAGAAGGCATTTGCGTTAACGGTCGGAAGGTGTTTATTTTTGAGATTTATTTATAGCTACCGTCGGATAGCTTTGTACCGTAATGTGTTTCGTTGAAGGTAACTGAGTAAAGTTAATTACAGTATGTTACCGTGTGAAAATATGTTAGTTTTTCAGATAAAACTTTCGATACTTGAGAATTTATCGTATCGTATCGTATCGTATCGTATCGTATCGTATCGTATCGTATCGTATCGTACCGTATCGTATCGTATCGTATCGTCTGTTTGCATTTAGCGATTTCGTTTAGTTAAAAAGAATGACAACGATTTCAGAATTAATTTTGGTATCATTAGGATATTTCAGATTATAGGACATTTTTTTTTTCTTGTAGACGTTTAAATATGGATGCGACGAGAGGTACGTGTTACGCGTTCAGTTGTTGCACTGAGACTGAAATCTAGAGTTAGAACTTTGTTCTATATCCCGTTTACACGTACCGCCGAGAAAACAGCTGAAAACTGAGAAAAATTACCGAGTTACTGGATGTAATAAGGTGGAATTTAAATTATATATATATACAGGGTGTTCCATAAATATACCGACAAACTTTTAGAGGTGGTAGAGGACATTAAAACAAACATTTTTTGCTTTATAAACATATGTCCGAAAACCCTTTGTTTTCGAGAAATAAACGTTGAACAATAGAATAAATAGTTATGTAGTAGGTAAGTTTATGCTTAAAATTCAGTTACCATTAATAACAATTATTGATGGACATGTTATAGTGATAAATTAATTTGTCATTGTGAGTAGTCCTGTCAAGTAGTTTATTGTGATAAAACTTGTGTCGATTGTTAATTTAAAAGTTTTATTCAAAATTGATTTTTTTGTACAAATCTCAACACCCTGTATCTCGAAAACAAAGCGTTTTCGGACATATGTTTATAAAGCAATAAATGTTTGTTTTGATGTCCCCTACCACCCCTAAAAGTTTGTCGGTATATTTATGGAACACCCTGTATATATATATATATATATATATATATATATATATATATATATATATATATATATATATATATATATATATATATATATATATAATCTTTAACCTCATATACCTTTCGGTGTCGAGGCGTCAGACACACCGAGCCGCAGAGTGGATATGTGCGTGTGAGACGAGGCAGCGGAGCCATATAGGCAAGTACACTGCGTTCGTGGTTTACCCATCCGAGTCCTGACCGACACAAACTCGACTTAACTGTGTTAAGCGATAGAAATCCGCTATAACCACTCTGCCGTACTGCTGACTGGAATTTAAATAATACGATACATAAATCAGTTCAGTTTATATATTAAAATGCTATGCGGAAACCTTATTTTAACACCTTTTTATGAAGTTAAAAGATGGGGAAAAGATAAAGGTTCGAAGGGGATATAGTCTAGCGCTACCTGAATGCAAGAGGCTTTTATACCTGTTAAATATATAAATTAATCAGATTGTTTTAATAGAAAGAGAACATATTTTGTCCGCAATATAGATTCCTTCATGGCTGCATCTTTTAGACCGATTTCAGTTCATCGATCGGCTGTGAAAGAGAAAAATGTAGCTAATTAATATATCAACTATATGATCAATCAATCTCATATTACTGTGTTGACGTAAATATTTATTATTCCTGTAAAGTTGCCATTTTTAAGACGGTCAATGCGTTTGCCGAGTGTATCAAATCTTGTTAGAACTCAACGGTTAAAATGAGTTTTTAAATAAAAAAAATGCTATAAATTATAAAGAATGTTCATTTATAAACTAGTAGATTGAAAAAAAATATAGAACACCGGTAACAACAATTTTAAGTTTATAGGAGAGTAATTTGGAAATGTTCATAGTAGTAGTAAATGTTCAACGTTAGAACAAAAGGTATAAACATTAATATTCCATAATTCTTGCATATGAGATATCTTTCATGTGTTGTAAATATGAATAAAGGCCCGGAATTCACATTAAGTTATTTTTAGTACTAACATGATTATAATCTAACTGTGGTGGAATTTCAATTTATCCCTAGCTCTTTCAAAAACATACAGGTATATTCGTTGAGGGATAATTAATTCATATAGAAGATGTTAGACATCTGCTGGGGTGGTTTATTTTAAAATGTATTTAGGTATCCTTGAAACAGCTTATACTACGTTAATGAAATAATAAAAAGTTATTTTATTTGATTAATCATATTATCTGAAACATTCTAGGACATATTTATATGGTTTTAGAAACAATATACACGCTTTTCACTTTGTTAATAATATAACCAATTTCAATACAATTTAAACACATTCCAAGTTTAAGATAACACTGCTTCAAATCCCTCTAACTTGCTGTAATATTATCTCATTCATAAATAGTCTCCATTTTACTATAAGGTTTCAATTATGCTGTTTGTTATGATGCTTTTAGCTTCGTTAAATTTTTATTACAGTTATTAGAAAACCCCATTTCTGCGTAGGTAGGGTCACGGTAAAACTAAAAAAGTCAACTTCTTAAGCGATGGTATTTAGTTGTTTTTAACAGTTGAGATAAACAGATTATGATATACGGGTTAATATTTCGTAGAAATATGAAAAATGCGTTTCGTTTTAAAACTATAAAATATGTATAGTATGAATTGTTCCATTATGATTTTTCATGTTTGATGATTTCGTTGAATTATATGATATGAGGTTAATGTTTTTTTCTAGACAAAACCGCGATAAACAGGATAGATTTTACTGGTTCTAGACGGTAATGACGTAATACATACAAGTTCAGTCTTGATTATTTTTTTGTTGGCTGTGTCGGAACAGGAGGTATACAATTTATAATGATACGCTGCTAGATACACAAATGCGTTAATGACCTACCTAATGATATCTTGTTCTGATAGGCAAATACCTACTATTAAAAGTACTTTAGTGTCTTTATTATATGTTAACATCATATATAATAATCTAATTAGTAAGCGATAAAGTATATTTTCTAATTACATTCAGCCTGATAAATTTGCAAAGGAGTCCTAATCAGTTTAGTACCTTATTAGATCGAAATTATTAAAATGTTATCTGCTTGCCTATTATTATTTGTTTTCGATAAGCGTAGGTCTAAGGTATTCTTAAAGTAAACTCTATTACAAACTGTTTTTCATAAAAAGAATTGACTTGAGAAAAATATAATGCTTTCTATTAAATTTATAATGAAGCTGATTAATTATATCTAGTATTTATTGAAAACGTGATATTATGGAGGCTTCAACTAATATAATTCTCTAGTTTGATATTTCGGATCTATGTTTCTAATAATGTTTATAATATTTATAATAGTTATGCAACGGTATTTAAAAGAAAGTTATAAATCTAATGATAAAGGTTACCTTGATTTGTTGTTAACACTTAGAAAGAATATATACACTTTTGTTAATAATATAAACAATTTCAATACAATTTAAACACGTTTGAAGTTTAAAATAATATGTATTTATAATAGCTCTACAAGCTTGTCAACATGAAATCGTGTAGATATCAAGATCTTACACAGGTGTGCGCTGTCGCGCGCCGGACCGAGTCGCGGACGACCTCGAGTCGCGAGCCTACGCCATCTTGGATTTGTGATCTTTTTGCTAACTTTGAGGCCCCTTTAAAATAACATGGGATTTTGAGCTAGAATCGGTGTTGCCTATCTACTCGCGGACGAAGTTTAACGAAGTTACGTAACAATGTTTTCGCACTCCTAGGTACAAATGCACTACTGGAGTATTTTATTCTAAATACTCTTACTTCCTAGGAATATTTACTCACTAAAATTTATAACTATACAACTATTAGGTGGCGCCGGCGTAATGTTGTGGATTTGGTCATGGTAACTAAGATGTAGATGTAGACAAACAGTTTTGACACAGTTGGGTATTCAAAATTGTTCCATATCTTCTTAAGGCCATATTCCTCTCATGAAAATAAAAAAAAGTTTATATTTACACGGGTCCGAAGATACCTTCTTATTCGAGATACAGGGCGCTAAAAATCGCAATAAAATAATGATTTCTTTAACTTACTCGGAACTGATTGCAAATTAAGTTTTGAAAACTAAATAATAATAATCAATTTTGTCTCTACGTGGCCTACACACAGGAGCGTACGTAGTTATTTTAGGAGAAGGAAATCAGTTTTTTTAGATTTTAACACTATCTTAAATTGCACAACTAATTTACCATTAAAAAGGCCTTTTGAGCTTTTTCCTTATCACAACGTTGCATGAAGTACGGTGGAATACAATTTATTGAAAACGGTCCTGTATATAAGTGACTTGGCAACACTGCTGAAGCGTCCTCCAATGGTTATAATTAAAACTAATCTAGTATTTTTCAAAATGGCTGAAAATGGTGATTGAAATTTGACAGTTTTCAAAATAAAACATTAAATAAATAATGTGAAACGAATTAATTAGAATAGTTTTAATTTTATCGTAAATACTGTTGTTATAGTTGATGAAAATGGATACAAACGCCACACTTGACGAACCTGACAAGAATGTAAACACTACTGAAAAGTCTGACACTACTCGTCTTCTTCCAAGTTATTGTAGTTTGAGTGATGAAATACAAGAACAATTAAAAGAAAGTTTTCCAGAGGTACTAGAAATAATAAATACTTTTCGCCGATTTTTGGAAAAGCAACAAATTAAGATACGCAAACTAAAAACAAAATTAAAGGTAAGAAATGTGTAACTGACAACTTGGTAGAAAATATTTTTTTTCTACTTCTACCTGTAAATCACCCGTTTTCTTCGCGTTTCGCGCAATGGAAATGTATACAATTCCAGTAAGTTGTACGGATATAATTTCATATCGGTACAGTGTACGGATATGAAAACAACCAATCAACGTGGTCCAATTTGACACTTCTTTATTTATAATTAATTTATTGACAACTCCTGTCATAAATATAGAAGTAAAAGTAAGTTAAATCAATGTTTCCTTCTTTCAATAACACTTAAAGCATTTGAAAATAACGTGATTTGTGAAATTGTATCTTTAACAATTATACTTTTATAATTAAAAATACATAAATATTAAATCATTTAAATAAGTACAACCTACTTTTATAATAAGTATAGTAGACACAGTTTCTACGGGGCTTGGTAGCTCAGTCTATAGAAACTAGGTATAAATAAACTGAAGCTGACCAACGCAGGTTCAAGTCCAGTTAGGTTCATAACTTTTTTTTCATTTTTTTTTATAAAACAAAATTTAAAATAATAATTTTCTCTTCGAAAATGTTAATTTCTGCAAAGTTTTAATAACTTTTAACAATTTTACAATGACAGGAGGATTCTACAAACCATATTTTAGCATGGATAAAAGCATAGGTTAATCGTTATATTCAATTTCTCAAGGCGACATGCAATCTATTTTGTAATTGTTTTGCTTAGTCGAAGAAAAAAGGTACTGTACAACTTGGGTGGAATGCCTATATCGCCCTCGAACGATTGAGGCACTTCGCCTTCGGCATCGTGCCTCAAACTTCATCCTCGTGCGATATAGGCATCATATCCACCCTTGTTGCACAAACTACTATTTCTTCAAACGTAAAATAATTAGGTCATATTTTGACTGAGGTGGCTGCGGGAAAATGCAACTTCTCCGCTGGCGACAGTTTTACTTTTCCTTTTCCCTCCATGGAGGGAAAAGTGTTGAATTTATATCTGTCAAAACGTTTTTTTGTATCTCAATCGAAACTACTCGCATTTATTAATCGCCTACTACATTTCTAGTATTGTATGCATAAATCAAACCCAGAGCTGAGTATCAAAAACACAAAAACATGGCAGCTTTATAATACATATTTTAAAGCGTTTGAAGAAAAAATAGCATATTTAATTTGGAGGAGAAGTGACTTTTCATGGCTTGCCTTCTATTACCCGCCCCACTACGTTCGGCGGGTAAACTCAGGCGCGCCATGAAAAGTCATACTTCTCCTCCGCATAAAATAATATACTATTATGATACAATAACAGCATTAGGGGTTTTTCGATAATTGGAGCACCCCACTATCTACCAACAGCATTCGATTATAAAAAATATCATTCATTGTCACGACATTAATTGTCTTTACATGAATCATGACGTCTTCGGAAAGAAGTACTGCTAGTGAAGAGGGATTCTGAAGTATTTCTAGAAGCATAGAAATTATCTTCCTTATCATTGATCTCGACCTATACATTCGTGGTTTAGATTATATTCTTATAAAAAGTGATTTCACTATCATATCCTCAAAGATGTAAGTGGTGAATGTTAAAAGTTCGTTACTTCATCATTCGATCCATCTACCACTTGCAAATTAGTTGATTATGTCATAGTTACCAGAATTTATGTAACACTAATTATTGAAAATGCCCGCTATTATATATTAAATAAAAGAAATATTTAATCAAAATATTTGATCTTTTGTTGTTATAGAACCTCATAATGTGATGTATTTTTAGGAAAAAGTGACGAAAGATGTTGCTATACAAACAGATCACCTATCTGAGGAACCTACGGACATATCAAGAAATTTATCAGAAGATATTACAGAAGCTGCCGAAATGGCAGTACAAAAACAAGGATTTGTATATGAAAAAACATCAGGCCTCTACTATGATTATAATTCTGGTTATTATTACAACGCGGTATGTTAATCTTTTATGATACTAACAAATACATAATATGATTATTGGCAGTGCTTGTCTAAATTTATGATCATTTTAGGAGCTTGGATTATATTATGATGGTAATACAGGAACTTACATGTCTTACAACACTGAAACACAATCGTATGATTTCCACTCACAAGTAGATGTAATTCCCAACAATGCTGCTGCGCACCAACAACAAGAGCAAGCTGATAATTCCACAGGATGTAAAAGAAAAAGCAAGGACTGGAAAAATTCAAAAGTTCGTTATAGGTAATATGATATCAATAAGATTGAAATGAGAATATGTTTCAGGTAATCACTTCTTGTGATATGGACAATCTTATGCAGTCATTCAATCAATTGAATATAAAACCACTTCGTAATCTTGCTCTCGGTATGTACTGTAGTGTAACAGCATATTCTTTCTAGGGATACAAGAGGGCACGAACCACCAGTAGTAGTCACACACAATCTGATTTAGAAGAAGGGGAATGTTCTGATAGCAGTCATGAAGACGAAGTGTCTGGGGATGATTCTGATGGAAGTAACCATTCAGATCATACCGGTATTACTTTTTATTTTTATTTTGATAATTTTTTTTAAATGATTCTTAACTGAAATTGTTCAATGTACACTACTATCATAGATTTAGCAGCATAAGCATTATGTTTTAATTCCTATATTTTAATCCAGGTCAGTATTACTAAAATATTAAATATAGGGGTAAAGCAATGTTTATAAATTAACTACGTTCTACATTTTTGATACTCAAACTTCATCGTGTTGGTAAAACTAACATTTTTTTTTTAATTTCTATTGAGACAGGCCAAAGATAAATCTGTACTCTCGCGGCATTTTATTAAAAGAAATTATGCAGTAGTTCTGTTACAATATGTATAATCACCAGTACAGTAAACATATTATTGAGAGGAATCTATGATGGACAATTACATTTTACTACCATTTCAAAAATTATAAAATCTAAATGTTCTACTTAAAATGATAAATATTAACACGAAGATTAAATTTAATCTGTTAAAAATCACCATTAAAATACAACACAGCAAAAACAACTGCTAAAAACTACCGCATATCGATGACATTTTGATGTTGTGCAACGCCATCTATATTGGCACCTTTTCTGCTTCAGACTTCAGCTTGTCAAGTTTATTTTGCATTCGTTTTTCATTTGGTGTGACGGACAGATATCGTCAGCAAATTCTAGGTCGTCCATTTTGTTGAACATGCCCCAGTTTATTTCATATTTTTTATCTTCTGTATTTCTCATGACTCAGTCTACGATAATAAGGAAAAGGGTTGGAGATAAGATACAGCTTTGCTGAACATCTGACTATGCTGATTTTCTTTGATAGTTTCCCATGGTGTTCGACTCTTGTAGAGAAGCTAGCATAAAGTAGTTTAATTATTTCTTCTTCTTCTTATTTATACACCTTTCTACCTTTTGATGTAAGGCGGGTGATGGTTAACTAATCTTCTGTTCTGTATTTCTCTCTCCACTTTTTTCTATCCTTCGTCAATTGTCTGATCTCTCATCTTATGCCTTTTTTCTCTGCCTCTTCTCTGATCCCATCCATCCATGTTTTTCTTGGTCTTCCTTTTTTTTTTTTTGCCTACTTTTGCTTCGTATATATTTTTATTTGTTTGTCTCTCTTCTTTCATGTGACACATATGCTCAAATCATCATAGTTTTCTCCCTGTCATTTTATCACAGATGAGTTTTATATTTAGTTCTTGTCTAATAGTCGGAGAGCTAGCGAACACGACTGCTTCACAACCCCGTAATGGATAAAATCTCTTTTATTATCTGTATTTATAGTATCTGAGTAGGAATACCCTTGTCTGACAGGGCAACCCCTCTGATTTATGGAGGAAGAGATCAAATAGTGTAGTTAAGAAATGTCACATTTGAAACACATATGTAATATATATTATGTAATTAGGAGATCAAGCGATACTTTAAATCCGAGAAGATGTATTATAACGCCGAGGCGCCAGCCGATGCGTTATAACATCTTCGAGGATTTAAAGAAGCTTGATCTCCGTATTGCATAAGTTGTTTTATTTTATTTCGTACTTCAATCCTGATTTCTCCCTTTTAAAATTCATCCGAATTTATTGTATAAGGAAGCAAGTTGTCTTGTCTGTGTCATCCTACACGTGTGGCTGTTATACAACCTTAAATGATTTACGTTGCTAACAACAACGGAGATCAAGAACGTCTTGAACTCTGGTATCATTGTCAACGGAGATAAAGATATACTTTATTTTACTAATTGTGGTATATAAACAAATGTTTGAAATATGAAATGAAATAATGGTTTTTTAATCTTTTATATAAAAATAAGTCGGGTTTTCCTTCCTGACGCTATAACTCCAGAACGCACGAACCGATTTCCACGGTTTTGCATTCGTTGGAAAGGTCTCGGGCTCCGTGAGGTTTATAGCAAAGAACATTCAGGAAAAATTTCAACAGAAAAGCGGGAAAATCATTTTGTTAGTAATCCACCAGTAATTCCCCGTGGAACGCCTGCAGATGAATTGAATGCTTGCCTGAAGGCATCACCTTTATGGAATAACGTAAAAACATTATCGCTAACCACTAATATGAGAGTTCAACTTCAAAATGATCAAAGTGCTGCACAATTTTCCAAACAAGCTGTTAGCTGTTGGAAATGGAAAAGTCCCAGTTGATGCGACATCTGGATTAATTACTCTTACCAACGACTTTTGCCGATTTGTAGACTCTCAATTAGCTCTTATTGAAAATGTTTTCCCAAACATTAGTGAGAATTATGCTTGGTTAAGTCAACGAGCAATTCTTGCCGCAAAGAATAATGATGTACACGTACTGAATTTCACCATTCAATCAAAAATTGCTGGCGATTTGGTGACATACAAATCCGTTGATTCCATAACAAATCCCGATGATGTAGTAAATTATCCAACGGAGTTTTTGAACTCTCTGGAGTTACCAGGATTTCCACCACATAACTTGCAACTCAAAGTTGGTACAGTTATTATGATATTGCGTAATTTGAATCCACCGCGACTTTGCAACGGTACTCGACTTTCGGTAAAAAGACTTATGCCGAATTTGATTGAGGCAACCATTATTAACGGAAAGTACGCAGGTGAAAATGTATGTATTCCTCGAATACCAATGATTCCGACTGATCTTCCGTTTGACTTCAAACGATTGCAATTTCCAGTTCGCCTTGCGTTCGCAATGACAATTAACAAGTCGCAAGGCCAATCGCTTAGTGTTTGCGGGATAAATTTAGAAAATCATTGTTTTTCACATGGGCAGTTATACGTTGCGTGTTCACGAGTTGGGAAACCATCCGCTTTGTTTGTGTTAACGTCAGACCAAAAAACAAAAAATGTGGTTTACCAAAGAGCACTTCAATGAAACGGATAATTTGTGGACACGTATAACGCTTCCATTCAGTATTTACTTTGGATTCACTTTCATTTACTTAGAGAAGTTCAACTTAATAACACTTCATTTTTGTAATCGAAATGAATTCATTACTGTTGTGAAATGAAATAAAATTTTTCCTTTTCAAATATAAAACAAAAAAAAATTTTTCTTCATCTTTTAATCACCAAACGAAATGTTACATAAAACGAAGCCATCTGGTGGCGAAACGGAGTTCGCCGGGTTTGCTAGTCTTTATATGAATCAAAATACTGAAAAAGAACGATAGCAAACTTGCCAGACAAATATTCCTATGATTAGTGCCAGATCAACACTGATTAATTATTTAAAGATTTTAAGTTGAAACGTCGGTTTTTCGCCAGACTAAATAAACAATAAATAAAAAGCAATAAAAAACAATAAACATTATACTTACTTTAAAAGGTGCTCATGATTACCACGGCTTGAGATTTAGCTCTATCTTACAAATTTTTAATTCAGGTCGTAGGTATTGGTTCTGCAGTTGTCTAATTTATAAAGTAATGGATAAAGGTTTCAAAGAAACACAAAAACATACACAAGAAGGGCGCCATCTGATTATGAAGCTTAATAATGATAATTAAATAGATCGAATAGATTAAATAAATCTAATAAATCTGTCTGAAATCACTAATCAGAAAATGAAATCAGACCGATATAAATTTAGTGCAAAATATTGGTTAATTTCAACTAAGTCAAAATTTAGTTTAATGAAAATATTAATAAAAACTTTCATAATTATATGGTTCAATCTTACTGGTTTTAAATTAACTTTAAAATCATATTTATTTGAGAAAACACCAGAAAAAAATATAAAAATATAAAAAGATTACAAATTTTAAACTCAAAAACATTCAAATAATAAGTCCCTACCTAAGAGCTCTTTTACTAATGAAATTTTAATGAATAAAAGTTATATATTGAAGTTTATATAAATGAAAAACAAACTGTAAAATTATTACCAAGATTCAAAAAGATTTTACATAAATGTTCAACACTCAAGAAAATACAATAATCACAATACCTTTAGTTGTCAATAATTCACAAACCAAAATCAGCGCTAAACTGCACAAATACGACTCCTATATACATCAAGCAATCGCTGCAGGCGGGAACTGGAAGGTCCGTAGATTTTTGCTTTCCATTAATCAAAGATGCAATGGATTAACCCTCGTAATATCTGTATGTGATGAGCCATTATTTACGAATTCATCCCCAAAATGCAATAACTGAATGCAACCATTAAAGTTCCATAAGATTTGGTTATTAAATTTAATTTTGATAACCATCACAAAGGTTCGTTGTTTTTATTAAAACAACCCACCTATTAATTAAATCTGAACTGGATTTAGAAGGCACATAACTCAAATTTATTTATTAATCGAAATTTCGATCACTGAAAAGAATGTCTGTAATTATTAATTTATTTCGGTACGGTAATTGTTTAAACGAGAGTACGATACGGTAACTGTATTAATAGGAAAAGCTAGATTTCGCATTCTTCAAAAGCACAAACATCCGGAAAAGTGTTTAGCGATATAACGGTACTTTTTATTAACCACAAATTCTTGATTAATATCCGGACACTTAATTAAACGGTATAATTATTAACTGTAAATTTTATTAAATAACATTTGTATGGCATCCGAAACCGGCAGTCGATCAAACTATACGGAAACTAGGTTTAGAATTTTCTTTAATTCTAAATAACTAAAATGAAACGGTAATTCTGTAATGTCGACCGAAGTCAACCGTCTTCTCTTGAAGCTGGATCGAAAATCAAGTGTTTATTAACATTTTCGAAACCCTATTTTTTGGCGAGGAGGAGCTATGTTTTTTCTTTCACTCAAGATGTAGATCGGACCAACCAATCAAAAGCCTATATCATTTTGTAAGAGCAAATCAAAACTGACACACCTTAGTACATGTGGACTCCTTAAGACAAATTTTATTAGCTTTTTATATGAGATTTTCATCCTAATGAACAAAAAATAGTACTGGAGTAGCGCGAAAGCGGGTATAGAGAGGCTGTCGTCCAAGGGGATAACATCTGCCGACTAGACTTGCAGATCATGCGATTTTTAAGTTAAAACACAGAGAGACCAAACTAAATTTATCAACATGTGTTAAATATCACCTTCCAAACAAAAGGGAAGTTTACTTTTTACCATGCTTTCTCAAAACGCGCTGGAATATTTATATGAAGCAATATGAACTTAAATACGCCTTAAATTTTATCAAGATTTTTTTTGACAACGCAACCATTTTAGCGGGTACACGTAAACAAGCAAAGTACTAAGAACGTAATTTATTACTTCAGCGTCCTCTAGTTTTATAGAAGTTCGAAAACAATCCTTTTAAAATATTCTTTGTAAATATGTTTATACGACAAATTTTAGCTACAAATAGAATATGGATTTGCAGGACCGACTTTAAATTTTTTTAGTAAATATACATGCAAAATTACACATATTTGAGGCCGATAGAAAATATACCGTTACAAAGTATAAGTGTAATGTCTGTCTTTTTTACTAAGTAAGGTAGCCAGCGCCATGCGGAGAACATGTGCATAATGATATTTTTCAAATTTGATCAGCCGTATAGAGACGTCAAAAATCGAAGAGGTTGTGGCATAAATAACATTTTAGGCTTTATGTATTATAAAAATATTAGTATGCCATTTGCATGATGTATGAATTGTTTGTGCGAAATAATAGTAAATACAAAACTGTTAATCATGTTTATTTAAGATGTTTGAGAATTAAGTTACTGTAATAATCTTATATGTAGCACTTTTAATTACTGCAAAACTATCGTTTTAGGGTAATCGGAAAGTAAAAACATATGATATTTTCTTATGCAACATTTCATCGCAAATGTTTAGTATCTCTCATATTTAACGTAACTCATATTTAATCTCGTGCGTATCAATAAAAGTATAAAACTAACTGTTTACTTACAACCTGAAATGCATTTTAACAGTACCCCATTGCATCCACCATAAGTATGTGTACAGATAAAAGCATTTTTTTCTTTTCATTATGTACCTGACTAACAAAGAAAAATCTTTTGTTTTGTGCGGTAAAGTAAATTATTTGAAATATTGTGTCAAGGTAAATGTAAACATAAGTTTCATCAAAGAAGTACACTTATCTTTGAAAAGTCTTATAGAAATTTTTAAAATGCCGTTGCTTACTGAGATTGCAGATGTTTAGGACGCCCTGTGTATTCAATAAAGATATGATTAAGAAAGTAAAAAATGTGTGGAAATTACTTATTTGCATAAATTTTAAAAACCTAAATAAATTTTTACAATTTATTTTAAATTGAGCAAGTTATAATATTTATTTCTTTTATTATTTTTGTTTATCAGACTGTGTTTATTTCTGATATATCATGTGAAAACAAGCCAGTACACCTGGTCACAAGCCAGATTTTATTTTCATAGAAAATCTTTACTCAAAAGCTTCAGTCTTTGTATGTATTATGTTCATGGCAGTTTTTGAATTGCTTTTAAATCCATAAATTGTAAATATTATTAAGGGTAAGTTTGTGATATATTTCTATTATTATTATTTTTAAGAATTTACTTACTTAAAAGCCCAATTTTATAAAAATTAGATAAGGGAATTCTAAATATTTAAAACCAATGCCATATTTGGTTAAATGACAATTATCATAAAAAATATTATTCATAAAATGATTTGTATATTAAATGTGCATCGAGAGTGAAACAGATTTTATAAAAGCAAAACCAGTTGATTTTTGATGTGATGTGTGCTGTGAAACATTTGAAATGTTTGTTTGAAAAGTTATTTGTTTAAAAAACTGCAGCAAAATTTTGTTAAAAATAACACAGTGTGACAAATTTCAACTTTTAGTTCTTGACTTGGAATTTCTCTTCTGGAATGGAAAGATTAGGTGCCAAATAGCAATTGCTCAATGGCATTACTTTAGGTTAGTTAAAATAAGACATTTTTTTAATTTTAAAGTTTGAGAACTATCAGGGTATTGCATTGGCTTGAAAACTTTGGAAAACTTGGAAACCTAAAAATATAGTTTTCGAGATGTTGGCCTTGTTTGAAAGGAAATTGAAAGTAGATACAAAATCAAACATTAGTAAAATTCTTGTGCAGCCTGGGGCCATTTTAAAAACGTTGCCTCATACAAAGGTTGTAATATATCAGTAGTGTTATGGCAAAACATGCTATCTGCCTTTTTTTACAGAGAAAATATGTAAAGTAATAGCAGTGTATTGTAAGAATATTAATCGCATACCCAAGCAGCATGAATTTGACATTCATTTAACATGTATTCATGTCATCTATTCAGAATATTCATAGCAATAAATCGAGTTTTCCTGAATATCCTGAAGTTGCTAGCCTCCTAAATGATTTTATTTTACAGTGGTGTAAGTGGAACAAAACCCCAAGTCAAAGATGCCAATGGAATTTTAAAGTCTTGTCTTAAATCACTTTTGCTGCAATCACTTAATTAAATAGATAACCTAAGAAGCCTTGAAATGACCACATGAAATATGATCAACAAATTACATATTTTTAATAAGAAAACACATACTTACCTCTTACGCTTACCTCTACTCTCTAAGCAATCACCTGCAGTGTGGCCCTAACCTAAGTGTTCAAGAATGGCGGAAAATCAGAAAACACTCCTTTAAAAAGGAAACAAGTCTCACTTTCTAGATGCGGAAAGGAGATCACAGTATATGAGGTTTATGTTATATTTTATGAAATCTGGAATTTTTGTCTCCAATGGAGTGGTGATAATGACGCACACTATTATCAAAGAGAAAGTTATTTCTCAGAAAAATCAATTCTCTATTCTATTTTTATTTCAAATACATATTTATAATTTATTTTGTAAATGCAGGTCATATGCATAATAGCGAGTGACGAGTCTGCTTTAATTGCGGTGTATTTAATTTTCGTCAGTATCATTTTCCATTCCATATTACACTGAAAGTGAAAGAGCGAGTTAAGCACCGGTACGCAAACGCACATCATCGTAAATGAAACTTCAAGGGCCAGCTAACTTCAAGTGTATTTACGTCTTGCGACAGCTTATTTCAAACACTTTAGCTGCATAAATGGTGCTTTTAGTTATTATCATAAACTTGTGCTTTTTAAACAGAACATTATATATTTTTCATTATTGAATCATCACACATCATATAAAAAATTGAGAAAAAACATTAGGCAATTCACAATTCTGTTTTTGTTTCGTAAATTAACCAAGTGAGCTACGGATTTGATACTGCTCCTTGAGTTATAGGGTGCTACAAAAAAAATTTTAAGTTTAACAAAATACTTATTTTATTACTGATCTTTATCTAAACAATAAATTAGAATTATTATTGTTCATAAACAATAACAAAATTGGTGCATTACAACAAATTCGAAACTGAACTCCATTTTACTGTATACAAATATGGGATCAGTTTTCGAATCTGCAAATTTAATAACAGTATAATTTGAAATAGAAATAAATAGTTTCATGAGATATTTGAGAATAGTAGCGTACATTGAACATATTTATACAAATATTTTATTTTAAAAATTATGACATCCAGACTGCTACAGTTTGAAATTAACTAAAATTTAAAACATTTATTTTGATTATTAATAGCTTCTTTGTTAGATATCTTAAATGAAATCAAAATGTTTCACTTGATCATACATACTACATTAATATTTTAACTGTTTGCCATTCCACAATTGAGAATTGAAATTTGATTTCAGAAATTGCCAGAGCATGGCCACCTTGCATGCGTATTATTGTAAAAAGCACATCCGTTGCCAAATTAAAAGAAGGCACTTTATTCATCATAACATACGAAGGAGGCACGTTGGGACGTGAAGGTGGCGAGCACTCTATATTAATCCCTGATATAAATATAAGCAAGCATCATTTGAAATTTTCATTTAAAACAGACAGTGGACAATATGAAATAACAGATTTGGGCTCCCGAAATGGAACTTTGTTAAACGGCAAACGGATTTCGGCTTCCAAGCAAGAAAGCGAACCGACAGAGGTGATTCATGGTAGTCAAATACAAATTGGTTCTACAATCTTGTTGTGCCATATTCATACTGGCAACGAAACTTGTGGCCATTGCGAACCTGGCTTACTGCAAGCTAGCAAGGGTTAGTATTGTATTGAAAATATTCTAATAATCTTGTAAGCAAGTTTGTTTAATTTTATTTTATATGTGTAGATATTAAAGAAACTACAAAAACAGTTAATAAAAATGAACAACATAAGACTGAATTGCGAAAATTGCGAAAAAAGTTTGGAATTATTTCCTCGGATGGGAATGGTACACAATTGGCGACAGGTTATACTGACAGAGCACAAGCTAGACGACAGACCATAGGAAGCCAAAATGATCATGAAAAAACACAAATTGCATCGTTAGATCAGTAAGTACCGTACGAACTCCTTTCATTCATTTTATATTTTTTATTGTATATTATTATGAAATAATATCTTCCACAGGTCAATAAGTTCTGAAAATAAAGGTTTTAAACTTCTTTCAAAAATGGGTTGGTCAGAAGGTCAATCTTTGGGGAAAGAAGGAACTGGAGTTCTCAAACCTGTAAGTAGTAGATAATATCAGATGATTTAAAAAAATAACTTTGTCAGAGTAACTACGTCACTCATGTCGTTGGGAGAAATAATACTTAGCATAACATGTGACAAGGGGGAGGGTTTGTAGGTATATTACATTTAAGTGTATTTATGCGAATAAGAAAAGTTCTATGTAGGTAAGTGTCATGCAGGCTTAAAAGTGCAAATGTTTACGAGAATTAAACTGGGTAGATTAGATCACTATGTCTGTCTTTTTCTTTTAATATCAATAACAGTGACAGAGACCTCATTAACCTGGTTCAATTCTCGTAAATGCCTATTGTGATGTAATAATCATTATGCAAACATGACAATGTTGTTTTCTGTATTATCAATACTTTTTTGTAAGAATTAATCTATAAAATGAATTCCTTGTAATTTCATAGCTAACTCTGATGAAGTTTTCTTTTGAATCAACCTTTACAAATTAAGCCGTAAGTGCAACAAAATTAATATTTGTATCATGAAACCTCTTTTGCTGATAGCACAATAGAAACAGAATATGTTGCTTTGCTCTTAAATGCAGATACCGTCTTACTACTATTTTCACCTTCTAGTGTAAGCAAACAAATAAGTGCTTGAAAATTGATTGGTCTCGACTAGATATGCAAAAGAAATTTAATCCTTTTTTTAAAATAAACAAATGCCTATTATTGTGTGAACATTGTCAGTAATGTAGTTAGTAATTTATAATACAGAGCTTTAGTATTTTATTTAATTAATTATTATTATTTAAAGAACACTAACCAATCGCAAAAGTTAGAACACAAAATTAACAAATCATAGATCAATTATCATATATCATGATTACATAGTCACCATTTGACTAATCTCATGACTTATGAAGTGTAGTGAACCAATAAATTTGCAGCATTCTTCAGTTCGTTATTTTGTACAGGTTGGTGGTTGTTGATGTAACAGCATCTTGTTCTAGGTTATTCCATATCGAGGGCATCAGATCAGAGGGGCGTATCCGCCAAAAATTTTTATCTTCAATTTTTATGTCGTATTGATTTCTGGTATCGACCTGCGTGTTGTCACAAACGGGCGAATGTTTTGTAAGGCCAAATTAATGCCTTACAAAACATACGCCCGTATGTAACAACACGCAGGTCGATACCAGAAATCAATACGACCTAATAAATTGAAGATCACACATTTGGCAGATACGCCCCTCTGATCTGATGCCCTCGATATACAGTGTGGGATTAAAATATGGAATATTACAAAAACAGCGAACTCAACCGGTGTTCTTAAAAACTCTGAAACACGTGATTTTATTTTTTATAAATACACATTAATATGAGCAATTCACCTTCCGACTTTCATTTGTTTGTTAGTTATGACGTCATCATAAAAAAATTTAAATGACTATAGATTTTTAGTAGTGGAATCCAATAGTGATTTTTCTTCCCTTTATGATCATGCAAATAAATCATAAGGTAGCATAACAAAGATTCTGTGAAAAATCGAGCTGAACATTTAATGTTGATACAGTAATGTATGAATAATCTGAACAGATCTAATAGTCCGAACAGTCCTAGTTGTGTAAATTGATTTCCATAGTCCGGAATTTGGTATTTGTCATATGCAATATGGTATGCAACCTTATGATTTATTTGCATGATCATAAATAGAAGAATAATCATTATCAGATTCCACTACTAAAAATCTATATTCTCTTCTAATTTTTTTTGTGATAACGTCATAACTAACAAACAAATGAAAGTCGGAAGGTGAATTGCATATTCAGCGTTTTAGAAAAACCGGTTGAGTTTGCTTTTTTTTTAATATTCCATACTTTAATCCCACACTGTATATATTACTCTGTTACTTCTTAATAAAACCTTCTTTGCATTGAAGGAATTAATTTTATAGACACACTTAAAATTGTTATTTCTACAGCAACAAAAAGCAGAAACCTTTCATTATCAATTAAGGTACCTAGTAAGGTAAATAATGTATTATACTTTCTGACTTCACAAAAATTTTTAACGGTCTCGCCTATGAAAAATGATGTAAACAATGGTTTTTTTCCTAGCAAGGACACTTAAATAATGCAGTGTTATTAATATTTTAAAAGTAGATCTGCGGTGTACAGCTTCTATCAAACAATGTTATTAACTAGTACCAATTCCTCTCTTAGACATTGATTACAAAAAATATTCTTACCGTATTATACAGGGTTATTTTAAACTTATGAACCGATTTCATGACACAATATTTAATTAAGGAAAAGTAATACAAAATTCCAACCAACTCACAAGTGTTCTATTCATAATAAAGGTTTATATCATGTCTTACAAGTGTTCAATGTGGCTGCCACCTGCAGCACGGAAACATCAAGGTAATATGAGAATTACTCCCAGATGCCTAGCAGCATGTCACGATCCACTGAGTTGATTGCTGTTGTTATTCGATGTTTTGTCATCAAGGTTATTGGTTGCAGGGGAACATAAATCGATCTATTACATATCTCCATATAAAAAAATCATACACAGTGAGGTCTGGGGATCTCGGAGTCCAAGAGCAAAGAGCAAGATCTATCACTGGGGCACTTCTTCATTCAAAAAAGCTCCAACAATCAGGTGCCAATGGAGCAGTGCTCCATCTTGTTAGAAGAATATTTATGCCGAATGCTGTACCATCTATCACGAGTCGAGTAAATGTTCCAGACAAAGAACATTTTTTATCACAGACTCATTCTGAAATGAAACATGGCGGTTACCAAATGAAGAAACAGTAGTTAACCTAATTCTCGCGATTACAGCCATCTTATCACGATCGAAATTGAAAAAAGATTTTGAACAAACATTACTATGTTTTTCTGCAGAATCTGAATCTACAATAAAAAATGGGATTTTCCATTTAAGATTCCAAAGTTGTCTCTTAGACCACCTCCAGGCGGGATGGATGCGATCTAATTTTAGCAAAACCTCCTCGAAAATATTAAGTGGTTTATTTTGAACATTTTTTTCATATGATGCATATCTCTCGAGATATTTAGATGTCTCATGTTAAAAAACTTACTATCGAATGACACCAAAAAGGAACCTCCCTGACCCCCCTTGTAGGGGATAAGGGGGGAATAAACTTTAAAAATTCAAATGGGAATTCCTAAATTTTATTGCATATTTAGATTCTACTTATCAAAATATGAATAATTTATTTCAAACATTTTTTTATCTTCGCAACAGGTGGCGCTTGCTTAATGTGTCCTTTCATGAGAAAAATTTTTACGTTACGATGAAAAACGGAAATTCTCTCTCTAAGGTGTTTTCAACAAACAGATTTTTTTTGTGTTGTACGTGACAACAATTTTTTTTCTGAAATTTTTAGATCGTTTTTGAACCTTAACGTCTACTTATTTAGATATTGCTTAATCCTTTTAATCTTTATCTGAATATTTATTTTAAGCATATGTAATTAATGTTTACTTTTTTAATAATAATAATAATAATAATAATAATGCTTTATTGCCCAACAGGAACACCCATTTATAGGACAAAAAAAATTACAAGTTCAGAAACAAATACAAATACGTACATGTTACATTTGTGTATTTAACTAAAACAATAACTTAAATAACTAGAAGAAAATAAGTAGACATATTACAAAGAATCAATAGCCACGTTAATGATTTCTCTCTTGCTGTTATAAAATAAATCACATTGGTGAGCGATTTTGTTAAATGATTTGAACATTACATGAACAGGTGATTTTATAAGTACATTTGTATACGCTCGAGAACAAAAGAATGTTATTTCGGATCTAGATTGTAACCTAGGGATATAAAACTGCATTTTATGCAAAAGTTCAGGACAGTCCACAATATTATTACATATATTATACAAGAAGGCAATTGCCATGCACATTCTTCGCTTTTCAAGGCTATGAAATCCTGTGTTTACTAATAAGCTGTCATAAGGAGTCCCTCTTTCTGGATACGTACCATATGTTTTATAGCATAAATATTTCAAAAATTTTCTCTGGACACGTTCAATAGCTAGGGTCTGATTAATATAGTGAGGATGCCAAATTAAGGATCCGTATTCTAATTTAGATCTCACATAGGAGCAGTATAACTGTTGCAGAGCTTTCCCTGAAGTAAAATTATGACAGTTTCTCATTATGAATCCGTATGATTTCAAGCTTTCAGATATTTTACGAGATATATGAGATTCAAAACTAAGTTTATCATCATAGATGATGCCTAGATCTTTAATGTTGTCACACCGACTAAGTAAAATTCCATCGACGTTATACTGAAAAGCGATAGTTGACATCTTCCTTGTGAAGGACACTATTTTACACTTTGTAATATTTAGGTTGATATTATTACCACTACACCAGTCTTTAATTTTTGATAAGTCATCTTGAAGCAGAAGACAATCGTTGATGGAATCAACTTTGCAGTAGATCTTCAGGTCATCCGCGTAGCATAGGTTGTTGTTATTAATTATTTCACTAAGGTCATTTATAAACAACAGGAATAAAAGGGGTCCCAAATTTGAACCTTGAGGAACACCCGAGGAAGCAATGTACGCTTTCGAGGAAGCCCCATTGTATGATACCACTTGCTGACGATTTTTTAAGTAGGATCTAAAGAAATTAATCAGAGATTCGGAAAAACCTAATAAAACTAAATGAAAAAATGAAAAAACTAATAAAAATGACCGATAAAACATTCTAAATTGTAATCTGCTCTGCATATGGCAAAATAATATTTAAATCGTACTAATTTAATATTTAATTTTAACAGAAAATAACTTGCTACAATTCTTTACTTCGCAAGTCTATTTAAATAGTATGTAATTGTAGAAAATCAACTGTTCAAATAAATAATTTTTATTTCATAATTTAAAATTTTATTCGTTTAAATTATTCTTACTTTATGGCCTGAGTGGATGAGATATCCATATTTCATCATTCATTGCTATACGCTAAAAGAAAGCTAACCATTGAAATTTAATAGTGAATTACAAAGTGAAATTCTCTCAAATTTTTGTAATGCACGACTTGACATGTTTTAAAGTAAAACCATCTTCCCCAGTAAAATCTTGGAAAATGTTGTTAGAATGGAACACAAATCCTAACAACATTTAAGGCAAAAAATATTGTTATCACGTACAACGTTAGAAAAAAAAACCCGTTTGTCGAAAACAGCTTAGGTAGAGAATTTGCGTTTTTCATTGTAACGTAAAATTCTTTTTCATGAAAGTATACATTAGCAAAGCTTTTTCATTACTATTTAATAAAAAATATGAAAAACTGTTATTTGCACCTGTAAATATGTCAGAGACGGCGGAAAATGCAAACAATCGCTTTTTGCGATTACAGCGCCACCTGTTGCTAAGATAAAAAATGTTTTAAATAAATTATTCATATTTTGATGAGTAGAATCTAAATATGCAATAAAATTTAGGGGTTCCCATTTGAATTTTCAAATTTGCCCCCCTTACCCCCTACAAGATTAGTAAGATCACCCATCGTTTTGTTAAAAATTTTTAATTCCCTGCATTTTAAAAGGGGTGTACGGGTGGTCTGGACCAGCCTGTATATGTATTTAGTTAAGATACTATTAATGGATAGGTTCCAAAGTTGAGCAATGGCGATTAGATAGAAGAGTTAGCTAAAAATAAAATTTAACTGTGTGATATTAATAGTGAAAACAGCAAAAGTGAGTTATTCATACTGATGAATATCAACACTGGTTGATATTTGCGGGAAATTTGCACTTGAGCAAATGGATCAACAACAGTGGAAACTAATTTGGGTTGGACGAAAGGCAGTGTCAGAAAACTCAAGCAATCGTAGCACTGGAATGTTGATAAATGTCGATGCTCTCCATTTGCCTGACGCTGGAAGATTTATGGAGGCTTCAGAAAATTGAAATCTAGGAGCCATGTAAAAAAGTGACTAAAAAGGAGAAGGAGGAAGCTACACATCGACATTTTTGTGTAATGATTTTACATTGCAATGACGATAGGTATCAGGTGAGCCTTTCATAAATTATAGTCATGGCTAAAAGTGACTTAACAGTGCTATGCAAAAGTTCCTGCATGGACGGGCAGTTGTAGAGTACGATGTTGTGTTTGAAGAATGGAAAAATATGGAAATCATCGTGTAACTGCCAGAAGATGATCTCCAACAACCACAGCGTTAATATCTACCTAACTGTCCTATCTTCAAGCCAGAAAGTAACACATCTGAAATGTCATTTTGAATATCTCAAATAATGAATATGATTGAATTGTAAAAATATGAAGTTTACGAGGCAAGGCATACTTTCATTTGTTGCTCAGGTGTTTGATTCAGAAGTTTGTGGCTCCATTTATGCTTATGCCAAAAACCCTGTGGCAGAAGATGTGCACAGACAGCAGAACATGTCATGATGAAATAGATGAAAACATCTCGCCAAGCTGTTTGAAAATTGTATGAGTTATCCTGAGCTGCTTATGATCCTGCTGACCTACCCTGAATAGGATATAATGCTAAACAGTTATTACCGTTACGTTGGCTGCCAATAAGTATGAAGAGAACGAAGAAGAAATTTTAGCTGATAGCAAAAAGACTGCTGCAGTTAATATTACTGTTCAATATCATGAGAACATCACTGGAGAATTGAGTTCGAGATGGTATTCCCTTTGAGGTGATCACAGTCGACTTGGCAGGACCTCTTTACTTTAATGGTGAAGCAAAGATGTAGGTGGGCCATTCTCACAGAAAGCTATAATTTCAACTTGAAATTTCACATCAACTTTGGTTTCGAATTTTACCCAAAAACATCGCTTACACAATTAGTGATCCATTACAGATGTTCCTAAGTGGTCAGCATCACAGGAATGTTCTAAAGAAATTTAAATTTAAAATCAGGGTCAGGTAACGTAAGGGAAAAAGCTAATGTGAATGGTCTAGGGTGCTAGGGAATGACATTTAATCATTTCAAACAATAAAAAATTTACTTAAAACTTTATTTGTGTTTCCTTTGGTAACTATAGAGTTACCATATACAGCAGCGGTCATAAAACTGTACTCACGTAATAAATGTCACATTTTGCCAATTATTTTTTTATCCTCTTGCAATGGTTTAAATAAAATTTAAATGCTCACATTTTTTTATTTTCAATTCAAGAACTTTTTCGGGGTTATTTTTCTGCTTTTGGTATCAAGTTTGTCTCTTTTTTTCTTTGTTTATTTTTGCTCTGCAACATCCTTTTTTCGAGGTAGCATGGTTACAGCGTCGAAACCTATCAAGAAAAAACAAGGAAGTGTAAGGAACATAGGTATTAAGGCCCCCTGCATATTAAGACTAGAATAAAACTTGCTCAATATGCTCACACATCGAGCAACTTACCTACATATTACGATACATGAATGTTTTACATGGGGTTCCCGTGTTAATATACCCCCACGTTCCTTCCTTGAGGAGGAAGTAATTGAGATACGCTCAATCAGCTTGCAATTGCATAGCAATTGCTTCCACTTACTCACTGGTCGAGCGACGTTGCCTATCCATCCTCTACTAGCTAATCAGGTTAGTACCCTTCCCTTCCGTCCTCTTTCATACAGGGCCAAGTGCCTCGTCCAGCATTAGGACTATTCCCCCAACCTAGGTCAGTACATCGGAACCCTCCAGTCCTCTTTCATACCTTCATAAGTTCCTTCAATGAGCCAGGGTTGGGGCCACTGCCCGATCGATTCCAACCTCAAGTGTGGCGGGACTTTGTTTTTAAACTGTTTTGCCACCCCGATCTCCCGGTTATAGGCCTGGTATTATATTACAATACAGTATTGATATGAGTATATTGTAATGAAGGGAATAACTAAAAAGGCTATTTGTGATTAGAAATAACACTGATTGTCATTCCTTCACTCATGTTGTCATTTCCTCGCCAACAAGGTGTGAGGGAATGACGATTTTTTAGGTTTTTCGTATTTTCTTTTATTTTACTTTTTTATTTAAAAAAGTAGCCACTTGTAAATAACTTTATAACACATAAGTGAAAAGAAATGAGAACTTACGTTTCTTTTAAAAGCGAGGGAATGACACCTAAAAAACACGCTGCTCATCTGGAAAGCTCCCAACATCAATGTCATCTCAGTAGTAACTATCTGAAGATTGTGGAGGCGGTAAAGGAGATGTCAGGAGTTATGCGACAAAATGTACTTGCAACAGCGTGTTTATTATCAAGGTGGCAGGGCTAATTACGTGCTTATTGTCGAATTTACATGAGGTGAAAGAATGATGTATTTAAGCATGGACAGCACAGTTTGGCGTCATTATGTTTTTCCTAAGGAATATCAAATTACAAAATCTTTATTTTCTGAAACCCTTTATTAATATCGAATTGTTCTAAATGTTTTTAGGCTAAAGAAATTACTGTATATTAAAGAAATAATTTATCAAATTTATTAAGACGTTATTGGACATGGTGAGGGAAAGACAAATTGGACACTTTCGAATTTGTGTCGCGTCAACATCTTGGTATACAGAGATGCTCTTAGATACACTTTATAGCCCTTTATGAACAGCATTAGATACAATTCTTATTATCGCGTTAGCCATGTTGTGGAGCTCATCAAGGCTTTGGACGCCAAATTATAGATTTTTGCGAAAATGACCCAGGTACATTTGTCTATACATTTGTGTATACACAGCCTTACGAAGGACTTATAGCAAGATTTGGAAGGCTCTCTGTTGTCTACACTCGGACATTGCAACCAGCTTTGCAGGAGCTTATCTTTTTTTTTTCAGAATATTGATTGGAAAAAGATTATGGAGGAGACAGCTATGTAGAGACCACTTGCGTTTTCAACTTACTGTAGTGATGTTACTGCATGTTTATGATCAGGAAGGCATTGAATATACGAGGAGCAGACTTTCAAAATGTGTTTTGTCCAACATTTGAAATTTTTAGTTAGTGGTGATGTGTAGTGTCTGACAAATAAGATGCATTTTGTTGCCATCTTCTAAGGTTAGTCTTCTTGCTTTGTCATCTAAGGGCATAAACAGTCTTTTCAGAGTTTTTTTTCCTTACTTAGATTGGATAAACAGGATGTGAGCAGTTCAAATAAAAATTTCTGAGTATAAGTGTTGTCAGGTATATCTGCTGTAACTATTGTACAACATCAGCATAAAGCTTAGACATATATTCTTTTGTTGTTATTTGTAAATTGTCAGTTAAAAATGAGTAGATATTATTACACAAATTATTTTTTTTTGCAGGTGGAACTAGTATCCGCTGTAGGAACTGCAGGTATTGGCTATACTGGAATGTCAAAGGCTAGCGAACACATTGCTTCAAATCCCACAAAATCAAAAATATGGGAAAAAGCTCAGAAAAGATACAAACAATTACCAACTTCACCACTGGAAACACATGAAGATGATGAATCAGATTAATTACCTGATTTTTCAGTTTATCTAGCCTGCATATGTGCTTTCAGAGCGTGTTTTGTGTGTTTTTAATATGGAAAAGTTGTTGAATTTACTCAGTTAAAAGTTTTAGAAACATTACATTCCTATATACCAATTTTTAAAATGTGTTGTTAATAGAGATTGATTTTACATTATTTCAGGCATGTTTATAGAGTTTGTAAGTTATTATTTATTCAGAAAATTTGCACACTGTTCACTGATTAATTTCATATAACTTTTGTATAAACAAATATATTTTTACAGTGAGTATTATGTATAACCAATCTGTGATATAATACAAGGTGGTAAAAATGGGATGGATGTATTGGATAAACTAAAAAAATTAATTTCTTTATGACTCGTTTTAACCATCTTGTATATATAACTGTTTTGGGAACTGTTTTTATACATTTTGTAAGGCAATTGTAATATTTATTGAATTCCTAAAAAAAAGAAAAAAAAGAATTACGGCAGTTGCCTTAGTGCACTGCATGCTTAGTGTTTTCTTTCAATTTGTATTAATTTTCAGTACTTATTGAAATGAATTGCAGGAAATCAGTTACATGAGGGATGCATGCTGAATAAGAACATACTACAGCAACATTTTCAGTTAGTGTCTATGGAGTTTCTTTAACCTCTTAACAGAAGAGTCCGATCTGTTTCTATTAGTAAGCTAGAATTAAGCATTGCTATTATACTTACGCTTCAACACTTATAGTGAATCTAAGTTGTAAAGTTTCCTAAGAAAGATGTACCCATTACTCTAAATAACGACTAGCACTAACAGTAATCTAATAAGTATTTTAAGCTGAAGTATACCATCCTCTTCACTATTAAAAAAAAAGTTGCTTAAACGTGTATGAAGTATAAGATTATCACTTTTGGTAATATTTTATTGTTCAAGCTTATGTTGGTTTTCAAATTCCATTTTGGATTTTTTTCTATCTTCTTTTTTCTTGAAAAATTGATTAGTTTTCTATTTTACAATATTGTAAATTGTAAAACAAAAAAAATAATAGTGCTCCACTTGGCAGCAGTTACGGTACAAAATTTAACAGAAATCTTCTGTTCACTTTTATTCCTGGAGTATTTATGTTGTTATGATTATTCATCAGTTATCAATAAATTGAACCGTTACAAAGGTTCTCATGGAATTTTTGATAGTCTTATTTTAAATTTCTTCTTGTGCAGAAGTTTTTAACCGATCGAAAGTTGTCAGTGCTGATGTTATTTAACATTACAGATCTGATGTAAGAACCTGATTCTTCTATTCTTAGCATTTATTTTTGAAGTAATTATTTCTTAATTTCGTCAGATTTGAAAATCTTAAAACAGAGGAGCAATCTTTTGCTTCGGTGGCTAAGGTTTTTCTAGTGACTACTAAAATGCTACTTGTCAAAGAAAAAAAACACTGATCTTGTTCATGGCATAATTCTGAATAAGAGAAAAGTCTCGTCTAGATATATGGCAGACACTAACGGCTTTTCAGTAGCTAGTATCAGCTAAATTCTGTGTGCCTTAGGCTTGAAAACAGTGTTAGCTCGATGAGACCAAAAAAATGCCAAATGACATCGTTTAATATCCTGGAAACATCTGCTTAAGTTTTTTTTATTAATGTACTTAATGGTAATTGGTACGTTATCTTTTATGCATTTTCTATTATATACTTATTAAATATTGTTATAAAACAACTTAAAATAATTTTTAACTTCACAAAAGTTCATTTGAAATATTCTTGAAAATTTGTAAAAACCTGGCGCCATCTGATAACTAGTAGCACTGTTAATGACGATATTGCATCTTGTATTGCCAGTGTATTTAATACGGTTTGTCACCAATATATCGATGCATATATATCAGGAGTGCAGGACACCACCACTAATCTTTCCTGCTATCCTAATACACGATTGCAAACATCTGATGAGGAATAAAAGTTGTTACAATAGTAGTAAAATTATTTTTATTTGTTCCTTTTATTAGAATTTTTACTTTTTTTTAGTACAATTATTATTAATACGTAACAGAAAATGCATAATAATTATTAACCTAACAACTAGCATTATAGAACATTCGTGAAGAATTAACTGATGCGCCGATATGATTCCGGGATTATGTACAGGGCAGCACCAAGCCTAATGAGCGCCGTCGTGCAAAGGACACCGCACGTTGTCCTTGCGAAAACTGGATACCGGTCAAATTGGCTGAAATTGTGATGTGTTGTACGTTACATTATCCAGATCGAAACTCTCCTTGGAACCATCCGTTTGTCACATGCCCTATTAAAATAGGCTTTGAATGCATAAAAAAACGTTAGATCCAGTGATTGTAGCTTATTGCTACAATGGGTAGGGAGAGTCAATATAGACTCTCCCTCCCCATGATTTCTAGTCTTTTCAACAATTTTCACGGAGATATGACTAATTGGTTTCATATATTAATGTGCATGAATTTTATTTTCTGATGGTTGACAAAATGAATTATTATTTCTTTATTGAAGATTTCCAAATTCATTCATCCACTAGGAGTAGCTAAGCCTAAAGATCCATAGGAAGCATCTTTCATTATTGTATTGTATTGTATTGTATAGCCCATTATTCCCTTCTGGGACATAGGGTATTAATAAATTTTCTCCACTCTTCTCTTTCTTTTGCAATGGTTGTGAGCTATGCCATTGATTTTCCAGTTTCCTTCTCGATGCTTCTTCTCCATGTTGTTCTTGGTTGGCCGACTTTCCTTTTTCCTTGGGGATTCCACTCTAACACTACCCGGCAGATTTCACTCGTGTTTTTTCTTAAGGTATGCCCCAACCATCTATATTTTCTTCTTTTAATTTCTGTTTTAACTTCTTGTTGTTGTGTTCTGTTCCACAGTTCTTCGTTTGATATCAATTCAGCCATCGAATGCGCAAAATTGTTCTTAAGCATCTGTTTATAAACACTTTTATTTTATTTGAGTTTTCCTTTGTGACTGCCCATGATTCTGTACCATACACCAACACTGGTTTCACTGTTGTATTAAATATTTTAATTTTAGTTCGCTCTGAGGTGTTATTTGATTTCCATATGTTATTTAAAGAGAGGAAAGCTGTTCTTGCCTTGTTTATTCTGTTTTGTGTGTCTTTGGTTACAGTACCATCTGCACTCATTATACTTCCTAGATACGTGAAGTGAGGCACTCTTTCCACAGGTATTCCTTCTATAAAGATGTCTTTAGGATTATGCACATTTACACAAAGAAGTACGGTTTTTCTTTTATTAATCTTTAACCCTACCTTCTTTGACTCTTCACTTAGTTTGTTGTTTTTTAGTTGTATGTGTTTAGCATTGTGTGCCATTAAACAAATGTCATCAGCATAGTCTAGATCGTCTAGAGTTTTTGTGAGTCTCCACTTGATGCCTTTGCTTCCATCCAACACTGTGTTGCGTAGTACTTCGTCTAAAACAAGGTTAAATAAAAGTGACGACATTACACATCCTTGTCTTACCCCGCACTTACTGTGAAATTCATCTAATAACTTCCCTTCATGTATGATTCTGCACTTGTAATCCTTATATCCTTCTTTTATAAGGTTAATGAGTTTCTGCGGTATTCCATTATTTCTTAATATGACCCATATACAATCACGATTCACAGAGTCAAAAGCTCGCTCGTAGTCAACGAATACCAGGTAATCTGGTGTTTGAAATTCTATAGATTGTTCAATTATTGTTCTTAGGGTGATAATATGATCTAAACATGATCTTCTCTCTCTGAACCCTGCTTGTTCCTTACGTTTAAACTTTAGCTTAAAGGTTCTTTAATTCTATTTAATATTATAGTAAGAAAAATTTTGCTTACCACACTTAGCAATGTTATCCCCCTCCAATTTTCGCATTTTTGTCACCGTTCTTTGGCAATTTCATGATGACCCCCGTTTTCCAGTCATTGGGAAAGGTTTCTTCCATCCATATTTTTTTAATTAGAGGTTGTAAAATTTCTGTAGTTTTGTTAATATCTAATTTTAGCGATTCAATAGTGATTTGATCTATACCAGGAGCTTTACCTGATTTCATATGTTTTACTACTTTGATTATTTCTTCTGTTGACGGTGGATTTAGTTCTATGTCTTTTACTTCTTGATTTTTGTTTCTACACTATATGTTCCCTTTTGTTCGCTCATTAAATCACAAAAATACTCTTTCCAACTGTTTATCTGCTCATCACTATTAAAAAGAGCATTACCTCTTTTATCTTCAACTGCAAAACTTCTTTTGGTGGTATTCTTTTTTAACTTATTTATTGTTTTGTAAAGTTCCCTTGTGTCTCCTTTATCAGCAGCTCTCTGCGCATCATCTGCAATGCTGTTAATGTTAAGGCTCTTTCATTATATGTGCTTTGAAATGTTTTCGTAGGAAAACTAATATTAGAGGTTAGAAAGTACCTGTGACATATCTAATAGCACAAGTTGTGACTAATTCGCCCCTTTCTCCGTTGGTATTGTGTAAGGCGTGGGTTGCTGGCCCAGGTGTTGACTTCGATGGGCGTCCTTGTTCGGGCGCCAAATACGTTGGGGTCTCTGCACTGGACAGTTATTTTAACGTGGTATGTTCCACGGATACGGGTAACTGCTAGTGGAGAAAAGGTAATCCAGGTAACTGATGTGGTCACTGAGGTGTTTGCTTTGTCTGGATCACTTTACCTATCCCTAAAGCTCTCATAAAATGAAAAGATGTTAATGCTAGAAAATAAAACACACAATTATTAAAGCTAATAGTATTTATTGTTATGAAAGCTCCAACACTCGAATAAGCGTCAATCTCTAAACCTAAAAGCCTACGGTTATCTACGGTAGCCACAACAAGCGCAGTGCAATACGGCGTACAATAACAAGCAAGCATGCGAATGGTGTCGGGTAATGGCGGACGGACTGGACAAATAGCAGGACGGAAAGACCCCCAGTCTACACACAGCGAGGTCTCTGAAAGGGTAAGGAATGAAAGGAAGAGACCTCCAGGCTACGCACAGCCCAGGCGCAGAATAAAAGGAAGAGACTGACAATAAAGACAATAATTATAAAAAGACCACTAGGCTAAACACAGCGAGGTCCCGGAAAGAGGAAAGAGAGCGAGCGGGAAGGGAATTGGAATGTCAGTAAGAGGACTTACTTTTATATTCCCCTGGAGACGGTCTGCGGGGCTGAATTGTCGCGGACTGAATAAATCGGCTTGCGCACCTTCTTATATATTTAGGTGCTCTGGGAACGTGGGGGAAATAGTATGAGTGAAACGGAGCGGCGCCCGCCAAATATCGGTTAGGGAAGGGATGCGTGCTCTCGCTTGAGTCGGCGGCTTATCGTAGATTGCACGGATGATAAGCATATTTTACTCTTATGCCCAAAATAATTAATCAAAACCTAGTAACTTCGTTACATCTGATAAACCTGTTTTACACCTTTCGGAACTACAATCATTTTAGGATTTTGCACCGTTCTTCCGGTCTCGTCTACAAAATAAGTTAACATTATGGGGATTGAATGAAATGAGGCGCGATAGGTTACAAGCCTCGGGTTTACGATAGCGATTTATCTCTTCTAATATAGTCCCTGCACCAGTTTTCTCTATCAAGGTGATTTTTTATTCCTCGAATCGGGAATTGCAAAATAGTTTACTATTGCCACTCCATAAGTTATTTTGCGTACTTAATTGTTTTTAAGCCATATGTCATCATGCTGCATTTTATTACATATTCTGCTATTAGTTTTTCTTGTTCCAAATTAAAAATATATTTTCGTCCATAATTTGGCACCATTCTAGAATTGGATTTTCTTTTGTCTTCTTTACATAGCTGAAAAGTTTGGAATGGAATATTGTAGCGCTCTGCAGCACTTCTCACGGAATATCCTTCAGTTAATACCAAATTGAGTCCAATTTCATTATTTCGACAGAAGCATCTCAAATGAGTTTTAATCAACAACTTCAGTAGATTGAAAATCAGGTACCAAGTGAGGCAGTTGTCTCACTTTGACCTTTTGTATGCTTTGAAATGACATTGTAAAATAAATGTATGAAACCAAACTGAACAATTTTCCCCATATGAAGGTTAGGATGTACTCGTTAGAAGGAATACAAACTCACAACTAAAATCTATATCTAAAGATTTTATTGTAAGGTACATGAAAAACATCAAAAAGTTAGTCTAAAACACTTTCTTTGTAACTGTGACATCATAAATACTTGAAAAGAAAACTGTAGTTTTGCAGATAAATATTTACACACATGATTAACGTTAATTGATGCGCTGTCTCACTTGACCCCAGTGCCTCAGTTAATACTACTCTCCCCTACTTACCAATAATTAATGGCGACGAATGTGATTTCGGATACCGAAACGACCAGCACTGTCATGGTTCTCCACCACCATTGACACTTTCGCGACTTGAGCAAGGAATTGAAATTCCAAAGCCGAACCGTTTGAAGCCATAATACTGGAATAAAAGCATTAGTCAATTGAATAAGTAAATAAAATAGAAATTATTTAGCCAAAATCCAAAAAATCAGTGTTACTGTTCTCGACGATGTCTAATTGAAAAATGAGAAACCTGCAATGAAAAATCATTGTTTTTGGAACAAATGCATAGTAATACGGCATTGCCATCGTTATTAGTTGTACCATGTGCGTTCAACCAGTCAGATGAACAGCTCAAGTATTTTCTCAAAAAAGGAATATGGAAAAGTGAGACTTAATATTGAGATTTAAAAGTAGTTTCTGCACTATGAAATTGGTCTCAAACGACTCAGTTCATCGAGTTGTGTCGATAGTAGTATAAGTAATATAGTGACTCTAATGAAATGAAACGGACGGCGCATAACGGCTCAAATGACAAACCAGAAACTTTCCTGTTACAATGAGTTTTAGTGCAATTACTTGATGCAGTATTAAATGCAGATTTTAATGATTTGAACACCGATTTATCAAGTGGCTGTAAGTAGTGCGTTGTGTGAGGAGGCAGACATAGCAAGATTACATCACGGTCTTCTGCAAACTTCAAAGTATCCAAGTTGTTACAGTTTTTGTCAGCGCCTTTTCTAGGATATAAATGTTTTTTAAGCCACTTAAAAAAAGTTCTCCTGATTCAGGAGACATGTTCACCTGGGAACCTGGAGGCATATCGTCAATAAATTCCTTCTTCAACTGTTATCCCTTGAAGATACATACTGGAGGGATTCTTTCTTTTCACCACGGTTATTATTACAGCTTTCGAACATTTCTGAGCAATAACATTTCCAAGCTTATTATTCAACTGGATGCCACCTGGATCCATATTATATAAAACAATTCGTTTTCTTCTATGGTTCTGACAAGTACATGGAAATATTGAGTTACAGTTTCTCTGGTCATACCTTCACTGCGATGATTGTCCCTCATCCTTTCTGATTACGAGTTGTGAATTCCTTCGTGAAAATGAATTCAGTTACTCCTAATCGGTTAAACCTTTCTCTCTATCAAATTTGTGTTCAATTTGTAAACGTTCATCTAAACGGAATGCCATTTTCCTTCATATCTTGAAGGAGAAAAACCATGTTTCTTAAGCTTCAGAACATGCATAACGATGTTTTTCTCTGCTTCCGCGCCCAAAACGAAAGTGGGCGCCATGCTTTTTACAGTAAATGCCTTGTTCCAAAGATCCACTGCACAGCAGAGGTAGCCCCATATGTGCATCAGTAGCTGAAATTCTGTAATTCGGCGTCTCTACCGCTAGACCATCTCTCTCGGAGTTTCCCTAAGGTTGTCTACATATGCTGCAGATGACAACGATCTATCGCTGACTTTCATAAAAGTGTGTTGATTAATGTATATTAATATACTTTATTTGATGTAATCATTGTCAGCATAGAGTGAAATTTAGACGCTGTAGTTAAACTCGGGTAAAATACTTTATGTTTTCTGTGTTACATTGTTCCGAACTGTTAATGGAATTACTCTTGTGTATTACCTACCAAGCAACCAATTCACTGAATTACAATAATTCTCATGTAGTTCAACTTTAAAAGCATACCTTGGAAATTATGCGACGACGTATTTTCAATCTGCGGAAAAGCATGAGACATTATATCAATATGATTCTTCTGGAACCTGGAAAATTCAGGAAGAAACGATTTTCTGTACTTCTCAACTCATATCATCTACAGTTTTACTGCCTGTTTATTGTTCAATGTTTGTGTTTCAAACATTTGGAAATGACAGAATTCTTGTTGCCGAATTTCTTTGTTTTCTTTGAAATGCTCCATGAAACCATATTATTTTGGTTATTGTTCCAGTGAACCCGTTGAACCGAGTCTTGAATTACATAGCTATTGTATTCGGAAAAGTAAAAAATAAATTGTTACGTTATAAACGTTTCTTTACGCTCGTCCGAAAATAACGATTGTTGTGTTATAAATATATGAGGTAATAAGTATTTATTGGACAATTCAACTCACATTTTTTCGACTAATCAAATTCAGTCATTTTCAAAAAATGGACCAATCACGTTTGTATTTAGCGGCAATTTTCACATGTAAAAATTTCCGAAATAAATTTCCACCACAAACATTTTTATTTATCTAATTCATTGTTGACATCACAATGACAATTATAACTATTAAAAGTACAATTATTATACACATAACTGGTTGTACCGGAAGAGGAAGACATCATACGTTTTTCCTCATTCTCTTGTAGAGCAGATGATGATGATGGTTCCAAAGTTGTCGCTTCTTCGCTTTTCCGAAAGCATTGTATTAATCGTGAATGGTATTCTTGGTCAAGCTGCAAATACGGTTTGATTGATGCTCCTGAGCTGTGTCCTGTTATTTTAATCACTTCTTGCTCACCAATGCCAGACTTTGCCAACATTGTTACCGCGCTTGAACGTGCTGAGTGATTCGTGATTTTCAACCTTTCAGTATCCAACCCTGCTTTCTCAGCACTAAGTTTCAACCACTTTCCCAACTTGTTGATTCCTACAGGTGAATTTTTGAACCAAACGGAGCTATTTTCCAATGTCCACCCATGATTTACTATAAGAAACATTCGATCCGTTTTTATGCGATCATTTCTCTTCGATAAGAGTTTCTTAAATAACCTGTAATTGATTTATTTATTAATTTTTATTGAAAGTTTAGTTTTTAACAAAAAATTACCTTACTGGACAAATGTCAGGTGACTCCGTATTTGAAACCAACCATTTGCTATCACTCAAAGAATGACTGCCTCCTTGGTGCGTTTTTGAAAAGATAGGATTGTACTCCAGTCGACCAGTTAATACCCCGGAATTATTTCTTTCTTCTCGAAAGAAACTCACACAACAGTTTACTGCCTTATTACCCCTCCAAGCTAATTCTCGAGCAGCAATCAAAAAGAATTTGTACTGCAAACCACATGGCGTCTCGTCGTCCCACAGTTTGACCATCTTCAAATATTTTTCATTGGTTAGTGCTGCTGAGCTCACTTTCCGCTTACTTACATCAGCTTGCAATATTTTTCTTCTAGCGTCCCTAGCATTTCTTGCTTCTCTAAACGCTGGATCCTTGAACGGATCAAATTTAATTCCAAACTTGTTATAATACATTTCTTGCAAAAGTTTGGCCGTCGTATTCCACAACACTTTCACTACCGTCTCTTTGTACTCCCCTCCACTCTGTTTTTTCATATTGAAGCCGTAGTCCTTTAGGATATTACTAGGATAATGGGCCCTACGGGCCTAAGCACTTAAGTATGATAGAAATAGCATTTATCGATTTTTTTTAAAGTAGGTCAGTATTCACATGACCTACAGAAATCTCCAATCGATTCTCTATCGATAGAGCACATATTAGTACCAAATAACACTCAATAGCACTAAATAGTACGATAGAATCAGCATTTATCGATTTTTTAAAACGCGAGAATCAACTTTAGTAGTATTGGATTAAGTTCTTCGATCGACAAAACTTGATCCAGCGAGTAGCCCTGTTCAGAACAAAATTTGTTGAACTGCAACCAACATGAGTTGTGTGTTTTCCGGGTATAGAGTGGGACCAGATTTTTGATAGCATCGTCAATTTCTTTACCCGGTGCGCTTCCAAATCTTCTATCCATCAGGGAAAATGGAGACAACGTAAAAAACCAACACAATGCGACTGAAGAGGTTAAAAATTTTCACAGCTTGGACTTTGTTATAACTGTTGCTAGAACAATATGATTGTTTTTAGCATGACCTACTCTTTCAAATAGAATTGTTCAATGAGAATAACTTTTAGTTCGTTGAATTGTCAAGCCGAATACAAACTCGTTGGTATGAAATTGAAGAAAGTTTTCTCCTCATTCAACTCGTATTTGTTTCTTAGACAATTTTCACTCGTTCGCTGCTCTCGAAACAAATTGTCGTCGAAACAAATACTCGTATCTGAAATCGAAAATTTTCGGCAATTTCATACCAACTTGTTGTATTACTTATGATAATTAATTTATCGAGGAACTTTTGAAGTGCTGATCGCAAAATTTCTAAGTTAATGCGATCTACAATAACCCATTGCGTGTAAGTAGCTTGTTCTACGGCTTCCATTTCAAACAGCTGCTGAAGAGGGTCTTTTTGCACCTCACTATCTGACATCTTGAAAGTTGTTCAGATCAGTGTCGGTAGTAGTTGCAATAAAACTAGCAGTTTCTTTTTACCCTTATATATTAATTAACCATGTTAAACAAAATTGAATAATCATGACATACCCTTATTTAAGAGGTCATATTTTCTCTTTTTGGTTTCCAATTTTTTATTTATTGTACTTATCACATTAATATACACTTGTACAGTATTAAATGTATCCGTAGAAAGGGAGGACATTGAGTCGAAGGCTGTTCTCCTATGTCCTTCTGGTCGAGTAGGTATACTCCATGTATACTCAAAAGTGCACCACCCACTGAAATACTGGGCACGGCTTTTAAATATTATCATTTTAATGCCATTTCAAAAGTTGATGCGTGAATTCTAGATTATGTGCAGGAGGTACATTCACATATACTTAAAACTCATAAGCATGGGTCCTTTGTATTATTCCCGTCTATAAACTCGGCACCTCCGCTGGTGATATCACTCGAACCATCTCACCATTTCGAAGAGCTTGTTACCTGCCAAGGGTGTGCTGCGAATTCTAGCCATGTGCATCCAGAAGTCGCCCAATATGGTACCTCTATTCGAGGAGAGCGCAGGATAGTCATAGGTTTTATCCAACTGTCTCCTCTCAGTTACAAAATTGCAAAATGGCCCGAAAATGCACCTATCAACGTAATTTCTTCCTTGATAACCGCATGCAAAATTGCGTCATTTTCAATGAGATCGCCTTCTTTGCATAATGGAATTTATCAAGATTAACCCATCTGTCACGATGCCGATTTTGGGTTCTGTGTCTAATCATGGCGTAATAATGATGCTAAAGCTGGCTCTGGACCCCAAAAATGCTGCCCTATCCCTGCCTTGCCAACACTTCGGCCTGCTCATTACCATATATCCCTGCATGCCCTTTAACCCATGTGAGTGCAAGACATTGTGTCTGGCAGCAAGGAAGGATTATTACTCCTAAAGATATTTGATATTCTGCAAGACATCTGAGTAGATGCCTGCGCCCGTTCTTTCATTAGTTTTAGACAGCTCAATCACGCCAATCTTTGTATTTGTGAGATTTTGGGTGCTGTTGTTTGTCTGACTCTGGTCCACCAGACAGCCGGATCGTAGCAAACCATGGCCTTAATTATGGCAGTGTACAGTTATCAGGTTTTGGTGAAGGTCCCCAAGGTTTACCCGTTGCACGGCGACACTGCCAAAGTGCGACGCATGCTTTCTCAACCTTCGTTTTCACGCTTTTGTTCCCGTGCAGTCTCTTGTCATGTATTACTACCAGTTATTTGACTTCCTCTGAAAAAGTTAGTTGAACTCATCAGTATCTCATGGATTTCAAGTTTCGTGAACAGAACCAATCTCGTGTTTGTTGGATTAATAGGGAGCGAGTGATCTGTACACCAGTTTTTAGTTAAACTGCTGTTTGCATTAAGTTACGCAGCACTTGTACTTCCCGTTTAGCAGAATACTTATATCGTTTGCGTATCCTACAGTTTGCGTATCCTACAGTATTTAAGTCCGCGCTATTAAATCGGCGGAGAAAGCTGTCCAGTACTACTAAACTCGATAGAAGTGGTGACAAAACACCGACATGAGGACAGGCTAAAAAATTGTTAGAGAGAATTAAAGAAATTTATCAAGCATATTGTATTAATTATTCATTAAAGGCAAAACAATTAAACATACCATTTATCCGCAAATTTCTAATAATAAAAGTTATAAAAGTTTATCTTTAATAATAATTAACGCTGGCGTCTGTCCTGGTAAATGTCAATCTGTAGCTGGAGATGGCGCGACGGCAGAAGTTTTTAAATTTTTTGGATCGATCATATTCGGTTTGAGCAGTTCGGTAAACAAGCAACGCCTTCTAAATAAAAATACAACCTTGTGTTTATCAGACTCTGATATTATCTGTGATATTATATTACATAATTAAAATAAAGTTAAACCATTCTTTGTGTTACTTATGTGAAACTAGAAAATAAGCAAATATATCTCATACGAATGTATGTGATAATATCAAATAATATATGTAACTGTAATTATATAATTTACTTTTCATAAACGTGTACAAATAACGCTTCCCGACAAAACAATGGAAGTAATTTAAAAAAAATAGAAACGAGAGAAACGTCGTCTTATTATAGCTTGAAATGCAAAAACTATAAGGAATTTGAACTTCATCATAAGATTATTTTTACAGAAACAAAAGGGTAGCTTTGGAATATTTCTGCTACACTGCCGTCCAAAAGTTTGGATGCACTTACTATTAGTATAAATAAGATTTTTACTAGGATCTCTGAATGTTGATGATCAGGTCCGGATATAGAGACCCAGGGCCCCTAGGCAGTTAACGGGCCTTACTTAGAATAGACAATCCGACATAGAAATAAAATAAAAGTACCAACTATACTTTTTTTATACATTATAATTTTTACATTTTCGACCTCTTTAATAACCTCTGCGAACAACAAATGAGATCGCAAGTGTAGACACTGGTTTTCCAAAGTACCATCCCCCGGATAGAAGGCTTACGGTTCCTTACTCCGCTACGGACGTCTTGAGATTCCAAACTATGTAGCTTCGTGAGAAAGTCAAATCTTTGACTTAACTTCTCGTAAGTAGAGCCACGTCTCTGTAGCTCTGCAATCAACCTGTCTATAATGACGTTAAGATTCCGAATCTGTCCCTGCTGGAGAGTTTAACCTCTTTTTCCTTTACTTCGTCAAACTGGACTTTTCGCTTACTTTTCCTCTTCATATAGTATGCGTAGTTCTGTTCTTCGCTTTTTCCACAGCTTTCGACTAATAACCATCAAAGATAGCGACTTTCCTTATATCTTCTAGGTATGTTACCAAGGACTGATAAAGTTCAGCAAACGTACTCATTTGGATGTTCACAGATTGGAAACATTTGCTCACTTTGTTAAATCTTTCCAGGATATCATCCCACAACAGGCTCAGGAAGCACATTTCCAGGGAGTCGATTGAATTAAAAAAGACGTGGAGCCTTAGAACGCATAGATGGTTTTATTTGTTTCAGTGGCGGTTATCTGAAGAGCTGCATGATCGTACTCCAGGAGCAACAGAGACTTCTTCAGGCATAGTCCCGAGCAAACCATCTTGTCTGAGAAAGCTTTACAACTGTTGAATTTGGCTTCAGTTCAGGTAACAAACTTGCCATCTGCGTGACGAAACCTAGAAAAATTGCACAATTCCTGTAAAGTACCAAAGAAAGATATAGCAGTCTCACAACATCCGACAAGATTCAGTGAGTCCAAGACGTGATTTTTCAAGGTCTGCAGAACGACGATAGCCAAGTCTTCAGCTTCATGTCTACTGTTTGGTATGAATCTTATAAATCGTTCGATAGGAAATCCCTCAGCCGACACATATTGTACTATGAGTGAAGGTTGATTCACCTAGTAGATGTCAGAGTCGAGTCGACAGAGATGGAAAAATACTTCGCATGCTTTATCTCAGTCAGATCGTGCTGATGGCCTTTTCTACCATAATGTTGATAATTTCTTCGCATAGTCTAGACGAAAGGTATGACTTTGTGCCGCATCATTTGTTTCCTTAGTTTTATGTGCGTGTCCAGAAAAGGATCGAACTTAGCGCCAAAAGTTCTACGGACATGACATATTAGTTCCCACTGTTTCTCGATCTAAATCTTTTCTGTGGACCTATAAACGGCAATCCGCATTCAGACAATGACATCACAACAGACAAAATATACCACAAAACCTCATGCTAGTATTTTATTTCTTCTTTCGTTTGAAGAACAAGACTCTTGTCAACTCTACCGCCAACCTTCTTCCTCGCTAAGCGGACCAGTGTCGCACATGCTGATCTGTGATCGTTTGAACTGACCTACATTTTTGCAGTTGTTGTATTTCATCATTAGCTAACAACCCTGATTTTACAAACAGCTTACAAGGGTCACAGAACACGTATATGAATAGTATTTTTACTCTTTAAAAATACTATTCAAGGCCGAGGTTGTTTTTCGCCATTAGGCAATGTTTGGCTAAAGAGTGAAAAAGATGGATATCTGGTTGTATCTGCGTACTGGCGGCGCTTCGAAGATAAATCGGCATTCATATTTTGTTTCACGCCATTTTGTACGAAGTGTTGTAGTGTGGCATCATCAGTATCCAATCGACAGGATCGTCACTAACCGATGGAAAGGATGGAATCGCAAAAACATATGTTCGCGTGAAATTCAAGATGTTCTCCAATGATAGCTGCGGGGTTTTCGGAAATTAAGCTTTGAGGATATTCAGGTAGCTGGTTACAGTTGCCTTTTCGATTGACGGTCGTAACTCCAATCGCCAAAGGCTGATGCGTACTAGGTCTAGAAAAGGCGAAGAACGAGTCCAACTTCGGAATATTACAAAAAGCTCTTTTTCCTTCTGAAATTTCTTCCGATTTCTTTTTCTTTTCTAGACATCGGTAATTTCTAGAAACTGAGTGGATAATGAGTAATAGTTTTCTTTGTTTTTGACAAGGCAAAAATGGGAAAACAGAAATAAGCATTGAAAAACGAAGTACTATTAGCACTCTACTTATTGAAAGTCTGTCATGTCGAAAAATTGCAACAAGAGTGAACGTTTCGCTAAAAGGTGCAATAGTCAACTATTGCGAAATTCAGAAGTATCGGTACTAATAATAATGATCGTCCTCGTATTGCAAGATCAAAAGTAACTAGCGCTTAGCAGGACAATCATATTGTGGTGACAAGCAAACGAGATAGACGATTAACTCTATCAAAACTATGTGCCCATATCAACAAAACGCGCTTAAACCCGGTATCACTCACGGCAGTGAGGAGAAAGAAGTTTATGAGATGCAGGTTTAAAAACCTTTGTTGCCGTCGAAACCTTTACTACGGATAATAAATAAAAATAACACACTTTAATAATATACTTTGGACTGATGAGGCTGTGTTTGGAGCTCGTCGACGTATTTCTGTCAGAAAACGCAGTTCGTTTCAAAACATGGCTGACATGGCTCCTCAGTGTATACTACCCGCAGTAAAAGACTGGGCTGGTTCTATTATGGTATGAGCTCAGCATAAGAATAGTGCTCTGCAAAATAAAAGCACTCTCGCAAATATTTTCAGCCGACCGAGTGCGATGTCGATTGTTAGCGGGTTACGCAGCAACAGTTATGCTGTAATATTCGCTCCTTGTTATTACCGCAGCATACGATGACGATCGGTAAGCCTCGAACTGATAGTCATATGTGTGCGATTTTCGGAACTAACTGAAAAACTTTAAAGTGTTTCTGAATCAGCTGGTTATTCTTGTGCTGTGGTGTGGGGTTGCTCTTCTGACAGAAATACTGGATATTTTACTAAAATAGACATGAGCAAAGAGGGTTACAAAGAGATATTCGCTAAACACGCAATACCATCTGTCTTATAATCATTGGCCGTGGTATCGTGTTACAACAGGATAACGATCCGAAGCATAGTTCCCGTCTTTTACGGGGGTAACTTAGAGAAGAAAGAAGCAGATGGCATACTAATTAACATGACTTGGCCATCGCAATTGCTAGACATTAACTCTACAGAACCTTTTTGAACTCTACTTTCAAGAGCTTGAGAAGCAGAAAGGTGAGGATGTTCTGTCCCAATTCTCAAACTGGGTATAATTAAAAATGGTCTATTTATAAGGTAACTCCATTTATTTTTTGCTTAAAAGAATTTTACACAAATGTACAAATAAGGTAATTGTAGATAATTACCAAATGTATAATATCTAAATGATGAACCTGACTGTTGTGATCTACTGCAAGACGTAGATATGATCTTTTCTTTAAATTTTCCTATAGCGGTGAACAAAAAGTCGTTTTGTTAAAAACAAAAAATCTTACAGAAAATTGATAAGGGATCAAAAAGGTTTTTCAAAACTTACTGCAATGAAGAGTTATGAGAGAGTCAAAATATTATATAAAGCCGATAGATGTCTTTATGAGTAAAAACACAAGCAAGAAAAAATACATTACAAAAAGATGAAAATTATGAAACAATATAAGAGCAGAGCTGGATGGTCAGATGACAACCTATGCAATGAATATATAGGTAACAAAGACATAAAGCAAATAAAACTGAAAAAGAAAAGAAAGAAATACTAGAAAGTATAAAGCGTATAAGTTATTGCATATGCAGATGATGTAATAATTATGAGGTTATGACTAAAGAACTCGTAATAAGTTAATAGAAACTTTCCAAAAGATAGAGAAAGAAGCAGGTACCATTCGATTAGTAAAGCAAATACGACCCAAGTATAAATGCAGAAGGAAAGGAATAACCAAACAGAGTATACGACGATTGACCAAATTACAAGTTTGAAGAGATCAACATATCAATAGCGCAAATGATAGAAGCAAAATGAGTAAAGAAAGAATACTAGCTGGAAATAGAATGTACTTTGCTAGTAAGAAGACACCAGACACGTCAATGGATCTCTTGTGATTAAAAAAACTGAAGAGGAATATCTCGAAACTCTCGAATACTCGGATCAATCATTTCTTACTCTTAAAGTACATGCATTGTGTTTTCATTCATTCATTCATGTGTGTCGGTACATTTTTTCTGTGGAGACAGCCAGCGCTACCTAGCGCTGGATGACCCAAACCCTATAGAACTACGCGATGTAAGAGAGAGAGGTGAGGATCCGAGCTTGAATTCTTTTTTAGTATTTCAACAAAAGCAACAAGTTACTAAAGCTTACCCATTAGGGTAAGCAGTTGGCACCTAGTGAAGCATTAATGGTAAATACCATTAGAAAATAAATCATGAAATTCTAGAAGAAGTATGCGGAGATGTTGTAAGGTTTATCAACTCACAGTAGATTAGACAATTCAGCCATGCATGTGGTGTCATATAAGAAGATTCAGAACAAGACGGCAAAATGAGACGCAACAGGGATGATAATGCCAACAATAATAAAGCTTTGGGGGGGGGGGGCAAGCTGGTCATTCCAGAGGTCAATGTCTGCCAATCCATTTGTTGGAAAATACTTTTCCAGACATTGCGCAACTGGAACTGGAATCTTGTTTTTTTAATGGTTTTATCCAAAAATATTCACAGATTAGAATTCTGCATATAACAGTTACAAGAAATTAAAAATGATTTTTTTTTTATATATGTAGTCTTCTATATTTTGCAAACATTTATTTCAGACTCCCATTATGATCAAATATTGTGGAACTCAATACCAAATACTTTTTGATTCTAGTGAAAAAAGATGGACTTGTAATTTAAAAGAATAGTCGATAACAAGCTCCTAATGTGTGGTGGGAAAAAAATAAATAAATGAAGATGAATGATTCACCTATCACTTGTTAGTCAGCTGACTACAGGAGCACAAGTTATGTAGCATTCTAATTAGTTTAATTTATTAGATATATGAAGTAAGTGCCGTAAATTCTCGGTCCGGCAGGCTTCTACAAATGCCAACATGCTCAAACTCGGTTTCGTCATAGTTGAACATGTAAGAGGCCTACACTAAATATATTACGACTAGAAGCGTAATAGATTTTAGTAGCCACTCAAGCATCGTGACGAGTGCATGAAAATGTAGCAGCTAACGAAAATTGAGTTACCGCGCAGTCATTAAATTTTTAACAAAAGAAGGGCACACGCCTAATCAAATCAAACAACGTTTAGACGGCGTTTATGGTGATTTATCTCCTTCATTTTCCACCGTACAAAAGTGGTCAAAATGTTTCCGTTTGGGGCAAGAATCTCTTGAAGATGATGAGCGCACCGGTCGGTCAATTGAAGCGGTAACGCCTCAAAAAGTTGCAATTATTGAAGAAATGGTATTAGAAGATCGACATTTGAAAGTTAAGGAGTTAGCAGTGATGTCTGACGTCTCGGAAACAAGTGTTCGCCGAATTCTTCGTGACTATTTGGGTATGAATAAAATTAGTGCAAGATGGGTACCACGTCTTCTCTCTGCTGTTCAACGTCAACGTCGCGGCGAACGTGCACGATCGTTGTTAAACTTGTGTCGAGACGACCCAAAGCCGACTTTGGAGTCCATTGTCACTGGAGATAAAACAATGGTTCTGTATTATAATTCTCTATCCAAAAGGAAATCGATGGAATGGCGGTGACCCGATGAACCTCGTCCCAAAAAGGGGAAAGTCGTTCAATCGACTAAGAAAGTTATGGCAACAATATTCTGAGATTGTGATGGCATTTTACTGATTGATTTTAAGGAACGCAATATAACTGTTAACAGTTAACAGTGTATGCGTTTTTATTGCGTAAATTGAAAAACAATATTCGTGAAAAACGTCGAGAAAAATTGACAAGAGGTGTTCGATTATTACACGACAATGTACCCGTTCATACTGCCGCAATATCACAAGTTGCCATTCGCGAACGCGGCTTTGAAGCATTGGATCATCCACCGTACAGTCCGGATATGGCTCGTAGTGACTATTATTTATTTTCCAATTTAAAGAAAGACCTTAGGGGACGTCGTTTTAAGGACGACAACGAGTTGCAAGCAGCTGTAATTGAACATTTTGAAGGAAAAACTTTAGATTATTTTTAAAAAGGGTATTGAATTATTAATTCCACGTTGTAATAAGTGTATTGACATTAGGGGAAATTATATTGAAAAATAAAAATTATATTTTACCAAGTTTATTTTTTCTGTTTCAGGTCGAAAATTTATGGCGCTTACCTCGTACATATTTGTTTAATTCCTAGTCGTTGAATATTTCATTTTGTTTGATAACTATTTAAATACAAAGTATTTAAATAAATACTTAATAATTTTTGTAAAAAATCTCTCACTTCATGGTGTTTTCAAACTTTTGACCGGCAGTGTATATAACAATACAATATTTTTGAAATTTGATACCTTTGTTCCTTATCGTGCTGCTTGGAAATAACAACAGGTACCTACCTACAGATAAATTAAGGAAACGAAAACAATTACGATTACTATATAGATTATACTATAGGACTTCAAATTAAAATAAAACAAACTCAAATAAACACAAACAATTTAATAACTTTGCTAATAGAGGTTAAAAATCTGACACATGAAGACACAATAAATTATTTTTGATATTTCTTTCCTGTTCCCTACGAGTCTTTCTTTAGCTTTTAGAAGAATATTTTCGATTCTATAAGTACCTGAAAGTTGGAAATGTACCTAGTATATGATAAAAACAAAGTTATACCTTCTCTATATAGATTATCATCATTACATTTTCCAATGCATTTTCCAACATATCACTCCTTATTAGTTCTTATAACTATAAGATATAATATTTTTGAAAATCTCATACTGAAAGGATAAGAAATTGGTTTTCAAAACCGTCATCACGTTTCGATGATGTCACACGTCGCACAATTATTCTTGGCTGTTCCATTCGCTGCCATTATGATCGTTAAGCGTTAATAGCTTTCTACCGAAGTCGAAAACTCCGCCTCCTAGATTTGAGCCTCCAAATTCAGATAAAACTAAATTTCGAAAGATATATAATTCAAAAAAAAATTTTTCTTGCAATTTCGGGATCACTATTTTATCAGACATCACATGGCATCTTTTCGAAAAAAATTTCTTTTTTATTTTTTTCTTAAAAACTAAAGGCACTAACGGCTTGAAAATACTTCAAGCCCGAGAAAATGTTGTTATTTATTGCTATAAAAAAATACAGCATTGTAGGTTACATCAGTCTCCATAAATTGGATCTCAAAGTTTACATTGACTAGCATAGGCAGACGGCAGTCTTATATAAGTCTCCCATAAAGTTAAGCAAATTTAACTTGATGCTTACCCTTGTTCCGTCATTGTTTTTAAAATTAGAAAACTACATTAGATTAAGCTAAACACTTTTAAAATTATTATTAAAATACTATTCACGTCTCTTCTTTTGAACGAATTGCAGACCAAATGATAAAATGTTGAAAATATATCACAACACATTTTGATTAGTAAGTTTCAACAGCGCATATGGGTATTAGAAAATATACAGTGGGTCCCTATACGTGGTTGAAAAGAGGAAAAAACTTTTATTTATTTAACAGAAAAAGTTAATTTTTATAAAAAAGAAAACTTGTTCTTCTCAAAACTAAAATTTACGAGCAAAGGCCATTTGCACCATTTACATGGGATGGGGGTTGGGGGAAACGAAGCGTATTCCTTTTACAATAATAACTGATCCGAATACCTATATTTTAATCAGACTAGGCGCCCATGTTACTATGTTATAACGCATCAAACGCACCTACCCACGTCGAAGAACGCTTGGGATTGCTAAAGTGCTATACCAGAAGATGCATTTATATAATTCAATTTTTAAGTAATAAATAAATAATTGGAAAAAGAAACATTTTTGATACTCAATGTAGCTCCAAAATTCGATCATGAATAAAGAAATTTCCAAGTCGCGTAGCTACAATAGTTAAGTGTTACATCGAAAAAACTACACCACTCTTGGATATTTGTTAAGTTCATGATCGAATTTTGGAGTATAAATTGTATATAAAAAAAATGTTTTTCAATTATTTATGACAACAAGGTAGTCAACAAGTCCTTATGGAAACAACTTTTCCGGTTTATTACTTTCCTAGGCTCAGACTGACAAAGACTCATTTCAGTTTTCTAGGCGGACGCCTAAAAAGCTAATTCATTTAAAAGTTATTTCGCATGTATTGTATGTATTATTACTTATTAGGCATCTATCCTATTAAGATTTTGTTTCCTAAAAGTTTTCCCATAATAAGTAAAATTCTATCAGGCAGATACATACTCTTTTAATTTTGCTAGTTTAATCGTTCTGTGTACGTTTCAATAAAATAACAGAAAATTTCGTCTACTTTTATTAATAATAATGTAAGTTAGATTCATACAGCCCCTCTTAAAATCTTAAAAAAACGAATGCAGTTGACTCTTTCGAAGTACTGAGAAGATAATCTGGTCTGGTTAGTTTGTGTTAGTCAATTGTGGAGGCACAGTCTGGGAGGGAGGAGTTTATTCGCCCATTGAATTTACATGGAAACGAATCTTCGTTTTTAAGTGACGCAAGTTTGTGCAAATTTACCATTTGTAAAGTTTTATAGTAAAATAAATTATTTGGAAAAATAAATACTTCGATAAAGTACCGTAAGTTTGCCGGTTTAACAATAAGAGAATAACTTCCTTAATGAAACTACTGAATCGAGAATTTGTCTTGATCGAGCTAGTATTAGTTACTAAAAATTACAGCGTTCTTCTGCGCCTAATATGAAATGCATATTTTTGCAAACCCTGGGTATTTGTTTACAAAAAATTAATTTTCACTGTTTCCGTAATTAGAGTCGTTAAAAACCTCAAAAGTCGAGTTGTCTTATACTGGTTTGGATTGTGGTATAATAAAAACTAAACTTTGTATAACTCGTAAATAATTAAGAAGTCAACAAGTTTCAGGAAATAATTGCAACACCTGAAGATCTAGTTTTAATAACAATCGTTCAGAATTTGATTGTGGTGGCAATTATTACTTCTAGGTTCCAGCAACTTTAAATGATGTTTGTTAAGTTTGTTTAATTATAGTGAATGTAAGCCTTTTTTGTGTGTGATAAAGTAAAATAAAGAAATAAGGGATTTACTAGCTTACTAAAACTAAAAGGAACCATCGATACAACATCTTGTATGTAAGGTATTTGAATAATATTAACTGTAGTTTCAGTCTTTGCCAACAATCAAAATATATTTAAGTATCTGTAAGTAGGAATAATGCAAATGTATTTATAATGGGATTCCAAATTAAGCAATAAGGTAGAAGTTAATAAAGCCTGTAGGTTTTCAAATATCAGTATCTATGAGTGTGTTTGTATTGTGTGGACAATAGGGTGGGTCGTTTTTCAACTTTTTTTTCTGATCGATTTCTAATACCCGGCAAAAGTTGCCCACCTATAAGTGTAACTCACGTATAAAATGTTGTTCTGATCAGACAATATCTTCTGTCTGTTTTATGAGCCTCAATATTTTATATTTTCGCTAAAAACATTAAAGTTGCAGTTCATTTTAAATGAAAAATCATTAACGAGGACTCGAAAATCAAATTCAATGGGACTGTGAGACCATGGGTTTAGCGCAGAGGGTGAGGGGGGAATAGGGGGAAAATGTACTTACATATTTGATTGTGTGCAGATCCTCGGTCACTTGTGAAAGCAACCTGCCAAGTGACCCAGAGCCCCTAACGTGGAGGTGGCTGCACTTCGGGCTCCTCCCAAGCTCTACTCAACCAACCATATGTAAGACTTGCTGACTCTCTAGTCTGAGTCATCATTTTCATGGAAAATACTGCAAAACTGTTCTTTGTTGTCAAAACTTGCAGGTATAGCCTGCCTAGACAACAATATGCCACCCGTCCAACCAGTATTAGTTACTAACGAGTATTAGTTACTGATGGTTGGAAGGGTGGCATACTCCGAAAACTGGAAGAAAAGATAGAGCGTCCCCTCCAGTAAATTATTTGTCTCTTACACTTCAACGAACTTCCATTCCGTGTTTTATTTGGGTTTGTTGTTGGTGAAGCTTCCGGACCATCTACTTTTACCGATCCGATTGGATCAACGCTTCCCGAGTGCGAGAATCTTCCTCTCGCAAAGTTCAATGTAATACCATGTGACTTAGCTGACCTAATACTGAAAGACCGTAGCACAGACCAGAGGTACCTGTACGAAATATCTAAAGCAATTCATACCGGATTTTGCGCTCCTGAACTTCTGTCTCGCAGTCCTGGTCGTTTGCACAAGGGCCGCTAGGTCACAACTGCAAATAGAATATTAATATTATATCCACACCAAAGCCTACAAAGAAATTCGTAGATATAGTGACGTACATTTTTAACGTTTACGTACCTAAGTGGTTTATCATCAGGAGACATAGTTCCATAGCTAAAGGTCCTAGTCATCTTTTTGAGACTATCAGGCGATCGAGGTATCTTCCGTTAAAATATTAAACAGTTGTTGACAACTCAATTCAAACTAATGCCTTTTTTGCATTACCGGAAAACATTCTTCTTAACATGGTGATAGACTCTCGGCTTTCTGTTCATCAACATCCACTACAAAAGATACGAAGAGCTCGAAAGGAGGAGAAAGACAACATTTCTCACAATGTTATATTTAATTGCACCAAAGCTTAATTTCAAAGCTCTAGTCTACAAACATGATTACCTGGGATAATCCTGATGTGTGCATAACTGTGCCTCCAGTACTTTTAGACGAGTCTAATATAAACTTTCCCTCCCAGATAGTACAGTACCAAAATGGTCCTTTACAAAGTACCCTTGCCACACAGTGGCAGTAGAACGAATTGTGAAGCTTGTAACCCAGGTATGTTCAAAAGCGTGCAGCAACGAAGCACGTGATCGTCAAATTCGCTCGATATTGTTGACTAGGAAGGCTATGCCTACAAGTTTTGACAACAAAGGGCAGTTTTGCAGTATTTTCCATGGAAATGATGACTCAGATAGAGAATCAGCAAGTCTTACATATGGTTCGTTGGTTAGGTAGGGCTTTTCTAGTACCCCGAAGTGCAGCGTGGTGGGCTCTGGGTCACTTGGCAGGTTGCTTTCACAAGTGAGCGAGGAGCTGCACATAATCAAATATATATTCCCCCCTCACCCTCTGCGCTAAACCCATGGTCACACAGGGTCCTGAATTTGATTTTCGAGTTCTCGTTATTGATTTTTCATTTAAAATGAACCCCTAAGCGTACCGATAACGCCGCCTGTGCCCATGTTGCGGAAGCTGTAACTTTAGTGTTTTTAGCGAAAATATAAAATATTGAGGCTCATAGATCAGACAGAAGATATTGTCCGATCAGAACAATATTTTATACGTGAGTTACCCTTATAGGTGGGCAACTTTTGCCGGGTATTAGAAATCGATCAGAAAAAAAGTTGAAAAATGACTCACCCTAGTGGACAATTCTCTTGACTTTAATTCAATATATTGAATTAAATTTAATACTCAGTTTGGCACGCCAAATTGTTGATGTACACGAAATAAATCTCAGATTTATAATTAAATAACAACGTAAATTAAAGAAGAATCTTTTCCCGAATTGTAGATTCTCGTTTAAATATTAGACAATAAAATAAAAAAATTGGGTGGCGCCCTCTATCTTTTTATCTTTTCCCGAATTGTAACTTCTCGTTTAAATATTAGACAATAAGATCAAACAATTTGGGTGGCGCACTCTATCTTTTCAATCTTTTTTCGACTTATAGATTCTCGCTTAAATATTAGACAACAACATCAATCAATTTAGGTGGCGCCCTCTATCTTTTTAATTATCTCTGTTTCCTATCTACAATTAGTAAGCCTTTGCAATTAACACCAAGTGTGGGATCATTTTTGTTTAATTGTTGAGATTAAGGTTGTTACAAACCGTTGTGGTTATTTTTCATTAGGGTCGGCAGTCATAGTTTTTAAAAAATAAAAAGTGTAAATTAAACATGTTTAAAAGTGTTTTGTTTAAATTGAGATTAAAACAGCTAGTTTAATAATAATAACTATAATAACTACTACAACCCATAGCCTAAACCAAGGCCCCAGAAGCTATAAGCTTGTGCAGGAGGGAGGGGGCTATTATTATTATTATGTAGGCCCACTGTGCGGCTGCAGCCGACTTACAGATGGAACAGCGCATTTTCCACATTTGTGTCACAGCTAAGGAAAACTGCAGAAAACCTTAACCAGATCTGCCGGCGCTGGGAGTCGATCGCGGGCCGCTTGGGTGAAAGTCCGGCACGCCAGACATTACACTACCAAGGCTGTATTAAAACAAGACATATATAACATAGAATTTAGATTGTTTTAAACAAAAATCTCTTAGAATATTTTAATAAAGACTCAAAGAAAAATAGCATATAGCATATTACATTTCGAGAAATGTAAAAAATCAATTAAATACGTACGAAATTAAATAAACCTATTATTACGTACGTAGAAGAATCGAGCCCCCGGGCGATTGTGTATTTCCACGAGTACGGGATACCGAGACATGTCCCACTCTTCCGGGACGTGTGTCAGTCTTAACCTAGAATTATATCTTGATAAATTCCAGACATTAACTTAATTTCCAAATTATGATAGTCACAAACGATAGTGATAATAATCTTGTTTATTGTTTCCAGCCTTATTTTGTGGAACTTAGTGATAATAATAATAATAATAATAATAATGAACAAAAAAGACAAATCATAAATTCCCTAAATGTGTGATCATATATTTTACACACGGCTGTGTATAAGAATATCCTTACACAGTTTGTAGGTTGTACAATATCGGCCATTTACAGTAAGTGTTCGTAGTAAAATACTTTTATTAAATTGGTATTGAAATTACTGCCATCAGACCACACATTTCACGAAATATAAAAGTACAAAATGTTTGCATTATTTATTTAAATTTCTTGACTTTCATAGTAGATCAACAAAGCAAAAACGGGAATCCATTAGTCTTCACCTATTACTTATAGATGATCTGATGATTAAAGACATTACAATGTTCCCATTTGTAAAATTTTTCCAAAACTGTTCACAAGTCGAAATTTTTAATAAAGGTTGCACATTCTTTTTAAATTTGTATTTTAATGCATTGTATTGTTGTGCATTGCTTGTGCTATCTAATCAGCAAATCTTGCATTTGCTTTGACTATTACTTTATTTCGATGGCACATTTTATAATATACTATTTATAATAGTACATACGGTATATTAAATAAAGATATAAATTGTTATTGTATTTCAATTTTGAAAAGGATAAATAATAGCTAAACTTTATCTAAGGCGCAGGCGAATCTTTTCTTTTGGCCCGTGTGTTAGTCGTACGTTTTAGGACTTTTTAAAAGAGATCTTGAGCTAGAAATCAAATATATCTGATGTTAAAAGTACTAATTTATTTCGATTACACAGAAAGGCCGTTCTATTTATATAGAATATTTGTCGGCTAACAAGTATAATGAATTATTATTTATTATACCTACTACATTAAGAATAATGAATTAAATTTGCCTAAGCTCACCGACGGAATTCACATTGGATCCGTTGCGGATTTCAGCATAACTACCAGGGCCGCATTTGAGTTATTGGAGGCCCCAGGGCTGAAGTTTGGTGGGGATCCTTCATCTATCACTATACAGGGTACCAGGGAGTCTCAAAATATACTAGCAATAACACCTAGGGTTAAAAAGCTTCGGAAATAGAATCTAAAACTGAAGATAAAAAACTTTATCTTCAAAAAATCTTTTAATTTGTAAGAAATTGCTTACAATACTTATTGCTAATACGGTCCTGTTATATCTTGCTTTAATCTAAGTAGTAAATAAATGCTCCTTAGTGCTCCTAAATCCTGGTGGATTAGTATTGAGATGTCTTGATTTCATCTCATTGAAAATGTAATAGACGATACGACCGTAAATTTCAAAATAATTATTTCAATATTGCAATTATGCAATAAAATAAAATAAAGGATAGACATGCTAGGATGTTAGGTCTAATTAATCTAAAGGTTAGATGTTAGGTCACAGATAGATTCATCAATTTTTAAAATAGAAATCAAACAGGATAAATTGTAATGCAAACATAACCCCAATTTTTATATATAAAAGGGCCTGATTTAAAAAAAAGGGATATCAATTATTTAGATTGTTTCATAATAATACATGTTATATGCAACCCAAGTCACATATTAGGATGGTTCTTCCATTTGTCTGGAAGATTTAATTTTTCTGGTTAAATTTAAGGTCTACGATCATTAACGTAGGAAGGATTTTCCTGTTTTCCATGAGACTGACTCAGTTTCGGGCTAATATTTATCTAAAAATATGTAAATTAGGTTAATCTTGCAATGACTAATCTAGCACAATAAAATTACAAACTCTTATATAATAATACTGAGAATTTATTTTAATGAAGGTTTCGGTTTTGTTGATTATGCTGCGTGTTTCAATATTTGTAATATTGATTCTTATACAACATTTCTCACCATTGTCTTAATGCAAGCACTTGGAGGACTATATGTTGGACAAGTTGACTGTAATTTGACTTCATTTAAGTTGATTTGAAAATGGATTTTGTATAAAGCATCATTGGGTTTATAAATATCGTAAAGAGGAATCTTAATGTATGTTTTTCTTCTATTTTAATGATGTTCTTATGTAGATTTTATATGGACCAGTTACATTGTGTAATTATGTATTCCTATTGTAAAGGATAAAGCTGGATTTATTGAGTTTTGTGTATAATTAGGTCATAATGAGATTTGTTCATCGTCAATCGTTTTTGTCAATTATCTTAGTTATGGTAGACTTTGGAATATGAGTGTATATATTGTTTTAATCGTTATTTTTCTAACTACAATTCTTTGTAGAATTAAGATCTGTGGTAATTATAATCAGCTGTGTCGGAATAGTGACGTCATATAAAACTTTCGCGAGGCGGTTGTTTGGAAAAATTGACAGAATCTTCATTTGTTTTGCCAAAGCATTATATAAACCCCAGCAAAAAATTAACAAATTCAGTCGATAAAAAGCACTTGGTGAATCCACGCTCGGCTCGAGACCCAAAATCTGAAAAAAATGTGGGGTTATGTAGTAATCATATGGTTTGTCATCAAAGGAAAATTGTAACAAAGTTTAATAATAATTTACCTGGATATTTTAAAATCAAAAGACGATTTATTCTTTATTCAACAATTATATGGAAGTGTGAACGAGTTAGTTACGTGTGTAAGGACTCTTAAACGAAATATTCCATTTCGTGAGTGCGTGTCATGTTGCCCTCTCCCAGGTACCTGTTGTTGCTTTACGTTCAACGGACGATTGATATATTGGCTCTCCGTGCGTGCGTTTGGTTTCGTTATCTTCAAGTACGAAGCTTCCTTTATGGACTTTGTATGGACCTTGTTCGAAACTTATTCTATTGAATAACCGCTTTAAGCGGATTTGATTGGGGAGATTTTCTTTTAAAGGCGTCTTCAATCTCAGGTGAGATTATTTAGATAATCGAATTTGTGGGTAGTTTGAGTTAAGACTTGTTTTTCTATTTCAACCTTTTTTTATATACAATACAATACAATATTTATTCAATACAATACGATACAATACAATATTAATTAAAAACTACTGTCGAGTGGACTGGTTCCCTTCTTTCTTCCGTACTGGATCCTTCAGCAACCAACACCGTTCATAATTTTTGGTGTAATAGCAGACTTTGGTGTAATAAGTAAGATCTTTCCTTATTACATGTTAATTACTGTTGATATATTGATGATTACATCAGAAATATTAATTTAGTGTAATTTATATAAGTTGTTTTGGCGACGAATTCTCGTGTCAGTTACCGCCCGTATCTGCACGTGTTATCACTCAAGGTGAAATATTTTTGTATAGGGAACGCATTTGAACTTTTACTACAGAAATTATCTTTTGGAAATTTATCTTTAAATAGTTTATTAACTTAAAGAATCAATGCTTAGTCGAATTAGTGTTTATAGACTAATGAACTAATTAATTATTTGAGGTTTATTACTATATTTATGAATTGTTATTTGTAGGATTATATATTAGATATTATCTTTTTTTTCTTTGCCTTTTGGGGTCATTAATTCAATTTTATATATATATATATATATATATATATATATATATATATATATATATATATATATATTTTTTTTTTTTCAACTGTTTTGATTTATAATTATCACGTTTATTCATTTTATGCAATTGTTAGGGGTACAGCAAGAATACTCTTTGTATTAAATCACCGAATGGGTTTATTGTAACAAAATAGACCTAAATCTAGATTTTTCACCCTCTGAAATAATTTTTGTTTTTCATTTAATCGTCGAAGTTACTTGCCGACTCCGAAATATTTAACCTTTTATTTTATTAGGGTCATATTATTTGGGGTTTAATTATATCCTGTTGGTTTTTATGTTTTGCATATTACTGTATGTAATTATATCTTTATCTTTTCTCTTTTGCAATATAAACAGTGTCAAGCGTGAATTGAGTTTGTTTTACCCACCCCATGCTCTATTATATTGTTTAATTTTTCTTTATTTCAGCTTGAGCTATTCATAATTAGTTATATAAATAAATAGTACGGGGAATCGCCGGGATCTCCCCTTACAAGTTGTTTATTAAAATAAATTCAAGAAGATTTATTTCCATTATTGTACTGAATAATCGATGGATTTTCATTTATAAAGTCAGCTGACAGAATTCAAAGCAGTAGTGCCAATATAAGATAATATTGGAGTGGATCTCGTTATACTTTATATACAAGGTTGGTCAAATTAAAAGGTTTTGATTTAATTTTTCAATAACAAAAATTATAAAGACAAGCTGAATAATTTCAGAATTCATTTTTCTAACTTTAAAGGTTTTCAAATAATTAAATTCTTATGAATAAAACAAATTAAAGTTCTTTATTAAAATTTAATTATCATAAATCAAATTTATTTGAACATTTGTAAATATTTTCATTTGATTACATTGATTGATGTTAGTTTGCTCAAGTGTAGAACTGTTATAGCCCTATGTCAGGTTATTAACGACTAATTAACACACTTGAGCAAGCTCAGGAAAGAATTTCCTATTTTACTTTACTGTTCTGTTCTAAATATTATTTCTTTTATTTTTCTTTGAATCAAATTTTCATTTATTTTCATTAATAAAATAAAGACTGCGTTTTAATTTAGCTATGTGTTTATTTGATGTATACACAAGCATCCATTTCTTTTTCTTTTCATATTTAGAGTTTAGCTTGGTGTTGTCCAGTTGCGGGAGTCCAAGTGTCTTCATTGTAATTTTTTCTTTTCTTCCAGGTATAAGAATCAATATGATTTTATTATTTCAACTATTTCATGCTCTATCGAATTAAACCTGAGTTAGCCGATTGGAAAAAGGAAAAATATTGGGGTGTATTTTATTTTATTTTATTAGGGTTCACCGTAGACATTTTATGGGTTATCCTGATTGTGGCGCAGATTAAAAATCACCTCAGTATATTCTTTTGTTTATGGTCCAAGGAATCTTACGTAGCAATTTTTAATAGGTTAGTTAAATTATTTTTATTAACAGCTTTAACTTTAGGTTCTAGATCATTCATTTACACAGTAATATTATGTACGATAGCTTATGCAACAATACTGTCTTCAACTTTACTAACATTTAGAGATATACCCTTAACAAGAGAGGATAGTCATCCTCCTTATCAATAACTTTAAAAATCTCTAGAGAGAATAACATACATAAAGTTCGCTTAGTTGACCAGAAAAAAAACAAAAAAATTCTTTTCGTATTTATTCTTAATCTTTGTCTTTTTTTATCTTCTCTACATAATCGCCATTGATTTCAATGCATTTCTTAATCCTATAGATCCACTTCTCAAAACAGTCTTCAAAATCTTGCTTCTTAAGCTTATCAAGTTCAGCATTAACCGCATCAATTATCTCCGCGTTACTGTTAAAGACCTTCCCCCTCAAATTTGTTTTAATTTTTGGAAATAACCAGAAATCACAAGGTGCTAGATCCGGGGAGTATGGTGCTGGTCGTATTTCTTTGATGCCAGAGATCGCAATAAAGTTACTCGTTATTTCAGCAGTGTGAGCTGGCGCGTTGTCATGATGTAAAAAGTAGCGCCGCAAATCCTCTTTCTTCCGGTTTTCCAACAAATTTTTGAAAACTTTTGGTAAGCAGTCTTCGGTATACCATTTTGCAGTTACCGTCTGACCCTTTTCCAGGGGAATAGCAGCTACAATTTTTGATCGGGTGAAGTAAACTGACATCATTACTTTTGTTGCTGATTTTTGTTGCTTAGCTTTTACGGGTGGATTTGCTCCTGTTGGGCTCCATACCATGGACTGCTGCTTGGTTTCCGGATCGTACTTATAGAACCAAGATTCGTCACCAGTAACGACTTTACTAAAGTTGCTAGACTGCCCGTTCTTGAATTTATTTAGGAAAAATTTAGCAAAACGCACTCGAGCCTCTTTTTGTGCCTCATTTAAAATTCGTGGAACCCATCGAGCAGATTTCTTCGTGTATCCCAGATGATTATTTAATATTCGCGATACAGCCATGGCATTCAAGGTCAATTCATCAGCAATGATTTCTTGTGTCAATCGTGGATCTTCGTCAACTTTGGACTTCACCAGAGCCACAGAAACGTCATCAGTGGAAGATTTCCCGAGTAGCAAAATTTGTCTATACCAGGAAAAGATTGCGCACACGTACGAATAAAAATATATGTGATGTTATTGATGAAATGTAAGCACGTACACGCAGTCTGCATTTGGTATAGACAGATTTTGCTACTCGGGTTTGGTCGACCTTCTCGGGGCTCGTACTCTACAGAAAAATGTCCCGTCTGGTATCTTCGGAACCACTTGGTAATAGTCTGTAGAGACGGTGCAATCGTTCCATATGCAATTTGGCATTCATTGAATATTTGTAGTGGCTTTAGTTTACGCCGAAAACCGAAGAGAATCACATAGCGAATTTCTGTTTGCGTTTGTGGTGGAATTTCGTCTGATGCATCCTCAGCTATTTTGTGTTTTCTCGTCTCCATTTTAACCGATCATTCTGAAATTTTAAAAGAAGTCTCATAAAACAATTGCAAAGGATTTGGTATTTTTGGCTTTTTTAAAAAATATTTAAGAGTCGCCTACAAAGCGAACTTTTGTTAGTCCCCTCGTACGTTTTAAAACTAACAACAATAAGAATCAACCTGATTATAACTTCAGAAAAGCAAATTTTTACAAGTTGTATGACGAACTTTCACATATTGATTGGAATTTTTGCGATACCGAAACAGATGTCAATAATTTATGTAGTCGTTTTTATAAGGAAATCTTTAAGGTTATTGATAAACATGTGCCCAAATACAAAAATTTCAAAAGATATTACCCAAAATGGTATACCAGAGACATTATTCAAGATATTAAAACTAAACATAAACTTTTAAAAAAATATAAGGCCAGTGGGAACATAGGTCATTTTAACAGTTTTAAAACTTTAAGAGCAAACGTTAAAACTAAAATTAAACATACATACCTCAATTATGTTAACGATTTACAGAATCAAATTAAGAACAATCCAAAAAATTTCTGGAATCTTATAAACAATAAACGAAAATCTTCTAGCATACCAGGATCAATGATATACAATAACAAAAATTTAAATGATCCACAGTCAATCCTCTCAGGATTTGCAGAATATTTTAGCAGTGCTTACATTGAGTCCCTAGATAAGAATATTGACATTACAATTAGTAACTCCACTTGTATATCCTTACCACAATTTACTGAGGCTGATATAATAAAAATTGCAAAAAAACTCAAACCAAAGCAATTCCCAGTTACATAGTAAAAGATTGTGCTGCAATTTTTTCTACTCCTCTATGCAAAATATTTAATTTATCGTTACAAAAGAATAGCTTTCCAGATTGTTGGAAAAATGTGGCGAAAGTGTGCCCTATTCTTAAAGGAGGTAAAGCTAATGATATTACAAATTATAGACCAGTGTCATTAATTTGCGGCTTTTCAAAATTGTTTGAAATGCTTTTTTATGAATACCTATATCCCAAGGTTAGTAATATGCTCTCTGAACAGCAACATGGATTTATGAGTAAAAGGTTCATCAACACAAATTTATGCTGCTTTTTACAGTTTTTGTCAAATGCTTTGGACAATAAAAAGCAAGTTGATATTGTTTTTACAGATTTCTCCAAAGCATTCGACAAAATTAATTACTCGCTTCTATTAAAAAAAATGCATGCATTTATTTGGCTTTGCCAATGACCTAATTAGATCTTTTCATTCTTATGTAATAGGACGTACACAACTTGTTCAATACAATGGATTTAAATCCACGCATTTTTTATCTACTTCAGAGGTACCTCAAGGGACAAATTTGGGACCTGTTTTATTTCTAATTTTCATAGATGACATAACTGAAGTTATAACTGTGAATAAACAAATATTTGCTGATGATCTGAAAATATATTCAATAATTGAAGATAGTCAAAGCAGTGCAGTGTTGCAAAGCAATTTGGAACAAATTAACTACTGGTGTGAAAAAAATGATTTGCAATTAAACTTAAAAAAAATTTAAGATAATGACAGTCACTCGGCGACAAATCCCCGAAATTTTTGATTATGTTCTCAACAACTAGATTCTTGAAAGAACTCGATAAAAGATTTAGGTGTTACAATAACTTCTGACTTATCGTTTTCTAATCATATCGCTAATATAACCAATTCAGCTTCACGTATGTTAGGTTTCCTTATAAGGAACTGTAGATCGTTCACTAATATTGAGGCCTTAAAATCACTACTGTGTCTCCTGGTCCCCACTTTACAACAAATACGTTGAGGAGATAGAAAAAATGCAAAGAAAATTTTTAAAATACCTCTTTTTTAAAACTAATAATCACTATCCACCACAAAACTATCCTACTTTGAACTTTTACGCCAATTCGATATGTTGAGCTTGGAAGATAGACGGCAACTGTTAAGCTGTTGCTTTGTACATAAACTATTGTATTATGAAATAGATTGTAGTGAGTTATTAAGTAACCTGAATATCATTGTTCCAAGACTAAATAATAGAAATACCGCATTCTTTTATTTACCTAGGGCTTTTACAAATATAATGATGTCATCTCCAATGTATAGAATCTGTAAAGCATATAATGCAATTAGTAAGGATTGTGATTGTGATTATAATTTGAATGAAAGATTATTTAAAAACAAGATTTCTTCATATCTAAAGACTTTAATTTAATCTTGCACTATTAGACTATTTACTCTGTAGTTATAGGTACCTCTTTTTTTTATTTATTTATTTATATTTTTTTCGACTGTTGGTGTACATTGATGGGCTTATAGTATAACATATATAGCTGTTTTTTTCTTCTTTTCTTAGTATTTACTACAATAGGCATAGTTTAATTTGATACCTTTTGTTTTATTATTGTGTATACGTTAAGTTTCTTACTCTAGAATTGGGTCTTGTACCTGTTCAGTAATTGTATAAATAAATTGTATAAACATGCAGTACATTAACAAACACCAAACAAAGAAATCTTTTTTTTAATGCACCGATACACCTTTCAATTGGATTACGTGTCCTTATTTATGATTTGTGAAAGAAGTTTTCAGTTAGTGTTACAGGATTTGCCAAAGGTGCGATCAAATAGTTTTTGATTGCACAGCCAATATCACCATGGTGATATCACAGGTAAAATAGTAAAAACTTCACCAAAACCCGAAAAACATCATGATATAAGCTCAGAACAATGATCTATATCACATACTAAAAGTCCTCATCAATATCTGCGGTGGCTTTTTCTTTAGAACCCTTTAAAGTTAAAAGGCTATGGTTTCACGCTCTTGAACATGGTAAAATGTCAGATTTCGAATTTTGTACTGAACTTGAACATTTGCTGGCTTAGTGTACCCGCACAGCTGGATACCACCGCAGGTTGACTCATATTTTAAAATGTGCTTATACAGCAAAACTTTGTTGTGGCTAAAACGAATAGATTTCCTTCCGATAAACTTCCTGCAACTTCCTGCATTTTAGTTGTAATTTGGGCCGGTTTTCCTTCACATGCTTCTTCCATCTGAAATTCGCACCCAATGTCATTCGTAGAGACTGGGCCGAATTGCAGTGGAGAATCGCTTGGTTGTTAATTGTTACTGGAACATACTGATTCTTTTTGTTTGTAAGATTTTCATGATTAGACTTAGTTTCATTAAGTTTAATCTGCTATGTTTTAGCCCAGACCTTTTTGTAGTTTGTGAGTCGCACTTTTTACATCTGAGTCTATCGCCATCGCTATCGGCAGTATCGTTCGCAAACGTAGCCACTAAGACTTTTTCTGGTTTGCGCAAGTCACTAGTGTATAGTAGATAAAGCACCGGCCCTAACGCACTACCTTGTGGCACTTCCGCTTTAATATGTTTAACGATTATATGAATAAATACCTTTTCTATTCCGAAATTCTTCAGCGTCTTGTCTACCAGTGACTGTATTCTCACGCGGGTGCAATCAATAGCACCAACGCAGCTGGGAAATCTGGAAATATCATAAAATCCTTAAGGCACTGTGCTTATTTCCACCTGTTATTTTATAATTATTTAAAAAAAAATTTATAATTAATATTTTTTGCTATAATACGATTTTTTAGATGTAAGATGTAGATGAATGGGAGTTATGCTGTTGAAGCATTTATGATCAGACTGATAAATCAATCTGAGAGAACTATTAATGCGGTATAAAAACGCTGGTAGCTTTGAAACTGTTCACTTTTGAAATATAAAATATGCATATTAATTGGTAGAGACTTAACAGCTGAATCATATAAAATGTAGATATTGTAATGACCCGGGGTTCCACCCTTTAGACGATCACGGTCCAAGTTACTCTACCCACGTAAATTCCAAATATTTAACAATAACCAACCTTACAAATGACAAATTTTATGATGGTAAATATAACAAAAAGAAAAACTGAACAAACAAACACAACCATGTTGTGATTACTTTTTATAACATGTGACCATAGTTGATAACCATTGACATATTTCATAAGAACGGAGAAAGGGAAATAAAGCGAGAGAGGAGGGATTTAAACTAATACAAAATAAACGGGTAGTTCTGTAAAAAACCCCCTTGAAAATATGCTAGCCCAGAATAAATACGCCAACGATTCAAGTTCAGTAGGTGATCAAATTATTAATTAGTTCGATTACAATAAACAATACAGAGCAATATATCAATTTATCAAGTTGATACAGTTGTGTGTTTATACAAGGTATATATAAATAGTCAAAACGTAAATCTCTCAATGACATAAAACATCAAAAGTAAGTGAAATTTAGTCAAGCATGTAAAATTAAGTACAAACTAGAAGAGATAAATGTGCCAGATTAAAATAAATACACAAGAACAACTGCATAAAAGTTATACATATCATAATTGACATAGCAACAGATACTTGACGATGACGATACATATATAATAAGAAATCTCAGAACATGTGTTTTACAAGACATAGTTTTTCTGTCAGCAACAGGAGCAATTACCTAGATAAGCAAGCAAAAACAATAGACAAATTAAAATGACATAAACATGCAAGTGTACACAAAATAATGGCTTGGGGCACAACACGGCCTATCAAATCGGCTTAAGCCACCGTGAAGTAACCTCTCGCAAATATATAAATCAGTTTATAGGCAAGGAAAAATTACTTTTTAGTCACAAAGTATATGGTTTATTTAGGTAAGAAATTAACCAATTCAATAAATACTGACAGTGAAACACATAAGACACATAAAATCAGCAGTCGTATCTAACGTACGAATAACATGTCCAGTTAGCAATAATTAGCTGTAATGATAACAAACTTAATAAAACATTATTTTTTAGTCATATTTACACTTCAAAGGACAAATTTATAAATTTGTAAAAATTATTAAACGAATCTTTTAAATTTAGTTACCATTTACATTTTTCTTAACTGTAGATTCAGAATAGAGAGATTTGGGTTTCAGATTAATTAAATAATATAAAATTCACATCACACCATTATAACCAGCATAAATAAAACAAATAAAATGAACTTACACGAAGGAAATTACTGTAAAAGCAAAAGACAAAAATGGCTACCTGCTTCTTGTTTACATTTCAAAATCATCCTTTTTTTCTAAAACAAAACACAATCGTCCCTAACAACCACCTAACAACACTATAGCCTACAGAATCACAAAGGCTACTTTTATATAATATAAATACCTAACCTACCAAAATATAGCTGTGCTGGAAGTATCAGCTTGACCTAAATAACACTGCTTTAGTTTTTGCCGGCTAACCCCAATAAGTCGGAGAGGGGCGGGGTAATACAAGATAAAAAAACAAGCGCCACTTCGTTTTAAAACAATCCTCACTACTAAAGCTTCAAACTTATTAGATAAACGAAGAAATAGATATTTTACTAATATATAGACAACTTCCACAATTTTGGTCGTACACTTACAGTTGACAAGCTGGAAAGCAAATATTAAAACCACACAATAAATAAATAGAAATAAATAAAACACAAACATGCAGTGAAATGTAAACTTTCTAAGTAGGGCTTTATTATTTCTCGCAAATTGTAAACGGTAATTATACTGATTAAGGATTTTAATGTCTAGCAAAATTAACAGAATGGTGATTTGTATCACAGCTGGTTGTAAATCTTAAAAACTACCCTATGATAATTTCACTACTCGAGATCTCGCTTTAACTACCACTTAAAACTAACATGCATGAATTAATAAATTGTATAAACGTTTTATAAATATATATAGACACATAGATAAAATGACACAATATATACATACAATTTCAAACAAACATCCCACCATTCGATGACCCACGGATGATACGGTACGGTTTAAAAGCCTTGCCTAGGGTTTTTCGTTTCACCCTTCGGTATATTACATACAACCCTGTACTTATGTGCAGGTACGAACCCAAAGGGGACGACCTTCAAATTAAACTCAAAGTCAAAGGGGCAGGAACAGGAAAAAGACGACGAGCAACAAAACCCAAAAGAAAAGACCTAAAAATAACACACCCTGTGTATGGTATTGATTTTAAATATTTGCACAGAATTTTACCTTTCTATAAACTGAAAGGTCTTTTATTACACCATTCCTTCAAGGTAACTGATAGGGAAAATGTTACCTAAAATAGAAAAAGATTTTATGAGATTTTAGCACATGGGAGAAAATAAAAAAGGTTTACCTTAAATGGTTAATACTAGAACCTAATCCGTCTAATTTGACGATTGATCATATATAAACAATCAGATGATCATTTTGTTGAATGCGAGATTTTCTCCGTTAAAGCGAATTATATCAAAACCAATTTTCTAATTCATTCACACATTCAACTTCTAATCCAAGCCAGCCATTTTGTTATCTCATCTCCACTATTAAGAATGCGCTTGACGGCGTAGGTACGACTTTACGATAAACAGAGGGAAAGGGAAAACCAGTGACAACCAAACTAACGGAGAAGCTTGGTTTTAAACAGTGACCGTCAAACAATCAACGGGTTGTGAATTTCAACGTTATAACACAAATCAAATTACCAACTTTAAAGAAACTGTAATAAGCATCCCTAAACGCAAAATCAAGTTAACAATTTTATATAAACTGTAATAAACATTCCTAACATTTTATATTTAGCCTAAAATAGTTGCTATTTTAAAGACATGTATATTTTTTGCCTGAACCTGTATTCAATAACACAACTAGATAAATTGATTATTATGCAATTTGTTTTGTGATTAAATGACTTGCTACAGCTACTTTGATAATTTTGGTAGACTGTAGGTCTGACCACTACCAATATACATGGTGTCGTATTTGAGAAAAATTAGATTTTTATGTTCGAAAATTTGTATTTTCGGTCTAGTAGATTTAACACTCTGTTATTATTCAGTAATAACTTTATAAAAAATGTTGACTTAGCTAATTATAAGCGTCGAGTATTATTGTAATTAGTTAAATATAAGTTGCAGTAACGTAAATTTAAATTTACGTACGCTGATTTATACCAACGCACTTTGGTATTCAACTTTTTTTTTTGTAACCCTTACGTTTCCAAGCTGCAGGGCCATCATACTTAAGCTAAGATCACACACGGCTACTTTTGCTGCAGTGCAGCATAAAAAACAGCGCAGCACAAGTGAAGCCTAATGTGAACTCCCCTGCAACCTTAAAAGTAGCGCATGCAAGTCGGTTGCATGCAGTATTTGTTTACTGCGCGCAGTCCAAAAAGTAGCAGTGTGTGAATGGAGTTTTTAAGAGTTGCAATGGCTGCAAAAAATATATATTTGGTTGAAACTTTTGCAGCGGCTGCGCCTGCAGTATCAATCTACTTCTGATGTGGAGTGTGTGTTTTGTTTTTTATTAAAGGTGTCACCTTTCTCAATAATGCAAAAATTATTTTGTTATGCATTTTTCTAAACGTAATTACGTTGTAAAGATGTTATCCTTTTAGCATGTGGATCTTGAAATTTCATTTTTATAATAAATAGTATAGCGAAATATTTTAATGCAAAGTGGAATCATTTTAATCAGATTTACTTTCATTTATTTAAAGAATTAAATAAAATTTCAAAAACAAACACCCTCGTTCAACAAAGCCTCGTTCAATAAATAGGTATAAAGATAATATTTTTGAGGTGTTGGTGTAATGCATGTTAATAGAAGAAGAATATATATTTTTGGCACATTTTGTTTTATGTACTTAATTGCCTCATATACTATTTCTGCATTATAATTATAAGCACTAATTTAGTCAAAAATAAAATTAATAAAATTAACATAAAATTTTACTAAACACATTAGTAACAAAATAAAACCCTGCATGGTTAGCCTCTCGCAACTAGTAATGCAGCTGAGATAAGAAACGCCCATCTCTCGTTTTTCAGTAAAAATAAATTATTAACAATTTCAACCAACTATCTTTTAGTTTATGAGAATGATTTTGTTTTGCCAGAGGTTTGTCATTATATGAAGTCGTTCTGTTTATATAAAAGCAACAATATTAGCAAAAGCAAATAAGAGATATTGCCTGGAAGTATTAAATTTTAATCTTGTTGCATATTTTTTAAGCACGTGGTGTTAAAAGAGATGCTGCATATATTCTAAAAATTTATAAATCCATATATTTACACACATCTTTTCAATTATTATAACGAAATTTATAATTCGCCTTGTATAAAGTATTTTTATATTTTACACTATTTAATAAACGCTAATTAAGGCTTCAGATTCAGAGGCTAAAAAGTGCAGATATGTGATATTCTACATACAGTTACCAATACGCCATAGTTTCAGTTTTAAATCTTTTAGGAATTGTCATAATTATTTCCAAGTTGAGATATTATACATTCACCTTAGATTATAAAACTTTTGATGCTGTCATAGTTTTAGACTCAAAAACTTAAAGCTTCGTAACTTTTAGTTTAGTAGTTTATTTATCATTTTATAAATTCATTTATTATCTGTAGCAGTTTTTAATATAGAAGAAAACAATGGCGTCCTGGGTATATCAGACCTGGCCAGAAAAAAGCTTTACGTTCAGGCCACTTTAATTGCTATTTTCAGTAAAATTATTATTAGTATTATTTTACACCCAAAAGTAACGCCAAAATCTATTTTGAAATTGATTAGTCGTTTTAGACGTTAACACACACACGTTTAGCAACACGTTATGCCGAACTTGAATTAAAGACGCATTGCAATATGAACTTTGTGCATATCCAACATCTCTTTTCGAGTCCCCAGCAATTCTCAGAAAGGGCGAAAGTCGAAACTCGCACATTGCATCAACAAACACATTAAGAACATGACTGATGGATCACAGAGTTAGCAGACGTCAAGTGTATCTACAGAAGTATCGCAAGGGCCAACTAAGTATGTCTTAGATGGAGGATCATTACTTCATCGAATGCCTTGGAAGATTGGAATCACATTCGACTTTATCGAAAGATCTTATGCAAACATCACAGTGAAAAAGAATGACTCAGTCACAGTTGTTTTTGATGGATACAGTGTGAATATCCCAACCATCAAAGAATGCGCACATAGGAGACGAGGTATGAACTCAAAACTATCACCCACAGTGAACTTCTCTCCAGACACTATTTTTATTGGCAAGAACAAATAACTTTTGCATAATGCCGTGAACAAGACCAGGATGATACATCTCATTGGTAATCTCCTCGGTAGACAAGGATGCCATATTATTTATGCTTGACAATGTGCTAGGACAAGGTGTTACATCGTCTAAGTGTATAGATATACAGTTGTGTTGGGAGAAAATGCTAACTTACTCATTCTGCTGTTGTTCCATTCTTCGGGCAGTGGTTTCCCTTTACATGATATTTAAGTATTCGAGTCATTTTCGACAGTGTATGACATCCCTGCTATAAGAAATATTTTAGGAATTGATATGTGCAAGTATTTGCTTTTCCTGCATGATTTTATGGGCTGTGATAGCACATCACACATACATGGAACCGGCAAGACCACTGCATTTAAAAAACTTCTTGTAGTAGTGACCTAAAACTACTAGCAGAGCTCTTCTGCTCAGAGAACAAGCCTAAGGACGAAATTGAAGAAACTGGGAAGAAATCCATGTCATTACTTTATGGAGACAAGAAAGATGAAACATTACATGTGCTACGTGTCATGAAGTGGATAGGAAAGCAAGAAATGGTTGGTCTTGGGGATGGTTTGTGCGGAACAATGAGTATTTTCCAAAATTAAGTGATTTTCCTCCAGCTCCATGGGATCTCCTAACTATTATCCGCTGCAAGTGTACAAAGGAATGTGGAACAATACGATGTAGCTGCAGAAAAAATGGTCTACCTTCTAGAGATGCTTGTGGACAGTGTCAGGAATCTAGCTACGTTAACTTCATACACGACCAATATCTTGATTCAGAAGACTCCGATATTGATGGATGAGTGTTCATATTACAGACTTAACACAATTCTTTGTTGCTCATTTTACTTCATTTTGTCCTTTTTGTCATTTTGGAAAATATAAATAAAAGTTCACTATTAGAGGAGATTTGTCGTTAGCATGGAAAAGTAGACTAGAAACATATGTGTCACGTTCATTTACTTGTTGAATAATTAAAGTAAATTTTCAGTAATTTCCCGTAGATGAATTCTGGCGGATTTTCGATAGATATTGTAGCACATATTATTGAGACTAACCACGAAGAATTTGCTTCTGTTACAATTTTTTCAAGGTTAGCTCTATTTTTTCATAGTTTGACCTGACTAATATAATAAAATAACCTTTAGAACTGCTGTGCACCATTTTAATTTAAGATATAGAGTAAGCATAACCCCACCTGCTCATCGCACTGCACTTTTTGAACGTGCATTTTCTTTTAACATTTATATATAAACTATACTCAAACTCATGTCTGTCTGATTGATACCTTCAAGAATTATTCTGTGAATTCCTTCACGCAGCATCTGCGTAAGATCTTTTTTTAAATGCAATCAAAGTAAAAATAGAATGACTTTCTTTTCTTTTCCTATAATCTCGCCTTATTTATGCCTTTTGTATAAAAATATTAATTTTTAAATTTCTTGTAATAACATGCTCATCATAATCAACATCATGTTCTTTTATTTAATAAAATTACTAGTAAATTGAATACAAAGTACATTAATAGTACAATTTTCCTTCAATTTGTGTTTTAATCTCAACGCATTTCTTATATATAAGATTAACTGCAGAGCTTATTATTTATCAAAAATAGAAATATTTTTAAAACTATAAAATAAAAAATTTAAATCACTTTAGAAAAATGTTTAAAAGAATCACATTAAAGGAAATTCAAAAAAACACGTTGCGATATTTCGGAGACAACAACACTTTGGTAACAAGATCACATACGCTGCTGAAGGTTTAAACTACTAGAAATCATTTTTAATTAAAAAAACTTCGATATTACAATACGTTCGCCATCTGCTGTTCACTAGATAAAATCATACTTCATCTACTGCAACTGTGAAACTAAGATGATTGTGGATCCAAACCCCCCTACATTTATTTGTATTAGTTTGGCTAGTTAACAGCAGATGGGCACCGTATCGAAAATCAAAGTTTTTTTTTATTAAAAATTATTTCTGTAGTTTAAATCTTCCGTAGCTTATGTGTTTCTGTTACGAAAATATTGTTCTGTCTCCAACATAGCGCAACGTATTTTTGTATTCGCTCTAATGTGATTTAACTTTTAAAAAAGTAATTTTTAAATAAATTGCATCTGCGTCATCTCCAACTGCAACTGTGAACTAGAATAATTGTAGATACAAACCCCCCTACATTTCCATGTATAAATTTATTTAACAAACAGCAGATGGCGACCGTATTGCAAAATCAAAGTTTTATTTAATAAAAATGATTTCTAGTAGTTTAAACCTTCAGCAGCTTATGTGATCCTGTTAGCAAAGAGTTGTTGTCTCGGAAATATCGCAACTTGTTTTTGAATATTTCTTTAATGTGATTTTTTTAACTTTTAAAAAATTTTCGCTAGGATTTCAATCTTTTATGTTATAGTTTTCAAAATACTTCTATTTTTGATAAATAATAACAAGCTGTGCAGGGACGTTAAAATTAACGTAGCCCAGGCACCAGAGCTCAAGATTTTGCAACCACCATCATATAAAGATTTCTTATTGGGAATCGCAGGGTCATAATTCAACTACATCAGTATTTGTAAAAAATAAAATATATAAAAATGATCATTTTCTTTCAGAAAAACGTCAGTATTTGTTTTTAATTTAAGTCTGTATTTTAATGCATCCCCTTAATAAGAGAACAGCTAATAAACTGTTGCAGTTAGCTTTGTCTTGTTATTATAATTACACCCATATTGGACACAAATTAATGTTTCTTAATTCACACTTGTTAAAAACCAATAAGCACAAGACGAAACACCAAGGAATCATAAAATATAATAATCATAGAATACTGCACCTATGCTGCAGCTGTTGGTTGCACACTGGAAAAGCGTGTTGTGTGTGAACACTATTGCAGCCTTTTATTAGGCTTGCAGTTTTAAAGGGTAGCTGCAGTAGAAAAACTTGCATGTTGCGTGCTGCTTTTAGGATATGTGTGAACACCACGCGAAACTTTTGCAGCCGCAACTCTAAAACTGTGCTGCAAAAGTAGCCGTGTGTGATCTTAGCTTTAGACTACCCTTTCGCACACAAGCTAAATATGGAGAGAGATTTTCGTAATTGTTTGAAAACAGGCGTCTTTAAGAATTTAGAATTTTTTAGGGAATTAAAAAACTTTATTTTACTTAACTACGCTCATCTTCCGAGAAAAACGGCAAAAACTATTTGGGGACTCAGTTTTTACCTACATGTTCTTTTCAGACCCACCACCTACAGCTTGCATCTTTTAAGGAGTTATTATTTAGCAAGCCCCAAGGAAGACTAACCTCAACTTCTCGCTATCTTTAAAAATATAACATAAATTTATTGGTTCAATTAGGCAAATTGGTTGGAACAACATTTAAAAGTGAAAATTAAATCACTCTGCTTACCAGGGAACTTCGAGGAGGGTGTGGGAGTGAGTAGGGGAGGAGGTATCACTACTAATTTTACACCAAATATATTTAAATTGATTGAGATCATAGGGGCCCTGAGAAATTTTGATAGCGGAAAAATTGTTTTTTCTTTCTCCCTTCGTATAAAACCGTCGAATCGCGCGACACATTAGCAGCGGCAGCGGATATTTCGCGCTGGCCTGTGAGAGCTTTAAAACAACAGGACATTCAACTACTGTTTATTGATTGCAATTTGTTATCAAATTCTTACTGAAGATAAATATAAATAAAAATACTTACAAACGTGTAATTCTCACCCCCATTTCAATGAAGGTTCGAAGAATTTACGATAGGGATACGCGTTTACGGAAAATATCACGCTAGTATTGGTTTGTGTTTGCGTGACGTAATTGCGAGCAGCAACTAACATTTTTATAGAAACGTCCAATTTGCTTAATTTAATATTTTAGTTTTATCAAGGAAAAGATAAATGATTATTATAATTGAAAATTTCTTTTTATTTACCATTATTTATAAAAAATTGTTTAGAGGTACTTATCGCGAAAAGAATGTGTGACACCCAACGTCACAATGATTACCAAACGATAACTTTTTGTACGGTTCCAAAATGGCCCACTTTTTATGCAAAATATTTTTGTTATTATAGTGTCATATTCGTGTGGCTGGAGAGTAATATTACTTCTTATCACTAAGACACCAGTATCTCTTTGTCCAGAAGAATCTCGTTTCTTAAGGCTTTAATAGTGGCACTCTTCTTCGGAAAACTTTTTTTCTTGAGAAACTACCTATTTTTACTCTGTTTTCAGACTTTGATTATACAATTCATACGATTTCTACTGGACGATTTGGCTCAATATACAGCATTTGTTGACAAAAAAATTTTTGGTCCACCAGGTGCTTCTGGTTGTTAGAGTGAAGTAATGCCCCCTACAGTACTCCCTGGACTGGACGATTTGGCTCAATATACAGCATTTGTTGACAAAAAAATTTTTGGTCCACCAGGTGTTTCTGGTTGTTAGAGTGAAGTAATGCCCCCTACAGTACTCCCTGTCAAGTTTCATTGAATGTTATTGGTGGAATCTCTCACGCCGCTTCTTTTCGCGTTCACAAATTAACAGGGTTCCCAAGAACTTCTAAAGGGTGGTACGAGGGAACCCCCTAATAGAAATTCACGAAAGTTGGCATGGGGTAGCTCAGGTGCAGATTTCAACGTTTACTTCTACAGGGCTCATCTTTATTTATATGAAATAGTGAACAAATACTTTCAGTGAGTTGATGTGACAATTACATTATTTTCACATTTATCGTCACTATTTTCCAAGAAACTAAAGAATGAGAATTTGCAGACTGACAATTTTTTTACAGGTAGTTACCTAATCTGACTAGTTCAATTTCTTATCCGATTATCGGTTTAGGACTTTTTAATTAGATACCAGTCAAAACAACAACAGTATGCTCCGAAGATTCTTCGCATACTATTTGGAAGGTAAGGAGCGCAATATGATGCAGCAGTGATAAGCGCAATCACCGTCAGTGGGTGGCGGTTGCAGGTGCACTCACCTGTCGGAGTGCGGCTCGCATTCCCCGCCGAGCGTCCCGCCAGAACTTTTTTGGATTGAAGTTGCAACAAGTAAAGGCGAACGGTTGTATGTGGCAGTACATTGGTGCCTTCTCACGTGTACGGTACTAATCCAGTCTTAGTAATTGCATTTGTGAGGTTAGGGAAGTGACCGTCTTCTAACTGCACCAATGCCATTCTCTTTTCACGGTCATGCAGCAGAAGACACGTAAATAGTGCGCGATGCATCGGTTGTGAGAATATACACGTTTGGGACAACCTGGTTGTACGTAAATGATTGGGATTCGTCAGTGATGTAATTCTTAAAGAATTCACTTTGAGAATACATCATTTGGACTTTTAAAGTGGTACTGTTGTATGCATTTGTAATTAACTTGTTTTGGATAGGTAACTATTTTTGCTTATTTATAACAAGTAGTTCATTCATGGTTAACTGAAATTTAAAGATAAAAACATAGAATTTTAACGCTTTTAATTATTAACCAATCTTAAGATGCGGATGCCCTGATACATCCCCTATAGGAAGGGTGTTATGTTAAAATGAATTACCTGTATACTATGTACTATAGCATCAAAAATATTTTTTTCAGAACGAAAAACAGAAGGTTTTATTTTGGGTAACTTAAAAATAACTATGCAGTAATATTTTTATACCTCGAGGTAGTTCAATATGTTGTTTTTCTTTTATTTATCATTAAATTAATCCATATTTCATTCATCCGATCATCCTGTTCTTCCGTATTTATTTTTGTATATTTTCACACACTACGCACAAAAGGAAATTGTTTTTATTCTTTTAAACCTTCATTCTGAAATTCAAACATTCATTTATGATAATAATTACTAATCGTATTTTCGCAAAGTCAATATTTGTTTCTTTTTATTTTTAGACACCCCGTAGCTTTCTTTAGCCAGTCATTCACTGCAGTTTTTACGATGTTTGTAGATAGATAAAAAGAATAATAAAAAATGCATTGAGAATACATTCAACCTTCTTTTTTGATGATTGTCTATACTAATTTTCATTTGGTTTAAATTTTAATTTAAATTTTTACATAAAATTAGAAATAGATTGTTTTTACAAAAGTGCATCAAATAAAAAAGCACTAGTGCAGCATCATCGTCTTGTTCCTTTTGCATGCAGTTCTTTTAATTGACAAATAATTCTTCATCGAATCAACAACGATTATATTTGCTATTAATTTCAATTATTCTAAATTTAGAAATGTCTGATGCGATTTTAATTAAAGTTGAAAAAATGGATGTTAAAGTCGTCCTATAGTGCAGCTTTTTTTTATACTATTTCAGTAGAAGAGATTATTTCTGTTTGTAATTTAAAGTGTTTATATAAATTTATCTGCCATGAATAGGATGATAACTGGTTATTTTAGTATATTTCACAAATTAAGTAAATTGTCGAGATATTCAATCCTAATAATAGTTACTTATCTTTAATTAGGGTATTCTCGGGGAATATTGTTAATACTAACCGCGGCAATAATCGAATTACAAAAAGTAATTAAAATTCTGTCTATAGTGATTGTAATTAATCAGTTTTGTAAACCGACCATTTCTCAAACTGCACATTTTCTCAAAGTATAAGTTTTAAGCTTGTAGGTTTTACTTATTTAAAGCGATTCCTTATTATCTACCTTTCGATATCAAGTTATTGGAAATTGAGTTTTAATGGCATCTTCCACACTTCTTTACACTGCTTTTACTGCAGTTATAGTCAGGGCATCTCTGTTCACGTTACTTTTCTGACTTTTGTTGCTTTCATCATCTTTTCTTTCCAAGTTTTTCTGGGCCTTCCTCTTCTCATTTCTGTACCTCTCGGTACCTTGTCTAACTTCATACACTCTCTTAACCCCTTCCATCTTTTGCACATGACACAACCACCCTAACTGCTTGTGCCTAAATAACTGGAGCAAAAATGGCAAAGTGTGATAGTTGACTACATCAAAATTTACTTTAAATTTGACACAGATTATTATAATTTGTTTTACGTGGGGTACCCGTATCAACATACCCCCACGTTCCTTCCAGGAGGAAGTGATTGGGATACGCTCAATCAGCGCGCAATTGCGTAGCAATTGCTCCCAGTCTGCTCACTGGTCGGAGCGAGGTTGCCTATCCACCCTCTATATCTAATATCCGATTCCAGCCAGTATTCGTAAAAACGGTTTCTAACACTGTTTTTGTAAACTAAAGGTCGAAATATACAAAGTCCTCTTATTTCTAGTGCTATAGCCAGAAGCTTGCCCGAATGATTGAATGTAGACAGAGATGCACCGAAGCTTCGGTTTTGCTTCGGTATTCGGCCGATTTGGCCAATTTTTAACAGATTCAGTTTTGGCCGAAGCAGCATGAAAGATTCGGTATTCGGCCGGCCGAAGCGGGTTTTTTTAATTTTTTCTGTCGCAATCTGACTTATTTGAGTGTATTTTAACAGAAAAACTCATTATTCAGCGTTTAACCAAAAAAAAAACCTAAATTTCTAAAATATGTATCAGCATTTATTTAATTTTTAGCATTTCAAGCATTTATTTTCAAGTTCTGTCTAGACGATGACGCAAAGGGAGCGTACATATATTGTTAAGACTAGAAGTTCAACAATAAATTGAAGAATCTGGGTCAAAGAAATTACGAGGATGAAAATGCAAAATGCATCGCGAATCCCGTTGCGATCGCTCGGTGAAACGCGGCGATCACGTGCTTGACTTAGATTGCTACCGGAAAATGCCAAAAACCTGCTTTTTATCTACCATAATCTTCTTAAATTAAATTTTAAATACTGAAATATTTTTTTAATACTATTATATTACGTAGTAGATTTTTAATACGCAGTTGCTAGAAATATGTTCGACGTGCACCAACGTATATTCACGTCCAATGTTCTTATTGGTCCGTCTACTCACGTAAAAATTCGGATATAAACCTATGAGCAACTAAGTATTCAACTAATATTGGTGAGAAGACACATCGAAACGTGAATATTGAACATGTGAGCAGGATATTATTAACAAATACGTTAAAAAAGTAAAATACTAAACGCTTGGCCCTTTCGTACTAAAACATAAAAATATACTAAAGATAGAAACCAAGCTTTCACCTTTCCTTCCAAAGAAATAAGTATAATACATAAAATAATAAAGTAAGGTATAACAAAGAAAGTAAATGATGATGGGACTAAACCATATCCGACTTAATGTTATAGTTATCTAATTTAAAATTACCTAATTGAGGTTTTGTGTTATTGGAATTGGTTTTAAAATGGTAGTTTAGAAATAGTAAAATATGCATCAAAAACTTTATTTAAACTTTGTTATTGCATAAGATAACGTAGAAAGTAGTACATATTATTTTCATTATGTTCCATTATATTTTGACCCTTTATAAACCGATACTATAACTTTTGAACTAATTGAGATAATAAAATACGGTGTTCACCAGTCTTCTTATTTTTAAAGTTTTTTTATATATCGTTTGCGGTTAAACTGAAAGTGAACAAAAAGACAGATACTCAGAAAAAAAGTTTACGCATTAGCAGTTATTACGCATTTAAGACATGTGGTACTAACACACTTTTTTATTCAGAATCACACCTGCTATCGATTTTCATACTTAAAATCTAATGATTCCATTTAAAAAAAATTCTACGACGTTAATACTGGCTTAGTAAACTAGAGGTAGTAATATACGATACTCCAGACCCTGTAAGTTCCAATGCACGTCACATCCTACGTCATAACCTGAATTGATGTCATTAATTTAGTATGTTTACACTTTATAAATAAGTATTTATGCATATGCAACCAGTTTAGCACATGTATATATGTATGTATTGCAATGTATACACAAATGAAAAAAACAATCGATTTTAGACTGATATGTAGTAAACAAGAAACAGCAGTATTGCCAACAGTCGAAAGATAAATATGAAAGTCATACCCAGTTAATTCTTTTACAGTTTGCATTTCGACTATATAAACTCAAGATATAATAGATGGGAATAAATAAGATGATGTTGTTTATACTGGATTACAGTAAAATCTGCATGTAAAAATTACATGTGAAAAACAAAACTCAAATATTCTTGTTTATTGTTTCCAGCCTTATTTTTTGGAACTCCATAATCATGAAATAAATAAAGATTATTAAAAGTTTCACAGTTTTATTAAAATACAACCTGACAATATTGTTTCGACAGCTATGCTGTCATTATCAAAGGTAATATTATATTACCACCATTATATTGTAGACCACAAGAGGTGACAGCTTTTGGATCAAGCTCATTCCGCAGCAAATCAACCAATTCACTATCATCACCAAAATATCTCAAGTAAGCAGCATGCTCAACGGTCTCATGTAACCAACGACTAATAGTTCCGTCCAATCTGGAAAAATCGGATACCAACAATTCGTCATGCCGGTCGGCAAGAGTACAAAGTTTATCCTCAATATCACGCGGCTGATCCCCTGGCACGAACCACCAGTTGGGCCGCAACACATTCTTTTTAAACGGATATGTGAATTTGGATAACCTATTTGTATGGTCAGTCGGTACTGTTGATATATTGCGTGGATCCTGTACCTTCTGATACGCTTCTTTCTTTTGAAAAGATCGAACTAGGAAATTCCCATGACCTAACCACAACCGCGCTTTCTCATAGCGCTCCCTTTGCATGGGTTCTCCCTGCTGCTCAGCCACCGCTGCTGATGTCCAGGGTTTCCCCTCATGCAGAGGGACAAAGGCTTCTAGGAATTCTCTAGCAAATTTATTATAATACGTAGGCGGTACCACAACATTACGGACTTTCTCCACTCTACCTGCAATCGTTGATGTATCATGTATCATTGTTCAAAGAAATCGCTGGGAAGACTGCACCATCGAACAACACAGGTTCAAAACTACGTGCATAAAACTTCCCAGTCTCATTTACAAGCGGCGTCAAAGATTGATAATGGGTGGCCAAGCGCTTCACCAGCACCCACTATACAATGACGGTGGGTGATTGGGATATTCAATTCTAAGAACCGAAACACCAACGATGCGGCAATATGCACATTTGCCAGCTCGTACTTCTTTTCTCTTTTCATTCAAATTCAAAGAGAGATTGTTACAAAAATGGCCGTCCTTTTATATCTTTTTTGTCGAAATAATTGAATGTAATATGATTTTTGCATAAAACAAATGCCTGTTGACATATCTAAAATATCTATATTTTTGGCTTAATCTTGCAGAATCCTAGCTCTTAGCCTTTTCTTGCAATTCTTAAAGTTTCATCTAAAATCATATTGAAATGTATTGCGCTCAGTACACACCCTTGCTTGAAGCCTATGGAATATTTGGAACTTGAAACTGTTCTATTGTCGTTGCGTAGCTTTTTATGTCTTCATATACATTTTTTTTTATATTTTCTATTAAATTATTACTGATTCCCCTATTCATTATGATATTCCACAGGCCTTCTTTTACCCCGTCGAAAACTTTTTCCATGTCAATGAAGTTTAGATAGATATGCAAGATGACCCTGTATCTTATTTTGAAAACTGCAAGAGTTGCCAAAAGAAAAGATAAATAACAAAGTTGGTCGATATAAAACAAATTTAAGTTTTATAATATTTTTGTATATACAGGGTGAGTCGTTTCACTGTGGCTACTATCAGCTTTTTTTATTATTCTTGAGAAGATTCTTTTGTAGACATTGTTCTTTTCGGCCACATTCTATGGTACCTCTTTAAAGTAATTGCGGACTGTTATTTTTAAAAAGTGTTCATAGAGTCTTGAATGTTTTAAATACCTACTACGGATGCTATAATTTATTAATGCCATTGAAAACTTTTATATTTACAAAGAAATTAGTGTACATCCGTATTCTTAAATTCAGTATTTATTATTATTATTTCTAATTCATATTTTATACTTACTTAGTTATATTACCCTTCTCCCGTTTTCGTGACTGACTATCTCTACTTCCCTCCCTAGCCATCTTTCCAGTGTTACATTATGATTTCCTACTTCAAATTTATTTCTCCAAGCAGCTGCTCTTATTACATGCATATAGTAACTTCACAGAAAAATTTTAAGTTGTTCTGATATTACTTAGGGATTAATATGCATTAAGCTTCAGAAGTCGCACATCTTTCAACACAGCTGTCCCTGCTTTGGGAGCTTCATTCGTAGTATTATCTTCCATAGATTAGTGCGACGAGCAAAACAACGTCAGCAATACTTCTCTTCTCTTCTCTCTAAGTCTAAATTGACCCTGGAATATGAAGAAATATCCTGCACAAGTCTCGACTGGAATTACTTCTATAACTATATAGGCATTTACAAAAGCTAGACCTCAGAAGATGATCTAGTAGTCATCATAATCTATTTATATACAATGTCCACCTGAAACAAAAATGTTATTGTACTACTCTGATGGACTGGTGGTGGGCGAGTTTGGTAGATAACATACATAACTTAAATATACAGTATCAACTAAGATATAAAAAATTGTTAAATCACAGCGACCCCTAAACATACGTCAATTGACTCAATTCTTGGTAAGAATGGTCTTATTGCAAAATGTAGGATGTTCAGCCTTGTGGAGAGACATATTTTTAACTTTTATTTTTTATTACTAGCTTTTAGTACTTTTCGCGATTTATAAGTTATTATTAGGAACAGACATGACCTTGCCTATTGTGTAATTGAGTACGCTAGTCCGTGGTCGTGCCTATAAAATTACAACAGGCAATGAATCGTTTCCCGTAATCTTATGGGTACGACTACACGGAATTATTATTCAACTACATAATCATTAAGGGTATGTCTGGGCCAGGCTATAATTAAAATTATAACATGTCTTGCTTAATAAACACCTTAGGGAAGCAGAGGATAGGGAATTGTATACCGTTTGTGTCTAACATTATGACCGTTTCAGTGAAAGAGTTCAAATTAAAGATTTGAAATAAAATATCAAGACTTTTCAGTTGTAAACAAGTACCTTGTTCACAGGAGTAAGTGTGTGAAAAAATGTGAAACTGTAGACGATGACCATTAAATGAGAATGCTTAAAAAATTAAAAAGCTTAAAGTACAGCGAGACAAACGCTGAGGCTACCTTGATGAAAATAGTAATTTAGAAGGATTATGAGCGAAAATAAATTTCAACATGAAAGAAGACAGGAAATAATGCAGACGCCAATAAGAGTATGAAAGACTAAAAAAAATTATGTTTATGTCGTTAATTATCTTATACCCTACATAACTTACAGGAGGCAAAGTGTTGAGAAGTTTTTGTTAGTGCGGCGTTTTTACTACTTCTTACGATACTAACTTGTATTTGTCTATCCATTTTACATTCCTTGTTTGCATTATTATGAATTCCTTAATTTATTCCTCAATTTTGTTAAATGTGATGCTATACACCATTTAGTCTAAGTTTACGTTCACGTCATAGATAGTGATGGGCGACGGGAATATTCCCGGCGAGGAATATTCTGCATGCGGAATTTAATCTGGGAATTTATAAAAATCACCGATAAATTCCTGAAAAATGGAAATTTATTTTTTATACTCCAGTAAGTGAAACACAAGTAAACGCGCGTCAAAGCGTACAGCGCCTAATACTAATAATAATAATTTTTCAAGCTAAGATCTGTTACCAAGCTGATGTGATACTACTACATAAAAAGGGTAGTAAAGAGATATGTAAAAATTACCGTGGTATCACACTGGTGAGCACTGTCTATACAATTTTAGCAACAATAATTAAAAATAGACTAATACAATATTCAGAGAACCTTATAGGCAACTACCAGCAGGGATTCAGAACAGGAAGAAGCACAATAATATATTACATTATATATAGGATGGGCCGTAATCCAACTGGATTGTTGTGCCATAGAAGAAGAAGAAGAAGAAGACCTGTTACCAACACATGGCTGGTTCTAGCGTTAAGTTAAACTTTTAGTGTACATTTATCTTTGATGTGCATTGACGTGTAGTGAATTGAACTTTTTTCGAACAATTTCTCTATGATGGACCTGTTTTAACGCAAACATATAAATTCCCGATAAAGTGCGAAGTTCGGGAATATTCCCAGATATATTTCCAGGAATATTCCCCAAAAAATAAATTCCGGGAATTTACCCATCACTAGTTATAGATACGTATAAAAGTAGTGACGTAAGAGTACCACCAACTGTGCAAATAATAACTTTCAAAATTGAATTTTATGAAGTAAGATTATTTGCTTTATCGAAAATAATAAAATTTAATTTTCATATATTTAGTAATACATTTATTTATAGAACAAATACAAATAGCTTTTTAAACCAAAACGTAATTTGTTAATTTAATGAGAAAATACACGTTTATTTCAACAGAAAAACAGGTTGGTACACCGTACACCTGTGTAAGCGACACGCTGTATTGTCAAATTTATTTCTTGTGTTTTCTAAGTTCGGTTTACAATAGTTTGCTACCTATTTTGTATTTACAATTGCATTAACTGAATAGAATTCTAGAGAGTTTCTCAAGCACTGAGAATATATCTTAAGACTGTTTCCAACATTTCATCTGTGGAAGAAGTTTCCAGTCCAAAGAGGAAACGAAATCGAAAACAAACTACAGAGATTGATCCTCTGTAGAGGCAAATATCAGTAGCGAAATTTATTAAATACATAAATATAAGAACAGTAAGTACATGACGTTATGGGTGTGGCTGTGCTCTGCAATTGATATACCACATTTGGATACAGGAGAACATGTATCGCTTAATATTTTGTCAAAAAAATTGAAATCCAAGTTTATGTATGAAGGAAGTAGAAGTTATTTATCCATTGTCTTACGACAAATTGGATTCGTATACTATAAGAATGGCCATCCAAGACAAGGGATGATGGGAGGATGGATGGGGACGAACAAAGTCATATTGTTCATAAGAGAATAATTCTTTTAAAAACGTACACTGAAAATATTCAGCAAAGGTGTTGGATCAAACAAGGAATATCCAATTCCATATGGCAACAGCGCATAGTCTGACGTCATAATTTAGTAATGACGTGAACGTAATCTTACACTAAATAACGTATACAAGAACGCTTTTACAAATTAAAGATATAGTAGAAAGTGATTGTTTAGAAAATATTATAACACTAGTCCATATCTTCAGTCAATGAAGTTTGTACCTTAAACAAGGAAAGTAGGAGTGGTAGCTTAACATATGTAGCACCGAGGAAATATTAAGATATCAATGATAGCTACTTTCTAAGGAAATAAGGAAATTGTATTCTACTATGCCCTTTTCATGCTGAATCCGAATATGAAGGTATTAAAAACTAAACTGTATTAAAAATGAAGATATTAAAAATATATAAATGTATATGATTTTACGCGACTGGTAGATAGAGGCAGAGAACAGATAAGACGTAGTACAAAATGAACATTAATATTAAACTTAACTAACTAATACAAAAATAATAAGAGAGCACAATAATATGTCAACCACGTCATAGCTGACATTTTTTTTAACTAAAACTAATACCTACAAAAATAATGATGTCGCTGAAACTGCTTGGAGATAATGAATTTCGAAACTCAAATTGGATCTGAAGCTATGTTCACAAGCCAACTCCGTGATGTACCAATAAGTTTGTAGTGTCGGAGTTGAGATTAGTAGAAATTTATCTTTCTCTTATGCATAAAACGAAGTGCATTCGAACACGTGAAGTTGTGTCTAAGCTAGTAGTGTGTGGGCATCAGATCTTCTAGAGCGATCATGATCGTTGTGGTTTCAAATTCCAATCTACACGGGGGGTTTATTTAATTATTGTTATTAAGTTCTGTTCTGGTTTAAATGCACATTACATTGAAGCTGAGGTAACTTTAATAAAGCGCTTGAATAATTCAATGTTTCGAAATATTCCATTCGTGACAATATTTTTCAGATTTTTCAAAAGCCACCATCTCATATATTTCTTCTCGGGGATATTCTTTATCAAGCGACAGTATTAAAATTAATAATTTATATTAACTTTGACCGAAAGGTCATTATGTCCTTTAAGGTAAGCCATATCTGAAGTATGCGTGCACCGAAAGAAATTTTAGTGTGTTCTACAACCGAAATCTTTTTAATTTTTTCAGATTTTTAGAAATTAATTTTAAAGAAGATAAAAAGAATTTTAATGAGTTTGGTCATCTATGAACAATTTATAGTAGTCAAAATATTGCAAAACATGTTGCACAGCTGCGCTATAGAATTTTAGACTATTTTAAATATTTAATCGGGAGGTTGTGAGCCACATACCGTGTGTGCCAGAGATCGCAGAACATACCGTTTAATACATGCAGAATTTACTAATAGATCTACGTGCACTTTGAAAATATTAAAACGCAGGTTAAAAGACCTTTGTTAACAGAGTTGTCTGATGGAAGAGGGAGATAGTCATACTTTTACTCAGCGCATCAATTCTTGATGAAATACAAAACATTTCATTGAAATTATTGGTTTTGAATATTTGTAAATAAGAATTATTAGGTATGTTTGCAAAAATAAAAAAGTTCGTTAGATAATCTTTATATTTTTAATTTACAGATAGTGTTACAAGTTATAATTATAATTAAAATAATATCAGGAATTTTTTATAATTTATTTTATTTTTATTTTTCCTTAATAAACGTTAATTAAATATAAATTAAACAGAAGTATTTGCGTTCAGCAAAATAATTACAAAATAAATTTAATATATCTAGGTATATCCAAATTATGAATCTTTATTATATACTAGGGAAACCTCGTCAAGACATGAATGTCAAAAGCATTGAAGGATTTCCCTATATACAACATTCGATGTGTGATTAAAATCCTTTGGATTTTCATAGGTGATTATTTAAATAAACGCAACCAAACATAACCAGTTGAAAATTCTAAGCCTAGCACTCCTCTCTCTGGCTGACCCCTCCCTGCCGGTTTATTCTATATAAATGCATACATACGGAAATTCTACCTTACGAAATGATAAGAATAAAATCAAAGATCGATCTTGTTTAAAACATTCTTGAAAACTCTTATTAGTACATATTTCAAAAACATGACATAAACATAGTGTTGGCAAATTTCCTGCCTTTTGTACAAACAATATGAAACTACCCTGAATAAGCAATTGCCATCGCCTATTATTTGTATAATTCATCTGTTCATAATTTTCAACTATGCGGATTTTATCTACGCTTATTAATGATAAAAGTGGAGGGCTGCATCAAACTTTATATTATAAGCGAAGAGTACTTACGACCACTACAAACTGACCACCGTGGAAGGTGAGAGGGCGCCCCTAGTGAATGTCCGATTCGCCCTTCTCAAATAATACATTTTAGAATTTTTCAAATTAAAAATATAAACATTAAAAAAATATATAAATTAAGTGGTGTTGACTAATCTACATAGCGAAAGCTTTAATTTAAAAAAAGAAACGCGTAAATCGGCTTGGTGGATCTCTCAAATGAACTTGAACAAAAATAAGCCTTGTGTTTTAACCTATTTCCACCCAATGTTGCGTTAACGCAACACTCCAGATGAAATTTTATTTAAGTATGTTGTGTCTAATTTATATCTGTTTTTATAACTTCTGTGTGATTTTATAGTGAGAAACTAAATGTAGCATATTTTTTTCTATTTAAATTCAGCTTTTATTTTATGGGTGACAGAAACGTCGTTATAAAAAATTATCTTACAAATAAAAATTTTAATTTTTATCCAGAATGGCTCTGGAAAGATCAAAAATGTTACTGTTGACATAAAAAGGCAAAAACTTATATAGTTTCGAAAAAACATGATTATAAATTAGAGCGTTGCGTAAACGCAACATTGGCTTGATAAGGAATACAAATCTACATACCCTGCATTATTAAAAATTCCTGCATTTCTGGTGTTAAATTATGAGTCTCTTTCAATTTATTGTGGTTGCAGTGTTGTTTCTTGTGAAAGTAAATACTTGCACAAGGAGCAAATTTATATTCGAAAAGGGTAGATACTACGCCGATCGGACACAACCCCGACCGGACACTTTGCCGACTCTTAAAATAAATTTTGGTATTTTGGTAAGCGGTGGACACTTTGCCAACCGTGAACACTGCGCCGGCCGCAAGCGGTGGTCACTATGTCGACCGCAAGCAGTAGACACTTTACCAATCGTGGACAACCTAAGGTCATATTGTAGAAAACGTCTCAGAGATAAGATTTGTGAAAACCATATCAAAATTGACCAACAGGTTAATTAGTTTTAGCTTTAGCTTTAGTGGAACTTTATGTTTGTATTAACATCAGAATTGTAACTATGGACGGGTCTTAAGGGTCTCCCGTTTGTGATCGGCGCTGTGTCAAGAATCGACGAGGTGTGCAGCGATATTTATTTAAGGGGTTCGCATCGTCTCCAAGTTCGAAAAAATAGCCACCGCTTGCGGCCGGCATAGAGTCCACGGTTGGCAAAGTGTCCACCGTTTGCGGCCGTCGTAGTGTCCACGGTCGGCGAAGTGTCCACTGCTGGCGGTCGGCATAGTGTCCACGGTTGGCAAAGTGTCCACAGGATGCGGCCAGCGTACTTTCCACGGTCAGCTAAGTGTCCACAGCTTTCGCTCGGCATAGAGTCTACAGTCGGGAAAGTGTTCTGTAGCAAAATTTATTTGACCGCCAGCCGTTAAATTTTTTTATGATCTAATATATTATTTAATTTTTTTTGTATTAAACAGTTCCAGTTAATGTTAATAAAAATATCAAAACACAAAAAAAATTAATTTGTAGTTTTTCTTTAGTAGTGGTTTTAAATGGGTTAAATATATAGATTACTTACAAGCATGTTACAATAATCTGTTCAAAATTCATAAATGAAACTAAATTCTGGGCAGCTTGTAAATTAAATGGTATTAATTTTTAATTCTTACGCCATTTTATAACAAAAATAAGTTCTTTAATACAGTGGCGCCTGAAAAATATACTTATTAATAAATTATAATTATTAACAAAGCCTTAAAAGTATATTGTAATTTTTGTTAGTTAAAACCTACCTGTCAAATAATGGTAGCTGATTGTCAATAAATACGATGTTTAATATTATTAACCTTTAATATTAATTATCCATCATGCAATTACGTTCGGGTATGAATGTTCTAATGACGTAGATATTTTAATCTATTTTTTAATATATTCAAAATATACGTGGATCTATTAATACATTTTACATGTACTAAAGTGTATGTTGGAATTAGCTAATCTTAATTTTTTGTTTTGTTGTGCACTTCATTTAAATCATTGCAAGAAATGAAATTATAGTTATAGGCAATCAAAGATGGACGCAATTTAATGTGACTTACAGTTACCATTATTTTAGCGTTAATAATAATTAAGTTATTGTTACATGTTTAAAATGCTATAATGGATGTAATACATAAAATACTTTTTGATAGGAAATAGAAAATATAAAATTGCAATTATTTAATGATTTTTTTACAAAATTCATCTGAGCATCAGTGGGGAATGTAATTTGAAATTAACAACTAATGTAAAAATCATATTTCGTTCACATACCTTTTTAAAGCACATAAGAAAGTTGTTTAGAAATATCCTGCATTAAAATGGAAATTGACCAAATACATAATATTCAGTTTAATATTTACTGGATCACTAATTAATGAGTCCAATTAGAAACTATTTAATTAAATAATTTAACTGCAAATATAACTATTTACATCTTGCCATCAATGTAAACAGTAAAGCTTTCATTAGAGCGTTTTAACATTTAAATTGAAAGGAAGGAAAATAAATACCTACACAGAATGTCGTTAATAACAATCCCAAACCATTTAAATTTTTTTCTGAAAAGCAACAATGAACAGCGATGTGTAATGCCATATTTCTGAATACAAAGTTAGTTACGTAAGGGCAGGCAATTCGACCTGACCTTGATGTATGTCGTTAAAGCAAGTTCAAAATACAGGTCATGTTATTTTTAACCTTTAAAACAAGCAAAAAAACTGTAATCGCGACACAAACCACATTTTTTAAAAGAAAATCGATTTTATTATGCACATAAACATTGTAAACGAATACAATTATTGATATTATTAACGATAAAAATATTTATTGGGAATTTGCATAAGAAATACTAGGCCAGTTATTAATTGCGTCTGTTGTAATTGCTTTTGTTAGATAATTTAAACTGTTATATATAATTGGGTTTTATTTATATTAAATTATTATTTTCTTAGAGAAAGATGAATAATAATTAAATATTTATTTTTGAATATTATAATTATTAAAAACTGCAAGAACAATAAATATGTTATTAACTTATAGTGAAGGCTATTGATGAGGACCTTCTTATATCTAAATATCTTTTATGTAGATATGTATCTTGAATTACATAGACATATCAGCCATTCCACAAGACCGGACGGGACAATTAATTAACTTTTCTTCTAATACCTTTCTTATTGACAGCAATTATTTTTATTGCAGAATCTCCTTCGATATGAGAACATTATGTACATAAAATAAGGATTCTTCACATAAGTACAAATTTAAAATATATGTAGAAAAAAGTGAGTTAAAAAGAGTATTAAAAGACGTAACGGGTGGGACATTAATTAAAAAAATTTTAATTTTTTAGATCTTTCTAAAAATGTCGATGTCTATTACATAGTTCTTAATACAAAAAAATTCTCAAAGTAACATATCTTTAATGTTACAAATTACGAATTAGCAAATAATAATTTATTAAACATAATTTTAATAAATCATTAGCAAACAATCAACAAACGAAGTTAATGTACTGTATAGCTTGTGGAGGGATGTTTGTCCAACTATAAGATTAATACTGTCTACTGGTCTAAATACATGGATGTTTACAGACTAAGGACGCACAATAATTTGTTTTTTAATTTCTGTACTAGGTTACAGAGTGTAACTAATATAAGTACAAAACCCATAATTAGGGGTAGGTGTAACGATTTAGAACACATATTTTTCTTATCAACATGTGGTCGCTTCCTGCATAGTTTTTGAGGAAATCACATTTCAAATTATAAGTACGCCCCTTGTTATTCACATTTCATTGAAAATACTAAACAAGCTTCTAACCGCTAATCGTTGTACTGTACCAACTCCATCAATCATCCTTTACCATGAGAGGTGCCAAAAGCATTAATCTTTTAGAATGGTAGTCTAAATATGACACAAAATCCAGTGTTAAAGCATCGAATAACTTTTTCAGTTTTATTGGTATGGATTCGTGCATAAGATTCGAACAAATTTAATTAGGCTAAATTAAATTAAATTTAGCTAATGATTTAGTAGTGATTTTCAAAAATTTAAATTATATTTCTAAAGACGCAACGAATAAGGCACTAAATATCTTCGTATTGTTATAGAGATAATATTACAAAGTCTCAAAAACGGCAATTTAATGAAATTAAAGAAAAAATGCAGACTTTAAAACTTTTCAATGTTGTTACTTTAAGTTTTTTGTTACCCTAAAGTGAACAGCTATGTTGCACCACGTTGGACACCAAAAGTGTAGGGAAATTTCTTAATAACTGGCAATGCAGACCAAAGTCCCCATAAAGGACAGTCCTCTCGGGGACAAGTTAAAAGGTGCAAAGAAACTTTATGGTTAGTGAAGAAAAACGAACTCTTTTCACTAACATTCGTTTTGGGCTTAGAAAATTGAAAGGTTAGGACTAGACCTGACTAGGACTGACTTACGATTTTTCATTACGATCCACCTAGATTTTCTCAGTATTCATACCTAAACGAACTCGCTCAAGCTAATAATTGACCCAATATTCGGTTGTAATTGCCAAAATAGTCCTGCTGATACAAATCTAGGGAATGATTCAGAAAAATCATTATCAATTAAACAAACCATATAAATAAACAGTACTCGCAATCACATGTAATATTTTTTAAATTTATTTCACACCTACACTACGGGGGAACCAACATCTAAGGTCATCTGTCCCCCATCTAACATGCAACACGAATACACACATCCATAGTTGAGGTGGCGGAATTTTCCAATTAGAAAAATCCCGCCACCCCAAGTGGGATTCGAACCCACGACCCTTGGAACACGAGTGATGCACTGACACCACTCGTCCACCGCCGGCCCCACATGTAATTAAAGAGCTATTTATTAATACAAAAGTACAAAACTGTTTAGCAAATGATAGCGTAATGTATAATTGGTTGTCTATGTTTCAATAACATAACAAAACATTTTAATAGGGTCGTTTCACAATTTTGAAACTTAACGTTTTTGTATTCTATAGAGTTAGTAATAACTCAACGTATTTTTTTCAAAATTTCTAACGCAGCCGTTAGCGAGATATGCAATTTACAATTTTAAATTTTTCTGTCCTTTTCTAGTACAAAACGTCATAGTCCTCGTATACGCTGTATTGAAACAAATATGTAAGACGAAAGTATTATGACGTCAGCGGTGTAGAAAAGGATGGAAAATATTTAAACTTTAAATTCGTTTTATTAAATTATCGTATTGCATTTATCGATTTTATGTGGACCTATACATTAGATAACAGTTATACTAATAGTACAGGATCCGTCATTGATGTCGTTGAACACCGATCGAGTAACCGAATAAAATGTATTTTTATGAAATAAAATATGTTAACAAAAGTAACGTAGATGAGTTGCCTAAATAAATTTGTTCAAGGATATTTTTAATTAAAAATTCAATATTTAATTTTTTTTAACGCAAACTTAGGGTTGCTTACCTTTTTCTGTTCAAGGCTATACAGTTGCCAAGTTTAAATAAGTGAATTGAAAGTGATACCTTCACCGATCGAGTAGACAAATCCAAGAAATATATACGTTGATTCTCTATATTCTTTCTTTCTTGGCGTGACTCTATTGGGGTTTCGAACCCTGGGGGTTCGAACCCTGGCTGGGACGTTATTTTTTGCTTTTTTTATTTACGTTTTTAATGGTTTCTTAAATATTCTAAAGTCATTTTTAGATGTTTCCTAAAGTTTTTTGGTACTGTATAAACAAAACTTTATACCCGCGTAGCAGGTATTACAACCTAGTAAATTATATGTCAAAATAAAGCTTATTTTTTTTGCAAAACGATAGTATAAGGTTGCTTACAAAAAACCGTTCAAGAGTCAGGGTTGCAAGAGTTTAAAATTTTTAAATCGAAGCGTGCGAGAGAGAGATAGACCCATTCTATTCAGTGCGATAGAGGGGGACGCAGAATGACAGCTGCTCACACTACGTCCGTCGTTTGAAATTGTGCTAGAGAGAGGGTCTATGCGTACTGTCCAATGCGATAGAAAAGGACGGGGCATAGCAACTGGGTTCGCCTCTTGTGACGTTAAATAATTTTTTTAATTTATTAAAAAAATTTTCTCTCATTACAAATTTTTCAATTTAATATTAATTAATTTAGAAAAATATATCGGACATTTGCAAAAAAATTGTATGCGTCAAATTTTTGAAACAATGATGACGCATTTATTTTATTTATATTTAGTTCCTTCTTAAAAGAGATAAAAATTTTAAGATAAGTATATATCACTAACATGCTTTAAATGTTTAAAATAAATATTTACATTTTGATATTATATACGGAACGTTTTTTTTTAGCGCCAATACCTCACCTGTCCCAAAAATTTGTATTTTTCTAATTTGTCATGCAAAATCAATATGCTCAATATGATAAAAATACTCATATTTGTTTAGTTCAATACTGCAGTTATTACAATAAAAATAAAGAAAACACTATGACATAATTTTATTTTTGAATGAAATTATTATTTTTAAAAGTTTTAAATATTATTTAAAAATATGTAAATAAAAACTTAATTATAAAGATATAAGAATAGTCATATTATTAACAAATGTTTAAAAAAAATATATGATTAACAAAATGTTTTTCAACAATACTGAATTATTACTTCGGGAGACAAGTCGATTTTCTTCAAAAAAAAAAACGTCTCAGAAATATTTTGGAGTATATTGTCAGTTGCTCCAACACAACGCTTGTCGTTTACTAACCGCTCAACCGCACAGAGCAAGCGCACTCTCTTGTCATACGTCACAAGAAGCGGGCCCAGTTGCAATGCCCCGTCCTTTTCTATCGCATTGGACAGTACGCATAGACCCTCTCTCTCGCACAATTTCAAACGACGGACGTAGTGTGACCAGCTGTCATTCTGCGTCCCCCTCTATGGCACTGAATAGAATGGGTCTATCTCTCTCGCACGCTTCGATTTAAAAATTTTAAACCCTTGCAACCCTGACTCTTGGACAGTTTTTTGCAAGCAACCTTATACTATCGTTTTGCAAAAAAATAAGCTTTATTTTGATATATAATTTATTTGGTTACTCGATCGGTGAAGGTATCACTTTCAATTCACTTATTTAAACTTGGCAACTGTAGCCTTGAACAGAAAAAGTTAAGCAACCCTATGTTTGCGTCTTCTATAGGGTTTGCACTTTCAATTAGTGTTAATTTTTTTTGGTTACGAGATCGGTGAAAGTATTTAAAAAAATTAAATATTGAATTTTTAATTAAAAATATCCTTGAACAAATTTATTTAGGCAACTCATCTACGTTACTTTTGTTAACATATTTTATTTCATAAAAAATACATTTTATCCGGTTACTCGATCGGTGTTCAACGACCCTATTTGATAGCACTGTATAAGACTAGAACCGACTAGAGAGTAGAGAGTAGTTCTTCATAGGTACCAAACACAAAAATCCAAATTTTCGTTTTTAAAATCGATTTTTCGATTTTTCTCAGAATTTTTGTTATGCAACCTTATGATTTCTTTGCATGATCATAAAGAGAAGAAAAATCACTATCGGATTCCACTATTGTAAGTCGGGTTTGGGGTGCCCCCGAGTTGTTTCGGTGTTTGTAAGGGGCTTGCTTACGAAGTGGCGCTTATATGCTTTTCGGCGATTTCGGTACTCTCGGGCGCCAGTTATTTTAACGCGGTATGCTCCACGGGACCGGGTAACTACTAGTGGAGAACGGATACTCCAGGGAACTGCTGGGGTTGCTGAGGTCGGCCCAGTCTGGATCACTCTACCTGTCACTAAAGCTTTCATAAAACAGGACGGTCTTAAAGCTAACAAATAAAACACATAATTGTTAAACCAAACAATATTTATTCTTACTAACTCTCTACCTTCGAAAAAGCTCCGCTCTATAACTAAAACAAACATACGGTTATCTACATAAGCCACAGCAAGCAGGGTGCAATACGGCGTGCAATAATAAGCGAGCAAGCAAACGGTGTCGTAATGCGGGGCTGGTAACGGAATCGGACGGGTGGTAGTCGGAAACGGAAAGAGGGGGGGATGAAAGGATGACACTCCCAGGTTCACACGCAGTGAAGTCTCGGAAAGGGGTGAGGGATGAAAGGGTGAGACTCCCAGGTTCACACGCAGTGAAGTCTCGGAAAGGGGTGAGGGATGAAAGGGTGAGACTCCCAGGTTCACACGCAGTAAAGTCTCGGAAAGGGGCGAGGGATGAAATCGGGGCGGAAAACGGTATCGGAGCTTACGGCAAAAGGACTTGCTCTTATCTTCCCTCTGGGGCGGCGGCTGGCTGCTTGGCTGGGCTGGCTGGTCGGTTCGGCTGGCTGATCCTGATGGTGAGTCCCGGACGTGGACTGAATAAATCATCGCTCGGTGCCTGTTTATATAGGCACTCTCGGAACGTGGGAGAAATTGTAGGAGAGAAACGGAGCGGCGCACGCCAGAATTCGGTCAGGGAAGGGACGCGTGCTCTCGCTAGACTCGGCCGCTTATCCGAGCGGCAACTGATTGCAGCTTAAGATACGGATTTAATTCTTTTTCTCAAAATAAATAACCAAAAATTAAGTAACTTCGTTACACTATTAAAAATCTATATTGTCATTTAATTTTTTTTTGTGATGACGTCATAACTTAGAAAAAAATGAAAGTCGGAAGGTGAAAATACACATATCAATGTGTATTTTTAAAAAACAAAATCGACATGTTCCAGCCTTTTTAAAAAAAACCGGTTGAGTTCGCTTTTTTTTAATATTCCATACTTAAATCCCACCCTGTATATATGAAATATGCAAATACTAAAAAATTAAATAATCAAACGCTATAAGGTAAAAATGAATATTAATGTCGGTCACGTGAGGACACTATCGGTCACGTTAGGACTTCGATCAAATTGATATATTTAACATTTTAAAAAATACTTAATTTATCAAACAGTGATTTCGGCACAGGATTTCATTATTAAACCTATGGATTTCATGAAATTTTGAAATACCTTTGATTGTCACGACATTTTTCCCAGGGTTTTGATATGTTAATGATTTCTAAAATTTCTGATTAAAAAACGTAAATAATTTTTGTTTTATCAATCAATCGTGAAACGAGTTTAGCGAAATCTTCAGCTGACTGTATTGTTACGGTTTCTTTACCCTGTGACATCATCTTTTGCCGGACCAAACGTTTAACATTACCCTCAATACCTACCATCTACAACACCCTTTCCGTGCGAAGTGGCAAAGTATTTCCAATAGAATTCGCGATTGTATTTAGCATTGAAATCTGATCGCAGTTTCACCATATACTGATTTTTAAATTCACTGGAGGGACCATCACTCCAAATTATATCTGCAGTGGCTATAAACTGGTATTCTTTTAAAATTTCAAAAAGTTTATGTAAAAATACATAAATTGTATCTTTATCTTTATTTTGATGATCTGAACAAAAAATAAACGTCTTGCAGTTATTCTTATAAAACACAGCTACCGTAAACAATAAGACACTACTTCTCGACCATAGAGCTGATTGGATTTCGTTTTGGTATTCGCAACAAAAAGACATCGCAAAGTCAATCTGTGTTATTCGTATCGAATCACTTGACTTATCATTCTGAAAACTTTCTGCTTGAATTCTCTTCAGGTTGACATGGTTTAATACTTCAGGAATATTATTGATAATTACATCATGAAGTTCTCCTGCGCTGGTATCATTTGGAGCCTACCTTGAGCATTTTGGCACCATTCTTTCCAAATTACCGTTTTTCCTACATCTACTGGTTTTGGTATATTTTTACCATTAGAGCAGGTGTCACAAGCATTTTGCCAACAACCAGAGTTCAATGAGTTGTCACATAGATTTTGAACCCAAAAATCATTTGAATAATCTATTTGCATACCCTTCAACTTTAAAATAAAGTTTTCATGTAATTTACACTTACACTATTCAGTTGGCATCTCTTTTAATAATAAAGCATTCTTTGGCCTTAAACTGTAAAATTTGGATAAACAAACTTCAAAAGTAGGATTAATTTCACGAAATCTATGGTATGTGTCTTTTAAGTACACACACAAATAATGTTTTTGCAATTTTGTTTTAATACCATTTTCCCAAACAGTAATGTAATAATTCATACCCGGGCAAGTATATACTAAATCAGATCTAAAAAAGAAGTTTTTAACAATAGTGTAATTGTCTGACACGTCTTCAAAGGCAGAAGTTGTAACCATAAGTTCTTCGGCTACATTTAACTTCAGGCATTTTGCTAGTTCCAAAACAACAGCTTTTTGCTTTTCTATTGAGTTCGGCAAACTCTTTATTGTTTTCAGCACTGCTTTTGTTAGAGTCTGTTTACACTTGTATGCTCTGGTGTCTTTTTGTGTATGAGATGCTGGTTGGTCTTCTAATTTTTTTCCTTTTTGTAGCTCTTTCCAGTCTCTTTCGATCTCTGTCCTTCTTTCTGAGATTTTCTAATTCTTTCTCACTAAGACTTTCTCTATTTCTTGTATACAGCTCTGCTAATCGTTTCTTTTCTTTTTCTTTAAATGTTGAATCTTCTTTTAGCCTTGCTCTCATTCGCCGCATCTTTTCTGCTGAAGACATTCTTTCAAGCTATGATTCGGCTACTAACACTAAAAAAAGTAATTGTAAATAGAAAAAAATACATTTTAGATACAGAAATGTTCCATTTTTGAAGTTTTTGAAATAAATATAGATATTTTTATTATTTCTTGTTTATACTTGTGATACGAACTATATAAGCAAGTCCATAATAACCAGGACATTATAAGCGGACATTATCATTTATAACGCCTGCTCAGTGTTAGTTCTTTACGCATTAAGGTCTGTTAAGAATGGCCAAGGGAGCTAACAATTTGAAATCCGAGGAGGGCCTTAATGCCGCCTTCCGCGGTCGTTATATCTCTTAAGAGCATGTGGTACGTACAACGTTTTCGTCGTATTAAACAGTGCCAAATTACTTAAAAAATTACAGTTTAAAATCTGGAAATGTTTAGTATTTGAACGTAAAAAATAAAATCGTAGTTGCCGTTTGTCAGCAATTAAATTTTGAAAAAAGGGTGGCTGTTAAAACATCCCTTAACAGCCCTGTGTGTTACCAGGGTGTTATTGACAGCTTAACGGTTGTCAAGTGTTATTCATTCTATAACAACATAGTATAACGAAAATTTTGCAATCGGTACCAGCGTTACGTTAAAAATACTTAAAAACAACGGCTTTCGCTATGCCAACAATCAAATTAAATAGTTATTTGTATACCAAGGTACTAAAGTTGAGGTGTACATTACGTTTTTTCCGAAATCGTGAAATTAAGAATTTAAAATACAAAAGTTTTAATAACAGTAATGTAGGCAACTAAGTCGACGTGGCTGTGTGTGACATATGTCAAATGCATGTGAAACCATGCAAATAAAAGTGAAAGATGAGTCCGTAAAAGGGCTACTTTACAGACTCAAATAGTTTACACTTTACAGACTATTTCAGACAAACTTATTTTCTACTCGTCCATATTCTCGTGAAAAATAAAACCTTGTGTGCATTCACGAGCGTTACTAGATGATAATGCCTATCGGGCGACATCTATCTTTCGGGCCCGAGGCCCTCGGACAGAAACATCGTTGCCCACCTGGCATTATCATCATCATCATGCCCTTGGTACACAAATAACTATTATAGTGGTCACGTGAGGACATAGTATGATTATTCAAATTTCATATAAGCAAATGACATTTTAGGAATATAATGGGTGTTCATTTAAATTCGTAATCTAGCAACCTTTGGATTATTGCCTGTCTCTATCTGCGACGTATTATATCTGTCGCTCTGCCTTCTTTTATTAAAATTCCAAAGGTTGCTAGATTACGAATTTAAATGAACACCCGTTATATTCTCTGTATACTAAGTGGTTTATACTAGCTTTGCAAAAAATATATAAATGCTCTATGAGCTGCTATTAAATAGTTTAACAAAAATAATGGAAAAATAGGTCACGTTAGGACATTATCTACTTACGACAATTTGTTCGTCTCTATTTCAACAATATGAAGAATTGAATTCAATACAAATTGCTTATTAGAAACTTCAGGATTTAAATATTGATTTTAGAAATAAAAAGTAACTTGTCATTATTTCATTTGCTGTCAAATTAAGGTACAACAAAATTAAATCGAGATATTTTATGTCAACTTCGAGCAACTAAAATAAAATTGTTTCAGGTTAATGCATTTCAAGTTGAAAAAAATGTTGGAATATAATAAGTAGATAATATGTATTAAAGAATGTGATTACTATTATTAGATGAAACGTTAGTTTCTTTTTTGAAAAAATTCTTGTATTCCATATGGAATGCTCCTATTATATATTTTTTCTTTTATTCTCTGTCGGCAAGTTTTAAGTCATTCATAGCTGTTATAAAACATTTTTCCTGAATATGAGATTGATTCAGTTAAGTATTATTTCAAAAATTAATTTGAACTTTCAAAATAAACAATGTTTTAAATACATCCATCTTTGTAAACCACTGCTATTCCCAAGAACAGAATACTTGGTATTGCACCAACTTGTTGACTATTTCTGGTATTATATTGAGTGGTCATGAATATGCAAGTCAAGTGAAACAACCAGGTTAAAAATGTAGTAAAAATATACTAGAAACAATTATAAAAGCACACTATTGTCTTCATAAAAACTATCAAAATGTTCTTGGAACCCTTCACCTCTTGAAAACTCCTGCTTGTTAACGTGATCAAGACCATATTTCAATATGAATTCTTAAGTGAAAACAATCTGTTTAGGTCTTTAGGAAGACGGTTACTATTTAAAAATAGTAGTACCTGCTTATAAATAAGATAGGAAATTCCGAATAGAAAAACCTTTTTGAATATAATTAATGAACACATTCTATCTAATGGTAGTTTGTTACTGAAACTAATCTATTTAAAGACAGGTTATAAATAATTTCTTATGTATTTATTTACTGCTTTTTCAAAAAACCAACATAGTATGCAAGACGACACTCGGCGTTTAGTTCAATCATTATTCTAATAAGTAACTCTAAAAATCTAAATAAATAACACTTTTAACAAATTTGACTATTCTTAGCAAAATTCCAATTCTTTCAAGTTCTTTGGCTTTTATACAAAATTAGTTAGTACAATTATAGACAATATAGTAATTATATACAATAATTATAAAAGTCAAAAATTCTTGGCCAAAAAAGTAAAAAAATATATAAAAACAAGATTTTATAATAATATATGAATATAAGGTGATCCAAAATTCCATGTATAGCAACCTAATATTAATTAGATTCCAACAGGTTGTGGGTGTGACAAAGCTGATCACTTAAAACGTTGCTGTGTGCTACTGAATGGCAGCTGAGCGAGTAAAGCATTTTAAGAAGTTTTCATAAGTTTTCTAAATTGTTAGATCTCTTGATATACTATAAAGTGTCTCAAGTAATTATAGCGCACTTATGAAAACAAACTTTAAATTGCCGTTAATTTTAACATGATCATCCAAATGGTACTAAGTTTCTCGATTCTCGATCGTTGTGGTGATGGCTGTAGTAGTGCAGGAGAGGTTTTTAGTCTCTTACCTGCCCCTTTGGTTATAAGTTTGCCCTTTTCCTCAACTATATTCAGGGTAGTTCCAGTCGGAGTCGGAGTTTCCGTAGATGCTGGTCCTGGGAATCGAAATGTTGTTCGTGTCGATATTGGTGGAGCAGATAACGGAGGTTCCATTTCGACGACTGGCGCAGAAGCTTCTGAGATAGTAGGAGCACTCACTAGGTCAGATGATGAGGACGAAAGGCCAACAGAGGTTTGAGGCTTGGTTTTACTAAACATTTTTAAAGCAGAGGCCTTTACCTCGTTTTTGGCTCTCGTAAGATATTTTTGAAACTCTGGCTTCTCACGCCGATGCCGGATTTGGTGGGCTGTCAACCCGGTGGCCCTCGTTATTTCTGCAAAGGAAATATTGCCCCCCTTACTTCGAGCTTCAATCGCTGCGATTTTACTCATCAAAGTGGATTCTGGGGCTGGCAATTTTGCTTCCAGCTCATCTCGGTATTGCTCTGAGTGAGCCCGTCGCTCATGTTGACGCACAAGCGCAAAAGTCCTGAAGCAAGCTCCACAAAACTGGCATCTAGTTCTGTCTCTTTTCCCACATTCCTTAAGGTGTCGTTGAAGTGAGGACTTTAGGGCATACTTATTACCGCAGATTTCGCAGCTAAAGGCTTCTTTTCCTTGCGGAGCCTCTTTATTTGAGCGTTGCTGAACACCAGGAGGGATCAAGCGTAGTTAAGGGCGTCTTTTTGATAGCCCCCGTAGGAGCTGATGAAGGTCCTGCTTCCTGGGAGGTATGGATGGTTCTTTTTGCATGACCGATAGGCTTCATAATAGTAAATGTGTATAAATAAAAACAAAATAATAAAAGAGACATACAACAGTGGGGCATATACTTGAAAAGGTTAAAATATTATGTATAAAACGATAAGAACACAAAAGAAAAAATCAACAGATAATGTATAAAGGACAGTACAATTGGTGGTCCCGCGTCTGCAAATCAGAGTTTAAATAGGAGAAAATTAGGTTTGGATGACCAGTATAGTAGGGTATGACCAAGCTTGAAAAATTACATCCCTGATGACCAGCTCCGCAGAGCATTCTGTTCTCCTAATACCCGGTCAACCGAAAACACTAATTTCCGGCGTTATTAATTACGTTATCTCGACGAGATAAGGCAAGATTGATTAGAAAAAGTCGTCTGATGGATCAGATACGGTAGCAACCCGATTAGGTAAAAATTAACGGAGGAGATAATGATAGAACAAAATCACTATATGAAACTACCGGAAATAACACAGACACGGTAGAGCAGACCCGTGGAAGCACTAAGTTGAAATCTAGAGTGATCCCCGAACGGCACCGGAGCGACTTGGCTTCGAAGGAGCCCTAGTGCTTTTCCCCAGCCATATGGGGGGCCCCACACACAAAATTACGAGCTAACACAATTTTACACTAAAACTCGCGGAGAGAGCGCCAAACACGTCCGCTTCGTACCGATGTCAGACAAGAACTGTAGGTAAAAAGGCAAAAAATAAAATCGTAGTTGCCGTTTGTCAGCAATTAAATTTTGAAAAAAGCGTTAAAAAAGGTTGGCTGTTAAAACATCCCTTAACAGCCCTGAGTGTTACCAGGGTGTTATTGACAGCTTAACGGTTGTCAAGTGTTATTCATTCTATAACAACATAGTATAACGAAAATTTTGCAATCGGTACCAGCGTTACGTTAAAAATAATTAAAAACAACGGCTTTCGCTATGCCAACAATCAAATTAAATAGTTATTTGTATACCAAGGTACTAAAGTTGAGGTGTACATTACGTTTTTTCCGAAATCGTGAAATTAAGAATTTAAAATACAAAAGTTTTAATAACAGTAATGTAGGCAACTAAGTCAACGTGGCTGTGTGTGACATATGTCAAATGCATGTGAAACCATGCAAATAAAAGTGACAGATGGGTCCGTAAAAGCGCTACTTTACAGACTCAAATAGTTTACACTTTACAGACTATTTCAGACAAACTTATTTTCTACTCGTCCATATTCTCGTGAAAAATAAAACGTTGTGTGCATTCACGAGCGTTACTAGATGATAATGCCTATCGGGCGACATCTATCTTTCGGGCCCGAGGCCCTCGTACAGAAACATCGTCGCCCACCTGGCATTATCATCATCATCATGCCCTTGGTACACAAATAACTATTATAGTGCTCACGTGAGGACATAGTATGATTATTCAAATTTCATATAAGCAAATACCATTTTAGGAATATATATTCTCTGTATACTAAGTGGTTTATACTAGCTTTGCAAAAATATATAAATGTTCTATGAGCTGCTATTAAATAGTTTAACAAAAATAATGGAAAAATAGGTCACGTTAAGACATTATCTACTTACGACAATTTGTTCGTCTCTATTTCAACAATATGAAGAATTGAATTAAATACAAATTGCTTATTAGAAACTTCAGGATTTAAATATTGATTTTAGAAATAAAAAGTAACTTGTCATTATTTCATTTGCTGTCAAATTAAGGTACAACAAAATTAAAACGAGATATTTTATGCCAACTTCGAGCAACTAAAATAAAATTGTTTCAGGTTAATGCATTGAAACTTGAAAAAAATGTTGGAATATAATAAGTAGATAATATGTATTAAAGAATGTGATTACTATTATTAGATGAAACGTTAGTTTCTTTTTTGAAAAAAATTCTTGTTTTCCATGGAATGCTCCTATTATATATTTTTTCTTTTATTCTCTGTCGGCAAGTTTTAAGTCATTCATAGCTGTTATAAAACATTTTTCCTGAATATGAGATTGATTCAGTCAAGTATTATTTCAAAAATTAATTTGAAGTTTCAAAATAAACAATATTTTAAATACATCCATCTTTGTAAACCACTGCTATTTCCAAGAACAGAATACTTGGTATTGCACCAACTTGTTGACTATTTCTGGTATTATATTGAGTGGTCATGAATATGCAAGTCAAGTGAAACAACCAGGTTAAAAATGTAGTAAAAATATACTAGAAACAATTATAAAAGCACACTATTGTCTTCATAAAAACTATCAAAATGTCCTTGGAACCCTTCACCTCTTGAAAACGCCTGCTTGTTAACGTGATTAAGACCATATTTCAATATGAATTATTAAGTGAAAACGATCTGTTTAGGTCTTTAGGTAGACGGTTACTATTTCAAAATAGTAGTACCTGCTTATAAATAAGATAGGAAATTCCGAATAGAAAAACCTTTTTGAATATAATTAATGAACACATTCTATCTAATGGTAGTTTGTTACTGAAACTAATCTATTTAAAGACAGGTTATAAATAATTTCTTATGTATTTATTTACTGCTTTCTTTCAAAAAACCAACATAGTATGCAAGACGACACTCGGCGTTTAGTTCAATCATTATTCTAATAAGTAACTCTAAAAATCTAAATAAATAACAGTTTTAACAAATTTGACTATTCTTAGCAAAATTCCAATTCTTTCAAGTTCTTTGGCTTTTATACAAAATTAGTTAGTACAATTATAGACAATATAGTAATTATATACAATAATTATAAAAGTCAAAAATTCTTGGCCGAAAAAGTAAAAAATATATAAAAACAAGATTTTATAATAATATATGAATATAAGGTGATCCAAAATTCCATGTTTAGCAACCTAATATTAATTAGATTCCAACAGGTTGTGGGTGTGACAAAGCTGATCACTTAAAACGTTGCTGTGTGCTACTGAATGGCAGCTGAGCGAGTAAAGCATTTTAAGAAGTTTTCATAAGTTTTCTAAATTGTTAGATCTCTTGATATACTATAAAGTGTCTCAAGTAATTATAGCGCACTTATGAAAACAAACTTTAAATTGCCGTTAATTTTAACATGATCATTCAAATGGTACTAAATTTCGTATTGAGGTAAACAAAATGTTAAAAATTACGTTTGTGACAAGAATTTTGTGTATTCTTTTTTTTAACGGAAGTGTCACACAAAAATCACTAAACGCTACAATAAAATGTTGCAAAAAAGTGTTAAACAGTTCTATCGCACTTCATTAAAAAAGTAAAGATTTGCTGGATCAAAAAATAAATTAAAAGAAGCAAAGCATTAACCAATAATCAATTATATCGTCATGTTTTTGAATCACTTCAAAAAATTTGATTTGGTATTATTATCCGGATAAGCTTGCGAACAGTTTCTAACTCCATGGAACGGTGTGCATGGATAATGGCTGCTTTTAGGTCGGCAACATTTTGTTTACCAAAATAAGAAATTTAGCACCATTTGAGCGATCATCTTAAAATTAACGGCACAGACAGGGCTGGAAACCGATTCTAGCCGGTCAAAATTATTCTATAGGCTCAACTAAAAGCAAATGATATAACGTCAAAAGTTTCTGTACAAAATCATAACAGTAAAAAAAAGGCCCCGCGGTGGACGCCAGTGAAACACTAGTTTTACTGTACGATAAAGTAAGATAAAGCTTAAACCTTCTAACGAAAAATTCACATTACTTAAACTAATTTAGGACACAAAATACGATACTTACTGTATATAAAATGCTCAAAGTTGCCGGCTTGAGATTTAAGCTCTTTCTTACAAATTTAAATTTCACGTCGTAGGTATTGGTTCTGCAGTTGTCTAATTAATAAAGGGATGGATAAAGGTTTCAAAACACAATAACATACACTAAAAGGGCGCTATCTGATTATGAAGCTTAATAACAATAATTAAATAGATCAAGTAGATCAAATAAATCTGTCTGAAACCACTAATCAGAAAATGAAATCAGACCGATATAAATTTAGTGCAAAATATTAGTTAATTTCAACAAAATCAAAATTTAGTTTAATGATGATATGAATAAAAACTTTCATAATTATATGGTTCAGTCTTACTGGTTTTAATTAACTTTAAAATCATATTTACAAAGTTACAAAATTAAAGAACAATTTTACAAGTTTTAAACTCAAAAGTTCATGTAATAATTCCTACCTAAGAGCTCTTGACTATTAAAATTTGTCAATGAATAAAAATTGCATACAAATTACTTATAAATAAAGAAACAGACTATAGAAATATTACAAAGATCCAGAAAAATTCACATAAATCTTTAACATTAAAAAAAAGGAATTCATAATTCACAGTACCTGTAGTTATCGGTAATTTGCAAACCAAATTAACGCTAAATTGCACAAAAATGACTCCTGCACACACCAAACCATCACTGCTGAACGGAGAGAAACTGGAATGTTCGTAGATTTCTGCTTTCACATCATACAATTATGCAATGAATTAAACCCCGTATGAGGTGAACTATTATTCACCAATTCACCCAAAATAAAGTGACTAAATGCAACCATAAAACTTCTATAAGATTTGGTTATTGTATTACTTTTAAGAGCCATCAGCTAATGTTCGTTATTTTTCTTAAAACCACCCATTTATTATTTAAATCTGAACTGAATTTATAAGGCACATAACTCGGATTTCATTATTGATCCGAAATTTCGATCACTGAAGATAAAGTCTGTAGTTATTGATTTTTATCAGTATTTCGGTACAAGAACTATTTTTATCGATATACGATACGGTATTGATTTCCATCGGTAAACTGTATTAAAGCTATTACACTTTTTAATAGGAAAACTAAATTTCCCGTTCTTTAAGAACACAAACATCCGGAAAAATATTTAACTGCACAACGGTATTTTTGTTAACCGCAAATTCTTAATTAACGTACGGAAAACTAATTACACAACGGTACTTTTTTGTTAACTGCAAATTTTCAAATAATTAGGCACGGGAATCCGATACCCGGTGGTTACCGAAATGGTCAAGACGTCTCTATCAACTATACTCTCTTAAAACTGAAACCGAAGTTTGACTCCTTTAAAAACCCAAGGTTTTTTTATTATATACGGAATATTTTGGAGGGTGCAGTTCTGCATACACCAATCAAAGAGTCGCGTGGTTTCGCCTAAACGAATCAGGGTTATGCAGTCCACGTGTGGTTAATAAGGGAAGTTTTCTTAATTCCAATATTAGATTTTGACCCTAAAAGACTAGAAATTACGCAGTCTTGTTTTCACGAAGGAGAAAATAGAAATACAATGATATTTTAAAGCAAGTTTTGCAGACATATCACATTTTAGACGCAGATGTAAATAACCGAAAGGGATTTTCACGCATCCAGCATCATTTATTAGATAAAGGAGATTTTTTTATAATATTTTCAAGGAACGCCAAACTGCAATATCTATGGGAACTGTATGAATTTAGGTTCGCCACAAACCATGTTTATTAACTTTCAAGGTTTTAACAACGAAACCATTTTAATTAACGCATACGTGAGTAAATAAGACACAGAAAGAAATAATTTATTGCCCAAATGTCCTTACAATTCTATGAAGGTTTGAAACACAACCTTTTTAAAATAATTTTTATAGGTTTATTTGTACCAAATGCTAACATGATTTTAAATTACAAGAAGAACGTAAATTTGCAGGACCGCAATTTAGATTTTTCAGTAAATATGTAGACAAAATTACATTTATTCAGGACTGATAAAAGAATACCGTTACAATGAGCGGAATAGTATAAAAATAATAAAATAATCAAAAAAGAAATAAAAAACAAATCTTTAGCCACTAGAACTGGATCAGTTTGATACTTTTATACTTTTTCCAAGAAAAAGTTATTTACATAATTATGTTATTAAAAAATAAGGTAAATACGTAAAATAAATAGCATTTACACGTGTTCTTCTTTATTTTAAGAAATATTACACAACTTAAAATGCTTCTTTAATATCTAAATGAAATAACGTGCAAACATTATATTCCTAATCGTTTAATATTAGTAACTAATATCCTAATACTAACTATCCCTTTTCATTTCGATTGTATTTCAGTTTATGCAACATGGATGCATGTTGATTTTTAAATATGTTATTCTTTATACTATAGCAAAAAAATATTAAAAATACAACCGCAAGAGCTTGCAAGATTTCTAATTTATAAACCACAAAATAAAACATTTATTACTCGGAAAGTAAAACTCGCCGTTTTCTATATTAGAAGGGTATCAACTTACCTTTTTATAATACTTTTTAGCACTTCAATTCTGTTTTTATAAATTATTGAAATCAATAAAAAAAGGTTCCACAAAAAAACACTTTCACGTTAACAAACCAACTACAAATACTTCTACGGACATTGGCGCTTTCGGAAGTGTTAACACTGACCTGAACTTTACCGGAATTGTCGAGTTTTTTTATGGTTATTATTCTCCGTAACGGTAAACGGCAGGTAGTTACGAGTTCACTGAACTTTCTACTAAAATACTAATTCTTAGAATACCTTTGATTTTAACAATGGTTTTTGGAGTTTTGACTGGCTAGAATCAGGTTTCAGCCCTGTGTGCGGCAGTTTAAATTTCGTTTTTATAAGTGCGCTATGGTTACTTTACGCACTTTATACTTTAGGGCTGCACAAATGTCTTTATGTAAAAGTGTAAAAGTCTACGGTACAACTAACAGTATTAGACATATGATGGAGTGGAAGTCCTGCGCATTGGAAAGGAAGTTTCGGCAGAGTTACCGAACACTTTATCGATAATCAACTTAATTCTTAATATAAATTGCTATTATTTTTCTCGGTCAAAATGAATCAAAATAGTTTTCTCTAATAAACTTAAAACTAATTGAATTAAATTGGTCTAAACAAATGAAATAAAAGTTAGTCACTCACTGAATCTTGGAAACAATGTTTTTAATTAAATTAAAGCGTTTAGTTTAATTTAATTTTTAGAAAAAAGGAGATTCGATACATCTTCCATGTTATAAGTAACTAAGTAACTCTAATACTCCCTCTCTACGCTCTACTCTACGCAGAAATTCCATTCCTTCATATATCTAATACGGATAGTTGTTCTCTATACGCTGTTGGTTTTTATTTTATTAGCATCACAGCGACACTGATCAAAAGCTTTCATGATCATTACATGGCTCTTTAAATATCTAATTATTTTATGCAGGATTATAGTTAAGTAAAGGTAAAAAGGGTAAGAACGTCGGATTTATACCTTCTTTACAGACGTGGATTAGAGGATTATGTTAAGACATGCCGTGTGTGAAAACGCACACATTTACTTTTCTAAGACGACAAGGACGAAGAACTCTATTTTATAGCGAATAACCATACACCATAATTTCAATCCATCTATAAAATGCAATGCAACTGGAATACTATTAGCCTGTAAGTTACGGTACTAAATATTTTTTCTGCAAAAAATGATCGACATTATGCAAACTCTATAGATGCGGGCAGAGGTTGTCATTATATATCATTTATCAAGAGTGTAAAATAACTCTAATTAAAATGAACGTGCACTGAGGTAATTACAATTTTTTAGTTTCCTTCGGTTACCAGCTGCATTTAGTATTAAATGTGTAGGCTATTAAATGATTGCAATAAAATAATTATGTGCCTTCGGTCTTAAAACTCTTGTGGTTTCAAAACAATTATATGTATGTATATCTTTTACCATTCATGACTTTCATTTTCAGTGCAATAGAAAACTGTTGTTGCAGAATAACAGTATTTTTATGTATCTATAATTCTATATATCAATACGCAATTCTAGTGATTTGGAATTTAAGAAATTTTTCTGGGTAGATGAGGAACTGATAAATCTTATCATATAAACTTATTATTTATTATCCGTCGTTGAAAATGGCAAGCTAGTATATAAAATTAATTAGAAAACATAAGATATATTCGATATAAGTATTGATTCTGCTATTGCTACAATACATTTTAAACTATCAGTCAAAGTTCTTGATAGCTTACAGTTAAAGGAAACATTCCAGGCAATATAATAGCCGCTAGTTAATATAGAACCTAAGAAAAGTAGAATAGAAACATGATTATAAAAAAACATCCTAATAACCACAGTATTACAATCGGCGTTGTATTGCAGTAGTTTGCGGTGAAAGCACCATTCACCAACTACTAGGAGAAAAAAATCTCTTCTTGTAGGGCAAGATTGTTTCTTTTGTGCTAATTTAATTGGGAAAACCATAATTACTATCTGCTAGATTCTACATCCCTTTAGGTACAATCGTGTATTCATTGTAAATGAGATTAATTATATATAGGCAGTATTGATACCAATTAAATAAAATTAATCGAATTAGTACAAAAAGTCTTTTTGTCAGTTCATGTCTGCGACCCAAGAAAAAGTTCAATATAAATATCAGTTTCATGTTGTAATTGTGGTTAATTACTTTAAACAAACAGAGATTGCATGTTTAATAACGGATACTACATGAAGAGTTTTTGCTATGCAATTATCTAATTACATGCCTAACGTCTTTACTATTCTATTTGGAAAAACCCTACGTTAGTAGACATCTTAGAAAAAATTGTGGAGAAAGGATGTTCTAAGAAAAATTATAAAAATCCTACTAACAAGATTTGTAACAACATCGCGTTATTTGGCATACATGAAGGATCTAAGGTGGTAGAACAATGATGCATTAAATCAACCTTTAAAAAATTCATTACAGAGTCCCAGTCCTAACTGCATCAATCTTCTTACGAGATTTAGAGTTGAATATTGGTCGCTAATAGGTCGAACCTAGAAAAATCTGGATATTCAGTTTTTAATTCATGGTTAGATTTGGCCTTCTTGTACGTATAGAGATGTAATGCGTGCGCTTGCGATGCTTATAGCGGGTCCAGTTGACCGGGTATTCCAGATAAAGCACTAGATCCATAATATCCGCAGTCTCTCTGTTAACTTGTGAGCTGCGAGTGATATGTCCCAGGTATATTAGTTTGTCTGGATAGATGCAGTCAACCCTATAGTTTTCAGATGTCGTGAGTCTAAAGAATGAATCATCACCTAGGTACTACACTACTACCCAATACACTAATACACATAAATAGCTATCGAGTCGACGAGTGCAATTAGTGATGCCTACGAGACTCGCGAGACGAGACTTTTGTTAACTCTCGTCTCGTCTCGCACAAAATGAAACGAATCTCGTCTCGCATCAAATAATCTTGTCTCGTCTCGAATCTCGCAAGTCTCGCATTTCTTCTTTGGAAGATATATCAGAATTTAAAGAAAAAATAAAAAAAAATCTAATGCCTAATTAATAATTAAATAAAAGTTTTCAAATTTACTTTTTCTCTTTGATAAATTTGTTTTGATAGTTGTTGCAGAACTCCCAGTTGAAACTTCACCCTCATTTTCATATTCAGGAATAAATAAATAATTCGTCACTTCCACTAGAATAATCACCACTAGATGTTGAAATTTTCTCTTGTTCTTCAATATTTTTTCGTTTTGAAAAATTATGACTCATTTTAAATAAGCGTAATTTGAATAATCACCTATTACCTACATTAAACTCAAAATTTATAAACTGTTTTAAATTTAAGAAACTAGTATTAACCTTGATATCTCCAAATCAGAGAAAGAAGAAACGAGAAGTGATTTAGGATGGTATAAGAGGGTGAATTTATATCTAGGTAGTTTGTATTTTTAGTATAATATAAAAGTTTTCGAAGGAAGATTTTATTTTACACTTCAGAAATGATAACGGACATATTTAAAAGGTACACTATACTTATTGTTAGATGAAGTTGTAATTGCAGATAGGATTGGCATAGCACTCATCTTTGCCGAATTAGGTGCACCTTCCTCAACTGTTACAATGTTACGTCACTGTCACCACACGTGTTAATTTGCAGACATGTAAACTGATATTTTTTAAGATTTATGTAGAGCATACACGGTCTTCCGCGACCACGTCGCCGACGATGACGGAGCGACGGGAAGTGGTCCAGATAATGAGGCAATGTTTACATTTGCTGTAATTTATTGCATAGTTTGTGTAATAAAATTATAAGTATCGTATTTCTTTAAAGCGTGTGTATCAAAAGGAAAGAAATAATAATTGAGTTCATAATAAAAGGTCGACTGAAATCTCTTTCTTTAATTAGAAGTATTTAGTATTATGCAGTCAATAATGTCTTTCATTGTGATAAAAACATTTTAACGAAATACGATACTTACAATTTTATTTAGAAACGAGCTTCGAAGTCACACTTGTTTATGCAATAAATTAAACATTGCATCATTGTCTCGTCCACGTTCCCGACGTCGTCGGCGACGTGGTGGCGGAAGACCGTGAGTGGTGCCCATAACACAGCTTATGAATATTGGACCAAGTAAATACTAAATAAATTTATTTTTGTATTTATATTAACTTATAAAGTGATTTCTTATATTGGACAGCTGTGAATGTGATATATTACATAAACATCTTACTAGACTTTACAATCTCTGTCAAGGGATGTACAAAACTAAACATTTTGTGTGTGAATTACATATGCGAATTAGCTAAAAAAAATTGGACACATTTTCTTATCATTTTATCTTTCCTGGCTCTGTAATATGTCATAACTCTTCTTTTAGTATCAAACATTTTTTTTAAACAGACCTCAGAAAAAACAATTCGGTGCCAGTTTTTGGCTGCTTATGCAGGTAAACATTCATTAATCCCTTATTTTATTACATGATACAGAAACAGCTAACAAAACAAAATCCATAAACGCATGTACAAAATGTTTTCTCCATAACGAAATATAAGTGATTATCTGATTATTGTGAATTATGATATTTTATACTTTTTTACTTTGTCTTTGATTTTATATAATAAATCTGCAACGTAGACTACAACAAAGCAAATTATAAAATTTATGGCTAAGCGGTAAATGATTGTATCGTATAGGTACCCGGATTTCTAATAAAACATAAAATGCTTTTGAGCTTGTTAAATTTGAAATAATTTCCATAACGCGAATATACGATAAGTACACTCTCGTCTCGTATCTCGTTTCGCAAACGAGACGATATTTGCGAGACTCTCGTAAACGAGACTTATCGTGGGCATAACAAAGTGCACTATACTAGCTTACTAAACGGTATCTACGCCCGTTTGTTTAGAGAACTACTATTCATTTTTTTCTAGAGTATTCCGACTTTGAAAGCATATTGCTCGTAAACCACTGAACCAAATTAAATATTTAAAAAATGAGAAATAGTAAATTTATTTCTACCTTAACAGTAAAATCAAAGATTAGAGTGGGTTAAGACAGGAAACTAGCATAAGAGTACTATGGAAAAAAATACCAATCTTTTTGTGATCTAATTCTAAGTCTAACAATACCATGACCATTCATATTCGCTGACGGCGGACATCAATGAAGCTGGCCATGACAATATCATATACTGGCGCTGAATTAAGAGCCAATAGAAGTCGCGGCGACGGTCGCTACAATATGAATGTCACGAAATCCAGAATAGTGAATGTATAGTAAAAATCTGTATATTTAAAACTCAAGGCTTACTTCTGTTCCGGTTCATTTGAAAGTTCTACTGAGCCGATTTACGTGCTTTTTTTATATTGAAGCTTTTGTTATGTAGATTAGTCAACACTACTTAATTTCCGTATTTCTTTAAGTTTTATATTTTTAAATAAATAAATTTTAAACATGTATTTGGATACGCACGAGAATGACTATCTACTTGCAGCGCTATCGCACCTTTCACGGTGGTAACTTCTGGAACTATTCACGAAATGTTTCATTCACTTAGCCTTTGTTAGTTACATATACTGTGTGTTCATAAATAAGTATTTGTTCTTGGGACTTTTTCCAGTAAATACTTTATAATAAATAAATAAAACCATGAAAAGAAAACAAATTGTACAAATATAGGTCAATTATTATTTACTAATCTATATATTTCAAAACACGACTCATCTTTGCTGCACTTTACGACTTTTACAAGACCAAATTGCTTTATTCTTTTTTATATTAGTAAAGTTTTGACTTTGTAGATTAGTCAATACTACTTACTTTTTATTTTTAAAATCTTTCTTTTTTTTGGTCTGTGCAGTTTTAGTTTTGTGATTTTTAATTATTTATATTTTTAACTTAAAAGCATTATCTATAATCGATGCATTTTAATATGCCCAAGGCCGACTGTGTACTTACAGCGCTGCTTCGTCACGTTTTGGAACTAAACATCCTCCCTATACCTGGTTACTAGGCCACCAACAGTTCTCAGTCGAGTTTCATAGTATTTTCTGTGGAGCATTTTCACGAAATTCGAAATCTCTGTCTGACTCTGTGAGTGTACATTGTGATATTTAATGAAAAAGCACAATAGGAATGTCTACGAATTGAATTAATCTTTTATCTCTTAAAAAACATAGACAAAATGACCGACAAAGTTTAGAAAGCTAGTATTAAGCATATAATGTGTGAATTCAATCGCCTACACACGATAATAGCACGGGAAACAAAATGCTGGGGCAAACCCGCCAGCTTGGGGTAAGACACCCACCTTCCGACTGGACGCTACTTTAGGGTACGAGACCCACTGCCCAACTGAACTTTAAGATGCAAATCTGTACTACCTTAAATTTTTAAAAAAGAGGGAAGATTTTAAACCAACGTATGGCGAAATAGAGCGTGACTTTTTAATCCAATAAGGAACAAGCATTTAAAAGCTTTAAAAGGATTCTAGAACAAGTTACTTGAATTCACCGGGGGGCTTACACATTTTAGAATCTGCATTTGTAAACAAAACCCGAAACCTAACATGTGGCCTCAGCCATTTTTTTATGAATCTGGATATGAAGAATTTGTTTATACGAAGTTGACAATAAGAACGTTCAGGAAGTAAAAATTTTAACTAAATGTCATTCAATTCTTTTGTTGAAAGGGTGGCAGCACTTTTGAATAATTATAAATTCAATTCTTGCTAAAGTTTCTCTTCGAAAAAACAATTTGTAGCCGTGGGAAGGCTTTACAATAAGTTTTGATATCTGCAAAGATGTTATTTGCTTTGAGGTCAAGTCTGCAGATTATTCTAGACGGGATTTTCATCTGTATAAAAAAATATAAAGGTGACCCCTGTTATTTAAAAGAACATCAGATAAATCTTAATATCGTTGCACTTTTAACTCTACTAAAATATACTAAAATGTGCAGGGCCGCACTAAGGTATTTTATATTATGCCGTTTTTGAGGACTACATTTTGCAAAGCACAACAAATTTCAAATTTGGACATGTCATTCTCTACGTTGCTTACTACATCCTTTAATAAATCGCCACCTATCTCTATTTTTGCACTGAAACAAAAAGAAAAAGTATCTATGAACAGCAATTAATGTGAGCGGAATACAAAAAAAATACTTACATAGTTAAACTCTTTGGCAATGATCTTTGGCGTACGATGGATGATCCTTTTTATTATTATTGTAATTTTTACTGTGCAGAACATGACCATTTTTCTTGTAACGTGAAGTAACAACAAAAATACTCCAAACCGCCTTTTCAAGATACAGTTAGTAAACAGGTTTATGTAGATTATGTTACCAATGGCAACTAAACAAATGACTATAATAAACCAATATTCTGATCATTACTTTTCTACCGACTAACTTCCAACTACCCCTGAGACTATAGATTGCAATACCTACAACATCATCGCTTAGTTTCCAATCTTAACTCCCTCTAATCTTTTAGTCTTCTTCTTTTCCCTCGCCCTGGTACCCTAAACGGGTGTCGGGTTATCTTTTAGTAAAATATTATATTGCTATACTTTTGTTTCCTTCCGATGACACGTAATAAAACGTGAAAGTCGCCGTGTTGATTTATTCGCCTAATACGCCTCTTAAGTAAAATTTTATCCATATATCTCTGAATATTTCTCTTAAATTCATGATGGAGTAGGGCATCACCTTGTTGAAACCTAGGTACTTCAATGCACAATCTTAAATGTTCATTACTTAGCTAAAGTGAACCATAGCTGGCTAGATTTGCTTAAGCGGCACCTATAAAACTATTATCTACTGTTCCATATCTATTCTCTTCAATATCTAGAGTTTATGTGATAAATAACAACAAACAATTGGTAAATGTTACAAAACATACTTTAAATTGACAAAAACTACATAAATGGTAATCAAATTGTACTGACTAATGAAAAAAATTAAACTTTCATCTCATCGAAGAAACCGCTTTTATGTTTGATGGCCAATTCTACGATTTGGGGCATTCCGTTAATAAGTTTTTTTTAAAAAGTTTTTGCTGGGATGGACATCTAAGCGTTTTGTAGCTGTCAAACACGCCACATTTCATGAGACGAAGAAGGACGGTGTTCCTAATTCTTCTATCCACCTCCTCCCACAACAACTCTATCGGATTTAAATTCGGGGACTAGGAAGGCCACATGATGTTTATTGAGGTTCAATTCTTTTCTTCATCTTGTAGATAATCTTTACATAGGCAAGAGCTGCGCTTTGGGTCATTGTCTTGTTGGTAGATGAAAGTTCGACTGATTATTCTGTCCTGACGGCACTGCGTTAGATACTAAAATCGCTGTATTCCGTCGATTTTGACCGGATATCCCACTCCACGACCAGCAAAACAACCCCATACTATCACTGAGCCTCCGCCATGTTTAACTGTAAGAATTATGCACTGTAGAGTCATTTTTTCTGAACTGGAAGGCCTTCCAAAAACACGCCTGTTAGACCCAAAGATTTGAAATTTCAATACATCTGAGCAAAGTACATCATTCCATTGATTCAATATTCAGTTGCGATGTTTAATAGCCCACTCTAACCTTTTTTTCTTGTTTTGGGTTTTCTTATAGCAAACGCAGCCCAGCACGACTCAATCGCCTATTGACCGTAGTCAATGAAATGAGCTTTCAGCGGCTGCTGTTGGAGTCTGCGGGAGTTTCAGATGCTGTCAACCTTCTGTTTTATTTTCCGGTGACTACTATTCGCAAATATCTTGAGAAGTGGCGACTCTCGGTCTTTCTGCACGAGGACGGTTTAGAAGGGCAATTAGTGTCTCTTTTATTGTACCAGGCAACCGCTAATTGCACTGATCTCAAAGAAATTTTAAATTTCTTGTTTTACTGTAAATGATCACTTATAACCTACAGAAACACAAAGGCTATTTTTATATAGATAAATACCTAACCTACCAAAATATAGCTGTGCTGGAAGTATCAGCTTGATCCAAATAACACTGCTTTAGTTTTTGCCGGCCAACCTCAATAAGTCGGAGAGGGGCGGGGTAATACAAGATATAAAAAAACAAGCGCCACTTCGTTTAAAAACAATGCTTATTACTAAAGCTTCAAGCTTATCAGATAAACGAAGAAATAGATCTTTTACTAAAATATAGGCAACTTCCACAATTTTGGTCGTACAGTGCATATACCTATATACTTACAATTGACGAGCTGGAAAGCAATATTATAATCACACAAATAAATAAATAACAAATAAATAAAACACACGTAGTGAAATGTAAACTTTCTAAGTATGGCTTTATTGAAATTGTAATTATTGTGCTGATCAAAAATTTTAATGTCTAATAAAAAAAATGAATGAATGGTGATTTGTATCACAGCAGGTTGTAAACTTAAACACTACCCTAGGACAATTTCACTACTCGAGATCTCGTGTTAACTAGTTCTTAAAATTAACATGCATGAATAAATTATATACACGTTTAATAAATATATACAAACATAAATAGAATGACACATAATACATACAATTTTAGACAAATATCCCACCATTCGAAGACCCACGGCTGTTTTAGTATAATTTAAAGCCTTGCTTAGGGGTTTTCGCTTCACCCTTCGATATTTTGTTGTTTTGTTACGACCCGGTACATAAATATAGATGCAGGTACGGACCCAAAGGGGAAGGACCTTCTAATTAAACCCACGGTCAGAGGGGCAGGAACAAGAATAAAAGACAACGAGCAACAAAACCCAAAAGAAAAGACCTACAAAGAAATCACCCTGTATATTGTATTAATTTTAAATATTTAAACAGAATTTTTACCTTTCGATAAACTGAAAGGTCTTTTATTACAAATTCTTTCAAAGCAACTGATGGGAAAAGGTTACCTAAAATAGAAAAAGACTTTATCAGATTTTAGCACATTGGAGAAAACAAAAAGAATTTACCTAAATAATAATAATAATAATAATAACCTTTATTCATATTTCGTATTCATAATTGCCAATGGAATTTATAAATATAATTAGTATTTGCCTAATATTACGAATTTTTAAATTACTAAAATAAAATAAGACATAAATTGAACAAAGGTAAAATACCGATAAGTGAATACACACTTGTTTCGGATTTACAATCGCTCTATCAACAAGAAACATGATTACAAGTATAAAATCAGGACACTTAACTGTATGTATATATAAATAAATCTAAATAAATAAGAATGTAAATAAGCAGTAGGTATATAGATATATTAAAGTGTATGAGAAAAGTTTAAGCTAAATAAGTACATACTATGCGTATATTATCTGAAGTATAAGGTAAGTGTTATATTGTTATTTGTTACATAAGCATACATACCTACTCAATAACATAATTACATTAGTACTAGTCTTCAAAATATTTCATAAATCTTGATCGCGGAGTTTTATTTATGAATTGTAATAACTCCCTTTTGAATGACTTCGTATTTACAATTGATTTTAGTACGTCAAGGATCATGTTATAAAGTTTGGGAGCAAGATATATATATAAGATCTTTGTGTAACCTTTTTTAGCATTAGTGGTGCAATGTAATAATGTCTTTGATGAGTGCCGTAATCGTGTAACGGAAGTTGAGCATTATGCTTATGAGTGTGATATTTAATACACGAAGAGAGAAAAAATAATTGTCTCAAATCTAAAATTTTTGTTTCAGAATGGTTTGCACTAGAACGTAATCCGTCTAATTTGACGATTGATCGCATATAAATAATCAAGCGATCATTCTGTTGAATGCGAGATTTTCTCTGCTGAAGCGAATTATATCCAAAAATAATATCCTAATATATCTTGCACATTCAAATTTTAATGCCAGACAGCCATTTTGTTACTCAACTCTACTATTGAGAAGGAGCTTAACCGCGCAGGTATGACTTTACGATAAACAGAAAGAAAGGGAAACCCAGTGACAACCAAACAACGGAGAAGCTTGGTTTTAAACAGTGACCATCAAACAAACAATGGGTTGTGAATTTCAACGTTGTACACTACGTATAACATTACATTCATAGCTTCCATCAGGAAGGCATTGAAGCATATGGATTGCCATAGCAACAGTATAAATACACCAGTAATAAATAAAGATTCTACAAAACAAGAATCTCTTAAACTTAACGTAGTAATTGGTGACCCCCCCCATACGTTATAATTGCGAAGCCGAACATTTGGGCGCGGCCATTTCGGCGCAGGACACTTCGGCGCGAGGACACTTCGACGCAGGGAAACTTCGGCGCGGATCTTTTAGGCGCAGGGACACTTCGGCGCGAGAAATTGTCTAGTATTATTGTAATGAACAAAATCTGTAGGTACTTACAGGTAATAAATACAGTATGATCGATGAATCACAGTATTCGATAAATACAGTATGATGCCAGATTTAAGAAAAATTCATTTTTCTAAGCTATTAAAACATTAAAATCAATATTCTTCTGCAAATCTCTGAATAAGGGAATAATTTGTAATAAGAATTCAATTGGTTTATTCTTATTATTTATAAGAATATCATGTTAATATAACTTTTAAAAAATTCAAAATTTTATAAAATGAATTAAATCCCATAGCAAGATATTAACATCACATTAACATCAACACAATACGTGTCCCACTTCACGAATTCTGTCTCAGTAGGTAATACTTATAAATGGATACTGCTTAGTGCATATAGCACAATTCTGGAACTAAGAAGATGTAGATGTGTACTTGAAAATAAAAAAAGGGTTACTCTGATAATCGGGTAACTTGTCCCAAAAAATTAGACTAATGGTCCAACCCCTAAGTGTCGCGCCTAAGTGTCCCGGCGCCGAAGTGTGTCTACGCCGAAGTGTCCTTGCGCCGAACTGTCCAGCACCAAACTGTCTTCGTGCCGAAACGGCCGCGCCGAGATGGCCGCGCCTAAACGACCGCGCCGAGTTTCCACAGTAATCTCCTTCACTTTTCCCAGTTTAAAAACAATAAATGCAATCGATTCTCAGTGTTATCATTTCAAAGCTGACAAACATTAAACAGCACCCAATCGACATATTTATGCAATATATATATATGCTATGATTAGCCTACTAGATTATAATAAACACATGAAGAACCTGACTTCTTGATTAGAGAAAAAAACAGTTTGTCTGTAAACACGTTTTGTGATTGTTCAGAGAAAATAACAGTTAAAATAGGTCTAAGAACTGAAACGAAGAAAATTTGCAATTTTCAATTTGAAAAATATTTTAATAACTGTACAGTACAAATTTGATTTATATTAAATGAATTGTTCTTTGAAATTAATTATTAGGCATTGTTTAGTTTTTTTATTTTGCTTTCCGTTATTTTATTAACTTCTTTCGAATGTTCTTCATAACATTTCTGACAGTGGTATTCTTAATCCGCTCAGACCCTCTAGTTGATACCAAAATCTGTAAGGTCCATGGCAGGTTGCTCACTTGTCTTCAATTTTTTTTGACTTAAGCCCAGTATCTTTCAATTGACGACATTGAGAAACATTTGGTTTATTCATATCTTTAACCACAAATTCTATATTGTTTTCGATAAGCACGTTTATTGTTGAACGTGCATAGTGTGCGGGGGCAAAAATTGGCTAAAATAATGTGCAACCTCTATGCTTTAGCACAGATGAAACCAAACCTTTTTTAATGCATTCGTTAATGTACACTTCCGCATTAATTGTTCTGCTTGTGATGAATAGTGAACTTCTGTTACCGCACTGTCAAAGCGCCTGCCACACAAGGTATTCCAATTGATGTTCCTGAATATGGTAGAACCTCTCCTTTAAATGACGTAAAAAACTGTCGACCTGGAAGTGTACTAAAGTCAGCGTTGACGTACGTTGTTTCATCGTCCAAACTGAGGCACGCATTTTCCTTTAATAAATCATACAATTTTCTTTGTTTTAATGATCTGCATTTGTTTTTCTGATACTTTCGGCATTTTCCGCTTTTTCCTTGTTATTAAGCCTGTGCATTTTTTTTTACATCTTTGCACTATTATTTGGTTTGTTCCACATTTTTGTGTCGCATTTCGAGAAGACATGCTCCGGTTTTTAATAATCGTACTCGCTATTTTCTAGTCCAGTCTTTTGTTGTTTGCTTCACTTTTTGATCTGGAAATAGTGGGAATCTGGGAATATCACGAAGTTCATAGCAGTCTATAGGGGTGTTCCACCGAATCTAGATGTGTATGTTTTTCGTCCTTGTATGCGTAGTAGTAATGGAACAACGTGCAGCGATTTCAGATTCTGCTTAAAAACAATATTAATGCGACGAAAAGATATGAAAAAATGCCTATAGAGATTTAAAGAAGGTCGTGCATTCTGAGAAATGTCCTACCAGCGCCCTCTCCTAACTGAAGACTGTACTCAAGTGAAGGCGTTTCGATTCGATTGAGACCATTCAGAAAAATGAATCCGACTACCTGACGACATCTTTCGTGGACGAGTATAAACTCGTGCATAAGCACGTGTTTAATTTTTGCTATTTACGTTCCAAACGTTGTATTAAGCGTTTTTCAAAGTTTTGAAGGTGATTAGTAAGTATTTTTAATACGTAAGTCTTAATGACATTAAATCTTAGTCTCTTAGGGTAAAATGGTTTCCTCCTGCATACTAAAGCAAATGCAGGTTAAGGATGATTGACGTTTATTGATTAATTGTGTTCCAAATATCTCCAAAATTGTCATACACTTTATGGAATTATGACTGGGAAACAATTCTTAAATGAGATGGAAATGTTCTTAGGGCGCCACTGAAATCAATTTAAAATAACTCAAACATAAACCAACATTAAATTCAATAATGCCAGAGAAGGGATACGGTAACTTTGACTCTTAATTCAGAAAAAACTAAACTCTCGTTTATCCTTATTGTAAACTAAATCACAATACATAAAAAACAGCAGAAATCTTATTTGCATTCATTTCAAATTCTCGAATGATCTATTACTATTAAACGTATGTTTAAAGATCCCATATATACATCCTCACAGTTTTTCCCTAACCCTCGTACTTGATTTTCTCAATTGTAGATATATTAACATTAAGTATTTATCTACAGCAACAAGTGTCCCATCGCAAAATTTCTCAATGAATGAACCAACTCAATGACTCCAGTAACTGTTGGAAACTGCCCCTCCAGTAGGGTATCTCTTATCCTGATGGTTAATCAACCTCTAGTATTTAGATAATGTGTATTTTTATCGATCATTTGCAAGTATAAAGAGAGAACTAAATAACCTAGTATGGGTTTCAATAAATTCACTTTGCAACATTCAACTCGTTGAAAACTGCTGTCATTTCTTCCTGTGAACGTCGTATATTACTGCACAATATTAGCAATTAAACCAACTATTGATTAATTGATATTTCTATAATGATGTGTTTCTTCTGAGTAGAATTTAGAAACAAATGATAGATATAGTAAATGAATACGAATAATATTAATATGAGATACACGATATTCCTAATATAATGAACAGAAGAACTATACTCTAATAGTTAAAATAATAAATAAACAAGCGAGGACAACAGAAGTCACTACATGACGGGTTTTTACAAATAATTGTATTGTTTACTGAAATAATATACTTTTATTTTATTTCGTATTTCAAACAATTGTTTATATATATACCACAATTAGTAAAATAAAGTATATCTTTATCTCCGTTGTCAATGACACCGGAGTTCAAGACGTTCTTGATCTGCGTTGTTGTTGGCAACGTAATACATTTGATGTTGCATAACAGCCACATGTGACATGCTGCTTTTCCTTGGTTACGCGTATGACGACACAGGCAAGGCAACTAGCTTCTTTATACAATAAATTCGGATGAATTTTATAAGGGAGAAATTAAGATTCAAATAAAATAAAACAACTTATGCAATACGGAGACCAAGCGATACTTTAAGTCCGAGAAGATGTATTATATCGCCGAGGCGCCAGCCGAGGCGTTATAGCATCTTCTAATTACATAATAGATATTGAAAATAAGCGAGAGCAACACAGGTTGTTACACAATATCTTACACGTTACACATTTAAGATCGTAGGTGATGCAACTCCTCCGGAGAAGGTGGATGGATCGAATGATCGCTAGATTCTTGAGAAGACATAATTGTTACCGTTAAGCTAATAACTAACTAGAGTATAAGCAAAAAGTAATTCCATCAAAGGTGGCTTTGGAATTTTGAACTCAAGTGTATTATAACACCAGAAAAGTAGAACTGTCACGGTCAAAGTACTTTGATTATTTTGTATAAATTTCTGGTGTTATAATACACACGAGTTCAAAATTCCAAAGGCATCTTTGATGGAGTTACTTTTTGCTCATACTATACATTGATAATTTATTATTATCAATAGTGCTGTAAATCGATTCTTATCTAGCAATTAAAATTGTGTAATAAAAATTTGAGTGGCGCAATACTATATAGATATAAAACTAATCAGCGATGTAAGCCTACATTGAGCATAATTTTCTGACCGAGATGTTTTTTTTTTATTATTGAGTTCATAATTATGCCAATTGTTGTTACACCCACTGGTTAAAAGTTTAGTCTAGACAAATCTAGTTAGAGTTACGAATGTATATTTATCGTCTGAGCCGATTTCACCTCTTATCACTTTCCTAGAATTGCCCTTTCCATAAAAGAAAGTCTCATTGTGTTGACATATTTACTTTATCAATTTAACTAGCTATCATTGTTAAGTTTTTTTATTTTTACATATTTATATTCTTGCACATATACTATAACTGACTCACGCGTATTGTTCGAGTAATAAATTGAGTTAGAATTTAGTATATACAGTTGTTAATGAATACTTTATCGTTGTTTAGTTTGGCCGATAGAAGTATTAGCACAGTGACTACAGTTAAGTTTGTGCAGTCATTAGCAAATGTCTTGTCCGCTTGTCCCGAGTAAGAACGTTGCTGCTTTAAGAATCGAAATACCCTTTATACTGTGTACGAAAGAGACCGAATTAAATAGAGATGGACAACTACCTGGCCAAGATATTTAAATTCTTTAAAGCTTGTTTTGAAAACACGCTTGTAAAAACTCTTGTTACTCATTCTATTCAAAATTTCTATGACACACTTTATAAAATAGTCCTTTTAAATAGAAGCATCTACTAGTTAAACAAAGTTATATAGCGTGTTTATGTTTCATTCTTTACCTTTAATAAAAAATAACCAAACGAAAATAATAATAAGGAAAACAATCATCAAAAAATAGAGGCTTATAGGAGTGTTTTAGATAACTAAATAACCGCAGAAATTAATGTAAGCGGTAAATAAAAATAAAGCAATAATATAGGCATTTATTTATGTAAATACGTTAAAACTTTAAAAAGTTATTAAATATTCAGTTGTTTTAATAAAAATACTACAAACTAAGAAAAAACTAGAAACATAGATATAGTCAGTACTAAAAACAAAACAGTCACAAAACAAAAATTAAGAAACACCTTTGATAAAGCATAGAACCTTAGATCATATATATCATTAATATCTTAATTAATTTTTAGAAAATATTTGTGGAATATTACAGATTTTTTAAATCCCGCCTCCTTTTAAGTAGATTAGTCAATGGGTTTAATTTTTCTCTCTAACACATTATTCTGTCAATTATCCATCTCTCTTTTGCATGTATTACCTGAGTGCAAAAGTTGGACCCTTTCTCATAAACATTCCACTAACTACTTTCAAGATATAATCCTGTGAATATACCCAAACTGTATTTATTATTAAACTTAATTTATTTGACCGGCAACTACTGGGAATTTTACCTGAAGGTGAATAAACCGGCTCTTAATGTTTAAATTTGCCTTGTTTGTATGCCCAATCTGATTCTACTTTGGAAACTCGGGGAATGATTATTAGTTTTGATTATTTATTGTTTTTACTAATTTTTGCAATAAAAAATGATTACAGTTAGTACTAAAAATTTAGTTTTTTAGAGTTTACAAAATAATTAAACTTTGTAAATAAACAAATCAAACTGGTAAATAAATTAATAGAGTTTATAATAAAGTAGAAAAATGCATATGATATTTATTTTTTAAAATAGAAGAAACGATAGTAGAAGTGAAACGGCTGTTTTGTATTCCAGTAAAATAAGAAACTCACTTGAAAAAATAGCAGTTTTTATTAGTCTATTGTTGTTATACAAAGCCACTCTAGATAGGGTAGCAACCTTTAAAACTGGTTATATTTCCTGTGTTGTTTGTAAACAAAAGAAACTCTGCACCGAAACGTACGTCGTTTCTTTTACCAGAATTGTTAAATGTGTTGCCTGCTCGGGACAAGACATTTGCTAATGACTGTACATATATATATATAAGAAAACTTGTGCTTTGCGTTTTCGTGAATGAAACAGTAAACTATCAATCAATATATTTATTCTATTTACACGTTTTCTTATTATCTTTACATGACCTTTAATTATTTTTTGATATTGTTTATAAATTCCATCTTACAAATTCCTAACTAAATTGTATATTTTACTTAAGTCGTTCTCTGCCATCACTCACAAATCGGTTAGTGTTTGGTTTTTCGTCAAACATCTGTTTGAGGATACATACCTACATAGTATATTAATAAACAAATAATAATCAGGCTGGTATTTTTGAAGAAAAATTCCACATACCAAGCATTTTGCGTTTTGTTTCTTTTTTTCTAAAGGTTGCGTAGATTTTATAAATAGAAATAACAACTTGTGTAATCTAAAAAAAATTGAGTGCATCTACCTTCTCTTGTGTATTAACAATTTTGTAATAACTTGCTTAGTAAATCACTATACATATAGGTTTTTTGCTCCTAGGAAATGACAAATTTCTTGAAGATTTGCCAAATAAATTTTTGTTTGATGTTTATTTTTATACACAACTACTTTTCAAAGATTTTTCAATGAACTAACCAAGTGTGCTTTGCGTTTTCACAACTTACAATTAAGTGAAAGGAAAAGATATGGTGTGGTGCTGACAGAGTGTCAAAACTGGCTTTTAGTTAAAAATTAGGATTTGTTGTGACAACCAAGTGACGATGATAATTAGGAATAATGTGTATGGAAGTATTTCGATACGATTGAACAAAAATAGTTTTGCGTAATGGTGCGTGTATGTGTATCTCATGAAAAAATGTGCCTCGAAGTTGCAATTCGCTTTATAACGAAACTTTAATGTACAGAGAAAAATGTGAATGCATTTCTTGTAAGTGATTAAATCTTGCTTTGGTTCTTATATTTATAATATTTTGATAATAATATTTCCGTACTTTTTGCCTTATAAGTCTTCTTTTAATCATTCTAATCGAAATCGAATATTCATTATGCGACTCAAACATGCTTTAATCTTCCTTTTTTGTGTTGTATGTGAACAGTTGCATCACTTCTTTTCTTATATGCAAAATTTAGTTTAAATTAAGTAATAATAATTGCGTAATGGTTTCTAGAGGCTTTATTTTGCGAGTCGATGCGTTTTGTTAAACACGCATTGATAAAGAAAAAAAAGTTTATAGTAGATACATATAATCGATACATTAAGTAACTTAATCTAACCACAAACCAAGATCTTGTGTCGAAAAGTGACTGATGACAAAAATCAACATTCCATTGTTTAGGACAACTGGTGAGGTGAAGGACGAAGTAGGAAGATTAACCAATAGTTAGTAGTAGTAGTTTAGGGAGATCGAAGTCTAGCAAATAGGTCTTCATAGGCCGTTTTTGGCAACCCCTTGACATTTCCTTAACCACCTCCGCTATCACATACTTCAAAAACCTTTTCTGTAAACCTGGCTGATTTCCCAATAAAGATTAGGATATTGGTTAACGCTATGGAGTGCAACTCTTCCCTTCGCAGCCTAGCTACAACAATCTTTTGAAACCGTAGACGCTGGTAAGCCACGCATTCTCCCAGGTAGTGATAGGATGTTTCTTCACCTCTCTCACATCTTGAGCAAATAGGGTCTTCCTCTACTCGTATCAAAGATAGATGTCTTCTTAGTTTACAGTGACCTGTCAAGATCCCTATCAGAAGATTTACGGTTGTTCGGGTCCATCCTATTAGCCAGATCGACTTCTTCGAGTCGAATCCCTCTATATGGTCCTTCGCCTTACGACAGCCTCTGCACCTTTTCCACTTCTCTTTACTAATCTTATAGGCCCACTCCATTAGGGCTGTCGAGATCTGCTGCCTTGTGATACCCAGAAAGGGTTCCGGTCCTAGACAGATGTCCTCAGCTCCGAGTTTGGCCAGTTCATCAACCAAAAACTAGCAAAGAACTTAATTGTAGTCAGCTTTACATCGCTAGGAACATTAAAAGCAAATGTTAGATAAAGAAAGAAAATTGAAGTAAGTAAAATAAAACATTGTCCACAAAATCTTTCCATTATGTGTCTACTTCTTGGACATTATTTTTCTGGCTGTGACGTTCTGGAAAGTACTTCAATTTTCTATCTGTATTTTATCTGACATTTGTTCTTATAGGTCCGGCGGATGTGAGACTAGACTAGCAATATTGCTTAAAAAATGGACTTGGAGCCCCTTGTGCCTGGGAGCGCCAGGCAATAGCACCGGCCGGACCGGCGATAGTTACGCCACTGGCTTTCGCCATATCACCCATCTACCATATGACGAAAACATGTTGAACTTACTTTCTTCAGAGAATATTACGCTTTTACATAAATCAATAGACTTGTTCTCTCTTCAATTCTTTCATTATAACCTGTTTTTTAATTACTCTTCTAACAGTTTCAGCACATACTCCCTTTTGGGGTGTATTTTCATGATATATATAAAACTATAAAACTTGTAGGTAACACTTTAAAATATTAATAGTACAGAGTTAAAGTCTGGTATTGTACATTATTAAATGTGTAAAGACATAAATATGTATACTGCACGTAATTACAAATAAAAAATGATAAATATATGTTTTAACAAATCACAGCGAAATTAAAGTAAATAGAAAATTTCCTCCATGGCCGCCAAAGGAAGAAATGTTCCTATAATACAAGTCGCATTCCCTCTTTGAATTACTGCAATATTTTTTATCTTCTGAATTATGTAGGTTAGGGTGGGGCAAAAAAAAGTTTGTGATAATCTTGCTCCCCAGGCATTTTCCCATTTCATTCATCAATATAAATAACCATAAAACAAATCAGCTCAATCGGAGTACTCTAAGCCTTACCCTTGGCATCTGGTCTCTTTACCACTATAAAGGAAACTCGAACTGAACATACTCATTTTTAATCAACGTAATTTGGTAATTAATACAATGTAAAACATGCCCAAAAGAAATATAATGACAGCTGGTTCCACATTGGTGATTACTGAGTTACTTTTGTATGAAATACTTTGATAATAATCTTTGATCCTATGAAACAAAAACACTTGTTTTTGGGGGTAAACACACTGTTTACCCTTAAGGGTGTAGGTTGTAAACAAAACATTTAACAGAACAAACAGTCAAACACTTTATACGTTTTTGATTATTAACGCGAAAATATCGTTGAGTTCTACACATTTTTAAGAGTCGTTTTTTTCTAAGTCTGGAATAAGGCGGCGGTGTTGCTCAATGACTTGCAACAGAAACTGCCTGTGTACTTCATCCTTTGGAATGTTATGGGCATAATCTTGAATGAGCTTAACCGCCCTTTCTCATAGGTCATCAACTACTTTAACATGTCGTACAAATTTTGCAATATCCTGGTAAGCAGCGTCTGCCTCCCATTGACAAGGTAGTCGGAGCCGAATCCAAGCGTTTGAAATAGCAACTATGACTTGGGTCCAATCAAGGATACTAATTTGGAAGATGGATTCAGTGTATGGAATACAGGAACTCCTAATTCCAATAGTTCAAAATGAGAAGGCTTTACTTTGCGTAGTTGGCACGCTATTTTCCGTTTTTCTGCTTGGGGTACTTGGTTAGAGAATAATGAAAATGGAGCCAACTCCTCTGTGATATACCAGAAATGCATCTTCATAGCGGAAACAGCTGCATCTGCTACCTCTGGATCAATTGCATGGTATTTTTTCAGGTCATGCCACAGTTGAAGATCAGTAACCGGAGCATCAACACCATGAGATGCCACCAGCCAAGGTTTTATATAGTAGAGTGTGTTGAAGATACATAGACGTTCAAGTTTCTTGATCTTCTCAGGATCGAACTGCAATAGATGACCAAATGCAAACATATTTGCTGAGTATATGATTGTTGGCATCCAACGAGCATGGTGGTATGCACCTGGTTTCAACCAATGCGGGTTGAACTCCTCCAAGCAGAATAAACATCAATACTGCGCATTCCCTGTAATCATCTCTAGGCAGACTGTCGTTGGTATTAGCCTTGGTAAGTTGCTCACAAAGAAACGTGGTGACATCATCGCGTCGAAGTTGTAGTTTGCGGTTACGGATCTCCAGGGTTTTAAAGTTTGTGTTGTGATCAGTGATTTTATGCCATGAGTTCTTAAAACCTTTGAATTCTGGAGTATAAGGGCTACTTGTTTCTCCAAACAGAACAAAGTCATCTTATCTATGTGACTTCCTCCTCCCGATACAATTGCAGTTACAAAAGCAGTGCTCTGAGCAGAAGACAATTTCAAGCGGCCAGGCATTTGTGCGATTCTTGGACTTTTTAGTGGATTACGTGAGAGTTCCAAGGCCACTGTTGCCGGGCGTTTGGGTGGTCGATAACCAGAACAGGAAGGGTTTTTAAAATTTGGATCATTACATACTACAGGATCCTCCTTAGGGCTAGCACTCCTTTCTTGTTGCTCATGATCATCAGGGTCGGGGTTATTTTCGAGAGTTTGATCATTATCACTTTTCTCCGCTTTCTTCTTCAGCTCTTTGTTGCGTTGTTCCTCCGCTTTTTTTCTTGCTGATTCCAATTATTCTCTTTCTAACTTTTTATTTACTTTCTTGGAATACTCCTTATCTTCTGTGCCAAGTAAAACCTTCTTTCCAACTTCCAAGGCTGTGAGAAATTGTATGTCTTCATTCTTCTGATTTGAAGAGCGAAATCGATCTGTCTCTATCTTATGCTCTATCTTATAAAACTCCGCTACTTCTCATTGGATTTACGTCCCTTGTGTTTCTTGATAACTCTGTAACTCTCATAAAGATCAAGTATTTTGGCCTTTACTTTGTCTTTCTGTAGACTTTCGATTCCTGCCTTTGTCCATTGAAGCTGTACTTCCGCACACATTTTATCTGCGATCCCACTGTTGAAATTAATAAATTTTTCGTGCTTCATCGGTCCATCCTTAAGGTAACAGAAATATCGTAATATATCTCCTTTTGTTGGTATTCTTGAAGGTCGTAATTCACTGATATTATTGCCCAATAACCACCGTTCAGTTTCGGAACGGAGAGTGGGGGTTTCTGCACTAGTTGCCATTCTATGGTCTTGTTAGTGAAGAACTGAACTTTGACTAAGTAGAAGTTTTGCCAGTATTGTCACTATTGTTCCACAGATCCCTGTAAGGAAAAATAGAAGCTATTAGGCCACTAACACTTAAAACGAAGGTTAAAATGAAGGTTGAAATAATATGAAACATTCCTACTACACAGTACTATACATTCGAATATAACGCTATTACCGAACCATACATATCTGACAACTATGCGGGGGCAAGGCTTTGAGTACTCCGATTAAGCTGATTTTTTATGGTCATTTATATTGATGAATGAAATGGGAAGATGCCTGGGGAGCAAGATTCTGACAAACTTTTTTTTGCCCCACCCTAATGTAGGCCTTCGAGCACGGTTCTCTTGAAATTGTAGCCATTCGTCTTCCGATAGCATCCAAAAATCCAAAAGAGCTAAAGCTTCTACGCTCAAAGGGACTATAGTGTCCACTGCAAATGGCACGAAATAATAATTCTGATTTATTATTATATTCTTAACTTATTTAACTTCTTGAAAGCTACAGTAGCTGCAACTTTTCTAGCTGATATGGAAAAATCTAAATGTGACGGAGCTAAGGTGTCACTGCATCTGCTATCCCAAACAAGAATTTGTCCATTTATCAATGAGATAAGGATCATCCCATCAGGTCTTTTCCCGTAGCCTCTTGCAAGTCCAGTTGATTCCCGGCTTGATGGGAATTCGGCTGATGACAAGCTCCTTTTTAAAATATCATTTAGGTTGAAAGTTGAGATGACGGGTTTGTCGACTAGCACTTAGAAATTAAGGTTGTGGGTTCCTTGACTATCTACTTCTGATCTACAAATACATGTGTGGGGAACACATATGTTACATCCAAGCTGTAAGGCAACAGATATTCTAAAACTATTGTTATCTAGTAGGTTCTGAAGGTACGATGGAATAAGAAAAATTATCTACCTGACTACGAAACAAAAGACGATTTTTTAAACAATCTTCTTTTTCAATATAATGCCAATATACTCTTTGCAATGCTTGTCTGTTTCAAAGCAACGCCCTTTGGGGTTTCTGGCCTAGCCCAGCAAAGTTTCATTCGTGCAAAATTTGACGGGTTTTGGCGGCTTTATGTACGATCGCATTGTCATGAAGGAAGAACACATCATTTTGCGTAAAATAACTACGCAGACTTTTGAAGGTATTATAAACCTCAGCAATGATTTAAATAATATCTTGCATATCAGAAGATGGCGATCACGAGTTTTCCTGCTGAGCTGAAGATTGCATGTGAACCTTCTTTGGTGGGGAGTCGAGTGTAAATCCCCAGTCGAACATAAACCTTTGTATATAACTTCACATACATAATAGGACTTACTGACTCGCCTTTTTCATCGCAAGCTCGTTGCACATAAATATATTCTTTTATTTCAATTAGGCTCATTTCCATTATGACATAATCAATATGTTTTGAGGTATCTTCTATATACTCGTAATAAGATATAACAGTGTATTGCAATGAAATTAATTAATCAAACTGGATTTTATTTTATGGTTAGCATCCTGCAAAATAAAGAATTGCAATATGAGCAATCACTCAAGCAACAGTACAATGCAACTTATTAGAATTCTAACTGTAATAAAGAGCCATATGGCTTGCAATAAAATTTGCTTCAATTTAAAGGACATGAATAGTAATGAAATGGGCTTTGTAGCAATACGTTTAAATCGATATTAATTTATCCTTCAATAGTAACAACTTTTGTTGTGATAATGAATAGAAAATTGCATATTCTTAGTTTAATTTTGCAAGTCATATGTACACTATTTGTGGAAGGTCTAGACACCTGCAGTAATAATAAATAATTATTATTATTGCTTCTTATATCGATTCAATTATGTTCAAAAGTTCATGAGTTCATATCGATACTGTCTTCAAAAGGTGCAGTGTATGTAGTACAGATCCTCTTAACTGAAAAAATGAATAATCCAGATTTAACTAAACGACAAATTCAATTGAACACTGATGCGAGAAAAGAAATCACCATAGAAATGTTTTAACTGAGCTGCAGAGATTTATCAGGACCGTATTTTTTATTGGGATGCTTAGATAAACATCACTCACTTTGCTAAACGTACAAAAATGAATCTTGTAACGATTGCTACATATGTAAACTCCATTACCTTAGAGAAAGTGCCAGGCACGTCATCAATTCTGCGCGATTATGGCGGACAGAGTTCAGTTGCTGCCATCAGTTTAAACTGTTCTTGTTTGAATAATAAACGACTAAATACGCTAAAACTACTTATTAATTACAAAGCGGTGCAAAGAATAGGCATTTAGCAAACACTAATGATAAACCAGAAACCATACCGAATGCAGATATAAAAATATGACCCCCAACAAACAAAGCGACGCCTCTGAATTTATTTCAGCTGCTTAGAAATATGTTGTTGCTAGGCAACGAAAGTATACATTCACAAATTTGTTTGTGTGCATGATGACGAGGTGTACCCAAGCAGCATTTTTAGTCATCGCTACGTACCAGCAACTACCATTGGAACTATTAAGTTTTTGCCACTAGTCACAAGCACGTAATTGCTACGGTTTTGTTACGTGCCTGGTTCCCACATGGGGAACAATTTTTGGGTAGCAGATACGTTGCAGTAACCTCTCTGGAACTTGTCCAGCTACGTAGCGGGAACGTGGAGGCGTAGTAACTGCTACTTTCGTGGAACTTTCTGGATTTTCGCATTGATACATCGTGTCGCGTGGTTGCTCTCTCTTACTCTTGCAACTTAGCAAATATTCTATCATTTTCTGTACTAATGCTGCGATCGTGTCACAAAATGAATTGCCATTTTATTTGTAATACGTACTTAATAATACAAAAAGCGATGAAATGTTTAATTATTTTGTCATTCCAGCATACCTAAATTATAAACCATTGCAACTTTTCTGTTAAACGTGATGATGATAGATCAACAAATAACAACGCACTTCTTTAAATATATTTTTTAATAACAAATGTCTTTAATAAAATACGACAAAAATATTTATAAGTTGATACACATGATAGAAACAATTTTTATATTATTCCTAAGGCACAATTTGGCACCAATTTGTTATTTTTATTGATGGTTATATAGTAAAACATCTATTAACAATCATAACAAATTGTAAATTGATTAATGGTCTCCTAAATCTTACAAGTAAATATGAAGATGGAGTAGTTTACGAAAAATCACTTTAAAGTGATTCTCTTGGGTAGCAAAAACGTAAGTTCTACTTTCAATACTACTCTTACTTTAAAGCAACTTTAAAAGGCTTAGCAACGGCTTCAGACTGGTGGCACGAACTTTAACTAATGTAGTTATACTAACAATGGAAGCTTACAACTGACGTGTCGCTCATTTAAAAAACTCTTTTTTCAGCTACTTAAAGAACTGCACAGGGATTGGCAATATCCGTAATTGTAGGTCAAAGGATAAAATACACAGAGCTGATTGTACAAATACAAAAACGTTGCACGATAGGTGCAGTTACTTTTTGTTAGTTAAAGAACATAGTGTACTTCCGATATTGCTTCCAAGCCTTTTATATCCATCTTATGAAATCTTGAGAAACAATTCAAATACGAGGCGATGTAAAGTTACTATTATCACAATGAACAGAATGACATTAAAAGTTTTAAGATTTGGTATATTGAACCATCCGAAACCTATCATTATAGAAGTCTTGCGATTGCTTTCGATAATTCACATACATGCCAAATCAAACTAGCAACTCCCAGATCAGTAAGAATTTAGGATACTACGACTTGACGAATGGATCATGCACATATTGCACATAGTATAGAACAAAAGTATTCACATTAAAAAATATTACCCTAAACTAAACAACTATCTCCAAAATTTCTCCACAAAAGCCTTATAAGTAAACTAGATGTTAATTCCTCAAGATGGGTTTGCTTCAATCCAAAAACAAAATTACAACCTTCTACCTCTATGTAGGCTGCATCGGTACTCACGTATGTGTAGTACTTTCGTGGACATAAAGCGAATGCTATGCGCTGGGCATCATGCTATACATATACGTGAATTCTTCAGTAGAAAGGTGGTAGTTACCCAGGCTAGAAAGGGCGGGGAATAATAGAACACAAACACGCATTGTAGACGTGTACACTGAAAACTTTGTTTTTGTGCTGTCGACCTGTTTTTAGGTGTATCGCGATTAGTTATTTGCCACAGTAAGTTGATGTTATCGAATAGTTGCCGGTTGCTATGATAACCAGAAACAGAGCTGTTGTAATTAATAAGTGTCTGGGCGCTGTTATAAAAATAAATAAGTATAAAATGATTTAAAGTAACATTCATTGTGAACACACCGCAAGTCATACTTAACCTTACTTTTGTAATTTATACTCTGGCCGCTCAACAGAGATAGTAATGAAAGTAAGGCGGCGTAGCCACTTCATCAGATTGGCTAGTGCTAAAAACCCAACTGACACTGAAACTTTTTTGTATTCTACATGAACATAACCTTAAAAGACGTAAGATTTTAATAATAAACTACTTCTAATGAATATTTTTGATATTATTTCAATTAAATTATGTATTGTCAATTTTAAAATATTTAATAGTACATGAAATGTTCAAAAACTAATCAATTAATTATTTGCTGATTTTGCTGATTGCTGTCACTTTGCCGTGTGAAACGGACTCCACAGTTTCGCGCGCTGTTTCAATTCGCCCAATAGCAAAGTAGCTCTTAAATCGCCTGCTCTTTTGTTGGCGTTTTTGGGTACGTTCGGCATTCTGATCTAGAGTACGCTTTGTACTCCGGAGCGTCCTTTTATTGCACGAGTGTTAACTCTAGCGTGTTCTACATGAATTGAGCAGGTCCACTAGAGTAAACTCTGATGGCTCTCGATTCACAGATCTAACTCTATTGCTCTGCCTGTCAAAATCCAACTCTTATCAAATTGTTGGTTAAAAATTATATTAATTTGTTGTGTATTATAAATTATCTGCACGGTAATTATCGTTAATCCAGTTTTAAAGTGAGTTAATAATGACTACATCATCGATACTGTTTAAATGCCAAAACTGCAACTTTGTTGATATAGACGAGGTTATAGTACGCCAGCACTTTAAAGAACATTTTACGGAAAACGATCAGCAGCAAGATAAATAAGATTAAATGTAGCATTAATTAAAACCAATTTTATTTCAATCTTGCAGCTTCATTCTGGAATCATTCTTACCAAGTTTCTATTTGCGAGCCTGACCATAAAGATCTAATATCACAAACGATAACCCCCGAAAAGTCCCTGAATGTTAAAGATGATCAAAATACTCGACGCTTAAAAATATGGTTACACGAAGACACATTATTGCTCATTTCCTTGATGGAGAAATATGATGCAGATTTCGAAGATTCAACCAAGAAAAATGTTTTTGCAAAAATAGGTTTGGAAATAACTTTCAAGTCATTAGTTCCATGCACAGGTCCCCAAGCGGAAACAAAATGGAAAACTTTAAAACGTACGTATAAACGCATAAAGCAAAGTAACAGTGAAACAGGCAAAGGGAGAACTAATTGGCCGTATTATTTATGTATTGACAAATATTTAAACAAAAAACCTGAAGTTTTACCGGTGGCAACATGTAACTCTGCTAAAGAACTTATAGTAAATTTTAATACACAATCATCGTCTGATAAAGAAAATAAGCTAAAAGATGAAATCATAGATGAAGAAGAATTTGAAAGCAACTTCATGCAAAAGCGTAAACGGGTTGTAAAGTCTACGGATACAGAACGAAGACACAAGGAGAAACTGCAGCGTCAGGATCGTTTTCTAGACCTATTTGAAAAAATTTATAGAAATAAAAAATACAAAATATGGGAAAGAGACAATATAAACTTTATTTGAAAAGAAACAAATGAATTATATGTATGGTATTGCAGTATTCAGTATTAATTAAAAATATTTGCTTATGTTCATTTGTGATGTGTATGTTTATTTATGTAAAAAGTTACCTGTGTATAACTACGACATAAAAAAATAAACATTTCGCAGCGACCATTGAAAAATCAGCTACCTTTCTGTAATATGCTTCATCTTATGTATATTAATGTCACTTTTCAATGGTAACTCAATAACGTTTTTTTCTTATGAAAGTAGTTGTTTATTTAGTTAAGAATTTTGTTGCTACATAGGAGTACTTTATGGTCTTTTCAGGAAACCCTTAAATGTATTGCATGTATTGCAATTCTTCATGTGAGTAGTAATGTAAATTAAAAACTATGAATTCAGTAAACGGGAAAATTGATACTTGCAACTGCAACACATTTAAGAGTGTAAATAACAAAAACAAGAATAGTTTATTTACATGTATTGTTTTATGTACTACTGACGACAAATAACATTTCAGTAAAGGTACATCCCGCTTTTGAAAACAAATACTTCAACAATCAAATGCCCTTTTTAATATAATATAATAAAATATTTATAATACATAAGATTTGAACAGAATTTCTTAAAAAATGGTTACCTCTATTCTATCGTCAGTAATACATTCAGTTTAGATGCTAAGTAAGTCACTAGTTCTGTATTATTTACGTTATTACGTTAAACACAGGCATGTAATTAGGTAGCTTAGATGCCTGAAAAGGTAGAAGTAACACACACAGAAGGTTCACCACATACTCAATGTAATAAGAGTAAATAAAATTTCATGCTCAATATGCCCTCGGCCTTCTACAATGTATACATTGCAGGAGGCTGGGGGCATATAAGCCGGCTATATATTAGGCTTATAAACCGAACCTTTTTCATAATATTTGAATTAACGTTCACACGTTTCGTGTCTTGTTTTAAGATGAACTCTTTAACTCAGGAATTCATTGCACAGGGTGTAAATTCTGAAGAACGTGGTGCACATAAGATATGTCCTTTATTCGCTATCCTCGTAGGAAATTTTACATTCTAGTAGTTAACAACACTTGCTGATCATTATGTGGAAAATAGGTTGATAGACAATCCTATTTCCAATCATACTCCTCAACATGGATGTTTATTGCTGTTATATTCCAATAGTGCAACTTCATTCACTTTAACTTTTTGAATTTCTGCAACTGCGTTCATCTGTCCAGAAAAATATACGTCTCTGGTAACGATTGTTGATTACATTTGTGTTATTGTATTCTAACGTATGGATACTGGCATTTTAAAGGCTTTAGTTTGTTCTCTAAAATGTAGTAATCCACTTTCTTGGGAATGCCAAGTGTAGTGTGATCCAAAATGGTTGAGGACGGTTTTAATTTACCGCCACGTTAGCAACCCGAATACTTTTCAGACATTCTTGTGCTTCTTTTATTTCAGTGTCGTCTCAAGAAGGGGTGGTACATATATATTACAAAATTACGTTAAAAATTATCAATATCAGTATAATTAAACAAATAAAGCGAAATAAAGCAACAACGTGGCGAAGCACAACGGCGTAAACGAGAAAGTGACGAGTTGACGCCGTAATTTGATGTAACATATTTCACTGGAGCCACATTAACAATGTGAAATACACTAAAGTCTACGGCACGAAATTCCAATCGTCCTCATTTATTTTGGATATCCTTGTAGTTTACCACATTTTCAAAGAAATAGATACACATCTTTTCCGAATCACAGAAAAATGTTGATGTCAGATATTTTGTTAAATTTCTTTTTTTTTATTGGTATTCCTTTTATGATCTCCTTATATTATATTGATTTTTTTATTTTACATATAATTCTCTGGAAACATTCACATAGAATTCGCTTTCTTGGGCATTCTAATGCTAAAGTTCAAAATGTCCGCCGTTTAAAACAGCCGTAAGTTATATAAAAGCGCGCTATATAAAACTACCGAAGTTTGACCCCAATAATTTTTTAATAATTGTTTTCATGGCACTATCTGATTTCGGTATCTTTCTGTAACGAAGTTTCGTCGTCCACCTTTTGTTTGACGCCCTGAAAGATGTCTTAGCTTCTTTAGCTGTATGCTATATTCAATTTGAATCCTCTGAAGGTGAATATTACAAATTCTATTGAATCATTCATATCTGTTAATTTTGGTTGTATACCGAAATTCATTGAAACTGTTCATTAATTTTTGTCGTTGACGGAGTTGATAATAATAGAGGAGAAAGGAAAAGCTTTTTGCTACAACCATGCTATAGAGAAAAAATCCATTCAAAAAACACAAGATAATAGTTAAAAATTAATCTAATCCATATATTTCTTTGCAGATTCAGTAGCTGGTAGAAGAATACCTACCATGTAACTGAGCTACCCATGTGTAGATGCGCTTCGGCGCCAACTACCCGTTTAACAGTCTGCGTTTACCGCAATGAATGCTGCAGTTGTCGTCCAAATTCGATTGCTGCTTCTGGTTCAGCTGCTCTCCAAATTTCAACTATCCGTTGGTAACTATACCTTTTTCCAATTTTAATTTATGTTAGGTACTCTTTCTTCACAACTAATTTTGTAATGTCTGAAAACAAGGCAAAAATCCGTGTAACGATTAACGTTATTAACAAAAATGGTAGGCTTTGAATTATACGTTTAGACCACAAAACTAAGGTTAACGGACGTGCTATTCTGCACTAAACAAATAGATATAACCTATCATTGACGCATCACCTTTAAAACATTATATCTCGGCAAGTACATACATTACACACACTAACAATTCTGTCATTTAACATTTTTTTAGACATTGATACTTTTGCAGATGTTCATGGAAAACATTGGATTGGTTGTTGTTTGTGTTTTTAGTGATATAGCCTAGTTTCAATGTTTGACTTATTCCAAATTGCCGAAATTATATTTGTTGGGTAAATTGAGATGCGATATATGTATAAATATGGTGTGCAAGTTATGGCGTCTTGGTGTTTCATGTAGATACTGGAAAATGTACAGAATGCTATTGAATTTAAGATCATAACATGATTTCGGAGAACGAAAGGGCCAAAGTGGAATTTTAAGCTTAATTTCTGTTAGGGTGGCACATTTACACCTATAATACGATTCCAGAATTATTCGCCAATGTTAACCATGCTGCAGTAGACTATAGCATTTTGCCAAGCGGTTTACTAAATTGATTCCAAAGTGAGATCAGAATTTGAGATCACAGAACGAGTTCGGAGAACGAAAGGGCCGAACTATAATTTTTGAGCTTAATGGCTTTTAGAAGCATAATTATAATTTTCCAGTACGAATACTATTGGTTTATAGCAGCAGCTTGCCCGTCGGTTTACTGAATAAATACATACATTCCAAGGTAGATATGCTTTATGCCTTTTCCTATTTGTTCCGCATGCACGTGTGTGTTTGCATGTTAGCTTTTGCAATTCAATATTTAAACCGCATGAAAAGTGTTTACGTAAATACACTTAATAAATGTTTTTATCCAAATGTAATAATTTAATAAAGAGTGAAAAACAGAAAATTTCCGTAATTTGAAGCAGTGCAGCAAGTATGTAAACAACCGTTCAAAAATAAACCAAGGAAATACTTTTGCGCATTAAATATGTATGTAAGTACCTACAATATCAATTTTTCTTTTGACTGGCGTCAGTAAAACAGCATTGCAAATTGAATAAGAAAATAAACTCCGAGTGTTTATTTAGATCATAAATCACGTTATAATTGTGCCTGCATTTTATCAGAGTGCATTCTCTAATAAGTTGTTTTTCTTGAAAAGTACAATATTAAAGAGATACGAATATTATTGACAAATGCAGTTACTCTTTTAAAACTAAAATGGGAATTCGGTCGTTAAGTTTTCTTTTCCATAAATTCTGTTAATGTGAACGTAAAATAAATTAAATCTATTTACATAACTAGCTTCTATATTCCAGAAACGAAAAAGAACCATATTTCAAGAGCATATTTCCATCTGCTCTTTAAATGAGTTATCTGGATATTTATTTTAATGCAGGGAACTACAGAACTGAAAACTAATTTTTTGCATTTTCAGTGATTTCTAATTTCAAAATGGTTCCAATTGTTGCAAGAGTTTTGCTGGAGGGTCGACCGATCAGACAATCATTTCTAACAACTGGTCATGATGGGCTTGTGGCCATTGGTAAACTCGAAGTTAAAATCTCTAGAGATGAATGTTGCGTGTTGGCGTGGAAACGATTAAACAATTAATATTTTGCACATAGTAATTTTCGTTTAATTAGTTTTGATTATTACTAAAGATACATTTGTATTTTCTAATTTAACTGTTCTAGTTACACTGCAGAAAAATAGCATTTTACGACTCGAGACGAACATTTACGACGAGATGAGCATTTATGACCTCTTTTTTCGAGAGAAAAAAAACGCATGTTTCAGCTTTTATTGTAAAGATTTTACATATTTTTCAATCGAAACTCTTGTGATTCTATGTTAGTTTTGTGTCTTATTGAACGTGTATTTGCTCTCTTTCGTTCAATGCGTGTAATCTTACTAGTAAATGCTGTTACTAGAGTTTTTACTAACAAGGAATATCCAATATTTAAGTTATACTCCACCTTCAATACACAATATCTTATTAAATACAACGTGTATAATTTGTTCCTATTGACCACCCTTTTATTAAAAGAAATGGATGCTTGTATATACATCAAATAAACACATAGATAAATTGAAAACACAGTCTTTATTTTTATTAATAAGAATAAAAGAAAATCAAATTTAAAGAAAAATAAAAGAAAAATTATTTAGAACAGAAAAGTAAAGTAAAATAGGAACTTCTTCCCTGCGCTTGCTCAAATGTGATAGTCGTTATTAACCTGACATGGGCTATAACAGTTAAAATAAAATTTTAACTTATGATAATTAAATTTTAATAAAGAAATTTAAATCGTTTTATTCGTAAGAATTTTATTATTAAAACTTTTAAAGTGATAAAAATGAATTCTGAAATTATTCAGATTGTCTTTATAATTTTGTTATTGAAAAATTAAGTCAAAACCTTTTATTTTTGACCAACCTTGTATATAAAGTACGTCGAGATCCACTTCAATCTTATTTAATTTGGTAATGCTGCATTTAAATCTGTCAGATGATTTTATAAAGTAAATACGTCGAATATTCAAATCAATATTGGAAATAAAAATCTTCTTGATTTTAGTTTAATAAATAACACGTTCACAATTCCATACAATTGTTGATTAACGAAATAAATCTTCTTTAATTTTCAAATATCCAGGTAAATCTTTATTACACTTTGTTAAATTTTATTTGTTGACATATAACATATGGTTATTCCATAACCCCACTTATTTTACAGATTTTTGGTCTCGAGTCGAACGTGAATTTTCCAAATGCGTTTTATCTACTGAATTTGTTAATTTTAGCTGAGCTTTATATATGATTTAGCGAAGCAATTGAAGATTATGTCAAATTTAAAAAAAACAATATCAACCCGCTTGTTTATGACGTCACTTCACCGAAACAGCTGATTATAATTATCACTAATCTTAAATATAAAAAATTGAATTGTAGCTGGCAAAATAACGATGAAAACAATATATATATATATATATATATATATATATATATATATATATATATATATATATATATATATATATATATATATATATTGCTGTGGATTTTAGCGTCAAAATTTTGTAAATTTTTGTAAAATTTTAAAATCTTTGCTAAAAACTAACACTTTAGAAATATTTTATCAACTTTTCCAGTTAAAAATATTTTTAAGTTATTTAATGGTGTGTCATTGATTATACAATCAATGTGTATACTTTTTAATAAGGTTAAATAATACATATTTCTTTATTTATTATCACACAGTTTAATCACCAAATACTTAAGTATACGTAACATCCAGTTGTGCAATTTATTGTTATTATGTAATTCATTTATGTTAAATTTTTAAATGAGTAATATCGACGGGTTATGTGACTCTCTTAAGGCTTTTTGTTATGTAAATAGTTCATTATTATTGCACATGTTATGTAATAAACTGTAACAGTTGAGTCAACTAGTATAATTATGTTTTAATCTGCTATTATGTTTGTAAATAGTGTAATCATTCTATTAGATGGTAAGGTGACGTCAAATTGTGTAATATAATTATGTAAATAGTAAATAGTATATAAGCTTAGAAAATCATATTTTTGGGACACTTCGTGACATAAAGCGACGCAGTAAAGTCGTGTTAAAGACAATAATACTAATGTAAAGGAACACTTCCTGATATACGACGAACAAGAAAGTATGTAAAGTTGAGTTCACTAAATAAGGCGACAGTGTAAAGTCGTAAATGATAATATAGTACAAATGTAAATAGATAGTTAAATTGATTGGTGAATTGAATACGGCGAAAGTGTATAGTTGTTATAAAGTGTAAGAGTGTTTATAAGGTTTAAAGGAACCACCTGCAATTTTAATTTAAAAGTTCTAGCTAAAGTTATTGCTAGTCAATAAATCTACGTCAACACCATAAATCGATATTTTATTTATTTAAACACATAAACAAAGATTCTTCGAACAAGGGAAATAGTACCCGCAATAAATTAAGACAAAAGTGTATTACCAAAAGTGTAATTAATAATCAAGTGTGTGGATGGTGTTATGTGGGAAATCCATGCAAAAGGAAGGAAGTCAACCGGAATTGGAAATCAGCTCAGGGACAACATAAAGTGACCTACTCTGCCAATAGGAATTGGGAAAGGATATGGTAGAAAGGAAGAAGCATCGCTATATAAAAGATAGGAAGTTATTTCCTTCTGTATTGGTATCTGCTGAAGAAAAGACTATCATTTGTGAGGTGTAATTAAGTGATTTGAACAATTTAGCTATAATTAAATTTAATTAAGAATTCAATTTTAAAAGTGATTTCAATTTCAATTTGAATATTTTTTAAAACTACAGGAATCCACATTCGCCCTGAGATGAGTCTTTCTTAATATTATATAATTCAGCTATTTTATGTTATTTAATTGGCGCCCTTTTACGTAAATTTGAGTTATTCAAGAACTCACGTAATATTATCTTTATGTAACTACTGCATTATTTAAAACTATTAAAAAGTATTTTTTTGAATCATATAAGAATTTATAAAAGAGTTGAAAAGCATTTCCAAAGTACACAGTCTTTTTAAAAATCAATTTATTTATAAATCAATTATCTACAATCTAACAGCAATTATTCGTTATTTCAAAGTATTTGATGAAATTGAATATAAAAAACAATATTTTATTTTTAATTAGCCAAATTCATCGCATATATTTTTATTTTGCTAGCCAATATGGCAAAAGAAATCAAGTTTTCCTTTTATGCGAATTTAACGCAATATATATTCGCATAAAAGGAAAAATTTTGATTTCTTTTGCCCCACGTTGGGACAAACCATATTTATATGCGGTGAATTCGCATAAAAAGAAATATTTGAACTTTTCCCACATTGGCTAAAAGAATAAAAATATATATGCGATGAATTCGGCTAATTAAAAATAAAATTAATTATATTCAATTTCATCAAATACTTTCAAATAATGAATAATTGCTGTTAGATCGTAGATGATTATTTTTAATTAAATTGATTTTTAAAATGACTGTAAACTTTGGAACTGCTTTTCAACTTCCTTCTTTTATAAATTCTTATATGATTAGAAAATATACCTTTTAATAAATTTCAATAATGCAATAGTTATACAAAAATAATATTACGTGAGTTCTCGACTAACTCAAGTTTACGTAAGAGCGTTGGGCGCCAATTAAATAATATAAAATAACTGAATTAACACATTAAAAAAGACTCATCTCAGGGCGAATGTTGGATTCCTGTTGTTTTAAAAATATACAAATTGAAATTGAAATCACTTTTAAAATTGAAATCTTAACTAAGTTTAATTATAGCTAAATTGTTCAAATCACTTAATTACACCTCACAAACGATAGTCTTTTCTTCAGCAGATACCAATACAGAAGGAAATAACTTCCTACCTTTATTATAAAGTTGGTCTTCTCCAATACCATTGGCAGCGTATGTCACCTTATGTTGATCCAATCCTGGATTCCAATTTTGCATGGACTTCCAATATAACACCATCCACACTGATTACACACTTTTGGTATTACACTTTTGTTTTAATTAAATGCGGGTACTATTTCCCTTGTTCGACGAATACTTGTTTATGTGTTTAAATAAATAAAACACCAGTTTATGGTTTTAACGAAGGTTTATTGACTAGCAATAACTTTAGCTAGTAATTTTAATTAGGTGGTTCTTTATAGCCTTATAAACATTTTTATAATTTTATAACAACTATACACTTTCGACATATTCAATTCATCAACCAATTTAACTGTCTAATAAAGACTAGATTATTTAAATTTTTACAATATTACTTTTCACGACTTTACTCTGTCACTTTATATTCAGAAGTGAACTTTACATTAGTACAATATTATTGTCACGTGGGGGATTTCGTGACTGGAGGACGTAGTCAGTGGTAGAGAGAAAATAAACACAAGTCGTACAAAACAACTATATACTAATAACAATAAAGAGAGTACAACTACAAAGGTTTACATACATACAAATAATACATCGTGAGGACGTAAATATCTTCCTGAATTGATACAATCAAGAGGGAGGTCGGAACCAACCCTATTCTAGCACTAGGTCTACAAACTAAGCGTAGGAGTTAGACTCCTAGTGATTACAACTAAGCTGGGAGCCTGGTCACAACTCCACATAATTTCACAGAGAGTGGGCGTTTTAGCGCAACCCACTCAATTAAGCAAACTAAGCCATAATTAATCAAAAGACACTTACCCGCTTGTTTCTTGATGAGGCTTCTGGTGAGTCCTGGCACAGACTGATTTTCAAGCCAAAACAAGCGGGTTTATATACTGCTGAAGGCGGCGGAAGCATTACTGAATAATTGAATAAATTAAGTGGGATACGAAGAATACATGAATACATAATGAGATGCAAACTGTATAAATTATTCTAATGAGATACAAACTGTATAAATTATTCTAATGAGATACAAACTGTATAAATTATTCTCAAGGCTATGCAGACTCTATATACGTGCGTGGCGGCGCGTGGGTGACTATCGCAATAATATTTGCACTAAATGAATGCAAGTTGAAATGTTACAAAAAGGATTGCATTTAAAATAATTCCGTTTGTGACATTATTTACACGACTTTACTCTTTTGCTTTATGTTAGGAAGTGTCTAAAATAATGATTTTCTAAGCTTATATACTATTTACTATTTACATAATTATATTACATAATTTGACGTCACCTTACGATCTAATAGAATGATTACACTATTTACAAACATAATAGCGGATTAAAACATAATTATAATAGTTGACTCAACTGTTACAGTTTATTACATAACATTTGCAATAATAACGATCTATTTACATGAACAAAAACCTTTACAGAATCATATAACCCGTCGATATTACTCATTTTAAATTATTCATAAATGTATTACATAATTACAATAATTTCGCACAACTGGATGTTACGTATTCTTAAGTACTTGGTGAGTAAACTTTTTGATAATAAATAAAGAAACATGTATTATTTAACCTTATTAAAAAGTATACAGATTGATTGTATAATCAATGACACACCATTAAATAACTTAAATTTACTTTTAAATGGAAAAGTTGATAAAATATTTCTAAAGTGTTAGTTTTCAACGAAGATTTTAAAATTTTACAAAAACTTCCAAAATTTCCAAAATTTTGACACTAAAATCCACGGCAATATATATAATCATATATATTGAAAACAATATAAGACACTTATATTCTAACATTTACCATAACTGAGAAAATTAACAAAAACGATTGACAATGAAAAAACCTCATTAGGACTTAATTATAAACAAAACTCATTAAATCCAGCTTTATCCTTTACAAAATGAATACATAACTGCACTATGTAACTGATACATATAAAATTTACATAAGAACACCTTTCCAATATAAGAAAAATATAAATAACGATTCCTCTCTACGATTTTATAGACCCAACGATGCTTATACAAAATCCATCATCAACATCAACCTAAATGAAGTTAAATTATAGTCAACTTGTCCTGCATACAGTCCTCCAAGTGTTTGAGTTCAAACAATGGTGAAAAATGTTATATAAGAATCAATATTTGGAAAAATCGCAAGATATCAGCAAATCCGAAACCTTCATTAAAATAAATGCTCTTTATTAGTATACCAGATATTGTAAGTTTATTGTGCTAGAGTAGTCATTACACTCTATAGACCTAATATACATAATTTTAATTAAATATGATCCCGAAACTGAGTCAGTCTCATGGAAAACAGAAAAATTCTTCCTACGTTATCGATCGTTTAACTTAAATTTAATCAGGAAAATTAAATCTTCCAGACAAATGGAAAAACATCCTAATATGTGACTTGGGTTGCATAAAACATGTATTATTATGAAACAATCTAAATGATTGATATCCTTTTTATAGTTTAGATTTTTTATATATAAAAATTGAGGTTACGTCTTCATAAAATTTATCCTTCTTGATTTCTGCTTTAAAAATTGATAAATCTATCTGTGCCCTAACATATAGCCTTTAGATTAAATAAACCTAACATTCTAACATGTCTATCCTTTACTTTATTTTATTGCATGAAATAATTATATTTGTGTTTACAATCCACTCGTTCAATAAATCTTCAATAAGATGAATTCATGACATCTCAATATATTTTTATATAGAGATCCAGCTTCTGTTACGGGAAAGATTCTGTTGGTTGTTGGAGACATTCTTGTTCTACCCCTTCTAATACTAACTTAATCATAAGCAAATTCTGTTACCACCTGAAACAGTGTTGTAACACTACAAGCCAAGGTCATTTTACCTTTTAGCCCGAATTCAGTACTGCATATACAAGAAAAAACATTTCTCATATATCGGAAGCTTCATTATCCATTTGCTACATAACTTATTCACAATAGTAGGGGATTACCCACAAAATGGGGGTCGCTAATTGGGAAGTGATGCCAACTTTTAATAACAGTTAATCTTGTCGGCTGCCAACTAATTAGTGTGACGTCGTGGGTCTCACAAGATGTCTTCTATAACGGGTGCCAAGAGTCATCTAAAATTACTGAACTCTAACCTGCCGGCAATACTCTAACGAACTACGTTAGAAGAATGTAGTATTCTTCCAAATAAAAGGTACCCTTTTTTCTAAGAGACACGCCACAGATAATACACATAAATAATAAGTCACCAAATAAAATATGCTTTATCGCAATGATAAATATTGAAAACTTAAACTTTAGTAATGTTTAAATAACCTTAGTATTATTAACTAATCTTTAATCAATAGTTATGTACAAACCAAAAAGTTATGGAATTTATGCGATCGAGAAAATTACTTTATTCTTGCTTATAAGTGCAAATATTCAACCAGGGCAACAAAAAATCACGGTTAGTTAAAGCTACTACGGTGCACTTAGTTTGTACAATCAAAAATGCCCTAAGTAGGTAGTAATTGTTAATACATTTTACGAAGCAAGTTGTACGGGCACACTCGCAATAATAATTCTAACACAGTTTTTATATACAAATTGCGGTGTGTGACACTAGGGAATAACCTATTAAATTAGGAAAACTATGTAATCTCTTAATTAATTAATTTACATTTTAACAGAGATTGCTTGACGTAATACTTAGTTTGACGTACACATGAGCTTGATTACATACAGTTCACGATACTGTTGCTTTCTTCAGTTGTTGTAGACTGTAAGAGTCCTCCACGTATCGTAACGGAAGGAATACCAGTAAATCTAACGGTGCTTAAAGGCGACAACAGCAAACAAATAGATAATCAAAAAGAAGTGAGTAACTCAAAAAGACAAGCGGTTGAAAGAAAATGCCTTTAACGAAAAGTTCAAAATAACTCAGTAAGCACATGGCAAACATCAAATACAAAAACACAAATACTTCGCTGGATGCCGTCCTCGAAAAACTGGTGATTAAAAAATGAATCCTGCTTAAAAATAATAACTGTAAGAAGTGGAAGGTATATAAATATAATAAATAAATAAATAAATAAATAAATAAAATGCGATTCCAATTAACACAACGAAAGGAAAACGTAATTCACAAAGGCAATGCCAGTAGCACATTCTTTTATGAAGTTATTCAAGTAACGTACTAAAAGTAAGTCGTCTTATCAAAACAACAGGAGATACTTTCGAAAAGGTTCAGAATTGCCATCAAAGTAGGGAGAACGCCAAAACCCTCTAATGAAATATACAATATATCACAAAAGCATAGCGATAGAGGGATATTTTAATATAATTAGGAAAGTGTGCAAATGAGTGAAACGTCTACTTTAATAATGCCGCAGCGCCCTTCTTTAGATTAGAGATTGAAGATGGTAACTTAGTGTTAATCATTTACTTATTTATATTGACTATTAACATAACCATTGCAAAGTTTGAAGCCAGAAAATATTAACGGTTTTAAGGGAAAAAAGACAAAGAAAATAAGGATTATTACAGAAATGCAATTAGTCAACCAGTCGAGAGATTCTAGTCATTTCCTGCAGGGGGCATCGATCTAGAGCCATTTTAGATCCTGCTTCTTCATTAAACTAAAACTAATATTATCTATCGAGCTACACTAAAGGACAAAGCGTTTTAGTAAAATTGTACTTTATCTCCCTAGGAAGGCAAATTGGATACTCTTCTTCCAAATGTATGCAAAGACCTATTTGCTCTCTGATCTTGGGGAGCAAGATTAAAACTTTCTATTAAGGTAATAGAACAATCAACTCTACATGAGGGTTCAAAACATACTTCTGAGCCAGATTAGCCAAAAAACAACTATCGACGGTTTATAAATGTAACTCAGTCACATCAAGATCTACATTTTACTGCTGTTGTCACCACATATTTCTAATGCTTATGGTAAAGTAATTCTTGTTTCCATTTTCTGACGACGTAAGTATATGTATAGTCATCTATATCTCTGGTATAGATGATATATGATATAGATGATTATACCCGTTTCCAGTAGGGAAATTGACTAAAAAAGCACAACAATAGTGATAATCATAAATAATATAATGAACGCAAGTTCATATGGTCACATTTCGATTCGAGAACAAGTCGCTCCCCATAACCGACGAGAAGATTTTTTTCGTCGACATGTAAAGCCTCAGTAGATTTCGCCGTGCTGTTGTATGGGCACGTTAAGCAGACGGTTTCAACAACCATATAAACATATATCTGTGGTTGCTAAGAATAACACCGCCCTATACCACGCAGAAGTTTGTATTTACTTCAGTGCATGGTTTGGCAATGTTAATTACAATTAACATACAATCGCTTGAATTGTAAGTAATTTTCGAGGCAATATTAATAATTTGCTTTAATTTTTGAAAGTGGTTTAGCCAAACAAAAGTTATAATAACTAGAAGAATCAATATATTTCTTAAACGGACATATGATAATTACAAAAAACGGAATGGAAGGGAATGAAAGGAGTGACACTAATATACACTAGGACAATCATGGGCCGTGCCTTTTTGTGACAAGATTTTGCTGAAACAACATACCCGGTTCTTTAACCTGCTGACGTCCAGAGGTCATGAGAAGTCCCAATATTTTAACATGTACCATACCATTGATTATTTCAGTGTATTTAGGATTTAGGTACTCTAGGTGATGCTTAACAATATAAGTAGCAACCATTGTTGTTTTCTTAACTGGGTGATCTCCAGGTGCCATTAAAGGTCACACTATCTTATTAGAAATAAAGTTAAAAACTTTTTGTTCCGTGTTTTGACATCTCTGAGAATATTACAATTTGATCCTTGGCATTTTTTTAGTCAATTTTCCTATTTGAAATAGGTAATCTCCTTTGATGCGATTGACATTTTCTTTTGACCTTTCCGGAACGGACCTAATTGAGTGCTTCTTTGCATAATTAAACTTTCTAGAAGAGCAAGACATTGTGTGTGCAAATGTTTGGTAATGCATCAGGAATGCAGATATAATCATTCAATAACATTACTAATCTTAAGTTGAAGATTCTTAGAAGAAAAATGTGTGCTGACAAACACTTACTAACTGGAATTCTTCTTCTTGTTGTGGAATTCTTGACGATCACTTAAATTTAGTTGCGGTTTTTGAATGATATGGGCAGGACTGTATTAGTATGTCCTCCATACAGTAGATTTACAGATTTTTATCAAAACATACGTGAACAAAGATTGATGATTGACGGGAACTACGCCCAACAGATTCATGTCTTATGTGATCTGAATATTTTAACTTAAATTCTTCTTTTAGTCTTCAGTAAGCAGTAAGTAGTTTAAATTAAAACTTGAAAATCTTATTGATCATTGAGGCTACGATTTGTATCAGAATATTTATCTTCTGTAAAGCTTTTGTTTATTGTGAGATGCTCCAGGTATTTTAGGTATTTCATAATGCACACTTTTATAGTACTCAAAGTCAAGCGACTTTCTTCAGAATAAAAAAGTGAACCGAGTTCAAAGTTATTTGTAAATACTTTAACGTTTATGTATGCATTTACACGTAACTACATGTGACACTTGTCGTTAACAACATTATTTTATGTAGGTAGTCATTTTATTTATTCTATTAAATAAATGGAAGTACGTAATCCACGGTTCATTAAACAAAATTAAAAGAACTTATATGCTAACAACCTTTTTTGCCTTCTACTACAGTCATCTGTTTAATGTCTCAACAGTAAACGATAATACTTCTTTATTTCCTGTAGCAATTTTCTAAATAACTATACGTGAGCTTCCTCCGTGCTTGTTCAAGCGAAACTCCCTGGTTAGTAATTCTATTCATATGATTTTTCATTATGCAATTAAAGTAGAAGTTATTCCCAGTGACAACTTTACATCCTATCTCGTGCTGCTTAATGTAAAATTATTGTTTTTAAGAGAAAGATAAGTTTATAACGATGTCGTCCTTTCATAATATTAAAAAAAAATATATCTTGCTGCAAAATTTATCATTTCTACCACGTAACAGTATTTAAAAGTAAATATAGTGCTTTACATAATGTTCTATGTAAATTTACAGTAAAATAGTGAGATGTTATTATTTAAATAAAAAAAGTTAAATAAATTAATGATGTTAAAATTACTTTGGTTAGCTTTAATAAAGAAATTTTAAATAATACCAAAATCTTCTTTTACCCAAATAGGCTGACTCAGGTTTAATTCGATAGAGCATGAGAAAAATTTACATTGATCTTATTAATTCCTGTACCTGGAAAGAGAAACTTACTACCAATGCACTTGGACTTCTGCAACTGGACAAACAGCAAACGTTAACTCTGTATGTGAAGAAAATAAATGGATGCCTGCATAAACATCAAATGAATAAACACATAGATAAATTGAAACACAGATCTTTATTTTTTATTATGATAAATAGAAAAAAATATATTTCAAAAGAAAAAATAAAAAATACTTAAACAAAAAAGTTTAAAAAATGGAAAATCTTCCTTGAGCTTGCTCAAATGTGTTAAATATTAGTTACCAACCTGACATTGGAGTTGTAACTGGTCTCCATTTGAACAAACTGACATCAAATAAGTTTATCAGATAAGAAAAAATATTTACAACTGCTAAATGAATTTATGTAACGAAAAATTAATTATTTTTGTGAATAAACAAATTGAAATTGTTTAAATGTTACGACTTTGAAAACACTGTCAAGTAAGAAAAATAAATTCTGAATTTATGTCTTTATGAATTTGTTGTTCCTAATATGAACCAAATCCTTTTATTTTCGATTTACCTTGTATATAAACATCAGCGAATCCACTCAAATGTATTTTCTATTGTATTATCGGTAATACAGACAGCTTCAATTCAACAGCTGATCCTTATAATGTCGATAATACAAATCAATAATTAAATAAACATAAATCTTCTTGATTTAATTTAAATAAATCGTTCACAATTCCATATAATTGTTGAAGAACGAAAATAAATCTTCTTTGATTTAAATATTCAGGTAACTATTCAATTCCATAAACACTTGGTTAAAAATCGTAGTTTGTTTACAAACAAACATGTGGTTATCACTTAACCTTACTTTATCTTGCAGATTTTTGGTCTGGTTCCCAATGCGTTTTATCGACTGAAATTGTTCTTCTTCCCCGGAGTTTATATAGGTTTCACCAAAACAATCGAAAAACAACACAAATTTTCAAAAAAATCGCACATCAAAATTTTATCATGACGTCATTAACGAAAAACATGTGTTCATAATTATCACTAATCTTAAATCTAAAAAGACAGAAATGTAGCTGGCGAAGTAACAATTAAAACAATACAACACACTTATGGTCTAAAATAAACGATAACTGAGAAAATCAACGAAAACGACCAACAGCAGTCAAAAATCTCATTAAAACTTAATTACAATGAAAACTTATTAACTCCAGCTATGCCTATACAAGGAATGACTACATAGCTACCCAAGGTAACTCATACATATGCAGTTTACATAGAAAAATATTTACAGTAAAAGAAAGACTTAAATAAAGAATATGTTTACACGTTTTGAAGGTCAAACGATGCTTTGCAAGTTCCTATAGAAATGACAACATAAATTAAATCAAACTATACTCACTCTTGTCCAGAATACAGTACTCCAAGTGCCTGCATTCATATAACAGTTTAAAATATAATAAAATCAATATTTGGAAAAATTGAAGCATATCAGCAAAGCCAATACCTTCACAAAGATTAACACAAATTTTTCAAATACAGGAGTTAATAATTACTCAAGTTATGGTATAGTTGTTGGCGAACATGCGGTATGCTTTAATTAAAGTTAGTTACAGAATTACTTTTCTTAGGTGTGTTTCTAAGTGTTTCTGTTCATTGCATATATCTTCGGTAGACCGGGTATTGGAAAACATAAATACTTTTTGGCCTCCTGTATTTTAAAACGTTTGTTTCAGTTTTGTTTACGTCAACTGTAGCTTCATATTTACGCATGATGTCGTAAAATGACAAGCGAATGTGGTAAAAATACTAAAAAACACTGGGCAATTAGAGATATTTAAGAAACCAACTATTCTTGTAATAATTAAGTTTATGTAATAAAATACATGTTACCTAAGTTATTATTAAAAATATTTCGGGCTTTAATAGAAAAAATTAAAATTTAATTAATTTAAATCGCCGCAGCGCCATCTATTGTACGTTTGGAAACTACAAATGTCATCCAAGAGCACACTATTATGTGCATGTTTTGAATTATTTTTTTTATTTTCTATAAAACTTGTCGGCCAAAAAATCTTATACAAATCTCATACGTCAAGTCATTTTACAGGGCTCCAACTAATAAGGCACTCGCCCTACGGGCTCGTGCCTTAAACAAAGTTGTCGCCCTGTAAAGTTCGACTTACCGCATTCGAGTGTAAATAGCTATTACACTCGATATACTCGTCTATACCAATTTTACAGTACAGTTTTCACCGCCCGGCGAAGTATATATTTAAAAAAGTACATATAGTCTACGCATACGTGAAAACGCTTTTACATTAAAACACGACAGATATGGCTTGACATTAGGTCAGAAATTACGCTTAGTTGAATTATATTAGAGGTAAGGTTAGGTTAGAAGCAAAAATGGGTTTGGTTAGAGGTTAGGTTAGGGTTTGTTAGGTCCGGAGGAATGTTAGGTTAGGTGGAATACATTAGACTCATTCAATGTGTTTTCACTAAAACTGTTGGTACGTGTGATTTCCTAACCATATGTCTCCGGACGATGAAACGTGTACCGTTCGATTTCTTTTGAGGAGTACTATCGGTTAGCATTAAGTTCGCCGTATTCAATTCACCAACCAACTTAACTGTCTAATAAAAACTAGATTATTTAAATTTTTACAATATTACTTTTCACGATTTTATTCTGTCGCTTTATTTACTGGACTGACTTTCTTTTACTCTGATCTGATGAGCTATTGTGATATTTGTTTCACTAGCAAGTGTGGAGTCTCTAATTGCTGTGTATAAACTTCCACTGATTGCTACTGTGAAGGTCTCCCCATCAGGTATTGACTCTCTATTCTCTTCTAATTTTTTCATAGTCGTTATTTTCTTTAGTTCTTCGACACTTGCACTCAATCGAAATCCAGCAAATAAACCGTCTAGTTTCTCTCCCATTGATAACTTCATTTTTACTCTCGACAACTTCTTTTGGAAAAGCTCATATTGCTCTTTTTCTTCATTATAAATCAAAATTCCTTTTGTGAAATTTAAATCTATTGTGTAGCCGCTTCTAATTGTGATAATCCTTGAGATGCTTTTGGGTCTGGTTGGAGTTTGATAGGAGAAAATATATAGAAAACCTATTATAGATATATCTTTGTCTTTATCTTTAATTAGATTCCCCAATATTATACTACAGATGTGTGAAAAATCTGGTCCATGTAGACCCATAAATTTAGAAACGACTTCATTTCTCCAAGTATAATTTTCTCCTCTTATCAGATTTAACACTTCATTCCATCTCGTTATATAATAATCGTATAATGTCCCTACTGTCATTTTGAATCCCATATATTGCAACCTCAATCGATTATTACACTTCAAGATTTCGGAGATTATAGTCCCTGGGTTCATTTTGTCTATCTCTATGATAAATTGTTGCTCGGTACCGCTCCTTTGTATTTGTAGGGAACTATTTATATACAAATAGTCACTTTTAGAGGGGTTGTATTCTGTGTGTTCTAACACATTTATTATACCAACTCGTAAAGGAAAATTATTCACATTTGTCAAATTTATAATATTTTCTCGTACATATCAGTAATTCATAGAGCCTCCTTCGTACAATTTCTCTGATTTCATTTAACATGTTATCATATCTTTTAGATACTGTTGATTCGAATCCCAATCTGCAATATATTGCAATACTCTCCAATGCAAATAGTAGATCTGTATAGTCAGTAAAATTGCAAGTTATTGAAATTATCAATGTACCTGAATGTACAAATGTCCCTTTAATATCTCTTGCTTTGAAATCAACAGTCTCTTTTCCTATATAAATATTGAAAGATACTCCATTTTTGTTTGTTTTCTTACAAACTGTTATATTTGCAGGTTTTGGACTCACTGTAAATCCTCTTGTAGTGACCTCTGCAGAAGTTTTTAGTCCCAATAATACTTTGGTCCATTTAATTTCATTGGTTTCGGGAAGAGAATTACTTTTAATTATATTTAAGAGACTTCTTTCAGCAATTGTAGTTTCATTAATTACATCTATAGCATAAGTCGCTGAGAAGTTGTTTTCTTTTAATACCCAGATCAAGCATTTTAAGAACTTTGTTATGATTTGTGAGATATTACTCTCTACTGAAGGGCTTGGTGCATTATATCCAGTGATGGCGAAATTGTTATGACGAAGAGCATGGATCATAGGAGATATTGTGTCAGGCGTCCCTGGTAAAATTGGTAACACTCTTCTCTTATTGTCCATATGTTGTATTAACACTCTTATCTGTTTAGGAAGAGACATTTTAGCATTTGTCTTCAATTTGATTAAGTTGGATAATTTCTCTAAACTTTCCTTAGGAATGGATTCATATTGAATTACATACTCAGGAAATAATGCAGCCTTTATCATTAACTCTCTTTTATCTGGAGGTATATTCATGAATGGAGTTCTAGTAGGGATTACACTTTTTTTTATATATTTGGCCTTCCAAATCTTACTCTTGTATCTATCCAATCCATATTGTAATAATCTTTAACTTCTTTCTTGTTCTGTACAAATAATATGTTTATAACTTCTACAATACTTTTACTTGGGAGAGGGCTCTTTGTTAACCACCAATCTACTGCTTCTTTTTTTACATAATACTCTATCATGTATGTGCATATCTTTCTTCATTTTGTTTTTCTCTTTTAAGACAAACTCCTAAGGAATCTCAAATTTTTCACCTTTTCCTTGTCTAGTGATATAGGATATTTCTGAGAGATTGTAGTCATCATGGTATTTTGGTCTTGGTTTGGGTCTTTAATACATTTTGATGATATTTCTATTAGTCTAAGATTTGCAAGTTTTGACGTTCTAATTATGCTTATCACTTCTGAATCAGCCTTTATAATCTTTCTGATATTCTCTATAAATATTTTTCTCCTTTCTATTATCTCATTTTGGTCCTGATTTTCCATGTTTGTTTTTTTGATTACAGCTTGTTGATACTAAAAACTGTTTGATAATAAATAAAGAAACATGTATTATTTAACCTTATTAAAAAGTATACTCATTGATTGTATTGTAATAATACAAGATTGTTTATGTGGGTCTTGTACGCTACTTATAAGTCATCTCTTCTAGAAGATAATAAAACACATGTAACTTCTATGAGATATTTATTTTTGCTTCTTGTTTATTCTTGTTGTCATGGCAATCCCTTAGCATTCAATGCCTTCTTGAGGGTATATGTATGTAATGATTGATTTTATGAATGAATATCATTACAGTATAATCAATGATACACAAATAAATAACTTAAAAATATTTTTAATTGGAAAAGTTGATAAAATATTTCTAAAGTGTTAGTTTTTAACGAAGATTTTAAAATTTTGCAAAATTTTCTAAATTTTCTAAAATTTCTAAAATTGTGGATACAAAATCCACAGCAATATATATGCACATTTGCAATAGTATGCAAAGCTTCAAACAGCTTTTGCAAACTTCCAAAGTTTCAGGCGCAGTAGATTTATAAAACCTTGTTAAACAAAAAGTTTTGCATACCTAGCATACGGGTTTTGAGTGCTTATTGGACATAATTTAAACTATACTTAACGTTAAGTTTCATCAACATTGGCTGACTATTTAAATTTTTAAACTATTTAAACTTTTTTTTATATTTTTATAAGCTTAGTTGTAATTTGTAAGTTTATATGCATTAGTAGATACCCTAAACAACTAAATAGTTCATACACAAAACATTGATCACTTTTATTTTTTGTTTTTTCCTTATAAATAATTTCCTTTTTCCTATAACAATTAGAATATTACATTAGAATAATATTTAATAATCAATGGAATTGGAAAAAATGGAAAAAAAATATTTTTGGCAAAGTTCAACTTTTTTCATAAATAAAGCCGTTGTGGCACGTCTTCCCATTGTCCGATCGACTCCAAATTTGGAGAAAATTAACTTTTCAGTAAGTAGAATAGAATGCAGGGATCGCGTGGATCTAATTTTGAAAAAAAATTCGTCAAGAGTAACTAAGGTCCACTCTAATATACACCCTAAATAGCATCCGATAACGTACTCGATACCTTTTTACCTTTCAATGTACCACGGACTTGATTTCTAGATGCGTTTTTTAAGTTTGCGAACTCTGCTATAATAATAATAATTAATTCTCGATTTTTTTTGGGAAAAATGAAAATACAAAATTGCTTTATGTAATTAACCAAATTTGGAAAACGACCTCATTCTTTTTCGTGTTAGCAACTCGAAACTTTTAATTGCCGTCGATAATCTTTTTGCGCATACCTAAGTATTATTGGGGCATGTATTTATGAGTATGCATATTGTAAAATCCTTAGGGAAACATTTAAAATGTCAGAATATTTATAATTGTTTATGTGATGTCTCGATTTTTACTATTATTTTTTATTTCAGTAGTTGATGTAGCATATCGTCGTACAAAGTAAGTTACTGTATGCATAATGTATTGCATAAATATTCGTCGGAAAAGGAAATCTCGTGATCAGCGTGTAAATCTGAATACTTAGAAGTAAATTTCGAAAACAAACAACAAACACTATACACACGATAACAATAATTCTAGTATAAGTAAGGTCATGGTGCAGTTTTTGCATACGTATAAGATGTAAGTAGGTATTTATTTTAAAAGTAGTTTTCAACTTGTCTTAACTATGAAGGCGTAGAACAACATGGATATATGGAAATTATGTACATTGAAATACAAATTACTGTATTTGTTACTTTAAAGAAAGAAAATTCATAAGTATGTCCAATAAAATAAGGTTCATTTTTATTTCTGCATCTGTGTCGAAAATCGAACCGATGATCTTTGAATTGTGAAGTGAACATGCAAACTATTAACTCACCAAGGTGTTGAATCTTTATTCAGGAATTACAATTAAGTATATTTGAGGAGCTTCTGCGCAAAAACGAATAAATCCATACTTAGTAATTCGCTACAAATCGGCAATTTGTCCCACAAGCTAAACGATGAAACGTAAAAAAACACTTTGGCTTGAAAATTGTTGAGTTTATGATGATTTGATGAATGTGCTATAGAGCGTTAATAGTAATTTACGTTATAAGTCCTGGAAATGGAATTTTACAGTCGAGTAAGATGTTACGGACAAGGCGACGAAGGAGCCGAGTCCGGAACATCGAAACGAGACTGTAAGACCATTTTCAGGACGTATGACGTAATGCGTTTTATTTCATACTGCAATTATTGGAATATTGGTTTAATTTAAAAAAAAATTATATAAAATAAATTTCCGAATGCAAAATATGGACATCTATGAAGAACGAGTTTCCATGGTAACTGATTACGTACTAAAACATTGTCCACTTGATTGATTGTATTTGCGTCCGGTAAAATTTTTTACAGTCACAAGTCCTGTAAATTTTTTACAAGCATACTAGACCGTAAAATCGCATGTTCTGGACTAAAAAGTTTGACGTAAAACTGACAAATGTGACACAGTATGAAATAAAAAATATTAAATACTTTAGTAGATATTTCAAAAAATAGTTTGGATTTATTCGTTTTTGCACGAAAAATACTGTTTTTTCGTAATATTTAATATAAAATATTCTTGGTTTCGTTTAAAAATCGAGTTTTTATTATAACGTTATGAAAACTTACATATATGGTGAAAAGTACAATAATATTTTGTGAAAAAATTGAAAAATCTAGATATGTAACGCATCTTCCTCTTCCAAACAGTCGCAGCTTTCGCCTTCTTCATCCAGTTGCTCTTCCTCTTGTTCAACCCTTTCGTCTTGTGCACCACCTTCCTCGCTTTGTACCCACAAAATTGTTTTGTACCAGTCCAGAGCTTCTTGGGTTTCCCAATCTTTTCCAAACTGCTCAGCCATAAGCTTCCTTAAAGTTTTCTTTTTTTTATCTGGAATAATAGGGCGATGCAGTTCGATATCATTAAGTTCAAAGTCTTCGTCAGATTTATTTGTTTTTAACAAATGTTCAATTTCTTTATCCGTCTCTAATCTATAGTGCTGATAGCAGATTAGAGAGACTTTGTTCTTATTTTTTGCAGTTTTTATTTTTTTAAACAATTCTTTTCACGTCCGCTACCTCATTCGCTTTTTTGTAAAAAGTTTGCAATTCTTTAATATCCTTAATCCGCCATTCTTTTCCTAATAATTTAATATCACCTACTTCTGAATATATGTTCCAGTATCCAACTTTTGATTCGATTGTAGGATTTTTTCTTAGCAGTTTTTCTACCCTACCGAAAGCTCTGTCGGCAGGCATAAAACTATGTCCCCTAACAGTATAGGTAAGATTTATTTGTGTGATATTTAGCCAGTAAAGTAGGGTATGTATAATGTGGCTATTTTGATTCTGCCCCCCACATTCATCGCATAATAGTCGTATCATTTTTTTGCCTTCAAAAGATAGTCCATTCAAGTGTGACTTTCTGTACAACCACGTGAAGCCATATCTTCAGTCCACAAATAAAATGATGGACGCTTGGAGTCCATCTGAACGCAACAAAACGAGTACAAACTTATTTGGTGTGAATAGAAAGCATCACTAATAGGTATCCGAGGAAGAGGCTGGACCTGTTGTAAGTCAAAGCAAAAGCTAACAGCATCTTCTGGATTCTCTTGCATTATTTTGTAAAACGTTTTTGCCCTTTTAGTATGAACACGATATTGTACTATAAAATCTTTCTTTTTTTCAGATCTTTTTCAATTGTGTGAAATCATGTGGCAAAGTTTCGTCCTGCTCTGTTTTGTCCGGTGTCTTGTAGAACTTCTTGCGAATTAATGTAGCATCACAATTTCGAATTTTACTGCAAAAATAGGTTTTCCCTGTATGCTTGCATTCTCTCTAAATTTCTTGTCTGAGGCCGCATCTGAATATCTAAAATGTATTGTCAAAATTTTAAGTTAGGTATACCTATTGCTTAAACTTTTAAATAAATCACACCTCTTTCTCTTTTCTTTTAAACGAATGGTTTCGTTCCTTTTTACGCTGCCTACTTCCAACCTGGCATCCCTTACACACACTAAATTCTGCATGAACACCACTTTTTAATAACAAAAACGTGCAAATCTGCAAAATTATTACGACTATTAGAACAGCGAACGACATCTTCAACATTTTGTCACAATCACATAGTAAAGTTTCAAACCTCTACAGCTACCTTCTACAAACTGTGGATTTATTCGGTTTTGCTATAAAATTGGATTTATCCGATTTTGCTCGAAACATCCTACTTTGTAATTCTTTTAACAAAGGATTTATTCGATTTTGTTCAAAACTGAATGGAGAAATGAAAAGCTGGCATCGAAGTTATATAGAAATGATGTATAACTCATTTTTTCCAAAAGTGGATTTATTCGCTTTTGCGCGAAAGGTCCTCAATTATAGTGTTTAGTCACTAAGTGTATTTATTCAAATCTAGCAGAATTTGATCAGCCATGTTCTAAAGTTTTTGCGCCGCTAGTAATTTGGTCTTGTAACATTTTTCCAAAAGACTGCCATACTAAAATCATACAATTCCATTTTACTTCCAGAATATTTGTTGAATAGAGAACAGGCGTTTGGTAGTAAAAGTGGAATAACATGAAAGTTTTTTATACCAGCTCAATACTTTGAGTAAAACTGGACAATAAAACATCCACTGGTATTGGCAGATGACCCCGTGTTCTTTATGTTCACTTTTTTTAACCTGCATCTTTGTACTTATGACATCTCTCGGATAGCCTTTTCTAGGCCCACGAAGAGTGCCGAGGGAGTTTTCTTGTCCAGGAAATTCCTGATTAACTCGTAGCTGTTATAAAAACTATCTATATAAATGACCATGATTTAACTTGCGCATGACCTTTACCACCAAATACATCACGTTGATCTGCATCTATAGCAATAGATCTAATATCTAATATTATTCCATCAGGTTTCTATAAACATGTACCCAGTAAAAAATCTAGTGTAAAATTCGAACACTAGGTCATTCTGAAAAGTGTGTGTTTAGGTCTAATACATTTAAAGTAAAATATCTAATCTGTACCTTCGTGTAGACCATAGACTTAGCTTCAATACAATGTTTGTGTAAATTTATTACACGAAACAATTATTTCATTTATGGCAACTTTTTTGCACTAAAACAGTCAGATTTCTGAATGTTTCGGAGTAAGATTTTACTCCTGACTTTTGAATGTTTTACTTTACATGGGAAAAATATTGCCTATTTAGAGTGGATTGTTAGAAAACTTTTATATAATTTGTTTTCTATTTAGATTAAATTTTAGAGTAAAAATAGTGTAGCTTTCCAAGGTCAATGTCTATAATAAAATAAGTGATTTATTGATTTATTGCAATGCAATTATAATAGACTATTCGGTCAACCAGAGGTCTTACGTGATTAGCCACGTGATTTACTTTGTAAACAAGTTAAGATGAAAATGCCAAAGATTTTTGACATTTCATTTTTAACATTAAGTTAGGTTAGGTGTAAGGAGTGTTTGTGAAATGTATATTTTGGCTATGTAGTTACCACTAAATGAAGGTGGGATATTTAAATTGAATTAAAAATAGTGTACATTTTCTACTACAATTGATATCTCGCAAATAAAATAAAATTCTTAAATGAAATTTGTTTAATTTCTTTTTTACAGACTTTAATATACATCAGCCAAAAACTAAATGTATAACTAACAACTAATACTAACTTTGTTTATCAGAACAAAACCGTTTTTCGCAGTGGTGCACTTTTGAATGCCTTCTAAATTTGTTTGGTCTCCTCTGATACAACGTAAAACAACCTGGTATAATTCCTGAAAGGTATTTCGAGGCTTGTAACGATTCAGTCAGTAATTCATTGTTACATGCATAGAATTAATGAATGATACTGTCTTTTTTTAAATATGTCATATATTGCATCTCGTAATGCGAATCTTTGGTTATCATCTATGTAAGTCAGTAATTGGCCTTTTTCTATTTCCAGCATTATTCTTCGGATCACCAAGAGGGTTACCGCGTTTAATACTTGCAAATACCTTGTAAACGACACTTTTATTGATATCCAAATCACTACTTACCCTGTATAAATATTACTTTTTAGAAACAGATGATAAGTAATACGAATCGTAAATTTAAAGATATTCTTTTTTAAGAATCACTTCTCGTACTGCAGTTAAACATAATAAAAGCTAAGAATTACTACGCTCTTTCTGAAAATAATGAAAGAGGCTATCAAGTTTTTCGATTGTAAACTAACTAAATGGTTTTGGCATCGTAAAATAACAAGGTAAAAAATAATATTAACTCTGTAAAACGTTTCAACTTGCCAAGATGACAAAACATTTGCATTTATATAATAACGGACAATTGTTTTCGTTTTTCTAAGATGCAAATAAACGTAGTGATGGTAATATCAACATAAATTACACATCTTAGGCGTGAAAGTATTGGAATAATTGCTAATTTACGTTGGTAACAGATTATGACGTAAGAATGACGAATGCTCGAAGATCGTATTGAAAAAATATACACGAGCCCAGTTGAGACACTTCTATTTTGGTTAAGGTTAAGGACACCCCGGAACCATTACTTCGAAATTATTTTTCTTGGTCCATGGTATGGTTTGTTAATATTGTTGCTAGAATGAACTACTTCTCGTGCTTCATGCCAACTCTCATGAAATTTCTATTAGGAGATTCCTTTGCAGCAATCTGTGAACTCCGCCAAAGTTCAAAATTACTACAATTATGATGTGATTACTCTTTTGTTCTGTGATTTAGATACAGTTATAATTATTGTTTTTACTTACCTAATATCTTAATATCTCTGTTTATTGTTTGGAAATAAAACACTGAATATGAATTATTGGAAAAAGTACAACTCCGTTGGATATTAATATTAAATAGTTTACTGTTGTACATGTCTTATACGTTTTTAAGTGCTCCTGTGTTACTCATCATAAGTAACACTAATTACTAAAATTATAAAATAATACATATAATAATAAAATGTTTAAAATGTAGAATTGTTTTAATTTACCCTATATTAATTATTAAAACAAACTGCAGTCTCGCATTCATATTTACACTAATAGGTCTCTAGTTCTAACTGTTAAAACTTTTGCAATTTGTACAAATACCTGTTTTGTTTTTGGTGTAGTCAATATAATTTTGATCTCTAAATTTTGCTTAGTTGTTCATTACGTTTTAAATTGTACAGTTACATTAAGTTATTGAGAGATTTGTAAAATTTGGAAATTTCTACTAATTTTAGTAACTTTTGAAGTTGCAAAGTTTCCACAGTTATAAGTAACCGAAGTAAAATACAGCAGACAGCTGACTGTCGCCATTTTTTGTTAGTATCGTTATTGCGCACACGTTCTCTTGTCACAGACACTGTTAAGTGTAGTTTGGTACCAATTCGTTTTATTTACTCTAACTAGAGTCACATGAACACTAACAAACTTATTTTAACCATGCAATAAATAAAGATTACTAAAAAGTTTCGCAGCATTTATTAAATTATAACCTGACAATATTATCTCGACAGCTTGTTACCCACAAAATGGGGAATGCTAAGTGGGAAACGCTAACAACTTTTAACCGCAGTTAAATCTGTCGGCTGTCAGCTAACTAGTGTAAGATCGTGGGTCTCACAGGAGGTCTTCTGTAATGGGCGCCAATAGTCGTTGAAAATAGTTCCAGTATGTGCCGACAAAATCTGAAAAGAAAAACACATTGCGACTACTACCAATGTGGTTGACTTTTCCCAATTTAGATATCTCGAAAGCTGTAAATATAAACCCCAAATACCACACATATGTATAAGTAATAAGTCTTCAAGTGAAATATACCGTGCTTTATTATCAATTGAAACAAATTATTAGTTAAGTCATTCAGGTGTAATATTCTCAATCAAGGTGAAATAGCCTTGGCAAAAATTAAATGTAGGTTATTAAATTTTATATACCTACATTGGGAACGGGGTGAGAATTCATGCGAGCGGTACTACTTACTCTAAACATGACTAAAACTCAAGTCTCAAAACAAAGTAAACAAAAGGGCACAGTAAAATTAACGCGTACCAAATCAACGCAATAGTAACGCAATCATTAACCGCAATAGATAATCGTTTAACTATTACGGAGCTAAGTTATGAGTTAACACAACGCAAACATTCCTAACAAAGTACCACAAAAGTAACAGAAAAGTATAATATACAAATATACAGTAATATTTTATTTGCAATAAAGGTTACCAAACGTTACTGATGTCATAAATAGTAGCTGCAATATAAGTGACTCACGATACGGTTGTGTGTTCTTTCAATCTGAATAGGAACGCCACCAACCAGGTGGCAAGAAGCTCAACGTAGTGGTCTTTTAACAATCCAAATATACAACGATGAGTTAAGGTAAAATAAATGGAAAAATAGATACATGTCTGTCGCAAATAAAATTAATTACCAGAATACACCAAGCAAACATTGAATAAGTATCTTAGATGGTAGGCGACCTTGGGATAAAGTTATTCCGCTTTCAAATGCGGCTAACGGCGATTAAATATCGAATCCTGTTAAAAGAATTACAGTATAAGAACGTCCTTCTAACCTCCCAAAAATACTAGTGGTAAATCTCTTACGGCACCAATTTATATTGGAAATCACACCAAAAACTAATTATATATCTGCACAAATGAAATTCTTATATCACAACTTAAAGGGAAAATCAATTTAACGGTGATACCACTAAAACATTCTTTTAAAGAAATTTCTGCACGATCGAACGAATGAACAAAGTGTGAGTTCTCTTAGCAACAGGAAGGTAATTCCGAACAAAATGGCAACTAAAACTGAGAGAGGGTACGAAAATTATCGATTGGTTTTTTAATATTTTAAAAAACGTAATTCAAACTTGATTGTATTCCAAATCAATAAATTACACATTCACATTAAATTAGGAATTTGTTTTATATAAATTATTAATATTATTATTTTTGTATAGGCATTAAATGTTAGTTCGATTTGAGAAATTCTTGCGTAACTTATTACTGTTTCTTTTTTCAAAATTCGGTGAGAATATGGTATTAGTAAAAAAAAATCGGAAAATCTGTACATTCTTGATTTAAACAACATCAAATTAAAAGTATTTCAGGTTTTTCCAGCCAAATTGGCTGAAAAGTTTGTTAGTGTATAAAAAAATCGGTTGTTTTTGTCTTATTTTAAAACAAATTTTAAAATGTTATTCTGTGCATATCCACGTATACAAAAATTAGAAAACAATAATTTATTATAAAACGTTGTTGATTTAGTATAAATTTGGTGTAAATTTATTAATTTAAAATTTAGTTTGAATTAAATTTTTAAATTTCATTAAAATATTTAAAAAATCCATTCATTCTTGTTTTATTTCAAATCACATACAAACAAACGATAATAGTAAAGATATCACAATAACTTCAACATTATTTCGAGTGACGTATCATTTTAAAGAGGACGCAAGCTCTTTTTAACTAAAGCACAACTAACTACGATTTATATTTAAAAATTTAAAGTTTGATAATATCTCAAAAACTATGACAGATATAAAAAAATTGTAATGTTTTCAAAATCTACATAAAAAGCGTTCTAATAATGTCGAAATCCCATCAAGAAATTTTCACAAATAAGCGAGTTATAAGCAAAAATAAAAAATGCTGAAATCCTATATTTTGCATATAAACCAAAAGCTAATTTTCCTAAAACACATTTTGGCCTTGATGAACTCTACATTTGGTGTAAATTAACCAACCTTGTATCTCTTAGTGTTTACGGGATTCTCTTGGTGAGCTCGCTAAGTGGGTCACTCTGTATATCTGTTTTGTCGATTCTGTTGGTTCGACCCTTAAAAAATTATCTCACCCGCTAGATTCTTTTGTTTCGTAGTACAACTGTTTATGCCAGCCCTAATTTATATCAGTTAGCCCACACTTATTCTTGTAAAAGGAGATATCCAGCAATTTGTACCTTGAAACTTCTTTTTGGTCTACGAGGTGGCTTACTATTTCATGCCAAGTTTCATAAACCTATAATAATTGGCTCCTCGCACCTCCCCTTCGCTTTCACTGATTAACAAAAGTACCTAAAAGTTTTGAAGAGGGGGTGACGGAACCCTTTATAGCATTTTGGTGAAAACTACATGGCGTAGGTGCAGAGGCAGTGCTTAATTACTTCTAGCAACAAGAAACAACCACTTCGTGGACAAAAAAGATGCAGTTTGCCATTTAACAAAAATAAATATGGACCAACTAATGTGATTCTGGTATCGTATATTCATTTACCTTATTAACAGCTACGAAACTAAGATGATTGAAGCAAATATCGTAAGTAAATACCAGCTCTGATTCAATGCAACATCAAGAATGCAAGACAATTAATATTTCAGTTAAACATGTTCAGTAATTCACGTGGTATTTTCTATAAATAAAGGTGGCTGTATTGCAACAATCCATGTTAATGAAAAACATCGGAGAAATAAGTGCGTAAATACACGGAATTGTCAAACTTGTGGGTAAATAATAACAACGCAAATAGTGAAGAAGGCAAAACAAGTAATAATGATGCCAGATTAGAATGGCGCAATGATACCATTGCCAACAATTCAGGATTTATAGTTCCTTGAACTGTACATTATCGCGGATTCCGAGAAGATCGCAAAGAAGCATTTTGCAATTACTGGCAATTTTTGTCGTCCCAGTTTTTGCATAAGCAGATGTAAGTATTGAAAGGAAATCTTTAGAAAGAAATTAATCACAAACGAGTCATTTGTGCTATTTTTAACAAGGATTTGCTAACAAATCTGTGTTTTGCAAATTAAATTCTCATTAGGTTAGCCAAGTTCTTTTTGCCCAAATAGCAGTTCTAACAATAGAGAAGAGAAACAATTTAATTAATTCATTTTTATTTATAAGTACTGTCATGGAAGAATGAAAATTGTTCTTCATCCGCTTTAAATTAATCAAGCTCCATGGTTAACATATCAGTAGTTAAGTTCTGCATCATACCTTCAAATTACCTAAATTTTAAGAAATATTGGAATTGTGTTTCAGATGCTTTTAGCTAACTTCGATGGATTAGTGGTTACCCTGGAAAGTTAAAACGCGTTCTCGATTAAGAAAGGAAAACCGTAGACCCTGTGTCAATGCGATGTTTGGCATGATAAAAATTCTTACTAAGGCTGGAATTCCCCCAGATTCAACTAAATTATAATAGGGTTGGCCTTATGATCAAAGCAATCAGTGCCATGAGGTAGGAGTGATTCCTCGTCCTACTCTGTAATCAAAAAAATAACCAAAGCTCACCTCTACTGAAGCAACGTAATCATAAATAAGTTTTCCGCTTATACGTATAAGATTAAACTTTGTTTTAACTAAACTTCATAAGAGAGTTCCTTACGGACAACATAGGTAACCAGTTCATATTGAAGCTTGATTGTTGCACTTTTAAATTGAAGCAACTTGATCATCGATCAAAATATGCAAATATATGTATCGGTGCATGCTTCCTGATTGCAGTTGTATTATGATTACTAAAAAAATTATGTTGACAGGTTTTAAATGCTATAACTCATTCAAATCAATCATCCAAATCCATTCATTGTACCTATCTAAAGGAAAAATATCACTGATGATACCTTATTAAGTATCAACAAAACATCAATGGTTTGAGAACTTAAAAAACAAAACCTGTTAGAAGCTAAAACAAGGGAACAGTTCCTGATTTGCATTTGCAAGGAACACTTTTATTTTATAAATCATTTTTATATATATTTAACAAAAGGAAATTGGTAGAGCAGTACCAACCTGACAAATGAAAGTTTTATGATTCAAAATACAGCACAAAAAAAGAAACTTGGCCGTACATTGTGATTACTTGTTTATAATATATGACAAAACTGATAACGATTGATTTACTTCACAAGGACGGAAGAAGAGAGATAAACCCAAATAAAAGAACAGTTAAATATGGTTGTAATATTTTATTAATTTAGCCTTTACCTTGAGCGTAGCAGGAACGGATTTACCCTTGCCAGAAAACAAATGGTTGCTTTTGTAAAAACCTCGTTGGAAATAGCTAACCAAAAGTAAATACGTCAACGCTTGAACCTGAATCAGTGATCAAATTATTTTTTAGTTCAATTACAATAAGTTTTTGATTAAACTGAACATTACATATTAATATATCAATTTGTAAAGTCGATGCAGTTGTGTGTTTATGTATTAATAAACCGTTAAAAACATACATCTCTAGTTGACATAAATAATCAAAAGTAAGTAAGGGTTGAAGTATAAATTTGACGTGACAGTTTAAAAGGAATCACAAGAACCACTGTGCAGTCATCTAATATTTGACATAGCATCAGATACTTTGTTGTTCAAACATATATGTATATAAAGTACACATATAAAATAAGAAAAATGAATAAACTCCTTTTTGTAAGACGTTAATAGTTTTCACTTTCGCTACCGGAACATATACCTAAATACCTAGAAAAGTAATAAAGGAAAATAGCACCGAACAATAAATATATCACATATAAAATAAAATAAATCAAACACGCCAAACATGTGTATACAAATAGTGTTTATGGGACACCCACACGGTTTCAAAATGGTTTCTTACCACCGCAGATGACCAGACCTCAACCAATATAACTCTGAGGGGATTCGAGTAGTTTTTACCACCGCGGATAATCACACTCTCAGGTATAACAAATGTGTATGTAAACAAAAAACAGTAGTTGCTTTTAAGGCACGTATAACATGTCCAGTTAGCACTAAAACTGTAGCCATAATTATGCTACAAACATCAATAATAATAATTCTCTAGTAATATTTCCCAATCAAATTAAATAAAATTCTAATTTACAATGATATGTCAACCCAACAATTTGTTCATTTAATTACTAGTAGTATTAGATTTTTAAATTATCTAAAGTTTTCAATCGAGAGATTTAGGTTTCAGATTAATTAAGGAATCAACGCGATTCATTCAACAAATAAATGTAGAACTTACGTGAAGAAAACACTGTTATAGGCAAATACAAAAACGGCTAGCTTCTTGTTATTTATTTTATATTATCATCCCAAAACAAAATGGCGTTCCTAACTACACGAAATCAGATAACCAACATTACCTATAATGAAACTGTACTAAACATCTCTAAACATTTTATATTCAAACCAAATAATTTAATATTCCTAAAGATCATTTATGTCTTTTTTTATGTAATAACATAACTAAGTAAATTGATAATTCTGCAATTTGCTTTGTGACTAAATGACTTGCTACAGCTGCTTCGATGTATTTATGGTTGACTATAGTTCTGACCACTACAATTTGTTTTATATTTCTAAGCGTACTATAAGCAGGATTATGGATTGATTTCAATTTTTCGCAGTTCTGAAACATCTTGTAATAGAAGAAAGACCAGTAATTTCTTAACATAGCTGTTTAATACTATATTTTCTGGTAAATGGAAATTGATGCTTTAATATCTGTATTACATTGCTTCTGCACATACGATTACAATATACACGGTTGTTATTTTCTATAATTGCTTCATAATATGATCATAACACAATCTGTATTAATTTTTAATTTTCTGAAATTCTAATTCAAGATGTGAAAATATTACGAATAAAAGCGAAAATAAAAAACCATAGTAATTATAAGCAAATACACTAAAGGTAAAGAATACTAAGGAATTTATTTAAAACAAGCTATAATGCTCCCGTACGTCTTACAGCCTTACCGCTCTAGCGTTTATAAGCGACCGACTGAACAGGTCACAACTTTGGACATCAACTTTAACTAACGCATATCTAATCGCCTTTAATCAGACCTATTAGTAGACGTTGTCTAAGGTAAATACTAAAGACGAACTTGTTTTCCTGAAATTACTACTGCTGGAAGTGTTTCCTGTCCATTGTGTCTTCTATAATACTGTACAACAGGTTTAGTTGCTAACTACCTATTTTAAGCACAAAACCATTCGACAGAGTAGATATCTACCATTACTTGATCTAAGCTGTGTATTTTTGTCCAACCAAACCGTCTTGGTCACGTATGGATGTAACTATACAAATCGCTAGCTTTAGGGTTAGTTAACGCCATTCGAATCGATACTTGCTGGATTTGTTGTACTTATTCTTAGATGCGTTTGCTTCGAGCTTGTCAAATTTTGGTGATTAGCTATTACAAAATTGTTTGTTTTTTGAAGGTTTGGAATATACTTTTGTACATGTTTAGTTTTACTTTCAATAAATAACCTTCCAATAGTTTTTTTTGCTACAAATGCCAGATGAAATGTTTTTAGTTTATTGACGTTATTTGCAATTTTGGATGTACATATTTGCAAGTTGCACACAAATTAAGTCTACCCACACAAGTTTATGCTATCTAATGCAAACCTCCGTATAAAATATTAAATTCATTTGTTTATGAAATGCTTCAAATAACACTACATTACCCAATACCTATAAATAAACCATAAAAGATTGACAGAAATGCAGGAGGAGGTTACATTTGTATATGCACTTGTAATATTATGATGTTTATAGTTAAGGTATAAATAACTGATACAATAATTTAGTGTGTTTGAATACATGCCAAACATTGCTTCAGTAAAATATTAAAAGTGACCTAACAATTAAAATATTTTACAGTTTATTTTCTTTCTTCACTTCGCTATGCGTTATTTAACCTAAATTATTTACTTTTGATATCGACGAAATATGTTATAATGGAGGAAAGAAACACTTATGTAAGTATCTATAGGCAAAAAACATTTTACAGATTGCAAGTACTGTGCCAAAGGATGAACATCTAGTTTAAAGGCATTTCCTTTCCGTTTTTGAATCCTGATTTGCACATAATCACAAATAGGCTTAAGATTTAATGCAAAAATTTGGGGCTGTGGGTATTTTGTGAACAGTAACCTCCTTAATCAGATTTTGCCAGTTCAAATTCATTACGAACTATGACATATTAAATTTTCTAAAGCATAATTATTTTTATCCGTTTCAATTTCAATTCAAAAAACTCCTCTCAAGAATTTTCAGTGTCTAAACAAATTACTTCATTTGCGCATTAAATTGCCAGAAAAGTAATAATTTAAGTTGCAAATTTTACGGCTAACGTATTTCAAACTCAAATTCACCTGTTCAGTAATATTTTAGTAGATAAGAAAGGTGCATTTATCTTAAAAACATTATGAGCAATATGAGCATTCTTTTGAGAAAATATATTATTTAGTCCTACATGTTTTCTTCTGCAATGTAAACTATTTGGCAGGACCAAAATTCTTTGTTGATATTTACTCAAAAATCGGTTTTAAGTACTACTGCAATAATAATTTATTATTATGTTTTTTTACTATTGTAACGTTCTTTTAAATAAAACTAAAGATGCTGTTTTAACGGTTTAATAACAGAGAAATATTAACGATAACTAATGTCCAACTAAAATAAAAATTATGTACTATTAATAAACGAACTTAAAAATAATTTGTATAAACACTATTTATTTAATTAACTAGATTATTTATTTGGAATACCCAATTATTTATTTTACTGTAGGCATCTGTTTTACATCGGCCTAGGCACTTCTAATTATAATAACTATTCCCTTCTAGGGCGCCCGTCGTATTTATATATTCGCGATAACCTCTCGAACATACTAGAAACTTCTCTCTCTGGCAACTTCCATATACGCGGAGTTTTTCCGTTCACTACCTACAATAATTTAAGCAACGTTCGTTTGGTTTTTCCACGATGGAATAGATTCGCAAAAGATACGCGAGAATGGATTACGATTAGTGTTAATGAAAAACGTCGATGAAAGAAATCTTTAAATTGACCTTCTTACACCACTTTGTAAAAATCCATGTGCTGTAGCAGCATATTTATGTACAGTTTGAGAAATGTAGATTTCAGCTACAATTTACCTGATTTTACTAAATGCTGTAACTAAAAGTTGCTACTGACGTGAAATTCAAAACTCATGTAGCACTAGATACGACCGTTACTATACGGTAGAAGATGATGTCCTAGTAAATGACAACGTCACTACAAAAGTAAAATACTCAATTAATTTTTAAAAATCCTTCGTACACATTGTATGGCTTCTTCACAACTACTACCGGTTTTCTTAGCTAAATTAGCTAAGCTTGTTCTGCTTTACATGCCCGAAACAACTCTAGTTTTCAGTGACAGCAGGTTCCATTAGGGTATCGATGATAGATGTCTTCTCAGTGTTCCGGATTGGAGTTATTTCCCCAATATCAGTACGTTTTCAAACACTGCCCTATACCGAACTTGCTGTTGAACACTTGGTTATCTTGCAGATATTCTCTCCTCCAAAGTAGACCAGTAAAGACATCTCTAACGTTGTAGCTCAATAGTTAAATAGCCCAATTACCATTTCGCGATAGCTCTACGAACCCTTTGGTTAGGGATCAATTAGTGATAGAACTCTATTCTAACAAGCACTTTGCGATATTGATAGTACAGAATTTTTGATCTTTTCTATTCCGAATAAATGACAATAACTTTATTTGTAGAAACTTACAATGTTTAGTAGTAGAGGGAAATGATTCAGAGTAGGCCATGACAAAAGATATAAGTATTAATGCACAAGATCTATTCACCATTTCTTGAAAACAGAACACATCCAAACTCGATCCACTTATTAAATTTGCTGATTTGAAATGAACTCCGAATCTTATCAGCGACTCTTTCGTTCTTATCTATCCGTGAAAAGCCAAATGTATGCAAAATCTACAATCGATACTGCACCAACAAACTCGAAAGATTCGGTAAAATCTGTTGATACCTCTTTCAATCACTGCGCTAGGAATGTTACATAATTAGTTATTACATCTAAATTAGGATCATGTATTTACTGTTACATCGGACACCATCCAGAAGCAGCATTTCCAGCATTGGTAACACAACAACACCTAGTACATTGCACATCATGGACACATGAGTTTATATTTATCTTTGGCTGTTAACATTGCACTTATACACTTTCACATGTCCAAACCTATCTGTTATAAAAAACAGTATCAATAATATATTTTTTACTTTTTTTTTGTTTTCTTTTCTGCTACAGTCACTATCTCTGGTTTTCTTTTGATATCACATAAACTTTTTTTTGTGCCTTTTTGAGCAATAATATCGACTTTATCGTAATATAACTTTTTTTATCGACAATATGTAGTATACCTACCCTGGAATATAAGAAAGTTTTTTTATAAAAAGCGGTTTGCGATGAAATTGAAAGTAATCTAGATAATTATTTTGTATGTTTCGTCGGAGTGATCATTGTCATAATAATCTAAAAAATAACCTTAACGTGTCTAAAAAAAATCTTTTTCGTTCAATAAAGAATTATAAGTACCATCTTAAAAGCAGAAGATAAAATCAGGCGATTATAACATTTTTTAATTTACGAATTCGCTGACTGATTAATTTCCATTTTTTAATTACACACATGTACAACGTTTAAAATAAATTAAAATCATTTCAGTGACAGCCAATTTTCCTTTCACATTCAAAGACTCCCATACCTGATTCATTTGTGTGATCGATCTTAGGGTTCCATTTTCTTTTATTCTCCTTGTAGAGGCGATGCATGTATGTTCGATTTGGTGGTTTTGAGAGTCAATGAAATACCAAGAATAGAACACCAAGAACATTTAACCTTTAGCAGAAGGTGAGATGTGTAATAATTTTTTTTTAAATTAATGTTATGCAATATTTACAACCTGCTATATAAAGCTATAAGTGAATGTGATGTTTGATATACACTTGAGTGAGTTGTTATCCAGTGATAACTCTCCAATCTATTAACATAATCGTTGACTGAATTTTTAAGCCTATTCTTATAATATAACTGATCACTGATTTAGAACATCTGTAGGCCACTGTCTTTTTAACCTTCTTGTGATTTCAGGTGATAATAAATAAATAATTTACATTTTAGAATTTTTGTACACTCCCTAAAACTTAAACCATTATAATTATTTGTTGCGGCCATGAAGGATGTGCTGCACGAATTACTCTCACAAAGTTCAGAAACGGATTCCCGGTTAATTTACCACCATTACCCATTATTCTTAATTTCCAAAAGTAAGATGAGAGTTTTATTAGTGCGATCTTGTTTAACAGATTTTATTACCTACGGTGTCACACGTTAGTGTGTCTATCATAACGTGTGAACAACGAAATTTTGATTCAGAGAAGATCTAGTAAATTTTAGGTTACATCTGATATTAATTTTAAGTAGGCAGTTGAACTACTACAGATCATTGCGAATTACTCTCAGTCACTAACTGACAGACCTACTTTAAATTTAAACCTACTTAATTAATTTTTCTGCCATTTCTCAGATAAATTTCTACCATATTTCTCTTTTGTACTTTTTTAAATATGAATGCCATTATTAAAAATTTTTGAAGATCTTCGAGGATGTTGAAAAATTCATATAAGGTAATATAGAGATCTGATCCTTGTAAGCGCCTTTTTTAAAATTGACCTACCAATCATTACCTGGTTTATGGCTCTTAATTTATTTCCCATAACGTAGTCGCAAACTAGATTAAGCACTGAACCATCTTTGACAGTCCAAATCCATTTCTGGACACAACCTTTACACAGTTAAGCAGTTCTTGTTTTTCTTCAAGGGGATTTGCAGTGTAGTTATACCACCTCCATCTATTTGTAAGTCTCTTAGATCCTCTACGACCAGTTAAGTGACCACGAAGAGTATCTTTTGCCATATCATATACTTTACATCAGGAAACAGCCATTTGGTTTGACTTAACACGCTAGAGTGCGCCATGTAACTGAGTGGAGTGTAATATCCCTTTGTCGGTTTTCTTAGATAAGTTCATGGTACTTTACTGCAAAACAGTTGATTTTAATCAACATCGGGAAAGTGCACAACGCAGTGGTATATTTTCCCGTTATGACGTGCACTTAACCCAGTGGACAATTTTTATGGGGAATGTGCATCACCACTACAAATATGCGTATAAAAATAAGAATCATAATTTTACATAATAAAACATAGCTGCATCAGCAAAAATAATGTGCAGAAAAGTTAATTCTATGAGATGAATACTAACTCAACAAACACATCTGGTAACCCAACACTTAAAAACAAATCTTTTAACCTAAAAGCGCGCGTGCTACGACATTAATTTCAAAAGTGAGTTGGCGCTGGCTCCAACCAACCTTAAATTCAACAACTGAAGGGAAGTGTCTCCAGTACCATTATCGTAATTATTTGCACTCTGATTATAAACAAGACATTAACAGGGGTGCATTAACCCAATTGATGAATTTACCTCATATTAAAAACTGAATTCGGTACCTGACAAAGTAAAAGATATTTTGATGGGACAGTTTGCTTCACATAACACTGCTTTTACTTCCAAACTTAGAGCATTTGCTCTAACGAATCATTTTTATTCTCCAAAGGCATATTGTTATGTTGGATCTGCATTTAAGAATCTCTTACCCCATCCTAAGACAATTAGCAATTGTTATTAAACGTAAACGGTGATTCAGTTTTACCAAGGAAGCTTTTATGGCTGTAAAATATAGAACTGCTAACTACAAGGGTTTAAAAAGATTGTAGTTAATTTAGTGGCAAATGAAATGGCTCTGGGCAAAAAGTAGAGTACCTATAGTGGAAACAAATTTCAAGGGTTTGTTGAAATTGGGCGTAATTTTACTGAAAATAATGAAGATTCAAATACAACTGAAGCGACAAACGCATCTGTAATTATAGTAGTTGCCATAAATGAAAACTGGAAGGTTCCACTCGGTTACTTCTTAATAAGAATTCTTACTGCACAGGTAAGAGCTGCACTGTATTAAGATAGTGGTTAATATTATTAAAGGAAACTGGTGTAAAATGGCACTCCATCACATTTGATGGAGCACCAGTTAATATATCTATGTGTAAAATGATGGGTTCAAATGACCTTGTCTGACTTAAATAATTTACAGATAGAATGAAAATATATTAAGTTTCTAGTTGAAGTACAAGAACGGAACGTCTCAGAGCCGTTAACAAATTAGCAAAAGGCGTATCAATTGTAAAAATGAAATAATGAAAGTATGTATTTCTAGCAGCCTAGACTGTGAGTGCTGTGTAGCAAGTGCCTTATTTGTTTGTAAAACAGTCATAGGTTTTGAAAAGGATAAATCTACTGAAACTCTTTGCTTGATTATTATCAATAACCTGTTTAGTAATAACTGCAAAAATAAGTATTCAAATGGAGAACGAAACGTATTGTACGAAAAAATTATGAGTATATGAATGAGAAAGTGAACAATGCACACTATACGAGGATGCATTGAAAAGTTTTCCAAATGAGAATGAAAGCAAAATGTTATTCAAGCTGTATTTTATTTCTCAACGCAATCCCCACGAGCTTCAACACACTTGGTCCAACATTGTGCCAGCTTCTCGATTTCTGACCAGAAGGGACTTTTTTCAAGATCGTCAAAGTAGCCTCAATCACCTTTTCATTTGAACGAAATTTCTTTGCAACAAGGAATATTTTGTTTAGAAATAGTTTTTACCGAATTTTTCATACTGTTGTAAACTTCTGAATTTGTAATCTTGTTAAAACTTTGATTTACTTTCAGATTTTCAGTAATCTTGTACTGTTATTCAGGGGAAACTTTTTCATCTATTTGTAAATAATTTGAAGAAGATTGTATGCATTTTTCAAGCTTGAAGATTCTAAAATGACAAGTTCTTCTTCTAGTTTTAATTTCGTTTTAATTAATTTTTCTACAATTGCATTTATCAAGAAATTTACATTATATATTATACAGGGTGTCATGAGTCAGAACGCATTAATTTTAAGGGGTGATAGAAGACATCAAAAGGAACATAAAAGTCTGAATAAATTTTTTTCTATATTAATAAGCTTTCGAGTAATTTAGAAAAAAAACAATTGCCATATCTGGCAACCTTGCTTAAGTATAATCGCAGCTGGGTCCTGACCTTGTTTTAGAAAATCAAACAAACAAACTGAAGATGACAGCCGTTGTTTAAAAATAATAAACATCCGAAGCAGATTAGTCGGGTGACTGATTCTGCGAAAATTGTAATCGGCACCGTAAACAAAATTTGTAGGTTGTACGTTAAAATCACGCTGATTCATAACAAACCAACTGTAAAAATAAGACAATAATTGATCTACATTTTATATTTATTAATTTCCCGAATACTTTCAAAATTTCTTGACGTATTTGTTTTTTAATAAAAAATACTATCTTATGTAAAAAAATTGATTAAGGCACCTAATTACCATAAAATTAAAGATTTTTTTAAATGTAGTCAAAACGAGGTGTCAACAAAATCCCTTAACCTAGTTATTTAATTTAAATTAGATAAATCTTCTCTTATAAAATCATTAGAAACTGTTATTAGATAAACAAAGTGCTTTATTGACAAATTATTATTTCAAAGTTCCACAAACTACCAACTCAGTATTATCTCACAATAATAAAAGGGTATTATGTACACAGCCGTGATCAGGCATTGACCCAAATATTCTTCATTAAATTGCAAGATTGTAAACAAAACGTGCTTTATTTCAATGTCAAGAAACTTCACATCAGCATTTTGTGCGAATGAGGAGCAAATTTTATTACAAACTTTACAGGGTTGTCACGTTTCTTAATTTAGTAAAATAAATTTGTAATTGTAAAAAGAATTCAATTTTACGCGGAAACGACATACGATAGGATAAAACGTTATTAAGGTTTGTTGTTGTGATAGATGAGATGCATCTGCCGACAAAGCCACATACTTAAAGTACTATTATTAACGCGGCAAAATGATGTTAAAGTTTCCAGCTTTCTTATTTTTTTCTGAAAAAGTAGTACGTTCTAGAACAAAGTTGTATGAAACTTTTTTGTTCCTTTTGGTGTCTTCTATCACCCCTTAAAATTAATGCATTTTAACTTATGACACGCTGTATACTTAGAAATTACAATTTACTTTCATTACTTTCGTCTGATGCTGGTGATGGAGGTAGATATACATCAAAAAGATCGTCCAAAGAAATTAAAAACATTAACTTCTCTTCCTCTTCGCTGTCTGAAAAAGTTATCTCTAACTTGTTGAAGATATTATAAGTGCCGCTTTCAATAAGAACTGATTTTGGGCGTATGTGCTTTATTTTTAAGGGATTTTACACAAGTACTCCTTAAGACACGTGTATGTTTAATTCGGCTTCCAAAATTAGTCTCCGTGAAGACGTCACTGAAATTTGTTGCAACGTGGAAACAGAACGGAGAATAGAAATGTTTCTTGTTTTGGTGGTTTATTCATTTGGATACCCATTGGCCCAATCCGGGGTAAAAGTTCATCGTTGCGTTGCTGATGCGTTGCGAGGGGAACATTTACTAATCTATTTCTACATACATTAATCTCGTTTTCCTGTTCTAATTGACCTGAAGTGAGAATTGTTATAAACCTTTCAAGCTCCTGTTGATCTTCTTGAACCAGCTCGCAGCTTGATTTTAGTATATGCACTACATCGGATTTAATTTGGTTGGTTATGGTTCTATTGGTGTTTTCGCAAAAGAAATGCAGTTCGGAGTGGCTATACTAAAGAAGAAATTAAGCATCCTTTACCTTCTTAATAGGTGGGTTCTTCCATTATCTCTTCTTAAAGGAGTATTCTGGATTCCTAATATTTACCATATATTCTTTTTCTTCTTTAGTCTTAGCTTAATACTTCTTCAGGCAGGTTTCTTCTAAGTAGCAAAGAAAAATCCCATAACAACTTTCCTCTATCAGACAGTACTAGCACTTCTCATACATTTTCTCTTTTATTTGGATCTTTTATTATCCCCCACAATCTTCTTATATTATCTATCCTCATTTTAATTTTGCCGTAGCGCCAAGAGAATTCGTATTAAGTGTCAACAGTGTAATAATTATTCATCTTCTCTTTGTCTTCTTTAAAATCCAATTTAATCTCCTATTATGAATTTTTGATGTTGCAATGGATCCTATGCCTAGATTTATTCTCTTGCTTAACATAAAAAATTGTCGATATTTGCAATTTGAAAAAGGTTTCCAAATTTTGAAGGGCGGGATAAGTTCAATTCTTTTCTAAAATCACCATCCAATAGGTATTTGTGCATGATAGCAAATACACTGGGAGAGAGACATTCATTCTATTTAGTGGCGTCTACATTCTTTAGCCTTCTTTATCTCTATCGATGTAATAGAATACGCATATACTATGTTTACCTAATTCCAAGTGGAACTCCAAAGCACCCAGAGAATCATATTATTAGCAGATGGTATAGCTCTTCTTTGCAACTTATTTCTTTCCTTTTGCTTGATGCTCGACAAGAAGAACAAGCTAAGAAGTTTTAGAGAGACAACCTTTGTCTTCTAACCTCCTCTACGCTCTTGATTTCGACCTTCTTTAATTTTTTATTTTTATTTTTTTAATCTCTTATTTGTTTATATATTTTCTTATCCTTTTCATTTTCGAATTTCTCGAGACACTCAATCTCACCTTTGTCTATAAGTAAACAAAATGCTCTAATTCATTCAAAACAATTGAATATATTTTTCTTCAGTATTTTATGCCATCATACATCCTTCTGTAAGCAACACTAGCTGTCATCAATCAGCGTTACATTGTAGAAGTTTTCTCTTTTTTACACTTTTTATTATATAATTATATATTATAATTCAATATAATAAATATATCACATCAAGTTCTAAACTATTTGATAATTGTTCAATAAGAATACTCCATGACTATTATTTATCTTCACTTCTGAAGAATTAAAATTGCCATGTACTTCATTAAATGGAAAAGGTCCATTGTCTTTCTCCCAGTTCTCTTCGTCAGTTGTTTCACTTCAAAAGTTATTTTGTCTTCTGAAACATGGTTTTATTTTAAATAATCTATAACAGAATCTTACTAAAAAGAATAAAGACCTTCACAGCTTACTTTATCGGTTGCATTTTGTAAATTGTCGGATATTTAGGATATCAGGATATCAACTGATATCGTACATAATTAATTAATTACTAACTTCGGTTTGCCAAAACTGCCAACAATGATGAATGCACTTTTAAACTATTTTAATTTTTTTTAACAATTTCGCACCCAAGCGCCTAAATCACTATTTGTGATCTGGACAACCGTCAGCGACTGAAATCTAGGTAGCACGTCTTGGTGAACTATGTAGCACTCTTACTATATCTTGTTTAATCTACTGCTTAAAAATGCTATTAAATTAAAATGCAATATACTCTATATTGAATTTGAAAAACCAAGTAAAAGCATTAGGTTAAGTTGGTTGGTTATTGCAAGTACGAAGGCATTTTACCACGAATAGACATGGTTTGTTATAGAAAATATACCTTTGCACCTTATATTTTGCAATAAATGTTATTTTTACTTACGTTTGTATTTTTAATAATCTTACTTAGTGTTAAATTATCCTCAAGTGAAATGAATGAGGTTAAAACGGCTAGCGCATTGTGAGCTAGTAGTAACTGCTGAGTAACTGCAATGGTTTGAGATGATTATTTTCAAATGCTATATAGAGTATATTGCATTTTAACTTAATAGCACTGTACGTATATTGGAAACAGATAAGCCACGCCATCAAGTAAGAAATATGAAGCTTGGACCTTATTGAAGAAGGGGCCTTAGTGTAGTTACCTTGTTCAGTTTTTCTTGAACTACAAGAGTTCAGAATTTCAAAGTACAAAACTCACATGGTGCAAAAAAGATTTAAAATGCCGAAAGTAAATTAGGGAAGATCTAACAGTCTCCGCAATAACCTAGAAGATTGCTTTGTACGGTTATTCAGCAACAGATTTTCAATTTAGCAGTAAATGCTAATAACTTGAACTCTTGTAGCTCGGTAAGCAAGCACGATAGGACGTAATCTCATCCAAGATCTAATTCGAAGCAACCTCTAATAATTTGACAACGCTTTTACTCTTTTAGTAAATCTTTCTGCACCAAAACAATCTAAGACGCCTTTTTTAATAGTTAAGAGGCCAGCATTACCTAAAATTTTAGAATATAGGAAATACGGTTATCATTGTGTAACTAACACCAACGAGTTTGGACAAGAAACGACTTCTGGGTTTGGACCGTGTCATATTGAGAACAACGTAGACACTGCTTCGGAAAATTCCTTAGCTGTTCTCGATGACATGGTTCAAACCAGGAAGTTGTTCCTTATCAGTTGGCGGAATCCGAGAAAATCTTTGTGTTAATTAACAACGTGTTTATTTGATGGGTATGTTCAAGTGTAGTGAGAAATTTAGGATGAAACGATTTTGAAATGCCTCAGAAATTTATGATCGAATTGTTTTTTGGACACTCAACACTGAACTGTTCGTTTCACTGGTAGGAAGTAGAAATTAAATTTTTTTTTGCGATTGGATGGTTTCAAAATAGGCTCACGTGTCTTATTTGCCTTCAAGAAGATTTACTATTATTATTATTATTATATTATTGCATTAGGCACATTACTGTTATGTGGATACAGGATGTAGTCTACCACCATCACATTGACGATTAAGTTCATCCATTGTTGCAGTTAGAAACCTTTCGATTTACGTGCCAGATATGCCTCTGTCTCGTATGATATTATCATTTGATGTTTTGAATTAGCTTTAGGAACAGCGTAATTTGTTTCGTTAATATTTTATTACTCCAAACTAAAATATTGAACAAGCACCATTAGAAGACAGTTCATAAGGAAATCTAATGTATACATTTCCTGATTAATCTCAACCACCTACTGTTAAGTTTATACTTAACTTCTTACTAAAATATCTGAAATAGTTGAAATAAATGACATCACGAACATGTATGTATCACTTCCTAATTCCAGGGTTTCCAAAATTCTATACAATTATATCTGCTAAAACATACCATAGAAACACCTAAGGACACGGTATAATAATTCATATGATGACAGCTTTGGGACTAACGAAATTACTTCTTGGTAATTATTTGGCGACCGCAAATATTTAACAACTGTGATAGCCATTTCCGATTCAAAATTTTGTTAAATTGGTATGACATCATTTTTATATTAAAAAAAGTATAATTCTAACTATACTTACATAATACGTCCTGACACGGTCTTTAGAGGTTATTACCACGAAGAACTCTAGTGTCTGTCTGGTGTCTGCACTCGCGTGCGTGTCTGCCCAAGAAACTATAGAAGCGGCACTAAATGCGCATTACATATAACTTTTAATCATTTACATAACGTAAAATGCAAAACATACAACCACAAACATGAGAATTCATAATACGTCTATAATTTATGATACTTATTCGAAGCCTCTTTTCAATTTAATTTTTCCGATTTTATCTGTGCTATTTGATATAATAGAGACTTTCTCTATTTCCTAGTCTAGATAACTTTTACAGGAAAGTGTTTTTTATTTCAATTTTGATAGCATTTAGTTTTAAGAAGTTGCTTGTTTAGGAATTTTATACATTTTGTGCAACGTAATTATAACGAAGCAAAATTGATTCATTCGCGAGAGAAGGTAATTAGGGGGTTCCACAAGGACCAATTCTAGATGCATTAGTATTTGTGTTCTATATCAATGGTTGTTAACGAACAACTTGGTTGTTGAATTTTTTTTTCATAAGATACTTTAACAGTTCCTTCCGTTAATGTTTACTTTAATATAACAAAAGTCACATTTCAAACTGGCAAATGTTGATTGGTGCAAGATATAAATTAAAACTGAGTACTATAAGAATAAAAATTATATTAGTTGTTATTCTTACTTATTTAATTCGTTCCTCGCTTACCGGCTGCTGCCAGTGTCGAGGTTGAGTTTTCTTAATTTCTGTCTTCAGCTATCTTCTTTCTCCACCTTTTCCTGTACTCTTCTCTAGTCTAAGTTCATTTCGTGCCTTCTCGTGTTTTCTTTTTCGTCTTTCCCACTTCCCAAATTCTTTTCACTAACCTTGTTAGCGAACAGTCTGACAATATTTAATTCTTCCTCAGTACTTCCTAAGTATTTTACCGGAGCCTTTAAAACTTTTTTATGGCCCTCTCTAGATCGATTGTCGTTATGCAATCCTCTGGTTCGTCCTTTCCGTTCTCTAGTTCGGGGAGTTACCTCTTTTATTCTAATAATCTCTTAAGAGATGTCTACAAATTCTTTAAAATATTCTCGCCATCTTTACATGATTTTATCTTGTTCATTAATGGTTGTCTGTTTTTGTTTCTAATATTACTTATTTCGTTGTTATTTCTATTTCTTGGTTAACAAATTGCTGCTCCCATGCTTCTTTATTTGCTTCAGGTACTTTTTGTGTTACATTTTTTCAGCATCTTTGTACTATTCATGTGTTCTGTCGTTTGAACCTACGGTAGAAAAGCTAATCGAAAACAGTTGCACGCGTCTTAAATTGTTAATAACTTTTCTGCTGTCTCTACGATTTAGTACGCAACTACGTACATACATTATTCTACTCACTATTCTGAATAGGTTTGTGCAAAAAATAGGTGTTAACATGAAAAAACCAAAAACAGATATTTTTAGTTTTCCTGCCATCTGGACTAATAATGTTAGCAGGTTGTGGTGTGCGAGTGCGGCGTGTAACAATAGTCAAGATCTTGCCTCTCGCTAGCCTGTCGCCTGACACAAAACCTTGCCGTCATTCTGGTACTGACAAAACGTGGACTCGTCAGAGATGACTATCTCACGCCATTCAACATTCCAAAATCTCTTTTCCGTGGTCCAAATCAATTGTGCACGTGGATATTGAACAGTAAGAGGTAGCCGTAAAAGAGGTCGCCTAGTCCGAAGTCCAAAGTTAAGCAAACGACGACTTACAGTGACTGCTGAGATTGGACGACCCAGAAGTCTATTTTGTTGTTGTGCCAACTCAGTGAATGAGGAAGATCTGTTTGTAATAACCACTCTTTGAAGAAGTCGATCTTGACGTTCACTTGAGACTCTAGAAGGACCAGGTCGATTTCGGCGAGTCTCTCGATGTACTGTAGTCCATTGCCTCCATGCTTGTTGCACAGTATCCAAGCATCGGCCAACCCTTCGTGCAGTTTCACCGACCGAAGTACCCATTTCACGCAGTCTCATCATACGTCCTCTTTCAAAGTCCGATATTTGATAACCGACAGGAAGTTTTTTCTACGAGGCATTTTAGAAAGTGTACTCTTTATTAAAACACTCTGTAAGCTTACATTGCTTTACAACAACAAGGCATTAAAATAAAATTTTACGATTGTTACGATAAAAAACCATTTCCTGCAACAAAACTACAAACCTTCCACAATGAAATTTTATAAGTTTCTGATACCTGTAAGGACAAGTGGTTTAACATAAACTCGATTTTATAATTTTTAAAATTTACAGGTGTTCGGCTTTCCATGAATAGTAGCGTAATCTGCATAGCGCCCAGCGTGCTACCCACCCAAGCAAAAATTCCACAAGCCATTACTACTGTTTACACACAACACTAATCAACGTGCACAAAACAAAACAAAACAAAACTGCGAAGCAGGGTGATGGCTGTTATATGCCGGAGCCTCTTCAGTCGAATGAATGAATGAAATGAATTGTTCACTCTGTACTCCGCTTCCTGGCTCTGTCGCGAGTACGAGGGTGGTCCCAGAAGTACCCGACCCAACAAAGAAAACATAGAAATTTTGGAAAAAGATTTATTTATTTTTCAACGTAATCTCCTTTCAGCTCTATACACTTTTCCCAGCGGTGTTCAAAAAGTTCGATACCCTTTTTATAATAAGAACTGTCTTGCTCCTCAAAATAGCCATTAACTGCTGACATCACTTCTTCATCGTTGGAAAATCTTTGACCACTGAGCCATTTTTTCAAGTTTGGGAACAGAAAATAATCCGAGGGGACTAAATCTGACGAATATGGTGCATGAGGTAGCAATTCAAACTTTAATTGATTAGTTTTGGCCATTGCAATAACGGATTTGTGAGCTGGCGCGTTGTCGTGATGAAACAACACTTTCTTTTTAGCCAAATGCGTCCGTTTTTGCTTGATTTCTTCGCTCAAACGTTGCAATAAGTTTGCATAATACTGGCCGTTGATAGTTTTTCCTTTTTCGAGATAGTCAATAAAAATTATTCCACGCGCATCCCAAAAAACCGACGCCATAACCTTGCCTGCAGATGAAACGGTCTTCGCCTTCTTTGGAGCCGGTTCTCCCTTTTGAGTCCATTGTTTCGATTGTTCTTTTGTCTCGGGTGTGAAATGATGGACCCATGTTTCATCCATTGTTACGAAACGGCGCAAAAATTCTGCTTTGTTGCTGTGAAACTTCGCTAAACACTCAATTGAAACATTTTCACTACACTGTTTTTGCTCGAGTGTGAACAAACGCGGCACCCATCTTGCACACAGCTTTCTCATGTCCAAATTTTCAGATAATATGCGATGTACCGCACTTTTTGAAATGCCCGTAATGTCTGCTAGCTCGCGCACTTTCAGTCGACGATCATCAAGTACCGCTTTGTGGATTTTCTTCACCATTTCTGGAGTCGTCACTTCATTTGGTCGACCACTGCGATGCTCGTCTTGACAGCTCGTACGGCCTCGTTTAAACTCAGCTACCCAAAATTTAACTGTTGTAAACGAAGGAGCAGGCTCACCCAGAGTAGAATCGAGTTCACCTTTTATATCGGTGGGGCTGAGGCCTTACAAATAAAAGTATTGTATCACATAACGATGACCAATTTTCTCCATTTTCACAAATTCATTGACAACGTTCACTATTGATGGCTGCCAAACAAATACTGAACAACGTGGCGCTTTCAAACTTGCAACATATGCTTTATAGACTGCGTACTTTCCAATACAGTGATATTTTCAAACAACTACCGCCACCTCTTGGTCAGGTTCTTCTGGGACCATCCTCGTAATGTAGGCGGAGGCAAGGTGACCAGGCAGGCAGCTTGCCGGTGACGGCAGTTGGAGGCAGGATGGTGTTGGCTGCTCACGGGATGTTAATAGTAGCCGAACATGAGCCGTTCAGGCGAGTGTCGTAAATCATTCGAGTGAATAATAGTCATTATATGCGAGTAGAATACTATAGCTTGTCCACGACAATTAAATATTAATGTTAAAACACTTCAAAATACTTTTAGAAACGTGTGAACGATGTTGACCATATCGAATTTAAGCAGGCTGCTCCCCGACTGTCTAGCAGTGATTAATCATTAATCACCGCTGGCAGCCAATCATATACTAACAGTAGGTACTGGTAGTCAATCAGCGACTAACTAGTAGTGATTAATCATTATTCACCGCTGGTAGTGCATAATATATTGAGGTGATTTAAATAATATAATATGCCCCACGTTCGGGACAAGCCATTAAATATATGCGGAGTATTAAAGCTTAAATAAATAATATGCACACCGTTCCAAATAAACATAAATTATATACTGTGAACTAAAATAAAAATACACCCCAAATATTTTTCCTTTTCCCAATCGGCCAACTCAGGGTTTATTCGATAGAGCATGAATTGTTTGAATTATTAGACTCTTATTAACTCTTACACCTGAAAAAGGAGAAAAACTTATGCTGCAGACACTTGGGCTCCTGCAAACTGGACAATCACTGCTAAAATCTAAATGCAAAAAGAAAGAGAAATGGATGCTTCTATGTGCATCAATTAAACACATGAATAATTTAAAAACACACAAACTTTATTTAATTCAAAGAAATAAATATAAATTCAAATTGAAAGAAATAAAAAGAAAAATTGTTCAAATTAGTACAATAAGACAATTAGGAAATTGCAGCTTGCTCAAATGTAATTAAAAGTCATAATAGCCTGACATAGGGCTATTACAGTCATTCACTTGAACAAACTAACACAAATCAAAATTATTCACAAATGTTAAATTGTTTATCTTTATGAAAAATAAATTTAAATAAAAAGAAATTGAATTGTTTTATTTTTAGAAAAATAAATTCTTTTAAGAACCTTTAAGGTTAAACAAAATAATTCTGAAATTATTCAGGATAAAGTTTATAAATTTTAATATTGTCAATCAAATTAAAAAGACCTTTTATTACGACCAACCTGGTGTATTATAAAAAGAATTTCCTTTAATTACAATCCTCTATTGGTATCACTGCAATAATATTTGTCAGCTGATTTCTTGTTATAAAACGTCAATACGTAAAATCAATAATGGAAATTAATTCTCCCAGAATTTATTTAATAATCTCGTTCAACTTCCAAATAGTTGTGGAATAACAATAAAATCTTCTTTAAAACTTTATAATAGTTCAGGTAAACACTTCAACTTAATTCAAACTTGTTTATATTTGAAGTTGACACATCAATCAAGGTCAACATATGGTTATTATTCCTCACTTAAATTTACAGATTTTTAATCCGGAGTCAAGCATAGATTTGCCCAAAGCTTTTTGTCGACTGAATTATTTAAATTTGGCTCCAACTTATATAGGTTTTGTCGAGACAACTGCCGGCACTGACACTTTTTCGAAAAAAACGAAACACGGAAAATGTTTATGACGTCACCAATTTTCACAGCTGTGCATTTTTCTCACGAATCTTAATTCTATAAACACAGGATTATAGCTGATAAAACAAGGATTAAAACAATGTAATACACTTATGTCCTAAAATGCATCGTAACGAAGATATAAGACAAAAACGATTGATAATGAACAAATCTCATTATAGCTTAATTGCATACAAAATTAGATAAATCCAGGTTTATCCTTTACAAAATAGATGCATAATTACACAATACAACTAATACATATTAAATTTACACAGGAACATCTTTAGAATTTAAGAGAAACATGAATTAGAGTCCGATACAACCATCGAATCAACCAATTAATGCATTTACAAGTTCCAATATTAATATTGGTTCAAATGAAGTCAATTTATGATCAAATTGTCCAGCATACAGTCCTCCAAGTGTTTACATTAAAACAATGGTGAGAAAAATAGTATAAGAGTCAATAATCGTCAAACTGAAACAGAATAACAAGATCGAAACCTTCAGTAATAAAAAATGCTCAGGATTATTATATGAGTATAAAAACTTATTATGCTATATAAGCCATTACAAGATTGACCTAATTTATCTGTTTTCAGTTAACTGACAGCGCGTAACTAAGTTAGTCTCTTGGAGAATAGAAAAATTCATCCTACGTTAAAGATCGTAGACTCTAAATTTATACAAGATTTCATCTTCCCTACAAATGAAAAACCCATCCCAATATGCAACTTGGGTTGTATAAACATGTATTATCATAAAACAATCTAAATGATTGATATCCTTTTTTAAAAATGGAACCTTTTATATGCATATGAATTGAGGTTATGTTTGCATGAAGTTTTATTTTTGATTTCTATTTTAAATATTGATGAGCCTAACTGTGACCCTATATGTAGCCTTTTGATTAATTATGCCTATCACCTAGCATATTCATCTTTTATTTTGAATTTGATGTCTGAAATATTTGTCTTCACATTTACGATTTATCGTTAAATAAAATTTTCAATGAGGTGGACTTATAACGCCTCAATATATATAATTATAATTGAACATAGACAACTATAATGAGTATATTATAACATAGTCGTGGCCAAATCTATCTAATCAGCTCCATCTTTGCCTCAATCATCAACTCTACAATTAGAACTTCGACATTTCGACGTCATCGCGCATATCAACATGGCCACATGTTGATATGGCCGGAAGGATATAAATACAAGGTTATGATTCGGATTATTGAATAGAATGCAGCATCCACCAAATTTTAATTGAATATCCACTATTTAGAAACATGGCGAATATTCGTTTTAACTATCCACAGGCTGAAGAAGCTAATTACCTAAAACGACCAGAGAATCAATCAGTCAGGTAGTGTCCCCTGCCAATGCAAATCAGGAAGGTCCCCTTAAAATGCATCTCAGGAGGTGAATGCAAATCAGGAAGTGTCCCTTTTCCTTTCCAGCACAGTGATGTATTTCCTTCAGACACATACAATGGATGGAATTGGATTGTTGATTTAAATGAGTTGTAGACTTTAACCCTTTAACATATTTTTTTTCATAATCATAGTACAACTGCAATCAGGAAACGTACACCGATTTCCAAAATCAATTACAAAAATACATATTTGCGTATTTTATAATGATCAAATTGTTGCACAATTTAAGTGCAACATCGAGCTTCAATATGGACTGGTAACCTATGTTGTCCTTCAGGGACTCTCTTGAATCATACCTGTCCCATTCTCTACATACACAACTGCTACGCTAATCCGATTTGATATAACAATTGATTATAGATTATGGTGAGGAATTACTCATAGCACCGATTGCTTTGATCATATGGCCAACCCTATTAGGATATAGCTGAATCTAGGAAAATCCCACCCCCCAGTTAGAATTTTTAGCGTGCCTAACGTGGCAATGACAAGGGACCTACGGCTTTTCTTCTTTAAGCCTAAAAATTGTCAAATTAACAAAACTTCCGACGCCCTATATATATGGTGGAGCAGGTTTCAATTTCCAGGGTGTCAAATTCGTCTTGTTGTATTCGAACGATTTTGGATGTATTTCTGTCATCTGTTAAGAAATGCGTTACCTAGCCTCACTTTTTTAAATAGTTGTACTGCTCTTAAAACTGCTTTTGTTATCTTTATACAGGGTGGGATTAAAGTATGGAATATTAAAAAAAAAGCGAACTCAACCGGTTAATGTTATTGATATTATGATATTATGATATCAATATATCAGATCGTTTTTTCTCAGAATTTTTGTTATGCAACCTTATGATTTATTTGCATTTATATTAAAATTTATATTGTCATTTAAATTTTTTTGTGATGACGTCATAACTTAGAAACAAATGACAGTCGGAAGGTAAATTGCACATATTAATGTGTATTTTTAAAAAACAAAATCGACGTGTTTCAACGTTTTTAAAAAACCGGTTGAGTTCGCTTTTTTTTAATATTCCGTACTTTAATCCCACCCTGTATAACTTGATTAAATGTTATCGTTATCAATGTCTCGTTCTCTAATTCAAAATCAGAAAATTTGGTGGCTATATATGATCACGAGATTTTTGATGAACCACATAGGTGGCATTAGCAAGAACTATTAAACAGTCTGGATGAGCAAGACACAAACGATGTGAAGTAGTGGTCTAATGAATCGCGAAGAAATCTTGACGGCTAGTTATGTGCCGTAGTGGCGTTGCCAAGATGACGACGACGACCAAGGAACAAAACAACTTGTTAATGAACTAAGAACATTGTGGAATATATCGCTCGTACATGGTTGCTGCTTTAGTTTCATGTCAAACAACACCTCTAAAGCTTTTTGTCTTGGTTCAACTCTTACTTTAACAAGACAAAAAAGTTTACTAACACCCTTCTTCAATATCTTTTAAATTATTTCACATACATAAATTATTTTCAGACTGTGATGTCAGCTCCACCGTTTAGTCCCGTTTTACATGGGCGCTGACCGTCAGCGTGCTGACCATCAGCTCACTGATGGTTACGCCTGGCGTTTTGTTTTTGCATGATCAGGATGAAGATTGATATCAAAGCTGATACATCAACCAATGTTGTCATATCTGCTAGTTACATATAGCAGTTTGCAAATTTTATTACCATTTTCCTTGTTTTCTGATATTTGTACGTTTGAAAAAAGCAGGTACTAAACCATAGTTCCAGAAAACCCAAATCCCACCATTGATTTATGTTGTCACTACGTATAAAAAAATTTTGAATTAATAATTTTAATAAAATATTTCAAGTGCTTTCTATAGGTAAGTACTTTATGAATGTTGTTTCTAGTGCAACCTCTAATACAGACGTCATTGGGTTTAAAGGGGTGTCATGTCATTATTCCTTTCTATACACCGGATGGTGTATAACTGCAAACTGACATTTTTTTTTTAAACCGACCGAAAGGTCAGCGCGCTGATTCGGCATTCGTGTGAAAAGGTGCATTTCTCCAATGGCCCGTCAGCGCGCTGACCATACGCGAGGCTCACGGGCTATGCGTACGGCCGCGCTGACCAAATACGCGCGCTAACCATCAGCGTGTATGTGAAGAAATCAATTTAAAACTGTAGTCCTTGCATGGCGCTGACGGTCAGCGTCCATGTGAAACGGGGCTTACTTCCAGCCAACTCAAGTTTATTATTTTAAAAACTGATCTTGTTACTGATATACCATCTGTAAAAGGTTACAGACCATACATTTTTCAATTAACCGTGTCTTATAATTTTGTAATGAAAACACAAATTTCAGAAAGTCAACAAAAACAATTTAACGAAAATTTTAATAATAACTTACAATAATTTATTTTATATGCCATTATTATAATTAGAAGTAAAACTAATAATTTCTATCTGGAAACATGTACTAGTGATTATTCAATAACTGCATGTACTGAAACGAACTTGGATGCAAAAATCTTTGACAGCGAACTATGTAATGATAGATATCAGGTTTTCAGGAAAGATCGTGATTTGTTAGCTACTGGCTTTCGTTGTGGGGGAGGTGTCTTAATTGCCGTTGTTAATAAATTTATGTGCGAAGAAATTCCAGTGTTGTGTTCCGTCGATACATGTGATATCGTTTGCGTTAAAATATCTATAAGTCCGCACACTCATTTTCACAATCACAGCTAAATTAGATTTTTGAATTATTACCATAAGGCATATAATATTAATAGTTTAATGATTTAGAAATATCGTGTTTTAGCACCAAGATTAATGTATATTAATGAAGACATAATTTGAATTATGAAAAATTATTATCTGTGACCAGGATTCGAAGCCGGGCTTACTGCTATCTAGGCAGATGCTCTACCGCTGAGCTATCGGAGATCGATTACTGGTGAAGTAATAATTCTTCATATAAGTTATAATAATGTGTAAACACATAAGAGAGTACTAATTATAATTTGCTATGTTAAAGTAGGCTGTCGCTGATTAGCGACAATTTAACCCACAATCACAGCTAAATTAGATTTTTGAATTATTACCATAAGGCATATAATATTAATAGTTTAATGATTTAGAAATATCGTGTTTTAGCACCAAGATTAATGTATATTAATGAAGACATAATTTGAATTATGAAAAATTATTATCTCTGACCAGGATTCGAACCCGGGCTTACTGCTATCTAGGCAGATGCTCTACCGCTGAGCTATCGGAGATCGATTACTGGTGAAGTAATAATTCTTCATATAAGTTATAATAATGTGTAAACACATAAGAGAGTACTAATTATAATTTGCTATGTTAAAGTAGGCTGTCGCTGATTAGCGACAATTTAACCCACAATCACAGCTAAATTAGATTTTTGAATTATTATCTGATCTCGACATCTTGCCCATTTCATAATCTTGAATCCAAGAAAATGCCTCTCAAAGTTTGATAATTCGTGAACATATCAATATTTTGTCACTGACGAAAATACGAGATCAGAAGTAGCTAGTTATATGTAATTACGTGACGTTGTCTAGTAATTCCTTACCTAAGATCTAATTATTTGTCTACGGTCTAGCAGTGATAATCTTTATAGAGGAAAAAGGAAATGTAGACACTTTAACATATGTTACTAAGGAAAACAACTGTTCTCTTGTACCTTTCTCCTGTTTTAAGGAGGATAACCCAAGTATGTTACTAAGTTTTGTTTAAAAAAAGATGAAATCGGTGAGAATTAGGTGAATTTGATTCTGGTTGCTATGCGGACAGACAATGCATCTATTAATGTATTCACAATGTCACAATAGGTACATGTCATTGCACAATTTTCAGTTCTAATTTATGGTTTAACGGTCTGTTCTTCAAATGAATGCACATCATTCAATAGCAATAATATGTAGCGTTCGAAAATAGTAGGCTGTATTTTCTATAGTGCATGTAGTATTACATGTACCTAGCAACTGCACTAAGCTTCTAGCTTCGATACAGATCAATAAATTGCGTAATTAATAATATGTAAGTACTTTTGAAAGTAAACTGAAGTTTATCTAGTTCTATTCGTTAGTTATGTTGATCTATAATTTCCTTTATCAACGTACGCATGGTTTTCCAGTCAATTTAATTATAATATAAACATTTAATTGATTTTCTCATAATTATGTATACAGAAAAGTGTGGGTTGGATTAAATTATAATTTAGTGCAAAAATGGATATTGTGTAGAAATCATTGGTGCGAATAAAAATTATTGTGTGACTATATAACAATTAGTATTCGGTTTGCTCGTTCATGTATTTTACAGCTTTTTTATAGACCTTGTTGAAGCAATAAAGAGTGCAATGTGCCAAATGAATGCAAAAGCTAGATCACGTTTGAGCATTTAGAAGTTTGTTGTCCAGGATATTGTAACTCATTAGAATATTTTAAATCCAAGTTGCCTCGTGGATTATGTGATGCAAAATGTTCCCACTGTGGCTAAATTTTTGTAATGTTCTAAGAAATTGTTTGGTAGTTTATTTATTTAATTTTGAGCGAGGAATCGGGGTGGCGGAACATCCCCCGTACCTCATGGCACCGATTACTATTATCATTTGGCCGAGTCTACTAGAATTTAGCCGAATGGGGGGAAATTCCACTTCCCCAGGAATTTTCATTGCATTGATATGTTTTAATTTTTATTCGCTACGAGAAATTATCAGCTCGGCTTGAGACCGAATATGCGAACTTGGATTATGAAGCAAACATACAATCGACTAATCCACTGAAGCTGACTGTTAGATAATTGTAATAGTAAATTCAAGATGTTCAGTATCTTTACTTAATTAGTTGTTGTGCCTTTAATTTTTTTTGGTTCCAAAATCAATCGTCAGGTAATACCATATAGTTTAGTGTTAAGCAGAAATGTAACTGACATGAAGTTGCACTATACGTTCACTACCAAGTTTTGGATAATGCTGAACCTTCTCTTATAACGGGAACTTCGTGACCGGCTAGCCCACGGTGTTAAAAGAAGTCCCAGCTATATTAAAATTTATTACACAAAACATTAACCATAAACTGATTGAATTTCTGGGTCCGGCAAACGTCTGCTCTAAGATAGCAGCCGCCGTTAGAACTCAGCACAAGCGTAGATAGAAACAAAAGGCACCGATATAAAAGAAATAGAAGGTTATTTATTCTAACACATAAAAAAAGGAATTGTGTGGTTCACACCAAAAGCAATGATTATACAGAACACAAAATTATTTGTAAATAAACCCTTAATAATAATAACAGTAAAGAATATTACATTATGGAATCGGAAATCTTAAACAATTCTACAATCAATAAGTTTACACAATCAAAATAACAATTATTTAATTACATATCTTAACTTAATTGAACATTTGAATCAGAGTTACGCTTTCTGCAGAAAAGTAATACAAGCGGCAACCGCGCTTTTAATATAATGGTTAGGTGGTTGCGCCCCTTAATAAAGTATTTTTAAAAAAGATACTCGCACAGAGAGAAATGTATTTAAATTTCATCAACAATTGTGTGGTATTGTAAAACAAATTGGTCTTAAAAAAGTGACAGGGACAATTTGTGTACAATTATAAAACAAGATTGTGTCATTTAGTTTGTCAAGATTTTGTGGAAGTCAATAGTAATTTTGTAGAATCAAATGAATAGTTGTCTATAAGTTTCCATAACAAATTGTGTTGCTTATTAAAACAGAATGTGTAATGTTATTGCATACAATTTTATACAAAATTGTACAATTGATGCGCTAGTTGTGCCACATTTACTTAATAATATTTAGCACAATTACTTGTTCACATTTATACAAATTGTGCAATACTCTGGCACAAATATTGTATACAGAAGGTTAGGTATCACAAATAATATATATATTTTTACATATATTAAAATATATGTAACTAATATGTATATAGCTATACAATGTATAGTATTCACATACTATACAACGTGTAATATATACACGTATAACACTAAAATTTCCTTTTGCCGTCGCCTGTTTATGTATAAATCTCGAATTTACATTAATAGCGATAATTACAAGTGGTGACATATATAGGATGTCATCCATAAACTTTGTGAAACACAATAATTAGTAGCAAGCAGTTTGAACACTGAATTATGATTTCATTCAAACAAAATATTGTATTTTTCTAAACATTTTTTACAATTATACTTCAACATAATATGCTAGCTTATCCTCTACAACATTGTTCCAAAGAATGCAGAACTAAATCTGACTGTGTTAAATAATTGTCGTACGTTCCTGTTAGACAATTCAGTAACGAAAACCTACACAACGCTGGACAATACGATTCTACAATTATAATATAAATTTCTCCAACACCGTTTTGAACAATATTGTGCAAAGCTCTTATGAAGTATTTCTCTCTGTGCTCGTTTAAATAGGTATACGAATATGTAGTATCGACTATCTTTTTATTATCATTTTTATTGTGTTTATCATTTTGCGCCAGTCGTTGTTGGTTGGTTTACTTGCGTTTTCGTAAGTTTCGTGCAAATAGACAGAATTCTGAAGACACCAGCTTCATCCTTCTATTCCTTATTTTTCCTTTCCCTTTTTGGTATTAAGAAGCAGTTTTTCATAGACAAGAAGAATCGTCCCGGTAAGTTTTGTTTTTAAATCTTTAGTTGTACGTGAGAGATGTAAGGTCGCTATCTACGCCGCTACAGTTAAGAATAAATTTTGAATTACTTTGTTTACATAACCTAAAAGTTAGAAAAAAGATAAAGGTGTTGAGTTCTGTGTTGATGTTGGTGTTAGTTTGTCCTCTTTTACACTTGTAGGTAACTGGTAAAAATTCTTGAATTACAGGTAGATGCTATAACCAGATCGTGAAGAAGGAGATAAACTAGTTACCGGAAACGAAAAGAACCGGAAAAAGGAAAAAAGGAAAAGAGCCGGCAAAGATGTTTTCATCTGCTTTAAACGATAGATATCGGTGGATTATCACCTCTTGTTGTATTTGTTTAGAATAGTATTCCTTGCAGTAGAGCTTAAAAGACCAATAAATTGGATTCCTGTGGCCCAAAATAATCACCACCGTGAAAAACTGATCACAAGGACTAAACTACATTCCACAATAAACTCATAAAGAGAGAAATTATCAAAGATTTCCTAAAACTGGAATAAAGTAAACACTCTATTTGCAAGTCAAATTACAACTAACTTTTTTAAAAGCATAAAAGTCATTATCTTATCAAAAACGTTCAAGAAAACCGAGATAAAACTGAATTCACCAATGAGGTAGCCTGAACAAAAATATTACCAAATATGGCGAAGCCAATAGAACGGTGTGCCCATAAACATTACCATACATGGAATGACAGAAATGCGATAAACACACTAGAGAAAAGCCTCTTAAGAAAGAAAAATTCTAGGTTAAACATTAAGTGAAATTGAACTGGGGAAAAACCTTTAAAGAAAAATTGTAACCCTCTATATTTGAAGACTTCTCTTTTGCTTAACTTAATCTACTTCCAAGTTATCTTATATTGATTAGATATCGGCTCGAATCTTCTAATCTACGCAGTCAAAAATTAGTGTAAAATTCGAACACTAGACCACTCTAAAAAGTGTGGGTTTAGGTCTAATACATTTAGAGTAAAATATCTAATCTGTACCTTCGTGTAGACCATCCAGTTAACTGCAATACAGTGTTAGTGTAGGTTTATTACACTCTAAAACAATCATATCTTTAATCATTTATGGTAACTTCTTTTACACTAAAACAGTTAAATGTCTAATCGTTTCGGAGTAAGATTTTACACTTGACTTTTGAATATTTTTCTCTAGATGGAAAAAATATTGCCTATTTAGAATGGAATGTTATAAAACTTTTGTATATTTTGTTTTCTATGTAGATTAAAATTCAGAGTAAAAATAGTGTAGTTTTTCAATATCAAGGTCAATAATAAAATAACTGATTTATTTATTTATTGCAATGCAAACATACATAAAAAGTATATGTATATATACTATTAAAACATTGGAACGTATTGAAAAAAATATATACGAGCCCAGTTGGGACACTTCTATTTTGATTAAAGGACACCCCGGAACCATTACTTCGAAATTGTTTTTCTTGGTCTATGGTATCGTTGTTAATTGTTTTTAGAGTAAACTATAACCCCTGCTCCATGTCAACTCTCATTAAAAAAAAACTAGAGCTAGGTTAAAATATTTACAGAACGCCAAAGTGATCTTTGGGCGATGATTGAAGCTTACAAATGAATGATTTAATGTTATTTAATCGCGTTGCTAGTGCTTTAACTATAGCCCAGTCGGCAGGCCGAAAAATAGAGACTCAAAATACATCAAATTCCAACAGCAATTTTATTATTAGAATTTGTTAGTGGATCGATCATGAGTATTGTCGTGACTAGGGTCGTAGCTAAGGGTAGGGACAAAATTAAATACATGTCACAATTAAACAATATAATGGGTAACAAGATTACACAAACTACACAAGTATGAAGACACAACACCTCGGAAATGACTTGCATACTAACACTAGCGCGCTAGGGTGCTCGAAACCTCCTTAATAACTATATACTACGACTTAGCTTAGGAAGACCAGGTAAGCGGCGTCCCAGGACGCTAGCTTCAAGCAGTCTGGAAATCAGGTAAGCGACACCCCTGAACGCTAGCTTCCTGAACCTCTATCATTAAATATTATAAAGTTGCTCAACAGGCTGGCTGCGAGATCATGGTTGGATGGAGTCAAAACGTCGACTGCCTTATGTCTCGTAGCAAGCCTGTTTATATAGGATATCCTCGTGAATATCGTTGATGCATAAATGAATATATTAACTTTTATGACCGTATACATGAATGTATTAACGTTTACGACTAAATACATTATCATACTAATCCTAACTCGTTGAAGCTGCTCGAGTTTATGTTTCCACGTATTCGTCAGTATAACTTTATTTAGCATGCAGGTGTTCCTCGGCGTACGTTGGCGTTGGAAAGTCGTGTGTAACTTTGGTAAACATTTATACCGGTTAGAATGCAACTTGAGGAATAATTAATTATTTAATTCTGAATAATTCCGTCTGTGCCAGTATAAAACCAAGTTGGCGTGGCGGGGCGGGTATGCTTCAACCGCCATCTTGATAAACGCGTTTTTGCAAATATCTCGAGAACAGCTGGTCTTACGAAGAACTTTTTATGTAGAAAAATAAATTGTCAATCTTTCCTATTAAGAAAATATACCAGATCTTTTTTATTTACACAAGTTCTTCGTAAAATTAATATTTTAAGAGTTATCACGCTGAAAAGTTTCCACTTTTAATTGTAATATCAGCCGTTTGCATATTATTTAACAAAAACTGAAAAGTGAAGAATTTGCAGCGTAATAACTCTTAAAATATTAATTTTACGAAAAACTTGTTTAAATAACAAAGACCTGGTATATTTGCTTGTTAGGTCGTTCTCGAGATATTTGCAAAAATGCAATATCGAAAATATTGGAAAAATCTATGCGTTTATTAAGATAGCGGCTAAAGCATACCCAGTTCAGACGCGTCAACTTAGTTTTATACGCAGGCCCGACCCACTAACAAATTCCAATAATAAAATTGCTGTTGGAATTTGATATAAAAAACCCTCTGTCGACTGAGCTACTATGCTACTCATACAGCCCGATTTCAACAAAGAGTTTTAACCATCAAACAGGTAAATCATTATAATCCAAACACAATTGACACTTATTTAATTAAACAAATTAGGTTATAGGTTAGCTATCAAAAGAATATATCACGTTAACATTCAAACAAAAGGCACAAATTACATATCTATACCATATTTTGGAAAAATCAGAAAAAGTTGCAAATAGATTACGAAAAACCAACAATTACAAAACAAGCTTTAAAACAATCAGCAACACTTTTTCATTTTTATTTAACGCTAAAGACGGAACATACGATACCAAGAAATTGTACATTTACCATTTCAATTGTTTTTTTGCAATTCGGTTTACAGGTTGGAAACGCATGGACTTGATGGGATAGTTAGAATTGCAATAGGAGAAAAGGTTTTCTCAAATTTCGATTAGGAGATTTCCTTGCAGCACTCTGAAAAGTCCGCCAAAGTTCAAAACTACTACAATTATGATCTAATTACTCTTTTGTTCTGCGAATTAGATATAATTATAATTATTGGTTTTACTTAGCAAATTTCTTAATATCTTTGTTTAGTGTTTGCAAATCAAACACTGAGTATGAATTATTGAAAAAAGTACAACTCCGTTAAATTAAATTAAATAATTTACTGTTGAACATGTCTTATAAGTTTACTCAACATAAATAACACTAATTACTAAAAATATAAAATAGTACTTGTATTAATAAAATGTTTAAAATGTAAAATTGTTGTAAGTTACATTATATTTATTATTAAAACAAACTGCAAAGTTTCATATCACACGCAGTAAAAAGACATGAACATATTTTCACAAACAGGTGTCCAGTTATAACTGTTAAATCTTTGCAATTTGAAAGGTTACTAAAATTAGCGGAATTTTAAGATTTTACAAATCTAAGCTTAATGTAAGTACTATTATTTTGTACAGATACCTGTTTTTGGTCTAGTCAATACAATTTTGATCTCTAAAACATTACGTTTTAAATTGTACAGCTACATTAAGTTATTGAGAAATTTGTAAAATTTTGAAATTCCCACCAATTTTAGTAACTTTTGAAATTGCAAAACTTCCACAGTTATAACTAGTCGAAGTCAAATACAGCAGACAGCTGATTGTCGATATTTTTTGTTAGTGTCGTTATTGCGCACGTGTTTCTCTTGTCAAATACACTATCAAGTGAATATTGGTGCCAATTCGTTTTATTTACTCTAACTAGAGTAACATGATATTTTTTTGCCAATTTAGATTAATTTTTCTTTTATTCTCTTAAAAAAATTAAAATTAGGTGAATTTTGTTACACTTTTAAAGTAGAATACTATTAGATTCACATTTTAAAGGGTTTTTATGCTTATAAAGTATTTGACATCTCTAATTTCTTATAAAATATTTGCTACTGATCTATTTTCTCTAACTTTATGGGTTTCAATTCCTTATACGAGTAGCGATAAATTTGTACTAATTATATTTTAATTGATAGATCTTGTAAAACTAAGCCAATTAATTCCTGATAACCTGATTCCAAAATAAATGTCGAAACCGTGGGGGAAAATTATATTATACCCTATTTCAACCAGCTTGGTTACAAATGAATGGTCTGATTAGGACCGGTATCTTTTTGACCTGACGGAACTATTGATGTTCTCCCGAGTTTCCCTGCCAAATCTCAATAGCTGCCATGATCGCAAGCTTTGGCAGGCCTACACATTGCTTCAATACTTTCTTAATAAATTGCATTTATAACAAATGTAATATTTACTTAGACAGAAAACGATGAACTGTAGGACTCGTGAAGGGACCTCTTATTTTTGACTCCTCATTTTCCCTCGACTTGTCAGTAGGATGATACTACTCTCGCGACCGTGCTTTTTTGATCCGCATATCCGGACAAACATACAATCGTAGATCCTGATTATAGCAAGAACAGATTAGTAACAAACGAATAAATAACCTAATTATCTCCCCCCTATTCACCACATTCAGGATCCCGGTTCTTTCAGGATCTTAGATGCAGTGTGCCAACTTTTATTCATCTATTTGGACACTGATGCTGGATCCGCCAATAATTTACCCTAAAGCGATAAAATAATTCATAGTTCATACTTAATTAGAATCAAATTAAACTGCCAGATACCCAAATTCGTCATCTTTTTTTTATTTACAATTTGTTCCTCTTTTCACTAAATGACGCATACCGAATTTTTCAGGAAAATCAATTTAAAATTTTCAGAATTTGTTAAGGAAAAACTTGATGTATTAATATAGTGTACTATTATTTATAATAAAACAAACGGAAACTTTAAGAAACACCTTTTTAAATTTATGACCGTTTCCTACAGGGCTTAATTCTTCTGATGATACCACATTTCTTTTTTCGTTTCGCCATTCGATTAATAACTGAATAAATCTTACGTATGTGGACTATATTAGACCGGCAAATTTTTTGGCTTTTAAAAGCACTTTCCTTTGATATTACAAACAGGAATACACCGATGTACCCTATCTGACATAACTCGCATTGTCATTTATCATTTTACCCTTTAAATTTCGATGGCCCAAAGTACTTTTTCGGTTGATTTAGGGGGACCAAGGCTGAGTAATTAGTGGTACCTGAAATACTACGATACACAATATGACAAATGCAAGTGAAGAAAAAATAAGATACTGTAGATGTTCTATAACTGTTAGTTTAATGCAACAAAAAACATTAGCAATAATATAATTAATTAAATAAAGAATTATGTAGGAGTCTGGCAGGTAGCAACCTAAAGTCTAGATCTACTTTATGGCAACTAAAAGAAAAGAACCCTGGTATAACATATATGAGCAACAAGATTCTGATTTGTAATAGAAAAATTATTATCAAAATGTTATTTTAATTGACTTAAACGTTGCAATCAAAACAATTATAATTATAAACGTTAATTTATACCGATTGGAAACGCATGGGCTTGGTATAGTGCTGGTATGTGGCTTGGCCAGTCGTAATGGATAAAGGACACTTTTCCACTGCTTTTTGGAAGTGATACATAATTTTATAAGGTTGTGAGTTTTGCTCTTCGAGAATAAATAAACCTCCAAAAATTGTGGGAATCCGTGGAGATTTGAGCGAAGTATAGCTTAGTTTCTGTTGTCTGGAATTACCAGGACAACCAATACAAACAGTCTATTTTTTGAATTTGAGCCAATTAGGATCTGATTACACTGGCAATCTTTCCATACTAAGGAGCAGATGATTACAGCGATAATACAGGTGAGTATAAAGGTAAAAAATTCAACAATAAACTTTATTAACAATAATTATTATTTATAACACAATTATTATAAACAATTGTTGGTCTTTCTTCGTTTTGAGTCGGTTGTACTTTTTCCTTTCTCATTTTACTTATTATTTGTGCGTGGTGCTGAGTGTCCAGTTGCAAATAAGGGCGAATCGAGCTTGCTGAACTATGACCCGTAATTTTTATCAACTGTTGTTCCTCCACGTCAGATTTCGCAAGCTAGGTTACTGCACTTGAACGCGTATAATGATTAGTTATCTTAAATCTCTTTACATCCAGTCCGGCCTTTTCTGCACTGCTTTTAGTCCATTTACCAATTTCATTAATTCCTACAGGAATATTCTTGTACCAAATACCAGATTCACACCAGTTAGGATTCGCAGTCACAAATAAACGATCTGTGGTGACGTTACTGCCCCTCTTTTGTAGCATCTTTTTCAACAATCTAAAAATGAACATAAAACGGTATACAATATACATATTGGACATATTTTTATAATCAATACCAACCTCACGGGACAATGATTCACATTAGGATTCTTCTCATTAGAAACCAGCCATTTACTGTCACAAAGACGACGTGATCCGCTTTGGCAAGTCTTTGAGAAAACGGGATTGTACTCATAACGCCCAGTCAATTTTCCAGTGCAATCTTTTTCTTCTTGAAAGTATTCGATCAAACATTTAGCCGGTTCTCCACCTCTCCAAGCAAGCTCTCTTGCTGCAATTTGATAGAATTTTTTCTGGAGCCCTGAAGGAGTATCTTCGTTCCAGACGTCAATCATTTTTTCGTAGTTGTCATCTACTATAGATATTGAACTCACTTTTCTCTTTTCTGCAATCGATTGCAGCTGCTTTCGCTTTCCGTCTCTTGCTGCACGCGCACTTTTAAACTCAATATCTGAGAATGGATTCATCTTCACATTAAAAGAATTAAAATATAATTCCTGCACCATTTTGGCAGTAGTATTCCACGTTGTTTTTAAAGTGGAATCTTTGTAATCCTCTCCATCGCATTTTTTCATATTGAATGCATAATCTTCCAATATACTGCTTACTTTTGAGATAGGTGACACTTCCGTCAGGGAAAATTTTCTCATGTCGCAAAACTTTTTAAACTGCTCCCACACAGAATTACGACTACGCTTTGTACTCTGTGGAACAGTCATCACTACTTTTGCCCGTATTTCTTTTAAATTTGTTTCACCGAACCGCAACTCTGCCATTTCGCCAAAACTGGTAAAATTTTGTTACTATTTACACAGCTTTTGTTATGTTGCCGTGGTGACATTTTATGAACTACTGCATTTCGAAACCTCCAATTTCTGTCATTTTCTTTGGATTGTCGTGCCGAATACAAGACGTGGTAGGAATCTTTTGGTAATTTTTGTCAGTCAGTAACACTCATAGTTGTTGTCTTTAGAAAATCGCCACTCGTACTAAAGCACTCGTGGCGATTTTCGTCATAACAACTATTCGTGATCTGACTGACAAAAATTACCGGCAAGATTCCTACCACTTGTTGTATTATATACGATATAAACTATTTCGTCCCACAATAGCTTCTCTATTTGGCCGCATGCCATCGTCAAGTAAAGATTGCATTTCGCTTTTTTTTATCCCGTGTGTGCCTTTCGTTTTTAAGTACCACCTTGAATTGCCATTTTTAAGTACCATATTTAATGGACTAACTACCTTCATTACCAGTAATTACCATCTTTCGTGACCTTTAATTACCACCATTAAGTACCGGAGATCTACAAACAAAGGAACTGTAGGAAGAGTTTGATCCACAGCCCCTTACCTTGGCTTTGTCGTCATTATACATAAACTGCCTTTAATATGGTAACTATCGATCTAAATTGATTCAGATTTGCCTACTTAGTTTTGTTATTGTAATCTATCATCTGTAAATAAACTGAACTGTTCAAGAATTAATTGGCCAAAGCCTAATCGTATCCACGTTCAGAGCTAGCCGTAGCACTTTTTTATCAACATTAGCGCCATTCCAGCTCTTTTTAAGACTTTGTGAAGAAAATTCCTAATAATAGGGATATAAAAACTTTCACAAAAACAGTGAAACGATGCGTTAAAGAAGGGAATCTATCTATTATATTATAATATTATATTATATATTATTCGTTTTCTTTATCACATCGTTTCACTATTTTTATAAACGCTTTTATATCCCTATACCTAGCCCATGCGTTTCCAACCGGTATATCACTGATTGGTTTCTTCTTCAATTATGGTTTCTTGTTTAAATAAGTTTTTTTAATGTCAAAAATGTGAACCAACAACTCAATCAAATCTACCATCAATTCAATTCCTAAAGTACAGAAAAATCTTGGACACTCCCATAATAGGGGATTTATTTTCTAGAAGTTCCAAAGTTGTATAATTGTTGTTTCTGTTCTAGATCCATTACTATTTCTAATCTCCTCTTTTATAAAGTTTTGCGATTTTTGAGATTTTTTTAGAATTGTCATTATTTGAGGTTTTTTAAATCTACACTAGATATTTTAGGAAACTTCTTTAATCTCTACTACCTTAGAGAACTCATTGTATTTGCAGCGTTTTGATTTCGTGTTGCGCTTATTTTTTGACTGGGCGCGTTTAATGGGTTGGTTTATTTTTAACAAGATTTATTTTTTATGTTAAATAAATTGAACCAATCTATACTACAACCAGCTATTAAATTTGAAGTTAATAATATGTTTAAATTGGACTAATTTCCTCCCGCCACGAGGTCTTGCACTCGGGATTCATGAACCAATTTGTACACTCTTATAAATATTATTTTCATTAATACAATAGAAAGCTTTCGAGGAAGAAATCGGTAAATTAGTAAAGAGATAATACTAAAAATTAAGAAATCCAATCTGTTTTGTCCGATCAAGGAACATATATTTCCTACTCTCTGAATAACTGACTCGAAGATAATGCAGGAAAAGATGAAGAAAACTGTAAAAAGTATGCAAATATTACCTGTCAGTTGCACAGTTGAAAGCTTCTAAGGCAAACGCAATAATTTATCAGCTTCTTTTGACAGCATCCTCTCTATGTTTCCTTTTTGAAAATCTTATTTTGCTATTATTGCATTTTTACCATATTTTTCTCAGGCGGAGACTTCTGTTACACCACATAAACCTGAAAATATCATCTGCATCTTTATTGTGAAGTCGTAAAAATTGCATACCGCAATGACATTATATTTCCGTCATGCATCTGTCTTCCTGCATAAAAATCAATTAAATTGCAAAAAGACGCAGGTTTATTGCATCTCAATTGCATTCTGTTATTGAATGGTAGTTGTAAAATTAATCAGTTTTACGCAATGATAATAATAGCTTGGAGCAAATTAATGAAACAACTTGTTAGCCTTGCATAACTTGAATTGCAAACGGAAGTGCTATTAGTTAGAGTATACTGTTCACGTGCATTAACTAGAACTGTTTTTATAGACGCTTGATTATAATAATGACAAATTTATTCTGCACACAGTTTTATTTTATTTTCTTTAAAGACTATTCTTGCGAGCTTTAACAACTCGTAATTAAATTTATTCGTATTTTATAGCATTCATGGTTTCGCAGTTTAACATCCTTTGTGCGATCTAAATCGGTCACGTTTTAGACAACGTTTCCTTGTCGTGCTGTTATTGAATTCTATGAGGAGATACTTTCTTAAATCGCGATGCCATAAAATATGCTTTAACCTCTTTGAATCCTTAAAGCTGTTTTAATTAAAACTAATAACCTACATGGTACTCAACGACGTTATTTCCTTTTCTGTTTATTTGCGGCTGTTTATACGTGCAAAATTACTACTACTACAAAAAAATAAGAGCTCGTTCCCTTAACCTTGCACTAGTAATAAACTTTGCATAAAAATACAATTCCATTCAATGAACAGCCTCGTGTCTGCAACAGGTTCATTTACCCCATTATGAATTTATTGCCATACATACTTGCTCAAAGCAAAACGTTACGTAGTGCAATCCTAAGAAAGAATGATCCTGTCTTGGAGCACCATAGATAGATTGGAGTATATAATATCAAAAAAATCTTAGATAAGGTAGATAGGTAGATAGAGCTGAGAATTTTGGTACTTACAGAAATTCTATGATTTCTTCAAATCAATTTCCATATCTTTAATGAATTTAGATCTAGAAGAGCGAATAGACAAAAGGGCTAAAATTTTACATTGATTATGACAAAACGATTCTTGACATTTGTTACCCACAAAATGGGGATTGCCAATTGGGAAACGGTAACAACTTTTAAGCGCAGTTAAATCTGTCGGCTGCCAGCTAACTAGTGTGAGGTCGCGGGTCTCACAAGAGGTTCAAAAAGTTCAGATCTCAAAAATGTAACCAAAAGGGCACGGTAAATTAACGCGACTGTCTGCGCAATCATTAGCCTCAGATTTTCATTGTTTAACATTTACGCAAAGTCTTGCGTTTACACACTCACAAACATTCCTAACAAAGTAAACTGATAATATAATATATTGCGGTGATCTTTGAAGATAAAATAAAATACAATATGTCCACCGTTCCAAATATAAACATAAATTATATACGATGGACTGAGATGAGAATACACCACGGATATTTTCTTTATTCCACTTTGCTAGCTCAGGTTTGCTCAGTAAAGCATAAATTATTTGAATTACGAGACTCTTATTTACTTTTTATGCCTGGAAAGGAACAAAAACTTATATCGTAAGCACTAAAGCTCCTGCAAGCTGGACAACTGCTACTAAACTCTGAATTCAAAAGAAAAGAACGCTGGATACACATATGTAAAATTGAAAAACACATAAACTTTATTTAACGAACAAAATAAAAATTCAAATGGAAAGTCAAAGTAAAAAAAATGTTATTCAGAATAATACAGTTGATAATTGAGAAACACTTCTCAGGTTTGCTCAAACGTTAGAAATAATTGTAGTGACCTGACAGGATCAGGACGGTCATTCGTTTGAACAGACCAACACAAATGAAATTTGTTTATAAATAAAAATATTCATCAAATGACAATAAATTTTATATAAAAGAAATTTAGTTGTTTTATTTACTTCAAATCAAATAAACTCTCAAAAGAACCCAATGAACCAAACCAAACAGTCCCACATCTGAGGATGAACTTTACAAGTTAATTATTATTCATGAAATTAACAAGAATCATTTATTATAACCAACCTTGTATATTACGATATATTTTCCCCCTTTTAAAAGTTAATCCTTTTTATTGGTAACACTGCGATGAAACCAATCAGCTGACTTCTTGTTTATGAATTATCGATGCAAAGATCGATGATGAAAATAAATCCAATCAGAATTCATTTGAACAATCACGTTTACTTTGTATTATTGTTGCACAATTATTAAATCTTCTTTTAATCTTTAAAAAACGTTCAGGTAACACTTTAATTTATTTTAACTTTGTTTCATATATGACGTTTGCGTCATAAACATATGGTTGAATATCTAACCTCAAATTAATTACAGATTTTATCCGGAGCCGGGCATAGATTCTGCCTTCTACGTTTTATCGATTGTCTTTGTTACAATTTGCCCCAGCTTATATAGTTTATGCCAGAACAAAAGAAAACTATGACATTTTTTCAAAACAACGGAACATCGAGTAAACTTGTGACGTCACTAATCCCGCACAGCTGTTATGGATCATCACTAATCCTAAATCTAATATTACAGAATTGTAGCCCTTGAAACAAAGATCGAAAACGTATAATAATACATTCATTGTCCCAAAATGTATCGTAACGAAGATATTCAAGAAAAACGATTTACAATGTACACATCTCGTTACGATCTAATTACATATAAAGTTCAACAAATCAAGGTTCATCCTTTACAAACTAATTACATAAATACATCACATAGGTAATACAAATAATTTCTCCATAGAAACATCTTTACAATTTACTATAAACATAATTTTTTTAGAGTACGAACACCAATTAATGCATATACAAGTGCCAGCTTAAATATTAAGTCAATGTTTATCAATTTATGCACAAAATGTCCAGCATACAATGCTCTAAGCACTTATATGAAAACAATGGTGAGGAAAAACAGGATAAGAGTCTATAAGAGTCATATCAACACGAACAACAGGATTTAATACCTTCATTAATTGAAGTGTTTAGAAATCTTATAAACAAATTCAAAAATTAATTGTATTATATGAATCATAACAAAATTGACCTAATTAATCTATTCTCAGCTAATTAGCAACATAAACTTGAGCTGGCCTCCTGGAAAATAGAAAATTGTTTGTGTAAACCAAAGTGTAACTTGGGTTGCATAAACGTATTTATGATCAAGCAATCTAACTAATTGATATCCTTTTTCTAAAATGAAACCTATTTATATATGCATAAGAAAGCTAGGTTATGTTTGCATGGAATTTTTATTCTTAGTTTTTAATTTAAGTATTAATGAACCTAACTATGGTCTTATGTATAGCCTTTATATTAATTATGCCCATGACATAACATGTCTCTCTTTTAATTTATATCTGATATGTGTGAAACATTTATTTTTAACGTTTCCATTCCGATGTTGCTAAAATTTTCAATACGGTGACTTGATATCACCGCAATATATATGAAATAGATATACAGATCTAAGTGCTACACGCACACTAGCAAAAAACCATTTAATACAGAAAATTATAATAAACAAATATACAGTAATGTTTTATATTTACAATAAAGGATTACCAAACGTTATTGCTGTTAAACATAGTTGCTACAATATAAGTGACTCACGATACTGGTGTGTGCTCTTCACTCTGAAGAGAAATATCAGAAACCAGATCGAACGTAGCGTGATCCAAGGAGACAACTAGTAACCAAGCAACGGTAGATGAGCTCAGCGTAAAGTTAACAACCCAAATATACAACGATGAGTTAAGGTAAAGTTTGTAACAAACAAAATCAATTACCAGGATGCACCAAGCAAAGTTCGGATAAGTACCTTAGATGGAAGGTGACCTTGTGATAAAGTTATACCGCTTCCAAATGCGGCTGACGTCGATTAAATCCTGAATCTTGAATCCTGCCAAAAGAATTGCAGTATAAGAGATTGAATGTAAAGAAAAGCTAAACAATACGAACCTCGAGAACGTTCTTCTAACCTTCAATAGAAGTAACGGTAAATCCCTTACGGTACCAATAAAATTCAAATCATTACCAAAAATTAATTATAGATCACCACAAATGCAATTCCAATTTCACAACATAAAGGGAAAATCAATTTAACGGCGATGCCACTAAAACATTCTTTTAAAGAAGTTGCTTCACCAACGAACGGAACGAAGGAAGTGTCAATTCACTTATCAACAGGAAGTTAGTTCCGATCAAAATGGCAACTAAACATAGAATGAATGCGAAAATCCCTAACGATATACAATATAACACAAAAGCTTAGCTAGACAGGGTGCTACGAAACTAGCACGTAACACATTGCTAGCTTGACCAAACAGATTTTGGTCAGATTTGTTTACCGAATATTGGGTATTGAACGAGGGAGTGAGTATTCATAAGTTGTTAACTTATCATATATTTAAGAACAGTAGTTTTTTAGCACCCAAGCTATTAAAATATGGTAAATCTGCCACGGGATCAAATAAGAGACCAGCAGAGATACCAGCTTAACTTAAGAAAGTAGACATTTTATACATAGCAACAATTTTACAACCAATTATTCAGAAAATGTGAACTGAAGAGTCATTTTCTTTGGACTGGAAGGAAGAAATCATCGTCAACCCGGACAGAATTCGTGACTAATGAAGAACTATGGCGAATAACTAGACGAAAGGAAGTGAAAACGGAAATCAGCCAACGAAAATGGAATTGGATCGAACACACTTTAAGACGAGAAATTGCAAATATAGCACACATGGCATTAGATTGACACCCCCAAGGAACCAGGAAAATAGGACGGGGCGACGAACAATACAGCAAGAAATTAAAGAAACGGGTAGAACATGGAACGAAGTGAAATACATCGCTCAGAATCGGATACGATGAAAACTGTTTGTTGAGGCCCTATGCTCCATCTAGGGAGCAAGAGGTCATATACAGGGTGTAACTAATATAACTAGAAACCTCGTAATGGGGGTAGCTGTAACGATTTAGAACATATTTTCCTTATCAAGATGTGGTCAGCGACTACTGATACGCATTTCTGTATGTCGTATTATGTCTATTATGATGTTTATGTTTGATGGTATACCACTGTAAGCGTCTCTGCTCGAGGCGCCGAATTGGTAAGCGTGGCTGCGCGTGCACCAAATTGCTTACGAAAGGCGCTACGTAATTTGCTGTACGTACGGCCATTCTCAGGCGTCAGTTATTTTAACATAGTATGCTCCATGGATCTGGGTAGCTGCTAGTGAAGAAAGGGTAATTCAGGGAACGACTGAAGTCGGAGAGGTCAATACTGTTTGACTGACTTCGTGGGCGTCTACCTGTCTTACTCACTAAAGCACTTCAAGAAAGAAGGGGTGTTAATTTTAACTCTTTTAAATGAAACACACGATCTTTATACCAAATAGTTGCATTACCCTTAAAATCTCCAACAAGTGCCAGGTCTAATCCTAATAGCTTACAGTTAACTGCGGTAGCCACAGCAAGCGGGGTGCAATACAGTGTAAAACAGCAAAATAGGTGTGCGGGTGCGTTAGGGTAAAAGATTACGGGAAAAGACAAGCGGGGTGTCTGTCGAGGGAATAACTGACAATTCCGGGAGCACAGATTAGGTTTCGGGTTCACTAAGATTTCTAGGCATACGCACAGTAAGGTCTTTGGAGAAAGGGAATGTAAAGTGGTAAAGAGTGGAAAAAGCGATGGGGTTTCGACGGGGCGGAAAAGAAATCGGAACTATGGTTAAGAGGTCTTACTGTTAGATTCCCCGAAGACTGGTCCTGCTGGCTGATTCTGTTTGCTTCGAGTCCTGGGAAGGAACTGGTTAAATCGGCTACCGAAATGTTAGGAGTAGAACTTGAAAACTACTACTGTTCCCCTTTACTTTAAGCCTAATATCTGGGCGACTATAATAGGCTGTGGTTGAAAATTAATATTTATCGGTAATTGATGCCCATTTTTTGCGCTTGAACATTCGGTCAATTAAGTCCGAATGTCCAAACTCGCTCAGTTATACGATCCTCTAAGGGATTCGAATTGAGATACGCTCAATTAGCGCGCAGTTGCTAAGCAGTGCTACCAGTAACTCACTGGTGGGAGCGAGGTTACTATCCATCCTCTACTAGCTTTCCAGGCTAGTACCGGAGCGCTAAACGTGCTCACCCGTCGGCACCATCCCGAGAGATAGTACCTCGTCCAGCTTCGGACTTTCCCCCAACTTGAAAAGTTGGGGACCACATACCTGATCGAATCCAACCTCAAATGTGGCAGGACTTGGTTTTTAAACGGTTTTGCCACCCCGATCTACCATATTATAGGCTTGGTGGGCCCTCAACAGGGCTTCGTTTGCAAGTCTATACGTTATACGACTCCCGGTATGTACCCTTATCAGGTGAAGTTGTCTTGAGAGTGAGAGGCTATGATACCCCTTTTCGCTTCAACTCCCTTTAAGGTAGAGGTTCTTATTGAACCACAATACCTGGTGGCATGCAGTTTCCCATTGGTCCAGATTTACCCCTCTGTCCCGGGATAAACCTCACTTCGACTCTCCTCCTTGAGATTCAGTCAGACAGCGGGATACTCATTGCTCCTTGAGAAACCTTGTCCCAGGCGAGAGTCAAATCCACCCACACCGGTTCTCATGTTAGCAGAGCTTCCTCCGCAAAGTTTATGAGTATTCGTCGAGAACACTTACGTGTATCTCTACTACACATTTGACCAGGGGATCTAGGCGGGGAACCTAGACTTGTTTTCGTTAAGCACCGTTACCCGGACTAAATCTGGGATAGGTTAACTAGGACCAGTTCACTGGCATTGGTGTCGTGTGGTATAGCACCAACCCTAGCGTTGTTTGAGTATATATCCCCAATTTTTATTGGGGATCGTTTTTCGACCTTTGTGGTTTCCCACTCCAGTCTTCCAGATTATAGGCTTGGTATGGTAGAAGTAGTACGAAACGGTGAGCGCAAAATGCACACCTATGCAGACGCGGCTAAATAGACGCGTCCGCTTACTTGACTCAATGACTTATCCGGCCGGCTATAGATTGCAACGGTTGATAAATTTATTGCCACACAACTAATAAATAATTAAGATAAAGTAACTTTACCATTTCACCATGGGTTTTATAATTGTATGGGCTCTTCTTAGTTCAAACAGTATTGTAAGGTATGCGAGACTTTACTGTCACAATTACAATATATGCTCTTCAAAGAAAATTCCCCAAGATTTTTCAGAAGAAGCAGATGTTTATTTTCTTAGTTTTCGCTCTTTGAAAAATTTGTCGCTAATAAAAGCTGGCTATTCACAAACACTTTAACATACCTTTTTTTCTTTTGATTCTTTTTTGTGTATTTTTTAATCTTGTATTTGCATTAAATTATCCTCGGATAGGCACTATTGTTGCGTTCAATTCAATGGTTTAATGTTTTGATTCCTACATGAGTAAACTGGTCAAATGTCGATGGTCATCAATGACGGCATGCTTCTTAAGCAAACGATTTTTACAGACCGGCGCTAATAAGGATAACAATGTTATGTATGAACTGATTCTTAAGCTTCTGTCTAGTTCTTAAAGACGGATACTATGATGAATGTTGTACTTCCCGCCACAAAGGCTCTCATTTTTGAACAGAATATATCCATCTTAGCTAAGAATTGCTTATGTTTTTTATAGTGGATGCTAATAATAATTCTTAAATACTGATACACGTCATTACAGATGCGGAATGATAATCTCTTTCAACTTTTTGACGTTTTGCTTATTAAAGATTTCTTTGGTTTACAATACAATTTTTTTGTTATTGGACTGAATGTGTTTTGCCGTTTTGCTTCTTTCCTCCTACCCCTTCCTGAAAACAAAACTTACAAATATTAATGCCGTGTCAGTAGATCCATATAAACGATCTGATGATGAAGGATGAATTTGTTTGTACTTCAATCTGATATTTGAAGGCAAAAATGTATAGGTGTCAGTATCGGAAATAAGAATTTAATTGTTATAACGGTATCGATGAAACGACTTCGATTTAAAAACTTATTTTGGCCCGAATGGCATTATTTGTCTTTATATTCAATTTAAGTCAAGAGCTGAGATGTTCAATGTACGTCAAGTTTGTAATAGAGGTGAGGGTAAATCTTATTAGACTTCAATTCAATTCCACGCAAATGTAAATAATCGACCCAAGCACCGTGAATCCATTACGTATGTATGGGGAGAAATTTTAAAAATGTTTAGCCAAATTACAAATTGAAGTTTAAATTTATACAACGATCAAAATCGAATAATGCCCAACAAAAGAAAGAAAAACCGGTTTTTTCCAAACAAGAAGAAAATTATTTGCATATATGTTTATACGAGCGGCTGATGCATATAAAAGCCCGAGATGCAGCGATCACCTCTGGTTGATACCATGCAATTGTCGTTATACTTGTGGAACAAGTAGCTGCAAACACATGTACTTGAAATAATCCATGTGTCGGCACTAGCCGCTAACTTTACATAACTCTAAGACACTTTAGAAATGTATCGTTTCTGAGTAGAAATAACCGTCGGTCGGTTCAATGTGAAAAGGTGCTATTAATGTAGACTACCTCATAAAATACCTACGGCTACATGACTTGCGCTTGTACAAATGAAAGTATTGGCCTATTGGAAACATAGATGGACATGTTAAAGAGAAGCTTTCAGATAAGATATTCTATTATAATTATTGCAAAGGAATTTAGAGCGCGATTCTGAAGTTCAACAACACCACTGAGAATAAGAGAAAACTTCTTCTTCACCAAGCAAAGAGGTTGAGCAGTGAAAGTCCGCATGGCTAGGAGTGAAGGGATTCCCTCGGAGACAGGTCCCGATTGGTGAGTATGTTAATAGTTCCGGCATTAACTTGGAGAGCTAGTAGAGGGTCGATAGGCAACGTCGCTCCCGGTAGTGTGAACTGGTAGCACTCACACAAGTAAGTGACACACTAATTGAACGTACCTCAAATCGTTAACATAGGTATAGTAGTTTTTGGAAATTAAACCAAGATTCGAGTTCAATTCCTGTGTTGCAACTACATGCATGTCAATATAGATAAACAAACTTCTTGCCCTGTGATATTTTTTAACTTAAAAGTTTGTTATTGAAACATGCATGCCAAGTTTGTGCGTGATGTCCGTTCGTGCGATTTTTTGGAATTTTTAATTTTTTTAATTAGATTCAGATCAGCATCAAGAAGGTAGAAAAATATGTACAGACACCAACTTCCTATCTCTCAAGAAACAAACACTCTTAAAATAGTGGTCAAAATGAAAATCGTCTTCATTTTGTATCAAGTATCGGGAATTTAGAAAAAAAATGAATAACTTTAAAATGGCGTACAAAATTTTAAAAAATGATAAATTGCTCTAGTATCGAGAAACAGTGTTCAAATTCAGAACGAATTTAAAATACTTTTAAGTTCGTTCTCCCAATGAGCTTAATTTTTGAAACTTGAAGCAATGTGTTTAATTTTTAAGTATCGGATACTTTGTCAATAATTTTAGAACATCCACTAATAACAAAAGCATGTTTGTATGTGCATTGTGCATATTATGCTGCATAAGGAAATTCCCACTAATTAATCAATATGAGCGAGGATAACCACAAGATAAAAAACCATTTCCTATTCCACTTGATGTCACAAATTCTAAAAGGTGCCCTTGTGCAGGTGCCTTTGCTATAATAGTGTGCTGCTATATAATTAGCATATATAAACTCTAAACATTATAGTTTTGCAATATTCCTAGATTATATGTTGCTATTACATAAGCCAATTTGCGTTTCTGCGAAATAGTTAACCTTCAGCGTAACCGGTGAACGCAGTTTTAAAAGTAATGCGCCAGATGTGCATTGTGAAGAGTTCCGATGTGCAGTGGGTTGTATCATCGCATCTCATAGCACGTAGACTGCTCAGTCGTCCTTGATTGTTGCACCTGCAATTTTCTTGGTGTTTAAGTTCTCCGTTACTTTTTTTCTCATTTATTTATTTATGCAGTTCTTTTATTAGCAAGGATAGGTGGTTTTTGAAAATTGATGGACAATAGAATCTTCTTTGTCCAGCTGATGTCCAAATCAGATGTTTGTGATTGCATTGCTACCTACTTCATAGCAAAATCTGCATAGAATTGAGTTAGTTATCCTTAAACATTCCGATAATTTCCTGATGAATAGACTGACTTCTTTTTGTTCATTTTAGAGTACTAGAGGTAGATTATTTATTTATTAATTATTAATGCAACAATTGAGAAATTCTCTAATGTGGATCATTACATTAGGTCTTGTTCAGTGAATTTGTGCCTCTCTATTCTGTAAATAATGCAAAACACTCCACAGCGAAAGTTGTGACCTTAACTTACTCTTTTTGAAAAGGACCCAAAATTTGCTACGGCAGCTCAAATTTTTTTGAAGAGCAGGGGTTAATTGTTTTTACTTGCTTCCACTTACCATATTTATTGAGCGCCACCCAATTTTGCCCTTCATAGAAATCTTCCCTGTATAAATTGAGAAAAAACACGGAAAATTAAAATAAGAAATAAAAGAGAACTACTTAAGAATCGCTGTGTTTATTATAATTCAAATTTTCTCCTTTTAAATATCTCGCTACAATAATGTGTTAATTTCAATAATAATTATCTATTATTTTGAATATAACTGTTGTTGAATAGTAATAAAAAATACTTGTGATATAGCGCTATGCCTCAAGCTAACAAAGGTAAGTAACACATAAACTTAACTTAGAAAGTTTTATTATTGATAATGTTTTTTGTCTTGTAGCTACTCTTAATTATTTTGATGTTATACCCAACTAAATCGTTATTTAATAAAAAATAGAATGCGCATTTAATGGCATGCATATAACTTAAACTCCGTACAAAGGAAAGATCTTACTTGATGATCTTGTAAATTGCCTGATTGCAGATTGCAAGATTCCAGGATACTGATTGCAGATTGTAAGATACCAAGATGCGGATTGCAGATTGCAAGGTACCTGGATGCTGATTGAGGATTCCAGAATGTACTCAATTATCTGATTATGCGTTAAACGTTGAAATTAAAATTCCATAATGTTTGGTCACAACAAATCTGTAGGAAAGAATTAAAATATATGATGTTCTAATATTTACGTTATTATTTTTTATTCAATAAACAAAACAAATCAATTATGTGTTTTTTGACGATGGACTCACCTGCAACTTGCGGATGACCAAACTTAGAATTAATATGAATGTTATTTAATTAATTTTGCGAACTTCACAAATCTGCCACACGGCTATAAATTCTGAGTGCTAAATATCTAATGCCGCTACGACCAAATTTTAATCGATTATTACGCACACTCGCCTTGATTTGAGTAATCTTAAAAGTGTGTTTTGAATGTCTTTTATAAAATTATATTAATAAATAAATGAAAACATTAAATATACAGCTTGGTGCAAATTTAATGTTACAAAGTATCGAAGTTTCATGACGTTTTCCATCATCTCCTGCACTTGTTTGCCTTCGAACACGGGAAGTCACCCATTACGTTTCAACCTGGTAATAAGCTCCCGAACATCTTCTTCCTGTACTCCATAAAAGCCAATAAACTCTTTTCTGTCTAAAAGCATGTACTTAACATTATAACATTAACATTTTCCACCTTTATGTCACGATTCCTTTATTTGTTCTTTTTATTGGAACACCACTTAAATATCTTGAACATCTGTATTTAGCTTTACTTTAGTAGTGTCTAATCTTGTGCTATTCACTAAGTACTTACTCATGCTCGTAAGACATATAGCCAAAGGGTAAGTGCATCGTTAAAAGAGTTTATCATGGAAACTGCAAAATTTAATTTGATAACAACTTGATTCGGTTAAAGGATAGATTAGGATATAAGTTAAGTTAGGTTAGATGTTAGGCTAAGTTAGTTTAGATTTGGGTTAGGTTAAGTTTTTGCCCTTTCCTCCACTAATTACTGACTAACATGGAGGATTAGTTAGTAATAATTTGGAAATTTAACTTCAGGTAAAATAACAAGACAAGCTAGGAGTGTAAAAAGCAAGTTACTACCTTCAATTATCTCAAGAAGGTTAGGTGAAGTTAGCGGCTAGGTTACAGATTAAAATCAGTTAGACGTTAGACCGAGGATAAGTGCGGTTATGTTGGGTTAGGTTAGGTCAATTTCATAATGTCTAGTGGAAATATTTTTGGAGACTATCATTACCTTTAATTTAACCGATATTTAAACTTCAAACATCCCTTTCGCAACCGCAGTTGAAACGACTTAAATATTCAAAAGGCATAGTTAAGTACTTGACCATTCCATGTTAGACTCATTGACTCTTCACTTAACTCGAATTATTTAAAAATTAACAGATTTTTCAATATTTGAAAATCCAGACTTTGTAAACTTCGAACACATTAAAACAACCACAACTGACTTGGCTTGAGAATCTAAAGCACACCCTTGAGGAAGATTCTAGCGGACTCTATCACGTTGTTGTTCCCATCAACACCGGATTTCCTGTATATTCATACACGAGAGAAAAAACACAAGGGGTTATTTTTGTGCCAGACCTAAATGTGCTCTCAGCAGTAAATGCTCCTTTCTCAGGCTATTACATTTTATTACAAGTGTAAACTCAGGTAAAATACATTCTTTATTAAATTTGTTAATGAGGTGATAAATAAACCAAAAATTAGTTTTAATATTAAATTTATTATAAACCATAAAGAAATAAATTGGAAATATAATACGGGCTTAATTTAACAAATCCCAGACAATTTAAATTTGTCGACCAAGAATTTACAAGAGAAAACAAAACGTAAAAAATGAATTACCAAAATATTGTTTGCTAAATACAAATTTACCAGCCACTATCAGTGATTTGCAGCTTTTAAACGTTTACATAATTAAATTCATATGCGATTCTCAAATATATTTAGTAATTTACATTACAGAAAATTTGTGCATAGAATTTAGACTATTATAATCTAGGTCTTTCACCTTTTCTCAAGGCATCTTCTCGGTCCTCAGAAGAATGTTCTAACGGACCGTTAACCGCTGTGATGTCGTTAGTATACTCCTCAAGGTTCTGATTGGTAAATTTTGTTAGACTGTCTTCGGATTTAAATAGGGGAATTGAGAAGATGGCTTTTCGACAACTAGCGTAAAATATTTTGTGACAAAGAATCATGTAGGATATTTTGTATGTTGGTGTTGTTTATCATTTAAAGGGAAGGGTAGTTGTTTCTTTTTGTAGTGAAAGTTATTTTTACTAATTTATCTATAGCTATATAGATATTTTTTAGATGAAATTAATTATTGTTAAGTTGATTAATGATTTTTCATTAAATAATATTTTGAATGCAAATTCATATAGAGAAATTTATCGACTCTGCTGGGACTCGAACCCAGGACCATCCACTGTCTAGGTGGTATCTCTACCAACTGAGCTACAGAGAACGACTATCAGCATAGCGAGAAATTTTCCATATGAATTAGATATTTTAGCAGACATACAAAGTAACTAGATATTTTTTTGAATATTATTAATGAAGATCAGCAAGTCGCATGACAACAACATCAATATTCAAAGTATCTAGATTATTATGAATCATTCCGAAAGGAAATTAATTATATAAATTTTAGATGAAATTAATTTTTGTTAAGTTGATTAATGATTTTACATTAAATAATATTTTGAATGCAAATTCACCAGGAAAAAATTTTTCTATATGAATTTGCAGACCTAGACTGTGGAGGGTCCTGAGTTCGAGTCCCAGCAGAGTCGATAAATTTTTCTATATGAATTTGCATTCAATATAGATATAGCTATATTTTCCTAATTTTTAACCAAAACGATAGATTGATTAGGTCGAGACGCTAATAGAGCTGTAGCATCTGCAAACGTCGCAGTTAAGTTAAAGTTGTAAGATTGGTTAATACCATACGGTCTTTTAGTTAAATATGACTTCAGTAATTCGGAAGGTTTTTTACGTTGGTATTAGGTTTAACAAATACTTATGTTAATGAAGTCAGTACAGTACTCGTTTCTTTCAATACCATTAATGATTTTTCTAACCATTCCATGGATTTGTTCTATCGTTCGTGGCTACTTCGAAATCCAAACTGATGGGCGGCAACTGGTTGCTTTCCTTTTATGGTTTTTGTTAACATCATTTTCTCAAGACCTTTATGAAAATTGGGAGTTAACTTATCGCACACAGTAGGCTGATTTAATAAAAATACAATAACATAATATAAAAAAGTAGCACTTTTGTTTTGTCGTTTAGTTTGTAAACATGGCATCTAAAGAGCTAAGCAATTGAAATGCTGTCACAAGATACCATTAAAAAATTATTTACAAGAACTAAACATTGTCCGCAAAGCAAGTCAAAAGTTGCGCAGTAGTCTGCATCGTCAGTTTCCATAACAACCCACGTGGTAGGTCCTACACTTAAGTGTGTTACTAGCCATTCAGTCAACGTTAGTTACCGACTTGACGCGCTAACGTGGTTTGTGTTGTTAAAGTGCGAGTTGTTATCTGTTATAATTATTTTGTGTTAAATACAGTGTTAAGAAATGAGTACAAGAACCGGTCGAGGCCTACGGAGCCAAACTTGTGAAGTAATTACAAAAGTTTTCGAATTTTTACAAAACGTTTGTGATGGTACCGAAGAAATTCCAAGAAGCGCAACAAACACGCAACTTCGGGAAATTCTAGCAACTGCAGCAGGGATATCGCTCAGTTCAGTAAATAAAATTTTCATCGATAGTCAAATTACTTACAAACCGTATTAATTTTTATATTTTCATTTGCTTACAGCTCTTCGCTACCTAAACGGTTCTAGAGCTACATCGGATGCATTGTTCAGTTAGATTCTATATATAACTCTTCGAAATTTTTAATGCGTTTGAGGTATCTTAAACTATGATTACAAAATATAATTACTTATAAAATATAATGCGTACTTCGCCTGGATATTTTCAGCGTTGTCTGTACTTGGAGCTTCAAACGCCTCACGAGTCGCCGTGAACACACGAATATACAATCGACTTGCGCCGTAACATTTTTCTTATAAGAACCGAACTATATATCTGATACACAGAAAAAAATTCAAAAAGAAAGATTAGGTAGATTGGCGAAAAATTGTTTCAGTAATTTAAGCTGACAAAAGCTACTTCACTCTCAATGGTAAGGAATGATCTCAGGACTACTACGAAGATGAGTCCCTTTTTAGTAGATGAATTGACTCAGTATCTTCAAAAGGAAAAATTCCCTAAGATTTCGTTGCGGCTTGCTATTAGCGAGAGGGGTACCTCAAATCCTATGTTTTTGTGACCGGCTTAGCAATCACAAGCAAGTATTGTGTATCTTTGTAAACACAAAAGGTAAAAACTGACGGATCACATTGAACGAAAAAGGTTACATCAAAGAAAAATTCTGATGGGTTGTGGTTCTTTTTACAACAACAGTCTTTTTTCCTTTTTCTGAAATGATAAAAATTATTCTTCAAGTGACATTATTAATCAAATTCCTAGCTACAAATGATGTAATATAAAAACTACAATAATCAGTGTTTCATATTTAAAGATATTATTCGATGTAAAACATCTCTTGCTTAAAAAATATAGGTACCAAGAAACTATATCATTTATATACTACTATGCTTGGTAGTGTAGTGGTTAGCGTGCTGATCTTTCACCCAAGCGACCCGAGATAGACTTCCGATATCGGCAAATCTGACTGGCAAACACAACTGTGAGATTTGTGCTATAACATCCGTAAGTCGGCTCCAGCCACATGATGGGCCCGCATAATAATAACAATCGTCTCTCCCTCCCGCAGCTTCATAGCTTCTAGGACTTTATTTCTAGGTTATGGGTAGTAGTCGTTATTGTTATTATCCTCAATATCTATTAAGTATTAAACTTTCTACTTTTTTAGTTGTATTTAAAACTCGTCATGGTATTGAGTTCCCCCACATTATTTAAATAAACATTGAAACGCTGCATTTATTCTCTGACCTTATTTTTTGTTCGTTGACCACATTGCATGCTAAATTGCATTTATGCATGTGTCTAAAACCAGTGAAACTCCGATTTGTTCTATTTCAATACAGGAAGCAACATGTATCTTCAAAATTAGATTTTAATGATTTGCTAGTAACCTTCGTGTTACACATCAAGAATACTTCTTTATGTAATAATTTTATTCTGGCTGATTGCCCATGCCACTTTTTATTAGAATCGTGCTAAACTAATTTGTGCACCTGTAACAGCGAACATAATATCCCTAAAAATAAATAAAATAAATGTGACAAACTTATGCAGTGCATTGCATTCTCTGTGATGATTTATTTACTTGTTTATGCAATAAAAGCAAAAGTATGGTAGTACAAAATCACCTACTTTAATCTGAATTATTCTTTCATTTATGATTGTTTTGCAGTGGCGATCGTTGACCAATTATTAATTTATAATGAGTGTAAGAATAAAAATTTCAATTTACTTTAATTTACATGCTACCAGTGATAATACGTAACGCGAATATTTGCTCATGTTATGTGTATATTAAAGCCTGGTGCTCTATTTTGTTGAAACTATACATTTATCGGCAAAATTTTGCCATTGGTCGAGCCCTAATAGTGTTAACGGATGTGCAATTAAAGATAGGAAGAATTGAGAATTCTAAGCTTAAGTCATTTACAATGTGTCAAGTAGCGTCAGAAAAATCGTATTTTTGCCTAGTTTATTTCTTGTGAAACAAAATTTTGCTGTTACATATTTTAACGAAAAAAAAATTCATAAACGTATGAAATTATCAAATTATATTACTGTAAATTATTCGTGTGCCAGTAAAATTCTCTTGACTCGCGTACCATAGGTTCGCCATGCCTGTTCTAGTGGATTGAACACCCTGTATATTACTCAACAATAAATTATATGAATAGACGTTGATTTACATATTTATAAGCGCCGTGTATTATTATAACTAGTTAAATGTAACTTGTACTGTGCACATTTATTTTTTAATAAAAGTTGCATTTACAACAGAAAATTTGGAAAATTGAATTTACTCAAAAACTGTGCGGAATTTGGGAGATATATGTATCAACCAAAAATACTTAAAATAAAGTGTAGAAGCGGAATTCGAATAAATATGTAGGGTATTCTATTTAAAATAAGAAGTTGAAAGTAACCGTAGCAAAATTACTAACTCACCCTGTATTTATAAAAAAATTAAAAATTGAAATATATGTTATACCAACCACCTTTGGTATTGGTATGTAACTTTTTTTCCATAACTTTTACAGTTACCACGATGAGCTCGGAGTCTTACGTGAGCCGCCCTGGAGTACAGGGTCATTTGTTAAAATTTGACTACCCACTTATCTTTGTTACTATTGAAGATAAAAAAGAAGTTTCAATTAATAGGTGTTTTGTTATGCCTATATTTTTTAAGAGTCATCAAAAAAACAATTGTTGCATAGGTCACTTGATGCAAAATATTATATAAATTGTTTAAATGGAACACCCTATATATTGTTACATTCTCGAATAGCCCTCTTTTCCCTGATTCTAGATATATAATATTATATAAGTCTATCAAAAAGTATTAATGATAGCTTATACAAATAATAATACATACATAATCTTTAACCTCATATACCTTTCCGTGTCGAGGACAAATAATAATATAGGTAGTAATAATATAGGGTGTTCCATTTAAAATATGTTGTAGTGGTTAGATATTAAATTTTATCTAATATTTGCTGTGAGACTCTTTAACTTAATTTCTAAATATAATTGTCGATTATGTTCAGTAATAAATACAATGCGAATGTTTTTATTGGGTTCAGGGATATTTAATATGAAAATATTTTATTTCTTGCTTACTTATATTTGAACTTACATTGTCACAGACGCCATCTACTAGTTTATTTATCAAAGTTTATTTTTTATTTAATAACCCTAAATTGTGCCAGATGACATATTATTTTGGCATATGAATAAGTTTTTATTTACTGATGTCAGATTCTACTCTACGAGTATTCTTATTTTATGTTGAATGTAAGTAAGAATGATTAATTACATTAGACAGTATTTTATGGTGAAAACTAAAAACAATCTGCATTTACCAAATTACATGTGCTTTACAATAACTATTTTTTATTTAGGTTTTATAACACACCTTGAGTGACTTGTTATATGGGATAATTGCAGTAGCGTGCGGTCTATGGAAGTAATCCTTCCCTTGAGAATTTATAAAAAATAAAAACCAATTCTAACAAAAATATTTTTATAAAATTATGGTTATCGTTTATTTAAATCTGTAATATTTAATCAACTTAAAGCTCAATATCAATTCCGTACAGCAAAAAGTATAATAAATTATTTAGAGTACTATTTCAAATTAGGCTCATTAAAGTTGCACGGAAAGGTAATACCGATTCAAATGTGTTACATACACTGCATATAAGCACTGATTTAGTTGCTTATAACTGCTCTTCTCCTAGCCTTGATTAACGGGCGTTGTGATACAGGCGATGCAGTTAACATTGTTTGGTCGTTATTTTTAGTGTGCTTGTGCCCAAATGTTTATTAATTATAAATTGGTTATTTGTTCGATTTAGTGTTTGTTAAATTTAATGTTACTTTAGGAATGTAAATCTGCGAATGAGACTGTATTTTGTCACATTTTATTATTTCAATTGATATAAGTTGGACTTTTTCTAAAGACAAATAATTCTATTTAGTTTGTTTGAATGCAAATTTAACATTGCATTATCATCATGACTGCAAATTCAGCTGCTTCAGTGGAAGGTTCGAGTACTTCCGATACCTCCGAATCGTAACGATTTTTTGTTCAGTTTGTAAATTATTAATAACGAATTTTCCGCATACAGTTTTGGAAAGAAATTACAAATTATTGAGAAAGGCAGATCAAAACTAGAACTTTTAAATTTAACAACAAAGATTAAAACCTGCACCGGTATTTTGCTAAAAAAAGACCGGAAAATCGAGTTGCATTATAAATACATAGAAGCAGTTTTTTTTAATAAACAAACATAAATTTAAAGTGTAAAAGTTCTTCTTTGAAAAACTTTTAAGCTTAATAATTATAACACTGGTTTTTTATTGTACATAGCAAGGGCGGATCCAGAAAATGATTTTGAGGGGGAGATTTTTGGAAAAATAATGGTTTTAATAAATAATAATTAAACAAACATTATTTGTTTCTATTCTATGTATATTATTTCTAGATGGGGGGGTGATTTCCCCTATCGCCCCGCGAATCCGCGCCTGTACCTAGGTATATTAAAATTAAAATCGTGCTTGCTTCCCTAGCCTAGATTCTCACCGCGCGCCACTGGATAATTGTATTGCGATTAGAAATAAACACACAATCACAATTAACTATCCACTTGTCTTCTTTGTATGTTTCAGACAAACCAAAACCTTAGCACGACATATCAGCTCTCTCGATAGGCAGGCAACCCAATCTAAATCATATCATGATCACATAACATAACTCCACGTGGGCCCAATATTTCTACTCTTGGCTAATTAAATTTACTTCCTATTTTTCTTCCTTTTTTAGCTATATAATGAAACAATGCTGCACTTGCTTGCATGAGATTTTATATTTTATATTGTGACCACTTAATTTTGCAGTTTCACAAAGAGAAAGTTTTATAACGTAATTGCTAACAGTTTTTATCCAAATTTAGAAGTTTTATTACATTTTAAGAAAATTTTATTATTTCAAATCTTCTTGTTATTCATTTCAATTATTCTCATTATCATGTATCTAGGTTGTTTTATATTTATCTCTCTCTTATCAATAGATAATACATTATTGTTTTAATTGTCTATGCTTAGAAACCTTTTTTTTAATGTTCACTATAGTAAACCTTGCATTACGATAGTTTTCCTTATTGCAGATGGTAGTATGTAATGATGGTTATATCTAATAAAGACTTTCTCTGTTATAGTAATGTAATTTGGATGTCTTGGATGGTCATTTGAACAATAGAATTAAATTAATAAAAAAATCTTAAAAATTTAAAATACCGTTTTGTATGAATACAGGGTGTTCCGAGCAAGTATGCAATGCTTTAAGGGGGTGAAAGGTGACCATATAGAGACTCCAAAATTCATAAAATAAAAATTAAAAATTTAAAGAAATTTTAGGATTTTTCCATATTTTTTGCAAGACACGAGTCGACTATGGATTATTTGTAAGATTCTAACCATGAATTACTGATAAAGCAAACAATGATCTCACATCTGCACTACTAAATTAATAACTGACCTCCGCTACGTACGTATCAATTTACAGAAACAACAGAATTGAATTTCAGCAGAGGTTACCTAGTGACTCACTACCTTGATGACTTGATCATTTATTAAGGTCGGTAAATAAAATGTAACATACGTTCATTGACCTAATTGTGGTGCAAATTTCATTGCTTGTTTTTTATTTTACGAATGTCATTTTAACAAAGTGAGTAAAACTTACCGTTTAGATGCAAACAATCTTTATAACATGTGTTCAAATAAATCGCCGTTTGTCTGTACACACAAGTTTATGCTAGAAAACATATCGGCATTTGCGCGAATTTATTCAACGGCGATTTCAATGCGTGCGCGTAGCTCTTCCTCGGTATTCAGTTCTGTCCTGTACACTAACGTTTTAAGATATCCCCAAATACAAAAATCGAGGGGTGTCAAGTCCGGTGATCTCACAGTCTTTCACGTCCTATCCACCGGTTAGGGTATTTGGTATTCAACAACTCCCTTACCTGGCGAGCAAGTGTGGTGGTGCTCAATACTGGGAGTCTGTCGAACACTTCGTTGTCCAGAAAGTGTAGGTACCAGTCACCGGTTAATCGTAAACACTTAACACTACCTCACTCAAGTTATTAATTCTAAAAAGTGTATTAATACGTAATCGAAACTCAAGTAAGATACCATAGATATATATATATATACCATGTATATATAAACTAGGGGCCATAACTATAGCACCACTTGGAAATTAATGATTTTTTCTAAGTGCTAACTATAAATTATGAAATACTGTTTATTGGTGAAAGGGTTATTACCCTTTCTATTGAATGTTTTTCTATTGAAAAACATTGTAATTTTATTTCCAGAATATTTATTTAACTTTACAATTTAATTTTTTTTCGAATTTGCATAACTATAGCACCACAGTTAGACATTTTTTTTTCCGTTCTTGGCATGTAAAAAATAAGTATAAAATTTAATAATGGGTAGTTCTCCCATTTTTTCATATCACTTCAAAAAATCATACTCCAAATGAGTTTTTCTAAAAGTTCATGTCCCAAATTATTCCAAGTCGCAAGTATGGCGTCTTTTAATTCATGTTGATTTCAAAACTTGAATTCATTACCAATATCATTCAAATTTCCAAGGTCTACAGTAAATCCGAGAAATTGGACGACAGCTGAATTCTATTAGCTTGGAATCATCTCTTTTCTATTAAATCACATTATCGGTTCCCTAGCTTCAAAGCTAGCCATTTCATTGACTCTACGGAATGTTTCTGATTTAAGACCTTTGACATGCACTTTGATATTGGCAAACTTGTTGTTTGGTATAGTCCCATAAGAAATAAGTCGAGCTCCAGGTTTTAACAGATGAAATCTAGAATGAAAAAGATTTTCTGTAATTACAATAAGGTAATAAACCTTGCACATAAATTAATTTAAAGGAGTGTAGAGTCCTTGTGAACGTATGTTAGTGAATGTTTTAGTCTAGAGTTTGGAAAATGAATAAAAAGCCAAAACCAGCGACAACCCATCTAGGAAATAATCGTCCTCGGTAACAACTCTGATATTTATTTTTGTATCGTTAATTTCAGTGATGAAATTCTTTGATGCAAAATAGAAATGGTGCAGCAATTTATTAGTTATAAATTATTTCATAAACCGCTATTTTCAGCATCTATACCTCCAGCGCATCTGCAAATCGTTGCGAACTTCCGGCCTGACATGATTTCATTCCCCATCTGTATAAATATAATTTTGTCTGTTGACGTATATGCATTACATACTACATATCTCTTTTTAACAGTTAAATTTAGATATCCGATTTTCCCGCAGATAGATGGGTTAGTCGGTGTTATAACCGAGTGTCGTAACGAATATTTTGAAATATGTCCAAGGCGTTTTGTAATCCCATTTATTTTAATGGTTTTTGTTGTAGTTATGTATACGCGTGACAAACAGCAAATTACTGTCGTTCTGCACATTCAAATCCGCATAGGTTACGAGTTTCTAAAAAAAATCTTAATTGCTTGGAAGGAATCGATTAAACCGATGTTATGCAGTTCATTGCTCGTTTAGAAGTGTTGTTTTACGGATGGAATAGAATTTCTTTTCAACTTTTAAAATGAGTAGTTTTAAAACACCTTTATCTGTTAACCAATTCATTCATAGTCAGAATGAGATGGATACCTTTCATTACTAGGTAAACAGTTAGAACGAATTTTGCTTTATAATCTATCTCCATCAAAGAATATGCAATGTACAGCAAATGTTAACCCATTAAAGTCTCTAATCTGTAGATATTTTTAAAAATTTTTGTGACATGGCGCTCTATGAATTATTTTTATTTCAACTTTCTTTTCAACCTACATATAGGGTTCTTTTGACCATAGGCGCCCGCAGAAATTTGTCCAGGGGGGGCAAGCCTAGAATGAATGTCATGCTAGGTGGGGGGCAAGCCTAGAATAAACGACATGCTAGAGGGACAAGCCTAGAAAAAAAGCATATACAAAATGCTCACTTCCAGGGGGGGGCAAGTGCCCCTCCTTGCCACCCCTTCCGGGCGCCGATGCTTTTGACTTGACAACCGTTGCGGGGGGGGGGGCAATGCACATAAATGGAAGAAGCTTCAAGTATAGACTAAGTGTTTAAAATTCTGTTTATTTCTATGTAATAATAAATCTGTTTCAAAATATTGACAATTGTAGGTATAGTTATTTAGCGCAATTTAACTGTTATGGAATACATTGGAATACTGATCAGGAGGCAGTGGCGCATCCCATATCCTAAGTAGACGGGCAGTTCTGTTTCCCCATACGTTTGCTCATACATCGTTTGTATTTATATTGCCCGGGTTCGATGATATCTCATTTAGTTCATGAAGAAACAAATTCTAAGAACTAATTCCTTTAGACCCGAAGCCCAATTTGACGTCTAAACTCAAGAAGATGCCTAAGTCTTCGATGTAGCCATTCTTGTACAATGTACATATGAGGATTAACACCCCGGAATGAATTCCTTGAATATCCTTCATTGCTTTTGAAATGGGGTTATCCCGCAAAGTTTTTGTATCTCTTATACCTTTCTGATTCCTGCTGTAGTGGAAACACCTACAGTCAACCAAGAATACATCAAAGTAGCTGTAGCAAGTTACTTAGTCACAATACAAATCATAATCAATTTATTTAGTTGTGTTGTTACATGCAGGTACAGGGAAAAGAATAACAACTGTTTGGTTTGAATGTAAAATGTTTATGGATGTTTTTTTTGTAGTTTAGGTTGGTAATTTGGTTTTGTTTCGTTAAGGACTCTACTATTTTGTTTTGTGATTATGTAAATGATAAGAAGGTAGCTATTTTTGTCTTTACCTGTAACTTTTACGTTTATTTGTTTCTTTTTATGTTGAACAAGTTGTGTTGATTCATTAGAAACCTAAATTTCTCGATTGGAAACTACAGATAAGTCAAAATCCAATGATAATTAAATCAGCAAAACGAATTTTATTTAATGGGATTTGGAAATATTACTAGCAAATACAGATGATTAATGTTTCCAGTATAATTATGGCTACAGTTTATTGTTAACTGGACATGTAATACGTGCCTTAAATGTAACTACTGTTTTTATATTTCGCAGTCAGTTTACAACCTACTATAAATAATATACTTTGGGGCATGAGATATTAGGGGGGAATCCCACTGGTCCGGAACAATGGTTGTTTTCCTTAAGTACATATTTATTATATCTGAGAGTTAACTGTTCTTTTATTTGTGTTTATCTCTGTTCTTCCGTCTTTATGAAGTAAGTCAATCGTTATCCGTTTATTGTCACACGTTATAAAAAATTAATCACAACGTAGAATCCAGTTTGTTGTCATTTTTAATGTTGGTAGTACTATACCAACTTCTTTTTGTTATATAATTAAAATAACGCGGAAATGACAACCCTTGGTCATTACATTACTAAGCTGTTGCAGAAATATACGAGGTAAATGCATTGAAGTATACCCGTACGACTTTACCTACTTGTAGCTAATCGAGTAATTTCAAAACCAATTCTCCACCTTGCCCAACGCCTGTCTCAATTGATTGAGTTAATATACCTCGAGTTAATGCTAAGTCGTGAATATTTATGTGCATACTTATTATTAAACCTAAGATTATTCCAATATGGAATGTCAAAATCTGGTAACTTTCAGTGTCGCCAACATAGCTCTAGTGTTTTTGCTCCAGCGCAGCGGTGAGATCAATCGTTGTCGCTACTGTTTAAAAATATAGGAGCTATAATAGATATTATTTCTTACTGACACCTAGTAAAATTTTATTAAGATCAATTAATTTTGCGGTAGGATAGTTGTCATATTGGAAAGTTTGAAGGTTACGTTACAACTAAAGGATGCGTCTGATTGGTTGTATGCACCTACCACATCTGGACGTTATTTTATTTAATTTTGTTGCTGTACAACGCCATCTATATTTATTGACGCGTCCCAATAGACATTTGAAATTCAGTTTTTCTTATTATTATGATTATAAATGTTAATTGTAATTAACATTGCCAATCCACAGAAGTATGAATACATACTTGTGCGTGGTATAGGGCGGTGTTATTCTTAAAGACGACCACAGGTCGGTGTATGTGTGCTTGTCTGGACCAACTGCTTAACGTGCCCATCCGGCAGCACGACGAAGTGTTACACGAGAACATGTCGAGAAAAATCCTCTTGTTGAGTCCGGGGATCGGACCGCCTGAGTAGGAGTTAAACATTAACTTATTAATTATTAACTTTTTAATGTAATACAATTACAACTTTACAAATAAAATGCCTCTAAAAGTAATTTTACAACGTAGAGCTTTGTGATACTTTTTTGACCAAAACAATGCCACAAAACTGACTTTGTAAACGCGTAATTGTGTCACATGTAATATCTGTTTTATATGTATAGTGGCGGTCAAAAAACCGAAACACCAGCGTTAATCAAGTCAACGCTTCTCATACCACAGACATCTCACATACGAACGTTGTAGAGTATATTTTCAAGACATACAGTACATACACACATCATAGCAATCGGTGCCGAAAGATTTGAAAAGTGTATCCTAATACCTTGTCTGTCATCAAACATTATCGTTTACGCAGTAAGAACATTATTCATATTGGGTAGTCAAGGTCTCTCTGTCAAAATCCAGCTTCCTCACATCTTTTCGCTTTTATTAGTTTCATTAAGCAATTTTATTCAAATATGCGTTCTGCTATTGTACTAAAACTAAATATATGATACAAATCGTCTATGAATGGTGAAATTGTCTTTTCCAACAACGACATAGTAATACAATAAAACATACAAACTAAACATGTTTTCTTTTTTACTTCAGCAGGGACGTGTTGGTCAGCCATGGTACGAAACGGTCGTTGTACGGAATTACTAAATGAATCGAGCACCAAAGAAGATTGCTGTGAGAATAGAAATCTTGCGACAGCATGGTCAGCTGAAGAACACGATTCTGGTACCCTCTTTTTCCTACGAGTTCTTGGAGGAGGAGTTCCGTGTTCACCTTGTAAAGGTAACAAACTGTTTTCGAATCTTTTCAACCTATACAACATTGACGTTTGTTATTCAGAAACTTGCACTGGCGTATCATGTAGCAATGGAAAAGTATGTTCGATTAGAAACGGCCGACCGAAATGTATATGTTCTCCAAAGTGCCGAAACATTAAACCACGAGTAAAGGGACCTGTGTGCGGCACAGACGGCCGCAGCTACCATTCACTCTGTCGACTGAGAAAACGAGCTTGCCGAAGAAGAACGGGCAATGCGCTTTCCGTTGCTTATTATGGATTATGTCAAAGTTAGTGATTTCTGTAGTTTTCAAAATGTTATGTTATTGTTATGCTACTTGTAGATTCCTGTGATAAAATTACGTGTCCATCTGGTAAACATTGTCTGGTTGACCAAAACACGATCCCGCATTGTGTTCGTTGTGCGCGAAAGTGTCCTACTAGTCCCACACGTCGTCAGGTATGTGGGTCAGATGGTATTACGTACCCCAGTCCATGTCATCTAAGGGAGACAGCATGTAGAGAGGGAAAAGCTATTCCAATTGCCTACAAAGGCAAATGCAAACGTGAGTATGTAGATTGAAAAGTTTGAAAGTTATGTTGACCATAACTTTTGATTGTTTTCTTGCGACATGAGCTTGATTTACCAACAGCTTTGAAATATAAAAATGTGATAAAATAATACATTGGAGGTTGATTAAGTTAATACATTCGAGTTTAACAATACCTGTTATTAATACCGTAAATTTCTCTCTTTGTTACAGCATCTGCCACATGCAGTAAAATAACATGTCGAGATCAGCAATTCTGCCTAAGCGATTCCGATTCAGGTTTGCCTCGTTGTGTTACTTGCACCCGCCGTTGTCCAAAGCCTAGGCATATGCCTGGTCCCATCTGTGGTACAAACAATAAAACTTATCATTCATGGTGTTACATGATTCAGGACGCATGTGCGAAGGGATATATAATCGAAACAAAATATTCAGGCAAATGTGTTAGTATTACAACTTTTTTTTTATTTGAAGATATTTTAGTTTACTATACTTTGCATTCCACACTTTTTTAAGAATTATGTACTTTCAAAATTTCATGGAATTGATTCATTCAATTGAATCATTTTGATTCGAACAGGTTGAATAGAATTGTAGAAGACTTTTACACTTTACTCCTGCTTGTTCAAATTACAAGCACTGAACTTATGTTAAAATGACAATCGGACTCTGGATGAATCTTAATAGCTTGGCGTGGTGCCAACAAGAGAATTTTATTTAGTCCTTTAAGGAAACTGCTACAGCGGCGATATACATCCATTTTATCAACAATTTTTGTTATGAGGTACAAGGTAAAAATCTTTTCAATCGACTCTTTTGTCTCAAAGTCCTTTTCTGTTTATTGGTCGGAAAATCAAAATTAAATTTTTAAATTGTAAAAAAGTGTAGCGAAAATGGTCGATCATAACCTGACAAATGTGCGATTTCGCGGCTTTTGATTAGGGGTTGAACCATTTTGTATACTTGCTTCTTCTCACGACTGAACTCTTGATACCAGTTCAAGGCATGCATAGAAGTGTATACTTTTACTTGGAGTAAAGACATTCACCCATTTAAATTGTAAAACACTTTGAAAATCAATATAGAGACTTTCAAATAAGGTATTAAAGATGGTCGCATAATTATGCCGTTTTAGCAGTACCGTTACAGACCTACGATTTACATAAAAATAAGACTATACAACGTTATGTTAGCCAAATAAACTTCAGGAGAAAGACATTGCAAGAAAATAATTTCCAGATTTCAACTATGTCATTTTCACGGCGGTTGGGGAGAGAAAATTAGAATGGTACACGTACAGTAACTGCGCTAGAGGTAAGACTCTCTTGAAATCCTACTACTATAATGATAATTGGTGTCCTTGGATATCGGTCTTTAATATAAACAGTATTGCGATAAATGTGTCTTGTGAGACGCATATTGAACCTCTTCGTTACACCTATGATGTTAATATCGATGCGATGTAGTCGAGTACTCGCAATACAATGTATATTCTAAATCCATTGAAATTTTCGTTATAAAGTAATTTTCCTGGCCCAACCCTTCTATTTAGTAGAGCGAGCTTAGTTTAGGTACGAGCTAGGTTACTGTAAGCTCACAGGACGTACTCTTCATCACATTGTCAATTTTTGACAGGAGATTGACAAGTTTTCTTGATCTAACTGACTGATCGATTACGAACATTGCAAGGACTACGTCAATCCAATGTTTTGGGAATCTAAAAGACATCTCTTATGGTTATTGAAGCTGTACGCTCCAATTGTACTATATTGATACAGAACGATCTCCGGATTTGGACATACCATTTCAGAAAAAAAATTACTCAAATTGTATTCATGTGCGTTATTTCCAAACGTGATGTTAATGCGTAGACTGCGATTTAAATTAAATATCTGGATGATGATTGTTTATACGATCCAAGAAGTGTTAAAAAGTGTTTCATCTGTTATGCCAATTAATTATTTATGAAACGGTATCTATCATCTATTTTCTCTGTACCTAACATAATTATAATAAAGATAATTATAATAAATTAATAATAATAAACATAATAATAACATAATTAATTATACTAAACATAAATTATAATAATTATAATAATATAATTATAATAAAGATTTTAACAGTAAAAACAAAAAGTTAAATTGAACATAATTCAATGCAATAGCAAAAGAAAAAGATGCAGATAATTTTCACATACCTATTATATAAATTATAAAAATTTAATTTGAAATGATAAAATATGTTTGTGTCTAAGATAGGTCTTTATAAGATAGGGACCAACTTTAGCTTACATGTGATCTTAAGGGTCACATCTACAGCTTTCACTATCCAATAAAATGCATTTAGTATTGCTGCAAACCAGTTAAGCATGATATATGACATTTTCTCACTACCCGTTGACATAGGGGAGGATAAGCGGTGGTCGAAGAAATTGGAGATCGTAATTTGTAGGAATCGATCTACGCACGAGACACGTTTTTTACGTAAGGTCCGTTTTGAGATTACCTCCGACTGAAGCTGAGAGGCAGAAGCACGTACGCGTATTATGTTTAACTGGTTTATTATCTGGTTTTTTGAGGTCATGTGAGTGATTTACCAGAATGGAACAATAAATAATACGTCAGTTCCGAACTTCGTGCCTTGAACCGAATCTTAAGTACAATGAAATTATATAACGACTACTTTTGTTCACTATTTTTATCAAATCCCACGATTTTGTTGCTCTCATGAATTTTTGTCAAGAACTGTTGCAGCGTTTGGATGGCGATGACAACTTAATCCACCATATGTCTATGTCAGATGAAGCCCATTTTCACCAGAACGGCTACGTAAATAAGCAGAATAGTCCGAAGGTCACAGTGTGGTGTGCACTTTCGTCAGCTGGCATTGTTGGACCGTTCTTTTTTCAAGACGATCGAGGAAACGCTGCAACCGTTACTACAGCAAGTTACACAAGCATGGTCACAACATTTTTGAGGCAAGAATTTGTTCGATTTCCACAAATTACGTGGTTGCGGCAAGACGGTGCTACAAGTCATACCGCTCGTGTGTCTATTACTGCTGTAAGAGAACTCTTTCCGAATCATGTCATATCCAAAAACGGGGACATTGTTTGGCCAGCTAGATCTCCTGATTTGTCCGCATGCGACTTTTTTCTTTGGGGTTTGCTCAAGAGCAAGGTGTATGTCGAGCGACCGCATACGTTAGCGGAACTAAAATTAAAAATTCAAAAAGAAGTTACACGCATTACACCGTCCATGTTAGGGCGAGTAATGGAAAATTTTCGATTCAGACTGCAAGAGTGCGTAGATCGTAATGGTGCCCACATGCCAAGCGTTATTTTAAAAAAATAAAATGGCGTCTCTTACTTTACAGAAAATTGTAAAAACATGCATACTAAAATAAAAACTTTTTTAAATAGAAGAGTTTTAAATTTTCCCGCTTCACTGACGTACCCTATATTTATGCACAGACTTGCCACAGCCGTAGCTTTAGTTCAATCCTTGAGCTCATCCAACAGTAGTTTAGTTGCAAGTATAGTAAGTGTTTAAACATTCGTACAGCAGTTATAGTTTTTTATCTTTAGAATGGTCTTACCTCTGGCGTGGTTGAAATGGTGTTACTGTTCCTTCTAATATCTATGCATTGGTTGTTTGATTTAATGAAATGTTTAAAATTGACTTCGCTTTTATTTATTCTTTACCATCAGCTACCCCGAAATTTACGAATTTCTAATACGATACTATAAACCCTTTGGCATGCATGCATGATTCTCTGATGTTCTGGGATGCAGTTATTTTAGATTGAATATGTTAGTTGACAAAAACTATACCAAAGACATTGAGTTCAAGTACCGATTGCTTTCTAACTATTTCTATAATATAATGCCTTCTTTTAATTCTTTCTGTCTTCTTTCAGAGTAATTCAACACAAACTTGACAAATCTGCAAAAGGAGCAATTGTAACAAAACCAAAGATGTATACTGTACCCATAAAATGAAGGACTTGATTAGTTGTAATTATCTTTCAGATCTTTATATTTATATAGCAAATGTTTATTTTTAAAGAAACAATGTATCAAAAGAAAGCAGCACAACATAATTTCTTACAACCTGTAACATGCATACTGTAATTACTATATAGGTATACAGTTTGCGTGGCTGCTTATGTTTTCTCTGGTTTTTTTTTCTTTTTGTTGATTTAAAATTATTATTTCTAAACCATGAAGTTTGGAAGTGTAAAGGCAGCAACTAATAATTTATAGTAAGTGGTTGATAGATTTTGCAGGATGTAGATCAAAATATAATCTTGACATTATTTGTAGAAAACTGCTGAATGGTAGGTTATTATAGGTATTATCTCTTTAATGCCTTTGATGAAGCGGCACACATGTAAAACCTTATCTAGATTAGGATGAATGCTCTTATTAATGTTGCGACTGTTTGACTGAATTGCCTAAAGGGCATATGAGAAAACAGGGTCTTTAAATTAAAACAAAAATACATGTTCTGTTTTGGATATAGTTTAATATTATATGTATTTAATTCTTTATATTATATTTGTTTTCCCTTAGTTGTTATAGATAGAGTAAAAGTCTAATTATACAACATGTTTAAGAGCTATCAAGAAAAGTATTACCAACATAAATAGTTGTTCTTGGTTACTGGAGCATGAATAATGAGGTTTTTACCGTCTGTAACTACTATAGACATACCTATAACTAGATCATTTTGATAAAACTCTGCAGTACAATGAACCATAACTTTTGCTAAGAGTATTAAGTACATGCACTTAACATCTGGTATATAAGTTCTTGGTGTAATTTTATCTGATGAATGCCTTTTAATGACCCGACACTCTACTTCGGTGAATAGGAATTGGGAATCTTCTAATATTACTTATCTTTTGTTGAAATAAGACAAAGCCTCTTTGATACATTTTAGCTACAGTTCTGTTCATCGTAATAGCTGAAAATCTCGTTATTGTGTGTTTTGAAACAAAACGAGCAGTTTATCAAAAGATCTAATGATAGATTGCATTTTTATTAATGCTAATACTTTTTAAAAGGTTTGTAGGTGAATTTGTACCTGAACAATGTTAGATAATAATCATAGGAGTAATTAGAACAGGAAAAGCTAAAAGAAAAATTGTATAATTATTATAAAGAAAAATATAATTTTCAACAAAGGTAGAATCAGTTTACTGTTAACTAGGTGAATGTGTTGTTTTAAATTTAAGGATCTATGTAAAAAAATAAATATATTTATATTTATATAAATATAGCTACGCCAATCATCATTGTGAGTAAAAATAGGCATTTTATTCTTGATTGTCTGTCATGTCTGTCTATAAAGGACTATCAGTGATCTTGGAGTAGGCTATGTACTCCAATTTAATACGCGATGACTTGCCCGCAGGGGTAAAAGATTATGTCGAAAGTCAAAGCTGATAGTATTACTTTTATTTCACGTCTACACTACGGGGGACCCAACAGCTAAGGTCATATGCCCTCCATCTAACATGCAGCACAAATATATACATCCATAGTTGAGGTGGTGGTATTTTCTAATTAGAAAGATCCCGCCGCCCCAAGTGGGACTCGAACCCACGACCCTTGGAATACAGCTGTGTGCTAACACCACTCGTCCACCGCCGGTCCAGTATTACATATTATGTATTACTTTATTGTCAATTCACTTTCGTGTCTTTGAGACTTCTGAGCCTCTTTGAGATGAATCTGGAGCCTCGTCAATAGGCTCTATACAGCACAGAACATAAGGTCCAATGTAAGATACCGGAAAAAAACAACTATGTAGGTAACTAAGTATTTATTTTATGATTTTTGGTAACTTGCTCTTGACATGTCATTTTATAATTTTGATTTGTCATAATATGTTTTGCAAAGATGTTTCTGAGAACCCCAACGTTCAGAATTTCAAACCTTTAGAGCTTCAGACATGCAGAATTCACAAATATACAAGGATCTACATTATATACAGTTCAAAGTTTTAGAAACTCACGAACTTATAATAGAAACGACCTTCAAAAATTTAAAGATTTGAACATCCCATTAGATCAAGCTTTTCAAATTAAAGATTTTGTATTCTACAGTTTCAAAATTGGAATGTATTGTTTCATTTTTATTTTATATCTTCATGGCCTGTATGGAAATTGATAGAGTATGGAACTTATGAATATGGTTATAGACTGTGATAGTAGAACATGAGTTTTAATACTCCAAAGTGCAAAAGTTTAATTTGTATCGGATTTATTTGTTGGCTTTTATCTTTCCAAGTTTGAAAATTTCTACAGCTTAGATTTTAAATATTGTAGAAATTTAAACTTTTAGTGTTTCTAATTGTAGATTTTGAAGATCTCAAAACTTTCTAAATTGCCAGTTTTCGATACTTTAAAGATTCAGCATTCTAAATATTTCGAATTTTCATTTGTTTTTTCAAAGCTGAAACTTCAATGGCTTCAAATTTTCAAAACTTTGGTTATTTAAAGGATGCAAGGTCTCAGAAGATAAATAGCTCTTGAAGCTTAGGATTTGAATATTCAGATGAGAATAAAGGTATCTTGGTGATAGGTGATATGGATCCATAAGATTGCAGGGATTTTACAGCTTCATTCGGGTTAAAATTAAAGACTTTTAAGAGATCGGGTTTTATCGGCTATACCGTCCTTACTACAGCAGCTAGAAAATTCTAGTCAATACAGAATTGTAGAAAAAAAATCTAGTCTTACATTTGAATGCCTATGACGTAATCTTAGTATATAGATAAGGTGTTAAAACCTTATTTTTATATAGAAATGTTATTTATTCATTACGTCATTTTTGGAAAGCCTAGTTGGAAGTCGGAATCCCTATGGGGCTCTCTAAACACTCCATCAAATAATATCGATTACGCGAATTTCTTACAGAAGTATAGCCAGATCCAGGACTAAAAAATATTCAATTAGAAACTTAAGTTTTAAAGACTTTCCGAGGTTAGATTTTAGCGCCATAGTTGCAAAGCTTCACAATAACAGAAATTCGTATAAATTTGAAAGTTTCGACACTTTTAAGTACCCATATTTCAAAGTTTGAATTATAAAATATGAACTCTCAGCATGTAAAATAAAAATGACATGTTTTGATAAACTCATTAACTATTTTATGTTTTACTTGCATATTATTTGTTGTTTATACTTATGATACGAACTATGTAACCAAGTCCATAACAACCAGAGCATTATAAGCGGGCATTATAGTTTATAATGATCGCTCAGCTATGCAATCGAAGCCAGCGTTACGTTCAATAGTAATTTGGATCATTAGGCCAGAAAGTATATGTGTGTGTTTGCGTACGAGTGTGTTGCAACGAAACAAAGAACGAATATTTGAAACGTAGTGTGTGGGCACGTGATTCACGAATTCTTTTGCGCCGATTTCTGCAGGAATCTTTTGGATAAAATTAGCTTATTCTTTAGATGACGTTAGTGCTATTAAGCCTTTTTTGTTTTCGTGTTAGTAACAACAACAGCAACATTTGAATTTAAATTGTTATATCTCTGTTTGACTTTTGTAAATTTAGTAAAACTTGTCCATCCCAGAAACATAAAAATTCCTAGTTTTATAAATATATATAAACAACCTTGACAACGCCAACAATTAAAACTAAATTTTTACGTGTACATATTTTCCTGAAAAATAAAATCTTGTAGGCACCACGGGCGTTACAAGATGATAATGCCCATCGGGCGACGTACATCCCTCGGGCCCTCGGACGGGAACATCGTCGCCATCCTGGCATTATCATCACTCTAACGCCCTTGGTACATAAATAAATATATTTACTTGCTTCTTTGCCATTGGTAGCAATCATTTATAAGGAACTGCCCTGGCCGTTCTTACTGATTTCAGCAATTTGCAGTTTAGTCATTTTTCTTCATTGACTTCAGGATAGATCTCCTTCTACTGGCTAATTCCGAAAATCCCTGTGTTAGTAAATGAATGGAGTCTAGTTCTAGTAAGAAGGAGCTAGTTATGTCTATTTTAGTCAGTGACCCCTTGCTCCATTGACTTCATGAGAGATTGTGTTACTAGACCGGTCAGTTGGGTAGGTTAAACTATACGGAAATTCCAGTCTTCAAGTATAAAACTATTCTTAATATATTTCTGGGCCTCATGAGTATTGTTGTTCAGAATATGTAGTAGAATACAGATTTAATTGTTGGCTCATAAAATAATGTGTATCTAAATTTAAAAATTTTCTTAGAAAATCCAAAACAGAAGAACCGATTAGCAAAATGATTTAACATTATCCTATTATTTTGTACACATAGTTAATGCAGTTCTATATAGAATGTGAATTATCCACATTATTTACAGTGTATGCTTCTCCCGTGACATTAACTTCCGCTGTTTTAAAGGGCTTATGACTCAATCATATTTCTGAAATGTTATCTGTACCACCATCATCAGCTTTATTACTGTTTGGACTGTTCTTGACTTGATTTGCATGATTTGTGACTACCTAGCTATAGTATCTTTGTATACTTTGTAGGTTAGCACTAGAACTTCACAAAGGACAATATGTAACATTTAACAAAAATAGCATTATATAACTTATTACATGTATTAATTGCAGTAATAAAATTAATTATGAAATTAATATATATTAGATGCAGAACAAAATGAATGTCACTTCAAGTTGTTCTTTGATTATTGTACTGCACCTTGCATTGTTGTTGAATCCTATCATCTTCAACCTTAAATTCTAGAATTCTAGCAACCAACCTATTTGGCTGAACTTGTTCTTGAACCTGATCGATCTCTCTTAGTGACGACCACTCTTTGAGATGAATCCTTTTATTAGAAGATGCATTTAATACATATATGATAATCTAATACATAGATCTAAATGTCTACTGAAAATAAGCCTAGCAGATTTAAACATTCGTAAAAAAATTATTATTGCTATTAGGTATTAGGTGAATTGACAAACTCAATTGAAGAAACATATCATCCAACAATACTCGTTCATGTCTCAGCACTTAATTTCTACAAATAGTCAAGATTTTCATAACTTTCATAATAATAACATATCAGTTAACATTTACTAATAACAATCGTTTTCATTAAGGTTGCTAAAAAGTTATAAATTGTCATCATTATGTTATATTTTACTTAATAATGATATATTTACTTATTACTACTTGTAATGTATCATATGTTCCACTGATAGTCAGAAAATGTAAAAATAATGTTCTTGTTATCTCATTATCTATTTTTATTATTATCTTTATTTTTATAATTATTTATTCTGAATACGTTTGTTAGTCTCTGTACAGTATTGTTACTTAAAAGACTGTAGATGCACAAATGCTTGTTTAGAGAGAGAGAAAGAGAAACAAAAAAATATTCTAATTAGTTTTGTACTTATGTAGTTTTAAAATTGCGAATTATAATTTATTAAATATTTATTGTAGAAACTAGACTTCCAACATTGTACTGAAGTATTAGATTACCAATAAAAGTGTTAACAAAATCACAATTTTCCCCCTTCGTTTGGTTTTTATTGTAAACAAAAACAACTAAAAATGAAAAGCAAATTGTTAATTGTATCTTCTCTTTTTTAATTTTACAATGATATATTCTAGATTTTTCAGAAATCATATTTTTTTGTATAAAATCCATAATAATAGAAGAGTATCACCCTGTCTGGGAATTGAACCCAGGACTTCCTACTTTTCAGGCAGAAACTCTACCATCTGCGTAACCTAAGATGATTACCAACGGAATGACAATTTTTCCATACGGTATATAAAATATTAATGTTAACATAGACACATCACCATATATGTTAAGCTTGGTTTGTGTCAGTATTTATAACAACAGTTACAATTTCGCGTCGATAGTTTGTAAGTACTGTGTTAATGGAAGCAGTTTAAAGTACTATCAGAATCAGATGCTTCCAGAATAGAGCTTACAAATATTGTAATATTAGGTATTTTTTTGGCTACTTTTACTTTAGAACACCTTCCAGACTGTACAATAACATCATACAAGACTCGAGGCACGAATTGTTCTAGATTTTATTGAAACAACGTATTTTAGCGAAAACCCTCTAATTTGGGGTCACAGAATACGTATCCAATTTGACCGGTGGAATTGCGATTAATATACGATGTTTTATAGCAAGCATCTAGAACCAAAACCTAAAATGTTTAGTTTCTATTCAAATGGATTCAATAATACAATATTGCAATTTTCTTTTTAATATTTAACATATTTTAATGTTTTAGTAGAATAAAGATTATCAAGGTTAAACTTTTTTAATTTATAGATCGTTTTAAACACAAGACAAATCGAACACGGATAATTACTGGTTGTGTTTTTCCCTCGTACTAGTACTTTTAATTGTAGGGGAGACTTCATTTAAAACTCAAAGAAAACATTTTTAATAATCTATGACATAATTACAGTTTATATCTTGAAACTTTTAATATTTGTTTTTCTTTTTTTTATAAAAAAAATAAGAGCCTAGATAAGTTTATAAATAGTTCGAAGCGTATTATTATTTATCGTGTATTACTTTTTTAGGTTAGTGTCTCAGGAATAAATTAATTGAAAATCTTATTTTTTATATAATTCTTAAATTTTATATAATTAATTTCACGGAAGACCAGACAATCATTTTCAAGACACGTAAATTCTTGTTCTAATTTCCTTTCTACATAAACTTCTACCTATAAAAGCGGTAAAAATGAGATTTTTAATCACGTTTAAAAAATATTACATTTGATGTGCAAATGATGCATAAGATTGAAGAATGTTCATGTGAACATAAATTCGACTGTTCCCAATCGCAACTCCTTCTACAATGACGCAGTCGTGCATCATGGGATAGAATGGCCACTGTGGACAGTGGTCCACAGTGGCGCCCAATAGTCGTCCAAAACTGACTAGGATAGTATTGGAGCCAAAGTCGGTTAACGTTGTTTGGAAACTGTATTTTTAGGTCATTACTTAAGGGTTTAGTTGCGGTCTCTTTGTACCATCATGGAACAGAGATCGCCTCTAAACGCAATCTGATCGATTCTATGAAAGGCAGCCTTGGTAGAGTCTGACTCTAGGATGATCTTAGAGTCTTGCTCTCCAGAGAATTTAAGATTGGCCAAACACTTTAAAATTTTGTAGAGGATCTGAAATCAGAGTTGTGCGATCCGAGCTCTTCGTATCGAATGGATACGTGAATAAACTGATTGGCATGAAAACCTTGCAAAAACCAAATCATTAGCGAACAATAACCGTAGCTATTCTGGAAGAGGAGATAATTCTGGATATGATTAGAATAATTTAAGGATCTAGGAACTTATCCAGAACCAGATTGAAAACAGTGGGACTTAGCGGGTCCCCTTGCTTAACGCTTCGACGGAAACAAATTTCTGAGGTAGTACAGGTAGTAACAGTGTATGCAGATAAGACAGTACTGGCAATATAATGTCAGTAAGTAGGTGGATTGCACTTTGTGCATGTGGAACGCTCGTAAGATAGAAGTATGTGACACTAAAGCAAAGGCCTTTATGTAGACAGGTAAATACGCAAGTTAAGCTCACAACATTAAGAGGTAAAAAGAGATCTAAAAGAAAGACGTTTGCAAGGAATCTTTGACGAAGGTCGGGGTTGACGATCCTAGGCTGGCATTTGTTTACCATTTTCTGGAAGTCTTTGTTGTGTCCATACAAGAATATTGATGATGTCATAGATAGAAGGTGGAATGTACACAGCTCGAGAACTTTTGGCGCGAAAGCTGCGGCGGTAGGAGACCTCATTATTTGGCCTTAGAGATGTCGGACAGTTTGAAGAGTTGAGAAAATAACTTATTATGTCAGTGGCTTGCAAGAGAGAATCTTGGATCCGAGAGCAGATCGATCTTTTCGAAAAAGATTTTGGGCATTATTGTAGATACCCGCCTTGAGTTGACCCGAATTATTGGACAGAGGTGGCTTAGAAACTGTTGTAGGAAGCGGTTGAAATGTAACGGGGTGAGGAAAGATGGTAGATGTTCCACCGCAGATGACCTACTGGATCCCTCCTAGAAGGATAGAAATGTTGAAAGGTTTGCTTCGATTTAGTTTTTAATGCCCCTTTTGTCCGTTTCAAATACTGTTTGTACTTTGGATTTTTTCATTTTATACATACACAGACATGCCACACAAATTTCTTAGAAATGTCTTCTGCCGAATACAGAAGGTTGAGGCCAAATTTATGTATATTCCTGATCTCCAGTTGTAATCTTGAAAACAATTTTATGATTATGATTACCATCTTATGGAACCCAGACTCTCATTGAGATCACTCTACATAAACGTTCATTCCTCACTTTTTTTTATTGTAGAGTATGTATTCACCCTCTGTCGCTCATTCTGCTTGCCCCATTTATGTCCTAATTTCAAGTGTCATGCGACACTTTATTGTCAAGACTACCTTAAGGACTGCATCGTAGATTTTCAGATAGAGTTAGTACGGGAACTGGAGTCCCGCCTGCTGTAGAAATGTGTAACCTCTTCATTCTGATGCGTCCCTACCACTTGGACGTTGAGTAGCTACGAGCTTCTATTTCATGTGTCTGATTGATATAAAAGAATGAAGCTTCCTAGTTTCTTTGATCGGCTATATTAGCTGGTACCTGAAAGACTATCTTTATCTTATACAGACAGTTAAATGACGATATGAGTATGCCTTCCCTCAAGTTCCTACCGAGCCACAGAAACTTCTCCAGCGGAGATGTAGATAAACGATGAAGTCTTATCATTCTGGCTGTAAAGAAGGTGAACATTTCAAGGGGTCGCGTTATTACACGACCAAGTTTTTAGCTCTCTAATCGAATAACACGTTCTATGTTGGTAGAAACGATATCGCAAGTTGCTTAATTCTTGTAATCTTTAAACTGTACAGAAAGTCCTGTAAAGAAATTAAAAGTAGATGATGGCTTCGAAATTCACACCTCTTCATTCAAATTGGACCTGCAGTGGATCATGAAAGTATAAATTATGGCTTGCATGTTTTACCAATGAAATTCCTCAAACCATTGCTCACGATGAAAGAATAATTCTTTACAAACTGTGCTTGGACTTGTCAGTGTAATATATGCTATGAATTCCTTATGCTTTTTGTATGAAATGGTGTTCCAGAATTTGGACTTCACGATTTCTTGAAATGCAAGAGCATCTTGACGCCGATTGATCAGCTCTGATGAACTGGAAGAACTTTACCTGATCCTTTCATAAGGGCGTTGCAGTAAGAGGCGGAGAAAGCGAATCAGGACGCTTTCAAACAAGTTCAGATAGTCAAGACCCTCTCCAAGAAGCTAGGGAACGCCCTAAAAGGCCACCCATCCGCTAAACCAATAAGGAACACCCTACCACCGCCCTTATTCTATGTGCCTCCTTTGTACCGTCCCGCAAAGCCTCGTTCCTGTGCACCATTCCAAGGTATTTATTTCCCGGCACCCCCTTCCGACCTCCGATCGCTTTCCTCAATCCTGATGTACCCTAGGAGCCTCGATCCATTCCGTCCCCGAGCCTGTTACCGACCCCTATCCCAGCAGGCACACCTGAAACTCGTCCGCTGGGAGGGTTTCCTATGACATGGGACCCTAATAACAGGAACATGTTGGCCGACGCGCTACTTAAGACTTCCACTCCCAACCAATGGTCTCCACAGCCGCGGGAGGCCATGTTACACCAGAGACCCGTAACGGCTCTCGCCGGATAAAGCATGTCGATGGGTGAATTGTATTTCAGCCGGGACCAGAATACGGGTGTATATCCCGCCGCTCTAATCAGTCGGTAATTTTTTTCCCTTTTAAATAATTTTAGTTTTGAGGCTGAGATGTAAATTGTTTTCTTATTCTGAAATGTTTTTTCTTCTGTAATTAAGAAGGCGTTTAAAGCAGAATGTGATTCATTTTCCAGAAGACCGTCTTAATCCAAGCGCATCGGTCCTTCTAAAGATCGCATTTTATTTTCTAGAGATGTCTAACCCGATTTTAAACCTGAATACGTCGCCGTTGAAAGAATAGCCCATATACCTGGTTCAGCTCTTACAGCATGTTATGCGAGAACAGGCTAAGGCAACTCCTCCAAATTTAGCAACCATGAACCCCGAGGAATATCCCAAGAGGAAAAGCAGTCCCCCGCATCCAATTCTTCTCAAGAGGACATCGTCCCCTGTCTACCTTGAAAACTGGGAGAAGATCGATCTAATTGACGATCCTTTTGGTTCCGGTCCGTCGCCAGAACCCATAGAACATTCATTTACAGGTTCGTAAAGGCGATGTGGGCGTCCTGGTCACCAAAGGTCCACCTGTTGCTTGGAGTCCGTCCTATCTTGTTCCCGTTGCGGTCGTATTTGGGGTACTTTCCAGAAACTGCCCATGTCCGACTGAAAATTCGCAACCATCACCGTCGATGTCAAACACCACGCTTCCGCATCGTATCCGTCAGTTGTTCTTCCCGGGACCTTTATTGTTCCGAGGCCGTATACTGATGGAAAACGGACCCCTGCCCGACGTGTGGATGTCCGAAGCCTCCTCGTCGCCGTAGCGGTCTAACCGAGAATTGTGGGATGAAGAAGAAACCGTTTTCTGTTAACAGTTTTTTAAGTTAGGGATACCTTGTACAATCATTTGTTTTAATCATTTCTTGTATTATATAAGAATAGTTTAATTTTGATTTATTTAAGTTTTATACTTGTCCGGACGTCTATTGCGTCGTGTAAGAAAAAAAGTTTTTTTTCCTTTTGTAAACAAGGGGGGAATGTATTATTGTATGTAATTATTATTTATTTTATTAATTATTTTGGGTGTAAAAATGAATATGTTTATCATCTGTGCGATCTGTCGCCGTTTGGATAAGCCGCCGACTCAAGCAAGAGCACACGTCCCTTTCCTAATCTATATTAGGCGCGCGCTACTTCGTTTCACTCCTACCATTTTTCCTACGCTCTGTTACACACCTATATAAACAGGTGAACAAGTCGTTTTATTCGGATTAGAATTGGAAGCTTTAGGGACAGGTACAGTGATATAGGCAGGGCCGACCTATACGACCCCAGCAGTTTCCTGAAGTACTTTTTCTCCACTATCAGTTACCCGGATCCGTGGAGCATACGTTAAAATAACTGGCACTCGAGAGTTACCGCCGACACCAAAAATCACCCAGGACCACTTTGTAAGCAATTTGGCACTCCGTTGCCGCAACAAGCCGTATGCATTTGGCACTCGAGCAAAGACGACTACCGAATCCAGCACCAAGCCTAGTAACCCCCGTTTGCAACTATTTTTCTCATTAAAATAGTACTAGGGAAACCCCATCAAGACATGACGGTCAAAAGGCTAATTTATTAAAGGATTTCTTTAACATCGTTAGTTGTGTGATTACAATCCTTCGGATTTCCAAGAGTATTTACTATTAATATTTATTAAATAAACGCAATCGAACAAAACAGTTGAAAATACTAAGCATACCATTCTCAAACTTCCGATCGCGTTATTTAACAAACCCCCCGACTTGTCCCTCCTCACCACCAATCCCGACTTATCTCACCTTAGTTACTCCAGTCTTACTCCTTTTTCCGACTTATTCCTCCAACTTATCTCTTTCTCAGATTTACCTCCCCTCTCCCGACATACCCCCCGCCACGACTTATCACTCTCTCTGACTTAAACCCTCCGGCTAACCCCCTCTCAGACTCCTCCCTCTCTTACCCACCCATTCTTACCATAAAATTCTACATTGAATTCATATATCATATGCTTAATATACCAGCTTTCTAAACTTTGTCGGTCATTTCGTCAATGTTCCTTAACAGATAAAACATTAGTTCATAGACATTCCTATTCTTATTTTTCATTAAATACTGCAATTTGCAAAAATGCACACTCACAGAGTCAGACAGAGACTTCGAATTTCGTGAAAATGCTCCACAGAAAATACTATGCAACTGTTGGTGGCCCAGTAACCAGGTATAGGGAGGATGTTTAATTCCAAAACATGACGAAGCAGCGGTGCAAGTAGACAATCGGCCTTGGGCATATTAAAATGCAACGATTATAAATAATGCTTTTTTAAGTTAAAAATATAAATAATTAAAAAATTACAAAACTATAACTACACAGACTAAAAAAGAAAGGTTTTAAAAATAAAAAGTAAGTAGTATTGGCTAATCTACAGAGTCAAAACTTTATTATTATAAAAAAGAATAAAGCAAATCGGTCTTGTGAAAATCGTACACGAAGTGGAACAAAAATGAAACACGATAAGTTTTATCGCCATTATAAAAATCGCACCAGTCATTTACAACAAGTTGCAAATATACCTCGCCATGATTTACGCCAAACAATATGAAACAGCTATAAATAAGCAACTTTTTACCTAATATTTGTACAATTTGTTTTCTTTTTATGATTTTATTTATTTATTTAATATAAAGTATTTACTGGAATAAATGCCAAGAACAAATACTTATTTATGAACACACGGTATGTTGGTATATGTAATTAACAAAGGCTAAGTGAAAGAAACATTTCGAGAATAGTTCCAAAAGTTGTCATCGTGAAAGGTGCAATGACGCTGCAAGTAGATAGTCATTCTCGTGCGTATCCAAATAAACGTTTTAGATTTGCTTATTTAAAAATATAAAATTTAAAGAAATACAGAAATTAAGTAGTGTTGACTAATCTACCTAACAAAAGCTTCAATATTAAAAAAGAATCACGTAAACCGGCTTAATAGAACTCTCAAACGAACTGGAACAAAAATAAACCTTGTGTTTTAAGTGTATAGTATAGATGCCTGCTGCTTTGGAAATGATGTTCATGTTGCACGATGACGGCGCTAAAGTCGGAGTACCTCAAACTTGTCCTCGTGCGATATTGGCATTAATCTCCAGTTGTGCAGTGTACGTATAAGTAGTATACTTCTGGAACAGGCTGTGACCCCAGAGAGAAATTTAAGGGTGAGGGTCAGGGGATGTGGGACGAGGCTGCTGCCTCTTATGGAATGGTTAATAAAGCAATTAGCGGTGTGGTTATTAGCGAAGAACTGCTTAGCATTTCTAAGAAAAATGTATGCAATGTTAAAAAATATATAGTTATGCCGATTATGCGTTCCGTTTGTATGGAATATTACTATAACGCATTAGCTGTTAATATTGTGAATTGTCTTTATATTTTAACATTAAAAACAAAAAGTCTTTTTTTCTTATTATTACCTGTTATAAGTTGTTAGAACTGATTTTGCTTTGGGAATAATCAAACAATATTAAAAGATGCTTAAATGAATGCTCAGCGAAAAATATATACATAATTTCATTTACCGTGGTATTTCTTTTTGAAAATGATTTTAAAGTAGACATTTATTTACCGTTAGTATAAATACTTTAAAAATAGGGTAAATACAATTTCAGCATTCAAAAACTAAAAGATGTATAGAATATAGACGTTCACACGTTCGTAACACACAAAAGCGATGAGTTGTGTGGAATTAACGATACTTCAGGATAGACTGTTTCAAGGTTGTTGAACTCACATCAGCTGGAGTTAACCGTTGGCAAATCCCACAAGCACCATCCAAACTAATATACAAACCATGAATAACATTAATGAACTTTTCAGGATAAGTTCTAAGACCTTGCTGATCTAAAAAAACCCTAGATATCCCAGAGAGGATAGTCAAAATTAACATTTCTCGAGGTTGATGGTTGAGTGATCCTCATGAAACATTTCCATTTGCTTGTCAAATAAAAAAAAGCGAAAAATAAAATGCCACAGCACAAAACTATAAAAAGCACAAACTTTCCTACAAAATGAACTCAGAAAATTTATTGTATGTAACAGAAACCGAACTTAACCTAACCTAACCGAACCGAACCTAACCTAACCTAAAGTCTGACAACGATCAAATATTTACATACCACAAAATACTTGCCTATAATCTCGTTCCTCTTCTTCCTGTCACAAACCGAATTCCCAGACTTACGATTGTTGGTAATGGCGACATTTGCTTTGAGGTAACTATGTCCATCGTATGCCACCTTGGTTTAACATCAAGCACTGGTAAATCATTAGGCATGATTACTTGCAGAAGTTTAACAGCGATCAAAAACCATAAACACACGTGTCGAGATGTCACAATGTTAACAAGATAGGTGAGATAACAAATGTTAGCACCTACGTATTTGAGATTTTGGGCTTTGTGATTTTGTCTTTTTGAGATTTTGGTGTTAGAGATTTTGTCTTTGAGATTCTGTTTTTTGCTATTATGCCTTTATCCCACGTGTATTATACAAAAGTTTATATACGCTTATAGCTTCTGGGGCCTGGTTTCCAGGCTATGGGTTGTAGCAATTATTATTATTATTATCAAAGGATCATCAGCATCCATTTAAACATATGGAACATCAAAATTCCACTCATTCAATGGTGACTAATACTCCGTAACTCAAAACGATTATTATATTTGTGTGCTGGTCAAGGAAAGGAAAGGTTTTCAGGGAAATATTAGCAAATGCCCCACGTTGGATGCTAAAATATACTGTGGCATCCTAGTAGCATAAAAGGACGGCTACTCAAAGTTTTCTCTGTGGGCAGGTAGGCGGGTTTGTTGGTTAAAGCTACTACAGAAATAATTTGCTGACTGGGTGCTATTTGCGAAAACCTAGAAAGGCAGGGAATGATCACACACGCAAACAACAAAAAGTCAACACTATAATGTAAATTCATATAACTGATATCAAGTTTAATTAATGAGAATGATAACAATAGGTATTGAACTAAATATACATATTGTTATGATATAGGGGGATGGTATTTGATTATATAATGTCAATAAGAAAAAAGATAGCTATTATATGATATATGGGGATGGTGCTTGATTAATATTTATTGTTGGAAATAATAAACCCTCCAACACTTGATAAAAGATGAAAGAATATAAATTTAAAAAAATAAATTATTATTGTTAACATTCACAAACACAAAATCATGGTAAAACAGTCTGAAAGTATACACAACTAAATATCATTTACCTTTATCATCAAAAACAAATTTCCGGGTATAATCTCTAAACTGGAAAACAAGTTCCATAAATGCATGAGGCGAAATCAGGCAGGTCGCTAATCAATTAGGGAGCTATTTAAATTAAATCTGTAAAACATTGTTAATGGACTAGACACAAATAAATACACAAATGTATTTCTAAACATTGGATACATTTTATTTATGAACACACAAAAGAAATAAAAATTTAAAATTCATTGAAGAGAAACGAAAACAATCATTAACATCTTAAATTTAAATCAATTAAGCAAACGTGAAATAAAATAAATTAAATCTTGGTGTCAAATAGATTTAACAAAATAAGAATTAAGAGACATTCTAATTCTCGTTGTCCTTTTTAATTCTTATCTTATCAATCCATCAATATTAAATTACTATTAAAAATAAATTAAAAATTGAAAATTATTTTATTGGCACCACATAATAAAAATTAATCACCCTAATTTGAAGATTAGCAGATTCCTGTTATAGTTGGTAAAATTACCAGCTTATTTGTTGACAAGATGAGAACATTCTAGATCATCCTTCAAATTGATTTTATTTGTGATTTATGAAGACAATTATAGTTATTATAGATGCAACATGTATCTTCCATGAGGTGAGTACATAAAATAATTCGGTTATTTGCAACAAGATTCCATTACCTTTTTTTAATTTGTTCCATTCAAAATAAAATTTTTGAAAAGTTTCTTCAATTTATGAGATCAGTCTGAACACCAAATCGACACTTCACTTTTGTTTTAATTCACTTTTAGTTCACTTTGATTGTTCATTATAATTATTATTAATTAAATTATTAAGAACTTATTAAAAAATTTTTTAAAATAAGATCACATTTGTCGTAACCTTACTTTGTTGACAGTTAAGTGGTAAAATTCACCAACATAACCTCGAAATTTTATCAAAATAACGTACAAACTGACATGACTTCTGCTCTGTATGGAGATTTAAGAGAAACTAACCAAATTTTCGTGCTGTTTTTATAATAATTGGAAAACAATTGCGAATCGCTAGTGATTTTCCTAGTTCGGAACTAGATTAGTTTAGTAAGTTACTAGAAACAAAAGAGTGTCTTTTACACTAAAATGTTCATAACCACATTGCTAATAATAAATTAAACTAATTGTTTAAATAAATGTTATAATTTGTTAGAATTCTTCCTGTATTTTAATACCTATCATGGCTATCAAAATGCAAATTTAGAGTTAGGATTCATTGACAACCATCTTGAGTTTTCTGATAATCATTATTTCACAAAAATTTAAATAAAAACATATTAACATCTTGCTACTTTCTTTTCTTATCATAAAATTAATCCTAAGATCATATCAAACAAAAATTACATAAATTTTGACACCCAAATTATAAATATAAACTAAATTGTAACATTCTAGCAGACCATGTTAAAACGTTACAATTTTGGGATTTCAAAGGCCTAAACCTACTCTATAAAAAGTTCCCCACTTCAACATTCTAGTGCCAAATGCACCCTAGAACTTGGTTAACAATATTGCAGTAAAATATTTTATTTAGAAATTCAAATAACATTAAAAAATATCCATTTACTATGGAAAATTATGAATCGTCAAAGAAATAGAACATTTTCTTGAAATTCAATAATAAAAACTGTAAGTAAAGTAATAAATACTTGTGTATACCTTCTTACCTATGTCGTTAATAATTTTCAGGTGAAAACATGCCATAACATGGCATGTTTTCAAAGTATCTAAGTGTGAAAAAATCAACCAACGCCAGAAAACCGTTCATCTTAAAATTGAGTTTGTGAAATTTAAGTGAAGAATCTGTTTAAAATGTATCCCTTATCATCTCACAGTGTTGTAGTGTGTATCCTCAACATATTTAATGTAAAATTTTATTGTTTTAAAATAAAAATTATGAAATCCTTCTTTCACCTGGAAGATAGGCAACATATCGTGCATACATGTAATTCGGGATGCTTATATCATAAAAATATGTACAATGTAAATAGAGGTAAATAACAAATATTAATAACAAGTACAAGCAAATTTACGACCCACTGTCAACGCTTCCTTCTGAACTTGACGGGGCAGCATCTATTAATTATATATTATGCATAAGTTTCTCGCACAAACTATAAACTCAAAATTGATCAGAATGGGGACGAAGATCTATTGAAGCAAGACCGCTGAAGGCTGTTTTTAAGAACGTGGAGGAAGCTGAATCAACCTTGAAACAAACCTGAAGACTGCGACACGAATATAAAAGAAGAATACCGAAGCAGGTGAGGAAAACCTGGGGCTTCATTATGTCTAAGTTATGCCCACAATTCAAGTAAAGAATATTTTTGAACAGCAACAAGTTTCAATGCTTTGTAATGGGCACTACATTGCTTACTTCAAACAAATACAGTATTAAGAATTTAATGTTGCTTCACAAAGGGAAAAAGTTGTACAGCAATATTTTGGATAAAAAAAGTTAGCGAATATCCCAAGAAAATTTTGATTTGACAGGGTATATATGACAGTGATTGCAGGTATAGCGGAGATAAATTTAAGTTAAAGAGATATTGATATTTGTTAATTTACAGATATTTCTAATAACAAATGAATGATATATCTTTACTGAAACCAAACACGCAGTTTTACCAGAGGCGACGGTTAGAGTGAAGAGAAGAGCAGAGGTCACGGAAGAATTAATTATTCGTTTATAACTTTTAAGATCAGGAAAATATAAGGAACCATGTGAATGAAAATCCAAGTTCATTCTGAAGATTTATTCATGAGAAGAAATTTGTTTTTACCCCTAACAACCTCTGCATCTCAGCACCTCCAAATTTCAAGTCTCAGTAAGACCAATTTAGAACAAGTATTTGTAGATCGTATTTTGTGATTCGATTGTTCCCACGAAAATCATATCTAAAAGTATCTCCTGTATTACCATACGACGAGACCTTTTCCACTAATTAGAATATGAAGTTGCGTGTCTTAGATTTTCTGTTTGTAATTCATAATTACCAGATAAGAAATATGAGTGGCTTTTAATATCGAGAATTGTTAAGATGCAATGAATATTCTGCGTTTACCTTTCCTAATTATTACGCTAAGGTTATAATTAAGCATTTTTAATTGCGAGGAAAGTGGTCTCCGTTTGGTTTTAAGAATAAATAACAGACCTTTTTTATTTTAGAAGAGCTGTGTTTTTCCAGAACTACACATCGCGATTATCAGAAGTACTAAAAGGTAAGGTTGTCGCGGGCAGATTGCAAATTGTGCATTACACAAAGGCGTTTTGTGCTTAATGGATCGCCAGTTAGCTTTAAGAGGAAGCTGTCTCCAGGAAACTGAAAAAAATTGCGTTGAGTGGAAACAGAAACAAACTTATATCCTCCACTTTTGTTAACATTTTTTGAGGGATGGTTCTCTAACCCATAACGGTCATATTGTCCAAAGAAGGCATAATTTATTCGCATTGACCCCTCGGTGTACCAGGATGTTAAGAGTCAAAATGCTAAATTTGTCTAGAAGCAATGCCTATACAAATGCGATAGCTCATCTAGATGGGCTCGGCGAGTAGAACAACTTTGTCTTTTAATGCATCCGATTCTGCGCAAAGTTATGTCAAGAAAACTACTAAAAATGGAACCCGCTGGTGGTTTTAAGCGTTTTCTCATGGATACAGAAGAAACTGCATATTTTTAGTATCTACGATACACCTCGTTCCAACTACACTTCGGGACCAAAATCTACGATACAAAACTACATCAACGTGGTTTTTAGATTTTGCCATAATATGGCAAAACTAGTGATGGTAAATGTGTTTTTTTTGATAAATGACGGGCTACCCTACTCCTAAGGGTAAGAATAATTTATTATACGTTTCCAGAATTCTCTCATCTAGGTGAATAACTTTTCCTTTACACCATCTTGATCCAAACACTTACTGAAAAGTTATGTTTAGTGATCTTTTTTTTACTGGCACCTGAGTCCCCCAAGTCAAGGTGGTCACTTGGAGAAGATTTTAGGTTGTCTTAGTATAAGACAACCAAAGAATTTCCACCCAATAAAAAAAGGCATCTATTTACATACTATGTACTTAAATGAATAAGACGAATACCTATCCATCCGGATTTCCAAGATCCGTCGCAATCCTCTTTCAAACCCTCCCTTCAAATTTGAATTCGTCAGGATTTTTCTTGTTTTTAGCTGCCATTCGAGTAAATGTGCGTTCATCCCTAGAGAATACATTCATGTGCTCATCCTTAAATACGCGCATTAGCTTGACCGCTTCGCCAGCATTAACTTCTCTCGAGGGATCGTCGATTCTTTTCCTGAACTGATCTAGCAAAGATTTAGTTCAAAGATCGGCATATCGTTGAACTTCCCACCCAATCTCTTTGTTTGCAAAACCCAACCCATTGGAGGAACGAGCGATTCTTTGACTCTGGCCGTTTCTTCAGCAATAATGTCAGCGAAAAAAAAACATTTTTAGAGGTTAAGTCTTGCAAGCTATCTTTACACGGGTGTATTATTCTATCAGTCAAGTTTTAACCTAAAATTCCTTCTGTAAAAGAAGATCACTTACTGAACTTAGCTTTTCAGGGAGTGTTTGGATCAAGATGGTGCAAAGAGAAAGATATTCATCTAGGCGAAGGGATTCTCAAAATGTGTAATATAACTATATCTGGGATGGTCATAAATTAAAGAAATAAGTAAGTGTCTAGAATGGCATGTAATACAGCATAGTTTGGAGTGATATTCGTTAAAATAGACAAAAAAGAAATGCTTGTTGTAGTTACCATACATTTTGGAGCTTTCCCAGGCGACCTGGACACTCAGTGCATAAATGTAAGTGTATCTGGAGTGACATTGATCTGGACATTTCCTTTTTCTGGATACAACCTCTTAAGTACCTTTGTTTTGAAATCTAGACAATAGGAAGAATATATACCTAAATTCTGCAGTTTTAGAATGAGTGGCGTACAAAAAGCCACTTAATCAGCAAGAGAAGTGATAGTTGTAATGAATCTTAAATGGAAGATACATAATGCCTGAGTTGCAAATAGTTGACAACAGGTGAAGCACTAGTAAGAAGAAACCTACTTAGTTGATTTGATAATCCGTTCCGTTTCCAACGTAGCATTTTTTTGTAGAATCATAATAGGCCAGTAAAATTAGACCCGATGGGGACCGTTGCGTTGGTGGAAATAAATGTTGGAAAGCGGGAAATCATTTCGATCGCTTCATTTGACGTCAAATATAAATATCCTAGGTTTGCACGGTCCCTCGACGCGAGCTTACCCGAGGGCATCAAAAGAACCACGAAATCTTCGGACCTTTTTTAATTTTTCGCTTATAACTCCAAAGCGGTGCTTTCCAACGAAAACTTCACTATTACTAGAATTAAAGAGCATTAGATTCTGCGTCGGATGAGTATCCAACACTTTAAATTCGGTCCATTGGTATGGTCGAAATCGCCGGTCGAAAAACAACAATTTTACAAATTTCCGATTTTCCGTCAGACCGGACGCTCAGAGGCTTTCCGTATAAAAAAACCCGTTGGACTAATTCTGATTGTTAATACAAATCGAGAAATATCTAAGCCTTGATATTATAAAGGTTTCCGGATTAAATTAATAGCCATTTTTTTGCCATCCCTCATCGTAGCAATTAGGATCAATCCATATGAAGTGATGCAGTACTGGTTGCTCTACCATTTCGAAAAAAGATAATTTTTTGTTTGTTATCACCTCTAAGTATTGGTGATCAAAACCACTGTTATTTTATTTTTATTCCATTTGATTGAAATATGGCAGTCATATTTGTTTCGTGGTGTACGACGTTTCTTGCAGTTTTTTGATGTAATCGTAAATCTTGTGGCCATGACCTTGTTGGCCTACAGACCCACCTTGGCCTTCTTTGGTGCACGTTCACCCGGAGAAACCCACTGTCTTGATTGTTCCTTGGTCTCTAGTGTAGTGTGATGGATCCATGTTTCGTCTACGGTAACGAAACGCCGGAAAAACTCGGATTGCGGCTGAACATCGCCAAACACTCCTTTGATGTGGTCAAACGGTTGCGCTTATGGTGGAGTGTGAGCAATCGCGGCACCCATCGCTTAGATAGCTTTTTCATGTCTAAATATTCATGTAAAATGTGATGTACCCGCTCAGTTGAGATGCCTACAGCCACCTCACGCACTTTTATTCTCCGATCGTCCAATATCATTCCATGGATTTTATCGACGATTTCTGGCGTGACGACCTCTTTTGGGCGACCTGAACGTTCGGCGTCACTTGTGCTGGTACGACCACAACGGAACTAAGTAAATCACTTCTTAACCATTAAAATTCATGGTGCAGAGTCCCCATAGTATTTATCAAGTGTTTCCTTGGTTTCGGTGATGGTTTTTTTACGCAAAAAATAATGCTTAATCAGCACACGAAATTCACTTTTTCCATTTTCGTTAAAATTCAGATTGTTTGCTGTCAAACACAAACTAAATGGCGCACCCTTCTCAAAATTTTACAATAGTCTATTCATAGATGGCAGTTGCGGGAGCAGTGTTGCCAAGGTCCGTAGATGCAAAGCAAGCTTTGAAATATAGGTCATCGCAATGCCGCCATTTTCGCGCTTAGTAAAAGTTGCAATACGGCTGCTATCAAAGCCGACACGATCGTCATATGAGGCGCATGACGTTTTAAAACGTTGAATTAACGCTTAGTACCCAACTGAAAACAAGTCGAGTTGTCGCTTATTTCTGTTTTCAAGTTAATTAACATGTTCCGCCATTTTCGCGCTACTGATAGTGGAAGTGTATGAGATGACCTATATTTCAAAGCTTGCTTTGCATCTACGGACCTTGCAGTGTTGCATTTAAAGTTACTGCGCGGGAAATTCAAAAAGTCACTGACTTATCAAACTACCCTCGTAACCTTCTCATGTATCGTTTTCTCCATATTTTTATGACAAGCTATAAACTAACAGATGTTAAACTATAATTCCTAAAGAGATTTTAAACTAGGTAGAGTCTCGAGTAAGTTGTGGGGAAGAACTAGATGCAACATTTCTGAAATTCGCTCTTGACGTACCAGAACAGACTGCAGTGACTAGTGAGATACTTTTATCACTACAGTTTTCTACAATCCTCTGTTGCCAACCGCAATAAACCCCAGTTTTGCTTATTTCTTAGATTCAACATCTTCTTTAACCTCGTTAGACTTCTGTTAATTTCACTTTTTTTTTATTATTTCTATTCTATAAATGTCTATTCTATAGTTCTATAAATAAGACTAAATAATTGAGAAAACGACTAAAAAATATGTATTGTCTTAAATAAAAAAAAAGTTAATCAATAAATATTTGTAAATACATCTAAATGAATGAACTCAAACGTATACATAATAAATAATTAATATTTTTATTGATATTTTCTTTTTAATGTACCTTTTTTACAATCTGGATACTGTCTCCGGTGATATTCCACACATCGCAGAACAAATTCTTTCTCTTGCTCATTAACAGTTAAGAGTCCATTGAAGTCTTGCATTAACTTCACCCCTCTCTCTGCTGTATCATTTACCACATGAAGATTCTTTAAGGTCTCTTTGGCGTTAATATAAGAACTTTTTCTCCCCATCAATATGTAACTTCTTAAACAGGTCCAAGCTTTTGACTGAAATGAAATCATCCATTTCCTTACCTGAAATGATACTAAAGACATTAGAAAAGTTGTCAGGTGATGTAGATTTTGATAATTATAATAAATAACCTATATAATGGGCTAAATCTAAAACGCTAAAGGCTAAACGTTGATATCTCACAGCTTTTATTAAAAGTGCCCATTAAGAAATAATATAGTCAAAAGGAACTTACCCAGCAGATTAGTAAGTTCACCAAGATGAACAATGTATTTCCTCAATTGTCAGTTCCCAAGTTTTCTCGCTTCAAATTTCCAACCATACGTATTTTTGTATCATAGTCAACCTTGTCATCAAAAAGTGATAATATGCAAATTTCTTCATTTAAGTACCATAAATGTTGACAAAACTTATTTAGAGCACTTGAAGAAATTTTTCCAAAAAACTCAAGTCGTTGAAAGCCTCGTGTAAATAGTTTTTCCCATCCTCATAATTTTCTTTATTCATAGAGTTCCACTTTTCTCTTTTTTTGAAGTTTTTTGAAGAATGTTATATCTGGACCACTTGTCACTTGGGGTAACTCATTTTCAAACACACTCCGTAACACCAGTTCGTAGATATGATGACGACAAGGGAAAAATAACATCTCTTTTCCTGCTATCTGTTCTAGAAGAGTAACAGCTCCATTGAAACGACCTGTGTTAGACGCAGTTATATCAAAACAAAGTATTTGAACTTTCTCGTCCAATCCCCAATCTTTTAAAGCGTTCCAAACTGCCCACGATTGCACTTTTCCAGTGGAATTTGGTAATGCGGGCACACCAAGTAATTGCTCCTGATCTTCATAAGTAATGATAATCGAAAGTCTTTCAGTTTTTGAATCCCTGACATTCAAAGCAGGTAGCAGCTTACCGTCCCAATGTACTGTCACAAATTTAGGATCCTTTTCTTTAAACAAGTCTTTAATCCTTTCCGCCTGTTGTTTTCTTAAATGTTTTCGACACCGTTGAATTGAACTGCGGTTAAGTGCCAATTCATTAACATTGTGTCCCAAAGCCTCGGCTGCTGCTTTAAGAATGAATACAGCATCCCTCTGACTCAGTCGACATCTGTCGAGAGCAGATACTAGTTTTGGAGTTATGAAACACTTTCTTCCGCGCCTGTACAGTACACTGTCTCGGGGTTCTCCTTTTCTGAGTTTGCCATCTTACCGTATAGATTTACATCTGAACAAGAAGTTGTAGCTGAGTTGGTAGAGGGTCCTGAGAAATTTGTAATAATATCACGGTCACTCGATTCATCATTTGACTTGTCAGAAGAATCAATTGGAATTTTGAGAAACTGTGGATTGTTTTGACTCGTCTCCCGTTAATCCTCCTCTTTCATGACCCTAATACTTACCCTTTCCTCTTTTCTCGCTAACTTCCAATCTATTCCTCTTAGTTGTCCTCTACGGCCCGACTCTCTTTGATGTAATAAAAAATGTTTATCTTCTTCTATTTTTATCATTTGCAAGGCATTGGCATGGGCAATGTCAAAGAGATTATTTAACTTATGAACGAACTTCTGTTCTCGTTCTCTGTGAGTATGCGTCATTCTATGGGAACTTTTTTGCAGACTACGCCACTCTGAATGCAGCTCTATATTTTTTTTGTACAGTGAGGCAAAGCTCTTGTAGGAATCCTGGCACTCTCCCAAAATATTAAGCACTCGCGCGCCACCAGATTTGCGCTTTGGCTGATAGTTAATTTTACCTCGCGTATGTTATAAAATAAGACCGACAAAACCTGCATATTAGACTGTAATTTACGGCCGCTTATCTGGTGATTATCTTCACCAACTAAATAAATATTTCCCTGATTAGCACACGCTTGAATGGAAGCCAACACTCAACTAAAGGTGAAAAGATATGATGCCGTAGGTTCCTGCATGCAGGATCATGCAGTGACATACAACGACATGACGCACCACTTTGCGCTCGATGCGGCACGGGTTCCTAGCCTTTAATTTCGACAAAATGGGTCTTAAATTTCTTTTTATAACAAAAGGAAAAGAATTAGGTGGTGTGCGCACTGAAATAAAAAAGTCGAAAAATAAGGACCACCCTAGTATACATATTCAAAACGCATGCACTTGGTGTCGGAATATAAAAACGTTCGTAAAAATGATCGTGGGATAAAGAAATAAAGAAACGATAAAGAGAGGAATATTATTCCCCTCTACTACCCCTTACTGTCACGATTTATAGTAGACGTTGATTTGGTGTTAAACTTGCACGAACTTAAACTCGCAACCCTACTACCGCTCTTTCTCAAAATATTTAAAGCATAATATCAAGTGCATACGTTCCCAAGCAGTATCTGCTTCTGTTAGCTGCTCTGCTGCATGTTATATAGATGCTCTTCGTTTGAAACTGATTTGCTTTAAATGAAAGGGTAACAGGCTTCATTTGCAACCAAGATTTATTTGTATAACATCATATGTATTAAAACATTGTTGCCGAAGTAGCTTTTACATCTTATTGACTTGTTTTTATTCGGTTCTTCCAATGTTTCTTCCAATTTCTATGGTTTACAATTTTTTGATATTCAGAGATTTACCTCAAATCGGCACTCCCGATCTTGAAATTTACCTTGTTTAGTACAGAATTAAAGTACTTAGATATCCCATTTTGACTGTTTCAAAGAACTTCCACACTTTTCATGTGATTCTTCTAAAGTAATTACAGAAACCGCTTTTCAAAACCTAAGGAACAATAAATAAACACTTTGTGTTGATGTCCTTGCAACATCAACATCCCATTCTTAAATACAAATCAACTTATTGAGTTGCGTCCCATTTTTGTTTCAAGATATATATGCGATTAAAACGTCCGAAAGCAACGTTTTTAAAGCTACATAAATCTATTATCTATAATTATAATTACCAACGTTTTTCAGATGCCAATCTCCAACAATGCAGATGCATTCAAAATGCAATCCAATATGATGCGAATGTCAGGAGTCTGGCCCGAAGAATCACCTACAATATTTTATCGAATACGAGGTGCTTTATCCTGGCTTCTAGGAATCGGGTTAAGCACGACGATGACAATGGAAGTTTTTAACGATATTAGTGATTTTACTAAACTCTCAGAAATTCTGTACATAATGGTTTCCGAAACCATCTACGTGATAAAGCTTGCAGGATTTACCTATCACAGAGAAACTTTTATAAATATGCTGAATCTTCTAAAAAACCCAATTTTCGTTTCTTACCCAGAAGATCTAGATCACTACATGGCGAAGACAATTAGAATTTCAACAGGCATTGCTAATCTTTACAGATATTTATGTTTGTGTTGTATGTTGCTTTATGCAACTTATCCTCTTTTGGATAACAAGCCATTACCCTTTCCCTTTCCTTACGAAACCGGTCATTATAGATATTTGATGTACTTATTTCAAGCTGCTAGTATAAGTATTTCAGCTTGGAATAATTCATGCTTGGATACTCTTACTACAAGTTTGATGGGGATTGGTGCAGCGCAATTGGATGTTTTAATGAAGAAATTAGAAAGAATTGGACATGATGAAGGAAGAGAAGAAAGTGAATTAGTGAATGAACCCAAAGCAGTCAGAGAAATAAAGCAATGCATTCGGCACCATCTGGGAATTATACGGTAGTATAGGTAACAGTATTATGAATTTAATTAACTACCGAAATTGCTTATAGGTTCATCGAATCTATTGATAAAATCTTTAGAGTTGGGCTATTGGCGCAATTCTTGGCGAGTATACTAGTTATTTGCAACACTTTGTTTCATTTCGTGTTGGTAAGATACTATAAAGGATTCAACAGTAATATTATAAAGCAGCTATTATTTATTTATTTATATGTCTGTAGATTTCGGCAACTTCTATACAGTTCTTATTATTGGCTAATTACTTTCTTATAATGATTACTCAGTTGTCTATGTACTGCTGGTATGGTAATGAAATAATGTGGAAGGTAACGTATTTATTTTAATAAATTAAGAAAGTAATAACGGCATCACAATCCCGTAGAGTATTCGTGTTGGTGAATCTTGCTATACCAGTAAATGGTATAAATATGGAAGTTCAACTGGAAGATATCTATTTATAATAATGGAACGTTCGAAACGTCCACTTGCTGTAACTGCTCTGAAGTTCTCAAAATTATCTCTGAGCGCTCTTATGTCCGTAAGTATAAATAGGTGAATGGAGAAATTGTGGGCATGAAGAGATACCTTCCAAAATTACAAAAAAAATTAAACAAATTTGGTAGTGTCTTATATCACAATATGATATGCTCAGGACCGTAGCCAGAAATTTATTTCCGGGGGATTACTAGAGGATTAAAAAAAAATTTAAATCCAGATAATGCATTAAAGTCCATTTTATTGCTTCGGTTTTGTTATTTTAACGAATGCTAATAATTTTATTTTGTTGTCATTACTAGTATTAAGTTTAGTTTCGGGGGGGGGGTTCAGATCCCCTAAACTCCCCCTTGAATACGGCCTTGGATTTGCTAGAAATTTATGCCCAAATCACGTAGTCGAAGCATCTGACGCCAGTTTGCTGTTGAATTCTTTTAAACCACCCGTGGTCGAACTTGTCTGCATTTCGTATTTAGTAAAAATTGGAACTGTTATCTTGTTTAGGAAGAGGATGGCTCCGAAATCAATTGGCGTTTGCTAATTTTGCTAATTCCAAAGTGTCATATGTCCTCGACTTATATTCAGTATGAATGTTAGGTTCTATAGACAATTAACAGGACCAGTACTTTTTAGTATGTGATTTGGTAAACATTGTGTGATGGTGCCAGGGAATATAAGTCTTGAAATTTACTCCTATTGGATATTTGTTCCTATAGGATATATTCAATTTCTTTTAGTGCTTTTTGTTGCTGTTGCTGCACCCCCCCCCCACCTAAGATATACTTTTGGGTGCGCCATTATCTAGTTCTATAGTTTCACTACAGTTGAGTTTCAACTATTAATTATATTTCCTGTTTTATTTTACCATTATATCCTCCTTAGTAAGATCGTGCACCCACCAAGCTATTTGAAACCGGCTTACCTGAGCAATCACCCGGCAGCGTTCATCTAGCCCCCCTCCCCCGGAACTTCTTGTAAAAGTAATACATAAATTGTGTGATACATAATTTTTGTAAGATCTTTACTTTCAAGTCGGAGGATTTTATGGGTTTCACCTGAATATTAAGCCCACCTAGTGCAGTTATGACTTGTAATGCCCAGGGTCCTAATCATTAGAGAAACCCGGCCCTAGTTACACTTCCGTGATTTTGAATATTTAACACAACGAAGTTGGTACAGCACTACCAACGTTACTAATGACAAATTTTATGATTCAAGATATAACACAAAAAGAACAAACTTGATTCTATGTGATGATTTTATATTTTTAAATAGTAGGTGGCGACAAAGATTGACCTCACCACAGCGCTGGAGTAAAAACACTATATGTAGCTATGTTGACGACACTGAAACTTACCAGATTTGACATTCCATATTGAAATAAATCTTAGGTTTCGTAATAATCATGCACAAAGCATTTAGCACTAACCTAATAATATTCATTCATGTTCTGAAAAAATGATCATATTGATATAATATATAGTCACGAAATTACCTGCGTTCCTAAAAAAATGCAACACCCAGATGTACTAATTAAAAATTTTTAATTTTTGGCACACATCGTCGCTTATATTGTTAATAAGCATTGATGAGTATGTGGGTGCAAAAACTCCACGTATATCGAAGATTTGGCTTTTTTTTCTTTTGCCGAAGACCCATTTTCTTTTGGCCTTTTCTTTATTATCCATGACTTCATTTCCATGGTAAACATTTCATTCTGTCATCTAACGATACATTCATCTTCTTTATTATCCATGACTTCATTTCCATGGTAAACATTTCATTCTGTCATCTAACGATACAAAATGCCACCAGTGAGAAGAAATGCGCGATTTCATCAGTTAACTCCCTTTGAAAGAGGGAGAATTGTGGGCATGCAAGAAGCTGGTTTGTCGTACCGTGAAATTGGAAGACTTTTATAAGTCTGCAGAAATGCAGCGACAATTTTGCGGACATGCCGAATGTGGTCAAACGAACATCTAAGTGTACGTCGTTGAGGTAGTGGACGTCCCAGGTTGTCTCGTGAGCGAGAAGAACGTCTTCTTCGACGAATGGCTACAAGAGATCCATGGGCGACGTCGCGGTCAATAGGAGTGGACTGGGTGAGGGCAATATGCCATGCAATCTCTATGAGCGCGATTTACCGACGCATTCGATCCTTCGGCCTGAGATCTTATCGTCCATACTGCCGGATTCCTCTTACTCGGGAACACAGGATTGCCAGGCTAAACTGGTGCATGGAGAGGCAACTCTGGGGACAAGAATGGCAACAAATTGTCTTTAGCGATGAATCCCGATTCTGTTTGTGGAGATCAGACGGTCGCGCAAGGGTGAGAAGACTCAGAGGCCAACGACGAAATCAGGCTTTTATTCAAGAGCGTCACACAGCCTTAACACCAGGAGTAATGATATGGGGCGCAGTACGCCATGGAAGTCGGTCACCTTTAGTGTTCATTCCAGGCACTTTAAACGCCCGACGGTACATTGATTTCGTTTTAGAGCCTGTTGTTTTACCATATCTCCAAGCGCAAGAAGGTGCTATTTTTCAACAAGACAACGCACGTCCTCATACAGCACGTATCAGTACCCAGTTCTTAGAAGACAATGACGTCCATATGTTACCTTGGGCGGCCAGATCACCAGATTTATCGCCGATTGAACATGTATGGGATTCCATGGATCGAAGATTGCGTCGCCTACCTCATCCCCCAAACACTTTGGAGGAACTTCGAGACCAGCTTCAGGTAGCTTGGGATCAGATACCTCAAGAAGAAATTGATCATTTAATTTCAAGCATGCCTCGCCGAGTAAATGAGTGTATAAGATTGCGCGGAGCTCAAACACATTATTGACTTCTTGTGCTTTAACGACAATTGAATTTGACTTTTGTGTTAAGATTTAGTTTATTAAGTTTTCATAGTTATTTGGTGAAAGTTTCAATACAATATTCCCCCTCCTTCTAGATGTTGCAATTTTTTAGGAAAGCAGAATATAATATAAATATAAGAATATTTCATTAGATTTGCCGTAACAACACGAATGTAGTAATATTTTGTTTATTAAAGTATGTGTCAGGTTTGCTCCACGATGTCACTAGTATTTGATATCGATGAATTCACGATTTTCCTATTGTGGACAGTATGGTTGCTATAAGCAGTTTATCAGAGGTAACCATATATGTAATAACGTGTTCACCTCGTAGGCTCACTGCAACAGCTTGGTAGTATAATGTTCCAGGGTTACCATTCCCGCGGGAATTTAAATGTTTAACAAAAAGAAGTTGGCACCCCAACCTTACAAATGGCAAATTTTTGATTGTAAATATAACACAAAGAACAAACTGGATCCTACTCTGTGACTACTTTTTTATAATATGTGGCAATAAACGGATAACGATTGATTTACTTCATAAGAACGGATGAAGAGAGATAAACACAAATAAAAGAACAGTTAAATATGATTGTAATATTTTATTAGAGTATTCTTAGCATTGAGGGTACACAGGACGGATTTACGTTCAATCAGTGATCAAATTGTTATTTAGTTCGTTTACAATTAGGATTAGACCGAACAATACATATTAACAAATCAATTTATAAACGTGATACAGTTGTGTGTCTATTCATGGTGTTTAGAAACAGTTAAAACCATAAATCTCTCATTAACATGAATCAATCAAAAGTAAGTGAAATTCAGACAACCATAGGGTTTACGTATAAACCAGAAAAAATAAACGTACCAGTCTAAAATGAATATACAAGAATCACTCAACAATAAATTATCTAATATTTGAATAGCAACAGATAATTTGTCACCATATATGTATAAAATCAGAAAAATAAGTAAACGTCTTTTTTAGGACGTTAGTTTTCATTACCGAACCGGAACACAAACCTAAGTACCTAGAAAAGCAATAAATGGGAATAGGCTAAGAACAACACATAAAGCGCATATAAAGTAACAAATCAAACATGTATACACAAATAATGTTCAGAGGGATCTCTTACAAGGTCTATATATGGTTTACTACCAGCGGTGGAAATTGTACTGTCCCAAATAAAATAATAAATTTGTACCTAGGGAAACCAATTACTGTTTCGGATCATCGGGACTTGCCACTGATATTTTAAGTCCCAAGTATATTTACAATAGGTTGTAAAATCAACCAATAAATCATCACTGACTGTGAAACACATACAAATAGTTGTTGCATTTAATGTGTATGTGAACAAAAGACAGTAGTTGCTTTTAAGGCACGTATAACATGTCCAGTTAGCACTAAAACTGTCGCCATAATTATACTACAAACAATAATCGTTATTTTCTAGTAATATTTCCCAAATTAGTTAAAATAAAATTCCATATTACAATGACATGTCAAAACAACGCTTTGTTGATTTAGTTATTATTTGATTTTTGACTTATCTAAAGTTTTCAATCGAGAAATTTAGATTTCAGATTAATGAGTAGACAAACTTATTCAACATAAAAGGGAACAAATAAATGTAAACGTACATGAATGAAAATACTAAAGACAAAAATGGCTACCACTTCTTATTTATATTTCATAATAATTCCCCCAAAACAAAATGGCAACGTCCCTAACTACACAAAATCAAATTGTCAACTTTAAAAAACTGTAATAAACATCCCTAAACATTTTAGATTCAAACCAAATAGTTGTTATTCTAAAGATCATTTATGTCTTTTCCTGTATGTAACAACACAACTAAATAGATTGATTATTTTACAGTACTTGGATGTATTTTTGGTTATCTGTAGGTCTGACGACTTCAGGCTCTCTTCTGAGGAAGTTCGTATTCTTTCAAGTTTGTTTTCAGTTTGGTAATAGCAAAAATAAGTAGCTGCTACTAAATATAAGCACCCGTAGATGAGGATGAGAGTAACACAGAGATACAATTGTGATAAATCAACTTTTAGTTTTTAGTTTCACATAACCTTTCAAATATTTGAGTATGTATGAACTGGTACAGAACGGAAATAAAAAATTAGTGTTTTATTAATAATAGATAACTTTCACATAAGCCATGGTAAGGAGTTTTAGGATGAAGGTTCACTAGATTAATTTTTAACTTAAGTTTATGACATATTGATTAGAATAAATGATCGTGAATAAAATGATGTATTTAACCTTGGAAACTTAAATCCTCGATTACTTTTCTTCTTGATGACTGGTTATCTTCTGATGGCAAATTCTAGTATAGCATATTCTCTGAATTTATACTTTTTACCGGTGTTACGCTTGGTGCAGTTATTACAAGAGTCGTTCTTTGACACAAATTATTTTGTGAGGTAATCTACCATAAGATACCAACAAGAGTATTGCTTATTTACTCATCAGGTTGATTTATACATTTTGACATCTTCATGGGATCTGGTTTCCTGAAAAGAATACCTTTTTTGATTCTTCATTGTATTAAACGTTAACATTTCTACTTGTATATACTTTTCTTTAATATGCTACATAGAATTCTTGCAGTTATACTCAGCACTTAGGGCAAATCAGACTATTAGGTACAGCATTTTCTGCAACGTCCAGTGCTGATTATTACATTGATTACTATAATCTAAAATTGAATATGCAAGTGATCTATTTCATCGAGAAAATTCTCACGTCCTTTTCTGTCTGGAAAGCAGACGCTTCTTTGACATAACCTACATAGGTTTATACACCCTAATACACTATACTGATCTACTTTTTTTTGTTAACAGATATTGCAGTGGTCATATTCTTATCTAACGCTGCTCTTGAAATTGTACAAAAAGCAATCTTAATAGTAGCTGAACTACCAGGTTGTGTCGCTTAAATATTTAAGACAGTGCTTATTACTAATTGTTAAGATAAGAGAATTAGAAAAATAGTAGTAGAAGAATAGGAACATTAGTTCTAGTAGCAATGTGTAATTTTATTAGTTGTTCTAAGAAATAAATAATTATTGAGTACACGTGTTAGTAATTGATAGCATTAAGAAAAGTATAAAGGTGTAAATAAATATAATACATTTTCCAATCATGGAAATATTACAAGGTATACATCTAGTATCTACAGGGATGATACGACGTGGCAACTAAAAGATCTATGGTAAAGTAGACTGTCTATGAGAGACTGAAATTGGGATTGTATTTACACATGTCAATGCCGATTGTGACAAAGTACATAAAACATCACACAGTTCCAGAATGCACCTGCTCCCATCTTTATGAGCGTGGAATGCATTTGGTGTAAAACCGACTGTCTTGCGGAGGAATAGTGACACAGTCATAGTCAAGCTAATCAATCCACCTAGGGTTAGCTAAACGTTTTCATATATCGGTATGCATAGTTGTTTAGCGAAGATTGAACTGGAGTTGCACCATCTCAGACGGGCGACAATCAAAAGTTAAGCCAAAGCAGTGGACGTCCTTGTAGTAGTTCAAACCTTGGAGGTAGCGTAATAACCTCTAAATTTTGGGCTTAATCGTTCTGTCCACCTTTTAAATAGAATGACGGAGAAAAATCCGTCTACTTTTATTATTGGTAATGTAGGTTGTAATACTTCGGTTTATATATTCATACAGCCTTTAAAAAACTTTAAAAAGGAATTGAGAGCTTACCCTTCTTGGGATTTAGTCAGTCTGTTTTAGGCAGTTAGCCTAGTCAAGGTGTTACTTCACGTCAATAGCGAGGTCGTAAACGAGGCGCGGTCTCGTAGCGTGAGTTTATACCATTGTCGTGTGGTTAGAAGAAGTCCACCCGAAGAATTTTCCTTTTGAATTTAACACAAGTTTGTGCGAAATTTACCGTTGGTCGAGTTTTATGGTTTAAACAGAATACTTATTTGTGAACAAGAATATTGTTATAAAGTACTGCGAATTTTCCGGTATAACAAAGTTATTTAAATTAAGAGAAAGGGAATAAATGCCTTACTATAACCTGAAATAACAGAGTTGTTTTAATATTGGTTTTAATTACCAAATTATAAAAATTAAACTTTGTAAAACTGGTAAATGATTCAGAAATCAAGAAGCTTCTTTAAAATGGAATTGGTTGCAATACCCGAAGATTTAGTTACTATTAGAAATCGTTCAGAATCCAATTACTTTCGTACAAGTACACTTTTGTAAGATCAATTCTCAATTTAAAATTATTAGAGGAGCGAATAAATGAAGCCGATCTTATATTAAAGGGTGTGCACGAAAAAATCTGACCACAGAAACATCAACAAAGTAGGGTCTACTGAAATTATTTATTTCTTAAAACTATCATTAACTTTTAACATACATATTGCTATAATAAAAATGTGGGGACATTTTTTTATTTAGAAATGTGTTGTAAGTTGTTTATGAAAATTAATTAAAACTTTATAATTATTAAAATTGATTTAATTATCAGGATAAACAACACATAAAATAGACTTCATTAAAAACACAGTAATAATATATACAAAATATAAACCACCTACCTTTACCATAAAAGGAAATGTCCCGGCGAAAATAATTGTTGTGAAGCTTGAATTTTACTACAAATATGACTCAACAGGCGGGTTGCTTTATAGGGCAATAAATAAATATGGATCTATGAAACATAATTAAACCACACACAAAACAAAAAATAAACCATAAGTTTCTTTAGAATTGAAATGACAAAATTTATTTAACACAACAGATGAACAAACAAACAAAATTGAAATAAATAAAAAAATAAAGTTTGGATTCTCTGAATCAAAGAAAGATCAACTCTAAGATAGTCTAATTCTTTTTATCTTCAGAAGTAATATCTCTGCCATTCGAACTATCTTAAACACTAAAATTAAACTAAATAAATACCTTAAAATATTAAAAAATATATCAATGTATTGGCGCCTTTTCAATTACCAACTGATGTAATAACAAAACAGAAATCTATATGGTCTTCTATATCCTCTTTTTCTATATGGTAAGATGGTTGAAATACAACAATTCACCTCTCTTCATATAAATGTCCAAATTAAATAGTAATAATCAGAATCGTTAAAAACCATCTGTTTTCTTGAGATAAGGTAAGTGCATTCAATAATTAAATTAATAAATTCCCTTCCATCATCCAATTTATAATTAAGATTGATAATCTCATAACTCATAAAAAATTTTCTTACAAAAAAAAACTATCCATTAATAAAATTCACAGCACTAATATTATTTCAGATGAAAATAAATTATTGGTAAAACAAACTAGTTAAATTAAAGAAACTTCAACAAATTATTACTTACTTGACGTTTCACCGATTTCTAATCTAACATCCTTCTATTCCTACAAAATCCATCCTTACATTCTACTGAACATTATTCACATAATTTTAGATATCAAAACTATAAAACAACAACTAAATTACATAATTTCAGATTGTCATGGCAAAACACAGAAATTTATATTTTCAAACCAATTCATCTTCTATAAAAAACAATCCCAACATTTACATTTATTTCTCAGTTGTGTCCAAGGAACTGCTTTATAACAACTTAATGGAATATTTCAGCCGACAAGTTTTTTAATTCTTATAAACCACCAAATCGTTGACTTGTAGGAAATATTTTTTATAAATAAAACCTGTAGCTAAGGTAATAAATATTTGCATATATCATCACAACCATGCACCTTGTGTGTTGTAGGTCAAAACAAGCCTTGAGATGGCTTCAGATTCATATTTGTGTACAAAATTAAGTAACTAGTGTACATTGTTAGCTAAACAATGAAATTTTATCACGATAGAAAGACAAATCAACTTTAAAAGTTATCCTTTTTGTACCTAGTGTGTTCTAGAGTATTTCTTTAACAAACTGAAACATGTTTCTTTGGTTCCATTCAAAATTATATTAAAAAGAATTTTCCTTCTAGAAGTTATGCAACCCAAATAACATTTTTAATAGTTGCTTATCTTCCAAACCATGTCATATGTCATGACAATATGTATATGTTGCTTTTGAAACGTATTTACATATATTGTACCTTATTTTTATTTTTTTAACCAAAGAATTACTAATACAGCTAAAGCTTTATTCCACTTTTTCTGAAAGTCTACAATATCTTTAGCAGTTTCTTTTGTTTTCTGAGTGTTTGCTTTACAATATCCCAGTCAGTACTGTTCGATCGACCGCACTTTGGGACCGTTCGGTGCATTGCTATCTTTAGGTACATAACTGACCACATTCTTTGCATGCCAGTTACTGACTTGTTTGGCATAGGGACATGTGGCCAGATCTGGCCAAAATAGAATAGAAACATTATGACTTCTTATAAATGGTATCGGCGCTTTTTTAAACCTTCTAAATAAATTTCAGTGGTGATGGTGCCTTTTGTTACAAAACTTGAACTTCTTTCTCGCCCGCAAATGCAAGAGTGCGAGTCGCTTGCCACGCCAAATAATTTCTAGAACTTTCCCAAATTTTCTTTTGTTTGTTCTTGTCGTCAACTTCGCAAAGTTGTTTGCAAGTAACAAATTCTTGACCGGAAAACTGTTAAAAGTCATTTTTGGTTGATACATCTCGTCCATTGTTACATAATCCAGTTTTTCTTTGCTAGGGCTTTCGCCTTGGAATTTCGTTTTGCATCCTGATCCGCAGCTTTCTGTACCTTGCATGTTTTCAGTCCACCCCTGTTTTTTACTTTTTGAACATATTGTAACAAGAGAGAAAAAGAAAGAACCTCTTCTTCACACAACAAATGGAATATTCTACAGCATTCGAGAGAATGATGCATCGCACCAAGTATGTAAACCAGACGCGGTTTATCTAGCGCCTTCGAGAAATACATAGTAGGTTCTAGCGGCTTCTGGTACGATTATATGAGGGTATAAAATCGACTTCGCGGATAAAAGAGGATCAGTCAACAGCGAGTCATTAACTGTGTATCACGAAATAAATAGTAAATGTGAAGATAAATGTTGTATTAGAAATTCATAGTCTGTAAATAATAGTTTTAATGGTTTATAATCATAGCGTTAATTTATAGTGTATTCATTAGTGTTTGTAAATAAATATTTCTTATTAATAGACGATTTAAACAGCACTTTTGTTATTATTTTAAAAAGAACGTTTCAGTGGTGTACAGGTGTCGGGTTTTAAAATAAATAAAATCGTGTAATAAACAAAGTGCTGTGAGAATAAACTGTTAGTGTTAAAAGCAATTCCAACTAATAATTAAAATGGCGATGAAATTGTTGAAAGATCTGAAGGTAATAGACTTAAAACGCGAACTGGAAGAACGGGACTTGGAAACAACGGGCCTTAAAAGTGTGTTAATAAATCGGCTAAGAGAATGGCTTTTGGAACACAAGGAAGACCCCGAAAATTACCTCTTCGAAATACCTGGACCCGCAATTGATACTAACGTATTGTTAAGTAAAATGGAAGAGAATTCTAGAATGTTAAAAGAAGAATTACTGGAAAATTCGAGAAAGTCCGAAGAGAATTCTAGAATGTTAAAAGAAGAACTACTGGAAAAGTCCGAAGAGAATTCTAGAATGTTAAAAGAAGAACTATTGGAAAAGACCGAAGCAAATTCTAGAAAGCTAATGGATAATGCTAAAGCACTGGAAGAAAGAGTTTTTGAAAATTCTAGAATACTTAAAGAAGATTTACTAGAAAATGCAAGATTGCTCAAGAAAGAATTACTAGAAAAGTCTGAAGAAAGTTCTAGAAGGCTTAAAGGAGAATTGCTGGACAATGTCAAAGCGTTAGAAGACAAAGTTTCCGAAGAATTGTTGGAAAATTCCAGCGCGTTAGGACTATTAGAAATTAAATTGAAGAAGCAGGATAGGGTAATAAAGATGGTAGAAGAGAAAATAGCCCAAATGCAATTACCACCAACAACTGAGAAAGATAGCGTAACTAAAATGTTGGAAGATAGAATGAGTCAAATACGGTTTCCCTCAACTTCTGAGTGGCCGAAACAATTTAAAGAAGAAAAGGATCCTGCCGTAGGGATAAAAGTAAAACCACCCACGTTCGTTTACTAAATACCTTGGTCCACCTACTACAAACAATTTGAGGCGGCCGCTGGGGCCAATGGATGGACACGCAAGGAAAAGGCCGTTTCTTTAACTGTGGCTTTGCGTGGAGACGCGTTGAACGTCCTGCAAACAATCCCAGCAGGACAGGAAAATGATTACCAGTTGTTAGTTTCTAGATTGGAGATGAGATATGGAGACGCGCATCTACAACAGGTGTATCACGCGCAAGTGAAGAATCGTATCCAGAAGAATGGAGAAAGCCTGCAGGAGTTTGAAGCCGATGTTGCGCGGCTTGTCCGATTGGCGTACCCTACGGCACCCGATTCATTTCTGGGACAACTCGCTGTGCAGACCTTCATTGATGGGTTAAGAGACGGGGAAACACAACAATCATTGAGGCTGGCACGACCAAAAACAACTGATGATGCGCTCGCTCACGCCTTAGAATTTGAAGCTGCAAAACAAGCGTCCCGAGGTCACGGGCGTGTTCGGACCGTTGTGGAAGAAGATGAAGGTTCTAAAGATCGCCTAGAAGAATTATTAATGAGAGTTCTTCAGAAGGAAGAGAACCGTAAGAAGAATCATCAAGAAGTTCGAGGGCCCCGTTGCTGGAACTGCGGCGAACAAGGACATGTAGAACGGCGTTGTCCCAAAATAACAAAAGTACAACCGTCGGAAAAGTTAAAAGGGGTTGGCAAGGGAGGGCGAACGTTGACTGTTAGTAAAGATGCCCCAGAGATCATCGTCCATGCCGTAACATTTTGCAGCAGTTTTTTCATAGATGGGAAAATTGCGAATCGAATTGTTCCACTGCTCATTGATACGGGGGCGACAAAATCCATCATACGCCCTAACGTTCTACGAACAAGTATGAAGCTGTTACAGACAACTACTCAACTCCGTACAGCGACGGGAAAAGTAATATCAACACGCGGAGTGGTGAAGATGAAGATTGGCATTGGAAGTGAAGAACGTGATCATGAGGTGCTGGTAGCCGACATCATTGACGAATTCATCTTGGGAATGGACCTCCTGAGAAAATTTGGTTTTACACTGGACTTGAAGGAGGGTGTTTTGAAGGTTGGTAACGAAGAACTTCCGTTGCACCCACGAGAAGATCCTGTCGTAAGGGTTTTGCTGACAGAAGATGTGATATTGCCGGGTCAAAGCGAGATGGTTGTCGAGGCAGGTTTGGATGGAGATCTTCGGGTAGGATGTGTGCGAATGATGGAGCCTGTTTGTGATAAGAAGATCCATAGTGGCATACTGGTGGGAAAAGCGCTGATCAAGGTTGGAAAGACAGTACCTGTGAGGCTTAGGCTTATGAACGTTAATGTGGATCCGGTGACATTGAAGAAGAGTACCCTTGTGGGACAGTGTGTGCCAGTATTCCGAGTAGCCAGGTGTATGGCTGATGTTCCAAAACCAGCGCCCAAAGACCATGGTGGAAAATTAGTGGGTATGGTTACTAGTTCGTGCGAAGACAACAGAACGGAAGTGAAATAGGTACAGGGTTTGGTTCACCGATACCAAGATATCTTCGCTCTTGACGATATACAGAAGGGACGAACAAATATAGTAAAACATAAAATCAATACAGGCAACTCTATGCCTGTCCGTCAGCAGCCGAGGCGTCTACCTCTAGCAATGCGAGCAGAAGCCGAAAAGATTATTACCGATATGGATGAACACGGGGTCATCGAGCCATCCAGCAGTCCATGGGCATCACCGGTGGTCCTGGTCAGTAAGAAGGACGGGTCAACGAGATTTTGTGTGGACTATCGGCAGCTCAATAACGTGACCAAGAAAGACAGCTATCCCTTACCACGCATCGACGACACGTTAGATACCCTGTCTGGTTCACGATGGTTTTCGACTTTGGATTTGAAGAGTGGTTATTGGCAAGTTGAAATGGAACCTGAAGACCGGGAGAAGACCGCGTTCACTATTGGTTCCGGACTATGGCAGTTTACAGTTATGCCTTTCGGTCTATGTAACGCTCCGGCCACCTTTGAGCGTCTAATGGAGACCATCCTGAGAGGGCTGTCGTGGAAGACCTGCCTGGTATACCTAGATGATGTGATTGTAGTCGGAAAATCATTCAACGAACATTTGAAAAATCTAGAGGAAGTGTTCCGACGACTACGTGGAGCCAATCTGAAACTGAGTCCGAAAAAGTGCCACATATTCAGAAAGGAAGTGAAATATCTCGGGCACGTCGTATCACAAAATGGAGTGGCAGCCGACCCCGATAAGATTCGTGCAGTTCAAGAGTGGCCAACACCGAAAGATAAACACCAAGTTCGTAGTTTTCTTGGGTTATGTACCTACTACAGGCGTTTCGTTCCTGGGTTTGCCAATATAGCGAAGCCCCTGACAAGGTTAACTGAAGATGGGCGCGAGTATGTTTGGAGCGGAGAGTGTGAAACAGCTTTCCAACAGTTGAAGCGTATCCTGACAACAGCACCAATATTGAGCTATCCACGGACAGAAGGGAAATTCATACTTGACACAGATGCAAGTAATCTGGCCATTGGGGGTGTACTTTCTCAAATACAGGATGGACAAGAAAAGGTCATCGGCTATTTTAGTAAGGTTTTGTCGAAAGCCGAAAGGAATTATTGTGTGACCAGAAAAGAACTATTGGCCGTCGTGAAGTCCGTTGAGCACTTCTACAAATACTTGTACGGACGGAAGTTTTTATTGAGGACGGACCATGCAGCGTTGAAATGGCTTCTACAATTCCGTAATCCTGAAGGCCAGGTCGCAAGGTGGATCGAACGATTACAAGGATACGACTTTGACACCGAACATCGAGCGGGCACTAGTCATCGAAATGCCGATGCTCTTTTAAGAAGACCCTGTCCAACGGATTGCCGTCATTGCTCTCGTTTGGAAGAGAGGGTTTGCCAAGTATTAAGGACTACCATCGTCAACGACAATTGGTTGCCGGAAGAATTGCAACGACAGCAGGAGGCTGATCCCGAACTAAAAATGGTACTGGAATGGAAGCGCGTGGGAGAAAGGCCTGCCTGGGAGGCCGTCAGCCCTTTCAACAGAACGCTCAAAGCATATTGGGCCCAATGGGAGTCCTTGAAGGTGGAAGACGATCTCCTGAAGCGAGTACTGGAGAGTGAAGATGGCACCACCATTAGGTCTCAGTTCGTGGTTCCAAGAAGCCGAGTGGCTACAGTGTTGCGACATCTCCATGACGGTGCCTCAGGAGGACACTTCGGTGTGAAAAAGACTTTGGAGAAAGTTAGGGAGCGTTTTTATTGGGTCAACTGTAAAGAAGACGTGAAGTAGTGGTGCCGGAAATGTGAACTATGTGCCACTGGTAACGGACGTTTCAATATAATGAAGATGTTTCAACCTTTTAGCCACATACCCCACTGACGAGTTCGGATTCTGCGTGAAAGCTTGCATTACCTTCCTTTCCGTTTTTCTACATATTGCACCCAATTTCCTACCGGAACCTGTCTTTCTATCTATTGTTAAGCATTCAGAGGAATTCTTTAAAACATTTGCTACGGATGATTTTAATATGTTCTGACATTTTCCGATCGCGCAATATTGTAGGTTTTTCACAATGTTTTCGCAATATTTTTTGACGAAGCTCGTATTCTTTTGAATTCATTTGAAAACTATACAACGAAAACACTTCGAAACTGATATGATGACAGCTAGATATCAATTCAAAGAAGCTATTGTTGCAATTCCACTTTAGTACCTGCAGTGAAAGAGCGCCTGGTGTCATATTTAAGTGGATAGATATTTTCGTGCACCCCAAAATACTACAAGTACAAATTCTACAAAAACTGGTAATCATCCAATATTTTATTATAGTTTTCATAATATCAATTGTGGCCAAAATAATATATCATATCTAATTAAAAGATTAGAATTCAATTCGTATAACAATTCAACTTCGTATCCTTTTATCCAATTTAATTCACTATAATCACTTCAATAGTCATTCAATAGTCACAGTATAGACTGTGAGTGATATGTAATTCAACTTATATTTAATTGTAAACAGATTTCCGTAAAGGAATATTATTATTATAACTATCTACTACCATATTGTAATCATATCAGGTCTGGATGAAGGTTTAAATAAAACCGACAATTAATTAAAACGTCGACAATTGATGTGTTTGAATAACTTTTCTTCTATTGACTGTATCAGTTCACTATTTTACAATTATTGTTATTATTATTACTTCCATGTTCCTGCAACTTTAATTGGGTTTAATAGTTTATGTGTTTATAGTGAATTTAAACCTTTTTCTGTTAGTGTTAAGGTAAAATAAGGGATTAATAAGATATTAAAACCAAAAGGAACCGTTGTACAGCATCTTGGTTGCAAGTTTTTTTGAATAATATTAATTGCGATTTCATTCTTTGTCAGCAGTTAAAATATTTTTATTCTGTGTTAGATACGTCATTTATTGTAAATATATTTAGAATGGGATCCCAAAATTAAGAAAAAATGTGATAATAGTGTGTGTAGGTTTTTAATTATCAATAATGATAAGTAGATTTGTATTTTGTAAATGATTTTTTTCTTAACTTTAATATACATAATTCAAAATCAATATTCAATGCTAAAGTTTGACACGGCAAATTACTGATGTTCTACTTATAGAATATATCACAGACTTAGAGGATTAAAAGTAATTAATAATTAATTTAACGTAAAACAAAAGAAAATCTCTTCCTAAATGATGGACTCTTGCATAAATATTAATCAATAACATCAAAGAATTTGGGTGGCGCCCTCTTTTTTAATTATTTCTGATTTCTATCTAAAGTTACTTTGCAATTAACGCCTATGACACCTGAAAGCAATTTGAAACAATAAGACATTTCTGTCGAGAGGTATGTTAACGTAAGTATAAGTGAATTATCTGGTTTTTTCTTTTTTAACGACACTTTCGGCTATCAATAAACATAAGATTTTTTCTACGATAGCAAAAATATTAAAGATATATTAATTTTATATTTATCTAAAGCAGTACATTGATAGCAATCGGTACTAAAATCAACTTACGTAGCAATAAAAATTACCATTGTTGTAGTTTGCTTTGAGCAAACAGAAACGACTTTTGCGCGCACCCATTGTCACTTCATTTGTCATGTCAGACAAGCGGAAATGTTACAACTCTGCTGCTATTCCAGGTGATGTTACCTGTTGTTACTCGGAATATGTCAACTATTATTTCTTTAATGATACTGAGAAGTCTTTCAACAACAAGCGTTTTATATTAATTCATCAAAAGAATGTTACTCTTAGATTTTATATCAACAAGTGATGAAGTGTAAATCAAATAAGTTGCGATCTAGGAAAGGCTTTTCAAACGAGTCAATTATATTCATTCGGCAAGAGACTGACAACTCGAGCTAAAAAGCGCCCTGGAGATTTTCTTAAAAGTCAGCCAAGTGCCAGACACTCAGTGATAAAATTATAATAAAAATTCACACAACATGAATTACGTCAAATATGAAGTACATTTAAAGAGATAATTGTTAATTATCTCCTATATTATAATAATAGCCAGTTCCGATGTCCGGCGTCCGATGTCCACCGAAAAATATCTCGAAAACTAGAGGACTTAGGAAGCTGAAATTTTACAGGCAGGTGGGCCTTGTCCCAAAGGGGCATATAATATATTTTTAATCCAAAGAAACCTGAGGGGGTCGCAGGGGGGCATATTTTAGAAAATCATTATGGCTATATATCTCTTGAATGGCGTAAGCTACAAACTTCAAATTTTCACAGATTATACTTGAAGCAATTCTGAAGATAAAAAATACAAAGATTACCGGCGGTTTATCCAGGGTGGAGTAAGACAACATTCCATCCATTAAAAAATATTTTTGATATACATTAATTCAGAACCAAATCAAAATTTTAAAATTTATTCTCTTCCTAGTTTAAGAGTTACGAATCTTGTTTCAACTTTTGCATTTAACTTGCTTTGATTATTTCAACTTTTAGAGAAATTAAAATTGATTCAACTTGGTGCTCTGTGTAACACTGTATCTTAATAGTGGGGTACTATTGGTTTCATAATGATCTAGGACAGCAAGGCTAATACGATGCTATTTTTTATTATTTTATCCTATGCATTTACATTGAGAAAAAATTAAAAACTAGCATCATATTAGCCTTGCTGTCGTAGATCATTATGAAATCAATAGTACATAGTTACAAGGAATGGTTAACAATGTTAATGTGAATAAAACAACTTAAAATTCTTATATTCTTGCGTTGTACGTACGAATTTATAAGTTGGATTAACTTCTGTATTCGTTTTGCGTGTAATTCCCCTAATTGACAAAATTCTGTGTTTTAGTGTAGCCTCCTCTTGTATTATCACAAAGTTTCCAACATCGATATCATTTGAATGGAATAATGTTGATGCGTTTATCGAGTGGACTGTATAATAAACAATAGTAATTTTTGTTACTGGTTATAATTTATTATTTCACTTCTAAATTGACCGAACTTAAATTATTGGACCTACCTGTAGAGTAGGATGTGTTGAGAAGATCTTATAAGTTTTCGTAGTTTTGTTCGGAGCCATCAGCGGTAGCGGTTTTAACAGAGGTAGCTGGATATGGCGTACGTTTTTCACAATTCTTAGAAAAACTTGACATTGACACAACACTCGTTGCTTGGCGATAGGGCCCAATACAAAGAGCGGTCAATTTAATGATTATTAATGTAATTAATGATAAAAATGTAGTATGAAAACGCAACAAATGTATCTTTGTCACTTAGATGCAACTTGGATTGATCACTGTCTGCACAGGTGTTTCATAAATAATGTTACACCGAACCCCACTATCCACTGTAACACTGTACCCAAATCATCAAAAATCTGTACTTGAATAGTTACTAAGAGCACAAACAGTTTTGAGGTTAAGTTCGTGCTTGTCCGGTGTAAATAAGCTTACAAACTATAGTAGAGTCAATTTTTGCAAAAAACATGCCTAAGTTCTTATTTTTTACTATCTAAAGATAGAGACTTGAAATCTTTTGTAATGCCTTCAGTACTGGACCAATATAAAATGTTATATGTTTAAAATGGTGGCACGTCCCCTCGGGGGGTTGAACCCCCATTTTAAACATATAAGAAATGGTTTAGAATTAGATACAATTTGCACATTTATATAAAGGTACTCCACACAGAACTTGCACATAAATTACATAATATTCAATTTGACATTTTAAATTTTGATGTTAGAGAAACTGTCAGTCATATTAAATTTCAAAAATACAATACTCAGAAAAAGAAACTACAAAACCTCACCCAACAAAAACGCTCAATACAAAGTAATTATAATACCCAGAATACGATAGATTTCTATCCACGTTTTATAAACCTATCAGATACACAATTTAATGACAGAGAAACACAATTTCTGAACAAAGGCTTCAAATTTTGTCCTTTTCCAAAATTCACTAAAAAAATTAAAGAAATCTTGGCTGTTGAATGTGAAACTATACTCAGAAAAGATTACAACAATTATGCTAAATTCTAAATCTTGAATCTGATAAAAGAAATATCTTTGAAAAAGGACAAAACACAGAATAAAACATCTAACCTGTCACTACTTCAATCTATCAGACATAAAATTACAGAAAACAATTTAATTTCTGTTAAAGCAGATAAGGGTAACACTTTGGTAATCCTTTCGAAAGATGTTTACACACATAAGGTTAATAATTTTATTAATAAAGAAAATTTAGATGTTTTATACAAAGATCCTACCACAAAACCTCAAAAAGAAATAAAACAAGCTTTAGCAAACTGCAATATCTGCTTTAACGAATTAGAAAAACAACAAATCATACATAAAAACCCACAACCACCAAAACTATATGGACTGATTAAAACACATAAACACAACATGCCTATACGACCAGTTGTATCATATATCAACGCACCTAATCACACCTTGTCCAAGAAACTCAACCATATTATTAACATCATAGGATACAAATCGAAATACTCTGTCAAAAATTCATTAGAATTAGTAGAAAAACTACAGAACATACATCTTCCAGCACATTCAAAACTTGTAAGCTTTGACATTTGTAACATGTTTTCAAAGATTCCACCACAAGACTGTATTCCTTTGTTAGATAATTTCCTAGTTAATAGTAATGTAGAATTAGTAAAAAGATTGGAGTTAATTCAATTATTTGATCTTTGTATCAGTCAAAATTATTTCACTTTTAATAATATAATTTAATTACAGAAAGATGGTTTACCTATGGGTAATTCTCTGAGTTCTCTATTAGCTAACATATTTATGGATAATTTGGAAGATCGAATATTTGAATTAGATCTTTCTAAACACATTATTTTTTGGTTTCGTTACGTTGATGACATTTTAGCTTGTTTTGACAGTTCTTTTGAGGTTATCAATTAGTTTTTAATTCTTATTAACAGTTTTCACACAAACATCACGTTTGCACTAGAAACAGAACAAAATAGAGCTATTAATTTTTTGGATTTAACTATTACAATTAATACAAACAATGAATTTGATTTTTCCATATACAGAAAACCCTCAAGCACAGACGTCACTATACCTAACGATTTATGTCATCATAAAATACATAAACTAGCGGCTTATAGATCTTTAGTACACCGAGCTTTAACTACTCCAATGAAACGATCACATTTTGATAAAGAAATTTCAATCATCAAACAATTAGCACATGCAAACCATTATAACCATAACATGATTGACATTTTAATTCAACAAAAAGATTATAGGTTAGCTATCAAAAGAATATTTCCAATTGACACTCAAATACATACACAAACTACATATCAATACCATACTTTGGCAAGATATCAGAACAAATTGCAACTATACTAAGAAAAACCACCAGTTACAAAATAACCTATAAAACTAACACCAACACCTTTTCATTTTTATTCAATGCTAAAGACAAAACACAAGATATCATGAAATCCGGCATTTACCGTTTGAATTGTTCTTTTTGTAACTTCGTTTATATTGGACAAATACTTAGAAATTTCGACATAAGATACAAAGAACACGTACGCTCTTATAGACTTAAACATCCAGAAAAATCGAATTATGCCAAACACATTTTGGAACAAAACCACCCAATGACACCTCAAAACAAGATTAAATTCTTACATTTTTGCAACAACAAACACAAATTAGACATTTTAGAAGCTTTTGAAATATACAGACATAAACGCACAGTACCTTTAAAAAATGAACAATCTGAGCTTAGTAATTCTCCTTTATTAGAAGTGTTAGATATTTAGTTTTTGTATGTATTGTATCCAGTTACCTATTTTTTTGTATGTATTGTATCTAGTTACCTATTTTCTGTATGTATTTATCCTTAGCAACGTGTTTGTTTATCAATCTTATCTACCTTTGATAATGACATAAAGTGTCGAAACAATATTGTCAGGTTAAGATATTAATAAAACTTGTGAAACTTTAACTAATCTTTGTATTTATATTATATTGCATAATTACTTTTGATAAAAAATATACATACCTTAATTTCTTGAAAACCCACCAGTGAATATTAACCAAAATGCACCTACACTTGGTTAACACCAAAGTACTTCTAACATTATATAAAATATGAACAATGTTTAATATAAAGCAATCCTAAAAACATTAAGTGTAACACTGATGTACGTGTAACACTATTCTCCCTCTTCCGATTGTGAGTAATCTGTAAGAGATACGTATATGTCATCACGGACTTTTTGTAGATCTTTTTGAATGCTACAATTCGTTCGCTTATAGTTTGGCTTTATCTGCTACTATTTTCGCAGCGTAATGCGTTTTGTCACTGTTAGAGCCAATTTTCTTAAGTATGTATTTCATACTTTGCTTATTACTGGACTCTCCAAAAAATCCTCCCAATAATCTGTAAATATAGAAACCTTTGCTAAGAAATAAGCTATCAAACGGTGAAAACGGCATCAAAATCTATTCAGTGGTTCTCGAGATTCACCGGTTTTGACAAAAACTGGGCTTACAAAAACTGCAAAGTGAATGGGGACACTCACTGATTGCCAGCGACTGGCGCGTTTGTACCTGCGGTGCCTCCACACGCCGTTGATTTTCCAACGAATATTATGCTATATAAAGTACATAATATATTAATAATAAACTGCATAGGTCAATAGGTATATAATTAAAATAACTATATTATGTATTCTCTTTGAACACGCCTACCATTTGTTTAAAGTTATTTTGAAAAAAGGGCAACTTATTTGAGCAAAAAAAGTGTGAGACTTATTAGAAATTACGAAGAAAGGCATTGCTAATTATGAATCAAACGTGATTATATTAAATTATAGTTACATGTTATGATCCGATTGACATTATTATTAAGTAAAATAAAAACTCCACTGCAGTAGCACATCCTGAGCTACGGGACCCCAAAAAATAACTTTTATAAGTAGATCTGTTTTCTTACTTCGTGGATAGCTGACATGATCAGAATGGGACCGTTGATTTTTCAACGGGTATTATGCTAATTAATTATAAAAGAATGATTGGCTGTAAATAAAAAGTTGTAAAATCTTTAAAAATACCATACAAATAAGGTTTGCTTATGTCTGTCATTTATCGTTTAGTTCATTTCAAAATTGACCTCAGAACTATGAAATATTTTTAAAATTTTCAAAATAAATTTTCTTGTCAATCTACGTTTTGTAGTTGTGCATTTTATAATTGCTTTTTCTATAACATCTTAGAATTTCAATACAAGGATGGTGTGACTAAAAAATATAACAATTAAAACCATATTAAAAGCAAAAAATGCGATTGAACTAATTAATTCTACCAATAACAAGACTTGCAATCTTGGTTCTTCAAATTACTTACTGCAGCTTTTAATTAACACCTTAATTAGAGAGAATGCCATCTTGTAGACTATGAAGTAAAAATTCTATTTTCTAATTATAGCCCTATATAGTTCTCATCATACTTCGAAAGAAAAGTACATATATGAACTTTTCAGTAAGATGCTAAATCTTTTAACACAAGAAAGTATTTAAAGGAAGGACACGGACTGAATGCAGCTTTGATGTTGTGTATGTCCTAATTAGCACACTATATTAACCTTCAATCAAGGTATGTACTAACTTTCCCTAATATACAAAGTGCCATTTTATTATAAGTTTTATTATTCAAGAGTGGCAAGTAGAGATTTTTCTTAAATTCTTAAAAAGTAAAATAATTCTTTCGGGGATTCTTTTAGAAAAGTAGAAACGTTCAGTATTGTATTTCTTTAACAATATTAAAATCGCTATAACTGAACTAAAACAAATTACAGTGGCCCTGGTTTGTACATGTTTACGTCTCAAATTCCAACTGAGTTCTGAGGTAGATTCCTGACCGATTCATGATTGTAGCTTGATTGAGGAAAAACTGGTATTTTTAGAATAAATAGTGGAAGTTTGCTTCCCACAGTCGGTAGCCTTAATAGCTCGAATTTGAAAGCTTATCGGTAATCCGCATTGCCCACTCTGATTCGAAACTGATTCCCACGAAGGGATGGTTCAAAAATCCCTGATTCTGTCCGCTCTATTCTTCATAATCTTGGGGATGTTTAAGGTTCAATTTGGTGATGCCGCCGAGCCCACTATCGCGTATGTGCGCGTGCATTAATGCATTCGGAATAGTTTTTTTCTTCGTATCGTTCTTCGAATTAACCTATCGGCTCATTTGAGAGCTCTTTTATAACAGTTTTGTAGCGTCTATAAGATCTTGGGGATATCAAATTGTTTGATTAATTACATATCATTTCTGTGCAGATGTTAGATGGACTTTTTCCTATTCGTTGGAGTTAGATCATTCCATTATCATTTTCATGAACGGATTGTAGTGGTTACCCAAATATTGAAATGTATTATTTGGACAAAATGTTTGATTAGTTTTCCATCAATTACGAATTTAGAGATTGTTGAGATGAAAAGCTTTTTCTTCTTTGGAACCTGATCGGCCCTGATGATGGTACATTGAGAGACGTTTAAAGATTAGTTCTGAAACTTACTGAAGAATTCGTTGCCAAGCTGTAAAAGTTGTTGCGTTTCGCCCAAACAAAATAATGTATTAATCTATTTGAGTTTTATCAGAAGTTCGTTGAGTACCAAATTGAATAGTATTGGCGACAGGGGTTCTCCCTATTTCACTCTCCGTTGGATTTTGATCTCGGTTGTAGATTTATTTCGACTAACTGTGAATGTTCGAAGCTTACAAAAAGATACAAATATTTTGATGTATAAGTATTAAATATACTTATCCCAATCAAATTAAATCCATAATTAAATTTAAAAATGAAGGGAGCATTGTCGGTTACACAAATCGTAGCCAATCAAGAACTGGACTAACGTAAGAGATGAGGCTGAATATTTGAGTTTATATGGAAGAAAATATTTTCAGTTCATTAAGTCATGTTGCGTCAACTTTTGAAATTTCACCCTCTAGTGTTCTAAATGCTCTTAAACTTGAAATATCTTAACAGTTATAATCTACAAAATCATCGGCAGTTACGAGGGCGTATTTTTATGTTATCTACCTAGTCATGAAACAAAAAAGTGACGATGTCAAACAAATTATTAAAAAATTGCTGTCACTGTTAGAAGTACACGTGCTAAGTTGTGTTTAGTTTGTGCCGTTTATATGCCGTTGTGAAATTAAGGTTGAACATCGCAGCGTAATAAAGCTCCTGACAAAAGAAAGCAATGGTCCAAAAGCAATTCATGAAAGAATGGTTGTAGGGTATGGGGAAGATGCACCATCTTATTTTCAAGTAAAATTTTGGTCGAAACTCTTTCGATGGGGTCGAGAATCAATCAATGATGACCCAAAGTCCGGACGACCCGTTAAAGCTCGAACTGAAGACATTGTGCGAAAAGTCGAAAATTTGGTACTGCAAGATCGGCGTGTAAAGATCTCTGTCATGGCCATTGAAGTCGGTATATCCGAAACAAGTGTCTTTAAAATTTTGCATGACAGCTGCATGCATAAGAGCTCTCCACCACCAAAAAAAGGCCAAAACACAATTTTCTGGAAAAGAACTGATGGCAACTGTTTTCTGGGATGCTGAAGGAGTCTTGCTAATTGAATATATGCCGAGGGGTCTACCATAAATGGAGAGGCCTACGGAAACACAATTAAAAATTTCAAAACCGCTCTGGAGGAAAAACGTCCGCATTCTTATCCACAAAAAAACTTGTTGCTGCACGACAATTGTCGAGTTCATAAGGCAAACCAAGTTCAGCAGCTAATCAATTACTGTGGGTTTATAGAGTTAAGGCATCCACCTTATAGCCCTGACCTAGCTCCGTCAGACTTCTTTTTATTCAAAAATTTAAAAAATCTCAGGGGAAAGCGTTTTGCTTCTGATGAAGAACTCAAAGAAGCTGTTGAAGTATATTTTGCAGGGTTACCGAAGGAGAATTTTTTCTGAGGGTATGGGGCAATTGCGCAATTGGGGCAAAAAAGATGGAATAAGTGTGTTAGAGTTGATGGGAGTTATGTAGAAAAATAAATTTTTTTTGTTCTCTTATGTGATTTTTTCATGGCTAGGTAGATAACATAAAAATACGCCTTCGTATTTAAAACTGACAACATTAGTCGGATAGCCTTTTGCAAGCAATTTAATTTATTTAAATACAGTTATGTATTACATAAGATTTGTTTCACTGATGAAACCACATTGTCTCTAAAAGAAACAGTCAATTCACAAAATGACAGGTACACTTTATTTCTAATTCTACAGCTCAACTAAATTCTGCTAAACCTATTATCACTTATTTATTACAGATATTGGGCACAAAGAAATTTAAGCATAGAAAATTGCACTCATACACAGTATAATGAGAAAGTGAATGTTTGGTTAGGTATAATAAATAATACACGGGTTGGTCTTCTTTTTTATTAATGGCATTTTAAACTCCCATTCTTATTTAAATCTTCTCCGTAATGCAATAGTTCCTCAAATACAACAACTTTCCATTAAAAATCTCTGGTACCAACACGATGGTGCTCCGGTGGAAGTCAGAAATTTTCAAGAATAAGAAAGAACTTCTGCATTCAATGCTCTACCAGAGCAAGGAACCCACCTTACGGTTTTGTTTTCCTCAGTTTCTTTGGAAGAGAGCGGTACCCGATTCTGGAAATGGGGTATATGAAGCTTAAATAAGTTTACACTTATTTACAGTTAGTGTAACAAATCATGATTTTATTTTACAAAGTATCTTAAGCACAAATTAAAAAATAATAAATAAAGCCATTCAAAGCACCATATAGCAGCACAGAGGACGACCCTTCATGTTTGGATCCTGGATTGTACAAAATGATGCGTGTTGAAGTGATAATAAATAAGTATATAAGTGTACTTTCTAGTACTAAAGCGTAACATTAAGTAATTCTTCTATAGGCTTGCATGATGTAAGTATCCATTTGTAGTAAGAAATAGCAAGAGTATTTTAAATAGGCTGTGGGGAATTCTTTTTATATGCATTTAATAGTAAAGCTAGAAAAGAGTAGGACCACTTAATCATCTGTAAAAATATTAGATTTAAAATTATTTTATTTAATAAGCGCAGGTTCATATTTACAGAAGTAAATGTAGCCAAAGACAATACAGCTAACTTCATTGATGTAACATGTAAAGGCTTCTTCGATTGTTCCATTATTATAAATAGGTACTTGCGAACACTGTTTCCAGCAAATTGCCAATCAGACATGTAACACGCATCTCTAAGTTGTAGACTCTGTTGAAAAACCAAATGACAATTTAATGATACGGTCTTTACTATGGATGGCTTTTTTGGTACTACCTTAACTATGATTTCATTCCCATACCAGCAATAAATAAATACTTGCATTACCAAGATACAAAGGTAGTTAGCCAGCATAAAGAATTGTGAAGATATGGGTATCTAAACAACAAAACATAAATAACATAACACTTTTACTGTATAGATTTATATTATACAATGGCTGCTTATGAAAAATAACTATGTATAATAATCTATTGGTCTAGGTTTAAGTTGTGGATGTTTATGGCATTGACAATTTGAAATAACATTTAGGTCACCTCCCGCGTTTATCAATCCTAGCAAGGTGTTATTGATCTTTACTTCTTTAAACATCTTTTCTTGTTTTGCCGTTTGTTATTATTTTTATTTGGTTAACTTGCGTTGTATTTTTACTTTTGGTTTTTGTTGAACATTTAGTTGCTATGTAACCAAAGTCATTTGCATTTTAAACATTTTTCTTTATTCGGACAATCGTTTGACTTATGTCCTAGTTTGCAGCATGAAAAACAACGCACTTCTTTTTTTTAATTCTGTTTAGTCTTTACTATTCTGTACATTTGGTTTGTTCTTCTTCTCTATTGGCTGATGTTTGCTTATGGTTCCTTCTAAACTGTCATGTGTTGCTTTGGTTGCGACCTGTCTCCAATGCATTGGAACAAAGATATTTGTGTAGGGAAAATTACCTACAACTGATCTACGCCCATGGTGAACAATTTTATTGATCTACGCCTATAAAAAACAGATGAGAGTAACAGTGGCAGTAAGACGTAATAGACGTGAAGACGACTTTTTTTTTATTCTTTTGTATGTTGTTGCTTGAACTATTATGAATTGCTTTAAGCAATATTTTATACAATTATTTAATAATAATTTAATAATAAGTTTGTTCACGGAAGATAATCCATAAATCCATCCATAGGCGCCGACCATGTGGTGGCTCGAAGGCTGTGGCCCTCATTAAAATAATGTAGTGAGGGCTGAGCCCTTATTAACATAATTAGTATATTTTAGGTAATAAAAATTCTAAATTGAAAATCTAAAGAGAGCGGTCTACGTACTTATCCAACTGAGATATTTTTTATACCTATATCCACATGTGGGCTGGGAAATTCTTCTCTTGTTACTGCATTGTTCGTTTTTTCCAAAATTGCTTATTTCTTGATGCATATGGTACATAATTATTTTTTAGGAATTATTGTTTTTATTTGGATGTTAGTAGTAGTTTTTTTAACATCATAATGGAATTTAATTTGTTGCGAATTGCAATTTTGATGATTGTATCATAAATTGTGCATTTGAAATTCTGTCTACCCAGAGAAAATGACCACGAGTCGCCCCTGATTGAGACTCGTCAAAGATTGACCTGCTTCCTAGCGGAATTTTATAATTACCATATTTCTATCATATAGTATATCACAACAATACCTACATATTCCCAGTTTTCTGTGTTCCTGTAGGAATGTATTTTCTATTTTTAATACCGTATGTCTCAGTTATTTGTGCTTTTAAAAAATCGATATTAAAATCTCCTCAAATAAAAAAAATTATTATTGTTTCTGTTTTATCATTTTGTTTATTAACTTGAACAGTATTCATATCCTGAAAATGGCAAAAAATTACATTTAGGGCCGATCTATTCACCTCCTTGTAACTTTATCTGCTAGTTAGTTGTCATGGATACAATTGTGGGAACAATTCTAACTATAGCAACTAACTTCCTGATAAATATAAAAGGAGGTGAATAGATCGGCCCTAAGTCTCCTTTTTAAAGAGAAATCATTTAAATTAGTACAACCTACTTTAAAAAAAAAGTGTAACGTGCTCAAGCGCCGACATGATAGCATAGCTTAGTTAGCCAGAGCGGAGTGATAATAACCTAAAGTCAGTGCCGCCCGAGGTTCGATTTCAGCTGGTAGATTTTTTAAATCTTATTTTTATAAAACACAATCTAGAATGCAATCTTGCAATCAGAAAATTTATTTTTTTTCATAATTTTAATAAATTGCAAACTTTTGTTTTTTGTTTATCTCTCATGTGAAAAGTGGTTTTGCTAAATATTTTGTTTTACTGCTTACTACAATTTTTCGAATTTTCTGGTGCATTTTACTGGCTTTCCTAATTTGATAAGATAAATGCTCAAGTTATGTAATAATTGAATCAGTAGAATTAATGAATGTCATTTTCCTGGAAACAAGATATTACAAATTTAACAATTTTCGTTAATTATTAATTAAGCACCTATTTAGGTTGCTAATCCAAAAAAAGATGCAATCTTGTGAATCAGAATTACAATTTGAAATGCAATTTATTAAAATTATGTACAAAACGAACATTATTGAGGAGAAGAATTGGCATTTTAAATTTTATGATTTGTGAAAATATACAAAAAGGAAAATTATCTGCCAGCTGGAATCGAACCTGGAACGACAGCGGCTTGGGATTATTATCACTCTGCTCCGGCTAACTCAACTATGGAATCATGTCGGCTCTTGAACGCACCACATTCATTTTAAATTGCACTAATTTAAATAATCTTCTTTAAAAAAGGCGACTATATGTATTTATTTTAATTTTCGGGATATGAGTACGGTTGAAACTAATAAACAAAATGATAAACAGTAATCTTAGAAACGATTTTTGATTTAAGTTGTTTTGATTGTTTACGTTGCACTACACGTTATTGTATGTAGAAGTTTAATTAATAATTCTTTTGGAAATACTTAATTATATATGTGCTAAAACTCTAAACCTGCCAGCCCTCATTAAAATTTTAAAAAGTCGGCGCGTATGAATCCATCAGATATTTCTCTCAGTTTTCATCTCACAGTATTCTTACACATTTGTACCATAAACCTACATAGTCAACACACAAAATCTTTATTTATAGCTAGATAATATCTAGCTATAATATATGAATGTATATATTATGTACATTCATTAGTCACTTTGTTATTTGTATTTTTGCCCATATTGTTGGGCAATAAAGGATTATTATTATATTATTATACATTTCCTTACCAAAATAAAATGAAAAATAGTGTTACAAATGACAATAACACTTGCAACAAATTGTACGAAGATTCCTATTGTAAATATGTTTTCGATATTATCGACAAACCTAAAAAGTAAAAGCAGTCTTATCATGTAAAATCTAATATTTCAACGATTCAACTATTACTTTGCAATGGCGAGATGATGTTCGACACACTGCTTCAATATATTAACTGATCTTCCATCGACTTCTTCTAAAATTTCAAGATTATCCACATCGGCGTAATTATCTTTAACGCGTATAATCTTCTCAGCTAGAATATCTAATTGAGCTGCTGCTATTCCCATTAAGGCGGTACACAGTGTATCAAGAGACGAATCACTATACGCACAAGAAGTGACAAAGGTCACTTGAAATATATACATGAGAGGTGTGTACGTACTGAGATCGTACGGGAAAGGAAACGGTAAAGGTTTCTTATCTATGATAGGAAAAATAACAAACATAACACAACAACACAATACGAGGTAGCGGTAAGTTGTTGCGAGAATAGTTGATATTCTTATAGTTTTTGCCATGTAATGATCAACGTCATCTGGATAAGATACAAATATTGGATCTTTCAGAAAATCAATCATGTTTAGAAAAGTCGTCTTGCGATAGTCAAAAGCAGCAAGTTTAATAATGTAAACAGATACAGAAGCCGCAATATAAAGGATCTCAGAGAGCCTAGCAAAATCTCCGAGGGAACTAATAGTTTCCATCGACATAGTAATACAGAGAGTAATGGCATGGAACCAACTTGTGAAGTATTTTAGTTTATAATAAATATTCGGATTTTCTTTTGGCCATACTCCCGAAAACTTCAGCATGTTGGATTGTACTCTAAAGGCATCTGCATTGTTAGATCTGACCATCTGAAAGAAGAAAAGTAATTATTAAGCTCAGATGAAAAAGGTTTAGTAGAGTAGGGAAAGAGGGGGAACAGTGTTACACGTACTACAGTGTTACACTTAATGTTGTTAGGATTGCTTTATATATAACATTGTTCATATTTTCATGTTAGAAGTACACTTTGGTGTTAACCAGGTGTAGGTGCATGTTGGTTAATATTCACTGATGGGTTTTCAAGAAATTAAGGTATGTATATTTTTTTAATATTAAAAGTAATTATTTCAAGTAAAATACAATTTACTTCAGGATTAAATTAATTAAAACTAGATTATTAAACATTTATTTATAAGTAGTGTGTAACTGATTTACGCTGGAGAAGCACGAACTTTACCTCAAAACTGTTTGTGTCCTTATTAACTATTCGAGTATAGATTTTTGATGATTGGGATACAGTGTTACAGTAGATAGTGGGGTTCGGTGTAACATTATTTATGTAACACTTGTGCAGACAGTGATCAGTCCAAGCTGCATCGAAGTGACAAAGATACATTATTCCATTCAAATAATATCGACGTTGGAAACTTTGTGGTAATACGAGAAGAGGCTACAATAAAACACAGAATTTTGTCAATTAGGATAATTACGCGTAAACGAATACAGCAGTTAATCCAACTTATAAATTCGTACGTACAACGCAAGAATATAAGAATTTTAAGTTGTTTTATTCACATTAACATTGTTAACCTTTCCTTGTAACTCTGTATCCCACTATTAGGATAACAGTGTTACACAGAGCACCAAGTTGAATAAATCTTAATTTCTCGAAAAGTTGAAATAATCAAAGCAAGTTAAAAGTTGAAACAAGATTCGTAACTCTTAAACTAGGAAGAGAATAAATTTTAAAATTTTTATTTGGTTCTGAATTATATCAAAAAATATTTTTTGTGGAACACTGTTCCTCCTCTTCCCCCATTGTAGAGATTATAAAAACATCAGAATGTTTTTAAGTAGGTATTGCCCCCGTTGAGTCCATCCCCTCCATTTTTATGCAAATGACCCGCGATCTAATTAATATTCAAATCAGGCGCGATCTAATTAAATGCGCGAATTAAATTAATTGATCTAATTTAATTAAATTAAATTAATTCACGATATCATTTGCATATCTGATCTCTCATTTACCTAGCTCATTTTTTATATGCATACGCGAATTCAATTAATTCACGGTATCATTTGCGTATCTCATCTCTCATTTACATATCTCATATCTCATTTGTCATCTCACCTCTCTCCTCTCTCATTTGTCATCTCTCATTTCTCATTAGTCATCTCTCATCTCTCATTTACATGAATCATCTCTCACATGCATAAGCGAATTAATTTAATTCACGGTATCATTTGCATATCTCATCTCTCATTTGCCTAGCTCATTTTTTATATGAATGCGCGAATTAGATTAATTCACGGTATCGTTTGCATATCTCATGTCTTATTTACATAACTCATATCTCATTTGTACATCTCATTTTTATATATCATTTGCATCTGTCATCTCTCTCTCTCATAAATTTATTTTAAAATAAATCTTATGTTGTCAATCCTCCATTGTCATTAGAAACATCTAGGGTAATAATACGAGAAAAATTTATTTTCAAATATACAAAGTACCTCTAAAGATTACTGTCAATCACCCTTCGGATTACCTCTGTTGCATTTTGACCTGTTTAAATATACGTCATAAACATTTAAAATACGGTTTACAAGTAAAGCAAATTCTATTTAAAAGAAAACAATTAGGGTCGTTCGTTATGATTTCTTAAAAATTTATTTAAATGAAGTTTTTAAGAATATAGAATACTGTACAGCATTATTTTAAAATTCAAGAACATTTTCTGTATTTATAACTGTTTAAGAAGTTACTTCAAACTAAATGTTTTGCATGAAAATACGTACAAGGTAATTAGTCACGTTGTTTTTTCCAACATTCCTTAAAAACTGCTTTCAACCATAAATAAACAAAACGTTCTTACAGATGACTGAACATTTCAAAGGAATTTAGATTTTCTAAAAAATTTTTTAAGAGATCGTCATCTTAAAAGCGGTGTAAATTATTGTTTTAAATGACAATTACACACCCTTGTGTTAATCCGTATAAGTTAGATGTGTAGAAAACTTGAATACGGAAATAATTTGAAAGAGACACAACCTTATAACGTACTATATATGTTTAATTGTATTGTATCAGAGCTCTGAATCATACAGATTTGATGTACGCTTCATTAGCTTTTTAACAGAGAAACATGTTTATTATTATCGAAAAGTTGTTTTATTTAATAACTATTGTTCGTCATAATTACGCAAACGTCGAAAACTAGTATAAAAACCCTGGAATTTCTGTTTCCCAACCATTCCGAAAATGTTCTCGAACCATCAAGATAGTTACATCAAGTGAATATTTAATTAAAATCAGGTATGTTTTATTTTAGCTTATATTTGAAAAAATGTATGTAAATGATTTACGAATGTTTTAGATCGACTTCCATTTAGATCGTCTACAGTTCCCGAGAAATATAATTCATCAATAAGAAATATTAATTTTCCTTATTTGAAATTCATCAAGTAAGTGCAATATTTAATTAAAATTAGGTATGTTTTATTTTTGCTTATATTTTAAAAACTATATGTAAATGATTTACAAATGTTTTAGATCGACTTCCATTTAGATAGTCTACAGTTCCTAAGAAATATAATTTATCGTTAAGAAATCTTAATTTTCCTTATTTGAAATAAATCATGTAAGTTGCTTTTATTTTTAGCGATGTTGTGTAAACTTATTTTGAAATTTGTTATAGACTGACTGCAGTTTCTAGCTGCGTGAAATCCACATAGTTTTTATTCCAACAGGTTACTGTATCAAGGAAGTCGAAGACGCGAAAATTATTTATTTATTTATTTATTTATTTAACATTGTGACCAACAGCAAAAACCAATTACAGGTCACAAAAAATAAATGTATACACATGAAAAAAACACAAATAATAAAAATGATAATATAAGTAATGACAAACAATAAAAAAAGTGAATTAAACTAAAAATGATTTAGTAGGTACATGATAAAACTATAAGTAACAATACAAAATTATAATAATTACAAACATGCCAATTCCTAACAATTATGAATTCTAATGGATATAAATAAAAATAGATAAAAAATTATAAAAAAATAGATAGAAGTAGATTCCTTCAGTAAGAAGTAGATGCCCCTTATATATACAAAGTGAAAATCATTATAAATTCATCAGTTTATAACAATTATAAATTCTAATAGATATATAGATAAATACAAATATATAAAAAATGACAAATAATATAATAGACAGAAAAATAGAAAAATAGAAGTAAATCTCTTCAGTAAATACCTCTAAAATGTGCAAGTGAAAATAATTATGTGATCGGAAATTCATAACAAGTAAACTTTATAATAAATACAAACTAACTCATATGATTATTCGTTAAATGGCTCCTTGGACCGAAAGAATCAAAATCTGACAAGTTTCTTAAATGCGTTTACTGAAACTATCAAGATATCGCAATTGGTTATTTGGTTGATTAAAAGGCACATCCTACATAAAGGCGAGTTAAAAGCATGGTTTGTTCTTTGACGAGATATGTAAAACATTTCAGACGTTCTGGAATTATATTGTGGAATTCTGAAATTTAATTTATTAAGTATTTTCGACGAGTCTATAAGTCCTCTAATAAGCTTAAAAATGAATAAAGCATCAGAAAATTTACGTCTGCTTTCTAGTGTACTTATTTGAAATTCCTGACGCAACACAGAAGAACGAATGTCGTAAGGGTATTCGCCATATTTTTTAAAGTAGATAAACCGTAGAAACTTTTTTTGTACCATTTCAATTCGGTTTATGTGAGCATAATAATAAGGGGACCATATAACTGAACCATATTCCAAATGACATCTTACGAGTGTATTATACAGTGTAATGAATGATTGAATTCTCGAAAACTGCCTCGAATTTCTTATTATGTATCCCAATGTTCGATAAGCTTTATTTATCGCTTGGGTTATATGGTCATTAAAGGTTAGCTTTATATCAAACAATATGCCCAAGTCTTTTGCATACGTCCGCCTTTCAAGAACAATGTTTCCCAACTTATAGTCATAAATATAGGTGGTAGTTTTCCTATTAAACGACACGACTATACATTTGTTAATATTAAAATCAAGATGATTTCTTTCAGACCACTGATTGATATTTGTTAAATCTGTTTGTAAGTTACTACAATCAGACAGTGATTTAATAGTATTGTAAATCTTGAAATCATCTGCAAATAGCTGGTAGTTAGAAAAGGATATATTTTTTGGTAAGTCATTAATTAGTATTAAAAATAATAGTGGTCCGAGATTAGATCCTTGAGGCACCCCTGATAAAGTATGGAAATAAACCGAAGCAGTACTATTAAATACCACATATTGTTTTCGATCATGTAAATATGATATCATTAATTTTAACAAGGGATCAGAAAAACCAAACATGTGAAGTTTCTTTAAAAGTATATCATGGTCGACTCCATCGAAAGCCTTTGAAAAGTCTGTATAGATAACGTCAACTTGAAAATTATTGTTGACGGCATCAGTTAATTCCTGAGTGAATTGTACTAGACTTGTAGACGTTGATCGTTGAGGCATAAACCCATGTTGGTTGGAATCAATTCTCTCTTTCACATGATTAAAAAAATATTTGTGCAAGATCATTTCAAAAACTTTCGATGGTGTAGACAGAAGGGCCACAGGTCTGAAATTAGTAATATCGGAAGAGTTTCCTGATTTATAAATGGGACAAACTTTAGTTGTTTTCCACTCTTCAGGAAAGGCAGAGGTGCGCAGAATTAAATTAAAAATATCTGTTAGCGGCTTCGTGAGATATTCAGACAACCCTTTAATTAAATACGGTGGAATACCATCCGGGCCTACTGATTTTTTAGTTTAGAAATAGCCTCACGAACATCCTCCTCTGTAATTGAAGTCAAGGTAAGCGTAGGCAATATAGATATAATCGATGCATATTCCTTTATGTCATAGTTGGCTTTATTATTTCGATAAACTGATTTAAAATAGTCGGCAAAACCATTTGCAATATCTTTCCTATCCGTTAAGATTGAATCATTATAGTGCATCTCGTCATTACTAGTTCGATTATTTCGTCTTGAAGCTTTGACAAACGAAAAAAAGGTACTACTGTCAATAATCAAATCATCTTCTATTCCTGCGACGTACATTTTATAAGTTTCCTTAATATCCCGTTTAATTTTTGTTCTTAAAAATTTAAATTCATTTAAATATTCCATATTGTTTGATGTCTTATATTTATTTCTGCATTTGTTTTTTCTTCTAATATTCCTAATTATGTCTGCTGTAAACCAAACAGGATATACATGTTTTCTAGGCTGAATTTTTGGTACACATTCGTCTAGGATTTTGTATAATTGTCTATAAAACAATGCAATCAGTTGATTCACATCAGTAATGTTATTATTGTTCCAACTAAATTCCCTCATTTTGTTATATAATTGCAAGAAGTCTGCCTTTTTGAAGTTATATTGTATACCACCAAAGGTATCGGAAGACCCAATCTTGGCATTCCTAATACACAACTCACAACTTAATGCTGGATGATTACTGTCTTCCAACACCAATGGAGTCTGACATCTATCTAAATTAATCGCTGTGTTGCTCAATATAACATCTAAGACTCTTTCGCGCGAATTTTGAATATAATTATATTGTTGGAAATTCATCAAATTTATGAAATTTAACAGCAGGTTACTATTAACATCATTCTGTAATGGAATAATTTTATCGACATTAGGTTTTAACGGAATATTATGGTCGCCTAATATTATAAATTTAGAATTTGTTTCAAAATTATGTAAGTTTGATTCCACTCGACCAAAACAATCTTCATAACATGCCGTTGGCGACCTAGGTGGAATATACACTACAGATATATAGCAAGTCACATTATCAAAATTAATTTTTACTCCCGTACTTTCGTATAATAGATGATCTGGAGACTCCAGAAACAACACTTTTTCACAATGATATGAATTTCTTATTCCAATTAAAACGCCCCCGCCAGTAGATTTATTTAACTCGAGATTTCGAGACTTTCTAAAAACAAAATAATTTGATGGAAATAGCTCGCCATCATACACATTTGATTGTAACCAAGATTCCGTTATGGCAAACGCATCAGAATCTTGTGCCGCAACGCTCATGTAGAAATCATTACATTTTGTATTTAACCCCCTAACATTTTGATATATTATATTTAATTGGAGATCATTTCCATCAATGGACATCATTTAAATCGTTTAAGGATTTTATTGTAAATACTTTGGAGCTATCTGTTTTGCGAGCCATAATCTTTCCATTTCGTACCCAAACGTATTTAATATCATTCTTCTTCTGGTACTCTCGGCACTGGGCTAATAATACTCGATTAGTTCTAGTAAGGGACTCGTTGATATAAATGTTTGCTTGAGCGTGATTTTTTATAAAAGGTAAGTCATCCACCAGATGGGATGTATTGAAATTTCGCTTTATTTTCCTAGCTTGCAGGAACTTATCTTTGTGCATCCGACTAATGAATTTAACTATGATTCCTCTGGACTGTTGCGGTTTTAGTGGATTTTTCTTTAATCGATGGCAGGCATCTATCATACTGGAATCAATCGGAACCTGCAGCACTTTTCCAACGGCTTGTATTGTAGTTAATACTTGCTCGTCTTTTGGTTCAGGTATTCCCTGCATTTCTATACAATTTAACCGTGAATATTGCTCAATGTCGTTTATTCTATTTTTAAGTGAATTATTTTCTTCTTGCAAATGTTTGTTTGCTGTATTTAGTTCATCAATTTTAGCTATATAAGTTTGTATCATTGCATCTTGATTATTTAAATGGTTTTTTACATCAGCTAATTGTTCATGACAAGAGTCAACCGATTGAGCCAATAATTTGATTTGTTCCATAATTTCACTTAATTTAGAATCAATATTTACGGTTGATTTAGTATTGCTAATGGAACTGATACATGATAAACAGGTCCAAGATTTTTCATTATTAATTTCTACATCGGGTTTATTCACACATTTTGTATGGAATTCCTTTAAACAGGTCTGGCATTGAATACTAGGTCTTGATGATAAGACTCGAGTATTACACACGCCGCAAGAACTCATTTTTAACAATATATTAAAATATTTACCTGTATTAAATGATTTAAATACAACAAAAACTATAAATTTCTTCTACTATAATTGTTAGGTAATTTGATGTTACACGAAATAATTTGAGTAATAATTTTTATCAATTAAAAATAACTTAAAAATTTCTTACAAAAGACACGTCTGCGTTCTTTCACGTACAATCAACAATCCAGATACACGCTTAAGTTTCATGAAATCGGTAATATTCACCATAATGACCCACTAACCCACGAACTGAGTAGGTCAATAATATCAACGTTTGATAATTCTGTATCCTGCAAATTTATTTGATATATCTCAAGCAGGTATGTTTTATCTTCAGTTGCTTATATTTTAAAACTGCCTGATATCTAAATGTTTTACGATTGCTTACACTAAGAAATGGAATTTTTAAACGAATTGAACCAATCAGCCGGAACAGCAAAACCCGTCAAGAAATTGCATGAATACAACGTGATGGAAGAAGTAGCAGAGATACCAGAGTTCAAAATTATCACCTGCAGGGACGGACGCAGAGCGGTGTTCATTGTCGCTGAAAAACATATAACATATCTACCCAAAAGATTCGCCGACAAACACGCCCGTGTTTCTAACTGCGGATCCATAGGCTAGAAGAAGAATCAGAAAAGGTATTAGGCAATGTTCATTGAATAGACTACCTGTTACATTTCATACCTTATTCGTTTCGATAAACATACAGTCAGCATAAGGTTGATATCTTTCTGTCTTTACTTTACCTAGGTAAACCAATCCTAGAGGCAGACTTTTATTCGCTATCTTCTGGTTGAGATCGACCACTTTATCTTGAGTAAGTTTGTCGGCGAATCTTTTGGGTAGATATGTTATATGTTTTTCAGCGACAATGAACACCGCTCTGCGTCCGTCCCTGCAGGTGATAATTTTGACCTCTGATATCTGTGCTACTTCCTTCACGTTGTATTCATGCAATTTCTTGACGGGTTTTGCTGTTCCGGCTGATTGGTTCAATTCGTTTAAAAATTCCATTTCTTACTGTAAGCAATAGTTAAACATTGCAGGATACAGAATTATCAAACGTTGATAATTTTCGCGTCTTCGACTTCCTTGATACAGTAACCTGTTGGAATAAAAACTATGTGGATTTCACGCAGCTAGAAACTGCAGTCAGTCTATAACAAATTTCAAAATAAGTTTACACAACATCGCTAAAAATAAAAGCAACTTACATGATTGATTTCAAATAAGGAAAATTAATATTTCTTAACGATAAATTATATTTCTTAGGAACTGTAGACTATCTAAATGGAAGTCGATCTAAAACATTTGTAAATTATTTACATATAGTTTTTAAAATATAAGCAAAAATAAAACATACCTGATTTTAATTAAATATTCACTTGATGTAACTATCTTGATGGTTCAAGAACACTTTCGGAATGGTTGGGAAACAGAGATTTCGGGGTTTTTATACTAGTTTTCGACGTTTGCGTAATTATGACGAACAATAGTTTTTAAATAGAACAACTTTTCGATAATAATAAACATGTTTCTTTGTTAAAAAGCTAATGAAGCTTACATGAAATCTGTATGATTCAGAGCTCTGAAAAAATACAATTAAACATATATAGTACGTTATAAGGTTATGTCTCTTTCAAATTATTTCCGTATTCAAATTTTCTAAACATCTAGCTTATACGGATTAACACAAGGGTGAGTAATTGTCATTTAAAGCAATAATTTATACCGCTTTTAAGATGACGATCTCTTAAAAAATTTTTTAGAAAATCTAAATTCCTTTGAAATGTTCAGTCATCTGTAAAAACGTTTTGTTTATTTATGGTTGAAAGCAGTTTTAAGGAATGTTGGAAAAAACAACGTGACTAATTACCTTGTACGTATTTTCATGCAAAAACATTTAGTTTGATTCTTAAACAGTTATAAATACAGAAAATGTTTTTGAATTTTAAAATAATGCTGTACAGTATTCTATATTCTTATAAGTTTCATTTAAATAAATTTTTAAGAAATAACGAACGACCCTAATGGTTTTCTTTTAAATAGAATTTGCTTTACTTGTAAACCGTATTTTAAATGTTTATGACGTATATTTAAACAGGTCAAAATGCAACAGAGATAATCCGAAGGGTGATTGACAGTAATCTTTAGAGGTACTTGTATATTTGAAAATAAATTTTTCTCGTATTATTACCCTAGATGTTTCTACATGTTAATTACGTATAGATCTATATTTAAATATCAATTAGTAATGACAACATAAGATTTATTTTAAAATAAATTTATGAGAGAGAGATGACAGATGCAAATGATATATAAAAATGAGATGTACAAATGAGATATGAGTTATGTAAATAAGAGATGAGATATGCAAGCGATACCGTGAATTAATTTAATTCGCGCATGCATATAAAAAATGAGCTAGGCAAATGAGAGATGAGATATGCAAATGATACCGTGAATTAAATTAATACGCTTATGCATGTGAGAGATGATACATGTAAATGCGAGATGAGAGATGACTAATGAGAAATGAGAGATGACAAATGAGAGAGGAGAGAGGTGAGATGACAAATGAGATATGAGATATGTAGATGAGATATGCAAATGATACCGTGAATTAATTTAATTCGCGTATGCATATAAAAAATGAGCTAGGTAAATGAGAGATGAGATATGCAAATGATATCGTGAATTAATTTAATTTAATTAAATTAGATCAATTAATTTAATTCGCGCATTTAATTAGATCGCGTCTGATTTGAATATTAATTAGATCGCGGGTGATTTGCATAAAAAGGGAGGGGATGGACTCAATGGGGGCAATACCTACTTTTTTAATTCATTCAAAAATCAGGTTTATGTCATACTGCAAATCTGTCATCGCCCTCATTCAGCATGTTCTAATATTTCATATTTTTATTATTAATCAAACTAATACTTAAATTTTATTTCAGTTATTAAATGCAAAACAAAAGGGGATTTCAGAGAAATTATATTGTATTATCTTATTAATACTAGTATCTTTCAATAATACAGACTGTACTATTAGGTAGAAATACTGCATTTCATCATGTCTACGAGTAGATAAGCTACGCCGATTCGAGCGTAAAATCCCATGTATTTTCTTATGGGGTCCATAAGAAAATATTAGCGAATTCCATATTCCATATTAGCGAAAGAGTGTCATTTGTGGGAGCTCGTGACAACATCGCTACAAGTGCCAGTCGGGCTGATAATTTTTCTATATGAATTTAAATTTAAAACGTGGTTTGATTTAAAAGCAATTTGCAAAAAGCAAAAAAATTAATTGGCCATTACGTAAAATTTATAAAAATTAATTTCCTTGCGTGATTAACAGATCGCAGAATTAGTTAAGATAATATCATCACCCGAACAAGAATGTCGCAAATTAGTTTTGCACGAACAACATGATGGACGATAACACATATGGTAAAGCTGATTATGCACAAATTGATGGCCATGATTTTTATGCAGCGCCCAACCAACAAGAAATCCCATATAGCTGTAAAGTAAAAAGGGGCCCAAATTTTTCAGAAAATGTTTCTGGTTTGGCAAGCGATATGATGTTGTGGACTCAGGAGTACAGTATTCGCCACCGTCGGTACCATAAACCAAGAAATATATCAAACTGAGTGTCTTCAAAAGCGGTTTTTACTTTTCCTGACGCAACACAAGACTCAATCTCTATTTTGGCAAGACCTAGCTACGACACACTATTCCAATACTGTAAAAGAGTGGTATAAGGGAATTAATAGTGTTGTGATTTCAAAGGAGTAGAATCCCCAAAATTGTCTGGAATAAAGGCCGATGCAGCAATACTGGTCTATAATACAACAACACTACAGACAACAACCTCCTGCAGAAGTTGATAAGTCAATGTCGTAGAAAAATGCCTAATATTACAATTTTTAGGAGGTTGTATCTTATAAAATAAAATTATTATTTAATTTGAAAGCAATGTCGCTTTGATTTTATCTATAATTTTTAGTGACCAGATATTGACGTGCATAAGCTTTACTATAAATTATCGTTTTGTGGATTTCTTAAATATGAGATTCATGAACCAGCTTTATGAAGTTTACTAACTGTATCTACAATCTTACTTCATGAGAACTTATTCAAGAAGACATCAGAAAATATTTCCAAAAATACACAAATTAGAAAAAGACTCGCCAAACGGGATGGTAAGATTTCTTGGGACGATGAATCCAAATTTCGTGTCAGAAATATCAGATCGGCTCTAGTTTTTGACAGTCGCTATAAAAATACATAAAAAACGTGTTTAGAAAGTTATAAAAAATTGCTCGAAACCGCTTCGGTAATAGGGAGGGGGACGTGATTACCAATCCACCTCCATTTACCCCATACCGAAAAACTTAAATACCACACCCCTACTTGGGATACATTACATGTCATTTAAAAGCCTTTAAAAAATGCTTTCCAACGATACCAAATAAAACTACATTTGATCAAATAGCATCTGGTTTATCTAAGAAGAAGGTCTTGACTGTTAAAATTGTTTATTTGAAATAAATGCTCTTGTATAATAAAATTTTATTTACACACTAGGTATGATTCGGCAAGATTCGATATTTTCATCTTTTCTGAATATGAATATTATTTTTATCTCAAACACAACTTGCTCAGGAATTTGGTTATCATCCGGTTTGTGACATGAAAAACAATTCTTGTTATAACATTCAGTTTGAGTTTAAGCGAAGATTTATTACATTTTTAGCAAGATGGGGCACTTTTTCACTACGTGCTCCCAGCTATACAGTGGTTGGATGCTCATCATCCAAATCAGTAGATTGGCAGAGGAGGACTAACCGAATGTCACCCTAATCATAAATCAACCAATGGATTTTTTTCTTACAGGGGTACCTTAAATCTATTGTTTCTAAAGCACTACCAGAATTGATCCTTTAACTGAGTATATGGAATACTGGAAGTATGCCGATCGATTATCTGCGAAATTCTGAAAAATGTGTATAGTTCCAAAACAGACTCTAACTGTTGTTTAGAAAATAACAGGAACGATTTTGAAGTAGTAGTAGTAATTAAAGTTATTTGGTATAAAATGTTTAATATTTTATTTATTCTCATATTATGTTTAAAATAAACCAGAAACTACTTGATCAAATGTAGCTTTATTTGGTTACGTTGGAAAGAATTTCTAAAGGCTTTTCAATTATGTGTCACAAATAGGGGGTTGCTATTTAAGATTTTCTTTGCTATTCAAATGTCAAATAAACTGGGGAAAATGGAACGTACTAACCTGTTCTCGTTTGTTAATGAAATTCATATCGAAAGAGCGTCCAAAGGCTGTAAATTACCTTCGATATTCACCTAACCAAGTAGAGGTCCTCCAAAATTTCTAAACTGAACATGCCTTGTGGAAATCTTACAAATAGGAAAATGACTGGAGGAATGTGTGAATAATATTATGGTGAAGAGGGGGCTAACTAGTGATGAACTCGAGCCCGAGCCAAGCTCGGCTAGACTCGATTTCGAGCCGAGTTTCTAGTCGAGTTCGACAATTCATTATTTGAGTCGAGTCGAGCTTTACGTATGTCGATCCCGAGTCGAGTCGAGTTTTTCGAGCTTTTCGAGCCGGCTCGAGAAAATTGTACGGTATTTCCCCTATTTTGTACTTTAACGGACTATAACTAAGAATTTGCGGAATGACTTTTCTTTAAATGGCTTCATTACACTATAACACTTAAAACATAATGAAATTTTTAATTATTATATAATTATTTTATCCCGTTATTAGGGTGTAATGTATTCATCAATGACAAACAAAATGTTAAAAAGTAAAACTCCTGCACTTTATAAGTTTTTAACAACTGAAGTAACAAGAGTTGCTGCTTGCAATCTGATCTTATCTTTTATGTTCAAAACGTGTTGATAATGTCGTGGATTTATTAACTTATTTTAAAAAATTACTAATTTTAGTTTGTTTTGTTTTTTTATTAAGATTAATGATGACTTTTAATTTATTGATATAATCAAACACTTCACTTTCAGTGGACTCTTAATTTTCAAAATATTGTTGCAATATAAGGATGGCATTGTTTGCTTCATTATTTGATAGTGGGATTCTGACTTCATCTTCTAATTCATCTTCAGACAATGAGTTTCTGTTAGTTGTTTTAACTTCTGAAATGATATAATTTTCGTCAAGTGTACCGCAAATAACAGCGTTATTGGCTATTTTTATGTATTCATTGAAGGAAATCTCAGAGTTTATTGTATTCCACTTTGCTAGCTCCTCATCAGAAAAACATTCTTCCAAATGATTTTTCTTAAATTCTGTGTAAAAACCCGATTTCTTAAAACAATTCTTTATTGTATCTGGTTTAATCTGACTCCATGACAAACGTATCAAACGCACAGCATCTAGAACATTTATTGCTTCAAGTTGTTGGTTGTTGTCCATTTGCTCTATCATTTGCAGTACAATTTGTTTACGGTAAAATTGTTTAAAATTGTGAATGACACCTTGGTGTAAGTACACGGACAAGATCAAAGAAACAAACCGGATTCCAGAATCTTCTTCAACAACAAATCAATTAACCCTATACTTGGCAAGCTTAGATGTACCATAGCGAAAAAACATTTTTGAACGTTTTTGGTATGTAGAAGCTGTGTTTATGACAAAAAATATTTGTTTTTGCATTTCCGTGACCTTGATTTTTCGGAGTATCTATGGAGATACATTGCCAGCTTAAGACAAACTGTTGGTATCTCAAAAGATACACTGCGAAGTTAGAATAATCTACATACCTGTGTATTAAAATATACATTGCTAGTTTTTTGGGGAGTAAATTTACTGTCATGGTCATCGATCTCGTCTACCATACTTGCCCGTCTAAATTCTAAAATCCTTTTGGTATGTTGACTAGCCAATTTTACCTATATAAAAAAAGAGAAATTTTATGGTCATGAGAAATTAAATATGCTGTCTCTAAAAACGCATAACAATAAGTATACTCAAAAAGTATATTTTCCTAACTACGTTTAGAACATAGATAAAGTAAGCTCTTATGAATTCTTGTTTGTCTATGCAAGTAAGGAGTGGGTACATACCAAAATAATATTGAAGAACGCAATGTGTATTATTAGATACACGATGAAAATGATGATAATGAAGGCAATGTATACTATAAGATACTACTGTATGCAAGCAATTAGGCAAAGCGTCTCAGAAGATACACGTTTAATTAAAGAACTCTCTAATTTATTTCAGGGAAATAAAATCAAAACTAATTGCACACATACAATTACTAAAGTCTTAGTTACATATCTGTATTACCAGAATGTAATAAAATATCATAGAAATCATAATATAACCAATTTGTTTACTTGAAGCGTGAGTAAAACTTGGCGTTTGACAGTAACGCAAACACCAACATACAAAACTCACTAGAAACAGTACCGAATTTAAAAAACACGCGGAAAATTATCACAGAAAGCTAGTATACATGTCTGTCTAGGTATACACTGCGTTTTACTAGGATATGTCTAATTCTAGACTTGAAAAAAATCATAGAAGGACATGTATCTTAGAATACACATTGTCAAGAAAAGGGTTAAACACTTTATCTAAAAAGGTTTACCTACTTATTTCGGGATTTTCTAAAAATTTGTTTAACATTTGGTTTTAAATCGGATGGGTAATGAAAAGGAGCCGCAATGAATCATCTCTTAATCCTGTTTTTGAAACCTGTTTACTATCACCAGCTACTTACTGACACATATATTGTTTATTTAGGCACCTTAAATACATAATCACAAGAAAACTCCCTGCTGAGGGATTATTCTAACAATAAGTAAACATAGGAACAGACTTAACCATGAATCTGCCAAGAGTCTATTATGTCTAAACTCTTGGGTTAGGGACAGTTTCTTAAAAACACTTGAGTCTTTGACCAAATGATATTCAGTAGTTTTAGTTTTTTGTGAACATTCTTGTTTTTATGTATTATAAGAAATGTAAAATAAAATGTATTTTTTAATAAAAAGCATTGATTTACTTAAATTTGCAATTCTTGATTTCAATGTAACTTTCATTGCTTCTACTATTAAACCATTTAAAATAAAAAAAAATACATTTATTACCTTAATTACCTTGAACCTGCTGACAAGTTATTAAATATGATTTTTTTTGTCCTCAAATTTTTTATTTTCTATAATCAATTTGGAAAAAAATTTAAGTCTATCCATAACTACATTTTTCTATTTTACGTCTATAATAAAAAACAGAAAATTGACAAAAACTTTACAATAAAAATTTGAATTTTCAAGTGTCACATCAGTATATTTAGTTGTCTTTTTGCATAAAACTAAGCTATTTAGGTATGTATGATTGCACTGAAAAATAAATTTATATTAAAATTGAAAAAACAGAAAATTGACAAAAACTACAATAAAAATTTAAATTTTCAAATGTCACGTCAGCAATGTCAGCTACCACAAAATTTCCTAAATTTTGAAATAGCGATTTTTTTTGTTTAAAAAGGGAATAAAAGAGGCAAAATAGAAAAAAATAGCATAAAAAGCTCGTTTCATAAGTCATTATTGCACTCGTCCTTTAGAAAACTCGCCGAAAGCGGCTCGTTTTCTGACTAAAGATAAGAGGAGAAAAAAGTCTTCGCGACTGCTATATGTATTTGAAAAATAACTATGATTCCAAAACGAGCCGGCTCGACTCGACTCGAAACTCGACTCGATTTCGAGCCGAGTTTCGAGTCGAGTTGAAACGGATTATTTCGCGTCGAGTTTCGAGTCGAGCTAGAATATTTTTTTCGAGTCGAGTCGAGCTTTTTAGGAAACTCGGCTCGACTCGGCTCCAGTCCATCACTAGGGCTAACAGAGTTACAAACAAATCCTCAAGGATGTAGTTGTACTTTTATGTACATTTACAGTTTTATTATACAAATTGCTTTTCTTACTTGATATTAAAAATTTTCTTTACTATTCAAATGTAAAATAAATACCGCATTTGTTTTACATTATTTTTACTTTAGAAAATAGATTGAGAATAGTTGTAAGGAAATAACCAATATCAGCAAGCATTCTTGATCGCCACACATATTCTGGCTGGCGTGTAGTGAGAAATAGCTGAGCGGTCGGAGGAAAATCCAGCACTCGTCGCCCGTCCCATTCTGGCATCACTAATAACTACTCGTTCATTACTCGAGTAGCAAAAGATCTACGGTAACTGTTAAGTAACGAAAATTAAGGTACATTCAAAATATAATGCAATTGATGATACCCTTTATTTGGATACAGGTAAGCTATAAGTAAACGAAACCTCAGCTTCGCAAGTGACTCCCCAGCAGGCAGAAACAGGATCAAAATACTGGTAGCCATGTTAGGGCCCGAAAAAGCTTCACTAGATTTTGTACAAGTGCTCAGTCGTGCAATGGTTTCATCTCTAATTATGAATTAATTTCGAACCTTCAAAATCGTATTCAACCCGATAAATAAACCGAAATTATATTGTGTTATACACGTATATTATGAAAATATATTTATTGGCATTCAAATGAGATAGAATTTTGTAGCAGTTTACAATGTGATACAATTGCCGCCGGCTGTATCCAAAAGTCCCAAAAATATATTTCACCTGATAGTGGCATCCTATATATTATAACTATCCTCAACTTTACCAACCAATCAACAATTAATGCACTGTGTCGAGAAAAGATAACACTACTTTTGCTTTTTCTACATCTTTATACTTACAGTAACTTCTTAAAAACAATAAGTTAATTAATTACCTTCTGTGTGGTCTGCTGCAATTCACTAGGTCCACTGAAAAGGCTACAACGAATAACTTTTATCGCTGTATGATATAGACGTATTACGCTGACATAACGCGTTCAGCTTTTTTTGTAGAAGAATCTCGAAATAAACGAAGGTAGCCATTTTAAATTTTTTAATCGACAATTAGATTGGCTTTGCATAGATCAAAAGTTTATATTTAACAAGTAACTGTATTTAACAAGTAAAGTTTTAACAAGTAATAAGCAACTGACTGATGTAATTCTTATTTGTTTATGATATTTATTTTTTTTTATCTATAATTAGTTGTAATCTATATCAGACAAAATGAGCTACGAACAACCAAAAGGAAGAGTTCATCTCATATTCAAATTACTAAGTTACTGAAGGTCCTATTGTTTATCTTCTATTATCTTTTTATAAATGTCAATCAGTTTTTCAGTATCAGAATTGCTGAACTACTTTCATAATTGCTTTTATAGCATCTGCTATAAAAACTACAGAAGAGAAACAAAAAATTATTTTACAGGCGACGCGACGTGGAAATATACCGCTATTACTTTATACTCCAATAAAATGTACCTATTAATTCTAAATTGTGAATAAAATCAATTAATAGTTTTTACTATAACAACAGCAGCACATAAAATATAATGCACATCATACCTCATACGAGGGTGGTCCCAGAAGTACCCGACCCAACAAAGAAAACTCTATACTTCTTTCAACTCTATACACTTTTCCCAGCGGTGTTCAAAAAGTTTGATACCCTTTTTATAATAAGAACTGTCTTGCTCCTCAAAATAGCCATTAACTGCTGACATCACTTCTTCATCGTTGGAAAATCTTTGACCACTGAGCCATTTTTTCAAGTTTGGGAACAGAAAATAATCCGAAGGGGCTAAATCTGGGGAATATGGTGCATGAGGTAGCAATTCAAACTTTAATTGATTAATTTTGGCCATTGCAATAACGGATTTGTGAGCTGGAGCGTTGTCGTGATGAAACAACACTTTCTTTTTAGCCAAATGCGGCCGTTTTTGCTTGATTTCTTCGCTCAAACGTTGCAATAAGTTTGCATAATACTGGCCGTTGATAGTTTTTCCTTTTTCGAGATAGTCAATAAAAATTATTCCACGCGCATCCCAAAAAACCGACGCCATAACCTTGCCTGCAGATGAAACGGTCTTCGCCTTCTTTGGAGCCGGTTCTCCCTTTTGAGTCCATTGTTTCGATTGTTCTTTTGTCTCGGGTGTGAAATGATGGACCCATGTTTCATCCATTGTTACGATACGGCGCGAAAATTCTGCTTTGTTGCTGTGAAACTTCGCTAAACACTCAATTGAAACATTTTCACGACACTGTTTTTGCTCGAGTGTGAGCAAACGCGGCACCCATCTTGCACACAGCTTTCTCATGTCCAAATTTTCAGATAATATGCGATGTACCGCACTTTTTGAAATGCCCGTAATGTCTGCTAGCTCGCGCACTTTCAGTCGACGATCATCAAGTACCGCTTTGTGGATTTTCTTCGCCATTTCTGGAGTCGTCACCTCATTTGGTCGACCACTGCGATGCTCGTCTTGGCAGCTCGTACGGCCTCGTTTAAACTCAGCTACCCAAAATTTAACTGTTGTAAACGAAGGAGCAGACTCACCCAGAGTAGAGTCCAGTTCAGCTTTTATATTGGTTGGGCTGAGGCCTTTCAAATAAAAGTATTGTATGATATAACGATGACCAATTTTCTCCATTTTCACAAATTCACTGACAACGTTCACTATTGATGGCTGCCAAACAAATACTGAACAACGTGGCGCTTTCAAACTTGAAACATATGCTTTATAGACTGCGTACTTTCCAATACAGTGATATTTTCAAACAACTACCGCCACCTCTTGGTCAGGTCGGGTACTTCTGGGACCACCCTCGTATATGCCTCAAAATGCTGAAAAGTTGTCTTTTTGCATAAAACTAAGCTATTTAGGTATGTATGATTGTACTGAAAAATAAATTTATTTAGAAGATGTAGCAGGACCTATAAGTCATTCATGTACTATATGTAGTATATACAGCGTGTCCGGCGTTAGAACGCATTAATTTTAAGGGGTGATAGGAGATATCAAAAGGAACAAAAAAGTCTTATACAACTTTGTTCTGTTCTTTTTCAGAAAAAATAATACAGTTGGAAACTCTAACATCATTTTGCCGCGTTAATAATGTACTTTAATTATGGCGCTTTGTCGGCAGATGCATCTCATCTATCACAACAACAAACCTTAATAACGTTTTATCCTATCGTATGTCGTTTCCGCGTAAAATTGACTTTTTTTTACAATTACAAATTCATTAAGAAATTCATTCATATTAAGAAACGTGACAACCCTGTAAAGTTTGTAATAAAATTTGCTCCACATTCGCACAAAATGCTGATGTGGAGGTTTCTTGACATTGAAGTAAAAGCACGTTTTGAAGAATATTTGGGTCAATGCCTGACCGCAACTGTGTAAATAATACTCTTTTATTATTATTAGGTGAGACCATACTGAGTTGGTAGTTTGTTGAACTTTGAAATAATAATTTGTCAGTAAAGCACTTTGTTCTTCTAATAACAGTTTTTAATGATTTTATAAGAGAATATCATTTAAAGAGAAGATTTATCTAATTTAAATTAGATAATTAGGTTAAGGGATTTTGCTGACATCTCATTCTGGCTACATTAAAAATCTTTAATTTTATGGTAATTAGGTACCTTAATCAAATTTCTTTACATAAGATAGTCTTTTTTATTAAAAAAAACAAATATTCCGGAAATTAATAAATATAAAATGTAGATCAATGATTGTCTTATTTTTACAGTTGGTTTGTTATGAATCAGCGTGATTTTAACGTACAACGAACGTACAAATTTTGTTTACGGTGCCGATTACAATTTTCGTGAATGTCACCCGACTGCTTGGTATGTTTATTATTTTTAAACAACGGCTTTCATCATCAGTTTGTTTATTTGATTTTCTGAAACAAGATCAAGACCCAGCTGCGATTATACTTAAGCTAGGTTGCCAGATATGGCAATGGTTTTTCTAAATTACTCGAAAGCTTATTAACATAGAAAAAATTTATTAAGACTTTTTTGTTCCTTTTGATGTCTTTTATCGCCCCTTAACATTAATGCGTTCTATCTCATGACACCCTGTATATTGTACCAAACATATTGTAATGGTTACTTCTTCTTTTGCGGGTAATAGAAAATTAGACTTCCGTTTCAGTAATTAATGGCAGGTTCTAGATGCTTTATATATCGAAATATCTTTATATAGACTAGTTAAAGAAAAATGCAATTTTGGGATTTTTCGATAGATGTTACTATTAGGTTAATGTTAAAGATAAATTATCATAATTATTAAATTTAATACCAAACTATCAAACAAACTAACTATCCATTTTATAGAAATTGTCAAAATCTATTGTAAAAGTTTGTACCTATAACTGCAGGTGAAATTATGGCAAATAATCAATTTTGTAAATTTTTATGTTTGTACACTTCTTCCAGGTAAATATCATCAAAAGTATTAAAAGTTTTATTAAATTATTTCAATTTTTGGTGAACCATCGAGATGTTTCATTCATTTATTGACAACCACCACCACCACCAAAATTGTTCTTCCTTGTTTTTATTTTATTATGGCTGCCAAGGTAATCTTTAGATTTAATTATTAAATGAGACTGCAAAAGAATCTGTAGCTTTAAACATGTTTTTACATTTCAATAATAATTTACAATCGTTTTATATGATTAACGTCATTCATTAATTATTACATATCTTTTTGCTAGGCTTATTCTGCTTTAACGATAAAAATACAGAAAAGTACAAAAGTAAAACATTACTAATATAAGTAATGTTTTACTTATGTAAGTTTACAGAGGCAGAAGAAAAGTTAGATACAGCATTTTACTAAAAAAAACTGTGGCAGCATAATATTTCTTTGCTCTCAATATCTTCTAAACGGTATAAGTCTACAGACAATTTCCACACTTTAATCAATGTTCATTTATATACAGTGTGTTTTTTGTAAACGATAATATAGGAAATCCAATGGAATTTTATCATTTTCCTCCTAAATTTGTACCCTTGCAAATGCAAGTAAAAATTTTGGTATCAATCGAAAGAAGAATTCATTTTACGTCAAAATAGTTATTTATGTATTAAGGGCATAAAGAAGGAAAAGGCTGTAGGGCCATAAAAGCAAGTTATGCCCGAAATGCATACACTATTTTATGCACAGATTGTTTTTATCTCAAATCTATTATTGTGTAAAAAATATAATTAAATGAGTACGTAGGTTACATCAAGCCGCTGTACGTATACTTATGTGCATATGTACGAAGTACGTTACTATAGTTACTATCTAAAATACTTAATTTCAGCTTATTTTCATTGGTGATAAGTTTACAAATTATATTAAGAACCAATCAAGTTCTACAAATACAGCTCTGACATTTAATTGACGTTTCATTATTGCCCGTCGGATCATAAAGAGGCCCTTGGGGCATAAAGAGACAGTTATGTTTAGATAGATCTATCAATAATAGTCTAATTATAATGCATCTGTGCATAAACATATTAAACTTTATGAAGAAAACGAAAAACTATTTAGAAAAATACTTAAAAAGCTTATTGATTTATTGCTTTGCGTAATAAGCTATAAAGAAAAGATGGAAGCTGTACGCTGATTGGCCTAGCGGTTAACGCATCAGATTCGTAAATAGAAATCGCGGGTTCAAGCCTCATTCTTGTATGCTTTTTTGAATTGTATTACTTACTAATTACTATTTTTAGAACATTATTACAATTATTATTAGTTTTCTTTATTATTAGATATTTTTGCTACGGGGTTTATCGTTACTTTTTATACAATTTTAACTGCCTAGCAGAAAAGCAAATGAAAAGAGGGCATAAAACTAATAATGGTTGTAATAAAGTTCTAAAAATAATAATTAGTACGCAATACAATTAAAAAAAAGGTATACGAGGATGGGGCTTGAACCCGTGATTTTTGATTATGAATCTGATGCGTTAACCGCTAGGCCAATCAGCGTACAGCTCCCAGATGTTCTTTATAGCTTATTACCAAAAGCAATAAATCAATAAGCTTTTTGAGTATTTTTCTAAGTACTACTACCATTTTTGGTTTTCTTCATAAGTTTAATATGTCTTTGACGTAAAATGAATTCTTCTTTCGATTGATACCAAAATTTCTGCTTACTGCAAGGGTACAAATTTAGGAGGAAAATGATAAAATTCCATTAGATTTCCTATATTATGGTTTACAAAAAACAGACTGTATATGAGTAACCACAGGGGTGCATAAAAGTTAATTAAACGTCAAAGTTACCTATGATAGAGTGACATGTGCATTTTTCAAAGTGGTAACTAAATATGTGACCTCATCTAAAGGGAAGGATTTGTTGGAGTACGGCGGGTTTGTTTTGAGAGAAACTAGTTATGCTAAGAGTGATTATATATACTGTAGATGTATGAAGTACGACGATGTGGTCGTGAAGTGCCATGCACGATGTAAGTCATCTATTGGACACAGAAGGGCCCTGGTAAAGGATGCTCGTAAACACACTGCTTTAGTTGCTGACGTCCAAGCAAGAAAGAAACTTGGCGGGATGAAGGAGAGAGCACTGACTTAGTACTCAGACACGAATACAGTTTGCGCACGTAACTACAAATGGTCAGATCCAGAGTTTGGTAAGGAAACCCAACCGTTTGCTCTGAAATACAATAGAAACATGCCGATAGGAAACCTAGTCGTATTGTTCGCGAAGGGAGTTTAGGAGCTTCATTAGATGTAGCTAGTCTTCCCATCCTCAGAAATATCAACAGATAACGCCAACGTACACGTCAGGTCTCATAAATTGTTGCACTTGTTAAAAGAGCCCTTATCATGAAGTAATGTTACGCTTCGCTAATAGTGAATGTAACGTACTAACAATACTACTACTAATACTAACTAATACTAACAATAACCGACAGTGTCACCTAATAGAGGACTTGATTCTTATTTTAAAATTCTCTCCGTACTATGGAGAAACAGCAAAGAGAATTGCATGAAACAAGTTGATCCAAAATAATAAGCATATCTGGCAGAAAAAGTTAGAAGTAATAATCGTGTTTTTTTCTTCACAACTTTCAGCTAGATGCGCTACATGTTCTTGTTATTCGGCTGAGATGAAATAAATGGTACCCTACATTCATAGGCGCCCGCAGAAATTTGTCAAGGAGGGGCAAGCCTAGAATGAATGGTATGCTAGGGGCGGGCAAGCCTAGAATAAACATGTTAGGGGGGGCAAGCCTAGAAAAAAACGGCATGTTATACAAAATTTTCAATAAAATTCAAATTATTCAGTTTCCAGGGGGGGTGGGTAAGCGCCCCTCCTTGCCTACCCTTCCGAGCGCCTATGCCTACATTGCATAATATATTGCTCTAATGGTGTTTACTTGTAATCTATAAAGCTCGGTGTTAAAAAATTGATACTACTGCTTTTTTGAATTCTAATAACATAACGTGTTCTATTAGAACACGTGTTTTTAGAATTCATATATTTTGGCAATTTGGGTATTATATAGGCAACCTAAACTTGCTTTTCCTAAAGTTTTTACTAACTTCTTAAAGACAATCACTTAATTAATAATTACCTTCAGTTTGGTTTGATGTAATTCACTAGCTGCACTGAAAAGGCCACAATAAAGTTTATATTTTAATCCCTGTGTGATTTATATAGGCCTATTATATGCTGACGTATACTGCGTTTAGTTTTCGTGTAGAAGAGTTGAAAACAAACAACAGCAACCACTTTGAATATTCTAGTTAACAATTAGATTGGTTTTCAATGGAGTAAAAGTTCATATTTAAAAAAAAATAATAAGCAACTAACATAAGTAATATAATTCATATTTATTTTTCATATTTACTTTTTATAACTACTGATAGTTATTTAGATCTATATTAGACAAGACGAGCAAAAGTCAAACAAAAAATCGTTAAGGAGGAGTTCATCTCGTATTCAAATTACTTAATTACAAAATAAATTTCTAAATTGGTCTGTCATCAAGTATAGTTTGGAATTAAATCCAGGGTAACAACATACCTAAAGTCCTATTGTTTATTTTCTTCCGATTACGTCTTTATAGATTTTCAATATCGGTACCTTTAACTACTTGGTAATTGAGATTTTACAGTAAAATATAAACAAAAAATGTTTCGCAAGCAATCAGAGGCTATCTCGCTACTATTTTATATTCCAAATGCACACGTTATGCCGACAGAATATAATATATTATGATACGAGATCATCAGTAAGTGAGTAATGATAACAGATCCAGAAAAAGTTTGGAATTTGTTGATAGTACTTAACGATAGTATAGTATAAATATAGATTATTAGTACACTGTAAAAAATGAGGTAAAATTACCTTGGGAAAGAGGTAACTTTTCGCTATTATTTGCGGTATTTTTACCCTAAAATTAATTTTACCTATATTAATAGTAGTTTTACTATTTGTGGTAAAATGCCCTGTAATTATGTAAAATTATACAAATATAAGTAATTCTACTACATTGAACTGGTTAAAATCACTATCCATAATATAAATTTACATAACTCAGACAATTTTTTCCTTACAAATGTATAATTGCTCAATAACTTAATTCATTTTTAGTGTAATATTAAAGATAAGATGAATTTGAACAAGAATAGTGTAATTTTACCCTTAATATGTTTTTAACTGTTGAGATGCTATTTCGCTGATCGCACTTGTTTGTGACCTTCGTTTCGTGAAAGAATTCAGGAATCCATTATGAACAGTCCAAATAGGCTTTTTGGGGAATGGTCGGAATGGTGTGTACCATTCTTTTATGATTTCGGCGAGGCGTACTCTATCGATATCGAACGAAGTGTTCATTGCTCATTAATATTTTGTTTTTCGTTGTAGTGTAGTGCGGATTTATTAAAGGCAAATATTTACACGTATGACCGAAGATGGGAAGAATTTTATTTTATAGTAGAAGTTAAAAAATAATAATCGGTAAGTACCTATATGTTAAAATTACAAATTTAAACCAATAAAATAAAAATATTTAATTTAATGTTTTTCTAGGATGAATCAAAAATTGAAGAATTCGAAATAAACTAGCATAACTGTAATTGAGAAAGGTACTCGTGTATAATTGTTTATATAATTTATAATTTTTTAATTTTCTAGGTGGAATCGAAACTTTATCTGAATGCCTTTGAGAGACCAAATATTTCCGAAAGCCCCTGAAAAGAAGTTCCGTTAATGTCTTATATTTTATATAAGTACATACTTTCAATAAAAATTACTTTGATTTTATTTTGTTTCATACAATTCCTTTACCTATGTAAGTAATATTCAGAGGAACGATTGAATTTGCAAGTACTTTCGCAAGTCATTGTTACATTCAAGAAGTATTTGCACATTTGCATTTTAACCCTGAAAAGTACTATTGCCATGAAATATTAACTTTGTCATGTAACTTTACACAGGTGTTTTAATGTTAAAATGTAAAATTACATTGAGATTGTAATTTTAATCTGTAAATTTACTTAAAAAGGAAACATTACAATGCAAACTTAACCTAATGTTGAAATTTTCCACTTCCTATGAAAATTACACTTTGAAGTAAATTTACCCCAAAAAATGGAGGTAACATAGTTGCCTCCATTTTTTAGGGTATAATTCACCTGTAATTTTTTAGAGTGTACATAACATTACATACCGAAGTAGAAAATGCTTTATCATTAAAGCCTTCTACAGAGGTATGTATACTATTTTATTCACGATCATTCAATTTGAAAAAACTATTAACAAATACATTTAATTTCATAATTTCGGTAAAACATCTTCAACAAGAACTTTAATTTGAATTTAAAAGAACTTTTTTTAATAAATAGAAAAATTAGTTGGGAATTCTTTTTAGAGTCGTAGTTATTGATATATCAAATTGAAGATACCCTTGAAATTTTTTAATTATGATTCTGATCATTTCAAAACAATGGTTCTTCTTCAGATGGTTTGTCTATTTTTAACTCTGTTTTTATCTCACAATTCAATGTCGGCTGCCACACAGTGTACTACTACTCTTAAAATTTTGTGCAGAAAAAGTTTTAAACTTTCTTTTATTCAGTTTTTATAATAAATTGGAGTAAGTTTTGATGTAGAATGTAGTTATATATAATAACTTTTGATCATTGCAGACTAGGAAGAAGACTTGTTAGTCCTAGTTGGTATAAAGAGATTGAATAAAACAGACTTTAGTGCTACTAACTAGCACGCGAAGAGGTCCTTAAACCTCTTGCTTTACCTTTGGGCTATCCCTTATTTTTTATTTTGGTGGTAAATGGTCTGCCAAGCGAAGACTTAGAATCTGAACGGAATTGGCAGATTCTGGGTGAGACAGTGGAAGATAGAGATTATTTATAGATATTTATTATTTCTTGTTGCGAATCGATAAGAAGGATGTTTTGGGATGTGGGTGGGGGAAATGTGGATTTAATTTGGTCTAATAGTTCATTCTGTGATACCATTGACGGTGGCAGACTGCTCGCTGACGCCAACCTTGTTTGTCGGAGAGATTCGGTAAAAGATTTCACAAACCCATCAAATAATCTTTTAATTTCCGTTAATAACATTTTGGACTTAGGAGGAGAGGCTGTTGCTCGGACAACTTCAGTCTTTGCTTCTGCGTTTGAAACCCGTTTGGTTACTGTAAACTTTTGAATGGCGACTTCTTGTTTGTATATTGGACACCTGTTTGATCTCACAGAATGCTCTCCAACGCAATTCACACATGTTAAAGGGATAGCACATTGTTCTCCTGCATGCAGAGGCTTGCCACTGACGCATACTCATGATTCATAAAACATGAGACCAACTACAAGTACGGATGATCTAGATTTTCTTCAATGTTTAGATAATATACTCTTGACCCTGAAGTGGGCATATCTTAATCAACTGATGAAGAGAACTGAAAATTCAATTAAGTTTAAGGTTTACAAAAGTTTCATAAACATTTAAATATCATCAAAATTATGAGTGAAAAAACATATTTGAAATGATTTTGGTGGTTTGAAATTCATTAATAAATTTATAAATCCATCGGCAACTTTTCAATTCAAAGTCCTTCGTCGTTTTATTATTTTTTTTAATTTAAATATAAACAAATAAATGCAAGATAACTTTCATTTTGGTTCACTTCATAAAACGTACAATCTAATACTCTCTATGTGGTCACCCTAATCAAAAGATTTTAGTAAAAGAATAAACAAGGCGCTCTAGACGCTATTACAAAAGTTGACTTTATTTGGTTCAGTAATACGAAAGATTTAAGCATTTTATCAAAAAAAATCCGATTTCGTTGCACAGTGCGTCGTAGTGCCAGTGAAAAAGAACTAAGAATAGTTCTTTCCGTATCTTTTGTTGATAAATATTGACAAATTGAAATCCAAATGTAGCTTCAATTCAGTAAAGTATTAAGGATGAAGTTGTAAAACATATGGGAGTACAAATTAACGAATCCTTGATCTCAACCTCAGGACATATTTCGTGCATACGTCAGAAAACTAATTAAGTTAGTGTGTCAGATGAGAACAATTTTAATAATATTAATCGTTTAGTATCTTGAAGTGGAAAAAGTACAGTGTTCTTTTGAACTTGCGTTTCAGTGGACTGTATTGAAAATTTGAAATAGATAAATTTTCTGTTTGTGAAATTTTATTAAGATATGAGTAAATTGCGGGTTTGTGCCATTATAAATAGGGAAGAAGGGGATAAATCCTTACCTTTATCTTTTGTCGCGTGAGTCTTCTTATCCTGAGCTCAGGACGTCTAATTGGGAGGTCGCTGTGATCACTCTTTCACTGTCAGTACAGCTCCAGGTCTCAAAATGTTAAATAGTTCAGAGTAACACTTTAATATAGTAACGATACGATATAAATCGTTTGCGCACCACTATGCAGACGGGCTTGGTGAAGGAAGTTATCCCCAAGTTATATATTGTAATACTTTACACATAACATCAAAAAGCGGACAAAAAAACGATATGACATTATGTTATGCAATAATTTGTTTTTAATATGCCTTTTTGATAAATAAATTAAACTATTAAACAGAAAAAGAATAAAAATCCTCAATAACGCAAACACAAAACTACATGGACGGAACAAACAGGATGACTTTGTAAACGAGAATAATGTAAATAATATTAGGAAAATCAAGAAGGGCTATTCATAGAAACTACAAGCGACAAAGTAAACGTTTATTGTCCATGAAAGAATTTTCCAATCAAAAAGTTAATGTTTTTATACATGAAACCCTAAACTCTGTCAAAAGAGTAATCACCTGTAGAGATTTATTAAATAGCAGTGTTGAAGAAATAAAATAAGAGTCAGAACATCCTTACAAGGTAATTGATGCTAAACGTATGACTGTCAAAGGTGATGGAGTCGTGAGAGATACGGCGTCTATTCTGCCCACTTTTACCACCAGGCTGCCGGAAAAGATCAAGATTGCATTCTATTCATTACCAGTTCGGCAATATACACCGGCTTCACTTAGGTGCTTGCGATGCCAGCGGTTTGGGCATTCAGCCATTGTGAACTGTTAGCGTGAACTTGTATGCGTCAGTGGCAAGCCTCTGCATGCAGGAGAACAATGTGCTATCCCTTTAACATGTGTGAATTGCGTTGGAGAGCATTCTGTGAGATCAAACAGGTGTCCAATATACAAACAAGAAGTCGCCATTCAAAAGTTTACAGTAACCAAACGGGTTTCAAACGCAGAAGCAAAGACTGAAGTTGTCCGAGCAACAGCCTCTCCTCCTAAGTCCAAAATGTTATTAACGGAAATTAAAAGATTATTTGATGGGTTTGTGAAATCTTTTACCGAATCTCTCCGACAAACAAGGTTGGCGTCAGCGAGCAGTCTGCCACCGTCAATGGTATCACAGAATGAACTATTAGACCAAATTAAATCCACATTTCCCCCACCCACATCCCAAAACATCCTTCTTATCGATTCGCAACAAGAAATAATAAATATCTATAAATAATCTCTATCTTCCACTGTCTCACCCAGAATCTGCCAATTCCGTTCAGATTCTAAGTCTTCGCTTGGCAGACCATTTACCACCAAAATAAAAAATAAGGGATAGCCCAAAGGTAAAGCAAGAGGTTTAAGGACCTCTTCGCGTGCTAGTTAGTAGCACTAAAGTCTGTTTTATTCAATCTCTTTATACCGACTAGGACTAACAAGTCTTCTTCCTAGTCTGCAATGATCAAAAGTTATTATATATAACTACATTCTACATCAAAACTTACTCCAATTTATTATAAAAACTGGCTAATCCAAATGAATCCAAATCTCATAGTGGGATTATATTATTATATACTACTATTATATACTACTTATAATTAAAAAATATCTTAGACATTCCCCAAACGAATGTGTGTGTACAAATTAAAGAAGATACCCCGATACAGCTGTTTCAAGCTTATTTGCTACCATCAATCGAGCATAACCTTCTCTAATTTTCGCACACCATCCAGAGCTTTATATATAAACCCTAATTTACATTAATACCAAGAAGTATTATGTTGCTTAAATGCGGTTTTCAGTGTCTATGTATCTTGGCAGTCAACCAATTTAATAATCATAATGAAGTGTGACGGTTTAACCCATCACTATTCGAAAATAAAAAAAATCATTGCAGACAAAGGTCCTTTCTGAATATATTTGCAAGACACTGGATTGAAACTAGAGGAGACCTTCAATATAAGAGGGTACAAATGCTTCAGCAAAGACGGAGTACAGGGAACTATAGCAAATGGTGGCGTTGCTATCTTCCTCAACTCTAATATATCCGTAAAGGAAGTCGTCAACAATTATGTACATCAAGTTATAGCAATAGCAATATCACATCCGCTCAAAATGACTATTTGTGATATTTATCTACGTAGAGGTTCAGAGAACGGTGCACAAATCCAGCAGATGGTCGATCAACTACCTCGTCCATAATTGTTTCTTGGGGATTTTAATTCTCACAATAGGCTTTGGGGATCGGAAAATACGGAGACTAATGGCAGGATTATTAAAGAAATTATGATCAAGAATAATCTCATTCTTCTAAACACCGGACAACTAGATATTGTTAATGGAGATGCAGCAAAATTCTTAATGAGTCGTTTTTAATGTTAATAATTAAAAATATCAATATTTTTCAATATGATCATTTTGGATTCTTTTTTATTTAATAAATCCTTCTTCAGTTGAAAATTACATCATAGTTAAAAATTTTTGTTGTTTATGAGATGAAATTATATTAAAAAGTTAAATTTTGTTGTGAATTAAGCACACCACTTGATTTTTGTTATTCCATCATTTATAACTGTTGTTAATGGTTTTATTTAACATGAATTTATAATTATTTGAATTATAATTTTTCTAGTATGTCGTTCTCACTAAAAAACCAAATTTTCTTTATTCCTTCTAGATTAGTCATTTTAGATAAAAATATTAGAGTTACTCTAATATTTACTGTTGCTAGAACAGTAAACGTATAAACGGTTTAAATCGTCTTGAAGTAAATCACAGTCAGATATAGTTTTTATTTCATGAAAAAGTTTTATGTCTTATGCATATAAAAGAATTTAACAGTTTTGAATGCTATTAACTATATCCTTAATATAAACGATAAAAAATAAAGATCCAAGATGGGAACCCTGCGGCACGCCCGATGTGATTCCGATAAAATCAGAGAGATATCCATTTATTCTGACTGCTTGAGACCTGTTAAAGATATAGGACTTTATCACTTTATCCAACGTAATAAATCCATGGGCACACCCATGATTTCCAATTTGTTAATAAGAATTTTATGGTGGATTTTATTGAACGCTTTGCTGAAGTCTGTATATACAGAGTCTATTTGAATACGTTGATCCAGTGCCTTTTGTAAATCATTGACGTAACTAACTAAGTTAGTTTCAACCGATCGTCCAGGTAGAAAACCATGCTGCTGAACACAAATTTTACAATCTTTTCGAATAGTTTTGGAAGTACCGATAAAATAGACACTTGTCTGTAATTTTTGACTGATTCTGTATCACCAGACTTGTAGATGGGAGTGATAATGGCCTTTTTCCATGTTGTTGGAAAACACTTTCCTTCAACAATCGATTGAAAATTATTGAAATGGGATGTGCAAAGTTATTAGCGCAGTTACGCAGGAATACCTTCTGGTCCCGCCCCTTTGTTAATATAAAGGCTATTAAGAAAGTTTAAAACTTTTTCTGCACAAAATTTTAAGAGTAGTAGTACACTGTGTGGCAGCCGACATTGAATTGTGAGATAAAAACAGAGTTAAAAATAGACAAACCATCTGAAGAAGAACCATTGTTTTGAAATGATCAGAATCATAATTAAAACATTTCAAGGGTATCTTCAATTTGATATATCAATAACTACGACTCTAAAAAGAATTCCCAACTAATTTTTCTATTTATTAAAAAAAGTTCTTTTAAATTCAAATTAAAGTTCTTGTTGAAGATGTTTTACCGAAATTATGAAATTAAATGTATTTGTTAATAGTTTTTTCAAATTGAATGATCGTGAATAAAATAGTATACATATCTCGGTAGAAGGCTTTAATGATAAAGCATTTTCTACTTCGGTATGTAATGTTATGTACTAATAATCTATATTTATACTATACTATCGTTAAGTACTATCAACAAATTCCAAACTTTTTCTGGATCTGTTATCATTACTCACTTACTGATGATCTCGTATCATAATATATTATATTCTGTCGGCATAACGTGTGCATTTGGAATATAAAATAGTAGCGAGATAGCCTCTGATTGCTTGCGAAACATTTTTTGTTTATATTCTACTGTATAATCTCAATTACCAAGTAGTTAAAGGTACCGATATTGAAAATCTATAAAGACGTAATCGGAAGAAAATAAACAATAGGACTTTAGGTATGTTGTTACCCTGGATTTAATTCCAAACTATACTTGATGACAGACCAATCTAGAAATTTATTTTGTAATTAAGTAATTTGAATACGAGATGAACTCCTCCTTAACGATTTTTTGTTTGACTTTTGCTCGTCTTGTCTAATACAGATCTAAATAACTATCAGTAGTTATAAAAAGTAAATATGAAAAATAAATATGAATTATATTACTTATGTTAGTTGCTTATTATTTTTTTTAAATATGAACTTTTACTCCATTGAAAACCAATCTAATTGTTAACTAGAATATTCAAAGTGGTTGCTTTTGTTTGTTTTGAAACTCTTCTACACGAAAACTAAACGCAGTATACGTCAGCATATAATAGGCCTATATAAATCACACAGGGATTAAAATATAAACTTTATTGTGGCCTTTTCAGTGAAGCTAGTGAATTACATCAAACCAAACTGAAGGTAATTATTAATTAAGTGATTGTCTTTAAGAAGTTAGTAAAAACTTTAGGAAAAGCAAGTTTAGGTTGCCTATATAATACCCAAATTGCCTATATGAATTCTAAAAACACGTGTTCTAATAGAACACGTTATGTTATTAGAATTCAAAAAATGTTTGTTTTTAGGATTTAAATAAGCAGTACTATCGCAGGGCCTTAGACTACAAGTAAATACCATCAAAGCAATATATTATTATTCTATAAAAGCAATTTATTTCATCTCAGTCGATCAACAAGAACATGTAGCGCATTGAGCTGAAAGTTTAGAAGAAAAAAAAACACGATTATTACTTCTAACTTTTTCTGCCAGATAGGCTTATTATTTTGGATCAACTTGCTTCATGCAATTTTCTTTGCTGTTTCTCCATAGTACGCCGAGAATTTTAAAATAAGAATAAAGTCCTCTATTAGGTGACACTGTCGGTTACTTGTTAGTATGGTTACTTTACATTACTTCATGATAAGGGCTGTTTTAACAAGTGCAAAGTTTATGAGACTTGACGTGTACGTTGGCTTCGTCTGTTGATATTTCTAGGGATGGGAAGATAAATAGCTACCTCTAATGAAGCTCCCAAACAACCTTTGCGAACAATACGACTAGGTTTCCCAGGATCAGCAGGTCCCTAGTTCAGAGCAAACGGTTGGGTTTCTTACCAAACTCTGGGTCTGACCATGTAGTTACGTGTGCAAACTGTATTCTTACCTGAGTAGTAAGTAAGTGCTTTCTCCTTCATCACGCCAAGTTTCTTTCTTGCTTAGACGCCAGCAACTAAATAATAATAATAATAATAATTACATATAGGTACTACAGTGGTCCCTTTCATTACACTTTCTTACAATAATAACCAACAGCACAAGTTACAATAACAGATAAATATAATAAGTATACAAATAAATAATATAAATGACTATATGTATAAATTATATGACTAGATGCTAGATATAAAGAATTCTTTGACTTTTCTTTTAAACATTTTCAAATTTAATCCTTTTATTTGTTCAGGCAATTGATTGTGTGTTCAAGCAGTGTGGTTATGGACATTCTTTACCAGGGCCCTTCTTTGTGTCCATTAAATGACTTACATCGTGCATAGCACTTAACGTCTACATCGTACTTCGTACATCTTCGTACGTATACAAGGTGTGTCATAACCCCTGCGCCAGACCTTACCATCGCATCTCTGATGGCATTTAGAACAAAATAATCCTAATAAAGTTTTTTGATTAGAGAAAGTCCAAATTTTCAATAATTTTGACCGACATTTTTATAAAAGAACGTATAATATTATAACGCGCTCATGGTGATATAAAATAAATAATAAAAATTAATAATAAATAAAGTTAACTGTATACGTAAGTGCAAGATTTGAAATTTTAAAGCCAGACAAACATGATAAGATCGCATATCACTGTGTATCTTTGTAGTCAAAACCCACCATTTTCAAGCGACAAGGGTGTTACATATAAACTATTGCAAATTAAATCGCTTCGCTTCGTTGACGTAGTGGTTTTTGCTTTACTAAAATGCACCTGTCAAATGATGACTAATTGTAATACAAAACGTAAATATACAAAATTTGTATTAAGCTTTAAATTTTTACAATACAATTGTCTATAACGGGATTTTAATTTTATTTAACCGGGACTTTGCATATCTTTTTGCTGTAAAATTGGTTAAATCTAGTCTCAACTTTCAATAGTAAAAAATTGGATAAGAGTTTTCCACATCGAATTCCAATCGTCTATGGAATGTACTAATTAGTGTTAATTAATGATGCTAACCTAAACAAGAAAATGAAGAATCTGGGTCATAAAAATTACCAGGGTAAAAGTGCAAAATCTAAAAATGTATTTTAATTACAGTAACATTAATTTAGTTAATTTTCTTTTAGTTAATTAGAAAAGAAGTAAAATGAAACTGAACAGCTACTGCCCCTATCCATATTTACTCATATGTACAACGCTGACATCGCGCACATTCTTAACATTAGATAATATCAGTGTTGCTTGAAATTTGATTTCATTTTATCTGTTTACACAAGTGTTCATCACGCGTTGACTCAGCTTCTCCATTTACTTGTTTATTAGGTTATAATATCCATGATTAAATGGTGGAATTCCCCGATTTTGCGAATCACCATTATTTACAATGACTTGACCTACACCAATATCCTTTTCTTAATTATCTGCGTTCGCGGGATTATCATTTAAGTGACTGATATCATAAAATTGTATTGTAAAAATGATCATGTTGCAAAATTAGCAATGTAAACGTAACAAACCATAAAACATCTTGTTTGAAGAAAATAACAAACACTACTGTATGTGCTAAAAACATTATACCCGTCTTTATTTGCATTTTTTCCGAAAATACGCTTCTGAGAAAAAATGGTATAGGGATTTTTTGTTTGTCTTATTGATGTCTATATATCTGCCGCGTTTGATGTCCTTGTTATGAGCCAACCTGTGTATAGTCACTCTTAGCATAACTAATTTCTCTCAAAACAAACCCGTCGTACACTAACAAACCCTTCCCTTTAGAGGTCACATATTTAGTTACCATTTTGAAAAATGCATATGTCACACTATCATAGGTAACTTGGACGTTTGGCTTTGAAAACTTTGGCAAAGTGTTGAAGACTTGAGAGTCTGAAATGTCAAAGCTCGACTGACAACTTTAACGTGAGAACGATTACTATTTGACTTGACCCTCAGCTTTCTCGTGTGTCGGGAACCTAATGTTTATGATTCTAGGGGTACTGGTACATATAGTGGTAAGTGGTAGTAGGGATATGCGTCATAAGGGGTGACGGTAGTAAGGGGTTGATGATTTAAGGGGTAAATAAAAATGTTTAGTGGTAGCTGTTTAAGTGGTCATGGTATAAGGGCGTATTGTTTAAGGACTGACTGCAAGTAATCATCTTTATTTTATTTCTTTTTTTTATTTCTATCTAGAGTTGATTTACTTTTGCATATTTTTTTACCGTATTTCTAACTTCAACACCTTTTTCTCCAAAGTTTTATCCTTCTAGTCTAAAACAGCTTTACAGTAGATCTTGACGTTTTCATCTCCTTTGCAATAACTGAAAGCGACTTATTACGATTTTTCATAAAAACTTGCAAAATTTTAGTACCTACTACTTGACGCGCTGACATTTTTCTGATAGTTAAAACAATGTGTTTTTTTCTACAGCATGTTGAACTAGAGAATTACAATTTATTAATTAATAATGGTTTTATTTTTTTTATGTATCTGTTTATTGAATCTCGGTGTTCTGTTATCCTGATTTTCGCTTTTCTTTCTGTTTATCCGATATAAATTTGGCCACAGTTTTCACATGGAATCAGGTAAATAGAGTGATTCATGTAAAGATTCTCATCTTTATTAGTATTATTTTTTTCTAATTTTGTATATAAGTTGTTAACGGTTTTGTTTAATTAAAGGTAACATTGATATAACCATGTTTCTTGAAATGTTTTTTTATAAGTTGAGAGAAATGGTTTATACAGGGTGTCCCATTAAGACGTAGTCAGACTTTGCCAGTGGTTAGATAACCATTAAAGAAAGAAAATTCCTATGTACCATTTTTCTCGCACTTCTATACTTTTGGAGAAAAACGGCATCGAAGTTCAACCTAATGTTTCCAGATTTAATAGTATGAATGCACATGACACATATTTTAAAGTTCAAGGTTTAATACTACTTACTTGTTTTCGAGAATGTGCCTATCATAATAAAGTAATAATCCGTCTTTATTTTGGCCAAGTGTTTTGTGGAATAAGAACAGATTAATAAATAAGAAACGTACTCGTGTTTGATATTATGTTTCAAAAACGGTTTCTTTGTTTTGTGATTACTGCTTTGTAAGACAATTTCATATTCTTTTAATAGGTAGGTTAACCCCTATTATGTGTAATACAAGCAGGTCTGTGAATAAAAAAATATTCTCGTATTAATTTTGTTTACAGTAAATTAAATAAGGTATTTTCGAAAATTCGCTGTAAGGTAATTTAGTATTCTATTAGTAGTATTATGTATTTTGATTATTAGATTTGTGTTTCTGATAACCGCGTGCCAGTTGTGTTATTTTTGGGCATGCTGTACTGTATTACTTCCAACTATTTTTTATTTAAAATAATATTTATTCCCAGAAAGTACATACTATGTAATAAATAAAGGGTACCGATTTCGAGTGAAAAGCAATTAAATGATCACTGTAGATATCCTAATATTTCTAAGAATTGTGACTAATAATTAGATACAGCTGCATCAGTACTAAAATAATGAAAACAACCCCGTCGACTACTTTTATTTTGAGTACATATTATGTTTGTAAACACTCGGCCAAGGTAGGGCCTAACAATTTGCAAATCCCTTACACTGCAGTTTTTAGTAAAATAGTATAACAGTATTTACTTATTTTTTAGGCATTGTTTTTATACTATGTAAACAATCACCATTCATCAAGGTCATTCTATCAAAACATAAAAAATAAAGGTTTTACTAATAGAACTGTGTACTACTGTATTTAGATTTTAGACTTCCAATAAAATAAATAATAAATAAAAAATAACAATACCTATATTGATGGATAGATTAAATTATCGTCTTTACTTAATTATGTTTATTAACGAATAACAAATCAAATTTAATGATATCATTAAATGCGTCAGTATTAAAATGATGTAGTTTCTGTCTGCGTTTCCTATTAGAATACAGGGGAATTCCACGGATTAATAGAACCTTTTAAGTTCTTTCAACACCATCCAAAATGGAATTTGCACCGTCTGCATCCTTGTGCTAATTCAACAGATGTCACGTTTTTACTGCTGGTGTCAATTTCTAAAGAGCTTTCATTTAATCCTATTTGACTTAACACCTGACCTACATCAATTATACGTACTTTTCTAAAAACGTAGATTATTAAGAATTTGAACTTTCTCTAATCAAAAAACCTTATTAAGATTTTTTTGTTCCAAAAGCCATCAGAAATGCGCTGGTAAAGTCTGGTGCAGGAGCTATGAGACACCCTGTATACGTATGGTATGGTTTAGAATTTTACTGGTTTTGTGTTACATTCATTCACTTTCTTTTTAGAATCGGAATATGCATTTCTTTGACAAATATTTTTTACAAACTGTAGAGGGTAGTTGTTTTGAATAAGAACATATTCTATTTGTTTTATAATCTCTGTATGTAAAGAGCAGTGACTCGATTTTAGAGCTTTGTTATATAAGGCTTTTCTTCCGCGCTCGTGAGCTGCCCTAACTAGAGTTTGATTTATGGGTCCCCTCCCATGATTAAGTTAAGCCCATTGCAGTATTTTTGTTCCCTGCGTTGAATTATAAAATCTGAAAATCTTGTTGATACCAAATATTGATAGTTCTGTTTTTCATTGACTTGGTCCGGAAATCATCGCAAATTAGAAATATTTGTAAAAAGTTGCAAGAAACCAAAAATTATTTTTTTGAAGATGAGATCTCCACATTTTCCTTCAAACTCCGCCCCCTGATAGAGATTTCTGAAATCAGAAAAAACGAATATGAAACATTCGTAGCACTTTATTATATAAGTTTGATATGCTCTAATAAAAATTAGATAGTTAATGGAAATAATAGTAAACAATCAATATTTAAAATAAATAGTAATAAATCTTAGTTGACTACTTATTTTGTTTTCAGATGGTCAAATCTAACAATGCAGATGCTTTTAGAATACATACCAGCATGATGACATCATCGGGAGTATGGCCAAAAGAAGACCCAAATATTTTTTATAAACTAAAATACTTCGCAAGTTGGTTCTTTGCCATTTCTCTCTGGGTTTCGATGTTGTTGGAAACTATCAGCTCTATCAAAGATTTTGCTAGACTCTCTGAAATCCTTTATATTATGGTTACTATAACTGGTTACGTTATTAAACTTGCTGTGTTTGTGTATCGCAAAAAGGCCTTTTTAAACATGATTGAGTTTTTAAAAGATCCAATCTTTGTATCTTACCCAGATGACGTTGATCATTACATGGCAAAAACCATAAAAGTATCGAGTGTTCTGGCAAATACCTACCGCTACCTGGTAGGAGCTTGTGTTATCATGTATGTTTTTTATCCTATCCTAGATAACAAAGCTTTGCCATTTCCTTTCCCGTACGATCTCGGTATATATACACCTCTCATGTATGTATTTCAATTGGCGGGCGAGAGTTTTGCTGCATGGAATAATTCTTCTCTTGATACACTGTGTACCACTTTAATGGGAATAGCAGCTGCTCAATTAGATATTCTAGCTGAGAAGATTATACGCGTTAAACAAAATTACGTCGATACGGAAAATCATAAAACTTCAGAAGAAATTGACAGAAGAACTGTTAAGATATTGAAGCAGTGTGTCGAACATCATCTCGCTATAGCGAAGTAATAGTAGTTGAAATATTAACGTGTGAGCAACGGAATTTTGATTCAGAGGAGGCCTTGGAGATTTTAGGTTACATCTGATATTAATTTTAAGTAGGCAGTAGAACTACTACAGATCATTGAGAACTACTCTCAGTCACTAACTGACAGACCTACTTTAAATTTAAACGTACTTAATTAATTTTTCTACCATTTCTCAGATAAATTTCTACCATATTTCTCTTTTGTACTTCTTTAAATATGAATGTCAATATTAAAAACTGGTTTTTTTCTTATTTTGTTTTTCAAAAACAGTTAATCCTGCAGCTCTCTTCAAAAAGTGACAGTTTAAATAAACTAATTCGTAGTACGATTCAAAATTTCATATGACCGATATGTCTCAACTCTGAATCAAAATTCCGTTGCTTACACTTTAGATGTTATATGATAAAACTACCTTTTTTTTTTAGGTTTGTTGATTATATTGAACATATATTTACAATGGGGATTTTTGCACAGTTTATAGCAAGTGTTATTGTCATTTGTAACACACTTTTCCATTTTGTTTTGGTAAGGAAATATATTTCAAAGAAATCTCAATAAACTTTAGCATTTTATGAATTTTATGAATATCAGGTAATAATTTCTAGTAGCTATTTATGTAACTCGTACAGGAATGTAGGACTTTATTGCGCGAGCCCAGCTCATTATTAACCAGTCAAGGTTATTGTAAAGGGAGCAGTCTTAATAATGTCTATAGTTCGTCTCGAAGTCAGTTATAGTTCGTCATTCTGTGTGCTAAAGATATGCAATGCTATCTCGCACAGAAATTTCGCACAGACGTTGATGGTAAGTAAAAGGATAAGTAAAAGGAATTTCTTAATTTCTATTTTATTTTAATCTAACCAAAGTATGTAGTAGCAAATTTATTTATGTTTGAGAACCACTGACAAAAGGAAGTCAGATAGGGACGTTAATTGGCAGTGGTACTTAAGCTGCCCTCATCGCAAAAGATGGATTAGGGTGATAAGTAACAGGTGTAGGTTTATTTCAATACAAGTTTGCATAGTAGGCATCAAGTAGGCATCAATGTCGTGCATAGCACCTGTGCAGAATACTCACTTTAAGACGAACTATAGGATTGCCGTACTTAAGCTTAATCCTGCTTTGCAGAAGATATTTTCCGTTAAATATTAAAATTAGCGGAAAACGATATATCTCAAAATGAACTTTGCTGTTGCTATTGGTTCTCACCTTCTTTAATTGGAATCTAATTTACCTTATCGTCGTAGACTCTCCCAACAAAGTATTAGTTGATGGACAGTAAAAATAACTTAAACCAGGAACTTATATTGCAATTGAACATAAAAATCTGTATTGAGAATTAAAGCTCACTATTTGTTAGTCTGATTGTCGCTTTTGGTGCTATCAATAGGGATCGTTCTGCACCATGAGAACGCTTTACTCAACAAAGCAATTTTCGGAGTTCTCTGGAATAAGATGGCTTTATGAAATGCACTCAATATACTACTGCTACTGTTATGGTACACCGTGAACGTTATTTTTGAAGCGGCTTAATATTTATTAGATTGTAGTAATTATCGTTATCACTATCGTATAAGTATGACCGTCGACCATAACACAATTAATTACACTTGTCAATTTGTGTAATACAATCGTACAACTTTAAGATTATGGCATAGGCCAAATTGTCCATAATGTGATATGTATTTAGTAAAATTGAAGTGCTCGTGTAAGGCCAATTATTTATATTTTTTTGTATAGATACCAATATCTTCCCAATTCTTCATGTTGGCTGACTACCTTTGTATCTTGTTAATGCAATTATTCATTTATTGCTGGTATGGGAACGAAATAATAGTTAAGGTAGTACCAAAAATGGCATTCATAGTAAAAACCCGTTCAATATATCACTATTTCTATTTTCTAACAGAGTATACAACTTAGAGATGCATGCTACATGTCTAATTGGCAATTTGCTGGTAGCAAAGTTCGGACGTATCTATTTATAATAATGGAGCAATCGAAGAAGCCTTTAAAAGTTACAACAATGAACTTCGCTGTATTGTCTTTGACATCATTTGCTTCTGTAATCACGATCCTTTATTTAGGGGCATAATATTTAATCTAATGTTTTGTTATTTTTCCAGATACTGCAGTGGTCCTATTCTTGTCTAGCTTTACTATTAAAAATGTATCAAAAGAAATCTGCAGAATCTATTTAAAAGAGTTTCCTGGAAAGAAGACACATTCTAATGCTAGAAATAGAAACTTTAGAATAAATAAGTGTAACAACACCGTTTGGCACAATAAATAACACATTTGCACAACTGTTACTTATTATTATTGCTTTGGTACGTACTTCAACTCGAGGGGTCTTCAACTGTAGAGTATATTCAAGTAGATGTATCTCTATCTTAAAGATACATTTACTTGGAGGAAAAACGAAGAAATTTCTTTCTTACTTTTGAAAACGTCGACATCAAGATGGTTGTGTCGGGTGTGCCTGCCTCAGCTGGATGTGAGCTGATGTTAGATTGAGGCGTAGATCCGAGTTCTAAAAGACTTTTAGGATCAAATAGGTAGTTAAAAATAGTAGATAGTATCCAAGCAGCAGTAACTCAGATTGGAACTTTGATTGAGTAGTTGTTACGTAACTACAACTAAATGTATGACTTTATAGGTTTAAATTACTTCAATTCGGAATATTTTAGTAATAATTATGTAGTTGTTTATACTATTTATTGGAACTATGTAGTTCCATTGCTTTTAAGTAACTTTTAAAGTATATGGAACGGTATTGTCACTTAGTATAATTACTTTAAAGTCGTTGCAACTTCAAAGTGGTATTATGATTGTAGCAGTAACTTGCTCGAAGCTACTTCAAAGCTTTTAAAACTTTACAGTAGCACCGACAATTCCTGCCACCTGCCTGGAACCATTGTTTAACCCTTTAAAGTAACGGAACCTTACAGTAGTATTGAAAGTAAAACTTACGTTTTTGCAACCAAGAAGAATCACTTTAAAGTAATGTTTCGTAAACTATTCCATCATCATATTTATTTATAAAATGTTCGAGGTCATTAATCAGTTTGCAATTTGTTATGATTGTTATTAGATGTTTTACTACATAACATTCAATAAAAATAACAAATTGGTTCCAAATTGTGCCTTAGGAATTATTATGTATGTAACTTGAAGTTGGCAACATTGATTTGTCATGAAGTAACTAGCCAATCCTGGCCCGTCCGTCAGTACCACTTGAGTCGGCTTCAAGGACACACATCTTGTACAGTGTATGCATTGTGTATTAATGCCCCCTACTCACAGTGCTCTCTCAATATTAATAAAGTTAATTAATGACAATCATTGAGTATCTTTTATTTAAACACATAAAAGAACATAACAGGAATTAAAGACATTTTTTATTAAAAAATATATTTGAAGAAGGCGCGTTGTTATTTTTCGACCTATCATCATCACATTCAACAGAAAAGTTGCAATGGTTTATAATTTTGGTTCAGTGTAATGGAATCAAACAATTCATCGCTCTTTGTATAGTCGGGCCTGCAGAAATTGGTTTTTATAGCTCTGAGTTTCAAGTACCGGCTGTAATACCTTTTGTTAAAATATCTTCACTGAAGTATCGACAGTAACAACTATTATTAAATTATCTTAGAAAGAGCATTCAACAACAGTTGTATGGTGTGTCGTCTTCTTTTCTTTTTTGAGGTAATATAATTTAAGTATTACGGAATAGAAACAATTCATATTTTTTTAGGATTTACATTACAATTTTATTATGTCAACTGAAAATAGACACTACATAAATGAATAATATGAATAGGAAACAAAAATACAAAGAAAGGAATTGCTTGTTTTGAAACTTTAGGCTTTCCCTTAATTCTTTTGATATTAGGCATAGTATTTTTGTGAGACATATACATTTCAATTTGGAAAAACCCGTTTATACCCTTGCCGTACCAAACGGCACTTAACAGGTATAACAAACAAAAAGGAATACTTTATTTGAGTCTCTTATCTTTGTTCCTTTTAACTTTCTTTTTTATGTCTTAATAAATAGAGTTTTTAAAAATTTAAAGTTATACATTTAAAAAACTTCGAGAGACAATTTCGAGCATAACTCGTAGAGACGTGTGTAAGTCGAATTGGCAATTTTTCACACAGAAATGTTAAAGAGTTTTAATGAATATACCGAGTCGATCAAATGTTTACATATTAACAATATGTGGTATAATCAAAAATTTATTAAAACGCTCATAATAACCTATCAACAGAATAATAAATTAATTAAAAAAGTTTGTGATCAACATTCGTGTACTGTAACAAATTAACAATTAAATCTAAGATTAATTTAACTAATATTCAGTTGCAAAGCGGCATAGATCACGTCCTGACATCTCTTTGGCATTGAATCCAAAAAAGTTTCAATGACGGACTTGTCGATGTCCTCCCGTGCCTCTGTTAGTTTCTGAAACTTATCCTTCAAATTTGTAGCCATCATGTGTTTGGATCGCTTATCTAATTCCTCCCACATGTGCTTGACCATGTTTAAATCGGTGGCTGGGACACTGCATAACATTCTCCCCTTAAACTATACCTTGACAAGAACGGAAGAACGCTTCGGGTCGTTATATTGTTGAAACAGGTATCCACGCCCGCGCTTCTGCCTTGTACAGGGTAGCATTACGTTTTCCAGAATATTTTGGTACATTTCCTTGTTTAGAATCTCTTGGATGCGATGTAAGGGACCAGCTCCGAATGACTAAATGCAGCCCCAAATAAGAAGGCTTCATCCTATCCTCCATACTTCACAGTTCGAATTTGATACTTATATTTATTTCATCATTGCCGATCAGCAGAATCCTTCTTTCATCCGACCAGATCACTCGTTCTCAGACAGATATGGTCCAGGTAACATGGGCCTTTGTCCACTCAGTGACGAGTGCTGATCTGAACATCATACGACTGAATCGTTATAATCCTCGCCTCGCAGCTGTAGACGCTAAGGAAAATTGCCACAGCCTCAGGGTATATAGTACGGTATCAAAGTGAATGATTGCAGTCAACGCGATATTGCCCAAAGCTAACTCAGCTAAAAGAAAAACCCATGCGCCACTCGTTTAAGTAAACGACTGCTTCCATAAACGAGAATGAACCCCAAGGTTCTAAAAGGGCATCAATCAGCTTCAATCGTTATTGCGATACACCCTTTAACGTGATTCGAGGCAAATATATGCGGAACGTATAAATACAATGGGATTACAGATACTTACGCTCTTACTACGAGTTTATTCTCAATAGAAAGCTGCTGTTCCTATAGTGGAGTATATAGTACCTGATGTAAATAAAATTAAAAAAGAACCAACTAAGGGCTTCAACTCGTTGGTATAATTGCATACGGTAATAAGAAATAAGTTACAGGTATGATAAAATTATTAAAGTAACAATAGAATAGGACTGATTAGTTTGGCAGACCAATATCCAACATACGATGCAGGTCGCGCTGTCTCCACTAAAGTAACCTTACAGCTGTTCTCGAGCAAAGTAGCGGTAAATAAGGGGAATTGGAGGAGTACTTCAATTGTACCAATAACAACAATATGTAACGTAATAAAGGGAAACTTAAAGAGAAACCCAAAACCAAGAACCCTAAAAAGAGAAAAATGAATTTAACATAAAGTCAATACCTTTAACCAAAACCACTTACCTCTCAGTGAGGGTTTTATGGCTATAGACAAACAGGCAATTGGAAACAATAAACGGTTTGGTTGATGATGTCGGGAGATTATTACTTCAACTAGAAAGAAGTAAGAAAATAAGAAATCTTATTTTCCAAAAATAATACATTTAGAAATTATCGATATAAGGTAACTTACATCAAAGTAGCCGGGGACTGTGGTTAGCTGCAGATCCTCTTCAAGAGATTAGCGAGCACGAAAAGGTAGAAATGAGATTCAGAAAACGTAACTCGCCAATTAACAATTTCACGGATATATCCCCTATTCAAGAGTAATAAAAATGCAAATTATAATTCCGCGAAATTGCAACCACAACCAGCTGGCAGATAGTTTAGATCATCAAAAAAATACCAAGGAAACCAAAAACTGGTAAAGCTGGTGACTTGATGAAACATTATAAAAAAATACTCAAGTCAAACCAACATAACTTACGCTAAGAAATAATAGTTGCTAAATAACGATCCACAAGCTTCGAGAAGTAGTTGGAAATATGACCCGTAATAAAATCTCGTCTGGCTTACCTTGCCCACCTTTCGTTAGGACTGCCAGATGTCGCCTGAAGGGTGCTGGAAGTAATACTCGTCGTCTTGTTCAGAAGCCGAAAAACCCGAATAGAGTGGGCAAAGACCCATCTTAACTGGACCTAATCTGACTGGGAACGAGTGGTCTGGTCAGATGAAAAGTCAGTTTCTAAGATGAAATAATTTATATCCTACGTCCTAAAACACTCGTTAATAAATAAAAAAAATATTATTAGCGTTGAATACATTTATAAAAACCTAAATTTATACCTAAAGTATGTATACTATTTTATTCACAATCGTACATAATTATATTCTTACATTGATACCTTATACTTGATATATGTAGGACACAACACCAGCGTTTTTATTCAGGTGGCGATAAAATGACAATTGCTGCAACAATTGTCAAAGTAAATTCGTGTCACTACTAAATCAAATTTAATTACATTGCTCCTAATTGCAATTTACAAGATTTAAAATGTCTGATAGTGAAACTGATGTAAGTTGCACTGACTGACTGTTTGTTACCTGCTAAAAGTAAAGATAAATACGAAAACTTTTGCCATCTGTTGAGAATATTTAGAACGAGCAAAAGGTAAGTAATGGATATTACTAACCAAGAGAACTCATTACTAACCAAGAGAACTTATTATTGACTATGGTGTATAATAAACTACTTTCTAACTTTTTAAACGTCAGTAATGAACACATTATGTATCGATTGTGAATAAAGGAAATTGTTAACCACTTTGCTGTTGCTATAGCAATAGCTTACTTTACATGGTTTTTACAATGATAGAAATATACATATTGCAATAGGATTGTGAATAAAATTATTTTCCGGATGCAGGCTCGATCTCACGTCATCAGTAAGCGTCATTGCACTATTTAGAGAAGAGAAGAGCAACGTGGATCTTCACCGCTAGGACAGCCGGACCAATATATGTATATATTCTTTAATTTTATTTCTTTTAATAAAAATGTATCTAATGTTTATTCAAAAAAAATTAATAAACCTATTTTTCAAATTTCCTTCATAAACCACACTTGTTAAACACCAAAATGAAATTTTTATACTGTGTGTGAATTTTCAATAAGCCCCCCCTCCCCTACATACCTACAATTAATAAAAAGTTTGGCCTTCAATTAGTGCCAAAATTTTAATTTTAATAATAATGCATGCTAGATAATAATGCTAGAGACAGTTACTTTTTTGGTTTTTCCAAATATTCTGCTTTTTTACAAATGCTGTTTTTGGCATCAACCCTTCAATTGCAATTTAAATTTATTTAAAAAACTACTTATGAGTTTTTAAATTGGCATTAGTGGGAACGCATCGTGAATCCAACTAATTTAAGTAAAGTTTGCTGACAAGCAAAACCCTATAATGTGTTGCCAATTATTGTTTGATGACCAATAACTATACGTGACGCATTGTTGACGCACCATGGTTTGTACCAAACTTTGTTATCGGACGAGACCTGCAAGTTTCATCCGTCCGTGAAGAAATCAGGAACTGCTCAGTTAAATATGAAAGCAGACTTGTAGTGCACTCTAACAAATTAGCAAACCAACTTACAAAAGCTAAAAATGAAGTGAAGCGATTAAAACGTTTTAAACCAGAGGACTTACGTACTAGATTTAATTAGGAGTTCTAAGCCTTTATTATTATTATTATTATTATTATTATTATTATAAAAGTTAATTAGGTTTAATTAATGTTTGTAAATATAGGGACTGATCACAGGATCAACCCCTGCGTGTCATGTAATAATACAACAAAAGACAAATGATTTACTTATTGTTCTGTAGTATTAGGACAGATTGTAAATAAAATTTATTTAAAAATAATAACTATACCGTTTAAGCTACCTAATCTTTTGGTATCAATCACATTTTCAAGTACCATTGGATTGGACAGCCTTGGTAGTATAATGTCTAGCGTGCTGGACTTTCACCCAAGCGGCCCGAGATCGACTCTTGGTGCCGGCAGATCTGGTTAAGGTTTTCTGCAGTTTTCCTTAGCTGTGACACAAATTGTGGATTTGCGCTGTTCCATCTGTAAGTCGGCTGCATCCGCACGTAGAGCCTACGTAATAATAATAATAATCGCCCCCTCCCTCCAATACAAGCTCATAGCTCCTAGGGCCTGGTTTCCAGATTATGAGTTGTAGCAATTATTATTATTATGTATTATTACTATATTTAGAAGTAATAATTTTGGTGTCTAGAAAGGGAATTTCATTGTTTTCTTCAACTTCTACTGTAAACTGTACATATATGTGTTAGGTATACCCATTCAATATTATTGGTATTATAGTATTATCTATTGTGCTATGTAGAATGGAACAAACAACATTGTCTGCCTATTTCTTGATATAGGAAAGATTAAAGCTTAATTCTCAAACGCAATTATCTAAAAGGAATTAGTAAGGCTGGGGAAATCTGGCAAGTTAAACGCACACCACTGCTTTTTTTCTAACTCTCATGTGATGGATGTAAATATTGATCTCCAGCTCGTGGAAAGTAGTGTAAGATCAGGACGATCATTCTTGATCTGACTGTATTATTGGAATGTTGTCCTTCCACATTCAGGAGCCATTCACAAAATTCTATTCTGTTGTTGGTATCATTAGCATGTAATGTTTGGTCTAAATGTACCTAACTTAAATAACTTTAATTTGTGCAATTTTAAAACTCAATGAAGTTGTGGTGGAATAGTCTGAGCCAAAAGTTATGGAGCTGCGATATTTTGACAAACAGAAAAAATTACATAGTTTTGCTTCAAATAATGATTCTAACGATACTAGTTTTATTAAAATGCATGTGAAAGCAGGTTAGTTATTATTTATATATGTTTTTAATTAATTATTTAGCTTGTAAGTCAGAGATTAACTTTTAAGTGTTTAGTCCAAACTTAAGAATGTGAAAGAAATGACGAGAAAACAATTCTTCTAATCAGAAATTTCATTCAAGTTTACTTTTAGTAGTAAAAATAAAATAATATTACTTTGTAAACACTAAAAAATAAAGAAATCTTTCTAGAATATAAATAAATTATACGCTTCTAGAGTAGTGAAAAAGTGACAACGTTGCCTTAAGTTGGCACCAGAGTATTTCGTTAGTTGTTCTAATGAAAACAAATTAATGCAGTAAATAAGTTTGACTCAAGTTTTAAGGTTATCTTTGCAAATATTACAAATATATGTACATATATAAAACGATGGATGAAATACTATTTATTCAAATTTATTTAAAACGTAGCAGTAAAAATTTTCGAATTATATATCTTTTTATTTAACACAATTGATTTTGTTTTTGAGATGTAAATTACGAGCAGTCAGTGGTGCTGCATGTAGCTATATAAAGCATTTAAGTTTCCCGCTCGTTTGTCGCAAAGCGACGTTGTTACTTTACGAACTATATCAAGCGTTCAATGAACAAATTCTTCGTATTAAGTTTTTTTTTTGTAAAACTATCTTCCTAACAAATTTGAAACTTTAACGGCACAATCTTACAACGTTTTTACGTGAAATGTTATGGTGTCAAATTTCTTTTCATTAGTTTTTATTAAATTATTATAATAAATGTGTCAACAACGCATCACGAATGAGAGTCTAGCACGGAAAATTGTGCCACTAATAATCTGAATCACAATAAATGAAACGTTTAATTTACATATAGCAGAAGCTGATGATGCAAAAAATTTGCGAATTATCCATAAACTTGTGAAATATTTACGCTTAAAGTTTCATTTTTCGAGGTTACGTTAATCGGTAAGGGAAACAGCACCATTCGGCATCGAACCTCAATGATATTATACAGTATATTTATTATTATATTAATAGAATTGTTTAATGGCCTTTAATACAATTATGTAGTCATTTTTAAAGGGTATAGGTAAATAGGTTTTTATTCTATCTTAATTGCTATGGCCAGTGTTTCGTAGAATGGTTATCTACATCATCAGGGCTCTAAAAGGTACAAGCTGAGCAAATTGTAAATAAAAAGAACTTACTAGAAATGTACAGAATAACAAGGCTTTACAAAAACATAAAACCTCAAATCCAAAACCATCAACATTAACAGCAAAATGGAAAAATAATTTAGATTTTAAATATAAATCAAAAGTTTAAAGAACCGCGCACATTTTTTACGGAAATTGGATCCCGTCCCAATTGGCTGATGTTGTGATATTTTGTAGTTTAGATTATCCTGATCGAAAGTCGCTATGGCCCTGAAGCTCTAAAATTAACAGTTTTGGAGTTACAGAGCACGAAAACCAAGAAAAATTCATATTCATTCCGATTTAACCAGAAGTGGACAAAAAAGACGGATACTCAGAAAAAAAACTTTAAATATAAGAAGAAGACTAGAAACACCGCATTTCATTATCTCAATTACTTCAAAAGTTATATAGGTTTATAAAGGGTCAAAATATAATGGGACATTCGGTATAAATTTACATAATTCACACAAAAGCAAAACAACATAATTACCTGTGTTAATCAAACCAAAAATGACGGTACCGAGGCTGTAAGTGTTAAAAATCTATAAACCGAAGTATGAATTTTTCCTGCTTTCCGTGATCTGTAACTCCAAAACTATTAATTTTAGAGCATTGTAGCCCGGGAGACTTTTCATCAGGATAATGTAAACTACAACATATCACAATTTCAGCTAATTTGACCGGTGTCCAATTTCCGTAAGAAACGTGTGCGAGTCCTTTGCACAACGGCACTCATTAGGCTTGGTGCGGCCCTGCACACAATCTCTCTCGCAATCTGCATCAGTTAATTATGTACTAATTTGTTAATACTAGTTGTTAGATTAACCCTTATGCATTTTCTGTTACATATTTACGAATAATAATTATTAAAATTGTTTGGCTAAAAAAGTAAAAAGTCTAATAAAGCGAACAAATAAATAAAAATAATTACACTATTATAACAACTTCATTCCTGAGCAGAAATTTGAAATCCTGTATTAGGATAGCAGAAAAGGTTGAGGGTGTTGCTGCAATCCTGGTATATATACATTGACATGTATGTAGATTTCACGACACAAACTGCAGTATCACATTAATACTGCTACTAGTTAACAGATGGTACCAGGTTTTTTAAGTTTTTATAGCGTATTTTAAATTCAACGTTATTAAGTTAACATCTATTTTAAGTTGTTTTATAGCAATCTTTACTATTATTAATATTATATTATTAAAAATACAATTTAAAATAAATTTCAACTTAATAAAGTAAAATTTAAAATAAGCTGTAAAATTTGTAAAAACTAGGCGCCATCTGGTTACTAGTAGCAGTATTAATGTGATACTGCAGTTTGCGAGATTTCTAAACCTAATGGACTTTCTTACGGACGTGTATTGTGGCGCCGTGATTGGTCAGCTTCTGTGGCGCACAAATATGAAATGAAAACTATCATAACAACTGACGTTTTATAGTAGAGTGCATATTAATCCTTTTTGTGACTTAATAATAGTTTAATTAATAAGTCTTTTTAATTAATTAGAATTAATTAAAACGATAGATGTTTAAAGGTTTAACTATTAAAAGAAGCTTTGATATTTTAAATAAATAATATAATCGATTTCGTGCTGTCGAATACTGTGTCACAATAATTTAAACAGCAGGGTCGACTAAACTTTTTTGCAAGAATTATCAGAACCCATCATCTCTTTCAAATGATTATGAAGATTGTGGTCATTCACATTTTTAGAAATCTATTATGTAAATAGGACTAATTTTAATATTAAATGTGACATAAATATCAATATTTTAAATAATTTTCGAAGTTAATCACCACTGCTTGCAAGGAAAAAGCCTTTAAACTTGCAGAATATATCAAAAAATATAAATGTCATCAGTACATTATTAAGGCTTTTTCCTTGCAAGCAGTGGTGATTAACTTCGAAAATTATTTAAAATATTGATATTTATGTCACATTTAATATTAAAATTAGTCCTATTTACATAATAAATTTCTAAAAATGTGAATGACCACAATCTTCATAATCATTTGAAAGAGATGATGGGTTCTGATAATTCTTGCAAAAAGTTTAGTCGACCCTGCTGTTTAAATTATTGTGACACAGTATTCGACAGCACGAAATCGATTATATTATTTATTTAAAATATCAAAGCTTCTTTTAATAGTTAAACCTTTAAACATCTATCGTTTTAATTAATTCTAATTAATTAAAAAGACTTATTAATTAAAGTATTATTAAGTCACAAAAAGGATTAATATGCACTCTACTATAAAACAACATTGAATTTATCTAAACACGTCAGTTGTTATGATAGTTTTCATTTCATATTTGTGCGCCACAGAAGCTGACCAATCACGGCGCCACAATACACGTCCGTAAGAAAGTCCATTAGGTTTAGAAATCTCGCCTGCAGTTTGTGTCGTGAAATCTACATACATGTCAATGTATATATACCAGGATTGCAGCAACACCCTCAACCTTTTCTGCTATCCTAATACAGGATTTCAAATTTCTGCTCAGGAATGAAGTTGTTATAATAGTGTAATTATTTTTATTTATTTGTTCGCTTTATTCGACTTTTTACTTTTTTAGCCAAACAATTTTAATAATTATTATTCGTAAATATGTAACAGAAAATGCATAAGGGTTAATCTAACAACTAGTATTAACAAATTAGTACATAATTAACTGATGCAGATTGCGAGAGAGATTGTGTGCAGGGCCGCACCAAGCCTAATGAGTGCCGTTGTGCAAAGGACTCGCACACGTTTCTTACGGAAATTGGACACCGGTCAAATTAGCTGAAATTGTGATATGTTGTAGTTTACATTATCCTGATGAAAAGTCTCCCGGGCTACAATGCTCTAAAATTAATAGTTTTGGAGTTACAGATCACGGAAAGCAGGAAAAATTCATACTTCGGTTTATAGATTTTTAACACTTACAGCCTCGGTACCGTCATTTTTGGTTTGATTAACACAGGTAATTATGTTGTTTTGCTTTTGTGTGAATTATGTAAATTTATACCGAATGTCCCATTATATTTTGACCCTTTATAAACCTATATAACTTTTGAAGTAATTGAGATAATGAAATGCGGTGTTTCTAGTCTTCTTCTTATATTTAAAGTTTTTTTTCTGAGTATCCGTCTTTTTTGTCCACTTCTGGTTAAATCGGAATGAATATGAATTTTTCTTGGTTTTCGTGCTCTGTAACTCCAAAACTGTTAATTTTAGAGCTTCAGGGCCATAGCGACTTTCGATCAGGATAATCTAAACTACAAAATATCACAACATCAGCCAATTGGGACGGGATCCAATTTCCGTAAAAAATGTGCGCGGTTCTTTAAACTTTTGATTTATATTTAAAATCTAAATTATTTTTCCATTTTGCTGTTAATGTTGATGGTTTTGGATTTGAGGTTTTATGTTTTTGTAAAGCCTTGTTATTCTGTACATTTCTAGTAAGTTCTTTTTATTTACAATTTGCTCAGCTTGTACCTTTTAGAGCCTTGATGATGTAGATAACCATTCTACGAAACACTGGCCATAGCAATTAAGATAGAATAAAAACCTATTTACCTATACCCTTTAAAAATGACTACATAATTGTATTAAAGGCCATTAAACAATTCTATTAATATAATAATAAATATACTGTATAATATCATTGAGGTTCGATGCCGAATGGTGCTGTTTCCCTTACCGATTAACGTAACCTCGAAAAATGAAACTTTAAGCGTAAATATTTCACAAGTTTATGGATAATTCGCAAATTTTTTGCATCATCAGCTTCTGCTATATGTAAATTAAACGTTTCATTTATTGTGATTCAGATTATTAGTGGCACAATTTTCCGTGCTAGACTCTCATTCGTGATGCGTTGTTGACACATTTATTATAATAATTTAATAAAAACTAATGAAAAGAAATTTGACACCATAACATTTCACGTAAAAACGTTGTAAGATTGTGCCGTTAAAGTTTCAAATTTGTTAGGAAGATAGTTTTACAAAAAAAAAACTTAATACGACGAATTTGTTCATTGAACGCTTGATATAGTTCGTAAAGTAACAACGTCGCTTTGCGACAAACGAGCGGGAAACTTAAATGCTTTATATAGCTACATGCAGCACCACTGACTGCTCGTAATTTACATCTCAAAAACAAAATCAATTGTGTTAAATAAAAAGATATATAATTCGAAAATTTTTACTGCTACGTTTTAAATAAATTTGAATAAATAGTATTTCATCCATCGTTTTATATATGTACATATATTTGTAATATTTGCAAAGATAACCTTAAAACTTGAGTCAAACTTATTTACTGCATTAATTTGTTTTCATTAGAACAACTAACGAAATACTCTGGTGCCAACTTAAGGCAACGTTGTCACTTTTTCACTACTCTAGAAGCGTATAATTTATTTATATTCTAGAAAGATTTCTTTATTTTTTAGTGTTTACAAAGTAATATTATTTTATTTTTACTACTAAAAGTAAACTTGAATGAAATTTCTGATTAGAAGAATTGTTTTCTCGTCATTTCTTTCACATTCTTAAGTTTGGACTAAACACTTAAAAGTTAATCTCTGACTTACAAGCTAAATAATTAATTAAAAACATATATAAATAATAACTAACCTGCTTTCACATGCATTTTAATAAAACTAGTATCGTTAGAATCATTATTTGAAGCAAAACTATGTAATTTTTTCTGTTTGTCAAAATATCGCAGCTCCATAACTTTTGGCTCAGACTATTCCACCACAACTTCATTGAGTTTTAAAATTGCACAAATTAAAGTTATTTAAGTTAGGTACATTTAGACCAAACATTACATGCTAATGATACCAACAACAGAATAGAATTTTGTGAATGGCTCCTGAATGTGGAAGGACAACATTCCAATAATACAGTCAGATCAAGAATGATCGTCCTGATCTTACACTACTTTCCACGAGCTGGAGATCAATATTTACATCCATCACATGAGAGTTAGAAAAAAAGCAGTGGTGTGCGTTTAACTTGCCAGATTTCCCCAGCCTTACTAATTCCTTTTAGATAATTGCGTTTGAGAATTAAGCTTTAATCTTTCCTATATCAAGAAATAGGCAGACAATGTTGTTTGTTCCATTCTACATAGCACAATAGATAATACTATAATACCAATAATATTGAATGGGTATACCTAACACATATATGTACAGTTTACAGTAGAAGTTGAAGAAAACAATGAAATTCCCTTTCTAGACACCAAAATTATTACTTCTAAATATAGTAATAATACATAATAATAATAATTGCTACAACTCATAATCTGGAAACCAGGCCCTAGGAGCTATGAGCTTGTATTGGAGGGAGGGGGCGATTATTATTATTATTACGTAGGCTCTACGTGCGGATGCAGCCGACTTACAGATGGAACAGCGCAAATCCACAATTTGTGTCACAGCTAAGGAAAACTGCAGAAAACCTTAACCAGATCTGCCGGCACCAAGAGTCGATCTCGGGCCGCTTGGGTGAAAGTCCAGCACGCTAGACATTACTCGTATACTACCAAGGCTGTCCAATCCAATGGTACTTGAAAATAAGATTGATACCAAAAGATTAGGTAGCTTAAACGGTATAGTTATTATTTTTAAATAAATTTTATTTACAATCTGTCCTAATACTACAGAACAATAAGTAAATCATTTGTCTTTTGTTGTATTATTACATGACACGCAGGGGTTGATCCTGTGATCAGTCCCTATATTTACAAACATTAATTAAACCTAATTAATTTTTATAATAATAATAATAATAATAATAATAAGGTGGAAAACGAGACTGAGAAGAACAATAGAGGAGTTACGTAAGAAGATTGCATGGCTGCAAGCGTATCTTGAGAAGCCACAAGAGGCAAGTAGGAAGCTAATAAATAAAATAAAATCACTAGCGATCAAAATTAAAATTAAACCTAAACACATTGACTACTTTCAGAAGTTAACGGCACTGAAAGAAAAACTAAAACAAAAACTGGCTGTATACGCATGCAGACTTCGGAGATACAATGACCAGGCCCAAAGATACAATCAGACAAAACAATTCAGAAAAGACCAAAAAAGATTTTACAGACACTTGGAGGATGAAAACGAAACAGAATCAAATGATCAAGTACCGACGCCTGACGATATGTATCATTTCTGGAGCCAACTGTGGACGACAGAAACACCCCATGACGAAACTGCTCCATGGATAGCTAGTGAGGAAGAAAGGATGACAGATATACCTAAAATGCCAGAAGTTAGAATTACTGTAGAAGATGTAGGGAACAGTATTAAAAAGCTGCATAATTGGAAAACTACGGGTCCGGATGGCATCGCGAATTACTGGTGGAAAAATTTTGGAAATATTCACCCTACATTAGCGGTACAATTCCAAAACATAATGAACCATCATGAAGAAATTCCGTCGCTCCTGACAGAAGGGAGAACATATATGATTGCCAAATCTAACAACACTCGCGATCCAGCGGAGTTCAGGCCAATAACGTGTTTGTCTACCTTATACAAAATATTTACATCGATAATAACCGAAAAGCTAACGAGTCATATTTTAACCAACAATATTTTAGCTTATGAACAGAATGGGTGCCGGAAAAACGGAAGAGGTTGCAAAGAACTGCTACTGATGGATGCAGCCATAACAAACTTTGCCAAAATAAAGAAAAGAAATATTTCTGTTGCATGGGTAGACTACAGAAAAGCCTACGATTCAGTGCCACATAGCTGGCTAATAAAAGTCCTACAAATATAGAAGGTTGACAGAAACATTATTAAAGTACTTACCCACCTCATGAAAACCTGGAGAACAGCAGCAATCGTAAACGAATCTGGTACATCCTATACTACTCCAGTTATTCATATCAAACGGGGAATCTTCCAAGGTGATGGGTTGAGTCCTTTATGGTTCTGCCTAGCACTTAATCCCTTGAGTCACATGCTGCAACACGAAAAATATGGTTTCACTATTAACAAGACATCAAACACTCGAATTACGCATCTGTTTTATATAGATGATCTAAAGCTATATGCAACAAACGCTGACGAACTACAAAGTGAGCTGGAAACAGTTAGACTCTTCAGCAAATCCATTAACATGCAGTTTGGGTTTGATAATTGTGCCGTCTTACATGTAAGGAGTGGAAAAATAAAACACACCATGGAATACATGAAGTTACTGGACGGATCTGTTATAAAGCATTTAGAATTAGATGAGAACTACAAGTACCTGGGCATACAGCAGGCTTTAAATATAAAGCATAAGGAGATGAAGCAGAGTGTTAAGGGTACATTTTTTATGAGACTACATAAAATACTTAAAACTAAACTAAATGCTAAGGATAAGATCTCGGCTATTAATACATGGGCTATACCAGCTCTAATGTATACATTTGGTATTATTAAATGGTCGAAAACCGATCTAGAGACTTTGGATAGGCAGATACGAACAACGATGGCCCAATATAAATGCCATTATATACACTCATCCACTAGGCGGCTCTATCTACAGCGCAAAAAGGGAGGTAGAGGCTTACTTAACCTGCAAATCTTGCACAACCGCGAAACAGAAAAATTAAGAAAGTATTTCGCAGGGGAAACAACACCGTTAACGGTTATGTATAAGGAAATAAATAAATACTCACCTCTGCATTCTAAAGAAAACGCAGACGAAGTCACTCTAGGTCACCTAGAAATAGAATGGGAAGAAAAAGCCCTCCACGGACGATACCCAGCGGAGCTGGAGAGTGAAGATGCAGACATGTCCGCATCGACTATGTTTTTGAAAATAGGAGAACTCCATATTGAAACAGAAGCACTGGTCATTGCGGTACAAGATCAGGTAGTGCCCACGAAGTCATACCTGAAACATATTATTAAAGAAAACATTACAAGCGAAAACTGCCGTTTGCAATACTGGCGTTGAGTCAGTACAACATATTATCTCTGCTTGTACTTACCTGGCACCTAGGGAATACCTCACGCGACACGACAATGTAGCTAAGATCTTACACCAAGCACTCTGCAAAAACAAGGAGTTGATTGATAATCAATTACCATATTACAAATACCTACCTAAGGATGTCGAGGAAAATGAACAATATAAGATCCTCTGGAATACTACAATGGCTACCGACAGAACAATTATGCATAATAGGCCTGATATTCTTGTAATGAATAAAAAGCAAAAAACAGCGCAAATAGTGGACATAGCAATTCCACTAGATGACAATATCGGCAGATCATACACGGAAAAGATTAATAAATATCAAGATCTAGTGTACGAATTAAGAGCTATGTATGAGTTGCAAAAGGTTGAAGTTATTCCATTTATTATTTCAGCCAATGGGATAGTACACAAAAATTTCACAATTAATTTAGTGAAACTAACACTACCATCGTGTTTAATTATTTCATGCCAAAAAGCCGCCATATTGGGAACCACTCATATCATTAGAAGAGTGCTCAACCAATAAAATTAAATATGCTTGGCTTGGTAAATAACCCGTCATGCATTTCACATTAGCGGAAATACAGTCCTAGTTTATAATTATATAGAGGTATATGTCTTGGTGATAACACCCGACATGTACTAGGGATACCAGAAAACTGTGAACTTAAAAAAAATAAATAAAAAATAATAATAATAATAATAATAAAGGCTTAGAACTCCTAATTAAATCTAGTACGTAAGTCCTCTGGTTTAAAACGTTTTAATCGCTTCACTTCATTTTTAGCTTTTGTAAGTTGGTTTGCTAATTTGTTAGAGTGCACTACAAGTCTGCTTTCATATTTAACTGAGCAGTTCCTGATTTCTTCACGGACGGATGAAACTTGCAGGTCTCGTCCGATAACAAAGTTTGGTACAAACCATGGTGCGTCAACAATGCGTCACGTATAGTTATTGGTCATCAAACAATAATTGGCAACACATTATAGGGTTTTGCTTGTCAGCAAACTTTACTTAAATTAGTTGGATCCACGATGCGTTCCCACTAATGCCAATTTAAAAACTCATAAGTAGTTTTTTAAATAAATTTAAATTGCAATTGAAGGGTTGATGCCAAAAACAGCATTTGTAAAAAAGCAGAATATTTGGAAAAACCAAAAAAGTAACTGTCTCTAGCATTATTATCTAGCATGCATTATTATTCAAATTAAAATTTTGGCACTAATTGAAGGCCAAACTTTTTATTAATTGTAGGTATGTAGGGGGGGCTTATTGAAAATTCACAAACAGTATAAAAATTTCATTTTGATGTTTAACAAGTGTGGTTTATGAAGGAAATTTGAAAAATAGGTTTATTAATTTTTTGAATAAACATTAGATACATTTTTATTAAAAGAAATAAAATTAAAAAATATATACATATATTGGTCCGGCTGGCCTAGCGGTGAAGATCCACGTTGCTCTTCTCTTTATTAGGGTGGTTCAAGTCGGAAATTTTATGCTCTCTCCCTCTAGGATTGTTGTATATCGAAAAAAAAGTACCCCTATTTTTTTATGTTGAAATTGGACAATGTTTAGGGGTGCCTCAAAGCCCTTAAAGTTTCCCATGTATTTTATATGGGAAAAAAACACTTTTTCATAGATTTGGTAAAGAATTTTTGAAAACTAATATTTTTCAACGGGATTACCCTGTTTCTCTTCAGAAATGTTCACAGAATGACATCCAATAATTTATTTATCAAAATATTTTATATTAAAAAATAGTAATAAATATTTTTTAACAATTTTTCTGTTTCTTTCATTTATGGGGTTTTTTGCGGGTCTGTAAAAAATAGTTAATATAAAAAATTTAACAAATAAATTATTGAATGTCATTCTCTGAACATTTCCGAAGAAAAACAGAGTAGTCTGGTTGAAAAATATTGATTTTCTGGGATTCCATACGAATCTACGAAAACGTGTTTTTTCCCATTTAAAATACATGGGAAACTTTAAAGGCTTTGAGGCACCCCTAAACATCGACCGATTTCAAAATAAAAAAATAGGGGTACTTTTTTTTCGATATGCAATAATCATAGAGGGTGAGAGCATAAGATTTCCGACTTTGTTTTTTTGTTGGACCACCCTAGTCTTCATCCTCATCTCCAGAGTTATCATAAAAGACACTCTTACAATACAACTTCTCAATTGTATATTACTACATAAAGGTCTTGAAGATCTTTTAGTCTTGTAGGATTGATCTTGATAGGACCCTAGTACGTAGATACATTTCAATTCACCAGTTAATAGAGTTTTGTTTCAGATCATGCGCCTCCACGCTCCAGAATAGCTGTTTGTTATTTCTAAGATTAGTAGCCTTCTGTAGAAAGTGTCAGAACATGTTAAAGAACAGTGTTAAGTTTTTCTAGTTCTTAGTTCAAGTTGTAAACATTTTGGTGTTACTGTTATTCTCTTTTTGCTATATTTTTTGTTTAAAATATATTTTATTGTGTACTTTTATTGTCACTGTTTGAATTTGGAAAATCAAATGTCAAATATAAATAAAAGGGCCACTTTTCGACAATTAGAAAAAGTCCTATGTGGCGATGGAAATTATCTCTTTAGAGTTTTCAGCCAGTTTATGTACAACACCCAGGAGAAGCATAATTTGTTGCCCGCATGTACTTAGTTCGCTTATCTAGTTCCTGTCGCATGAGCTCGATAAAGCTTAAATCGGGGCTTTGGCTGGGCCACTGCATAACTCTTCTCTTCTTAAACCATTCCTTGACCAGAGCTGAAGAATGCTTCGGGTCGTTGTCTTATTGGAATAGAAACTCACGGCCGTGTGTCTGGCTTGCCCACGGTAGAATTCTGCTTTTCAGATTATTTTAGTAGATTTCCTTGTTCATAATCCCTTCAATGCGATGTAAGGCACGTGAACCGTATAGTGTGCCTAGGAAATGTGATTCACCTCAATTTCAACCGAATAGCGATGATATCAAAACTTTTAAAAAGTTTGCAAAAGAAACATACGATATACAAGTTCAGAATGATGATGAAAAAATTCTAAACTACGAAAAATCAAAACTTCTTTGTGAAATACAGCTGCCGTTAAACAACAGCGGGTCGAAATATTTACATCTTGGACTGGATCCTTTCAAGAATTTTGATGTGTGTATAATAATCTTGAAGAAGGGCACTGATCTAGGTGTGCAGTTTAACGAAGACTCTTTTAAAGATTTTATAGAGGATGCTTCGTACATATTAGGATGTCTGAAACACAACGAACTTGATGGATACGTATTGACCGATTATACGCTTCATAGTGTAGGAAACAAGTGTCTCAAATTTGTTCCGAAAACTAAAGGTTTTGAACTTTACATTTCCGAATTAAGTCTAGGGAGATTATACACGATGAAAACCTTTTTATGGAAAAAGATTGATAGTATTAAAACTATGCATCACAATTACGAAAGTTTCGCCGAAGAAGTCCTGGAGGCGGCTATAAAAGTTAGAACAACGCTTGTAGACAATAATATTTTATTAAGTGTGTTAAATTCTTCTTGAAGATATAAGGATGATTTATTTTTGAATGAATTAGTTTATAAGTTTACTAAGAAAACTATTGTAGATTTGCAGTACGACCTTGATTTAGATGATAGTCTTAAATTTATTACATCTGGATATAATGTATAATAAATATAATATAATAAATGTCTTTAAAACTTATTGTTTTTTAATTGTACCTACATCTACTTATTCCAGGTAGTTTGATTGTATGCATATGTAAGACGTGGGAAAACTCCTGATACTGCTGCCTCTGGTAATGCTATGAAATAAAACGTATCAAGATGATGCAGGAACTCAAAAGGATCATCTACCACAACGTTTACTGCGCGAGAGCTTTAAAGAAATAAAAAACATATATAGAATGTATATCGTTTATTTTATCATATTACAGATAAATAGCAATACAATAAGATCAGCTTACATAGTACAAATTAAATATTTACTTATTCTATGATTTTTCTCGCTTTAAGCTCTGCGATAACTGAAATTATTTCATTTTCGTTTTCGTTTTTGAGACTGCTGCTAAGAGCTTTCTTTACAGCATACAACAGACAAAGTTGGTCCACTAGTTGAACAGGCGTACTCTGACGTATACAACCCGGTTTCATATTGTTTAACTTTTTGGGAAGACTAATACCAAAGTCTGTTATTCTGTATAAATTTGGCCTAATTACATTTTCGTATTTCCAATTTTAACGCTTATTAGTCGACCGTTGCGCCTATAGTCTTTCATATGAGCATTAGTAAGTGAGATTATTTTCATATAGTTGTCGATATCTTCCTTTGTTGGACTAGCAGAGCTTATTCGTTTAAGCGTTAGTAAAGTAAACAGGCCGGATGTTCCATTGAAAAGTTTGTTTTTAATTAAAATATCTTTTCCCTGAAACTGTACTCGCGAACAACCAAATCGCCACTCATCGATGTCGTTATACAGGGTGGAAATAAATGATTTTCATCAAGTTACCATTGCATTTCCCATGTAAAAGCACGACGTGCCGCTCTACGAAAATAGAGAAGGCAGTACCATAACCTCAAAATTAAATAAATTCAATAAATTCATGAATTGTTTGACAGATTGATTTCATTTATTGACAGAACTAATTTAGTACTAAATCAAAAAGAGTAGAGCGGTACAGAAAAATTTACATGTGAAAAAAGTCCAAAGGGAACTTGATGAAAATCATTTATTTCTCGTATCAATAAACGTTCTTGTATGAAAGTATGTTGTTTTGTACTTACTCTGCTCCCTACGTTCTGTCCTAAAAATGTATTCGTAGGCTCTAACCTAATATAACCTAAATTATATTCGTATTCTCTAACCTGTGATGTAATAAAAAACAATAAGTTTTAAAGAAATTTATTAATTCTTTTGACATATAAGGTAACCTTATATGTCAAAAGAATTAAAAGAATATAAGGTAACCTTATATGTCAAAAGAATTAAAAGCGCAATTGTTCATGTCTTTATAATTTTTATAATTGGAATAACAGTTTTAAAATCTTAAAACTAAATTGTAATTGTCATTATTAACTTTAAACTATGTGCTATATTCATCAATATCTATCTATTTTAACAAATCATGTTTTTTGACGTTTAATTTCCATATCTGTAAGTATATAAAAAAAATAACCTAAAATAATTAGTCAAACATAGCAAAATAAAAATTTTTTTATAGCATTTGCTAGAAGAAGCCATACAAATAGATGGCGAAAATTCCACAAATGAAATAAAGGAAAATTAATAAATTCGTTTGTTTTCTTTTTGACCACACACCCAATAAAGTGAAAACTATTTCATCGTTTCTCCTAACTAGCAACGTATACTGGTCAAGATACTTTACTTCGTTCAATATGTTATAGACTTATATTTCGAAGGTATCGAAAATGGTTACAGATTATTATTAATCATACGAGTTTACTATAGATACGATGAATATCCTACAAGAGTATATAGTATATTATTACATATCTGCGTATTTCGAAGCTATTGAAAATGTATGATATATTGTAAAATAACGTTTAAATATGGCGACGAATATCTATATGATGCATAAACAATAAGAACACATATGTAGAAACAGTTTACAAGGTAGTAGATATAACGAAAAAGGCTAAAATCTGTTCAAAACTACATTATGTCTAGAAACTATAAAATTAGAGAATTGTAGCATACGCTTGTTAAAGAGCCGGTAACAACTCATGCGACTTCGATGTAGCTATTGTTGATACAGTAGTTGTTTTACACCCTTCAATCATAATTATCACAAAAGGACTGTATATCTAAACGTATATAATTTGATACAATTATTCTTAATGCACTGTAAATACAAAAAAACTGTGATAGACATTTGTGATGTGTCCTTAGGTAACTTATTTACCATATATTATGTTTAAAACACATAAAGGTTTTTATGTATTTTTTCTATCTTGTTTATTTCATGCTTGGATTCGTCTATGTTACTGTTGATACGACTACCCAGTTCCTAGAGAAGGATTATTATTAGTTTTTCTTACAACATACCCTTTTCTTCATGTACCCTCTCGTAATCTTACATCGTAGGGTTGAGGGTGAAGGGTTAAGGGCCTATGTACTGTCATGTACTGACTTTTTTAAATTGTCAGATACATTGATTTACATTTATTTTTTTTATTGTTGTTGGAATAAAATAATTCTTAAGAATACTTTAGTTTAATATTTCTTTCTTAATAATGAAACCAAACGCTAAGAAAATCGGGGTTCCTTCTTTTCTTAGGTCATGTCAAATTTTACCAATTACAAATGCCAAACAGCTAGCTCTCTTTGGAAACAAATTATTAATGTCTACCTTCAATCAAAATGATCTAACCTAAAATCAAATATGTGACAGGTAAATGATTAATTTTTATTTATGAGAATTGCTTTACTTCCTTGTATTTATTTTATAGGCAAGATTTATTTATTAAAAAAAAACAGTTTGCAACTTACTGAACAAACCTTTATAATTCTAACTAAAACTTTAAAATTTCCCAAAAGGTTTCTCTTTGAGTAAGTAAATTTTTCAACCTTTATAATCCTGTCCTTCTATACTTTTCTTTACTCAAACTGTATAAACACTTGTGCTATGCTTTATAATTCACACACTTCACCTTCACCTTTTTATCTCTTCCTTGTTATTGCTTATTCCTTTCTACTTCTGTTTTCTTTCAGGTATATTCTATTTATCCCCAGCTGGTATGACGAGTTCTCCAAATCGTTACTAATACCCACTCACCAATTATAATAAATTATTGAGAGTAGTCAGTAATACGACTGTATCCAATTTGTATGTATAATTTTTATTATTACAACACAATATATCTGTAGATTTTATACAATCTCCATTTTACAATATATTTTAATTTTACTAATAAGTTGTTCTTTTTATATTTATTTTAAGCAAAGTTTATTTCAAAGAAAAATTTTTGCCAGTTCTTTTTTTCTTGTTATTTTCCTTCTAAGTCAACGATTATTGAAATTTTTTACTCATCCTTTTTATTCTTATCAAAGATAGTGATGTTTTTCAATAATTATTTGCCTCTATGGTTTCTAAGTTTTTCATATCTACTAACAACCTTTTAAGCTATCTTTCATATGTGATACTTTATAATTACTACAAGTTAATCTATTTAACTAATACAATTTTTCTTTTTTTTATTAGCTAGTTGCAAACTCTACACTGACTGTCTCGAGGTCACCCTCACAAAGAAAATTTAATCTTCAAGATGGCCCAACCCTTTTCATAATAAATAAAAATTCATAATGTAACCATTAGATTTTGATTACAGTTATAACCCTATGACGAGTTATTTTTGATTGAAAATATTACAGTACATTAATAATAATAGGAAAATGCTTTTGAATCCTAAAGTTTATTTAAATAAAACTTAAAGAATAAAATTTAGAAAAATTCTATTGCTATATTATAAGGTATATAATCTCAGTAAACCTTTATTGTCTAGTTAGAATACTTGTATAGGGTATTCATGAATTTAGAAGTATACTACATACGTTCGTGACAATCTAATAAGAGGGATGTATACCTTTGTTATGTACAAATACAATTAATGTAATATATGCAACATTAAACTCATTTCTTTTAAACTGACGACACCTCATCATACAAAACATACTGTATTTATGTATTCCCTTTCTCTGCTGATATGTTTTCTATAGTGTGTTTTAAATATCATACCCCGTTCTCTCAAGAATGCATAAAATTTTCGAAGTATCTGTTTATTATTTTACTTAGCACATATAAAAGTAGCAAAATGAATTTCTATTTTAACCTGTTAACTTTTATGTACTTTATTTTGCTATTCAACTTGACCATAATTATGATTAAATGAGAAAACATGTTATCAATCTGTTCAAAATTCGAATGTCTAGAAAAAAAATGGGTAGCTCTTACTGAATATACGAAGAATACGTTTTAGGTATGTATTGAGATACATAACATTTCTCTCATATATGAATTTGTATATATCGAGTTAAAGTTAATGAATGAATACAACATAAATCATTACTCTACGTGTTCCGTGATTAAGACTTTAATAATCGAACGAGTTATTCGTGCAATTAAGCAAAAGCTGTATATGATTTAGTTGATAGCTTTGTATTGCATTCGGAGTTAGATGTTGACTCTATCAAGTTTTTAATTTGCTGATCTGAAGCTGCTGAAGACCTTCACTTCTGAGGGGTAGGAGCATTCTAGATCTTGCTACCGTACGTCCTTTCATATATGTTTAACATAAAAATAAATGAAAAACTATAAACTTCTTTTATCGTTTTTATTTATAAAATTTTAATAATAATATTAAATGTATGCATTGTACGACATATTGATAGGGTAGGTGAATTGCAGGCATTTAGCAGGCCCGTGTTTCTAACTGCGGATCCATAGGCTAGAAGAAGAATCAGAAAAAAAAAGTATTAGGCAATGTTCATTGAATAGACTACCTGTTACATTTCATACCTTATTCGTTTCGATAAACATACAGTCAGCATACGGTTGATATTTTTCTGTCTTTACTTTACCTAGGTAAACCAATCCTAGAGACAGAGTTTTATTCGCTATCTTCTGGATGAGATCGACCACTTTATCTTCAGTAAGTTTGTCGGCGAATCTTTTGGGTAGATATGTTATATGTTTTTCAGCGACAATGAACACCGCTCTGCGTCCGTCCCTGCAGGTGATAATTTTGACCTCTGATATCTCTGCTACTTCCTTCACGTTGTATTCTTGCAATTTCTTGACGGGTTTTGCTGTTCCGGCTGATTGGTTCAATTCGTTTCAAAATTCCATTTCTTACTGTAAGCATTTTAAAACATTTACATATCAGGCAGTTTTAAATATAAGCAACTGAAGATAAAACATACCTGCTTGATATATTTCAAATAAATTTGCAGAATACAGAATTATCAAACGTTGATATTTTCGCGTCTTCGACTTCCTTGATACAGTAACCTGTTGGAATAAAAACTATGTGGATTTAACGCCGATAGAAACTGCAGTCAGTCTATAACAAATTTCAAAATAAGTTTACACAACATCGTTAAAAATAAAAGCAACTTACTCGATGAATTTCAAATAAGGAGAAAACATTCGTAAATCATTTACATATAGTTTTTTAAAATAACACCTGTTACATAAGTTTTGGGAAAAATTCTAGAAGAATATTATTTAAACTCAAGAAACCTTTATTAAGTGAACATAACATAACAATAACTAATGGATATTAAACTTTAACATTTGGCTCCTATATTGCTGCTAGGGGTCCTCTATCCTCAATAAGACGAAGTTTTTGTCTTATGTGTCGCATTAAGGTTTGGACGCTTTCTAAGTCCACTTCTCTAACTTTTTGGAGAATTCTTTGGCGCAATTGTTGTTGATTTCGGGCTTCCCAACCATTATCATATACTTTTGTTGCCAATAGAGCCCAAAAATTTTCAATTGGCCTTGCCTGAGGGACGTTTGGAGGATTATCATTTCTGGGGACATACGGCACATGGTGGGCTTCTAAGCTGTCTAGTGTAGCTCTGGCGTAATGTGACGATGCAAGGTCAGGCCAAAATATGTAATCATCATTAGCATGGTGCTGATTAATAAAAACAATCAATTTGGATAAGCAGTTTCGAATATATACTTCAGCAGTCACTGCCTGACCTCTTACATTACCTACATAAACTCTGGATATCCCTGCCGCAGATATCGCGCACCAGACCAAAACTTTGTCAGCAAATTTGGCTTTCTGTTTGTATCTGATATCACTAAGAGTGTCTTCAATGTTATCTGTATAAAAACCTGCATTTCCTGGAATTTCTGCGTGGCTAAAAGTAAAATATTTTTCGTCGTCTAGGATAATTGTCCGGTTGTTGGCGAAGTGATGACGCCTCAAAGCTCTACAGCAACGAGGGATTCTGGCCAATTGTGCGTCAGTATACTTGGGACATTTCTTCCGTTTTCTGTATTTTAGGCCTTTTCTTGCGATGCATCGAGAAATTGTGGCATTCGAGACATGGAAACGGCGGGCAAGCTTACGGGTGGAAACTCCAATGGTGTTTTTGGAACGTTCGGCTACTCTATTAGCTTGAACTTCTGTTAACTTACGTCGACGGCCTGTTTTTGGCAGGTTTACACATGGAATACCCTCTTCACATTCCCGAATTGTTCGATATATCGTAGTTTTTGAAATATTCTGCCCGCGAAAAATGTTTACTTTTCTCGTTTTTGCACCTGTCCAACTAGGTTGTAGATGGACTTTCGAATATCTATTTTATACGCCATTTCACAAATGACAAACAAAATTGTGATATGTCATACAAATTGACAAAACACCTAGCAACATATTTCTCCATAGTTGACTAGATGAATTAGTTTCACTATATCACAGAGCGCATTAAAACATTTTCCCAAAACTTATGTAACAGGTGTTATAAGCAAAAATAAAACATACCTGATTTTAATATTCACTTGATATAACTATCTTGATGATTCGAGAACACTTTCGGAATGGTTTATTTTAAAAAAAAGCGTTTAGTTTTTATACTAGTTTTCGGCGTTTGCGTAATTATGATGAACAATAGTTTTAAAATAAAACAACTTTTCTTGAAAGCTGTTAGTTATTATAGAAACAACTCGTCTTAATCTTAAGTAAAGAATAATAATAAACATGTTTCTCGGTTAAAAAGTTAATGTAGCGTACATCAAATCTGTTTGATTTAGAGCTCTGAAACAACACAGCTAATCACACATAGTACGTTATAATGTTATGTCTCTTTCAAATTATTTCCGTATTCAAATTTCTACACGTCTAACTTATATAGATTAACACAGGGGTGAGTATGTTAAGAGATGTAAAACCAATTAACAGGTTAAAATCTTTGAACTTGAATTCATCAGTCATCTGTAAGAACGTTTTGTTTATTTATAGTTGAAAACAGTTTTAAGGAATGTTGAAAAACAACGTGACTAACTACCTTGTACGTATTTTCATGCAATAACATTAGTTTGAAGTAACTTCTTAAACAATTATAGCTACAGAAAATGTTTTTGAATTTTAAAATAATTCTATACAGTATTTTAAAAGTTTTAATTAAATAAATTTTTAAGAAATTTTAACGAACGACCCTAATTGTTTTCTTTCAAATAGAATTTGCGTTCCTGAGAAATAATCAACTAAATAGTTGAAAGCAGTTTTAAGGAATGTTTGTCAGTCGTATGAAACAAAACATTTTTTACTAAATTTAATTTATGAGAGAGACGACAGATGCAAATGATATATAAAAATGAGTGTACAAATGAAAGATGAGAGATGACAATTGAGAAATGAGAGATGACAGATGACAAGTGAGAGAGGAGAGAGGTGAGATGACAAATGAGAGATGAGATATGCAAATGAGAGATGAGATATGCAGATGATATCGTGAATTCATTTTATTCGCGCATGCATATGAGATATAAAAAATGAGCTAGGCAAATGAGATATGCAAATGATACCGTGAATTAATTTAATTCGCGTATGCATGTGAGAGATGATATATGTAAATGAGAAATGAAATATGCAAATAATATCGTGAATTAATTTAATTCGCGCATGTTAATTAGATTAATTCGCGCCTGATTTGAATATTAATTAGATCGCGGGTCATTTGCATAAAAAGAGTGGGGGTCGGCCCAGGTACTGCAATACCTACTCGTACCTTAAGGTAATGATGCTTGGTTTTGGAACAATTGTAGGTAGGTAGGTTTCGTATAAGTTTCAAACACTTTATTTGTCGACTTGTCTGATAAGGAAATTAATAGTTATTTATGGTACAAGTGAGTTAAGTAATATATTATCCACGAATGAAAAACTTACCCTCGAGGGCCGGTAGGCCCCAGAGGGTTAATTTTCCTGAGTGTGCAATGTAAGCTGGTGATTGATTGCTACCTACAATAGCAGTCAATCACCATTCTAATGTAAGTACAACAATGTTTTTATACCCACAAGTGAGTAAACATCAACTTTAATTGCTTGCAAACATCAAGTTTTAGCCCTCTTTATTTAGAGGTGTTGGATACAAATATATATTTAACTAGAATCTACGCCTGTTGGCAGATTAGTTCATATGCAGCTAACCATGGCTCTGACGCAGACAATACGGTCTCGAAATTCTCTAGAATAATAACGATCGGCTAAATTCTAGTAGTGTCGGTCAAATGATCATAGCAATCGGCGCCATGAGATACGAAGTATGCTCCGCCATCCTGATTCCTCGCCCAAAAATAAATAAATAAATAAAGAACGTCTACGTTCAATGCTCTACCAGAACAACAAACCCGCCTATGTCTTCATTCTTTCTTCGTTTCTTTGGAACAGGACCGATTCTAGATGTGGTTTATAGCTTAATTAAATTTATACTTATTTACAGTTAGTATAACAAGTCATGGTTTTATTTGACAAAGTTAACATATCTTAATAATATAAATATAATATAAATAAAAACATTCAAAGCTTCAACTAGCCGTACAGTGGACGTTCCTTCTTGTTTTGGATCAAGAATGATAAAAAGCGTGTTCAAGGAATAAGAAATAAGTGCAAGTGTATTCTAAGGGGCTGCACGATGTAACTATGCATTTGTAGTAAGAAATAGTCAGCTGAGATATTTTAAATCGGTTTTGGAGAATTCTTTTGATATACATTTAGTAGTAATGCTAGCGAAGAGTAGGACCACTGAAGCATCTGTAAAAATAACAAAACATTAGAATCAAGACTATTTCATTTGATAAACGAAAGATTATATTTACAGAAGCAAATGTAGTCAAAGACAGTACAGCTAACTTCATTGTTGTAACATTTAAAGGCTTTTTCGATTGCTCCATTATTATAAATAGATACTTGCGTACACTGCTTCCAGCAAATTGCCAATCAGACATATAACATGCATCTCTAAGTTGTAGACTCTGTTGAAAAACAAATGACAATTTAATGATACAGTCTTTACTATGAATGACATTTTTTGGTACTACCTTAACTATTATTTCATTTCCATGCCAGCAGTAAATAAATACTTGTATTAACAAGATGAAAAGGTAGTCAGCCAGCATGAAGAATTGTGAAGATACTGGTATCTAAACAACAAAACATAAATAACTGGCCATGCACGAGCACATCGATTTTACTAAATATATATTACACGATGACTGCTTCTGCCACTAAGAGTTCAAATTAAAAGTCTATTGGTGTCAAGACTAGTATACTTGTGGTATGCATTACTTTAGAAAGTTGTTTTATATGTTGAGAGCTGTGGAGGCAGAACGATCTCACTTCCAGGAATTGCAAACGAGACTGTCAAAAACCCTGTCCGCCACATTATTGTATACCATATTGCAGAAGCTGTGTGTTTATTGTTAAATGTAACAATTGTTACGTATCCAGACTTTTAAAGAAAAGATATATTGTCATACGAGTCCAAACATATAAAGTCCATCTTGCAATCTTTACTTCGAGATTTTTCTTTGATCTGCGAAATTCTTATTTCTTGTTTATAGAAGTAACGTACTGCCTCAGACTCTGCACCTACGCCATTCGAGATTTCTTCTTAAAATTCTACCAGGGGTCGTTTCTATTATTCATTGGAACTATGTAGTTCCATACTTGTAGGTAACTTTTAAAGTATGTGGAACGGTTTTACCACTTAGTATAATTACTTTAAAGCTGTTGCAACTTCAAAGTAGTATTATAATTGTAGAAGTAACTTTCCAGAAGCCACCTTAAAGTTTTTGAATCTTTACAGAAATACTGAAAGTTCCTGCCACCTGTTTGAAACCATTGCTGCAAACAAAGTAACGGAACCTTACAGTGGTACTGTAAGTAAAAGTTCCGTTTTTTGCTACCCAGGGAAATCAATTTAAAGTAATTTTTACTACTTGTTTTGCACTAGAATCACTGCAAAGTTCCAGTTAATATTAAAAATTACCATGAAGTGACAGTAACTTCTACTAGGTAGTCTAAACCAATGTGGGCAAAAATTCCTGTTGACGTCATAAAATCACCATTTGACAGACTTTTTGATTACCAAATAAATACAGAAAACACTAAAGCTTATAAACAAACTGCATGCATTTTTAATTTTATTACTTGTTTATTAAAATTAAGTGGTAGAGCAGCTTTAGAATTTTTCTAAAATAGCTGAACTTCGCCCACTCCTCATAAGAGAAAAAAAATATAAAATGTATACTCTGTTAAAATAAAGGCATTATTATTATTAGCTCAATCGGTCCAAATAACGATGCCTACTGTGGGTAAACATTCCCGGCTGCGCCACAAAAACACCATTTAATTTGAATTCGATCGCCTAATAGAGGTATATCTGCTGTAGGTTAGTTTGGAAATTGGAGATTTATTGTGTTTTGCACTGGGTGTAGTTGGGGACAATACAAAATATTATTTTGCTCCCATTTACAGGGAACAGGGGTGAATTATTTTCCCCTTCTTCCTTTGGTTGTCACAACCTTAAAATATGTCATAATCAATTATTATGTAGTTGTATAAAAAATATAATGTCCATGTTCGTGGTTAAATGTGAGGTTAAACTTAAACGTCCTTAAAATTCCAATGGGAACTTTGCAGTGACTTTAGGAACTAGGAAGTGGTTACAAAAACGTTGACGTCGTTTTATAGTAAGGGCCACTTGAAAGTTTCAGAATGTTTTAATTTATTTTATACTTCATGGTAACAACAACCTTGAAGTAGAATTTGTTTAGTTTCATTACTGCTAATTATGTGAACAAAGTTTAGACACGCACTTTACAGTGAATACAAATTTGCAATTTGTTATAATTGTTAATAGATGTTTTACTATAACCTTAAAAAATAACAAATTGATGCCAAAATAGTTTATATCATGTGTATCAAATTATAAGTATTTTTGTCATATTTTATTATAGACATTTTTTTGTTAAAGACTTTTGACCGAAGAACAAGTACATAGGAGTAAAGTTGAGAAAATATTGATCCCTCGGGCAGGTTTGGTTTAACAGATGTGTAAATAAAGGATTCTAATCTGATGTTTCTTACCAGTTTGACCTGCGAAAACGGAAAATTTCCACAACATCAGTTTTCTACTATCTTTCGTTCGATATTTAGACGCCTTTTATAACGCCTTGTAACTGCGTGTTTGAAATACCTCCAATTTGTTGGCGGCATCTTATTCAGAAAAGTAGGGACCGCCATCTTGTTGTGGCTGTGTTTTCTTGAACCTTCTTTATCTATGAGCTGATCAAAATATGCTTTCCTTTGTTTAACTCTAATGTCCACAAGGAATGGTAGATTGAATAAAAATCACTTAGTATTCCCCACAATTTAGTAACTGTTAAAAAATTATTATACTGACTATAGTTTTGGCCATGACGCCATTTTCAGTTCTGGACACATTTTAACTAGCTACGCAATTAAGTATTTGACTTAATAAATACAGAATAGCAGTAACGGTAAAAACCAAGCAAGATAATGCTAAACTTAATCCTGAAAAGTTTCCTTTTCAAATATGTTTTGGAGAATAATATCTCTAGTTCTTGTGAAATAATACTTCTGGTGCTCTGGTGGGTCGGCTGGTATTTCAACACGTAAATAATATCCTATTCCATTTGAGGGACAGCACATTTCAGGGATAACCTTGTTCTGCACCTCCAGTTGGAATAACTGAGCTTGAATAAATTATCTTGTTGCAATGACCATATAACATTGGCATGTGGATGTTTTCGGTTGGGTAATCTTTCGATGTACATTCTCGACGCTTCAAGAGCATTGTTGTGGCATTCTCTTAATATAAAAACCATGTCTACGTATTCGCGATTATATGTTTTGTTAGATAATTAAGAAAGTTTATTGACAATTTATTGTCAATGAGACAAATCGAAAACAAACGTACGAAAAATTGAAGTGAGTAATGTTTGCACTCAAAACGTTTTATTTATTTTTAACATAGTTGCTAGATACATTTTTGACAATCATTATAAAGATATTGTAATTTGTAAAATTCGATTTAAAATCGATCGAAGAGTTAACCACCGATTATTATGAGTTATTTTGTTGTGGAACCATAAAAAGTGCTTGGACTTTTGTCGGAAATATTGTGGTATTAAAAAGGTCACAGAAATAAGGAAATTGAATTATAAACTTATCTCTTCATATCGCTAAGTATGGACGAGGAGAAATTCTTTATCTAAATATTTGTTGGGGGTTTCCTGTATAGTTCCCTACATTGTACTGGAAAGCTTATGCACCATTTTGAATATACCCTGTATATTATGTGTTTCTCTTGCACCAACGGTTGCAGCAGCCACTAAGATATACATCGTCAACACAGCTTAGAACAGTGCATAAAGGTCTCAATCTATCAATCTACCTGAGAGAGCATCAAACGTTCAGAGCTTCCTGGTTAAGGTGAAAAGCGACAACCGCGTTTAACAAGTATTGTATTTAAGTAATTAGGTACACACTTCAGTAAAAATTTTAAAACCATTGCAGTATTACCTAATATTCATAAACAACTATAGTGTACAGTTTATTGAGATTTCTTTGAAAATATATTTTCTTACCAAAACAAAATGGAAAATAGTGTTACAAATGACGACAACACTCGCTACAAATTGTGTAAAGATTCCTATTGTAAACACATTTTCGATGTAATCCACAAACCTAAAAAAGTAAAGGTAGCTTTATCATGTAAAATCCAATATTTTAACTACTACCTACTTCGCTATAGCGAGATGATGTTCGACACACTGTTTTAATATCTTAACCGTCCTTCTATCGACTTCTTCTGAAATTTCAAGATTTTTCATATCCGCGTAATTATCTTTAACGCGTATAATCTTCTCAGCTAGAATATCTAATTGAGCAGCTGCTATTGCCATTAAGGCGGTACACAGTGTATCAAGAGTCGAATTACTATATGCACAAGAAGTGGCACAGATCACTTGAAGTATATACATAAGAGGCGTATACATACCGAGATCGTACGGGAAAGGAAATGGTAATGGTTTGTTGTCTAGGATAGGATAAGATGCAAACATAATACAACAACAGAATACAAGGTAGCGGTAAGTTCTTGCGAGATAAGTTGATATTTTTATAGATTTTGCCATGTAATGATCAACGTCATCTGGGTAAGATACAAATATTGGATCTTTTAAAAAATCAATCATGTCTAGAAAAGTCTTCTGGCGATAGGAGAAAGTACCAAGTTTAATAATGTAAACGGATACGGTGGCCCAAATATAAAGGATTTCAGAGAGCCTCGTAAAATCTCCGAGGGAACTAATAGTTTCCATAGACATAGTAGTACAGAGAGCAAGGACAGAGAACCAAGCAAATACGTATTTTAGTTTATAATAAATATTCGGGTTATCATTTGGCCATACTCCCGAAAACATAAGCATGTCGGATTGTACTCTAAAGGCATCTGCATTGTTGGTTTCGACCATCTGGAACAAAAAACTAATTAGTAAACTGAGATTAAATAATTAAAGGTTTAGTGGAGTTTTATTATTGTATTTTTACTATTCTGATTTTTACTAGGATATATTGAACATACTTAGGTATAAAAAGATCAGAATATTTTCTATTCATTTGAAAATCTGCCTTATATATCATACCGCAATATCTGACATCGCATTCAATCTGTATTAGTGTTTCACGAGAGTCTTGCGTTTTTCTTGTTCTTGTCTTGTTCTTGCACAAATTGCAGGACAAGAACAAGACAAGAATCGATATCAGTTTTGCAAGACGAGACAAGATTCTTTTCTGCAAGAAAAGTGCAAGAATTGCAAGATTTTCTTGCATTCTTGCTAAAAGAACAATGATAAAAATCTGATGATTTTGGTATCGGAGAGGTCAACGGACAAATTATATATCATTTTCTTCGTCTTGATGTGAGGATTCTAATGGTATCAAGGACAGACTCTCGAGGGAACAAAACTTATTAACACGTTTGTGGGTTTACACGAAAAGGAACCTTACGGAAGTAATCCATAGGACTTCTTTTCCCATCACATCTTTTAAATGGTGCAATATCAAGTATCAAATGTATTATATTAATCAAAATAATATGCAGATTCTAGTAAAATAAGTATTTTGCCACATTTTTACAGACCGTTTAATAAATTGAACATTGAACCGAATTTGGTGTAAATTGATTCTATTTTCTTGTTTAATAGGAAAATAAATATTGAGAATTTTGTACTGTATGAAAAAATAATTTTATTTATGTAAAATATTTTATAAATGTTTGAAAATATTTTCAATTATTAATATTTAATAGATGTGGCAAATTGTTTATTTTACCAGAATCACCATGATGAGTCATGTGAATAAAACGTAGCAAATGCTTTTACTACTATTAATAAAAGATAACAGATATGATTTTTAATTAATAAGAATAAGAGAGATGCATAGTAAAAGCATTTACGTGACGGGAAAAGGAATCCTATGGCTTACTTCTGTAAGGTCCCTTTTCGTGAAAACCCACAAATGTTTTAATAACTTCCGTTCCCTCGGGAGCCTGTTCTTGATTTTGATACCATTAGAATCCACACATCAAGACGAACAAAATGATGTATAATTTGTACCTACCCGATACCAAAATCAGCAGATTTTTACCAGATTTTTAGTACACTTCAAATGTTCATTATTTTACATGCTATGGGCATCATTATAAGAAATAGTTTTACAATAAATTATTAAAGTTTGCATTTGCAACCTATTCTGTATTAATTTATTTCGAAACACTTCAATAACTTTATCACAAATCAAAGGGCTGCTTCCAAAGCATTATTTTGTGTGAGAGAGAGAGAGAGAGAGAGAGAGAGAGAGAGAGAGAGAGAGAGAGAGAGAATGCACTAAGGTTTTGTATTTATAGTTTAGGTATAATTAATATTTAATCTCTTCTAATAACAATCATTGTGATGATATAAAAATAACTGCTTTTATGTTAATATATTGTTTATTGGACAAAAATGTATTTAAGTAATATTGTTTATAAAACGAACCAAATGAATTTTATTTATCAGTGTGACAGTTTTAAGAAAACAAGTTTTAGGGAGGCTGTTTTTTAGCCATATTTTTATTTTAGTTAATAACAAATCTTGTTCAAAGCTCGTCTCTTAATTTTAAACAATACTAATAAACCGTTTATCATGAACAACATTTAATCACTCTCCGGAATTCTTCGTCGGCAAAAACACGGGGCTAGTGTGCTTATGAGACCCGTCATCGGAATTTTTCCGTACGGAGGCTCATCGATGCTGGCCGATTTCGACCGGATCAGTGTGCTTTATGCTTTAAACGTTTTAAAAATAACTTTGTAGCCAGTCTCGGTGGATTAGTGGTTTGCATGTTTGCTTCATAATCCAGAGATAGCAGGTTCGATCCCCGGCCGAGCTGGTAATTTTTCATAGCGGAGAAAAATTTGAAATATGCCTTCTTTTCGGATAGGAAGTAAAACTGTAGGTCCCGTGTCAATGCGATGTTTGGCACGATAAAGATCCCTACTGAGGGTGGAATTCCCCCAGATTCGGCTAAATTCTAGTAGGGTCGGCCAAATGAAAAAATTTTGTATTACATGTCACTTCCAAAATTTAAAAAATACTAACCTTGGAGTAGCATTATGTTGTTCCTTGCTACCAGGTTTAATAATCTGCATCTTTCCCTTTTTATTAGGCTTCTTACTGGTACTTTTATCAATGACTATTTCTATTTCATCATTGCTTGGCCTATATTCACTGCTACTATCTTCAAACGGTTCCGAATACGTTTCACTTATACTAATTTTGTCCATTTTAAAAATGTTTTACTGCAATTAACTACGTTTTATAGTCCACACGTACGCTACAGGCTACACGTTACGTGAATTCCTACTGATTACTGACAATAAGGTTGTTGATTCATTAACAACACGGCACAGCTAATTAACAAGTAAATCCACTAGTCGCAACAGTGTAAGAATTCCAAGAAAACCAGGAAACCAAAGCCCCAGCATAAATTGCAACGGAAGACATGCAAGATAAGAAAATGCAAGAGTCTTGAGAGACAAGACAAGATTTTTGTCTGCAAGAATGAAGCAAGAGAAGTGTTTATTAAATTTCTTGTCTGGGTTTGCAAGACGAGACAAGAAGTAGTCGTGCAAGACAAGAAGTCTTGTCTTGTGAAACACTAATCTGTATGTTGCAAAATTCCTGCTTAACGTTATTAATCCAATTGATGGTTAAATTTTATATAGATCATTATTAAATGCTAGTTAAAAGGGAATTTCAAAGAAATTATATTATTATCTTATTAATATTATCTTTAAATAAGTAAGTTGTCGTAATAATCAAGTTGTCTTGCAATTGAATGCTCTATAGACAAAATGGATGAACTTATCAGTCTTTGTTGCCCCATAGACGATCTTAAAAACGTTTTTATGAGTTTTAATTCACTGAAGCTTCTTTCTCAAGAAGCCACAGTTACTGGTAACGTAAGAAATATCTTCAGGGCTATGTCAGTGTTAGGACAAGTCTCTGCCAATGAAAATTAATGAAGCGCCTAGAGCAAATCTAACGTTGAAGTGGATTCGGAGTTTCCAAAAAGCGTATGTGCTTGAAATTTCATAGTCTCTAATTCACTTACAAATTCTACACCATTTATATCCTGTTCATAGTTTAGTGCTTAATCTGCGGCACGTTTTCTTAATTTTCGGCGTCGGTGTTCTTTAAACTATAAATAGACAAAAAAACTAAAATCTTTAGCAATATTGTTCAAGTTTTCAAACCTCCACTTAAAATGATCTAATAAAGTGTCTATCATTTAAAACATTTCAGTTTTAAAGTTTTCTTTTGGGGTTATATCGTAACCTGCGTCTGCACTTTCATCCGTATCTTGTCTTTTTACGCGTCTTCTGCTTTTCTGTGCAAAATCACCTTCTATTCCTATATTTTGTAACGTATTCAAATTCTCAATTTTATAGAAATATAATTTTACATGCATAAATGATAAAGAAACCCTGGCACAGTCCTGCATTCTTTAATGTATTTTTCGTTGGGTTAAAATCTGCAGACTTCAGTTTAATTCAAAAGATGTTTTTAATGTCAAGGATCATCTTATAAAATGTTTTTGTATAGATAGAATTTCTTTTAGAACAAATAATGTAGATTTTATTTTAAAATAGTGACGTCTTCGTAAATATTAAAGTGTTCTCACGGATGCGAATTGTTTTCTCTAAGGATTCAGATAATATTATGTTTCTTTAAATGCTAAATCTTTATTCAGCAATAGTATCACCCTTTTAACAAAGGAATAACATCTCAAAAAAGACATTTTGTTAAAACTTACGAGTTCCTGTACGGAATATTTGAATAAATTCTCTGAAGCAGACGAAAAAAATATATAGTTGATATACACGTGTGGATATCGAGTTCTTTTCGGTAAGCAGATTTTAGTTGCGGTGAAGTCCCTTGGAAATATATCGAATTCTCTCGAAGCTTTTTGAATGCTTGCTCCTTATTGGATTAAAAAGTCACGCTATTTCGCTATACGTTAGTTTAAAAAGTTTCCGGTTAAGTTTAATTATGATGATATAAAATTCAGATCACTTGGTTCTGTTTTTAATTTTAAGAGAGACGGTCGAAGACAACCATCAAAGAGGCTGGTGTCTCAAGGCTTCTTCGGGCGCTTCGCGCCCCGAGGATATTTTAAAAGGGTCGTTACGGTGAATGTATGCCCTTAGTACTAAGCCTTTAGTTCGGAATTAGTGAATTCGATAAAATATCCCGTACTACCACTTATGCATCAATTTAAGTTCAATGTTATATCGTACCGATTTCATTGTTTGGAAATTAATCCAATACGATTAATCCAATGTCAAGGATTATTTCACAAGTTTAGTTAGTTTAGTGAAGAAAAATAATACCGTCTCGTTATATCGGAAAATTAAGTATAATTTCGTATTACCGATTAAAGATTTGTTAAGCAGCCTTTAAGTATGCAGAGTTAAAGTACCATTTACCTTTATAATTTATGAAGAATTTGTTCCGTTTTGGAATTTATTGCAAATAATTATGTTAAAGTTCGATTAATCTAGATAAGACAAAATAGTTCAGAATTTAAAATAATAGTGTGTTCCCTAAACGTCCAGGTCAGCAGTTTGGTATTGTGTTTTTGTGTAAGGTCATTATTGCTGTTATAGTGTATTGTGTTTGAAATTTTCCATTTGTGCAAGGAATTTTTGAATTTGTTGGACTAATGAAAATGTTTTAAGGTTTTGATTTTTTTAATTAAGTTTTTTATGTATTTATTTGGGATCCCGAAATTAATTAACTTCTAGGATTGATAACTTTTTGATTTTGATGTGCTTTGTAATTCCTTTTTTTATTTTTTTTATGTTTCAATATACAGATTTTAAATATATATATTGATTGATATAGTTAGACTCAACGAACTGCTGATGTTTTTGTCAATTAAGATTTTTGATTGTTTGATAAATGTTTGATTAACCTAACGTCAAATTTAAATGGGAAGTTATTCCTTTAACTGATTGAATTCTCGAATTTTTCCAAATCTAGCATCCTCAGTTTTGATGGCTCCTAACATGTTTTTATTTGTTCATGACTCCATTAATTTAATGCGGGGGGGCTAACACCCACACCTGTATTTATATCTGCATAATTAGAGATCTCAGCCGGTGCATATAGTACAGTAAGTATTTAGTGATTTGAGTTTTTTTATTAAGATTACAGTGACGTCCATCTCGCGGCGTATAATTTGTTTTGTTTAGAGTAATTATCTCCTGTCAATGACAGTCCATCGTGGGGCATCGTTTTTTAGACGTTTCAATAATACCTGATAGTGGGGCTTTTTCGGCCGTTTCAATTTTCAGCTGATGTAATCGCTCTATCAAACATTGTCTCTAAATCTTCATCACGTATGGTTTGAATCTGTTGGCTCAGTCCCTCTATCATGTTTGCTGCTTTGTCTACAGCTACATTTTTGAATTGTGGACATCGATTGACTCTATCTATAGCAGTTAAAATTCGAGCCCATACATCTAACATGCATACAAATTTAAAGGTAATATTACTTAATAGACTTTTTGATGTTTCAATCATTTCTGCATTAAAAGTATCATAAGTCAAAACATTTAAGGCAGTAGCAACTTGTGGGATTTGAGTGTGCAAAGCGTTCAGTGTCTTAGCTTTAGATGACGGCATTTCAAAGATATCTTAATATTTTGCATCATAACTTCTCATCGTATTGTCAATCCAGAGAAAAAAGTAAATAACCTTTGAGCAGTACCATAAAATGTTATCATATCAGATGTAACGCTAGCAGCATGCACTACTGCCAAATTCAAACTATGTGCTGCGCATGGAACAAATTGAGCATGTTTGTTAAGTTCTTGAATCTTAACATGGACACCGATGTATTTTCCGCTCATGTTACTTCCGTTGCCGTTACTCTGTCCTCGAGCATTTGTAATATTAAGTCCATCCGATTCCAATTTATCTAAAATTTCTTTGGTCAAACCTTCGCTCGTTTTCTCGTGAGAGTGAATGATGTCGACGAAACGTTCTTCTATCGTTATCTTCCATCTAAAAACTTTCACATACCTTACAATTTGTGACATCTATTCTAGATGCGAAACATCCGCGGTACAATCAAATAGAATCGGAAAATATTTAGCGGCTTTTACTCGTTCATAATTTGTTTTTTAACAGCAGCCCCCATTAGCTCTGTTACTTCATTTTGGATCAGTGGTGATAAATAAGACTCACTTCCTTTTTGTGAGTGATTTTAACTCTGGATTAAATTTGGCTATCATATTAATGGCGCTTAAAAATATTTTTTTGTTTGTTCCTCTTAGAGCTAAATTGTTCTCGGCACAAAAGAGAATAACGCTGATGTAAACTCTCAAAACATTTATTAGCCATTTTTTCTTTTTTTTGATCTATATCAGCTTGCAGAGACGCGTCAATTGAAGATTTCAATCTTCTATTTCTTTCCAAAGTTTTCCATTTAATACAGTTTTCGAGGTGAAGTACTGAATTTTCATGATCAAGTATGCTTGGACTTCAACGTCGCCAGTTGTTAAATCCTTGTTCTGGATTTGCAAGTGATGATTTATACGGATTTCTAAACGGAGTTGAAAACAGAATACAAGGGAAACAAAAATTGCCTGTCTTTTCTGACTATACATCAACCATGTTCGCTCCAAAAATGGTCCGTTAAATAGTTTTCTTGCGAACCATTGTTTGGTAAATCTCCTAGTTCCAGATACAGGCTGTGACAGAAAACTCTGAATTTTTCTGTGGCCAGGTCCAAAGGTACCAAACAATGGTTCGCAAGAAAACTATTTAACGGACCATTTTTGGAGCGAACATGGTTGATGTATAGTCAGAAAAGACAGGCAATTTTTGTTTCCCTTGTATTCTGTTTTCAACTCCGTTTAGAAATCCGTATAAATCATCACTTGCAAATCCAGAACAAGGATTTAACGACTGGCGACGTTGAAGTCCAAGCATACTTGATCATGAAAATTCAGTACTTCACCTCGAAAACTGTATTAAATGGAAAACTTTGGAAAGAAATAGAAGATTGAAATTGAAGATTTCAATCTTCTATTTCTTTAAATCATAAAGACAACTGAAACTCTTTCTTTTTTTAAGTAAGTTCTTAAAAACAATAAGTTAATTAATTACCTTCTGTGTGGTCAGCTGCAATTCACTAGGTCCACTGAAAAGGCTACAATAAATATATTTTAATCGTTGTATGATTTATATAGACGTATTATGCTGACGTAATGCGTTCAGCTTTTTTTTATAGAATAATTTCAATATAAACGAAGGTAGCCATTTTGAATTTTTTAATCGACAATTACATTGGCTTTGTATAGATCAAAAGTTTATATTTTAACAAGTAATAAGCAACTGAGTAATGTAGTTCATATTTATTTCTTATATTTACTTTTATGTATCTATAATTAGCTGTATCTATATTAGACAAGACGAGCTAAAGACAACAAAAAGGAGGAGTTCATCTCATATTCAAATTACTAAGTTACTGAAGGTCCTATTGTTTATTTTCTATTACCTTTTTATAAATGTCAACAAGCTTTTCAATATCAGAATCACTCAACTACCCCCGTAATTGATTTTATAGTATCTGCTTTTAAAACTACAGAAGACAAACAAAAAAGTATTCTACAAGCGACCAACGTGGACATATACCGTTACTATTTTATACTCCAATAGTGTATTAATTCTAAATTTCAAGTAACATAAAACCATAGTTTTTAGTTGTAAGTTAAACCTTATACGCTATGCCGGCAGAATAATAGATATTTAAGATACAAAGACATAAGTGTAAAAAGTCATTCTATACGAGGTGTGATCAAAAAATACGGTGAATAATTTTTTATTAAAAAAAGTAATAAGCTTACATAGAATTTGATTTAATCTCCTTCAAAGTACTGTCCTTGGCTAGCAATGCACTTATCCCAACGTTGACTCCATGACTGTAAGCATTTCTGGAAGGCGTCTTTCGGAAGGGCTTTCAGCTGCTCCGTCGTGGCCCCCTCAATGTCAGCAATGGTGTCAAAACGTTTTCCTTTAAGCACAGTTTTAATTTCTGGGAAGAGCTAAAAGTCGCATGGTGCTAAATCCGGTAAGTATGGCGGATGTGAACAGACAGGAACACTTCTTTCGGACAAAAACTCGCGAATGAGAAGCGAGGTGACACGGCGCGTTGTCGTGATGAAGAAGGAAGCCATTGGTCCATTTTTCTGACCGCTTTCTTCGTACGTCGTTTCGCAAACGTTGCAGTACGGCCTTATAAAATTCAGAGTTTACAGTTGTTCCCCTTGGAACGAACTCTGATCGCACTAAGCCCTCACTATCGAAGAAAACAATGAGCATGACGCTGCTCGTCTTCAACAGACTCATTTCCGTTTTTAAATCGGTCATACCACTTGTACACAGACTTCAGAGTTACCACATTATCACCGTACACCGATTTTAACATTTCATGAGCTTCTTTGGCATTTTCTTGCAACTTAAAATAAAACTTAACGTTAATGCGTTGTTCGAAATCCATGTTGCGCGACAGACACGATAAACTCAACCTCACTCTAGCGGCTGTGGCAGCTGACTGACAAATTCGAACGTGTTACAACTTGTCCCTGCCTGTCTCAGCTGATCACGCTACTGGACAAATTACAGCATATGATGTAGCGTCAGCAGTTGCCGCTATAAAAATTCATTCACCGTAATTTTTATTATTAATTATTATTTAATTTTTGATAGTCCAGTCAAAAATAAAACCAACGCACTGAAAGTGCAGAAAACTCCCCCGGTAGTAGTAAGCAATGTAGAGAACTATCAGAAAATCAAACAAAAGCTCCAAACAAGAAACCTAACTTATAATGCAACTTTGTTAAACAATAACCAAGTCAAGATTAACTTCAATAACGAAACAGAATATCGTGAATTGACAACAATGATGAATGAAACTAATCAACAATGGCATTCATACGAAAATAAGCAAGAAAGGCCGATTAGGATTATGGTCAGAAACTTGCATCCATCTTGCGATTCGAAAGAAATATCAAGTGAACTAAAAGAGAGAGGTTTCAAAGTAATCTCCGTAGAAAATAAATTAAAAAAAGTTAAGGAGAATGACAGGGTTGAACATATTAAGCTACCGTTGTTCGTTATAACCTTCGATAAAACGGAGGACATCAAAAAAATATTTGAAATACGCTATTTGGCTAACATGAAAGTCAAAATCGAAGCGTTGAAAGCCAACAAGTTAGTACCTCAATGTAAAAAGTGTCAAAGATTTGGTCACACTCAGAAATACTGCCAAAGAAGTCCTGTCTGTGTCAAATGCGCTGGTGGTCACCTCACAGCTGATTCTTCTAAGCCTAGAAGTATCCCAGCTAAATGCTCAAATTGTGCTGAAGCTCATCCAGCGAGCTACAGAGGATGTGTTATTGCAAAAGAATTACAAAAACGGAAGATGCAACAAATGCAGAAAAAACCGCAACCCAGAACATTTAGCACTAAGAAAGTATAGAAATGAGATTTCATATGCTAATGCTGTTCAAACTCGTAAGGTCCAACCCTCAAATCCCCAATCTTCGACCACATATGAAGAACATGGTTCCATGCAGCAGATGATGAAACAATTGATGGATATGTTTAATCAGTTTGCTGTTCGACTAGAGCGATTAGAAGCCAGAGCCACTGGTGCTATTCCCAAAAAGAAATAATTTATGGATATAAATGACCTACGAATTGGACTCTGGAATGCCAATGGCATTCTAAATCGTAAACATGAATTAGAAGTATTCCTTATCAACCAGAACATTGATGTATGTTTAATTTCAGAAACACATTGTACTAATCAGTCATACCTCAAATTTAGTGGATATCAATGCTATCAATGCATACATCCAAGAAACCAAGCTAAAGGAGGTAGTGCAATCTTAATTAAAAACAATATTAATCATTATGAAGAACGTCACCTTCAATCTGAAGAAATACAACTTACTGTAGTAGGCATCAAATCAACCAAACAAAAATTTAATTTGGGCGCCGTATACTGTCCACCCAAATATAACCTTAAACGACCGGAATATCTTGAACTTATACATCATATGGGTGAGAGATTCATATTGGGAGGAGACTATAACGCTAAAAATGTAGATTGGGGATCTCGCCTGACCACAACCAAAGGTAAAGAACTTAGACTGGCAATAGGTGAAACAAGTTGCAATTTTCATTCTACAGGCAAACCTACCTATTGGCCTACAGACTTAAATAAAATACCTGACTTGCTAGATTTTTTTATTACAAGAAAAGTGTCACCAAACTTTGTTGATGTACAGGAAAACTTCGACCTAAACTCTGATCATTCGGCAGTTATTTTAACACTCAGTGAAAGAATAATCAAAAAAGAAACCCAGCCAAGATTAGTTAATAGAACTACTGATTGGGAAAGCTTCAAAATTGACCTTGATAATAATATCAACTTGAATGTCAATCTAAAGTCCAAGGACCAATTGGATAATGAAGCTGAGAAGTTCCTCCGAATCATTCAATCGGCGGCGACTAGCAACACCAAAGAAATTACATATGTCACCAAAGGGAATAATTACCCACTGGAGATTAGAGAATTGGTCAAAGAGAAAAGAAAGGCTAGAAGAAAATGGCAGCATTCAAGAAACCCGTTGGATAAAACTATTTTAAATAATAAAACTCAGAGGCTTAAAAGAGAGATTCAGAAGTTGAAAGAGGACTCCATAAGAAGATATCTCATAGACTTGTCTGCAGATGAAACCACGGACTATTCCTTATGGAAAGCCACCAAAAGAATTAGAAGACCTGTTTCATCTATTCCACCAATTAGGAAGGAAGATGGATCATGGGCTCGTAGTAATAAACAAAAAGCTGATGTGTTTGCTGATCACTTGGCCAATATCTTTAAACCAAATCAAATCCAGTCAGATGTATTACTTGATGACACATTTGATCCAGTTTCAGAAGAAATAATGTTGGTTACGCCGAAAGAACTGGCCAATGAAATTAAAACTAATCTGAATCCTAAAAAAGCCCCTGGTTTTGATCTCATTACTGGAGAAATCTTGAAACAACTGCCGAAGAAAGGAATAGTGATGCTTACTTATCTCTTCAATGCAGCATTTTGTCTCAGATACGTTCCTGCTATCTGGAAGGTGGCAGAAGTAATTATGTTACCAAAACCTGGTAAACCAGTAAATGATGTCAAATCATATAGACCTATTTCTCTACTTCCAATTATCTCGAAACTGTTCGAAAAGCTACTATTGAAAAGACTGCGGCCTATAATAGAAAACAATAGTTTAATCCCAGATTTTCAGTTTGGATTCCGCCAGAAACACTCCACCATCGATCAAGTGCATCGAATTACTGATGTTATTGAGAGAACTCTTGAAGAAAAATTAGTATGCTCGGCTGTCTTCCTCGATGTTGCCCAGGCTTTCGACAAGTTCTGGTACGATGGTCTAGTCCATAAATTAAAAAGAATGCTACCGAAACAATATGTTGAAGTTTTATCATCATACATATCAGACAGACTATTTCGCATCAAACAAGAAGACGAATATTCAGATCTCAAAGAAATAAGTGCAGGTGTACCACAGGGAAGCGTCCTGGGACCATTACTTTACCTCCTTTACACCAGTGACTTGCCAGAAACAAGAGATGTGACTACCGCAACATTTGCTGACGACACGGCTTTGCTTGCAGTTGGACACAATTCTGAAACCTCTACCGCTAAGCTGCAAAATGCTAGTAACAGAATTCTTGATTGGACAATAAAATGGAAAATAAAACTAAATGAACTTAAATCTATCCATGTCTACTTCACCAATAAAAGGTTGACGGACCTCCCTACGCTTAATATCAACGGTAACATTGTACCCCATGCAAACAACGCTAAGTACCTTGGTATGAACTTGGATGCTAAGCTACGCTGGAAGGAACATGTTAAGAAGAAACGGTCTGAACTTGGTATGAAATACAAAGAATACTATTGGCTCCTTGGTAGAAATTCCAAGCTGTCATTGCACAATAAAATTCTTATTTATAATCAGATTTTAAAACCTATTTGGCTTTATGGAATTCAACTCTGGGGTTGTGCCAAAGATTCCAACATAAAACTAATTCAGACCTTCCAAAACAAAGTGCTGCGTAACATGGTAAATGCTCCATGGTACGTACGCAACCAGGACCTCCATCGTGATCTTGGCATCCCAATGGTTCGAGAAGAGATAAAAAGGTTCGCTGGCAAACATCAGGCCAGACTATACCATCACGTCAACGCAGAAGCCCTTCAACTACTGGATAACCAACATCTTGTCCGAAGACTGAAGAGGACCAAACCGTTTGACCTTGTGTAGTGTTTTGTATAAAAGCAGAGCATTGTGCGCGAGTGAGTAGTATAAGTGTATTTTGCGCAGCCAGTACAAACTAAAGGACATCATTGGATGAACTCTAGCTTATAAATGTTTAGTTATTAAGATTTATCAGATTCAAATTATTGGTTAGTCATTTGTGACTAGTTTTAGTATCTCGAACACCATGTAGGTGTTTATTAAGAAAAAAAAAAAAACCGTAATTTTTGATCACACCTCGTATTACGCGAACGGTTTAACGCACGAGCGAGGTACGAGCGAGTGTCATTAAAAGATGTGAGTGCAATGAAGAGACTTTTTACACGAAATCTTAGAATGTTTTATCTACGACCGTACCGCTTTACTAAAGTATTCATTGTATTTGATTTTTTTTTTATTATTTATTAATTTGTGACTTATGCCATTTACACATATTAGCGTGCTTAGATTTTTATGTGCTAAGTTGTTTAGCAACCAGTTTGTAAAATATTCATAATTCATGTATCATACATCTCTTTTTGACATTAGCGTGCAATAAAAATTTTATAACACTAGCTCAATAAACGTTAACTTTTTACACGAACATCAGTGTAAAAGGTAGTCACTTTTTGTATGATCGTAGACAAAGACTTTTTTACGAATAAATTGTGTGCTGGTCAATAGTCAAAAGTTGTCTTTTCGCATAAAACTAATGCCTGGTTTATACAGCCACTTAACAAGTAACACGTAACTATTTAAAAGTAAGAATTAGAATATGGTTTTTACTCAGCAGGGTTTGTATTTACAACTTACTTAGCACTTAAGACATAGCACGAATTGGATTTATTTTAAATTCTACTTGTTATTTCTTAAATGAATCGTTAGTACGCATGTCGTCTAGGAAGAAAAACAGGTTAGCCACTACATTATCATGAAATTACCCTTGAAAAATTCAAATTTGTGTGGCGGTATTGCGAACATATGGTACGCGTAGCGTGTATATTAAATTTATAGTTGCTGTATAAACCAGCATTACTTTTCTTGACTTGTTACGTGTTAAATTAAATTTATATCTTAAGTGTTAAGTGGCTGTATAAACCAGGCATAAGGAGTGCATGATTGTATTGAAAAATAGTTTTATTCAGAAGATGCACCAAGACCATAAGATCGTAAGACCATAGGTGCCATTAGTCATGCATTCTTCGTATTTTTATTAATTAAGGTTGGAAATTGAGAAACTCCGGAAAAATTGCCGTTGGCGTCGCTACTGGTACAAAACATTAATTCATTTAGTTCAGTTTCAGACCTTTAAGAATATACAACACCATAGGTGGCCCTCGCGTCGGAAAGTACTCATAATCATAATAATTTTGTATGAATATTACAGAATTCATATTAAAACGTCAGTATCGCCTCAATTTTAGAATAAATTACAAGGTCGATCGCTATAATTTTTACATATTTAGTTAGAATTTATGAAAAAAAAAACTAGAGATATTATTATGTTTTGCATTACATAATTGATTTACAGATAGTTAAAGTTATCTTTGTAAGCTAGTTATGCTAGTTATTTAAATTTTTTAATGTGTATTCGAAGATTAATAACCACTGCTGTTAATTAAAATTAAAATACTAAAATACAGCAAAAAATAAGTACAAACACGCTACAGCGCCATCCTTTTCAGAGTAGCTAAACTGTCTAGCAAAACTGCTTAAAAAAGATAATAATGGTAACCAAAACTGTAACATGATTATTGTTGTTATAAATAAGTTTTTATAAATTAAATTTGTTGATCTACTCGACTACTTTCAAATTATTATAAAGATATATTTTAGTTTTAAGAAAGAAAAATATTTATACTTATTGTTACAGTTTTTATGTTTATTTAGTTATTTTCGAACAAATTTTAATAATTCTTTTATGAAAATTTAGTTCATACTTTGATCTACAAGATGTTGGATACACAATCTATAATATATTCTTTCTTAAAATAATGTAAATTCAGAGACTCTGCATATCGTTTTTTTATACAGTCGCTTCGCCCCTTAATTAATTTAAGGACCAAAGCAGTAGATCATAAAACTTTTTAGATAACATATTGTAATGGTTACTTCCAATTTCGATTGGAATAGAAAATTAAACTCTATTCTCAGGAATTAATAGCAGGTTCTAGATATCTTATAGTATATCAAAATATCTTTATATTAACTAGTTAAAAAAATTTTAATTTTATGATTTCTAACAGACGTTATTATTAGATTAATATTAAAGAATAATAATATTATTTGGCAAGATAAATTATAATAATTATTAAATTTAATACCAAACTATCAATGATTGAACTACCAATATCCATTTTATAGAAATCCTCTATTGTGAAAGTTTGTAACTGCAGGTCAAAGTATCTCAAATGTTTAATTAAGTGTTTATGTTTGCACACTTCTTCCAAACAAATATTACCAAAAGTATTAAAAACTTTATTAAATTATTTCAATTTTTAGTAAATCATCAAGATATTTCAGTTTTATCAATTCTCAAACACGAATTGTTCACAAATTGGACTGAAGAGACGTGGTCTCACCGCGTCGTAGAACCAAGAAGTCAGTAACTACGATTACTATCGTTTTATGCACATTTATGCTTTTGTTTTTCTTTCCAGGTTTAAGAGTTCATTAAAAGATAAGATTAGGAATTGGTAATGGCCCGATAACAATTCGGACCTTAACACCCAATTGAGAACTGTTTGAAGAAAACGTAGAATAAAACTGCAAAAAGTAAGTCACGATACAAGAGTGTATTGCGCGAACAGCGGCGTAACTGTCATGTGGCAGTTTGCCCGGTGACTTTAGGGAGCACATTGTGATATCTTAATTTAATTACTAACCAAAACATTTTGGTTACCAGACATCTGAAACTGATCCTCATTAGTTTCAGCTAATTAGTTAGTTAAACAGTTAAACAAATGTTATACAAAAATGTAATCGCTCTATCACAATCGATACAATAATAATAGAATATTTGCTGTAATTTTAATTAATGTTTAACTACATATTAATATCAATAATTTGGTTGTAAAAGTTATAGAAGAAGCCTAAAAGTTAATAAGTGTTTTGGCTTCCCGTCTTACCCAGTGTTTTTAGTTTTTGTGTCACTGTCACGCTTTGACTAAGAAATTCAACGTATGGCAGCTTTTAATGTGAATATTTTTGCTCTTGATATATAAGGCTACAGAAATTGTTTAAATTTTAATCTTTGTCCATTTACGTATGAGTATCCACAGGGGTGAATGAAAGTTAATTTTTGTTACAAACTGAAAATAAATTTGCTCCCGCCTCATCAATGCATCATTAAATAATTCTTATGGCACAAAAAATGTCTGGGGGTTGAGATCAAGGATTTGTTTTTGGTCTTTCATATGCTTTACCATTTCCTCCTTAATACTTGACTGAATTGAAGCTACATTTGGATTTCAATTTATCGATATTTGTTAATCAAAGATACCGAAAGAACAATTCTTTCTAAGTTATTTTTCACTTACAATTTTTCACGTACGACGTACTATCCTGTGTACATAAAGACTTAAAAACATGTACCCATAACTACGTACAAATACTTTCGGATAAATATGTTTTCCTGGACAACTACTCTGAGAAGGTATCTTTAGTCAAATAAAAATCAGCTTATTTTAATTGAATTAATTCTTATTATTTTAGTTTAGTTATGTGTAGGTATAAAAGCTAGTCTATACATTTGTTCCATTTTTGATTCCTTTGTAGTTTCAGGTGTTATTCTGTTAGCTATTTCAGCATGCGAATTAACTTTTCTTTAGGTGTTTTTAAAAATGGTTCTTTATTTAAAAACATGAAAGACGGAGTCTAGGTTACAGAATGAACAGTTAAGTATATTTATTCGTCGTTAATTATATAATATGCACTTGCATAATAACTTAAATACTATGCAGTTTTACTATTCTACTAACAAGTAACTCGGAGTCAGGTAAGTGACATCCCTGGATGCTAATTTCTAAGCTTTTAGAGCGACGTAGACTGCAACTCGAACTGAACTATCCTACAGAGTAGCGATCCTTATATACCACTCTGCGTTCAAAAATCCTTTGTTTGGATTTCACACGTGGCGATAACGTTTTGCATACATTACACATAATTAAGATAAGGTTTTTGAATACTGAATATATTAGCAGCGTTATATTGCAGGTGGCGATTAGGTTTAAAAATAGTCTTATATCACTGCATGCATTAGCAATGTTAACTTGTGGGGTGGTTTTTTGATCGCTTCGCTCAGCACTAATATTATAATATTGTTTATTGTTGCTGGCAAAAAAAATTTAAGGAACCCATTAATGTTATATTACATATTCTAAAGGGTGATTCTTATTTGGACCATGTTGTAATTTCGGTTTTGACGGGTGCCCATTAGATTAAAAAACATTTAAATTTTTTCTTAACAATTTGTCCTAGCTGTCAAATAAATCCATAAGAATTGAAAAAAATGTGTATTCATTTTTCAAAACTTATTTTATAAATTGAGGCTATGTAACCTTATAAATCGAAGACCTGCAATAATACATGATATATTTCTGGTAAATGTAATCAAATGCATTATATCTCTCAGAGAACTCCTAAATATCATTACACTAGTATGACATTATTTGCATACCTAGAATTAAACTTAAAAGTAATATCACCAGAAACTCACTATATCCAACTTTTAAATAATAATAAAACAATGATGACGAAACACGAAATACTATAAAAGAATAAATAAAAATTGACAGGTAAATAAATATTTAACTCAAAACTTTTTACTTATTTATATTATTGTTATAGAATTTCGCGAAGTAAGGTTAAAAACAATAAACCGTATACAAACATTTTAGCCCCCAAAATCTGAGTGATAAGACTGCAATGCGTCGGATGGAGGAAATACCAATTTTAAAGTATAAGATACAATCTTGGTAAAACATTCTGTTCATTAAAACGACAGTTTCGATACTACGAATACAAAAATTGAATTAAAAATTAAATTATTAAAAAATGAAAAATATTGTGTAAACTTTCGTACCATTGTTATTAACGTTATTATCGTAAATTATTATTTCATACATATATGCTAATAGGCACTATCGTGCATTAAATTTAAGGTAATAGTATACTACATCCGTGGTGGAAAATGCTTTATTATAGCTGAGGATTAAAATAAATTAACGAGGAGCGAGCGCCGAGTTCAGCGGAAGTTGTAATGAAGCCCTCCATCTAGGTTATATGCTATCTATACTATTTACAATCATTAGCAATGTAATTTCGGTTAAATATTTTCAGTAAGTAGTCAGTGAACCACTTTTTTCGAGCGCTTGGGAAGTTAGAAATCATTTTCCTAATCGATGGAAAGTTAATGTTAATAATAATGTACTTGGGACTTTTTAAATGTTAATAATGAGCTTACTACTAACTGATTGCCAAGAAATGTATTTAAAGTAACTTCACACTCTTTTCAACATAGGTATTATATTAAATATAGTACATACCAATATGATATTTTAAAGAGACTAATAAATAGATAATTGGGAAAGTCCCAAATAACTTGATGATGATTAAAAAGTGATAAATTCTAAATTTGATTTATAATTGTTTAGAATCAATACCACATAAAACAGACTCTAGTAAAAGTACAGTGAAAACATACACAAAATATAAACCACTTACCTTTACCATGAAAGAAAAATGCTTCGGCTATAAGTAAATTTGAAAAGTTCCTTACATAAATGAGACTTCTCAACGGGTCGCTTCCATAGGGCACTAACTAAATTAGATCTATAAAAAAATTGTTAACTGACCACACATAAACAAAATAAATAAATCCAAGGCTACTTTTAAAAATATTCAAATAAAAAAATATATTTAACATCACACGAAAAAGAAGAAAACAATTGAAAAACAAAACATTTAAAATTAAATAAACAAAAAAGAAGATTGGACACCATATAGAAAATGAAAGAAAAATGAATTATAAGACAGTGTAATTCCATTTGTCCTGTTAATTAACATCTCTATCACTGCTAGAACTACTTTAAAAACTAAATAATTACCTTACATTAAATTCAAAATTCAAGATATTGGCGCCTTATAACCTTACCGATTTAAATTAAAAAGATCTCTTTTCATTAAAAAGATTTTGTGTTATTAAATAAAGTTGAAATTATTAATACCATCAGTATTTCAGACATAAGGTAAATCAATTTAAATTAATTAATAAATAATTTTCTAAATTCCATCCCAATCCAAAAATCCATCTTTATCATAAAAAAATCCACAAAATAAAATTCAATCACTAATTAACTTCCCAGCACTGTTTATTTATTTAATTTAAAATGGTTTATTATTAATTGCACTTAAATTTAAAAAAACTTTATAACATAACTTTTAATATTTTGACGTACATTACACATAACCATCAATTTTTGACAGGAGGTTGACTGCGACGTATCATAATACAACATAACCTCAAAATTTTCTAATTTTTGCTCTCCATATAACGCGCATTCTGTACAACTGAATCTTTCTGAGAGAGTGTCACCATATTTCGATCTCAATTTATACTTTTTTTGAAAAACACTTAAATAACTTGGTTATTTTTCTAATTCCAACAAAAAATCTTTAGTGTGAAACAATTGAATAGTTTTGTTACTAAAATTACATAACCATATTGTTATTGAAAAGTAAACTAATTGTTTAAATACATAGTATAAATGGGCAGAGAAGAATTTCCTCTCTTTAATGATATAAAACACTTATACTAAAGTGTAAACACAAGCTTAGGATTGAATGGCAACCAACCTAATTTTTCCCTACACATGAACATTATTAAAATTTGAAATAAATGTTTAAAAACACTTTGTTGCTTCTTTTTCTTGTTATAAATTTTATCCTGAAATCCTATAGAACAAATTATTACATAGATTTTTGGTACCCAGCATTTAATTAATAACTAATTTTCATACTTTCAGAATACAATGATTAATCGCATCAATCTTTGATTTTCAAATGCCCAGGTCTTCTACAACAAATGATCTCCACATTGGCATTTATGTTTCAAATGTACTCAAGAACTTGCTTGACAAAATTACAATAAAATATTTTAAGTTCAGTTAAGACTTCTCAACATTGAAAACTACAAATTTTTAACATGAAACTATCCCAAATCGTTGGATCTGAAGAAATTATGAATTTCTTCACAATAAAACTAGCAGGTAAAATAATAAATATCTGTGTACATTTGCACAACCATACTCCTGATCTGTTCTAGGTGACAACAAACCTTGAAATGGCTTTAATACCTAATTATGTGCAAATTTTAAGTATCGATAATCGTATCGAAAAATCGTCAACTGACCAAGAAAAATTACTACAATTAAAAGAAAAATCACTTTAAACTTTATCCTTTTTCTACTTAGTGTGTTTCTTAAACATAACTGAAACATATTTATTTATTTTTTTAATAAAAAAAATTAAGTCTGAAATCCCCTTACAAGTTAGGCTACCCAAAAAGCATGGATGTAAATGTAGTTGCTTAAATTTTCTGATGGTATGTTAAAAACATGACAATGCATATAATATAAAATATACTAAATTATATTTCTGAGGTCGGTGCCGTTTTATCGTAAACCAAACTTGTTATAGATCTTTAATAAAATTACCCATTATTACAGACGAGTATATGGTTTTCTTTTATTGGGGGTGTATGCTTTTGTTGGGGTGCATTAGACTTACGTAAACAATGTAGGTAAGTATGCTCAAGCAGGCGTGAGAATGGCATAATAAGGTTTTTTAAAACAGTTAGCGTTTTTGATGCTTTTATTGCCAATATAATGTTATTTAGACTAATGGGTCACAACTAAAAAATGCACAAGCTTTGTATTGGATTGCATTTAATCCCAGAACATGAGAACAAAAATAAAAGATTTCTGATATTTATTAATCAATAATGCCATCTGGACAAGAAAGGGTACTGAAGGATGTTGTAACTTTTTATACCAAATACATGGATCTCGATAAAAGCTCTGTTGTTTTATTGTATTTATTTATAAGAGTGTTAACAGGAAAATCCCAAAAAATACCCATACAGTAAATACCAATTTACAAAAAAAGGTACAACTAACCAGCTTAAGATAAAAGCAAAAAATGCGCTACAAAACAATAAAGGTAATTAAAGTCGTAAATTAAACATTTTTAAATACATAATATGCTTAAAGTTAAAAATCAAGAAAAAGAAAACATAATACAAATAAAAATCTATATAATATTTATGCATAACAACAAATGGATTGCGTAAACCCCAATAAGATTCAATAAATCCTAATAAAAATAACAAAAACATTATTACTACAAAGCTATAAACATAAGGCGATAACAAAATATTTACAAAATTCGTGCATAATAGCTAAGGAGAGTCGCAAATTTCATTTATGTATAATATTTAATTTTCTTTTGAATTGCTGAATTGAATAAACAAAAGGATCGATAAAATAATACTTTTGATTATACGATCTGACTATTCAATTTAAGGGTGAAGATAAACAAGAGTTAGCCCTGCAAAAAGGCAAAATTGCACAACATAGCATTCCTGGTTGGTCGAGATGGAACATTGAAATTAATCTGGACAAGTAGATGCAGACAATTTAGTGCTGATAAGATAATTTTATACAAGAATATACAATCATTAATGTCCCTTTTAATCGACAATGGCAACAATCCAATTTCTTTGCATAAACTTTAGTGATCTATAATGGGCATATAAAATTTTTTTTGTATAAATCTAATAAATCGTTTTTGAATAGCTTCCAAAGAATTGATGAATGTATGATATAAAGGATTCCAGACTACACTATCCCAACATATAATACTGGAAACGTAAGCCATGTAAAGAGTTCTAATAGAATGTATATTATGGAATGGTTTAGAGGTTCGTATAATAAACCCTAATACTTTATATGATTTTTTGACAATATATTCTGTGTTTAGAAAAAGTCAGCTTGTCATCTAGGATTACACCTAAATCTTTGATATTATCTACTTTTGATAAGACATGATGCGAGAAATGGTATTGGAAATCTATCCGTTTAAATTTTCTGGTAAAAGAAATTTTGTGACACTTATCCAAATTCAAAAAGAGCTTGTTTTGAACACAATAACTATATAAGCGATCTAAGTCTTCTTGCACAACAGTCGTTAATATTTTCAATCTTTCTAAAGATTTTTATATCATCAGCATAGATTGTAACGGTACATTTTCTATCGACATTCAGTACGTGAAATTTTACTTTTATACTGATTAAAAATCATAGGTTCGGTCCTGTAAGACTGCGTTTTATTTGAACTAGAATTTCGTCATGTAAATATTTCCTATAAAAACATTCCAAGGAAGGATTGTTTTATATTTGATACAATTAAAGAACGTAGCGTCATAAAAAATGATGTTTTTTAGTATTTTGTTTACGTATATTTTAGTGTAATATCAATTACTTCGTGAGAGACCTTGATAAAAATTGTGGGAAGTACTTGATCATCAATTTCACAAAAATAGTTTTGCTAATATTCCGAGAATACAGGACTCAAAAACAAATTTTTCTTTGTCTTCTATGTGTGTTTGAAATCTAAAACGAGGTCCCGCGTAGTAATTTTGAAACTAATATTTTTTTGTAAGTCTAGACTACACCTGGGTGTCACTCTGTACCAATCTCAGCGTTATTTTTCAAGTACTACTTTCTATTGCTTTTGGTAGAAATTCCTGTAAAAGGTCAACCAAAAAGCGTCCTTATGGACCAATAATATGCAGTATCCCGCGGATTAGTAGGGTTGCAGAGGCTGGCATTCTTCGCGTCTCGACAGAGCAGCATGAAAAGACACTTGCTTGCTGGCGGCCTGTGCGTTGAGTCAGTGGACTCCCATTTTTGATCTCCGAGCAATTATTAAGAAATTTGCGGTTTATCTTTGAGATTAGTTAGTCGACTTTGGGGTCGGTTTATTGTATTATAATTCAGTGTGGATTATTCAGAATTAATGTAATTGTTGAGTATAGTTCCCGTATAGTTTAGTTGTGATTTGCGGTAAAAGTGAACTTGTAAAGTTAATTGAGTTTTGAGAATTTTCGTTTGAGAAGATTAACTAATATCGTCTCGCTAATAATCATTTATAGCTGGTTTATGTGTAACGAACCATTAAAAACGATTACGCTATTTGCCTGCGTTAACAGGAGAAAGTGAAGTTGTTATAAAAATCACTTAATTTGGGTGATAGTTTAAAATTGTGGATTGTCATTTTATCTGGCGTTAGTGACAGACAGTTATTTGGTTTAATCCGTCGAGTTTTAAATAAAGGAGATTACAATTACTCCTCGAGAATAAATTCTAAACAATAAACATTAACTAAACAAGATTGTTTAAACTGTGTTTAACGAACATTGGTGCTGAAAATTGTATGGATGATTGACTATTGTTATAAAGTATTTCTTTGGACCTGCTACCATCAAACTGCAATTTAATACCATCAAATCATCGATAATCAATTACGGTTCCTTCCAAGAGAGGCCTTTTCCAATTTCTAACTGATCAAATGATTTGCTTTGTAAGGCAAATAAACAAAAGGTTTAAGGTATTGTACTTTAAGAATTGTTTATCTTTATTATTTTGAGGTTGGATTATTTTAACTAGTAAATTTTGTTGTTCTTTACAAGAAGAGAGCTCTCAGTAGTACTGAATTTTAGTCCATCATTAATAGTGAAAGTTAAATTTATAAATCTTCGAAATATTTAATTAGATTTATTTTAGTTTAAAGTGATGGATATTTGTTCGTCAAACTTTTCAAAAGATTTCTGGTTTAAATAAATTCTTGAGTTTGATATTATGTTGGAATATTTCATGGCTAATAAATCTAGATATTTTTTTGATCTTGTTGAACTTTTGGGGCAATTAATATTTATTAATATTCTAATAGTTGTTATTTTAGACAAATATTCAAAGTATCTTTGGAACTGCCTTACGTCTATTAATTTTAACGAAATAGACGATTATTCACTAAATGCTTAGTTTTAAGTTTAATAAATTTATACTGTTTATGTGTTTTTTTTATGTGTTTGAATATTATTATTATACCTGTGTTTGAACTTTTTTCCGCTTTTATTATTTAATAAATATGTTTAATTTATGCTAATGATCTAAACGGAACCATATAATTATGAAAGTTTTGTGCAAATTTTTACTTTAAAAATTTTCTAAACATTTCTAAATTTTTATCCAAAAACCTATTATATTTAATTCATTTTCTGATTAATGAATTTAATATCAAATCAGGCTTAATTAAACATCAATATTAAGCTTCATAATCAGATGGCGCCCTTTTAGTGTTTTTATTTGTGTTCTAAACCCTTATCTACTCCTTTTCACAAAATAAGACAACTGCAGAACTAATACCTGCGACCTGAACATTTAAAATTTGTAAGAGAGAGTTTAAATCTCAAGCTGTGGCAATGATTTTGAGCAAATATGATAACGTAAGTATGATAATTTAATAGTTTTTATAGTTTTTTTCGTCGGGAAAAAAGGGGCATTTTTATAGTTGTGTTCTCGTGTAGAAAAAACCTTCGTTTCAAGATTAGTATATTGGAATGTTGTATGCAACTAGTGATATCGTTTATATAAATAATAAAGGAGAGCGGACCCAGATGGGAGCCCTGAGGTACACCAGATGTAATGAATGCTAACATAATCTGAAAAAATCCATTAAACTTTACGGATAATAACCTGTTTGATATGTAAGACTTAACCCATCGCAATAAGTCAGAGGGAAGACAAATAGCTTCTAGTTTAAGCATCAAAACATTATGGTCAATCTTATCAAAGGCTTTACTAAAATCAGTATATATGGAATCGATTTATACTCTATCCATATTCTTCTCTAGATAATCCACTTATGTTACAAGATTTGTTTCCATTGATCTTTTAGGTAAAAAGCCGTGCTGTGCATTACAAATACTATTTTTGACACAGGCCATAATGTTTTTATACACAATTTTTTCAAAAATTTTAGGAATTATCGATAATATCGAAACAGGTCGATAGTTAGTAGCTAATTAATTCACTATTCCCTGATTTAAGAATAGGTACAACGTGTGCCTTATTCAATAAAGCTGGAAAAGTACCTTCTGAAAGAGACAGATTGAAAATGATGGAAAGGGGTAAGGCTAAGTTTAAAGCACAATTGCGTAAAAGCAAACCAGGTATACATACCATCAGGACCGACTCCCTTATTAATATTTATTTTTTGTAGGTAGCTCTCAACCAAATTTGGCGTAATCGTTATAGATAGTCTATTAAAATAGTTGGAACTAGCAGAGCTATCTGGAGTATTGTCATTTACCTGTCCATCGATAAAGACAGAACTAAAGTATTGGGAAAATAGATTGCAAATAGCTTCACCCTCAGTAGCAGCAGAGTCATTGTGAATAATTCTAGACGGAGAATTTACATTATTTTTCTTAGTTTTGATATAGGACCATATACGTTTTGGATTATTTACAATGCCACACTCGACAGAAGTAATGTGATTATGAAAATCTGATTTAATAAGATATTTGGATCGACCACGAAGTAAGCTGAAGGTTAAATAATCTATATTGTTGCCAAATCGTTTCCATCTTTTATGAAATTTGCGCTTCTCTCTTATTACACTAATAGTCGATGGGGTAAACCAAGGCGGATAGCGAGTAGAACGAGATCGCCGTAAAGGTACAAAGGTTCCTATAACATGATATACTACCATATAAAAGGTGCTTATTGCTTCATTACATGATAGGTTAGTTAATCTCTCTATCCAATTGATTCTTGAAAGAAAATTATTTATGCTAGTGCAATCGGCTTTTCGATAATTGTTGTTCAACATTTTATTTCAGAATGATTATTATAATCTAAATATAAGCATGAGAGGTAGTGTAGTTAAGAAAAGTGCAAGGCAAGAATAAGAACCAGAAAGAGTAAAACAATTCGAACGTCTATTACTACTTAGTACTTTCGTTCCATTTCTTGTTCGGATGGTATTATTACTTACCTATAATAACTTTGAGACATCACTTATGTTCGTCTTGCTGTATCTAGGCACAGCACACTCTTATAAAAGTAGGTATACCGTCGCTTGAGTCGTGCCCCACTCTTCCTACTTTTGGCCACGCCTGCTGCGCTCTGATTGGCTATCTCCACTCCTGTAGCTCCTCCCCTTGCTTCTGATTGGTCGCCGCCATCTTGGATGACAAACTGCTGTTCTGTGATTGGACAAGCGCCATTTTGGAACGTCGGGCGCCATTCTACCACGCCCGCCATTACGGGAATCTGTATTACCGACAACCAGCGTATCGTCAATAGAGGGCGTCAGGAAGGAATACCGACAAACTGTGTACTGCTAGAGGGCGTCATGAAGAAATCTGTATTACTTAGAGGCAGCTATTTTATATCACAACATGTGGCGCTAAAATTTGAATCTGTACTGAATCTGTCATTTTTGCATCTGTCAATTTTGTAGCTGTCATTTATGCATCTGTCATTTTAAATCTGTCAATTTTGCAGCTGTCATTTATACGTCTGTCAATTTTAAATCTGTCAATTATACATCTGTTATTTTGCATCTGTCATAAATCTGCCAATTTTGCATCTGTCATTTTTGCATCTGTCATTTAAATCTGTCAATTTTGCATGTCATTTTGAATTTGTCATTTTGAAGGAGACATCCTGGATTTCCCATGCCCTAGATTTGAATTTTAGAGTTAACTCTGGGATTGGATCCTTTTATCCCTTTCACTAAGCGGGAACTCTTTCTCTCCTTCTCATAGTATGACTACTTACCGTATGCTTTGTAACCTAGGATGTTCGCCATCGGAAAGATTCGGCTTTATTCGTGTACTCTCTCGCTGATAACGATCTATCTTTTATATATAGTCGCTCTTCTCCCTTCACCCTTAGTCATGCTAGTCTCTTCACCCTTCACCCTTAGTCATTCTAAGTCATTTGCTCCATCGAACCCAGCAATGCTGATGCATTGCTTGCAGCATTTTCCATCTTCCCAACCTGCTTATTGGGACGTCTATGTATGATCTTTCCGGTAAAGCCATTAAAGGTTTTCCAATAAGGAAATGCAAAGGTGTGAGAACTGTATAGTCCTCTGGGTCTTCGGTTAAAGGACAAAAAGGTCTCGAATTTAAAATAGCTTCAATTTGACATAAAATTGTATTGAATTCCTAAAAAGTTAAAGATTGGTTACCTATAACTCGCTTAATATGAAATTTCGTCATTTTAATTCCAGCCTCCCACAAACCCCCAAAGGTTGGCGACCTCGCAGGAATAAATTGCCATTTAATTTTATCTTTGGCTAGACCATATGAAATATTATTTGACTGAGTTCTTAAAAATTCTGAAACCTTATTTAATTCATTATTAGCTCCAACATAATTTAGAGCATTGTCTGAAAAGATTACTTCCGGTTTGCCACGCCGACTAACAAATCTATGCAATGAGGCCAAAAATGCATCTGTGGTAAGTTCGGATACCAGCTCTAAATGTATTGCCTTGGTACTCATGCATATAAATAAACATATATATGTCTTTTGACATTTTGCACCGCGACCCTTACGATCTTTTAGTAAAAACGGACCGCCAAAGTCGATTCCAACGTTTTGAAAAGGTAAGTAATTTCTTACTCTAACAACAGGTAAGTCACCCATTAAATAATTATCTGTAGTTGGATTTGCCTTAAAGCAAGTTATGCACGTTCTAACAATCTTTTTGCATAGGTTCCTACCTGAAATTAGCCAATATTTCTCCCAAAGAGAAGCTAACAACGTCTGAACTCCAGCGTGAAGCAACCGTTCGTGCAATTCAAGCAATTGGATGAACCTTATCAAATGATTCTTGTGAATGTTTGATTCTTCCGCCTACTCTTATTAAACCATTATGCAAAAATGGATTTAAACTTAGGATATTAGGATATATAAGTAACTAATTACGCGTATAATTTTTGCTAATTTTGAAAATTTATTCATTATCTTGTTCAAAATATTCTCTATATTCCCAACAACCACGTTAACTACTGTTGTCTTCTGCTCAGGAATAACTAAATAATCTCTCTCTAACCATTCATCCGTGGACTTCCAATCAAACTTCTCAAAAGCAAAAAGGTCCGGTCCATGCCACCACAAACTATTATTTTCTAAAAGTTTTGGAGCTAAACCTCGTGTTAATAAATGTGCTGGGTTTTTCCCTGATTCAATATAATTCCATTCATTGCTATGGGTTAAATTTTGAATCTCACTGCCCCTTTTAGCTACAAATGTCTTCCAACGACGCGGTTCACCCTGCAACCAAGCTAATGTTATCTGTGAATCAGTCCAAAAACACCTCCTATCAACACTAATCTCTAAGGCATTAATTGATACCTCCATTAACTGTGCCAACAAAAGAGCACCACATAATTCTAAGCGAGGCAATGTGACCTGCTTTAAAGGAGCTACCCTTGATTGCGCACATAATAAACTTGTCATGTTTCCCCTACTGGTTAAACACCTAACATATACACATGCACCATATGCCTTTTCCGATGCGTCTGAAAACCCATGTATTTCTATAGTAATATATTCTGAGATTAAAACGTGTCGAGCTATCTTAAGATTATTGAGTATTTGCAACTCTTCTAGAAAACTAGACCATTTAATTCTTAATTCATCAGGTAAGGTTTGATTCCAGTCTAAACCTTTTTTCCACAATTCCTGCATTATAAGTTTTGTAGTAATTATAATTGGACCCAACAAACCTAACGGATCAAATATCTGACATATTATGGATAAAACGTTACGCTTAGTAAAATCATGAATGGCCGGAATATTCTTGATTGAATATTGAATAGTATCCGCATTTGCATTCCAGTAAATCCCTAACGTCTTATTTTGCTCACCTTCACCTATGTTAAGCACACTGGCCTTTAAACTTGTGCTAACTTCGAAACCTGCTAACAGATTACTCTTATTACATAACCATTTCCTTAATTGATATCCTCCAGTATCTAAGATTCTCATTAAATCCCTTTGTATCTGAAGCGCGTCTTCCTCAGAATCCGCCCCTGTTAGTACATCATCCACATAAAAATCATTTTGAATTATCTTCCCCGCTACCGGAAATTGTAATGCATTTTCTTTCGCAAGTTGCATTAAACAACGTATCGCTAAATATGGCGCCGAAGCTGTGCCGTATGTCACAGTTTTCAATTCAAAAATTTTCAAATCTTCCATTGGTTCATTTCTCCAATAGATTTTCTGATATTTTGTATGCTCATCATTAATCAATACCTGACGATACATTTTCGATATGTCCGCCGTTATTACTACTTCATGTTTACGAAATATTACTAAGATACAAAACAAATCCTGTTGTAATTTCGGTCCAATACATTGGATATCATTTAGCGATAGTCCGGTACTGGTTTTTGCCGAGGCATCGAATACAACCCTGCATTTCGTGGTTAAACTATCTTTCTTAAATACCGCGTGATGAGGCATAAAATAACCCACCGTATTCTGCTCATCTATTTTAGTTTCGCACATATGCCCTAACATTTCATATTCTGACATAAAAGCATAATATTCCCTTTTTAATTCTAAATTTTTATTTAACCGTTTTTCTAGTAATTCAAATCTACGTATCGCGGTTTCACTTGAATTCCCAAGTTTTTCCGTTGACTCTTTGAATGGAATCTTTACTATAAATCTCCCTTCTTCGTTGCGCTCCGTAGTTTCTTCAAAAAACCTTTCACAGAACTTTTCCTGCCTTGATAGAATTTTATCTCTATTTTTGATTTCCTCTAATTGCCAAAATCTTTCTATCCCTTGACTGATTAGATTATTCTCATTGTTTGTAGTTACACAACTCATTGAAAGATTACAACATTCGCGCTGTGAACCTAATTTGCCAGCAATAAGCCAACCTAAATAAGTATTTTGCAATACCGCTTGATCAATCCCTAAACTTTCCTTTCCCTTAACCAGGACTAACCAAAATATCTCTGCCCCTAACAAAATATCTATTTCTGCAGATACATAAAAATTAGGATCAGCTAGATTGAATCCTTGTGGCACCTTTAAGGTGTTTCTATTAATTGAAACTAATGGTAATTTCTCTGTGATTGCTGGTATGATTAAACAATTAACCTTAGTCTCAAAATTACTCACACATGAAGCAATTTCCAAATTCACACTTTTATTTATATTAGTGATTATTTGTCCTACACCCTTAATAAGATGATTCGTTTTCATTGGTCGCAACCCTAATTTTCTGCAAGCATTCTCAGTTATGAAATTACTCTGAGAGCCGCTATCTAATAACGCCCTACAATTAACTTCTTTATTTTCTGCATTTTTAACTTTTATCGCCGCAGTTGATAATAAGATTTCCGAACAAACCTTCCGTGCACCCCGAATAGCCGTCGCGTGCCCATTCACAGATTCCGTTCCTTCTGCAGATGCGAGATTAGTCTGTTCCTCACATGACTTTGTAACATTGTTACTCGGTCTTTTATTAAAACCATTGATATGTAATAACGAATTATGTGGCCTTTGACACTTCATACATTTAGGAGCCTTGCATTTATATGAAAAGTGACCTCCCGTAAAACAATTCAAACATAATTTATGTTTCTTTATCGCGTCCATACGATCTTGTGCGCTTAATTCTAAAAACTCACAAATTCTGATAAAGTGTTTTCCCCCACAATAAGAACAATTCTTTGTGTTATTTACGTTTACCATCGTCAAACTATTACCCTTATTAAATTGCTTTTTAAACCCTTGGCTCTGATTTGATTTCTGAGTATACGTGACCTCTGATTTGGTAATTTCTAATTTTTCTAAAATCTCACATTTCGATTTTAAAAATTTATTTAAGTCTGCCATCGTTGGCACTTCCTCTTCACATTTATAAGATTCCCAATCTCTCCTGGTCGTTTTATCAAACTTAGTTGTCATAATATAAATTATTAAACGATCCCATGAATCGGTATCCTCACCTAATGATTTTAATGACCGTAAGTGCTTCTGCACTTCGTCAAACAACCCGCGCAATTCTGTATGCGATTCCTTCATTACCGTAGGGTGTTCAAAAATTCCCCTAATATGAGTATGAACCATTAATTTCTTATTTTCAAATCTTTCTTTTAGAAATTCCCATGCCACCTTATAATTATTCGCGGACACTTCAATAGAGTTAATAATTTGTGAAGCCTCTTTGCTTAATGCTGACTTCAAGTACAAAAATCTATGTATATCCGTTAATTGCTTATTTTGTATTACAAGCGCCGTGAATGAATCCCTAAATTCCAACCAATTACTGTAGGTACCATCAAAAGTCGGAAGTCTAATTGGCGGTAGTTTTACCAAATTACTATATTGATGATCTGACCTATTACTTATATCAGAACCGATCACAGATCCACCTACGGAATTATTATCCGATTCATTAATAAAACCTTTACCGATACTAACGAAAAATAAGTAGTTTCAAAATTTTCCCTTTCAGCATCATCTACCTCAGCAGATTCAGCAGTTTCTAATTGTGACTGAATTTCATTAAATTCATTCCATAAAGGCTCAACCTTGTCTAACCTTAATCTTAACTGATTAATTATTTTACTATCACATTCTTCATCCTTTAAATCATTAAAATGAGTTTTTAAACGAGTTAATTGACCCTTAATCGTCTTACAGCGATTTTTCAATGACACTACTACTAATTCTGTCATTTTCAATAATGATTTTAGTTATTATTCAAAGGATAATCCTTATTATACCATTATAATGGTAAATAAAACTTTTCTTATTTGTTTCAGATCAGACAAGGAACCACGTGGGACCGATGGCCGCTCGGATGCAAATTCTTCTCTTACTGCAAAGGACTGCAAACAACGTTCGCCAACTTCCCGTTCTCTTCTCTGAAACTAACTAAATTCTGGGCCCACGTTGGACCGCCAATGAAACTTACATAATTTTCTGCACAAAAGTACGACAACAAGAAGGCCCCGCGTTGAAGCCAGTGAAACACTAGTTTTTCTGTCAGACTAAATGACAATAAACTAACTATAAAATTATATAAAATAATTCATACTTACTGTAACTAAAAAACTCAAATGTCTGCCACAGCTTGAGATTTAAACTCTCTCTTACAAATTAATTAGTCAAGTCGTAGGTATTGGTTCCACAGCTGTATAAATTGTGTAAAGGAATAGATAAAGGTTCAAACACAAATAAAAACTTAAAAGGGCGCCATCTGGTTATGAAGCTTAAGGTATATGAGTACCCATTCAAAGATGTAAATTGAATAAGCATTAAAAATGATTAAATTCATTAACCAGAAAATGAATAAAATATTTAGTTGAATCAAAAAATTTTGTTAATTTAAAATTTTGAAGTAAAATGAAGCAGGGCATTCATAACTAATATGGTTCCGTTTTCTAGATCCTTAGTTTTGAATTAATAACATTTATTTAATCAGAAAAATGGTAACGACATAACTTTGCATATATATAAGAAATAAAACACCTCATACATTTATTACAATTCCAATCTAAGTTCGTTAGATTATAACTAAAACAGAATAAATCAATAAAAATTCATCTAGAACTTTTCATTAGATAACGGAAATAAACAAAAAGTTTATTGGATCGAACACAAAAATTGTTCAAACACATTAATTCAAATATTAAAATTTGTATTGACTGGTCTTTTTCTGGACAAAATTTATAAACAAATATCTAAATGAGATTAGACAAATTAAATCAATTCAACAGTATCAATATAAATGATTTGTAATTAAATTAAAGTTTAAAGATTTCTTAATACCGAAGAGAGCTCTCCCCTAAGAAAAAATTCTTAACTGTGAGATTCTTAATTAACTGAATTATAAACAAATCCTTAAAGCTACAGTACCTTGAATATTATCCCTCAAATTTGTGGAATACCATACATATAGTCCAGTAGAAATTGGAAATTCGGCCTTTCATTTGGGGAAATTTCGTTGAACTCGGCGTTGTATTGAAATGTTGATTCTCCGTACCAAAAATGCGATAATATTTAGTTATTGTCATTCGCCCATATGATTTCATGAACAAACGGGGTTTGCACTTGGAAAATAACGATAATGTTTCAGAAACTTAGGTTGTTTTTGTAATCACGTATAGCGCCAAATGCGTTTAAATTCTTTAAGCGGGGTTTTAATTTATAAAAACACTAAAGTCGATCGTTAAATTCGAGATCGGTTTAAATGGTTTTGCTTTAAAAAAACTGCACTGGTCTTAAACCCAAACGAAGCAAAATAATTGTTGGTTGTTTTATAGTTCTTCACTATAGCGTGAAACACATTTATTTACCCGCGTTACAAAATTATAAAAATTCTTCTAACACGAATTAACGAGACGGAAATTCTTTTAAAACTTGCACTCTACACAAAATAGCATTAAAACTGTACTGTACTGTATTTAGGATTATCTTTCAAGTCTCATAGCACTTAAGCTAAACGGCATCTTTAACACAATATAGACCGCATGCCGCAAGGGCTTGAACAGAAGTCTCTAACACCATGTCGACCGCATGAAAGCAGGGTGCAGTGGCGAGTATCTCGCGTCAAAACCAGCGAAGGCTTTCTATGAACTCGGATCCTGTAGTTGCACGTGGATACATCTGTTTTTATGCGGCAAGGGCGCTTTTATTTGGCCTTCTATAGGATTCTCGACTCTAAGTGTAAAAAGTAGCACTTAAAATTGCGCGCCAAACTAGTGTGGAATGCTACAGCATCTGCCTGTGTAGACGATATTCCTACGCTATACTGACTTAAAAATTTTTAAAACGCAATTTGCTAACAAAGAAAACTTCATGTTCGAGTCCTGTATACTCAGAATGTTAACAAAATATTTCTATAAAATTGATGATCAAGTACTTCTCACAGTTTCTTAGCAAGGTCTCTCCCTACAATAATTGATATTATTTTAAAATGCAATTTAGCAGGATACGAAAAGACGACATCTTTATGACGTTACTTCTTTAATTACATCAAATATGAAACAATCTTTTCTTAAAAGTGCTTTCAGTAGGAAATATTTACATGATGAAATGCTGATTTAAACAAAACGAAGCCCACAGGACCGAACTTAAGATTTTTAATAAGAATAAATGCTAAATTCTGCGTACAAAATGCTGTTGGAAAATGTACCCGTTACATCTCTTAGTTTAATTAACAGTTTCCAAAATGCTTTTTCATCGGGCTTCTTAGGACTATATGTTAATTAATCTTCAAATAAGTGGACTGTATATTTTTATTCTTGTAAATTCTTTATTAAAGTTAATTTCTTGACATTTGAACAAGCTAGTTTTATTTTGTTTTTCAATCATAACAACATCTCATGACGTTTTAAAATGCGCCAACTTTGATACATTTAAAATATCTCTTACAAGTAAAAGACACCTCAACATTACCTATTTCCAGGGGTTCGCTCTCACAGGTCTGGTTATCATAACAATAATTAGGACTGCTTATACTCGACATCATCGTAATTGCTGCTGCTACTGTACACGTGCTGTCTGTTACTAGTACACGCTAACAACTGTCGACTTTATATAGCCGCTTATACTTACCTAGATCCAACGCATGCTCAGTAACATGCATACGGTAAACAAGTGGTCGGCGTTGACAGACAAGTCTCATCTTGTTTAATGACACGTCATCATCACCGTCAGGTGTGTGTAGGTAATTACCTCATTCTTGCTTCTCTCTCATACTATAATAATACACACGAAGAAGATTAATCTTTTATTCTATGACAATCTTTCTCAAAAATTATTGAACAACGAAACAATAATTAAATAACTAAACAATTATTAGGTTAAAATCTGTTCTCGGATAACCATGAAGACATACTCATAACACGTTTGAAACTTGACCTTTCTTTCATTGTCAAATTGTTGTTGTTTAGCCGTAGCAATTGAATGCCTTGCACGATTTGTTATGCCAAATATTCTTTTCAACAATGTCTTCATCCTCTACTACTACTACTACTTAACAGACACAATTGAAAAGAACAAAAACGCGTTTATCAGGCAAGAGATCTATTTCATGAGTATGTTCCCCGAGTATCCCCTTGTGATGGCTGTGATTACATTCAATCACTCCCACCAGTTTCACCATTTTTTGATAAATAATTACAATTACGGTACATAAAGTATAACCCTCGTCAGCTTCACTTCTTATTATTATTATAACTACACTATACTGACAAAAGATGATTGAACAATTTTAGGGTTAAGCCCTCATCTTTTAATAAATAATTAATTTCAGTTACAGTACACACAAAATATAAACCTAGCCAGCATCACTTATTATAATAATAGTAACTACACCATGCTGAAGGTCGATCTCTTTCGATTAACATCCCCGTATTATGTGTTTATAACAACGACTACTACTACTACTACTACTACTACGATTGAACTTTACAAATATATACATTAATCATAATGGTAATCTTTAAACATAGACCTTCAGACAATGTACTTATTGCATTACTACTACTACCACTACTACTACTACTACAGCTGAAACATAATACTGTACAAGTATTCTACTTAAATGATATAATAGATATATAAATCTTTACAAATCCTAAAAGTACACTCACACTACTACTAATATTACTGTTATATACACGTACACTATACTAAAAAATATACAAATAATAATTTTAAATTCGTGGCGTTTTATAGCATAGGGTATCGAACCGTAATCGTCAACACGACGACGTTTAAAAAGTTTATTCTGTACGTCTTCGTCTCGGTCTTCGTTACCACCTGATGATGTTCGGTTCGGCGTATGTTACGTGACTCTAACACGTCTGTTCTGTCCATATCATCAACCAGCGTCAACATGGTGTCGAAGTTGATGTACTGACTGTTGTTATGGTTCAGGGTGACCCCTTTCACCTTTACGACCGTGTGTAGAAGTCCAGTGGTCGGAGAATACACATTTTATAAGCGTAATTTTTTGGCCCGCCAGAGACGAATTCTATAATATATGAACCAGCGCCGTATTCCTCCAGCTCGTCGGTTAGATCCCCCAAGAAGCGATCAGTAGGTAGATCTTTTTGCCCTGGTCTTGAGATATATATTACGGAATCTGTAACAACAACAACAGCAAAAGTAACATCAGATTACACGCACACACACACACACACAAGATGAAAAATAATAATAATCATTTACCTGTATCATAGTACAAAACCCTTTCTTCCAGCTGTTCTAGGTACGAGTAAAGTTTAAGGCGGGCCTGGGTGGTAACATACGAAGCAATCACCCGTTCTACCGCCGTAAAAATCCTCACTCGGTTTCATCGGTGTATTAATCAGCATGGGGTGATTGTCTAACTGCAGCTTCCTTTCAGGTGTTAACTGCTTCCGGAACGCACATTCCCACTGCTCTATAACCTCGTATCCATGCGCTTCGAGTCTCTTCGTACATGTCCGGGTCCTCTCGTAACGTAAGGTCATGGTATCGGTCGGGTCGTCATGAAGCGGTTCTTGACGCCTAGTTATAAAGCAGCTAGGACAGCCGTGGAAGTAGCAGCCATGAAATTGGAACACCTGTTTTTCGTATAGACCGTCAACTTTTAATCCGGCTACAACAGCTTCCTTCTGTCTTCCGGAGTGCTGAATCACAACACCTCTCTGCTCTTCCTCCCCTATCAGCCATTGGAGAGCTATTTTCGACTGGTTATCGGTTCGACGGTAACCGCCCTTAGGTATTATTCCAATGGTTTCGGGTCTCAGGAATTTACGCCGAAACATAAGGTTGCATGCTGCAGCAATGGTGATGGTCTCTGTAAAGGGATCTACATCGCATTCCTCTAAAAATAAATTTCTAAAGCGAATGCAAGCTCTCTTTAGAATATCTACGTCGGTTCTACAATATTCAACCAGTCTTTGTTGTCTTTATACCATTTAATAAATGCCTTTCTTGCCGCTGGTTTCATGGTGTCTGGACCGTAGTATGTAATATCGGGCAGAGCACCTACATAGTTGGCGTTGGCCTCGGTGTTAAAGAGGTGCTGAAAATACCCTTTGGGAGCCGGTAGATCGAACGCTTTCGGAAGAGCAGCTAGAGGCATTGGGAAAAAATTTAGAGTGTCTATAAATCTCAAGTTACCGACTTCTAACATTAAGACCTTACTCCCCCGCATTACTAGTTCTGGTTTCAACGAGGTCTTTGAAACGATATAGTTTAAAATGAACTGGGTGTCAAAAGCCTGCCCATTATGCGCTATAGCTACAACATTTCTAAACTTCTTACGGGCGTCCAGCAGATTCGTTAGAATCCCTTCAATACATTTGTCTTTTAACACTTGCTCCCGAACGCCACATCGTTTACATATCTGCATATCCTGAGAATCATAGCAGTCTGGGCAGGTCTGTTGAAACACACATAAATACGGTTCGTGTAGGTTAAATCCCTCGTAAATTTCATTCTCTTGTCTAGTTTCTAGATCAAAAAACACAAACAGAGTATCTTGTTTGGCAGCCCTTTTCCCTGCCTGTTTTATGTAACAAAAATGACCCTCGGGTTTGTGGGATTGACATGATTTGCAATAAATCTCCCCGCAAACGTGAGATTCTTTCCTGTTCTTCATGTTAACGGTCTTGAAACATTTTTCGCATTTCTTGACCTCCCGACACATCTTTCTCTTGTGATTTTCATAACATTCACGACTTTTAAAGTCTCTTTGGCAATCTTCGCATTTAATGATTAGAGCCTCTTTTCACAGGGCGGAGAGTTGCCACAGCCCACGCAAGACTTTTCACACCTGTGCTCTCCCTTATGGTCGTACGGGGCATCACAATGTTCGCAGAAGTATACACAGGCAAAGGCCGCGGTCAACGAGGTGATGACATTGTAGTGGTTGTCGTGATGTAAAAGATTAATCTTCTTCTTCTTCTCTGTATCATCGGCTCCTTCGAAGATCACATCACGTCCTTTTGTACCATAGCTGTACACGGTTATTTTATAATCTGTCAAATACTCCAGGAACGACTTCAGCTCGTTAACCCCGGCTCCCTCTGCTGAAACCGCTGTAATACCAGCACTCTTCATTAACGCGTCGGCCTTTTTCTTTTGGACACCCTCTCGAAGCCTAATCTTTGTATAGTCAGGGTCTTTATCTACGTGGGCCATCGCCACAGCCAGAGCTCTCGGTAAACAGAGGCTGTCTTTATTGTTGATGGCTGTTATTCCGCGTCTCTGTTTACTTTCCTCTTCGAATCTGTTGTAAATGCGCTGACGACCTCGCCCCGTTGGCATTTCTACAATTGTTAACACAATGCGCAATGTATCGTTGCTGATCGCATCGGGATCTGACTGGAGGATACTTTCCAATATTGACCAGACGTTATCAAAGGTCACCTCAGCAGCCGGTCTAAAACTCATAAAACCGGGTAATTTCTGTTTGAAGCTGTCAAATTCGAACAAGGCACCCACTCTATCGGTAGGGTTTGCAGCATCAGGTACATACGATATGATTTGATCGATAGCTGTCTTGAAAAACAAAAGGTGGTCTTCGCCTTCAGGAGTTTGTTTTACCTTGAAAACAACTCGTCGTTTACGTGTATTAAACTTCTTAACGGTCGAAGAAGTCTCGCCTAATATTTCATAGAACGCCATGTTTTCTTTTGTTGATAATAATAATAATAATTAAACAAGTGCACGTACAGGCACACACGTAACTACTGTTTCCTTATATTTGACGTTGTTTTTGATATATGTCGAATGCTGAAAACCGAAAAGAAAAAAAAAAGGTATAAAGTTAAGGGAGTTAGCTGATAAATTTAACATATGTTGTTAATTTTTAAATAAACAATAACCTCTGAATGCAATGCAAGCTATTAAATATTATAAATTAATTATTTGCTTTGTACAAAGTTAGAGAAAGATCCGTTTTAATGCAAATTAATAAAACCTTTTAACAAGTCTTAAACTTTAATAGCAATCTAATTTAAGTAAATATTATAAGTAGAGTTTAAATTGTTAATAAAACCCTTTGGCAAACTATTATTATTATTATTATTATAAATAACAAATACGCTAAACTTCCTTGAAAGGTGTAAAACTTCATAAATTACTGTCCCTTATTGTAGTAGGTAAGAAATCACATAGCGACAAATGGACAGATAAAAATCTTTAGAACGACGTTCTCAAACACCATTCACGAACTCTCTCTCTCTTAACCCTTAATTTAAAAATAAAAGCTTGGATGCTACGTGACGGTAAAAATTGACGCAAAATAAATCAGATTATATGTTGATAATTTTAAATAAACAATAACCTCTGAATGCAATGCAAGCTATTAAATATTATAAATTAATTATTCGCTTTGTACAAAGTTAAAGAAAGATCCGTTTTAATGCAAAACAAATACGTTATATATTGTTCAAATGTATATTAAATATTATAAATAATTATTTTACCACGGAGAAAATGTTCGTTCTTAAACTCCAACAGAACCTCGTCTTGCAAAAACTACAAAGACGTTATTATAACTTATTTATATCCCGTAACCTCAGATTATGATTATTATAAACAATAATAATAATAAAATCCTACCTTTTTTTGATCGATTAAAGTTGTAGATTTCAAATAAGGCCTGTAGCAACAACTGGTAATAACAGCTAAGGTTGGCACAAATCACTTCAAACACAAAACGTAATGCACAATAATTAACAGAACGGACAAAAAGCATACATGTATAACTGCTTCGAGCAATCACGCACAAGTGACTCTTTGGCCCTCGAGGATGGTTTTATAGGGCTCGAGCTGTATTGCATATTATTACGCAAGACTATCAAATAAACAGGATTCAACTCGTTCGTTCAACAAAGGAACCGCGCGCCCCCGATGATAGCTATTTGAACACATGCTGGGTCATAAATCAATTTGAATAGTAATTTACATGTTAAGTGCGGTAACAGACATTTTACAAATGAGTGCCGATTTTTGCTACCCGAGTGTGCGTAGCACACGTGGGGAAAGCAATCGGCACGAATTTGTAAATTCTGTTAACGCACGAATCATGTATTCTATTTTTTGCACGAATTTTTGAAATGTATTTTAAATTTACTACTTAAGTAACTTTGAACTACTGCCAATTTCGATTAAAATGTGTTGAAATTTAACTAGAAGGCCATGACCATAATTTTTCACAACTCTGTCAATTTGCAAGTTTGGCGTCTCATTGTCTTTTATCAATTTCTTTTCATTGTTCTTATAAAAACGATGTGCGATAATGAAGGAATTTCTGTGACTCCCCCCGAGATTCGAGAAGTTGCGAATACGGTGGTGAATAATTTACTTCCTACAAAATCAAGAGATCGGTATGAAGGACAATACAAAAAATTTATAACATGGTGTGAAAGTAAACAGGTAACAAAATACTCTGAAAATTGCCTGTTAGCCTATTTCCAAGAACTTGGCGAAAAAAAATCATTATGGTCTTTGTACAGCATGTTAAAATCATGCTTAAATGTTAAACACAATATAGATATATCAAAGTTCCCCAAATTGATTGCGTACATTAAGAGAAAGACTGAACATCACGATCCTAAAAAATCCAAAGTTTTACAAGAAGAAGAGATAAATAAATTTCTTAATGAGGCACCAGATGGTGAATATCTATTGATGAAGGTATAACTTGTCTACTTTTTGTAAGTCAAATTTTAAATTTCTTCTGATTTAGGCAGCACTAGTGATGGGAATTTCTGGAGCACTCAGAAGAGATGAGTTGTCTAAAATGTTGATGAGCCATGTCACCTTAAAAGATGATATTATGGTGGTTGATGTTCCGGAAACTAAAACATACAAATGTCGTTCATTTGCTATTTCTAAGCCAGAATGGGTAAATATTGTTCAAAAATACATCACTGTGCGAAGCCATGTCACAACTCAAAATCAAAGAGTATTTTATACTTACCGTAATGGTAAATGCATCAACTCACCAGTTGGAATTAATACCTTTGGTAAAATACCTTATCATATTGCAAAATTTTTAAAACTAGAGGAGCCTGAAAAATATACTGGACACTGCTTCAGACGCAGCAGTGCAACTTTATTGGCCAACAAAGGGGGCGACTTATTAATGATCAAACGCCATGGAGGTTGGCGTTCTTCGGCTGTGGCGGAGGGTTATATTGAGGATTGTGTCCAAAATAAAATTAATGTGGCCCAGACTCTGACTCTGACACAGTCTGGGTTACCATCTGCCCCCACATCTACGGTAACAATGCAGTCTTCATCTAGTTCATGTGTTTCTAATGCTGCTCAGTTTGCGGTTCCTGGGGTATCATTTGGAAGACTTGACAACTGCAGTGTAAATATTAACATAGTTAATAACAATAATTATTGTGAGTCAGCTAAAAAAAATTGACATAATAGGTTATGTTTGTATGTTTTCATTCAGATTTTAGATAGATTACCTTTCATCATTAGTAATAAAGTGCTTCTATAAATTTTTTGGACTTTATTCACTTTATTAATAAAACAGTAATTAGTATTATGAATAATTATACATATTATTATCATTCAACAGTACGCGAGTAGGCACATTGCATGTATAACGGTAGGCACCGATGACCAGTGGGCAGTGACTAGTAGGTAACTTTCTCTCCGTCGTAGATCAAATGCTCTTTCTTTTAAATGTCATTTGCCAATTTGAATTAAAGGTTTTTTAGTGTTTTCAAACGAATTTTGCTTGAATAATTAGGTAAAGTACTATCTCATTAACTGAACTTTACCCCAATAAAACTGGATTTGTAGTGAGAGTCCTCATTAACGCAGTGTTTTTTGTGAGTTTTTGCAAGCACGAGTGCGCAATTTCAATTTTTCCATGCATGTATGCACATACTAGATTTGATGTTTTACATGTAGTGAGTGCAAAAATGTTATTTTGTCAGCCTTTGGCTGCATAGACATACAAAGCCGTCTAGATTTGTCTCTTAGATAAGTGTTAATTGACAACGCAGGTGTACCACTGGCCCGTTATAATTCATTCTGCTGTCATATCGTTTTATTGAACGCAGGTGTGACGAATCGAAAATCAACAAGATTCAACTTGAATATCGAGGGTATCATTATTTCCACTAATAATCAAAAGTTCCTCTGTTATTCTGTAAATTGATTTTAAATGTGCGCGTTTTATTTAAAGAAAATTGTTTAAAGAAAATTCTATAAAAATTTAAAGAAAGTGTACAAAGAAGAGGCTTTAGAAAAAAAAACAAATACAGAGGTAACATTGTACCAATTTAAAAACAATTGAATAAATTAGTTATAATTCATCACAGCCCTACTTGATCTTAAATTACAACTGGATATTAAAATCAAAGAAGGGTCTTAACATTTATACCTAAATAACTAAATCCCTTCTAACGGGTATACACACCCCTCTGACAAAGTTTTAAAATTATTTTACGAGAAAGGGTGTGCTTCTGAAAATATTATAAGAAGTCCTTATTTCATAAAATATTAATATTTTGTAATTTTCTAAAGAAAAATAAACAATACAGTATTTAAAATAAAGGAAGGTAATTATGTTCCTTAAATCGCCCATTATCACAATTAAAACGTCACTTTATGCTAAAAGATCATCAAACAACTGCATCGAGCAATCACGCCAGGAAATTTCATTTGAATAATCATACTATCTGAAACATTTAGGGTATATAGTTTTTAAGATAAACAAGAAGAATACTGAAATCAAGGAAGCTATAAACGGGTTATTTTAAAGTAACTTATAAATTGACATTTTTTTCTTAATACTGACTAGGTTTTTAATTTAAAAAAATTCCTCTTTCTGTTTTTTCTATCTCATTTACGAACTCTGATGCAGGAAACTTTATAAGTGACATTAAATTCTGTTACGCTTTGTAATGTATTTATTATTGGATTAACTATTGCATTTTGAGATGAAAATTTCTTTTTTAAATTTTATTATATTTCATGATTATGGAGTTCCACAAAGTAAGGCTGGAGACAGTAAACGCTATTGATGTATTTGTTTTAGATACGTACAAAGGGAAATAGAAACTAGTAATTACCATTTCAAGACGAATGTTGTTATTATTTCAGTGATTATTATTATTATATCATTGTTAAGATATCCGAATTCGAGAGAGTTTGTGTTTAAACTACGACAGTCAACCCCTTGTATCTTGTTAGAACTCGTACAATCAAGATTATATATAATTACGCAATATTGTGTAACCTTCTTTTACATTTCTTTTAGAGATACTTGCATTTCGAAATATTTTAATTTACAGATTTAGTCATAAGTACTTTGTACATATAACATTTACGTACGTAATATCTCTAGGTCTTCAAAAAAATTCTTTCTTGCGGCAGATGGGACGATCAGATAACGTTTCAAGAAAGTATTAAAACAAAAGGGTTTACCTGACCGCTAGCTATAAAGCTTTTAAACTACGACGGTCAACCCCTTGTATCTTGTTAGAACTCGTACAATCAAGATTATATATAATTACGCAATATTGTGTAACCATTTTTTTACATTTCTTTTAGAGATACTTGCATTTCGAAAGATTTTAATTTACAGATTTAGTCATAAGTACTTTGTACATATAACATTTTCGTACGTAATATCTCTGGTCTTCAAAAAAAAATCTTTCTTGCGGCAGATGGGACGATCAGATAACGTTTCAAGAAAGTCATAAAACAAAAGGGTTTACCTGACCGCGAGCTATAAAGCTTTACACAGGACGCATTTTAACAAACAAAATAATAATTAAGTTGATTCTATAGCAGGCCTTTATATCTAATTTAAATTACTAATCACGTATGCATCCCTAAATGTAATACATTTTTTATTCTAATAAATGCATGTTATTTTTAATATTATGAACTGGTCAGAATGGCCCACATTTGCACCTTTGTTTTTTCTATCTTATTTACGAACTCTGATGCATGAATTAAAATTAAATCTGTTATAAGCAAACAATTCGTTTTTTAGTTTCAATATGTAACACAATAAGATATGGCCTTCTGTCGTTTATACGCATTCTCATATTTTGGCTACCTCGAGCAAGTTCTTGCATGATTTTCACGGCTCAGCAATACATAGTGGGTTAGATTTGTCTCTTAGACAAGTGTTAATTGACAACGCAGGTGTACCGTCGGCCCCTTTTGACCGTTAACGAGGTTGAACCCTTTTGCTCGGCGTGTAGTAAATTTAGATTTTTATGTTACGAACAGCTGCATCTGCACGCATGTTCATTCCTGCAGATTAGAAAGTTATAAAAGCGCCGAGCCCTTCCATTTTTAGTTTTAGTTTTGTTCTTGCCGGCTACGTTACGGTGATAGTGATAATTATTATTATTATTGTTTGCTTCAACTAAACAGGTATGTTAAAACTAATTATTATTATTATTCTTGTGCGTGTTAAAATTTTGCTACTATTTAAAATCTGTGTTCTACGTAGAAAGATGGACTCGGTGTTGTTACAACAATTGAACAAACTCTACACCAGCAGCCGGAAACATATCAAGAAATTGTGCGATTATACAGTTAGAGGTCGTCGAAATACTACAGTTCAAAAGAGTCATCTGCCGTGATAAGCGTCAAAGTGTGATTGTTGAGACAGACGCTCACGTCACGTTTCTACCCAAGCGGATCAGCGACAGGTTAACATATGAAAGGGTTAAGAAAGTTAATGAGCAGATTGTAGCTAAAACGATTTCTCTGGGCCTAGTGTACTTGGGAAAAACAGGCTGCTATGATGACTGCATGTTTGTGGAAACAGATAAGGTATGATGGGGAAACATCAAGTTTACAATAAACCCCTTTTTAATGTTCTATTGTTGTTGTTGTTGTTACATTGGAACCGCAAATAGAAAACAGAGGTCAGTCCTGAAGTCCTCAAGCTATCATCATCACCAGCAATCTATCTATCAACATTTTATTATAAATTAAATGTAGTCATAACAATATATTAATAATAATAAACATAATTTTAATTCCTATCTGGCTTTATTATTTCTTCTAGAAAAGGTGGAAAGAGTACATGGTGCGCGAGAGAGAGAGAGAAAGGTAGCAGAACTTGTAGGTCGTAGCGAGAAGGAGAAAAATTCAAATCTGGGGAAATCCAAGATGGCTACTTTAAGAATGACAGATTTAAAATGACAGATTCAAAATGACAGATTTAAATGATTCTATCATTTAACCACTCTCGGACTGGGCGAAAATAATGCGGTGGAGCTCCATCTTGTTGAAAATGAAGTTGGTTTTCTTGTAAGATATTTTCACCCATTTGATGTTCAAATTCATTTGTTATCAACGGATCTATTACGTTTTCAAGTAAGTGTAAATAGAGCTCTCCAGTTAAGTGTTCATCGACAAAAATTCCTACAACCTCTATTTGAGCGTCTAATAAAAGATATCTTAAATGAACACGTTTTTTATTAATTCCAAGATTAAATATAACTTCTGGTAAACACCTACCGTTATAACTGGTGACCTAACGACGATAAGTAATCAACAAAAAGAATCGAACACATCAGCAGATCTGAATCAAGCTATATTGTGTCCTGCTTCCAACACGTGCTAGTCGGTTCCTCTGCATACAACTAACAGCACTTAGTTCTGCATCAACCAACTACGGCATCTACAATTGGATTGATTGGACAGTCGCTAGCTTATCGATTCTCAACCAATATCGGAATATATACCTTTTTTTAATCAAGATAAGTATAACTTAATTCAATTTCATATTAAATATGGCTGCTCATATTCCATTTCCGACATTTGACAATTCAAATATAGAATCCTGGTTAACTTTATTGGACCGTTATTTTATTCATCTCAATATAAATGATGAACGCATACGATATGATATTCTAACCTTGAACTTACCAAATGATGTTATAACTAACCACCAAGATCTCATAGTAAACGTACCTCGCAGACAACCGTATTCTGTTTTGAAAGATGCCATTAAAAATTTTGATGTAGGCTCACGCCCTTCGCGAATTTCAAAACTCCTGGATGGTTTGACATTTAGTGGCAAAGTCAAGGAATTGGTGACTGACATTAAAACACTGTCAAAGAACTTGAACTTTGCCGATGAAATTCTCAAAGATTTTCTAATAGCGAAATTACCAAACCATTTGAAAATTCAAGCAATAAATTTATTACATTTACCTATGTCAGATCTTGTAGAAAGACTTGATATGTTCAACGAATTACACGAGACTCCAAAACCTGATTAATTACATACAAACTTACAACATAAGATTGACCAACTAACCGATCAAATACAAAACCTTTCTGGCAAACTAAATCAAATTCAAAATGTTCGCACGTCAATCCCTCGTGTTTCAACAAATTATAAACCACGGGTTAATACTGCTACTAGTGCTGACTGCTCAAAGGTATCTAGACTGTGCTACTACTACGCTAGGTTGCAAGACAATGCCCATAAATGTACAGGCAACTGTTCCTATCAAACAAAGAAACTAAATGTCAACTTTGCTATTTCAAATGACGCTAGCAAAGTTTGTCCTAATGCTTCATCAACCTTCATCGAATTGCCAGATACGATTAATAATATTTCTTTTGTCGTTGACACTGCATCCCAATATTCTATAATAACACCAAAACTTGCTAGGTTATTCCAAAATACAACCAAACAGAATTTTAGTAATAACCTAAAAGCTGCAAACAATACGAACATTTCCATATTAGGTACAGTAGATTTGACACTTGACTTTGACATTTCTTATATACAGCGCCAACCCTGGAAATTTTTGATAGCTAATGTCACATTTCCTATCCTTGGTTTGGACTTTTTACAAACAAATAATTAAAATATTAATTGTGTCAATAAAACTGTCGCATCTAATTTGACATCGACAAAAGCTGCAGACACGTCTTCTAATGATCATAATGATCATGGTGACCAGGTCAGTACCGTTGTTACTAACCTTTCTCTACCTACACAGGTATCCTCAGAAATTGGTAACAATAACGATGATCGCAACGTCTACACAAACCTATTACATAAGAAGTTTTCTGAATTACTACAACCCTTTAATTACAACAGACCTCCCAACATTCGATTACTCATAAAATTGACACAGAAACTAATTCTACTGTTAGAGCTAAGCCTAGAAAATTAAATCCTAATCAACTACTCTTTCTAGAAAAACACTTGAACGAGCTCATGGAAGCAGGTGTTCTTGAACGATTAGCTAGCGATTGGTCAACACCGATCCACCTGGTGCCAAATAAGAAGAACACACCATCAGCGGAACCTTATCGAATGATCGGAGATTATAGGTGATTGAATTCAATTACAGTTCCTGACAGATATCCAATACCCTTCTTAAGTGACTTCACACGGAAAATAGAAGGCGCTACCATTTTCTCCAAAATAGATCTGAAGAAAGCGTACTATGCAATCCCCATTCACCCTGATGATGTACACAAAACAGCAATTACCACATCACTAGGCCTCTTCCAATTCAAAAGGAAGTGTTTTGGTTTAAGAAATGCAGCAAGCTCCTGGAGCCGATTCATGGATACAATATTATCAGGCCTATCTTTTATATTTTTTTACGTAGACGATATTTTAATATTTAGTAAAGATGCTCAACAACATCTTGATCATCAGCAACAAGTCTTTTCACGATTGAGAAACAATGGGCTTCTAGTAGGTAAATGTGGATAAATGTAAATTTGGTGTCTCAGAAATTGACTTTTTGGGACACTGTAAATATTAGCGGAATTAAACCACAAACTACAAAAGTTGAAGCAATTGCAGAATTTCCATTGCCTACTAATCAAAAGAACCTTAGGAATTTTATTGGCCTTGTTTCGTATTATCATAAATTCATTCCAAACTGTGCTGAAATATTAGCACCACCAAATAATCTTATTATACCAGGCAAAGCCTCTCAAAAACCTATCATTTTAAATAGCAAGCAAGTTCAAGCTTTTAACAATGCTAAAAATGCTGCACGAAAAAAATATCTTGATATTTTTTGAAAGCTCGTAAAGTAAATACTACGATCTAAGCCTAATCTAAGTATAACCCTATAGAATTTAAGATAACCCAATATAGACATTAATGAATTATTGATAAATAGTAAAGACAATTTCATAGAGAATCTTGCGAAATTTCAAATGGACATCAAAATCCCAATAATTTCTGATCTAATGACATCATCAGCATTTAAAATGAATTAAGAAATTCCATAGACCTCTTTTCAAACATGTTCAAAATCGGTATCCAGCTGCTAAACTCTAAATTCGGTAATTATCATATCATTTCCTGAAAAAAAAGAAAGAAACAAACGCGTTGTACACCACGCTGTTCCCTTTTGTCAAAATCGTATCTATGAGAACCACGCCCAAACAACATTCACTCTTTCTTCCATCCTTTTCAATCACGAGATCTCGCATACCTAATCATCATCCTCGCTTCTCATAGCTTTAATATCTTTTATATGCCATCTTCCTAAGTCATCGCCGTTCATGCAGTCTATAAACCAATGGTGAAATTACTTCAGTTACTGTGCAAGGCACAAACTATGGCTCTAACTTTGCTGAAAATTGCCTCTGGGCATCTGAAAGGACATAATTCTTTTTCCAGACATTTTGTCCTGCTTGATATTCTGGTGCAGGTCGTTTACGTAAATTGTAGGACTGGCAGTTTTTCTTATAAGCGGCATGAAGGTGTTTCCTAACAAGCCTGTAGATTTCCGGTAGATTCTTTATATCTTCCGAGTATTCCGAACGGTTAATAGATGACAATTCATAATCATCATATTTACCTACAGGACCATAAAATTTTCCACTCAACGGAACGTATCGTCCGAAATTGAGGTAAGTAGAACTGTACCCTGTAGCTTCGTGCTTAGCCGTTCTGATAGCATATCCTATCTTCGGTAAATTTATGTCCCATTTTTTGTGGTCATGATCTTTGAGATAAGATCTGATCGCAGCGCCAATCACCCGGTTGACATGCTCAACAGGATTAACTTGTGCGTGGTACCTAGCGTTGAACCAAATAATTGAATCATATTTCTTGGTCATATCTTGAAATAACTTCCCCGTGAATTGTGTTCCATTGTCACACATTATTATCTGTGGTGCCAAACACCAAAAACACATTGTTTTCTACATACTCTACAATTTTCTGAGCTGTAGCTTCTCGCAATGGCTGCAACAGAGTATATTTGGTAAACCAATCCGACACGACCAATAAGTATTTTGAACCTTTGCTTGATCGTGGTAAAGGGCCCATCAAATCAATGGATATAAGCTGCCAAGGATAGCTTATCTTTTTTTCTTGTCCCATATAATCTGGACGTGATTACCTATTACGGCGTTGACTAGAAATAATAAAGATTCGAATGGTCTGAGGAAATGTCAAAAAAGTTTGAGTTAATCGAAGAGGAGTTGGTTTCAGCCGCAGTGTTACGCTGTCCCGATTTCACTCATCCTGTTAAACAGACCGATGTGATTTTGTCTTAGCTGGAGTCTTCATACAGCAACTAGATGATGGAGAACATGTTGCAACATGTGTTAGTAGATCATTAAATAAGGATGAGCGCAAATTTCTCATTATTGAGAAAAAACGCTTACCCGTGTTATTTTCTATAAAAGAATCTAGTTCTTATGTCGAAGCTTCCCGATTAACGGTAGTCACTGATAATTACACCTTAAAAAGGCTTTCAAATTTAAAACATCCGACGAGTCGTATAGGCTCGTAGGATATCAAACTTCAGCAATGTGATTTCAACATAATCCATCGCTCTGGTAAAGAAAACGTAATCACTGATGCTCTTTCTCGATTTGTTCCGGTAGTTGAAAAAATCTCGGATTGTAACTTTCATGATACGAAAGATAATTGGTATACTTTATTAATAGATCAGGTGCTTTGGTAATCCTCGTAGATTTCCGTTATAGCAAGCTAAAGTTGGTGTTCTATTCTGGAAGGTAAAGTGTGTTTACTCGACACTGAGTGGTAGTGAATACCAATGGAAAACAGAAATTCCTAAAGGCAGTGATAATAATCGACGGCAACTTTATCAAAATGACCAATTTAGAAAGTAACTTGCGCTCTGCGAAACCTGTAAGCTCATATGAGGCTACATATCTAAACCCCTTTTTCGTCCAATTTGGTAGGGAAATGGAACTTTCAGGTGGCCAACTTCAAGATAATTTAGTAGAAACCAAATTTAAATGCTCCTACACAGTGACATATTTGGAGGCGTTTGAAGTACGTTAGATGTTAGGTAACGCTTAGATAAAGCTTATAGTCACAATAAAGAAACATATTTTGTCGTTGAGCAAAGCAATGTTATCCTTGTGAAGTTTGGAGGCTTTCCAACGTTCCATAATCTAAGGCTACTAATTGTAAGTCTAGCCAACCGAATAATGTCCTAAGTACGTAGTTCATCTTTGTTCCACATTACGTAACATTTACTTTCGTTTGTATTGTCTGTTATAAGCACTTAAGGTGTTCCAAATCGCGTGATTATGTTCTCAAACGCTTGTGTGACTACGGCTGCTGTAGCTCGTCGGATCCCTCATATTGAATCTACTTCGTAACTCTATCCTAGAAAACTCGTAGGTAACGATTTACCTTTTTGAACGCGGTAACGGTCTGACAAGTCGGTACTAACAATTTCCCAGGGATGTCTTATTGACGAAAGTTGCATTTGACCTGAAGTCCTATGTTGAAAAACGTTTAACCTTACCTTTACAACGTAACAATACCATGCTACGTCAGTTTTACAAACACGTCCAAGAGATAGCAATGGCTTGGATGAGACTTACTATTTGTAAATTTTAGTAAATTATTTTAATTTTACACAGGTTGTCGTTCATACTAAAGGCCAAAATCTTGTTATTGTAGAGGGTTTGTAACTTAGCTTTTGGTCGCAAATGCCTTGTTTTATCTACGACTATTTACGTTTACTTATGTTTGTTATTTACATCTATTTACAATGTGCTAATAATAATAATAACTGACCTTGTTAGGTAATACCATTGTTATCCATGCAAGCACGTAAGGTGTAACGGTCGCGCATTGTACTATAACGGTTGGTGGTTTACTAGAAGTTATATTTAATGTTGGAGTAAATAAAATACGTGTTCATTCAAGATATATTTTATTACTTCTTGTTTTTTCTTGTTGCTATAGCAATCACTTAGCATTCAATGCCTTCTTGAGGTAATATGTATGTAATGACTGATTTTATGAATGAATATCATTACATGACACCCCGGGTAAAAAAAAAGCTGAACATGTACCAAAAGAAATGAGCCAAAAGTCAAAAGAAAACCTGCAAGTTAAATCTGAGTTGAAGGATCTTGGTATTATCTTCGATAGTGCAACAAACGGACAAAGAATTGCAACATCTTCGAGAGAGCAATAATCTCAATTTTGTTCAAATTCAAAATCCCGGTCAATCACCTATTTGGGCGGATGTAAGCAAGAAAAGTCCCAGACCTTACGTTCCTTAACAATTTCGCTATAAGTTGTTTCAACAACTACATAATGTAGCGCATCCTGGTATCAGAACTTCAAGGAAAATGATTTCCTAGCGTTATCTATGGTCTTCTATGAACCAAGATATGAAAGAATGGGTTATTTCCTGCACTGATTGACAACGCCACAAAGTGATTTGTCACAAGAAAGCTCCTCTACAACCAATTATAGAACCAGATCAACGTTTTACCTTGATCTAGTACATTTGCCACTTTCAGAAGGTTATAAGTACTTATTGACCATAATAGATCGCTTCAGCAGATGGATAGAAGCTATTCCTTTAAGGGATGCTACGGCAACTACAGTAATAAATTCTTTTATCAACACATGGATAACACGCTTTGAAATCCCCCATTATATAACAACAGACAAAGCTCAAATATTCCATTCTCATTTATGGAAGCATTTCACAAATACCTTATGGATAAAACACATTACTTGCACTGCGTATCATCCCATAAGCCAAGGGATAATTGAGAGATTCAATCGTACACTCAAACAGGCCATACGCACCAGTGGTATATCTTCTTGATTAAAGAACCTACCATGGGTATTACTTAGTCTACGAGCTACGATAAAATCCGAATTAGATGTTTCTCCTGCAGAAATTTCGTACGGAACTGCACTTCGTTTACCCGGAGATTTCTTTGAAGAAAAGAAACCCGATGAAGATTTCCGCATACCTCAATTTCTTCGTCAAATGAAATATCGTATGCACAATCAGAAATTTGTTTTCACAAAGACATATCAATCAAATTCTTTCGTTCCCAAAGAATTACATAATTGTACACATGTTTATGTTAGAAATGATACACATGACTTAAACATTAAAGACACCTATGTCGGCCTATATAAAGTGATAAACAGAACTGCAAAGTATTTTATGCTAGATGGACTAGAAGACTAGATCAGCCCATATCAATAGACAGACTTAAGCCTGCTTATTTTAGATGAATACAATTTTTATTCGCATTCTCTTTTCATTCTAGAAAGAATACCTTCAAGAGATGAAGTGCACCTGATGCTGAAAATTAGTGTTATATGTTCAATTTAATTATTCAATTTTAATTCAAGTGTTCAATTGTATATTTGCCAAGTTTGTTTTACTTAGGTTAAGTTTGTCATATTACTCCGCCTTCAGCAATACCTTTTTTACCTTTACAGAATTTACCTTTAAAAATAAGGACTTTCAATTCTTTAATTAGCATTACTATTCCTAACATAAGTTTTATTGTCATAGCATGTAAAGAATTTATTGAAAAGATACAAACGACCTCAATTTTTTTGTAGCTAGTATACATTAAACATGCCGATACATACAAGTGCGACATTAATGTATGCTATTTTTTTTGTTGAGGAATGCATTAAATGCCCTTTTTTTAAATAAATAAATAAATAAATTTTATTTACGGAATCTTCCATTTTACAGTTGAGTTACACATTGAGTTAACATTATGAAATCAATTTACAATTTAAGCCCACACTTATAACAATGTTAGTACAATTATTTACTAAATCTTCCATTTTACAAACGTTAGTTATATAATAATTCCAAAGTTTTTACATTTATTAATATTCAAATTAGTTTTACAATTTTAATTAATTAATTTATTGGTATCAAGTTAAATATTATTAATGTGTTTTAGTTGGGTTTTCATACGAGTACCATGTAACGTTCCATTAAATAAATCAATATGATTATGTTTATTGGCTAAACGAATCAATCGGTTAATTGCAAAATTACGTAAATAATTAGTTCTTGAAGTATCCTCAAAAAATGTCTGTTTTGTCCTTAATGTTCTAGGGGGAACATAAAAATTTATTAATTCCAATAATTTTGGGCAGTTTATATAATTATTTAACAGTTTGTATAATAACATTAAGTCCATATAAAATCTCCTGACTTGCAAAGATTCTAGATTCAAGATGAGTGTTATCGACTCATAAGAAAAATCAGAACTGCTGTTTGGTATGTGTAAATAGTAAGCAGATAATCTAAGAAATTTATGCTGAATAGATTCTAACCTATTTATATCTGTGATTTGATAAGGAGACCACACTGAAGAAGCATATTCTAGTTGTGATCTGACGAGTGTAATATAAAGTAATTTGATTGTTGAGACATTTTTAAAATCCGTAGTAAATTTTTTTATAAATCCAAGCTTTTTAGAAGCTTTATTAGAAATATATGAAATGTGAGGTTTAAAGCTTAATGCACTATCGAAGATAATACCAAGATCCTTCAACTCAGATTTAACTTGCAGGTTTTCTTTTGACTTTTGGCTCATTTCTTTTGGTACATGTTCAGCTTTTTTTTACCCGGGGTGTCATGTAATGATATTCATTCATAAAATCAGTCATTACATACATATTACCTCAAGAAGGCATTGAATGCTAAGTGATTGCTATAGCAACAAGAAAAAACAAGAAGTAATAAAATATATCTTGAATGAACACGTATTTTATTTACTCCAACATTAAATATAACTTCTGGTAAACCACCAACCGTTATAGTACAATGCGCGACCGTTACACCTTACGTGCTTGCATGGATAACAATGGTATTACCTAACAAGGTCAGTTATTATTATTATTAGCACATTGTAAATAGATGTAAATAACAAACATAAGTAAACGTAAATAGTCGTAGATAAAACAAGGCATTTGCGACCAAAATCTAAGTTACAAACCCTCTACAATAACAAGATTTTGGCCTTTAGTATGAACGACAACCTGTGTAAAATTAAAATAATTTACTAAAATTTACAAATAGTAAGTCTCATCCAAGCCATTGTTATCTCTTGGACGTGTTTGTAAAACTTACGTAGCATGGTATTGTTACGTTGTAAAGGTAAGGTTTTCAACAGCGGACTTCAGGTCAAATGCAACTTTCGTCAATAAGACATCCCTGGGAAATTGTTAGTACCGACTTGTCAGACCGTTACCGCGTTCAAAAAGGTAAATCGTTACCTACGTGTTTTCTAGGATAGAGTTACGAAGTAGATTCAATATGAGGGATCCGACGAGCTACAGCAGCCGTAGTCACACAAGCGTTTGAGAACATAATCACGCGATTTGGAACACCTTAAGTGCTTATAACAGACAATAGAACGCAAAACGTACATTCCGTGGGTTATTGAAAGATTTCGAAATAATCCATAAGTGTACTCCGCCGCATAAACCTCATTCAACCCGGTAAAGCGAGCCAACAAGACACTGAAAACTATGATCGTTAAATCTTGCTAGGAGGACCAAAGGGAATGGAATCGACATCTACCGGATCTTATGATGGCATTAAATAGCTCAGAAAACGGTTACGGCAACAGGTTACACCTCAGCATATCAGAATTATGCCTGTAAGATGGAACTACCTAACACTACGCCGCCAAGAGGATTTCCGCCAAAATTGAAAGTAAATCTGTCACACAACGGATGTAACGGATCACTGAGTCGCTTAGAAAACATGAACGACATCTTCGGTATAGTCGGAAACCGCAAGGTCAGGTCACTAGCATATCCACACTGACAAGGGCAAGTGAAAAGTCCAGAATAGCATGCGATGTACGGGGAACACAACGACAAAGTCCCTAACACTATTAAGTGCCATCTGCACCTTTTGCCACATGTCTGTAACGAAAGTAAATGTTATGTAATGTGGAACAAAGATGAACTACGTACTTAGGACATTATTCGGTTGGCTAGACTTACAATTAGTAGCCTTAGATTATGGAACGTTGGAAAGCCTCCAAACTTCATAAGGATAACATTGCTTTGCTCAACGACAAAATATGTTTCGTTATTGTGACTATAAGCTTTATCTAAGCGTTACCTAACATCTAATGTACTTCAAACGCCTCCAAATATGTCACTGTGTAGGAGCATTTAAATTTGGTTTCTACTAAATTATCTTGAAGTTGGCCACCTGAAAGTTCCATTTCTCTACCAAATTGGACGAAAAAGGGGTTTAGATATGTAGCCTCATATGAGCTTACAGGTTTCGCAGAGCGCAAGCTACTTTCTAAATTGGTCATTTTGATAAAGTTGCCGTCGATTATTATCACTGCCTTTAGGAATTTCTGTTTTCCATTGGTATTCACTACCACTCAGTGTCGAGTAAACACACTTTACCTTCCAGAATAGAACACCAATTTTAGCTTGCTATAACGGAAATCTACGAGGATTACCGAAGCACCTGATCTATTAATAAAGTATACCAATTATCGTTCGTATCGTGAAAGTTACAAATCGAGATTTTTCAACTACCGGAACAAATCGAGAAAGAGCATCAGTGATTACGTTTTCTTTACCAGAGCGATGGATTATGTTGAAATCACATTGCTGAAGTTTGATACCCTACGAGCCTATACGACTCGTCGGATGTTTTAAATTTGAAAGCCTTTTTAAGGTGTAATTATCAGTGACTACCGTTAATCGGGAGGCTTCGACATAAGAACTAGATTCTTTTATACAAAATAACAAGGCTAAGCGTTTTTTCTCAATAATGAAAAATTTGCGCTCATCCTTATTTAATGATCTACTAACACATGTTGCAACATGTTCTCCATCATCTAGTTGCTGTATGAAGACTCCACCTAAGACAAAATCACATCGGTCTGTTTAACAGGATGAGTGAAATCGGGACAGCGTACCACTGCGGCTGAAACCAACTCCTCTTTGATTAACTCAAACTTTTTTGACATTTCCTCAGACCATTCGAATCTTTATGTTTTCTAGTCAACGCCGTAATAGGTAACACGAGCAAAAAAATCTAAGTAGGAGCAGGAAGATTAACTATTCTTTCAAATTTCTTCGGGGCGACAAGCAATCCTGGTCCATTAACTCATATCCTAAATAGCTTAATTTAGAACGCTCTAATTGAGATTTTTATCTACCCTTTTTTTTATTCAACTTTTTTCAATAATTCTAAATGCTTTTCAAAGATAGTTGTAGTAATAACAATGTCGTCAAGGTATACGAAGACAAATGGGACAAGACCAGCGCCAAGGATACGATCAATAAAGAGTTGCGGTGTAGTTGGCGAGCTGTGTAAGCCAAACGGAGGTCCACAGATCTAAAAAAAACCCGGTAAGGAACTGTGAAAGCTGTTATTGCTTTCGAATCTGGCGCGACCGGTACCTGCCATAGTGCCAGAAATGTACAAACGGAGCATAGTATGAATCTTACTATACGCGTTCTACAGCGTTACTTGCGGGTGATAATTTGCCGTATATGACAATTTAATCCTATAGGGATACGCTAGAGCTTAAGATCTTTACTAACCAATTGCTTGCCATGAATTTGTTATTATTTGGGGTATCCCCCGGCTAGTACCTCCAAGGCTGATAACCCCGCAAAAGTTGGTAGGAGTTGCAGACATCCCCTTTCACTGTAGGTACTAGAATAATGCTAAGTACTTTAACAATTCTAGATACTTTAACCATTTTTCTATCCCCAATTTTTTATAATTTTTTATCAGCATCCTGCGTATGTTTTATTAAATCTATCTGCGAAAGTCTTACTTGCGCGATTCACTATGTTGACTACTTTATTTAAAATTTCGCTTTTAAATGAGACCATTTTCATGTTTTTTCTCTTTTCTGCCTATAAGTATAAGTATTCCTACCTTTTTTCGTGGAACGTCGATGTGTTTTCACAGTCTTCTGTATGCTCATGCCTAACTTTCTTTTGGCTTTAATTATACTAGTTACAAAGCACGATGAAGCTTGTTTCACTAACTTGAAATCTTTAGGTTTAACGCTTTGCCAGGAAGTTGTTTCTAGAATACGATTGAGCTTATGACGGCTATTCAATGATCGTGCTGCATACAGGCTCGCTCTAGAGGGTTTATCATCATACCTTACCTTTATCACAGCAATGTAGGTAATCTTTTAGATTATTTTGTACCAGACCCACAATATTCATAGGAAGAAAGATGTAGTTCAAACGATAGCTTAACAATATGCTTGTTAACTACACCTTCACCTTCCTAAATTTATACTTTTACTGCACTCTCAAAAGAATAATTAGATTTTTTTATTTATAATTTACTATACATTATTTATAGATTATTTTTTAAACATAATTTTTTTACTAGGTTTTACGCTTGTTTCCAGATCAGTTCAAAAGCTGTTAACTGAGGCACATCTGAATCTGACAATACGATCTCGATATTTGCGAGAATAAGAAAAACTTCTGCATTCAATACTCACTCTCCCTGTTTTCGTTTGTCCTCCGTTTTTCGTTTCTTTAGAAGAGAACGGTGCCCGATTCTTGAAGCAGGATATAGTTTAATTAAAATTATTTTTGTTTACAATTAGTGTTACAAATCATGATTTTATTTTACAAAGCTAACGTATCTTAAGCAGCAATTAAAGAATATTACATAAAGACATTCAGAGCTCAAATTAGCCGTACGATAGACGACCCTTCTTGTTTGAATCCAGAATGGTACAAATAGTGTTGAAGTGCAAATATACTTTTTATCATTAAATCGTGTTCTTACACTAAGTTACTCTAAGGACTTGCATGATGTAAGTAGCTATTTGTAGTAAAAATTAGTAAGAGATCTTTTAAATAGGTTTAGGAGAATTCTTTTGATATACATTTAATAGTAAAGTTAGAGAAGAGTAAGTCCACCGAAGCATCTGTAAAAATAACAAAACATTATATTTAATACTATTTTATTTATTAAGCGAAAGGTTATATTTACAGAAGCAAATGTAGTCAAAGACAGTACAGCTAACTTCATTGTTGTAATTTCTAAAGGCTTCTTTGATTGCTCCATTATTATAAATATGTACTTGCGAACACTGCTTCCAGCAAATTGCCAATTAGACATGTAACATGCATCTTTAAGTTTTAAACTCTGTTAAAAAACCAAATGACGATTTAACTATACGGTCTTTACTATGAATGGCATTTTTTGGTACTACCTTAACTGTTATTTCATTCCCATACCAGCAATAAATAAATAGTTGCATTAACAAGATACAAAGGTAGTCAGTCAGCATAAAGAATTGTGAAGATATTGGTATCTAAACAACAAAAAATAAATAATTGGCCCTGCACAAGCATTCCAATTCTACTAAATACATATTACACAATGGCTGCTTATGCAAAATAAGTATGGATAGTAATCTTTTTATTCTAGGTCTAGCACTGAGTTGTGAATGTTTATGGGATAGGAAACATGTTAAACGAGCACAACTCAAACTGTGAACATGATGGTTATGTGGAAAAAGTCCTTCATTTACGACTCGTTGAAATAATAGAAAATTTATTTTGCATTTAGATATGGCAATTTTATTGTAGAGAGGACGTTCGAATATTTTTGACTTGAGAACCAAGAAGGCTCTTTAACCTAATTTCGTTTCGTCTTGTGATATTATTTTCACAGAGTAAAGTCATACTTTTGTTGCTCTGTGCGATAGAGCGAGTGTAAGTTAAAAGTGTTGTAGTTTGAAGATAGCCTGAAGTAAAATTAGATTAGCAACAACGTCCATGAGCAAAAAAATGTACCACCTTTCATTCTACACTGTGTTAGTAAAACTCCGCCCCTGCTTAATCTCTTAAACTTATTCGTTACTGACAGAGATTACTATTATCAAATACTCAAAGGAAACAGGATAAAACTTCAAATAAACACATTGGAGAACGATAAGTTAGCCAAGAAAATACTAGGCGAAAATAAACAGGTACATATTTACCTTAGAGGAGGATAAAAAATTCAGGGTAGTTCTACGTAATCTCCACTACAATCTTCTAATGCTCTTAATAAACTGGGTCATATAGCCGTGACCGTAACTAATATTCAGACGTGGAGGATAAACCAATCCCAAGAAACCTTCATAGACCTGTTAAATAACCATCAACGCAGACATTTTTAACTGTTAAGATAGACCGGCTATTAAATGCTGTTATCCAATTCGAAATTCCAATTAAAAAACCAAAAATTACCCAATGCTCAAGATGCTGGTGCTACGGGCATACAGGGAAGATTGTCAATTGATATCTAATCTACCCTCCCAGCAGTCTAATAAACCAATGTATACGTAAACAGCTAAGGGAGGTAACCACCCTTATCCTACTCACAATTCAGTTACATCGCTAACTAAGAACCCAGATATCAACAGCCTTGTGTTCCTTCAGAATAGAGTAACTAGTCAACAACAAACAATTAATCAATTATCTTTAGAAACTAAAAGATTAACCGATAAAATCGTTTCATTTACAGAACTCCTGCAAAATCAGAACAAAAACGGCGCAAATATATAAAATAGCCTTATGGAACGCTAATGGCTTAGCCTCTCATAAGTTAGAAGTAGAAACTTTTCTAAATCATATTAGTATATAGTTTAATGAGATTAAATTGAAATATATTTTCTTACCAAAACAAAATGGAAAATAGTGTTACAAATGACGATCACACTTGCTATAAATTGTGCAAAGATGCCCATTGTAAATACGTTTTCGATATAATCGACAAGTCTAAAAAGTAAAGGCAGCATCATTATCATGTAAAATCTAATATTTAAACGATTTAAATGTTACTTTACTATAGCGAGATGATGTTCGACACACTGCTTCAATATCTTAACCGTTGTTCTATCGACTTCTTCTGAGATTTCAAGATTTTCCACATCGGCGTAATTATCTTTAACCCCTATAATTTTCTCAGCTAGAATATCTAATTGTGCAGCTGCTATTCCTATTAAAGAGGTACACAGGGTATCAAGACACGAATTAGTATATGCACAAGAAGTCGCACATGTTACTTGAAATATATACATAAGAGGTGTGTACGTACCGAGATCGTACGGGAAAGGAAATGGTAAAGGTTTGTTATCTAAGATAGGATAAAAAGCAAACATAATACAACAACACAATACAAGGTAACGGTAAGTTCTTGCAAGAATAGTTGATATTTTTATAGTTTTTGCCAAATAATGATCAACATCAACTGGGTAAGATGCAAATATTGGATCTTTTAAAAAATCAATCATGTTTAGAAAAGTCTTCTTGTGGTAAGAAAAAGCACAAAGTTTAACAATGTAAACGGATACAGTGGCCCAAATATAAAGGATTTCAGAGAGTCTCGCAAAATCTTTGAGGGAACTAATAGTTTCCATCGTCATAGTAGTAGAAAGTGCAATTCCAGCGAACCAGGTTAATACGTGTTTTAATCTATAATAAATATTCGGGTTTTCTTTTGGCCATACTCCCGAAAACGTCATCATGTCGAATTGTACTCTAAACGCATCTGCATTGTTGGATTTGACCATCTGAAAGAAAAAAATAATTAGTAAACTCAGATTAATAATAATTAAGAGTATTCAATAAATTCATTGTTTATTATTACTGTTATTGGGGTGACTAGGTATCTAATTTTTTACTAGAAAATATTCAACGTGTGTACTTATAAAAAGATCAGGATCTTTTTAATTAATTCGAAAATCAGCTTTATGTGCAATGGTTTAATTTCCTGTTGAATGATTCCACATCGAAAAACTCTGTGAGAACGGAAAATCTTCTATGTATACTTAACAAATCGTTCTAATTGGTTAAATTCTAAATCCTTACGACAATAATCTAACATGCAGTTGGTCACTTCAATTACGTCATTTTTTAGTATAAAATAAATATGCTGCTTCCTCTGGGTTGGTTTTTAAATTTTGTCCATGACTTATGTTATAATATACTCATTATAGTTGTCTATGTTCAATTATAATTCGTGAAGCGGAAGGTAGGGTTATAATTATGGAAACAAAATTAAATAAAATCGACAAGACCTTTAAAAAAGATTTAAATGAACTAGAATAATATGTTAGGAGGACTTCAATGCGTTTTTTTGTATCTCTGAAAAAGATAATGAAAACGTGGAAGCCATCGTTTTGGATTTGTGCACAAATAAGTTGGAATTGAAAATGTCCGAAACCTGTATTTATTGTAAGAAGAGTACCCTTGTTGGACAGTGTGTGCCAGTATTCCGAGTAGACAGGTGTATGGCTGATGTTCCAAAACCAGCGCCCAAAGACCATGGTGGAAAATTAGTGGGTATGGTTACTAGTTCGTGCGAAGACAACAGAACGGAAGTGAAAGAGGTACAGGGTTTGGTTCACCGATGCCAAGATATCTTCGCTCTTGACGATAGCCAGAAGGGACGAACAAATATAGTAAAACATAAAATCAATACAGGCAACTCTATGCCTGTCCGTCAGCAGCCGAGGCGTCTACCCCTAGCAAGGCGAGCAGAAGCCGAAAAGATTATTACCGATATGGAAGAACAAGGGGTCATCGAGCCATCCAGCAGTCCATGGGCATCACCGGTGGTCCTGGTCAGTAAGAAGGACGGGTCAACGAGATTTTGTGTGGACTATCGGCAGCTCAATAACGTGACCAAGAAAGACAGCTATCCCTTACCACGCATCGACGACACGTTAGATACCCTGTCTGGTTCGCGATGGTTTTCGACTTTGGACTTGAAGAGTGGTTATTGGCAAGTTGAAATGGAACCTGAAGACCGGGAGAAGACCGCGTTCACTATTGGTTCCGGACTATGGCAGTTTACAGTTATGCCTTTCGGTCTATGTAACGCTCCGGCTACCTTTGAGCGTCTAATGGAGACCATCCTGAGAGGGCTGTCGTGGAAGACCTGCCTGGTATACCTAGATGATGTGATTGTAGTCGGAAAATCATTCAACGAACATTTGAAAAATCTAGAGGAAGTGTTCCGAAGACTACGTGGAGCCAATCTGAAACTGAGTCCGAAAAAGTGCCACATATTCAGAAAGGAAGTGAAATATCTCGGGCACGTCGTATCACAAAATGGAGTGGCAGCCGACCCCGATAAGATTCGTGCAGTTCAAGAGTGGCCAACACCGAGAGATAAACACCAAGTTCGTAGTTTTCTTGGGTTATGTACCTACTACAGGCGTTTCGTTCCTGGGTTTGCCAATATAGCGAAGCCCCTGACAAGGTTAACTGAAGATGGGCGCGAGTATGTTTGGAGCGGAGAGTGTGAAACAGCTTTCCAACAGTTGAAGCGTGCCCTGACAACAGCACCAATATTGAGCTATCCACGGACAGAAGGGAAATTCATACTTGACACAGATGCAAGTAATCTGGCCATTGGGGGTGTACTTTCTCAAATACAAGATGGACAAGAAAAGGTCATCGGCTATTTTAGTAAGGTTTTGTCGAAAGCCGAAAGGAATTATTGTGTGACCAGAAAAGAACTATTGGCCGTAGTGAAGTCCGTTGAGCACTTCTACAAATACTTGTACGGACGGAAGTTTTTATTGAGGACGGACCATGCAGCGTTGAAATGGCTTCTACAATTCCGTAATCCTGAAGGCCAGGTCGCAAGCTGGATCGAACGATTACAAGGATACGACTTTGACACCGAACATCGAGCGGGCACTAGTCATCGAAATGCCGATGCTCTTTTAAGAAGACCCTGTCCAACGGATTGCCGTCATTGCTCTCGTTTGGAAGAGAGGGTTTGCCAAGTATTAAGGACTACCATCGTCAACGACAATTGGTTGCCGGAAGAATTGCAACGACAGCAGGAGGCTGATCCCGAACTAAAAATGGTACTGGAATGGAAGCGCGTGGGAGAAAGGCCTGCCTGGGAGGCCGTCAGCCCTTTCAACAGAACGCTCAAAGCATATTGGGCCCAATGGGAGTCCTTGAAGGTGGAAGACGATCTCCTGGAGCGAGTACTGGAGAGTGACGATGGCACCACCATTAGGTCTCAGTTCGTGGTTCCAAGAAGCCGAGTGGCTACAGTGTTGCGACATCTCCATGACGGTGCCTCAGGAGGACACTTCGGTGTGAAAAAGACTTTGGAGAAAGTTAGGGAGCGTTTTTATTGGGTCAACTGTAAAGAAAACGTGAAGGAGTGGTGCCGGAAATGTGAACTATGTGCCACTGGTAACGGACGTTTCAATATAATGAAGATGTTTCAACCTTTTAGCCACATACCCCACTGACGAGTTCGGATTCTGCGTGAAAGCTTGCATTACCTTCCTTTCCGTTTTTCTACATATTGCACCCAATTTCCTACCGGAACCTGTCTTCCTATCTATTGTTAAGCATTCAGAGGAATTCTTTAAAACATTTGCTACGGATGATTTTAATATTTTCTGACATTTTCCGATCGCGCAATATTGTAGGTTTTTCACAATGTTTTCGCAATATTTTTTGACGAAGCTCGTATTCTTTTGAATTCATTTGAAAACTATACAACGAAAACACTTCGAAACTGATATGATGACAGCTAGATATCAATTCAAAGAAGCTATTGTTGCAATTCCACTTTAGTACCTGCAGTGAAAGAGCGCCTGGTGTCATATTTAAGTGGATAGATATTTTCGTGCACCCCAAAATACTACAAGTACAAATTCTACAAAAACTGGTAATCATCCAATATTTTATTATAGTTTTCATAATATCAATTGTGGCCAAAATAATATATCATATCTAATTAAAAGATTAGAATTCAATTCGTATAACAATTCAACTTCGTATCCTTTTATCAAATTTAATTCACTATAATCACTTCAATAGTCGTTCAATAGTCACAGTATAGACTGTGAGTGATATGTAATTCAACTTATAGTTAATTGTAAACAGAAGATTTCCGTAAATAAATATTATTATTATAACTATCTACTACCATATTGTAATCATATCAGGTCTGGATGAAGGTTTAAATAAAACCGACAATTAATTAAAACGTCGACAATTGATGTGTTTGAATAAGTTTTCTTCTATTGACTGTATCAGTTCACTATTTTACAATTATTGTTATTATTATTACTTCCATGTTCCTGCAACTTTAATTGGGTTTAATAGTTTATGTGTTTATAGTGAATTTAAACCTTTTACTGTTAGTGTTAAGGTAAAATAAGGGATTAATAAGATATTAAAACCAAAAGGAACCGTTGTACAGCATCTTGGTTGCAAGTTTTTTTGAATAATATTAATTGCGATTTCATTCTTTGTCAGCAGTTAAAATATTTTTATATCTGTGTTAGATACGTCATTTAATATAAATATATTTAGAATGGGATCCCAAAATTAAGAAAAAATGTGATAATAGTGTGTGTAGGTTTTTAATTATCAATAATGATAAGTAGATTTGTATTTTGTAAATGATTTTTTTCTTAACTTTAATATACATAATTCGAAATCAATATTCAATGCTAAAGTTTGACACGGCAAATTACTGATGTTCTACTTATAGAATATATCACAGACTTAGAGGATTAAAAGTAATTAATAATTAATTTAACGTAAAACAAAAGAAAATCTCTTCCCAAATAATGGACTCTTGCATAAATATTAATCAATAACATCAAAGAATTTGGGTGGCGCCCTCTTTTTTAATTATTTCTGATTTCTATCTAAAGTTACTTTGCAATTAACGCCTATGACACCTGAAAGCAATTTGAAACAATAAGACATTTCTGTCGAGAGATATGTTAACGTAAGTATAAGTGAATTATCTGGTTTTTTGTTTTTTAACGACACTTTCGGCTATCAATAAACATAAGATTTTTTCTACGATAGCAAAAATATTAAAGATATATTAATTTTATATTTATCTAAAGCAGTACATTGATAGCAATCGGTACTAAAATCAACTTACGTAGCAATAAAAATTACCATTGTTGTAGTTTGCTTTGAGCAAACAGAAACGACTTTTGCGCGCACCCATTGTCACTTCATTTGTCATGTCAGACAAGCGGAAATGTTACAACTCTGCTGCTATTCCAGGTGATGTTACCTGTTGTTACTCGGAATATGTCAACTATTATTTCTCTAATGATACTGAAAAGTCTTTCAACAACAAGCGTTTTATATTAATTCATCAAAAGAATGTTACTCTTAGATTTTATATCAACAAGTGATGAAGTGTAAATCAAATAAGTTGCGATCTAGGAAAGGCTTTTCAAACGAGTCGATTATATTCATTCGTCAAGAGACTGACAACTCGAGCTAAAAAGCGCCCTGGAGATTTTCTTAAAAGTCAGCCAAGTGCCAGACACTCAGTGATAAAATTATAATAAAAATTCACACAACATGAATTACGTCAAATATGAAGTACATTTAAAGAGATAATTGTTAAATATCTCCTATATTATAATAATAGCCAGTTCCGATGTCCACCGAGAAATATCTCGAAAACTAGAGGACTTAGGAAGCTGAAATTTTACAGGCAGTTGGGCCTTGTCCCAAAGGGGCATATAATATATTTTTAATCCAAAGAAACCTGAGGGGGTCGCAGGGGGGCATTTCTTAGAAAATCATTATGGCTATATATCTCTTGAATGGCGTAAGCTACAAACTTCAAATTTTCACAGATTATACTTGAAGCAATTCTGAAGATAAAAAATACAAAGATTACCGGCGGTTTATCCAGGGTGGAGTAAGACAACATTCCATCCATTAAAAAATATTTTTGATATACATTAATTCAGAACCAAATCAAAATTTTAAAATTTATTCTCTTCCTAGTTTAAGAGTTACGAATCTTGTTTCAACTTTTGCATTTAACTTGCTTTGATTATTTCAACTTTTAGAGAAATTAAAATTGATTCAACTTGGTGCTCTGTGTAACACTGTATCTTAATAGTGGGGTACTATTGGTTTCATAATGATCTAGGACAGCAAGGCTAATACGATGCTATTTTTTATTATTTTATCCTATGCATTTACATTGAGAAAAAATTAAAAACTAGCATCATATTAGCCTTGCTGTCGTAGATCATTATGAAATCAATAGTACATAGTTACAAGGAATGGTTAACAATGTTAATGTGAATAAGGAAACATAGGAACAGACTTAACCATGAATCTGCCAAGAGTCTATTATGTCTAAACTCTTGGGTTAGGGACAGTTTCTTAAAAACACTTGAGTCTTTGACCAAATGATATTCAGTAGTTTTAGTTTTTTGTGAACATTCTTGTTTTTATGTATTATAAGAAATGTAAAATAAAATGTATTTTTTAATAAAAAGCATTGATTTACTTAAATTTGCAATTCTTGATTTCAATGTAACTTTCATTGCTTCTACTATTAAACCATTTAAAATAAAAAAAAATAAAAATTGCAAATACATTTATTACCTTAATTACCTTGCACCTGCTGACAAGTTATTAAATATGATTTTTTTTGTCCTCAAATTTTTTTATTTTCTATAATCAATTTGGAAAAAAATTTAAGTCTATCCATAACTACATTTTTCTATTTTACGTCTATAATAAAAAACAGAAAATTGACAAAAACTTTACAATAAAAATTTCAATTTTCAAGTGTCACATCAGTATATTTAGTTGTCTTTTTGCATAAAACTAAGCTATTTAGGTATGTATGATTGCACTGAAAAATAAATTTATATTAAAATTGAAAAAACAGAAAATTGACAAAAACTACAATAAAAATTTAAATTTTCAAATGTCACATCAGCAATGTCAGCTACCACAAAATTTCCTAAATTTTGAAATAGCGATTTTTTTTGTTTAAAAAGGGAATAAAAGAGGCAAAATAGAAAAAAATAGCATAAAAAGCTAGTTTCATAAGTCATTATTGCACTCGTCCTTTAGAAAACTCGCCGAAAGCGACTCGTTTTCTGACTAAAGATAAGAGGAGAAAAAAGTCTTCGCGACTGCTATATGTATTTGAAAAATAACTATGATTCCAAAACGAGCCGGCTCGACTCGACTCGAAACTCGTCTCGATTTCGAGCCGAGTTTCGAGTCGAGTTGAAACGGATTATTTCGCGTCGAGTTTCGACTCGAGCTTGAATATTTTTTTCGAGTCGAGTCGAGCTTTTTAGGAAACTCGGCTCGACTCGGCTCCAGTCCATCACTAGGGCTAACAGAGTTACAAACAAATCCTCAAGGATGTAGTTGTACTTTTATGTACATTTACAATTTTATTATACAAATTGCTTTTCTTACTTGATATTAAAAATTTTCTTCACTATTCAAATGTAAAATAAATACCGCATTTGTTTTACATTATTTTTACTTTAGAAAATAGATTGAGAATAGTTGTAAGGAAATAACCAATATCAGCAAGCATTCTTGATCGCCACACATATTCTGGCTGGCGTGTAGTGAGAAATAGCTGAGCGGTCGGAGGAAAATCCAGCACTCGTCGCCCGTCCCATTCTGGCATCACTAATAACTACTCGTTCATTACTCGAGTAGCAAAAGATCTACGGTAACTGTTAAGTAACGAAAATTAAGGTACATTCAAAATATAATGCAATTGATAATACCCTTTATTTGGATACAGGTAAGCTATAAGTAAACGAAACCTCAGCTTCGCAAGTGACTACCCAGCAGGCAGAAACAGGATCAAAATACTGGTAGCCATGTTAGGGCCCGAAAAAGCTTCACTAGATTTTGTACAAGTGCTCAGTCGTGCAATGGTTTCATCTCTAATTATGAATTAATTTCGAACCTTCAAAATCGTATTCAACCCGATAAATAAACCGAAATTATATTGTGTTATACACGTATATTATGAAAATATATTTATTGGCATTCAAATGAGATAGAATTTTGTAGCAGTTTACAATGTGATACAATTGCCGCCGGCTGTATCCAAAAGTCCCAAAAATATATTTCACCTGATAGTGGCATCCCATATATTATAACTATCCTCAACTTTACCAACCAATCAACAATTAATGCACTGTGTCGAGAAAAGATAACACTACTTTTGCTTTTTCTACATCTTTATAGTAACTTCTTAAAAACAATAAGTTAATTAATTACCTTCTGTGTGTTGTGCTGCAATTCACTAGGTCCACTGAAAAGGCTACAACGAATAACTTTTATCGCTGTATGATATAGACGTATTACGCTGACATAACGCGTTCAGCTTTTTTTGTAGAAGAATCTCGAAATAAACGAAGGTAGCCATTTTAAATTTTTTAATCGACAATTAGATTGGCTTTGCATAGATCAAAAGTTTATATTTAACAAGTAACTGTATTTAACAAGTAAAGTTTTAACAAGTAATAAGCAACTGACTGATGTAATTCTTATTTGTTTATGATATTTATTTTTTTTTATCTATAATTAGTTGTAATCTATATTAGACAAAATGAGCTACGAACAACCAAAAGGAAGAGTTCATCTCATATTCAAATTACTAAGTTACTGAAGGTCCTATTGTTTATCTTCTATTATCTTTTTATAAATGTCAATCAGTTTTTCAGTATCAGAATTGCTGAACTACTTTCATAATTGCTTTTATAGCATCTGCTATAAAAACTACAGAAGAGAAGCAAAAAATTATTTTACAGGCGACGCGACGTGGACATATACCGCTATTACTTTATACTCCAATAAAATGTACCTATTAATTCTAAATTGTGAATAAAATCAATTAATAGTTTTTACTATAACAACAGCAGCACATAAAATATAATGCACATTATACCTCATACGAGGGTGGTCCCAGAAGTACCCGACCCAACAAAGAAAACACAAAAATTTTTGAAAAAGATTTATTTATTTTTCAACGTAATCTTCTTTCAACTCTATACACTTTTCCCAGCGGTGTTCAAAAAGTTTAATACCCTTTTTATAATAAGAACTGTCTTGCTCCTCAAAATAGCCATTAACTGCTGACATCACTTCTTCATCGTTGGAAAATCTTTGACCACTGAGCCATTTTTTCAAGTTTGGGAACATAAAATAATCCGAGGGGGCTAAATCTGGGGAATATGGTGCATGAGGTAGCAATTCAAACTTTAATTGATTAATTTTGGCCATTGCAATAACGGATTTGTGAGCTGGAGCGTTGTCGTGATGAAACAACACTTTCTTTTTAGCCAAATGCGGCGTTTTTACTTGATTTCTTCGCTCAAACGTTGCAATAAGTTTGCATAATACTGGCCGTTGATAGTTTTTCCTTTTTCGAGATAGTCAATAAAAATTATTCCACGCGCATCCCAAAAAACCGACGCCATAACCTTGCCTGCAGATGAAACGGTCTTCGCCTTCTTTGGAGCCGGTTCTCCCTTTTGAGTCCATTGTTTCGATTGTTCTTTTGTCTCGGGTGTGAAATGATGGACCCATGTTTCATCCATTGTTACGATACGGCGCAAAAATTCTGCTTTGTTGCTGTGAAACTTCGCTAAACACTCAATTGAAACATTTTCACGACACTGTTTTTGCTCGAGTGTGAGCAAACGCGGCACCCATCTTGCACACAGCTTTCTCATGTCCAAATTTTCAGATAATATGCGATGTACCGCACTTTTTGAAATGCCCGTAATGTCTGCTAGCTCGCGCACTTTCAGTCGACGATCATCAAGTACCGCTTTGTGGATTTTCTTCGCCATTTCTGGAGTCGTCACCTCATTTGGTCGACCACTGCGATGCTCGTCTTGGCAGCTCGTACGGCCTCGTTTAAACTCAGCTACCCAAAATTTAACTGTTGTAAACGAAGGAGCAGACTCACCCAGAGTAGAATCCAGTTCAGCTTTTATATTGGTTGGGCTGAGGCCTTTCAAATAAAAGTATTGTATGACATAACGATGACCAATTTTCTCCATTTTCACAAATTCACTGACAACGTTCACTATTGATGGCTGCCAAACAAATACTGAACAACGTGGCGCTTTCAAACTTGAAACATATGCTTTATAGACTGCGTACTTTCCAATACAGTGATATTTTCAAACAACTACCGCCATCTCTTGGGCAGGTCGGGTACTTCTTGGACCACCCTCGTTGTTTAAAACTAAACATAAAATTTAATTTTTTTTAAATTTCTTTCAAAAAATAATGTAACATTAAAAGGTTAATAATTTCTAGGCCAACTCACATTTCAAAATATGAACAAATGCTTTCTTGCAATATAAACACATTTTTTCTAATAATTGCAAGATATGCTTACTAGTTAAAAATAGTAGGTTAGTATAAAATGCTATTATGCTAAAATAATCACTTACTTAAAGAGCTAACTTAGACAAACCAGAAAATAACAAAATGTTAGAATAAAAATTTCTTGTCAATTAATGTAATTAATGTAAATGTTTTAGCATCACAGATTTATAAAAATAATTATAATTTGTATATAAACAAAGGGAATTTTCAAATAAATCATTAGTAACGTATACTGATCAATCAACTATTACCTCCTTTAGAATCTGATACCAAGCGGTATTGATTACCTAAGGAGGTAATCATCCTACCACTCCGAGAACAATGGACCACTGTACTTAAGTCAAAACTAACCTCGGCGTATGAGACTGTACGTCGGCAGTGGTCCAAAACTAACGAAGATCGCCAGTCACACGGACTGAAGAATTACCTACATTTCGGAGTGGTAGGAAGCTGGATCTTGCATTTGGTGTCCGGCAGGATGTTCTACGAACATTGTTAACGTCAACAATTCCTGGTACCACCATCATCCTGAGGACATCTAACCAACCATCTACAACTCAACATTTGGTCTCTTGTGCGGTAACATCACCAAGGGACCGTGAATGAAGATCCAACCAACCAAGATCCAAGCAACCATCAACAACTTTACATCTGGTCCTTCAAACCGAGAAGGATCGTGCACTAGTAAATGTTTTACAAGCATTTACTACATTACCAGTGAAGTCTTCACGCTGGACTTTACATTTGATCCTTCGAACCAAGAAGGATCCTATCAAGTAGATGTCTTACAAACATTTACAATAGTCTAACCGCCTTGCCGAGTTAGAGATAAAGTCTTCACGCTGGACTTTACATTTGATCCTTCGAACCAAGAAGGATCCTATCAAGTAGATGTCTTTCAAACATTTACAATAGTCTAACCGCCTTGCCGAGTTAGAAATAAAGTCTTCACGCTGGACTTTACATTTGATCCTTCGAACCAAAAAGGATCCTATCAAGTAGATGTCTTACAAACATTTACAATTAGTCTAACCGCCTTGCCGAGTTAGAAATAAAGTCTTCACGCTGGAATTTTTTGGCCCAATTGCTCTTGCTGGCTGCTGAGTTGATTCATTTGTTCCATGTTGGTGGTGGGCATCTTGACGTCTGTAGATTTGAAATGAACTACCCACAGGCTCGAAGGACCAAATTGTAAAGTCCTTCGTGGTGTGTGTTCTAACGCGGCAGTGCGGTTAGACTAATGGTAAATGTTTGTAAGACATCTACTTGGTAGGATCCTTCTTGGCTCGAAGGATCAAATGTAAAGTCCAGCGTGAAGACTTTATTTCTAACTCGGCAAGGCGGTTAGACTAATTGTAAATGTTTGTAAGACATCTACTTGGTAGGATCCTTCTTGGTTCGAAGAATCAAATGTAAAGTCCAGCGTGAAGACTTTATTTCTAACTCGGCAAGGCGGTTAGACTAATTGTAAATGTTTGTAAGACATTTACTTGATAGGATCCTTCTTGGTTCGAAGGATCAAATGTAAAGTCCAGCGTGAAGACTTTATCTCTAACTCGGCAAGGCGGTTAGACTATTGTAAATGTTTGTAAGACATCTACTTGATAGGATCCTTCTTGGTTCGAAGGATCAAATGTAAAGTCCAGCGTGAAGACTTCACTGGTAATGTAGTAAATGCTTGTAAAACATTTACTAGTGCACGATCCTTCTCGGTTTGAAGGACCAGATGTAAAGTTGTTGATGGTTGCTTGGATCTTGGTTGGTTGGATCTTCATTCACGGTCCCTTGGTGATGTTACCGCACAAGAGACCAAATGTTGAGTTGTAGATGGTTGGTTAGATGTCCTCAGGATGATGGTGGTACCAGGAATTGTTGACGTTAACAATGTTCGTAGAACATCCTGCCGGACACCAAATGCAAGATCCAGCTTCCTACCACTCCGAAATGTAGGTAATTCTTCAGTCCGTGTGACTGGCGATCTTCGTTAGTTTTGGACCACTGCCGACGTACAGTCTCATACGCCGAGGTTAGTATTGACTTAAGTACAGTGGTCTATTGTTCTCGGAGTGGTAGGATGATTACCTCCTTAGGTAATCAATACCGCTTGGTATCAGATTCTAAAGGAGGTAATAGTTGATTGATCAGTATACGTTACTAATGATTTATTTGAAAATTCCCTTTGTTTATATACAAATTATAATTATTTTTATAAATCTGTGATGCTAAAACATTTACATTAATTACATTAATTGACAAGAAATTTTTATTCTAACATTTTGTTATTTTCTGGTTTGTCTAAGTTAGCTCTTTAAGTAAGTGATTATTTTAGCATAATAGCATTTTATACTAACCTACTATTTTTAACTAGTAAGCATATCTTGCAATTATTAGAAAAAATGTGTTTATATTGCAAGAAAGCATTTGTTCATATTTTGAAATGTGAGTTGGCCTAGAAATTATTAACCTTTTAATGTTACATTATTTTTTGAAAGAAATTAAAAAAAATTAAATTTTATGTTTAGTTTTAAACATTCGTATATGCCTCAAAATGCTGAAAAGTTGTCTTTTTGCATAAAACTAAGCTATTTAGGTATGTATGATTGCACTGAAAAATAAATTTATTTAGAAGATGTAGCAGGACCTATAAGTCATTCATGTACTATATGTAGTATATACAGCGTGTCCGGCGTTAGAACGCATTAATTTTAAGGGGTGATAGGAGATATCAAAAGGAACAAAAAAGTCTTATACAACTTTGTTATGTTCTTTTTCAGAAAAAAATAATAAAGTTGGAAACTCTAACATCATTTTGCCGCGTTAATAATGTACTTTCATTATGGCGCTTTGTCGGCAGATGCATCTCATCTATCACAACAACAAACCTTAATAACGTTTTATCCTATCGTATGTCGTTTCCGCGTAAAATTGACTTCTTTTTACAATTACAAATTCATTTTACTCAATTAAGAAACGTGACAACCCTGTAAAGTTTGTAATAAAATTTGCTCCACATTCGCACAAAATGCTGATGTGGAGGTTTCTTGACATTGAAGTAAAAGCACGTTTGAAGAATATTTGGGTCAATGCCTGACCGCAACTGTGTAAATAATACTCTTTTATTATTATTAGGTGAGACCATACTGAGTTGGTAGTTTGTTGAACTTTGAAATAATAATTTGTCAGTAAAGCACTTTGTTCTTCTAATAACAGTTGTTAATGATTTTATAAGAGAATATCTTTTAAAGAGAAGATTTATCTAATTTAAATTAGATAATTAGGTTAAGGGATTTTGCTGACATCTCATTCTGGCTACATTAAAAATCTTTAATTTTATGGTAATTAGGTACCTTAATCAAATTTCTTTACATAAGATAGTCTTTTTTATTAAAAAAAACAAATATTCCGGAAATTAATAAATATAAAATGTAGATCAATGATTGTCTTATTTTTACAGTTGGTTTGTTTATGAATCAGCGTGATTTTAACGTACAACGAACGTACAAATTTTGTTTACGGTGCCGATTACAATTTTCGTGAATGTCACCCGACTGCTTGGTATGTTTATTATTTTTAAACAACGGCTTTCATCATCAGTTTGTTTGTTTGATTTTCTGAAACAAGATCAAGACCCAGCTGCGATTATACTTAAGCTAGGTTGCCAGATATGGCAATGGTTTTTCTAAATTACTCGAAAGCTTATTAACATAGAAAAAATTTATTAAGACTTTTTTGTTCCTTTTGATGTCTTTTATCGCCCCTTAACATTAATGCGTTCTATCTCATGACACCCTGTATATTGTACCAAACATATTGTAATGGTTACTTCTTCTTTTGCGGGTAATAGAAAATTAGACTTCCGTCTCAGTAATTAATGGCAGGTTCTAGATGCTTTATATATCGAAATATCTTTATATAGACTAGTTAAAGAAAAATGCAATTTTGGGATTTTTCGATAGATGTTACTATTAGGTTAATGTTAAAGATAAATTATCATAATTATTAAATTTAATACCAAACTATCAAACAAACTAACTATCCATTTTATAGAAATTGTCAAAATCTATTGTAAAAGTTTGTACCTAAAACTGCAGGTGAAATTATGGCAAATAATCAATTTTGTAAATTTTTATGTTTGTACACTTCTTCCAAGTAAATATCATCAAAAGTATTAAAAGTTTTATTAAATTATTTCAATTTTTGGTGAACCATCGAGATGTTTCATTCATTTATTGACAACCACCACCACCACCAAAATTGTTCTTCCTTGTTTTTATTTTATTATGGTTGCCAAGGTAATCTTTAGATTTAATTATTAAATGAGACTGCAAAAGAATCTGTAGCTTTAAACATGTTTTTACATTTCAATAATAATTTACAATCGTTTTATATGATTAACGTCATTCATTAATTATTACATATCTTTTTGCGAGGCTTATTCTGCTTTAACGATAAAAATACAGAAAAGTACAAAAGTAAAACATTACTAATATAAGTAATGTTTTACTTATGTAAGTTTACAGAGGCAGAAGAAAAGTTAGATACAGCATTTTACTAAAAAAAACTGTGGCAGCATAATATTTCTTTGCTCTCAATATCTTCTAAACGGTATAAGTCTACAGACAATTTCCACACTTTAATCAATGTTCATTTATATACAGTGTGTTTTTTGTAAACGATAATATAGGAAATCCAATGGAATTTTATCATTTTCCTCCTAAATTTGTACCCTTGCAAATGCAAGTAAAAATTTTGGTATCAATCGAAAAAAGAATTCATTTTACGTCAAAATAGTTATTTATGTATTAAGGGCATAAAGAAGGAAAAGGCTGTAGGGCCATAAAAGCAAGTTATGCCCGAAATGCATACACTATTTTATGCACAGATTGTTTTTATCTCAAATCTATTATTGTGTAAAAAATATAATTAAATGAGTACGTAGGTTACATCAAGCCGCTGTACGTATACTTATGTGCATATATACGAAGTACGTCGCTATAGTTACTATCTAAAATACTTAATTTCAGCTTATTTTCATTGGTGATAAGTTTACAAATTATATTAAGAACCAATCAAGTTCTACAAATACAGCTCTGACATTTAATTGACGTTTCATTATTGCCCGTCGGATCATAAAGAGGCCCTTGGGGCATAAAGAGACAGTTATGTTTAGATAGATCTATCAATAATAGTCTAATTATAATGCATCTGTGCATAAACATATTAAACTTTATGAAGAAAACGAAAAACTATTTAGAAAAATACTTAAAAAGCTTATTGATTTATTGCTTTGCGTAATACGCTATAAAGAAAAGATGGAAGCTGTACGCTGATTGGCCTAGCGGTTAACGCATCAGATTCGTAAATAGAAATCGCGGGTTCAAGCCCCATTCTTGTATGCTTTTTTGAGTTGTATTACTTACTAATTACTATTTTTAGAACATTATTACAATTATTATTAGTTTTCTTTATTATTAGATATTTTTGCTACGGGGTTTATCGTTACTTTTTATACAATTTTAACTGCCTAGCAGAAAAGCAAATGAAAAGAGGGCATACAACTAATAATGGTTGTAATAAAGTTCTAAAAATAATAATTAGTACGCAATACAATTAAAAAAAGGTATACGAGGATGGGGCTTGAACCCGTGATTTTTGATTATGCATCTGATGCGTTAACCGCTAGGCCAATCAGCGTACAGCTCCCAGATGTTCTTTATAGCTTATTACCAAAAGCAATAAATCAATAAGCTTTTTGAGTATTTTTCTAAGTACTACTACCATTTTTGGTTTTCTTCATAAGTTTAATATGTTTTTGACGTAAAATGAATTCTTCTTTCGATTGATACCAAAATTTCTGCTTACTGCAAGGGTACAAATTTAGGAGGAAAATGATAAAATTCCATTAGATTTCCTATATTATGGTTTACAAAAAACAGACTGTATATGAGTAACCACAGGGGTGCATAAAAGTTAATTAAACGTCAAAGTTACCTATGATAGAGTGACATGTGCATTTTTCAAAGTGGTAACTAAATATGTGACCTCATCTAAAGGGAAGGATTTGTTGGAGTACGGCGGGTTTGTTTTGAGAGAAACTAGTTATGCTAAGAGTGATTATATATACTGTAGACGTATGAAGTACGACGATGTGGTCGTGAAGTGCCATGCACGATGTAAGTCATCTATTGGACACAGAAGGGCCCTGGTAAAGGATGCCCGTAAACACACTGCTTTAGTTGCTGACGTCCAAGCAAGAAAGAAACTTGGCGGGATGAAGGAGAGAGCACTGACTTAGTACTCAGACACGAATACAGTTTGCACACGTAACTACATGGTCAGATCCAGAGTTTGGTAAGGAAACCCAACCGTTTGCTCTGAAATAGAATAGAAACATGCCGATAGGAAACCTAGTCGTATTGTTCGCGAAGGGAGTTTAGGAGCTTCATTAGATGTAGCTAGTCTTCCCATCCTCAGAAATATCAACAGATAACGCCAACGTACACGTCAGGTCTCATAAATTGTTGCACTTGTTAAAAGAGCCCTTATCATGAAGTAATGTTACGCTTCGCTAATAGCGAATGTAACGTACTAACAATACTACTACTAATACTAACTAATACTAACAATAACCGACAGTGTCACCTAATAGAGGACTTGATTCTTATTTTAAAATTCTCGCCGTACTATGGAGAAACAGCAAAGAGAATTGCATGAAACAAGTTGATCCAAAATAATAAGCATATCTGGCAGAAAAAGTTAGAAGTAATAATCGTGTTTTTTTTCTTCACAACTTTCAGCTAGATGCGCTACATGTTCTTGTTATTCGGCTGAGATGAAATAAATGGTACCCTACATTCATAGGCGCCCGCAGAAATTTGTCAAGGAGGGGCAAGCCTAGAATGAATGGTATGCTAGGGGCGGGCAAGCCTAGAATAAACATGTTAGGGGGGGCAAGCCTAGAAAAAAACGGCATGTTATTCAGTTTCCAGGGGGGGTGGGTAAGCGCCCCTCCTTGCCTACCCTTCCGAGCGCCTATGCCTACATTGCATAATATATTGCTCTAATGGTGTTTACTTGTAATCTATAAAGCTCGGTGTTAAAAAATTGATACTACTGCTTTTTTGAATTCTAATAACATAACGTGTTTTATTAGAACACGTGTTTTTAGAATTCATATATAGGCAATTTGGGTATTATATAGGCAACCTAAACTTGCTTTTCCTAAAGTTTTTACTAACTTCTTAAAGACAATCACTTAATTAATAATTACCTTCAGTTTGGTTTGATGTAATTCACTAGCTTCACTGAAATGGCCACAATAAAGTTTATATTTTAATCCCTGTGTGATTTATATAGGCCTATTATATGCTGACGTATACTGCGTTTAGTTTTCGTGTAGAAGAGTTTCAAAACAAACAACAGCAACCACTTTGAATATTCTAGTTAACAATTAGATTGGTTTTCAATGGAGTAAAAGTTCATATTTAAAAAAAATAATAAGCAACTAACATAAGTAATATAATTCATATTTATTTTTCATATTTACTTTTTATAACTACTGATAGTTATTTAGATCTGTATTAGACAAGACGAGCAAAAGTCAAACAAAAAATCGTTAAGGAGGAGTTCATCTCGTATTCAAATTACTTAATTACAAAATAAATTTCTAAATTGGTCTGTCATCAAGTATAGTTTGGAATTAAATCCAGGGTAACAACATACCTAAAGTCCTATTGTTTATTTTCTTCCGATTACGTCTTTATAGATTTTCAATATCGGTACCTTTAACTACTTGGTAATTGAGATTTTACAGTAGAATATAAACAAAAAATGTTTCGCAAGCAATCAGAGGCTATCTCGCTACTATTTTATATTCCAAATGCACACGTTATGCCGACAGAATATAATATATTATGATACGAGATCATCAGTAAGTGAGTAATGATAACAGATCCAGAAAAAGTTTGGAATTTGTTGATAGTACTTAACGATAGTATAGTATAAATATAGATTATTAGTACATAACATTACATACCGAAGTAGAAAATGCTTTATCATTAAAGCCTTCTACAGAGGTATGTATACTATTTTATTCACGATCATTCAATTTGAAAAAACTATTAACAAATACATTTAATTTCATAATTTCGGTAAAACATCTTCAACAAGAACTTTAATTTGAATTTAAAAGATCTTTTTTTAATAAATAGAAAAATTAGTTGGGAATTCTTTTTAGAGTCGTAGTTATTGATATATCAAATTGAAGATACCCTTGAAATTTTTTTATGATTCTGATCATTTCAAAACAATGGTTCTTCTTCAGATGGTTTGTCTATTTTTAACTCTGTTTTTATCTCACAATTCAATGTCGGCTGCCACACAGTGTACTACTACTCTTAAAATTTTGTGCAGAAAAAGTTTTAAACTTTCTTTTATTTAGTTTTTATAATAAATTGGAGTAAGTTTTGATGTAGAATGTAGTTATATATAATAACTTTTGATCATTGCAGACTAGGAAGAAGACTTGTTAGTCCTAGTCGGTATAGATTGAATAAAACAGACTTTAGTGCTACTAACTAGCACGCGAAGAGGTCCTTAAACCTCTTGCTTTACCTTTGGGCTATCCCTTATTTTTTATTTTGGTGGTAAATGGTCTGCCAAGCGAAGACTTAGAATCTGAACGGAATTGGCAGATTCTGGGTGAGACTGTGGAAGATAGAGATTATTTATAGATATTTATTATTTCTTGTTGCGAATCGATAAGAAGGATGTTTTGGGATGTGGGTGGGGGAAATGTGGATTTAATTTGGTCTAATAGTTCATTCTGTGATACCATTGACGGTGGCAGACTGCTCGCTGACGCCAACCTTGTTTGTCGGAGAGATTCGGTAAAAGATTTCACAAACCCATCAAACAATCTTTTAATTTCCGTTAATAACATTTTGGACTTAGGAGGAGAGGCTGTTGCTCGGACAACTTCAGTCTTTGCTTCTGCGTTTGAAACCCGTTTGGTTACTGTAAACTTTTGAATGGCGACTTCTTGTTTGTATATTGGACACCTGTTTGATCTCACAGAATGCTCTCCAACGCAATTCACACATGTTAAAGGGATAGCACATTGTTCTCCTGCATGCAGAGGCTTGCCACTGACGCATACTCATGATTCATAAAACATGAGACCAACTACAAGTACGGATGATCTAGATTTTCTTCAATGTTTAGATAATATACTCTTGACCCTGAAGTAGATTTTTATCTACCCTTTTTTTATTCAACTTTTTCAATAATTCTAAATGCTTTTCAAAGATAGGTGTAGTAATAACAATGTCGTCAAGGTATACGAAGACAAATGGGACAAGACCAGCGCCAAGGATACGATCAATAAAGAGTTGCGGTGTAGTTGGCGAGCTGTGTAAGCCAAACGGAGGTCCACAGATCTAAAAAAAACTCGGTAAGGAACTGTGAAAGCTGTTATTGCTTTCGAATCTGGCGCGACCGGTACCTGCCATAGTGCCAGAAATGTACAAACGGAGCATAGTATGAATCTTACTATACGCGTTCTACAGCGTTACTTGCGGGTGATAATTTGCCGTATATGACAATTTAATCCTATAGGGATACGCTAGAGCTTAAGATCTTTACTAACCAATTGCTTGCCATGAATTTGTTATTATTTGGGGTGTCCCCCGGCTAGTACCTCCAAGGCTGATAACCCCGCAAAAGTTGGTAGGAGTTGCAGACATCCCCTTTAACTGTAGGTACTAGAATAATGCTAAGTACTTTAACAATTCTAGATACTTTAACCATTTTTCTATCCCCAATTTTTTATAATTTTTTATCAGCATCCTGCGTATGTTTTATTAAATCTATCTGCGAAAGTCTTACTTGCGCGATTCACTATGTTGACTACTTTATTTAAAATTTCGCTTTTAAATGAGACCATTTTCATGTTTTTTCTCTCTTCTGCCTATAAGTATAAGTATTCCTACCTTTTTCGTGGAACGTCGATGTGTTTTCACAGTCTTCTGTATGCTCATGCCTAACTTTCTTTTGGCTTTAATTATACTAGTTACAAAGCACGATGAAGCTTGTTTCACTAACTTGAAATCTTTAGGTTTAACGCTTTGCCAGGAAGTTGTTTCTAGAATACGATTGAGCTTATGACGGCTATTCAATGATCGTGCTGCATACAGGCTCGCTCTAGAGGGTTTATCATCATACCTTACCTTTATCACAGCAATGTAGGTAATCTTTTAGATTATTTTGTACCAGACCCACAATATTCATAGGAAGAAAGATGTAGTTCAAACGATAGCTTAACAATATGCTTGTTAACTACACCTTCACCTTCCTAAATTTATACTTTTACTGCACTCTCAAAAGAAAAAAGAATAATTAGATTTTTTTATTTATAATTTACTATACATTATTTATAGATTATTTTTTAAACATAATTTTTTTACTAGGATTTACGCTTGTTTCCAGATCAGTTCAAAAGCTGTTAACTGAGTCACATCTGAATCTGACAATACGATCTCGATATTTGCGAGAATAAGAAAAACTTCTGCATTCAATACTCACTCTCCCTGTTTTCGTTTGTTCTCCGTTTTTCGTTTCTTTAGAAGAGAACGGTGCCCGATTCTTGAAGCAGGATATAGTTTAATTAAAATTATTTTTGTTTACAATTAGTGTTACAAATCATGATTTTATTTTACAAAGCTAACGTATCTTAAGTAGCAATTAAAGAATATTACATAAAGACATTCAGAGCTCAAATTAGCCGTACGATAGACGACCCTTCTTGTTTGAATCCAGAATGGTACAAATAGTGTTGAAGTGCAAATATACTTTTTATCATTAAATCGTGTTCTTACACTAAGTTACTCTAAGGACTTGCATGATGTAAGTAGCTATTTGTAGTAAAAATTAGTAAGAGATCTTTTAAATAGGTTTAGGAGAATTCTTTTGATATACATTTAATAGTAAAGTTAGAGAAGAGTAAGTCCACTGAAGCATCTGTAAAAATAACAAAACATTATATTTAATACTATTTTATTTATTAAGCGAAAGGTTATATTTACAGAAGCAAATGTAGTCAAAGACAGTACAGCTAACTTCATTGTTGTAATTTCTAAAGGCTTCTTTGATTGCTCCATTATTATAAATATGTACTTGCGAACACTGCTTCCAGCAAATTGCCAATTAGACATGTAACATGCATCTTTAAGTTTTAAACTCTGTTAAAAAACCAAATGACGATTTAACTATACGGTCTTTACTATGAATGGCATTTTTTGGTACTACCTTAACTGTTATTTCATTCCCATACCAGCAATAAATAAATAGTTGCATTAACAAGATACAAAGGTAGTCAGTCAGCATAAAGAATTGTGAAGATATTGGTATCTAAACAACAAAAAATAAATAATTGGTCCTGCACAAGCATTCCAATTCTACTAAATACATATTACACAATGGCTGCTTATGCAAAATAACTATGGATAGTAATCTTTTTATTCTAGGTCTAGCACTGAGTTGTGAATGTTTATGGGATAGGAAACATGTTAAACGAGCACAACTCAAACTGTGAACATGATGGTTATGTGGAAAAAGTCCTTCATTTACGACTCGTTGAAATAATAGAAAATTTATTTTGCATTTAGATATGGCAATTTTATTGTAGAGAGGACGTTCGAATATTTTTGACTTGAGAACCAAGAAGGCTCTTTAACCTAATTTCGTTTCGTCTTGTGATATTATTTTCACAGAGTAAAGTCATACTTTTGTTGCTCTGTGCGATAGAGCGAGTGTAAGTTAAAAGTGTTGTAGTTTGAAGATAGCCTGAAGTAAAATTAGATTAGCAACAACGTCCATGAGCAAAAAAATGTACCACCTTTCATTCTACACTGTGTTAGTAAAACTCCGCCCCTGCTTAATCTCTTAAACTTATTCGTTACTGACAGAGATTACTATTATCAAATACTCAAAGGAAACAGGATAAAACTTCAAATAAACACATTGGAGAACGATAAGTTAGCCAAGAAAATACTAGGCGAAAATAAACAGGTACATATTTACCTTAGAGGAGGATAAAAAATTCAGGGTAGTTCTACGTAATCTCCACTACAATCTTCTAATGGTCTTAATAAACTGGGTCATATAGCCGTGACCGTAACTAATATTCAGACGTGGAGGATAAACCAATCCCAAGAAACCTTCATAGACCTGTTAAATACCCATCAACGCAGACATTTTTAACTGTTAAGATAGACCGGCTATTAAATGCTGTTATCCAATTCAAAACTCCAATTAAAAAACCAAAAATTACCCAATGCTCAAGATGCTGGTGCTACGGGCATACAGGGAAGATTGTCAATTGATATCTAATCTACCCTCCCAGCAGTCTAATAAACCAATGTATACGTAAACAGCTAAGGGAGGCAACCACCCTTATCCTACTCACAATTCAGTTACATCGCTAACTAAGAACCCAGATATCAACAGCCTTGTGTTCCTTCAGAATACAGTAACTAGTCAACAACAAACAATTAATCAATTATCTTTAGAAACTAAAAGATTAACCGATAAAATCGTTTCATTTACCGAACTCCTGCAAAATCAGAACAAAAACGGCGCAAATATATAAAATAGCCTTATGGAACGCTAATGGCTTAGCCTCTCATAAGTTAGAAGTAGAAACTTTTCTAAATCATATTAGTATATAGTTTAATGAGATTAAATTGAAATATATTTTCTTACCAAAACAAAATGGAAAATAGTGTTACAAATGACGATCACACTTGCTATAAATTGTGCAAAGATGCCCATTGTAAATACGTTTTCGATATAATCGACAAGTCTAAAAAGTAAAGGCAGCATCATTATCATGTAAAATCTAATATTTAAACGATTTAAATGTTACTTTACTATAGCGAGATGATGTTCGACACACTGCTTCAATATCTTAACCGTTGTTCTATCGACTTCTTCTGAGCTTTCAAGATTTTCCACATCGGCGTAATTATCTTTAACCCCTATAATTTTCTCAGCTAGAATATCTAATTGAGCAGCTGCTATTCCCATTAAAGAGGTACACAGGGTATCAAGACACGAATTAGCATATGCACAAGAAGTCGCACATGTTACTTGAAATATATACATAAGAGGTGTGTACGTACCGAGATCGTACGGGAAAGGAAATGGTAAAGGTTTGTTATCTAAGATAGGATAAAAAGCAAACATAATACAACAACACAATACAAGGTAACGGTAAGTTCTTGCAAGAATAGTTGATATTTTTATAGTTTTTGCCAAATAATGATCAACATCAACTGGGTAAGATGCAAATATTGGATCTTTTAAAAAATCAATCATGTTTAGAAAAGTCTTCTTGTAGTAAGAAAAAGCACAAAGTTTAACAATGTAAACGGATACAGTGGCCCAAATATAAAGGATTTCAGAGAGTCTCGCAAAATCTTTGAGGGAACTAATAGTTTCCATCGTCATAGTAGTAGAAAGTGCAATTCCAGCGAACCAGGTTAATACGTGTTTTAATCTATAATAAATATTCGGGTTTTCTTTTGGCCATACTCCCGAAAACGTCATCATGTCGAATTGTACTCTAAACGCATCTGCATTGTTGGATTTGACCATCTGAAAGAAAAAAATAATTAGTAAACTCAGATTAATAATAATTAAGAGTATTCAAGAAATTCATTGTTTATTATTACTGTTATTGGGGTGACTAGGTATCTAATTTTTTACTAGAAAATATTCAACGTGTGTTCTTATAAAAAGATCAGGATCTTTTTAATTAATTCGAAAATCAGCTTTATGTGCAATGGTTTAATTTCCTGTTGAATGATTCCACATCGAAAAACTCTGTGAGAACGGAAAATCTTCTATGTATACTTAACAAATCGTTCTAATTGGTTAAATTCTAAATCCTTACGACAATAATCTAACATGCAGTTGGTCACTTCAATTACGTCATTTTTTAGTATAAAATAAATATGCTGCTTCCTCTGGGTTGGTTTTTAAATTTTGTCCATGACTTATGTTATAATATACTCATTATAGTTGTCTATGTTCAATTATAATTCGTGAAGCGTGTAGGGTTATAATTATGGAAACAGAATTAAATAAAATCGACAAGACCTTTAAAAAAGATTTAAATGAACTAGAATAATATGTTAGGAGGACTTCAATGCGTTTTTTTGTATCTCTGAAAAAGATAATGAAAACGTGGAAGCCATCGTTTTGGATTTGTGCACAAATAAGTTGGAATTGAAAATGTCCGAAACCTGTATTTATGCTGCCCATAGAGTCGGGCGTTTGAAAGAAAATAATGATAGGCCAATTGTAATAAAGTTTCACACGCCATCAATCAAGCAATCCATCATGAATAATAGGAAGAAAGCCAAAACAGGTATACGTATCCATGAAGATCTAACAAGATTTAATCTTCAATTACTACATCTGGCTAAAAGAAGTTTGGAGAAAGGGCGACATGGTCTAGCAACAATATTCTAACACAAAAAATGCCTCTAAAGACTAAAGTTCCCGATGGACTATCATTGTAATCTTAATAAAAAATATTTCAAATACTTACTATAATTGCTCATAATACGATACTTATTAAACTAAATGCTCCGGCTGTTGAGATCTCTGATTATGCAAATTTAAATACAGGTGTTAACCCCAAAAGCTTCTAATTAAATAATGGAATCAGGAACAAACAAAAAAAATAGAAAATATGTTGAGCGCCACTAAATTGATATCAGAATCTAGGAATCTCAATTTAGAATGATTCCTCATTTAAAATTGACGTTAGTTGAATCAAAAACACGTATAAATCGATACTACTGAATTTTAATAAAAAAAAGAAAAAACTTCAGAAATTTGTTGAGCCAAACCATATCATACAATAATTAAGTTTAGAATCTACATATTGAATAAAGTAAAAAATCTGAAAATACAATACACAAATGAAACATGTTAGAGAAATTTTCTCTTTCAAAATAATAACTCATCATAATCTAAAAATATTTCGGGATCCCAAACCAACTATTAAATTAAACATAACTAAACTTACATAAACAAGAACGTTAATTCCAATACAAATCGCCAGCATTTTCATAAATTTCTAGCACAAACAGAAGGCTAAAACGTTTGACAAAAACCAAAAAATGACCATAACACATAATTACATGAACAAAACACAATCACAAACTGCTAACTTTCAAGTTGCGGGAACATTTCATTATTTTCTTGAATTCTAAACTATATTGTCTTAAAAAGATTTATCGAACGTTAACATAATTATTTTATTAGCACTAACCTCCGAACGAAACAAATTCTCAAGAATTATAACGGTAACTGTACTAAAAAACTGTATACTTGAAGATTGCTTAACAAATCCATAATCGATAATACGGAATTATACTTAATTTTCAGACACGACAAGACGGTATTATTTTCTTCGTTAAACTAACAGAGCTTTACGAAACAATTCTTATTTTGGATCAATTTTAAAACAACGGAATCGGTACGATATAATACTAACTTAAATTGAGGCATGAACAAAAGTACGGAGTATTTTGTCAAATTCACTAATTCCGAACTAAATATTTATTAATAAGGGTGTACATTCATTAATTCATTGTAACGACCCTCTTTATATCACCGGAGCGCGAAGTGCCCAGAGATGCCTCAAGGCACCAGTCTCCTCGATGGTAGTCTATTGCAAAACTGACTTAAAAATTCAACTCAACTTAGGGATCCGAATTTTATATTATCACAAATAATAATAAGAGGGAGTTTTGAATCAACTAATTATAAAATCGCGTACTCTTTTTTATTTGGTACGAAGTGACCACGTCACATCTTTCTAGAACAAATTATTTGAATCCACGGGACTTTACCCATTATTAAGATCTGCATCGTCGGAATAACTCAATACTATTTACACGTGTTTATCAATGTGTTTTTATACGTCTGGGCTCAGAAGAATTTGTTCAAATAACACGTACAGGAAGCCATAAATAAAAACCTAATACATTTTATTAATGTATTTTTTAAAGAAACTAAGACTATACGTATACATGGGAACGTCTTAAAATGAATGTTCGCACCAACGAAAACTTGGCTGAAATTTAAAATATTGTTTATAAATGCACAAAGATGACTCTTTTATATTTGAAAGAAAGCATTACTTACTTAACGAAATATTTATTGTACCGACACAAATGAATTTGATAAACTGCCAGGACCGTACTAAGAATTCCTTTATTATTTATACATGTAAAATGGTATTTAGTAAAATTGAAAAAAAACGCGACGTTGTCAAAGCAAAATTAGACAATCGCATAATAACTATAAGGGATGTTGGAGACATGGACCTTCCACTTACTTAAAATAAAATTACCAATAACTCCAAATAAATTGGAGGTAGTACTAATGCATTTAGTTAGTATTAAATAACTACTAGGAATATTTCTTTTATTTTCTTCTTTGCTGATCTATATTTTTTATAGTAAATAATTAAACAAATAAAAAAAAATAAAATAACTCAGTATAGGTTCATATTTCTTTATTAACAGTAAATAGGTAACTTGTTAGGGAAACTCTGATATTTTATTTATCTATTAATACAGTTTATTATTTACGTGAATAATCACATTGTATTTATTTTGGTGCATTTAAACTTGATATAGAATTGTTTACATTATCTTACAGTTGTTATTTTTTTAAATTACTTTAAACTTATTCGATTAGTTGAATTCATACGATTAACATGGTTTGAATTAAGCAATTAAATAATGATTATGATTATGTTCATCCATTATGTTCAATGAACACATTGGTGTACTAGTTACTGCTATTAAACTATTCTTTTTAATCTTATATTATTAAGTTAAAATAAATTATACATTTATATTGTTATTTACAATTATTTAGGTATTACTTTGTATTAAAATTTACATTTATTTTATAGGCACTATTCTCCTTAGTGTCAGGGGTCTCCGAACCAAACTAAGGGATTTTTACTTGAATGTAGCAGAGGCTTTGTATGACGTAGTGATAGTTTCAGAATATTGGTTACATGATGGTATTTATGATAGTGAGGTTCTTGATTCAGCTTTGTATTGATAGGGATATCATGCACAAATCGAGGGTGGTATTTGTATTGGTTTGAGGAATGATTTTAAAATAATAAATACAAAGCATATTAGTTCCTCTTATGAAGCTTTAATTATTAAATTTAAATTAAACTTTATCATGTATACAATAGTAGCATCATATATACCTTCTAATTCTGCTATTGTAGTTTATAGACATTTTACTGAATTTATATTGTCAAATATTGAACTATCCGATGAAGTATTCTTGTATGCAGATTTTAATCACTCTGAGACAGAAGGTAGTAAAATAAGTGACTAATAATGGACTATTTCAACTTAATGTCTATAAACAGTAAAAAATAGTGTACACAGTAAAAATAGTACAATACAAAATTAGATGTTATATTATGCTCTCACAATATTTCTTAGCATGCACAAAGAGCATCAATGCCACTGATAAAAGAGGATGCTTATCATCCTGCTCTTGTCATTAATTATACCATAAATAGTCCAAAATTTATTTGTTTATGTTTAATGTAATGTTTACAACAACATTAATATGAATTATCACGTAAACAATTAAATACATAACAATTACTAGGATAAAAATTCTTCATTATGGACTTCAGATTACCAGGTGTAACAGCAGCATGTTTTCACAAAATTTGCGCTGTCTTTCCTTGTTAAATTCTTATTCAGTCAACCACTTCGTTGTCGTGAACGTTGCCCAATTCGTTTTGTGAGGCTTATTATGCCGAAAGGTTTCTTTCGGGTTTATCAACTTATTCACGCTATGGTGTATCACAGAAGTCTTTGAACAGGATGAAATCACAACCACAGTATTCGGAAGTCGATCTCTTTCGATTAGTAGTCCCGTATTGTGAGTTGCATCACGAGAACACACAATTTCACCATTATTTGTTTCAAGAACCCAATGATGTTGCCAAACCATTTTGATTATAACTGAGTAATAAGTGACGTCGAATGATTTTAAATCTACATCCCTATCACCTTTACAGATTTAAAGTTATACCCTCCACTAGAATTTTTTGTTGATTGGGGAAAGATGAAAGCGTGAGGCATTATCAACTACAACCACGATACAGCATAGAAACTTGCATCGATTGGTACATGGGTGTATATAAATCTCGTATTTGATATTTGCATCGATCGCGTATGTGAAGTGGTTACAGACTGATATGGACAATAGGAAGTGATTATGCGTAAAGAAAGAATTATAACCGTATCGCTTATGAAAAGAATAAAACCTAGATATACCTACTTACAATGGGGCAATATTAACACAAAACAATCTTTGCTTCTTCAGAAACATTCTGAAGAATGGTTGTTCAAGGTAGAAGAACAAACTCGAAGTGGTATACGATGCGATTCAGTGGAAGAAATAATGAATATCATAGGAATTCCACAACGAATAGACGTTATAGACATTGTACCACAGATTGCGTATTCGGAGAATTTAGCGGCAACCCTCCAATGAATACATATGCGATGATTGTATTAGTGCATACACAGAATTAGGGTACGATGTAAAACTTATGAATTATGAATTACATCATCCTATGCAACCATATGCAGTTGCTCTATTACTACTCATCTCTTCCCTTTGGTGCAGTTCATGCATAACAATGCTGCTTGTAATCGTATTGCGTGAGCGCGAGTGCGATTCTTTGGAAGTAGGGAAATTTGGAAATTTATTTACAAATAATTTGTAACTCTTATGTAGTTTATATAATTAGATGGAATTTAATAAATAAGTACCCATTATTATAATATGCAATTTTTATTATATTATATGCATAATAACATTTATTATATAGCCTGAAGAAAGGGATTACGAATCTCTTAACCTTGGTTGCACTTTACAATCACCGAACCATGTTTTAACTAGAACATATACAAAATTGTTCAGAAAAAGCTCTAATAAGCTATTATTACACTGTTTTTATATTGTTTTTGTATAAAAGCAATAGATCCTATGACATTCGTCTAATAGTTCGTTTAAAATGGCTGCACAATTAAGATTAAACAGCCCTAACAAGCAATACAAATTGAGTATTTAATTTTACATTTGTTACATAAATTTATTTAGTTGTTGGAAATGGGCACTGGCCACTGGCAACCTAAAATATAAAATTTTAATGTAATCCATGACAAAAGGTAATCTATTAATAGGAGGTAGAATCTAAGCAGAAGTAATCTGCATAAGTAAGGTTCGCAACGAATTATTTTATAACAATTTTCATCTAATGCACTAATATAAATTTTGACAGAATTAATTTTAATGAAATGAAAGATGTTCAGTCTATGATATATCCAAATTTATTAAAATTACTTCAAAGTCTGTGATAGAGCGTGATACAATTAGTAAATATGTTTAAATAAGTATAGCAATAAAATACGGACAACTCGGCTCTCATTCAGAAATTTTCAAAAGAAAAGTTCAGTAATTGATCATCTCTGTAAAGTATAGCTAACTATTTAATTTTATGGTTTTATGGATTACAAAATAAATAAAGCGGGATTTAGATTTAAAAATTGCCTTATGCCTATTATGTTCGCATTTTCAGGATAGTATTTAAAGGAAATTGAAATGTAGTACTGGGAGGGGGGAGGTTAAATTAGAGGCAGCATAAAGTAATTACTTGTTAAATTTTTTTAATACGTAATTTATTTTATTTAATAATTATGGAATTTCACGAAGTAGGACTGAAAACAATAAACCGTATAATAAGATCTTACAATCTTAATAAAACACTCTTTCCATTAAAATAACAATTTAGATTTTAGGAATAGGAAATATTGGAATAACAACTACATTAACTATTAAAATTAAAAAATATTCTATAAGATTTCGTAAAATTATTTATTATTAACATTATTATCGTAAATTAAGGTATTATTATAACGGGAACTACCTGACCGGCTCCCAGCTTTATTAAAATTTATTGCACAAGACATTAACCTTAATCTGACTGAATCTGAATCTGACTTCCGTTTGAACTCAGCACAAGCGTTGATAGAAATAAAAGGCACAGATACAAAAGAAATAGAAGGTTATTTATTCTAAAGCATAAAAAGGAAATTGTGTGGTTCACACCACGCACTAAATGCAATAATTATACAGAACACAAAATTATTTGTAACTAAACCCCTAATAACAATAAAAGAAATAATATGAAGTCAGAAATCTTAAACAATTCTACATACAAGAGATGTATATAATCAAAATAACAATAAATTAATTACATATCTTAACTAAATTGAATGTTTGAATCAGACTTACGCTTTCTGCAGAAAAGTAATACAAGTAGCGACTGCGCTTTTAATATAATTGTTAAAAATGAATTTATGAATTACTTTGTTTACATAACCTAAAAGTGAAGAAGGAGAAAATGTTTGTTTTGTTTAGGTGTTGAGTTCTGTGTTGCTGTTGGTGTCGGTTTGTCTTCTTTTTACCCTTGTAGGTAGCTGGTAAAAATACTTTGATTTCAGGTAGAACTTCGATGGTCAATAGGTACCCAACGTCTTGGACTGTGGAACCAGGTAGAACGCAGCTAAACCAAGGAGTATAAAAAGGAGGTAAAAGTAGAAGCCGAAGAAGAAAAGAAACGGAAAAAAGTCTAGAAAGAAATTCTGTATAAATTAACTGTCTATCAACATAACCACAGGCCTACCGGAAAAGATGTTATCATCGGCTTTAAACAATAGACACGGTTGAATTATCACCTCTTGTCGTATTTGTATTGAAAGGTATTCCTACAAAACAAGGAACTGTTAGAGATAACCATATAGATAGAGTAGCGAAAAGGTGTACCTTGCAGTAGAGCTTAAAAGTCCAACAAGTTGGATTCCTGTGATATAACAATCACCACAGTGAAAAACTGATCACCAGGAAGTTACTATGCACTAGATTCCATAATAAACTCATAAATAGAGAAATTATCACAAAATTTCTAAAACTGGAATGAAGTAAACTCTCTTTGCAAGTCAAACTACAACTCACTTTTTTAAAAGGACAAAAATGATTATCTTATCAACAAGTTCAAGAAAACCGAGATAAAGCTGAATTCACCAATGAGGTAGCCTGAACAGAAATATTACCAAATAAGGGAAAACCAATAGAACGGTGTGCCCATAAACACTACCATATTTGGAATGACAGAAATATGATAAACACACTAGAGAAAATCCTTTTAAGAAAGAAAAATTTTAGGTTAAACATTAAGTGAAATAGAACTGGGGAAAAACCTTTAAAGAAAAATTATGTCGTACATATTGTAGTGTTATACACTGTAAACATTTTAACTTTACTTTATATAGTTCTAATAAAATTTATTTTACGTTAATAAAAGTTTGAAACTCCAATAATATTAGATTTATTCCCCTGGCTATAGTATAATCGAGACTAACATCTTGTCAATATAGATTTAAATGCTGATGTATGTTTCTGGAAATTTTATTACCCTCAACTGATAAATTTAAGATAAGAAAACAACTCAGAGAGAACGGAGTTCGAATTCCCTCGAAACTAAATTCAAATCTTCCACCAAAGTTATTTATTTTAAAAGATATTATATTGAATTAACTGAGAATTATTGACTTTTAACACTTTAGTTTATGACATTAGATTATGATAGGTGAGTATGGTTTTATCTTGCCACTTTAATAGTTTCTTTATTTTATAAATCTTTCATTTTAACAATTACCTTATTAAGAAATGAAGTCTGAAGCTTACCTAACAGACTTTTGATATTAAATCTAATAAACTGCAAGCTTTTAAAAAAGATTATTTTTATAAGCACATCAATTACACTGATATTCTTTAGATGATCTGTTACTACCCTTTATCTTTTCTTCCTCGATTTCAGCTTCGCTGTACAATTATGTCTGTCCACAAAGACCTGCTCACTAGGGTGGGTCGAAAAAGTCAATTTTTCGAGTATCGAATTCTAATAGGGCTCAAAAGTTGCGTATTTGCATGCTAATCAACTAAAAAATATTGAAACAAATCATATGTTGGATCTTCAGTTCGCGCAAAGGGCCTAAAGTTTGGAAAAAATGACAAAAAACACCAAATTTTACCTTTACGCTCAAAATATGCAGGTAATGTTTTTTTGGCTTTTAATGGTGTCGAAGTGCTTCATTTATGATGTGTGATAATAGAAAAAATATGTTAAAAAATCACACGCTTCATTTTCAGTTCGCTCGTTAGGGCCAAAATTTTCGAACTTTCGTGAAAAATTACCCGTTATAAATTTCGAACCAATTAAACTAAATGAAATCAATGTAAATGAAACTGATCTTAGCAAAGACTAACAGTACTTTCTGGATATTGTCAGAACAATCCAGACATGACAATGTGCTCCAGATCTGGCTGTAAGAGATCCTGGACCTCTCAGTCACTCCTGATGGCTGACATGTGCAAACCGGGTCTTACGGTTTTTCATTTCCCAAACAAGTACTACAAACGAACTCAAGATGCTTGTAAACTTCATTGCGAAGACATATGTTCACGTCTGGTTCGACATAAGAAATATCAGTCAGTGAAATATGGTCTTAAACATATCTTTAGAAAATTTTTGATGCCATTGTACTGTCTTAACATAGGTAAACTTTAATTGGAAGTACTTTTTAAGAAATCGATGAGCCCCGAGTATACATATTACATATATTGACTTTTAATTACAGAGTGTTTTTAATTATTTTTACTACTATAAATTAATCATTGCAGCAATTCATTTAAATTACCGCCGCTCTGTGCCGTTGCGTCTGCCAAGGTGTTTGACTCAGAAATCTTGCCTGCCTTTGTGAATACAGAATTATAATAACATTTTGAAAATTTTAACATATCATTAACCCAATCTTAATTATATGCCGTAATAGGCCACATATTCTCTAGACCTTCCTTGCTGTCTGTTCCCATCCCCCCACTAACCAAACTGTCTGCCATTGTAATATATTACATAAAATCAGTGGCGTGCGGTCCATGGAAGCAATGCTTCCCTTAAGAATTTATTAAAAATAAAAAACAATGCTAACAAAAATATTTTTATAAAATTATGGTTATCGTTTATTTAAATTTGTAATATTTAATCAACTTAAAGCTCAATATCAGTTCCGTACAGCAAAAGGAATAATTATTTAGACTACTATCTTAAATTAAGCTTGGGCGGAAAGGTAATACCGATTCAAATATGTTACATACACTGCATATAAGCACTGATTTCGTTGCTTATTGCACTTCTCCCCGCCAGCCGGCGAGTCGCGCTTTCTTTAGTCGACGGGTGTCTTGTACATCGTAGTAAGGTCACGTTATTCTTAGTGTGCTCCATGCCCAAATTGTTTATTTATTATAATTTGGGTATTTGTTCGATTTAGTGTTTGTTAAATGTAAATCTCATCTTCGAATGAGACTGTATTTTGAAACATTTTATTATTTCAATTTATATAAGTTAGATTTTTTTTAAAGGCAAATAATTCTATTTAGTTTGTTTTGTATGCAAATTTAAAATTGCATTATCGTCATGACTGCAAAATCAGCTGCTTCGGTCGAAAGTTCGAGTACTTCCTATTCAACCGAATCGCGACGTTTTTGTTGTTCAGTTTGTAAATTATTAGATTTCTCTGCATACAGTTTTGGAGGGAAATTACAAATTGTTGAGAAAGGCAAATCAAAACCAGAACTTTCAAATTTAACAACAAATATTAAAACTTGCACCAGGTTTTTGCTAAAAAAGACCGGAAAATCGAGTCGCATTATAAATAGTAGTACTTTTTTAAATAAAGAATAATAGTCAATAAATTCCATAAGTATAAAATATAAAAGTTCCTCTTTGGAAAACTTTTAAGCTTAATAATTATAATACTGTTTTTATTGTACCTAGCAGGGGCGGATCCAGAGAATTATTTGGGGGGGGGGGCATTTTTTTAAAATAATTGTTTTAAATAAAATAATAATAATTACTATACAAACATTATTTGTTTTTATCCTATGTATATTTATTTATAAATGTTATATATTGCACAATATTTAATAAACATTAACTACTTTTACATTCATCCGGATCCGCGCCTGTACCGTATTAAATTTAAAATCGTAGTTGCTTCCCTAGCCTAAATTCTCACTCACGCCACTGCATAAAATATTATTTACCGTCATCACACTAAAAATCAGCTTTATTTTATCACGTTTTTGTATTAATATTTTTTAACCCTTTGACTCTGTCCCGCTACTCTCTCCACCACTGATATGTGGCAGAACTTCCAATTAAAAGTTTACCTATGTTAAGACAGTACAATGGCATCAAAAATTTTCTTAATGAAATGACGTAACTATTTTTGTCGCTGGCTCTTAGATTATACTGCATGTAGAACTTTTAGTTCTTAAAAATTCTAATTTCCAAAAAACAGTTTTTTGATGTCATATTTGAGGATTTTCTGAGAAAAAACAAGATGTCGGTGCAGATAGAAGCATTAGGTAATTATTTGGACTGTTAAAGGATAGAAAGAATAAGGCAATGTAAATAATATTAATTAAATAAAGAAAGCAATTTTTATGATAAGTTTCTTTTACAGTCTTTATATTTGGAGTTTTACGACATGTTTAGGCCGACTAAAGAGGTTATACCTAGAGGTATTATTGTCGATTATTAGCGAAGGTGAGAACCTAACAATGAGTATTTATTGAACACCAATTCATTTGAGTCATTCAATGCATTTTTATTTTGTGTTAGTTGTAAATTGCAATAGGTACTGTTGTGAATGGCTCACAACTTGCATTCATTGCGTAGATACGGAATGGTACTAGGCAACGAGAATAATAAACAGGTCGAATAAATATCTCATAAAAGTTATTACTTGTGTTTTACTACCTCCTACAAGAGAGACATATAATAGCCTAACACTACATTGGCTAAAACCATTGCTACATTTGGTGACCCTACGTTCCTAAAGAAGAATTTAGCAGCCCTGGTCTTTGGCTGCTGCCCTGAATTCTCCAGGTGAACAACTGCTTGTTCTCCCTTCATCGTCTGTCATCAGATACTACTCGACTTCTGTCATCGTGAGATCCTGCTACCTGCTCCGCTTGCGTGACTTGTCGTGGCTGGTTAGAGGTGACCGTTGGAACCGGAATTAGTGCTCCTTCTCATCCGATAAGTTGCAAATTATTTTTACTTACTTATTTAATATTTCAAATGGCGACTGTCAAAGTTCCATTTCCAATTTTTACGAGTAACGATATCGACCTATATTTTATTTTGGTAGAAAGATACTTTACTCGTATGCTGATCAATGATGAGCTCGCCAAATATAACTTATTAACACTAAACTTACCTTTCGACGTTTTAGGAGCTCATCGCGACCTGACCATTAACCCCCCTAGACAACGACCATACACTACCTTGAAACGGGCAGTGATAAAATCTGTCCTAGGACCACGAGAATCTCGAATTAATAACCTTTTGGAGACTCTTCAATTCTCTGGTAGTGTCAAAGAACTACTTTTTAACATCCAAAAATTGGCAATTGATTTGGATTTAACTGAGGAATTAACCAAAGATTTTTTAATAGCTAAACTACCATCAGAACTTAAGATTCAATCCTTAAATTTCAATGACTTACCGTTAATATCCTTTGTAGAAAAATTAGATTTAATTTATTCTATGCAACAGGCACCACAACCTTTAACTACTCCTGCATTAGAAGCTAAGCTAGACAATTTGACGACTAATCTTACTACCATTTCCAATGAGCTTTCTACCATGAACAAGCGACAATCCCCTGTAACTCCCACCATCTTTCCGAACCCCCAAAATCCTCAGCAATTTAATAAACGCCGTTCCATGCCTTCGGGCAATGCCAATTCCCAATTGCAACCGTGCTATTATCACAGACGCTTTCAAAATAATGCACGTAATTGTACGGGAAATTGTTCATACCAAACAAAAAACCAACTTCGCACTCTCCTGGCCTCCAGGGAGGGCCATGCAGGGTTAATTCAATCCCTACAACTTCTCCTTTACCCATCACATATTCTTCAATCTTTTTACAGGAACTAACCTACAAAATCAATTTTGTAGTTGACACTGGTGCTGATTATTCCATTTTACCCACCCACGTTGCAGTTTCCTGTAACCAAACCATCACGCCTGCCAACCTTTCATTTACGGCCGTGAACAACACGTCAATTCCTGTGACAGGTATTGTAACTTTAAGGTTACATTTCCCGATTCCTGGCCTACAGCCATGCCCCTGGAAATTTTATGTCGCTGACATAGCTACAGCCATTCTAGGCCTGGAATTTTTACAGCAGCACAACCTAACCATTGACTGCCTTTCTCGACGAGTCATTTGCAAGACAGATGTCAAGCTCGCCCGAATCCGCAGCCAAGGTTGTCAATTTCCAGCTCCAACAGTGAATCCTCTCACTGACTGCTCTTCTCAGCGGGTCATTTGCACAGCAGATGCTTAGCCCGTCCGAACTCGCAGTCGAGGTTCCAAAAACCCCCAGTTAAGACTGGCACTAAACGCAAACTATTTTCTGCTCAGGCTAATGTTTTGACTCCTCCTTCCGAGTCAATCGTTACTCCTGCGATTTCTTCCCCTTTTCTTCCCTTACCTTCACCCATTGACGTACCATCTTCAGTACTGTTAACAACATGTCTAGCGATCTTGATGTTTATAGCAAAATGCTAAACACACACTTCCCGGAGCTTTTGCGTAAGTTCGACAACCATCAACCCGTAAAACATACTGTAGTCGATCACATTGACACGACCGGCCCTCCGGTTAAAGCACGCTGTCGCAAACTGAACCTTAATCATCTTTCTTTTCTAGAAGATCATCTTAATGAGCTCATGGACGCTAACGTAGTACAGCGGTCACCATCTGGCTACGCTACGCCAATTCACATCGTCGGGAAGCGAGCAGTGGGCACAGCAGAGACGATACCTCCTGGTGACGACCAGGACATCACATCCATCACCCCAACAGACAGTTATCGCTTGGTTGGCGATTATAGGAAACTCAATTCAGTGACAGTACCAGATCGTTACCCGATCCCTTTCTTAACGGACTTTACAAGAAAACTTAAAATATGGTTGCTGGCGCAACCATATTTTCGAAGCTAGACCTCCAAAAGGCTACTTCGCAATACCAATCGCAGCGGAGGACATTCACAAGACTGCTATTATCACACCTCTGGGGCTTTTTGAGTTCAAACGGATGTGTTTCGAACTACGGAATGCAGCCAGCACCTGGAGTCGTTTCATGGACACTGTATTATCAGGGATTCCATTTTGTTTTTCATACCTAGACGATATCCTAGTCTTTAGAGCTGATTCGCAGCAACATGTTGAGCATTTACACCAAGTGTTTTCACGATTAAAAGACAATGGACTAATTATAAACCTACCAAAGTGTCTCTTTGGAGTCAATAAGCTCGATTTTTTAGGACATCACGTTAATACACGCGGTATCAAACCAATGGCTTCCAAAGTCCAGGCTATAATTGATTACCCATTGCCTTCATGTCAGAAAGCACTCCGCAATTTTATTGGCTTAATTTCGTATTACCATAAATTTGTACCAAACTGTGCGAAAATTTTGGCACCGTTAACCTCTATAGTTATTTCCGGTAAAGCTTAGCTAAAGCCTGTCCAGTTAAATCATGAGCAAATAGTAACCTTTAGGCACGTGAAGAATGCTTTGATTACCGCTACTTTAATGGTACATCCGCGAATTAATAACCCTCTTAGTATAGCTGCAGACAGTTCGTCTTCCACTATAGCTGGAGCATTACAACAGTTTGAAGATGGCATGTGGAAACCACTAGCTTTCTGTTCCCGGAAGTTAACCACCACAGAGCAAAAGTACAGTATTTTTTATCGGGAACTTCTTGCAATATACTTTGCTTTAAAGAAGTTTCGTTACTACGTTGAGTGCAGAGACTTTCAAATCTTTACGGATCACAAACCTTTGTGTACGGCGATCAAAAATAATGGTGATCAATATTTACCACGTGAGTTTCGACAACTAGAGTTTATTTCTCAATTCACAACTGACCTCCAATATATCAAAGGTCAAGAGAATATTCCGGCGGACGCTCTGACAGGGGTTAATCTTATTAACGTCCCTGGACCAGATCTTAATTACGACGAAGTCTAATCTAAGCTCTATCTCAAGAACAAGATCCCGAGTTAAACCAGCTCCGATCTCGTTGTAATTTTCAATTCATTTCCCTTCAAACTGCCAACAAATCTAACCTCTGGGTGGATGTTAGTATAGGCCAACCACGACCCTATATCCCGCTCAAATTCAGGTATCACTTATTCCAACAACTACACAACATCGCACATCCTGGCATCCGTGCTACTAATACATTGATTACTCAGCGATATCTGTGGCCATCTATGCACCACGATATTCAGAAGTGGGTCATATCTTGTGCTGAATGTCAGAAACTAAAGTTCGGCGTCATACGAAAACCCCTCTACAATCTATTGTAGAACCAGATGAACGTTTTACTAAGGTCCATCTCGACCTAGTACACCTTCCTTCTTCGGGAGGTTATAAATTCCTCCTTACCATTATTGACCACTACAGTCGGTGGCCGGAAGCAATTCCTCTGAAGGATTCTTCTGTGGAGTCAGTAATCACTGCATTTGTCGACACGTGGGTGTCCCGCTTTGGAATTCCCAAGTATCTCACCACGGAAATGCAAGAATATTCCTTTCTCATGCATGGATCAACTTCATGGCCATGTTAGGAATTAAACACGTCAAATGCACGGCCTTCCATCCGATTAGTCAGGGCGTTATCGAACGTTTTAATCGGACACTCAAGCAATCCATTCAAACTACAGGAACTTCCTCCTGGTTAACGAATCTCCCTTGGATTCTCTTGAGCTTACGTGCAACACTGAAATCGCAAGTTAATGTTTCTCCTGCAGAAATCCTGTATGCTACCCCGTTACGACTACCTGGAGATTTCTTTGAAGAAGAACAACTGGCTAACAACACGAACCTCCCTAATTTCATAGCCAATCTCAAACGTCGTATGAGGAAGCAGAAGCATTTTTTTACAAAAACGTATTCCGGTCAGTCCTTCGTCCCCAGCGACTTGACCAACTGCACACACGTGTACGTTCGTAATGACACGCACACTCTGGGCATGAAAGACAGTTACTTAGGCCCCTATAAAGTGTTAGAACGGACAATTAAATACGCCACTTTAGAAAATCACACTGGCCCTATCTCTTTAGATAGGCTAAAGCCTGCATATTTTTTAGATTAGTTACTTTATAATGTTAAGCCAACAATGAACTGATTTCAAATGTTACGCGAAGGCATCTTTTAAAAACCTTTTGTCTGTTGACTTGGAAAATCTGAACACTTTTCTGTCATTTCTTTCTGTTTACAGGTTCCAAAAGTTGCCGTCGCAAGGCTCGTATTGTTAGTTAACTTAAGTTTTTTATTGTATACTAGCTAGTGGAGTTTTTGTAGCTGGAGCATTTTACAACTTTATTCAAGTTCCTTTAAAATACTCCATTTTTTCTCCAAAATACCATTCCGTATTTTTCCTTTTCATGTATTACCCTCGTTTCAGACCGGGCGGGGTAATTGTTATGAATGGCTCACAACTTGCATTCATTGCGTAGATACGGAATGGTACTAGGCAACGAGAATAATAAACAGGTCGAATAAATATCTCATAATATATATTATGTAATTAGGAGATCAAGCGATACTTTAAATCCAATATGATGTATAACGCCGAGGCGCCAGCCGAGGCGTTATCACATCTTCGAGGTTTTAAAGAAGCTTGGTCTCCGTATTGCATAAGTTGTATTATTTTATTTCGTATTTCAATCCTAATTTCTCCCTTTTAAAATCCATCCGAATTTATTGCATAAAGAAGCAAGTTGCCTTGTCTGTGTCATCACACGCGTAACTAAGGAGATAAAAAGCAGCATGCATGCATGCATGTGGCTATAATGAAACATCAAATTATTTACGTTTCCAACAACAACGGAGATCAAGAACGTCTTGAACTCCTGTGTCATTGACAACGTAGATCAAGATATACTTTATAGTACTAATTGTGGTATATAAACAATTGTTTGAAATACGAAATGAAATAAAAGTTATTACTTGTGTTTTACTATCTCCTACAAGAGAGACATATAAGTAGCCCTAACACTACATTGGTTAAAACCCTCGCTACAGTACAAAGAAAACCCGTAACAGCACTGACTTTAAATTAATCAATCGGCCTGTGCGTTTACATTTGCTTTGCTTTTCTGTTTAACTCGAATTATTAATAAAAATGAAATAGAGGAAATGTGGACTAAAAAAGTAACTTTAATTGTACAAGTTACTCTATGATACAACTACTCAGTTACTTTTAGTTCTCTGTAACTTGGTAAAGTATTCAGTTACTTTTCTGTAAAATAACGAAATAACTTATTTAGTTACTTTTTCTTAGTAATTTAGCCAACAATGCTTTGAAGCCTCACCTAAATTATTAGCCCCTCTCTTCCCAAGAAATAATTCTTAACACATATTCGAAAAAAATTTTGTTTCCACCGGCATCTTTGGTATGCGCGCTTGAGGTTACCGATTGAATTACCGTGCCATTCTCCAAGTTCTGTAAACTCATCTGTATATTACAATGAAGCGAGAGAATAACGTACCGTTTGAATGTTTCAACATAAACATCATTTTAAAGCAGGGAATCTAAAGAATTAACGTTATTTATGCTTCTGTTTGCAATATAAGTTAGTAATACTATTTCCAGAGTTTCAACTCTTTCTAGAAATTCTATACTTTAGCGACACCGAATTGAGAATATAGTATATAAGGTGTATTTAAAAAGTTTCAAGATGGACATACTTAGTCAAACTAAGCATATAATATAAATTTATTTATTACCTTAAACCTTCAGCACAGAGTTGGTGTTTTCAGGTGACACAAACGATCTAATGAAGGTGTGAACAAAAGCTTCTCTTTAAATAAAGTCGAATGTGCTTATATATTTTTGTTCTGGAAAATAATTGAAACTTACATACATACTGTAATTAAAATTAATTTTTCTTTGTAGATTGCAAGGTGGAGTGTTCTTTATTTTAATTAAATCCTTAATTATAAGAAGTGCTATAGCTAGTCCTGTCATCGATAAAACGAGAAGACTAAATTGCTTACAATTAGATGGATATTAATTTATTGCTATTATTGATAATTATAGTTTCAGTGACACTTCGATTAATTCTTTTTAGTGTATTACGTGGCTTTTCTTTCGTTTGCTCTGAAATAGACGCAAAATACGACTTTACATTTATTTAAAAGATACAAAAATTGTATTTTTTCTTTATCCTCACAAATGTTGTTGTGAAAAAAATCTGGCGTGATAGAAAAAATCTGATCTCATATTCGTAATCAGCTCTCCCGAAAACGTCCAAAACAATTATCAAATCCAAGGGAAAGAAAAAAAAGGTGCAGGTCTGTGTAATGGGACAAAAAGGACAACAATCAAGACCCAAACGATGGAATTTGCTGGTCCGTACCACTTCGCCCACTCGTATTTTAGTACCCTATTGCCCAACGGAAAATCCACTTCGACCAATTGTTGAAATGTACCACATCGCCCAACTTTCCACGAGAGACACAACACCCACCACAGGACCACTTCGCCCACTTGTTCGCGTGGGATACAACGCCCACCTTGACCACTTCGCCCATCTTCCGTATAGACCCAGAACGCCTAAAGCAGGACCACAACGGTCAAAATTCGTTCGTTAGAAATCGACTATTTCACACATAAAGTGTTGAATAATAGTAACGAAGTTGTGTGACTACAATTTAATCAAAATAATATTTTAGGAGAACTCACACGGTATAAAAGTTGAAACGGAAAGGTTAGTATTTTTTAAATGCATATCTTGTATGGCATAATTTATCCACAATTATTATGTAATATAATTGTAGTCCACGCGTTCCTTAGTAGGTACATATAATTTAATAAAGCTTGTTTCCATTTTTAAAAGCCTTTAGGAGGCGGAAGGATAACGAAATGAAAAAATTCTAATTTCTCTATTTCCTTATCTGGTTTCTACTACTCGAAACTTATTTAAATATTGTATGTTGTTCTGTGAATAATTTAGAAGAAGGTACCCTTAGGATTTACAAAATTATTTTAAAAACAAGATGTAGAAATTTTTAACATTTCAGTTTATGCATCCTTACGCAAAATAGGTTTTCAAAAACCTAGTGTTAATATTTACGGATGTGTTTCCCGATCTTCAATAAAATTATATTGCTTTATTACTGTTAGTTGCTCAGTTACTATCCGAAGAAGCAACTCAAAAACCCTACGCACATTTTGGCATTTTATTATGCCCAATAAATATACATTTGTCGGCAGTATTTTAGGGTAATTCACACTATTGTGTATTTAATTTATGCACCGATGCATTCTGCAGAGATAGAAGGAATGTAAAAAATAAGAAAATTATAAATAAAATTAAAGTCCATTTTCCAGAAACACTGTTACTCTTTATTACGACCATATGAACTGGAGAATATCGTAGTGCGCTTTTTTTCTGACCGATGAGATGAGACACCCGTTATATTCATTTTTCATATATGGCTAAAATTGTAGGAGTTTATTTTAAGAGATGCTTAAATTTTAATAGTCATTAAAATAAGCAGATATTTAATTAAGCACTACATATTTATGTTGTTGCTTAATCACCGCAAAGAAAGCTAGCCTTCGTACACAAGATGAACGTTAAGACAATGAACGTAAGAACGTTGTTCATGGTAGCAATAAGACAATGATAGGTAGTACGTAGCATAAGATTTTAATGCCTTTAACTTATTGTATGTACTTATATACAATAAAAAACAATGACCATATAACTATTTAGTTTGTTTATTAAAACATTAAATAAATTAAACCTTTTCCTCTGTATTAGTTGGTAGTATTCTAGTTTTCACTATAACTTATCTAATATATAAAATTCTCGTGTCACAGTCTTAGTTACCATACTCCTCCGAAACGGCTTGACCGATTTTGATGAGATTTTAATGTATATTCAGTAGGTCTGAGAATAGGTTGTTATCAATTTTTTATACCCCTAAGTGATAAGGGTGGTCCACCCCAAAATTTTTTTTTATTTTTTGGACAAAATCTTTATTTATTTTTTTATGATGTGGCATTAAAAAATACATACAACCCTAAATTTTCACCCTTCTACCATCAACCCCTATTTTTTAAATGTCTTCAATTTCCAATAAGATTGGCATTTGCGATGACTATCAATAAATCTCAAGGCCAAACGATGTCTGTTGGCTTAGATTTGAGCACACCATGTTTTCACACGGACAATTATACGTGGCATGCTCTCGAGTGGGCAAACCATCCAGTTTGTTTGTGTTAGCTAAAGATGGGATAACAAAAAATATTGTACACTCTATTGCGTTAAGGGATTGATATTGTTTTTTAATAAAATTATTATAATTAGCGATATATATATATATATATATATATATATATATATATATATATATATATATATATATATATATATATATAATTTTAAAAAATAAATTACAATGAATTAAAAATATAAATGTTTGGTATTGTGTTATTTTTATATTTCATCATCGTTCACAGTGCTCCATGCTTCTTCCACTCATATATACCACATCCTCACTCACTGTCAATAAGTTAGTCATTTTTTTCTACTAAAATAATCCTAGGAATAATTTATATGGCAAAACAACGTTTGCCGGGTCAAATAGTATTAAAATAAATTTAAAATAAATAAAAGCCGTTAAAGTCTTCACGGCATATTTACGACTAAACTTTCGTATAAATTTAATGTGTAATAGTACCTACTCGTCAATAGGAACAAAAAATCCTTATGACATTTTTTATTTTACGCACATCGAAGAAAATTGCTAAAAAGGTCAACTTTTGGGAGCTGCTGGAATTAATATTCAAAACAAACTGTGCCATTATGTATCTGCATTAATGGATCAGATATCACGTTTAAAAAGGTAGTTAGGTATATTCAGCTCCAACTGTGATTTTTAAACCAGTGACCACCAATCCACTTTTCAAAAACATTTTTTTTCGGTTATTATGAAAGATAGGCACTAATTATATTAAGCTTTTTTGTGTACTATCACCTGTTCAGAGGTTACAAATCTTCAGTAAATATTCAGTAAGTTTGAGTCGTGTATTAATCCAATGCCTACCAGATAAAATGTCGTAGCTTCAACAGTCATTCACTCGTAGTATTCTTATATGTATAATACGATCAGCAATAAGGAAATAGTATTTTAAATTTTAAAGAATAAATATGAGCTACTTGGTCGTACTAACTTATTAAAACCTGTATTTTATTGCAATTTACTATAACAACTAAATAAGATTTGACAAAATAAAGATTTAATTGATATTGTTTAGACCTGAAAAGACATGTATTTAAGATGATAAATATAGCCAGCTGTTGGTTCTCCCATAGTGTAGGCGTGAAATAAAAAGAAATAGGTATTGGCCAATGTATAAGTATTTTGTTTTCAAAGAGAATGGCAAGGTTACATTATAGCTAAACAAAACATGCCCCTAGAGATTAGTAATGCAATAACAAAGTATTATCTGAATGTAAACACCTCATTTCTTTCAGGTATCACTCATTCTTTATAACTACACAGACTAAAATCCAAACAAAATGAAATGTGACACTTAATCCTTTGTATGACCAATTTGTATCTCACATTTTTTGATTTTGTAACAAGTTGACTTACCCAATGAAAAACTAAAACTAAATGGAAATTTCGAGTAATAGAAACCAGCTAAGTAAATAGAGAAATTCAGAATTAATTAATTTCGTTATCTTCTCGTCTCCGAAAAGCCTTGAAAAACAAGCTTTATTAAATTATGTGTAACTACTAAGTAACATGTGGACTACAATTACATTACACAATAATTGTGGATAAATTATGCCATGTAAATATGATAGGCATTTCATTAAAAAATATTAACCTTTCCGTTTCAACTTTTATAGCGTGTGAGTTCGCCTGAAATATTGTGTTGGTTAAATTGTAGTCACACAACTTCGTTAGTATTATTCAACACTTTAGTATGTGTGCAATAGCAGATTTCTAACGAAGTAATTTTGGGCGTTGTGGTTTTGTTTTGGGCGTTGTGGGTCTATACGAAAGTTGGGCAAAGTGGTCGAGGTGGGCGGTGTGGTCCTGGTGGGAGTTGTGTCCCTCGTAAAAAGTTGGGCGAAATGGTCGTGTTAGGCGTTGTGATACATTTCAGAAATTGGGCGAAGTGGACTTTCCGGTGGGCAATATGGTACTAAAATACGAGTGGGCAAAGTGTCCGGGTCTCGAATTTGGAACTATGGAGTGGCTTCAGTGCGCAACCGACACAATCAGCAAGGGGTACAATTCTCTTAAACTTAATCTGAAACTCAGAAAAAGCACTCAGAAACTGCAGCCCCTAGCACCCGTCCGTAACGAAAGTAAATCTGGAACAAAAATGAAAGTGTTCTGAAAGAGACAAGAGCGAAAACATATTTAAAAAGTCAAATTTAAATCAAAGATTCGTGGAGAACTGAGGTTACGATCATTAGAATGACCTTCGCTACTTCGGATTCCGTTTAGTTGTGTAATTGAATAAATGTTAATTGCAATTAATATTGCCAAGCCACTGAAGTAAATACATACTTGTGTGTGGTGTAGGGCGATGTTATTTTTAACTACTACCACAGGTAGATGTTTATGTAGTTGTTGAGACCGACTGCTTATCGTGCCCATCTGACAGCATGTGACGAAGTGTACTGAGACTTTATCGACGAGAAAAGTATTCTCGCCGATAAACCGCCGGTTTATTGTGAGTATAAGCTTTATGTACTAAGCGTTGCCTAACATCCCTGAAGAGCCGCTTAACCCTCGGAAACTCTGCACGGGCATTTATGGTATCTACCGAGTTATTTTGAAGTACACCACCTGAAAGTTTTATTTTCCCATTAAATTAAACGAAGAAGGAGTTTAGATATGTACCCTCTTCCTTACATGTTGGAAGAGAGCAAGCTACTTTTTAAAGTTACTTTTTAAGACTTTTCACTATCATTGAATATTATTATTAGAGATGTACTCACTGAGCATAGTATGAATCGTACTATTAACGCGTTCTAGAGCGTTACTAGATAAGTTTAGCGCTCCACCGCTACAATGTACCAGATGGTTCTTTATATTGGACAACTATTTCAAATTAAGTAAAAGCGGTGCCTCTAACTGGGTGTATAACTGTTGAAAGCGAATTTTATTTAAGCCAAAGTTTCTCGGATCGGTGTGTATAACAAAAATCTTTTTAAAATGAAGACAACTTAATAAAGCAGCTGTAACTAACTTCCCTTTTATCAGCTCTATTTTAACATACATCGATCTACTCCAAACGTCCATTTTTCTCGAAGCCTCAACTAATGAAAAGTCAGATTTGAATCACAGCCATGCCAATAAGTCGGAGTATTTCTAAAACCTTGACGTGGACCGGAAGGTTGAGGATAGCTTCCACTTTGTCTGCATTCGACTCATACAACATTAAGTCGATCCGGCAATTAACAGCAGTCTAGTTGACTACTTCTGCTGCGCTTACACGATTTGACTGTATCGCTATTATTAGTACTCCATCTGACTATCCTAGTGTACCACCAACCAAACTTCTCCACAAGGCTGAAGAACATATGAAAGCCTATAACGACTACGGATGGAAACCAACGTTGATTAGTAATTATTACTACTCTACTGATGCTTTTATGGTCCTTTATTTAATAATAATAACTCATAGGACATTAGGGTTCATTAAGGTATAGCAGGGTAGGCTGCTATTACTTAGAGCCGGGTGGTAATAAACTGGCTAACTTTAGGTGCCTTTTATTACACCAAAAAGTTATTCCCAAGTACTCATTTCCACTAACTGAGTCGACCTGGAAGCCTTAATATAGTTATTTCTAAATGCCTTGACATTATGTCAATCCTGGGAATCAAACCCAGGATCTCGAGATTGATAGTCAAGCGCCACACCTACTGAGCTACCAGGCTTCTTGCGGTTCTTTATTTTCCTTTTTATTTATTTTGTAGTTACACATTTCTGGTCCCTCAAGAAGCGAAATTGATAGGTATTTTAATTTATTTAAGTAAATGATTGCATCTACATTTCGTCGTATTTCTGCTACCTGCAGGCTCTATTGAATGGCGATACAGGATCTGAAAAATAAATAAAAAAGGAAATATTACTAAAAAATACACTTTATAATTAGATACTGGTAGTTGAAGGTAATTCATAATGAGGATACTATGATCATTAATTACTTCATCAATTTCACATAAAGTCTCTTCACAGTCTATTTCATTATTCTTAATTTAGTGGAAGGAAGAAGAGGCACTTAGAAGTATTATAAAAACCTGTTAATTTATGGACTTATTCTATTAGACGATAATAAGGTAGTCATTTTGTTGCTTCTATATAAGCTGGTACAGCTTGGTTATTTTTACTTTATACGTGAAAAACTAACTTTTTATAATTATGTTACTTTATACGTGTTATTTTCGCTTTAAGCAAAAGTGTAACTAGAATATACTAGAGTTGGTTGTCCAATTTTAAATAAGCCGAAAAGAATTGTCCATTATTTTATTTCGTACGACAAACGTATGATTGGTTGAGTCGGCGACTTATCCGAGCGGCGATAGATTGCAAGGGTTGATAAACATATTTACCCTCACTCAAATAATAATTAAAAACTAAAGTAAATTCGTTACAAACCCTTTGGTTATGGTTTGAACGGTCCTGTTAGGGAATCCTGGACTGTTATTTAAATATTCGATCGAGGTTGTTACGGTGCTGGTGGACTGTTGTTTAAACCCTCGGTTGACGTTCTTACAGTCCTGGTGGGACATTGGGGACTGGGGTTTGGTGTAGATGCTTCCTGCATTGCCACTTCAAGGTTCTCAAAGAGCTCGAAGGTGTCCAAATCTAGTACGATTTCCATGTTACCTGCAAAATAACATGTATGAATCTTCAGAAATTTATATATACTATACATATAATAAAAGAAATATAAGTACATATCGGAACAGGGAAAAGATAACATATGGTTTGGTGTGTCTTTTGCTTCAGTCGTAGGTACTCTCGTAGCTGTTGCGGACGGTGTTAGGTTTGCGCTGTCCCTATGAGTATAGCACTGTTTTCTTTGTAGCGGACCTATTTGCTGGAATAGTCTTTGACGAGCGTTTAGACATTTTGAACTCCCCACAGAAACTAACACCACTTTTCGGAGGTTTGGGTTGTGTTCTCTTTCTACGAACTGCCGTTTCGATCTTCCTACTACCTGACTGTGACGGTGGGCTTCTTATAGACAATTCTTAGAATGCCCGTTTAGTCCGCTGCATTAGTTCGGTTTGGACTTTTGCCTTTTCTGGGGTGATCAGTTGTGATGGCGGATGCTGCATTCTTTTCATATCTGTTTTATGGAAAGACATGATATGGCTTTAGGTCTTTAACGTGTATATTCCGGATTTGTTTTCTTGGTTTATCGGCAAGGTTTTATAGAGAGGAGGTACGACTTCAATGATATCGAATGGTCATGAATACTTAAGTAGTGCGAGTTTGGCGGCAAAACTTTCGCAGGCACAGGAGAGATGCTGGTTTCGTTTCATGACTTTTCGTCTCCTAACTTTGGTTTCCAGTCTCTTCGATGGAGATTATAGTCGTGGCTTTGCTTGGTTAAAAAAAACTGAAAATAGTTCTCTTAATTTTTCTTATCTAGATTGACGTTACTGCATTTCTTTTGTGGATGGCTTCTTGTTGTGACAAATTTATAGCCAACATCAGCTCAGGAAGAAAATGATTGTATCGGCGTTAACCTTTCTCGCATTAGTTTTCACGCGGAGTATCAGAGGAGTAAATCGGTGAATTATGCCGGACTCACGCAGTAATTTTTCAAAAATCTTACTATCGTATGTTACGAATAAACGTTAGTCGTTATTTTAAGTTTGTAACAATCTGTTGTCACTTGTTGTCAGACCGTGTTTAAGTTTCTGTTCAGTCGGTCCAATGTTTTGGTCGAACTGTGTTACGTGCTAATTTCGTAGCACCCTGTATAGCTATGCTTTTGTGTTAGTTTGTATAGCCTTTAGGGATTTTCGCATTCTCTCTCCTTTTAGTTGCCGTTTTGTTTGGAACTAACTTCCTATTGTTGATAAGAGATTTTGTCACTTCGTTTTGATCTTTCGTGTGAAAAAAAATTCTTTACAGAATATTTTAGTGGCATCACCGTTAAATTAGTTTTTCCTTTATGTTGTGATATGGGAGTTGTGTTTGTGCAGATCTATAATTAATTTTTGGTGCGATTTCCAATTTTTTTTGGAACCGTAAGGGTTTCCACTAATTCTTTTTGAAAGTTAGGAGTATTTCTCGTTAGTCATATTGTTTTTAACTTTTCTTTACATCCAGTCTCTTATACTGTAATTCTTTGACAGGATTCGATATATAATCGACTTTAGCCGCATCTGGTAGCGGTATAACTATTTCATAAGGTCACATTCCAGCTAAGGTATTTATAAAATGTTTGCTTGGTGCATTCTGGTAATTTGGTTTTGTTTGTTACAAACCTTTTTTCTTTCCGGTTTATATTATTTTTTTATTCTTACCTCAATACACTACGTTGTATATTTGGATTGTTAAAAGACCATTACGCTGACTTGGTTGCTGTTGTCTCGTTGGATCACGCTACGTTCGACCTGGTTGGTGACGATCCTCTTCAGTTCGAAGAACACGCACCTGTATCGCGAGTCAGTTATATTGTAGCAACTATTTACAACAACAATAACGTTTGACAACCCTTATTGTATATAAAACATTACTGTATATTTGTATGTTATAATTTTATGAGTTAAATGGTTTTTTCCCAATGTGCGTGTAGCACTAATAACTAGATATCTATTTCATATATATATATATATATATATATATATATATATATATATATATATATATATATATATAATTTTATCACATATTATTTATTTTATTACATTGTTAGGAGTATTTGCGGGTAAATACGTATGCCTTTGCTCCCTAATGAATTGGTTAAACAATTAAAATCTGAGATTAACGATTGCGCAATCTACATCACAGGTATTCGCGTTAATTTACCGTGCCAGTTACATTTTCGAGACTTGAAGTTAAGTCACATTTAGAGTAAGTAATTGCGATTGCATGAATTCTTACCCCGTTCAAAAGTGTATAGAAATCAATAATCTACATTTAATTTTTGCCAAGGTTATTTCACCTTGAATGTTGACAGGACTGATTTGCCTGATAATTTGTTTAGTTGTTAGTAAAGCACTGTACATCCCTGGTGTGTTTGGTATTTGGGGTTTATATTTACAGCTTCCAAGGAACCAATATTGGGAAAAGTCGACGACATTGGTAGTAGTCTCAAATGTGTAATGCTTTTCAGATTTTGTCGGAAAATATTAGAGCTATTTTAGACGATTCTTGGCGCCCATTACAGAAGACCTCTTGGAGACCCACGACCCCACACTAGTTAGGCGGCAGCCGACAGATTTACTACAGATTTATTAATTGTGGTTAAAGTTTCCCAATAAGCAGTACCCATTTTGTTGGTAACAACTGTAAACAATCTAGTGTACATAATAACATTAGATAATCTATTATGGATTTTTTTTAATTTTTAAATTATGTTACAGATAGCAAAATTGATATCACTTGTGATTTGAAAATTATCGGTTTTTGTTTGACATGTGATAAAGAATGTTAACGTTTTAGGTGTAAATTAAGTAATAGATTATATATAGATAGATCTAGATAGATTATATAGATTAGTATTTTTATTATCATTAATATAGTTGCATATACTGATTTCAATCAGATTATTGTTGATATATCCATAGAAGTCAACGTGTGAATTTTCGTCAGTCTATTCTTCAACACGCTAATAAAATTTATTTCAGTTTATCATATGGTATAAAGCCTGATAGTGCTAAATGCCGTTTTGGGTTATGTCGTAATTTAACATTTTGCAGTTTTGATTCAAATTGATTTTCATTAATTTAGTTCAGTTTCGATTATTCTTATGTCTAAAACTGTATTAATGATTCTAATTAAATTTTTTGCAGACCTAAATTAAATTATACATAATTTAACACCGACAAAACAAAATTTAATATTCACCCTAGTAAACTTTTATCAAACTTTTAATAACCTAACAGTATATTCTGGGAAAATATCAGTTAATTAACTACATTCAAAGTGACTATCTATATTTTGTATGCTATGAATTTATCTTAAACCCTTAACAATTCTCTTTTTCTTTGTCATACATTTACCAATTTTCTTTTCTTTGTTACTGAATTACTTATTATGTGAAAGTTAATGCAAATGTTTGCACATTTCAGGTATCAACTTTTACAGTTTGAAATGATTCTTGATTGATTGCTTGCATTGTAAATGGCATAGGAATCAGTTTTGCATAACGATATACGAACAATTGTACATAAAAGAAAAAGCTGTTCCAACTTCAAATTCGTTCCAAGGTGAGAAATCAGAAAAGTATAATACTTCAGGGTAATTTAACTTTTAGTAGCTTGCTTAGACTAAATGCAATTTTTCAGGTTCAGTCTTTAGCACAAACCTTGCGTTTCAAATTTTATTAGATTGCTTTTAGGTAGTACCCGACTTTGTTTTATAGGCCAGTAAAATTAGAGTTTTCCGAAGAAAAATTCCTAGACATCTGAATTTTTTGACCTGTGTTCAGAAAAGTGCTCCCAGCAACAGAGAAAGTCCCCGACGGGATTGTTTTTACGACGTTTAATTGTTTTCAAAAGGTGTTTCACAATTTGTCAGTTAGAACGATCAAAATTATTCCTAGGGAGTTTTTGGGGCCCAGTATTAATTGCAGAAGCTTTCGAACCGATCCGACTGACCCAGCGGTAGGTTAGTCCCCCCCCCGCAACGAATATTTAGGGCCCTGCAGTTCTTGCCTCCCTCCTCCATCCACCCATTCACATGATAATAAAAGAAGAGTATGGTAAAACATAAACTGATTTTGAAGCTTCAAAATTAAGTTCATACTATTTATATTCGGAAATACAGGCCTTTATTCTGCGTCTGCGAATGGTTTATCCCCACCACGGTTGAATGAATTCTCAGTTCTAAATACCACATATTAGAATTAAATTTGAGCGTTCTAACTGAAATGAAAACAATCAAATCTATGTGTTTGAAGTACTCTTCACCAGAAAAATATAGGAGAAAATTTTGACTGAACAGAACAGACAGGTCTAACTTAAAAGGGAACTACAAATCTGCAAAATCATATTCAACGCAATTATACTTCAACTCAATAATGTACTTAACACACCGTTAATAAAGTAACTCGAGCCCTCTGAGCAAAAAGATTTGCCTTTTTTTCTGCAAACCATGTCTCTACAGTATCAATCATCTCTGCGTCAATCAACGTCTGCCAGTTGTTGGTACCGGTCGCTCTGCAGCTTGGAAGACTTATCCTACTCACCCTATAACAAGATAATCACAAACAGTCTGTAATGGTAGTCACTGTATTAACAGATAAAGTTTTTCGGTTCCAAGGAGGGTGTTGTCAGAAAAAGCGCTTGCATATAATATCCATTGCAGAGTGTGCAAGTGAGGCTTTTATTAAATTTCTCAATCTTTCACAGGTGTTCCTTAACGGTAGCATGCCCTTTTAGGAAACCCATAATATTGCTCTTTTCTGGCATGGTTTATCAATGAACACTTTGCTACGGTTGTGTTCTGGTCGCTAAGTTGGGACTGCACTTCTTGGTACTCTCAAGGCAGATTCTGGGCCAGAAAAAACCTCGACAGAGCCCTGCGTGGCTAGTTCATTGGCTTTTTCATTGCCCTCAATTCCGCAGTGATCTGGCGCCCAAAGCAGTTTAACGATGCTTCGTCTGCCAGTTCATTGAGTTCCCTAAAACGTTCCTATACCAGTTTAGAATAAATTCTAGAACTCGAAAGAGCTTTTAGAGCTAGATATGATATAATCTGCTTATTTCTGTAAGCCCTCCTAATGTTTACACGCGCATACTGTAGTATCGCGTAAGTTTCCGTTTGAAAGACGGAGGCGAACTGTCCAAGAGGAAAGTAAAACTCTGCTTTACTTTTTGCAACACCTATCTCGGTTTTAGAGCCGTCCGTGTACCAGATCAGGCTTCCAGGAGGAATGTTCTGCCTGGATTTTAACCACTCCTAGAGATTCTGTATACTTACCTCAAAACGTGGGTTCTCATGAATTCTAGCGTCAAGTGATCCGTTTTCATCTCCAGTAAGGTTTCCCCTAGGCGACTAGTCATTCTTATATGTTCTGTACCCATCCGAAGATGGTTTGGTGAGTTCTGGAATCTATGTAGACCTAATTTTGCCTCTCCCTGTATTACTATGTGAAGAGAGACGGAGATCAAAAGGTGTCTCTATTGCAGCAGCGGGCGTTATTGCTATCGTCTCTATAATACCGCGACATGCAAGTCTTTGAATCTTGTTTAGTCTTAGGTTGGTGGTTTCTCACATAAATCTTTGTGGTTTTGAGTCTGAAGGGACTATGAAGAGGGGGGATTAACAAAACTATTGTATAGTTGGCGATCTTAAAACAGACTTTATTGATTTGTTTGCGGAGAACAAGTGACTTGTTTGCAGGTGCATTCTTTTGTAAGAACAACGCAACTTTGAAAAGCTTTCCATTTCGTTTTCACATAGTTTTGGTTTGAAGCTTTGTTAATGAAGAACAATAATATTTTTCCGTCACCGATTTCCCTTGCTGCAAATAATAATCAGTGATAAATAATTAGCCCATTCTTACTTCTTGTTCTTGTTCTTCTTCTTCTTATTTCAGAATGAAGAGGCGAAAACTTTTATGCCAGACTACTGCACGAGAAATTCTTTCAGCCGAGGAGAACTAACATTTTTCCACTCTTTGGATATTTCCTTGGACTCTAGATAGTAATGACGAAAGTAAGCTGTATCCATTGTAACAATACGGTTCAAAAAGTTTGACGTAGCATCTTCAATTTTATTGGCTGTAGATCGATCTTGTTCAAACATTTGGGTATTTATTTTGCTGATAATTTTCTCATTACGTACTCTATTCATTAAAAACAATTTGAAGTTGTGAATATATCTACAATTTCTGATATTCGTTTTAGACCCATTTCGTCTATTTTCTGAAGTCAGATCTTGAATAGCATACAGTTTTTGCGTTATTTTTACAGAATTATTTTCACCCCACTCATAGTTTTAGTTGTTACACCCTTTATAGAATTTCTAGGTAGAAACGATGAACATGTTCGTGAAATTCTGTATACTAGAGGAATCAATGTACTTGTAGGGAACTGGAATAAATGTAATCATAGTAATCGATGCTAAGAGGCTACCCGACAAGCAATGAGTAATATCTAATTTAACTATAAAGAAATATTACTTCTGATATCGCCGCCTAGAACCACATGTAATTTTCGTATGCTTTCTTTCAAACGATGACCTACAAAACAAACATATACCAAGAAAATGCAAGAATAATCTAGATTTTTAACGGAAAATAAGACGATTGGAAGCATTCAGGTACGGAGGGACATATATTCATGTTTAAAAAGTAAATAACTTATATATAGTCAAAGTACCCCTAAACCGAAAATAAAACAACGAATGAATGGCGCCAAAGGTTTCCACTTCATAAACATTTTATTATACCTTCATGGTTTACTGCCAAAAATTGTTCGGGATAGGTACGTGCGCAATTTGACCTCCGGTATGACATGACACAACGCCTCTCCGGCATCCTTAATTTTTTTTCTTTAGTTAGCTTTTAGATAACGTAGACTTGTTCAGTGTATCATATGCATGTTTGGAGCTTTTTGATGTATATGAAAACAATATTAAGTATATATATTTAACACACAATGACCTCCTTAATATCTTTCTAGATGCCTTTATCTAACAGTTTCGATGCGTTTAGAATACAATATAGCATATTAACAATAACAGGAATCTGGCCTGTAGAAAACCCAACTACGACATACAGATTGCGAACATTCATAAGTTGGTTTTATACCCTAAGTCTCTTTGGACTTTTATTAGTTCAGTTTATTGATGATATCAATGATTTGTTTAAGCTTACCGAAACTCTCTACATTATGATTAGCTTCATAGGATTTATTGGAAAACTCTCGATAACCACTTACCGCAAAAAAGAATTCTTAGAACTAATGAATTTTTTAAAAGATCCAATATTTACATCATATCCTGAAGATTTAGATCATCATATGGTAAAAACAATAAGATACTTTGGTTTCATAGCAAACCTTCTTCGAACTGTCACAGGAGGTTTAATGATATTGTACTTAGTTTATCCTATTTTAGACGGTAAGTCTTTACCGTTCTCAATTCCTTATGATTTAGGAAACTATACTGTACTTATGTACGCTTATCAACTGATTGCGGAAGTTTATTCTGCATTTAATAATGTATTTTGCGATATGTTGTGTTGGACTTTAATGGGATTAGCTGCTACTCATCTTGATATTTTGGGCGAAGAAATTAAACGTTTTAAAGAAAATGATAGTGAGCAAGAAAACTACAATATTTCAGATGATGAACAGACACATACTAAATTAAAGCGAATTGTTAAATATCATCTTGCTATAATCAAGTAAGAATAAGAGCAGAATTGAAATAGATGCTGTGATTGCTTTTTTATATTGCAGAGTTGTAAATTCTATAGAAGGTGTGTTTGGCATGGGGCTTTTAGCACAATTTTTAGCAAGTGCAACAGTGCTTTGCAATACCATATTCAGATTTGTTCTGGTAAGACAATTTCGCTACAGACGTACTCATTGCAGAGCCTTTAGGTGTGTGGTGTTTTTCATATTACTTTTCTTAAACAATTTTAGGTGCCGTTTTCTTTGGAGTTCATAATGTTAGCCGATTACTTTCTGCTGATATTAATACAATTATTTGTATACTGTTGGCATGGGAATGAAATAATAGTTAAGGTATTATACATACATACGTCTGCTGATAGCAAGATAAGAACTCTACAACACGCACTTTGCAGAGCCTACAGATTAGAGAAGCCTGCTACATGTCCAAATGGTATTTGACCAGTAACAGCATACGTCAATATTTGTTTATAATAATGGAACGATCTAAGAGACCACTACAAATAACAGCCATGAAGCTTTCAGTATTGTCTTTAAGTGCATTTACATCTGTATGTTTTTATTATTAGTCTTTATAATAATAATTTGCGGTACTTTTAGATACTTCAATGGGCTTACTCTTACCTTGCACTGTTGCTAAATATGTACAGCAAGCAAAAAGCAGTCTAAAACCGTTACCGATGGACAACAATACTGATTGGCTAGAGTAATAAAGTTGTCTAGTACATTACCATTATGCACCTCAACAACTAATATTTGATGTTGTGTAAGACTAGTATCGTAAATGGTTAGCTTTTTGTAAGCTAGGCAAATAATAATAACAAATGTTAAGATATAAACAAAATAAACAAATTATGCAGTGCGTTTTTTTATATGTTGTTCCAAAATCAGGTATATAAATACAAGGTAATGAAAAAAAGTTGTCTCTGAAATTGCCAGACTGTACATAGTAATGCATATCTGGTAAATTAATTACAGCTATACTACTTACAGCAAAACACGTCGAAAGCTAAAAGTGTAATGTTCAAAATCAATTTCCCACGACTGGAAATAAAGGTTTAGTACCTAAGTTAGGCTCACAGTTGATTACTACGACTGAACTTTATCAAAGTCGGTATTTATTATTTTTGGGCATGGGGAAATTGAAAGGTTAGACGATTTAGAATAAGCTATGGCTACGTTATGAGCGTCATCGCGTTTTGCATATAATTTTGACACTGCTTTAATTTATTGTTTAGAACAGAACAAACACCTTTTAGAACAGAATCACAAAACGACTCCTCCAAAATAATATTAAATTCCTACATTTTTGATAACAAACGCAAATTATACATTTTTGAAGCTTTTGAGATACACAAACTCAGAGAACCTTTAATGAATGAACAGATTGAGCTCAGCAATTCTCCGTTACTGGAAGTGTTAGATATTTAATATTTACTATTTTTATTTTTTATCCAGTTTTATCTATTTTCGTATTTACCTCAGCAACGTGTTTGTTTATATTTATATTATGTACCTTTGATAATGACAGCTTAGCTATCGAAACTTGTCAGGTAGATTATAATAAACTTGTGAAGCTTTTACTAATTTGTTTTATTTATTTCATGATTATTGAGTTTCACCAAATAAGGCTAAAAACGATAAACAATTTAATTCTATAATTAAGACAATAAAAAAACTTGAAGAATTATTAACAATAGGCTACTAACATGATAACTTAGCAAATTTAAGTTCCAGAGTTATTTTTTTACTTTTTCTAAACTGTTCCAATTCCTTGGTTTTATTTTTCGTTTCCTCTCATCAGCTGTTAAACTGTTGCTATCAGAGTTGCTCCCTCTTGTCTTTCCAATAATTATAAATTTTACCGCAACTAATTGAGAAATGCTATCGTTATCTTACATTAACACGTATGCTGCACAAATACACAACTGCGCGGTATTATAACTTTACATAATAATTTATTCAACCTTCTGATTGTGTCACTATCAACTATTAATTAGCTGAATCTCTCATAATCACTATTCACTTCATTTTCTTTCTTCCACTTTTGTTACTCAACTCGCTCGGCAATATAAACTAATTTATTTAAAGGCTATTTATTTAATTAACTAGAATATTTATTTTGAATACAGCTATTTATACAGGGCGTCCCACAATGCTGTTTACACGCAATATCTCCCTTATTTGAAAAGATAAAGTAATCAACCAAAAACTTTTGTAAATGACTCAAAATGGACCTTCAGAAAACATCCTTAAACGCGGGTTGCATAGCAATGTTTAACAGATCATGCCAACTTGATTAATTTTTAAAATTGCACCCTCTGTTTTTTCTTCACTGAAATGTATTCTTCACTTCACTCATAATTTATTATTTTTTACGTTTAACAAGTATTTGAATAAATTCTCTGTATTTGGGTTTTTACCTGTTATTTTATACTATTATTATTAAGAGATTCAAGGTGGACGTTTTGAGCAATATTTTAATAATTATTGATAATTATCATTTTATTTTAATAATGTTGGATTAGATTGAATCTTGTTATTATTTGAAATTAGAATTTTGTAGTAAATCTTTTCCATTCTTTCGCGTGTAGTTATTTAATATTCGACCACTTTAAACCTTTGCCATCATATTCAGACTAACAAGAGCTTTAAAATGGGGCACATCTTCCAGAATGTGCAGAAAGGTCACCCCTTCTTAAATATACTCGAAATTTTACTGTATCATACTACGAAAATTAGCTACGACTGCGTTTCGGGCTAGATTACGATTTTTAGGCCATTTTTGTGGCATTTTGATTTCCTGCTGCATGCACATTTTTAAAGAAAGAAGACTTCCCATCTTCCAGAATGTGCACAAAGCTCACCCCTTCTAAATATATCCGAAATTTTACTGTGAGTATCATGCTACGAAAATTAGCTCCGACTGCGTTTCGGGCTAGATTACGATTTTAAACCATTTTTGTGGCAGTTTGATTTCCTGCTGCATGCACATTTTTAAAGAAAGAACACTCCGATGAGGTGCTGCTGCGTTCAGATAACAATTAACTGAAGATGTTTCAAAAAGTAATATTTATCGCCTAATATATTGTTACGATTGTATTAACTTAAATGAGAGTACAAACAGCAACAGACTTCGGTAGTAGCACAGTGATGATAGATACAAAATATAAACCACCTACCTCTACCAAAAAAATCTGCTCCGCTAATTACACACGTGGCAAAACTTCGAAAACTACCACACTGAGACCTTCAGGCTTGAATAGGGCACTAAATAAATATAGATTTAGGAATCACAAGTAATGTACACAATATAAACCAAATTTTCTTTAAATTAAAATGACAAAAAATTTATTTACAAATGAACATAGCCAACAGAAGAATTAAAATATAAAAAAAATTGGATAACATGAACAAATGAATTATCAATTCTAAGAAAGTATAACGCCTTTTATCCGAGGAGTACGATTTCTGGCATCATAATCTTAACTACTCAATTTTTATTTAAAATTAAATAAATACCTTACATTTTTTAATCAAAACAATATTCGGCGCGAACAGTTTGCAAATAAAATTGTTACAAAACAGCAATCCTCTTTTTTCCTTATGGTAAATACTAAAACGATGGAAAAACAACCACCTACTCTCTCTTTCAAATAATATCCAAACAAATAGTATTAATAAACAAAATTAAAATCCAGTTGCTTGTTTTAAACATGGTAAGTCCATTTAATGATTTTTTTTAAATTAACCTTAACTTAAGAAACTACACCTTGTCTGTTTTGGTCAAAACTTGAAAACTTTAAAAAATTACCTGTTAACACTGAACAAAAGAATAGAGCAATTGATATTTTTCTTAGTTAAAACATATAGCGCAACGATGTCTTATAATAAAGTTAATTTTAATTACATGAGACATACCATGATGAACGATATGTAAACTGGATATATATGTTCTTCCTTTATATGGATATATATGTTCTTCTTCTCAAATTAAGCCCTGGTAAACTTTAATTATCTGACAAGTGAGCAGTCGTCTTTAATGAGGCGATCAAATGGCGAATTCCCAAATAACCTTTAACCGTAAATAAACTCATTTTTTGTGTAATTGACGATTCTTGAGTTTCAAAATTTAAATTCAACGACAGCGGCAGCAATAATAGCCGATAATTTAACTTTAAAGTAAAATGTTTCTGTTTATTAATAAATATCATAGAACAATTTCACATTTTATCTATTTCCCTTTCATTTTTGGGTTAAAGGAAGGTCTATATTTTTATTATCAACATTAGTTTTAAGCGTTTAAAAGAAAATATCACAACCTACATACAACCTTTTTGCAAGAAAGATGTATTCCATTTATAAGTGTTTACCTGCTAAGGGGTTTCAATAATTTTTAATTTTAATAAACTCCCCGGGTGAAAACGTACTTGCGCTCTAGTTTCAATAATTTAATGAACTGAGCCTACTACTACCAGCTTATAAGTTTTATCGTTTTGAAATATCAACTTTATCCTTGTATGTTTCTTTACACACCGTGTATACAGGTAGAAGATTGCTTGTTATCGAACGATCTTCAGCTTTAACGAAAATGAACTCTTTTCAGTATGTTTTCTCTCAAGGCAATAAATTCAGATATTATCTTGATGTTAAGAACGGCTGCAATTTTGGGTCTCCGCGCTGCATACAAGTTTGGGCGTTCCTACAAGTTTATTCCTGCAGATTGAAGTGACTATAAAAAACCGAGTCTCACCCCTTTAGTTTATTCTTGTTCGCGCTACGGATTGGTGGTGGTGGTGGTGATAATTATTTCTAACGCTCCGGTGATATTATTATTATTAACTGGTTTTTACTCAGCAGTGCTTGCTTCAACATTAAAAACAGGTATGTTATTTTTATTATTAACGTGTACGTGTTTACGCATAAAATTTTAAATAAAATGCTACTATTTAAATTCTAACATGGGAGTGTGTGTGTATCTTTATTTTTACGCAAAAAATGGATTTGTTACAACAATTGAACAAGACTTCAGGCTGCAGCGGCGGCGTCCTCAAACCTATCAAGAAATTATGCGACTACGGGGTCAAAGAGGTCGTCGAAATACTACAATTCAAAAGAGTCGTATGCCGTGATAAACGTCAATGCGTGATTGTTGTTGGTGAAAACTACGTTACATTTCTACCCCAGCGGATCAGCGGCAAGTTAACAGATGAAAGGGTTAAGGAAGTTAATGAGCAGATTGCAGCTAAAACGATTTCTCTGGGCCTAGTATACTTGGGGAAAACAGGCTGCTATGATGACTGCATGTTTGTGGAAACAGATAAGGTATGGGGAAACATCAAGTTTACAATAAACCCCTTTTTAATGTTCTATTGTTGTTGTTGTTGTTGTTACAGCCCTTGGAACCGCAGATAGAAAACAGAGGTCAGTCCTGAAGTCCTCAAGCTATCATCATCTTCACCAGCAATCTATCTATCAACATTTTATTATAAATTAAATGTAGTCATAACAATATATTAATAATAAACATAATTTTAATTCCTATCTGGCTTTATTATTTCTTCTAGAAAAGGTGGTGGTGGAAAGAGTACAGGGTGCGTGAGAGAGAGAAAGGTAGCAGCAGAACTTGTAGGTAGTAGCGAGAAGGAGAAACAAATTTAAATCTGGGGAAATCCAAGATGGCTGCTTTAAGAATGACAGATTTAAAATGACAGAAATGACAGAATTAAAATGACAGTTGCATAATTGACAGATTTAAAATGACAGATTCAAAAATGACAGAATTAAAATGACAGATGCAAAAATGACAGATGCAAAAATGACAGATTTAAAATGACATTTAAAATGACAGCTTTAAAATGACAGATGCAAAAATGACATATGCATAAATGACAGATGCAGAATTGACAGATTTAAATTGACAGATTCAGTACAGATTCAAATTTAGCGCGCCACATGCTGTGATATAAAATGGTTGCCCCTCTACATACCCCCCCGGTAATACAGATTTCTTCATGACGCGCCCCCTAGTAGTAGTACACAGCCCGCCGGTCATACAGATGTCTTCATGACGCCCTCTATTGACGATACACAGATTGCCGGTAATACAGATCCCCGTAATGGCGGCGGGCGGGCGTGGTAGAATGGCGCCAGACGTTCCAAAATGGTTGTCTTCAACCAATTAGAAGCAAGGGGAAGAGCTACAGGAGTGGGGGTTAATCAATCAGAGAGCAGTAGGCGGGGAAATCCAAGATGGCGGCGACCAATCAAAAACAAGGGGAGGAGCTACAGGAGTGGGGGTAGCCAATCAGAAGCAGGAGGAGGAGCCATGCCATTGGCATGCCACATGGCATGTCAATTTCCGTCTGGGCCAGGTGCCGCAATACCTACTCGCATATATCCTAACATTTGTCCCCGTGTAATTTAATTGTAAATTTGTTTCCTAAAATATTTCATTTAAATTATAAAATTTCTAACACTATGATAAACTAATCTATTTTAATTTTCTGGAATATAGGGATACAGGATATTCACATGAAACTTTACCCTTATTCTATCTGAATCAATAAATTTTAACTTGTAAGTGTCATTAAATTTACTTTGTACAATAAATGGTAATATATATATGCAAAACAAATTAATGTAACGTTCTTTTTCAAATAATAATACAAGTGCTGTTTAAATCGTCTATTCACAAACAAATATTTATTTCTATACACTAATGAATACACTATAAATTAACGCTATGATTATAAAACATTAAAAAATATTATTTACAGACTACGAATTTCTAATACAACATTTATATTCACTATTTATTTTGTAATACACAGTTAATGACTTGCTGTTGACTGCTCCTTTTCTCCGCGACGTCGACTTTATACCATCCTATAAACGTTCCAGAAGTCGCCCGAACATACCATGTATTTCTAGAATACACCAGAATAAACCGCGTCTGGTTCACATGCCCGCGCGATGCGTCATTCTCTCGAATGCGATAGAACACACCACCTGTCGCTCGAAAAGAGGTTCGTTCCTTTTCTCTCTTGTTACACTGCCCCCCTCTTCAAGTCTGTTCTGTCCCAGAACAGGTTTTATGCTCTGGTTCCTGTAGAACGGGTCATGACGATATCGACAGTCTTCACCTCGACTACACGTTCCATTACGGTAGAAATAACAGTCTACACTCTTCGTTGGCCTTAATGCGGGTTGTGGGTCAAAATTGCAGACGAAGATCTTGACGTCCGTACCTCTAAAGACAACTTCCAGCATGTTTCTAACGATTCTCCAATCCAGCTGGTCCCGCCCACAGCCGAGTTTGGGAACTGCCAATTTGTTAATTCCCCTGGTAAGCAACTCGATCCTCAAATTCCATAGTGCCCTCCACAAGTCGGCGTAACTCGGTTTCTGGTAGTAAAACTGCTTGGTTACCAAGTAGTAAATGGATCGGTCATGATCAGGCAAGCGTAAGGATTTACCAACAGAGGGATTTTGTTCTCGAAGTTCATTCAGCCGTCCAAATTTATTTCTAAACACTACTGCGATCCCCCTGGACATACGGAGATCCGCGGAGACACAGTGGGCAATGGAATGATTACCAGGGACCCGGAAGAGATCTTGTTGCATCTCAGTCGTGACTCCGAATCGCGCTTTTCTAGTTCCAGAGAACGCAGCCATAAATTCTCTAAAGGTTGGTTGATCATCTTCAGGCCTTACGGTATTGATAGTCACCTCAGCCTCATCTTTCCGATCCGGGACTGCGTCATTATTTCCCTCATAGTGCGCCAGACGATTGGAGTGTACCACCTTTGGTTTCCCCCTTGGCAACTTCTGGATGCGATAAATCAAGTCATTTATTCGTTTCTTCACCTGGTATGGACCCTCCCAATTTCGCTGTAACTTTGGAGAATAGCCACGACGCCTTTGCGGGTTATATAACCAGACAAGCTCTCCAGGTTGAAACCCTCCTTCTTGGGCTCTCACATCGTACGTAGCCTTCATCCGGTCACTCGCGATTCGACTATTATTTCGGGTTCGGTCGTGAATATCCTCCAACTTCTTCTTTAAGTTGATGACATAATCATTCCCGGCTACCTCCTGCTCTATAGGTGGAGACCCAAATTCCAGATCACACGGTAACCGTAACTCGCGTCCAAACATTACAGACGCTGGTGACTGACCGGTTGTTTCGTGGACCGATGCACGATAAGCCATCAGGAACAGATGCAGGTATTGGTCCCAGTCTCGTTGATGATCGGAGACGACCTTGGCCAAATATTTGCCCATTGTCCGATTCATGCGTTCTACCATTCCATCGGACTGCGGATGTAACGGTGTGGTCCGAGTCTTGCGAATGCCCAACAATCGACAGACTTCTCCAAAGAGTACAGACTCGAAATTGCGGCCTTGATCCGAATGCAGCTCCATGGGCACTCCGAAGCGACTGAAAAACTCTTTGACTAGTACGTCAGCAACAGTCGCAGCTTCCTGGTTTGGTAGGGCATATGCTTCTGGCCATTTGGTAAAATAGTCCATTGCCACTAATATGTATTTATTCCCATCGTCGGTTTCGGGAAATGGTCCGGCAATATCTATGGCTATTCTTTCCAGAGGACTACCCACATTGTACTGCCTCATAGGTGCTCTTCGTTTCCCCAAGGGTCCGTTACCAGTGGCACATAGTTCACATTTCCGGCACCACTCCTTCACGTCTTCTTTACAGTTGACCCAATAAAAACGCTCCCTAACTTTCTCCAAAGTCTTTTTCACACCGAAGTGTCCTCCTGAGGCACCGTCATGGAGATGTCGCAATACTGTAGCCACTCGGCTTCTTGGAACCACGAACTGAGACCTAATGGTGGTGCCATCTTCACTCTCCAGTACTCGCTTCAGGAGATCGTCTTCCACCTTCAAGGACTCCCATTGTGCCCAATATGCTTTGAGCGTTCTGTTGAAAGGGCTGACGGCCTCCCAGGCAGGCCTTTCTCCCACGCGCTTCCATTCCAGTACCATTTTTAGTTCGGGATCAGCCTCCTGCTGTCGTTGCAATTCTTCCGGCAGCCAATTGTCGTTGACGATGGTAGTCCTTAATACTTGGCAAACCCTCTCTTCCAAACGAGAGCAATGACGGCAATCCGTTGGACAGGGTCTTCTTGAAAGAGCATCGGCATTTCGATGACTAGTGCCCGCTCGATGTTCGGTGTCAAAGTCGTATCCTTGTAATCGTTCGATCCACCTTGCTACCTGGCCTTCAGGATTACGGAATTGTAGAAGCCATTTCAACGCTGCATGGTCCGTCCTCAATAAAAACTTCCGTCCGTACAAGTATTTGTAAAAGTGCTCAACGGACTTCACGACGGCCAATAGTTCTTTTCTGGTCACACAATAATTCCTTTCGGCTTTAGACAAAACCTTACTAAAATAGCCGATGACCTTTTCTTGTCCATCCTGTATCTGAGAAAGTACACCCCAATGGCCAGATTACTTGCATCTGTGTCAAGTATGAATTTCCCTTCTGTCCGTGGATAGCTCAATATTGGTGCGGTTGTCAGGGCACGCTTCAGCTGTTGGAAAGCTGTTTCACACTCTCCGCTCCAAACATACTCGCGTCCATCTTCAGTTAGCCTTGTCAGAGGCTTCGCTATATTGGCAAACCCAGGAACGAAACGCCTATAGTAGGTACATAACCCAAGAAAACTACGAACTTGGTGTTTATCTTTCGGTGTTGGCCACTCTTGAACTGCACGAATCTTATCGGGGTCGGCTGCCACTCCATTTTGTGATACGACGTGCCCGAGATATTTCACTTCCTTTCTGAATATGTGGCACTTTTTCGGACTCAGTTTCAGATTGGCTCCACGTAGTCTTCGGAACACTTCCTCTAGATTTTTCAAATGTTCGTTGAATGATTTTCCGACTACAATCACATCATCTAGGTATACCAGGCAGGTCTTCCACGACAACCCTCTCAGGATGGTCATAACTGTAAACTGCCATAGTCCGGAACCAATAGTGAACGCGGTTTTCTCCCGGTCTTCAGGTTCCATTTCAACTTGCCAATAACCGCTCTTCAAGTCCAAAGTCGAAAACCATCGTGAACCAGACAGGGTATCTAACGTGTCGTCGATGCGTGGTAAGGGATAGCTGTCTTTCTTGGTCACGTCATTAAGCTGCAGATAGTCCACACAAATCTCGTTGACCCGTCCTTCTTACTGACCAGGACCACCGGTGATGCCCATGGACTGCTGGATGGCTCGATGACCCCTTGTTCTTCCATATCAGTAATAATCTTTTCGGCTTCTGCTCGCCTTGCTAGAGGTAGACGCCTCGGCTGCTGACGGACAGGCATAGAGTTGCCTGTATTGATTTTATTTATTTTAGAACACCACACCTGACAACACTGTATTATTATTTGAAAAAGAACGTTACAGTGTTGTCAGGTGTGGTGTTCTAAAATAAATAAAATCGCGTAATAATTAAATAAAGTGCTGTGAGAATAAATTTTTAGTGTTAAAATTAATTTCAACAAACGATTAAAATGGTGATGAAACTATTGAAAGATCTCTTAGTAATAGATTTAAAACGGGAATTGGACGAGAGGGACTTGGATAGTAATAGAAAGAAAGAAGTTTTGATAAATCGGCTAAGAGAATGGCTTTTAGAACAGAAGGAAGATCCTGAAAATTACCGCTTCGAAATACCTGGACCCGCAATTGATACTAGTTTGTTGTTAAGTAAAATGAAAGAAGAGTTACTGGAAAGTTCTAGAAAGTCCGAAGATAATGTTAGAATGCTAAAAAAAGAACTATTGGAAAAGCACGAAGAGAGTTCTAGAAAGTCGGAAGAGAATTCTAGAATGTTAAAAGAGGAATTACTGGAAAAGTCCGAAGAAAATTCTAGAAAGTCCGAAGAGAATTCTAGAATTTTAAAAGAAGAATTATTGCAAAAGTCCGAAGAGAATTCTAGAATGTTTAAACAAGAATTACTTGAAAATACTAAAGCACTGGAAGAAAATGTTAAAATGCTTAAAGAAGATTTACTGGAAAACTCTAGAACGCTTAAAGAAGAATTACTAGAAAAGTCTGAAGAAAGTTCTAGAAGGCTTAAAGGAGAATTGTTGGAAAATGTCAAAGCGTTGGAAGATAAAGTTTTCGAAGAATTTTTGGAGAATGCCAGTGCGTTAGGACTATTGGAAGGTAGATTGGCGGAACAAGATAGGGTAATAAAGATGGTAGAAGAGAAAATAGCCCAAATGCAATTACCACCAACAACTAAGAAAGACGATATGGCCGAAATGCTGGAAGATAGAATGAGGCAACTACGGTTTCCCTCAACTTCTGAGAGGCCGTTTAATGAAGTAAAGAAACAGTTTAAAGAAGAAAAGGGTCCTGTCGTAGGGATAAAAGTAAAACCACCCACGTTCGATGGAAAGATACCTTGGTCCACTTACTACAAACAGTTTGAGGCGGCTTCTGGGGCCAACGGATGGACAGGCAAGGAAAAGGCCGTTTCTTTAACTGTGGCTTTGCGTGGAGACGCGTTGAACGTCCTGCAAACAATCCCAGCAGGACAGGAAAATGATTACCAATTGTTAGTGTCTAGATTGGAAATGAGATATGGAGACGCGCATCTTCAACAAGTGTATCACGCGCAAGTGAAGAATCGTATCCAGAAGAATGGAGAAAGCCTGCAGGAGTTTGAAGCCGATGTTGCGCGGCTTGTCCGATTGGCGTACCCTACGGCACCCTATTCATTTCTGGGACAACTGGCTGTGCAGACCTTCATTGATGGGTTAAGAGACGGAGAAACACAACAATCATTGAGGCTGGCACGACCAAGAACAACTGATGATGCGCTTGCTCACGCCTTAGAATTTGAAGCTGCAAAACAAGCGTCCCGAGGTCACGGACGTGTTCGGACCGTTTTGGAAGAAGATGAAGGTTCTAAAGATCGCCTAGAAGAATTATTAATGAGAGTTCTTCAGAAGGAAGAGAACCGTAAAAAGAATCCTCAAGAAGTTCGAGGACCCCGTTGCTGGAACTGCGGTGAACAAGGGCACATACGACGCCGCTGCCCTAAACCCAAACAAGTTCAGCCGTCGGAAAACTAAAGGGGGTCGACGAGAGGGGGCGAACGTTGACCTTGAGTGGAGATGCCCCGGAGATCACCATCCATGCCGTAACATCGAAGAACAGTACCAGCAGTTTGTTCGTAGATGGGAAGATTGCTAACCGAACTGTTCCATTACTTATTGATACGGGGGCGACAAAATCCATCGTACGCCCTGATGTTCTACGATCAAGTATTAAGTTGTTACCCACAACTACTCAACTCCGTACAGCAACAGGTGAAGTGATACCAACACGCGGAGTGGTGAAGATGAAGATTGGCATTGGAAGTGAAGAACGTGATCATGAGGTGCTGGTAGCCGATATCACTGATGACTTCATCTTGGGAATGGACCTCCTGAGAAAATTTGGTTTTACGTTGGATTTGAAAGAGGGTGTTTTGAAGGTCGGTAACGAAGAACTTCCGTTGCACCCACGAGAAGATCCGGTTGTAAGGGTTTTGCTGACTGAAGATGTGATATTGCCGGGTCAAAGCGAGATGGTTGTCGAGGCGGGTTTGGATGGAGATCTTCGGGTAGGATGTGTGCGAATGATGGAGCCTGTTTGTGATAAGAAGATCCATAGTGGCATACTGGTGGGAAAAGCGCTGATCAAGGTTGGAAAGAGAGTACCGGTGAGAATTATGAATGTTAATGTGGATCCGGTGACATTGAAGAAGAGTACCCTTGTGGGACAGTGTGTGCCAGTATTTCGAGTAGCCAGGTGTATGGCTGATGTTCCAAAACCAGTGCCCAAAGACCATGGTGGAAAATTAGTGGGTATGGTTACTAGTTCGTGCGAAGACCTTAACAGAACGGAAGTGAAAGAGGTACAGGGTTTGGTTCACCGATACCAAGATATCTTCGCTCTTGACGATAGCCAGAAGGGACGAACAAATATAGTAAAACATAAAATCAATACAGGCAACTCTATGCCTGTCCGTCAGCAGCCGAGGCGTCTACCTCTAGCAAGGCGAGCAGAAGCCGAAAAGATTATTACTGATATGGAAGAACAAGGGGTCATCGAGCCATCCAGCAGTCCATGGGCATCACCGGTGGTCCTGGTCAGTAAGAAGGACGGGTCAACGAGATTTTGTGTGGACTACTGGATGGCTCGATGACCCCTTGTTCTTCCATATCAGTAATAATCTTTTCGGCTTCTGCTCGCCTTGCTAGAGGTAGACGCCTCGGCTGCTGACGGACAGGCATAGAGTTGCCTGTATTGATTTTATTTATTTTAGAACACCACACCTGACAACACTGTATTATTATTTGAAAAAGAACGTTACAGTGTTGTCAGGTGTGGTGTTCTAAAATAAATAAAATCGCGTAATAATTAAATAAAGTGCTGTGAGAATAAATTGTCTATTCACAAACAAATATTTATTTCTATACACTAATGAATACACTATAAATTAACGCTATGATTATAAAACATTAAAAACTATTATTTACAGACTACGAATTTCTAATACAACATTTATATTCACTATTTATTTTGTAATACACAGTTAATGACTTGCTGTTGACTGCTCCTTTTCTCCGCGACGTCGACTTTATACCATCCTATAAACGTTCCAGAAGTCGCCCGAACATACCATGTATTTCTAGAATACACCAGAATAAACCGCGTCTGGTTCACATGCCCGCGCGATGCGTCATTCTCTCGAATGCGATAGAACACACCACCTGTCGCTCGAAAAGAGGTTCGTTCCTTTTCTCTCTTGTTACATTAATTTAAATTCTTTCCTATTAGAACCAGATTTTAATAAACAATGTAATTCTTTTTCAAAGTATAGGTAAAAGTTTTACTTTAAGTGTTAAGAAATACGTATATAAATTATTATACATATTTAGTACTTTAACATATTTTCTCCACAAAATATTGATATAATACCCCTCTCCCCCATGCACTTCATAGTTTTTTAATTCTTTTTTGAGATTAATAATATTTTAAAATTAGCCCCTCCCAAAGGTAAATTCTAGCTACGGGTATGCATCAGGGCCGTTCTATCAAAACATAAAAAAGAATAAAGGTTTTACTACAGGAACTTTGTACGGCTGTTTTTAGAATTCCAATAAAAACAGTAATAAAAAGTATCAATACCTATTGATGAATAGATTAAATACTAACAAATCAAACTATAATGATAATTAAATGGATGTCATTTCTGTCCGCATTTCGTACTATTAGAACACAGAGGAAATCCCCCCAGGGTTGTGGGACTTTGTTTTGACTACACTATTCCTAGAAACTTATAAGTTGTTTTAATAACAATCTAAAATGGAATGTGCACCGTCTGCATTAGATCACAATCTTTATTGTGCTCATTGTCACGTTTTGTACTGATGATGTCAATTTCTAAAAAGGCTACATTTAATTCTATTAGACTTAACATTGGCATGCATCTATCATACTTACTTTTCTGAAAACGTCGTTCAAAATTTTTGAAATATTCAAGTTCATTTAATCAACAACCTGTTATTAAGGTTTTATGTTATATGATATAATAGCTATAACTATAATAGCAGTACTTAAACAAAAAAGACACCTACAGTAATTGTCGTCGGTCATTACAATTATATAAAAATAATATATTTCTTTTAATTTAAAAAGCTTTACATTTGAACTATTTTAATAATTTATGAATTCTTGATATCATTAAATACCACATACGTCTCATACGTTTTAACGATTGCCTAAAAAAGATAGACACTAAAGGCAAACAAAAGTTTAAAGCGTGTATATTAGTTTTTATACTTTTATTGATTCATTTGGTCATTGAATCCTTACGCATATAAAATATTTAATAATTTGATGAATAGAGTTTATAATGAATTGTAGTTTGCACACTTATGTGTGCGTGGTATGTTGATCCATCGTTATTAAACTGTTACTCTGTACAGATACGAATATAGTTTTAATAAATTTGTATTTGTAAAAATTTTAATCGTACTGAGATTTTTCAGAAAAACAATCTTTATTTATCACCACATTTTTATGGAAATAACAAGTGGCAAAAAGTTCTGAAAGGTAAGTCTTTAGTGTTTTTTTTTTAATTTATAGGAGATTCTTTCAGAAGTTCTAAAGTTGGTAGCCACCTAACTGAAATAACTAATATGCTGCATAAAATTACTTCCAGTGTTTAAAAAGCAGTAATGAATAAAACATAAAACTCCAGTTTTGTCAGTTAGGCTGCTGTTGCACTATGCGCCTCATTTTGTCATAGCTGCATAGATCACTTTTGTTGACACCGCATTGTAACTATCTGGCGCTTTGTTCTTCATTTCCTAGTGATGGAATAATAGGGACCTAAGCCCAAGAATGCATACATTACCCTTGCGTAGTAGTTTATCATAGTAACTACTTCTCTAATTTACCATGGGGTCTATTGTCGGTGCTGCGCCGCTATTCTAGCGTTACGTGTTTTACTCCTCTATTTATGCATATATTGGAGACCTGCATTAAGTTAGGATTAATTAATGAGATTATTGTAGGGTTTCAGATTTCATATTACCACTAACTTGGTTTGAAATTACCAAGACGTTTTGTGTGATCACCCATTTTGTTGCATACTCAATGCTATAGTATGAGCAAAAAGTAACTCCATTAAAGGTGACTTTAGAATTTTGAACTCTTGTGTGTTATAACATCAGAAACTGTACAAAATAAGTCCTTTGACAGTTTCTCGATCATTCGTTGTCGTTTCCTTCAAACCAGTAGTCTCCCGGGCTTGTGTTATGTATAAAATCTGTTATTTTATTCCTCATACTTTCTTGGATTTTTAGCAGATGCATACAACTTGGGACAAAAATATCCTTTAATATTAGTCTGAACTTTAATCGGTTATTACTAAACTAACGCCAGACTCATGGCGGAACGGTAACTTTTTTTTAGCTTGGTTATACAAATTAGAACTACTTTTGCAGTAATAGGCATACTAATTGTCATGAAATAGTTCTGTATCTAAGTGTCTTTAGATAGTACTATGTTTTTGTTCTAGATGTCTATATCCGACAACTTCGATGCTTTAAAAATACAATATAGAATGTTAACAATAACAGGAATATGGCCTGTAGAAAGGCCAACCTTTAACTACAAACTGAAAACGTTCTCGGGCTGGTTTTTTACTTTCAGCCTTTTTGGAATCTTTCTGATACAATTTATCCACGACATCAATGATTTGTTCAAACTTGCTGAAACTTTATACATGATGATCACCTATATGGGATTCATTATAAAACTGTTAGTTTTTACTTATTACAAAAAAGAGTTTTTGGAGATGATCAACTTTTTAAAAGATCCCATATTCGTATCGTATCCCGAAGATTTAGATCATTACATGGCAAAGACAATAAAATATTTTTCCATTTTTGCAAACTTTTGCCGATATGTAGTCGGTGCTTTTATGGTGCTTTGCTTAATTTGCCCCATCCTGAATGACAAGGATTTGCTCTTTCCGATTCCTTATGACTTAGGTATATATACAATACCTATGTACGTTTTTGAAATGGTTGGTGAAGTGAGTGCTGCTGTTAATAATATATATTTTGATACGGTATGTTGGACTTTGATGGCAATTGCTGCTGCCCAACTTGATATTTTGGCAGAAAGGATTCTGCGCTTCAAAGAAGACGATAGTAAACGAGAAAAGTGTAACGATTTAGATGATAAAGAAATTAATAGCAAATTAAAAGAAATAGTTGAACATCATCTTGCTATAATCAGGTAGGACTGTGATGATGCAAATGTGAAGATATTGTTCAGTATTTGTATCGTTATTTTTTAGATTTGTAAATTCTATTGAATCTGTGTTTAGCGTGGCGATTTTGGGACAGTACGCAACAAGTGCTATGGTGATTTGTAATACTATAGTTAATTTTGTGCTGGTAAGATATACAGATCTTGTGGAAAACTACTTGTACTGTTTAACTTCTCGCACTTTATTAAGTATATTCTTTATGCACATCACTGCTGAAACCATATGTTCTGTTTCAAACTAAATAAAAGAAATAGGTGCTTTAGGCAAAGTCAGATTAGTAATTTAAATATTTGCACCTGGATAGAATTAATGGCCATTTGACTAATATCAAATAATACTATAATTACATATTTTGACGCTAAATTACATTGCAAGATAATTAAACATTAACATGTGAGGTTCAATTATGTAGGCGTTTTTATTTTGAAAGCTTGAAATATCTGCTAAGATTCAATTGTTGATCATTTGTAACTTTTTGATATTTTTACAGATACCCGTCTCATCTCAATTTATTTTGTTGGGCGATTACTTTCTGGTTTTGATCTTACAATTGTTTGCGTACTGTTGGTTGGGAAACGAAATAATATATAAGGTATGTAAGAGTAGCAAACGACTGTTAAGAAAGTGGTTTAGACCAGACCTTCCCTTTCTCTATCCAGAATAAATAGCTTCATAAAAGGTTCTTAATATTGCGGTGTATTTTAAATAATATAATATGCCCCACCGTTCCAAATAAACATAAATTATATACGGCGAACTAAACTAAAAATACACCCCAAATTTTTTTTCCCAATCGGCCAACTCAAGGTTTATTCGATAGAGCATGAATTGTTTGAATTATTAGACTCTTATTAACTCTTACACCTGAAAGAAGAGAAAAACTAATGCTGCAGACACTTGGGCTCCTGCAAACTGGACAACCACTGCTAAAATCTAAATGCAAAAAGAAAGAGAGCTGGATGCTTGTATGTGCATCAATTAACATGAATAATTTAAAACACACAAACTTTATTTAATTAAAAGAAAATAAATACAGATTCAAATTCTGAAGTAATTCAATTAATTAAAATGTAATTAAAAGTCGTAATAGCCTGACATAGGGCTATTACAGTCATTCACTTGAACAAACTAACACAAATCAAAAATCTTCACAAATATTAAAATGTTTATCTTTAAAAAAAAATTTAAATAAAAAGAAATTAAATTGTTTTATTTTTAGAAAAATAAAATTCTTTTAATAACCTTTAAGGTTAAACAAAATAATTCTAAAATTATTCAGGATAAACTTTTATAAATTTTAATATTGTCGATCAAATTTAAAAGACCTTTTAGTACGACCAACCTGGTATATTATAAAAAGAGATTCCTTTAAATATTATTCTCTGTTGGCATCACTGTATCAATGTTTATCAGCTGATTTCTTGTTATAAAATATTAATTCATAAATCGATAATGGAAATAAATTCTCCCAGAATTTATTTAATAATCTCGTTCACTTCCAAATAGTTGTGGAACAACAATAAAATCTTCAATTTTTTAGAAAATGTTCAGGTAAACACTTCAACTTAATTTTAATCTTTGTTTATACTTGAAGTTGACAGATCAATCAAGGTCAACACATCTAACCTTACTTAAATTTACAGATTTTTAATCCGGAGTCAAGCATAGATTCGTCCAAAGCTTTTTATGAACTAAATTTGTTAAATTTTGCTCCAACTTATATAGGTTCGGTCAAAACAACTGCCGGCACTGACATTTTTTAAAAAAACGAAACACGGAAAATTTATGACGTCACTATTTTTTCACAGCTGTTGATATTTCTCATGAATCTTAATTCTATAAACACAGGATTGTAGCTCATTAAACAAGGATTAAAACAATGCAATACACTTATGTCCTAAAATGCATCGTAACGAAGATATGCGACAAAAACGATTGACAATGAACAAATCTCATTATAGCTAATTGCATACAAAATTAAATAAATCCAGATTTATCCTTTACAAAATAGATGCATAATTACACAATACAACCAATGCATATTAAATTTCCACAGGAACATCTTTACAATTTAAGAGAAACATAAGTTAGAGTCCGATACAACCATCGAATCAACCAATTGATGCATTTGCAAGTTCCAGCTTTAATATTGATTCAAATAAAGTCAATTTATGATCAAATTGTCCAGCATACAGTTCTCCAAGTGTTTACATTAAAACAATGATGTGAAAAATAGGATAAGAGTGATGTCAATCAAATGGTGCTTAAAGCCAGTAAATCTTTTGGCTTTATTTATCGAAATTGTCGACACTTCTCAGAACCGCTCTGTTTAAGAACGTTATATATTACCTTTGTACGATCTCAATTAGAATATTGCTCTATTATTTGGTATCCCATTTACAATACCCATGTTAAACATGTGGAATCAGTTCAACGTCGATTTTTAAAATTTGCTACTTATGTTATGACTGATGTATATCCTACTCATGATTTTGATTATTCCAATGCTCTGAGTATGTTTAAAATGGATACTTTACAAATAAGGAGAATTCAAAGTAGCATAAAAGTTCTGTATAATTTACTCCATAACAACTTAGACTGTTCATACCTCTTAGACAACATTAGGTTTAATGTACCAAGAGCAAATACCAGAAAGACTTTATTTTTTTATGTTCCATTTGCGAGAACCAATGTTATGGTAAGCAGTCCGATAACAATAATGTGCCATAACTTTAATTCTATATGTACAAATTGTGATATAATGAATGATAAATTATCAACAATATCACATGTTACAATTATTAATTACCAGGAGAATCTTATGTAAAATATATTTAGTTTATAAGTATTATTGTTTCTTTGCTTGTAACTTTTTTTTGTATACTTATTTTTTCCCGTTTATTGGGTATATGTAACCTGTTGGGAAATAAAGAATTAAAAAAAAAATAAATAACAAGATTGAAACCTTCAGTAATGAAAAGTGCTCAGGATTTTTATATAAGAGTTTAAAAACTAATTGTGCTATATAAGTCATAATAAGATTGACCTAATATCTGTTTTCAATTAACTGACAGCCCGAAACTAAGTTGGTCTCTTGGAAAGTAGAAAAATCCATCCTACGTTAAAGATCGTAGACTCTAAATTGAAACAAGAAGATTTCATCTTTCCTACAAATGAAAAACCCATCCCAATATGCAACTTGGGTTGTATAAACATGTATTATCATAAAACAATCTAAATGATTGATATCCTTTTTTTTTAAATCAAACCTTTTATATGCATATGAATTGAGGTTATGTTAACATGAAATCTTTATTCTTGATTTCTATTTTAAATATTGATGAGCCTAACTGTGACCCTATTTGTAGCCTTTAGATTAACTATGCCTATCACCTAGCATATCCATCTTTTAATTTAGATTTGATGTGTGAAATATTTGTCTTCGCATTTACGATCTTATCGTTACATAAAATTTTCAATGAGGTGGACTTATAACACCTAATATGTAACGTAAAATGTCAAAAAAATCTCCTGATTATTATAACGATTAAAACACCATTTTCTGTATGTACAAAGATTTATTCGATATTGTAATTTACTTGCTATATTAACTTCAGCAAATTAATGTACGATGGCTCCTCTTTACAATGATATAGCTAAGATTGACTTTTACAGTTTGACTGATTTTTCCAGACTGAACTTAATAGCTTAACTGGCTGTGCTAGAATAACATCTACATAACGTTCCTTTCGCTTATATACAATTATTTACATCATAATCTTATAAAATATTTACACCACCTTATAGCATATTTTGACTATACTCTTATTTACAACACATAATACTGATTGTAACTTAGTTGACACATATCTATTACATCTACAATTATTCATAACGTTATGCAACAATAACGATTTATTTAAATTAACAAAAAACCTTTGGAGTATCTCTCATTGCCCATCGATATTATTTAATTAGAATTACATATAAATAACTTTCACATAACTGCATATTATGCATATTATTAACTTCGTGACTAAACTGTTTAATAACGACTAAAGAAAAATGGCTTATTTAACCTTGCTAAAAGTACAGACTATTGTGTAATACATGACATACACATTGAATTATATTACGTTTATTTGTAACTAGATAAGTTGTTTATTTATTTCAAAGGTAACATTTGCCAATAACAAATTTTAAATTTTCTAAGATTTTCAAATTTTTGAAATTAGAATTCACAACAATATATATAGTATGTGGAAAATATATATAGCAGTCACAAGCCCATTTAGTCCTAGCCTACTACAGTTTACTTTTTAATTCTTGCAGAGCTTACAAATTGGAGATGCTTGCTATATGTCCAATTGGTATCTTAGTAGTAACAGCGCTCGCAAATACTTGTTCCTAATAATGGAAAGAGCTAATAGGCCATTAAAAATATCTGCTATGAATATCTCGACGTTGTCTTTAAATGCATTTACATCTGTAAGCAGTATGTTCTAATTTTAGTAATTAAGGAGTAATTAATTTAGTAGTAGTATTAATCTTAAGTATCAAAATAACTTTATTGTTTTAGATACTGCAATGGTCATATTCTTATCTTGCGTTGATGTTGAACATGTACAACAAGCAATCTTCCAGGACAACGTCTCTTATCTAAAATGTTAAAATTGTAAATTCCAAATACCCAAATGCACATCTTGGCTAGATAGAAAAAAAATAATTTGTATTGATATTTAAAAACTACTTATTACAATTATGAATTCTAAGTAAATATTTATGTACTAGCACAAAAGCATTGTATGTTAGACATGTTATAAATTTATATAATATATAATTACAAAAATGGGTCTCTTTTATTACACATTGTCCGATAAAACAAAAGTATAACACTTAGAAATATAATATTTTACTGTTATATGTAGCAATAACTTTACTATTTGCTCGTTTTTAAAATATTTAATTTGATTTAGTATAGTTTAGAAGCAACACGCTTTCAAAGTCACAATAGAAAAAATGGATAGTTATTTTTAACATATTTTTTTAATGCTGATTTTTAGATTTAAAAATGCCATTATGTTTATTTGATATGTGAACAAAGTCATGGTGCCCAAAAGAAAGTAAAATTTGAAAAATGCAAACATTAAAATGAAAGGCACTCTCTTTTGATCACCCTGTATACGGCAAGTTAATTTTAATGACAGCATTTGAGGTTTTAAGTGAAGCAAAACGTTTTTTAAAGAGTGACTTTGTTTCGATAAACCAATAGTAAAAAAGTTTTACAATTAGCGAGAGAATTCACGCATACGTTGTATAATGTTCCATTCTAATCAGCACGGAGTTCCTCCTATTCCAGAGACTAGTAATAATACTTCTATCCTTAACGGTGCTCCAAGAGATACCAAACACAATAAAAAAGACATTGCAGTCTTATTCCTTGCCATCAGCAAGGCTTTTTGTAACTTATTTAGTGGAATACCTAATTTTTTTTATTCAAATTAATCTTAATCCTTTTAAGAATGGTAATTATTGCTAAGTATTTTTATGACGAAGATTTATTCTGTTTTTTTAATTTAAGTAATTTACTGAGCTTATATTTAAAATGGGATCCCAAAAGTAAGTTACACTGTATACTTTCATTTTAATTGATTTTTATGTTTTATTTAATGTGTTTAAGAATTATCAATAATTATTTTGGAGTCTTTTCTCAGATTGTAGATTTCGTAGTGCTTATATTATAACATACAAAATTTGGGTGGCGCCCTCTACTATTTAATTGTACTTGTGATTTGTCTCAAATTCGTAAGTCCTTGAAATTAGACCTACCAAAGACGAGACATAATAGTTAACATAAGTATATGTTGCATTACGAGCATTACAATTTGAGGGCTCATTGGTGGGGCTGGTAGTTTTTTTATGCTCCAACAGTGCTAATTAGGACACCTTCCTGTATTTAAATTAAAAAATATCAACACTAATTATCGTCAGTTTTTTACAACTATTTACAGAAATATTATTTAATATTTTATTTTTGATAATTTTGAATATTTATAATACCTTTAATTTAAAAGTTTAAAATTGAAAACATAATCTTTTATGAATTCCTGGAATCTTAAGTTTTTTTATTAAACAAGAATGAATCGGAAGCAAGCGACCAAGAATCGACAACAAACAATTATATGTGGCAAGTAAAAACATTTAAACAACGTAAGAGAAATACATCTCCAATTGAACCTAACATAGTAAATTTCTACTAACTAATTAGTCGCGTCAAATTAGCATGAAAAAAGTGAAAATTCCTAACTTTTTGCGAAAAAGTCCGATTGAGATGCGGTTTTCTGCAAAATGTTCAGGGAGTTGCCTATAACAAAAGGTACATCTAACCTCTGTACGCTCGCAACTTTTTAATTGTTTATTTAACAAATAACCCTTTTTTCTTAAATTTCCGGCAAATCTCGCACACGATTCAATGAACATGACTTGAAAATGTTTTCTTGGGGGCTTCCTTTAGCCCTGAAGTCAGAAGAAGGGTCACTTTATTATTTATTGCTAAATTGTTGTATCTTTGCTAATTAACAAATTAAAAACTCGAGCCGCAAAATGTCTAGAGACCCGGAATTTTTGCCAGGATTTCTAGCTTTCCAAGGCGAACCATCGGCACAAGTGTCTTGTAAATATCATTGTTTATTGTCTAATTGTTGCAACTTCGCTAATTAACAAATTAAGAACTCTAGTCCCAAAATCTCTAGAGACCCGGATTTTTTTCCAAGATTTCTAGTTTTCCAAGGTGAATCATCGGCACAAGTGTCTTGTAAATATCATTGTTTATTGGCTAATTTGTTAATTAGCGAAGTTGCAACAATTAGACAATAAACAATGATATTTACAAGACACTTGTGCCGATGGTTCGCCTTGGAAAGCTAGAAATCCTGGCAAAAATTCCGGGTCTCTAGACATTTTGCGGCTCGAGTTTTTAATTTGTTAATTAGCAAAGATACAACAATTTAGCAATAAATAATAAAGTGACCCTTCTTCTGACTTCAGGGCTAAAGGAAGCCCCCAAGAAAACATTTTCAAGTCATGTTCATTGAATCGTGTGCGAGATTTGCCGGAAATTTAAGAAAAAAGGGTTATTTGTTAAATAAACAATTAAAAAGTTGCGAGCGTACAGAGGTTAGATGTACCTTTTGTTATAGGCAACTCCCTGAACATTTTGCAGAAAACCGCATCTCAATCGGACTTCTTCGCAAAAAGTTGGAAGTGAAATGCTAATTTGACGCGACTAAATACACAAAACAGATTTAACACTCTCTTACAGTAAAGATAACACTAATATACAAGAAAATAACAATTTAAAATAGCTAAACCTATCAACTTAAAGAAGACCGGTCATACAGAATTGCAGGTGTTTATCACTCGATATCATCAAACGAAATTACATCTCAGCTGGCCAAATTAGGCCATGACGTGCACAATATCATAATATACGCCATCGAGTAACAAAAGATCCGTTACCTTTATTCATGGTAAACCTTGAACCGAACACAATAACAAAAATATATTCAAAATAGAATACTTGAGCAACATTAAAGTAACGATAGAACCGACCAGAAAAAAATGCAATACCCCAATTTACTCGGTGCCAAGACTATGGACACACGAAATCCGACTGCACAAAACCTTTGCTTATTAAAATTGCTGTGTGTCCCAGTTTTTATTATTCACAATAGAATTTATTTGTTATAGTTACACTTATCAGTCACTTAACAGTTTATCGCTATGCCTAACGTTTGCGGTATTTGTAATCTTGAAATATCAAAACAGTCTCCAAAAATTAAATGCTCATGCTCTTATGTGTCTTATCATTGCAATTGTGTCAGCCTTACGCAAGATTGTATTAACATTCTTTAAGTGTGGCAATGCTACAAATGAAAAAAGAACCCTTAATGCCTACTCAGTCCAGAGAAATAATTTTCAAATTCATTCGTAGGGTTTTTATTTCATATTCATCATCTAGGAGTCAGTATGCGCTTTACAAAAAATCTGAATTTCCCGAAGTCGAAGCCTTTTGAAGAGTACCTCAAGGTGCAAACCTGGGTCCATTTCTTTTTATAATACTAATAAACGAATAGCCAAATTGCTTGCAATATTCTAATTTTTGCTATTTGCTGATGATGTAAAAAGCTATCGACACATAAGCACCATTGATGACAGCATGAAGATGTGAATAATGTATATCAATGGAGGAAGGATAATCTCTAACTCTTAATGACAGTAATTTTTTTTAATGCATTATAACAAATCACCAAACTACATAACTTTCACTTAAAATATAAACGGTGGCAATTTGACTATAAGAAATATACATAAAGATTTGGGCGACATTTTTGATGCAAAACTTTCTTTTCAAAATCAGATACTGGAAACGCCAACTGCCTGTCTTTGCACAGCATCTTGCGCACGTTTTTACTACTTCTCAACCTCGACATCGAAGAAATAGAAAACTTTCTTAATGCACTATACCAACTATTTGTCCCGATCAAGCCATTTTCGCCTGCTGAAGTAAAGGAGGTAATTCAATACGCGAATCCCAAAAAAATCCCATGACCTCATCATCGGACAATTCTTACGAAAACTTAAATAACCCAATCGTTTTAATGATCGTCTACAAAAAAGACAAGTTATTCCAAGTAAAGACAAACAAAAGTTTAAAGTACGTTTAATTAACTGAAAAACAATTAACATTTAATAGCTTTTGTACTCTTATTAATTCACAATCAATAATTAATTATTATACGTAAAACATTTAATAAATTGGTAAACACTGTATTATTCAATATAGTTTGCACACTTATGCTTGTGTGGTGTGTTGATAGAAATTGTATATTTAAAACTGTTAATCTGTACAGGTGCGAATATATCTTAAAATAATTTGCATTTGTAAGTTTTAAACATTATGAAATGTTCGAGTAAGCTGAGCTTTACCACTACATTAGTATAGAACTAACAAGTAACAAATAAATTCTGAACGCAAGCGGTTAGATTTGTGTATTTTTGGAACTTATACAGTAAAATCTCTAATTATTTGTGTGCTTGCTTTAATTAAATAAATCTAAATATGTAGCATGAAATATCAAATTGGAAACTATAGTATGAGCAAAAAGTAACTCCATCGAAGGTGCCTTTGGAATTTTAAACTCATGTTGTGGGATATTTATTTTCTGTATGCGAATTTAGCATCTTTAGAGATTAATTAATAGTAAATGATATAATAGGTAATGTCTTAAATAAGTTCAGTTTTAAATTCTTTGTAGAAACCAAAATGTATTTACGAAATAAGAAAGAATGTGTATTCATAAAGTAGTGACCCTTCTGACCCTACATCTGGTCTTAATGGTTTTATTAGAGATGTGTAATGCTAATATCTACTGTGTTTGTGGTACGTCACTTAGAAGTGCTGGTACCTGTTTTGTTGTTATCATTTGGCAACGTTAGTTGTTGCCTGAATTGTGATTGTTGGTCAATGTGTGATATTGGCTTTATCTTGATGTTAACAATTGGTTGGAATTACTGTATTATATTGATGTGTTGGCAATTGAGGAATTGCCTGTTGTTGTGTTGCTTTGTTAGCAATTGGTAGAATTGCTGTTGTTGATGATATGTGAATTGAGCTCTGTAAAATTTACCGCACAGTATACTGTTTGCTTGGTGACGGAGAGATGGGCGTGTCTCAAAGTTTACCTCGACCTGGGTGACCCAAGTGTGTCACACCAGTGGCCCCAGCTGATCACTGGGCAGTCTTGGGGTGCTTATTCCCCTCTAGTTTCCTGTATGTCAATCCCGACGAGGGGCGGTCTCGGGGGAGGTGAATACATGACGGTGCCCAAGTGTGTACCTGGTCCTGTTAGCAATTCGGCTAAAGGGCGCCCGATGCGGCAAGCATCTGTTTCAGGTCATCATGCTCGTGGTAGTGCACTGAAGGTCTTCACTCCCGAAGACGCTAATCATCCAGAAGCAACGTGGGACGGCACGGGGGAATCCCAATCCCCCCGTAAGTACTGCTAATTTCCATATAAATGGTAAGCGACTAATGTGTTGTAATTATCTTTTCATGTGTGCCTTAATCCGGCTCTGTGGTATTTTACGTTTTGGTCTCAAAATGGAACGCATATGAACTGCTGCTAGTGAAGCGTAACCGACCGTTCCCGCCCACTCAGGAGCAAGCAGTCACACAACCCGAAAGGACCTGTCAAATGTAACATTCAGACTTGGGATTAACTTTGATTTGCGAGAATTAGAATTGTTTAAAATAAATTTACCAAAAGAATGTTTAACAAAATTTAAATCATTATTAAATTACGACCCCGGCCTACACTGTGTGTTATAAAACTCGAAAATTATACAAAATAATCAGTCCTTTGACAGTGACAGCTGTTATAATACACATGAGTTAAAAATTACAAAGGCATCTTTGATGGAGTTACTTTTTGCTCATACTATTGCGATGACTAAGTACTTTACCAGCATGGTGTTTGTTTTAATTTATTTTACTTTGTTTGATTGTTGAGTTTCAGAATATTATTCGTAAATATTGTTAGATTTAATTAGAGGAGTTCAGGAATATTTTTCACATATATGAAGTTAGTAATTATTCAAAAGTTAACTACGGGTGTCAACTCAAACACGTCGATTTTGTTTTTTAAAAATACGCATTAATATGTGCGATTCACCTTCCAACTGTCATTTGTTTCTAAGTTATGACGTTATCACAAAAAAATTTAAATGACAATATAGATTTTTTTATAGTGGAATCCGATAGTGATTTCTCTTCCCTTTATGGTCATGCAGATAAATCTTAAGGTTGCATAACAAAAATTCTGAGAAAAATCGATCTGATATATTGATATATTGATACCATAATATCAATAACATTAAATGTTCAGATCGATTTTTCCCAGAATTTTTGTTATGCAACCTTATAATTTATTTGTATAATCATAAAGAGAAGGAAAATCACTATCGGATTCCATTATAAAAAATCTATATTGTCATTTAAATTTTTTTGTGATGACGTCATAACTTAGAAACAAATGACAGTCGGAAGGTGAATCGCACATATTAATGTGTATTTTTAAAAAACAAAATCGACGTGTTTCAGCGTTTTAAAAAAAACCGGTTGAGTTCGCTTTTTTTTAAATATTCCATACTTTAATTCCACCCTGTATATAGATGATCATCAGTTGATAACATTTTATGAGAAAACTTACTGTTTAGACACAAAGTAATTAATCACAAAATAATTCAGGACGAGTGGAGATTGATTGAATTTGGTATCCATACAAGATTGAAATTTAAATAAAAGAACTGTTTAGAAATAGTAGAAGTTCACTTGCAGTTTAATTCTGAAACAGAAAGTGTAATTAGTACCAATAAGAAAAGAACAATGAATATATGATTTTATAACAATAATAGTATATTGTGTTACAAGTGCAGAAAAGAGCCAATTTTTCACGAGTGTGAAATTGGCGTTTCTGCCTGTGTTACACACTATACTTTATCTACGACCACAAAAACCAGTATTAAAACACCAAAAGCTAAGAAACATATTTAACCTACAAATTCTACTCACATTCATATTATTTATATAAATTAAGAGATGTAATGTGAGCAGTTTCCACGATGTTTGGAGGTGTACAAGTGTACAACCCATTTTCCCATCATCGGATTCACTCATGATACATCTAGAATTTCGAAAACGAGAAAAGTAAATATTAAAGTTTAAGAGAATAATTTTACAATCTGTATAATTTCAGTCAATCTACTATTTAGTAATAATTAAACTTAAAAACTCGAAGTCTCCTCCATAAATTTATTAAATTAAATAAATAAATTACAATTGTTTCGGCTAAAACTACACCAATAAATTAATTATCCATCCAGCCATCCTCAGACTAAACCATATTAACAAAAACGTAGTTTTTTGTTGAGAAATTGCACTGACTGGCGATATCCGAGAAATGTTTCACCAAGTGTGTCTACGAAAGGAAGCTAAACCACTCCAAACAATACTATATCCTGGGAAGCAACGTGATGTACCTCCAACCGAATATGAAATGAAGGTACTGTTCTTTGATTCGGCTTCGCCTCCATGCAGCTCACTCTTCACTGCAGATAGAAACGCTAAAAGATTCGAAGACACCTGACCAGATGCAATCAATGTCATTTTGAAAGATCACTACATACGGGCTAGTTAAAAGTATGGAGACGGCGATTTATTGTCGTTAATATTCATTTTAGGAAATAATGTTCAATACAAAAGTTTTTTTTGGAAATTTTTTTCTACATTTGAGAATACTTGAAATTTTTTTCATCAATTGTTTTTGAGTTACGCCTTTCGCAAAATTTTTTAAATGGCAACCTGTTAATTTTATGCTACTATTCCATAGAACATTTTTTTCTCTTTACAATAGTATTAACAAATTTTTATTTTATTTTAAAAACATTTTTTCAAGGAAACACTGAATCAAGTATTTACGAATAGTATGTATATCTAAGATTAAATTCGCCATTGCAAATTTTAACAGCAATAAATTGCATTGCATGCACGTGTTCGGTGACGCGAGTGAGGAGGCTTACGCCACAGTTATATTCTTTAGCATAAAGACGGAACAAGACTAGGTGCAAGTGTGAAAACTGTCTTTGCAGAAAACTTCAATGTGGAAAAGTTGTTTTTTGGAGTGATTCCAAGACAGTGCTTTGCTGGATTCGTTCCACTTCTGGGCGATATAACCAATTTGTTGGAAATCGAATAAGTGAGATTTTGGAAAGTACCAATGTGGAACAATGGCGATGGATTTCCACTGTTGACAATGAAACCAATTAAAATAACTGCTGACTGTCGTTGGTTAGCAGGGCCAGCGTTTGTAATGAAGCGTGAAAGGGAACGGTCACAGCAAGATAAACTGAAGACAGAAGAATCTGTGAATACTAATGCAGTAGGGTTTATGGCAAAAAGAAGATTTAACGAGGGAGAATTAACAATGCACCAGATGTTAGTGCAACATTGAAGCAACCACCAATCTTGGACAGCAAATATCGTTACACAGAACTTTTAATTGACTATTATCATCGCAAAATGTGCACCATACACAGTAGTTAGGCTATGACAGTTCGAGCGCAAAATTCCATGTTATTTTAAAGGGGCCTCAAAGTTAGCGAAAAACACCACAAATCCAAGATGGCGACCGCGACTACTGCGCTCTGATTGGCTATCCCCTGCACACGCCTGCTGCTCTCTGATTGGCTATCCCCACTCCTGTAGACACGCCCGCTGCTCTCTGATTGATTACCCCCCACTCCTGTATCTCCTCCCCTTGCTTCTGACGCCACGCGACCCGCGCACTCGCGATATATTTGCATAGCGTAATTTCATCTTATCCATTATCGAATATCATTGTAATACATATCATTTCTGTTAATAACAATGAGTCAGAATTTCTCAAACGGATCACCCCAATTCGTTTGAAAAATGTTTATAAACGGTAATACATTTTTTCGATAGTATTGAACATGCTCAACATTAATCCAGATGCATTTTGCGAAAATATTTTTTTTGTAAATAATATTCGTTATTAAAGTTTATAGTCGGTTTTTTGACAAAAATATGCTACAGACGTTCTAATGAACAAAAATTTCTCATTTTATCGTTATTTCAATCATCATTAAACACATATTTGTAGTGATTTTTCCTGATTTGAAAAGTTGCATTTTAGTCAATTATTTATAAGTTTGTTTATAACAAATTCAAGTAAAACTATGTTCTGCGCCTTATTTCGACTCGAAAAAAAAACTACAAATACTTCTTTCGTTTCTTAAAAATATGCAGTTGAGAAAAAAAATGGCCCGAAGTTAAAAAAAAAGTTATTTGAGTTTTTTCATCGTCGCGCAAGGGTTGCGAGTATGCTTCGACTTGTCATGCTCGCGTCTAAACTATCCTTCAACCAAAAACAGAATTATGCAAAAGCCACGCTGTAATCTAAATGATAAAATACACAATAAATGAGCTAGAAAGATTTAGTAGCGGCACAAACTGATTTTAATTACAACTAAATGTAAAATCAGCAATGAAAATCTGTTTGTTCTAGCATATGGCACTTAATTTTTAGCAACGTGAAAATTGCACTCGTATCTTATTTCTCCCCGAGTCGTATTCGTTTGTTTAGGTGTGATTACGAAAATTACTCATTTCGTGTATTTACCCTTGAAATATAGATATGTTCATTCATCTATTTTAAATATAAAATGCCGCAACCAAATTCATGCTGTAACACTTTTAATAAAAAAAAAAGTCATAGTCGCGTTTATAGAAACTTCTATAAACGTGACTATGACTTTTTTGCAAATTTCACGTTGCTAAAAATTAAGTGACATATGCTAGAACAAACAGATTTTCATTGCTGATTTTACATTTAGTTGTAATTAAAATCAGTTTGTGCCGCTACTAAATCTTTCTAGCTCATTTATTGTGTATTTTATCATTTAGATTACAGCGTGGCTTTTGCATAATTCTGTTTTTGGTTGAAGGATAGTTTAGACGCGAGCATGACAAGTCGAAGCATACTCGCAACCCTTGCGCGACGATGAAAAAACTCAAATAACTTTTTTTTTAACTTCGGGCCATTTTTTTTCTCAACGGCATATTTTTAAGAAACGAAAGAAGTATTTGTAGTTTTTTCTTCGAGTCGAAATAAGGCGCAGAACATAGTTTTACTTGAATTTGTTATAAACAAACTTATAAATAATTGACTAAAATGCAACTTTTCAAATCAGGAAAAATCACTACAAATATGTGTTTAATGATGATTGAAATAACGATGAAATGAGAAATTTTTGTTCATTAGAACGTCTGTAGCATATTTTTTTCAAAAAACTGACCATAAACTTTAATAACGAATATTATTTACAAAACAATATTTTCGCAAAATGCATCTGGATTAATGTTGAGCATGTTGAATACTATTGAAAAAATGTATTACCGTTTATAAACATTTCTCAAACGAATTGGGGTGATCCGTTTGAGAAATTTTGACTCCAATAATAGATAATAATAATAAAATATTTTAACGTTTCTAATAAAATAAATTTCCTCTCTTTCCCTCTCTATATACTTCTTATTAAGTATTTTTTTTTATATTAGTTGTATACATTTTAAAATTTATAAAAGAGAAATCCATCTACCTGCGTTCTCGGAGACCCCAAAAGAAAAAAATATATCACATTTCGAAAATTCAGATAGCATCAAGGGATGCAAGTATAACTAAAGGCAAAAGGTAACAAAGGTTGACATTGAAACTAATGAACTTAACAGTTTGCTAACAACGTTGGAAAAAGAAACAAAGAGAAATCTCCTAATAACAAATAATGAGAGGGATGCTAATCATTCGAGTGTGTTGACAAAGATAGAAGAAACGAATAATACCCTCGATAGTAATTATAAAAAATTATTAGATAAAGTACAAGCGCTCGAGGATACTCAAAAAGTTATGCGATCATCGTTTGATGCCCTAATAGCCGAGTCTGCAACACGTACGAACTCTTACAACATAAAGAGATGTACAATGCCGACTAATAACGGAATTTACTACTACTATCGGTTGACCTAATCATATTGATATGGACACCATTTTTATTCTAGTTTTAAGTGTATTATATCAAATGTCTGATTAGCGCAGATAGGAAATGTGGTGAGCCTTACGGGAATGCTGCGCAGATGCTTAGTTTGCTTATATCTACGCTAATCAGTTATTTTTTTCCATCTTAGACTAAATGTATCGTTGAAGAAATAAAAAAAAATGTATTTAAACAAAGTTTTAGTTTTACAACTGTTCCGCAGATCAGCCGATAAATATTATAAAATGAAGACATGATTTACGTTTTTAAAAAAGGGTTGACAAAGAATTTCAACCCTAATAAACGAAACTGTTTCCAAATATGTGCTTGTTAAAAAAATATATCACATTTCGAAAATAAATTATAAGATAGCATCAAGGGAATTGTCATGTAGCTAAAGAAAAGGAACAATAGATAATAATCTGTTTCGCAGATCATCCAATATATATTATAAAAAGAAGACATGATTTACCTTTTTTAAAAAAGGGTTGACTTGCTTTAAATGTAACAAAGAATTTCAATGATAATAAAAGACACTGTTTCCAAATACATGCTTGTTAAAAAAATATAATACATTTCGAGTTCCCAACAACTCTACTACAAATAAATTATAAGATAGCATCAAGGGTATATTCAATGTATAATTAAAACTAAAGAAAAAATAATCGACACACACATTCTGTTCTGCAGATCATCCAATAAATATTATAAAAAGAAGACATGATTTACCTTTTTATTTTATATTTCACATCTGACTAACCACGTGATCAAGACCGATGTATTCTAATGAAACTTTCTACCCAACGAGATGAAGAATTTAAAGAAACCAACAATCGTCAATGATATCAACGAGTTTTGCAAGCTCGACTAACCGATATATCTATGTCAGTTACTACCATTCTTGAAAGGCTTCCTAATCTCAAGTTGGTTGGAAATTACGTTAATAAATACAGGCTCTTGAATCACGTTCAGGGATCTGATATGTATAACACTAATATGTATTATTATCACCTACTGAATTAACTATTTAAAAAGAGAAAAAAAACTAGTTCTAATGCAGAAAAAATATATAGAATATAAATAGTAATATTTACGCATTGTATGACTTTTAAATTAAAACGGGTAACAACATCTTAACCACCTCACCTCACCAAGAAGGAATATACACTAATCATCTTTTAAATTTTAAAACCGGTCATTATTAACACAACTATACGATATAACGTACCGCGATAAACTGAACTCAAATATCTGGGCATCGACGACGACAAAAAGGGAAACAAACACCTGAGGCTATGCCTGCATTCTTTTAAAAAAGCATGATTTGACCTGTAAATTACTAGAACTTTTGCGGTTTTATACTTGCTTCGAACCCCAAAACAGGTAATTTTAATGGTTCTTTCTGTAAAAAATTCTCCCTTTTAACGTAATTGTTCCAATGCTTTGCCGTCGTCAATATAATCTTTTCAAACTTCTTTAAAGGATTTTACTGTAATCAACATCATCTTAAAACTCTGTCTACCTGAGAAAACCTTTTTAAAATACAAGAATGTACAGTTTACCTAAGGAATCGTTTCTCGAATTTGGAGAGAATACATCCTTAGGCTAGAAACAGTCTTGAAACAAAAATGGCGAGTCCGCCCTGTTAGACAAGAAATCAGAGTATGGTCGTGATAGATAAAACATATAAAGTTATTTTACAAACATTTATTTAGTATACACAGCATAATACAAGTATATAGATCATAAGTTGTTTTCTATGACTACTGTAGTTCTACGGATCTCTGAGTCGTCGTTGTATGCCCTCGCAGAAATACTAATACGTATAAAGTCCGTGGAATGACTCGTTGACCCTGTAACCTTTCCTAATTCTTGGTTACTTTCATAGTTGGCACGATAATCATCCGGCTGCGTAGTTACGGTCATATCTTCTGTACCGACTACGTCAGTATTTGCTTCCGTTCCTATCTTCACAACAGCTGCGTTATGGTGTACGTTTTTCAAATGCCTTTTTAAGCTGTCAGTGTGTGAAAAAGTTTTGACACAACTAGAACACCGGACTTTGATTGATTCATGGACGCTTTTAATATGCCTTTTTAAGCTGTCAATGCTTGAAAAACATTTGAAGCAGATAGAACACCGGACTTTGATTGATTCGTGGAGTCCTTTCATATGTCTTTTTAAGTGGTCACAATGTGAAAAAGTTTTGAAACAGCTAGAGCATTGGATTCTGTTTATTTCGTGGACGGCTCTCTTGTGTATTGTCACAAACGGAAATATTTACACTTAAATATTTTCTTCAAAACTCAACTTCTCTTCCGTTTGTATAACATAAAGCGTGCAAGGCCACATTCAGTTGCCTACGCTAGTTCAGCAGCTGCGGTCTCGCCACCGACAACTTGGTGCCACCTGCAAGGTCTTCTCAGAAGCGCGCTCGCTTCGCCCACCATTACGTCCGTTGGCATGCAATATCTACGCCTACTTACTCCGTATATGCGAGGCAACCTACGCGATGTGCATGCAGGTGCACATTCCTTCAAGAGAATTCTCTAACACTTCCGCACAGCTGCAGATTCGTGCCAGGCACCAGCAGCGCGCATGCAATCTACCCACAAGCCTGCTTACTGAGAACTTCCGCCTACTGATACTAATTACTTCCTCGTTCAGCAGTATATAACCAGCTTGCTTGAGCTATTCAAACCAGTCAGTGACCATGGCTCCAACACAACAAGCAAGCTGGTGAGTACTCTTTTAATTATATAAATGCTTAGTGCCTAGTTTGAGTGGGCGGCGCTTAATCGCCCACTCTATGCAAATTATGGGGAGTTGTGTCCAGGCTACCCGGCTTAGTTACCAGGAGGTTATCTCCTATGCTTAGTCTGTAGACCTAGTGCTAAACAGGGTTGGTTCCAACCTCCCCTGGATTGTATTAGTTATTGTATTAGTTTAGGGGGACATATTCGTCCTCACAATATGTCAACATGTAAACCTTTTGTACTCTATTTATTGTCTTAGTATATAGTTGTTTTTACAACTTGTGTTTGATTTCTTTCTACCTCTGACTACGTCCTCCAGTCACGAAATTCCCCACGTGACAGTATCTTGTAGGCATCAGAGTTTAACGTGGGAAAACTTCTGATACTGCTGCCTCTGGTAATGCTATGAAATAAAAACTGTATCAAGATGATGCAGGAACTCAAAAGGATCATCTACCAGAACATTTACTGAGGCAGAGAGAGGTAAAGAAATAAGAAACATATATAGAATGTATATCGTTTATTTTATCATATTACATACTGTGCGTTTCAAAAGTCTGGAACTATTGAAATAAAATTCAAACAAAAACTTTTTGAGACAAACGCATTTTTTTTTATTTTACTGTAGAAACGAGCAAGTTAACAACCTTATTGTCATAACTAAACTAAATAAGATGTTCAAACTGATTCCCATTTACTTCTTGGCAATATCCTAGGCGATACACTTTGATACTAGAGATCACACTTTTTTATCATATTTGGTCTAAGAATTTCATGCTTTTTCCAAATTCAACATAAAAAATTAGGGTTTCCATTTAAAAAAATTATCGCTTATGTCATAACTCAAAAGCAAAAGAGATCTTTAAGTGACGATTACAGTAAAATATGTCTCATTTAAGATAAAAATTGACGTGTTCGAGAATTTTTTTTAAAAACGTTTAATAAACGATTTATTGCGATAGTTCCAGACTTTACACTCACACTGTATAAAAAAAATATCTGTTCTAGGATAAATACTTTTCGAGATATTTATATTTCTTTAAAGACGTGCAAGCAGTTTTAATAACTTTTTCAGTTTAAATATTTCCGAAGTTCTGCGTAATCTAGCAAAATGATGAATGGAAGTTATGTTCTTTAGTTGATTACTACCTCATAATTGATTTTTATTCAAATCCGTGAGATCGACCCATTTTAGTCATCGATTTCGCATGGAATGACCCTAAGCTACTACAGTTCTAGAATGCATAATAACGGACCTAGAGCCACTTAACGGAATCTATTCTGTTTAACAGTCCACACTCACTCATTCGGACTGGCTTCTGGCTACAGCAATGAAATTTAAAGAACTTTTTATAATTCGACCTCTAGTTTAGAAAATCAGGTTTAAAACCCATCTTAGAACTTCTGCTGGTACCGGATATGACGTCATCTGGATTTTTTCGAAACTGAGTTTCAAATCATGCATGGATGGATGATGGATGGATTCCTTTCGCATGCATGGATCAACTTCATGGCCATGTTAGGAATTAAACACGTCAAATGCACGGCCTTCCATCCGATTAGTCAAGGCGTTATCGAACGTTTTAATCGGACACTCAAGCAATCCATTCAAACCACAGGAACTTTCTCCTGGTTAACGAATCTCCCTTGGATTCTCTTGAGCTTACGTGCAACCCTGAAATCACAAGTTAATGTTTCTCCTGCAGAAATCCTGTATGCTACACCTTTACGACTACCTGGTGATTTCTTCGAAGAAGAACAACTGGCTAACGACATGAACCTCCCTAATTTCATAGCCAATCTCAAACGTCGTATGAGGAAGCAGAAGTATTTTTTTTACAAAAACGTATTCCAGTCAGTCCTTCGTCCCCAGCGACTTGACTAACTGCACACACGTATACGTTCGTAATGACACGCACACTCTGGGCATGAAAGACAGTTATTTAGGTCCCTATAAAGTGTGAACGGACAGTTAAATACGCCACTTTAGAAAATCACACTGGCCCTATCTCTTTAGATAGGCTAAAGCCTGCATATTTTTTAGATTAGTTACTTTATAATGTTAAGACAACAATAAACTGATTTCAAATGCTACGCGAAGGCATCTTTTGAAAACCTTTTACCTGTTGACTTTAAAAATTTGAACACTTTTCTGTTTTTTTCTTTCTGTTTACAGGTTCCAAGAGTTGCCTTCGCAAGTTCCGTAGTGTTATTTAGCTTAAGTTTTTTATTGTAACTACCTATACTACCTAGTGGAGGTTTTGTAGCTGGAGAATTTTACAACTTTGTTCAAGTTCCCTTAAAATACTCCATTTTTTCTCCAAAATACCATTCCGTATTTTTTCTTTCATGTATGTAATACCCACGTTTCAGACCGGGCGGGGTACTGTTGTGAACGACTCACAACTCATATATTTTTGCATAGATAAGAAATGGTACTAGGCAACGCGTATCAATAAACTATAAGAGTCAAATAAATAATTCATAGAAGTAAATCTGCGTTTTATTTCCTTCTACAAGAATTAATAAATATAGCCCAAACACACCAACCACAGTGTTAAATCGCTATAGTACCAGCAAAATGGAGTACCTCGAATACTTAAATACAGTGTTTCCAGGTCGATGGATTGAGAGGCGTGGGGCAATTGAGTGGCCAGCACGATTACCTGACCTTACCCCCCTAAATTCTTTCCTGTGGGGTTATCTGAAGAGTATGGTGTATTTTAACCGTCCACATTCTATTAATACCTTAAAGGAAAGGATTAGAAATGAAATCAGAACGATTACCCCAGAGATGCTTTAAAATGTTAAAAATGAGTTTATCTATCTATTGGAATGGATTCCAATTTTTTACTATGTATTATTGAGTTTCAATATTATTTTATGTTGAATAAATCAGTAAAATTGTCTCAACAATTGTGAATTTTTGTTATTAAATTTTAACAATTTAAAACGTTCATAAAATATCACACCAGGTTATGAAATCTCATACTGCCTTTTGCAGAATTCCCAGGAGAACCAGAATTTGCCAGAAAAAGTAGGGATTGCTATTTAAAAGAAATATGATGACGTCATTGCAGAAAAGGTTCAATTATCAAAATCAATCAAATTAGCCTTATTCAATATATTTATGGATGTAGGCTTCCCCTTGTTCCTCCATCGTGTCCTATTTTGAGCAATTCTTTTCCATGCGAGACCGGCGTGTCATTTTACATCATCTATCCATCGCATCTATGGTCTTCTCCTTGTTCTTTTGCCCAGCCAGGGGCGCCAATCTAAGATTCGACATCTGTTATCCGTTTGGCGGGCTTTGTGTCCTACGAATTGTCACTTAAGGCTAGCTATTCTCTTTCTTACGTCTGTAACTTTTGTCTTTTCCCTTATCCATGTGTTTCGTGAAAAGGTTAGTTGGGTTAAAATAAATTTTTAATGTAAAAAAGTTGCGTTATTAAAAACTAAGATTTACATGTCCGAAAATCTCGACCTCAGATAAACCAAAAGTATTTTATTAAAGTTGGTATTACACAGACGGCGTTCGCACTGTAAGTATATTAATATCGTATATATGCAAATTACATATAATTATATGTTAATATATGCGGCTTTACTTGTAAATTTCTAAAAATTATTGTTTATATAAATAACAATTACCAATCCAGTTATAGCCCACGACAATTTATCTTTTAATAGTTACCTTTTGCAGAGCTTACAGATTGGAAATGCTTGCTATATGTCCAATTGGTACCTAACTAACAACAGCGCTCGCAAATATTTGTTCATAATAATGGAAAGAGCTAAAAAGCCGTTGCAAATAACTGCTATGAATATTTCAGTATTGTCTTTAAATGCATTCACATCTGTGAGTAGAAGAGCCCAAGCTTTAATTTTAAGTAGTAAAATAATTTCATTATTTTAGATACTGCAATGGACATATTCCTATCTTACGTTGATGGTCAACATGTACAGCAAGCAATCTTCAGAGACAACGTATTTTATGTAACATGTTGATATTATGCAATATTTGCAGAAAACGTTCTATGTTGTATTTTGCAAAAACTATGCCAATCGATCCAGATATCCATGCAGAGACGATACCGACAAGCAGTTGCAGCAGTGTATACCAAGACACTGATCTTCAGCGACCAAAGAGCTTCTTCTTGGAGCAAACACATCTTCTTAATTCCTTCTGCAAACGATTTAGAAATCTTGCTAGATAGAAAAAAAAACAGTTTCTATTAAGGTTTAGAAATTTTTATTAAAATTATGTGCTCAGCAAGCACGCAAATGCTTGTATGTTACACGGCTATTTATTAAGTAACACACCTATACAGGTCTATAATATATAATTATACACAGTTTGATTTATTTATCATTAAGTATTTTTAAATGCTCGATTGATAAAATTCGCTTAGATTATTTTCGCTTATGCATAAAATAAAGTATATCCCTTAATAAGTACTTACTTATTAACAAGCGGGTTTATTTATAAAAATTATCTGACCAATAAACGTTTTACTCCTTAATCAGTTAATGCACGTGTACAATAAAAACAGGTATCATAAACAATCTAAGTAGAAGTTCAGTTCCTAACAGTGTTATGATTGATCATAACACATCTGTTTGGAGCTGAACTTCTACTACGCATTTGTATATCTACTGTCCATTTGAGCCACCCACATGTATCTCACGTCAGACATCCAAAGATCAAGTTGCAAATTGAGCTATAGACAAGATCGTTTGGGTGTAAGAAAAATCTATTGTTGTAAACAGAAGGGCGCAAAGCTCTACACCGTGTCAAATAATATCAAGGAAGTAGGTGGTAAAGTACTATAAATTAAAAAATCTCCACTATTGCACTCCCCAAAAATATGTAACGACTAAATTCAAAATATATTAAAAAACTGTAATATCTACATCACAATGATGTTGTAACTGGGTTTTGAGATTTACTTACGATTACAAAGCGGATCGGAGCTAAATGAGACAATAATAAAAATTTAATTTCTTCTCAGGGTCGTATTTATAGATTTTTTGAAATTTAGGCTCATACAATTCAGTAGTTGAATAGGGTCATATTTATTTTGCCCTTCTTTTCTTTTATTTAGTTTATTGGACTCCTTTCTTTTACCATAAATGAAAAAATGAAATAGAGTAGGATTAAATAACATCTATTGAACATAATAAAAACAAAACAAAAAACATTTAAATATGATCTTTGATCGCAAATGGCTCCTCAGACGTTGCTTTGCCGAACTCCCTTGTGTACGCCGACTTGTTCTGTGTACGATGCCGCCGACAGAAGTTTAGTAACATTCCCTTGTCTCACTATGCTTTTTTATTTTATTTTAATTATAAGCATTAATTACACAATACCCAATATTTCATATTAAAATCACTAGGACCGTGAAAATTTCTATTACTACTATTTACATTGTTTAACATTCGAACAATATTAATTAGGGAAATTCGTTTGATGTAGCGTTCTTACGAACAACTACCTTTCTCTACCACGATCTCGGAGATACTGATTATTTATTTTTTCTCTCGATAAGATTTCTCCCCTTCATTATATTTTTTGGAAACGCAAATAAACCAATTTTGGTTGCCTCGTTACAATGTTTAAACACTAGAAGCGGCTTATGCTTCAAAAACAGAGACTCTTATTGTTTTTGAACAAATTACTTTTAGGTCGTAGGTGTTAATCAAAAAGTTTACAGATTTCATATTTAAGAATAAATAAAAAAGATTTAAAGAATGTGTCGAGTGTCACCAAATTAAGTAAACGATCGTGGTTAAAATGATGTTAAATTAATATTCGCTCACAAACACCTTCGCAAAATGATTAATCAGTTTATAATGTACTAACGAGCTTGTTCGGAATATGTGGTCTACGTTTGGAAATTTACTAACGAAAAGCGGCAGTAATTTTTTTTAATGTTGAGTGCAGGGTTGCACCTGCATCTAGCATTTCTGTTTAATCAACATTGTAGTTGTGGGATCAGTCTTCTGTTTAACTGGTAATGGAGTTGTGAGATCAGTGTGTGGACTAGGCTGAGGATGAATTTCCTTGTGCTGCTGGTTCTTGTTTCTAGTTTTGTGAATTTACCTGGTCTTGTTCCTGAATTGGTAAATTTACTTGGTCAGGGTTCGAAGGGTTATTTGCTATTTTTATAAAACTCGCTCAGTATTTGCGAATACACAACAAAATACAAAATTTAATTGAATACTGAATTGCGTGAGAATTAGTTTGGAACTCAGCTCATATGTAAATCTTTTGTTTATTGAAAAAGTTAACAAAGATTTTGTTTGCTCTCTTAAGATCTGTATACATTAAATTTTAGAATACAGGCCCTGGGCCCGTATTCTTGAACTCATACGAACAAGTTTGGCATATGAGATGACATAAGATGCAACTTAGCCAATCAAATGTTAGTAGGTAATAGATAATTACGGCATTTCGTATGCGAAACTTGTTCGTACGAGTTCAAGAATACGGGCAATGAGTCATTTTCATGTTTACTAGACTATGCGAAATGTGTAATTTTCTATAGTGGTCATAGATAAAAATTGTAGTTACAGCCAATGCTCTTAGCACGACAATGTATCACTTGGTTTTGAAGATAGCTACTTATTTTTTATTAACTTTTTTCTACCCTACTTACCTATTCTATATTGCGTTCCTTCTGTAATTGGTAAATAAATATTTCAATGTAAATTCTAGTTTTAGGTATATTAGATACAGAGACTATCAATTAGAAGTCCTTCCTGTATTTAAATAAATAAAATATCGATAGGATTTTTACGATAACAATACCGTTACCTCATGTAAATAAAAGCTGTCAATACAGTCATTTTAAAAAGTGAGGTTAGACACATCTGTCGTATAATATCCTGATCAAAAGGTCTATCACTATAACTTCATGAGAAAACGGCTATCCAGGCCGAAACGGCCTATCTCAAATCCATCCAGTCTTGTTTTTTTTAGTGTTGGTTTGTTGATATACAATAATCGTCTGAATGCATAATATTTATGTATTATAAAATATTACTTAAATAATAAGCCATGTATGCAATCTCATTTAATTTTGTAATTTTTCAAGAAAGTTCTTAAATTTATCTATAGCATTTAAAATGTGTATTTTAATAATATTCTGAAATGTAATTTATATTATAGTTTTAGAAAAAACTGTTGTATTTAAATATTTCTATAAATTATGCATATTAGTGTGTATGAAGCTTGTTTAGTCATTTACAATAAATGTCTTACTATTGTAGGATTTTTTAAATTTCTAATTGCTCTTGCAAATCTATCCTCTTACCTTTTGTACATGCAATAGGTCTACTCTATCTACGTCTACGAAATGATTACACTATACAACAAAATTGGACTTAAAAAAAATTCTGGGTACTAATACATTTTTTCTATAGGTTTTTAAGACGCAGATTATGAATCTGTTATTGTATTTTTCGGATCAGATAAATTTCAGTTATAATATGAATGTTGTTTGAAAGAAAGCTCGTTTTTAAATGCACGATAAGAGTTGGCAAGTTTTTACGTTTACCAGGTAACAAGATTTGTTATCTGGTAGTGATTAAACATGTTTTTTGCACTCCGTAGACTAAAAGTGCCATTTTAATCTTCCGTTTGAAAGACTAAAGTGTCACTTTTAGTCCCGGAGGGATTAGAATTACTTTTAATCCCGGAGGGATTAAAAGTAAAACAAATGTTAATTTAACGTCGAAGTTGGCCGCGAAACAGTCATTGTGAACATACCACAAAACATGCTAACCTTACTTTTGTAATGTCAAAGCGTTTTCATATGTCACACATTTACACAAAATTACAATAGTAAGGTTAGGTGTGTTTGCGGCATGTCCACAATTAACGTTTCTGGAGGGATTAAAAGTAAACAAACAAATTAATGTTACTATGCCAACTAGTTTATTCCAAATACTAGTTTAACCAAATTCAAAATACAATATGAGCTAATTATTGTGATTTATATGTACAATGACATAGACATAAGCACAATTAACAAAACTAAATAGTCAATCTTCAGGTTTATGAAATAATGTGGAAGCTGTTAGATTATCAACCTTCACTTCTTCGAGTACAATCGGGATGTCAGGTTGTTCGTAGATGTACGGATAGAGGAATTTGTACCAGATCAAATTTTATTTTAATATTGAATCGTCTGGCAATACTATACTTAGCATTTCCAATCGGTTTTGTAATTGTAATTGCATTTATTTAACAACTATACAATTAGATTGTACATTTTTAACTCTTTTTTTATATAATATAACTTTAACTCAATGTATTAGGCAAAACGGAGTGCAAAAAATAGCGTATATACCACGGAACTAAAGTGCCTTTTAATCCCTCAGGTGATTGTTGACCTAGACTACGTCTCGGGCAACAAACTGCACCTTCGGGATTAAAAGAGGCACTTTAGTCCCTTGGTATATAATATACTATTAGTGCAATCTTTGTTCTTCAGTAACAAGAACTGACATTGCCACAGTTTATTACCTGGTTACAGAAGTCGTTACCCAGTTATTATTAATAAGCGCTTTAGCGTTTACTAGGTAACAAACTTTATTATCTGGTAATGATTAAATACGTTTTTGCGTTTTTTTTTGTTCTTTGGCAACAAGAACTGGCATTACCGCAGCTGATTACCTGGCTACAGTTAACTCATTATCCAGCTGTTAAGAATAGGCGAGATTTAGCGGTTACCAGGTAACAAGATTTATTACCTGGTGGTGATAAAACATTTTGGTACAATTTTTGTTCTCCGACAACGAGAACCGGAAACACCACAGCTTATCACCATATTACAGAAATCGTTACCCAGTTGTTAAGAATAGGCGGGTTTTAGCGTTTACAAGGTTTTTTCCCTTACAGTTCCGTCTGCCAGTTGGTACCGGTGTCACTGTAGCCTAAAAGGGTTATTGTACTCGCCCTATGCCTATAACAAGTTAATCACAACGTCTGTAATCGTAATACTGTAATAATGTGATGGAAGTCTTTCGGTTTCAAGGAGGGTTGTTCGAAAATAAGCTTTTCCCACTAAGCGCATAGCAGGTGCATAAAACATGCATAGCTGTTCCTTGTTGCAGAGTATGCAAGTTAAGTGTCAATTAAATTTCCAGATCTTACACAGATGTTCCTTAACGGTCGTTTGCCCTGTTAGGAAACCCGTAATGATCTTTAGTTGCAACCTACTTAAAAGTTCTGTTGCGCTTTCCTGGCAAGGTCTGTAAATGAACGCCTTGCTATGGTTGCGTCCTAGTTGATATGTGAGGTAGATGCTGTGCTGAGTGAGGGACTAGTCGTTCACATAGCCTAGGGCTGTACTTCCAAGGCAGGTTGTGAGCCAGGAAAAACCTCGGAGGAGCCCTGCCTGGCTAGTTCATCGACTTTTTCATTGCTTACAATTCCGCAGTGACATGGCGCCCAAAGCAGTTTGCAGTGTTTTGGTCTGCCACTTCATTTAGTTTCGTAAGGCATTACCATACCAATCTAGAGTAAATCCGAGCTACCCCGACCGTCATTTGTGCGCTCCGAGTCGGGACACACTACTTACTATACAATAGTCACTAGTAATCAAAATCTATACACATAATCGACAAATTTACGCTGCAAGCGCCAAAACAAAAAACTGTAGAACCACGATGCATTCTGCTGTTGGTGTTTTCCCGAAAAAATCGGTTTGAGTTGACCCATGAGGTAGGTATACGTTGGTTGCATGATACGCGAACCAATAGCATCGTAACAACAGTATTTGACTTGACCCAAAAACAACCAATAGCAGATTCGTAATCTCCATACCAAAAAGCTCTAGAAAAACTATATGAAAACCTGGAGTTTTTTTTGTGTTGTACCGTGTTGTTATTTATGCAATAGGTCGTCTATTCCAGACGATTTCTTATTATATAAAATATCGTGTTAGTGTTCCGCTAGATGTTGCTTAACGTTTTTCCCACTTTGTTCGGTATAAAATGCTTCGCAGTCTTGACAATAAATTTTATACACGCCCGATTTGTTCGTCGTATCCATTTCATTTTTATTATTAATTAATACTTTCCTTATATTATTTTTATTGGTACAAATTATATTACAATTAGTTTTCCTAAACTTGTTTACTATCCTATCACTAACATATTAAATTGTATAGTTGACGAATTTATGCATTTTTTTACTTTAGGGTCGGCGTTATAAAAACGTTTGTTTGTTTAACAGATCGAAAGACGTGTAGAGTATTCTGCATAATTTATGGAAACATTTAAATACGACAGTTTTTCTTAAAACTATTATATGAGTAATTCTTCAGAAATATTAAATTTACTGTCCCAGCTTAATTAATATTACACACAATGTTTCACAAGGAACCTACCACGACTTCAATTTCACCAATTTATGTTATATTCTTTATTATTACCTGTGCTCTTTCTCACATCATTCAATTAAGAGAGCAACCAAAGTTTTTGATTGTCTGTTCAATGTTGGGACATGATAAACACAAAATTGTAACAAATAGGCAGTAGTAAGTCGAAATAACAAAACAATAACATAAACACACAAGTACAAAAAATACCAATTTATTACAGAATAATTGAAATAACTTAAATTTGACAAGACAGGAATTTGAAAACGACAGACGTAAATCTTTCAACGTTAAAAAGGGGTACCAACCTTAATAGCTAACTACTACGCGTGTCTAAAGTTGTTCATAAGGTCTCGAGTGCAATCTATGCAAAAATACTGACTAAAATTCTCTACTACAGGCGAAGAACTTAACAATTCTATTTTTTACACTTCTGCAAACTTTGAAGAACATCAGATATGACAGTGGCGTGCGGTGAGAATTTAGGCTAGGGAAGCAACCACGATTTTAATTATAATACACCTAGGTACAGGCGCGGATTAACGGGGAGGGAATAATTCCCCCCCCCCCCAATTTAGAAATAAGTTTACATATAATAGAAACAAATAATGTTTGTTTAATTATTATTTATTAAAACAATTTTTTTCCAAAGATTTCCCCCTCAAAATACTTCTCTGGATCCGCCCCTGCTAGGTACAATAAAAAACAGTGATATAATTATAAAGCGTAAAAGTTTTTCAAAGAAGCACTTTTACACTTTATATTTATGGAATTTGTTGACTCAATCATCATCATCATTCTTTATTTTTAAAAAAACTATTACTACGTATCAATTTTCCGGTGTTTCTTAGCAAAATACCGGTACAGGTTTTAATCTTTGTTGTTAAATTTGAAAGATCTGGTTTTGATCTGCCTTTCTTAATAATTTGTAATTTCTCTCCAAAACTGTATGCGAAAAATTCCTTATTAATAATTTACAAACTGAACAAAAAATCGTCCCGATTCGGCTATATCGAAGGTACTCGAACCTTTCACCGAAGCAGTTGAATTTGCAGTCGTGACGATAATGCAATTTTAAATTTGCATATAGGCAAACTAAATAGAATTATTTGTCTTTAAAAAATCCAACTTATAAATTAAAATAATAAAATGCAACAAAATACAGTCTCATTCGCAGATTTACATTACTTAAGTAACACTAAATCGAACAAATAACCAAATTATAATAAATAAACATTTGGGAACGAAGCACAATAAAAATAACGACCAAACAATGTTAACAGCATCCGTCTACTATAACACCCCGCGCTCGCTGATTCACGCCAAGGTTAAGAGAAGAGCATTTGTAAGCAGTGCTTATATCAAGTGTATGTATCACATTTGAATCGGTATTACCTTTCCGTGCAAGTATAATGAGCCTAATTTAAAATAGTACTCTAAATAATTATACCTTTTGCTGTACAGAGTTGATATTGAGCTTTAATTTGATAAATATTTCAATTTAAATAAAAGATAACCATAATTTTACAAAAGTTTTTTGTTAGCATTGTTTTTATTTTTAATAAATTCTCAAGGCAAGCATAGCTTCCATTGCTTCCATGGACCGCACGCCACTGGTATATGATCAAATTTACTTAATCAAAATCACTTTTCAGAGAATAAACATCTGTTAGTGGGAAAAATTAATTATACATAATATATCTAACACTAAATTGTAAAGTATAAATCATCTATTTACCATGTCTTTTCGTCGCCGCTTGTTAGTAAAATTGACCCCTCAACTGAAATACCATTTTCATTATAAATTACTCGACCTTGATGAACGTGATTGCTTGTAATGGTAATAATAGATACATTTGCTTGTAAGAAACTCTACTAATCCGCAAATAGACAAGTTTAACTTCGCCTTGGCATTATCACTGCTGTACTAAAACATTTTACTCATTTGGCGATATCTTGTTTTGTACGTCACGTTTCGTTTGCCGATGGCAGACTACCTGGAACCTTCTCGTTTCGTGCGGAATAGAAATGATGGCGTTTATGACTTCTTATTTGGTGCGTTGTTTATCTGCACATCTTTACCTGCTCATATGTGAATATCAAGTACGATAGTAAATTTAATGTTCTAAACTTCAACCAATACCGACTAGCTACAAGTCATAAGACAATTGTGGACTTACGTTAGGTTAGGTTAGGCCAGTAAATATTAGAGGTAAATCTAGCTTACGTCACGTCAAGCGATCGAACTGGTTTAAAAAATTACAAATATTAAGAGAAAATTTATTTTTCTTATAATATTATTTCCACGAATCATAAGATTTTTGTTTTGTTTTCAAATCGATGGTTTTTTTAATGTCGCTGTTCATATTAATAATTTTTAATCTGTTTAATATTCACCTGCATATTCATTTGTTTTGTACTTTTGTTAAAGTACTCTGTTAATTCTTTCAATGCTGTCTTTTGCTATTTTAATAGCCGGTATCATTGTTTTATCCAGTATGTATTTTCAGTAAAATCTTCTAGCATAAATACAAAAGCTAATTCTTGGCATCCTTGTTGGCTGATTTTCATCTGTAGACATGTTAGACATTTGATTATACTGATAATAATACCAATAGATATAAATAACTGATTTATCGAACTAGCAACTATTTTTACACTTGTCTCAATTCGAAAGCGATAGTCGTGGGAGTGAATACTGTACATTTCAAAGAATTTACTACATAATAGAAGTTAATGCTTCATATAATGTAGTGTCTACTTCGCCATGAAGAATTTTCTATACGAAGTGAAGCTACCGGATATTAGCATATACTTTAGTGTTGGAGTAACTACTACGGAGAAAATGCTAATACTTGCAGTATCAGCAAGTACTTCGTTTTTATTCATACCATCCATCATGTAGGCCGTTTCATTGAATTTACCCGAAGTCCGGTTCCATACTTTTCTTCCAAATTTTCGGTTTTTGCATAATGTTACTCTACTATTATTATCGTCGTTTTCGGAGTATTTGATAACATCTTTAATTTAAAAGTTTTTAGGTTTGAAACATTTTAATCTCATGGATTCCAGAAATCTTAAATAACACAATTCGTTTTAATGATTTCCTACAAAAAGGATAAATTAGTCCAGGTAAGTAAAGACAAACAAAAGTTTAAAGTATGTTAAATTGATTGAAATTACTTTAAAACAATTAACATTAATTCGTTTTTGTCCTCTTACTATTGATCAACAATCAATAATTAATTTTATCTATTGAATCCCTACGCGTATAAAATATTTAATAAATTGGTGAAGAGCCCATTATTCAATGTAATTAGTTTGCACACTTATGTCTGTGTGGTGTGTTGATAGAAATTGTATATTTTACAGCGTTAATTCGTAGAGGTGGGAACATATTTTTAATAAATTCGTATTTGTAAAAGTTTTAAACATTCTCAATTTGTTAAAGAAGTCGAGCTTTACCGCTACATTTTTACAGAACTAACAAACGGCATAAAAATTCTGACCGCAGAACCGTGTTTTTTAGTGTTTTTGAAATTTATAGGAGATTCCAGCGGGAATTATATGGTCAACTAACTGAAATAATTCTCGAAGGACGTTTTATCTTTTATTTAAAGTAAAAAAGATCTATACCTCTATAGACTCATTTAACATAACGACGCCATTTTTCCACTTCATCCTTTTCATATAATAAGATCGTTTCTTTCTTAAATTTTACCGACCAGACCTTGCCGACAATATTGTTTGGACTCTCTGAACTGACAGAAATTATAGTTTATAACTGAAGCACAAAGCAGGATATTTAAAAACTGAAATCAAAATACTGCAATATAAGAACACTTTCAGTAACGTTATATCACTCACTTCAAGATATATAGCGTTACTTCAATTTATTTATGGTTGGTATTGGTTGAGGTGTTGTAAAGGCATTCATTGGCTTCCGCTATGACAGTATAAGCAAAAGTGAAAGAGACGCTTTAATGGGCATTATTGAAAATTAAATATTATAACAAACTTATTATAACAAAGTTGAGCTCAAAATTAGCATTTTTCTAACGTAGTATTATAGAATAACACTTTTGCATAGCTTTTCCAAATAAAGTATGTAATTATTTGCATTATATGCCCATTATTATTATTTTGCTAAACGAGCAAAATAAAATGTCATTACTAAATATTTTAGAGAGGTCAGAAAGTGAGACAGTATAATATAAAATACGCGTTCAAGAGAGAAACAGATGTGATTGCGAGATGAAAAGAGTAATACAAAATTCCATTGCTGAAATATTACCAATACTACAACAGACACAAAACTGCATTTTATACTAAAAATACGGTTATATAGTGGTAATGAAAAGATTTTTGTTACTATTATTTATTAACTCGGAAGTTACATACCATTACTAAACTAAGGTATTCGCAACCCATATAAACTGCTGTGTTTAAGTTCTTTAAGGGGTTCATAAAGAAAACAGAAATGTTATCGTTACTAAATTATATAAATTACAGTGATATATGCTTATCGATCGTAAGGTTGTGGTTACTATTATATAAATAAAAATGTTTATTGGAAAGCAAGCTGTCCTATAACGGCTACAGTAACGGCAACAATTATGATTTTAGAACAGAACTCAACAGTATTACTTATTCGTTTGCACCGTGATCTTAAGAAAGCTCCTACTGATTTCATCAGCTACGTGACTAAACCTAATAAAGAGATAAAGATCTAATCCAAACTTATGCGTGCAATAGAACACAAAGACCCAAAGTGTTTCTACTCCGAAGCGAAAAGTAACTGTTTTTTGTTGCTAGAATGAAATATTCCTCCTGCAACTACTCCATGCTAAGTTTAATAAAATCTTATTAAGAGTGTTCTCTCACACGACGTTTTCACGTCTGCATTGCTGTCAACGTATTTAAAAAAATTGATAGAAGCGATTGGAGGGAATTTCCGCGTAGAATTTTATGAACCTTTGGATGAAGCAGGTGCAGAGGCAGTACTTCACTTCTAGTAATAAAAATACTTCGCAGGCAAAACAATTGGAGTAAGAATTGCGGACTTTCAGTATAAATAAAAGCATAAATCTCGTATGTTCATAGAAAACTGCTTCCCTACGAATTACTAATTTTTTAGTTTTTAGTTAATTCTTTGTCATTTTCTTCAAAGCGTACTTTCGGTGACGGTATAAATGTTTTTATCTTATTCCACATACTTTATTGAAGGTTGAGAGGAAGTTACATGTACAACTCCAGGCGAAAATACCTTTTATTTATTATTTGTATCTTTTATTATTCAATAATATTAGTCTGAATTTTGATCAACTATTGTATCGACCAGCCTAATGCTGAGCCTGATGCTCATGAGGCAAATATAATTTTTACTAGCTAGTTATACAAACTAGTACTACATTGCATCAAGTGTATTTAATTGTCCTTGTTTTGTACTTAATTTTTCTTTGTTTCAGATGCCTATATCCGATAACTTCGACGCTTTTCGAATACAACATAAAATGTTAACAATAACAGGGATCTGGCCAGTAGAAAGGCCAACCTTTAATTACACACTGAGAACATTGTCAAGCTGGTTTTTTACTTTCAGCCTTTTTGGAATCTTACTGATACAATTTATCCACGACATCAATGATTTCTTCAAACTTGCTGAAACTCTCTATATTATGATTAGCTATGTGGGATTCATTGTAAAACTTTTAGTCTTTACTTATCACAAGAAACAGTTTATGAAAACGATCAACTTTTTAAAAGATCCCATATTTGTTTCGTATCCCGAAGATTTAGATCACTACATGGCAAGGACAATAAAGTATTTTACCTTGTTTGCAAACTTTTGCCGTCTTGGAATGGGTGGTTTAATGCTGCTTTACTTACTTTATCCCATCTTGGATGGCAAGGCTTTACCATTTCCAATCCCGTATGACTTGGGTATGTATACAATCCCTATGTACGTGTTTGAAATGGTTGGTGAAGTGAGTGCAGCTTTTAATCATGTATATCTTGATACGATGTGTTGGACTTTGATGGCAATTGCTGCTGCTCAGCTTGATATTTTGAGCGAAAAGATTTTGCGCTTCAAAGAAGATGATGGTAGACAGGAACAGTGTAATGATTTAGATGATAAAGAAGCTAGTAGCAAATTAAAAGAAATTGTTGAACATCATCTTGCTATAATCAGGTAGGACTTTGATGCATATATGAAGATAGCGTTTAATTGAATCAGTATGTTTTTAGACTTGTAGATTCTATACAATCTGTGTTTAGCGTGTCAATCTTGGGGCAGTATGCAGCAGGTGCTACGGTGATATGTAATACTATATTTAATTTTGTTTTGGTAAGATATATTCCTGTTGTTAACAAGTATTTCTATAGTTGAACTTACACATACTTCTTTATATTATTTATACATTTATACTAGGAGATAGGCAACTATTGGTATCAGATGTCCTGCCATTTAATGTGTTAAAGGCAAAGAAATAAACACTTAAGTGTAAAAATCAATTACCAAAATTATCAGTTAACGATTTAAATAATAACAACAATTGCTACAACCCATAACCTCGAAGTCAGGCTCTAGAATCTATGAAGCTTGTGCGGGAGGGAGGGGGCGTTTATTATTATTATTATTACATAGGCCCTACGTGTGCGGCTGCAGCCGACTTACAGATAGAACAGCGCAAATCCCACATTTGTGTCACAACTAAGGAAAAACTACGAAAACCTTAACCAGATCTGCCGGTACCAGTCGTTGAACCTGAGCCGCTTGGGTGAAAGTCCAGCACGCTAGACTATACACTACCAAGGCAAATTCATATACCTACAAAAAAATCTTTACCTCAAACAAAAATCAAATTAGTAATTTGAATATATTGCTACTTGCCAAGACTTTCTTCTTTATTTAACAAATTACACAGGGGCCGGCGGTAGACTAGTGATATGAGAGTATTACTCGTATTCCAAAGGTCGTGGATTCGAGTCTCACTTGGAGTAGCAGGATTCTTCTAAAATTGTGAATTTAGCCGTCTCAACTATGGGTGTGCATGCTATAGGAGATTGTATTGCATGTTAGATGGGGGACATACGACCTTAACTGTTCGCTCCCCAGAACCTTAGGCGGAAAATAAGAAAAAAAATTAGAAAATTAAATTATAAATAAATTATATGTAAAAATACTTCTGGAATAACGTGTAAGGTTCCAGTTACTTTATGATTTGTTATTTTTCACGCACGCATAAATAAATTGCAAGCTTTGCGTATTCCAAGCCAAAACTTGAAATATATCGTAGCAGTGTCCTTGTCTCAATGTGCGTGTTTTATATATTTTTTTTAATTTTTCCAGATACCGATCTCATCTCAATTTATCATGTTAGCCGACTACTTTCTGCTTTTGCTGATGCAATTATTTGTATATTGTTGGTTTGGGAATGAAATAAGAATTAAGGTATGTAAGTAACAAGCGACAGGCCTGTCCTATCTTTATTTTGTTCACTATCAGGTGCATTTTGCATAAAATTCACATAACAACAATTGCCAACAATGTTAACAGTGGGTTGCATAGAAATAATATATCACGTTATTGACAGATTAAATTGAAAACTTTTTTTTCTACTCCTACCTGTAAATCACCCGTTTTCTTCACGTTTCGCGCAATGGAAATGTATGCAATTCTAGCAAGGTGTACGGATATAATTTCATATCCGTACAGCGTACGGATATGAAAACAACCAATCAACGTAGTCCAATTTGACACTTCTTTATTTGTAATTAATTTATTGACAACTCCTGTCATAAATATAGAAGTAAAAGTAAATTAAATCAATGTTTCCTTCTTTCAATAACACTTAAAGCATTTGAAAATAACGTGATTTGTGAAATTGTAGCTTTAACAATTATACTATTATAATTAAAAATACATAAATATTAAATCATTTAAATAAGTACAACATACTTTTATAATAAATATAGTAGACAGAGTCTGTGATATGGCTTGATAGCTCAGTCGGGTAGGAGCTATAAAAATAAACTAATAAATAAACCGACGCAGGTTCAATTCCAGCTGGGAGAATAATTCTTTTTTAATTTTTTTTATAAAACAAAATTTAAAATAATAATTTTCTCTTCGGAAATGTTAATTTCTGCAAAGTTTTAATAATTCTCTTAAAAATTCTACAATGACAGAGGGATTATACAAACCATCTTTTAGCATGGATAAAAGCATAGGTTAATCCTTATATTCGATTTCTCAAGGAGACATGCAATCTATTTTGTAATGGTTTTGCTTAGTCGAAGAAAAAAGATACTGTACAACTTGGGTGGAATGCCTATATCGACCTCGAACGACTCAAACTTCGTTCTCGTGCGATATAGGCATCATATCCACCCTTGTTGCACAAACTACTATACTATACCTAGTTAAAATGAGCGAGACGGTTTGTTGGTTCAATGTTTGTTTTTGAAGTTAAAGGTGTTTGTTGTGAGATACTTTTTAGTAAGAAACTTCCCACTTAAGTATTTCCTTCGAAGACTAAGAGGAGGTTCAAAAGCTTCGACTAACAGCACGTGCTCTAACGAGTGCCTATTTCATAGCACCCAACCCACTCGCAATGCTTTGTACTAAAGTGTGCTGACGTAATCGATGATTGATCTAATATAACTCTTATAAAACAGCAAGCTTATGTTAGTTACAGAAGAAAAAAAATGATTTTCTTATTACATTTATTTTTAATAGAATCAATGTGGGGTTTCCAGATTAACTTTTTATCGAAGACAACACCTAAATATTTTACCTGAGATTGTGCTAGTATAGTATCATTCCCTAATTGAAAGGTATACTATACCTATAGTGGAGTGCCTTTAGAATGAAAACATCAATTATTACGGAATAATTACCTACGGAATAATAATAATTATTATTATTATTATTATTATTATTATTAGCATGAATTTCAATGAAACCTTTTGGATTATCTTGTAACGCATGTTAGAATCAAAGTTTATATATTAAGAATGTGCGCTTTTAAAAAATTTGAAACATTTTGAAAAAAAAAGGTTTTCTTAATAATTATTGTTGGATCTTCTTTCTTGGGTTAGACCAAATTAATTAAACTAAAAAATTTAGAGCATTAAAATCTTTATTAACCAGATTACGTTTCGCAAATTTGTCCATTTGCTTTCTCAAATCTACAATCAATCATATATTTTCCTTAATTATGTTACTATTGAAATTACTATTTAATAATCATACATACCGCATTATTGTTATTAAAATTAAACCTACAATTATTACACATTAAAACATGTCAGTTTTAATAGTATATTATTCAACGAGCATGTAATGATAGCTATTACTCACGAGGTTGAAGTTTGCGGCACGAGCCGCCAGGCAAGTGCCGTAAATCATCCGAGTGGGTAATAGCTATTAAATGCGAGTAGAATACTATACTTTATCTACGACTAGTTAGATAACTCATTCATACTTTTGGATGTAATTAGATGGTGTAACAATATTTATTACGACCAAAAGAAAAAGGAACTAATTTCTTAATAATGTTATGAAAAAAATGCAATATCGGAAGAAGTTATCAAAATTAAGCTCTGAAAACGCTTATTTTTATGTTTTTGGGGTCGCTGAAAAAGAATTTGGCATTATTTTTTTAAAATTCAAAATGGCGGACTAATAGTTGACAGTCCCGATTTATTTAGAATTTAATCGTAAAAGACCCCGCACGTTTCTTATGGAAATTGGATCCCGGTCAAATTGGCTGAAATTTTAATATATTGTAGTTTATATCATCTCGATCAAAAGTCTCCATGGTCACGAAGCTCTAAAATTAATAGTTTCGGAGTTACAGAGCACGAAAGACAGGAAAAACTCATACTTCGGTTTATGGATTTTTAGCACGTACAGCCTCAGTAACGTCATTTTTTGTGTATATTTTCGCTTTTCTTTTAACTAACACAGGTAATTATGTTGTCTTGCATCGTATGAATCATGTGAAATTATACCGGGGGTCCTATTATATTTTGCCCCTTTATAAACCTATATAACTTTTGAACTAATCGAGATAAAGAAATGCGGTGTTTACCAGCCTTCTTCTTAGTTTTTCAAGTTTTTTTTTCTGAGTATCTGTCTTTTTTACCCACTTCCGGTTTATTCGGAAATGACGTAGCGTATTTTCGGGGATAGAGCAACTTTGTGATTTCAAATGAAGCAGCCTGTATATTTTTTTACAGTTGGAAAGCCCATTGCCCCTCCTTTCCAAAAGTACCAGACTTGTCATGGTTATTATACAGGGTGATGGTTTTATAAGCTCTTAAAGTGAATCTCGCATGTTATCGAAATGCTACCAAAAAATATAATGATTCAGAAAGTAAACTATGAAAATAAAAGAAAACATCAGTGTAAACGTCAAATTAGTTTATTGACAATTACATGTTACAATTGCTGATATTCAAAATGTACATACAAAACTCGATCTAACAAAGGGTAACAGGATACTTATTAAACATGAAACAATTAAGAAATAAACAAATTACAAAACATTAGTTAGTTATAAAAGATGTTCAAGATGCCGTCCATCAACTTGGATACATTTATTTATTCGCTTTACCAAGTTGGCATAGCCTCTACTTAACGCCTCGGAGGTAATTCTGTTAAAGACATATATTTTTTGTAGCATTTCAATAACATGCAGTATTCATTTTAAGAGCATATAAAACCATCACCCTGTGTAATAACCATGACAGCTACATTTGGAAAAGGGAAACAATGGGCTTTCCAACTGTCAAAAATATACAGGGTGTTCCAATTGAAATCACAAAGTTTCCTGCTCCCCGAAAATATGCTATATCACTTCCGATTAAACCGGAAGTTAGAAAAAAGACAGATACTCAGAAAAAACTTAAAAAAATAAGAATACTAGTGAACACCACATTTCATTATCTCAGTTAATTCAAAAGGTATGTAGGTTTATAAAGGGTGCAAAATATAATGGGACGGTATAATTACATATAATTCACACGAAAGCAAAACAACATAATTACCTGTGTTAATCAAAACAAAAATTAAAAATATACACATAAAATGACGTTACCGAGGCTGTACGTGTTAAAAATCCATAAACCGAAGTATGAATTATTCCTGCCTTTCGTGTTCTGTAACTCCGAAACTATTAATTTTAGAGCTTCGTGGCCAGGGAGACTTTTGATCAGGATGATATAAACTACAACATATCAAGATTTTAGCCAATTCGACCGGGATCCAATTTCCATAAGAAACGTGCGGGGTCCTTTGTTTAAGTAATAATAATTTCCGCTTTAGTTATAAAAATTTAAAAATTGCCGTCTAATTGTTTGTAAAAGAATATATTGTTGTTACGATTATTCTATATTTTTTGTACATCTTGTAACGCTTCAAAACTAATCAAAACTTATAACTATTCAAAATATATACCAGTCAAGGTTTACCCTGATTGCCCAACTCACTCGGTGGAGAAGGGTTGGATTAAAAGAAAACTAAAGAGGTATAACACGTTTAAAAAAGCTTGTTAAACCGCTGGCCTCAAACGGTTAAATGTGAGCCCCCAGTACAATATAATGCAATATAAATTTTTTTTACCTGTAAAGAAAAGATAAGCAAGTCTTGAATAATACTTCTAACTCAAGAAAACAATTGAGCAATTGGAACAATTGCTCAAAAATTGGGGAATAAATTAAAATTGGTATATAGACTATAACGAAACCAGAAGTGAATGTGTTTAGAGAGGTTTAATTCAAATATTTGATCTTCTAACTTGCCCATAAATATGTTAACCAATAGAGGACTTAGAGAATTACCCATAGGTAAACCATCCTTTTGTAAATAAATCATGTTATTAAAAGTGAAATAATTTCGACTTATACAAAGGTCTAATAATTGAATTAACTCTAACCTTTTAACTAATTCTATATTACTATTAATCAAGAAACTATCTAATAAAGGAATACATTCTTGTGGGGGTATTCTGGAGAACATGTTACAAATATAACTTTTGAATGTTGTCGAATATAACATTCAGTGACAGAGAAACGCAATTTCTTAACAAAGGTTTCAAATTTTGTCCTTTCCAAAATTTACCAACAAAATTAAAGAAGTTTTGGCCGTTGAATGTAAAACTATACTTAAGAAAGATCATAATAACTATGCAAAATTCCAAATTTCGAATTTGTTGAAAGAGATGTCTTTGAAACAGGACAAAATTCCATTAAACAACTAGCACATGCAATCATTACAATCCGAACATGACTGACACTTTAATTAAACAAAAAGATTATAGGTTAGCTAGCAAAAGAATATATCCCATTGACAATCAAACAGAAGACACAAATTACATATCTATACCATATTTTGGCAAAATATCAGAAAAAACTGCACATATACTAAGAAAAACCAACAATTACAAAATAACATTTAAAACCAACACTAACACTTTTTCATTTTTATTTAATGCTAAAGACAGAACACATGATATCATGATATCGGGCATTTACCGTTTAAATTGCTCTTTTTGTAGTTCGGTATATATTGGGCAAATACTTCTAAATTCTGACATAAGATATAAAGAACACGTACGTCATTACAAAAATAAACATCCTGAAAAATCTAATTATGCCAAACACCTTTTAGAACAAAATCACACAATGACTCCTCAAAATAATATTAAATTCCTACATTTCTGTAATAACAAACGCAAATTAGACATTTTAGAAGCCGTTGAGATATACAAACACAAACTCAGGGTACCTTTAATGAATGAACAACTTGAGCTCAGTAATTCTCAGTTACTGAAAGTGTTAGATATTTAATTCTGATTATTATTATTTTTATCTTTTTATCTAGTTACCTATTTTTGTATCTACCTTAGCGACGTGTTTGTTTATATTTATATTACCTTTGATAATGACAGCTTAGATGTCGAAACAATATTGTCAGGTTATATTTTAGTAAATACTGTGAAACTTTTTACTAATCTTTATTTATTAAAAGAGATTTTAGTCGACCTTTCATTATGAACTCAATAATTATTTCTTTCCTTTTAATACACACGTTTTAAAGAAATACAATACTTTTATAAAACGAAATAAAATAATATTTATAAAATTGTATTACACAACCTAGTCCGAGCTCATCTTGTTTATGCAATAAATTACAACACCGTGTATGCTCTATGTAAGGTATGGTGAATTCAATTATTTTTCGGTTGTTTTAACCTGACTATTTTTCTCAGTGAACTTACAATATTTTAGAGAATGAACTTTAGAATATATTTTAAAATCGTATACATAGAGGAATGAGTTATCTTTTACCTTATCTGGTAAATCATTTATAAAAAGAATAAGAAGCAGTGGTGCAAGGTTTGATCCTTGGGGTACACCAGAAGTAACTTCATATTCATACGCATTAAAACCACTGTAGTACTCAATATATTGCAAACGCCCATATAAATATGACCGAAATAAAGAAAGTAAGTTATTGGGAAATCCCAACGCATCTAATTTCCTTCAAAGACTGGAGTGATTTACCTTATCTTTAGCTTCAAGCTTTACTAAGGTCGATGTATACGCAATTTACTTGACCACTAGCGTCTACTTCTTCAGTCTTGTGATTAGAAACAGTTGAGCGGTTCTGAACAAAGCAATGCTGCTCAGTGGATATATAAGGAGATACAGATTTGTAAATGAATTTATAAATTATTATAGTTATTAGAATAATTCCATCATTGAACACAGGTAATAAGTTGTTAATAATTAATAAAAAAATCTATTTATAACTTCTGAATCTATTATAACTTCTTAACTATAACACATTAATTATAACACATTAAACACCGAATTAAAATTCAGTCAATAGTTGGCAAAATAAAAACTATAAACGTTATATTTAAAAAAGATGTTGAATTTCGATTTGTTCAGAATTCGCTTTTAAAACAATAACATGCAAGGTAATTATATGTAATGAATGCTTATGAGTATCAAGGTTGATACTTTATGTTGATTCGGTAGTTATATTAGAGTTAGTTTAATTTTGCCTAAAACATCATTTTGGTAATTTTTGGCGTTTTTATCATAATATGTAATACATTTCGAAAAAATACTTTTGTTTGATTATTTCATTATCCAGAATTTTAAGGTTATTTTAGTCAATAATATCGTCCAGGTTAGTATGTGCTATGTGCGATCGATTTTGATTTAAGTCGTTTGTCTCTTCTATGTTACTAGTGTTTGTTTCAATTTTTGTCCTGTCTGGCCAATGTAAGTTTGATGGTAATCTGTGCATTTAAATTCATATGTACGGTATAACGATAGATGGATTAGTAATGAAAATGTTATCTTTTAATTTGCTGAAAAGTTTATTCATTGTAGAGAGAGAATGCTGTTTCATACTGGGATTATATTTATTATTCCATTTAAAAACATATTTTAGTTTTGGAGTTAAGTTTTCGATGTATAGAAGATAAAAATGCATTCAACATTAATTTGGTTTAATTAACTGTTAATGTTAGTGTTGTAGTCTTAGGCTCAAATTACAATCAATTTTTAGTCAGGTTAGTCGGATATGCATCATGTAAAATGGACATATTCGAAATTGTGACACTCAGCTTGTATAAAGCGTTGAATGTTAGCAACTGACGGTGCCCTTTATGGTACGCCGTTCTATAACAAAAGTTCTGGCATTCTCTATCCTTGTTTTGTTTATTAGCGTGCTTTCGGATTGTGTAGTTAAACATATTTAAATATATTGTATTTGTTTGAAAATTCTAAAGGATATAAGGATATATAAAGGGTATACTAATTAGTCCAATGTCCGATAACTTTTATAAAATCAAGGTGTAAAGTTTTTAAACATTTTTTATAGGATGTTTCGAATAAAAAATGAAATGAAAGCTTTTGGTATCAATCTAGCTCTCAGTTTTAAATTTAGTTCCAATAATTTGGGTGTCTACCCCAGTAGCACAAGATATTGTCCCAATATTGGTTCTATATGGGTAACATATTGTATTCTGGCCCAATATTTGGAAGATTCAACCAAGATTGGTGTTATATCGGTTAAAGACTGGCACCCAATATATGCAGCCAATATTACTACTACAAAGGTCCAATATATACACCATATATTTAAAAAAATATATGTATCCACTATATTAATCCTATATTGGGTTAAGATTGCTGGCCAATATATTTAGCCAATATTTCTCCTACAAAGGTCCCATATACAATTTATTTATATAGTATTATTCTATACCGGTCTAATATTGGACATATTATATTAGCCCAGTATTCATTAATACATCTAATGGCCCATAATTCCATTGAGAGGAAATTATAATGAATTATTATTATTATATACGAATTACATTATTATTATTATGTGTAGTTATAAATTGATTCTAGACTTAAAATTAATTTTTGGGACGTTTAAACTATCTTATTGGTATTAGATTCCTTAGATAGCATCAATTCTCAAGAATTATTGCAGTTAATGTTTTTCTTTTATACTTCCAACATTGAATAAGCAGTCTTTAATCAAGATCACTTGATTATTCAAGGAATCAAAATAGCAATAAACAGGCTATCTTGAAAATGAATAATAACATCGCTACAGCTGCCTCCGTTGTTTTATAACTCACCCGGTTTTATCAAATACTGAATACTAATAATATCTTAATACATAATTATTGTATACCTGATGGTTCTAAACTCATAATGATCGCATTTTAAAAGTTCGCGCCCAATAACGTACAAACAGTCGTGTGATTGCAGGGTAGCAAACGCGGGAACAAACGCCAAGGTTTTTAGTGAAATGTTCTACCATATTGCACCATATTTACGTCTATTGTGTTAGTTATTAATCTAACTAGAAATATTAAACCTGAAGTGAGCATCAAAAATACTACAGTACGCTAATGGGTGTTTTTAAATAAATCAAAGTTATTTATTGAACATATTAACTTTACCATGAGACAACCTTTCAGTGTGGATATTGGTAATCCGGCGCGGCTGCGTCGATCGTGATTTCATCGGCACTGATATTAATTTGATGCACCTGTTGTTTTACTTTTATGTGTTGTGATTTCGGCTGCTAGCTTTGTCTTGTCGAAAAATTTATATTTATCACTGTGTGTATATGTGTTATTTGTATTAAACTGTAAGTACTGACTATAATATCTGTATGTATACATTTTAATTATTACAACCGTCGAGTTTAGTTAGCATTTCGTTTAAACATGAATTGTGTAAACAATGTGCATGCGTAATTTTTAGAACGTACGAAAACAATTTATAGGTACATTTATGTGTAATTTGTTTTATGTACCTATTTGTTAATGTAGCATTGTTTCGCCTTTAATAGGTGTAATGCAAACGAAATTTTTAATGAAGTGAATGAAATATCATTCTTAACCTACAAATAGTACTATACATATTGCCCCAATATGTTGCCAATATATTTAAGAGGAATCGTATCAGTAATCAGAAATGATTAATATAGACTTAAATTTGTTACAAAAACAGGGACATCTTTGAACATACAAGTACAACTACTGAGTTTTTATGAAAGAAAATGATATGCTATGTTGAACGCGGGTGTTTATTGTTTTTGAAATTTTGTTAAATTCTTTAAATAAATTAAAGTAAATCTGATTAAAATGATTTGACTTTGCATTAAAAGTTTATTAGTTATCTGCTTTATGTTGATAGATTTATTTAGGGCCGGTATTATAAAACTTTTTACTTCCTAGATAAAATTTACTTTGAGAGTAAATTCATTTGTTCTGTCAATTTCATATGCAAATTGACAGAATAAATTAATTAAATAACCAATACTATGTTTCAACAGTGGACCAATATCCTGTTAATGCATTTTGCCGATATTGTAAAAGAATATTGAACCATTAAATGTTTCCAACATTGGACCAATGTTACCATGTTGGTGACATATCCTATGCACATGTTGTGCCAATACTATAAACATATATTGAACCAATATAATGTTACAATGTATGACCAATATCAAAATGCAATACTGGGGAGATATTGCTTCTGCATATTGTGCCAATCCTGTCAGTGTCTGTCATTTACAACAATTGGCCAATATGTGGAAACAATATTTTTCCAACATGTATGTGCTACTGGGGTAGGAAGGGAATTTCACTTTATCTTCTAATTAAAAATGTCTTAAAATACAAACAATACCTTTTGCAGAGTTTGCAGATTAGAAATGCCTGCTATATGTCCAGTTGGTACCTAACAAGCAATAGCGCTCGCAAATACTTGTTCATAATAATGGAAAGAGCTAAAAGACCATTACAAATAACTGCTATGAATATTTCAGTATTGTCTTTAAATTCATTTACATCTGTAAGTACGTTTTAAAATTTAATTTTTAGTACTAATATTATATCATTATTTTAGATACTGCACTGGGCATATTCTTATCTTGCGTTGATGCTGAACATGTACAATAAGCAATCTTAAGAATTAACGTCTCTCATGTAAAATGTTGGCATTGTGTAATATTTGCAATAAGTATGTTATGTTGCGTGTTGTAAAGATTATTTCAAACATTCCAGAGATACATACAGATGATACGGAGATGCAGCTGCTGCAGCAGTGTTTTCCCAGAGACTGAGCTCCAGTGACAAAAAAGCTTTTACTTGGGACTGACTCATATTTTTATATTTTGATGGAATTCCTTCAGAATTACTAATGATGGATTGTAAGGGCTGTGATTTATCACAACACTATATTTAATCTTGTTACTAACCTAACCACACATTGCATTGTATTTGACTAATTGCCAATACGTATTTCGGTAACGATGTTACCTTTTTTCGGCATAAAACCGTCTGAAACGGTTCTCGTCGGTCTGAGACGGTTTTATACCGAGAAAAAGGTAGCATCGTTACCGAAATATGTATTGGTAATGAGACAAACAATGTGTGGTTAGGATACACCGTTAAATATAGCGTCCTTCAGAATTCCTCCTGCAAACTAGGCACCTTGCTGAATAGAAAAAGTTGTTATTATTTGTATTGATATTTAGAAACTATTACGATTAAGTACATATATACATTATAGATACAAGCACGTCACATACTCATGCATATTAACTCTTAACTATTAAGTCTTAAATTACACGTTTTTGTATTAAGTATCATACCCACAAATGAAATATTTATTAAAGAATTACCTACGTATACATATATGCTGAATATACTTAGTATATGTTATTTACTTACTAAATATGTTATTACGTATATGTTACTAGAAAATATATGAAATGATATTTCTACCATGTTAAATAATATAATCGCACCCATTAAGTCTTCTGCTGCTATCTTTATGTAAAGACTCACTTGCGACTTTGATCAATTTTAATCTCTTGTCAATTCATCTAACTTAGTTTGATCTTAGCTTTACACGTTTTTGTATTAAATATCATACACACAAATAAAATATTTGTTAAAGAATTAAGCTTAAGAATGATCTTAATTAAATACCAGTAGCTTTAGAGACTGGTTTCGGTGGTACCAAATCGAGCTCCCACTTTTTAAACGGCTTAACTACCCACTTATCTTATTATCTAAAATAAAAATCGTGTTCTCTCTATAATATTGGCACGCTAATGAGAAATTAGCACTTTCGCCGATCTGCTATTCCTTGTCTTAGATTTGCAGCACGTGTTAAGTAGATTACATGCGGGACTGACAGTTTGAGATGGTATTTTGCACTTAGACTTAAATAGGAGTTCATAAGCATGCCAATTCTTAAGCACCGATTTTTACCTAATAAGCTACGAATATAAATGTGCCACACAATCGTTACTACCGAAAATTAATGATATTAAGGATTTGGTTGCAACGTTCGATGTGCTGGCCTTATCGGAGACGTGGTTATCAGAAGACATAAATTCAAGAGCACTTAATATTATAAAATTATAAATTAATATGTAAGGATAGATATGGAAGGGGAGGGGGCGGGTGACTTTTTACATAAAGCAAAAGCTTTTTAGTCACGTTATTGATACGAATGAATTAATAGAACAACTGTGGTAACAAATTAAGGTAAATAGTCAAAGTATTATGTTAGGAGTGTTTTATAGGCCTTCAACTTTCACCTATAAAGCTTTTGTAGATGAAGTTGAAAACTCAATTATGTTGTGCACACCATATTCTGATAACATTGTATGCATGGGGTAATGGCAATGTTGATTTTCTTATGGTGGATAACCCTGCAACAATATATTTCAATAATATGTTAGAAAGTTTAGATTGCACTCAAATTATCAAAAAACCCACTAGAGTAAATTCGTTGTTAGATATTATAATTACTTTTAAAGCTTCATTTATAAAAAATCGAATGTCCAAAATTTTCATCTGTCAGATCATGATTTAGTAAGTTGTGAACTTACATGTCAAATACCTCGCATTCCAACTACTTACACTTATCGTGATTATAAAAATTCCAACCCTGAAATTTTCGATACCGAGTTAGAAATACTTTCTTTAAATGATATATTCTATGAAAATGATATTAATAGGAAGGTAAATATTCTAGTTAGCCTTATAAGAAATCTTTTTGATAAACATGCACCGTAGAGAACTATTACAGTTACAAAAAACCTGCACCTTGGCTAACCGATAATGTTAAATAACTTATGAAACTAAGGGACAAACCAAAAACTAAATTTAAAACATCAGCAGTAACTCTAATATGATGTGGAAAGAATTAGAAAGAAGAATAAGTAGAAAACGTCTAGATATTGTACATTCCAAAAATAATGCTAATAATTCTTTCGATGGGGACATTCATGAAATAAACAAGTTTTTTTGTCGATAGCATTCCGTTTATGACTGTCGATCAGAACACTTTAGATTTCTACATAAATAATACGTTAGGTAATGATACTGTTTTTAACTTTAAGTTTATAGATTCCGAGATTGTTTTCAAAATAATTAATTCTTTAAAAATTAGCTCTACGGGATAAGATGGATTAAATATCGAAATGATTAAGTTATGTTGTTCTTTTATTATACAATTTTCAGTTCACATAATTAACTTTAGTTTTATTATATTCTGTGGCCGAAGGTTTTTTTAAAAAACTTTTATTTATTTAATATAATAAAACAAACTTATTTATTTCGTTTGCAGTCGTAGAATATATTTTATTATTTTTAATGAAGAGAAAACTATCTCTTAATTATTTAAATTAGTTTAAGACAAGTTTAAATAATTAGATTTGAATTAACACACTTAACAGATCAATTTTAGAATTCACATTTAAATGACATTAAACAAAACAATTAATTTAAAACTCGAATGAGCCTTTATGTTTTACTAGCAGGACAATTTTAAAGTCCACACCTAGTTTAATACTCACTCTGGATAAACACTTGTTGAAGAGACTTGTGAGTTGAATAAAGATTTATAAAGACTGAAGACTTAAGATTAAAACAGAGGTATTTATACAGTGTTACAATCTTATCTGCCTACACAGTTCTCATGGTCATGAGAGAGTTAATGCTAAAGAAGTTCTCATAGAGATAACGTAGACTTATCAGGAAAATGTAATTTGATATCGTGTGCTCACAATCCTAAACAACTCTCATGTAACATGATCTTATCTATAGTGTGATTATCCTATTCAAAATACTAAATGACTACATTGACTGTTCTCAACTTCTGCAGCTAATAGACTTTTCTGTTCCCAGAAGGTTTACTAGAACGCAGACGCTATTTAGATTAAGTAATAATAATTTTAGTAACTACACTTTTCACTCGGCATTGCCGAGAATGTTGCGATATGATAATGATTGTGAAATTGACTTTTTTAGTAATTCTCTTACTTCATTTAAAAATAATATAGAGAAATAAAACATAGTATTAGAAGATATTAATAATATTATTATTGTTATTACTTATTGTGTTTCACAATGGTTTTGTAATTGTAATTGTCAATACTTATTATGTATTATGTTTGTAATGGGAAACCGTAAAATAAATAAATTAAAATTAAAAATTATAACGTACGTTACTCTCTTGTATTTTAGAGAATACCTTTCCTGATAGTTGGAAGTCAGCTCTGATAATACCGATAGGGAAAATAGAACACCCTGTCGATTATAAGGATTACAGACCAATCAGCATTCTTCCAACACTCTCAAAAATATTTGAAAAGGTCATTAACATGCAACTTCCTGAATACCTAGAAAATAATAAATTATTACCAACGTATCAATCGGGTTTTCGGTCTGGTTACAGCTGTACAACTGCTTTATCTTACATTACTGATGATATCTTTAAAGCATACGATGAAGGAAAATCTACTTTTTTAGTTTTATTAGATTATAGTAAAACTTTTGATACAATAAATCATGATTTACTTCTGAAAATATTACATTATTTAGGTATGAGTGAAAATGCGAATGGTATTGTCCGCAACTATTTATGTAACAGAACACAAAAAGTTAAAATGGTTAATGAGGTATCTTCACCTGTCGATGTTATCAGAGGGATGCCGCAGGGATCCATATTGGGGTCTCTGCTATTCACCCTGTACACGCACGGTCTTTGTGGTTGTGTAGGGGCCTGTAATGTTCACATGTATGCAGATGATACCCAAACTTACTTTTCTTTTAAGTCAAGTGATGTCAAAGAAGCAACTAAAATTTTAAATAATGACCTCAAAGCTGTATCTGAATTTTCGTTACAACATGCATTATTGTTAAATCCCTCGAAATCATGTGATATATTTTTAGGAAAATCAAGCTCTTTAAGTGCTACCTACTAAAATTGGTGAAATTGAAGTACCTATAGTAGAAAATGCTAAGAATTTAGGAGTAATTTTTGACAAAACATTTCAGTTCAGGAAGCAAGTCTCTAAATACATACAAAAAGCTTGTTATAACTTAAAATTGATCTATCCCCATAAAAATTATTTAAGTAAAGAATCGAAAATTTTACTATGCGAATTCATGATCTTATCACAATTTAATTACTCTTTTCCTGTATATGGCCTTTGTTTGGATTATGACACAACTCAGCGTATTCAACGTGTTGAGAACTCTTGTTTGCGTCTTATTTATGGAATTCCGGAGGTCTATTGACTATCCCTAGACATAATATTACTCTTTACCAACGTTCTTTTACCTATAATGTTGCAAAAATTTATAATGAGATATCCTTTTCCATCAAAACGCTTGCTATTAAGCAATTTAAAAAAGTTTTGTTTAAAAAGTTACTACTAACCGATTGATACACCAGTTCGTAAACAGTTTATGTAATTGATTTTTGTGTAATTGATATGTTATAAGTGTATGTAATAATCCTGCAGTTAGTCTTTCGTTAACTCCAAGGAGATGATGGAAGAGCAGCTAATGCTGAATCATCTCCTTGCGATTCTGATAATTAAATAAAAATAAATAATTAAATTAGAAAAAATTAAGTATCTTATGTATATTGTTTATTGGTTATTGTCAGAATAAATAAATATTATATACAATTACAGTAAATGTCTGGATTACTATTTCACCAACAAGGCATTATATAAGCACAAGTACAAATATGTAGATAAAAACTGACAAAAATAGCTTTATTCGTAGAGCACAAAAAGGTACCTACATACTTGTAGTAAACAACTTAGTTGCCTCACAATTGAGAGCTAAACTTAACAACAAGCTAAAATTAATCAAACTCAAAATGAAATTCAATACCTGAGTTAGACTCAAGCTTAATTTAATTACCACGACTAAACTAGTCAAGTTCAACAAGAGACAAACTTTCAATAAAATTCTACTTGGGCATGGGAAATTGAAAGATTGGTTGATTCAAAATGAGCCGGAATTCCCTTATGAGCGCCACCTGGTTTGAAAATAAGTTTTACAATCCTTTGATTTTCGTTAGCTTTTCAAAACTTGGTAACATAATCTTAAACGGTGGTTTCCAAATTAAAAAGAAATTTCTCAGAAAGCAATTCTAAATAAAACAAATAAACAGCACAATAATAAAGAAAAACTTACAAAGATAATTTTCATATGTTTATTTTACATAAACTATCATGGAATAAAAAAATAAATATCTTTAATCAAATACTAATCAAATAGACTTTAATAAAACATAGTTAGTCAAAAAAGTAAATAATATTAATAAATGAAATAATGTTACGAAGGCCTTGATGTAGCTACTATTACAGAAAGTAAAACTTAATTTAATTATTTTAAATTCTTAACCGTTTCAGAACAAAATGAAGTTAAATTTTTGAAATCAAATTTATATTACTCTACCAGTTGTATGAGAAGAATTCATCCAGAACTGTTCAAATTTGCAGGTTATTTTAATTTTAATAGATTACACTTAAAATTTATAAAATTGTTTGGTTTTTCAGAGATTGAGGACTGGCAGCCTTTAATAAAACATCTATTTTAAAATCAATTTGACGTTTCGCCCCTCAATGTGGGCTTTTTCAAAAATATTTTATATAATTATAATTTTATATTTTATATTTTATTAAATATCTTTTGTTATATGTATAAAATTTTGAACATAGTTTTTTTTTGTTACACTATTTTAAATAGTTAACCATTATATTTTTCTGTTTGATGTATTTAAATTGATAATATTAACCCTGTTTTCTATTTTCCGTTTGTTTTTTAAATTAGGAGTATACATTTTGACAATTTACAGGTATAATCTTGAAAATTTTTCATTTGTTCAGTAATTAACCCCATGATGGTATAAATAATTGGTGAAGTAAATTTAATTTTGATATTGTAGTCAAACACATTAATCTTGAAGTTTATGATATTAGAGTAGTTTCCCTGTCTTCTAAACTTTCTCTCCTCAACAAAAAAAAGAACCAACTTAAAGACTGCCACTTACGATGTTATTCCTCAGCGGACAATAATATAACTTTAAGAGATTACTGGAAACAATTTTCGGTTTATTCTTATCGTTTTAAATTTAGTTTAAATCTTTAAATCTGCAGATTTTGTTTCAGGAGCCGTTTAGATTTTTTTAAATTTAATTCCAGGTGAAAAACAGGTTTATCTAACTTAATGGCGATTCAGCTACGTTTTATACAAAGGAAAAGCTCAAGAAAGATACTCAGGGTAGGGAATTCAAAGTAAAAACTTTTAATAGCTAGGATTTAAATTAGTTTATCAAATATACAAAGTTTCCAAATAAAAATAAACAATAACCTGTTTCGGTAAAGAATAGAATAACTTAAGAACTATCTTACCTTTACTGATAATAATTGATGGTTTTAATTATTCATTCGCCCAAGGAGCAACAAAGATAATTTTATTAATTGAAGATAATCCAACAAATTCAGCAAAATTGTTACATTTGCGTTAAAACTGACACAAACAAATTACTTTTTCTAATTCACAGAATGAAGGCATCGCCATGAACTCTGTTAACAAAGCAGACATCTAATGATGTGCGTATTTTAACAAGACGCTTACTATAATTATAAGCCTTTCAAAGACATCAAGAGAATTGAAAAACATTCTCAAATAAATACCAACTTGTAATGTCTTTACGTTAACTTGTAATGTGGTCTGTAATATCTCTAGTATATCATGCGCGAAGAAAATTGAAAACAGTATTTTATATAATGACAGTTAAAAAGATTGCAACAAACTGTAAATTTTAATCAAAGACGTATACAATTATCACACTAAACAAATTTCAATTTTTAAATATTATTTTTAAAAATTTTAAAATAAAATCAAAAGTCGTAAAAGTGTAACATTTGTTGCGGGACAACTGAGATTGTTCTTATTAGACTAACAAACCAAATATTTGAAAACCACTTAGATTTGAACCACTTTTTATCATTTTGAAACATCTGAAAATCTTAACTCGTTTTGAAGATTATGAAAATTCCTTGAGATATTTTCTAAAATCGAATTAGAAAAATTCAGAATTATGTTTTGAACATATATTCATTTGAGTCACCTTTTTACTGTTTTTAATTAATGTCAATGAACATAAAACGGTATTAGTAGTAAGTTTAGCATTTTTAATTAAGTTTACCTAAGTATTTATCAGAGGTGCAAAATCCAAATAAAACGCCCTATACTACTGTTTCATCCTTTCCTTGGACTTGGACCAGTTTTTTTAGAGTCTGCACCATCTTATATCTGTAAGATGTGATCCGTAATCTTACGGTGGTCTGGGTACCTAAAGAACACTGTTCATTGCTTAGATACAGCAGTTCGTTTTATTGTAGTAACATAATCATATAATCTATCTGGAGAAAAAAATAAAATAAACTAGCAAATTATTTACTTTGTTTTCCCAGTTGGGGAACATCCCTCGTACCTCATGTTACTAATTATTATGATCATTTGGCCGATCTTACTAGGATTTAGCCGAATACCGACGAACTCCATTACTACCAGGGGATTTTATCATGTCAAACATTGCATTGGTACGGGCATACAGTTTTACTTTCTTATCCGAGAAGAAGGAATGTTTTAATCTTTCTCCTCTATGAAAAATTATCAGCCCAGCCGGGGATCGAACTTTGTAACGTGCTAGAATTTCAGGATACATTTTAATACACTTGAAAATGTATTTATCGTAAATAGTCTTAGTACGGTCCTGTATAGTCGAATATATTTTGTCAGTTTTAAATTGTAGATTTTTATTCTGATCATAATAATGTTTTTCAGGACCGGCGATGGACGAGTGGTGTCAGTGCATCACTCGTGTTCCAAGGGTTGTGGGTTCGAATCCCACTTGGGGCGACGGGATTGGAAAATTCCGGCACCTCAACTATGGGTGTGTGTATTCGTGTATCATGTTAGATGGGAGACAGATGACCTTAGCAGTTGGTTCCCCTGTAGTGTAGGTGTGAAATAAAAAAAATAATGTTTTTCGTTAGTTTAGAGACAGCTGCAAAACCCGTTCCCATGTAGATAAATTTGTTTTTAGTAATAAAATATCAAGATAAAAATTACTTTAAAGACAAAATAATACCTATAAATGCATTCAAATCAAACTTATGTTTCTGCTATGTACATATTTAACGTTTGCTGGATAGATTTTTCACAAAATACAGATAAGGGCATGTCTGGCCCGTTTTTTATCGGACCTCCTGTGAGAAAGTATTCTTCCGTCTTACTAAAATAAAATTAAGAATATTCTAGGAAGATTTTTCGTGATCATTGTGTGTCATTTTAGTTTTTGATAGGGTGGTTATTTTCCCTTGCATCTCCAAGACAGTCAGTCTCCTAGCGGCATTCGAGCCTAAGCTACGGACTGTTCGCCCCCAGAAGTTCCCGATGGCTTTTGACGTTGATTTGTGTTTTCGAAATTACAGTTATAAAAATTAAAAGTAGAATCCGATACAGTTTGCAAGTGCGAATAAGTTTGAGTTTTATCGTTCCGTTTACAGAAAATAAATTTAAGGAATTTAGATTACAGTTAAGCACTTTGTTTTAGTAAAGTCCATAATCAATCCAGTGTGCAGTCAGTTTATGATTAGTGAACTTCAGTCTGTTATTTTTCCGTTGCAATAATAATATTCTGGATTGCAGAATTTATGCAGCATCGAAATATTATTTACGTTGAAATAATACAAAACCTTCTGATAATGAAATTAGTGTCAACGTGAAAACATTTAAATGGTCGACTTTTCTTTTGGAACTATATTGGTTTAAATCTTTATTAGTAAAAGGATGCTGCCAATTTATGTATGACACAATTAACGCAAATTTTAGTTCAGAACCATGGGTTATAACTTTACCATGAAACCAGCGATCCAAAGTTCTTCTTGTTCTACATATTTATATGATATTGGATGTCAATAAGAAAAAAAATAGCACGACGTTCGGGCTTCATATTATTATGATATATGGGGGTTGGGGTTGTTATATAATATCAATCAGAAAAAAAATTATTGTAGGGAATAATAAACCTTCAAATACTTGATGAAAGATGAAAGGTTATAAATTTCAAAATAAAATTTATTATTGTCGAAATTCACAAACACAAAATCATGGTAAAACAATCTGAAAATATACACAACTAAATATTACTTATCTTTATCATTAACAAAAAAAATTTTCGGCTTTAATTTCTAAACTGGAAAATAAGTTCCATAAATGCATGAGACGAAATCAGGCGAGTCGCTAATTAAGTAGGAAGATATTTAAATTAAATCTGTAAAACATTGTTAATGGACCAGACACAAATAAATACACAAATAAAACATTTTTAAACATTTAAATGGATACATTTTATTTATGAACAGACAAAAGAAATAAAGATTTAAAATTCATTGAAGAGAAACAAAAACAACTATTAAAATTCTAAATTAAAATTAATTAAACAAATATGAAACAAAATTAATTAAATCTTAGTGTCAAATAGATTTAACAAAATAAGAATTAAGAGACATTCTAATTTTCTTTGTCCTTTTTAATTCATATCTGATCAATCCAACAATCTTAAATAACTATTAAAGAAAATAAAAATTGAAAATTATTTAAAATTTTGCGCCACACAAAAAAGTTAATCACCCTAACTTGAAGGTTAGCAGATTCCTGTTATAGTTGGTAAAATTACCTGCTTATTTGTTGATAAGATGAGCACATTTCCATACCATCCTTCAAATTAATTTTATTTGTGATTATTAAAGATAATTATAAATATTAAAGGTGCGACATGTATCTTTCATGACGTGAGTACATAAACTAATTCGGTTATTTGCAACAAGATTCCATTACCTTTCTTTAATTCGTTCCATACAAAATAATTTTCCACAATACAACATTTTTTCAAATAATAATAACAGTCTGAACACCAAATCTAAACAGTTACTTTGATTGTTCATTATAATTATTATTAATTAAATTATTAAGAACTTAAAAAAAAGTAAAAACAAGATGACAATGTTACGTTTGAGAATAAACACGCACTTAGTGCAGTATGGCTTACAATAGTATGCAGGACAGATGGTTTTAAAAACTCTCGCTTACGGCGTCTTTAAGACCAGTGTGAAGTTAGCCTGTAAAGTTGGCCGGTAAAATTTCCGGAAATACCCGAACATCCATAGACGTGCACATAAAATATTTTCATAGGAATCAGAACCAAATTTTCCCTAAAGTTCTGAAATTAGGATACAAATCCAATGGTATAAACTACATTTCCTTAGCATGGGGCTAAGGGGGGTAAAAATAGCCCCTAACTCTTAAAAACGGTATTTGGGGATGTAGTCGGTCAGGAATCAGAATGAGATTTTCTAAAAAGTTCTGCAATTAGGATACAAATGAAATGGTATACACTACATTTCCTTAGCATGGGGCTAAGGGGGGTAAAAACCGCCCCTAACTTTTAAAATCGGTATTTGGGTATGAAGTCGGTCAGGAATCAGAATGAAATTATCCACAAAGTTCTGCAATTAGGATACGAATCAAATGGTAAACACTACATTTCCTTAGCATGGGGCTAAGGGGGGTAAAAACCACCCCTAACTTTTGAAATCGGTATTTGGGGATGAAGTCCGTCAGGAATCAGAATGAAATTATCCATAAAGTTCTGCAATTAGGATACAAATCAAATGGTACACACTACATTTCCTTAGCAAGGGGCTAAGGGGGGTAAAAACCGCCCCTAACTTTTAAAATCGGTATTTGGGTATGAAGTCGGTCAGGAATCAGAATGAAATTTTGCATAAAGTTCTGCAATTAGGATACAAATCAAATGGTACATACTACATTTCCTTAGCAAGGGACTAAGGGGGGTAAAAACCGCCCCAAACTTGTAAAATCGGTGTTTGGGGATGAAGTCAGTCAGGAATCAGAATGAAATTATCAACAAAGTTCTGCAATTAGGATACAAATCAAATGGTATACATTACATTTCCTTAGCATGGGGCCAAGGGGGGTAAAAACCGCCCCTAACTTTTAAAATCGGTGTTTGGGAATGAAGTCCGTCAGGAATCAGAATGAGATTTTCCATAAAGTTCTGCAATTAGGAAACAAATAAAATGGTACACACTACATTTCCTTAGCATGGGGCCAAGGGGGGTAAAAATCGCCCCAAACTTTTAAAATCGGTATTTGGGTATGAAGTCGGTCAGGAATCAGAATGAAATTTTCCATAAAGTTCTGCAATTAGGATACAAATCAAATGGTACACATACCACATTTCCTTAGCATGTGGCTAAGGGGGGTAAAAACCACCCCTAACATTTGAAATCGGTATTTGGGGATGAAGTCCGTCAGGAATCAGAATGAAATTTTCCATAAAGTTCTGCAATTAGGATACGAATCAAATGGTACGCACTACATTACCTTAGCATGGGGCTAAGGGGGGTAAAAACCGCCCCAAACTTTTAAAATCGGTATTTGGGTATGAAGTCGGTCAGGAATCAGAATGAAATTTTCCATAAAGTTCTGCAATTAGGATACAAATCAAATGGTACACATACCACATTTCCTTAGCATGTGGCTAAGGGGGGTAAAAACCACCCCTAACATTTGAAATCGGTATTTGGGGATGAAGTCCGTCAGGAATCAGAATGAAATTTTCCATAAAGTTCTGCAATTAGGATACGAATCAAATGGTACGCACTACATTACCTTAGCATGGGGCTAAGGGGGGTAAAAACCGCCCCAAACTTTTAAAATCTGTATTTGGGTATGAAGTCGGTCAGGAATCAGAATGAATTTTTCCATAAACTTCTGCAATTAGGATACAAATCAAATGGTACACACTACATTTCCTTAGCAAGGGACTAAGGGGGGTAAAAACCGCCCCTAACTTGTAAAATCGGCATTTGGGGATGAAGTCAGTCAGGAATCAGAATGAAATTATCCACAAAGTTCTGCAATTAGGATACAAATCAAATGGTATACATTACATTTCCTTAGCATGGGGCCAAGGGGGGGTAAAAACCGCCCCTAACTTTTAAAATCGGTGTTTGGGAATGAAGTCCGTCAGGAATCAGAATGAGATTTTCCATAAAGTTCTGCAATTAGGATACGAATCAAATGGTACACACTACAATTCCTTAGCATGGGGCTAAGGGAGGTAAAAACCGCCCCTAACTTTTAAAATCTGTATTTGGGGATGAAGTCCGTCAGGAATCAGAATGAAATTATCCACAAAGTTCTGCAATTAGGATACAAATCAAATGGTATATATTGCATTTCCTTAGCATGGGGCCAAGGGGGGTAAAAACCACCCTTAACTTTTAAATCGGTGTTTGGGAATGAAGTCCGTCAGGAATCAGAATGAGATTTTCCATAAAGTTCTGCAATTAGGATACGAATCAAATGGTACACACTACATTTCCTTAGCATGGGGCTAAGGGGGGTAAAAACAACCCCTAACTTTTAAAATCTGTATTTGGGGATGAAGTCCGTCAGGAATCAGAATGAAATTATCCACAAAGTTCTGCAATTAGGATACAAATCAAATGGTATATATTGCATTTCATTAGCATGGGGCCAAGGGGGGTAAAAACCACCCTTAACTTTTAAAATCGGTGTTTGGGAATGAAGTCCGTCAGGAATCAGAATGAAATTTTCCATAAAGTTCCGCAATTGGGAAACAAATCAAATGGTACACACTACATTTCCTTAGCATGGGGCCAACGGGGGTAAAGACCGCCCCTAACTTTTAAAATCGGTATTTGGGGATGAAGTCCGTCAGGAATCAGAATGAAACTATTCACGAAGTTCTGCAATTAGGATACAAATCAAATGATATACATTATACCTTAGCATGGGGCCAAGGGGGGTAAAAACCGCCCCTAACTTTTAAAATCGGTATTTGGGGATGAAGTCCGTCAGGAATCAGAATGAAATTATCCACAAAGTTCTGCAATTAGGATACAAATCAAATGGTATACATTAAATTTCCTTAGCATGGGGCCAAGGGGGGTAAAATCCGCCCCTAACTTTTAAAATCGGTGTTTGGGAATGAAGTCCGTCAGGAATCAGAATTACATTTCCTTAGCATGTTGCCAAGGGGGGTAAAAACCGCCCCTAACTTTTAAAAGCGGTGTTTGGGAATGAAGTCCGTCAGGAATCAGAATGAAATTTTCCATAAAGTTCTGCAATTAGTATACGAATCAAATGGTACACACTACATTTCCTTAGCATGGGGCTAAGGGGGGTAAAAACCGCCCCTAACTCTTGAAATCGGTATTTGGGTATGAAGTCGGTCAGGAATCAGAATGAAATTTTCCATAAAGTTCTGCAATTAGGATACGAATCAAATGGTACACACTACATTTCCTTAGCATGGGTCTAAGGGGGGTAAAAACCGCCCGTAACTTTTAAAATCGGTATTTGAGGATGAAGTCCTCAGGAGTCAGAATGGAATTATCCACAAAGTTCTGCAATTAGGATACAAATCAAATGGTATACATTACATTTCCTTAGCAAGGGGCTAAGGGGGGTAAAAACCGCCCCTAACTTTTAAAATCGGTATTTGGGTATGAAGTCGGTCAGGAATCAGAATGAAATTTTCCATAAAGTTCTGCAATTAGGATACAAATCAAATGGTACATACTACATTTCCTTAGCAAGGGACTAAGGGGGGTAAAAACCGCCCCAAACTTGTAAAATCGGTGTTTGGGGATGAAGTCAGTCAGGAATCAGAATGAAATTATCAACAAAGTTCTGCAATTAGGATACAAATCAAATGGTATACATTACATTTCCTTAGCATGGGGCCAAGGGGGGTAAAAACCGCCCCTAACTTTTAAAATCGGTGTTTGGGAATGAAGTCCGTCAGGAATCAGAATGAGATTTTCCATAAAGTTCTGCAATTAGGAAACAAATAAAATGGTACACACTACATTTCCTTAGCATGGGGCCAAGGGGGGTAAAAATCGCCCCAAACTTTTAAAATCGGTATTTGGGTATGAAGTCGGTCAGGAATCAGAATGAAATTTTCCATAAAGTTCTGCAATTAGGATACAAATCAAATGGTACACATACCACATTTCCTTAGCATGTGGCTAAGGGGGGTAAAAACCACCCCTAACATTTGAAATCGGTATTTGGGGATGAAGTCCGTCAGGAATCAGAATGAAATTTTCCATAAAGTTCTGCAATTAGGATACGAATCAAATGGTACGCACTACATTACCTTAGCATGGGGCTAAGGGGGGTAAAAACCGCCCCAAACTTTTAAAATCGGTATTTGGGTATGAAGTCGGTCAGGAATCAGAATGAAATTTTCCATAAAGTTCTGCAATTAGGATACAAATCAAATGGTACACATACCACATTTCCTTAGCATGTGGCTAAGGGGGGTAAAAACCACCCCTAACATTTGAAATCGGTATTTGGGGATGAAGTCCGTCAGGAATCAGAATGAAATTTTCCATAAAGTTCTGCAATTAGGATACGAATCAAATGGTACGCACTACATTACCTTAGCATGGGGCTAAGGGGGGTAAAAACCGCCCCAAACTTTTAAAATCTGTATTTGGGTATGAAGTCGGTCAGGAATCAGAATGAATTTTTCCATAAACTTCTGCAATTAGGATACAAATCAAATGGTACACACTACATTTCCTTAGCAAGGGACTAAGGGGGGTAAAAACCGCCCCTAACTTGTAAAATCGGCATTTGGGGATGAAGTCAGTCAGGAATCAGAATGAAATTATCCACAAAGTTCTGCAATTAGGATACAAATCAAATGGTATACATTACATTTCCTTAGCATGGGGCCAAGGGGGGTAAAAACCGCCCCTAACTTTTAAAATCGGTGTTTGGGAATGAAGTCCGTCAGGAATCAGAATGAGATTTTCCATAAAGTTCTGCAATTAGGATACGAATCAAATGGTACACACTACATTTCCTTAGCATGGGGCTAAGGGAGGTAAAAACCGCCCCTAACTTTTAAAATCTGTATTTGGGGATGAAGTCCGTCAGGAATCAGAATGAAATTATCCACAAAGTTCTGCAATTAGGATACAAATCAAATGGTATATATTGCATTTCCTTAGCATGGGGCCAAGGGGGGTAAAAACCACCCTTAACTTTTAAATCGGTGTTTGGGAATGAAGTCCGTCAGGAATCAGAATGAGATTTTCCATAAAGTTCTGCAATTAGGATACGAATCAAATGGTACACACTACATTTCCTTAGCATGGGGCTAAGGGGGGTAAAAACAACCCCTAACTTTTAAAATCTGTATTTGGGGATGAAGTCCGTCAGGAATCAGAATGAAATTATCCACAAAGTTCTGCAATTAGGATACAAATCAAATGGTATATATTGCATTTCATTAGCATGGGGCCAAGGGGGGTAAAAACCACCCTTAACTTTTAAAATCGGTGTTTGGGAATGAAGTCCGTCAGGAATCAGAATGAAATTTTCCATAAAGTTCCGCAATTGGGAAACAAATCAAATGGTACACACTACATTTCCTTAGCATGGGGCCAACGGGGGTAAAGACCGCCCCTAACTTTTAAAATCGGTATTTGGGGATGAAGTCCGTCAGGAATCAGAATGAAACTATTCACGAAGTTCTGCAATTAGGATACAAATCAAATGGTATACATTAAATTTCCTTAGCATGGGGCCAAGGGGGGTAAAATCCGCCCCTAACTTTTAAAATCGGTGTTTGGGAATGAAGTCCGTCAGGAATCAGAATTACATTTCCTTAGCATGTTGCCAAGGGGGGTAAAAACCGCCCCTAACTTTTAAAAGCGGTGTTTGGGAATGAAGTCCGTCAGGAATCAGAATGAAATTTTCCATAAAGTTCTGCAATTAGTATACGAATCAAATGGTACACACTACATTTCCTTAGCATGGGGCTAAGGGGGGTAAAAACCGCCCCTAACTCTTGAAATCGGTATTTGGGTATGAAGTCGGTCAGGAATCAGAATGAAATTTTCCATAAAGTTCTGCAATTAGGATACGAATCAAATGGTACACACTACATTTCCTTAGCATGGGTCTAAGGGGGGTAAAAACCGCCCGTAACTTTTAAAATCGGTATTTGAGGATGAAGTCCTCAGGAGTCAGAATGGAATTATCCACAAAGTTCTGCAATTAGGATACAAATCAAATGGTATACATTACATTTCCTTAGCATGGGGCCAAGGGGTGTAAAAACCGCCGTTACTTTTAAAATCGGTATTTGGGGATGAAGTCCGTCAGGAATCAGAATGAAATTTTCCATAAAGTTCTGCAATTAGGATACGAATCAAATGGTACACACTACATTTCCTTAGCATGGGGCTAAGGGGGGTAAAACCGCCCCTAACTTTTAAAATCGGTGTTTGGGTATGAAGTCGGTCAGGAATGAGAATGAAATTTTCCATAAAATTCTGCAATTAGGATACGAATCAAATGGTACACACTACATTTCCTTAGCATGGGGCCAAGGGTGGTAAAAACCGCCCGTAACTTTTAAAATCGGTATTTGGGGATGAAGTCCGTCAGGAATCAAAATGAAATTATCCACAAAGTTCTGCAATTAGGAAACAAATCAAATGCTGCACACTACATTTCTTTAGCATGGGGATAAGGGGCATAAAAACCGCCCCTAACTTATAAAATGGGTATTCAGGAATGAAGTCCGTCAGGAATCAAAATGAAATCTTCCACAAAGTTCTGCAATTAGGATACAAATCAAATGGTATACATCACATTTTTTAGAATGGTGATAAGGGTGGTAAAAACCGCCCCTAACTATTAAAATCGGTATTTGGGAATGAAGTCCGTCTGGAATCAGAATGAGATTTTCCATAAAGTTATGCAAGTAGGATACGAATCAAACGGTACAAACTACATTTCCTTAGCAAGGTGATAAATGGGGTAAAAAACGCCCCTAACTTTTAAAATCGGTATTCGGGAATGAAGTCCGTCTGGAATCAGAATGAAATTTTCCATTAAGTTCTGCAATTAGGATTCAAAGAAAATGGTATATATCACATTTCCTTAGCAAGGGGATAAGGGGGGTAAAAACCGCCCCCAAACTTTTAAAATCGGTATTTGGGAATGAGGTACGTCAGGAATTAAATTGAAATTTTCTGTTCTGAAAGTGTGAAAAGTTCTGCATTTAGGAAACAAATCAAATGGAATACATTACATATCCTTAGCATGGAGCTAAGGGGGGTAAAAACCGTCCCTAACTCTTAAAATCGGTATTTGGAGATGAAGTGGGTCAGGAATCATAATGAAAGTTTCAATACAGCTTTGCAATTAGAATACAAATCAAATGGTACACACTGCATTTCCTTAGCATGGGGCTAAGTGGGGTAATCCCCTTAGCCCCAAGCTAACAAAATGTAATGTATACCATTTGATTTGTAGCCTAATTGCAGAACCTTATGGAAAATTTCATTCTGATTCCTGCCGGACTTCATTCCCAAACACCGATTTTAAAAGTTAAGGGCGGTTTTTACCCCCCTTGGCCCCATGCTAAGGATATATAATGTATACCATTTGATTTGTAACCTAATTGCAGAACTTTGTGGATAATTTCATTCTGATTCCTGACGGACTTCATCCCCAAAAAACGATTTTAAAAGTTCGGGGCGCTTTTTACCCCCCTTAGACCCATGCTAAGGAAATGTAGTGTGTACCATTTGATTTGTATCCTAATTGCAGAACTTTATGGAAAATTTCATTCTGATTCCTGACCGACTTCATACCCAAACACCGATTTTAAACGTTAGGGGCGGTTTTTACCCCCCTTAGCCCCATGCTAAGGAATTGTAGTGTGTACCATTTGATTCGTATATTAATTGCAGAACTTTATGGAAAATTTCATTCTGATTCCTGATCGACTTCATACACAAATACCGATTTTAAAAGTTAGGGGCGGTTTTTACCCCCCTTTCCAACATGCTAAGGAAATGTAGTGTGTACCATTTGATTCGTATGCTAATTGCAGAACTTTATGGAAAATTTCATTCTGATTCCTGACGGACATCATTCCCAAATACCGATTTTAAAAGTTAGGGGCGGTTTTTACCCCCCTTAGCCCCTTGCTAAGGAAATGTAGTGTGTACCGTTTGATTTGTATCCTAATTGCAGAACTTTATGGAAAATTTCATTCTGATTCCTGACGCACTTCATTCCCTAGTACCTATTTTAAAAGTTAGGGGCGGTTTTCACCCCATTTAGCCCCATGCTAAGGAAATGTTGTGTATACCATTTGATTTGTATCCTAATTGCAGAACTTTTTAGAAAATCTCATTCTGATTTCTGACGGACTTCATTCCCAAATACCGATTTTAAGAGTTAGCGGCGGTTTTTGCCCCCCTTAGCCCCATGCTAAGGAAATGTAGTGTGTACCATTTGATTCGGATCCTAATTGCAGAACTTTATGGAAAATTTCATTCTGATTCCTGGCGGACTTCATTCCCAAACATCGATTTTAAAAGTTAGGGGCTGTTTTTACCCCCCTTAGCCCCATGCTAAGGAAATGTAGTGTGTACCATTTGATTTGTATCCTATTTGCAGAACTTTGTGGGTAATTTCATTCTGATTCCTGACGGACTTCATCCCCAAATACCGATTTTAAAAGTTAGGGGCGGTTTTTACCCCCCTTAGCCCCATGCTAAGGAAATGTAGTGTGTACCATTTGATTCGTATCCTAATTGCAGAACTTTATGGAAAATTTCATTCTGATTCCTGACCGACTTCATACCCCAATACAGATTTTAAAAGTTAGGGGCGGTTTTTACCCCCCTTACCACCATGCTAAGGAAATGTAGTGTGTACCATTTGATTCGTATCCTGATTGCAGAACTTTATGGAAAATTTCATTCTGATTCCTGGCGGACTTCATTCCCAAACATCGATTTTAAAAGTTAGGGGCGGTTTTTACCCCCCTTAGCCCCATGCTAAGGAAATGTAGTGTGTACCATTTGATTTGTATCCTATTTGCAGAACTTTGTGGGTAATTTCATTCTGATTCCTGACGGACTTCATCCCCAAATACCGATTTTAAAAGTTAGGGGCGGTTTTTACCCCCCTTGGCCCCTTGCTAAGGAAATGTAATGTATTCCATTTGATTTGTATCCTAATTGCAGAACTTTATGGAAAATTTCATTCTGATTCCTGACCGACTTCATACCCAAATACCGATTTTAATAGTTAGGGGCCGTTTTTACCCCCCTTAGCCCCATGCTAAGGAAATGTAGTGGGTACCATTTGATTTGTATCCTAATTGCAGAACTTTATGGAAAATTTCATTCTGATTCCTGACCGACTTCATACCCAAATACCGATTTTAAAAGTTAGGGGCGGTTTTTACCCCCCTTAGCCCCATGCTAAGGAAATGTAGTGTGTACCATTTGATTTGTTTCCTAATTGCAGAACTTTATGGAAAATTTCATTCTGATTCCTGACGGACTTCATCCCCAAATACCGTTTTTAAGAGTTAGGGGCGGTTTTTACCCGATTTAGCCCCATGCTAAGGAAAGGTAGTTTGTACCATTTGATTCGTATCCTAATTGCAGAACTTTATAGATAATTTCATTCTGATTCCTGACCGACTTCATACCCAAACACAGATTTTAAAAGTTAGGGGCGGTTTTTACCCCCCTTAGCCCCATGCTAAGGAAATGTAGTGTGTACCATTTGATTCGTATCCTAATTGCAGAACTTTATGGAAAATTTCATTCTGATTCCTGACCGACTTCATACCCCAATACAGATTTTAAAAGTTATGGGCGGTTTTTACCCTCCTTAGCCCCATGCTAAGGAAATGTAGTGTGTACCATTTGATTTGTATCCTATTTGCAGAACTTTGTGGGTAATTTCATTCTGATTCCTGACGGACTTCATCCCCAAATACCGATTTTAAAAGTTAGGGGCGGTTTTTACCCCCCTTGGCCCCTTGCTAAGGAAATGTAATGTATTCCATTTGATTTGTATCCTAATTGCAGAACTTTATGGAAAATTTCATTCTGATTCCTGACCGACTTCATACCCAAATACCGATTTTAAAAGTTAGGGGCTGTTTTTACCCCACTTGGCACCATGCTAAGGAAATGTAGTGTGTACCATTTGATTTGCTTCCTAATTGCAGAACTTTATGGAAAATTTCATTCTGATCAATGTCACTCATGTGTTCATTGTGATGTCATTTCTGTATTACTTACGTCACTATTCAGGCCGCCCTCGTATGAGTTTGTTTAACAAAAACTTCGATATCAACGTACATTCTGAAGATTAAGAAAGGAGCACGTTTTTTTGCGGAAATTGGATCCCGGTCAAATTGTGATATGTTGTAGTTTATATTGATCAAAAGTATCCGGTGTCAAGAAGCTCTAAAATTAACAGTTTTGGAGTTACAGAGCACGAAAGGCAGGGAAAATTCATACTTCGGTTTATGGATTTTTAACACTTACAGCCTCGGTAATTCATTCTCGGTCATTTTTTATTTTGATTAACCGCGACTAGGTTGCGTGAGTGAATTTGGTTCTGAAACGGCCGATTTATTTGAAATTAGAAAATGAAAAATACCTATTGTTGATTATTGGGTATGGTGTAGATGGAGAATGAAACGGCCCCGGTACCGGGTGCCCCATTATATTTTGACCCTTTATAAACCTATATAACGTTTCAACTAATTGAGATAATGAAATGCGATGTTTATTATTCTTCTTATTGTTTAAAGATTTTTTTCTGAGTATCCGTCTTTTTTGTTCACCGCCGGTTTAATCGGAAATGACCTAGCGTATTTTTGGGGATAGGGCAACTTTGTAATTTCAAATGGAACATCCCGTATCATAGTTGGCAAGCCCATTGTTCCCTCTTTCCAAAAGTACCATACTTGTCATGGTTATTATATAGGGTGATGGTTTTATAAGCTCTTAAAGTGAATACTGCATGTTATTGAAATACTGCGAAAAATATAATGATTCACAAAGTAGACTACGGCAATTAAAGAAAACATCACTGTAAACGTCAAATTAGCTATCCCCGCAAAATACTCTGTCATTTCCGGATAAACCGGAAGTGAGAAAAAATAACGAATACTCAGAAAAAACTTTAAAAACTAAGAAGACTAGTGAACATCGCATTTCATTATCTCAATTAGTTTAAAAGTTATCTAGGTTCATAAAGGGTCAAAATATAATGGGACACCTGGTATAAATCCACATGAATGTGACAACATAATTATCTGTGTTAATCAAAACAAAAACAAAGAATATACACAAAAAATGAAGTCACCAAGGCTGTACAACAGTGTACGTGTATGCCGAAGTATGAATTTTTCCTGCTTTCCGTGCTCTGTAACTCCAAAACTGTTAATTTTAGAGCTTCGTAGAAGGAGAGACTTTCCTTCAGGATAATGTAAGCTACAACCTATCATAATTCCAGCCAATTTGACCAAATTATCCAATTTCGGTAAGAAACGTGCGGGGCTGTTTGCACATCGGCACCCATTAGGCTTGCATAGTTAATTAATTCTTCTCTAATATTCTTAATGCTAGTTGTTAGGTTAATACTTATGCATTTTCTCTTTGATATTCATTAAAAATAATTATTAAAATTGTTTGGACAAAAAAGTAAAAATTCTTATAAAAGAAACAAATAAAAATAATTTTACTATTATAACAACTTTATTCCTCATATCAGATATTTCAAATCGTGTATTAGGATAACAGAAATGCTTGAGGGTCGTTTGCTGAAACCCTGGTAGCTATGCATTGATTTATTGGTGACACCCCGTATGGTACATATTGACGACGAAAAACTGCAATAACATCATTAATAGTGCTACTGGTTACTAGATGGCAGCCCAGTCACTATAAATTTTAAAGCAATTTTAAATTAATTTCTATGGAGTTAAATTTTATTTTACGTTCTATTTTTAATAATATAATATTAATAATATTAAAAATTGTTATAAAACAACTTAAAATAAACGTTAACTTAACAAAGTTTAATTTCAAATATGATTTTAAATGGTGTCACCAACAAATCAATGCATAGCTACCAGGGTTTCAGCAAACGACCGTCAACCTTTTCTGTTATCCTAATACACGATTTGAAATTTCTGATGAGGAATAAGTTCTTATAATAGTAAAATTATTTTTATTTGTTTGTTCGTTTTTACTTTTTTAGCCAAACAATTTTAATAATTATTATTAATAAATATGTAACAGAAAATGCATAAGGATTAACCTAACTAGCATTAAGAATATTAGTGAAGAATTAATTAACTGAGGCATCTATGCAAGCCTAATGGGTGCCGCCGTGCAAAGGGCCTCACACGTTTCTTGCGGAAATATAAACTCTAATAATAATAATATTGTATGAATACTATTCTCGTTCTTCATTTATTAACTTAGAACATTATGGGGCCTGGTTTCCAGGTTAAGAGTTGTAACAATTATTATTATTCTCCTACTTTTATAATTAAGTAATTACTAATAACTAATAACAAAAATTGAAATACGATGTCTATCGCAAAACGATTGTACTTTTTTACCGTTTTGTATTTTGTTTTTGTTTGAATGAGCTAACATAATGTTTTCTTTTGGCTTAAAATATGGAACATTTTATTTTTTATAATTCATATGTTATTATTTCTTAACAATATTTAAAATTAATAAATAAAATGTTGCCCAAATAAAACGCCTTCCCCACAAAATATTTTCCGAGAGAAAGGGGTATTCTATTTAAATCACTTAATGTCGTGATTTAAATAGAATACCCCTTTCTCAGTACATTTTCTTCTTTTTCCACGGTTTCTTGCGTTAGTGCATCTTAAAGGTGAATGTGGGGGTGTCTTGTTTCTGGCTCGCCGAGGGATTAGCGTCTTCTATTCTATTCAGTAATTGCAGAGGAACAAGAAATTAAATTAGTTTCTTTAACAATATTTAAAAAGACGTTGAACACCGTATATGTGTCGAGTACTTTTATTTATACGACGCTAAACCTGCTAAAAAACGTTTTGTAATAATTGTTTTTCTACTCCCGCACTCTAATTCAAATATTATGTCTGCAATAGCGGTTTGAATATCAGGTTCATAATACAGCGTGTCCGGAGATAGAACGCATTAATTTTAAGGGGTGATAGAAGACACCACACATAGAGAAATGTTTGTATATTAAGTGCACAAATGTTGAGAAAATTAAAGCAAATTGTGCCTAAAATGGTGACAGGAACAATTTGTGCAAATTGATTGCGTTAGTTTGTGTAAAGCAAATTGTAATCTTTTTCCAAACAATAAATATTATTTATTTCTCCATACCGAATACGAACTACCTAGAACAATTTGCTTGAAGAATCTTACATATTTTGTAGCACAGTTTTGCACAATGCTGTACGAAACACCTGCAATCTTTGTGGAAAATTCCTATATTGTGCTCAGAATTTACATGAACGATATTGTGTTAATTTTTAATTCATAATAATTATGGAACTTTTGCTCAATGATGTTGGAAATACATATGAATATTGGAGTAATGTGTATATAGTAGTTTAGTGTATATTTGCACAATAATGTGCTGATTTTTCTTTAACCTTTAATATTGCTGAAAGAAACGCTAAACACTGGGTGATTTAATAATACAAATTCTGCATAATTTTATCAAAAAGTTATATATTTAATTTAAACACAAAAATACGGAAACCTAAAGATAATTAGGAAAAATACATAAAAAAATAAATATAAATATAATGAGATAAATAATTTACTATTAAAATTAGTAATAAAACATGGCATATAAATTGGAAACATGAACTTCAAATTCTGCATAATTTTATCAAAACGTTATACAAGTGTCCCACAATGCTGTTTACACGCAATATCTCCCGTATTTGAAAAGATAAAGAAATCAACCAAAAACTATTGTAAATGACTCAAAATGGACCTTCAGAAAACATCCTTAACTGTTGGTTGCATAGCAACGTTTCAGTGATCATGCCAACTCGATTAATTTTTCAAATTGCACCATCTGTTTCTTTTCACGGAAATGTTTTCTTCACTTCATTCTGCACACAGTAGCATGCCTTACTTAATTATCTAATGTGCATTTAGGGGTTGAAAAAAATATGTTTTATAAATTGTACACTTCATATTCACTAACTAAATTATGTATTCAAAAATATTATTAGAGCAGTGTCTACAAGGGAACTACTGAGACACTTTAAAGTCCGTGTCGAGTCCGCAGGAGGGCATTTTGAGCATTTGCTTTAAGTTTAAGATAAATTCAATTTATAAAAAATATTTTTTTCAACCCCTAAACGCACATTAGATAATTAAGTATGGAATACTATCGTATGCAGTATGAAGTGAAGAATACATTTCCGTGAAAAAAAAAACAGAGGGTGCAATTTGAAAAATTAATCAAGTTGGCATGACCTCTGAAACGTTGCTATGCTGAAACCAGCGTTTAAGGATGTTTTCTGAAGATCCATTTTGAGTCATTTACAATAGTTTTTGGTTGATTTCTTTATCTTTTCAAATAAGGGAGATATTGCGTGTAAACAGCATTGTGGAACACCCTGTATATTCAATTTAAACACAAAAATACAGAAACCTAAATATAATTAGGAAAAATAGATAAAAAAATAAATATAAATATAATGAAATAAAAACAAATAAAATAGAACATCTTATGGAGCTAAATCATTTACTATTAAAATTAGTAATAAAACATGGCATATCAATTGGAAACATGAACTTCAAATTCTGCATAATTTTATCAAAAAATAATATATTTAATTTAAACACAAAAATACAGAAACATAAAAAAAACAGGAAAAATACATAAAAAAATAAATTTAAATATAAAGAAATACAAACAAATTAAACGGAACATCTAACAGAGATAAATGATTTACTATTAAAATTAGTAATAAAACATGGCATATAGGAATGTAAATCTTTAAATTGGAAACATGAACTTTCATCTGATTCTATATCAACCTCAAAAGCATAACAATGTCTAGAGAAGGAAATGGTTTTTATAATTTTACACAAGAAATGTACATCCGTGAGTGTTTCATTTTTATATGCAATTATTTTTTCAATTATGCCAAAAACTGGAAGATCATCGGTCCATTTCAGAATTAATGAAAAATTTGGTTTATAAACCGTTCCCAAGTGATTGACCCGAGAAGAAGAATAAAGTAAATGTTTGTCATACATATTACCGAACTTTTTATAAATTTCAAGACTAATAGGTAAAAGTGGTCCGAAAATGTTACAATTTTGTTCATTACAATAACTATTTAACATGTGACCTAATCTTAGCTGGGTTTTCAACATCAGGGTCTCCGGTAAATTTTTAAAGGAAAATGAAATGTTTGAGGTTAGTTTAGATTCTCTGTGTTTTTGTTCAGCCCTCATAGACCAAAAATGTCGGAGAGAACCAGACATTTCTAAAATTAGATGATAATGAATTAGATGGTGATGTTTAGGTTTTAGATTTCCAGAAAACTTAACAAAAAGTGAATTGTGATCATCAATGAGAACTTTTAGATGAGCATAAGTTTTGCAATGAACGTCAGCTGCAGTGACAATATACACACAATTTCGCGTAATGTTATCCATAGTTCCCATATTCCAAGATCAGTAGGTACTAAATCTCCAATAATCAAGCCCAAATACCTGGTTAGGCATAGCATTTCTGAAGCTGACATTTTAAGATTAGATTTCAATTTATCCGTTGTGATTATAGGTGGTTTATTAGTACTCTCAATGGCTGTATAGTTAAATAATTGAATACGAGAATTAAGTGTTTCAAGAGAAAATAGCTGTAACTCCAAAACTAATGTTTTTAACAAACAGGTTAGACTGTAATTACACACACACCTTCGAAAAGGTCATGCATAATGTCCACCGTAAAATTATATGCCACCCGAAACCCTGGTAGCTGATGGAAAATACAATTTTCTTTAATGCCCGTTTGACTAACGTCATTAAGTAACACATCTTGGTTATAGTTTTCAATATTTCTTAATAGCGAATCATCTTGAACAGTCATGACATGAGAAAGAGGTTTTGGTGCTTTACAAAATCTACAGGAAAATGTACATGAAAAACTTTCAGTAAACCCTAAAAGAGAATGTATACCTAAATTGTCACCTGATATAAGTCCAACTATAAAATAAAATTTTTCATCTAAGATTGTTATCCCATTCTCTCGTATACAGCGTAATTCATCAATTAATTTCGAAAACATTTGATTACCAAACTTCTTACGGTCATCAGAGTAAAATATGGCAAATAGAAATATGTTACATAATTTTGAAGTCGTATACGGAGGCATTGAAGGCAAAGACAAGTATATCGCACCAAGTTTGTTTGTTCCAGCATGCGAACCCAAAGTATTTCCTACCTCATAATCGTCAAAAAATAACATTAAGGGAAAAACAGTTTTATTCTCATAATTTCTACTTTGATATTTCCATAATTTACATTGTACAAAGTTGCTAATTAATTACTGTCTCCTCATGTTGTAAATGAGTATAGTAATCCTTCATTGATTGAAGAAAACCCTCGAGAGAAAATAATTTGGTTAACAAATCTGTTAACGATATTAACTTCATGTGGATAGGTACTGGTTCTAATATAGAATCGCCGCTACATTGTTTCTTTAGAGTTTCCCCTGTTTGAATATTATGTGATGGCACAAACAAACCGGATTGCTTATATTTTTGTATACATTTATATTCTGAATTCAAGTCAGTCATACAATTCTCAATAGAACCAAATATTTTTTCCATATCCCTTATCTTTTCATCAGTTTCATCTAAATTACTTAACGATGTAATAACAAACCTTTTTAACTCGCTTATAAGATCTTTCGGATAACCAATTGAACAAATTTTCTAGGTACAACAGAATTATTATACATATTTCACTAATGAGATTAAAAAGTGCTGAATTAAAGTTCTCTATAACTGAAAAAATATTACTTGATTCATCTTCAGAGTACGATTCATACGGGATTTCCTGATAGTTATTAGAATCAACTTCAAGATTAACAGATACATCCTTAACTTCTATGTTAGCTGAAATTTGAGGTTGATGAAGAACATGAGACTTTAAATGTTTCCTAAATGAATTAAAATTATTATAAGTTCTCAAACACTGTCCTACACCACGATGCAAGTCATCATTATCTTTTAGAAAATGGTCATTCCTTAAATGTTTTATATACTTATTAATATCAGTGCATTGTATTGTAGAACATTTAAAACAGTCAATCATTTTTATATGTTTACATAAAAGATAAACCAATAGAAAAGTATACCTATTTAGGAATAGGTTTAAAACAAAGTAACAAACTAAACTATTTGCAATGTTTACATAAAAGATAAACCAAAAACAAAAGTATACCTATTTATGTAAGTATCGGTTTCATACAAAGTAACAAACTAAACTCTGTTTAATTAGCCGATTATTCCTTTAATAGTTGCAATCAGTATATCCACAGAACGGTACTTTTGGTCCGAGTCGGTATGAATACCATAAACACCTTTTTGCAAAAATAACCAGGCTGGTGTGGATTCCGGAGGATAGATGGCATTTAGGGCATGATAGACCTTAAAGCAAATATCCACTGCTTTTAATGGATCTTCAACTTTGTACAGTTGTTTGTTGACGGAGACAAAACACTGGTAGGACTTGTATGTTCCAACAACAATTGGTATAGGTTGGGCTGTCGTTTTTAAATTTTGGCACTTCTGACTTCGCTCTTCCAGTTTTTTCGTTATATTGCTGGCATCCTGTAAATTAGTTAATTATTAACGTACTTAAAAATTGCTATCTGTAAAATTTACACTGATAAATAAAATGAAGCCATCTAACGTCTCTCTCCTGCTTGGTTTCCAATGTGTTTTTATTTTTGATTTAATTAATGGAGATTGTAATAATAATGGTAAAAATTGAAGGGCAATTAATTGCTTTACATCTGAAAAATGTTTTGTACAAATTAACACTATTAATAGATAAAAAGTATCAGATTCACATACCATCATCAAGAGTCTCAAATTTCTCTTTTTCTCGAGCTATAAAATCCTTTGTGAGTGAATCATTTTTCTTGGTTAATATATATGATAAATAGGTATTGCAAACGTGGGCCAGCGTAAAAACAATACATTTTCCTTACCTTTGTGCAGGTAATTAAAATCCAATTCAAGCTGAAACACACATTGTATACAATGCCGAAAATTATATCACATTATTGCAATTTACTAATAGATAACCCGTTTGAAGACTTAAGGCAGGGTACTTTTGATAGTATTCCCCTATGGTCTCACTGTCTTTAAGTTGTAATCTACTTGCAGCAGATTTCCGCCATCTTTCTACCACTTCCTCATAAGGTATACTATTATGATAAAGCCGTGTTAAAATTTCAGTCATATCATCATCATCATCATTATCAACTACTTCCTCATTTTCTTCTATCACTAAAAAAAATCATGTATTCAAGAGTTAAATGTATAATATTTTATACCAACAGGATGCAGAACTAGCAGATTTTTCCTTTTTTCTAAGTAAACCGCTTTCCCTTAGTAGTTTACGTTGATGCACATATGTGCTCCAGAGTTTTCCTGATGCACCAATCACTTTACCATTTACTCCTCTTGTACATGGTAAATAGTAAATTGCAGCTTCTTCATGAATGAAAACGTCATTTATCTCTTTTGCCAAAATCAGAAATCGTGCTGTAGTGATCCTAAAAGGAAGATGGCATTTAACTTTTTTTTTTTCATGTAAAACTTTATTTACCTTCTATCGGCAGAATCTTGAAGTTCGTGTTTGACAATCAGATTGCATAAATGATTCCTTCTAAACTTCTTGAAAGGTCCACAGCTACTCTTAATAATCTTACCTTCTTCTGTGGCCTCTAGCAATTTACGTACACTCTAAAATAGAAAAGCCTTTATTTTATAAACTATGAAGGATAACGTTTTCTTACATTTTCCTCTGAACTTCCAGCAGGTGTTATGTTTGATGAGGTTGGCGAATCGTAGCTTTAAAAGGGTAATGTGCTAGAAGTTGATCGTAATCAATGAGACTTATTGTAGAACTTGTGGAAGTGGTACTAATATTTGACAGAGTCTCTGTACTTTCAGAATCATTAACTGTTTCTTGCTGATCACATTCCGAAGCAGCCTAAAATTTATATAATGTAAGTTATAAATAATATATTGAGCTTGTTACATTTAAATATGTTAGTACAATTATTGTTGAATTTAATGTTGAAAACATCTAAAGTTACATAGGGTGTCTGGGATTAATGTCGTAAGCTTCTTAGGAGGAAAATGATAAAATTCCATTGGATTTCCTATATTATCATTAACAAAAAACAGACTATGTATGTATAAAAAAGGCCTAATTAATAACAAAAATAGTACTTTAAAATTACTTAGATTAGAAAATTTTTTTTTCTTAGATCTTTTGCAGGAAACTGATTTTGCCCAAATTTTAAACCGACATTTTGGAAATAAATAAGTGCCAAGTAACATAGATATCGGAGAAGTCACCCCCTTTTCATTGCCTATTTTCTGCGCTAACGAAGATATTACGGTATAAAAATTTAAATAAAAAAACTATTTTTCTAGGGCTATATCAAGTCCCCTTACTTTTTGATTTTCTGTCGATTGCCGACGTTCCAGACATTAAACTTGGGTTACCCTGCCTAAAACATTTAAGAATACTTTGACCGAGATAGAAGAAGTATTTTAAGTCGATTATATATTTGTACGTCAAGATGTTATTGAACGATACAAGTATTTAATAACAAAAATGGATCTGCATGCAAGGAAACAACTGGTGAAATACTACACTGAATGGGTATATTTTTATTTATGTACTACATACAATGTCTCCCCGGATGGAGTTGACAAGAGGAAAAAAATTTTATTATTGATTTTACGATAAAAAGTCATTGTTTATAAAAAGTTCTGCTTGTTGAATAAATAAGTTTACCATCAGAAAATCTAAGATTAAATGTACAGTGTTTATAAATTAAGGTAACGTGAAAAAAGAAGTACCGTTTATTGCATTTTTTTAGTTTAAATACAAAATTTCAATCAATTAAGAAAGTCAACAAAAATTATTCTACAAGGCCACCTCCAACACATATCTCCATCCTGTTAATAAATTCACCATAGACTTTACATATGGTTCGTGGTCCGTTTAAATTAATTTCATTCACCGTGTCCTGTATTCATGCTTTTAGTATTTCTCGATCATACAACAGGTGATCTGCGTAAACTTTTTGTTTTAAAGCACCCCACAAAATAAATTGATCGACAAGATTAAATTATGATTATCTACGTTAAATTCAAGATAACACGATATCTTAATTCAACTTAACAACATACAACCGTAACAATCTAAATTTAAACTTGGAATTTTGTATTTTAACTAATTTTATGTTTATAAAGAACTTTTTCTATTAACAGTAAACTCTAAAATGCAATAAATGGTACTTCTCTCTTGAAGCATTTTCATGTTATCTTAATTTACGGACATTCTGTACATTTAATCTTAGATTTTCTGATAGTAAGTAAACTTATGCAACAAGCAGAACTTTTTATAAAGAATGACTTTTTGTCGTAAAAGCAACAATAAAATTTTTTTTCCTCTTGTCAACTCCATCCAGAGACGCACACTGTATAACTTCTGAATACTAGTTAGTAACAAATAAACCCAAATTACAAATTATTGAATTGTCTTTTTCTTTGCTTTAATTTTCTCTTTCACCTTTTTCTTTTAAGAATAAGAAAATTTAAACAGTTTCAGCAGCATTAAATATAGGAAAATGATAATTAGGGAAAGGTGATGATTGTAAGTAAATTGTAAATAAAGTATGCAATAGGTATGTACCTTTTCAATCATGTAGTGTTGATATTTTTGGGAAAATATCTTTCTTGTCCCAATTGCAGGAAGCAGCTCCTTTATATCGTTTTCATTTAACTGATGAAATGTTTCTATATCGATATTATTGTCTATATAAATAATAACATAAATTCAATAAAGATTCATAAAAACATAAAGGTAAAAACCAAAATAGTAATCATAATAAGTAATAATTAGGCATACTATAAAAACATTGAAATCCTCTATAAAATTATGAGCAATTGTAGGGCAGGAATGGACAAACAAGTGCTAAAAATTCTGCGTAGTTATTAAATTTCTACAGCAAAGCTAGATCGAATTTTAAATTGTATTCTTATACATAGGTATGTACGTCCAATAATTACCTTTAAATAATTATAACTGGCATTTTGTGCTTACCTACAAAAGAATCGTACATCTCGGACAGTCCCCATTCTGTCGGCAAGTTTTTAACCTCATCCATAATTATAGGTAAGTACTTGAAATAAACAGGAAAACTTCTCACTGAATTACGTCTGGAAAATGAACGTATAAATAAGTTATTTATTACACAGCACTTGCACAAAAATGAAATGGATAAATATAATGCGTCCCCAATCACAATAATAAATGATTTAAACTATTTAAAGTATAGGAGTTTAATACTCACATGAATTATATTTTTATTCATCACCTACATATACTATTGCATCCGTACTAAGTCTTAACACTTGCACTATTACGAACTAATTATTAAACGAATTGTGTTCCAACGCTTTCTCCGTAACCGTGGTATAGCGCTTATTGCCGTTTGTTTATGTCTGGAGTCGCTGATCTAAGAGGGAAATAATACGATTGGTCATTCGCACATTAAAAATAACCTTGATAAGATTTCGCTCAATTTTTTATACAGTTCCTAATTTTATTTATATTTTTTATGCATATGCATTTTTAAAAAGTTGCACAACATTGTGCATGATTACGGTTTTAAACAACTTGTACAAAAAAATACAACAAAATTGTGGAAAAACGCAACTCAATATTGTGAATTACTAATAATTCCTTTAGTACTTTAATTGGCTTTGCACACATTATCAAATCAAATGTTACAATACTTTCAAACAATCTTATTAAGAAAAACTACGCAACGCTTTACAATAATTGAACCCAATTCTACAAAAAAATCGTACAATGTACAATTAACCAACCTTGTGCAAAACTACTCTACAGCATTTTTCTCTGTGCAAAAGGAACAAAAAAGTCTTATACAACTTTGTTCTAGAACGTACCACTTTTTCAGAAAAAAATAAGAAAGTTGGAAACTTTAACATCATTTTGCCGCGTTAATAATAGCACTTTAAGTATGGGGCTTTGTCGGCAGATGTATCTCATCTATCACAACAACAAACCTTAATAACGTTTTATCCTATCGTATGTCGTTTCCGCGTAAAATTGAATTCTTTTGACAATTACAAACTCATTTTACTCAATTAATGCATGCTCAACATATGCTCCAGTTTACACAAAATGTTGATGTGGATGTTTCTTGAACTTGAAAAAAGCACGTTTTGCTTAAGATTATTTGAGTCAGTGGCTGATTGTTGTATAAATAATACCCGTTTAATGCTATAATGCGCGACAATGCTGAGTTTTAGGTTTTTGAACTTGAAATGATTTGCCAATGCACGAGTTTGTTTATTTAATAACAGTTTTTAGCACCATTTTAGAGCGAGATAAGATAAACACTTTGTCAAAAAGCTCTTTAAATCATAGGCGTCCGGTATATCTTGGCTGATTAAATTAATTAAAGTAATAATAATTTTATAGAATTAACTGAATGTCGTATTAAATTAATTGATGTTTTTGAGGAGAATAATTAACGAACTTCAGAATCAGTAATTTTGCAATGGCAACCGGTCACTGTGGGGCGAGCCTTAACAAAATCCGCGCAATGAGGTAAAAATCCAACTTGTGTAAAGAATAAAAAATATATTGGCGTTTGATTATAAAATGTTCAGGGCATCTAGAATCGGTGACAAAATTTAAAAATCTTTGTTATTAATAAAAACTTTGATGCTTAAAGTTGTCACTACTTTGAACTAACAATTTCTCGACATTTCCAGGCTGAAATTTAAAATTAAATTACTTTTCTTGTATGGACCTTATTGAAACCAAAATTAAAAATGATAGTATTTGCAGCTACATAACTTAAGAAAACATGAACATGTGTTGTAGCTTTTATTTTAAAAAATCGTAAATTGTAAGAGCTTTTTCTTGCTAAAATTCAAATTCTGCTGGAGTTATACAAAAACGCCCGCATATCCCCGCTTTAAGATTTTTGTTAAAGAAAGAGCCAAAGCATCCTGGTTATTTTCATACAAAAACCAAATCCAACTCGAACCAACTTAAAAAGTTAAAAGCCGTTATTGTAGGCACTGCAAGAAATATTTACCGGTATTGTTCGTATTATTTCAGGCATAGTTGTTGATGATGCAACATTGTGTTTTTGCGCCATTTTATCTCAACTGTTAGAAACAACTAAATACCACGCCTTAAGAAGTTGGCTTTTTTAAGTGTTACCATGATCCCAGGTCCCTAGGTACGCAGAATGGGGTTTTCTAATAACTGCAATAAAAATTTAACAAAGCTGAAAGCATCATAACTCATAACAAACAGCATGATTGAAACCTTTTAGTAAAATGGAGATTATTTACGAATGAAATATTGGCAATTATTATAAAACTTTATAAGTAAACTGTTATTTCTTAAGGAATGGTAATCTCGTTTATAAATGCCGACTTAAAAATATTACCTAAATTCTTAATTGGAAACTATTAATTGCGCTTACTGAATATTGCTCTAAAAATTCCCATAACTTAATACATGTTAATTAACAAATTGCATAATCAGATGCGATATTGTTTTCGTTAAATTGATTTCTGTATTCCCCCTGTTTTTTAATACGCAATTACAAACGTTTCTTTAAATGGCTTCATTGCACTATGACACTTAAAACAATTGCATTTTTAATTAACCCGTTATTTGGGAGTAAGTATTCATCCGTATAAGCCTGTGGTTATGTTGATAGACCGTTAGTTTATACAGAATTTCTTTCTAGGCTATTTTCCTTTTCCGGGTGCTTTTCTTCTCCGGCCTCTACCTTTACCTCTTTTTTTTCTTTTAATAATATAATAAATGTAACGAGCTGTTGGCCAATGACAGTCAGGAATAACGAACTATTGACCAATGAGTTGAACAAATGGTTGCGCAGGAACAAGCCACAGTTAGTACTTACACGAGTACTAAACTTGGAAACGTACATATGGTCCATCGTCATGCAGACAATAGTAAATATTATTGATAATTAATATTGTTCTAAATTTATCCTAATCAATTATCCTCAGTGCTACTTAATTCTATTAAATATTAATTTAAATAAAAAAGACATCTTGATTGCAATAATTGGTAATTTTATTTATCAATTTCGTCTGATTTAAGAAGTAATATAAATAATATAATATAATATAAATTCGTCTCATCCTCTCGAATTTGTATAAAATCATTGAGAATTAGGAAAACCTAGTAGTTGCGTAAAAAAGTTCTCGTCTGATCGTGATCCAGTTCACAGTTTGAGATTACAGAAGTCCACTTAGGAGTAAGAATTAGTTATGGTCGAAGAAACACAGTGTATGCAAATCGCGCATAATGGTTATTAATACACTCGTATGAATTTACAACACTCGCAGTGTTCGTGTTGTAAACGTCATACTCTGTATTAATAACCTTCATTATGTATTCGTTGTATAATATGCTATTTTCTTACAGCTATCAATCCAAACTACTCCTTATTATACATTTTACAGTAACCTGTTTACAGGTGAGCAGACAATCAAAAATTGCAGGTCGTTGGGTTTATCTCAATTATTATAGCATAAATCAGATCTGGTAACAACTATAATTGCAGAGCACCTAATAGAAAAAAGAAATAAATTAAAAATTAACCTAACTTAAAACATTTTACCGGAAATGTTTGCTTTATGCGATATTCCATTTCACCCACCAACTCAATAAATTTACACAGTAATTCATCCGTCACTTCAATCATCAGCAGTAATTCATTCAGCACTATTGTGTGTTCACTAAGAAAATATTCACGGTATAATAATCAACACTATAATTTAACGGTGTCTCCTAACCATACCTTGTATTTTAATTGCCAATACGTATTTCGGTAACATTGTTACCGTTTTCTCGATGTTACCTTCGAGACGGTTTCATGCCGTAAAAAAGGTAATATCGTTAGCGAAATATGTATTGGCAATTAGTCAAAGACAATGTGTGGTTAGGAGACAACGTTAAATTGTAGTGTTGTAATCTAATAAACCACAATCTATTATATAATAACATAACATACAATCTATGATATAAAAGTTGATGCCGCACGTGTCGTTAATTAAAAGAATAATTTATAATAGACAAACATTAAAACTTCACTGAAACATTAATAATCATAAAATGCAGTTTTAAATTGCTCACATAAATAAAACAATTAATAATAAAATGGAGAGGTTTTACTATTTAGATGAAAAGATATAAATTCTAATCATAACATAGTGCTTTAAATTAAATAGATGGGGGAGTAAAAATTAGCACAATTGAGAGAGCATGATCTACAGCTGATGATTTTTTTTAAATAATATAATTATACAAACGGAGTCTTCACTAATAATAATTGATGAATATAGTAGTATAGTATTCATAAATTGTAAAAAAAACATAAATTCTACTCATAAAAAGTAAAGCAAGTGGGTTTTAAAATTAGCGAAATTACACATACGAGGTAAGCGTCATAGATTCTCGGCCCGGCAGGCTTCTACAGGTGCCAACATGTTCAAACTCGGTTGCGTCATAGTTCAACATGTAAGAAGCCTACACTATATATATTACTGCTAGAAGCGTAATAGATTTTAGTAGCCACTCAAGCATCGTGACGAGTGCATGAAAATGTCGCAGCTAACGAAAATTGAGTACGGCGCGGTCATTAAATTTTTAACAAAAGAAGGGGGCACACGCCTAATCATCAAACAACGTATGACGGTGTTTATGGTGATTTATTTCCTTCATATTCCACTGTAAAAAAGTCGTCAAAATGCTTCCGTTTGGAGCAAGAATCTCTTGAAGATGATGAGCGCACCGCACCGGTCGGCCAATTGAAGCGGTGACGCCTCAAAACGTTGCAATCATTGAATGGTATTAGAAGATCGCCGTTTGAAAGATAAGGAGTTAGCAGTGATGTCTGACATTTTGGAAACAAGTGTTCGTCGAATTCTTCATGACCATTTGGGTATGAATAAAATTAGTGCAAGATGGGTACCGCGTCTTCGGTCTGCTGTTCAACGTCAACGTCGCGTCGAATGTGCGCGCTCGTTTTTAAACTTGTGTGGAGACGACCCAAAGCCGATTTTGGAGTCCACTGTCACTGGAGATGAATCAATGGTTCTGTATTATGATCCTCTATCCAAAAGGGAATCGATGAAATGGCGGCGACCCGATGATCCTTGTCCCAAAAAGGCGAAAGTCGTTCAATCGACAAAGAAATTATGGCAACCATATTCTGGGATTGTGACGGCATTCTACTGATTGATTTTAAAGAACGCAATACAACTGTTAACAGTACATATTATGCGTCTTTATTGCATAAATTGAGCAACAACATTCGTGACAAATTGACAAGAGGTGTTCGATTATTACACGACAATGCACTCGTTTATACTGCCGCAATTTCACAAGCTGCCATTCGCGAATGCGATTTTGAAGCATTGGATCATCCACCGTACAGTCCGGATATGGCTCCTAACAGAGCCTTCTATAGCTTAACGAGCCTGGAACTGTATCCCTACTATCATTCTGACGTAGAAACAGTCGATGATCGGATTGAATTATTCACGCTGCCATGAGAACCAGCAGTTGTTGTTAAAATTGATATTCATCAAATAGATAATAGCCGTTTTCTTTTTTTAAATTTGTCTGTTACTATTTGCATGTTGATTAATGGAAAAATAAATATATTTTATTCACAATCGATACATAATGTGTTCATTACTGACGTTTAAAAAGTTAGAAAGTAGTTTATTATACATCAGAGTCAATAATAAGTTCTCTTGGTTAGTAATGAGTTCTCTTAACACATAAATAAAAATGAACGTAATAGTATATTACATGTTGAGTTGGTAAAGGATATCTTTACAAGCCAAGCGATAATTGTTTGACCGAGACGGTACGGTATTTATTTTTCCATTAATCAACATGCAAATAGTAACAGACAAATTTAAAAAAAGAAAACGGCTATTATCTATTTGATGAATATCAATTTTAACAACAACGAATCATTAAGACTGCTTTATCGGTATACACTACAAGTGTCAGAGGATATACGACGTAATTAGTTTATGTCATAATTTAAAAGTTTTTTATTTTATGTCAAATAAATAAAAAACAATAAGCGAAACATTTTAGTAAAAACAATGAAAAAGCAACTACAAATGAACATCTTTACGCCAAATTGTAAATATCGTTAATAAGAACAAAACATAAGCTTTCTCTGTGCAAGAACTACATAAGTGAAAACATTTAGCAAACATATTTTATAAATAAAATAAAATTATAAAAATCGCAAATTAAATTAAAAAATTATATAACAATAAATAACAAAGTTGTAAATAAAAAGACATTCTACAAAACTATTAATTACAGATTAAACTATTTTGGTAATATTTTTGTTTTGATTTGTCAAATCTCTGTGCTGTTCTTCTGCTTTTGGGCGTATTTTTTTTCTTTGCTGATGTCATTTTTTACTTGCGAACGAGACGTCGAATTGGATACTTCGGCCAGCATAAATAGTTATATTAAACTGCTTGATCGAGGTGGGCTGAAATATGCCAAACAGTTTTTTAATGATGTAATAATAAATACTTATTCTTTATTTCAAGTGCTAATTTCTGAGAGATACGAAACAACCTTTTCAAGTTTTAAATCACAAGAGAATTCTTGTAGAATTATCGTTAAAGAAATTAGAACTTTTAGGTTTTAACCCAAGTGAAAATCCCGAATGTGAATGTGGGAATTCAATAATGAGCCTTTTAAAACACAGCATCAATACGTTCTGTAACATTTTGCTTAATAATTATTCTAGCAATAATTACTAGTGCAGCGTGGTACACAGCAACTTGACGGCATTTTCTAAAATAAGATTTTTAACAACATAATGCATTAGGTAAATAATTATAAAATTACCACAAATATTTACAAAACGTTTGTCTTGCACTAAAAATATAATATTTGGGAGACGCTACGCTAGTCTGCTGGTTCTCGCGGCAGCGTGAATAATTCAATCCGATCATCGACTGTTTCTACGTCAGAATGGTAGTAGGGATACAGTTCCAGGCTCGTTAAGCTATAGAAGGCTCTGCTAGGAGCCATATCCGGACTGTACGGTGGATGATCCAATGCTTCAAAATCGCATTCGCGAATGGCAGCTTGTGAAATTGCGGCAGTATAAACGAGTGCATTGTCGTGTAATAATCGAACACCTCTTGTCAATTTGTCACGAATGTTGTTGCTCAATTTATGCAATAAAGACGCATAATATGTACTGTTAACAGTTGTATTGCGTTCTTTAAAATCAATCAGTAGAATGCCGTCACAATCCCAGAATATGGTTGCCATAATTTCTTTGTCGATTGAACGACTTTCGCCTTTTTGGGACAAGGATCATCGGGTCGCCGCCATTTCATCGATTCCCTTTTGGATAGAGGATAATAATACAGAACCATTGATTCATCTCCAGTGACAGTGGACTCCAAAATCGGCTTTGGGTCGTCTCCACACAAGTTTAAAAACGAGCGCGCACATTCGACGCGACGTTGACGTTGAACAGCAGACCGAAGACGCGGTACCCATCTTGCACTAATTTTATTCATACCCAAATGGTCATGAAGAATTCGACGAACACTTGTTTCCAAAATGTCAGACATCACTGCTAACTCCTGTGCTAACTCTCAATGATTGCAACGTTTTGAGGCGTCACCGCTTCAATTGGCCGACCGGTGCGGTGCGCTCATCATCTTCAAGAGATTCTTGCTCCAAACGGAAGCATTTTGACGACTTTTTTACAGTGGAATATGAAGGAAATAAATCACCATAAACACCGTCATACGTTGTTTGATGATTAGGCGTGTGCCCCCTTCTTTTGTTAAAAATTTAATGACCGCGCCGTACTCAATTTTCGTTAGCTGCGACATTTTCATGCACTCGTCACGATGCTTGAGTGGCTACTAAAATCTATTACGCTTCTAGCAGTAATATATATAGTGTAGGCTTCTTACATGTTGAACTATGACGCAACCGAGTTTGAACATGTTGGCACCTGTAGAAGCCTGCCGGGCCGAGAATCTATGACGCTTACCTCGTATGTGTAATTTCGCTAATTTTAAAACCCACTTGCTTTACTTTTTATGAGTAGAATTTATGTTTTTTTTACAATTTATGAATACTATACTACTATATTCATCAATTATTATTAGTGAAGACTCCGTTTGTATAATTATATTATTTAAAAAAAATCATCAGCTGTAGATCATGCTCTCTCAATTGTGCTAATTTTTACTCCCCCATCTATTTAATTTAAAGCACTATGTTATGATTAGAATTTATATCTTTTCATCTAAATAGTAAAACCTCTCCATTTTATTATTAATTGTTTTATTTATGTGAGCAATTTAAAACTGCATTTTATGATTATTAATGTTTCAGTGAAGTTTTAATGTTTGTCTATTATAAATTATTCTTTTAATTAACGACACGTGCGGCATCAACTTTTATATCATAGATTGTATGTTATGTTATTATATAATAGATTGTGGTTTATTAGATTACAACACTACAATTTAACGTTGTCTCCTAACCACACATTGTCTTTGACTAATTGCCAATACATATTTCGCTAACGATATTACCTTTTTTACGGCATGAAACCGTCTCGAAGGTAACATCGAGAAAACGGTAACAATGTTACCGAAATACGTATTGGCAATTAAAATACAAGGTATGGTTAGGAGACACCGTTAAATTATAGTGTTGATTATTATACCGTGAATATTTTCTTAGTGAACACACAATAGTGCTGAATGAATTACTGCTGATGATTGAAGTGACGGATGAATTACTGTGTAAATTTATTGAGTTGGTGGGTGAAATGGAATATCGCATAAAGCAAACATTTCCGGTAAAATGTTTTAAGTTAGGTTAATTTTTAATTTATTTCTTTTTTCTATTAGGTGCTCTGCAATTATAGTTGTTACCAGATCTGATTTATGCTATAATAATTGAGATAAACCCAACGACCTGCAATTTTTGATTGTCTGCTCACCTGTAAACAGGTTACTGTAAAATGTATAATAAGGAGTAGTTTGGATTGATAGCTGTAAGAAAATAGCATATTATACAACGAATACATAATGAAGGTTATTAATACAGAGTATGACGTTTACAACACGAACACTGCGAGTGTTGTAAATTCATACGAGTGTATTAATAACCATTATGCGCGATTTGCATACACTGTGTTTCTTCGACCATAACTAATTCTTACTCATAAGTGGACTTCTGTAATCTCAAACTGTGAACTGGATCACGATCAGACGAGAACTTTTTTACGCAACTACTAGATTTTCCTAATTCTCAATGATTTTATACAAATTCGAGAGGATGAGACGAATTTATATTATATTATATTATTTATATTACTTCTTAAATCAGACGAAATTGATAAATAAAATTACCAATTATTGCAATCAAGATGTCTTTTTTATTTAAATTAATATATTTAATAGAATTAAGTAGCACTGAGGATAATTGATTAGGATAAATTTAGAACAATATTAATTATCAATAATATTTACTATTGTCTGCATGACGATGGACCATATGTACGTTTCCAAGTTTAGTACTCGTGTAAGTACTAACTGTGGCTTGTTCCTGCGCAACCATTTGTTCAACTCATTGGTCAATAGTTCGTTATTCCTGACTGTCATTGGCCAACAGCTCGTTACATTTATTATATTATTAAAAGAAAAAAAAGAGGTAAAGGTAGAGGCCGGAGAAGAAAAGCACCCGGAAAAGGAAAATAGCCTAGAAAGAAATTCTGTATAAACTAACGGTCTATCAACATAACCACAGGCTTATACGGATGAATACTTACTCCCAAATAACGGGTTAATTAAAAATGCAATTGTTTTAAGTGTCATAGTGCAATGAAGCCATTTAAAGAAACGTTTGTAATTGCGTATTAAAAAACAGGGGGAATACAGAAATCAATTTAACGAAAACAATATCGCATCTGATTATGCAATTTGTTAATTAACATGTATTAAGTTATGGGAATTTTTAGAGCAATATTCAGTAAGCGCAATTAATAGTTTCCAATTAAGAATTTAGGTAATATTTTTAAGTCGGCATTTATAAACGAGATTACCATTCCTTAAGAAATAACAGTTTACTTATAAAGTTTTATAATAATTGCCAATATTTCATTCGTAAATAATCTCCATTTTACTAAAAGGTTTCAATCATGCTGTTTGTTATGAGTTATGATGCTTTCAGCTTTGTTAAATTTTTATTGCAGTTATTAGAAAACCCCATTCTGCGTACCTAGGGATCTGGGATCATGGTAACACTTAAAAAAGCCAACTTCTTAAGGCGTGGTATTTAGTTGTTTCTAACAGTTGAGATAAAATGGCGCAAAAACACAATGTTGCATCATCAACAACTATGCCTGAAATAATACGAATAATACCGGTAAATATTTCTTGCAGTGCCTACAATAACGGCTTTTAACTTTTTAAGTTGGTTCGAGTTGGATTTGGTTTTTGTATGAAAATAACCAGGATGCTTTGGCTCTTTCTTTAACAAAAATCTTAAAGCGGGGATATGCGGGCGTTTTTGTATAACTCCAGCAGAATTTGAATTTTAGCAAGAAAAAGCTCTTACAATTTACGATTTTTTAAAATAAAAGCTACAACACATGTTCATGTTTTCTTAAGTTATGTAGCTGCAAATACTATCATTTTTAATTTTGGTTTCAATAAGGTCCATACAAGAAAAGTAATTTAATTTTAAATCTCAGCCTGGAAATGTCGAGAAATTGTTAGTTCAAAGTAGTGACAACTTTAAGCATCAAAGTTTTTATTAATAACAAAGATTTTTAAATTTTGTCACCGATTCTAGATGCCCTGAACATTTTATAATCAAACGCCAATATATTTTTTATTCTTTACACAAGTTGGATTTTTACCTCATTGCGCGGATTTTGTTAAGGCTCGCCCCACAGTGACCGGTTGCCATTGCAAAATTACTGATTCTGAAGTTCGTTAATTATTCTCCTCAAAAACATCAATTAATTTAATACGACATTCAGTTAATTCTATAAAATTATTATTACTTTAATTAATTTAATCAGCCAAGATATACCGGACGCCTATGATTTAAAGAGCTTTTTGACAAAGTGTTTATCTTATCTCGCTCTAAAATGGTGCTAAAAACTGTTATTAAATAAACAAACTCGTGCATTGGCAAATCATTTCAAGTTCAAAAACCTAAAACTCAGCATTGTCGCGCATTATAGCATTAAACGGGTATTATTTATACAACAATCAGCCACTGACTCAAATAATCTTAAGCAAAACGTGCTTTTTTCAAGTTCAAGAAACATCCACATCAACATTTTGTGTAAACTGGAGCATATGTTGAGCATGCATTAATTGAGTAAAATGAGTTTGTAATTGTCAAAAGAATTCAATTTTACGCGGAAACGACATACGATAGGATAAAACGTTATTAAGGTTTGTTGTTGTGATAGATGAGATACATCTGCCGACAAAGCCCCATACTTAAAGTGCTATTATTAACGCGGCAAAATGATGTTAAGTTTCCAACTTTCTTATTTTTTTCTGAAAAAGTGGTACGTTCTAGAACAAAGTTGTATAAGACTTTTTTGTTCCTTTTGCACAGAGAAAAATGCTGTAGAGTAGTTTTGCACAAGGTTGGTTAATTGTACATTGTACGATTTTTTTGTAGAATTGGGTTCAATTATTGTAAAGCGTTGCGTAGTTTTTCTTAATAAGATTGTTTGAAAGTATTGTAACATTTGATTTGATAATGTGTGCAAAGCCAATTAAAGTACTAAAGGAATTATTAGTAATTCACAATATTGAGTTGCGTTTTTCCACAATTTTGTTGTATTTTTTTGTACAAGTTGTTTAAAACCGTAATCATGCACAATGTTGTGCAACTTTTTAAAAATGCATATGCATAAAAAATATAAATAAAATTAGGAACTGTAAAAAAAATTGAGCGAAATCTTATCAAGGTTATTTTTAATGTGCGAATGACCAATCGTATTATTTCCCTCTTAGATCAGCGACTCCAGACATAAACAAACGGCAATAAGCGCTATACCACGGTTACGGGGAAAGGGTTGGAACACAATTCGTTTAATAATTAGTTCGTAATAGTGCAAGTGTTAAGACTTAGTACGGATGCAATAGTATATGTAGGTGATGAATAAAAATATAATTCATGTGAGTATTAAACTCCTATACTTTAAATAGTTTAAATCATTTATTATTGTGATTGGGGACGCATTATACCGGGTGATTTTTTAAATTTCTGATCTAGTAAGTCGTGATTTTTACGCCGTATCGAAGGTCACCGAAACGTAGGGCGTAGCGTTGATCACACTGCTATTCCAAATGTCATTTATGTGACAAATTGACTACTTACTTTTACATTTATTAAACAAATTGATAAATATTTAAACAGTGATCATTTGCGAAACATGCTTTTACCAAAGTGTGCATTTTATTGCGAGTTTAAGTGCAATTTCGATGTGATTATTGACTTGAGAAGTTTAGGTTATGGTTACAACTCGCTTCAATTTTTATTCCTTGGATTTAAGAAATAGCAAGATTTATTCACAATTATAACAATTTACATTGTTAACACAATATTTATTCAAAATTTACAACAACTGTTGGAAATGTTGACCTTCAGCATCTATACACAAATTAACTCGGCGCTTCATATTCTCGAACACTCTAATAAGCACTTCTGGTGAAATCCTTGCACATTCTTAAATAACGTTGAAAACTTAGCGTTCAATCACAAACGAAAGGTTAGTCTTGAAAAAGACTGATTTTTGATAATAACCGAGATAATAACTGGCGAAACGGAATTCAAAACACGAGGAAACAGTGAAGCACAAAAGACGGCAAAACACTGGAGTAGGTTATGTTTATGTCAACATTTTTGAAATCTGACAGTTGTGACAAATCGAACGATTCAAACTACGCCCTACGTTTTCCGCATCTTTTGTTTTAAAATTATGTCATGGCTTTCTAGATCAGAAATTTAAAAAATCACCCAGTATTTATCCATTTCATTTTTGTGCAAGTGCTGTGTAATAAATAACTTATTTATACGTTCATTTTCCAGACGTAATTCAGTGAGAAGTTTTCCTGTTTATTTCAAGTACTTACCTATAATTATGGATGAGGTTAAAAACTTGCCGACAGAATGGGGACTGTCCGAGATGTACGATTCTTTTGTAGGTAAGCACAAAATGCCAGTTATAATTATTTAAAGGTAATTATTGGACGTACATACCTATGTATAAGAATACAATTTAAAATTCGATCTAGCTTTGCTGTAGAAATTTAATAACTACGCAGAATTTTTAGCACTTGTTTGTCCATTCCTGCCCTACAATTGCTCATAATTTTATAGAGGATTTCAATGTTTTTATAGTATGCCTAATTATTACTTATTATGATTACTATTTTGGTTTTTACCTTTATGTTTTTATGAATCTTTATTGAATTTATGTTATTATTTATATAGACAATAATATCGATATAGAAACATTTCATCAGTTAAATGAAAACGATATAAAGGAGCTGCTTCCTGCAATTGGGACAAGAAAGATATTTTCCCAAAAATATCAACACTACATGATTGAAAAGGTACATACCTATTGCATACTTTATTTACAATTTACTTACAATCATCACCTTTCCCTAATTATCATTTTCCTATATTTAATGCTGCTGAAACTGTTTAAATTTTCTTATTCTTAAAAGAAAAAGGTGAAAGAGAAAATTAAAGCAAAGAAAAAGACAATTCAATAATTTGTAATTTGGGTTTATTTGTTACTAACTAGTATTCAGAAGTTATACAGTGTGCGTCTCTGGATGGAGTTGACAAGAGGAAAAAAAATTTTATTGTTGCTTTTACGACAAAAAGTCATTCTTTATAAAAAGTTCTGCTTGTTGCATAAGTTTACTTACTATCAGAAAATCTAAGATTAAATGTACAGAATGTCCGTAAATTAAGATAACATGAAAATGCTTCAAGAGAGAAGTACCATTTATTGCATTTTAGAGTTTACTGTTAATAGAAAAAGTTCTTTATAAACATAAAATTAGTTAAAATACAAAATTCCAAGTTTAAATTTAGATTGTTACGGTTGTATGTTGTTAAGTTGAATTAAGATATCGTGTTATCTTGAATTTAACGTAGATAATCATAATTTAATCTTGTCGATCAATTTATTTTGTGGGGTGCTTTAAAACAAAAAGTTTACGCAGATCACCTGTTGTATGATCGAGAAATACTAAAAGCATGAATACAGGACACGGTGAATGAAATTAATTTAAACGGACCACGAACCATATGTAAAGTCTATGGTGAATTTATTAACAGGATGGAGATATGTGTTGGAGGTGGCCTTGTAGAATAATTTTTGTTGACTTTCTTAATTGATTGAAATTTTGTATTTAAACTAAAAAAATGCAATAAACGGTACTTCTTTTTTCACGTTACCTTAATTTATAAACACTGTACATTTAATCTTAGATTTTCTGATGGTAAACTTATTTATTCAACAAGCAGAACTTTTTATAAACAATGACTTTTTATCGTAAAATCAATAATAAAATTTTTTTCCTCTTGTCAACTCCATCCGGGGAGACATTGTATGTAGTACATAAATAAAAATATACCCATTCAGTGTAGTATTTCACCAGTTGTTTCCTTGCATGCAGATCCATTTTTGTTATTAAATACTTGTATCGTTCAATAACATCTTGACGTACAAATATATAATCGACTTAAAATACTTCTTCTATCTCGGTCAAAGTATTCTTAAATGTTTTAGGCAGGGTAACCCAAGTTTAATGTCTGGAACGTCGGCAATCGACAGAAAATCAAAAAGTAAGGGGACTTGATATAGCCCTAGAAAAATAGTTTTTTTATTTAAATTTTTATACCGTAATATCTTCGTTAGCGCAGAAAATAGGCAATGAAAAGGGGGTGACTTCTCCGATATCTATGTTACTTGGCACTTATTTATTTCCAAAATGTCGGTTTAAAATTTGGGCAAAATCAGTTTCCTGCAAAAGATCTAAGAAAAAAAAATTTTCTAATCTAAGTAATTTTAAAGTACTATTTTTGTTATTAATTAGGCCTTTTTTATACATACATAGTCTGTTTTTTGTTAATGATAATATAGGAAATCCAATGGAATTTTATCATTTTCCTCCTAAGAAGCTTACGACATTAATCCCAGACACCCTATGTAACTTTAGATGTTTTCAACATTAAATTCAACAATAATTGTACTAACATATTTAAATGTAACAAGCTCAATATATTATTTATAACTTACATTATATAAATTTTAGGCTGCTTCGGAATGTGATCAGCAAGAAACAGTTAATGATTCTGAAAGTACAGAGACTCTGTCAAATATTAGTACCACTTCCACAAGTTCTACAATAAGTCTCATTGATTACGATCAACTTCTAGCACATTACCCTTTTAAAGCTACGATTCGCCAACCTCATCAAACATAACACCTGCTGGAAGTTCAGAGGAAAATGTAAGAAAACGTTATCCTTCATAGTTTATAAAATAAAGGCTTTTCTATTTTAGAGTGTACGTAAATTGCTAGAGGCCACAGAAGAAGGTAAGATTATTAAGAGTAGCTGTGGACCTTTCAAGAAGTTTAGAAGGAATCATTTATGCAATCTGATTGTCAAACACGAACTTCAAGATTCTGCCGATAGAAGGTAAATAAAGTTTTACATGAAAAAAAAAAAAGTTAAATGCCATCTTCCTTTTAGGATCACTACAGCACGATTTCTGATTTTGGCAAAAGAGATAAATGACGTTTTCATTCATGAAGAAGCTGCAATTTACTATTTACCATGTACAAGAGGAGTAAATGGTAAAGTGATTGGTGCATCAGGAAAACTCTGGAGCACATATGTGCATCAACGTAAACTACTAAGGGAAAGCGGTTTACTTAGAAAAAAGGAAAAATCTGCTAGTTCTGCATCCTGTTGGTATAAAATATTATACATTTAACTCTTGAATACATGATTTTTTTTAGTGATAGAAGAAAATGAGGAAGTAGTTGATAATGATGATGATGATGATATGACTGAAATTTTAACACGGCTTTATCATAATAGTATACCTTATGAGGAAGTGGTAGAAAGATGGCGGAAATCTGCTGCAAGTAGATTACAACTTAAAGACAGTGAGACCATAGGGGAATACTATCAAAAGTACCCTGCCTTAAGTCTTCAAACGGGTTATCTATTAGTAAATTGCAATAATGTGATATAATTTTCGGCATTGTATACAATGTGTGTTTCAGCTTGAATTGGATTTTAATTACCTGCACAAAGGTAAGGAAAATGTATTGTTTTTACGCTGGCCCACGTTTGCAATACCTATTTATCATATACAGGGTTATGATAATGTAATGCACAAAATTCATAAAACGTACAACGATCACTTTGGAACAAAATGCAAAAACACGTCAAATGTTTTTTTTTATTCCGCATCTTTTGACATAAGTTACAAAAATAACACGTCAAATTTGTCAAAGTTATGACGTCATTAACATATTTTTTTAATGGGAAGCTAAGATTTTTATTACATTATTGGAGAAAGCTTGTTTTGTTACACTAGGGAACAATAGTTGCAGTAGGGCTCACATAAGAAAAAAAAACGAGAAAATGAATAAAAAACGAAATAAACGTAAGTTTCATAATAATCGTTGTACGTTTTATGAATTTTGTGCATTACATTATCATAACACTGTATATTAACCAAGAAAAATGATTCACTCACAAAGGATTTTATAGCTCGAGAAAAAGAGAAATTTGAGACTCTTGATGATGGTATGTGAATCTGATACTTTTTATCTATTAATAGTGTTAATTTGTACAAAACATTTTTCAGATGTAAAGCAATTAATTGCCCTTCAATTTTTACCATTATTATTACAATCTCCATTAATTAAATCAAAAATAAAAACACATTGGAAACCAAGCAGGAGAGAGACGTTAGATGGCTTCATTTTATTTATCAGTGTAAATTTTACAGATAGCAATTTTTAAGTACGTTAATAATTAACTAATTTACAGGATGCCAGCAATATAACGAAAAAACTGGAAGAGCGAAGTCAGAAGTGCCAAAATTTAAAAACGACAGCCCAACCTATACCAATTGTTGTTGGAACATACAAGTCCTACCAGTGTTTTGTCTCCGTCAACAAACAACTGTACAAAGTTGAAGATCCATTAAAAGCAGTGGATATTTGCTTTAAGGTCTATCATGCCCTAAATGCCATCTATCCTCCGGAATCCACACCAGCCTGGTTATTTTTGCAAAAAGGTGTTTATGGTATTCATACCGACTCGGACCAAAAGTACCGTTCTGTGGATATACTGATTGCAACTATTAAAGGAATAATCGGCTAATTAAACAGAGTTTAGTTTGTTACTTTGTATGAAACCGATACTTACATAAATAGGTATACTTTTGTTTTTGGTTTATCTTTTATGTAAACATTGCAAATAGTTTAGTTTGTTACTTTGTTTTAAACCTATTCCTAAATAGGTATACTTTTCTATTGGTTTATCTTTTATGTAAACATATAAAAATGATTGACTGTTTTAAATGTTCTACAATACAATGCACTGATATTAATAAGTATATAAAACATTTAAGGAATGACCATTTTCTAAAAGATAATGATGACTTGCATCGTGGTGTAGGACAGTGTTTGAGAACTTATAATAATTTTAATTCATTTAGGAAACATTTAAAGTCTCATGTTCTTCATCAACCTCAAATTTCAGCTAACATAGAAGTTAAGGATGTATCTGTTAATCTTGAAGTTGATTCTAATAACTATCAGGAAATCCCGTATGAATCGTACTCTGAAGATGAATCAAGTAATATTTTTTCAGTTATAGAGAACTTTAATTCAGCACTTTTTAATCTCATTAGTGAAATATGTATAATAATTCTGTTGTACCTAGAAAATTTGTTCAATTGGTTATCCGAAAGATCTTATAAGCGAGTTAAAAAGGTTTGTTATTACATCGTTAAGTAATTTAGATGAAACTGATGAAAAGATAAGGGATATGGAAAAAATATTTGGTTCTATTGAGAATTGTATGACTGACTTGAATTCAGAATATAAATGTATACAAAAATATAAGCAATCCGGTTTGTTTGTGCCATCACATAATATTCAAACAGGGGAAACTCTAAAGAAACAATGTAGCGGCGATTCTATATTAGAACCAGTACCTATCCACATGAAGTTAATATCGTTAACAGATTTGTTAACCAAATTATTTTCTCTCGAGGGTTTTCTTCAATCAATGAAGGATTACTATACTCATTTACAACATGAGGAGACAGTAATTAATTAGCAACTTTGTACAATGTAAATTATGGAAATATCAAAGTAGAAATTATGAGAATAAAACTGTTTTTCCCTTAATGTTATTTTTTGACGATTATGAGGTAGGAAATACTTTGGGTTCGCATGCTGGAACAAACAAACTTGGTGCGATATACTTGTCTTTGCCTTCAATGCCTCCGTATACGACTTCAAAATTATGTAACATATTTCTATTTGCCATATTTTACTCTGATGACCGTAAGAAGTTTGGTAATCAAATGTTTTCGAAATTAATTGATGAATTACGCTGTATACGAGAGAATGGGATAACAATCTTAGATGAAAAATTTTATTTTATAGTTGGACTTATATCAGGTGACAATTTAGGTATACATTCTCTTTTAGGGTTTACTGAAAGTTTTTCATGTACATTTTCCTGTAGATTTTGTAAAGCACCAAAACCTCTTTCTCATGTCATGACTGTTCAAGATGATTCGCTATTAAGAAATATTGAAAACTATAACCAAGATGTGTTACTTAATGACGTTAGTCAAACGGGCATTAAAGAAAATTGTATTTTCCATCAGCTACCAGGGTTTCGGGTGGCATATAATTTTACGGTGGACATTATGCATGACCTTTTCGAAGGTGTGTGTGTAATTACAGTCTAACCTGTTTGTTAAAAACATTAGTTTTGGAGTTACAGCTATTTTCTCTTGAAACACTTAATTCTCGTATTCAATTATTTAACTATACAGCCATTGAGAGTACTAATAAACCACCTATAATCACAACGGATAAATTGAAATCTAATCTTAAAATGTCAGCTTCAGAAATGCTATGCCTAACCAGGTATTTGGGCTTGATTATTGGAGATTTAGTACCTACTGATCTTGGAATATGGGAACTATGGATAACATTACGCGAAATTGTGTGTATATTGTCACTGCAGCTGACGTTCATTGCAAAACTTATGCTCATCTAAAAGTTCTCATTGATGATCACAATTCACTTTTTGTTAAGTTTTCTGGAAATCTAAAACCTAAACATCACCATCTAATTCATTATCATCTAATTTTAGAAATGTCTGGTTCTCTCCGACATTTTTGGTCTATGAGGGCTGAACAAAAACACAGAGAATCTAAACTAACCTCAAACATTTCATTTTCCTTTAAAAATTTACCGGAGACCCTGATGTTGAAAACCCAGCTAAGATTAGGTCACATGTTAAATAGTTATTGTAATGAACAAAATTGTAACATTTTCGGACCACTTTTACCTATTAGTCTTGAAATTTATAAAAAGTTCGGTAATATGTATGACAAACATTTACTTTATTCTTCTTCTCGGGTCAATCACTTGGGAACGGTTTATAAACCAAATTTTTCATTAATTCTGAAATGGACCGATGATCTTCCAGTTTTTGGCATAATTGAAAAAATAATTGCATATAAAAATGAAACACTCACGGATGTACATTTCTTGTGTAAAATTATAAAAACCATTTCCTTCTCTAGACATTGTTATGCTTTTGAGGTTGATATAGAATCAGATGAAAGTTCATGTTTCCAATTTAAAGATTTACATTCCTATATGCCATGTTTTATTACTAATTTTAATAGTAAATCATTTATCTCTGTTAGATGTTCCGTTTAATTTGTTTGTATTTCTTTATATTTAAATTTATTTTTTTATGTATTTTTCCTGTTTTTTTTATGTTTCTGTATTTTTGTGTTTAAATTAAATATATTATTTTTTGATAAAATTATGCAGAATTTGAAGTTCATGTTTCCAATTGATATGCCATGTTTTATTACTAATTTTAATAGTAAATGATTTAGCTCCATAAGATGTTCTATTTTATTTGTTTTTATTTCATTATATTTATATTTATTTTTTTATCTATTTTTCCTAATTATATTTAGGTTTCTGTATTTTTGTGTTTAAATTGAATATACAGGGTGTTCCACAATGCTGTTTACACGCAATATCTCCCTTATTTGAAAAGATAAAGAAATCAACCAAAAACTATTGTAAATGACTCAAAATGGATCTTCAGAAAACATCCTTAAACGCTGGTTTCAGCATAGCAACGTTTCAGAGGTCATGCCAACTTGATTAATTTTTCAAATTGCACCCTCTGTTTTTTTTTTCACGGAAATGTATTCTTCACTTCATACTGCATACGATAGTATTCCATACTTAATTATCTAATGTGCGTTTAGGGGTTGAAAAAAATATTTTTTATAAATTGAATTTATCTTAAACTTAAAGCAAATGCTCAAAATGCCCTCCTGCGGACTCGACACGGACTTTAAAGTGTCTCAGTAGTTCCCTTGTAGACACTGCTCTAATAATATTTTTGAATACATAATTTAGTTAGTGAATATGAAGTGTACAATTTATAAAACATATTTTTTTCAACCCCTAAATGCACATTAGATAATTAAGTAAGGCATGCTACTGTGTGCAGAATGAAGTGAAGAAAACATTTCCGTGAAAAGAAACAGATGGTGCAATTTGAAAAATTAATCGAGTTGGCATGATCACTGAAACGTTGCTATGCAACCAACAGTTAAGGATGTTTTCTGAAGGTCCATTTTGAGTCATTTACAATAGTTTTTGGTTGATTTCTTTATCTTTTCAAATACGGGAGATATTGCGTGTAAACAGCATTGTGGGACACTTGTATAACGTTTTGATAAAATTATGCAGAATTTGAAGTTCATGTTTCCAATTTATATGCCATGTTTTATTACTAATTTTAATAGTAAATTATTTATCTCATTATATTTATATTTATTTTTTTATGTATTTTTCCTAATTATCTTTAGGTTTCCGTATTTTTGTGTTTAAATTAAATATATAACTTTTTGATAAAATTATGCAGAATTTGTATTATTAAATCACCCAGTGTTTAGCGTTTCTTTCAGCAATATTAAAGGTTAAAGAAAAATCAGCACATTATTGTGCAAATATACACTAAACTACTATATACACATTACTCCAATATTCATATGTATTTCCAACATCATTGAGCAAAAGTTCCATAATTATTATGAATTAAAAATTAACACAATATCGTTCATGTAAATTCTGAGCACAATATAGGAATTTTCCACAAAGATTGCAGGTGTTTCGTACAGCATTGTGCAAAACTGTGCTACAAAATATGTAAGATTCTTCAAGCAAATTGTTCTAGGTAGTTCGTATTCGGTATGGAGAAATAAATAATATTTATTGTTTGGAAAAAGATTACAATTTGCTTTACACAAACTAACGCAATCAATTTGCACAAATTGTTCCTGTCACCATTTTAGGCACAATTTGCTTTAATTTTCTCAACATTTGTGCACTTAATATACAAACATTTCTCTATGTGTGGTGTCTTCTATCACCCCTTAAAATTAATGCGTTCTATCTCCGGACACGCTGTATTATGAACCTGATATTCAAACCGCTATTGCAGACATAATATTTGAATTAGAGTGCGGGAGTAGAAAAACAATTATTACAAAACGTTTTTTAGCAGGTTTAGCGTCGTATAAATAAAAGTACTCGACACATATACGGTGTTCAACGTCTTTTTAAATATTGTTAAAGAAACTAATTTAATTTCTTGTTCCTCTGCAATTACTGAATAGAATAGAAGACGCTAATCCCTCGGCGAGCCAGAAACAAGACACCCCCACATTCACCTTTAAGATGCACTAACGCAAGAAACCGTGGAAAAAGAAGAAAATGTACTGAGAAAGGGGTATTCTATTTAAATCACGACATTAAGTGATTTAAATAGAATACCCCTTTCTCTCGGAAAATATTTTGTGGGGAAGGCGTTTTATTTGGGCAACATTTTATTTATTAATTTTAAATATTGTTAAGAAATAATAACATATGAATTATAAAAAATAAAATGTTCCATATTTTAAGCCAAAAGAAAACATTATGTTAGCTCATTCAAACAAAAACAAAATACAAAACGGTAAAAAAGTACAATCGTTTTGCGATAGACATCGTATTTCAATTTTTGTTATTAGTTATTAGTAATTACTTAATTATAAAAGTAGGAGAATAATAATAATTGTTACAACTCTTAACCTGGAAACCAGGCCCCATAATGTTCTAAGTTAATAAATGAAGAACGAGAATAGTATTCATACAATATTATTATTATTAGAGTTTATATTTCCGCAAGAAACGTGTGAGGCCCTTTGCACGGCGGCACCCATTAGGCTTGCATAGATGCCTCAGTTAATTAATTCTTCACTAATATTCTTAATGCTAGTTAGGTTAATCCTTATGCATTTTCTGTTACATATTTATTAATAATAATTATTAAAATTGTTTGGCTAAAAAAGTAAAAACGAACAAACAAATAAAAATAATTTTACTATTATAAGAACTTATTCCTCATCAGAAATTTCAAATCGTGTATTAGGATAACAGAAAAGGTTGACGGTCGTTTGCTGAAACCCTGGTAGCTATGCATTGATTTGTTGGTGACACCATTTAAAATCATATTTGAAATTAAACTTTGTTAAGTTAACGTTTATTTTAAGTTGTTTTATAACAATTTTTAATATTATTAATATTATATTATTAAAAATAGAACGTAAAATAAAATTTAACTCCATAGAAATTAATTTAAAATTGCTTTAAAATTTATAGTGACTGGGCTGCCATCTAGTAACCAGTAGCACTATTAATGATGTTATTGCAGTTTTTCGTCGTCAATATGTACCATACGGGGTGTCACCAATAAATCAATGCATAGCTACCAGGGTTTCAGCAAACGACCCTCAAGCATTTCTGTTATCCTAATACACGATTTGAAATATCTGATATGAGGAATAAAGTTGTTATAATAGTAAAATTATTTTTATTTGTTTCTTTTATAAGAATTTTTACTTTTTTGTCCAAACAATTTTAATAATTATTTTTAATGAATATCAAAGAGAAAATGCATAAGTATTAACCTAACAACTAGCATTAAGAATATTAGAGAAGAATTAATTAACTATGCAAGCCTAATGGGTGCCGATGTGCAAACAGCCCCGCACGTTTCTTACCGAAATTGGATAATTTGGTCAAATTGGCTGGAATTATGATAGGTTGTAGCTTACATTATCCTGAAGGAAAGTCTCTCCTTCTACGAAGCTCTAAAATTAACAGTTTTGGAGTTACAGAGCACGGAAAGCAGGAAAAATTCATACTTCGGCATACACGTACACTGTTGTACAGCCTTGGTGACTTCATTTTTTGTGTATATTCTTTGTTTTTGTTTTGATTAACACAGATAATTATGTTGTCACATTCATGTGGATTTATACCAGGTGTCCCATTATATTTTGACCCTTTATGAACCTAGATAACTTTTAAACTAATTGAGATAATGAAATGCGATGTTCACTAGTCTTCTTAGTTTTTAAAGTTTTTTCTGAGTATTCGTTATTTTTTCTCACTTCCGGTTTATCCGGAAATGACAGAGTATTTTGCGGGGATAGCTAATTTGACGTTTACAGTGATGTTTTCTTTAATTGCCGTAGTCTACTTTGTGAATCATTATATTTTTCGCAGTATTTCAATAACATGCAGTATTCACTTTAAGAGCTTATAAAACCATCACCCTATATAATAACCATGACAAGTATGGTACTTTTGGAAAGAGGGAACAATGGGCTTGCCAACTATGATACGGGATGTTCCATTTGAAATTACAAAGTTGCCCTATCCCCAAAAATACGCTAGGTCATTTCCGATTAAACCGGCGGTGAACAAAAAAGACGGATACTCAGAAAAAAATCTTTAAACAATAAGAAGAATAATAAACATCGCATTTCATTATCTCAATTAGTTGAAACGTTATATAGGTTTATAAAGGGTCAAAATATAATGGGGCACCCGGTACCGGGGCCGTTTCATTCTCCATCTACACCATACCCAATAATCAACAATAGGTATTTTTCATTTTCTAATTTCAAATAAATCGGCCGTTTCAGAGCCAAATGATGTGCCAAATTCACTCACGCAACCTAGTCGCGGTTAATCAAAATAAAAAATGACCGAGAATGAATTACCGAGGCTGTAAGTGTTAAAAATCCATAAACCGAAGTATGAATTTTCCCTGCCTTTCGTGCTCTGTAACTCCAAAACTGTTAATTTTAGAGCTTCTTGACACCGGATACTTTTGATCAATATAAACTACAACATATCACAATTTGACCGGGATCCAATTTCCGCAAAAAAACGTGCTCCTTTCTTAATCTTCAGAATGTACGTTGATATCGAAGTTTTTGTTAAACAAACTCATACGAGGGCGGCCTGAATAGTGACGTAAGTAATACAGAAATGACATCACAATGAACACATGAGTGACATTGATCAGAATGAAATTTTCCATAAAGTTCTGCAATTAGGAAGCAAATCAAATGGTACACACTACATTTCCTTAGCATGGTGCCAAGTGGGGTAAAAAGCGCCCCTAACTTTTAAAATCGGTATTTGGGTATGAAGTCGGTCAGGAATCAGAATGAAATTTTCCATAAAGTAGTTCTGCAATTAGGATACAAATCAAACTTTACACACTACATTTCCTTAGCATGGGGCTAAGGAGGGTAAAAACCGCCCATAACTTTTAAAATCGGTATTTGGGGATGAAGTCCGTCAGGAATAAGAATGAAATTATCCATAAAGTTCTGCAATCAGGATACGAATCAAATGGTACACACTACATTTCCTTAGCATGGTGGTAAGGGGGGTAAAAACCGCCCCTAACTTTTAAAATCTGTATTGGGGTATGAAGTCGGTCAGGAATCAGAATGAAATTTTCCATAAAGTTCTGCAATTAGGATACGAATCAAATGGTACACACTACATTTCCTTAACATGGGGCTAAGGGGGGTAAAAACCGCCCCTAACTCTTAAAATCTGTGTTTGGGTATGAAGTCGGTCAGGAATCAGAATGAAATTATCCATAAAGTTCTGCAATTAGGATACGAATCAAATGGTACAAACTACCTTTCCTTAGCATGGGGCTAAATCGGGTAAAAACCGCCCCTAACTCTTAAAATCGGTATTTGGGGATGAAGTCCGTCAGGAATCAGAATGAAATTTTCCATAAAGTTCTGCAATTAGGAAACAAATCAAATGGTACACACTACATTTCCTTAGCATGGGGCTAAGGGGGGTAAAAACCGCCCCTAACTTTTAAAATCTGTGTTTGGGTATGAAGTCGGTCAGGAATCAGAATGAAATTATCCATAAAGTTCTGCAATTAGGATACGAATCAAATGGTACAAACTACCTTTCCTTAGCATGGGGCTAAATCGGGTAAAAACCGCCCCTAACTCTTAAAATCGGTATTTGGGGATGAAGTCCGTCAGGAATCAGAATGAAATTTTCCATAAAGTTCTGCAATTAGGAAACAAATCAAATGGTACACACTACATTTCCTTAGCATGGGGCTAAGGGGGGTAAAAACCGCCCCTAACTTTTAAAATCGGTATTTGGGTATGAAGTCGGTCAGGAATCAGAATGAAATTTTCCATAAAGTTCTGCAATTAGGATACAAATCAAATGGTACCCACTACATTTCCTTAGCATGGGGCTAAGGGGGGTAAAAACGGCCCCTAACTATTAAAATCGGTATTTGGGTATGAAGTCGGTCAGGAATCAGAATGAAATTTTCCATAAAGTTCTGCAATTAGGATACAAATCAAATGGAATACATTACATTTCCTTAGCAAGGGGCCAAGGGGGGTAAAAACCGCCCCTAACTTTTAAAATCGGTATTTGGGGATGAAGTCCGTCAGGAATCAGAATGAAATTACCCACAAAGTTCTGCAAATAGGATACAAATCAAATGGTACACACTACATTTCCTTAGCATGGGGCTAAGGGGGGTAAAAACCGCCCCTAACTTTTAAAATCGATGTTTGGGAATGAAGTCCGCCAGGAATCAGAATGAAATTTTCCATAAAGTTCTGCAATTAGGATCCGAATCAAATGGTACACACTACATTTCCTTAGCATGGGGCTAAGGGGGGTAAAAACCGCCCCTAACTTTTAAAATCGATGTTTGGGAGTGAAGTCCGCCAGGAATCAGAATGAAATTTTCCATAAAGTTCTGCAATTAGGATCCGAATCAAATGGTACACACTACATTTCCTTAGCATGGGGCTAAGGGGGGCAAAAACCGCCGCTAACTCTTAAAATCGGTATTTGGGAATGAAGTCCGTCAGAAATCAGAATGAGATTTTCTAAAAAGTTCTGCAATTAGGATACAAATCAAATGGTATACACTACATTTCCTTAGCATGGGGCTAAATGGGGTGAAAACCGCCCCTAACTTTTAAAATAGGTACTAGGGAATGAAGTGCGTCAGGAATCAGAATGAAATTTTCCATAAAGTTCTGCAATTAGGATACAAATCAAACGGTACACACTACATTTCCTTAGCAAGGGGCTAAGGGGGGTAAAAACCGCCCCTAACTTTTAAAATCGGTATTTGGGAATGATGTCCGTCAGGAATCAGAATGAAATTTTCCATAAAGTTCTGCAATTAGGATACGAATCAAATGGTACACACTACATTTCCTTAGCATGTTGGAAAGGGGGGTAAAAACCGCCCCTAACTTTTAAAATCGGTATTTGTGTATGAAGTCGGTCAGGAATCAGAATGAAATTTTCCATAAAGTTCTGCAATTAATATACGAATCAAATGGTACACACTACAATTCCTTAGCATGGGGCTAAGGGGGGTAAAAACCGCCCCTAACGTTTAAAATCGGTGTTTGGGTATGAAGTCGGTCAGGAATCAGAATGAAATTTTCCATAAAGTTCTGCAATTAGGATACAAATCAAATGGTACACACTACATTTCCTTAGCATGGGTCTAAGGGGGGGTAAAAAGCGCCCCGAACTTTTAAAATCGTTTTTTGGGGATGAAGTCCGTCAGGAATCAGAATGAAATTATCCACAAAGTTCTGCAATTAGGTTACAAATCAAATGGTATACATTATATATCCTTAGCATGGGGCCAAGGGGGGTAAAAACCGCCCTTAACTTTTAAAATCGGTGTTTGGGAATGAAGTCCGGCAGGAATCAGAATGAAATTTTCCATAAGGTTCTGCAATTAGGCTACAAATCAAATGGTATACATTACATTTTGTTAGCTTGGGGCTAAGGGGATTACCCCACTTAGCCCCATGCTAAGGAAATGTAGTGTGTACCATTTTATTTATATCCTAATTGCAGAATTTTATGGAAAATTTCGTTCTGATTCCTGACGGACTTCATTCCCGAATACCGATTTTAAAAGTTAGGGGCGTTTTTTACCCCACTTAGCCCCATGCTAAGGAAATGCAGTGTGTACCATTTGATTTGTATTCTAATTGCAAAGCTGTATTGAAACTTTCATTATGATTCCTGACCCACTTCATCTCCAAATACCGATTTTAAGAGTTAGGGACGGTTTTTACCCCCCTTAGCTCCATGCTAAGGATATGTAATGTATTCCATTTGATTTGTTTCCTAAATGCAGAACTTTTCACACTTTCAGAACAGAAAATTTCAATTTAATTCCTGACGTACCTCATTCCCAAATACCGATTTTAAAAGTTTGGGGGCGGTTTTTACCCCCCTTATACCCTTGCTAAGGAAATGTGATATATACCATTTTCTTTGAATCCTAATTGCAGAACTTAATGGAAAATTTCATTCTGATTCCAGACGGACTTCATTCCCGAATACCGATTTTAAAAGTTAGGGGCGTTTTTTACCCCATTTATCACCTTGCTAAGGAAATGTAGTGTGTACCGTTTGATTCGTATCCTACTTGCATAACTTTATGGAAAATTTCATTCTGATTCCAGACGGACTTCATTCCCAAATACCGATTTTAATAGTTAGGGGCGGTTTTTACCCCCCTTATCACCATTCTAAAAAATGTGATGTATACCATTTGATTTGTATCCTAATTGCAGAACTTTGTGGAAGATTTCATTTTGATTCCTGACGGACTTCATTCCTGAATACCCATTTTATAAGTTAGGGGCGGTTTTTATGCCCCTTATCCCCATGCTAAAGAAATGTAGTGTGCAGCATTTGATTTGTTTCCTAATTGCAGAACTTTGTGGATAATTTCATTTTGATTCCTGACGGACTTCATCCCCAAATACCGATTTTAAAAGTTACGGGCGGTTTTTACCACCCTTGACCCCATGCTAAGGAAATGTAGTGTGTACCATTTGATTCGTATCCTAATTGCAGAATTTTATTTAAAATTTCATTCTCATTCCTGACCGACTTCATACCCAAACACCGATTTTAAAAGTTAGGGGCGGTTTTACCCCCCTTAGCCCCATGCTAAGGAAATGTAGTGTGTACCATTTGATTCGTATCCTAATTGCAGAACTTTATGGAAAATTTCATTCTGATTCCTGACGGACTTCATCCCCAAATACCGATTTTAAAAGTAACGGCGGTTTTTACACCCCTTGGCCCCATGCTAAGGAAATGTAATGTATACCATTTGATTTGTATCCTAATTGCAGAACTTTGTGGATAATTCCATTCTGACTCCTGAGGACTTCATCCTCAAATACCGATTTTAAAAGTTACGGGCGGTTTTTACCCCCCTTAGACCCATGCTAAGGAAATGTAGTGTGTACCATTTGATTCGTATCCTAATTGCAGAACTTTATAGAAAATTTCATTCTGATTCCTGACCGACTTCATACCCAAATACCGATTTTAAGAGTTAGGGGCGGTTTTTACCCCCCTTAGCCCCATGCTAAGGAAATGTAGTGTGTACCATTTGATTCGTATACTAATTGCAGAACTTTATGGAAAATTTCATTCTGATTCCTGACGGACTTCATTCCCAAACACCGCTTTTAAAAGTTAGGGGCGGTTTTTACCCCCCTTGGCAACATGCTAAGGAAATGTAATTCTGATTCCTGATGGACTTCATTCCCAAACACCGATTTTAAAAGTTAGGGGCGGATTTTACCCCCCTTGGCCCCATGCTAAGGAAATTTAATGTATACCATTTGATTTGTATCCTAATTGCAGAACTTTGTGGATAATTTCATTCTGATTCCTGACGGACTTCATCCCCAAATACCGATTTTAAAAGTTAGGGGCGGTTTTTACCCCCCTTGGCCCCATGCTAAGGTATAATGTATATCATTTGATTTGTATCCTAATTGCAGAACTTCGTGAATAGTTTCATTCTGATTCCTGACGGACTTCATCCCCAAATACCGATTTTAAAAGTTAGGGGCGGTCTTTACCCCCGTTGGCCCCATGCTAAGGAAATGTAGTGTGTACCATTTGATTTGTTTCCCAATTGCGGAACTTTATGGAAAATTTCATTCTGATTCCTGACGGACTTCATTCCCAAACACCGATTTTAAAAGTTAAGGGTGGTTTTTACCCCCCTTGGCCCCATGCTAAGGAAATGCAATATATACCATTTGATTTGTATCCTAATTGCAGAACTTTGTGGATAATTTCATTCTGATTCCTGACGGACTTCATCCCCAAATACAGATTTTAAAAGTTACGGGCGGTTTTTACCCCCCTTAGCCCCATGCTAAGGAAATGTAGTGTGTACCATTTGATTCGTATCCTAATTGCAGAACTTTATGGAAAATCTCATTCTGATTCCTGACGGACTTCATTCCCAAACACCGATTTAAAAGTTAAGGGTGGTTTTTACCCCCCTTGGCCCCATGCTAAGGAAATGCAATATATACAATTTGATTTGTATCCTAATTGCAGAACTTTGTGGATAATTTCATTCTGATTCCGGACGGACTTCATCCCCAAATAAGGATTTTAAAAGTTGGGGGCGGTTTTTACCCCCCTTAGCCCCATGCTAAGGAAATGTAGTGTGTACCATTTGATTCGTATCCTTATTGCAGAACTTTATGGAAAATCTCATTCTGATTCCTGACGGACTTCATTCCCAAACACCGATTTTAAAAGTTAGGGGCGGTTTTTACCCCCCTTGGCCCCATGCTAAGGAAATGTAATGTATACCATTTGATTTGTATCCTAATTGCAGAACTTTGTGGATAATTTCATTCTGATTCCTGACTGACTTCATCCCCAAATGCCGATTTTACAAGTTAGGGGCGGTTTTTACCCCCCTTAGTCCCTTGCTAAGGAAATGTAGTGTGTACCATTTGATTTGTATCCTAATTGCAGAACATTATGGAAAAATTCATTCTGATTCCTGACCGACTTCATACCCAAATACAGATTTTAAAAGTTAGAGGCGGTTTTTACCCCCCTTAGCCCCATGCTAAGGTAATGTAGTGCGTACCATTTGATTCGTATCCTAATTGCAGAACTTTGTGGATAATTTCATTCTGATTCCTGACGGACTTCATCCCCAAATACCGATTTTAAAAGTTAGGGGCGGTTTTTACCCCCCTTGGCCCCATGCTAAGGTATAATGTATATCATTTGATTTGTATCCTAATTGCAGAACTTCGTGAATAGTTTCATTCTGATTCCTGACGGACTTCATCCCCAAATACCGATTTTAAAAGTTAGGGGCGGTCTTTACCCCCGTTGGCCCCATGCTAAGGAAATGTAGTGTGTACCATTTGATTTGTTTCCCAATTGCGGAACTTTATGGAAAATTTCATTCTGATTCCTGACGGACTTCATTCCCAAACACCGATTTTAAAAGTTAAGGGTGGTTTTTACCCCCCTTGGCCCCATGCTAAGGAAATGCAATATATACCATTTGATTTGTATCCTAATTGCAGAACTTTGTGGATAATTTCATTCTGATTCCTGACCGACTTCATCCCCAAATACAGATTTTAAAAGTTACGGGCGGTTTTTACCCCCCTTAGCCCCATGCTAAGGAAATGTAGTGTGTACCATTTGATTCGTATCCTAATTGCAGAACTTTATGGAAAATCTCATTCTGATTCCTGACGGACTTCATTCCCAAACACCGATTTAAAAGTTAAGGGTGGTTTTTACCCCCCTTGGCCCCATGCTAAGGAAATGCAATATATACAATTTGATTTGTATCCTAATTGCAGAACTTTGTGGATAATTTCATTCTGATTCCGGACGGACTTCATCCCCAAATACAGATTTTAAAAGTTAGGGGCGGTTTTTACCCCCCTTAGCCCCATGCTAAGGAAATGTAGTGTGTACCATTTGATTTGTATCCTAATTGCAGAACTTTATGGAAAATCTCATTCTGATTCCTGACGGACTTCATTCCCAAACACCGATTTTAAAAGTTAGGGGCGGTTTTTACCCCCCTTGGCCCCATGCTAAGGAAATGTAATGTATACCATTTGATTTGTATCCTAATTGCAGAACTTTGTGGATAATTTCATTCTGATTCCTGACTGACTTCATCCCCAAATGCCGATTTTACAAGTTAGGGGCGGTTTTTACCCCCCTTAGTCCCTTGCTAAGGAAATGTAGTGTGTACCATTTGATTTGTATCCTAATTGCAGAACTTTATGGAAAAATTCATTCTGATTCCTGACCGACTTCATACCCAAATACAGATTTTAAAAGTTAGGGGCGGCTTTTACCCCCCTTAGCCCCATGCTAAGGTAATGTAGTGCGTACCATTTGATTCGTATCCTAATTGCAGAACTTTATGGAAAATTTCATTCTGATTCCTGACGGACTTCATCCCCAAATACCGATTTCAAATGTTAGGGGTGGTTTTTACCCCCCTTAGCCACATGCTAAGAAAATGTGGTATGTGTACCATTTGATTTGTATCCTAATTGCAGAACTTTATGGAAAATTTCATTCTGATTCCTGACCGACTTCATACCCAAATACCGATTTTAAAAGTTTGGGGCGATTTTTACCCCCCTTGGCCCCATGCTAAGGAAATGTAGTGTGTACCATCTTATTTGTTTCCTAATTGCAGAACTTTATGGAAAATCTCATTCTGATTCCTGACGGACTTCATTCCCAAACACCGATTTTAAAAGTTAGGGGCGGTTTTTACCCCCCTTGGCCCCATGCTAAGGAAATGTAATGTATACCATTTGATTTGTATCCTAATTGCAGAACTTTGTGGATAATTTCATTCTGATTCCTGACTGACTTCATCCCCAAACACCGATTTTACAAGTTAGGGGCGGTTTTTACCCCCCTTAGTCCCTTGCTAAGGAAATGTAGTGTGTACCATTTGATTTGTATCCTAATTGCAGAACTTTATAGAAAATTTCATTCTGATTCCTGACCGACTTCATACCCAAATACCGATTTTAAAAGTTAGGGGCGGTTTTTACCCCCCTTAGTCCCTTGCTAAGGAAATGTAGTGTGTACCATTTGATTTGTATCCTAATTGCAGAACTTTATGGAAAATTTCATTCTGATTCCTGACCGACTTCATACCCAAATACCGATTTTAAAAGTTAGGGGCGGTTTTTACCCCCCTTAGCCCCTTGCTAAGGAAATGTAGTGTGTACCATTTGATTCGTATCCTAATTGCAGAACTTTGTGGATAATTTCATTCTGATTCCTGACCGACTTCATACCCAAATACCGATTTTAAAAGTTATGGGCGGTTTTTACCCCCCTTAGCCCCATGCTAAGGAAATGTAGTGTATACCATTTGATTTGTATCCTAATTGCAGAACTTTTTAGAAAATCTCATTCTGATTCCTGACCGACTACATCCCCAAATACCGTTTTTAAGAGTTAGGGGCTATTTTTACCCCCCTTAGCCCCATGCTAAGGAAATGTAGTTTATACCATTGGATTTGTATCCTAATTTCAGAACTTTAGGGAAAATTTGGTTCTGATTCCTATGAAAATATTTTATGTGCACGTCTATGGATGTTCGGGTATTTCCGGAAATTTTACCGGCCAACTTTACAGGCTAACTTCACACTGGTGTCTTTAAGATATATTTTACCCACGAAGTTTATTTTTGAGCTATTGGGGTGTCGTAAATGTTACGTTTGAGAATAAACACGCACTTAGTGCAGTATGGCATACAATAGTATGCAGGACAGATGCTTTTAAAAACTCTCGCTTACGGCATCTTTAAGATAGATTTTCAACCCAAGAAGTTTATTTTTGAGCTATTATTTCAGATACAGGAATAAGTAAAAAATATAGAGGGCGCTACCCAAATTATTTTGTTATGATTTAAAAACAGTAACAGGCTCGGTGAAAACTGTCTCCAAAACCTGTTCTTCCATAACTACGACTTGAGGTCCACGAAACGTTCTACGTGGGAGAAACTTTCCGGTCTCTAATAAACGTTACGAGATCGAAACAAACGTTGGTGGATTAGGAGGTCGTCATTTTGAAAGACGCTAACGATACAAACAAGCTGCCGCTGCTGCATTACCACGAATGTCTCCACGAAGTCATATGCAATTAGTGCTATTTACGAGTGGTAAAATCGGCCGTTCTCAACAGATATCTACAACTAATCTACAATAACCAATAACATAGCAACAATAAACAAAACATTAAAAACTCAAATATCTACTCAAGTATCTACAGTAGTTGTCAGTGGCCTTTATAATTAGTTTTGAAAAATCTTATTATCTTTTATTTTAAGTTATCCTTTAATTTGAAACACATGTTGATAAATTCTTAATAAGTAGAGACAATCTAAAGTTTCAAGCAAGTTCCACTGCTATTAGAGTTTGTTTAAAACAATTAACGTTTTACATTATTGATTAGTGGCAGTGGCGGCGTACGAAACACGGTTATTTAGGGTGGACATTTTTTGAATTACTATTCTTTATGAAATAATTTATTTATTTAAGAGTGGACGTGTTCAATTTAATGCACAATGTCAATTACTATTTTCAACTGGAATGTTCAATGAATAAGTTCAACTTAAATAGTTTTTTACAGAGCATATGACTAACTACTAACAAATAATTAATTAAAACCAGCCGCGGTTAGTGAGTGCTTGTCTGTCTCACCAAACCTTTTTCAGAATATATGGTTGACTTTTGGCTACGCGAATTTTATTCTTAAAATACACAATTCTTCGTTTTTCTCTGTAACCACTCAAAATTGAAAACCTATCAGAAATGTAAATACCTAAACTACAACTTTTGTACGAATCAAGTTTTATTAAAATGCTGACTGAGATATTATTTTTCTTGAGAACTCTTTCTCAATCTGTCAATCATCGCTAAGTTAGTTACGCCACTGCATCTTGAAAATACTAACCTATAGGTACACGTCAGAACATGTGTTGCAATGACAGCGGTCCGGGTCTTCGGATGCACTAATTTAGTAGTCAATAATTAATTATACCTATTGAATCCCTCAGCATATAAGATATTTAATAAGTTCCATAAAATCTATATAGTTGTATACTTAAGCAAAAGTGGTGAGCTGATAGAGGTTGAATATTATTTAATAGTGTGTATCTATACTAGGTGCGAGTATATTTTTAATTTTGTATTCTGTAATTATGAAATTTTTTCGTCAAAATTCGAGCTTTATTAAATTGATTTTACTGATTTACTAGCTCTATCACTACAATTATTGCCTAATAATAGTGCCAATAACAAGTGGGAAAAGGGTTCAGACCGCAAAGCGGTAAGGTTTTAGTGTTTTGGAAACACAGATGTCAAAATCTATGTCTCTCTAGGCCAAAACTAAGCTGTCTGAAACAGCTTTTAATAAAGTCTTAATTGTACCAAATTTTAGATTTATATAATTGTCATACTGACAGTTTAATTTATTAAACCAATTTTCATGATTACCAACCTTCTAATAAATAGTATAAAAATATGAAATGTCACTAGGAAAATTTGACATGCGTGACTTAACTCTAAATATCACAGTACTCTCAGTTCATATTTAGGAACTCTAATTTGAATGATTTCTTACTTGATCACTGTACGTATGTATCTATAATGCTTAATTTTATTCCATTCTCTAAAATAATAATTTATCATTCTTATCTATTTGTGTATTATTTTAAATTTAAATTATTTTGTGAGATCGTTAATTAAAACCTTGAACGGAAAGGGAGTGTGTATTTTTCAAAAAAAAACCTATCTATTTCTAGGTTAATTTTACCAGATTTTAGGTTCAACCGCGTAAGCTTTTTAATGTAGTTTCTAATATAGCTTTTAACAATGGATATTAAAAGCAGTACGAGTTTTGACAGTTAACTTAGATTAAAAGTTAAATAGAGACCCATTAAAAAGAAGAAGCTGTTGTAAAGGAGCAAACGATTTTTAATTATGTGTTATTTCCAGAAAGATAGGAAAATTATTAATATTAAGAAATATCCACAAAACAAAAAAAAATTATAGAATGTACGAAAGTTCGTAGGGATATTATAGTCAAGGAAAACTTTGTTGCACTCTGTTGCATATACTAGTTATGTATTTGCAAATTTCAGTTAAATGCAGAGTTAAATGAGAAAGATATACTTAAAAAAACTGTTATGAAACCTTATACCAGTTCCATAAATATTACCGCATTTACAAATATTATAACGGGTACTTCCTGATCGGCTAGCTCACGGTGTTACAGGAAGCTCCAGCAATATTAAAAATTTATTACACAAAACATTAACCTTAATCTGACTAAATCTTTGGGTCCGGCAAACGTCTGCTCTAAGATAGTAGTCGCCGTCTAAACTCGGCACAATCGTAGGTAGAAATGAAAGGCACAGATACAAAAGAAGCAGAAGGTTATTCATTTTCGAAACATAAAAAGAATTGAGGTTCATACCACACTCAAAATCAATGAATAAACAAAACTATTATCTGTAAATAAACCCCTAATAATATAAAAAATAATATAACGCAATCTAAATCTTATACAATTTTACATACAACAAATTCACATAATCGGGATAACACTAATTTATTATTGTTTATTGTTTCCAGCCTTATTTTGTGGAACTCCATAATCATGAAATAAATAAAGATTATTAAAAGTTTCACAGTTTTATTAAAATATACCTGACAATATTGTTTCGACAGCTATGCTGTCATTATCAAAGGTAATATAATTATAAACAAACACGTCGCTAAGGTAGATACAAAATAGGTAACTAGATAAAATAATAATAATAATAAAAATTAATAATAAAAATCATAATTAAACATCTAATACTTCCAGTAACGGAGAATTACTGAGCTCAAGTTGTTCATTCATTAAAGGTACCCTGAGTTTGTGTTTGTATATCTCAAAGGCTTCTAAAATGTCTAATTTGCGTTTGTTATTACAAAAATGTAGGAATTTAATATTATTTTGAGGAGTCATTGTGTATGAAAAAGTGATTAGGAATGCCAAAAGAAGATGGCTTAAAGAAGAATCGAAGAAATGGTTTAGTATAAGAGACAATATGCACGTTTATATAAAGGTACTCTATACAGAACTTACTCATAAATTACACAATATCCAATTTGACATCTTAGATTTTGACATTAGAGAAACCGTCAGTCACATTAAATTCAAAAAATACACCACACAGAAAAATAAACTTCATCGACTTGTACAACAAAAACGTACACTACAAAATAACCATAATTGTCAGAACACTGCAAACTTTTATCCTCGTTTCATAAACTTGTCGAATATAACATTCAATGACAGAGAAACACGATTTCTTAACAAAGGTTTCAAATTTTGTCCTTTTCCAAAATTTACCAACAAAATTAAAGAAATTTTGGCCGTTGAATGCGAAACTATACTTAAGAAAGATCATAATAACTATGCAAAATTCCAAATTTCGAATTTGTTAAAAGAGATGTCTTTGAAACAGGACAAAATGTACAACACATCTAACATATCACTTCTTCAATCTATAAAACAGAAAATCACAGAGAACAATCTAATTTCTGTTAAAGCAGATAAGGGTAGCACTTTGGTAATTCTTTCTAAAGATATTTACATACAAAAAGTTAATGAATTTATTAATAAAGAAAATTTTGAAACGTTAAACAAAAACCCAACCACAAAATTCCAAAAAGAAATAAAACAAGGTTTAGAAAACTGCAATATCTGCTTTTCAGAATTAGAAAAGCAACAAATCATTAATAAAAACCCACAAATACCTAAAATGTATGGATTAGTCAAGACGCACAAACAGAATATGCCAATAAGACCAGTTGTATCATACATCAATGCACCTAATCACATTTTATCCAAAAAACTGAACCAGATTATTAACACGATAGGTTACAAATCGAAATACTCTGTTAGAAATTCATTAGAATTAGTAGATAAGCTGCAAAACATACATCTTCCACCACATTCAAAACTTGTTAGTTTTGATATTTGCAACATGTTCTCCAGAATACCACCACAAGAATGCATTCCTTTATTAGATAGTTTCTTGATCAATAGTAATATAGAATTAGTTAAAAGGTTAGAGTTAATTCAATTATTTGACCTTTGTATAAGTCAAAATTATTTCACTTTTAATAACATAATTTATTTACAAAAAGATGGTTTACCTATGGGTAATTCTCTAAGTCCTCTATTAGCTAACATATTTATGGACAAGTTTGAAGATCGAATATTTGAATTAAACCTCTCTAAACACATTATCTTCTGGTTTCGTTATGTTGATGACATTTTAGCTTATTTTGACAGTTCTTTTGAGGTTATCAATGAATTTTTAATTCTTATAAACAATATCCATCCTAATATAAAATTTACACTAGAAACAGAACAAAACAGGGCTATAAACTTTTTAGACTTAAATATCAAGATCAACGCAGACAATCTTTTTGAATTTTCCATATACAGAAAACCAACACAAACAGACATAACAATACCAAATGAATCTTGTCACCACAATACACATAAAATAGCAGCATACAGATCATTAGTACACAGAGCTTTAACTATTCCACTAACAAAATCAGATTTTAGAAAAGAGATATCAACCATTAAACAACTAGCACATGCAAATCATTATAATCCGAACATGATTGACACTTTAATTAAACAAAAAGATTATAGGTTAGCTATCAAAAGAATATATCCCATTGACAATCAAACAGAAGACACAAATTACATATCTATACCATATTTTGGCAAAATATCAGAAAAAATTGCACATATACTAAGAAAAACCAACAATTATAAAATAACATTTAAAACCAACACTAACACTTTTTCATTCTTATTTAATGCTAAAGACAGAACACATGATATCATGAAATCGGGCATTTACCGTTTAAATTGTTCTTTTTGTAGTTCGGTATATATTGGACAAACACTTCGAAATTTTGACATAAGATATAAAGAACACGTACGTCATTACAAAAATAAACATCCTGAAAAATCGAATTACGCCAAACACCTTTTAGAACAAAATCACACAATGACTCCTCAAAATAATATTAAATTCCTACATTTTTGTAATAACAAACGCAAATTAGACATTTTAGAAGCCTTTGAGATATACAAACACAAACTCAGGGTACCTTTAATGAATGAACAACTTGAGCTCAGTAATTCTCCGTTACTGGAAGTATTAGATGTTTAATTATGATTTTTATTATTAATTTTTATTATTATTATTATTTTATCTAGTTACCTATTTTGTATCTACCTTAGCGACGTGTTTGTTTATAATTATATTACCTTTGATAATGACAGCATAGCTGTCGAAACAATATTGTCAGGTATATTTTAATAAAACTGTGAAACTTTTAATAATCTTTATTTATTTCATTACTAATTTATTACATATTTTAACTAAAATAGATATCTGAATGAGACTTACGCTTTCTGCAGAAAAGTAATTCGGTACAAGTGGCAACTGCGCCTTTAATATACTTTTTTAAAACCAAATTTAGGAATTACTTTGTTACCTAACCTAAAAGTTAAGAAGGAGAAAATGTTTATATAGTTTTGGTGTTGAGTTCTGTGTTGGTATTGGTTTGTCTTCTCTCTTCTCTTGTTGGTAGCTGGTAAAATACTTTAAATTACAGATGCGGCTCTAACCAGCTACCGCAGCTAAAACCAGGGGGTATAAAGAAGGTAAAAGTAGATGCCGGAAAAGATAAGGAACCAGAAAAAGCCTAGAAAGAAATTCTGTATAAATTAACGGTCTATCAACATAACCAAAGGCCTACCGGAAAAGATGTTTTCATCGACTTTAAAACAATAGTCAACGGGTGGATTATCACATCTTGTTATATTTGTGTTGAAAGGTATTCCTGCAAAACAAGAAACTGTTAGAGATAACTATAAAGATTAAAGTAAATAAAAGATGTACCTTGCAGCAGAGCTTAAAAGACCAAATAAATTTGATTCCTGTGATGCGAACAATCATCACTGTGAAAAACTGATTACCAGGAATTTAATTGCACTAAATTCCATAATAAACTCATAAAGAGAGAAATCAAAAATTTCTAAAACTGGAATAAGGCAAACACTCTATTTTCAAGTCAAATTACAACTCACGTTTTAAAAGGACAAATGATGATTATCTTACCTATCAAAAATGTTCAAGGAAAAGATGAAGCTGAATTCACCAATGAGGTAGCCTGAACAGAAATATTACTAAATAAGGAATAGCCAATAAAAGGGTGTGCCCATAAACCCATTTGGAATGGCAAAAATGTGATAAACACACTGGAGAAAAGCCTTTTAAGAAAGAAAAATTTAGGTTAAACATTAAGTGAAATTGAACTGGGGAAAAGCCTTTAAATAAAAAATTGTAACAATATGCAAAAATATACCGGGTGTCCTGTTTAACAGTCTACACTCAATTATTCGGACTGGCATATGGCTACAGAAATGAAATTAAACAAACTTTGTATAACTCGACCTCGAGTTTACGGAATCAGTATTAGAACCCATTTTAGAACTTCTGCTGGTACCGGATGTGACGTCATCGGGATTTTTTAAATGAAACAATTAGGTTTGAAGTATGAAAATCTATAGAAAATGTGATTGTGAATACAAAAGTACTAAGGGTCATTCCATGCGAAATCGATCACTAAAATGGGTCGATCTCACGGATTTCAATGAAAATCAATTATGAGGTAGTAATTAACTAAAGAACATAACTTTCATTCATCAATTTGCTAGATTACGCAGAACTTTAGAAATATTTAAACTGAAAAGATTATCAAATTTTCTTTTGGAAAATCTATTAAAGTTATTATAAAAAAAGTCCTAAACTTCATGATAAAAATGTTAAATAAAAGTGTGAAATGAGAGTTTAAAGCAAGATAATTGTAACGCTATGACCCAATTACCCCAAGAGACCTTAAAACTTAAATTAAAAAAGCTGTTGCATTATATTTTAGGGTCTTTGACAGCCGCAAGAAAAATACTTTATGTATCACACCCGAAGAAATCGATTTAAATACATAAGTAATTAACTTACTGTAATGATCTCTTGCTATTTACATATCAACTACACATCATTACATACATATCCATCAGGATGGCATTGAATGATGGAGTTATTGCCATAGCAACAATAATCAACAAGAAGAAAATAAATATCTTATACAAGATACACGTCTTTGATTACCTTCTAAAAGATATAACTTCTAATATTGTGTACCAAGACCCATATAAACAGTTTTATCACAATATTACTAATACTAATCACTAGGTATAATCATATCCACACCGATATACATTTATCTTATGAACACTAGTTAAGACATCCCGCTAGGATTATGGACCGTATTGTTACTAACTACAAGGTAGCGAATGCGGGTTGCGCCGGCTGGGGGTGAACAATGCTGCGCCAGCTGCCCGCAACGCGGTCTTTGAAAATTTGTCCTGCCAAAACTATTAAAACGTCCAGCTTGCCATTTTGCATTTAAATACAGAAATGTACAAAGAATCTGCACAATTTTTTTTCAGATTTTTAAAAATGTGACCACAACGATTTTTCTGCATTTTTAAAATATTTCGTTTAGAAAAAAATAAAAATACGTTTGGTAATAAAAAATTATTAAGTCGTCCAAAAATTCCGTTTTCTTGTAAGCGTAAAGTGCGAGTGTAAAGTCTGGAACTATCGCAATAAATCGTTTATTAAACGTTTTTGAAAAAAATCCTCAAACACGTCAATTTTTATCTTAAATGAGACATATTTTACTGTAATCGTCACTTAAAGATCGTCTTTTGTTTTTGAGTTACGACGTAAGCGATAATTTCTTTAAATGGAAACCCTAATGTTTTATGATGAATTTGGAAAGAGCATGAAATTCTAAGACCAAATATGCTAAAAAAGTATGGTACTGTATTTTGAAATTTTCGAGATAATTGCCGTTAAAGTTTTAAAACAAAAATCTAATAACAATCAAGAGTTCCAAGTTTTAATAAAAAAACCAAGTAGCCATGTAACAATTGACAGCGTTAAAATTATGACAGCTCTTTATCAGTTTGTTTATCTGTTTTTATTGTGGGCTTTTTTACGTAATTCAGTAAATAATGGTGCGATATTTGACTGAAGAAGAGTGTAAAGAAGTTACTTAATTTTGGTTGTTTATTTTGTATATATGAATTAAAAGCCATATCTTCGCGTGCAATCTTATTCCGTTCGGATAAGAGACCGACTCGAGCGAGTGCACGCGTCCCTTCCCTAACCGATATTTCTCGTGCGTCGCTCAGTTCCACTCCTGCCATTTCTCCCACGCTCCGAGAGCGCCTATATAAACAGGCGCAGAGCGACGATTTATTCAGTCCGCATCCAGGACTCCCAGCAGGACCAGCCAGACAGCCCAGCCAGCCAGTAAGATCTATGACCGATAAACCGATCCCCTTTCCGCCCGCTGTACCTCCACCCTCTCTACCGTACCCTGCTCGAGACCTCACTGTGCGTGTGCCTGGGGGTCTCATCCTGATTCCACCCGCCTTTACCGTAGCCTCACTGTGCGTGTGCCTGGGGGTTTCATCCTAGTTTCCACCCGCCTTTACCGAAGCCTCACTGTGCGTGTGCCTGGGGGTTTCATCCTATATCCACCCACTTTACCGAGACTTCACTGTGCGTGTGCCTGGGGGTCTCATCCTGTTTCCACTCGCCTTAATGTGCCTTGTCCGGGACCTCACTGTGCGTGTACCTGGGGGGTCCCATTCTAATTTCCACCCGTTATCCCAAATTAGGAGCCTTCCCTATTGTCCGTTATTTTACTCTACACAACCCGCACGTTTGCTTGATACCGCACGCTGTATTACACCCCGCTTGCTGTGGCTAACGCTGGTAACCGTATGCTTTTTTTTTAGGTTTAGGTTTGAGACATGTTTGAGGGTAAAGTTTTAGTAATAATACATTTTGTTTGGTTTGTTGATTGTGTGTTTTCTTTATTAGCATTAATACCCTTTTGTTTCCTATGAGCTTTAGTGATAGGAGTGATCCAGACTGGGTCAGCCTCAGCAACCCCAGCAGTTCCCTGCATTATCTTTTCTCCACTTGTAGGTACCCGGAGCTGTGGAGCATACCACGTAAATATAACTGGCGCCCAAGAATCACTGTCGATACCGAGATCATATGGGTTGTAGTAGTTATTATTATTATTATCACCGAAAGCACAAGCGCCACTACGTAAGCGGACCCCTTACAAGAGTGAATTGAAATTTTAATATTGAGGGGATGTGGCGAGCGTACTAGAACACAACAAGAGGTTTGTGAGATATTTAATAACAAGTATCCTGATAAAGAACCTATCACAAGAGCGACAGTTTCCAAAATAGGAAGAAAATTTTCTGAACTCGGACATGTGAGAGATCGCCTGAGGGGTGGTCGTCCAACAACCGAAGAAGGTAACGAATTAGATATTCTGTTGTTTCTACAAGAAAATCCCCAGGAACTACAAGAGAACTAGCCGCAAATAATGACATTTCTCAAAGGTCAGTTATAAAGATTTTAAAGAAACATAAATGGCATCCCTACAAAGTTCAATTAGTGCAAGAGCTTAACGGAGATGATCCTGATCGCAGAACAGAGTTCTGTGAGCTAATGATGGAGCGGTGCAATATCGATGGCGACTTTTCAAATCGCATCATTTTTTCTGATGAAGCAACATTTCACCTTAATGGAACAGTGAATCGTCATAACTATCGATATTGGGCACCTGAAAATCCGCGCTAGATGAACGAGACGCACACGCAGTTTTCTCAAAAACTCAACGTTTGGGCAGGAATTGTAGGGGATAGAATTCTAGGACCATTTTTTATCGAGGGTTCATTGACAAGTGAAAAGTATTTGGATTTCTTAAGAAACGATTTAATTCCTGCTCTTGCGGTGCTTTATCCGAACAATGAAGATCCGGATCTACCAAGCGATACATTATGGATTCAGCAAGATGGTGCTCCGGCACATTTTGCTATTGGTGTTAGGAATTATTTAAACGAAATTTTTACTGGTAAGTGGATAGGCAGAAGGGGAACTGTTGAGTGGCCTCCGAGATCACCCGACCTAACTTCAATGGATTTTTTTATGGGGCTATCTAAAGAGTAAGGTTTACATAAACCGCCCACAGACAGTAGAAGAGCTACAGCAAAGAATTCGCACAGAAATAAGATTAATTCCACTCGAGACTTTGCGTAAAGTTTGTGACGAATTTCATTACAGACTCGGGTACTGTCTTGCACAAAATGGTGGTTAGTTCGAACAATTAATTTAATTGTTTTTCTTTACTTTGTTATTTCTTGTTTCTTTTGTATTTCATAATAATTTCAATACATTATATGCAATGAAACAGTAAATAAGCTATCAAATCATTGACCTATTTGACGTGTTTTCGATTTTTCATTAGTATTATGTACAATATCTTCCAAATAAAAAAATACAATATCACACTTTTTTATCATATTTGGTCTAAGAATTTCATGCTTTTTCCAAATTCACCATAAAAAATTAGGGTTTCCATTTAAAAAAATTATCGCTTACGACATAACAACAACATAACAACATAAAAACAAAAGACGATCTTTAAGTGACGATTACAGTAAAATAAATATGTCTCATTTAAGATAAAAATTGACGTGTTCGAGAATTTTTTTTAAAAACGTTTAATAAACGATTTATTGCGATAGTTCCAGACTTATATCTGTTCTAGGATAAATACTTTTCGAGATATTTATATTTCTTTAAAGACGTGCAACCAGTTCTGATAACTTTTTCAGTTTAAATATTTCCGAAGTTCTGTTTAATCTAGCAAATTGATGAATGGAAATTATGTTCTTTAGTTGATTACTACCTCATAATTGATTTTTATTCAAATCCGTGAGATCGATCCATTTTAGTCATCGATTTCGCATGGACTGACCCTAAGGTACTACAGGTCTAGAATGCATAATAACGGAACTAGAGCCACTTAACGGAATCTATTCTGTTTAACAGTCCACACTCACTCATTCGGACTGACTTCTGGCTACAGCAATGAAATTTAAAGAACTTTTTATAATTCGACCTCTAGTTTAGAAAATCAGGTTTAAAACCCATCTTAGAACTTCTGCTGGTACCGGATATGACGTCATCTGGATTTTTTCGAAACTGAGTTTCAAATCAAAAACTTACGAGTTTCTCTTGAAAAGGGTCTAACAAACCAAAACACGTGTAGAGAACAGTCTACATAATTTATGAAACATTTAGACACAGCAGTTTTTTTACAACTAGATATTACTTTGAATTTTAATCGGTTATTGACTCCGCCAAAATAACGCCAGGCCCATTGTCAAAACGGTAGTAAATAGCTATTCCTAGTTAGTTGTACAAACTAGTGCTACTTTTGCCGTAACTATCGTGTTAATTGTCAAGAAATAGCTCTCTACCTAAATGTTCTTGTTCTGTACTTAATACATATGTTTTGTTACAGATGGCTATATCCGACAATTTCGATGCGTTTCGAATACAATATAGAGTGTTAACAATAACGGGAATATGGCCTGTAGCAAGACCAACCTTTATCTACAAACTGAAGACGTTGTTGAGCTGGTTTTTTACTTTCAGCCTTTTTGGAATCTTACTGATACAATTTATCCACGACATCAATAATTTGTTCAAACTTGCTGAAACTCTCTACATCATGTGCAGCTATATGGGATTCATTGTAAAACTTTTAGTGTTTACTTATCACAGAAAGGAGTTTTTGAAAACGATGAACTTTTTGAAAGATCCCATATTTGTATCGTATCCCGAAGATTTAGACCATTACATGGCAAAGACAATAAAATATTTTTCTTTCTTTGCAAACTTTTGCCAGTTTACAGTTGGTGGTTTAATGGTCATTTTATCAGTTTATCCCATCTTGGATGGCAAGGAGTTACCATTTCCAATCCCTTATGACTTAGGTATATACACAATACCTATGTACGTCTTTGAAATGGTCGGTGAAGTAAGTGCTGCCTTTAATCATATATATCTTGATACGATATGTTGGACTTTGATGGCAATAGCTGCTGCTCAGCTTGATATTTTGGCCGAGAAACTCGTACGCTTAAAAGAAGTTGATAGCAAAAGGGAAGAGTGTAATGATTTAGAAAATAAAGAAGCTTGTAGAAAATTAAAACAGATTGTTCAACACCATCTTGCTATAATCAGGTAGAACTGTGATGTAAATGTGAAAAAGTATTTAGTTATTTGTAAGGTTATTTTTTAGACTTGTAAAATCTATAGACTCAATATTTAGCGTTGCAATCTTGGGACAGTACGCAACAAGTGCCACGGTTATATGTAATACCGTATTTGATTTTGTTCTGGTAAGATATGTAGATCTTGTTGAAAAGTACGTATGTTGTTTAACTTATACTTAATTACCATACTTGATATCATCATATGTTCTCACTAAATCATCACTTAATGGCCTAACTAAAACAAATAGGTGCTTGAAAACAAAGTCAAACCAATAGTTTAAACATTTTCTCTTGCTGGAGATTTTTTGGTCATTTGACTAATACGAAATTATACTAACATTACATACACTTATCTTAACAATAAACTTAAGAAAATTAAGTATTTCTTGATTAGAATTAACATGTGAGGTTCAGTTATTGAAAGCATGAAACTTCTGCTGATGTTGTCCTTGACTTTAGGTTTTTGTACTGATGCTTGTTTATTCTTGGTTCTTTTTAACTTTTTGATGTTTTTTCAGATACCCGTATCATCTCAATCTATTTTGTTAGGCGATTACTTTCTGGTTTTACTGGTACAATTGTTTGCATATTGTTGGTTTGGAAACGAAATAAAACATAAGGTAAGTATCAAACGACTGTTAATAAAGTGAATTGGAGCAGGTCTTTCCTTTCTTTGTCCATAATACCTGAATAATCAATAAAAAAGGTTCTGAACATGTGAAAATTTCAAAATTTTGACATAACATATAAAAAGCACGTGTGCTGTGACAGAAATAAACAACCATGAAAAATCTAATTACGCCAAACACCTTTTAGAACAGAATCACAATGACGCCCCAAAATAATAGAATTAACTGATTGAGCTCAGTAATTCTCCGTTACTGGAAGTGTTAGATATTTAATTCTTATTATTTTAATCTTTTTATATAGTTATCTATTTCTTGTATTTACCTTACCGACGTGTTTGCTTATATTCATATTTTCTTGATAATGACAGCTTAGCTGTCGAAACAATTGTCAGGTTATAATTTAATAAATATTGTGAAACTTTTCATTAATTTTTATTTATTTCATTAATAATTAAGGCCGCTGAAGCAATAATTAGTTAAGCAATTAATCACATTGCCCAGTTTATTACATTGTCCATAACATAAACATTAAATTAGAACAAATTTATACAGTGCTGTTATAAAATGCAATATACTCTGTTATTCTGTATTGCATTTGCAAATAAACAAGTAAAAGCATTAGGCTAAGTTGGTTGGTTGTTGAACATTGGCATTTTACCACGAATAGACGTGGTTTGTTACAAGAAAAATACACCTTGACATCTTTTATTATTTTACAATCAATGTTATTTTTACGTTTTTTTTTTAAAATATTACATTCGTGTTAAATTATCCTCAAGTGAAATGAAACAGATTAAACGGCTATCGCATTTTGAGCGTTTGTGTATTGTTGGTTGCATAAACATGCAGTAAATGCAATGCTTTGAGATGATTACATTTTAACTTAATAGCAGTGCGTATACAATGCGATTGCCGGCTGTGGAATATTCTAAATAAAGGAGTATCTGCTTATCTGTGTCAGAAACCCTCGGACAGGTAAATCTTAATTTTTGACGACTCATCTTGTTTACATTAATCTTTTTTTACCCCTATATCCTTTTTTGCAATTATGTCATCATATTTTTCTAAATAGCAACCCCTAAGTTTTCTTGCAAATTCTGGTTCTCCTGGAAATCCTGCATACTACTGCAGGTATTTTTTATATTTAATTGTTATTTGATAAAATTTTAATTATTTAAAGGTTACAAACCTGGGAAGGAGATATTTCTAATGAATAAAATCACGGTTACCTTTCATTCTAAAAAAATTGTTCGAATTTAACAAAATTGTCACAGAAAGTAGTCGATTTGAGATTTCTTTATTTTTCTCTATTACTCCTGAGTGTAGTTAATAACAAATGGTTCGTTATTTAACAGAAAAGCAAAGAACTGACATTTTAATTATGAGGGGATGTGAGGATAAACAACGTACACAGAAAGACGTCTGCAATTTATTTAATATGACGTATCCAGATCAAGATCCTATTACGCAGTCCACTGTAAGTAAAATTTAAAAAAGTTTTCCGAAAAGGGCCATATTAGAGGCGAATCCCGACACCACGTAGATATTCCAGCCAAAGTTTAATTAAATATTGTATTAGAAGTGCAAGAAAATCCTCACTGCACCACAAGAACACTAGCTACTAACAATAATGTCAGACAGTTTCTGTTGTCAAGCACTTGAACAAACACAACTACAACCCGTACAAGGTGACTACTTCGGGAATTAAACAGACGATTTTGATCGAAGACAAGAGTTTCGTGAAAACATGCTGGAAAGGTGCAATGCCAATCCTGCTTTTGCCAGTCACATTATTTTCACTGTTTGTATGGAATTGTTAACAAACAGAACTATGGTTACTTGTCTTCCCAAAACCCTCACTGAATGATGGATACCCATACCTAATATCCCGAAAAATTGAATGTATGAGACGGTATTGTTAAAAATAGAATTCTAGACCCTTATTTTATAGAAACTTTAACTTCAGAAATATATTTGAAGCTGCTGAGGGTTGTTTCATTCTTAGTTGTGCTATATTCCGATCATGAAAAACTCGGCATTCCTAATAATACTTTATGGTACCAGCAAAATGGAGTACCTCGAATACTTAAATACAGTGTTTCCAGGTCGATGGATTGAGAGGCGTGGGGCAATTGAGTGGCCAGCACGATTACCTGACCTTACCCCCCTAAATTCTTTCCTGTGGGGTTATCTGAAGAGTATGGTGTATTTTAACAGTCCACATTCTATTAATACCTTAGGGGAAAGGATTAGAAATGAAATCAGAACGATTACCCCAGAGATGCTTTAAAATGTTAAAAATGAGTTTATCTATCTATTGGAATGGATTCCAATTTTTTACTATGTATTATTGAGTTTCAATATTATTTTATGTTGAATAAATCAGTAAAATTGTCCCAACAATTTTAACAATTTAAAACGTTCATAAAATATCACACCAGGTTATGAAATCTCATACTGCCTTTTGCAGAATTCCCAGGAGAACCAGAATTTGCCAGAAAAAGTAGGGATTGCTATTTAAAAGAAATATGATGACGTCGTTGCAGAAAAGGTTCAATTATCAAAATCAATCAAATTAGCGTTCTTCAATCTATTTATGGATGTAGGCTTCCCCTTGTTCCTCCATCGTGTCCTATTTTGAGCAATTCTTTTCCATGCGAGACCGGCGTGTCGTTTTACATCATCTATCCATCGCATCTGTGGTCTTCCCCTTGTTCTTTTGCCCAGCCAGAGGCGCCAATCTAAGATTCGTGCGTTCCATCTGTTATCCGTTTGGCGGGCTTTGTGTCCTACGAATTGTCACTTAAGGCTAGCTATTCTCTTTCTTACGTCTGTAACTTTTGTCTTTTCCCTTATCCATGTGTTTCGTGAAAAGGTTAGTTGGGTTAAAATAAATTTTTAATGTAAAAAAGTTGCGTTATTAAAAACTAAGATTTACATGTCCGAAAATCTCGATCTCAGATAAACCAAAAGCATTTTATTAAAGTTGGTATTACACAGACGGCGTTCGCACTGTAAGTATATTAATATCGTATATATGCAAATTGCATATAATTATATGTTAATATATGCGGCTTTACTTGTAAATTTCTAAAAATTATTGTTTATATAAATAACAATTACCAATCCAGTCATAGCTTACGACAATTTATCTTTTAATAGTTACCTTTTGCAGAGCTTACAGATTGGAAATGCTTGCTATATGTCCAATTGGTACCTAACTAACAACAGCGCTCGCAAATATTTGTTCATAATAATGGAAAGAGCTAAAAACCCGTTGCAAATAACTGCTATGAATATTTCAGTATTGTCTTTAAATGCATTCACATCTGTGAGTAGAAGAGACCAAGCTTTAATTTTAACTAGTAAAATAATTTCATTATTTTAGATACTGCAATGGACATATTCCTATCTTACGTTGATGATCAACATGTACAGCAAGCAATCTTCAGAGACAACGTATTTTATGTAACATGTTGATATTGTACAATATTTGCAGTAAACGTTCTATGTTGTATTTTGCAAAAACTATGCCAAACGATCCAGATATCCATGCAGAGACGATACCGACAAGCAGTTGCAGCAGTGTATACCAAAACACTGATCTTCAGCGACCGAAGAGCTTCTTCTTGGAGCAAACACATCTTCTTAATTCCTTCTGCAAGCGATTTAGAAATCTTGCTAGATAGAAAAAAACAGTTTCTATTAAGGTTTAGAAATTATTTATTAAAATTATGTGCTCAGCAAGCACGCAAATGCTTGTATGTTACACGGCTATTTATTAAGTAACACACCTATACAGGTCTATAATATATAATTATACACAGTTTGATTTATTTATAATTAAGTATTTTTAAATGCTCGATTGATAAAATTCGCTTAGATTATTTTCGCTTCTGCATAAAATAAAGTATATCCCTTAATAAGTACTTACTTATTAACAAGCGGGTTTATTTATAAAAATTATCTGACCAATAAACGTTTTACTCCTTAATCAGTTAATGCACGTGTACAATAAAAACAGGTATCATAAACAATCTAAGTAGAAGTTCAATTCCTAACAGTGTTATGATTGATCATAACACATCTGTTTGGAGCTGAACTTCTACTACGCATTTGTATATCTACTGTCCATTTGAGCCACCCACATGTATCTCACGTCAGACATTCAAAGATCAAGTTGCAAATTGAGCTATAGACAAGATCGTTCGGGTGTAAGAAAGATCTATTGTTGTAAACAGAAGGGCGCAAAGCTCTACACCGTGTCAAATAATATCAAGGAAGTAGGTGGTAAAGTACTATAAATTAAAAAATCTCCACTATTGCACTCCCCAAAAATATGTAACGACTAAATTCAAAATATATTAAAAAACTGTAATATCTACATCACAATGATGTTGTAACTGGGTTTTGAGATTTACTTACGATTACAAAGCGGATCGGAGCTAAATGACACAATAATAAAAATTTAATTTCTTCTCAGGGTCGTATTTATAGATTTTTTGAAATTTAGGCTCATAAAATTCAGTAGTTGAATAGGGTCATATTTATTTTGCCCTTCTTTTCTTTTATTTAGTTTATTGGACTCCTTTCTTTTACCATAAATGAAAAAATGAAATAGAGTAGGATTAAATAACATCTATTGAACATAATAAAAACAAAACAAAAAACACATTTAAATATCTTAAACGACAAAACATAGAGTTATATTTCAAACAACGTTAAACAAAAATCGGTTTACTCCTTTTACACACAATTCACTTAATCAGGGTCTCCTTTCTATAGAGATATATTCAAACCAACACTCATACCCCCTGATCTCAAACAAATAGTTTAATTCTTGTTGGTTATGACCAAGGGCAACCACATGGTTGCTGAATGGGTAGTTAAGCGTACAATTTCGTGTAGTCGCATGTATACCTAACCGTACCGTGACCTACCGTAATTTTATACCTATACATTCGACTACACGAAATTGTGCAATTAACTACCCATTCAGCACCCAGTTGGTTGGGCTTGGTTATGACTATATCTAATAATAATAATAATACAAATCTTTAAATAAAAAAATATATATATAAATAATTGTTGATTGTTAATATTTCTTTTTCTGAGTATTGTATTTTTGAAATTTAATATGACTGACAGTTTCTCTAACATCAAAATCTAAAATGTCAAATTGAATATTATGTAATTTATGTGCAAGTTCTGTGTGGAGTACCTTTATATAAATGTGCAAATTGTCTCTAATTCTAAACCATTTCTTTGCTTCTTCTTTGACCCATCTTCTTTTAGCATTTTTGATCATTTTCTCAGTAATGTAATTACTAGTCTTGGTTGTGATGTTGACATATTTGGGAATGACTTGACGTTATCAAGAATGTATGATTAAACCAAACATTCTGGCTAGCGATTCCGTGTTCAATCATCAATTTCTTATATAGCTTGGCTTGTTCTTCCAACGAAGATGAAATGATAGCGTTTACTGTCTCCAGCCTTACTTTGTGGAACTCGATAATCATGAAATATAATATAAATACAAAGATTAGTTAAAGTTTCACAAGTTTTATTAATATCTTAACCTGACAATATTGTTTCGACACTTTGTGTCGTTATCAAAGGTAGATAAGATTGATAAACAAACACGTTGCTAAGGATGAATACATACAGAAAATAGGTAACTAGATACAATACATAACAAAAACTAAATATCTAACACTTCTAATAAAGGAGAATTACTAAGCTCAGTTTGTTCATTCATTAAAGGTACTGTGCGTTTATGTCTGTATATTTCAAAAGCTTCTAAAATGTCTAATTTGTGTTTGTTGTTGCAAAAATGTAAATCTATTAGCTAACATATTTATGGATAATTTGGAAGATCGAATATTTGAATTAGATCTTTCTAAACACATTATTTTTTGGTTTCGTTACGTTGATGACATTTTAGCTTGTTTTGACAGTTCTTTTGAGGTTATCAATGAGTTTTTAATTCTTATTAACAGTCTTCACACAACCGTCACGTTTACGCTAGAAACAGAACAAAATAGAGCTATTAATTTTTTGGATTTAACTATTACAATTAATACAAACAATGAATTTGATTTTTCCATATACAGAAAACCCACAAGCACAGACGTCACTATACCTAACGATTCATGTCATCATAAAATGCATAAACTAGCGGCTTATAGATCTTTAGTACACCGAGCTTTAACTACTCCAATGAAACGATCACATTTTGATAAAGAAATTTCAATCATCAAACAATTAGCATATGCAAACCATTACAACCATAACATGATTGACACTTTAATTCAACAAAAAGATTATAGGTTAGCTATCAAAAGAATATTTCCAATTGACACTCAAATACAAGACACAAACTACATATCAATACCATACTTTGGCAAGATATCAGAACAAATTGCAACTATACTAAGAAAAACCACCAGTTACAAAATAACCTATAAAACTAACACCAACACCTTTTTATTTTTATTCAATGCTAAAGACAAAACACAAGATATGAAATCCGGCATTTACCGTTTGAATTGTTCTTTTTGTAACTCGGTTTATATTGGCCAAACACTTAGAAATTTCGACATAAGATACAAAGAACACGTACGCTCTTATAGACTTAAACATCCAGAAAAATCCAATTATGCCAAACACATTTTGGAACAGAACCACCCAATGACACCTCAAAACAACATTAAATTCTTACATTTTTGCAACAACAAACACAAATTAGACATTTTAGAAGCTTTTGAAATATACAGGCATAAACGCACAGTACCTTGAATGAATGAACAAACTGAGCTTAGTAATTCTCCTTTATTAGAAGTGTTAGATATTTAGTTTTTGTTATGTATTGTATCTAGTTACCTATTTTCTGTATGTATTGTTGTGGTATATTTCCTTTTTTTTAATTTATTTAATTTTTATTAAAATCATTAATTAATTATCTGAATTTAAATATGGCCAGCTCAAAACATAAGACTTTAATTTTCTCGGATTATTTTGGGGTTTATTAATTCTAGGGCGCCTTTCTTATTCTTGATTAACATGAAAATTCTCACCTTTAAATATATTAGAATAATTAATAATTTGTTAGAAAAGTTTAATATGAGATAAAATCACTATCCTTTCTCTATATAGTCCATTTAGTTTATCAAACTTTTAACAACTTGTGATTATTTTTGCCACTTTACCTTAATGTTCCTTGAACTGTATTGGTGACTGTCATTATACCAAGACTCACTTTCTTCTCCAAGTGTCTTCTTTTCTGCTTTATCTATTTTTCTTTTTCTATTTATTTATTAGACCATCAACCATTAAACTCTTTTTCTTTTATTAAGATGAAATAATTATAACTATCATTTTTCATACCAATTTTTATTTATCAATTATATCCAACATATTGACATTCCATTTATTTTATTATTGATATTTTAATGTTCAGTAAAGATATTATTGGTTTCTATTTTAATAACATCTTTTTTTACAAATTAGCTTTTCATCTGCCATATTATATTTTTTTTTATTCTCTTATTAACAAAAACATAGTAAGTCTACTAGATTATAACAAAATTTCCATCTTCTAATAAATTTGCTATCAGCCTTCTATGATACATAATTGAATAATAACAATAATAAACTCATCAACAATAAGAACATATCCTTCGATATAACCCCAAATAAAAGAAGCCAAATTTTTTTTAATAAGAAAAACCATAACAAATCAATTGTAATAACAAAATTATAAACATTAAATAATTAATAACTAAATACCACAGTTACATAACTGTGAACCATAACAGTATGCATCCTTAGCAACGTGTTTGTTTATCAATCTTATCTACCTTTGATAATGACACAAAGTGTCGAAACAATATTGTCAGGTTAAGATATTAATAAAACTTGTGAAACTTTAACTAATCTTTGTATTTATATTATATTTCATGATTATGGAGTTCCACAAAGTAAGGCTGGAGACAGTAAACGTAACCATATATTGTATTGTATTTGACTAATTGCCAATACATATGTATCTCGGTAACGATGTTACCTTTTTCTCGGTATAAAACCGTCTGAAACGGTTCTCATCGGTTTTATCGGTTTTATGCCGAGAAAAAAGGTAAAGGTAACATCGTTACTGAAATACGTATTGGTAATTAGCCAGGTTAGGAGACACCGTTAAATATAGTGTCCTTCAGAATTCCTCCTACAAACTAGTCATCTTGCTGAATAGAAAAAGTTGTTATTATTTATATTAATATTTTGAAATTATTACGATTAAGTACATATATACATTATAGATACAAGCACGTCACATACTCATGCATATTAAAGGCTGAATTTTCACTATACGGCAGGCTACCAACAGTCACCGGACCGACAAAACATTGTACTGTACATTTTATATGAAGGTATTCACATGAACCATCACAGACACGGACCGTCGCGACGATATAAAATGTACAGCACAATGTTTTGTCGGTCCGTTGACTGTTGGTAGCCTGCCGTATAGTGAGAATCAGCCTTAACTATTAAAATATGTCTTAAACTCTTAACTATTAAGTCTTAAATTACACGTTTTTGCATTAAGTATTTATCATACCCACAAATGAAATATTTATTAAAGAATTACCCACGTATATATGCTGAATATACTTAGTATATGTTATTTACTTAGTAAATATGTTATTACGTATATGTTACTAGAAAATATATGAAATGATAGTTCTACCATGTTAAATAATTATTATACCTTGTACCCATTAAGTCTTCTGCTGCTATCTTTATGTAAAGACTCACTTGCCAATTCATTTAACTTAGTTTGATCTTAGCTTTAAACGTGTTTGTATTAAATATCATACCCACAAATGAAATATTTGTTAAAGAATTAAGCTTAAGAATTAACTTAATTAAACACCAATAGCTTTAAAGACCGGTTTTGGTGGTACCAAATCGAGCTATCACTTTTTAAACAGTTTAACTACTCACTTATCTTATTATCTAAAACAAAAATAAAAATGTTCAATCTGTAATATTGGCACGCTAATGAGCAATTAGCACTTTCGCCGATCTGCTATTCCTTGTCTTAGATTTGCAGCACGTGTAAGTAGATTACAACGTATCAATCGGGTTTTCGGTCTGGTTACAGCTGTACAACTGCTTTATCTTACATTACTGATAATATCTTTAAAGCGTACGATGAAGGAAAATCTACTTTTTTAGTTTTATTAGATTATAGTAAAGCTTTTGATACAATAAATCATGATTTACTTCTGAAAATATTACATTATTTAGGTCTGAGTGAAAATGCGATTGGTCTTGTCCGAAACTATTTGTGTAACAGAACGCAAAAAGTTAAAGTGGCTAATGAGGTATCTTCACCAGTCGATATTATCAGAGGGGTGCCGCAGGGATCCATATTGGGGTCTCTGCTATTCACCCTGTACACGCACGGTCTTTGTGGTTGTGTAGGGGCCTGTAATGTTCACATGTATGCAGATAATACCCAAATTTACTTTTCTTTTAAGTCAAGTGATGTCAAAGAAGCAACTAAAATTTTAAATAATGACCTCAAAGCTGTATCTGAATTTTCGTTACAACATGCATTACTGTTAAATCCCTTGAAATCATGTGATATATTTTTAGGAAAATCAAGTGACGCTCTTTAAGTGCTACCTACTAAAATTGGTAAAATTGAAGTACCTATAGTAGAAAATGCTAAGAATTTAGGAGTAATTTTTGACAAAACATTTCAGTTCAGGAAGCAAGTCTCTAAATACATACCAAAAGCCTATTATAACTTAAAATTGATCTATCCCCATAAAGATTATTTAAGTAAAGAATCGAAAATTTTACTATGCGAATTCATGATCTTATCACAATTTAATTACTTTGCTCCTGTATATGGCCTTTGTTTGGATTATGACACAACTCAGCGTATTCAACGTGTTGAGAACTCTTGTTTGCGTCTTATTTATGGAATTCCGAAATATGAGCACATTTCGCATAAATTAATTGATACAGGTTGATATGAAAAAACAGTTTTACTTACAAACAGCTGCATTCTACCATAAGATAATATCTGACAAGCAGCCTCCCTATTTATACAATAAAATAAGATACAGAACAGATGTGCACAATATAAATTTGCGGCATAGAGGTCTATTGACTATCCCTAGACATAATACTACTTTTTACCAACGTTCTTTTACCTATAACGTCGCAAAAATTTATAATGAGATATCCTTTTCCATCAAAACGCTTGTTATTAAACAATTTAAAAAAGTTTTGTTTAAAAAGTTACTACTAACCGATCGATGCACCAGTTCGTAAACAGTTTATGTAATTGATATGTTATAAGTGTATATAATAATCCTGCAGTTAGTCTTTCGTTAACTCCAAGGAGATGATGGAAGAGCAGCTAATGCTGAATCATCTCCTTGCGATTCTGATAATTAAATAAAAATAAATAATTAAATTATAAAAAGTTAAGTATCTTATGTATATTGTTTATTGGTTATTGTCAGAATAAATAAATATATACAATTACAGTAAATGTCTTGATTACTATTTCACCAACAAGGCATTATATAAGCACAAGTACAAATATGTAGATAAAAACTGACAAAAATAGCTTTATTCGTTGGGCACAAAAAGGTACCTACATACTTGTAGTAAACAACTTAGTTGCCTCACAATTGAGAGCTAAACTTAACAACAAGCTAAAATTAATCAGACTCAAAATGAAATTCAATACCTGAGTTAGACTCAAGCTTAATTTAACAAGAGACAAACTTTCAATAAAATTCTACTTGGGCATGGAAAATTGAAAGATTGGTTGATTCAGAATGAGCCGGAATTCCCTTATGAGCGCCACCTGGTTTGAAAATAAGTTTTACAATTCTTTGATTTTCGTTAGCTATTCAAAACTTGGTAACATAATCTTAAACGGTGGTTTCCAAATTAAAAAGAAATTTCTCAGAAGGCAATTCTTAATAAAACAAATAAACAGCACAATAATAAAGAAAAACATACAAAGATAATTTTCATATGTTTATTTTACATAAACTATTATGGAATAAAAAGAAATAAATATACTTAGTCAAATACTTATCAAATAGACATTAATAAAACATAGTTACTAAAAAAAGTAAACAATATTAATAAATGAAATAATGTTACGAAGGCCTTGATGTAGCTACTATTACAGAAAGTAAAACTTAATTTAATTATTTTAAATTCTTAAACGTTTCAGAACAAAATGAAGTTGTTCCTCCCATCTCTATTGACTGGACTATAACTTGAATTGTTTAAGTTTAACAAATTTTAAACTTCTAATTTAACAACCACAACTAAACTGGATTAATAAAGTTCATCAATATCGGTAGATAAATCTCGAAGAATCTGCCCTTAACTTGAAGTTGTCCATAAATTTAAAAAATGCTGCTTTAAAGAATATTACTGAATTATAATTTCAAACAGATTTTAAACAATCGCCAGAATAGACTTAAAAATCTCAAAGCTCAATACCATGTGCATATTCGAACGGTACGGTAAATCTCTGCGGAAACGGCGATATGGGTCCGGAACTATTTATGCATTTAATTGTCAGTAATCACCGACGACCCCATTCTGAAAGGATCAATCTTAGTGTTATCTTATCAAGTTAAATCAGGATTGCTAAATGAATTCATGGTCAAAGCGTATGGCATATCAATAGAATCGGCCAATTAAGGTTTTGAAAGATCAGATTGCCTTATCGTTGTGTTCTAGCTAATTGGATTATATATGTTGTTTTTTAACTTTCAAAACACTAGATGACTACTAAATGAGTAGTGATATCGCATACAGCTGATCCAGTCGATTCAACACTGTACTTGACGCCACCAATTGAACTTTCTTCCACCGGCCACAAATCTCCACATGTACTACTTGTACGTAGCTTCAAACCAACGAAAGCTTCATGTTTAAAAGGAAGCCTTTATTACGTACCATCACAGTACACTGTACATTTATTTAGTGAATTATTTCCTGATTTCAACATCATGCCTTCCACTGCACCCATTTGCATCTTATTTGTAATTAAGATGACCAAGTCTTCGACGCAAGTTTTACTAGGTAGTAAAGGTTACAATTGACAAATATTTCCAAACAGGTAAATCAGATGGCCCCCCAGTGGTCAGCCTTTTACAAACTTTATTTTTTAAACTGGTACATTTATTAACAATAAGCACGTTAGATTTTAATTTTTATTTCCAAAATGTATATTTATAGGATTTTGTTCATAAATTTAAATAAGAAATCTTTTGAGCTATTGTTTAAGCAAACATACTGCAAATTAAGTAATTAAATTATCATTTTTTATTTTCAAAGTAAATGAGTGACTAATGATGTCACTTAAGAACAGTAAAATCACAAGCGTGAATTGAAAAGAATAACTAGGAAAGTTTGAGAATCTGTAACTTGGACTGAATCAGAATGCATTTTAATACAAGGCCTAGGGAAAGAAGAATGTCGTAATGGGGGTTTTCTTATTGTAGATTTAGCTAAATACTTTTTATAGTCTTCCGAAAGTATCAGCGATGAGAGTAACTAAGCTGTTTCATTGTCGGAATCTACAGATAAACAAAATGTAAACTTTTCTTACATTTATTTTTTACATTAATATGTTATGTTTGGTAAAAGTTATCAGTTAAAAGCTTTCGGAATATATACTAAGGACACCTAAAGTAAAAATAAAGTTTTGTTTCTTATTACGTTACATTACGAAAAAGTTTTGCGGTAATTATACCTTTCACACTCTAATTATTCTTAATTCTCAAAACAGTAAAACTTTCTACGCCGAGAGTATTTTTTAACCATTCTTTTAAAATAAGTTCTTCAAATCCTTATGTGAAGTGTTGTAGTTAGTATTCAAGGATCTGAGGTAAATAATTGATACGTACAAATTTAGTAAAAAATTTAACTAAAGAACGGACGTTTTGAATATTTTTATAATTTTGAGGTTTCAATACACTTGTCGAAAATGGTGATTTATACGTACCTACTAAAATGAACTAATTTTGAGGCAATGCATGCTCTTTATCTCAAGCAGGTAATTGCATTGTTAAATATGTTCTCTTACTGAGGATAAAGCCAAACATAAACAATTTATGTTAGATACCTCCCTTTCTAGTTTTAGATCCCTAGGATCTTCTGCTCTTAGTCTTTCTTCATCGGGTTCACCTCCAGTTCTTCTAAAAGAATTTCTTTTAATACTAGTTTGATCAGGGAAATGACTTGGCACTGATTCAATTAATTCTTTGATTAAATTAATTCTTCCAACGCCAATATCAATTTTGTAACGTATTTTTCCTCTACTTAGAGCACTGTTTCTGGTTTACTACCTTATTGTACCAACTACCAAGTGGTTTTATTACACAAGAAACAGTAGTTTTTCAGTCGAGTATTCTAACAGCAGCTCTTAAATATTGGACAGTTTCGTAATGACTAAATGATTTTTATCATGGGTTTGCTTTCTACTGTAAAAACCTTACCAAATAAAGACTCTAATAAAGAATATTGGGATAATGTGAAGTCTTTGAATGTATAAAATGGCGGACATGATTTCATTGCACTTTCTAGCTAGTACATTTTCTTTACACTTTTCTGATCTTGAACAGCTTTAGAGTGCCTACAGCATACCGTAAAGTAGCATTGGAACTTCCTTGAGTAATAGGCAGTTTGACCAGATACTTTTCAAGTACCACAATAGAATTTTACTGTGTTTTGAGCTTTCGTCCGCAGGGTGTTATAAAGTCATAGAATAGATCTTTACTTGAAGTGATGCGCTTTTGTAAGTTGTTTTTATCTTCGACAGGTTTTGTTGTAACTAATTACTGTTCCAGTTACAAACACTGTGTACATATTACTAGATGGTTATCTGACGCTAAATTGTAATCAAAGGTAAATACGTCGTGGTAATAGTGATGCAGATTTAGTCAGAGCCAGTCGGTGTGAAATAGGTACCTCAAAAGTAAGTAACTCAAAACCACGTAACACCATAGTATGTGGTCATTTAAACATTACATCTACCTCCTGATCCTACCGCATTTTTTTGAATGGAGGGTTAACTTGGGTCTAATCACTATCTTCTGGGTTGATACTGCATAGTTGTATTCATTTGCTATCCAGCAAATTGTTTTAATCACGATGACTTTTATATGTAATCTCATTGTCTCTATATTTTTCTAAGTACTCACTATATTTTATAGTATTTCTCCCTATCTTAACTCTAAAGGATATCTTAAATTATTTGAATACTTGTCTCGAGTTGGGTCAGAATCAATAAAACTGAATTCTATATCTCATTTTGTTTATGAACTCATAGCAGAAAATAAAACAATTTTTAAAATATAAAGTATATACAGGTTGCCCATTATGTATGGAATATAGTATATATATATATCGGTAAATATCGACTTTATGAAAAAATTTGTTATATAAAAGTTGTTTAACATTTTATTTTCCATAATAAGATAGCATTTAATTGTTTTTATTTCAGAAAACAAATGAGTAATGAATAACACTTTAATTTTTTTAAATAGCAATGTACCCTTTCATTAGACTCATTTGATAGAGATCTTTTTTCTCTTTTCGATGACCTAAAATCTTAGTACCCTTATATCAGAAAGTTTTTGAAAAAAGCGTAAAAAATGTTTATTAAGTTAATTTCACCAATAGCATGAATCTAGATATCCGAGATCGTAAAGTATCTCGAATTATTACTCTAACATAAACAGATGTGCATCTACATAATGTACAAAACAAAACAAATGAACAGAAAATTATGTACGTCTCTTATAAAGCTTGAAGACAAAACGAAATTAGCAATAAAATGATTTTCATGGCAATAAGTGATCAAAATGTACACCATTAACTGCAAGGCAGTGGCCCAACCTATCACGAAAAGCTTGAAAAGAATTTCTGAGCGATCTGGGAGAAATTGCTGTAGCTTCATTTTGTATTCGTTGCTCTAATTCGACCAGATTCTGGGGTCGGTTTGTATACACTTTTGATTTTAAATATCCCCAGAAGAAGAGATCGCAAGGTGTAAGATCCGGAGATCGAGGAGGCTACTCCACAGAACCTCTTCTGCCTATCCAACGGGCCGGAAATACCACAATTAAATATCGGCGTACATCTAAATGATAGTGGGGCGGGGCTCCATCTTGTTGAAACCAAAGATCATCAAGATTTGCTTGGCAAGCTGGAATAATTTTCTGTTGCAATAATTGCAAATAACGGTCACCAGTTAGAGTACCACGAATAAATAAAGGTCCAATTATGTGATCTGTACAAATTCCCACCCATACGTTTAATTTTTGTGGTGTTTGGGTATGATTTTGGATCATCCAATGGGGATTTTCAGCGGCCCAATATCGACAATTATGCCTATTTACATTTCCATTTAAACAAAACGTAGCCTCGTCAGAAAAAAACAATATTATTAAGAAAATTTGGATTGTTGTTGATTCGCTCCATCATAAATTCACAAAATTCAACACGTCGATCGTAGTCATCTTCGGATAATTCTTGCAATAAAGTCGGTTTGTACGGATGTAATTTTTCTGAATGTAATATTTTCTGTATTGAACCTTTACTTACCTGACTTATTTAACTTAACTGACGAGTTAAAATGTTTGGATTTTCTTCGATTTCTATTAAAACATCGAGCTTTTTATCTTCATTTGTCGCAGACCTCTGCGGACCAGTCTTCACCAGATCTTTAACATTGCCAGTTTCCCTAAACCGTTTCAAGGTTTTGCTAACTACTGACTGGGTGATTGGTTCTCGATGTGGATAACGCTCATTAAAAATTTCACATACTTCTAATAATTGTGTTCGTTTGCGATCCCCATAACCGACCATAATTAAAATTTCTATAATTTCAGTTTCTGTTAAATGAACCATTTTTATTTTTCCATGTACCAACAACTTAATTAAATAAACAAACTTCTGTCACAATAAAAGCCTACAATCAATTGTTAAGACAAATGAAAGAGATCTCGGATATCTAGATTCATGTTATTGCTGAAATTAACTTAATAAACATTTTTTACATTTTTTTCAAAAATTTTCTGATATAAGGGTACTAAGATTTTAGGTCATCGAAAACAGAAAAAAAATCTATCAAATGAGCCTAATGAAAGGGTACATTGCTATTTAAAAATTTAAAGTATTATTCATTACTCATTTGTTTTCTGAAATAAAAACAATTGAATGCTCTCTTATTATGTAAAATAAAATGTTAAACAACTTTTATATAACAATTTTTTTTATAAAGTCGATATTTTCCGATATATATACTATATTCCATACATAATGGGCACCCTGTATACATTTTAATTATCTTTGGACCGGCCTCAGACCAAAGAATCATTACAGAGTTTGATTACTTCTTTTAATTTCTAGATGCCTTTATCTAAGAGTTCCGATGCTTTCTTACTGCAAAATCAAATACTAACAGCGACAGGAATTTGGCCACAACCCAATCCAACGACCGTCTACAAACTAAAAACTTTGTTAAGTTGGTTTTTTGGCGTTGGCCTTTATGCAGTCTTACTGATGGAATTTATTCACGATATTAAAGACGTCCTTAAACTTGCTGAAACTCTGTATATAATGATTAGTTACATGGGGTTTCTTATCAAGCTGTCGTTGTTTACTTATCATAAAGATGACTTTCTGGATTTGATTAATTATCTAAAAAATCCAATATTTAGGACCTATCCAGAAGAGATAGATCATTACATGGTAGATACAATAAAACTGTCGACTTTTATAGCGAAAACTTGTCGATTTCTCATTATATGTCTTATGGTTCTGTATACAGTTTATCCTATTTTGGATAATAAGTCTTTACCGTTTCCGTTTCCGTACGATTTAGGTAATTATACTATCATTATGTATATTTTTCAATTAATTGCCGAAGCCTATTCTGCCTTTAATAACATTATTCTTGATGTAACAATGACAAGTTTAATGGGAATAATTGCTGCTCAACTGGATATTCTTGCCGAAAAGATAATTCGTTTTAAAGAAGATGATAGCAGATTGGAACATTATGAGATTTCAGAGGATAAACAAATCAATAGAAGATTAAAGCAATTTGTTGAACATCATCTTGCAATAATGAGGTAACTGTCTTATAATTCATAATAATTATATTTGTACTATAAGTGTATCTTAATGGGCAAAAATCTTTAGACTTGTAGATTCTCTAGAAACTGTATTCACTATAGGACTGTTAGTACAATTCGCAGCAAGCGCAACAGTTATTTGTAATACCATCTTTAATTTTGTTTTGGTAAGTATGACAAATATCTATGTGTTGAGTTTGTCTATTAAACAATCATTGTTTCCGTTAACATGCATTGACAAAACCTTCTCCTAAAAACTAATTAGAAAAAGAGCCAGTCTTTGATATCCACTTTTAATGAAGAAAATAGATAGATTGTGTCAATAACATACTGTATTAGCTGTTTTCTAATTAAATGATCTGTTGACTGAAGCTTTTTGAGCTCATTTGAAAGCGGTTCAAAATCTTTACCGATTGCCGCCATATTTAATGGCGCGCGAGTCTTCACTCCAAACAAAAAATGCAAGAAACCCTTTTGCAACGTATTTTTTTAACACGCTAACATTGACTTAGAAGTTCGGTGATAAACGAAGAATAAAAGAAAAACTCTATTTAATTATATTAAACTAAGGGTGAGTTGTATAATATGTGGTTTAACTTTAAACCTGGTGTAGCCGTTGTAAGTAACTATTGTCCAAACAATTGTTGCTTAGGTTACTGATTTTAGTTTAAAGTTAAACCATGTTTATACAATCTACTCTAAAACTAATTAATACAAAGGTAATAGGAGAGCACAGTAACTCAAGCCGTTAACCATACAAGAGGCGAAACACTTCTAAACTAAGGCTACTACAGGAGTATTGAAAGCATTTACCAGGCACACAACCATCATTCAATGAGCCTACGAACTGATCTTGCTATATCGCTGTGGCGAGGCTGTTTAAATATAGTTTAACAGTATTTATATACGATGACGTGAGCAACTAGTAGACACGACGCGACGTAAGATTACTTGAGTAAGCAATTCTAGTGTTGTATCAGATTGCTTGTGAGAGTTGCAGCCGGCGATTCGAATACCCAGGCAGAGTTGCGCATAACGAAATTAGGTTTTCTGACTTGCTCTTCTTGTATGTCGACTTAATTTAGTATCATACATGAGCACGTGGAGTTATGTCTACGCTAGTACTGTAATGCTAGTGTTTACTTAGATTTATATGTATATCTGAGTATTTACATACCTAAAGTGCATTTTATTGCAATAGAAGTGTGTTCAATAGAACGTCTGGATAATTTAACGCGGAAAGTAATTCCATTCGTGACAATATCAGACTTACTCTTAATCAGTTGCAAGTTGTCAAATGCAACTGTATAGTTTGACTTATTTGTACATGTATTCTTGGAACACATCCATTCAGAGTTTTAATTGAACTCTATAATATAACGTCCAAAATTGCTTTTTATAGATGCAGCGAGCACATGCTGACTTATAGTTTATAAACTTATTTTACATAAACTCATCATACACATTTTGAGGGTCCGTGTCGATTACTTTTCAAAAACTTTAACATTTTTCTATTACTTTCCAAATCTCACACCATCCCATCGCACCGCCTACACAGATCACTTTACTTCCGAAATTTTGATACACTTTAATTAGTAGCATAAATACGCTAAATAATCTATGTGTTGTATATTTTTGTTTTGTTTCAAATATTTACAGGTACCAATCTCTTCACAGTTCTTTATGCTAGCTGATTACTTTCTTATCATGTTAATCCAATTATTTGTATATTGTTGGTATGGAAACGAAATAATGTTAAAGGCAAGTAAGTACCCTTCAACAGTTTGAACTGTGTATTAAAATACAAAATCTATCATTTCAGAGTATACAAATTGGAGAGTCATGCTACATGTCTAAATGGTATTTGACTAATAACAGCGCACGCAAATACTTGTTTATAATCATGGAGAGAGCTAAGAGACCTCTACGAATAACTACTATGCAGGTCTCCGCATTGTCTTTAACTGCATTTACAACTGTAAGCAAGGTCTAATTCTTTCAGACACATAGACAAACATAACGTTTATGTTTTAGATACTTCGATGGTCATATTCTTATCTGGCATTGCTGCTAGAAATGTACAGTCAACAGTCTCCACAGACTAAATGACCATATTAAAGCTAATATTGCTAGTAGAATAGTATGAGTACTTATGCACTTTTGTAACCTTCTGTACCCACAATTTTAGATAATTACTGTTATAGTATGTTCTTAATTTATCTGAATATAGTTGTATTTGCATTAGCTTTGTTACTGGATTACTTATTGAAAACTTACCTTTTTGACCCTTACCTTCCAGAGTAACGATAGATAGATATATCAAAATTCGAAGTCGATCACTTCGGCAAGGAATCAGTTAAATATTAAACAGCTTCGTAGAGACTGCTGACGTCCTTTCGATGCATCGGAAATTAAACATTTATTAATTCAAACCTGTGCTGGAATATTTTGATACATCATGGTTTTGATAATTCGTTGTGCACAATCTTTAAAGAATTTCAGCATGGTAGCGGATGGGTAACAAACTTTTTTTTGCGATCTAGTACGCCAAGGTACTACAGAACAGTTGCGGTATGGATACACTTTTGAGAAAGTATTCATCGGACTTTATACGTACAATAATATACCTTTATTTCCGGACCGATTGGCCGGGGTAGTTTGTCCATCTACTTACTACTAGGAATAACATTTTACAGATGTCATTGCGGTCGTCTCTTGCCTTTAGTGCGTTTTCGCGGTTTCTTAAATAACAACCCTAAGATGAGAGGTGCAGGATATCAAGCAAGCCCTCCTCTACCGATGATCTGAAGGTGTAACAACCAAATTTCCAAAAAACTCAAAAGTAGGCATGAGCGCCAATTTGTAAACATCAGTAATCTAATAAATAAAAGCTACGCGATTGAGCTAGCAAATTTTTAGCATTAAATTTAGAAACACAAAAAACGTACATACTTACCCAATAAATCTCAAAGCACCGAATGAGAATAATGCGGCGAGAACTTAAGAAAATAAATCCGTCTTGTTTATGGTTTTGAAAGATTGACTACAAACAATTTGTTGAGCCAGTAATTATAATCAACCACCTGCTTTAATTTTTGTTGTTGAATAAAGTTCATTAGTCTCAAGAAAATAAAGTGTGCTATAAACATGGCTAAAACATGTTCGTTTTTTTTTTGTTTGAGTGAAATATTCATAAAGGATTACAAAATAAGCTTAATTAGGGATCTCCTTCTAAATTACAAAGAATCACTTTACTAGAGAACATGAGTAACGACTATGTCATTCGAAAACTAGTTATCAAAGTAACTTACAGTGCATTAATTATCCAGATTTATTCAACGAACACCAAACACTTAATTGTCTTTTCTAAACCTCGCCAAAAAAAACTTGCAAACTTTAACCTTACAGCTACAAGAACATAGGACAATTAATTGATTAAATTATTGATGGAACGAATTTGGGTCACCTATTTGTTATTTGGTTCTCGAAAAGAAAAAATACGTTTATTTACGTTGTTATTAGAGTTGGAAATTATCAAAATTTAATGTTAATGTTTTTACGCAACACGGGGACGATTCTGTTCCAAAAGGTTCATTTTTAACACAAGTTAGACCTCACATCATTGTATCCAATAACATAAATTGAACTATATTAAATTCGATGTCTAGTATAATTATGCTTTATAAAATATAAAATATAGTTTCGAAAACAATATATTTATTTATTTGATATTTAAACAGGTTTGACTTAAAATAAACACTCTATTGGCTTGAAAGGGGATCATAAATTGCTGTATATTCTTGATTGGAAAGTTTATTAGTGTGCTACAAAAAAATAATTTTTGTTCAAGATAATTTGGTTGACTATTAAAATAAACGAAGTGAATTCAATTCTAGAACAAAAGAGCCACTTGACATTGTCTGAAAATAATCTGACAGACTAAAAGTAATAAACCTTATTTGAAAGTATAGTTTGAAATGAAACATTTCATTTAAATAAATATTGTAAAGTTCTTTTTAAAAATAATAACCAAAAATGCTGTTGAAATCATCTATTAATAAAGAGAAACACACACTAATTCAATCTTAACTAATTTACAAAACACAATTATAAACTAACTATTAACTATTATTGACATTTAATCACAATATTTATTTCGTACTATTTACACACACACATTTATATTCCACTCAGATATTTATCTATTACCACTTGCGACTACTAACACGTTTAATTGCTCGCGGTTCACTAATTGATTCCCTTCCGTGCAATCCGGCGTCTATATACCGTATAATCTTCTAGAAAAGGCACTAGATTCTTCTAGAAGGTGTATTGATTTTACGCGCCGTCTATGACTCACGCTGATGAATCACACATGCAGGTCCGGCGAACCGCACTGACAGATGTTGATGACTCATGCACTCTCGAACTTTCGACGGCGGCGCTCAGAGGGCTGATTACATTCATTACAATACTTAAGGATCATAAATAGACTAAAATGATCTACAATTTAAATTTAGTTGAGGAAATATTTTCTTTTTTATACAATAAATAATTTAACATTAAAACGGAGTGAATTAAATATTCATGGTGTATGAAATTCTATACGTCTCATAAATATTTAAACGAATTTTAATTAAAGTGTTATACTGCAAAAACTTACGAAATATAAATTTCAACAACTTTAAATTACTGTGTTTACCAAACTAAATCAAATTTTGAAACATTGCCAATCACAAAATTAGTCTGTTATTGTTGATCAGAAACATGCGAATCTATCCTATTTGTTTTAAAGATATTCACAATTTTACAATAATTTGTAGACTATATTGTAGCTTGTTCCCAAAAAAAATTGGAATGCTATATTTTCAAAGTGAGATTAGAATTGAAAATGGATATTGAATATATTTACGGCAATCGATCTACAACCAGTTTCGAAAGTACCCAGAAGAAGAAATTAAATACGTTTTGTTTATTCACAACAGAAAAATAACAATTGAACGCTTTTAAACACTGGTATAGCAGGAGAAAATCAAAACATTACCTTCTTTTGCAACGAGATTACTGGTTCTATTTTTTCTTGGTTCATTAATTTTAATTAAAGTCCAACTCGGTCTAAATATCAATATTCTGCATCCTCCAACATGATGCTTTTTACAACAGAATTTTATCAGGTCAATCACTTAAATGATAATTTCGCGACCGCCGATAATTAAGAAAAGGATATAGTTGCAGGTCAAGTCATTGTAAACGGTGACGTAAAATTCGTTGGACATTAAATCTGATGTTTTCCTTACTGATATATTTAGTAATTTAATTAATGTAGTCACAACAAGGCATCATTCGTTCGGGGGATCCCCGCATTGAATCACAAATATTATAAACTAATAAACAAGTAAATGAAGAATCTGGGTCAACGCGTGATCAACACCTGTGCAAACAGATAAAATGAGATCAGATTGCAAGCAACACTCTGATATTATCTAAAGTAAGCTGTTAAAAATGTCAGCCACGTACGGTATGACTATGGATAGGGGCAACACATGTTCATTTTCATTTTACTTCTCTTTTTAATTACAATTAAAAAGGGGCGCTACTGAATCCTTCAAGCTCATCTGCTGTGTATCTTATCAGTTAAATCACATGGCTATAGCGTAATTCGGGATGTATTTTTGCCCTCGTAATTTTTGTGGTCCAGATTCTTCATTTTCTTGTTTAGGATAGAGTTCGCAAGGTAATTTTCATGTCAAACAATTGGTTTTATAGTTTTTAAATTAAATTCAAAGCCGCCCACACGAATAAAATCCCCTTTAATTTAATTAACTTAAACGTAATTAGAAAATCAAATGTTCTTTTTAAAAATTAGATAAGATATTCTCTTATAAATCATTTAAAGCCGTTATTCGACCTTGAATTGATTTCAAGTTAAAGTCTGCATTTTCAGTATTATGCAGCATAAACTATACGCACCATAAATTATTTTGTCTGGTTCTCATATTTCAAAGCTGGCACTTACAGTTATTAATGATATCACCATAAACGTTTTTATGATTTTATATATACTTTTCTAAAAACTTCGGTCAAAATTACTACAAATCTAAACTTTTTCTAAACAAAAACTTTATTAAGATTTTTTGTTCCAAATGCCATCAGAAATGCACTGATCAAGTCTGGCGCGAGCGCTAGAATACACCCTATATAACCTGGAAGTTAGACCATTCAAGCATTCAGGACTTGAATTTAATCTTTTCCCATTGCTCAAGGAGACAAACAAATGTAGAAAACAGTATAAAGAGATTTACTTAAAATCAATATTGATATGGTTGGATACGTTGGTACATTAAGCAAGCATAAGATTAACTTTCATATAGCAAGATGAAAAAATTATGCAAAAATAATTTTTAAAATTCAGTATCTTACAATCAACTTTTAAATGCCTGATATTATACACCTGATGCTGTTAATGGTAACTAAAGGTTTTTACCATCCGGTATACGTAGTTCTTTCATCTGTGGATATGAATTACAGTATACGTGTGATCTGAGACATGACAAGAACGTGCATTTGAATAAGAAGAGATACATACTGTAATTCCTGTTTTAGATTTGCTACTTCATGACTGGCAGTAGCAATTAGACGCTGCAACAAAAGAGCGGAGTCAACGGCAATGGTGTTACTGAACTAAACTAACCGTTACTTCTGCTGCAGGTAATTACAATGCAATCTTTAAAGGTACTTTCGATATGGGTACCCAAAATGGTACACTTTTGAGGATAAAAAGTCGCATTTTTTAAATAAAAAGCCTAATAAAATTTGCTCCGTATAAAAAGTTATATATATTTACCACCACAATTTCAAAGCTTTTTGGTGGCTCCATGAAAAGTGAAACACGGTGTATATTATGCTAATGGTTACTATATGTTATGTAAAATCATGATGGTAATACTTATATAACTTCAGTATGTATACCTAGAGCTTACAAAAAAATTTTATAGAAATTTTATAAGACTCTAATAAACCTGAGAAAGTGAGAATCCTTCTTATATACCTTTAATACTTTTATATGCCCTTTATATCAGCACGAGTTATTATAAGTAGTGAAAAATTCTTATGGGGTTACTCTAAAGTGCACTTTAGGTAGAAAAGGCAGCATATTACGTTTCCGATCTAAAGTTATTCTCGATAAAAGGTGGGCAATTTTTTTATTCATGTGAAAGTATAAAAAATAAAGACCTTTTCTCTATGTTTTTCAGTGGTTTTTTCGTAAATATTAAATAGAACACCAATATTAAACCATGAAAAATGTTTAATAAGTTCAAGTTACACCGAAAAGTTGTTTATTTACTAAATTTAGTTAAAATGGTTAATTAAAGGAGCCCCTAAAACAGGACACGCCTTATTCATCCTACTTCAAAGAAAGCTTCATATTCTTAATTAGGAGCTACATCCATTAATTACTATTTGATCTAAAAGAATCGATTACATTTACCAAGACAAGATTAATATTTCAAACTCTACATCGCCTTATAAAGCGAATCTAATTTGTATTTTAATCTTTCTGGTGTAGTTCAACCATCAAGTTAAGGTAATTTATATAAACTTAAAAGGTAGATTTTTATTAAAACTAATTTAACAGAATATAATGGGAGGTTAGAACACGGCTTGTACTGCAAAGGTTGTAAGTTAAAATCTCACTGGGACGGGTTTTTCTAAATTTGCAAAAGTTGGCCGCATTAACTATTCTAAATGGGGGGCATCTGATCGTAGTTATTGGTTCATCTGTTGCAGGTGAGCATAAAATTAAAAAAAATAATAAAAATTGGAGTAATATTTGATTTATATAATTAGGTAAGAATAAAATTATCTATTTTTTATTTTGATAATTTTGATTGAAAAGAAAGCTCATAAGTTCTGCACCTTAATAAAGCGTCTCAACGGTATCATTAAGGTTCAATCGTTTATAGCTCAGATCCTGGCAATTTTACATTAACGAATTACGAATATAGCAGCCATCGCCGATCTTACTACCTATGCAGTTTTGATCTTGATAGGCTTTGCGAGAAACTCTATCATGTCATCACACGCAGGGTGACTCGAGACCTAGAGAAATTAAGTTGGATGTGTTTAGGATGATAGGCAGTAGGGATCTAAGTCGGGAAATAATCCGCTTCCAGACGTGAATGTATCGAGTTTATTCTACATAGATACATACGGAAATTCTACCTTACGAAATGATAAGAGTAAAATCAAAAGTCGATCATGTCTAAAACATTTTTGAAAACGTCTATTAGTACATATTTCAAAAACATTACATAAACATAGTGTTAACAAATTTCCTGCGTTTTATACAAACAATATGAAACTGCTCTGAATAAGCAATTTCTATCAGTTATTATTTGTATAATTCGTGTTGTTCATAATTTTCAACTATTCGGATTTTTTCTACGCAACCTAACAATTCTTTATACATTAACCGAGTGTTAACCGTTAATTAATGATGGAAGTAGTCGGCTGCATCACCCTTTTATATTTATAAGCGGGAGTAGTTACGAAACCCACCACCGTAGAAAATGAGAGGGCGTTCCAAGTGAATGTCCGATTAGTCCGTCTCAAATTAAACATTTTAGAGTTTTTCAAATTAAAAATATAAACATTAAAAATGTTTAAATCTACTAATGACTAATCTACACAGCGAAAGCATTAATATAAAAAAAGAATCGCTTAGATCGGCCAGGTGGAACTCTCAAACGAACTGGAACAAAAATAAGCCTTGTGTTTTAAATATATAGATTAGGTATTGCTTAAACACGATTTAAAAGAAAAAATGCGGTTTTCAACTAATGCGGGTTTGACTAAACTTATAATCGTCAGTAGATTGTTCTTCTCTTGCGTATCGAAATAAATGTTTTAGATTTTATTTATTTAAAACTATGAAAGTTAAAAAAATACAGATATTAAGTAGTGTTAACTAATATACAAAACGAAAGCTTCAATATAAAAAAGAAACACGTAATTCCGCCCAGTAGAACTCTCAAACGAACTGGAACAAAAATAAGCCTTGTGTTTTAAATATATAGACTATCAATTATTCCACCATTGTTTTTGTAAATTTTTCCGATTTTACCATTAAAGTTTCTAATTATGATAAATGCACACTCATCCTTGCATACGTCTAGTTGTGGTCGTTATCACGTACCCTTCTAATGATTTTTCGATTGTAATGAAAAATGCAATGGTTACTGGAAAAATCGTAAAATAATGACAGTATTCGTAAGAATGAAACTCGCGTAGTCAACAACACACGTACGTCCTTAAAGGCATAGGTCCACCATGATAGGCACCGGTAGCAGCTACAACAAAGTACACATTGGTTAGAGAGTCCAACAAAATGTCTAGTAAAAATATAAGAATTTCTAGGCCGTAAGATATTGCTATCGGCTATCGTGCAGTAAGCGCATGTGTGTTGTATTGTTCGTATTTTTATACATGTTCAATGTTCATAAACTGCAATAATAATAGAATAAACACATAAGCCTGACATAGTATAACCTATTTTTGCGTTTTGAAAGTTAACGAACATTTCCACAGGCGGCGTCGCAGGGTGTATTGGTGTAGAGTCACTACATCTAACAACCAGGCCGTGCTGGTGGATCAGAGTACCGCAAACCACGCCATATTGGGGCGAAAGAAACACGAAATTGTTCAATATTATTATCTGTATTAGATTGATGAAATTCACGTTTATTTTTAAAAGATTTTTACATAATTCTTATTCTGACAGTTCAAAGCTCTATACCTAAACCGTAAATAGAATAAATGAGTCATCACAAATCACCTGGGCGACAGCGGGTTGCTTTCAATGCGTTGTTGTATTCCATCTCTCTCTATTGTGTAACGAATATATGCAAATAAAAAGGTAAACAATAAAGAGAGAGATGGAATGCACTAAAGTTTGAGTCCCCATGGTTGCCTAAGTGATTCATGATGATTCATTTCTTGTATTTATGGTTTAGGTATAATATGTCAGTTACGTAAAAACCGCTTTTAATTTGTCCATTGTTAAAGGTCACGCTTTCTCTGCTGCAATATGACGGCGATTTTCGGTACTATATTCTACCAGCAAGACCTGGCCGGTTAAATGTAGAAGCTGTATGGCGGTGCAGTAAAAATCATTAGAAAGTAGAAATCATTTTATTGTACTGCAACTCCTTAACTAAGTGCATTTTTAGAAACTTAAAACTATCTACTTGTGCATCTTAATTAAAAATGTTTAGCGTCCCCTATGAATGTTTTATTGTTTAATGTAGGATAAAATATAATGTGTCTAATAAAATTGTTTTCTGCTCCTTAAGAGGTGTTGTCAATCTCTTCTTTCAGATCAGAAAACATTCACTTTCTTGTCCAGTAATCGCAAGTAACTATAACAGCATCGTTTTTTTTGCAGATGCCTAAATCTAATAGCGCCAACGCTTTCAGGATTCACACAGAAATGATGACAACAACAGGAATTTGGCCGAAAGAAAAACCAAACTACTTTTATCTATTGAAGACCTTCTCAAGCATATTTTTTGCTGTTGGCCTTATAACAGTTCAGTTAATAGAAGCTCTTAATGATCTGAATGAGGTGACAAAGTTATCCGAAATTGTATACATTTTAATCACTATTGCAGCTTATTTTCTAAAATTAGTAATTTTTATGTGTCGTAAAGAAAAGTTTTTAAACATGCTTAAGCATTTAAAAGACCCGATTTTCGTATCTTATCCTGATGATATCGACCACTACATGGTAAAGATTATAAAAGAAGCAACACTAGTAGCAAATATTTACCGATTCTTTGTAATATGCTGCGTACTTCTGTATTTAGTGTATCCCATATTAGATCACGTACCTCTGCCATTTCCATTTCCATATAAGTTGGGCAAATACACACTTGTGATGTTTGCTTTCCAATTAACCGGAGAAGCTTATGCCGCGTGGAATAATTCGACTCTGGATACCTTGTGTACGAGCTTAATGGGAATTGCAGCAGCTCACTTGGATATTTTAGGGGAGAAGATAATGCGTCACAAGAAAGCATTTACTATGTCAGATAGTTTGGAAATTTCAGAAAAATCAGACAGGGAATCTGTAAAGGAATTAAAGCAGTGCGTTGAATACCATCTTGCTATAATCAAGTAGGTAATAAAGTTAATGATTGAGTTATGGTTTTAAACGTTATTGGTTTCAGATTTGTTGATATGATTGAACAAATATTCAGCATTGGAATTTTTGCCCAGTTTATAGCAAGCACACTTGTAATTTGTAATACTGTATTTCACTTTGTATTGGTAAGAAATAGTTTTTGGTGTTGTGTTAACTACCTGTTATTCGAATTTTTTCTATATCACACCAGACATATCGATACCTACAATTAGGATGATCGAAGAAATTGTTTTTTAAGTTGTAACTCGCTAGTGAAAAAGTATTGTTGGGTAGTCCTTATGACATATATAGAAATGCGGCCATCTGAGTCAATATCCTGCTATCCCCCAAATGCTTAACGTACAAGACCTACAGTTTGTCATTTTTCGGGGTGCGGATTCAGTTATCTGGCCCAAAAATAAAAAATACTAGACCAGAAAAATTGACGAAGTATTTGTGCCATGCGGCAAGCACTCTGACATAAATATGCATTTGTAAGCCAAGTCAGTAATAGAGATAATTGCTGAGGTAAGCAGCACCAGAATGTTGTTGAAGTTAAGTAGCCCTTCCTGCATAATCAGAGGACAGATCGAACGATGGTAATCGTAGGTGTTGTTTCGAATACGAAGAAACTACAGAAAAGTGACTGAAAGTAAAACAAAGTGCACTGAAAGTGTTCTGAATCAAGCGGAATTGTTATTAAGTTCCTTACTTACGAACAACTCATGGATTCTGCGTACGCTCTAGTTTACGAACCGCAGTAAGCGGTTACTCTTGAAGATAAGTGCGTCTGGGCAGGTGTTTTAAATGGCGCCGAGGTTCTGGTTGCAACGGCTACCATAGAAGACTTGCTAAACCAAGCGGGTATGTCCAAAGCAGTCGATAGAAATTTATTCGGAAGAAAGAAGAAACAGAAGAATAATTAGTTGATAGAGAAACAGCGCGAAAGTATAGAATCAGTATATATACCGTAATATACAAAAGGAAAAGTACAGGATAGTATAGGAAAAGCACATTGCTAAGTCTGATGGAAAAAGCTGGTTCCAAATATGTAACACCTGAGAGTTCAAAAGCAGAAGATACGTTTATGTCAAAGCATCATGTCATTTTTGCAAGAATAGAAACATAGACACTGAAGCTTTGATTGCTCTTGGATATGATGCGATAGACATGTATCTATCCCATCTGCATATTTATGCAGGTACGAAGATACAGTTTAGAACAAGTTATACGTATGTTTCATGCAATCAAATTTCCGTCGTTATGTGTATCATCACATCGACGGACCAACCATTGGCTCAAAAAAAATGCTTAAGCTTAATTCGCAAATTTTTGGAAAATTGTGCGAACTTTCAAATAGTGAAATTCAAGATGATTGTAGTGACTACCAGGTATTGACAAAGAAGATTTGCGTACTGACCAACCGTGCTTATTCGATATGTATATTGCCATCTTCTCCGGACAGGTTCTACTCTGCCTTACAGAAATAGCAACAGAAAAGCTCGTTCACTAGGAGGGTCTCAAGAGCCAGAACAATTTTGCATGTCGACTTCAATACAGTAAAGAAAATCGAAAGATATTCAGACTCTCAACGAGTTCATAGTAAAGGTGTATTCTCTTGGACGGTTGACTATTAAAACACCTTATAGTAGAGGATGTGCCCAGGGAATTGCGGATAACGATCAGGATCCTTCACTACGTGAAGAAAAACATGAAAGCCATAGTGACACCTGTCATTTAGTGGATTGTTTTCGTTTGCATTTAAAAATCCGCTGCTGGCCAAGAAAGAGTGCAAGGAAACAAGGAAGTGTGCAACCACTCAAAGGGGTATGTGGATATTTAGTGCCCCGATTCGGTGCATCAGGTATTATAGAGCGAGAAAATGCGCGAATGAAGATATGAACATTTTTCAATTCTGTATATCCATGACATATGCAAGCGGTGGGGTGGATCACTAAGGTGATTATTGAGGCAAACAAATTTGTGCGCCCGTATCACTTGTCATAGTGCGATGTCCTCGCAAAGCTAGAATCAAGGAAAAAATGCCCAGATTTAAGAGCAAGAAGGATTACAACAAATGAAGGTCTATTATAGGTTTGTAGTACCATTAAGGTAGACAAGTTGTGTTGGGATGGTGCACGGACGTGGATTGCAGATTGCCGAGCCGAATTGCAGCTGCCTTATTGTGGCGGGTCCTGATAATTAAATTTGTTAGAAATAGGCGAAATCAGATTTTCAAATAAATTGAGCCCATGAACTGTGTCTTCGGGCTTAATTCTCGGCCTTTTATTTTGGGTTATATCTCCAAAACAGTTCAAAATACTGCAAAAATCACAAAAATTCTAGCCATAAGACCACACATTTTTATTTTTGAGTGAAGTAAGTGTCCCCGCACCCCAAAAACTGACAAACCCTATATCTTGCCAGCCCAACTGCCTGACATTGGCCCACGCGGACGAATTCTTTTACACGTCATCCAACACAACCTTTTTCTCACCCGCGAGTTATAAATTGAAAAACAATTTCTTCTTAGTATAGTCAGGTCACAAGTACTGTGATGATATAATATCTGTATCATATCATATTATATCAAGAATGATTTTCGTTTATGTAAACAAGTTAACTATTTATGGTGTTAAATAATGTAATACAATAATCCTAACTACTGGCTGTTACATTCCTGTCTTCAGTTGGTAAGAACCCATTATGATCGACTACACGTTTTTCCTGGCAGAGTGGAGGCAATTGCAGAATTGCAGGTCTTTTACCAGGATATTCTTTCTGCGTTCATTTTTAGATTTTTATTCAAAAACTACTAATTCTTCATTTGTGTGAATGTTTTATAAAAATTTATCAAGCGAACTACAGTCATTAATAATTCAACAATAGCGTTACATTGTAGACATAGTCATCTTCCTTCTTTTTTTCTATATCTTTTTTATTAGAATATAGCGAATAGATTTTTTTCGGTTGAACACGTCTTTCAAGCTTCTAACGTAATTATTTGGTCCAACTGGAAAATAGAGACTCTCATGCTCAATTACATGTTCTGTTGACATGACTGCCATCGTGTTCTAATCGGAACTTGCAGTCTTCGGAAGTGAAGTCTTCTCGATATATATTCCATAAATAAGTTCCATAAAGAACAAATGTCAGATCTTGTTCTCTAGGATTGGTTTACACAATCAGGTCTCTTGACGGGTGGGTGGTAATGTTCCAAATGGTTTACAACAAATTTCTTTCCAAAATTTGTCAAACGCAATTGATGACCTTAGAGATTACGGAATAATTTTGCACGCCGAAAAGGAAAGTCACATTGCTTCGACTTTGATAAGTAAAAATTTTAATACATTTCAATTGTTTCTAATTTTGCTGTATCTCATGCTTCTTTTCCTCTGATCACCGAAAGTAATCCGTCCAAATTAAGTGACAATTACGCACTTCTCGTTTTTCCTGGATATTCCAAAATGGTTTAGAACGAATTCTACTTTAAAGTTTTAGAACTGGAATCAATGGTCTCAGAGACTGTAGAATCTATATATTTAAAACACACGGATTATCTTTGTTCCAGTTCGTGTGAGAGTTCCCCACCAGGCCGATCTAAGCGATGCTTTTTTTATATTAAAGCTTTCGCTGTGTAGATTAGCCAACACAACCTAATTTTTATATTTTTTGAATGTTTATATTTTTAATTTGAGAAACTCAAAAATTTTTAATTTGAGACGGACGAATCGGACATTTACTTGGGTCGTCCTCTCACTTTCTACGGTGGAGAGTTTCGTAACTACTCCTGCTTATAAATATAAAAGGATGATGCACCCGTCCACTTCCATTAATAAGCGGTTAATGTTTAAAAGATTGTTAGGTTGCGTAGACAAAACCCGCATAGTTGAAAATTATGAACAACAGACAAATTATACAAATAATAGCTGATGGCAATTGCTTATGTAGAGCAGTTTCATATTGTTTGTATAAAACTCAAGAAATTTGCCAACACTATGTTTATGTCAGGTTTTTGAAATATGTACTAATAGACGTTTTCAAGAACGTTTTACACAAGATCGATTTTTGATTTTATTCTTATCATTTCGTAAGGTAGAATGTATGTATGTAGAATATACCGGCGTGGAGGGGTAAGCCAGAGGGAATATATGTCGGAAGAGTGGAGGCTAAGCTGGAAGAGAGGAGTGCTAGGCTTAGAATTTTCAACTGGTTATGTTTGGTTGCGTTTATTTAAATAATCACGAAAATCCGAAGGATTGTAATCACACATCGAATGTTGCATAAATCCTTCAATGCTTTTGACCGTCATGTCTTGACGAGGTTTCCCTAGTAATTTTTAACTTCGAACAGAAAAGTTATAGTAAACTAAAAGTAAGGCGTGAAGAGTAATAAACATCAGATGCTCTACATGACCTCAAAATACTTTCTATTGATTCTTTTTTCCCTATACGCTAATTTCAAAGGGTAGCAGTATTTGTTTCCTATCTTTCTAAAGATTAAGTATCACCGTTAGATCGGCTTTGTATTTCTGATTCAATTCGATCAGGATTGGTGATTAATGAGTAACCTGCAGCCTGTGAATTTGCTGATCAATATGCTTATTTAGTAAACCGCCTTTCTACCTGGGTACTTTGGAATTTTTTAGAGCGTTTTGGTACAATAAAAGGCATGCTATTTAACTATTCTTTGGTCTTCTCATAACGCTTGCGTTTCTGACTATTCTACCTCTCAGGACTTTCCAAACAGCATGAAGAAATACTCAAGTGCTTTTTAACCCAATCTGATTTGCGATATGCTTTTAGTTAGGAGTTGGTATTTCTGATTGGAAATAAATTTTGAATTTTGTTTAAGTAGCATATTAATATGGCTATGGAATGCGCCTCTCTGCTTAAAAGATTAAAATTATTTTATGAGAGAATACTACCAAACCCAAAATATGCATTAAAGTTGTACTAGCTATGGCTTTGAAACTTGAATATCAACTCCTGAAAGATATAGAGGTACTTGCTGACAGGGAGGGTGCATATGCATTTCAAAGAAAAATTTATTTCCCACTTGTAACCAACGACCAAGAGTAATTTTCGGCTAAGCCTTAAGTAGCCAATTATATTATTATAAACAAGGATATTATATTTACACACAACATTTTACACATTTTATACATCAATGTGGAATGTGCAGTTTTAATTTTTATAGATACCAATGTCTTCTCAATTCTTCTTACTGGCTGATTATTTTGTGGTAATGGTAATGGAACTCTTTGTATATTGTTGGTATGGAAACGAGATTATTTACAAGGTAATTACACTGTAGTATAAAAAGTATTGTTAAGCTTGGGTAAGTAGTAATTAGTATATTTACCTCATTCTCACATGAATCTAGTAATTTTTATAGTATAGAAATCAAAGATACAAAATCTATACAAAACTAGTGAGAATGCGCAGAGCTAGCATTGCCATGACGAAAAAAAACAACTGTATACTTAATAAACTAATTTATTTTTGAAAACTAATGTTGACTTAACACATTAGTTGTCATAAAAACTAAAATTCTAAGTCCTAAAAATTTTCGAATTTTTTTGTTGCTAAAAATGTTTATTTTTTCGTAAATTTTTAAAAAATATGAAATTTTTCATTTTTCAAAAATTTACCGAAATTTTCGGTGGTCATTTTAAGCACTTTCCCGAAGAGATACAAAAAAATGTTTCAACCAAAGGTTTCTTAGAATCCGATGTACTATAAGATTCCAAAAAGAAAAATTCAAAAAAGTCAACATGGAAAAAGGTGACAGACCGATAGACAGACTTCAGGAATTCAGAGACGAACTTTTTGTTCGTCGGAAATTATAATACGAGATAAATAGAAGCGGGAAACAACTTACTGATAACTCCGCCACTTTCTCTTATTGAAAAGAAAATATACTCGTTAAATATTAAAATTTGATACAAATAATTCAACGATGTGTATACTATACGACTATTTAAATTTTAAATGCACAACCTTCAATTCTAAAATTCCAATGGGGCTCCGCAAGCTTAATCGGTAGCCCCCTTTTTGGGTTATTCGGAAGAATTGAAGATTATAGCTTTCGGACCATCAACTCGCGACAGATTTTGTTGAAAAAATTTCGGAAAGGAAAACGTACATACAATGACTGACAAGCAGCCTGACAAATATTCTTAAATCGAAACGTGAAAATACACTTCTAGAAAACAGGAAATTCACGGAAGATACAACAGCAAATTTAGTTGTCATTACGAGTCAAAGTCACTGAATTGGAAGTAGAACAGTGGGTATCAAGACTGACTGATCAAATGGCCATCACCATGCACAGAAAAACTCTAGAATACGTTTTGAAATCTACTACATATGAATTGGTGTAAACATCCTCTATTGGGCTTATATAACTCTTATATAACACTTTTATACAAACTGTTCTAAATAACTGCTTTGAGAATACAGAGCATTTTTGGTACCTCATGACACTGATTGTTTTGACCATATGGCCGACCCTACTAGAATGTAGCTGAATCTAAGGATATTCTGCATCCAGTAGAAATTCTTATTGTGTCAAGCATCGCTGGTACGGAACTTAAGGTTTTAATCAAACCCAGGACACTTAGATGGGATGAACATACTAATCACTAATCCACCGAAGGTAACAGTTGGAATCATATTTAGGAAAGAGAAGGAAAACAAATCAAAACTAAACACCATTTCATGTTTTGTATCGTATACCAAGTAAGATGATTGATCATCTTATCCACCAAAACTGGATGTATCGTTTTGTTCATCCAAATTGTTCATCCAAATTCAATCCAAACATTATTATGTTTTCTGGATAATAATGTGTTATCAGTTACAGTTGCAAATTACAAATGTCTTAACGCCTCCCTTTTATATTTTATACGTTCTTATTTATACGTTCTACTCTATATGTATCTGATATTTCTTTCTCTCGCAGAGTCAACGCATTGGAGAAGCATGCTACACTTCTAGTTGGTATTTATGCAGCAACGAAGTTCGTAAATACTTGTTCATAATCATGGAACGATCAAAGAGGCCTTTAAAAATAACAACAATGAACTTTTCGACGTTGTCTTTAGCTTCATTTGCTACTGTAAGTATTCTTATTTTATATTAATAATGAACATTTCTACAAGTTGGTTGTTTCAGATACTGCAATGGTCATATTCCTTTCTTGCGTTGCTATTAAAGATGTATTACAAGAGATCAGCATCCGCTTGAATTTTGGTCTATAATAGTAACTGGATATTATATACGGCTAACTAAAAAAAAGTAATTATACATCACTCATTTAGTTTGTATGGCAGAGCATAGGAAATTTTGATATTTTCATTTCATGGAATATTTCAAGAACGTTTGTTCAAAAATGAATTTACAATCTGGGCAATACAAGTAAATATAAAACAGGTAGCAGTTGTTTAAAACTAGGAGTAATATAGGCTTAAGATTTGTACTTATCTTTTGTTTCTATCATTCACTGACAAAATACTTGCAAAAGTTACGGACTTATTCAAAAGTTTCAATTACTCATTATACAGAGTGTCATGAGTTAGAACGAATTAATTTTAAGGGGTGATAGAAGACACCAAAAGGAATAAAAACGTCTTATACAACTTTATTCTAGAACGTACTACTTTTTCAGAAAAAAATAAGAAAGTTGTAAACTTAAACATCATTTTACCTCGTTAATAATAGTACTTTAAGTATGGGGCTTTGTCGGCAGATGCATCTCATCTATCACAACAACAAACCTTAAAAATGTTTTATTCTATCGTAGCTATGTCGTTTCCGCGTAAAATTGAATTCTTTTTACAATTACAAATTTATTTTAGTCAATTAAGAAACGTGCCAACCCTGTAAAGTTTGTAATAAAATTTGCGCCACATTCGCACAAAATGTTGATGTGGAAGTTTGTTGACATTGAAATAAAGCACGTTTTGTTTAGAACTTTGCAATTTAAGGATTTAATGAAGAATATTTGGATCGTAATCGGAAGAATCGCAACCTTGTATAGAATACCCTTTTATTATTAGAGCGAGATAATACTGAGTTGGTAGTTTGTTGAACTTTGAAATAATAATCTGTAAATAAAGCACTTTGTTTATCTAATAACAGTTTTTAATGATTTTATAAGAGAATATCTTTTAAAGAGAAGATTTATCTAATTTAAATTGGATAATTAGGTTAAGGGATTTTGTTGACACCTCGTTTTGACTACATTAAAAAATCTTTAATTTTATGGTAATTAGGTGCCTTAATCAATTTTTTTACATAATATTTTTTCATAGTATTTTTACTAAAAAAAACAAATAGGTCAGGAAATTTTGGAAATATTTCAGAAATTAATAAATATAAAATGTAGATCATTTATTGTTTGTATTGATATTTATATTTATTATTATTTATTATATTGTATTGATATTTATTATCTTAACAAGGTTAAGACCCAGCTGCGATTATACTTAAGCAAGATTGCCAGATATGGCAATGGTTTTTTCTAAATTACTCGAAAGCCTATTCACATAGAAAAAAATTTATTAAGACTTTTTTGTTCCTTTTGATGTCTTCTATCACCCCTTAAAATTAATGCGTTCTAACTCATGACACCCTGTATAGGGTGATTCAAAATTAACCAAAAGAAGAAAAAAAGTTAAATTAACATGAGTCTGCAAATGCTTCCTTATTGAGATACAGGGAGTGGAAAATTAGACTAAAATAATGATTAAAAAATTTCGATAGCTTAAAACTGATTGTGAATGAAGTTTTCAAAATTATGCAATTTGTATCTTTAAGTATCATAATATAGACCAGAGCAAGCAGTTTTATATCCACGAATGACGTAGAAGCAAGTGTGCATATAGTTATTTAAACAGAAAATAGTTCTTCTTATTTTCGTAAGAGTAATTTTGCCTTAAGATATAGTATACTTTTTAATAACCCTGTATGTAGCTATGATTATAGATTTAATCTATTGGATCTATATGTCATTTTTGTTGATTAGTATTTAATAGCAAATTTAATGTTTAAAGTTGTATATATTATCACAATAAACATAGCATGCAAAGTGTTCCCTTTATTTATTTACCTGCTACAAACCTTTCAGTCCTCACTAGACGCATACAAAGATCTTTAACGTCAAACAAAATACATTCATGTTACATACCTTTTTTGCAGTTTGATGAAACACAAAATAAAATATAAGCGCGATGTTTCAAAGACTTATGATCATACTTTTTAGGATAAGTCATTAGACTTATAAAGCTTAAAAACATAAGTCTCATGCAAAAAAAACTAGGGAGAGTGAAAAATAGTTGTTTTTTTTGGAATTTTTAATTGTGATATTGCATTTTGTCATATATATTTTTATAAAAAATCGAAATGTGATTACTACATGATCGAAACCATTTCATACGAATCTTGTTCATTCCATGCTTATTCAAGAAACATACAGCTCCCTTTTCAATATATAATATATGTTGAGTTGGTTTATAATATGCCCCACGTTCAGGGCAAGCCATTAAATATATGAGGTGATATACGAGGGTGGTCCCAGAAGTACCCGACCCAACAAAGAAAACACAAAAATTTTGGAAAAAGATTTATTTATTTTTCAACGTAATCTCCTTTCAGCTCTATACACTTTTCCCAGCGGTGTTCAAAAAGCTCGATACCCTTTTTATAATAAGAACTGTCTTGCTCTTCAAAATAGCCATTAACTGCTGACATCACTTCTTCATCGTTGGAAAATCTTTGACCACTGAGCCATTTTTTCAAGTTTGGGAACAGAAAATAATCCGAGAGGGCTAAATCTGGCGAATATGGTGCATGAGGTAGCAATTCAAACTTTAATTGATTAATTTTGGCCATTGCAATAACGGATTTGTGAGCTGGCGCGTTGTCGTGATGAAACAACACTTTCTTTTTAGCCAAATGCGGCCGTTTTTGCTTGATTTCTTCGCTCAAACGTTGCAATAAGTTTGCATAATACTGGCCGTTGATAGTTTTTCCTTTTTCGAGATAGTCAATAAAAATTATTCCACGCGCATCCCAAAAAACCGACGCCATAACCTTGCCTGCAGATGAAACGGTCTTCGCCTTCTTTGGAGCCGGTTCTCCCTTTTGAATCCATTGTTTCGATTGTTCTTTCGTCTCGGGTGTGAAATGATGAACCCATGTTTCATCCATTGTTACGAAACGGCGCAAAAATTCTGCTTTGTTGCTGTGAAACTTCGCTAAACGCTCAATTGAAACATTTTCACGACACTGTTTTTGCTCGAGTGTGAGCAAACGCGGCACCCATCTTGCACACAGCTTTCTCATGTCCAAATCTTCAGATAATATGCGATGTACCGCACTTTTTGAAATGCCCGTAATGTCTGCTAGCTCGCGCACTTTCAGTCGACGATCATCAAGTACCGCTTTGTGGATTTTCTTCACCATTTCTGGAGTCGTCACCTCATTTGGTCGACTACTGCGATGCTCGTCTTGGCAGCTCGTACGGCCTCGTTTAAACTCAGCTACCCAAAATTTAACTGTTGTAAACGAAGGAGCAGACTCACCCAGAGTAGAACCCAGTTCAGCTTTTATATTAGTTATATTAGTTCTAATACAGTGATATTTTCAAACAACTACCGCCACCTCTTGGTCAGGTCGGGTACTTCTGGGACCACCCTCGTAATGATAAAATATAAAATATATAAATTTTTGCCTCACGATGACAGCGTCATAAAATATCTGCTGTGAAATCTAATAAAATAAAAAATATACACCCCAATATTTTTTCTTTTTCCCAATTTGCTAACTCAGGTTTAATTAGATAGAGGATGAAATAAATGAAATAATAAAATCTTATTGATTCCTATACCCGGAAGAAAAGAACTTACTATCAAGACACTTGGACTTCCGCAACTGGACAACAGCAAGCTAAACTCTATGTGAAAAGAAAAAGAAATGGATGATTGTATACACATCAAATAAACACATAGATAAATTAAAAACACAGTCTTTATTTTTATTAATGAAAATAAAAAAATCGAATTCAAGAAAAATAAAAGAAAAATTATTCAGAACAGAACAATAAAATAAATTAGGAAATTCTTCCCTGAGCTTGCTCAAATGTGTTAATTAGTCGTTATTAACCTGACATAGGGCTATAACAGTTCTCCATTTGAGAAAACTGACATCAATCAATGTTATTAATTAAAATATTTACAAATGTTAAAATAAATTTAATTTATGATAATTGAATATTAATAAAGAACTTTAAATTGTTTTATTCGTAAGAATTTTATTATTTAAAAACCTTTTAAAGTGAGAAAAATGAATTCTGAAATTATTCAGATTGTCTTTATAATTTTATTATTGAAAAATTAAATCAAAACCTTTTATTTTGACCAACCTTGTATATAAAGTTCGTCGAGATCCACTTCAATGTTATTTAAAATTGGTAGTACTGCTTTAAATTCTGTCAGCTGACTTTATAAATGTAAATCCATCGATTATTCAATACGATAATGGAAATATATCTTTTTGAATTTATTTTAAAAATAACTCGTTCACAATTCCATATAAATGTAGAATAACTAGTATAAATCTTCTTTAATTTACAGTGTTCAGGTAATTATTCCCTAAACTTTGTTGAATTTTCTTTCGTTGACATCCAACCATATGATTAACACTTTTAACCTCACTTAATTTTTAACCTCACAGATTTTTGGTCTCGAGTCGAGCGTGAGTTCTCTCAAAGCATTTTATCGACTAAAATTGTTAATTTTTGCTGGGCTTTATATATGATTTGATAAAACAATTACCGACTACGTCAATTTTTAGAAACAACCGCACTTCGAATGTTTTTCATGACGTCACATTTCCGAAACAGCTGATGATAATTAACACTAATTTTAATTCTAAAAAGATAGGATTGTAGCTGTCAAAATAACGATGAAAGCAATAAGACACCTATATTCTACAGTTTACCATAACTGAGAAAATTAACAAAAACGATTGACAATGAAAAAATTTCATTAGGACTTAATTATACACACAACTCATTAAAGCCAGCTTAATCCTTTACAAAATGAATACATAACTACACTATGTAACTGATACATATAAAAGTTACATAAGAACATCTTTACAATAGAAGAAAAACTCAAATTAAGATTCCTCTCTACGGTTTGATAGATCCAATGGTGCTTATACAGAGTCCATCATCAAAATCAACTTAAATGAAGTAAAATTATAGTCAAATTGTCCAGCATACAGTCCTTCAAGTGATAGTTAAGTGTGTTTAAGTTAGTGAGTTAAAACAATGGTAAAAAATGTTATATAACAATCAATATTTGGAAAAATCGAAGCATATCAGCAAGGCCGAAACCTTCATTAAAATAAATTCTCTTTATTATTATACAAGATATTGTAAGTTTATTGTGCTAGATTAGTCATTACAAAATAGACCTAATTTACATATTTTTAGTTAAATATTAGCCCGAAACTGCGTCAGTCTCATGGAAAACAGAAAAAATCTTCCTACATTATCGATCGTTGACGTTAAATTTAATCAAAAAAATTAAATCTTCCAGACAAATGGAAAAACCATCCTAATATGTGACTTGGGTTGCATAAAACATGTATTATTATGAAACAATCTAAATGATTGATATCCTATTTACAATTTATACTTTTTATATATAAAAGTTGAGGTTACGTCTTCACAAATTTTATCCTTCTTTGATTTCTATTTTAGAAATTGATAAATCTATCTGTGACCTAATATGTAGCCTTTAGATTAAATAGACCTAACATCCTAGCATGTCTATTCTTTATTTTATTTTATTGCATGAAATAATTATTTTTATTTCATTTCGTATTTCAAACAGTTGTTTATATACCACAATTAGTAAAATAAAGTATATCTTTCTCTCCGTTGTCAATGACACCGGAGTTCGAGACGTTCTTGATCTCCGTTGTTGTTGGCAACGTAAATCATTTGATGTTGCATGACAGCCACTTGACATGTTGCTTTTCCTTGGTTACGCGTATGACGACACAGATAAGGCAACTTGCTGCTTTATACAATAACTTCGGATGAATTTTAAAAGGGAAAAATTAGGATTGAAATACGAAATAAAATAAAACAACTTATGCAATACGAAGCTCAAGCTTCTTTAAATCCTCGAAGATGTTATAACGCCTCGGCTGGAGCCTCGGCGTTCTAATACATCTTCTGGGATTTAAAGTACCGCTTGATCTCCTAATTACATAATATATCAAGGGCATCAGATCAGAGGGGCGTATCCGCCAAAATTTTTATCTTCAATTTTTATGTCGTATTGATTTCTGGTATCGCCCTGCGTGTTGTCACAAACGGGCGAATGTTTTGTAAGGCCAGATTAATGCCTTACAAAACATACGCCCGTATATAACAACACGCAGGTCGATACCAGAAATCAATACGACCTAATAAATTGAAGATCACACATTTGGCGGATACGCCCCTCTGATCTGATGCCCTCGATATATTATGTATACGATCATATCGTCCAATAAATTTTCAATGAGATGAATTCAAGACATTTCAATGTATATCAAATTTCTCAACATCATGTACATACAAAGTAATCGACTTAGGGCCGGTATTATAAAACTTTTTATTTCCTAGATAAAATTTACTAAAATTTACTAAAATTTACTGAGAATAAATTAATTTATTCTCAAAGTAAATTTTATCTAGGAAATAAAAAGTTTTATAATACCGGCCCTCAGGTAATTCTAAGTAAATCTTTTTGTTGTAACGAGTTTATTTCTGGTGGATTACTTAAGCCGCTTACAATTATGCACTTATTGTATAAAATATTTCAAATTTTCATCATTTTTCGCTAGTTAAAATCCATCTGAATACGGTTCTGTATTGTAATATTGTAATAATCTCGAATTAAAGTAAAACCTAGTTCGACCCCGTGTTGCTAGCTTTCGAATTTATTTTTCACGCTTTGCAATAAAATTAATACAACTTTGATTTCAGATTTATTATTTGCTTGTTAAACCAAATTTAAACATAAAGTGTTTTTGGGGATTATTTACGATCCATTTGAAATAAATTTAATGCAGTTCTTCTTTATTTGTCTTTTATGGTTTGTAGGAATTTAACAGGCTAGAAATAAAGGATAATATTAATGGTTGTGAACATTTTAGATAAAAATATTAAATTCAAGAAGTAAATCTCGCTTTTTTGTGATTGGTTAATCGTGACATAAAACCAAATGTTCCAGAGTTGTTGGTAATTCTCCTTCTTCGTTAAACTGCATGTTTTCTCCTTTTTGAAGTTCCGACGTTTGGGAAACGTTAAAAATCAAATGGTTTGTCGCGTAATCTTGGCTTTGTATTGATTTAATTTAAACTATTGTTAGATTTCACTTTTTACAAATTGGGAATAGAGACGATTGTAATAATTCGATCCTTAATACATACAATTTAGTGCCACCTGACTTAATTCTATTGAAATAATTTCTATTCCTTCTTAAATCTAAAATCAGTAAGCGTTTCAATTAATATCTTCGACCTGGGGCTAATATGTTCTAAAGAAGTAAAAGCTCTGTTTTTAAAAGCCTAAGCCGCTTTGGGCGTTTTAACATTATTTCAAGTAAGTATACAGCTTTTTAATCTATTTATTCGAGTTTTGGATGGAAGGGTAGTATTGAAATATTGTAGACTGTTATTAAAAAGAAAATTGTCTTTAGTAATTAATTTAAAAGTTCTTTATACGAGTAAGCCGGTGCAACAGTTAAGAACCACTGGTCTAACAGGAGTTGCGAGTTTTAGAGCGCTTTTGGAGGTTCTGAATTTCCTCGCAGGTCTTTTCGTCGCTGGCAATATCACATTAAGGATTAGTCTTTTAATTGCACTACAGTTGCTCGCGTTAGGATTTAGAAAATAATTGAAAGGAGAGAGGACCAAGCTTTATCTAAAGCGAGGTACGCTGACTGAAAGAACTGATGTCGTTTACTTTAAACTTTTAAAAGTAATCATCTCCTTTTATTATTAGATGGTGATTTTGATGTAATGAACTTTTGCTTATAAGGAGACATCTTTGCTTAAAAAAGTGACTGTACCTTTTCGACTTTTTAAAGATAATTGATATCAAATTTAAAAGTGGGGCAATAGAAAACTATATAACGAGAAAGCATAAAATATAAGATACCACCGTGAAAATCTGAACCGTTTTAATACCTGCACTTAAAAATTAAAAACTACATAGGAGCTTTTCAATCGTTGTAATTAAAAGGTACGTTTGAAAGATGTATCGCACATATCGTGAACTACGAGGTAAATTCCCGGTGTCTAATTATACCTTATGTTCTGATTGTAAAGTCAAAGAGATTTGTGGTGCCTTTTATGAATGTTTAAAAATTTCAACCTGTATAAAAGGCAATTCTGATTAACGCTTCATTTAGCCGTTAGGTATCCATTTGATATATATGTATGTAAGTATGTATATATTGCAAATTTAAGGCAAGTACTACGTTTACTTTTGAAAATACAGTAACAGTAATAAGTGAGTTGATTGAAACGATATAAAGGTAAGTGCAAAAAATATTATACGGTTTTAAGAGACAATCGTAATGCGATTTCTATTAAGTCTGCGATCTTAACGACACTATAAATAAAAATCTAAAACATTTCATACTTACTTTAGATGACATTAAAACAACCAAAGCAGCTTATGCTTTTAACAGAGACTCTTATTGTTTTGGACGAATTATTTTCAGGTCGTAGTGGAGGTGTCAATTGAAGATCTTATTGATTTAGACTTAAAAAGGAATAGGGATTCTTTCAATGAAAAATGAATTGTGCGCCACCAAATTCCATGTAAATTATCGTGATTTAAATGATGTTCCATTCATATCTACTTCCAATTTGGAAATAGAGAGAAATTTATCATTCTTTTAAATTAAATAAGTATACTGCGAAGAAAATTTATTATTAGGTAAAAATCTTCAACTATACCTGACAACTAATTTGCTGTTTCACAAACATTGCAATGTTGTCTTCTAAAAAATGTATTAATCATAAGCATTTGTTAACTAAATTTGAACATAAAAGCCAATCAAATATTTGTAACAAAATATTTCTAAACAATACTAGTTTGTTGCTATATGTAAAACAGTTTTAAATAATTTCTACTGTTTTAATGCATTGAACAACAAAAATTAATTTAAAAAACTAGTCTGGTACACGGCTGATATATAAATTTGAAAAATCATTTTGAACACAAAGTTGATTCGCTCACCTAAAAAACTGTTTAGGTTGCGCACACGTAAGTAGTTCTCCTGGTTTCGTTGGAACTTTTTTGGCATTACTAATCGTTGAAATAATCTTATTTGGTATGAATTATCTAGTAGAGCACTGTGGGTGTTAGGTTAAAAGGGTAAATTCAAATTAAATTTAAACAAAACACTTCCCACAACAAATTTTTATTTTCAGATATATATTTCGCCCACCAGGTGGACATCATCAGTGAAACTAAAATGACAAACAACAATCTTACAATATAATAACAGTATAAAAAATTTTAAGCAAAGGGGAGAAGTGTGAGCAACGTATTGAGTAAGGGATTTAAATCAATATTGATTCATTTGTTGTTTTTTTTTAGGTAGCACTAAAGATAAAATTAATAACTTAGAAAAATCTGGTATTTATGAAATCATCTGACCAAAAGAAACATAAAAACTAGATTTAGAGAACACTTATATTGTGTTAAGAACAATTTTAGCGAAAAATCGGCAATATGGAGCACGCATTGGGTAAGGGACATAATATGAAAAACATTAAATTATTAGAAGAAGCCAACCAACCAAAATTGTTAAGCATAAAAGATATTCATATGCATAAAAATAAAAACAAATTAATCAATATTGATTTAAATCCTGTACTCAATACGTTGCTCATACTTCTCCCCTCTGCTTAAAATTTTTTAAACTGTTATATTGTAAGATTGATGCTTGTCATTTTAATTTCACTGATGATGTTCACCTGGTGGGCGAAATATATATCTGAAAATAAAAATTAGTTGTGGTAAGTGTTTTGTTTAAATTTAATTTGAATTTACCCTTTTATTTTTTATGTGTTGCCCAACCAGGAAAGTCATTTACACCACTTTTAGTATAAAAACAGAACATAATTAACTTTAAAATCACTTGAGGAATGTTCAATAAGTGAATTATCAAATTCAGCACTTAAATTTACTTAAATTGTTTAAATTTTACAGAATTTAATCTTGGCATTTAACGATCATAACTAAATTGAATTAGCAAAAAGTTTTAATTTGATACGTTATACAAATCTCAAGACATCGGCCCTCACTTGAAGTTGTTCAAATCCAACAAATCTTTATAAACTTTAAATATTTGAAAGGATTACAACTGAATTTAGATTAATAACCTCCGACGTACCGTAAGAGTTTGTTTAATTTTTACTTTTTTTAAGCTTTAGATATGAAACGACCGCCTCGGAATTAAAAATCTCAAAGCATACCATGACGCTTATATATTCTAATGGTACGGTAGATTTCAACTGAATCCTCACTATATTAAAATTGGTAAACTCGACAAATACCAACTTCGGACAAATTTCATCAACTGCTGTAGTATTATTCAACTTTACACCTTCAAAGCGATACAGCTGCAGCGTCTCAAATTCTAGCTTGGTTCTTCAGCCTGCTAAATCTTGCTTTTCCTTGAGGAGATTTCACACAAAACAGGAAACCATTTCATTTCAAAAATGGAAAGTAATGCTTTAAAATTTATATTTATTTCTTATTGTCATCATTAATCAATGGTATATAAGCAGAAACTACCTTTAAGAATTTAATATTTTCCGAGCCCAACCTTTAACTAGAAATGGGTTTCTAGAATGAAATGTTTATTATTATTACCTTAAAATGTTTTAAATTTTTATAGCTATGGTAAGTGAGATGAAATGCATTCATTATTTGCTACGTAAATTGGTCATAAATAAATCTAGAAATCAGGTGATCTAATAAAGGACCCCGCACTAATCTTATGGAAACTGGTCCCCGGTTAAAGTGCACAAAGTCTCAGGGGCACAAAGTCCAAAAACCCATGGTTTGTCCACTACAAGCGCGTGTTTTGAAATTAATCTTATGGAAAGTGGTCCCCAGTTAAAATAGCTGAATTTTTGGTATGTTATAGTTATCCATTCCCGATGCAAAAGTTCTTAGGGCACAAAGTCCAAAAACCCATGGTTTGCCCATCACAGGTGCTTAAAGTTGCGTGTTTGAAATCGTTCAAAATTTTAAAACTAATCTTATGGAAACTAGCTCCCGGTTAAATACTTGTCATATCGAATAAGTGGTAGACTGGATGACGCGTCTTACCAAACTTAGCCAAGGTTTACATGTGGTGTGTACAATAAGGTTAGGTGAAGCCGTTAACAATTGTCTGGTTTCGAAGGGAATTAATTTTTAAAATACGACGTCAAGCCTATAGATGAGAAGGCTACAGAGAATACAATTTTATTTCAATATAATTACGTCAAAGAGTACATTGACGAGAACTCTTTGAAAATTGAAGTGACTTGCATAAGTGAATTCTGGAAGCCTTTGAGATGTACAATTCTTTCGTTCTAATTCGAAACACAAACTTCTTCGCAGTTATTGGATTCAAACTGACTCATTTCCTTGTAAAAATGAAGACGGTACAACCACGAACGCCATAGGGGATTGGTAAAGTTGGATTTGCTTTAGACTTTTCTTCTGGCTTCTCTAAATTCATCATTATTTTTGATAGCAAGTAGTTTATGTCCTCATATACCTTTCGTAGTTGGTTTCCCGCAAATTGCTCACAGCATTAAAAGAGTAAGTTCACAGTGCAAAACACTATATCTGCAATTCACAGTATTGAGACTTGTGTTGCGTCCTTCATATACACGTTCTTGTAATTTAAATCTTCATTCACGCCAGCTCCCAATAAATAGTAGAGCTGCTTGCCTGTAGATTGGCATATAACTTCGATTCTTTTTCATTGAGTTAACCAGCGCTTCCATTGTTTTATTGTCAATCTTTGTTCCACTTGCAGTCTCCAACCTGTCATCAAACAAATGGAGTGTCTGCAATAACGAGACTTTCATCACATAATGTTTCTTAAGAGACCTACGTATTTTCATACTTGTCCATAGGGCTTGATTTTCTACTCCAGAGTCCGAAGTATGAGCACAATGCTTCTAGTCCGTCGGTTTCCAGCTTCACTATTGCTTCAATAAAAAAAAAATGAGTCATCATACTAGTAGTAGAAAGGCTGTTTTAATTCTTTATAATTCCTCGAACGACGAACACCTGTGCTTTAGAATAATTGCGAATCATGTTCAGTTTCATATCGTAGTCGAATTTTGAGTTAAACAGCAGTCTACTCAGAGTCTTCCTTTCTTCCATTTGTAAGCATTTGACAACCATTGCTTGCCATACTGCGGTAAGAAATCCTGGTAAGCATTTAAAATATTGGAGATTCCTGGAGACAGACCTTGGAACTGGGATATTTTGGTTCCAATACGTCGTACTGTTTCGTGGTCTTTTTAACTGATAGCACGTAGAACAACCACCTGAAACGAAAACATATTTAACTAAGCATATGCCACTTGTAGATGTCGTGAATATTACCTTCACTATATTTTCTTTCGTTCCGTCTTTGCTGCTCTAATAAACTTGAACTCATTTTTGGATTAAACTTTGATTTGAGTTCACGGATGATGGGATAATTAATGTAAATGAGTTTAGTATCGTTATAAATATAATTAATTTCAAAAACGCACTGCTTCCGTATTCCATAGCATCCAAAACCCAAAGTGACCAAAATTTAGTAATTTAACACATCCTTAGGTACAATTCAAAGGTCTAAAGTTTTGGTTTGGAGCTACCCAAAGAAGAAAAAGTGCAAATCTGAATTTTAAGATGCAGATCTACACCTGACTCACTGGAAATTAGCTTCGTTAAGCTAGTTACGTGTACCTATATTGTATATTTATTACCATAGCAACATGTTTGTTTGTTTATTAGATCTTTGAAAATGATATATCTTTGTATCGAAGGTAAATAAATAAGAAAATTAGTTGTAAAATCTTTTTTTAATTATATCGACTTTTGTTTCGCATATATGTAGTATTCTACTTTTAAAGATTATAACAAAAATTCTTAAAAAACCTTATGCTAGTGTAAGTTGCAGATGGTCAAGTCCAACATTACTCAAATCTATAAAGTACCACATGACATGATGATAACTTCCGGAATCTGGCCAGAAGAAAACCCAAGCACTCTGTATAAAATCAAAACTATATCAAGCTGGTTCTTTGCTATGGGGCTTCTAGTAGTCCAGCTAATGCAAGCGATTCACGACATTAAAGATTTTGCTATGCTATCCGAAACTCTCTACATAATGGCAGCTGTGCTTGGTTACATTATTAAGTTGGCAGTATTCACATATCGCAGAAAAAGATTCTTAAACATAATTCGTTTCTTAAAAGATCCAATATTTGAATCTTATTCTGATGCAGATAACCACTACATGGCAAAAAATATAAAATATGCAAGTCTTGCAGCAAACATCTTGAAGTATTTCTTTATGAGCTGCGTTTGCCTTTACTTGATTTATCCAGTTGTTGACCTAAGACCATTACCGTTTCCTTTTCCTTACAAGTTGGGAAGGTACACATCTATTATGTATGCTTTTCAAATAACTGCCGAAGCTTATGCGGCTTGGAATAATGCTGGTCTTGATACTCTATGCGCATGCATGATGGGTGTCGCTGTTGCTCAGTTAGAGATTTTGGCTAAGAAGATTATTAGTGTTGGAAAAAGCAAAATTGATTTAGAAACTTATGAAATGTCAGAAGAAAAGAACAAAATTTCGATAGCGAAGTTAAAACAATGTGTTGAACATCACACTGCAGTAATAAAGTACGGACATAGAATAATTATTCTGAAATGTTTTTTATCTAATATTTGTTCCTTTTTAGGTATATTAACTACATCGAAGAAATGTTTAGTTTGGGGATTTTTTTACAGATTATGATCAGTGCACTTGTAATCTGTAACACTTTATTTCATTTTGTGTTGGTAAGAGTCATTACTTATATTTACAAATTGTTAGTTTATTAGAATTAGTAGAAGTACAGAATGGGTATTGTGGTTCATCTTTAGGTAAGTAATATCCAATTATAAACCACAAATTGAGATATGTAAAGATAAACATCAATAACCGCAAAACAGTTTACTGTAGATCATATTGTTATATATCGTTGGATTCGTGCTCAACATTACTTTACTTACCGACTTTGCTAGTTTAATTTAAATATTGAGCATTTACTGAAGATAATAAATAGTCAAAAGCTACTCTATCGCACCTAAGTACTAAGACACAATTTACAGCAGTAGGGAAAGAATGCCGTTTCTGGATCTAGCCAAGGTCAAGGTAATCGCTTACGGGTTTTTAATCCACCCTACCATTTTTCTGAAGGTCAACTCTTCGTCATTACTGAAGTCACCTCTACCACTTTCGATTTAAGATAAAGTCAAAGATCAACCACCTTCAATCCACCTTCAAAGGTGGAAGGTTATGCTTTAAGGCTACGCTACAAAACTATGCTTTTAAGATCATACTTCGAAGCCCTGGTAGGTTAAGGTCAAAACAGGCCTGACAAACATGTGCAAAAGATTCTGCAAATCTTGTCCACCGTACATTAAATATATTAAAGGCACAAATGTTATAACCACCGCTAGTCATTAATATAAGTTAACGTTATGTGTGTGTGTGTGTGTTTAAATAAGATGTTCAGTTTCCTGCAGAAGAACAGAACTCAGTTTTGGAGAACCGTAGTTGCACCTAAAATTGTTTGTGTCGTAACTGGATTTGGTGACCTACAGGAAGGCGTAGAACACCCTCTGCTTTAGCAGCAGTTCGCGCTGAAGGCAAAATAAAAACCTTAATATCTATACCCGGTCCAACTCATGGCACCGATTACTATGATCATTTGGCCGACCCTACTAGAATTTAGCCTAATCTGTAATCTGTAATAAAAATTACCTGCTCGGTCGAGCATCAAACCTACGACGTTTGAATGTTTTAAATAAAATTTTTTTACATAAACATTTTTAAATAAATGTGTATGTTGCTATGGTATTGATGATAAAGAGCGCGTAATAGTTTTCATGTTCGGTCGGGCGATTTTGACCGGTTTATGGGCCTGTTTTTAAAGCATAAATTGCTAAATTAGAGCTCTAGGACTGTAGAACTTTTTAGAGCCCGCTAAAAAATAGCTACTGTTGTTTACGTCGTTTTCAAATTATTTTTATTTTAAAATTAAATATTCATTTAAGCTTAGACCGGACACAAACTAAAATGCATTTCGAGCTTAATTAGTGTTTTAGACCCCTTTATGGTGTTAGAGCTAACTGATTCTGTGGTCTCTAAAACACTCAAGTAAGCCTTTAATACATAATAGGTACTGGTATGGATCTAGTATTTCCACTTTCTATGTAAATGACACTTTATAGGCATTTATGGTAACTAAGTAAATGGGTAGTTACAGCTACATCCGTGTAAAATTTTACGGGCTCCGAAAAGAGACAATTATACAAAATATACAGTAAATTAATAACAATAACTTACAAAGATGGAAATAAAGTTTTGTACGTTGCACGCTTTGCAATTAATTTTTACTGGACTCACTAGATTATGACTTGCCAACCCGCCCGTAAAGATTCATTTACAAATTCGTAAACATCTGTTTATTAAACTCTGTCTCTAGGGGTAAAGATTCTTTTTACGGGCTAGCCCATTATGAAATTATTACGGGCTCTTTATTGTCAATACCATAGCAACATACATATTCATTTAAAACATTCAGTAAATGTAATAATTATTTATTAAAGATTTTTAATGCAGAATACCATAAAACATTGTACAATGCTCGACCGTTACACAAACCCTGCGTGCTTGCAAGGAAAACAAGCTCGGTGATCGCTCGTTTATTACGGACCCTGCTCCCACGTGAAGGTCTAAGTAACGGTTTTGCAATATAAATTACTATTACAGGCTTCATAACGGGCTAGCCGTAAAAAGAATTTTATTCCTATTTAGAGATAGAGCTCAATAAACGAATGTTATGAGTCAGTATCCCAAAAAATGAATATTAAACTACCTTTATTTACCTGCATTTACATACTTCTAGTGGCTTGTATCAACCTGTTGTGATCTTAACCTGTAAAGACATCAAAGCATGACCATGACTTTGACGTATATTCTTTGATATTTTGTACTTAGTTTTGATCTTCACTTTGAATAGAATGTCGAGGGAGGGGTAGATCTAGAGATCACGAACCGTTGACTTTTAGAAAAGTGGTAGGAGTAGATCTAGAAACCCCTACGCCATGACCTTGACTTTGGTGGTTCAAGAAACGACATTGTTTACCTACTAAGCGCAAGCAATTATAAACATTCTATACTTTTCTTAATAACCAATTTTTATTTTACTTTTAGATCACCGTATCTGCTCAGTTTCTCTTATTAATTGACTACTTCGTCAGCATGCTAATAGAATTGTTTATATATTGCTGGTTTGGAAATGAGATTATTGTTAAGGTAACATTTTAGTAAAATAAATTAAGCTTAATTTAGAATACTAGGATGGGTTGAATAATTCGATTGAATGAAATCATTTTATTAGTGTTCCTAGGTATTAATCGTTGTATGAGAGCTCGGTGAACAGCCTGATGCATACTGGTTAGTTTGATAACGGATTTCCAAGGTGTACGTGATAAAACGGTTTAAAATGTAAATCACACTTCATTTCATCAAAATTATATGAAATGTGAGAGTTTTATTTGGTTTTGCAACAGATTGCCTAGTATGTGGGAATCTTTAGAATATTGTTGAGATAAATGGATTAGAAAAAGATGCTAACAAAAGATAACTTATTTTTGTTCCGACCTTGCTCAAAAGTTATCTAGATAAACTAGACCAAGGCTGCCCAACCCCAGGCCCGCGGGCCACGATGCTCGCGAGCGAATTCTAAATTTCAACATTGTTTTGACAATGTTTCAAATTTCCCGCCAAGTTTTAGAGGAAAAACGGGCGTTACCCAAGAGTGATCTTGCATTTCTTGACATCACTCATTACCTCAATATTTTATCTCAATTATCTCAATATTAAATCTCAAAGTACAAGGCAAAGATTGTTCACTTCCGACTATGTTTACTCAGATAACGGATTCAAAGGTAAATTAAATCTGTTTTTAATTAATTTAGCCAACGAAAATATTGCCCTTTTTCCCACTCTCAAAGATTTGAGAGAGCAGCTCAATATCACCACTATCAATTGTACTAAGTAAGAATCGAAAATTAGATGCTTATTACAGTCGTTTGAGAGCAGATTCCAGGACTTTGAAAGTATAAAAGAAAATTTAGAAATTTTTGTGAATCCTTTTACAATTAGTTCGACTGAAGTAATCAGTTATCCTGCCAATATTCAGCTGGAACTCACTGAACTGCAAAATCATTCTGCACTAAAAAACCTGAGATGCTATTTACTTTATTATTTTAATTAAACGACAATTTCAGAGAGTTGTTTTTCTTTTGTTGCACAATATCTTAATTTAAGTTAAGGCTTATTGTTATCAAAAGTAACAAAAATAGCAACCGTCAGTGGTCAGTGGCCTGTGATTTTTGAATCGACAATCTTGCCCGACTGTTAAAAAGGTTGGGCAGCCTTGAACTAGACCGTCCTCCTTATTAATCAGATGTAACACTTTCTTACTTCCATCTGCTTCTAAAATTGCAATTATTTTTTGATTGTATAAATTCGATACTGATGAGAAGTTTACTCGCATTGTGGACTGGTCTAAAACAAAATACATAAAAAGGCATAAACTGCGCTGAATTGAATAAAGATCGGACTATGTTGAAAAATAAAATTTATTTTTTAATAGTATATTATGTATTAAGGGCTTAATTGAGTGTCTAAGAGCCCGTGGAGTAAGTTATGGCTAAGACGATAAAGGGCTCTAAAACACTAATTAATCTAATCCGGTATCAGTTTAAATTAATATTTAATTTAAAATAAAAATTGTAAAGTGCAAAACTTTAAGTAGGTGCAGTGGTGTATAATTACTTTTATTACTATGGAGAAGGCGTAAACAAGGGTAGTACAAGGGGGTGTTCTAATTTAGCAATTTACGCTCTAAAAACAGGCCGCTCAATTGGTCATAATCGCACGACTGGACATAAAAATTAGTTAGTTACTTATTAAATACTTCCTATGGTATAAAACTTTCCAATCCATCCTCGTAATAATGCAAGCACAGTAGAGAAATTAAGGTGAAGTGCACTGTATGTAATTCTGATGTAAAGTGCATTTACATGGAGCATTTTCATTTTCATGTACCTGATTTACGCTACCACCTGTTTTTATGTGTTTCTCTATTTATTTGCTACAGTGGGTAAGTTCGGCATTGTAACTTTTTTTGCTCCAAAAGCTCTATTGTCATAATTACAATTATTTGCAATAATGGATACTATCGAAACCGAGCTCTTCGAGTTAAATAGATCTGAATGTCGAACTTATCCAGTAAGTTGATGTTACCGATTCGTTGTCGGTTACTATGACAACACAGAACTGTTGTAATTCACAACATGTCTGGGTATAAGGTGCTGTGATGAAAATACATGAGTATCAAATGATTAAAATAGCAATACTTGTGAACATACCATAAGAGATACCTAACTTTAGTTTTCTCATTTGGTGACAACTAACGCTTACAAGTTGACATTATAAAAATAAGGTAAATATATTTCGCGGTATGTCCACAATGAACGTTTGGCAGTCAACGTCGACGTCAAATTTAAAAAAATTCATTATATACAAATTTTTTGATTTATTAAATAGTGTAGTTCGCGCAAAAAATATACGATATTCATCGTTAAGTACCTAAAACAGATATCGAAAATTGGAAAAGCTTGACCCTTCGGGTCTCGTTTTTTCAACTTTTTCTCTAACTGTTATAAAGCACTTACCGGTCTCGTCTCGTAATATACTATTATGTATACTTTTTTGTGTATTGTATATCAGATATTTCAAATATTCTATTTCTAACTTTGACTGTAGGGGGCTACCAAAGCCAGAAGGCCCATGCCTCTAGCGAGTACACTAATTGGGCACTGACTATACGAGATATGTTCACCAAAGAAGGTGAATATTATTGTAACACTTTAATTTTCAAAAACAAATTTTTAATATAACTATTAGTACTTACACCTGTTGCCTGCACATTTCATAAGTTTTAGCAATATTGATCCAATAATCTGTGTATGACGTGTTTTAGAGCAGATAGCCGGGATTAAATCTTGCTTTACAGTTGGCATAAAAATGTTTCAAGGCGGTTGAAATGTTACGTACGGCTTTTGGAGATGCTTCTATTTCACCAAAGAACATTGTACTTGTACTTTAATTGATTTAAAAGAGGTTGTGAATCGGACGAACACGACGAAATTCCCAGTCGACCAATGACATCGACCAGTAATGCACCTAGAAATAAAGTGAATGAAATGGGCTTAGAGAATCGCCGATTGACTCTCAGAGAAATTGCTAATGATCTTAGGATCGTGTCATAGCATTCTGCGAGATAGGTTGAACATGAGTCGCTCTGAAAAGTTAAGATCGCCCCGAAACTGCTGATTTTTGAACAAAACGTAAATTGAGTAGCAGTTTCTCAAGGCATGTTAAACATAGTTTCTAAGGGTAACAATTTTGTGCAACTCGTCATAACGGTCGATGAGGCATGAATGTCTGGATATGACGTGGAAACGAAGCAGCAATCATTGGAGTGGAAAATCTTTCACAGGAATGCGAGTGATACAAGCACGTCAAAGTTCACACGTTAAGGTTCTTCTGACAGTTTTCTGACTTGATTATGAATGTGTATGTGTAGTGAATTCCTTCCATATGGCAGTACGCTAAACAAACAATACTATTTATATGTGATGCGTCGTTTGAGCAAGAGCATTTGAAAGAAACGGTCAGATTTGTGGCAAATCAATTCGTGACAACATCCAAATAACCACCTTCTCACAAGTATTCAACGTATTCGCTAGATCTAGTACCAGCAGGCATTTTTCTGTTTCCAAGACTCAAAAGAACATTGAAAGGCCGTAGATTTGAGATGATTGATGAGATAAAACAAGAATTGCCTGAAGCGCTTTTAGTAAATATAGCGTTTAATATAAATATTGACAAATAATTGCCTATTTCGTGTTTTATGGACAAATTCACCTTCTTTGATGAACCTACCTCGCATGACTCTTTATCTGTTTAACTCTTGTATTTTTTTAACAGAGTAGACAACTTGGAGATGCTTGCTATGAGTGTAGTTGGTATACAAGTAATAATAAAGTACGAAAATACATATTTATAATAATGGAGAGATCCAAACGACCTTTAAAAATAACACCTATGAAATTTGTAACATTATCCTTAGCTGCGTTTGGTTCGGTAAGTTCAATTATTTAACAGAATTTCCCAGTAGATTTATGCTTGCTGTTATTTACAGATTCTTCAATGGTCTTATTCTTGTTTAACGCTGCTTTTAAAAATGTACGACAAGCGAAGTGAATAGTCTCATTTTTAAAAGATATACTAATCTTCTATAATTATTATATGTAGATATCCATTCAAATTGCAGATTCCAGAATAAAGTTATCTTAGATTTAGATTAATTAATGCCAGTTACTAAGTTATTATATAAAAGTAGTACAATTGGAATTTATTTTTGTAAACTAATTATTCCACTAATATATTAAAAACTATATTCTGTTTGGCTTATTGGCTAAAAAAATGTTTTTTAATAATTTTTGCTTGTTTAATGCGAGTACAACGGACGTACTTCAAATTTGAAATGCGGTATTCTCGAAAACTAGCAGGAAGCGACCACATGTTGATAAGGAAAATATGTTCTAAATCATTACAGCTATCCTCCAATACGAGGTTTGTACTTATATTAGTTACAGTCTGTATAGTTGTGCTCGCTTTTATCGTATATGAAACACCTCTTATTAAATGTAATTATAAGAACAAATTAATATTAAGGTGATATTTTATAAATATATAATTTTGCGTTGGTTGCCATTAACATATGCAGAGTTATTTAATATGCAATGAAATTTAATAAAATAAAAAAATACAACCTCAATATATTTTCTTTTTCCCAATGGGCTGACTTAAGTTTAATTCGATAGAGCCTGAAACAAATGAAATAATAAAATCTTATTGATTCTTATATCTGGAAGAAAAGAACTTACTATCAAGACACTTGGACTTCCGCAACTGGACAACAGCAAACTAAACTCTATATGTGACAAGAAAAGGAAATGGATGCTTGCATACACATCAAATAAACACATAGATATGTTGAAAACACAGTCTTTATTTTTATTAATGAAAATAAAAAAATTTAATTAAAAAAAAATAAAAGAAGAATTGTTTAAACAGAACAGTAAAAAGTATAGAAAAATCTTCCTTGAGCTTGCTCAAATATGTAAATTATTTGTTATCAACCTGACATGGGGGTTATAACTGTTCTCCATTTGAGCAAACTGACATCAAATAAGGTTATCAGTTAAAATATCTACAATTGCTAAAATAAATGTATCTTATGACAATTAAATTTTTATAAACAAATTTAAATTGTTTATTTGGTAGAATTTTGTTATTGAAAAACTTTTAAAATGAAAAAAAATGAATTCTGAATTTAATAAGATTGTCTTTATGATTTTGTTGTATGAAAAATTTAACCAAATCCTTTTATTTTGACCAACCTTGTATATAAAGAAAGCCGAGATCCACTTCAATCTTTTTACGATTGGTAATACTGCATTTATTCATACAGCTGATTTTTAGAATGACAATACGTCGATTATCCAAATCAATAATGGAAACAAAAATCTTCTTGATTTAATTTAATAAATAAATCGTTCACAATTCCATACAATTGTTGAAGAACGAACATAAATCTTCTTTAATTTAAATATCCAGGTAACTATATCATAAATAGTTTGTTAACATTTGACTTATGTATATGAAAACATATGGTTATCAGTTAACCTCACTTTATTTTACAGATTTTTGGTCTTGAGTCGAGCGTGGATTCAATCAAAGTGTTTTATCGACTGAAATTGTTAATTTTTCCTGGCCTTTTTATATACTTTAGCGAAACAATTGACGACTATGTCAAATTTTTAAAAACAATCGCACTTCGAAATTTTATCATGACGTCATTCACAGAAACAGCTGTTTGTAATTAACACTAATCTTAAATCTAAAAAGATAGAAATAGAGCTGGCAAAATAACGATGAAAACAACATAAGACACATATAGTCTAAAATTAATCATAACTGAGAAAATTAACAAAAACGATTGACGATGAAAAAATCTCATTAGAACTTAATTATACACACAACTCATTAAATCCAGCTTTATCCTTTACAAAATGAATACATAACTACACTATACTGGTACTGATACATATAAAATTTACATAAGAACATATTTACAATAGAAGAAAAACTCAAATGTAAAATCTGTTTTTACGATTTTAGACATTCAACGATGCTTATATTACAAGATCCATACAAATAACAACATAAATTAAATTAAATTATAGTCAAACTTGTCCAGCATACATACCTCCAAGTGCTTGTGTTCAAACAACGGTGTAAAATGTTATATTAAAATCAATATTTGAAAAAATCGAAGCATACCAGCAAAGCCAAAACCTTCATTAGGATAAAAACATATTATTGGAATTCAGGACATTGTAAGCTTAATGTGCTAATGTAGTCATTACAATATTGACCTAATTTACATATTTTTAGTTAAATATAATCCCGAAACTGAATCAGTCGCATGGGAAATAGAAAGAATTTCCCTACGTTGCCCATCGTTAAACTCAGCTCTAATCAAGGAAATAAAATCTTCCAGAAAAATGGAAAAACCATCCTAACATGTGACCAACCTAAGTCACATAAAACATGTATTACTATGAAAACAATTTAAATGATTGATATCCTTTTTATAAATTCATACTTTTTATGTAAAAATTGAGGCTGCGTCTGCATGAAATTTATCCTTCTATAATTTCTATTTTAAAATTGATAAATCTATCTGTGACCTAACATGTAGCTTTTAGATTAAATAAACCTAATATCCTAGCATGTCTATCCTTTATTTTATTTTATTGCATGAAATAATTATATTTGTGTTTACGATCACATCGTCAAGTAAATTTTCAATCAGATGATTCCATATCATCTCAATATATTAATAAACAATTAACAACTACAACATAATTATTAAATTATATTACACAGCGTCATCTTCTATTATTATAATAATAATAATAATAATAATAATTACTACAACCCATAACCTAAACCAAGGCCCCAGAAGCTATAAGCTTATGCGGGAGGGAAGGGGCGATTATTATTATTATGTAGGCCCAATGTGCGGCTGCAGCCGACTTATAGATGGAACAGCGCAAATCCCACATTTGTGTTACAGCTAAGGGAAACTGCAGAAAACCTTAACCAGATCTGCCAGCGCCGGGAGTCGAACCCGGGCCGCTTGGGTGAAAGTGTGAAAGATAAGAAATTATTTTATTTCTTAAAAGAAAATAAAGTGATTTTAAATACAACTAATAAAATGCAAGAAGAGGCCACCATAGAAGAGTAGACACAAGAGTTGTATTCAACAAAAAACCTGTACAGTAGGACTTCGAAAATCAGAGAAATTCCAAATATCTGCTTAACAAGTCGTACTCGAACCTGCAAAGTGCATACAAGTAAGCTGCAAGTCTGTATCCTGCACAGGTGAATTCTAACACCATTACTGTTAATGTCACCCTTGTTCAATCCTTCTTATAAAGGATAACAGAAGGTGAAGAGGGTGAGATAAGATAAAAAAGGGGTGAAAGAGGGTAAGAAAGGATGGGAGAGTGTGGGATAGCATGGGAAAGGTTACAAGGGAGCGAGAGAGTGAGGGAGAGGATGAAAAAAAGAGTGAGAAAGGCTGATAGAGATTGATGATGAAGAATGAGATAGGGTTAACAAAGGTGTGAGAGTGAAGGAGAGGGCGACAAAGGGTGAAAAAGGGTAGGGAAAAGTGGGAGAGGCTAATAGCATGTAGTAGACGATTGGAGAGTGTGCGAGATAATGGGAGAGGGTGGCAAAGAATGAGAGAGGGTGAGGGAGCGAGAGAAGATAGAAGAGGTTGCGAAAAATCTAATAGAGGACGGAAGAGTGTGAAAAAGGGGCGAGGGTGAGGGTTTAGATGGGGAGAAAGAGTGATAGAGCATGAGAAAAGATAAAAGAAAGTGAGAAGGGATGGAAAAAGTATTTGTAACCAATAATATATATAGTATAATAACAAGAGTATTGTAAACTATTAACTATTTATTACAACATGGGATTTTCAAGGTTTGCCGATTTCATTAAAATATCTATTAGTACTTCTAAAAATGACCACTAAAGGGACACAGCTTTTACTTCATATGAATAGGATGATCTATTTTGGAATATGACCCATAGTGGCTCAGTAGACTTTTCCAAAGCACCCAAGCGACCAAGCAACACTGCATTTCTTCGAAAATACATCATGGTAAGATTACCTACAAACGTTTCATTTTTATATCTAATTCTTATGACACATAGCACTATAGCAATTCACCTTCTTAAAGAAAACCACTTTCATACCTTAAGAAGTATTATCTTCAATGAGTAAGATATTTAATTCTCAGATAGGTTTACTGCTCAGTGTAGTAGCTGACTGGCATTTTTATTCCACAGCTCATGAAAAATAAGCGAGTGATAGTTTAGGAGGGATAGTTTAAGCCTCGCAGCTAGAGCAAGTCTCCAGAAACCCAATTCTTTAGCATACCATCAATTCAGTTCTTCTTCTGTAAAACCAAGAACATTAAGCATCTTTTGTTTGTTGAAAATTATAAGTAATATAAAGAAAGCTAATTCATATTGTTAATATGAATAATAAAACATTAAATATTAAAATATAGGAATATTATAATATTCCATGGTATTAAATTGGTGAAGTAGATCCATATTTTATAAATAAACAAGTTTAAGTCGATGCCACTTTTGGTGATCAACGTGCAAGCAGGGTAAACATTTTGTTTGATCTAGACACTAGTATTGCATATCTGTGTAACGTGTAGAGAGGGATACCGAATCATATCAAAGCAATACCCGTGTTACATACATGCAGATTATCCGAAAATCAGTCTAAACATGCAGAAATTAATGAGTGCAACAAGGAAGACATAAACACTATGGGTAGCACAACAGAGATAGAATGCAATCATGGCTAGGTAAATTTTTAAACTAAAAATCTCTCTCCAATAACAAGCAAGCAAGCAATGCACCATAAATCCATTTAATAATTTGAATTTTTTCTGTTCTGCATATACCACATTTTTAACTATCTAAGATTCTAATGACCAATTATGATAAAATTGATTTTTACGAAAAAAGCAATATATCTAGTAACATACTATTATATCGATATAATTATTTTAACCTCACTTTATGCTTTGAATGACAGATAAAATATTTGTGGCAGATATGTTTGTTTGCTTGCTTGTTATTGGTAAAAATTTACCTAACCATGATTGCATTCTATCTTTGTTGTACTACCCATATTGTTTATGCCTTCCTTGTTGCACTCACTAATTTTTGTATGTTTAGACTGGTTTTCGGATAATCTGTACATATATAGATATAGGTAGTAGAACCAGGAAATCACTGAATGCTACTAAAATGTACTAGTTTATGTACATACGTATGTGTAGCAACCATTTAGATTATGCAAGAGCTCATTTTATAAGAGCACAAATTGAAACAAATAGTGTAAGGCAGCCGTTTTAAAAATCCTTTAGATTAACCGGGATTTTTTGATAAGCACTTACAAGATCATAATACTGAAAAGTCTTTCCGTCTGACGTGGAACCTTATATATTGGGGATGCAGTATCTATGTAGTACCGTATTTAAGTGAGTTAAGTCTACGATAATCTCCACATAGTCGTTCTCCGTTGGCTTTCTTAACCATCTGAAGAGGACTAGCCTATGGACATTTTGAATGGCTTCATAGACCAAGTTCGATAATAGTTTGAAAAACGTGCTTGACAAATTTCATCTTATCTAGTATTAGATGTTCAAGACGTGAATGTATAGAATATTATATGCAGTGCCGTAGCTACCACCGGGGCAGCACCCCGGGGCCCCTGAACATAGGGGGCCCCCGAAGGTGGAAGAAGTTTTTTACGAAATTGTCTTAAAAAAGTTTTAAATCAAAAAAACTTGTTTAAACGTTAAATAAATCAATTTAAAAATATATCAAGTTTTAAAACATTAACAAATTAAACTTATTTATAATGTATAACAGCGCTTGCTATTAGCTTTAAGCTTCGCTATATTAGCTTTAAAATGACATACGTAAACAATGCAAATTGAATTTCGCTCCTATGTTAAGCTCTTCAAAACAAAGTTACACAAAGTGGCAGAAACTTTTGACTCAACCTAATATTTTTAAAACTAGAAATTTTTATGTTTGTCGGTAACAACTTTTACTAAATTTGCAAAAGTCAAACAGAGATATGAAATTTTAAATTCAAATGTTTTTGTTGTTGGTTGTTATCAACATAAAAACAAAGAAAAAATCCTAACAGCACATGTCATCTAATAGTATATTAAAGAACGAGTTTCTTAAGGCAAGATTTATTGCACGAGTTCAAATTTAGAAAACGAACTGCTTGCGGCGAGTTTTCTTAAGAACGAGTGCAATAATGACTTATGAAACGAGTTTTTTTACGCCATTTTTTTACTTTGCGTCTTTTATTCCCTGTTTATTTAATTTTTAAATTAAAAAAAATCGCAATTTCAAAATTTAGGAACAACACTGATGTGACATTTGAAAATTCAAATTTTTAGACTAAAGTTTTTGTCAATTTTCTGTTTTTTAAAATTGTGTTTGAATGCTACCAGCTTTAAAAAAGTTGGGCTATTAAAGTACTGAAATGAGCTATTAACGAACTGTTTTGGGTGGTTTAATAGCTTTATTATAGACGCGAAATAGGAAAAGATAATTTTATCTAAGAAATTTCTGCAGAAGTCGGTACAAAATAATTCGTGGATCACCCAAAAATAACGTTACGATACTCATGTTATTTGTTGAGTTGCAACACACTCGTACGCAAGCATAGTTTCTTGCCTAATGGATCAAACTACTGTAATGAATGGGGAAAACCCCTATACGTCGTCTTCGAACATTCGAGACTGTATGATGCATCGACCGCTTAACAGAACCCCTATACACGGGCCGCGAACAAACGAGATTCCGTCATGTTCCAGACTGTGTAGAAGTTTCGGAACGATCGACGAATGAATCCAAGCGCTGCAAAGCAAGAACAAGAGGCAGTTAACAACGAATTAATTAGACACGCTCAAGGTGTAATAAGAATATAAATATTTTTGTAATATAAATTGTAGTGAAATAAATAACCTGTAAATAAAGTTAGATTAAGTTCGTTAATTGTGTTTTGTAATTAGTTGAGATTAAATTAAACGTAAGGCCGGCTCCGATTCCAAAGTAAACGCTGAGCGAGTGTTATATACTATATATGCCCGTTTATAATGCCCTGGTTGTTATAGACTTAATAGAGTTTTTTTTCAGTTTTGCCTTATAAATTTTATAATGAATAACAGCACCTTTGCTATTTTGTCTGCAATAGCCTACACTCGCTGTCTTAAAAATCGCTGTAAAAAAGTTAGGAAAGAGAATTTAATGTAATCCTGTTTTTAGTTAAAACTCAACCTGTGTAGACTTAGGATATTGTAACTTCGTAAGTTTTATATGCATGATTGCATGTCGTATAAAGGGGTGGTACTCCACCTGGTGCAGACATTTTTACATCGCAATAGACGCCTTTTACGTGACTTAACGACTACCACTTGGACGTATCCCTTTTGGAGGATCTTAGTGAAAATGAGACCCTCTTTAATTATTTAAGGGGGTTAAGGTTGGCAATCAAAAATAAAATAATTCGTTGGTCACTAGGAACCCCTCAAACACATACGACAAAATCACTGCCTGTATTGGTGCATTCGCCGAATACACCAACCACCACTAACTCCTATCCCAAGGAAATCTCTTGGGTTGAACCATCACCAACAAAATGGTGATGGTTCAAAGAGCTGCTTAGCGTCTGTGTACCACCAGAGCTGCTTAGCGTCTATCAACCACCATCTCCAAAGCGTCCAAAGCAACTGTCGAAGGGCGTAGGAAGCACTCTCACTTCGCGCGCTTTCATGTAAATTTAAAACTAAAAGGACGGAGCGTCACACACTAAATTACTAATAACGGGGTCACTGCAGTATAAGACTAACGCCTTAGCCAACTGGTTCGCAACTTTCTACAGCTTTATATTAAATTCAATGTGACAAGTAAATGTGTGTTTTGTCTGTTTTAAATGCCCATTCTTCTATCTTAATAGAAAAAAAAACACCAAATAGCAACCCTATTAAAAAAGGCTTGCTAAATGAAAATGGTGTAGAGGTAAAGGGGAAGATAACGTGGGGGCCTCATAATTATTTGTTGCCCCTGGGCCCCCAAGCCTGTAGCTACGGCCCTGATTATATGGACATCATAAAACTGAAATATCATCAAACATTATCAACACATTATTATCACGTCAGTACCACTATCAGCTAAAAAAGCGTAATTTTGTTAAATTATCTTCAATAAATAGGCGACTACTTAGGTTTACTGTCACAGAAACATGTCGCCACATCCCTTGATAATACTTCTTTCAGGCCTTCATAACGATTTGGAGCTGAAAGCTTTAGTATTAGTGTTCCAAAAAAGGATATTTTTTACGTTTATTATTTTACACGTTTATTGTACCATGAGATTAGACACTTGTTTTTTTGGTCGATGTTTTAGATATTGTTGTGTCTTATGATGAGAATTTTTTCTCTAAAATATTTGATTTTCCAAGGTCGTTATTAATTTTGACCATTCACGTGATCACATGGAGTCGCCACAAGATAAGTTACCACATCTCTAACAACAAAATTGAGGACGTATATTGTTGGTGCTTGTATGAAGTAGAATTTAGAATATTTGAAAGTGATATCAAAGGAGGTGCCGCCATTATAATTACAACATAATTAAAGGCCAAAGTATGCAATCCAGACCTCCTCTTCTCATGCTTTACATACACTTGTTTTGTTTCTTTTCTAATAGTAATTTTAGTTATTCTAATTGTTATTTAAATCAAAGCGGAGGATGTGCTTATTATAGCCAAGATTAATAATTCAGGATTTTTCAGTTTCTTAAAAGAGGTGCTGTTACATTTCCAGCGACTATTCTTACTTTCGTAACGAATTGTAATGTATAGCAGATTATTTAAACCACTAAAGTCTTAAACAACCAATAATGAAGAAAAATATTAATTGTACAAAGTGCTAACATTTATAGGAAATTAATATCTGCATGTTGCACAAAGTGAAAATATAGTAAGAGTTTTCATTTATTTGCAATCATGACGAAGGTAATTATAAGTAGGTAATAATATAATTTTTTTTTTGTTTATTTTTCCTCATCTCACTGCAAAAGTTTCCCTTAGACAAAGCTAATCAACACAAAGTTTTGATATTTTATGTGGTCCATACAGAAAAACAAGGTTCCTAGTTATGTGCTAATTAACACGATAGGTCCCTTTCAACATCTGGAGTTACATACAGTATTTGTATTGGACACATGTGAGTACGTATTTTGCTACTAATTCTACCCTGTTCACGGCGCAAAACGTTTCGTTTAAAAATTTAATATTGCTTACTAAACACTTTCTTTATTTTCACTGTGGGTAGTTTTCAGCATTATCTGAAAAAAGACACAATCATATGCCGTAAAGTTACAAATTTTAACCAAAAGAAAGGTCACTATATAAAAGAAATTATGAATACCACATTAAACGTCCTTACTGGTCTAGTTTGCCTGCCTGCTTGTTTATTGCATTTGAGATCTTTTTAATATAAATGGTTTCGTACGCGTGAGTTCATCGCGTTTTCTTTATCATACATATGACTTCGATGTAAGTAGAGCATGTGTGAACGATCCCAACTGGCACTTCCAACGATTTTCCATATTCAACCATCCTAATTCCTTAATTTTATGTGAAATATGATCATAACGGCGCAACTTAAAAATAAAACGGCAACACCAGTTCTGTATTTTTTGAATCCGATATTTATCACTAGCATCAAGACAGGGACCATAAACAAGATTGCAGTAATTAAAGTGGCTCAAAACTAAAGTTTCGCATAACATTTTCCTTTGACTAAAAGTTAAAATATTTCTGTTGGCATACAGTAGCTTCAGAGATGAATACGCTTTTTGAAGTAATTTGCAAACATGTTGTTTAAACCGTAAGTTACTATCAAAAATTAATCCTAAGTTTTTTGCAGAATCAGTAATTGGTAACAGTTGGTTGTTTATGCATATATTATGATCACTCTTGACAGTTGTAATTTGAATTTTATTCCCAAAAAATAGTAAATGCGATTTGCTGCTATTTAGTTTTAAGTTATGCTCCAAAGACAGTTGATGAATTGTATTAAGATCACTATTGATTTCTTCGTAGGCCCGTGCTCTATTAGAGAAGTAAAAAGATTTAAGAACTTGTGTGTCGTCAGCGTATGCTTGAATTTTACAAAATTTTAAGGATTTTAAAACGTCCGCAGTATAAATAATAAACAGTAGGGGTCCTAAAATTGAGCCTTGCGGCACACCAGAAGTGATAGAAAAAGAATTAGAATATTGATTATTACTTTTAATTATTAAAGTTCTTTCTGATAAATAAGATTTTATTAAATCAACAGCACTAACTTCGAAACCATACCAACGTAATTTGGCACAAGCGAGATCATGATTAATAGTATCAAATGCTTTTGAGAAATCGAGTAGTATTAAAGCAGTAACCTGTTTTTTATCAATTGCATTGGCGTTATCGTTCATGACAGTAGCTAGAGCATCAACAGTACCATATCCACCCCTGAAGCCGGTCTGACAATCAGGTAATAACGAGTGCTCATTGAAAAAATAATAGATCTGTTTGTATAAAATTTTTTCAAATATTTTGGAAATACAGGGTAGTATACTAATTATACGTAAATCAGAGAATGATATGGGATTTGTAGTTTTAGGCAAGGGAAGGCCTATAGCACCTTTTCAAGCTAAAGGGAAATAATTTGATTCTAAGCAACAGTTAATTATATGCGTTATAAATTTATCTATAAACGGACTACAATACTTTAACATCACTAGAGAAATATTATCAGCACCAAGTGCATTCGATTTCAAACTGGATAGTATTTTATGAACTTCTTCTACTGTAGTTAAAGAAAACTTGAAGGTTTGCGATGTTACATTTTGATTATTTAAATAATATTGAATTTTAGTATTGCAATTGTTTGATGTAGACTGAACAAATGAACTAAAATAATTCCCAATTGAATTTGGATCAGATAAAGTGTTAGGACTGTCACGGCTATTATTGAATCTTATATTAAGATCAGTCAAAGCAGTCCATAATTTCTGAGTATCTTTGTTCTGCGTAATAGTAGTAAGATATGCTCTTTTTTCACGACGTAAAGAAGCTACAGTGAAATTTCTCAATTCCTTATACCTGATCCAGTCAGAGGCGGATTTAGTACGTTTGTATTTTCTCAAGGCGCTGTCACGCTCCCTCATAATTACCTTTAGGTTATCGGTCAGCCAAGGTGCTCTCGGTTTTGTCACCTTCACATGCCTTACAGGGGCATGCAAGTCAAAAACCGATAAAATAAAGGACATGAGAATGGAGACTTTGTTATCAACATCGGGTTCTCGAAGGAAAATATGCCACGGTAAAGATTGTAAATCAGTTAAAAATGAGTCGTGATTAAAGTTACGAAAACATCTAGTTTGAATAATTTTGGATTTATGTTTATATAACAAAATTTTTAAATCACAAAAAGTAGCTTCATGATCAGATATTTCATCTGCATTAATTGTACCAGAACGACTAATTACCGATTTATTGCTTACAAAGATCGGATCTAAAAGATTACTAACAGTTCTTGTGATTCTAGTAGGTTCGTTTATTATCTGTTCTAAGTCATATGCACTCAAACATAAACTTACAGGATTATCTACATTAAAAAAATCTAAATTATTAAAATCACCTAAGCATACGAAGTGATCAATAGTTGGTATTATAGAGGATACTAAGTCATCAAGACTAGTTATAAAATCATTTATATTTGTTTTGGGTGGTCTGTATATTGTGCCAACAACAATGTTTTGCGAATGTAATTTTATTTTAATAAATACGTACTCAAAGGTTGCTGAAATAGGAAAATCGAAAGATAACTCTTCACAATTAAAATCTGTTCTCACATACACACCAACTCCACCGGCTCTACCATCTCTATCTTTGCGAAAAAACTGGTATCCTGGTATATGAATTGCCTCTGTAAGCACGTCAGCTGATAACCAGGTCTCGGTAACAGAAAAAACGTCGAATTGGTGATAATTGATTAAATTGGCCAAATTATTGAAACCCGTAAAAAGTGATCGAACGTTTAAATGCCCTATTTTCATGTCTGTTCACCTAAAAGCAAATAAAATGTAGTAACAATAATAACAAAATCAATAAGAATGTAACTATACAATAGCTGTATTAATAGCAAAACAGCTATTAGCAAAATAATTAATAAACAATCCCAAAATCTGATACAACTAACACTAAACTAATTTAATCAAATAACTAGCAGTAATAATAATCATAAATTTGATACAAAACTACTTGTGGGTATACCTTTCCTTGTTTGTTAAATTAAAATAATTATAAATTGTAAACAATCTTTTAATCAAAACCACGTCAAAATTAATCTAAATTAGTAGACAAATATAAAAATTGCGACTACCTATCTACTTTAAAATGAGAAAATAATTATAAATTGTAAATGATAATTTAATCAAAACCACATCAAAATTAATAAAAATTAGTAGATAAATACAAATTACACTACCTAGTATATACCTACTTTTAAATTTGAAAATAAACCCCAAATTAATAATCAATTCCTTAGATTTACCTCCTTAACAATATTAATTATAATAATGTCAGTAATATTAATTATATATTTGAAACAAATTATTTGTATTGATAAACAAAAGTTGCAAATGATAATATAAATGTAAACAAGCAAAAACTTATTATCTATAAACTATAAACCAAAACTTTTTCAACGAAAAGATATGTAAGTATTCCAAAATGCCGATAGCTGCAATAGATTACAAATTATCAGTCGTGTTGATCCGTTTAATATTTTTCCCGTTCTTAGCAAGTATTTTTCCATTATTAGACCAAACGTTTTTAATACCATATTTATTTGCAGCATTTCTTAGTAACTGCACCCTTAATTTAGTGAGATCTTCCTTGATAGTAATATAAGTACCTTTAAGTAGCTTTTTTTTTGTTAAATACCATGTTTTTAATATTTCTACTAACGAATTTTATAATTATGAATTTATGACGACCTTTTTTATTGGGAAGTCTATGGCTGCAATCTATCATTGCTGGTGTAAAGTTTAATCCCAACTTTTCGTGACACATGTTTATCACTACATCGTCGGTGTTTTCGTCTTTAATTTCTGGTACGCCAAACACTCGTAATAGTTATTTACGATACGAGTGCGGGAACACAATGTTCCCGCGTGAACGCAGTTTTGAAGCACGAGCGACCGAAGGGAGCGAGGGCCTTCATATGCGTGAACGCGGAAACATTGTTCACGCAAGAGAATTGTACAATACTTTTTGAAACGAACGTAGTCATTGTTATAAATGTCAAATAAAATTTTTATCTGATTTCACAACTTTTATTTAAAAAAATAAACCAAAGCAAGTCATGACTGCAATTGACAAATGTGACAGATTGTTTTTCGGCAGAAATTTTGCAGTAAAAAAGGTATTTAAATTTTGCAAGGGTTGGCAGTTGGCACCACTGAGTGTTTCCCGGTTTACTTAACCGGGAAACAAGTGTTCCCGGTTGACTAGACAGTGCGTCGAACACTGCTTTCTAGATAGTGAGTTCAAAAATTAATTATTGATGCGTGAATATTGCTCCATAGCATCCCTTTCTTGCTTATCTACTTTTTTAAATAATAATAAATCCTCGTCTAAGGTTTTAACTTTAGCTTCCAATTCGCTATAATGTTTATTAAATTGTTGTTGAACCAAATCAATTATCTTGGATGTTAAAGTATCTAAAAAGACTTGTGAAATTAGTGAAATATGTTGAGCGACGCTTGATGTTTATATGCAATTATACAGAGGAGTTCATCGAATTGAGACATATTGACGATATCTTCCTAGTTGGATGATTTATCTGAATTTGATATTCACTACATCTTCATTAAAGGTAAAAGTCGACCTTTTTGTCTGCCCGATATCATTCCGGTTGCAACCATTGTTCTGGTTGTTTTTCGGATTACCTAGAAAATTCATTAACGAATTATACGAACGGTTAAGTATTAGGCCCGTGCATAAAAGTTCAATTCCGATGGTACAAAAGCTTTCACTAGTCTCTATTCCAGGTTCAGTTGATAGTTTTGAAATAGCGAGAATTGCATTATGTGGTCGAGTACTGAATTTTTCTTTTATAGGCTTGTTTGACTCATTTGCCTTAATAATACAAAAGTAGTAATCCTCACTATGATCCTATTGTTCTACCTAAAACATACCCATATCAAAGAGTAAGCACTTAGGTAGCCAGCTACCCATTGCTTTAGATGTGCAGCAGATTTTCATTATATAATATGAGGAACCCAGTGTGGTGCCATTCATAACAAAAAATGTCTGGATTACTATTACAGCAATGAGATATTACAGGATAAGTAAAATAGTCTGAAAGTGTTAGTCGCGCGTATGTAAGTACTGGTGGAGTAAAAGCTAGTCATAAGAGTTATTCCAGTCGACCAAATTTTGTGAGGTTTTTTGTGTACGCTCTCTGAGATCCCAGACTGCAATTTGTAGATTTTGTGCACGTGTCCTAAAATCTGGAGTATGTACAATTTCAATCCCGTATCTCATCTAATAGTTGCCGTTCAAGGACTCCTTAATTCCGAGTTACCCGTGCACATTTTTTGCTCGCGTGCAAGAAATGACCATTTTAAATGGATGTTAGTAGCAACAGTCATAGAACTACGGATCTGAATTCTAGCGATTTGGTTAAACTTCTTACCCTGAATTTGTATATGACATTGATTAGCTTCTAACATAAACCTACTTTAATCAGATTAGCTGAAATCTGCCAAAAAATATTTGCGTAATCAAACACCCGAAGGACGTATTGAATGCCTGATCTTCTAGTATAAAACCGATTGGATTCTTAGTTCAACATCAAGTTTTTATGTACGTTCAAAGGTTACAATTGTAACTTCCCATATCATTTTAACTTCTAAGAGTTGAGAAAACCTGACTCTTATTTGCAGGAATCATGTTGCTGTCAAAGGGTTCAAAAAGACCCAGTTACAAAAGATTCCAGTTAGCATTCATGGGGAAGCTGTAATTAAGCTGTAAAATTTTGTTATGCTTATATCTTTATGCAAAATACATTGTAATGGGTTTGTGATATTAGTGTTGATCTTCTAACAACCATCACCATTTATGACAGTCTATATACCTTTACACTAAGCCAAAATCTTTTACCTCAAAGTATCGTATAGTATATCATATAGTATATCAAAGTTTCGGACTTTCTTCACCACAAAGTGGCGCCGTTTGCGGTACTATGCTGTTTAGATGTAGTGACTCTAGTTTAAACCAAGAGTCGCAAATGATGCACAGGACCGATTTAAAGTATGCAATGTGTCAGTGACTGATAATATACCTAACACTAGACTAAACAAGTCTCTAAATGTGCTGTATAATCCCAGCCAGCACACTGATGACCTAATGTCGCCGTTTTTTCGGCAGTAACGACGTCAAATTGTCGTAAAACTGACAACATTATGTCACAGCCCAAAAACGTCAATATACGACGTCATTAAAACGTCCTATACTAGGACTAAGACAGGAATTATAAATAAATACGTAGTTGAATATTGGAAATAACATTTATTATATACTACAATCAAAACATCTCTATATTGTGATCACCTGCTTAATATGACCAGTATTCCTTTGCCCCTGCTAAAATAATATCTTTTTAATGATACGTACGTATTGTATTGTACGTCCAAAATATGTCGTTTTGAAGACGTCTACGTACGTCCCATTATATGGCGTCTTATGGACATCATTTATTAGTCATATGACGTCGTCGACCAATGATAACTTAAAAATAACGTTATTATAACCTCAGTTTGCTGGCTAGGATGTCGCAACAAAGTCATTTTAAAAGAGTAATAGTAAATAATAATCCGTAAGTTGCTCTAAGAATAATCTCAAAATCTATCATGGTGCAATTTCACGAATAGTTTGTAACGACATGTTTAGAGCTAGGTGTCTTTCATAATTATTCATCAAATCTTGAATTACACGGATGCCAAAGAAGAGGAAAAATATTTTGATGCCAGCAAAAACAGAAGAGTTTTATGTTTTAGAATAAATAAGTCAACTTATGTACAATACGGCATTGTTAGTTATCTGCTGTTCTATTGCTATTAATTAATACAGACTATTTTCAGATGGTTAAGTCAAATACTGACATAATTTATAAAATACCACATGACATGATGACAACTTCAGGTATTTGGCCAAAAACAAATCCTACCATCTTTTATAGACTGAAGACTTTTTCAACATGGTTCTTTGTCATCGGTTTTTTAGTTGTCCAAGCAATAGAAGTCATTAACGATATAGCGAATTTTGATGCAATCGCTGAAATTGCTTACATTATGCTAACGATAACATCTTTTAATGTTAAACTGTGCATCTTTTTCACACGTAGGAAAAAATTCTTAGACACAATAGACTATCTAAAAGATCCGATATTCGCAACATACCCTGACGAAATCCATCACTATATGGCGAAAAATATAAAATATACTGTTATTGTGGCAAGCATTTTGAAATACTTCTTTTTAAGTTACGTTTTTCTATACTCAATTATTCCGTTAATCGACCATCAGCCTCTACCATTTCCTTTTCCATATGAATTGGGCAAATACAGTCCGCTCATGTATGCCTTTCAATTGACTGCTGAGGCGTATGCTGCTTGGAATAATGCATGCCTCGACACTCTATGTACTTGTATGATGGGAATAGCTAATGCTCAATTGGAAATACTAGCAGAGAAAATTGTTTGTATTACTCAGAATAATGTAAAATTTTAGAAATTAGCAATGTTGGAGGAGACGGACAGAGAAACTATAAAAAAACTAAAACAATGCGTGGAACACCATCTCGCTATAATCAAGTAAGGGACACAGCACAAATGGTAATTTCAATAAATTTAATTCAATTTTATTTTAGATATATTGATTGCATTGAGAAGATTTTTAGTGCGGGTCTGTTGTTGCAATTTGTAACCAGTGCGTTTGTAATTTATAATGCTTTATTTCATTTTGTGTGGGTAAAGATGATTTTAGTACTTACATTTAGTTGAAAGGTTATAATCGTACAAATTTTAGATATCTTTTTCTGTTCAGCGTCTTCTTCTCGTTGATTACACTGTTACTATGTTAATAGAACTTTTTATATATTGCTGGTATGGATCCAAAATAATACTAAAGGTACTACTAATTATTTTTTAATTAATAGGTTGCAAATAATTAGAATTGATATTCTATATTTATAGAGTGCACAGATTGGAAATGCTTGTTTTAAATTCAGATGGTATATCTGTAGCACTGAAATTCGTAGGCATTTGTTTATTGTTATGGAAAGGTCTAAAAGGCCTTTAAAAATAGCACCGATGAGGTTTGCCACTTTATCAATGTCTACATTTGTATCAGTAAGTACCTTTCTTGTAATATATCTAAAATTCTTATTTTTGTACTAAATGTGATATTTCTAGATACTTCGGTGGTCGTACTCCTGTCTGGTACTGTTATTGAAAATGTATAACAGGCAATCGTCTGTTTCTGAGTAAGGGATTGGTGGTGTAAAAGTAAAATCACTAGCAATGTTAAACCATAATAAATCTTTAACTTTTTGGAAGTACTACTTAAGCTTTGGAAACCAAATGTAGCTTTTATCTCAGCAGATTTATAGGTGAATTGAAATATGGATGAAGAATTGGAACTGTGAGAGTGTCATTACTAAACAATCTACTGTGATAAAACCTAAGGTAAAAAGGTCATTTCTGTTGATGTATCCTTGCTACTATTTAAATAAAGTACAATATTATTTACTCTGTGTCAGTTATTGCCGTATTTTCAACTTTTCTTTTAAGATATAAGTGGATGAAGTTTTTGTACAATGCGTTTTACCGGATTTATAGTTGCGTTGATGTTTATTTCATCAAATTTGAAACAATTTTTTTTAATTTATTAGTGATGGACAATTCTGTATTCGAGTCGAGTCGAGTTTCACGTATGTCGAGCCCGAGTCGAGTCGAGCGGACAATATATTTTCTTGACGAGACATGGGTGAACGTCGGTCACATCTTTTCTAAATTGTGGGCGGATGAGAATATAAAGTGTAAAAGACAAGCTTTTATTCGGCGACTTACCATAGGTTTAAAAACACGCTATAGGTAAACGACTTCAACACTATGAAGCAAACATACAAACCACTAATCCATCGAAGCTGGCGACTTCTTTTTAATTAAAAAAAAGTTATTTAATACAATTAATGCTGCCATATTGTTAATAAATAATATAATTTTAATAACGTTATCAATTATATACATATATACTATGTTTGCTTTGTCAACTTTTACTAAAATGCCTAAAAACATGCTTGACTTAAATAACATAAATAAGAGTTCAAAGATTTGCATGTGCAACAAACACCGTACGACAGATGTGAAGTTTTTTTGAAGTGTGATAAGGACTTGTGTTAACTACACCCCATCTAGCAGTTTTTATGTGATTACTCCGCTCCTTTCTCGAATATAGTATAGAACATATGAACTGCAACTTTAACAAGCTATAACCCAGTAACTGTTCATTATAAAACCTTATGAGACATTTTAATTAATAGGCTGTAAGGTGCAACATATGTAAAAAATATTCAATTCCACCGAAATCCAATCTCGAAAAGTTTGTGCGGGTTCTTCCTTCAGAAATAGCAGATTAGGGTCAGCGCACAGTTATATCACAACAATCACAATATATTTTACTTATTGTGAAGAACTCATAGTGTCTAATCAAATAATACTACGCTCGAAGCTTTATTCTTAATTTTAAGGGTCCATTAACACTAGATTCTAGTATTTCTTTAAGTGTTTTTTTAACGTTATTAATTCATAATTACATTAAACATAAAAAACTGCATCTATCCCAAATTTGATCTTTATTTATACCAATGTTTTTTTTTAATTTTAACACATTTGTATTACTCTAAATACGCTAAATACTCTAAAATGCATTGAATTAAAAAATTGATACATTAATGTATTTAACGATTTAATATATTCGCGTTTTATCCACCATGTTTTTCCAGATATTCACTCTCTATCGAAAAAACAAATTAATAGATGGACGCGCTCCACTCCACATTTGACACGCCGCAACGATGGAAACACAACCCAAAGAGCTTTTAAGACTTCATCCGCTTTTAGAATGCTATGTTTAAATGTGAATTGGTTAAAAAGTTTAATATAATTCTTATCGTTCTTGCATGTCAGTCACTACTTAACTTATTTATTTCAGGGGGCTTCTGGACTCCAAAGTCTAGAAAAAATGATTATAATAAATATAAACTTTTTTATAGTAGAGACCAACAAAAAGCTTTCCTTAACCTAAAACTTTTATTTACAAAATCGTTTTTCATTAAATCAACAAATTAAGATAATACTAGGTGAATCTCTTGTACTTCATTGTACTTGATTGTGTGTATGGGTCCTACCAGGATTGAGATAGCCGTCGGAGAATTCAATGTATGCAAAACTCCTGTCTGAGACTATTTTTTTAAATAAAACATTTGAACATATTGCACATAAATTGAAAGATGTTCAAAGGTTAAATATGGACAATCGCAGATTATTACATGCAGCATGTCTGTATAAGAAAATTAAATTTCGTAATATCGTGCATAATCGTAATCTACGTAACGAAAACTTCATCACCCCTCTCTTCCATACTACTGCTATGTTTGAAAAATCTTTTTTAGACAGTATTGCTAAAATAAATATACAATAATTTACCTGCTTACTTAATACAAATCACATTAAATCAATTTAAAAAGAATTATCAACAAATATTATTAAATGAACAAAATTCGTAATTAAATATACGTTGCAAAATTGTTTTTTTATAATTAATGAATTTTTAATGAAACTTTATTAATGAATAAAAATGTATAAATGTTTACATAAATGTGTATATAAAACAGATATTATGATCAATGCTTATATTCTAAAGACACCTAAGTGATAAACACTTGTATGTGTCAGTATTGGCCAGATCAAGATTATATTCACAATATCAATACATTGGTAAAGGTTCATAAATATTATAAACTGACATCTGATAATACTTCAACAAACATACAATACCCTTACAAAAAATTTTATATATACCTGATTGACAAAATTCCAGAAAAAAAACAATTAATGATCTCTAGCTCAGACATGCTTAATTAAAAAGGTCCAAAAATTTGTTGATATTTATTACTATAAAAGATTTGCAAGTCTTATTAAATTTGTTCATGTAAAGAATTTCTTTAATATTGATAGGCAGTAGATTATATGCTTTGGTTCCAATAAAATTAATAAATTTGAGATTAATATGTTTATGGCAAGCTGGGATCTTGAAGTGTTTATTTTCATTGTTTGTGGTTTCATAACAGTAATCAATGTAATCTTTGTCCTTATAAAGTATATGAATCCGTATACTCAATATATCTCTGTTATAGGTTAGGTGTGATCGGTACATTTTGTTTTTCTTTAGAATGATTTTAATATTGATTTTTTGACAACTTCAAGCTTCTTGAGAGTAGAGTTGTAAAGACCAACCCAAATTAATATTCCATATCGGATTATAGATTCAAAAAGTGCTTTGTACATAGTTATAAATAGTTTTTTTTTCAGAAATTGGCCAAGAAGATGAAACATATGTATCATTTTGCGATTCTTACTAGTCAAATAATCTACGGTTATTCCATTTAAGAAACTGATCTATTATAATGCCTAGATATTTTGCATATGAAACTTCACATATTTTATGATTATTAATTTTAATAAATGAGAATTCTGGCCTATTTGCCATAGTGAGGGAAAAGGCTATATAGTTTGTCTTGGATAGGTTTAGGGTTAGTCTGTGTCTTTCCAGCCAGTTCTGTATTAATTTAAATCCGACTACAGCATTTCTTTCAGTTTCTTCCCAATTATTACTACTGAAAATAATTGCTGTATCGTCTGCATAAGATATTGCAATCCCGCCAAAATCTAGGGTTAGAAGAGAGTTGATGTAAAGGAGAAATAATATTGGGCCAAGAACTGCGCCCTGTGGGGCACCTATCTTAATTTTTTGTTTCTTACTAACAACTCCATCTAACCTAACTGATTGGTATCGTTCGTACGTAGATAGTTTTTCATAAGGTTCCACACAGCTTCCCTCAAACCACAGTGCAAAAGCACATTTAGAAGCTTGTCATGAGGAACTGTGTCGAACGCTTTTGCTAGGTCGATAAAGATTGCAATACTTTTTTTGGCGATATTAAGGTTATTTGTAAGTAGTAGGAGATGGCGGGTTCTGGCGCCACATCTCCATATCTTGGGTAGGCAACCATGTATACACGCTAACATATGGCTAATATACAGCTATCGTTCTCATACAGGGTGAGTATTTTTACGATATAATGCATAACATTATATATTAATTACATAAATTTAATTACCCTAATTAAATTTATTAAATTATTTGTTCTAATTAAAAACGCTTAACTTTATTATCAAAGATTGAAATTAAAAATAACAAAATCAAAGGATTTCGGGTAGTCAACCATATATACATATGAGCTTAATATATAGCTATCATTCGAAATCAGCTAAGATTCTCATACAGGGGCGTACAAGAGAAAAATATGAAAGAGGGTCTGAATTAAATGCTATAAATCAGGTCAGGGGTAAATATATCTTAATACTCACCCTGCTTCTACGTTTATGAATCATTTTCCTTCTCTTTCTTTATTATTAACATATTACTTTTGATTAACATACGCGGACCAGCCTATACCACATATACGGATCAACTCTACATATTACATTATGATTGATGCAGTCATCCGGGCCTTTCATAGCAATTTTAATCATTTGCATATCTCATCTCTCATTTGCATATCTCATCTCTCATTTACATAACTCATCTCTCATTTGTACATATCATTTTTTTTGCTAATTAAATTAATTCACGGTATCATTTGCATATCTCATCCCAATAATAATTAATTAACATTTTTGTAGGATATTCGTCGTATTTATAGTAAACTCGTATGATTATCCCTCTCTATCGTAACCCAGTATGCAAGGACATTATGTTAAATACTATTATATGTGCTAAGTAAACTAATAAACAGATATTTCGAAAATTTTATGCATTCTTGAGAGAACGGGGTATAATATTTAAAAACACACTGTAGAAAATATATCAGCAGAGAAAGGGAATACATAAATACAGTATGTTTTGTATGATGAGTTGTCGTCAGTTTAAAAGAAATAAGTTCGTCGCCATATTTAAACGTTATTTTACAATATATCCTACATTTTCAATAGCTTCGAAATACGCAAATATGTAATAATATACTATATACTCTTGTAGGATATTCAGCGTATCTATAGTAAACTCGTATGATTAATAATAATCTGTAACAATTTTCGATACCTTCGAAATATTAGTCTATAACATATGTTTGTAATACGTCTTTATAACTTTGAAACACAGGGTAGTTACCTCTTGCAATATCTACAGTTATGAGAACCCTGAAGACTTAACCTGGAGAATCAATTTTGTTTGTATTAAAATCTAGAAATTTCAGAAAAACGGTTTTAAAATAAATTGTATGTAGTTATACATCGTGAAATAAAAAATTCAAAAATAAAATACATACACGGATTAAACTAAACTATATATTAAGAAATATTAATTACGGCTTTTATAGCATATTACAGGAAAAAGATTACATTCAATCAGGGTCACAACATATATCATTAACTAGATATCATAAATAAATATATTATATATTGAAGGTATAGTAAAGACATGAGGATATCCATCGTTTGACTAATGTCTATTTATTAAAACAAATAAGTTATGAAATGAAGCAGTGAGTCTATTCAATGAACATTGCCTAATACTTTTATGATTTTCTAACCTATAGATCTGCAGTTAGAAACTCAAGCTTGCTAAATGCTCACAATTCACTTACCCTATCATCATCATATCGTACAATACAAACATTCCATATTATTATTAAAATTTTATAAATAAAACGATAAAACAAAATTATAGTTTTTCGCCTATTTCTATGTTAAACGTATTCATCGTATATGAAAGCACGTACGGTAGCAAGATCTAGAATGCTCCTACCCCTCAGAAGTGAAGGTCTTCAACAACTTCAGATCAGCAAATTAAAACTTGATAGAGTCAACATCTATCTCTGAATGTCATACACAACTAAATCATATACAACTTTTGCTTAATTGTACGAATAACTCGTTCGATTATTAAAGTCTTAATCACGGAACACGTAGAGTAATGATTTATGTTGTATTCATTCATTAACTTTAACTCGGTAAATACAAATTCATATATGGGTGAAATGTTATATAAGTCAATACAGCCCTGTAACTATCATTTATTGAGCTATACAAAGAGATTTATATCTACGCTAAACTAAAGATTAATAGAAGTAATGCATTCCTGATATCATAGGATAACGATAAAACACATGGTTATTCTTAGACTAAGGTCTAATTTAGGTAGTCAAATTGTAGGTATACCAGGCTCCCTATGATATTATAAATGTCTTAACAGAATAGAAAGGGTGAAATGAATATAACTTATAGGATTTAATCAAACTAGAAAAATATCGATATATCCTACGTTGAGAAAATAATTATACTATGTAAGCATCGATACGCTACATATGATTGCGAGCCTGAGTATAAGCATAAACCCTATACTACAGATCTTTATCCTTTTTCATTATATCTACTACAGACTAGGTGAAAGAATAGGTACATTTAACATGCGTATGCTACAATTATCTAATTTTCTAGTTTTCTAGACGTAATGTAATTTTGAACAGTTTTAACCCTTTTCGTTATATCTACTACCCTTGTAAGCGATTTCTACATATACGTTCTTATTGTTTATACACCATATAGATATTCGTAGCATCTAAAGTAAACTCTTATTTAAACATTATTTTACAATATATCATACATTTCAGCAACTCCGAAATATGAAGATATGTAATAATATACTATATACTTTTGTAGGATATTCGTCGTATTTATAGTAAACTCGTATGATTATCCCTCTCTATCGTAACCCAGTATGCAAGGACATTATGTTAAATACTATTATATGTGCTAAGTAAAATAATAAACAGATATTTCGAAAATTTTATGCATTCTTGAGAGAACGGGGTATAATATTTAAAAACACACTGTAGAAAACATATCAGCAGAGAAAGGGAATACATAAATACAGTATGTTTTGTATGATGAGTTGTCGTCAGTTTAAAAGAAATAAGTTCGTCGCCATATTTAAACGTTATTTTACAATATATCCTACATTTTCAATAGCTTCGAAATACGCAAATATGTAATAATATACTATATACTCTTGTAGGATATTCAGCGTATCTATAGTAAACTCGTATGATTAATAATAATCTGTAACAATTTTCGATACCTTCGAAATATAAGTCTATAACATATGTTTGTAATACGTCTTTATAACTTTGAAACACAGGGTAGTTACCTCTTGCAATATCTACAGTTATGAGAACCCTGAAGACTTAACCTGGAGAAATAAATCAGATAAATATTTTACTTTTTATTGAAACGATAACTTTCTATACTAATATATGAAAATAATATAATGTATATCGCCTGATAAATAAAATTGAAATTATTCTTATTCTTTTACAATGAAATGTGTTTTGAAAAACACGATGAAACGTTATGTATATTAATGCAGGAGTTCTGTTAACGCATTCAAAGACAATATATGTATAAATTATCGTTAGACTCGTGCTCTATATAAAACGCCATATATAAAATTAGAGATAAAAATGTATCCTGTGTATTGGTGAAAACTCAAATATTCACGGAAATATAACAATCGGTACATATGACGATACTAATCAGTCTGACGCGGAAAATATATTTTATATTATACAAACGGAGAGAAAAGAATAGGTACAATCGGTTTATGTTCATACCAGGCTCACCATGATTATTATAAACATCTTAACAGAATAAAAAGGGCGATATGAATATAACTTATAGGATTTAATCAAACTAGAAAAATATCGATATATATCCTGCGTTGAGAAATTAATCATACTATGCAAACATCAATACGATTACGAGCCTAAGTATAAGTATGAACCTATACTTTAAGCGCTGACGAATACTATGCATATTTCGAGTAGAATATGCGGAAAACATCATCAGTGAAAGATATATGGACCTACAGACCGTAACAAACAGGATCCAACGAGTTGAGACATAAAATTGAAAAAATAAATTTTACAATCAAGACGTCATGTTTTTACCTTACTGATCTCATTTTTCATATAAGTTAATGTAGGAATTTTAAACTTTAATTTTCACAAAAACATTTTTGATTGTGATGTCAGCTGTCTGTTGTTTTTATTATCACATATTGAAAAGATTAACGTATTTTAAAGTGTGTAAATTCTAAACGTTTATAGTTTTAAATGTTAAAAGATTACATCTTCAGACTGTAAACATTGAATTTCATTAATTATTAAATTCATTCGCAAAAATAAAATCTTCACTATCTACGGTTTTTACAATTCTATATATATATATCACAACTTGATGTAAAAAAAAACATTTTTTCTTCAAGTTTTATCGTACTGATTGGAGTTTTAAGTTTTTACTTGTGTATGTTTGAATAAGTTTCGTATCTTTTCACAAAGCTTGTCGGAAGGTGATGTTGATACAACATTTCATTTGAAATATAGCCGCACTTAGGGCCTACGTAATAATAATAATCGCCCGCTCCCTCCCGCACAAGCTTATAGCTTCTGGGGCCTGGTTTCCAGGTTATGGGTTGTAGCAATTATTATTATTATTATTTATTTATAACTTACTAATATGAAACAACATCGTATTTATTATACATCATATAAATTAAAGAATTTTTCATAACACATCATCCAACTACATATAACTTTAAAAATATTTCAAGTAAATTATTTATATCATTGAACAAGAACCGCCTTTTCTATAAAACGCAGTATTTTAATCTTTAAGTTTTATTTAAATAAATTTTAAGGATTCAAGAGCATTTAAAAGTTTATTTTTAAAAACAAAAAATTTGGTTGAATTATTGTTTAGTTGACTCTTCTTTTTTTTATAACTCATTTGATGCGCTTTAATATACAAGCTGCTAGCAATGTTTTAAGAAATCTGCTGCTTAAAATTCCTTTGCTGTAAATTTTAAATAAATTTTTAACTAAACAAGTGACTATATTGAAAGTAATTATATTTGCATTGTTTTGAACTTAATAGTATGTTATGATAAGAAATATTTGACGGGCATCGGATGAAACAATACATTTTACTCGAGGTTTCTTGTTGGCGTAGAGATAATCATTATAGATCCGGTTCTGAGAACTGAGGTGAAATGAATAATGAGAAATGACAGGTTTCTACATGTTAATTAAGTTACACATTTTAAATGTTATGACTAATAGATTTATATTTTAGGAATGTCTGTAGTTGAAATGTTATATGCAGATGAGATATAGAAAATGAAATGCTCGATATGAACAGTCGTATGATGTAATCCTAATTGAGAGTAATATTCTTTATCATTATCAATATAAATATAAATTAATTATTATTGGGATGAGATATGCAAATGATACCGTGAATTAATTTAATTAGCAAAAAAATGATATGTACAAATGAGAGATGAGTTATGTAAATGAGAGATGAGATATGCAAATGAGAGATGAGATATGCAAATGAGAGATGAGATATGCAAATGATTAAAATCGCTATGATCCGCCCGGATGACTGCATCAATCATAATGTAATATGTAGAGTTGATCCGTATATGTGGTATACGCTGGTCCGCGTATGTTAATCAAAAGTAATATGTTAATAATAAAGAAAGGGAATGAAAATGATTCATAAACGTAGAAGCAGGGTGAGTATTAGGATATATTTACCCCTGACCTGATTTATAGCATTTAATTCAAACCCTCTTTCATATTTTTCTCTTGTACGCCCCTGTATGAGAATGGTAGCTGATTTCGAATGATAGCTATATATTAAGCTCATATGTATATATGGTTGACTACCCGAAATTCTTTGATTTTGTTATTTTTAATTTCAATCTTTGATAATAACGTTAAGCGTTTTTAATTAGAACAAATAATTTAATAAATTTAATTAGAGTAATTAGATTTATGTAATTAATATATAATGTTATGCATTATATCGTAAATAATCGCATCCCCTCTATGGTAATAACTATACATTATCGTATATGCTCGCATGTATACATGGTTGCCTACCCGAGGTGTGGAGATGTAGCGCCAGAACCCGCCATCTCCCACTACTTTTGTAAATTCTGAAGTTAGTTTATACATGGCATCACACGTGCTTAATTTTTCCTGGAAACCAAATTGATTCTTTGATAATATATTATTTAGTTTTGAAAAATTGCTTATAAAACTTATGGGTCGATAATTATATTGTTTGTTTTTGTACCTGATTTGTGTATTGGAGTAACTATTGAATATTTAAAATGAGACGGTACTATGCCGGGTTAAAAAATGTATTGATTATATGTTTGAGTGGTATAATTATTTCACGGTATGTATTCTTTATAATTTCTGCTGGTATTTTATTATATCCAGGAGCACTATTGTCTTTTAGAGAGTTGATATGAGTAATAATCTCATTTTCCGTTATGGGAGTTAAACACATTGTCTTATAAATGGTTTTATCATTTTCAAATTCATGATTAGGAGTGTTTTTCCATTTCAATCCCAACGTTTATAAAAAAATTAGCCATTTCCTTAGTGCTAACAAATTCCTGATTACTTTCATCTAAAATCAAATGAATATTTGATTTATCGAAATTTGGCTTTCCATATGTAGCATCATAATTTCATAAACTTTTTTCATGTTGTTTCTGTGAGTGTCTATCTGTTTTCTATAATAATCATTTTTTGTTTGTTTATAAGTTTATTTAAAATGTTGCGGTAATTTTTGTATTCAGTAAGAAGGGTAGGGCTATAATTTTTTAATAATTTCTTTTTCAGTTTATTTCTGTTTTTATAGATATTATTATACCATTTGTGGTCCATTTTTTTATTTTGTCATATTTCTTTTTAATTTGAATAACTTTTTGATATGCACATTCTGTGATTAAATCAATATATTTATTAATAAACATGTTAGTTGATGTTTCTACATCTTTGGTATTTGTGACCCATGACCAGTCTTGAGCTTCAAGTAATTGCTTAAACTTGTCCTCATCTTGTTTACAATTTACTTTCTCAAATTTGTTTATAGTTTGACTGGTCGCTAAGGTTGTTTCATTTATTTTGGATTCATTGTTATGAAATATGTTTAATATAATTGGTCCATGATCTGTTAAATGGGCATTTAAAACAAAAGATCGAAAGTTCATATTATAGTGTTTTATGTTTTCTTTTACAAAAAAGTGATCTAGACATGATTGAGAATCAAATCTGGTAGGTATTCTTATAAGAGGTAAAAAGCCTAACTGACCCATATTTGATAGATATTCGTTATCATAGTTTTTTTCTGTATTTAGTATATTTATGTTGATGTCACCAGTTAGAATTTCTATATTCTTTTTTGCCTCTATGCTCAAGTAGCTATGAAGATCCTCCACAAAATCCTGGTTTGGGATAGGGGGCGGTTTGTACACGGGCAAGGTCCCAACAGTTGTATTATCTATTTTACAAGTTAATCTACTAATTGTTGCCTGAGTAAGTTTAGTATAAGCAAAATCAGTGCCTATATAAGTCCTAGCTAGTACAATAAGGCCATCATTTTTATTATAATTAGCCCCATTACAAAAAGTGGTGTAAACTGGGATATTACAAGAATATATTGAAGAAAGTTGGAAACATTCACTTAATATAATAATATCACAATAATTAAGTTTAAAATTTTCTAAGAATAATAATTCTAAGACAATAGAATAAATTCATCTATATTATGGAATATGCTTCTTATATTCAGATGTATAATGTTAAGAGACTTATTACTGAGCGTAATGGATGCACTTAATTGAACCTTATCCACCAACTGACCCTCGTAATCTTTGTTGAGCTTGTGTAATTCCTCTAATACCATATCTTGATCCAGTAGAACCATTATGGGTTATAATTGGTTTTGCTGCGCTGGATATTTAAGTGATATTTATATGAGGGGCAGTTCTAATCATTAGCTGAATGATCAACTTCATGTTTTGTCTTGTACATATTATTTGCTAATACACAGTTGTTACACTTTTTAATTTGATTTTTGCATGCAATGCTGTCGTGTTATTCACTACACATTGCACACACTTTTTTGTTATCGCAGCTTTCACTTTTATGGTAATATCCCTAACATTTATAACATCTTGGAACATTTTGGTCCTCATATGGATAGCGCTCCCATCCTATACATAATTTTCCAATATTTATTGCTTTATCATAAAAGCTTGGCAACAGTGCAGGACTTACGTATAAGCTGCACAAGCTATAGCTTAGGGCCCAAACTTTCTTGGGGGCCCCCAAGGATACCCACTAGGTATCCGAAAATCATTTTTGGCACTGATATATAATATCTGGACTTATAAAGGGCCCCATATCTCAAATAGCTTAGGGCCTTATCAAGTCTAAATCCGACCCTGCTTAGCGAACAAGTCAACAAAAGACACAAGAACAAGAACATAAATACTGTCGATTTATTAGAATTCTTTTGTTTTCTTGTAACTGATAATTTGTCCTCACTATTTATCCAGTTATTTTGTTTTCTTACACTTACTTTTTTTTGTTTCTACTTCCGTAATTTTTAATTTTAGTAATCTTATTGAAGGCATTTGAATAGTAAATATAATCGTTTTTTAGCTTTATTTCAGCAGCTTGTTTCAATGTCTGTATATCATTTTGAGTGGAACATTTTATAATTATATCACCCTTTTTTGTATATCTCATATTCCTAACACCTATATTGAGCTCAGTTGGATTTATATTTTCTTGTAACTCTTATTTTGTTTTCTTAGCATCTTGTTTATTTTTCGATTTGATTATTAAAGTTGGTAGAAGCGAAATTACTCCCCTATTTTCTGTTATATTGGTTGATAATACTTCAGAGTATTTCTTTCCTGTTTTGGAGCTTATTTGTAACTTTTCTAACTTCATTATGTCTAGATCTTTCTTCATTTCATCTATGATTTTCATTATGTAAGGCAGTCTCGCCAATAATCTTCTGCAATCGTCACATATATATAAAAGCGTGCGCTTTTGTAATGGCATACATTTTACCTCCGAGGATGATAAATTAATACATTTCTTGTAAATTTTCAGCAAGCATGAATCACATGTATAGAATTGATCATCACTAACTGTTTTATAACATTTTAAGCAAAAATCCCCATTTCCATCCATTTTGTAGATTTGGTGTTTGTTTATTCAGTTTTGTTTTTAAAATGATTGTTTTTATTTATTTTTTTTAAATTCTGACTGAATATGTAGTTTATTTAACTTTATTTATTTATATTTTGTTCACGAAGTATTTGTTGAAATAAAATTATTTTAAAATTTTATTGTTATACTTAACCTCACTTGTCTTTTATAGAAAATTAATTAATTGTAATGAATACCTCTTAGGTGTAATTTTAACCTAGTGTAGAGTGAAATTAAATGTTTTTCAAATGAATTAATCCTGATATAATATAAATTAATATAATAGTATTTTAGCGTAACATTTCTCACACTGCTAGACTGGTTTATTAATAATTTGTGTTTTACTTGCATATTTATTTTATATTTCTTATCCTTTACAGCTATTACTTTATTAAATAGTGCTTTAGATACAAACAGCCGCAATGAAAACTTTAAAGATTAATAATGTCTCGGGTGGTGTGGAAGAACAGCTTCCGGGTCTCCTGGTCATCTGAATTCCATCCCGTTGATGATAAAAAATAGCTTTTAAAACATCTCCCTCATCTGTATGTACATAGTTACTTATTTATTTACGAACTTGTATTGTTAATTTCTATGTTATTTCATATTCATATGTTCATTTTTCATGTGTATGCAGTGTATATAAATTATCTTTTTGGTAGTATCAATAAATCTATTATTATTATATTCTTGATTCTTATTTTAATTTACATGCATATATTTTATACTTTAAGACATATGAATTTTAAATTTTCAATTCAATACTTTTATTGGTTCCAAACGCAAGATTTTTTTAAATGTTTTTTAAATTTTTTTCCATGCTTTGATTTGAAAACTTGATATTGTATATTATAAATTATACATTTTGAAGTGAATTCTAACTAATTTTAAAGTTCTAAATTTTTAGACAGTCCAAAACTCAGATTTCAGACTTTGCATTATACATTTTAAACCATAAATTCATATCAACTTCAGCTGAATTTAAAATTAGAAAATTTTGAATTGAAATTCTAAATTACACACTGTACATTACAATCTAGTTTTCCAAGTTAAAAGTTTCAGCACTACGTTCTACTAAATTGAATTCTAGCGAATTTTTAAAATATCAATATGAATTGATGCCATTTCGGGAGAAGGGCTTATACGATAAAATACTGTTTTGAGAAATTTGGCTCCAAAAATTTTAATTCGTAATAAAATATGCATCGTTACTTTTACATTTAGAATAAGGAGTGATTATGTAATTTAATATATTTATGATGTAGTTTTTACATCAAATGTGGGTTTTTCATTGATCTCGTTCAATAAATAGCTGATTTAAAAACAATCTGTTTAAGCCCTTTTTTGTAAATCGGTTTTCATGAAATATAATTAATTTAAGCAACCAGGTAAATAAATTAGATATGATAATAATAATAATAATAAATATGATGCTGCATATTAGGATTTTACTCACGCAATCTTGTAAAACTTCATAAAAACTCATATAGATACCAATACAAGTCAAATTGATACTCCTTTTAACAGTGCGGATAGTCTTTGGCGTGTTATATAATTACTGTTATAATTACTAATTATTATCATAATTAATTATTATAATTGCTTATAATATTTTGTCCCACCAAGTCAGTTCTTAGATTCTTTTACCTTGTCTTAGAAACTTACCTGTTTTAGACATTTTTTACTTTTAGTATTTTTTCTGCAGTTGAATCAAATATTACATTTACTTAAGTTGAACTTTTAAGGTAATTGATTTTGAAGATTTTTTTTGTTTGTACTCTACTTCTTCTTTTCTTTGTCTACCACTTTTGCTTAATTTAACACAGCACATTTAAATAGTTATCAACTTATCATATTTGTGAGAACCAGAATTTAAACTATATATAAAACCCTAGTGGACGAAGAAATAAAATAACTGTGTACATTTTCTATTGATTTATTGCATGAGAACTAGTTACATTATGTAAATTGAAAAGTACATATGTAAACAAAAACATCCAAACAACATGTCCATGCCATAGCCAGGTCGTCTTCAGAATCAGGCCATAATCAAAAATCAGAACCTTTTCCATATCCAGTCGTCATCAATTTCCGTCCAGTATAAAATCCATAGGGGTGTCCGTGTTTGATAGCCAAGTTGCCAACAGGTAGCTTAATTTTTTTTTATGTTTTTAATTTTTTTATATTGAACAATGTTTACCTCAATGCTTTAAACAGACGTGTGTATAAGATATATAAAACGAAAATAATAAACAAAGTAAATATAACTGTTTATGATTTCACGAACCTGCAAAAAAAAGCGTTGAAATTTGTTTTGGAAAAGATATCATTTTGTTCTGTTACATCCGAATCTGCTAATGTAGTCTTGGGAATTTTTTGAAAACGAAGTCCTTTTCCAAAGGAATTTCAATATCGTTTTTTTTTGCAGGACTGTAGAATGAAAGAATACAAGCAAAGTGTTACATGCATGAAAATTTTACCCCAGCAAATTCTGTCTGTTTCCTAATTTTCGCTTAAAGACTAAAGTCTAACCTATATTATGTTAGAATGTATAGAGTGTCTAAAAACATTTATGGTCAAGTCCTTTGAAATATCTCTTAAGAAACCTGCAATACAAATCATCAAATTATAAGCTACTCTACATGTCTTTAGACATTCTATTTGCTGAACCTAATCTACATATGCACTCTAATATAAATATGAAATATAATAAATTTAAGTAAAGATTATTCAGAGTATTTACACCTCTAAGTTATAAGACCGATGTAGTATTTTCTGATTTTTAATTTGGTTGTAATTTCTAAATAGAATTCATGTTTAGTGTATAAGCAGCCACCTAGATTTTGCAAAAAGTATGAAACTTAATTAATCAGTATAAAAAATAAATATATTTTTAAGAAATTTTATACGAAATTAAATATAAATCGAAATACCCAATTTTTGTATGTATATATCTACAAACGAAACTTGCGTTGATAGTTAGTTTCTAATACAGTTTATGGTTTTACAACTGAGAAGCGCATATTCACTGAGAATCTTTACATTCGGTAAAACAATTCCATTTAAATTCTAATAGCCAATTGTACCAACTTCAATCATGATTAACTACAAAATCAGATAGTTGTGTATCTGAGGCAATTGGCCTTAAATGAAGTATGGTTGAAGTTGGCAGCTAACGGCGCTAAAATGCCTTATCTTACTTGCAACTTATTTTACACAGCCATTTGACGCAAAAACCTTAATAACTAAAGATTACTTAAAAAGATTGTCTATTTTGTACAGTTGCAAAATTTCACACCCAAAATAATTTAAAAATAAGCTGACGTTTTTGTATATTAATAGTTCAGATGAAGTCATTATCGTACAAAATAAAGAATCTTTGTTTACAAACTAACCAAACATAAACTCTCTAAAAAATCATCATATAAAAGCTAATTGCGATTACAGAGAAAATTTAAAAAGTATATGTTACTTATACATATAACACCATTTTTACTTAGCACATAACTTAAAACTACATCCTAGTCTACTTTGAACTATATGTTTTCAATTCAGTTTTAAAGAGATGTTCTTTTTTGTTTAATAAAATTACAATTGTCATTTAAATAACAAGCCTGAAATGTTTTAAAATTGATAGTACCCACTCAGCCACCTAAAATCCGATCGTACTATTAAGATTATGAATTCTAAGTACCTTATTTACGTACATAGGACTCATCTGGCATGTAGCCTGTGTTATACCTGCAAACATTAATACATTATAGTATAATGTTATTTATAGTAGTTATAGTGGTATCGTAAAATCTATTATACTTTAATAATTAATACTATAATATATTACATTATCTAAAGCAGAACAGTATATCTCATTGATACATTTAATAACTGTAAGATCTAAAAGATTTTCATCATATACCACAACACTTTAGAAACACAATACTTCAAAAGGCCTGCGTAAACCTAACCTAACTTACAAACTATCTATTCGTCATTCCGGTAAAATAATGCACATTGTAACATATTCATTGTATACTATGGTGTGCTATGGTAAGCTATTAATTAGAAAATTTTGAAATTTAATCAGAAAGAGGTAATACATGTTCAATAAATAATAATGCTACAGCTTTACATCGGATTTGGTGGTACATCGGAAAGTGGCGTAGCACTTGGCTCCACCTGATCCTTGCAGTCGATGACTTTATTTTCATGACAGCAAATTTCATTAGGCGAAGTTAAACCGGTGTACGTCCACTTCTGAGCGCCGTATATGCGGCTATGAACAGATGCCTGAAACAGATAAGAGTGTATAAGAAAACATTGTTGAAATGAACTAATTCAGTGCATTCAGTAGATTTTTCTCTAACCAAGCAAAATGTTCTCGTATGGCATAATCACTAAACTTCTATCAAGATAACTAACTTATTTCCATACTTGCAAATGTCAATACACAAGACTTTTTTATTTTCAACTTTGTCGAGTGGTCTCTGCGATTAGCTCAGCAGAGGCTCACCGGACTTCTATTAGAATTTTTTATCTAGTTTTGTATTTTCAACTTTGTCGAATGGTGCTTGCGATTAGCTCAGCAAAAGCACATTGGACATTTATATGAATATTTTATTTATTATTGTATTTTCAACTTTGTCGAGTGGTCTCTGCGATTAGCTCAGCAGAGGCTCACCGGACTTCTATCAGAATATTTTATGTAGTTTTGTATTTTCAACTTTGTCGAATGGTTTTTGCGATTAGCTCAGCAAAAGCACACCGGACATGTATCAGAATATATTTCATTTATTATTGTATTTCAACTTTGTCGAGTGGTCTCTGCGATTAGCTCAGCAGAGGCTCACCGGACTTCTATCAGAATATTTCATCTAGTTTTGTATTTTCAACTTTGTCGAATGGTTTTTGCGATTAGCTCAGCAAAAGCACATTGGACATGTATCTGAATATTTTATTTATTATTGTATTTTCAACTTTGTTAGTGGTCTCTGCGATTAGCTCAGCAGAGGCTCACCGGACTTCTATCAGAATCTTTTATCTGGTTTTGTATTTTCAACTTTATCGGATAGTCTTTGCGATTAGCTCAGCAAAGCCTCATCGGACATTTATTTTATATTTTAAACTTCAAGAAACTTTACCTATTTTCTGTTTTAATTAATTTATTTAAAACTGTCTTAAGTTCCTCTAGTAGATCTACTGCAAAATGCACGCTGTAACTTTTATTACGAGAATTTAACAATCTTATAGCAGTGCATAAAATAATTAGAAATTATTGTTAATAGTTACCGTTAATTGGTTGTAGTGGCCTAGCTGCGCACATAGCAGGTCTGGTCCTCGTTCTTTAGCAGCATGAGCTAAAGCGCAACATATTCTTTGACAAGTGTTTTCACCAACATTGTCACAAAATCTTGTTGTTGAAGTCTGTGATATAATTGGCAAGTCTTCTTCTGTAGGAGCCTTCGTACTGAAAACGCCACATTCGCACTTTGCATCTGTAACACAGAATTTGATTTAAACTAGTGATTGCCATTAAATGTAAAGATTTATTTTACCTGTACTAGATACCGATGGACTAGTTGGACTATTATCGGAAATATCGTTCACTGCCGCAGGAAGATCCGTTGTAATCGCGTTTGTCGTTGGTTCTATATCATCTGTTGACCTAAAATATATTTTATTTAAAGTCTAAGTCTTAAGTCTCGCACTTGGAAATAAATTAAAAAGGCACTTAGAAAATTTAATTGTAGACTTACACAAAATTCATCGTCACGCATAGCATTGTCAGGGTTAATAGTGTATACATCTTGAACACCATTGTTACTGCTTGCTCTAGTAAGGAAGGCTAATTGTCAAATGGAAAGGAATCTAGAAATCCCTAGCTTATATACGGTCCAAAACCGAAGAGTGGTGGAAATGCCTACGTGCAAAAGTTGGCATGGGCTTGTAACTGTTGTGCCGTGTGCAACATTACACCCTGAACTACAGTTTACCAATGCAATAACAAACCTATAGTATGAATCGATTAGTAAGAGATAATTAATGGTATAATTGTATTATTTATCCGTGCGCTTATCAATAAATATGAATCAGGCAGAAGGGTACTGTTTAATCGAACCATATATGGTATTGAAAGCTGCATTATTAAATGTCGCTTTCTTGTTTCATAGAATAGGAATGTAAAGCATTCAATTTTAATATCAATTCATATTTGATTGTAATATTTAATAACTAATAATTTTTACAAATTTTGCTTTTTTGCACTGCAGGAGCTAGGTATATTAATAAACTTATTAAAAACTTAAAACTTGATTTAGAAACTATACAAAAAAAAGAGTTTTTGGTTACTTACAATCTTTCAACATGCATTGAAAATTTCCTAATTTTCGCTTCAAAATAATCACGAAAGGCTGATATCAGCAGAAGCTATTTAAGATGGACACAGCTAATCCCACTGCAGATTCCTTAAAATAAAAGTATCAAATGTCTACTGGGAATTATTAGGTTAGGTTAAAAAGATTTATGGTTGTGTGGTAATAAAAATTATACTGATACATGTATGCAGATTTAAGTTTTTAAAATATCATCATGCTACGAGTATTTTCGCTTTGGTGAGAGCATCTGATCCAGTAACAACTGCATGTTTGAAAAATGGACCAGAGTCGTTACATCAATAGTTTCTAAACATGCTCCGAACGAATCAAGCTAGGAGTACCTACGTTCTAAAAGAATCCCCTGAAAATGGATAACAATAGAAAGACTGGAGTAAAAGGAATTAGAAGAGTTATTCTGAGCGTTTATGTGATCACTTTTTCGCGTTTTAATAGTTATTGTAAAAAAGTTTACAAGTCCTCTAGTAACAAGTATAACAAAATATTTCAGTGAATCCATGCATTTTTACCGATTATTTATATTCATCTACAACATATTCGCATTCTCTTTGAAAATGAAACGAATTGTGTTGTTCGGCATTTGTCCAAAATCTATTTCGTGGGTCGCGAAAATATAAATGGTTTGTGACTACTTATTTAAAATTTTTAAAAAAATGAAAAATCGAGTAATTCATAAAGTAATTCCGTTACTAGACGTTGGATACACAACAAGTAGTTTGTGTATGTGTATTTTTAGTATTATTTTTATTTTACAATCACGATAAAGTACAATATGAACCAAACACAAAACAAATGTTAAATTAAATGTTCAAATTGTAACCCATGCATTTCTTGCCGGATGGCAAGTCGTGGAAGAATTCGTTTCTAACATTATTGTGCAAGATCAAAGGAGTGATTGCTCGGATTTTATTTCGAACTTTTTCTTTTAATTCCTCTATAGTTAAGGTTAAGATAGATTGTAGTTTTAAGGTATCTTCACAGAAAAAATCTAGAGGAGTGAGATCAGGTGATCGTGCTGGCCACTCAATTCCCTCCTCTCAATCCAGAGTTAAGAAAATATCGAATTTAAATAATTTCTGGCGGTAATGTTTTTCGGATGTTGAATGTGAGCTTCTACCATCGATTACGGATTCTCTTGAACCCAGTAACGATAATTTTGTCTGCTAACCGTACCATTAGGGGAAAATGTAGCTTCGTGTGAGAAGATCATGTGGTTGACGAAAACAATGTAACACATCTTCATCATGTCCGCGCAAATTCGAGTCTGCAGTCCAATCATCTTCTTTGCCTTGTACCACTGAGTCTTTTTGAGGCGTCTCAAAATGGAAGCTTGAGAAATATCATTGTTATCTATGCTACTGTTAAGGATTTTCTTGCAGTTAAAATGGAATATCAAATTGTATACCTCTTCTGATATGTGTGAGAATGGACTCGAAAACTTTTTTCGATTTTGTTTTTTAGCCCGCGTTATAACAATCTGATCAGAATATGTATTGTTAAATAAATTGCAAACTTCTTGTTGTGTTCATTTCTTTTCATCAATTTTTAAATAAATACTTTTTATTTTGCAGTAACTAGTATTAAATAATATCATGTTGTCCACACATCATTGTATTCATGATTTTAAGGATATCCCGAATCGGTCAAGAAAGTACGGTTTGCTATTAAAAAAAACTAATGACGTCACTGCTGGGTAGGATAGGGATCAAAAGAATATGACTACAAGAAAAGAAACGCAATCACAAAATAATATCGACGTATCGCAGCATTTGAGCCGTAAACAAATTTTTAATATTCTTCCAGTTCAAGGGAAGAATATTGAAAATTTTCTTTTGTTTCGCGTTTTAATATTATATTATTATATAAAATTAAATAATATTTTTTAAATATTTTAACACCATATTATAATCGTTATCTAATTAAATTTAATCGAGTTCACAGCTACAACATTTCAAAATTCAATTTTCTTTAAAGAGGTAATAGAAGATTACAAATCTAAATACTTTTATTAAAAAATAAAAAAAATTGAATGAAATTGAAAAATTTTTATTAAAAGCATTTTTAAACTATAACTGTTGAAAATTGAAAATAAAAATGTTTATATAGTTATATACCGGGTGTACACTCTCATAGTCGATCATAGGCAATTAACTTTGTGCATTTTACTTTTATGTATTTCGCTATAATTCTACTAAATCAATACATATTAAAGTATTGATCAGTTTAAATAGTCGTTATAAGTTTTGATAAATTAATTTAATATTTAGTGTCTTCTAAGTAGTACTATACTTTTAATTATTGTTTTGAAATTAGGTCAGTAAGAGCAAGTATTGTTTAATATCTTATTTAGCGTTCTATATACTTCGTGCAATTATTTTCTACATTTTCAAGCTTTAAAGTAACGAAAATCAGCTTTACATAAAGCGAGATTAAACAAACTTTTACACAAAAATATAGGGAACTTTATGTACATAAAGAATAAAATATATTGGCCTTTTTTTTCATGTTTACCGTCTATTTGCTCTATTCCACTCTTGCACTTTATATTTAGACAAAGATTTTATGGATTATAACACTACCTATTTTTCTATTTTAAATTCTCCGTTTTCAATTCACAAGATTTTAATTTTAAATTTAAGATGTATATTTTAATCAGTTGAACCCTTCCAAGATGGAATTAAGCTGAAAGTAAGCGCATATATTCAATTTGAATTTTTAATCCTGAATCTGGTGGGCTGAGAGTGTGTATTCTGAATTCTATTTAAACTGCTTCTAAATGCTTATTTAAAATTAGAATTCTGCCTTACAAAACATTCATTATTAACTTTATTGGTGCCCATTTTAATTCCTATATAAATTGAATTAGTAAGTTATATATTTTAAATTTAGAAATTAAAATTTTAAATCAGCTACTCCCCATTCTAAAGTTATCGATTGAAAATTTAAGCTGCTTTTCTTATTAAAATATTTATTCCATGCGTTAATTTAAAAGCTTGAAATTACGAGTGACAAATTCAAAATTTTGAAGTGAACTCTAGCCACTTATACATTTTCCGTTGTTAGATTTTTCAGTTCTAAATTTTAAACAGTTTAAAACTGGGATTTTGACATTTATATTCTACAGTTTAAAGATTGAAGTTGTTAAATTTAAATTTAGAAAATTACACACTGATTTCGATTTTTGTATTCCAAGTTAAGAGTTTTAGTGGTACGTTCTCAATTGAACTCTAGTAAATTGTTAGTCAAATTCTGCATCTTAATTTTTCTTATTCTAAAATTCTGGATTTTTAATGAACTCTTGAAATTGTATTTTAAATTGAGAATATGTGAACATTTAATAGTTTATTTTTGATTGCCATTTTCGGTTTTAAATTCTACTTTAATTCCGCATTCTAATTTAAGTGTACTAATAATTAGTACACTTAAATTAGAATGCAAAATTAAAATTTTATAATTATTATAAAATTTTACAATTTAATTTGCATTATACATTCTGAATTAAAATTTATAGTTCAAACATTATTTTTGTTTATTCCTAAAAAGAATTTAATATTGTTTTATTGATATTTAAAAACTGTACAGTATTAGAATTTTAATTAGAATAAAAAATGTTCAAGTGCATGATTTACAGACGGAATGTACTATTTTCCTTGCTCATTCGGGAAGTTCGAGTTATTTGAAAACTGTTTGAGAGACTACTCAATTTTGTAAACTCAATATATAGCTAAAGTTAGCAAAATATTCAGATTTATGTTTTTTTTTTCAGTGAGCCAGACAAATATTATTATAATATAAATTTTCACAAGATTGTTCTGAAATACAAGGAAAACTACGACACTAAGTGATTTGTAAGGGAAATTTTACTTTTAATTTTTCAACTTTTATTTACAAAGAATATTGAAAATAAACTAAGGAACATATCAAAAGGGAAATCCTATATTCAGACGTTTAGAAGGTAGAAACATCCCACGAATATAGGGGGAATATAGGGTAGTTCCTGAACGAATCGTCGTTATACAATCATTTACAAAAAAATTTTTAACGAATCGCTACAAACATGTTAATTTTCCCTTTTAACATTGTTTTAATTAAATAAAGTCGCAATCGAACATAAACCATAATTCAATCGCCAACCAATCCAATTCCATCTGCAATGATGGAAATAATTATAAATCATAATAGATAGAGATCCATACCTAGATTTAGGTAGAAAGGGTGAGATGGCATCACTGCTAACTTACGAAACTGACTAGAGTGTCAGATTGATGGTGAGTTTGCTTGAAGGTGGAAGAAGAAATATAAACCAAACAAGATTAGCTTGTCAACGTCACTTACTGCCACTAATATTGAAAGGTAAAAAGCTGTTGTAATTAAAACACTATAAGTTAAAATTGGTCAAATTTAAATTGTGCAGTGTATCTTGGTTGTGGTCGATATATAGAGAAAACCTTTTTAAGCAATTTGAGTTAAATTTTTTGAGATAAATGCGATGAAAAAACAAGGATTTGCTATTAGTTTTGGTTTCGAAATAATTGCAAGAATGTTAAACTCTGTAACTTAAAAAATGTGAAACGTCTCGCCTATATTTGAAAAGCTTAATGGACAATATTTTTCAATGCGTCTTTATTTTTAATTTAAGAGTTTTTCATGAATTTTAATTTTTGTCTTTGATAAATCAGATACGGTAAACATTTAAACAAGTCATACAACAGTACACACACAAAATGCAATAAAAAAAGGTTAAATGTCATTACTGCTTATCGTTTACAGCAACCGTGAAAGAAATTGCATTTGAAACGTGGGTTTGGTGGTCGCTGGTTTAAGAATCACAGTGTGAGCTGTATGTACCTACACTGCATCTTTAAAATGGTAACTCAACATTCGGTGGTCTCATAGTTTGTTTTGTTTCAACTACTATTTCATTTAATCTATAACTTTAAAAAGACGCAGATTAAATATAGCAGTTAATGTTTTCACTTTAGGCGGTGTTCATCAGTACGGTTTACGAGAAAGTAGATTTTAAGGTATTGTTTTGAATTCTTGGTTTGGCGATTTATTTTCCATGTTTAAAGTAGTGTTATCTAGCATCTATTGTTATCTATTAACAGTTATTCAAGAAACTAAGGTATTTGCTTAATTTGATCCCTAGAGAATACAACAATAAAGTATTTCAATGGTTGTCTCGTCTATGTTGTTCTACAAAGTGTATGTGTTTTCAGGTATTTTAAGAGTAGTGGTGCATGCTATTATAATTTACTTATTACTGGAGACGTTTTCTTAATAGTTTAATATTAATTAGTTTAATAATAGCACAATAAAAACGTTTTATAATACAAGATATAATTATTTAAAATGAATTAAACTTATCAAAGAGTAGGAAAATGCCTACGTGCAGAAATTAGCATGAGCTGTACGCTGGTATGCCGTATGTATTTTACTGCACTTTGAACTACAGTTTACCAATACAATGTTAAACCTATAATAAGAATGCATTAGTAAGGGTAATTAATAGTAGAATTGTATTCTGACTTCGTGCATTTATCACTTAACATGAGTCAGTCAAACAGATAGTGCCTAATCGAACCATATATGGTATTGAAAACTATATTATCAAATGTTGCTTACTCGTTTAATGGAATAAGAATGTAAAGCATTCGATTTGGATAACATTGATTCATATTTGAATATAATATTTAATATATAACTAATAAAATAAAATTTAATAACTAATAATTTTTACTTTTGCTTCTTTTTATAAAAGTATAAGTAGTTACAGTACAATTTTACTTTGTATTTGGATGTATTATAGAAAACCCTCTGAAGGCCCATTATACATTTAATTATTCAGTTTTATTTAAGATTACTGGAAAAAACGAGCATGTGATAAGCTCACCCTTATTAAGATAATAATGATTTGTAGCTAAATGAAATAGATTTTACTGCCTAAAGCCTAATATAGCCCAAGATACTTTATAGGAGTGTTCTTAAATAATGTATAAAAAGTAAAACAAGGGAGAATTTCAATGTAATTTCAGTATTGATTTAAATGCAAGAGTGAGCTGAAAAGCAAGAGCGGCTGTATTAAAATGGTGCCGTTTCGAGCTGCATTTAACAAACCTAGCTAAATATTTACAATTTTCACTTTATTGGCATCGGATAAACTTACTAATAAACTTACGGATACTGCCCCCTAAATCAAAGTGACTTGACTCAAAATGTCAAAATGTTCCCAGTTGTGTATGAATATATAATTTATTAGTAGTTCTGTACGAAACTCATCTACTTTTATAACCAAAATTAATGTGTTTTAATTTTTTATATAGTACATATTATATTATGGATATTCTGATAAAAATATCAAACACATATTAGCACAACATATATTGCAAAAATATATTAGAATGTTCAATTAAAATTTAATAACTTTTACGTTTACAATTAAATGTTATAAGAAAGTTTATTTTCTGTCTAGTCTATTGCAGTGATATAGTACTTAAATAAAATAAAACCACAATACAACAGTTTACCACCACAATATATTTTATTAATAGATTTTTGCCCCGTCACTAGCTCCAACTTTAGTTTCAGTAAAGCACTCGACAAATATCTCTGAAATTTATAATACAATAACCTTACCTTACCAATTTCTACTATCAGTGGGTCCACCTTTAAGTTAGCAGTGATGCCATCTCACCCTTTCTACCTAAATCTAGGTATGGATCTCTATCTATTATGATTTATAATTATTTCCATCATTGCAGATGGAATTGGATTGGTTGGCGATTGAATTATGGTTTATGTTCGATTGCGACTTTATTTAATTAAAACAATGTTAAAAGGGAAAATTAACTGAGTTGATGACTCATACATCTAGAATGTTTGATGACGTCATATGTGGGTTTACTATTCGTGACACTGCCACTATTAATGTAACGAATAGTAATCATTACATTAATAAGATTAAAGAGCAAGGCTTTGAATTTAATGTAAACCAGTTGAGAATGCGCAGAGTTAGCAGTAGGTATTGCGACACCTGGGCCAGACAGAAATTGACATGCCATGTGGCATGCCAATGGCATGGCTCCTCCCCCTGCTTCTGATTGGCTACCCCCACTCCTGTAGCTCCTCCCCTTGCTTCTGATTGGTCGCCGCCATCTTGGATTTCCCCGCCTACTTCTCTCTGATTGGTTAACCCCCACCCCTGTAGCTCCTCCCCCGTGCTTCTGATTGGTTGAAGGCAGCCATTTTGGAACGTCTGGCTCCATTCTACCACGCCCTGGCGCCAGGCTACCACGCCCGCCGCCATTACGGGTATCTGTATTACCGGCAAACTGAGTGCTACCAATAGAGGGCGTAATGCTACAATTAGTGTGTATTGCTAAGAGAGGGCGTCATGAAGGGATCTGTATTATCGATGCGTTGTGTACTACTACTAGGTGGCGTGTCATGAAGAAGAAATCTGTATTACTACAGAGAGGCAACCATTTTATATCACAGCATCTTGCGTGCGCGCGCGCTAAATTTGAATCCGTCAATTTTAAATATTTGTCATTTTTGCATGTCATTTTTAAATCTGTCAATTTTACTGCTGTCATTTTTACATCTGTCATTTTAAATCTGTCAATTTTGCTTCTGTCATTTTAAATTTGTCATTTTTGCATCTGTCATTTAAATCTGTCATTTTGAATTTGTCATTTTTGCATTTGTCATTTATGCGTCTGTCATTTAAATCTGTCATTTTGAATTTGTCATTTTGCATATGTCATTTTTAAAATCTGTCAATTTTAATCTGTCCATCAGTCATACCACTACAAGTTCGGCTGCTACCTCTCTCTCTCTCTCTTCGGCGCACACTCTGTACTCTTTCCATCACTACCTTTTTTCTAGAAGAAATAATAAAAACATATAGGAATTAAAAATTATGTTTATTAATATATTGTTAAGGCTACATTTAATTTATAATAAAAAATATTGATATATTACTGGTGATGATAGCTTGAGGACTGACCTCTGTTTTCTATTTGTGGTTCCAGGGGCTGTAACAACAACGACAACAATAGAACATTAAAAAGGGATTTTATTGTATAAACTTGATGTTTACTTGTACCTTATTTAATTCCACAAACAGGCAATCATCATAACAGTTTGTTTTCCCCAAGTACATCAAACCTAGAGAAATCGTTCTAGCTTCAATCTGCTGGTTAAGCTCGATAACCCTTTGATCTGTTAACTTGTCGTTGATTCGCTTTGGTAGAAATGTAACATGCTTTTCGGCAACAACAATCACACTTTGACGTTTATCACGGCAAACGACTCTTTTGAATTGTAGTATCTCTGCAATTTCTTTTATTTTGTAATCACATAACTTCTTGATTGGCTTCTGGCTAACGGGAGATTTGTTCAATTGTTGTATTAGCAAATCCATTTTTTTTCTATGTAAAAAATAAACAAAAACTTAACACTCACAAGAATAATAAATGATTATTTTAACATACCTAGTTCAAGCAAACAATAACAATATTACTATCACCGTAACCGATGTCAAGAACCAACTAAAACGGAAGGGGGCTTTGACTGAGCTTTTATAAACTTCGAACCTGCGCGAATGAACACGTTTTAGATAAAATCTTAATTTATTACCCACGGAGCAAAAAAAAGGGTATCGTTAAAAAGGGATCGGCACCTGCACTGTCAAGTAAGCAGATGTTTTTAGATAAAAATCTTAATTTATTACCCCCTCGGAACAAAAAGGTCGACACCTGCACTGTCAATTAATACTTGAGACCAGATAAACATCTAAAGTTATTACCCTCTGAACAATGGGCATCGTTAAAAAAGGTCAATGAGCAGCTGTTTTAGATAAAAAAACTAAATTTATTACCCTCACAGCAAAAGGATATCATTAAAAAGGGTAGCGCTGTCAATCAGGCAGCTGTTTTTAGATAAATCTTAATTAATGTATGATATATTGTAAAATAACGTTTAAATAAGAGTTTACTTTAGATACTACGAATATCTATATGGTGTATAAACAATAAGAACGTATATGTAGAAATCGCTTACAAGGGTAGTAGATATAACGAAAAGGGTTAAAATCTGTTCAAAATTACATTACGTCTAGAAAACTAGAAATTAGATAATTGTAGCATACGCATGTTAAATGTACCTATTCTTCATCTCGTCTGTAGTAGATATAATGAAAAAAGGATAAAAATCTGTAGTATAGGGTTTATGCTTATACTCAGGCTCGCAATCATATGTAGCGTATCTATGCTTACAAAGTATAATTGTTTTCTCAACGTAGGCAAGTATACTTTTCTATTTTGTTGTTGTATATTTATATGTTAGAATATAAGTTAACTAGTTTCAAGCATTTGTAACAACCCAAGCCCGACTTAAATTATACTCATAATTGGATCAGTTGTGCGAGAGAGTCCTATACTACGATACAGGTAAGCAGCGATATTAACGTCATCCGGCCGTATTAGAGTTAATATTGTTTTCGTTGTTTCAGATTCTGTAATATATGTTTCGAAACCGGGCGAGATCGAGCTACCTACTGGAAACTTCCTAGGTGACCTTACAGATGAGCTCGAGGAGTACGGTCCAGGCTCTTATATTATAGAGTTTGTGTCGGGAGGATCAAAGAACTATGCGTATAAGGTGTATTCCCCGACAACAGGACGGATACACGTGGTTGTAAATGTGAAGGGGATTACACTGAACCATAAGGCAATGCAGCAGGTAAATTTTGATTCCATGCAACGTTTACTAGACGGTATGGAAGATAAGATTATGATCGAGTCCAGTAACTTCAGACGCACGGCTGACAACCAACTCGTAACGCGAACGGAATCAAAGGCCTAATTATATCTAAAATAATACATACATTTCATATTGATATATAATACTAAATTATAACTAAAATAATACATAAGTATACTAATAATAATAAAACTATAAAGGAGCTAGCGAGTCTAGGTATCATCAGGTTGACTGGTTTTCTGCAGCTCGAACTCGTAGAAAGCACCCCGAACGGGAACTCCATGTAGATCTTCCAACAAGTATGTGATAGGTTTTGTAAATTGAAAACTATGCAAGACTGAATTATTAAATAGAATGTAAAGTAATATTTCCTATGCCTATTGTAAGGTTCTTTGAGTAATTAACAAATTTTGCAGATCTACGAGTCGTGATCATCACTTATTGAAAGATAAAATACTCGCTGTAACGATTGAGTAGCAGCTAACACATCGAGAGCTTCACGTATAACCTATATTTTATCAGTGATAAATTCTATTTTGTTTAATAAAGTTTTATAATTATTGTTTACTAAGACATTCGTTTCTTTTACCTTCTATAGTAAAGTAGCATGGTTGACTTCTACTTCATCAGTTGCTACTAAAATCTTGATTTCATCATCGACACCTTACTATGAGAATATAAAAATACGATTAAAACTAAATTTATTCTACACAGGTGTAAAGCTAAAAATAAAATACTATATACAGACAGGTATTGTTAAACGATTACAGCTTATACCTAAAATAAGATACAATATTATAACGAAACTTTTACTGTTCAGTAATAAAAAGAATACAAAACGTATAATTAACAACGCCGTTTATTAGAATATAAATTAACAGTTAAAGAACTCCAAAATAACCACCGCACACCGCTAAACTCAAACTAATAATAATTAACCGTCACCATATCCAGCTCCTCGTAACTTCTTACGTGTCGTTTTACACCTGGCACCGGGGACGTAAGAGGTCATTCGCATCGCTGGACTTCTCCCCAAAAAAGTGTATGCTTACATTCGGCCACCCTGAAAACATTAATGTCCTCATTAATTAACAATTCGTCACACCTGCAAACCAGCGAGATCCTTTCGATCTAGCGACTTGCTATGTTCACCACTATGGTAGATACGGTCGTCACCGCAACCACCCGCCTCACCTAAACTCTCCGCCAAGTTGCCACCTATACTAGCATCATCATCGCTTTCTTCGCCAAGAACATGAACACCGGGATATCGCCTAATCGAATCGACCGCTACAGTGGCCCTGAAGTTTTTGTAGCCGCGTACACCTTTTACCGTACTTATCTCGTATCTGTCATTGCCTAGGTCTTTAATAACTTTATAAGGGCCACCATATTTATTTAGTAATTTTCGATTTACCCCTTTATCGCCAGAACAAGTGCTTGCTTGTCGCCAAAGCACCAAATCGCCTACCTTGTACGTAGTTGCAACCTTTCGTCTCTTATCATAGCGCGCTTTATTCGCCTCGCCCGCCTTGGTCAGATTCGCAGCAGCCCTACGCCTACGTTCTATTAATTTTGATTTCATCACCTCGCCTGAGCTTTCTGATTGCACATTGTCGCCAATTAACGGAGTATTTTTAGAGAGATCTGATATAGAACCACTCGGATGAGTAAACATGAGTTTCGCAGGAGACAGTTTAGTGCTAGCATTAACACTATGGTTCATTCCCCATACAATTTCAGGCAATCTCTCATCCCATGTGGCTTCAGATTCAGCACTAGTAGATATAGCATCAAGAATAGTGCGATTTTGTCTTTCGATCTGACCATTCGCCCTGGGTGTCGCAATAGCATTGAGCACGTGCCGTATACCATGTTCCGCCAAGAAATTTGCAAACTGTTTACTAGTAAACGCCAACCCTCTATCAGAAATTAATCGCCGTGGATATCCGTATTCGCCAAACACCTCTCGCAATTTAAGTATCGCTTCAGCAGATTTTAAGCTTTTAGTCGCCTTCGCCAGAGTAAACTTAGTAAAACCATCTATAATCATCAAAATGTAGCAATGACCCCTAGTACTCTTTGCAAACGGTCCTAAATGGTCAACATGCACCGTATCGAAAGGTACAGCCACCTTTTCTATAGGATGCAAAAATCCTTCACCACGCCCATAGTCGCCTTTACTAAAAGCACAACTTAAACATGCTCTAACATATTTGCGTATGAATCTCGCCATCTTCGGAAACCAATAGGTTTCTTTTACCAACGTCAAACACCTATCGTAGCCCAAATGTCCAACATCGTCATGATGTCTCTTAACAAGATTGAATCTTGCCATTGCCGGTACGTACAAACGATCGCCTAACAAAGTCTTCCTATACAGTCGCCCATTCTGTACTTTGTAAACAGATTTAACATCTTTATTTGCTGTACCTTCCGCCAACGCTTTGACAATAGTCTGAACTTTTTCGTCTTGTAGTTGGACAGTTACAAACCAGTCGCTATCTGAAATTGTAACGACATTAACCATGACAGGATTTCGACTCAGAGCGTCTACATGTTGCATCTTTGTGCCCGGTCGGTACTCCATTTCCATGTCATACTCTTGCAACGCCATCCACCACCTAGCAATACGTGGCACTAGGTCACGTTTCAACATGGCTGCCCTAACCGCAGAACAGTCTGTTACCACCTTAAAATGAATGCCAATCAAATAGATTCTAAAATGTTTCACTGCCTCTACGACTGCTAAAGTTCTAGCTCAAAACTGTGATATGACTGTTCACTCGCCGTAGTAACTCGACTATAATACGCTACAGGTCTATAGTCTTCTTTGACTATTGCTTGGTGATCACCGACTGAAGACTGTAACAAAATCGCCCCTACACCAAGGCTACTAGCGTCTGTATGTAATTCCACCTTCGCCCGACTGTTGTACAAAGCCAGTAAAGGCCTAGTACACAAAATCTGTTGTAACCTTTCAAATGCAGCCTGATGCTCCGCCCCCCATCGCCAAGGGGTGTCTTTCTTAGTAAGATTCGTTAAAGGCCTTGCTAACTCTGCAAAATTCTTCACAAATTTCCTAAAATAACTCGCCAACCCAACAAATTGCCTGACGCCATGAACATTCGTGGGTACAGGGAACGCTTGTACTGCAACGATCTTTACCCGCCCAGGTCGTATGCCAGCTGCACTCACCTCAAACCCTAGGTATTCGATGTTTTCCTGTAAAAAGGAACATTTTTCCAATTTTAGTTTAAGACCTGCCGCTTCAATTAATTTTAAGGTTCTCGCCAATAACACTAATCCGTCTTCCACCGTCGCCGATGGTATAAGTAAGTCATCCATGTATGCCAATACCAAGTCATTCTGTAAACCACTTAACATCTTATTAACCACACGCTGAAACACACTAGGTGCATTTGCTAACCCAAAAGGAACTCTCAACCACTCGTATTGCGAGTCTGGAGTTATAAACGCCGTCTTGGTTATCGAGTCAGGATGCATCGGCACCTGGTGATACCCTTGCGCCAAATCAAGAGTGGTGTAGTAACACTTTCCCGCCAGTTTATCTAGTTGCTCTGGAATGGATGGCAATGGGTATCGCATTTTAACTGTAAGTGAATTCAGCTTCCTGTAATCAACACACATTCTCACGCCACCATCTTTCTTTTTAATTAATACTATGGGACTAGCATAATCAGAATCAGATTCTCGAATGACGCCACAATCAAGAAGTTGTTGGATTTTCTCTCGGACCAAACGCCTTTCTGACTCTGCTAGCCTATAGGGACGAGAATATACCGGAATCTCGCTAGTTAAATGAATTTTCATTTCGCCTAAATGTGTAAGACCTAAATCAGTATCGCCAGATGAAAAACATACAGCCATATCGGTCAATAACTTAAGAAGTGTTTGTTTATTACTTTCGCTGATATTCCCCGCCTTAATGTGCTCGAAATTCATTGGTTGGATAGAAAAAGTTTTACTTACCAAAGCTTTTTCTTTTTCATCGTTAGCTGTAACCCAATCACCTCTTACCAATACATGTCCCGCCTTCAGGATAATACTCGCCTCTCCAAGATTGTTTACACCAATCGTAACATCAGCTGTAACCATAGGTAGTTGTGTAGGTATTGCCAAGATAGAGCCGCCATATTCATACCGCCTGGATACTACAACCAGCTGTTTTCCTTTCACCACGCCTTTCAACAGCACAGGAATCATAGTGAAGCGTCCTGCGTCTACAACTGTATCGTCTATCACAACAAGTTCCGCTCGCTTGGGTTCCACCAGGTCTTCCGTCTCCAATTGCATGTTTTCTAACAGTTCATCTACATCTTTTGGTTTCGAAATTGTCCCCTTTCCGCCAGATACATTTAGTTGTACATTCGCCAAAGCAGGTTGTCCTAAAATAAGATCAGCGCCAGATAAATCTGTATTAACAACTACCGCCTTAATGTTTAAAAGTACGCCATCGACTTCCAAAGCCAAGGTTGTTTCGCCAGAACTCTTGCAAATGCCACCACCGAAACCATGTAACAACTCGAGTTTAGGTGCCACACAACACCCAAACCGAGCGACACACTCATCGATAATGACATTTCGTTCACTTCCTGTGTCTATGTAAATCTTAATCGGCTCGCCTTGAAGAGTAGTCGCCATTTTCTTAAAAGTATTTGGACTAATTAACCTCACCTTGTTATTAAAGCTGCCACCACCAGAAACCCTGCATATAATTCTTCAGGTGTTGAACTTTTACACGCCCGAGCATTACCTTGAACCTCCGCCGGTAGTCCAAAAATAATGCATGATACTGCATTTTCGCCAGTAACGCCCACACGTTCACATAACGCTAACTTTTTATGGTAATAATGAGTCATTGTCTCACCATCTCGTTTCTTTCTATTGGATAGCTCATACAACATTTCGCCGAAATCGTGTTGTCTGGGAAACGCCTTTCTCAATACTGCCCGCCATTCATTCCAATGCATATCATAATTATCAAGCCTATTGAACCATGCCTTTGCCGAGCCCGCCAGTTTCGCATGTAAAATCATGGTTTTCTCTAAATCAGTCCATTCGTGAATACGCCCCAATTGTTCAATCATATTTAGCCATTTATCCACATTTTGCCATTTATTCCTTATTATCGGGGTCAAAACACTGCACCACCTCGAGCATAGGCTTTACATCTCGCCGACAAGATCGCTGTGTGCCCACGCCGTCTCTTGAAACAGAATCCACCGTGCTGGTACTTAACTGACCGACCACCCCCTGTTTCATTTCTTCAATACGCCTCGCCACAGTAAAATTAACAGCTTGGGAAATCGCCTTCGTTAAACCGCCTTTAAGTAGTTTTTGCACTAACTCATCCGCCGCATTATCAGGACCGTCACTAAAGTCAGTGCTTATTCCCACGAAAGGGTAATTAAACGCCTTAGAAATGGTTTTCGTTTTTGTACTCACCACACCACGCCTTAATTCAAATTACCGCCAATTACGCAACGTTTTCTTTTTCTTCTTTATACGCCAAACGCACTTTTCTCAACAAAAACCGTTTAAACTCCCGATTCGTAGATCACGTATCCCACTCCTGAAATATAACGAAACTTTTACTGTTCAGTAATAAAAAGAATACAAAACGTATAATTAACAACGCCGTTTATTAGAATATAAATTAACAGTTAAAGAACTCCAAAATAACCACCGCACACCGCTAAACTCAAACTAATAATAATTAACCGTCACCATATCCAGCTCCTCGTAACTTCTTACGTGTCGTTTTACACCTGGCACCGGGGACGTAAGAGGTCATTCGCATCGCTGGACTTCTCCCCAAAAAAGTGTATGCTTACAATATATTTATAGTTAGGTGTGAAGTTCTAAATATTAACAACTAGTGAAGATTTTACTAGTATTTCTATTGTTATTGCATTTAATATAACGATTCTCTATTTTACCTAATATTAAACTGTTAATAAAAATTATTCTGTGTGAGAATGTTTTATTTTTAGACAAAAACACATTTGAAGGTAGAATGTTCTTATATTTCAAATAAACACTCATTAGGGATTTTACTTTTTACTAATCATTAATTAGTTTCTATATGACTATATTTAAATTAATGTAATCATATTTTGAAAACATTTCAATTAAGAATTATTAGGTTTTTCTGAACAAGATACCTAATTAAAAAGATTGGGTAGTATAAATAGTAGGTAGAGTTTACAGTTGAACAACAATATAAATTTGTTTGTAGCAGAGGAATCATACAGATGAGTAAGTTAGATATATTTTTAATTTTAATTGATGTTTTATAACTATATGTATATTTAAAGCAACAGCATAATCAAATACGATGGATTTCCTAAAAGAATTTAACAGGGTTTCTGAAGACAAGGAAGTGATATCTACCGAAATTTTAGAAGTCGACAAGATTTATAAAATTATATCTGCAAAGGAGGTTGGAACTAGATATGGAAGATCAGTTTTAATTGAATTAAACGAATTCAAGATTTTCTTGCCAAGAAGGTACAGTCAAGTGATTAACAACAAACAAATAGATGAAATAAATAAATTGGGTAATTTTACCATAACTGTAACAAGATTTCAAACCTATGGTAGATGGCAGCAAAAGACGCCCGAGCTTGAAATGAGACAACTAGAAAAAGGTAATTACAGCTTGATAAAATATAGAATTCTAATTTCATATTTTACTCTTTTTGCAGACTAAGCAAGTAATCACCGATAATAAAAAGTCGACATACCTGTGTATTAGGAAAGAGCAACCGATTTTTATTTCTATAAGTTATATGATTATATTTAAAAATAAACTGTTTTATTGAGTTGATGTTGCTTAATTTCATTGTTTACAAGCGTCTGGGTTAATACGGAATGAAATAAACTGTTTCATTCAACAACATGATAATATTGCTACTAGAGCATGCATGCATACTACATCTAGACAGATATTTATAAAATGATACATATCGTATTAATAATAATACTAATCTAAGCCTTATGTACTAAATAAATAAAATAGAATTTCTCACAGATAAACTAAAAGTTATGCGAGAAAACGATTGATACAATAGCCATCTGCGTCCAATGGTTGTAGATTTAAACAGATCACGGATTACCCTGCTACAATCCTATCCCTTAAAGAGGTCATATCGATATCAAATCCTTTAAGCAGTTTAGCAGATAGGGGCAGATAGGTAATCAGTAATTAACTTACCCTAATCAGGCCGTAGGTTACTTTACCCTTCTAGTCATATCAAATACTCTAATCAATTCAGCAGTAGATGATGAATGATAGGTAATCGCTAATCAATGTTGTATCATCAACTTCATAATTATCGATATAGTCGCTAATCGTATTCGTAATCTAATGCTGTAAATTAACAGGGTTAATTCCACTGTCATTTAAATACGTATCTGTAAACACATCATTATCATCAAAATCCTCCAGTTGCAATTGGATAGCCGCAGGCGATTATAATTACACTAACCCTTTAATCAATCAATCATAGCACAGGAATCATCATCATCAATAATGTACATTATTGAATTTGTCTAATAGATAGAATATGATTTAGTTCTTGTGTTTTTATTTCGGAAAAAAAAATTTCTGGGAATTATTTTTAAATAAAATGGATTTAAAATAGATCTGTAACCGTTTTTTTATAAATACAAACTTCAGAACGCTTTAATGGATAAACTCCGTGGTCTCGGAGTTAAGCTATGGACTTGTAAAAAGACGTACTTTACGAACCCTGGTTCGAAGCTCGTTGGATCCTTTGCTTTTATAAAAAAGTGTAGCAGGTTGCCTATCTACAGGTGTATAGAAATCTACTATACCGATCACATGACGTCACCGATAGATGGCAGTAGCAGTACTAAAAATTCAAATCCAAGGGCGGGAAATCCAAGATGACAAATTGAAAATGACAGATACAAAAATGACAAATGCAAAAATGACAACTTCAAAAATGACACATTCTAAATTGACAAATTCAAAATGACAAATGCAAAAATGACAGATACAAAATGACAGACGTAAACAATTGAATTGACAGATTCAAAATGGCGGTTCAAAATGGTTATCCAAAATGGCGATTCAAAATGGCTATCGCCCTCTCTCTCTCTCCCCCCACTTAAGCCCCCCACTTAACCCCCCACTTAAACCCCCACTTAAGCCCCCCACTTAACCCCCCACTTAAGCCCCCCACTTAAGCCCCACCCCTATCCCTACTCGAGGAGTGGGGGTAGGAGTGGGGAGGAGTGGGGGAAAAAGGGAGGGGGTCAGCTCAACCGACCCAATACCTACTACTGACGTCATCGGCATTTTTTTTAAGTAGCAACTTTTATTTTTATTCCATATTCTGACACTTCATCTAATTACCAACATGGTAATGTAATAAGTTTGTTACCGCACATAAAAAATTTTTGAAAAAAATAATTATGAAGACGGGAAAGTGCTATAGCCACCATACTTAAACGCATCACCCTGTATATCCGATATGTCAAAAAGTGCGGGCTTTAAAAACAAAATTGACATGTTTTTGGAATTATCCAAAAATCAATACTTTGCGTCTTGCTTTGCATTTAAGTGTGGTGACTAATAGCACTTTCCCGTCTTCATAATTATTTTTTCAAAAATTTGTTTACGTAAGGTAACAAACTTCTTACCATTTTGTCAATTGGATGAAGTGGCAGAATACGGAATAAAAAATGCAAATTGCCATTTAAAAGAAATGCCGCTGACGTCACCACACTTAAACGTATCACCCTGTATATTCGAATATTATGTCAAAAAGTGCGGACTTTAAAAACAAAATTGCCGTGTTTTGGGATTTTTCCAAAAATCAATACTTTCCCTTTTATCGAATTTATTCCATACTTAGAATCGCACTGTATATGCTAATTACTTACGAGATAATTTTTATCTCGTAGCCAACCCATTCATATTATAGCCTAAATAATGCGATTTTTTTAAATTTCAAGCAGACATATTTTTTTATAGAGTAGACCGAACGAGTCAATTGTAGGTTTTAGTTCTTCCACGATATGTGCACTTGATCTCTGAGAAATATTAGCTGTTTACATTCAACAGTCGCGACAGTGGAAGTCAGTTAAAAATCACGAAAAGCAGTAAAATACACGAATTTTCAGCACCGTGTTATTTTTCGGGGATATAGTGCGGTGTAATCAATCACCGAATTGAAGATTTTAGTAACGATTGAACAGAAACGTTAATACAAATATTGTATATCGGATTTAAAATTAAAAGAGAGACATGTTATCTCATGGGCATAATTAATATAAAGGGCATAGATAGGACCACAGTTAGGTTCATTAATGTTTAAATTAAAAACTTAAAAATAGAGATTTCATGAAAACATAACCTAGCTTTCTTATGCATAATAATAATAGGTTTTATTTTTAGAAAAAGGATATAAATTAGTTAGATTGTTTAACAAATAATCATGTTTATGCAACCCATGTTACTTTAGGACGGTTTTCACTTGTTAGGAAGAAGTATTTTCCATATTGAAATTTACACTTTACGATGCTTATGGTCAAATAGATTTTTATAATTTCCAGAAGGCCAGCTCAAGTTTATGTTGCTAATTTGCTGAAAATAGATTAATTAGGTCAATCTTACTATGACTGATACAATACAATTAATCTTTGAAATTGTTTACAAGATTTATGATCACTACAATTAATGAAAGTATAAAATCCTCTCGTTTCGTGTTAACTGACTCTTATAGACTTTTATCCTGTTTTTCCTCACCATTGTTTTTATGTAAGTGCTTAGAGTACTGTATGCTGGCCATTTTCTGCATAATTTGATTAATGTTAACTTAATATTTAAGCTGGCATTTGTATAAGCATTAATTGACTTATTTATAGTAGTTCGTACTGCAAAAATCATATTTATATTAAATTGTAAAGATGTTTTTATGGAGAAATTGTTAATTTTACCTATATCATGTATTCCTGTAGCTATTTTGTAAAGGATGAACCTTGATTTGTACAATTTTATATGTAATTAGATCGTAATGAGTTTCGTACATTGTCAAACGTTTTTCTTGAATATCATCATTACGATACATTTTAGGACCATAGATGTATAATACTTTTTTGATGTTCGTTTCAAGGGCTACAATTCTATAGTAATAAAATTAGGATTAGTGACAATTAAAATCAGCTGGTTCCGGATTAGTGACGTCACAAGTGTGTTCGATCTTCCGCTGTTTTGAAAAAGTGTCATAGATTTCTTTTGTTCTGGCAGAAAGTATATAAGCTGGGGCAAATTGTAACAAAGTCAGTCGAAAAAACATTGAAGGCAGAAGCTAAGAGGCTCCAGATAAAATATCTGTAATAAATTTGAGGTTAGATTTTTTTTAACCATATGGTTTTGACGCATATGTCACATTATAAACAAAGTCTTAAAATAAATTCTAGGGTTACCTGAACATTTTTTAAAGGATATAAGAAGAATTTAATTATTGTGCAACATTTATTAAAAGTGAAAGTGATTGTTTTTATAAATTCTGATTGAATTTATTTTTTTTGGCATCGATCTACGTATCGATTTTATAAACAAAGAAGTCAGCTGTTTGGTTTTATCGCAGTGTTACCAATAAAAGAATTATTTTAAAAAGGGAAAATATATCGTAATATACCAGGTTGGTTAAAATAAATGATTTTTGTTGAGTTTATAGATAATAATTAATTTATAAAGTTCATCCTCAATAATAAAAATCTATTTGGTTTAGTTTAATAGATTCTTTTGAGAATTTATTCAATCTCAAATAAATAAAACAATTAAATTTCTTTCAATAAAAATTTATTTTATTTTGATAGTTTTTTTATTTATAAACAAACTTTATTTGTGTTGGTTTGTTCAAACGAATGACCGTAGTTATCCTATGTCAGATCTCTACTATTATTTATAACGTTTGAGCAAACCTGAGAAGTCACTTCTCAATCTAACATTTGTATTATTTTGAAAAACATTTTTATTTTTATTTTGACGTTCTATTTGATTTCATCTTGTTTGTTAAATAAAGTTTTTGTGTTTTCAATTTTACATGTGTTTAATTGATGTTAATACAAGCATCCAGCGTTCTTTTCCTTTAAATTCAGAGTTTAGCAGCAGTTGTCCAGCTTGCAGGAGCTTTAGTGCTTATGATATAAGTTTTTCCTTCTTTCCAGGCATAAAAGTAAAAAAGAGTCTAGCAATTCAAATAATTTATGCTTTACTGAGCAAACCTGAGCTAGCTGAGAGGAATAAAGAATATCTGTGGTGTTTTCTCAATTTAATCTACCGTATATAATTTATTAAATATATTTGGAACGGTGGATATTGTATTATATTTTATTTTATTCTCATTTCATAGATCACCGCAATAGATTGTGTAAATTTATATTCTTTGCACAAAAACTTTTAGCTTTGAAATGCCATCTTGAATGTGTAGATATCTTTAATAGAAAGATTTTTACAGCTAAAAATATTAAACCATAAAAATGACGATTTTTAAATGCTTTAATTAGGGCAGGCAGGAACTGATGCATGCGAAAATTAAATGACGACGGATTTTCTTCTTTGGAACCCTAAAGAATATTCTCGCAAAGTTTGAACAAAGTTTAAAATAGTGGAACAACAAAAAAAATAGACGATTTCGTATGGAATGACTCAATACTATTAAAAAGAATTCTTGGAATTTAAAAAGGGGGACATAATTATTGGAACTATTGTATAGTAGTATTCTAAGAAATAGTGTAACCTACATTTTTAATACTAACTGCTATTAAAATGAATTCGTGATAATTGAAAAAGGGTGAAGTAATTCTTAGAACTATTTTCTATATGTATTCTGTGAAAGAATTTAACCTACATTTTTATTTACTAACTACTATTAAAATGAATTCGTGGAAATTTAAAAAGGAGGATAAAATGATGTTATAGTAGCATTACCTAAAATCTAACCCACATGTTTACTTACTAACTATAATGGAGGAGAACGTTAGGCAAAAAAAGATCGTTATCTGGGAACCGGTTATACTACTCGGATTTTCATGATTCTTTTTTAAAATCTTGTAAATATAAAATACTAAAACCTTTATAAACTATAAATTGACGCTCAGATCGGGAAATGCTATGAAACTCGAAAAATCTAAAAATTCTCCAAGTGCCTACACGAAATTGTGCGCTTAACTACCCATTCAGCAACCATGTGGGTGCCCCTGGTTATTAGTTATCTTAAAAATGTGCGATTTTTAGTATTGTTTTTGGATTTTTTTATTCTAAAATTTATTTTTTGCACCACACCCCCTTTAAGTTTCAAGATTTTTTCTGTAAAAGTAATTTTGGAAACAAAAGACATCAATTAGCACATCTAAAAATCGTTCAAAAATTATTCGAAAAAAAATTATGTATGGGGGTGGGGTATCCCTAATGTCCCGATTATTGATTTAGAAATCTGGTCACTTTAGAATTCTGATCTGAACAGGCAATTGACTTGAACCACATGAGCAGCTGATTTCTATGCATGGCTCTTTCACGGCTGCTCAATACATTCAGAATACTTAACAGAAGCTGTTGTCTCATGATCGTGCATGATTAAGCACGAATCCCATATTACAAGAGTTGTCGATTAAAACCTTAGCTTTTATTGTCGATTACTTAGGAGAAGTGTCTACTAAATTGCTGTAAAAGACGAGCTTACCCATTTAATTTCAGTCTCATCTATCACCTTTGGGACAAATTACAGCGTTTTGGTTAGGACTCAGTCATGAACTTTTTTACTTATCTGATTTATGGGAGTTTTAAAATTTTCTCGAGCAGGATCTTGCACTCATTCGTCCTTCTATTTTAGAAAAAAATAAATCAATGTGGTAAAAATTATTTAGATTATTCGAGGATAATAATTAAAGTTGGCATTCAGAAGAAGGAGTATTTGTGGAGGAAATGGGTTTCTTAAACTTTAAAAAGTTTTAACTTTGCTAAGTTTCTTAATTAATAGCTTCATTAGAAAAAATGGTTGTAACAACTCAGTGTTAGTTTATTATGTAATTTTTTATGCTAGTTTATAATTCTTTGCATTTATATAATACATTTGTTTGTAGCTACCTACCGAGTAGCGATTGTAAAGCACGAGAAGTTTGCCTCTCATCTACAATTTCCTAATTTTTGGTTTTTGCAGGATATTTCTACAAATAAGATGTGTTATCTGACAAATATAATTAATTGAATTTGAATTAATTGTCGATGTATCTTATTTCTCAGCACTGCGATAAGTACGTATATCGATCACGCGTGTATATTAAAACATATAATTAGGTTCACAGTTGGAAAGTTGGGCGATTTTATTTTTTATGAGCTAATTAAATATACTATGTTTTTCAGCAAAGATTAAAGAAGAACTAAGGTATACGCAAAACAAATCTCGTCTTGCTACTCCTAAATTATTCTAGAGCTTGACAATCAAAGGAATAGCTTAACATAAGAAGTAAAGTGTTTTCCAAAACAAGGTAATTTATAATATTCTGATTTTAGGTTATTTTCAAAGAATCTTTGTAACTATTTGAGCATAGCCATGAAAAAGGAAAAATCGCTATCGAAATACGCATTGACAAGTCAAATACGAACGTTTGAGTTTGGAGACACCGTTTAAAATATAATTTGGGGTTGTGATAGACCTTGTGCTCTATTATTGTGATTACTGATTAGTGGATCTTTTCTACATATAGAAGATTATTTTCATGACCTGGTTGTTTTCGTTATATGTTTGTTATTGGAAGAGGAATCAGGGTGGCGCACATAGGGCTGGAAACCGATTCTAGCCGGTCAAAATTATTTTATAGGCTTAACTGAAAGCAAATGACTGGAGTAGTATAAAAATAATAAAATTATCAAGAAAGATACAACAAATCGTTTTGGCCACTACAACTGGATCAGTTTGATACTTTTCCCAAGAAAAAGTTATTTACATAATTATGTTATTAAAAAATAAGGTAACGACGTAAAATAAATAGCATTTACACGAAATCTTTTTTATTACAAGAAATATTACACAACTTAAAATGCTTCTTTAATATCTAAATGAAATAACGTGCAAAAATTATATTGCTACTCGTTTAATAACCATACCTTTTCATTTCGATTATATTTCAGTTTATACATCATTGTGTATGCTGATTTTTAAATATGTTATTCTTTATACTATAGCAAAAAAATATCAAAAATACAAACACAAGAGCTTGCAAGAGTTGTAAGTTATAAACCACAAAATAAAACATTTATTATTCAGAAAGTAAAACTCACCGTTTTCTATATTAGAAGGGTATCAACTTACCTTTTTATAAGACTTTTTAGCACTTCAATTCTGTTTTTATAAATTATTGAAATCAATAAAAAACAGTTCCACCAATACATCTACACAGATTGGCGCCTTCGGAAGTGGTAACACTGACCTGCACTTTACCGGAATTGTCGGATTTTTTATGGTTATTATTTGCATATTATTATTATTGATTTTAACAATGGTTTTTGGAGTTTTGACCGGCTAGAATCAGGTTTCAGCCCTGGGTGTGGCGGTCTCCTGGCACCGATTACTATATGATTATATGGCTGACCCAGAATTTAGCAGAATCAGTCCCGAGTAGGTATTTTTTACGTACCACACATCACATTTCAAGAAGCCTACAGTGTTATTTCCTTATCTTCCGAGATGAAGGCATGTTTTAATTTTTCTCCGCTATAAAAAAATTACACTAATCCACCAAGGTTGGCGTGAAACTAGGTCTTTTTCTTTTAAATGTCATTAAGGATGACATGAATAGCAATCAGATGGACCTGGTGCAATTTTCTTAAACGTCTTAAGCGTTTATTCAATTATTACAAATTAATATCAAAACATTTAAAAAAAATTCTCTAAATGGTATGTGTGATGAATAGCTTATCACAATTTTATTACTACACCTTGCCCTTGGTAATTATAGAAATTCCCCTTTTTATAGTATATGTATGAAATTCTGATATTTTCAAATCTACCCTGGCTATTTTATGATAGACTCTAACCTCTGGTTATTTGAATCGTTTATGTATTGCTGTTACCAGCTGTTATAAGACATTAAGAGTGATAACTCTCATAATTTTACATTAAATAGATATAAATGACGGTACGACTTTAGTTTACCGTACCACTCTTATTGGGCTGATTTCAACATCAATCGATAGTTCTCGGTCTTCTGAGTCTAACATAACAGCAGACTCTGTTTCGTCTCCTGGTGCCATTGATATCAGTTTTTCGGCAAACTGGTCAGCGAGGGCATAGTAATGTACCTGATACTCCTAACCTTCCAAACAACATTAGGCTAGGCTTTTACATTGTTTTTTTGTTTATTGTTTCCAGCCTTATTTTGTGGAACTCCATTTTAATAATCTTTATTTATTTCATTTTACATTGTTCATCTGTTTTTCACAATTTTTTATGTGTTTCCCATAGACTTACATTTGTGTCCCATATAATTCCATATTGAATATTGACCATTCATAATCTGATTAACCCACTCAAATCTAGTACTATTGGACTCAGAAGACCGAGAATTATCGATTGATATCAAAATCAGCCTAAAAAAGTGGTACAGTGAACTAAAGTCCAGCCTAAGATTCATGTATTCTTTTTTTTCTTGAAATTAAAACTTTATCTTTTACAAAAACATCATTACAAAATGTAGGTAAAGCTGATTTCAAATAAATCTATAAAGCCAGTGTTCCATAGAGTAAATGTTGCTTTTGCTTTTTATTGCTGTTTAATAAATTTTATGTAGTTATCTATGGAAATGTAATTCAAAACTTGGTCACACGTTGTTAAAATGCAAGAATTACTCTTAAGACTGTCCTAGATTTATTTGCAATTAGGTGTACAAAGCTTTCGTGGAAAATGTGAAATATTAAAAAAAATCAAAATATAAATGCAAATCCGCATAGAAAGATTATTACCCTGACTGAGGATCGAACTTAGGTCTCTGCCACTCTGTGATTTAGCTTTATTCAAGCGGGCTATCAGCGTCAATATACAGCGAAATGACAATTTTTCCATATGAACTAGATAATACGATCTAGCGATGCCACAGAGAGGCAGAGACCTGGGTGCGATCTTCAGTCAGGATGTTAATTTTTCTATGCGAAATTGCATTTACAATTTGGTGATCTTGCTGAGAATAGCCCGATGAACTCTTCCATGAAATTCAGAAAATCAAACTCCACAGAATGCCACTCTTCAGGAGGCCACTGCCGGGATAAACCTTGCTAGTTATCCTCTCGTCCTGGAGTCTAGCGTTGTTTTGGGGCCATCCCCAAACTAAGGGACGGCAGTCCTAATGCCAGTGCAGTCATTGTAAGACACATAGCGCTAGCCAGGACAGACGGATGGACAGAAAATCGAAAACAAGATAGTACTTAATAAAATATCTCAAAGATTTTCCACAGTTTTTACCTACCTATACAAACGAACTCTATTATTATTACTATTTCTGATAATTAAAAAGAAAAATTAAATTATTAAAAAATTAAAAATATTAAAATTAAAACATGTCTTCTTCTCAGATAGGGAGCAAAACTGCAGGCCCCGTATCAATGCGATATTTGGCACGATAAAAATCCCTACTAAGAGAGGAATTCGATAAAGATAGTATGATGACATCCTAAACTTAATTAGTTAAATTCAATTTCAAATTTGCTAGAAATTGATCATGGGCAGTATAACATCTTTCTTTGCTTAGATTCAAGCCCTCTACACATTTTTGAAGTTTGTGCTCTGAACTACCATATATAAATGATACTAATAGATAAAAGTTTTCAGATGGTTAAATCAAAGACTTCTGATGTCTACAAAGTGCCATATGACATGATGACAACTTCGGGCGTTTGGCCAAGAGAGAATCCTTCTACTTATTACAAAGTAAAAACGTTTTTTAGTTGGTTTTTTGCTATTGGCCTTTTAGTCGTACAAGCAATAGATGCTATCGACTGCATATCTGATTCCGCTAAACTAGCTGAAATTGCTTATATTATGATAACCATAGCTACGTTTAACGTAAAACTAGGCATCTTTTTTGTTCGCAAACAAAAATTTCTACATACGGTTAAGTTTTTGCAGGATCCTGTATTTGCTTCATATCCTGAAGAAATCGATCACTACATGAAGAAAAACATAAAATTTACGAGCCGGGTAGCCAGTACCTTAAAATGTTTCTTCATGAGTATTGCATTTTTCTACTGCATTTTTCCAATAATTGATGGTAAGCCGCTACCATTTCCTTTCCCATACGAATTGGGTAACTATACCCTTCTTATGTATGCTTTTCAATTGACTGCTGAGGCGTATGCGGCTTGGAATAATGCATGTATTGATACTTTATGTGCATGTATGATGGGAGTAGCTGTAGCTCAATTAGAAATCTTAACAGAGAAAATAGTTTATTTCACTCGGAATGATGTACAATTGGAAAATTTAGAAACTTCGGAAAAACTGAATCAAGAGACTACAGCAAAAGTAAAGCAGTTTGTGGAACACCACAACGCTATAATCGAGTAAGAATAAAAAGAAACTGGTCTTTTGGTTACGTGTCAGAGGACATACCACAGGTTGTTAAGAAACTTGACATAGTCTTAAAGATTAATGAAAAGCCATAATATTGAATTCTTAGTTTGGTGACTGCGACAAAGAAAAATCTGAAATCAAAAGCTAATTTTCTTTAATTAACAATTTTTCAAGCTTTCTAAAGAGTATCAGTTGTAAAGGGTAATGGGTAAAAATCATCATTCCTTTTAATCATTCTTTGATAAGTTCTTGACAGTTGTGGTCTGTGCGAAATTTCTTAACAAACTTTTGACCTACTTGTAAACGATAATCGGTGTTCTCTAAAAACCCTTTATTTTGTAGTTATGTAGATGCTGTTGAAGAGGTGTTTAGTACTGGTCTGTTCTTACAATTCATGACAAGTGCAATTGTAATTTGTTACACTCTTTTCCAGTTTGTTTGGGTAAGAAAATAATTTTTTGTCTACATAGTCTTATATTCTAGTTGCATGAATTTTATAGACAACCTTTTCTGCAAAATTTCTTCTGCTAGTGGACTACACCATCAGTATGATAATCGAGCTTTTTATATACTGCTGGTTCGGAAATGAAATAATATTAAAGGTAATGTTGTACCTTAGCTAGACAAAGTAGGTAACTTAAGAAGATTATACTTACCAAGCACAGATTATGCGATCCGTTTAAGACATTTGAACTCAGTGCTTAGTAGTTTTTATTTGAAGAACTTTACAATGTGCTTTGACCAGCTCTGCTAGAGAACGATAGTAATTTAGATTAATCTTTGATTTCTACAGAGTACGCAGATTGGAATTGCTTGTTATAACTCTGGCTGGTATCTCTACAATAAGGAAATATGTAAATCTCTATTTATAATTATGGAACGATGTAAAAGGCCTTTAAAAATTACAACAATGAGATTTTCTGTCTTATCACTGGCTTCTTTCATGTCAGTAAGTATTTTTCTCTTTGTTTTTAAAATGTTAATGCTCACTATTTTGTATTTTGTTGTAGATACTTCAATGGACATATTCCTGTCTAGCGCTACTACTGAGAATGTATTACAAACAATAAGGACTAGTTTGAACTAACTTGTTAAGATAGTTAATTGTTAATGTTAATCGGAAGCTAACTATTTATTAAGTGTTGATGTAAGAGTATATTTGCACATGATCATTTTCCCTAGAATAAAACAATTGCAACAAAGATATTTGTGTTTGTAATAATGTCAAACTGTTGTTAGGTGCGGGAATTTAGCCGCACATTTTTTGAAACTAGGGCTCATAATATACTAATTTTTAGCGCCCAATTAGCGCATTTAGCGCCCTTGAAATTAGAATTTGCGCCGCTCTCTGGAACTCAGAAATTACAATGCGGCCAAGTTCACGTGAACTTAGCCCACACAATTTTATTTTTCAAATTTTTAAAAAAATTTCATCAACATCATCTTGCTCTGAATTGGCGCCCACCAATGCCGTTAGAGTTTTTAAGAAATGTTGCATTTTTAGAGAGAAAATTTTTTTTAATTTTACTACCGTGAAGTTGCCGCACTTTTCTTCCGAAACCTTCTATTCCTAATATCAATATTTAGCGCTGAATTTGCGCCAATTAGCGCCCACAAATAGAGAAATGCCCTTCTTAAGGTTAAAATGTTAAAAACCTTTAAAAGAATATGTAATTAAGAATTAAATTAAAAGTCAAGTTGGCCGCACTTTTCTTCCGAAACATGCTATTCCTAGTATCAATATTTAGCGCTGAATTTGCTCCAGTTAGCGCCCACAAATAGAGAAATCCTCCTCTTAAGGTTAAAATATTAAAACTTTTAAAACAGTATGTAATTATGAAATTAAATAAACGTGAAACCGAGTATTTTTATAGAAAGAAATGGTTTATTAGTTAAAAATGAGTGGTTTTAAGCGCTTAATTAGCCCCGTTTAATTAAGCATCCTTTTAATTTTCCAGAATAAGCTACACCTTCTTCCTAATACTCCACGTATATATGCGGTTTCATCTAGACTGGGCAAGGAAGCCAGCGTCAATAACGATCATGGTATCTAAAGTACTGCTTTGAGAAATAACAATAAGTAATCGACGGCGCTAATATAGCTCCAATTAGCGCCGTTCAAAAATGTACTTCTTTTCGATCTGTCTCAACTTTTAAAATATTTTAAATATATCCATACGCAATCAACGGCGCCAATATAGCGCCAATTAGGGCCGTCCAAAAAAGTACTTCTCTTTGATCTGTCTCAACTTTTAAAATATTTTAAATATATCCATACGCAATCGACGTCGCTGATATAGCGCCAATTAGCGCCGTTCAAAAATGTACTTCTCTTCGATCTGTCTCAACTTTCAAAAAATTTGAAGGACATCCATATCCAATCGACGGCGCTAATATAGCGCTTGTTAGCGCCGTTGATTGCGTATGGATATATTTAAAATATTTTAAAAGTAGAGACAGATCGAAGAGAAGTACATTTTTGGACGGCGCTAATTGGCGCTATATTAGCGCCGTTGATTGCGCATGGATATATTTAAAATATTTTAAAAGTTGAGACAGATCGAAGAGAAGTACATTTTTGAACGGCGCTAATTGGAGCTATATTAGCGCCGTCCATTGGATATGGATATTTTTCAAATTTTTCTAAAGTTGAGACAGGTCAAAAAGTACATTTTTGGACGGTGCTAATTGGCGCTATATTAACGCCGTCGATTGCGTATGGATATATTTAAAATATTTAAAAGTTGAGACAGATCGAAGAAAAGTACATTTTTTAAGGGCGCTAATTGGCGCTATATTAGCGTCGTGGATTTCTTATTGTTATTCCTCAAAGCAGTACTTCAGATACCATGATCGTTATTGACGCTGATTTCCTTGCCCAGTCTAGATGAAACCACATATATGCGTGGAGTATTAAAAAGAAGGTGTACCTTATTTTGGAAAATTGGTGCAATGCTTAATTAAACGGGGCTAATTAAGCGCTTAAAACCACTCATTTTTTACTAATAAACCATTTCTTTCTATAAAAATACTCGGTTTCACGTTTATTTAATTTCATAATTACATACTGTTTTAAAGGTTTTAACATTTTAACCTTAAGAGGAGCATTTCTTTATTTGTGGGCGCTAATTGGCGCAAATTTAGCGCTAAATATTGATACTAGGAATAGCATGTTTCGGAAGAAAAGTGCGGCCAACTTCACATTTAATTTAATTCTTAATTACATATTCTATTAAAGGTTTTAACATTTTAACCTTAAGAAGAGCATTTCTCTATTTGCGGGCGCTAATTGGCGCAAATTCAGCGCTAAATATTGATATTAGGAATAGAAGGTTTCGCAAGAAAAGTGCGGCAACTTCACGGTAGTATAATTAAAAACAATTTTTTCTCTGAAAAATAAAATTGTGTGGGCCAAATTCACGTGAACTTGGCCGCATTGAATTTCCGAGTTCCAGAGAGCGGCGCAAATTCTAATTTCAACGGCGCTAAATGCGCTAATTGGGCGCTAAAAATTGGTATATTATGAGCCCTAGTTTCAAAAAATGTGCGGCTCACTTCCGGCACCTACTGTTGTTAAACTGCACATAACTATCTGAGCTTAATTTTATAAAAAGTTTATTACAGCAACATATTAACATCAGCACTAAATCTACTTCAGGAGAAAAACACGTTAAGTAAAACAATGTGTCTGAAAATATCTACTTCGCCTTTTTATAAAGCTTAAAGCATAAAGCACACTGATCCGGCCGGAATCGGCCAGCATCAATCAGCATCCGTACGGTAAAATTCCGAAGCCGGGTCTCATAAGCACGCTAGTCCGGAGTCTTTGCCGACGGAGAATTCCGAGAGGTGATTAAGTACATCTGTTCATGATAAACGGTTTCTTATTATTGTTTAAAACATAGAGACGAGCTTGGAATAAGATTTGTGATTACCTAACTAAAATAAAAATATTGATAACAACCTCCCTAAAACTTGTTTTCTTAAAACTGTCACACTGATCATGCACGTTGTTAGGGTCATATAATAATAAATTTACAATGTACTTAATCACCTCTCCGGAATTCTCGGTCGCCAAAAACTCGGGACTAGTGTATGACACTCGGCTTCGGAATTTTTCCGTACGGATGCTGATCGATGCTGGCCGATTCCGGTCGGATCAATGTGCTTTATGCTTAATGCTGAATAATTAACAGTTAACAACAATTTTCCAGTATTAATTAGGTTGATCGTGAAGTTACCTTATCAAGAGGAAACTTTGCAGGTCTTTATAGCCGTCACGAATCACGATTAAGCCAGACTTTTAAGGATGTTAGTGCGCTAATAAGTATTACCGCAAAGTTCGAAAATTGTGTTTGTTCCCTTCAGGAAGATAATTAAGTGTAATTTATGTTTTTATTTTACCTTCTTATTTATTAAAGATTTATTAAAGATTTTTCTATGTAATAAGAAGACAATTTGTTCTGGTTTTTTACCATAATTAATTAAATATAAATAAATATTACTTTATTTTTGTAGCATAGTAGGACCAAATAGTCTTTTTGTAAATATGTCGTATTTCTAATCATTAAATATAGTTCCATTAGAAAATTGATTTTTTTATTAATTGGAACTCGTACGACATAAATAAATAAGCAATATTTCTAGTTTAGTCTCTATTTGCTGGAACTGAAGCTGGAGTATAAGCCATTCAATTGGGACGATAAGCAAACTTATGTTGGCGCCCAGCACTTTTTGAGGAATTGCCAGGTACGTCAAAGAACAATTTTATTCCATCAGGCGAACCACGAATCCAGCTCTGTACCACCTCAACATTCAAGCTGCCGGAGCATACATCAAGGTGGCAAGTGCTCAATTTTTGAGAGTCGTCACAACTTTGTATGTTTGCTAAAATATCTAATAAATATGGAAAATTTGTCGCTTTGCTGATAATCGTCTCCCGGTAGCTCAGTTGGTAGAGATACCGCCTAGATAACGGAAGATCCTGGGTTCGATTTGCAGCCGGGATGGCACATTTTTCTATATAAATTTGCATTAAAAATAGAATTTAACGTAAATCATTAATTAAACATAATAAAAATTAGCATTCATCTAAAATGTTTTTATATTTGCATTATTTTTCCTATATGCACGATAATAATGTGTAAGAAATAATTGTTTTATTAAATAATTAGTTTTGAATTCTGTATCAATTTTATTTATTACAATCTGTTTTGAAATAAAAACGATCTCTTACAAAAGTAAGAAATTGAGTACATATAATGTACTTAGTTTAAATTGCTTTAAATTAAAAATCTCAATTTTTAATTTTACAAAAAAGTTTTAAGTACTACAAAAGTAGACTTTTAAAACTATATTATTACAGTATTTAATTTAATTATATACTTTCTCCATATAAAACCAAGGAATTTTAATAGAACAATTCTATTTTATTAATGCCGAGCGTATTTACTTTAAATAAGAATGTACTTAAATGCTGCTCAAAGAAGATGTATTAGACTTTAGTAATTATACACATATTGTAATAATGTGTTAATATATAATGTTTGTCTAATAAATTCCAAACATCAAACTTAAAAGTAAACAATATATAATTTCTCAACAAACACCAATTTATTCAAGTTTACCAAATCTTATAATTATTCTCTCCATCACACAACCAATAACAATTAATATATTTTACTGCTAAGGTTAACATTCAAATAAATTTTGTTTTTGTTGAAATTAAAATGAGTTCCTTAACTTTCTATTATATGTAATAAATTATTGGCAGTTTTTAAAAATATTTCTAGGGTACGTAATCGCTCTAATTTAAATATAAACAGCAAATCACGCCTATTTTGTTGATATTAAATAATACCTGCACAATTTGAAAACATCTAATCACAATTGGTATATCTTACTGCTAGTTTTAAGATTTAAATAAATTTGTATGTTTTTGTTGAAATAAGAAGCAATATTTGAAGATCAATTGAAAATATTTTCAACGAAATATTCCGCGTTAATTGATGCTTTCCGAATGACGGCCGTTTTGGAAATTTTCAAATAATGTTTGGAAAATCTGAAATTATACAATCACAATTGATATAATTGACCGCTAAGTTTAAGATTTACATAAATTGAAATGTTTTTTGATATTATAAAGCTGACAAGATATTCTTGAAGTACAGGTGTTTCTCTAGAAATCGTGTAAATTTCATCTGGATGTTATGTAACGGACGGGAGTTTTATTAACTTTATTAGTCGTAGTCTTTTTAAAAAACTTTTTCTATTTTGCGTCTATAATAAAGCTGTTAAAGCACCCAAAACAGTGCGTTTATAGCTCATTTGAGTGCTTTAATACCCCAACTTTTTCTAAGTTGGTAGCATTGAAGAAATAATTGAAAAAACATAAAATTGACAAAAACTTTACTCAATTTTCTGTGTCAATCAATAAATTTTCAAATATCACATCAGTATTGTCAACTTCCATAGAAATCCCTACATTTTGATATTGCAATTTTTTTATTTAAAAAGGGAATAAAAGGTGCAAAATAGAAAAACTAGCATAAAAAAACTAGTTTCATAAGTCATTATTGCACTCGTCCTTTAGAAAACTCGCCGCGAGCGGCTCGTTTTCTAAATTTGGACTTCTGCAATAAATCTTGCCTTATGAAACTCGTTCTTTAATATACTATTATTTGTTCACTAATGTTAATAAAATAATTAATATATTAAAAACCTATAGCAATGTGGAAACTCACATTCGAAGAGTCTGTAAAGAACTAAGGAATTAATACGCGATTCAGTATTATATCTCTTTACAATATCTAAATATTTCTTATATAGATAACAATATCTCTTTGCTGTTCTCTATTGTTATCTTGATACGTTACTCGCAAAGTACTAATTAATTAGACTTAATTAGCCCATTACTGCAATCGTGTCACGATTTGTTCATTAGGCTGATCAGAGGTAATTACTTAGTACCAAATAATAAAAGTATAATGATAAGCTGTAGTCGTATTAATTGCTAATAATTAGTTCAATAAAAATTTAAGGAACTCGCTAGAATTTCGACAAAATTATTTAATTTATTTAAAATTTAAACTTGGATGTGATATATACTAATTGTGATTGGATGTTTTGAGATTTCACTGACACCCAGCATTTTAAAAATAACTATAACCAGCAAGGCATGAGTCAATAATTAGGCCTTTACCTTTAAAATATTAAATATGTTTGAATGACGAATGTAAATACGATTTGCTGTAAATTGGGATTGAATGTTTTTAAATTTCCCTGTCATTACATGTGTTACATGTACATTGCATTGTGTTACATTCAGTTATCAGAACGCTTCATGTTTTGACAAAATTAAACACACATTATCTTGCTTAACATATTTATTAAACTGAAATATACATAGTTTAGAAGGTGCCTTTTTTGTGAAATTAACCTCATAGAGTTGTATTCATTGTAGCAATGGCAGTTTGATATCATTACAGATAACAATATTTTTGCTTTAATTTTTTTAACCCGGGAAAAATAACCTTGTGCAGATATATTTTGCTATGTTATATACACCACAAGACGTAATAAATAGCCGTTTTCGATTAAAGTTAAGAATTTACTTTTTTATCAGGTTAGTTCAAACTAGTTGTTAGTGTTTGTAATACATGCTCAGTAGCAACGCTAGACAGGAGTATGTCCATTGAAGTATCTACAACAAGATGCATATAATATTAAACATTAACATTTTAGAAAGCAAAAGAAAGATACTTACTGACATGAAAGAAGCCAGTGATAAGACAGAAAATCTCATTGTTGTAATCTTTAAAGGCCTTTTGCATCGTTCCATAATTATAAATAGAGATTTACATATTTCCTTATTGTAGAAATACCAACCAAAATTATAACAAGCAATTCCAATTTGTGTACTCTGTAAAAATCAAAAATTAATTCAAATTCAAAATCACTGGTTGAAGTACAACATTACCTTTAATATTATTTTATTTCCGAACCAGCAATATATAAACAGCTCGATTATCATAGCGATGGTGTAGTCCACTAACAGAAGGAATTTTGCAGAAAAGGTTGTCTAAAATCCGTGTAAATATAATAAGTTGTAGAGTAGTTAAAGATACGTTTTCTTATCCAAACAAACTGGAAAAGTGTGTAACAAATTACCATTGCGCTTGTCATGAATTGTAAAAACAGACCAGTACTAAATACGTCCTCAACAGAATCAACATGTCTAAAACAAAATATAATTGAATGTTCTTAAATATTATAATCAAAACAAGATGCTCGGGTTAAAGGGCATACGACAGGTTGTAAAGAGACTTGTGAGAGAATGGGCATTCATTCGGCCTACCGACATCAAAGAATTACTAAAAGGAATGATTTTCAACTTTTTGAGTTAGTAGTAGTAATGACAGGTTTCTTACTTAATGATAGCGAGATGATGTTCCACAAACTGTTTGACTTTTGCTTTAGTCTCTCTATCCAATTTTTCTGAAGTTTCTAAATTTTGCGATTGAACGTCATTCCCAGTGAAAAAAACTATTTTCTCTGTTAAGAGCTCTAATTGAGCTACAGCTACTCCCAGCATACATGCACATAACCTGTCGATAGAAGCATTATTCCAAGCAGCGTAAGCCTCAGCAGTAATTTGAAAACCATACATGAGAGGTGTATATATACCCAATTCATAAGGAAAAGGAAATGGTAACGATTTACCATCAATTATCGGAAAAATACTGTATATAGATGCGATACTCATGAAAAAGTATTTCAAGGTACTGGCGATCTGACCTGTATTTTTTATGTTTTTCTTCAGGTAGTCATCTATTTCATTAGGGTATGAAGAAAATACGGGATCTTGCAGAAACTTAATCGTATCTAGAAATTTTTGTCTGCGAATAAAAAAGATCCCTAGTTTTACGTTAAACGTAGCTATGGTTATCATAATATAAGCAATTTTAGCTAGTTTAGCAGAATCAGATATGCAGTCGATAGCATCTATTGCTTGGACGACTAACAGGCCAATAGCAGAAAACCAACTGAAAAACGTTTTTATTCTGTAATAAACAGAAGGATTTTCTTCTGGCCAAACGCCAGAAGTTGTCATCATGTCATGTGGCACTTTGTAGACGTCTGAAGTCTTAGACCTAACAATCTGAAAAGTTCATGCGGTCATGCATTAGTATTATTTACAGCATTAGATCTAAGGCACAAAACTTGAGGTTGTCTAGAGGGCCTTATTCTAAGCAAGAAACATGTTAAATGGTCAATGGTCAATTTTTGGGTTCCTTTAAGCGAATTTACGGTCTTGATGAAATGAGGTTTTATCAAATGGTACGCTTACCTCTCTTTGATGGGCATGACGGTTTGGTTAAATGGCAAATCCCTGATCACCTCGAAATGTCAATTTTGTCGTTTGGTTCCTAACAGTAGTTAAATTAGGCCACTACTAGCTCACTTTCTTATGTAGATTTACATGGGCTACGAAAACCTATATTACTAACGGTTTTAGAAGGTGTAATTAAGTCAAGGTAATTAATGATGTCAGACGCCCCTCCCCCATGTACTGTGATTGGTTGTCGACGTAGGGTAATTAAGTTGAAGTAATTAATGATGTCATATGCTCCACCCCCTATGTGCTGTAATTGATTGTCGCAGTAGGGTAATTAGGTTGAATTAATTATCTCATACGGCTCTCTCCTCCTTCTGCATGTGTCATGATTGATTGATTGATTAAGTAGATGATGATTCCTGTGCTGTGATTGATTAAAGGGTTAGTGTAATTATAATCACCTGCGGCTATCCATTTGTCAACTAGAGGATTTTGATGATAATGATGTTTCCCTAGAATTTGAATTTTAGCGCTAAATACCTGCCATCTGTCGGATATTGTTGTAATTACAGAAGTGACGTCAAGGTGTCGGTAAGGTATATTCTTATGAAACAGTTGTGTATGCAACCAGCAAAACTTTTTTAAATAAATTTTGTGTATCCATCGAAGTTTGAACTCGGATTCCTTGCTCCATAGCAAATAATGATTTCATTTTAGATCATCATCATGATGAAATAAATCACGCAACAACAAACTTATCAATTCCAGAACCAAGTAGTTATTATCAGGGTCAAGACTACGAAATGGTACGTGAAGAAGAAATAGGTATGTTTTAAAAGAATAAAACCTTTTGAATGTTACTGAATAATTATTCCTCGTTTAGATCTGAACAAACCATACTACGTAGATGATGTATCAAACTTACCGATACAAAGCATAGACGAGGTAGCATCACCATCGAGTACCGTCAAATACCCCGATGAACACTTGCAGCTGTTAGGATCCGTACAATATCCTCTATTTGTCATGAGACCACGACAAGACTGTATTCATATACATAATATCCTAGTGGGAATCATTCCACCTGAAGAACCTAACGAATTTGATGTGATGGTGAAACTGGAATGTATCAACAACGTATGTGAGCATAATGAAATTATGTTGACGGAAAGCATATGGTACGGATTGTATGATGTCCGAGTCGAAGCAATGTTCAAAGACTTCTTTTCCACGAAAATATGGAATGATAAAAAGCTGAAATTCCATCTATGTACGGATTTTTACGTAGAGTTTAATCACAGTGTTTTTTACGGTAACACGGTGATGATATGTTATGAACAGCGAAAGATAACCGTAAAAGACTATGAATTTCAAAGGATAATGCATCTAGCACCTCTTATTAATCAGCATGCTCGTGTATTACGTCACCTTAATTTTTCGTACTTCTTCTACGCAAGTGTAGAGAACACAGCAGAAGGGGTGAGACGTCAGAAGAATATCAACCTCGTGTCACCCGAGTCGATTTTATTCTCGGCCGAATTGTCGTGTGGCAACTACTCATCTTTGAATTTAAAAGACCGTGGCGGATTGAATTCGCTCGTTTTATTAAAGATAATAAAACTTTATCCATTAAAATTTATCAATGTCGTACACGGTCAACTACAACCCTACCAACAAGAACCGACGACGTCATGGTCAGCGCTTCCCGAGACATCGGAAGATATACCATAAGAAGCAGAGGATGATTGAATATAGAAATAGGTTACAAAATTATATAAAAGCTTTACATTTATTACAAAATGAAATAAAATCGTATTGTGTATTCAATAAGTTATCTAAGAGTTTATCACGATTGTCTGTTACAAATGAATAATGTATAATAAAGAATAAACGTATAAAAAATTATTTGTGTTTTACTATCGCTAGCAAGTTTTCACCGAGTATAAATAGAGATGCATCTGATCTCTTATCTCAGTACGTGATGTTGACCATCAGGATAACGGTGCTGTTAACAAACTCATTGACAAGCTCCCGATCGAACTACATCTTCCTTCTTACCAATATTGCGGACCCGGTACTAAATTATCTAAAAGATTACAACGCGGTGATAAAGGTATAAACCCTTTGGATCAGGCGTGTATGCAACACGATATTTCGTACGCTCAAAGTTCAGACTTGGGTAGTAGACATAAGGCCGATCGTGTTTTAGAAGAAGCTGCCTGGAGACGTGTTAAAGCTAAAGACCCTAAGTTAGGGGAAAAGGCTTCAGCTCTGCTTGTAACCGGTATAATGAAGGTTAAACGAAAGTTAGGAATGGGTGTGAATAAGAAGACTAGTAGGAGAAAGACAAAGAAAAGAAAGAACGATACGAAGAAGATTATCACTTTTAAAGTAGGTATTTTAAAGAAGCTTGTAAGTACGGTAAATCGAGCAAGTAAGACCCCCACGGGGAAGGATTTATACACCATGCGTTGAATGCGGCTAGAAGAATCATTAAAAACGTAGGAGGTAGAAAAAACGTTAAAGTGCCTCGAATTATTCCGGTACCTACGGCTACAGGGGGTGTTTTACCTCTTATACCAATTTTTGCTGGATTATCGGCTCTCGGAGCAATTATAGGAGGCGCCTCGGGTATAGCAAAAGCTGTTAACATCGCTAATAGTAACAAGAAACAGCTAGAAGAAGCTAAACGGCATAATAAAAGTATGGAGGTTATTGCGATAGATAGAAAGAGTGGAAAAGCTCTTTACCTGAAACCTTATAAAGCAGGCGGTACAGCATTGTATCTGAAACCGTACAGGTCAAAAAAACTGAATAACCTGCCTCGGAGAGCACTTACAAATCTAGATCTAATAAAACATGCTAAAGACATACCCTTTTTCAGAGGTGTCTATATGAGAACAAGTCTACCAAATTAACCTTTACGATTTGAAAGAGCTATTGTTAATCTCGATGATGCTAGAGGACCCGGCACGCATTGGGTAGCTTATAGAAAGGATCGAAATGTTGCTTTGTATTATGACCCTTTCGGAGACCTAAGACCACCGGCTGAACTTGTGAAATATTTCGGTCCTCGTTGCAATGTATACTATAATGTTGCTCGAGAACAAAAGTTCAATACATATAACTGTGGGCATTTATGCCTGAGATTTTTGTATAAAAGAGAAGTGTATGTATAATTCGATCAAGTATGGCTAGAACCATCACTGTGTACGGTAATGAAAATATCTTCTCTACCGGTAGTATTTATCCGAATATACGACTAGACCGTGAACAATACAGATATTCCATAGGATTAGTTGGTTTATATACAAGTCATACGATACGGAATATATTTCCGGGGAAAGACAGCTGATATTCTCATAGTAAGGTGTCGATGATGAAATCAAGATTTTAGTAGCAACTGATGAAGTAGAAGTCAACCATGCTACTTTACTATAGAAGGTAAAAGAAACGAATGTCTTAGTAAACAATAATTATAAAACTTTATTAAACAAAATAGAATTTATCACTGATAAAATATAGGTTATACGTGAAGCTCTCGATGTGTTAGCTGCTACTCAATCGTTGCAGCGAGTATTTTATCCTTCAATGAGTGACCTGTTAACATAGCGTATTTAATATGGTTGATAGCATGATGAATATGGCCATATATGGCTGATAGCGTAATTAATGTGGTTGATAGCGTAATACATAACATCCAGTTGTGCGGAAGTTATTGTTATTATATAATTCAGTTATGATTAATTTCAAATGAGTAATATCTACGGCAAATGAGATTCTCTAAGGTTTTTGTTTATGTAAATAGATCATTATTATTGCAAATGTTGTGTAATAAACTGTAATAGATTGAGTCAACTATTATAATTATGTTTTAATCTGCTATTATGTATTTATAGTGTATAATCATTGTATTAGATCGTAAGGTGACGTCAAATTAGGTAACGTGATGATGTAAATAGTTAGTATATAAGCTTAGAAAAATCATATTTTAAGACACTTACTGATATAAAGCGACGAAGTAAAGTCGTGTAAAATACGATAGTAAAAATGTAAATAAGCAGTCTTGGAAATAAAGCGACAGAGTAAAGTCGTGAATGTCGTGACAGAGTGAACCACCTTTAAATTAAATTATTAGCTAAAATTATTGCTAGTCAATAAACCTTCGTTAAAACCATAAACTGGTGTTTTATTTAATTAAACACATAAAAACAAATACAGAAAATATTCTTCGAACAAGGGAAATAGTACCCGCTATTAGTTAAACCAAAAGTGTGTAATCTATATCAAGTGTGTGGATGGTGTTAAATGCAAAGTCCATCCAAAGGTTATTAAACCGAAATTGGAATCCAGGCTTGGATCAACATAAGGTGACATACGCTGCCAATGGCTTGGGAAAGGCGACAATACTAAAAGGAAAGAAGAAACTATATAAAAAGGTAGAAAAGTATTTTTCTGTCTGCAACTGGTACCTTGAGAAAGAAAAGACAATCTGTGTGAGGTGTAGTTAAGTGAATTGAACAATTTAGTAATAGTTAAACTTAATTAAGATTAAGATTTCAATTTTAAAAAGTGATTTCAATTTCAATTTGTATATTTTTTAAACCTACAAGAATCCACATTCGCCCTGAGATGAGTCTTTCTTAATAATTTAATTCAGTTATTTTAAGTTATTTAATTGGCGCCCAACTTATTCTTACGTAAACTTGAGTTAGTTAAGAACTCACCTAATATTATTTTTATATAACTATTGCATTATTTAAATCTATTAAAAGGTATTTTCTAATCATATAAGAATTTATAAAAGAGGTAAGTTGAAAAGCATTTTCAAAGTTCACAGTCATTTTAAAAATCAATTTAATTATAAAATAATTATCTACAATCTAACAGCAATTATTCATTATTTGACAGTATTTGACGAAATTGGATATAATTAATTTTTATTTTTAATTAGCCAAATTCATCGCATATATTTATTTTGCTAGCCAATGTGGGAAAAGTTCAAATTTTTCTATTTATGCGAATTCATCGCAATATATATAATATGAAGAAATATAGAAAATATAGAATCTTATAATCTTTTACATAATTATTATAAATATAGAAAAGGACCAATAGTCACACTCGAACGATTGTAAAAATGATTTGAAAATAAGTTAAAAACAGAATGTTTAAGGTAAATTACCTTGTTTTCAGAAACCATGCTGTTTCTCTATTGCCTTGATGGTAACCAATCTCTAAAATAATCTAGAAGCATCAAAACAAAAGTTTTTTTATGTAGTTCGTATTTACTCTACGCTGAAAGTTTAAATAACCCACAAAAAATAATATATACCCAACTTTCTAATCTTAAAACTATTAAATGTTCAATAAATACGTATAAACAGGTGAAATTAATATACGTACGTGTAGTAGTGGCGGAAAATAAGATACAGCTATAATTAGTCCAAGTATAATTAATTCTGTTTAATTAAGTATTTACTCAGAGTTTCAGATAAATTAATTATCTTATATTTAGAAAAATTATAAAATCTGTAGAACCAAAGTGCTCATGCACAGAGCTTTAAAATTGTTAGTACCTTATAGGTAGGTACAAACAAATGTATGATATGTACGTAAAGAATTATCTACTACATAAAAAAGTATAGAGTAGACTAATTGAATTGTTAGCACTAACTTTTTTCTGATAAGACTACTAATTAAAAAACTGACAAAGTTAAAACTTCTTACAAACTCAAGAAACCCCTTCAACACTCCTCCTACGGAATGAAAACTTTAATTACTCCTCGAATAATCTAAATAATTTTGTAAGATTGATTTATATTTTTCTGAAACGAAAGGCAATAAGTACAAGAAACAGATTTAGAAAATTTTAATATTCCATAAATCAAACAAGGACAAAGCATTTAATATCGGATATAACACATGAACCGGAATGATAAAAATTAGTACATCGATATCTGAATTTAGTATTCCAAGAGAACAACTAGTGTCTCTCGTTTCTGGTTGGGTTCTAACCTTATGCAGCAATTCATCCCCAAGCCCGATTAGGAAATAGAATGAAAATGAAATTGAGTTCACGTCAGTTGGCCAGTAACAACATTCAAGTTAAATGGTCAAAGCTCTTCATGTATGGACTAAGGAGTCGTACTTATTTATTATGCACAAACATGAAATAACAGCTTCTGCTAGTAGTATATTCTGATTGTATTGATCAGTACTAAAAGAACCATTGATAGAAATCAGTTCCGCATCATAATTCCAGACAATATTTCTCCTATCTATAAAACTTCTTTGAGACATCGTAGATTAAAAATATTGTTGATTTTGCCATAACCAGATAGTCCAGTTATAGTCCAAGCGGCGACCGCAAAATTTTGACCCTCACCGAACATACCACTAATTTATGAAAAATGTGGAAGTAGACAGTGTAGGGAAAACTAAACCTCTTATAGGCATATAAGCAAATCCTGGCACGATTGCAGTTGATTGCTTAATTAAGTCTAATTAATTAGTACTTTGCGTCCGTTACATAACATCCAGATGGAATTTACAGGATTTGTAGCGAAATACGTGTACTTCAGGAATATCTTTGCCAATCTTACCCCATCCTGCAGAAGTGCCCGGTTTTGACGCGTTTCGCTTCCGTCTTCAAATATCCACTTTCTTTTTCGTTAATTGAAGGTTAATCGGTCTAAACAACAAAAAAATTTGTCTGCCTGAGCAAAACTTGGTAGAGATGCGTGGCAGATCGGTTTTTAAAGTGCTGCAGATCTACTGCTCAGATTCAAGTATTCTTGCAAGGTTTGTAAGATCAACCGTTGAGTAGAATTATATTGAAAAAACCATTTTTGCAGACAATTTGAGTTATAATCTTTAATTTACATATATCTTAACCTTTTATGAGACTTGAAAAAGTAACTAGTGAACTTCCAACTGAGTTCTTCATTAAATATCCACTCGAAATACATAAAAGAAATTTGAACTAAGGGTAAATATTTATTGATCTAATAATAATAATACTTCTACTCAATGGGAAATTATTATGATGAAACCCAAGATTAGAGAGACTTAAGATAGGAAGAATTCAATAAAATCCCTTAGCCTTGGTTCTGTTTTTTGTTTTTCGAGTTTGAATGTTTTGTTAAAATAGTAAAAAAAAGTCAATGACAGTTCCTTCTTTTTTCAATTAAAAGTAAAATATATATAACAATTCAAATAACATTGATTAATTAATTAACTAGTTCCTGTATTCAAAAAGTAAAGTACAAGTGCCATTACAGATATTCCTTTCCATATACCGAATACAAATTGTAAGTACTGGCATTTCATTAAATTGTGTTCGACTGACGGATTATTGTTGAAAAGTTTAGTTTATTTTGTTTTGTAAAGGTCCTTCGAAAATAATAAATTTAGTATAGCAAAAGATAATAAAAAAAATAAAATTAATAAACATTAAATGTGTCAATCTTTATGAACCAGAATATCGAAGGGAGTCTTTGAGTATAAAGAGACTCAGGGCGAGTTGGAGTGCCAGATAACTCCAATATCGTTCATGATCCTGATCGAGCCGTATACGAAAGAAGATCAACGGAGATTGCAATTATAACATTTTTCATAATAATACATTAGCCACAGTCCAGGTAGCAGGTGGTAGCAGGTGTTCCAGATTCCGCACTCCAGGAGGAAAATTAATTCCTCACCTTTCCTTATTCCGTTCCAGATTCAGTGCTCCCTGGAGGAAGACTAATTTTTCAATAAGATTTTGTGCATTCATAAGACTCAGTTTAGTTTCCAGCAACGACAGAAGCACATATATTCGTTTATTCGTTATTTTTGTGTTCCTTCAATAAAAAACAACTTTGTGTTTGGTTATACTGTTAAGACATTGTAAATTTAGAATAATTTGTATAATACTAATTATGCCCACACTTGTCGTTTGGTTTACAAATATTGCATAACATAAAAGGTATACCTACTAATTTGGTGGTAGGGGAGAGCGGGGAGGGTCTGGACAGAGGGAGGGATTGGACAGATTCAAATCTCGCGCCGTAATAGATATTTTGTATAAACAAAGCCACACTAGAACGGCATTTTCATCCTAACAGTACACTCTAAAAAATTACCGGTGAATTATACCCTAAAAAATGGAGGCAACTATGTTACCTCCATTTTTTGGGGTAAATTTACTTCAAAGTGTAATTTTGATAGGAAGTGAAAAATTTCAACATTAGGTTAAGTTTGCATTGTAATGTTTCCTTTTTAAGTAAATTTACAGATTAAAATTACAATCTCAATGTAATTTTACATTTTAACATTAAAACACCTGTGTAAAGTTACATGACAAAGTTAATATTTCATGGCAATAGTACTTTTCAGGGTTAAAATACAAATGTGAAAATACTTCTTGAATGTAACGATGACTTGCGAAAGTACTTGCAAATTCAATCGTTCCTCTGGGAATTGTATGAAACAAAATAAAATCAAAGTAATTTTTATTGAACGTATGTACTTATATAAAATATAAGACATTAACAGAACTTCTTTTCAGGGGCTTTCGGAAATATTTGGTTTCTCAAAGACATTCAGATAAAGTTTCGATTCCACCTAGAAAATTAAAAAATTATAAATTATATAAACAATTATACACGAGTACCTTTCTCAATTACAGTTATGCTAGTTTATTTCGAATTCTTCAATTTTTGATTCATCCTAGAAAAACATTAAATTAAATATTTTTATTTTATTGGTTTAAATTTGTAATTTTAACATATAGGTACTTACCGATTATTATTTTTTAACTTCTACTATAAAATAAAATTCTTCCCATCTTCGGTCATACGTGTAAATATTTGCCTTTAATAAATCCGCACTACACTACAACGAAAAACAAAATATTAATGAGCAATGAACACTTCGTTCGGTATCGATAGAGTACGCCTCGCCGAAATCATAAAAGAATGGTACACACCATTCCGACCATTCCCCAAAAAGCCTATTTGGACTGTTCATAATGGATTCCTGAATTCTTTCACGAAACGAAGGTCACAAACAAGTGCGATCAGCGAAATAGCATCTCAACGGTTAAAAACATATTAAGGGTAAAATTACACTATTCTTGTTCAAGTTCATCTTATCTTTAATATTACACTAAAAATGAATTAAGTTATTGAGCAATTATACATTTGTAAGGAAAAAATTGTCTGAGTTATGTAAATTTATATTATGGATAGTGATTTTAACCAGTTCAATGTAGTAGAATTACTTATATTTGTATAATTTTACATAATTACAGGGCATTTTACCACAAATAGTAAAACTACTAAATGTATAGGTAAAATTAATTTTAGGGTAAAAATACCGCAAATAATAGCGAAAAGTTACCTCTTTCCCAAGGTAATTTTACCTCATTTTTTACAGTGTACCCAGACAGACGCCAAGAAAGCAGGTTGTGTTGTGTCTGTATGCGGAGTATTTTAAAATTTTGTACATGGTCGTTCTATTATTTGTAAATTTTGCTTTGTTATAAAAATCAAATTCCTGTACAATTTTTAGTGAGGTTTTCTTTTGTAATCACCAGGTGAGACTAAGTTAGTTACACATGCTGTTGTTTTGCATGTTGCTTAAATGGATTCCTTTGTAATCGGCATTTTATATATCGGTTACAATGAGGGAGGGTCTGGACATTTGTCCAAACTCTCCCGCTGCTGTCCAATCCTTCCCTCATTTTAAAAATTCGTTACAGAAAAATGCCCCGAAAGCACAAACGTGTTACGGACCGATCGTTTTCAGCCCATGTGATGAAAAATGCAACAGCTGATGTTTTGTCAGGAGAATATTCTCTCAGAAATAGCGCTGAGCGACATGGCGTTAAAAAATCCACACTTGCATTGTACGTAAAAAAAGCAAGGAAACATGGTATCAATCAAACATCATTCTCACCAAAATTTGTTACATCTCAAGTATTTTCCGATGAAATGGAATCTTCGATTAATAGATATGTGAGAAATTGTTCAAATATGTATCATGGTTTAACCCCTAAAGCTATAAGAAGATTGGCTTACGAATTTGCAGTGAAGAATCATGTGAACGTCCCAACATCCTGGACAGCAAACAAAACAGCCGGAAGAGACTGGTTTACGGGATTTCTAAGTCGTCAGCCAAATCTATCCATAAGGACACCCGACGCAACTAGCTTGGCTAGAATATCAAGTTTTAATAAAACCACTGTTGGGGCATTTCAGACCAAATTAGAAACTGTTTTAAAAAGAAGCAAGTTCACTGCATCTGATATATTTAATTTAGATGAAACGGGAGTGACGACCGTTCAAAAGTCACAAAAGGTGGTTGCAACTAAAGGTCAGCATCAAGTTGGTAAAGTTGTTTCCCGTGAACGAGGTGAACTTGTCACGCAAGTAGGAATTATTGGGACCAATGGAACCGCTCTTCCTCCGGTATGGGTGTTTCCAAGAAAAAAATTCGACAGACATAGAATGCTCAACAATATTCCAGAAGAGTGTGGTACGTTAGGGCTTGCTCATTTGTCTGGATGGATGACAAGTGAAAATTTCTTGAAGGTCTTAGAACACTTTGTAAACCATGTTCGATGTTGTAAAGAACGACCAGTTATTCTTATCATGGATAATCATGAATCGCATTTGTCTATACCTGCAATTGACTACTGCAAAGAAAATGGCATTACTATTCTAACTCTACCTCCGCATACCTCTAATAAGTTACAGCCATTAGACAGAACGGTTTTCGGGCCATTTAAAAAGTTTTTTAATCAGGGCGCAGATGACTGGATGCTATCCCATCCAGGGCAAACATTATCGATCAACGATCTAGCACCAATCTGTATGAGTGCCTGGGATAGAGCTGCCACGCCGTCAAATATTAAGTCTGGATTTCGCTGCACCGGAATTTGGCCGTTTGATACAAATATTTTTACCGAAGAGGATTTTCTTTGTTCTTATGTCACCGACAGAGAAGAAAATCCCAAACAAAAAGAAACCACGAATTTATTAGAATCAAATTCATTAGGACAGGCTGACCTCTCAAACAGAAAATCCTCTCCAACAGCTGGTCCCTCAAAGGAGGTGTCAGTACAGAACACTCCTATTTCTAAACAAAGTGTTAGTCCCAATGCTTCTAACCAGAATTTTGTGTCGCCATCCAAAGTTATTCCTTATCCAAAAGCCTCTGAAAGGAAAGTAACTAGAAAAGGGCCTGCAAAAAGAAAATCTATAATAGCAACCGACACTCCTGAGCGCGACGAAATAGCTGAAAAAAGGAATAAAAGAGAGACCCCAAAAGTTAATAACCAGAAAATAGAAAAAGTAAAGAAAAAAATAATGAGTGATTCTTCATCGTCTGATGAAGAAGAAGTCATTTACAAAGATTCATCGTCAGACTTAGATTTAGAAGAGGAGGAGTTTGTAAATCTAATGAAACTAGAAATTGGTAACTATGTGATCTGTAAAGTTTATGGAAAAAAAGTGTTAGACGATATGCAGCTAAGATAGAAGAGACGCTCGAAGATGGCTACATCGTCAGATTCTTAAAGAAACAAATCGTATCAAATAGATTTAGATTCAGTGACGAGCCCAGGGCATATGTGGCCTATGAAGACATTATTTTAAAATTACCAAATCCTCTCACTGATAAAAGCGCAAGATATTTGGATATGCTGTATTTCAATGTAGATCTTACTGAATATAGCTTACTTTGATACCTATTAATAAAAAAAGTGTTATTTTTATTTTGACCTTTTAATGTTTTATAAGTAACATTTTTCTATGGAATACCTAAGTATTAAGTTTATTTTGTATTTTTAAAGTTTCCTATTACTTAATAAATGTTTATTAATATATCTTTTGGTATTATTCTCGTTGTCTAATAGCTCCCCGCCTATAGGGAGGGTCTGGACAAAATACACATGTGACAATAAAAAAATACACTTCAATGGTATATAGATTTTTTTCAGTTTATAATGCATTGTTGCTTGGGGTAGATATGTAACAATTATTATATTTTAAAAAATCTAGGTTATATGTATGTAGACATACTTAGCAATTTCTGTAAAAATTATCCAAACCCTCCCCGCTCTCCCCTATTTCATTTGGATATACCTAATCTAATTCTTTTCTCAAGTACTGTTTCTTCCCTAACATTTATTTGTAAACCATTAATAATATTAGTAGATTTATAGCAAGTATACAAATACTTACTTTACATTTTTCCTGCATCTTACATAGGTATTTTGAGGTTAATGTATATAAAAGCATATATTTGTCAAACTTGTCATATGTCTGTCAAAGTTGTTGAATTAGTTAATATTTTAAATTCAAACTGATTTGTTCTGTGTTTATAGGGTGCTTATTATGTATGGAATATAGTATATATCTCGGTAAATATCGACTTTATAAAAAAATTTGTTATATAAAAGTTGTTTAACATTTTATTTTCCATAATAAGATAACATTCAATTGTTTTTATTTCAGAAAACAAATGACTAATGAATAACACTTTAATTTTTTTAAATAGCAATGTACCCTTTCATTAGGCTCATTTGATAGAGATTTTTTTTCTCTTTTCGATGACCTAAAATCTTAGTACCCTTATATCAGAAAATTTTTGAAAAAAACGTAAAGAATGTTTATTAAGTTAATTTCACAAATAACATGAATTTAGATATCCGAGATCTCTTTCATTTGTCTTAACAATTGATTGTAGGCTTTTATTGCGACAGAAGTTAACTTACTTCTAAAAATTTCATTCGAAAGTAATAAACTTGGTGACTCATTCTATGTTGCTAAACGACGATTCCCCTTCTTTAGAAAAACGGTTGAAATCCGATTCTATTCTTTTCTCTCAATATTCGCTATGTGCGTCGGCTTGGAGGGGATGGGATAATCGCCCGAGGCGCGCTAGGTGGAACAATAGAGCAATAACGACGGACGCTTTCGGTAAACTTTGCAAATATAATGGGTGGGAATACTTGTTGCGTAGTGAATTACAAGAATAATGGTTCAAATAGCAAGTACAAGTTTGTATCATTTTTTACCATTTATTTAATTTTCAAATGTGCATATATGGATATAACCTCAAAAAGTCAAATAATAACATGAAAATATGTATATTAAATACAATTTACTTACATGCTTATTCTTCTCAATCGCATAAAAATAAATACTGTACACGCTCATGTAGAAAGTAAACAAAAAATATATTTGATTTTTTCCACACTTTCGATATCCGTCCATAAACGCCAATGTTATGGTTTCCGTCCTTATCTCTCAGTCTACGACCAGAGGTCGCCACGAGTCGCCATGCACATAGCGAATAAGCAATTTATAGATGAATACGTCCATCTTAATCATGCAAGATACGTTCCTCTTACGTTATCAAATCCGTATTTCTTACCACATCATTGTGTAATAAGGGAAAGCAGCGAGACTACAAAACTGCGTGCAGTTTTCGATGCTTCCAGTAAAAGTTCTTTAGGCTATTCTCTGAATGATATAATGTTTAAAGGTTATCAGGTGCAGCCTGACCTTTATGACATTCTTTGCCGTTTTAGACAATACAAATACGTATCACGTCCGACATCGAGAAGATGTATCGGCAAGTTAGAATCAATCCTGAGCAATGTTTTCTCCAAAATATTCTGTGGAGAGACTCACCTGACAAAGAGCTACAATGCATGGAGCTTTCAACAGTAACTTATGGCACCAATTGTGCTCCTTTTCTTGCTACCTGTGTTCTAAAGGAAGTAGTTTCGAATTCACGTCAAACATATCGTTTTGCGTCAGATGCTCTGCTGCATCACACTTATGTTGACGACATCCTATACGGTTGTTCCACTTTCTCGGATTTACAAGCAACTTATCATGAGCTTAATCAGCTCTTAGGTTCAGCAGGATTTCATTTACACAAATGGTGTTCTAATTCTCCTCAATTTCGAGAACTGTATTGTAAAACTAATAATCTTGATTATAACATTAAAATGGAAAATAGTCCAAACAAGGTATTAGGTTTGTCATGGAACACATTGTCAGACGTATTTACTATTTCGCTGCCACAAGGTCCATTCAAACAACCTATTTCCAAACGAAAGTCATTATCCATAATTGCCCACATGTTTGATCCTCTTGGGCTTATTGGCCCTTTCATAGTAGTTAGAAAGATTTTTATCCAAAAATTGTGGATGTAAAAATTTTCCTGGGATGATCCTTTAAGCTCATCTCTTTCAAAAAATGGGATAATTTTATAGATAACATTGCTCTTCTTAAAGATTTAAAAATCCATCGACCTTTATTTCTTGACAAGACTATCGTTGAAATTCAAGTTCATGGCTTTGCAAATAGTAGCATGAAAGCCTACGAAGCATGTATTTATTTTAGAGCCATATATTGTGATAAGACAATTTCATCCGTCTTAGTGACATCGAAATCGCAAGTTGCTCCTATTAAAACTCAATCACTTCCTCGCTTAGAATTGTGTGCGATGGTTTTATTAGCAAAAACAGTGCAAAAAATTCTTGAAATTTTTGAAGGCAGAATATCTTTTACTTCCATTAATTTATGGACTGATTCTAAAATAGTACTGTGTTGGCTTCAGTCACACCCTTCTCGATGGTCGATCTTTGTAGCAAATAGGGTTTCTCAAATTCAAGTCATATAGATATATTACTAGATATTATAGATATATAGATATTATAGATATATTACTAGATATATTACCTTAGATAAGCTTGGAGAATAAATAATCTTATATTTTTAGTATACTGCAATGAACGGAAAAACCCCTATACGCGGCTGGTGAACATTCGAGATTGGCTGCAGAATGCATGACGCATCGACAGCTAAACGAAGCACAATACATGAGAATATTCCAGCGCGTTCCCGCACTTTTGTATAGTGTATATAAGCGCCACCGCGAGATAATTGGGGGAGCCAATAACGAGTTAACTAAATACGCGCATCGTGTTGTAGTAGAAAATAAATGTGTATATATAAAATAGTATAATATAAATCTTGTAATAATAAATAACTCGTAATTAATTTAATTAAGTCTATTACTAGTTTATAATTGTGTTTGTAATTAGTGTTAGTTTAAATGTTTTTCTTGATAATAGACAATTAAAACAGCACATTCAGTATCATTTAAAAAGAACGTTGCAATACATTCACTATTCTGAGTTTTGCGCCATTCATAATGCAACTCCTATTGGCTCTTAATTCAGGGCCAGTCATATTATCATGGCCAGCTTTACTCATGTCCACCGTCAGTGAAGATGAATAGCCAGGATATTGTAGCGATTGTTGCGACATCTAGCGCCTCAGGGCAAATCAGAGCATAAAAGATTGGTCTTTTTTTTATAGTACTCTTATACTAGTTTCCTATATATCCTCTAACTTTGACAATTGTTATTATAACATCAAAATTGTGCAGAGCCTTATAGGATTCAAGTAAGTTTTGATTTTGATTAAATTGAAGGATATTTGTTACTGGCTTTAATTATTTTAGGTGATGGATTGTCTTCACTTGCAACCTTTCTAAGAACTTACGATGAGCTATTTAACCTTAAACATATCCACTCTTGAAGAAATGTGTTAACTTTTGTAAAACAACTGGCTTTTATTACACACTTTGATAATGTACAAACCTGGTGCCTTGTACTAATGATGTTTTCCTTTTACACGGGCTGCTTTAAGGAACTCTGGGCTTTACAGGAACAGTTCTTGTATGGTATTTCTTGAATTCTGCTTAGCATACGATGAACTCCATTCACCAACTGCTGCTAAAGCTATTAAGGTAAATTATGCCTATTGTACGTCTTACTTTTTATGTTTCATATAAAGTTCAAGTTATTTGCTTTAGATATCTCACAAAAACAGCATTTGTATCTTTTTCTGATAGTATCTGGATCTCTACCTACGTAGATACACAAAAGAATGTATCTGTTGTAACACTGGCAGATTGTCAGCAGTTGACAGTTCCCTGTATGGTGCGCTGTTCTTTTAAAGAATAATGGCAGAAACTGACTTAGTTTGACTGCGAGGTTCTGAATTTGAAAACATTTAGCTATTGATGTTTTTTGAAACGTATGGAGCTCATTATAAATGTTATTGATTATTTATGTACTGATGATTTTTCGTTAAATGGCTTATTACAAATAGTGACTGATAATAATGCAAAGACTGGGTTGTTTGGATTGTGTTAGACGCGAACTATTCCGTCTAATCGCCGTTAACCAAAGTAAGCGACGACATATTCAGCTGAGCAGTTTCGTCGCACATTTATAGTCTCTTTTCATGTTAAAAATTTGATTTTTAATCGTTGATAACTTTCTCAAATCATCGATGAAAGGTTTTAAATTTCTGGGGAAATCTCAAAAATAAATTTTTTTATCTAATACCAAATCTCACGCATGAACGACCTTAAATATTTTTTTATATATGAAAAATGCCTTCTAATAATCAGGGAATGCAACAGGAACCCAAAAGAACCGGAATTAATAAATATTAATTGGAGTTGTGAAAAATCTTTTAAGCAGCAACTAATATCGTGCACACTTTTGCTATCAGAAGGTTATTTATTAATAGTAGTTTAATAATTAACAATTAGAGTTGTGAAAAACCTTTAAAAACTTTGGACAGATTGCAATGTTTATTTTTTTATTTCAAACTGTCTAAATTTGACAATTTGGGAGCAAGGCTCGTTCACACTCAACTCTGACTGCTAGTCTGTAGCTGCTAGATTCACTACGGTTTAGTTTCTTCATTTTTTGTTTTACGTATAGATCCACTTCCACTACTAATTGACCAATAATTATAAAGGTAAGTACTCACAGCAGCGGATCCGCAGGCGGATGTCATACGATTGGTCGGTTTGAGTCGATTTGACTCAAACCGACCAATCGTATGATATCCGCCTGCGGATCCGCTGATGTGAATACTAAGATTCCTAAATATGAACTGAACTCTGTGTTATTTAGAGTTAAGACACGCATGTCAAATTTTCCTAGTGACATTTCATATTTTGAAATTATTTATTAGAAGGTTGGTAATGATGAAAATTGGTTTAATAAATTAAACTGTCAGTATGACAATTATTCAAATTTGAAATTCGATACAATTAATACTTTATTAAAAGCTGTCGAAAAATTGATATATGTACTACTACAGTAGTTTTAGAAATTCTCTACAAACAGTAAATAAATGATAATGTGCACATTAAAAAATTTTACATGCATAAAAATAAACATGATAGCATAACCTAAAATTTATAACTGACAGCTGCTGAATGTTGTCACTAAAGTAAAAAGAGAGAAAAAAGTATCTCTGTTTCAGACAGCTAAGTTTTGGCCTAGAAAGAGATAGAATTTGACATCCGTGTCCTAACTCTAAAATAACAGTTAAAGTTTTCATTGAGGAACTCTAGGGAGTACTTATCTTAATAGTCTGTGAATTGACTAGAAAAGTGTTACGTCACATTCTATATTGGTAGCCCTAAATATTTCTAAACAAATTTCATCTTGAAAAAAAATCTACAAACAGCCGCGTTCGACATTTCAGATGTTTACTCGAAGAGCTCAGTTCTATGGTATCCATTGTTGTAAATAATTGTAACTATAGCAATAGAGCTTTAAGAGTAAAAAGAGTAGAAATACCGCACCCAGCAAATACATTTATCAGTCATATTATAAACCATACTTTAAATTATAAACAATACTTTAACCTAACATGCATCGACTGTTAGTTATCAAAGTCATATTTGTTTAGGAATATTTGGAGCTATATACCAACATAAAATGTGACGTCAGTACTTTTGTTTCCGGAACTCTTATGGAACCTTTAAAAAAATTCTGGAACCGGAACCTTAATGTTTAGAAAATTAGAATTAGAACCGGAACCGAAACCCTTATTTTGAATTTCCAAGAACCGGAACTGGAACCGGAACCTATATTTGTAAAGGGTTCCAGTCCCTGCTAATAGTACAAAATGGGGAAGTGAAATAACAAAAACATTAATATCACTGTACGCTGTATCTTTTACAAATATTGGTAGTCACAAATTGGCATTTTCGGAGAGTTTGCGCAAATGAACTGCAACTTGATAATCAGATAAACATTAACCGGGAAATTCATACCTCTAGTTTAGTATTTCATCTAGTACAAGAATTTGTCAATTAGAGTTGCGATTTTAGGTCCGAGCCCGCCCGTCCGTACCGCCCGGCCCGTCATCGGGCCGGGTTGGGCCTAACTTGGGATACTAACGGGTCGGGCCGGGCCGGACTGTATTTTCTTTCGGGATAGTTCGGACTTCGGACCGGTACAATTCTCGGGACGGTACGGGCTTCGGGCGGATATTTCGGGTCTGTACGGGTTTCGGGTGGCTCCGAAACCGGGTCGGTACGGGCTCGGACATTTTGCACTTTGGACGGTCGTACCGTGACCGGGCTTGAGGAGCATCATAAATGCCCATGTCCGCGTGTCCGTGGAGTCGCGTACCCGTAGCAAACGGACTTTGATCTTTGATCGCTATTATTCTGTGTCTGTTTACTCCAGACATGCAAGAGACTGCGAACTTACAACACTAGGGGCCGGTTTACAGAAAGCAAATTAAATATTTAATTGAGATTAACTTTTAATCGCGATCACGTGATCAAATTCTGCCAATAAAATTATTCAGGTTTCAGTTCGCCACTAAGATTTAATCTGAATTAAATATGTATTTAAAATTGAGATTAAATTTCAATCGTGATCACGTGATCAAGTTCAGCCAATCAGATTTTCAAATTCGGCTTTAATTCGCCATTAAGATTTGATCTCAATTAAATATTTAATTTACTTTCTGTAAACCGACCCTTAGGCCTAGCAGTTTATAGAAAGTACCTAGCTAAATTAACTCTTTCATTGATATTAAATTTTAATGGCCATCACGTGATCAAATTCAGTCAATCAAATTCTCAAAATCAGGCCTTAATTCTCCATTAAGATTTGGTCTGAATTTTCTAACCCTCATTTTGATGATAATAATAATTCTGAATCTTTTTTTGATGTTCTAACAATTACAATTAACAAAAAGACTCTATCGATTGATGCTTTTCAAATTTGACATTTTCAAGAAAAAGAATTTATATATAACAAAGAAAGATTACATTACATTCCCATAAAAAATGACCGAGATATTAGGATAAGATGAAAAAGAGGACTGTTAAATACGCCTTAAGTCGGGACAGGTCGTGCGGCGACGGCTAATAGGTCAGTCAGACTACGTATACAGATTACAGTCCGGCCACGGGCCGGACCACGGACCGAGCCGGACCACGGACCAGGCCGGGCCACGGGCCACGGGCCGGGTCGGGCCACGGGCCGGGTCGGGCCACGGGCCGGGTCGGGCCACGGGCCGGGTCGGGCCACAGACAAGTCGGGCCGGTTCGGGCCGAGTTGAAGCGTGTTGAAAAACGGGCCGTGACGGAACGGGTCGAATTGGGATCAGCGGTACGCGGGTCGGGTAGAATCTAAATCAAACTAAGGGTGGTCGGGCCGGCTCGGATCTGACGGTACTCGAGAAAGGCGCGGACCGGGTCTAACCGTAGTCGGTACGGGCTCGGGCCGGACCGGACCTACAAAATTATGAAAACTCCCAGCTCTATTGTCAATGTTTTTTAGACCAAAAAAAGTGTAATGTAATATTATATTAATAATGTAATACAAGCTTAACACAGTGACCAATGAAACTACCGCTACTACCATGGTAGTTTGCAAAGTACTTCCCGAAAACTGTCGTACAAGTTACTCCCTCTACATTATTATTCTTGATATCTTCCTATAAACAGAACGTGAGTGAACGGCGACGTTTTTAAACGTCAAATTCGAATATTTGAATAATTTCGCGAATGAAAATACATATTTCTTTACAAATTATCTAAAAATGACTGGGACTCAAGAACCTCCTACCCGAATTGTCGCTCCAACTGTGGAACAATTAAATGCTGACAGAATCACACAGGTAATTACTGATTAGATTGTGTACTTAACCTCAAATTAAATTGTTTTTGAAAAATTCTAGTTAGCAGAAAAGTATTGGGCACCACATTCGAGTGAAAACCATTTACCTTTTGATCCTGAAATTGTAGAAGACATTTATATGCAAGATATACGCGGGAGCAAGTAAGTAAATCTCTCCTAACCTAACTTTCATTTATTAAGAAAACAATACTTTTCAGTTTTTCAATTCGTCGTATAATGGTATTAGAATTTAGTCAGTACATGGAAAATTATTTATGGCCAAATTACTGCTCAGGTGTATCTCATTCACATATGATGTCAATTGTTATAATGCTAAATGAAAAATTTAGAGAACGTGTCCAAGCATGGGATGCATTCAAAAAGAATAGTCAGTATTTTCCAGACTTTTTTCAACAAGTTCTACATGCTTGTCTTGAAGATGAACTTGTTGTTACTCTACGTGAACAAACAGCATTGTTAGTGTTCTTAAATCACTGTTTCAACAGTATGGAAGTTGCTTTATGCAGGGATCAAGTTAAACGTTTAGTTTCCCTGTCAATGTGGGTGTCTTTACAACCATCGCGTCGTGAATATGAATTTAAATTGTATCCTAGATGGAAAAAGTATTGGAGAGCTATTCAAAAAAAAGATAAACCAGAACAGGTGGAAAAGTTAATGTGGGAGCGATCTTTCTTACATAAGTTAATGCTGAAATTTATGAGTGTATTGGATACTATTCCTAAGGAAGGTATTGTTTTGGAAGAAAAAGTAAGTCAGATAGTAATAGAGTGATATATAATTTGATGAAATTTAAAATTGTTATAGATACATTATTGTGAAAGATTTCTGGAGCTTATTACGGATTTGGAAGCGCTTTTGCCTACACGTAGATTTTTTAATACAGTATTGGATGATTGTCATTTAGTTGTAAGGTGCCAGCTATCAAATCTTCTTCAACGGCCAGAAGGACATCTTTTCCAACAGGTAGGTGATTTCAATTTGTTGTAAATAAAATAATTTTATATTTTCGGAAACTTTGTTTAAATTTATGGCCAAATAAAAGATTTTAATCGTGGTTTGCGCCACCTTTTGGTGTGGCTTGTTTTATCAACAAATCTTTATTGTAAACTGTCGTGTAAACGACAAAGACAGACCGTAGCTTAATACGTTTAATTCTAATTGCATGACAGAAATCATCTTATGAATTGGTATTAACACAGCCCCACCCCTGGATTTCCCTGATGTTTCCACGCTCATATCTTTTCTGAAAACCATGTGCCTACTATCAAAGCACTCACTAGAGTAAATATCTTCAGTCAACCAGGTTTCTGATAATATAATTACTGGGTAATTTTCGCACAAAACATTATTATAAAGATCGTTTAGCTTTGTTCTCAAACCAGGTACATTTTGATAATATATCGCTACAGTTTTACAGGAGTTGTCTGAGTGACTTGAAAATTTAGCTTTTCTGATTTTCTTCTCATAATATTTTCTAACACCTACGCCACTGGGCCAAAAAGTTGGATCCAATAATTCAGATACATATTGAGAATTAACTGCGATTTTGAAAGAGCTGCAGTTATCGGGAAACTTTGATCTTAATTGGTCAATTTTAACATTAGGTGTGACGTTTTCCTTAGTATCATTACTTAGTTTTTTCATGATGTATTTAGTAATTTTAGTTTTATCTACAGCTGGATTAACTCTGGTTAAATGCAAATATGAAGATCTTTTATTGTAGAAAACAGCAGCAAATTCACTTGATTCAGAAATGTTAGCAGCATTGTTGGAAACAGTTGCAGCAGGTGCGGTACCGATGATCAGTGTATTCTTTCGTCAATTGTGACGAAACGAATTTTGTTTAGATTTATTTATATTTTTATTATTTGCATTAAGAATTTCAGCAAATTACGTTTGCTTTGGAAAAGACAAAACAATTGTCTGTAATTTTAATTGGTTTATTAACGGCTGTTGACTGCTGCTTTTTATTTTTTGCAATAGATGTTTTATCAGTTGATTCAATATCCCTCGTAAGTAATTTAACTAAATCGACATTGCTTTTTCTCTTCAATTTGATCTTGTAAATGTTTTGTTTCTTGTCGTACAATAGATTTTAACATATCAGCAAATACACAGCTTTTAAGAAATATTATCACTTCATTGTTAATACTCACATTTTGTGAAAATGGAATCTGCATTTTGAATAGTAGAATCATTTTGCACATTTTTATCAATATAATTGCAACATACAACTTGATCATTATTGATAACTTTTATATTTAAATGTTCAACACACTTTGGATGAAAAACAGTTCCACAATTAATACATTTAGGTCCATAAACTGCTATAATTTTACTGTATAAACAAACACGACCTTTCTCATTCGGTGCCATTTAATGCTGCTTTTATATGCTATATACGTTTTTATCTTTTATGATGCGATGACAGCGACGGTTCAATGAAGAAAATAAACAGCCTTGGTAGTGTAATGTCTAGAGTGCTGGACTTTCACCCAAGCGGCCCGCTGTCGATTCCCGGTGCCGGCAGGTCTGGTTAAGGTTTTCTGCAGTTTTCATTAGCTGTGACACAAATGTGGGATTTGCGCTGTTCCATCTGTAAGTCGGCTGCAGCCGCACTTAGGGCCTATGTAATAATAATAGTCGCCCCCTCCCTCCCGCACAAGCTTTTAGCTTCTGGGGCCTGGTTTCCAGGTTACCAAAATGTACCAAAAGCAAAACCAAATGGTAAATTCTATCCATCCTTATTTACTAAAAATATACGAGGGGGTATTGATAAATAGTTCGCCTTGAATAGTTCTAGCAGGCAAAAATAAATCGCGTTGCTATGAAAACAAGTTGAAACTTTGACAAGTGCACGTGCAAAGTGTCATCCCAAAAGGTGATGTTATTTTGAAATTGTGATTAAGAAAAGTAAACCATGTCAGATGAAGATTGGAACTTCAGCAAAATCGAGTATCGTTCAGTTATCAAGTACCTGTTTTTGAAGGGATTGTCTGGTAAAGAAATAAATGAAGACATGTTAACAACGTTAGGTGATCAATGTCCATCCTATTCAACCATTAAAAACTGGGTTGCTGATTTTAAACGTGGAAGAAAAGATGTCACCAATGAGAAGAGGTCTGGGAGACCGATTTCTGTGTCAACGCAAGAAAACATTGATGCTGTCCGTGATATGATTTTGGATAATAGACGAATCGGCCTAAAACGCATATCAGAGACTTTGAATATCTCATACGAATGCGTTTTTCATATAGTTCATAATGAATTGGGAATGAAAAAGCTATCTGCAAAATGGATACCCAAATGTCTCAATGCTGATCAACAGCGATTGAGGGTGACAACATCTCAGTGGATATGCAATCAATTTAACAATAGAAAATCAAACTTTTTGGATCGCCTTGTTACAATGGATGAAACTTGGATTCATCATTATGATCCAGAAACTAAAGAAATGTGTAAGGAGTGGAAACATTCTGGCTCTCCTCGGCCCAAAAAGTTTCGTGTGCAGAAGTCTGCTGGAAAAGTTCTTGCCTCCATTTTTTGGGACAAAGATGGTATAATTTTCATGGATTACTTGGAACATGGAAAGTCAATCACGGGAGAATATTACGCATCTCTATTAACCCAACTTCGAGCGAAAATTGTGGAATCACGGTGAGGAAAACTTACCAAAGGCGTCTTGTTTTTGCAGGATAATGCGCCCGCCCACAAATCACTTATTGCCTTACAAAATATCAATGAAATCGGCTTTGAAATTGTTGACCATCCGCCATATTCTCCCGATTTGGACCCATCGGATTATTATCTCTTTCCGAAACTCAAAATATCATTGAAAGGACGAAGATTTGCATCAAACGAGATGGTAATTGATGCTGTGGAGTCGTGGTTTCCAGAACAGGATAAAACTTTTTCTAAAGGATTAGAATTACTCTTTGATCGATGCATTAAATGTATAGAGTTGAAAGGTGATTATGTTGAATAAAATACTATTACTTCGAAAACATGTAGTTTTTTTCTAGGCTAGGCTAACTATTTATCAATACCTCCTCTTATACAAAAGCTCAAGAAAAAGAAACGACTACACAATGACTAGAACAAAATTCAAACTCACTAGTGACAAAGCACGTTTCGATATGTTCTGATCTACCATAAATAGAGATATAAAGCTTGCTTATAAAAGCTATATAGTAAGAATAGAATACAGTCTTCAGGAAGATTTCACTCAATTTTTCTCATTTATCAAACACAAAAAAAGCACCAACAAAACAATGAAAAATTGTTGGAATCTGCAGGTTTGGAGCAAATTCCAATTTATATATACAATGCGTGTATAGATGTATCAGTTAATCTGCTTCTCATAATTTTCAATAATATTATATAAACAAATACTTACCCTTCTGATTGGAAAATAGCCAAAGTATGCCCTATCTACAAACTTGATGACAAGTCAAACGTAAAGAACTACAGGTCCATATCAATTATATCATCCATATCAAAAATCATTGAATATTGACTATTAAAAAGTATGGACTTTCTAATAGAATTTTCAATCATGTCAAGCTTTACTTGGTACATGAAGATCAGACATTGTACTGGGAAGGTCGGTTGTCAAACCAGAATGAGTTTACTCAAGATCTGGCTAATGCTTTAGATAGTAATGTGCAAACAAATGTTATATATACTGTCTCTGCCGAAGCATTTGATAAAGTGTCACATAGAATAATAGAGTAACAGGGGGCAAAAAGTCCAATTAATGTCAATGTAATGTAATGTAATGCAATGTAATGCCAATTTTGTCTTCAAGGTGTTGTGTTGGTTATTATATTCTTTATTACATTGTGAAGTGGAAGGTGTCACAGTTGCTGTTGTGCTAGCATAGTTTAGTTGCTTTCCAGTGATTATATTGTGAGAACAATGAGATTAGTTAAAAATTTCATATTTTTTATGTAATTTTTAAAGATTTTGCGTCTTAAATAACATTGTTTGAAAAATCTATTAATTGGATTATGAAATCATGTGAATTAACCTACATGATACATTACTAGGAAGTTCCAAAGTTGCTCCGTCTCATAGCAGCACTAATCAGAACAAAAGTTTTTGTCAGTGGAATAGGAGTCCTGGGGAGAACTTTTGCCCGTTCTGATCAGGACTTTTACCCCGTGTACACGGCAAAAGTGCCAACATTGCACCTATTCATTGAATTCTGTTTTATTCAAATTTTAAAGATATGTAATTCTGGTTTTGTCAGTATGTCTTTCATGCATTAAGCATTAATGATTGTAAAAATTGGACAAATATACCTAAGTTCGTGACCAAGAATTAACTTTTATGCAAAAACGTGGGGCTCTTGCCCCTCATTACTCTATTAAAGAAGTTGCATTCATTTGGGTTTTCAGCAAATATGGTGAGACTGTTCCAATCTTATCTTTGTGACAGCTATCAGTATGTAGTGTTTGATGCAGGCCAATCTGACTAATACAAAGTCAGCTCGGGAGTGCCACAAAGGGAAAACTTATAGGTACCTTATTGTTTCTCTTGTTTATAATGATTTGCCATCTTGTCTTAACAAATTCGAATGTGAAGCTGTTTGCTGATGATGTGAAACTTTGGAAAAGAATAAACACAAATAATGACTGCATGGACTCAGCAGTGGGTGCATATGTCAAACTCGGGGCACACAACAAACTGGTATATCAATATCACGCTCATACGCACACATTAAATCAGTATATCATCATGTGTTGCATTGCAAGTGCCTCGGGTTTGACGTATGCACCCACCGCTACTGCATGGACTTACAGAGGAACATTGACATCTTGTACGATTCAACTATTAAAAATCCACTCCACATTAATGTTACTAAGTGTGCCAAATTTACAGTATCAAAAAAAATGGAAGAATATTCTATTTCAATATAATAGAGCAGGGATTGTATACAGTAGAAATCTTTAATCCGAACCTATAAATGCAAGGCAAATTCGTATTACTGGATGTTCGAATAAAAACATTGCTTTATGCTATGGTACTTTATTATAAAGAAGTTAAGTTATGTATTTTACTAATTTCTTTTACAGAACTTTTATTTCTAAAAAATCAATTAAAAAATCAATAAATATTTTGCTGTAAAAACTTTATTTTTCTTTTCTCCTCCATAGTGTGTGCTTGCATTTCTTGATCTTAATTTCAGTGTTTTTCTGTACCTTTGTCAGTAGACGAGGAATATTCTAGAATTTTTGTTTTAATTTTCTGTATATCGGTGACTGTTGATTTACCAATACCATGTTTTAAATCTATCATTAAAACACATTTTGACAATTTTTAAATGATATATGAACTGCTATATTGTGTATGTATAATAACAAAATTTAAAAAACTTTTAAGGTAGTTGATGTCATTACATAAACAATTTCGGCAAAACTGCAACATTAAAACATTTAGGGCGCCTTTGTGATGGTATCAATTACTATATTCAGCATTTTCATTGCTCTATATTAATAAATAATAATAAAAGTGTTCGTTGATCTTTGTAGAATTTTTCTACACCTGACGGGCTGTAACAGTATCAGCCAACAAATCGCGCCAGCAACCTACACTATTGCGAGACAAATAATTGGTACGATTGAATTATGAAGTAGACAGGTTTTTAAGAATTTACCATTATTTAGAGTACCATGGAGAAAGTCCTATTTAAACAGGAAAATCCTACCATGCCAATCATCTCGCAATAGTTTCTTGTTTAGATTAAAGAGATTTTTCGAATTAGAGGTATGTTCGAATTATAGCTTGTAAATGTTGTTGTTCGGACGGATGTTCGGAATACAGTGTGTTTGGATTATCGAGTTTCTACAGTACTACCAATTAAAGAAGAAGTTCGGGGGTTATATTTGATTCGAGATTAAGCTGTTCACTCAATAATAATAATATAATAATTCAAATAAATAAAATAATCAACGACACATTAAAATCACTTGGCTTTGTTATTCGAAACTGATCCAATTCTCCAGTGTGCGCACTTTAATTACTTTATACAATTATTTCGTACACTCTAAGTTAGACTACTGTTCTGTAATATGGTCTTCATTCCATGACTCTTACATTAAGCAATTAGAAAGAATACAAAAAAGATTTGTAAGATATTTACACTACAAACTTAGTGGCTTTTATCCTGCACTTACTATGTATAATCAGCTATTACAAAATCAATCATTAATAACAATATCCTTAGAAGAAAAGACAAGCTTTGCATTCACTATTGTTCTTATTTAAAATTGTCAATAATAAGATATTTGTTAATTCGATTGCAATATCCCAATTAAATTTTTCTGTTCTTCGGAACTACATATTTCAACAAAGCCTTTATTTAGCTTATCCAATAATGAATGCAATGTATAATTCGCCATTATCCCGGATGTGTAAAACAATGAATTGTATTAGCGATGTACACTGCCACCCATTTGAAAGTGCACGACTCTTTATATATGTAATATTCCAAAATGACATCGTGTAAGTCAGGATTCCATGGGCTATGTGTTTATAAGAGCTGCAGCGGAATGAAAGGTTTATTATTATTTTCAAATACTTGTTTAAAATAATTTATTTATCAGCTTGGAGTGAGTTATAGATAATATAACCGAGGTAAATCGGGTCTATCGTGCACTTTCAAATGGGCGGCAGTGTACATTATATCTCCTTGAATAAGCTTAAAAGGGATTGTTTAAAAGCGTTAAATAAAAACGCAAATATTCTAAATATGCAAATTACTTAAAAAATGCTTTTTCCTCAAGCAACTCCTTCTGTATGTACTATTTGTATGAAAGAAAATATTAATTCGTTTGTACATTTTAAATTATTTGTCTTTTGTTGTTGGTGTATAAATATATTTATATAGAAATTTTCTCGGTTTTTTGTAAATTAAAATAAACTATATGTTAATTTTATAATGTAGCCTAAAATTGGCAGAAGCTGTTGGTTGCAGGTATTAAATAAATTAGATAATTAAGTCTCCTAGATGAAGAAATAAGTATAAAAAGAAATGTTTGTATTTATTTTTATTTAATAAATGTTACAAATAGTACAAACTTATAAAAATTTATTACAAAGTACTAAAAAATTATTGCTAGCTACCATTCGATTGGGAATGTTCAAGGAACCAGATCACTAAATATGTGCAGATAAAAATGATTGATGTGCTTCATCTTTGAGTGTAGTTGCTACAATTATGTGATTCTTGCAATTATTACATTTGAATTTTTATATTTGCTTCAGCACTAAACACACATATTAATTGATGTAATAGGGATAGCCAAAACCAAAATCCCGATTTAGAGAACCGTAAAGAATCAAAAGAGAAATAATAATCAAGGCTATTTGGTTGCCGGTTACATAGTCTAGCACACAGTTCCATGGAGTTTCACAAAGTGATATTGACCACACAATTGGCAACCAAATGCTGCCGGCTTGGATCATAATAAACTTTGATGTAAAGTGCAAGTATTCATTTTGAAGGGAGATTCGTATAATATAGTAATAACAAAATATATGAAGGAGTTCATCCAAACAGGAGAGTAACGCTTCAACAATTCAATTAGTAACCGCAAGCCTGTTCACTGGAGGTACTGGTATAAGCATGGGTATACATGCCTGGTGATACTACTGCATTATATTTCTTATTGGCTGAACTCTCCTATATATAGGCATAACTAACATTAATAGGGTATTAGCAGATCAGATATATATATACATAGATTTTTTAAATTTTGATCTACTAACCTAAAAAGACAATTTTGTATGTACAGGGTGATCCACTGGACTTTCCCCCCTACTTTTCTCTGTTATTTCTGTAGTTACAAAAAAATTATTCTAACAAAAATTGTAGGGCTTTTTTTCTAAGGATTTTAAATATGACATCAAAAAAATAATTGAAAAATAAATGACGAAGTTATATATATAAATTGGGTTTTTTAAATTAAACACCCTGTATTTTATTGCATTTCTTTATGTAGAATTTTGCACTGAGTTCAGCAATATAGAACACATAGTATTTACTTCTAATACTTTCCGAATTATTTAGGTACGTTTAAATATATAAATAATATTAAATAACACATAAAATATTACTGCGTTCTTCTTTATTGTATGGCATTTTTACAGTATAAACTCACTAAATTTACTAATGCCCATTTATTTTATTGTTAGAAATGTCAAAGTAACAATTCAAAGCAAATGTTTTTAAAATCAGCACATACGTTCGAGTATGTGATAGTGTATATTTTATATATTTAACAACTACGTCGAACAAGGCAATAAAATACAGGGTGTTCCATTTAAAAAATTCAATTTATATATAGCTATATAGTATATATAAAACTTCGGCAGTTATTTTTCAATTGGTTTTTTGATGTGATATTTAAAAACTTTAGAAAAAGTCCAACAACTTTTGTTAGAATAATTTTTTGTAACTACAGAAATAACAGAAAAGTAGAGGGGGAAGTTAAGTGGATCACCCTGTACAAAAAAAAAGTATCTGAACCAAGAGAAAAACAAAACTGATAAATTACTAATAAATAACCTGCTCAAAACAAATTTAAATTGACTAAACATAATTCATAGTATTTTACTTAATTATTACAATAAATTTCCTAATATCAATTTTGCTTTAAGGTTAACTGTAATTACTTACATGAATAGCTCAGTCACGAGCACAGTATAAATATCTTTTTTAAGTACTCGTTTTCTGAAATATACGTCCATATACAAACGTGGGTGCTCATGAAAACATTTTGTCTAACTGTAATCAATCCATTTTAGTACCCAATGTAAAAAGAAGTTACTGTATAATTCATTTAGTTTCAATGTGATTCAAAACAGGCCATGCATATACATTTTTGGACTAAGTAATGTAGAGAAAGGTTAACTTTCAGTATCAATAACTCCGACCGGTGTCAGTAATAGTTGGTTAATTCAAACTTCAGTATGAGCCAAGTATCAGACAGGTGTGTATGCATGCTTGGTAAAATGCAGGGAAAAACCTTTGGGATTGTATATTGAGAGTCCAGATTTGAGAGCGAAATGGCAACAAAAGATGTAGATGAATAAAGAATGGCTTTTTACACTTATATCTAATATCTATTAATACATTACTTATATTTAAGCAGTTTGCAACGGTTTGCAGGCTTTGCAAATCATTGAAGAATTCAATTCAAAAAGAAATTTGTTAACACTAAAAAAATCTAAATAATAAATGGTTATCTCTAGGGCTCGATTGATGACAAAATCTTGTTGGTGTTGATACTAAAACACTGATGCCAATGTTTAAAATTATTTGAAGCCAATAATTGAAAAAACAAATTAAATAACACATAAAATTGCTTTTTACTTTTTGCTATTAACCTAAAAATTATAAGGGAAATTCTGCCGTGCTAAGCGAAAACAACCTATCTGCAAAACTGCAATGTACTATATAGAATGTAAATGCGAGGTAAGAAAATATATGGTATATTTCTGAGTTGATGTTTTGCAGATAGGTTGTTTTCGCTTAGCACGGCAGAATATGCAGCATGCAAATTCACACCTTGCGTGCAAATGCAAAACGGAATGATTAATTCTGTCGAACTGAATGCGCTTAAAAGCAAACACTGACTTTTTACTTCAATATAATGTTTGAATGTCTGAAGTGGAGAGGTAAATGAAATAAAAAAATCCAACAAAATAAAATATACTGGGCAGTCCATAACCATCTTAGAGACCCTGTTTTTGAAAAGTGGGTACCAAGAAGCTGTTCCGTGTCTGATAGGCAATGTTGGTTCGAATGTGCTTCCATATATTTGGCTCTTCTATATAGTTTAAATTATAATTACAATAAAAAAATAATTTGACAATTATTAGTGACATTTAAAATTACTGAGGTTATGTACTGAATCTGTAGTTATAATGCATTTCATATCATTTTAAATCGAGACTGGCCATGGAATAATTGGTACCACTGGCAAGATTTGTTAGAGAATCAATATTTGACAATTGAGGCGACTATGTCTGAGACACTCTGGTGCCATGTGTATAAATTCTTCCAAGTTAATTAATACCTACATTTTTCATGGTCATAAAAAATAATTGCATATAAATTGCAAAATAATAGTTGCATATAAAATTGTATCTTGTTAAATGTGTACTGGTAAAGATTTATAACTTTCATAAATTTCACAGCTGCCAATCATTCGACAGAATGATTTACATTATACTACAAAAATTATAAAATTGAAATATTCTGCTTAAAATTATCATAAATATTAAGAGATGCACCGAAGCTTCGGTATTCGGCGAATTCTTAACAGATTATGTTTTGGCCGAAGCAGCGTGAAAGATTCGATATTCGACCGGCCGAAGCGAGTTTCTTCCTATTTTTTTCTGTGTCAATTTGACTTATTTGAGTGCATTTTAACTGAAAAACTCATTATTTAGCATTTAATGGGTTTAACAAAAAAATCTAATTTTTAAAATATGTATCAGTCAAGTCCTGTCTAGATGATGACCCAAAGGGAACGTACATAATTGTTCCGACTAGAAGTTCAACAATAAATTGAAAATCTGGGTCAAAGAAATTACGTGGACGAAAATGCAAAATGCATCGCGAATCACGCGGCGCTCACGTGCTCGGCTTAGATTGCTACCGGAGAATGTCGAAAACCTACTTTTACGATAGTGTTTATTTTTTATTCATCTTATTTTATTATAGCAAAATGCAGCAAGTATTTTTCAGACATCAATGTTTTCTTTTTGACATAATTTTGTATTCAATAAAATTAATCAAAATTCAAATTTCCATTTTGCTTCGGCCAAATATTCGGTGCTTCGGCAAATTTTGATAGACGAATATTCGGTGATTTGGTAAAAAGCTGCTTCAGTGCATCATTAACAAATATTAACACAAATATTAAATTTAATCTGTCAAAATTACAATCACTATTCAAATACAACACAGCAAAAACTACATCGTCAACTACCGCTAGTATTGAAAACATATTTATGTTGTACAATGCCATCCATTGGTGCGTCCCAATAATCTTTGTCTACTGTTAAAATTGGCCAATAACTACCAAGGTCAACTTTGAATCACATTGAAAAAGAATTAACTATATCTACATTTGGCAAAATAAAGTTCTTTGCTATTGTATTCTACAACAAAAAGTTAATTAATTAAAAAGTCTACTATTGTTGGCTTCTAGTTTCATTAAGAAGCATTTCGAGCGACCATTTCAAATTATCATGCAATATCTAGTCTTAATATTTTGGACCTGTTTAATAATTTTTGTAAGTTGTAAAATACACTAGTAAAAAATACAAACAAATACATACAACATTTCTTTTATACTGATAAAGTTCATTCATTCTAATGACGGGCCAGACCAAAACAGACACACGTGCAGTCCACACTACATTCACATAATACTACTTTGCAGAGATTTAGCAACAGAATCTCCCAAATGAGAAATCTACAACATGCACTCTTGAGAATCAGTATTAAACCACAAGTGCACTTGAAACAGAAGGACGGATCCAATGAAAAACGTTTTAATGCAGGTGCTGCTTTTGACGCAGTCCATCGTTAGTATGAATAAACTTTAGACAACATTTTAAACAAAACTGACATTAAGAGATAATTAACTAACTAACATAAATAGTACATAACAAAAATTAATGTTTTTACTTAACACTATTTAAGTATACAAACATGAGCAATGTTTAATAAAACAAAACTAGGTACACACAAGTTAAAACAATGTAATATTTAACGAAGTGGATGTTTACACATTCACCATAAAAGACAGTATCTACATGTTCAACGTGAAAAACAGCATTTAAAAGTTTCGAGTTTGTAACATAACAGAGCCACCCCCTCATTTAGGTTAGGTTAAGTCTTTACCATTTCACACTCCTGACATACCTTAATATTTCTTAGTATCATTAATTAACACTACTGAACAACATAAACAGTTATATGCAATAACTCAGACACTGAACTACTGCTAAAATGTTAGGGCAGAGTAGGGCTGATTAGATCACAGCAGGATGTCAAAATATTTTACATGTATGACATTGGAGTGTAGATACCATTTTTCAAGTCAGACATAAAGTGAGCTTATAAAGCATGGAATAAATTATTTCTCCACGACCATACACACGCAAAACACATAAGTAGGGTAGTGTTTTAGAATACTTATTCTAAAACACCACCCTACTTATGTGTTTTGCGTGTATTTCATTCCATCACTAGATATGGAATGAATATTCTATAAAAGTTGAACAAAAAAACGGTTAGTCTTGATTTCATTGTTTACATTAAATGACATACTTTTTAAGTTGTAAATACTGTTAAGTTTAAATTTTCTTGTGGTCTTGGAGAAAGCACGGTCTGTTACTCGGTTAGAATCGAAATTCGATGCTCGTGGTTCCTCGCGCTCGCTTTCAGCTTGCGTTCGGAATCTTCCACTCGCATTGAATTTCTTCTAACCTCGTTACAGAGACATGGATCATGTGATACATCTTGATTTTGCTCATAAACTGTCTGTTTAGGAAATATCAGCACACTGTATAAGTAATGTTTTCATGTGAAACATGTTGAACATGTGAATATCCACTGCAAATATTTAAAGAAAAAAAAATCAGACCATAATTAAAGCTGCCACAAAACAGAAACAAAATAAAATCATAATGTCTATCCATTTAATACATTCCTGTATTCATGGCAGTCATTTCGTCACCCCATTCGCAGTCAGGTTCAGGACGACAACATGAACAAGCGCAACTTGCATAGCAGCACGTTTTACGTACCAAAAATGAAACATGCTTTTGATTAAAGATACACACATGCAAAAACAATGGCGCTTGTACTGTGTTCACTATGATGTAGCAGTATACGAGACCTTCGAATTTTGCAAATGATAATAAAAAGAACAGCCATGATATTGTCATTGTTAAAAATAACAGTAAAAACATGCGAAAACTGAAATAAATAAATTTAATTAATTACATTAACAGTTTGGGATTGTACAATTTGCTTACCTGTGCTTTAATTTATGATGTATTCGTCCATATGTGTTCATTCGATTTAAAATTTTTAATGTCGCAGCAAAAAAGAATATATTTACTAGGACCGTGAATGCTATTGGCACAAAAAATATTATAATTCCTAATGAGCCGATCGTATCTTGTTCGTTGTCGAGTCTGGTTTTAGTTTTATTTGTTTGTGGATAGTCTAAAGTAAAATGAGCAAATAATGCCAGCACACCCATTATTATAGTACAAGTCCATGCATAAGCTGAATAATAGCAATATTTTTTGCCATCTGTTATTCGTAAATATACATTACGTGACCTGAAAAGCTCATCTATGTTAAAATAAGTTGTCTTGCAAATTATATTTATGTACATACTTGAATGTTTTCCAAATATAATACCCAAGGCTATTCAACCAAAAGAAGGCACCTAACAAGGCAATGTAACAAAGTGTTTCTGTAAAAAGTGTAAATTAGGTTATAAATATAAAACTGCGAAAACATTTACAAACCTGCAACGATTATGCTAACATGATTAGTAAACACTGTTAAAAGTCTTATCATATCAGCAGCTTGATTAACAATAAGGCACATAGATATAGTTGTAATAATATTTCCCACCAGATCTCTTAAAGTGGGCATAATGAAATAAATTATAGCAACAGTCAGAAAACAAGCCATGCTAATGCAATGCGTTATTGGATTTATTATGTTGTGCATTAGAAATGGTGTGCTCGTCCAATCTGTATGGTGCTCTGGTGCACAGACTATAGCATATTCACTTACAAGATTTTCTTCAATACGCTAAAGAAATATTAATTGTTATTAAGAAATTAAAGGTGAATTATTTTGGATTTTTCAGTCATTAAAAAGCTCAATTTGTTGGTACCAGAGATCAGTAAGTTGCGCTCACCAAATGTGGTTCCATATGGATCGCTAAATGATTTCAATTTGTTGTAACATAAGTATGACAAATCATTTTTACCAATGCATCAATTCATTTCAGGGTGGGTTTTGTTATGGGTATCGTAAAATATAACTAAGCTTGGTCTCAAAATATTTAGTTCAGCTGAATAAAAACGTTCAAAAGTTAAAAACGTTAAAAGTAGAGGGCACTTGAAGTGACGGGTGGCGCTCATACAAAAAAAAAACAGTACTCTTTTCATGCTCGAATTTGATATTCAAACATCCAACGGGACACATAGAATAAATGATAAAAATGGGAATATCAGACAAAAATAGCATACGATGTCTGAATTCTTGAACTCATTTGAAAAGTTTCATATATGAATTGATGTAATTTTCTATTAGTTTCTAAAATTTGTTTGCGTGAGTGACACCCTATGACCTCAAAAATTACATCGTTTTGTCTACGAATTTGTTCGAATGAGTTTGAGAATATAGACCCAGATTATTATCAGACAATGAAAATAAGAGTGAACAACCAATGTTTTTGTTGTTGAGTTTTGATTAGTTTTATTGAATACAAAATTATGTCACAAAAAGAAAACATTGGTGTCCGAAAAATACGTTTCCTACTACGCATTTTCCTATACTAAAATACAAAATATAACTAAACAAAATTAATAAAAATTAAACAGTATCGTATTATAAAAAAACATGTCAAAAACTTCATTAAACAACCTTATTAAAAAATTACAACGTAATATAAAAGCATTAAAAAACATTTCAGTATTTAAAATTTAATTTAAGAAGATTGTGGTGGATAAAAAGTAGCTTTTCGACATTTTCCGGGAGCAATCTAAGTCAAGCATGTGACCGCGGCGTCTCGCCAAGTGATAGCCGCGTGATTCGTGATGCATTTTGCATTTTCACTCTCGTGATTTCTTTGACCTAGATTCTTCAATTTATTGTTGAACCAGAACAATATATGTACGCTCCCTTTCCCTTTGCGTCAAAGTCTACACAGGACTTGAAAATAAATGCTTGAAATACTAAGAATTAAATAAATGCTGATACATATTTTAAAAATTTAGAATTTTTTTTATTAAACCCTAAATAATGAGTTTTTCAGTTAAAATGTACTCGAATAAGTCAGATTGTGGCAAATTTACAATTTGGCCCACCCAGGCAAAACTTTGGGAACCCCTGCAGTCTAAAGTGTTATCTTGACCTATGACTCGGAGTACATACAGTTCCATTCCCACATTTTAAAGTGTTACTTTTAATCCTGACCCCAGAGTTAAATTTGACAGCTATGTTTACATGGTGAAAGGGTGGGGATTGTAGGTAAAGTGTTACAATGGTTCCGTAGTTATCTATCGGAAAGAAAACGGAGAGTTAGGTGTAATGAGTTAATATCTGAGGAGATAGAGACTAGATATGGTGTACCTCAAGGGAGCATATTGGGGCCATTTCTCTTTATAATATATATAAACGACATTGTTAAAGACATCAAAAAATGTAAAATTCATCTATTTGCAGATGATGCTGTTATATACATATCTGGAAATAGTGAAGCAGAACTTTTGAAAATTATTAATGAAGAACTAGGTAATATTGATAAATGGTTGAATCTAAATAAGTTAAAATTAAATATTAATAAAACAAAGGCTATGATTATTGGGAAGAAAAAAACTGTAAGGGAATGGATTACTAATGACTTTTTGATAAGTGTGGAGGGAATGACAGTGGAAATTGTAGACAATATTAAATATTTAGGGATAGTGGTAGATAGGGAATTAAAATTTGGCAAACATGTTGACTATGTATGTAAGAAGGTAGCTCAGAAAATAGGGGTTTTATACAGATTTAGTTCTTATCTTAGCCTACTAGCCAGAAAGACAATTTCTAATACAATAATATTAACACACTTTAATTTTGCATCAACAGTGCTACACCTTGCTAGAAAGGGTGATATGAACAGACTACAATCAGGGACGAGCCCATGGGGGGGGATGGGAGGGGAAGCTCCCCCCTCAAAGTTGATAATTTTGAGCGAGAGTTGGCAATTTCACAATTTGAGAAAAATGAGAAGATAAGAAAATGTGTCCAAAACAATTTATTTTTTTAAATTTAATCTAATTGCCATACATACACATTTGAGAGTTTTAAATAAAAACTAGGTGGACCCGTGGGCTACGCTCCACGCTCTCATTATATTACTTTAAAAAAAATATCTCGACTGAACCTGGAACGTTACCCAACAATCAACACAAATGCTGCTCTTCCAATTTCCTTATTTGAACGCACAACTGTAGTGGTCGACTGGACGGACAAATTTGTACCTTACGTCAAGACAGCATTGATACTACGCCGATAGCTTTTAGGCTACGCCCTCCAAAATCTTAGACGATTAGACGATGTGGAAGGGATCGGGAATTATAATATAGATAAGATTTATACTAATTTTGCTTCATATAATGTTAGGTACAAATAAAAATATTTTCTTACTAGTAGTTGGTATTTTCATCGTAATAAGTTGGCAATTTTAAGGTTACACCCCCTCCAAAAAAATTCTTTAGGTTCGTCCCTGACTACAATTGTTACAAAATAGAGCTATGCATACGATTTTAAAATGTAATAGAAGAACAAATATTACAAGAATGTTAAGCAAACTAAACTGGCTCAGGGTCGAGAGTCTGTGTGAAATTAATTCATTAATAAAATAAGTTTAGGGGTGATGCCCAAATATTTCAGAGGTATTTGAAAAAGAGTAGCAGAGACTCACGACCATGACACCAGAAATCGTCTAAATTATAATGTTGAGAGGGTAAACTATACTGAATCCCAGAACTCCTTGTTTTATAAGACTGTGTTCATATATAATAAATTACCTTTGGAGCTAAAGGATATGTCTTTAAGTAGGTTTAAAAGAGCTGTTTATTTAACAAGAAGCGAAGGGATAGTGGAGTAGCGCTATAAATATTTATTGTATTGGAGTCAGTTTAAATTTATTTTAAAAGTTAATTTAAATTTTATCTTTTTAAAAACATCATGTGATAACCCTGATGAAAGATTGATCAGTCTTTAATCTTCAATAGTAAACTAAACATGTAAATTTGAGTAGCTACTGTTTACATTCTTATAATCTTGACGATAGTAGTTATTTTGATTCATATGATTTCGATGTATTTGAAAATACTTACATATAGTAGTTTGCAAATATTTCATTTATGTTTACGTAATTGCATATTATTTAGTATTGGAGTAGCGCTATAAATATTTATTGTATTGGAGTCAGTTTGAATTTATTTTAAAAGTTAATTTAAATTTTATCTTTTTAAAAACATCATTTGATAACCCTGATGAAAGATTGATCAGTCTTTAATCTTCAATAGTAAACTAAACATGTAAATTTGAGTAGCTACTGTTTACATTCTTATAATCTTGACGATAGTAGTTATTTTGATTCATATGATTTCGATGTATTTGAAAATACTTACATATAGTAGTTTGCAAATATTTCATTTATGTTTACGTAATTGCATATTATTTATTTGATTCCGTCTTAGTTTGTAAAGAATATTGTAAAGAATGATAATTCTTTAATAAATGTGCCATTTAATTTAATGTACAGTACAGTGAAGTCTCTCATAAGCGGACATCTCTCTTGTGTGGATAGTTTTTCCTGCACCGATAAAATGACAATATATCCTGTTAACAAGATATTCTCTCGTAAGCGGATAATCTCTTGGGCAAACAAAATATCCGGAACTGAGGCCGTCCACTCAAGAGAGATTCCACTGTATATTGATGTGTATTGATTATGATGGATAGAAAAACACGGATAATTGAAACTAGGCTTTGAGATGTTATGGATATAGTAAATGTAGATAGAATTTGAATTTCTTTTCATGCTATAGGCAAGTTTACGACTTCAGAGCAAAAGTTTTTCAAGGGATTATGATTACTTCTAGTCTAGATTTGACACCAATAAGACATGATGAAAAGTATAAACACTACTATTTATAGACACAGATGAGACAATAAGCAGTTAGTTGCGGTTTTTTAGCAGAAATTATGAAAGTGAAAATAGGTTTTATAATGCATAATGAACTACATATACACAGCATGTTGCAAATTAGGTGGAGCCACCCTTACATTTTTTAAATTTTTTATCGAATTTGAACCAAATTTTTCTTAAAGATAGAATACATTACCTGTGACGAAAAATCCATTCGCCCACTTCAAATGCAAAGCCACCTGCGATTCCAAAATAAATGGAATAAATCAAAAATGATATTAGGCATTTTTTATCAGAGAATTTTACCAAAATTAAACTATTAAAATAAATTATCCAAAATTTTATTAAAAACAAAAAATTTCTCTAAAAAACTCCATTCAATTTATAAACAGTATTTTCAGTAGTTGGTCATGGATTTTCATGAATAAAAACGAGGAAAATAATTAACATATAATCTGTCCAATTGCATTTCTCAGGTTGTGTGAAATTAAAATGTTGGTTACATTACTTACTAACATTAATTTTAAATTTACTGGACATTTAATAAAAAAATAGTTTTTAACGAAATTTTGGATTTAAGTTTTTTGGGCGATTCTAAACAACTTTTGTTAGTAACATTTTTTCCAATAAAAATATGCCTAATATGATTTATTTGTATTGCAAGTGGCTTTGCATTTGAAGGAGGTCTTCTGGTCACAAGTAGAGCATACTTTACTTTTATATGTACCTTATAAACAGTTTACAGACTGTCAGAAATGTTTATTAAGTGAATCCCCATTATTTGTGAAAAATAATCGAAGAGAGATGATATAGATAATTTGCATACTGGTTAATCACCACTTGGTAGATCGGAGTTATAGTGTAGCTCCATTATCACTTTTGATCCCTAACCCCCCCTCTATCATAGGGGAGTGACAAGAGGTCAAATCTGATCTGGACTGGGATGTCTTCAAGGTCTATTACACAAAGTGCTGTTGTCATTTTTTCTTTAGCTAGTGCCAGTGTTAGGAAAAAGCAAACCAGACAACAGACGGACGCAACCAAGGTGGGCTGCTTTAGGTTTTCCTGTATACCATACAGAATACTTAAAACTCAGTGTACAGAGAAGGGCATCAGTCACAATCTGATAAAAATGTGTTCATCAGAAGGAAATGTGTGGTAGAGTTACACACAAGTGTTTCTCGACGATGACTCTAAAATGTTGACGAGGAAGCTCTGCTAACAAGAGCATCCGGTGTGGATGGATTGATTCTTACCTGATATCAGTGTCTGATATGGAACTGGTTTCCCGCTGTCTGACCTAGACGAATGGAGGAGTATTAAGTGAGGTTTACCCCGGTCAGGTAGTGCGCTCGCTGATCTATGGGAAACTGCATGCCACCAGGTAGCATCTCGGAGATGACAGTATGGGATTGTCTGCAAAACCTTATAATCCTGTCAACTCACAATAGGGTAACCCTGGTGTGAGTTCCGGAGTTGTGCTCCGGGGGGATCGCAGGCAGTGAAAAGGCCGACTCCTTAGCAAAGAAAGGACCAGAGACGCCATTTATGGGCCCTGAACCTGTTTTTGGAATCACCAACACCCACATCTGGTTAAAAGGATGGATCAAGAGACAGCATTAAGACCACTAGACCAGTGTCGAGGGACAAAGACATAGTAAACTCATGCTACGAAATCCATCTGATCTGATCTGACAAATTGGTTCAGTAACAGGTCTAATAATAGGGTCACTGCAGCCTAAGAAAACGCTTGCATAGAATGGTCATTATATTTATAATGACCATGGTCATTATATTTATAATGACCATTCTATGCAAGCATTTTCAAGGAACCCACATGCTAATTCCCACGTCATATTTGAAAGTGAAGCCCTCACTCGAAGGAGGCATTCTCTCCTTGGAGGAGCTTTCTCTCGAGAAACACTCATAATAGAAGATCTGGTGAAGAGGCTCTTAAACAAACATTGGGAATAGTAAAATGGGACATTCAAATAAAATCATGCTACCAGTGGATCGATCTTTTCATTGCCTTATAACTTTAGTAAGAATTTTAGCAACTTCTTTATCATATAAACTGTTTTAATTCTTTTATTATATCAAATTTCTAAATAAATGCCACTGAACGGAGGCTCAAGAAATATTTACAACAAAAGATATCCAGAAAGCTGAGAATATTTGAAAACAAATGAGTATTTGTTTTATACTTGAAACAAACATGAAACAATTTGATTATACAAATCAAAAGATTTTCTATTGACTGATAAACCCAAAATGATTAATTTAAAAAACAAAAACAATCAAGTTTATTTTTACTGCAGATGTTTTACTCATTTTACCTTTTCCATACAATATTTTCCGGAAGGATAATCATGGTAGATAGTTTCCTTTCCGTTCACTTTTTCAGATCCAGTCTCTTCTTCCTCGCCTGGTATAATATGATACAAATAATGTCTTAAAACTCCATTTGGTAATAACCTCAACACATCCGTAGAATTCTGATAATAATAAATTGGCCATTCCTGCATTGAACCGCAGTCTGGTAACCCTGGTATTAACCTACAAGCAATTGTTTTAGTAAAATTATACTAAAGCCTAAATTATCACTTACATGTAATCTACTGGAACATTTGATTGACCATTCTCGCTAGTAAAGATTGGATGCCAGGGTGTTTCTTTCGTTTCGTTTATGTGAACGCAGTGTCCGTCAAGTAAAATTTCATATGGTTCACAGCATTTGTTAACCTTTGTTTGTGGTTTATCAAAACCATGATGAATTTCGGCAGTTGTTAAAGTTAAGCTGAATATGAAAGTCCAGAAACAATTGAAAAACATTTTGAGGTTAGGTTATGTATCAACTTTTTAATACTATTTATATGTTAAACAATTTAGCAATGAAATTAAGATCATCTTTGTACTTTGTGATATCATTTCTCTTTGTTTTATTGTAGCTACTGCAATGTACGTAAATTTTATTATCTTTGGCTGGTTTTAATTACAGTTTTACAACTTTATCAGGCTTCGTTTGTCTTTATACCTACTAGAATGCACTTTTATTCTGGCACCAGGTTTAAATTTTCCCACTCAGTTTATCTTGTTTTGATTTTTATCTATTGTTTATTTACGCAAATTTCGTTTTTAAATTCAAACCGAAGGATCAATTTCTTTGAAACTTAATTTTAGACTCTTTTGTTCTTCATATGTTTTGGTACTTAACATAATTATTATTATTTGCCTCAAGTAAAAAATTCGTCATGAATCGACTCATACTTCCGGATAAGTCCGTTTGTTTCTCCCACTGCGATTATTGTCCATCGCAATCCCATCAGTTTTAAAACTGTTGTGTCTGCCGTTATTTGATATGCGTGTTTCGTGTTTCCAGAGGTCTTTGAAATGTTGGCGCATGATTAGACATTCCAGAGAATGTAAAAAAGTTTTAAGAGAACGCAGTGCTGCGTACAAACTATTATTTAGATACCGATATACAATATTATTGACTGGATTTTCTTGTATAGTTTAGTTCCTTTCCTATTTCCATTTTTTATGATTTTCTTGGATGAACATTACCTACATAGTATAAGATTTTGTAAATGGCGCGCCACTGGCGTCAATTCTCTTTTTGCACGAATGCTAGGTTAATGGTAAAAATCGCGCCAGTGGCACCCCATATAGAAGGCTTTATACTAAAGTTGACTTTTAACATTTATGAAAAAACAATTAGAGACAATATGAGAACAAGGATTAGGTTTTTCAAAATATTTGTTTGATTTTTTAAATTTGGAATTGGAGATTGGTTTTAAAAAATACTTTTAGAGATTAGGAAGGATTAGATTTTTTAAAATACTTCTTTGGGATCAGGGATTTAAAGTTGGATTTTTAAATGTGTATTCTTTTGAAGGTACCGATACGGTGTTGAATATTGTTACCAAATTAACAGCAAATAGTATGTTAGCAAACAAAGTATAAGGGCCATTTCGTGCCAAATCAATCAGCAGTCCTAACCTTCCAGTTGGAGGTTTTTATGATTTTCGATGCATAAGATGTACACCCAAACGCAAAGAAAATGTCACCCCTATAAACTCGGGTCTCTACCGCCGTAATGAGTTTATGGCATATTGTAAATTATAACCGAGCGAGTTTCACATTCAGCTACCTACATTCGTTACAGCTTTACGGAAAAGATACATTTGCGTCTCGTTCAACAAATAAATTAATTTTTACCGAATTTCTTAACATCATCGGCATAGAGTGAAGCAGAACATTTTTTCGGTGTTTTTGAAAGGTTTTTTTTTTTTGTAAGAAATAATAATATGCTTAAAAACAATTTTTTCGTTAGGTAACAAGTAATAAAACTATTAGATAATGCTCGATTAAGTATGTATAATTTTTATTAATATTTAGTGTAATATCCATTGTTTTCTATACACTCAGTTAAGCGTCTCGGCATACTGTCAACCAGACAGTATGCCGACAGTTGACATCCGGAAGTGCTCCCACACGTGTTGCACATTTGCCATTAGGGCTTGCGCCGTCCTTTCCTGGATATTTATCTCGGTTATAATTTACAATATGCCATAAACTCATTACGGCGGTAGAGACCCGAGTTTATAGGGGTGACATTTTCTTTGCGTTTGGGTGTACCTACATCGCCTCTTAAAACTTACACATTAATGCAAATACTCTGGCATCTAGTTTCGCTAGAAAGCTCATCTTGGGATAATTTTAAAGCACTTAAGGGCTTTTTTGTGATATAGGTAGTACTATTGGTTTCATAATGATCTAGGACAGCAAGGCTAATATGATGCTATTTTTTATTATTTTATCCTATGCATTTACACTGAGAAAATAATAAAAAATAGCATCATATTAGCCTTTTGCTGTCCTAGATCATTATGAAATCAATAGTACATCATGATTCCATTGAGAGAATTTCTTTTTCAAAATTCTTGTTTCTGTCTCTTAAATGAAGCCTTTAAATCTTCCTAAAATCTCCAAACACCATTTTCGAAAAATTTTCACTTGTAATTACACGAGTGCTTCGAAATTATCGATTTGTAATACGAACGTTGATTAGCAACCACGAGTGTTGCGTTTTAATCAACTTGAGTATTACAACAGATAATTTCAGAAGCACGAGCATGTAATTCGGTAAGATTATTTCATGATACAGTTGTTTATTTAAGCATCTACTTATTAACATAAAGATTAGTATTTGACATGAAAGTAAAAAATGGGACACATGTGACACTAGTTTTCAGCGTTGTCACGAAGATAAAAACAGTCGAAAAGGACAATAAAAAATTATCGAATTATCACTGTAATCCAAAAAATAAAGCCTTGCGATTGGTCAAAAACGAAGTAGAATGAAATAATCAATATTATCTATGTTAAAGAAAGCCATCTTGCAAGCATCTATGGAAAATTTCAGGATGGGTCAATCATAGAACATAATCATCAACATATTTTCCGTTTGCACTGGAATTTAGTTTTTTTTTGCAACTCAATCTATACTTTTAGTTAAGTCTAACAGCTATATGCCATCAAGTCCACCAATTCCAGTTCACAGTTCGTTTCTAAAGATAATGACACTAGATGTAGTAAGGAGCAATCTATGATGGTTTGAACTTGTGAAGACATAACTACGAGGTAAGCGCCATAAATTCTCGGCCCGGCAGGCTTAATAACAGGTGCCAACATGTTCAAACTCGGTTGCGTCATAGTTGAACATGTTAGAGGCCTACACTATATATATTACGGGCAGGAATTTAGGAATTTAGTAGCCACTCAAGCATCGTGATGAGTGCATGAAAATGTTGCAGCTAACAAAAATTGAGTACCACGCGGTCATTAAATTTCTAACAAAAAAAGGGCACACGCCTAATCAAATCAATCAACTTTTAGACGGCGTTTATGGTGATTTATCTCCTTCATATCCCACTGTAAAAGAGTGGTCAAAATGTTTGCATTTAGGGCAGTAATCTCTTGAAGATGATGAGCGCACCGGTCGGCCAGTCGAAGCGGTAACGCCTCAAAAAGTTGCAATCGTTGAAGAAATGGTATTAGAAGATCGCCGTTTGAAAGTTAAGGAATTAGCAGTGAGTTGTAGAACAAATCTCTTACATACAGGTAGGTGACCCGTGACTGGATACAGTTGTCTTCAGAGACGAGTCATCTGTATGGGCTCGTAATATGTTGGCTCGAACCTGTTCTACTGCAACAAGATGATTTGTTCTGCGAACCGTTAAACAATTAGTAAATATCCATCTTTGGGGTTGCTTCTCCAAACGTGGCTTTGGAGAGTTGCATGTGTTTGTTGGCAACTTGAACGCAGAAAAGATTATCATTTCAATCACTGGCCGCTAACCCCTTTGAGAATGTATGGGCCTATCTAAAGAATAAGATAAGGGGAAAGAAAATATTAACTGCAAAACAATTATTGCATCAAGTTAGAGCTGCTGGAAGTCATGCACACAAGGAGTATGCAGTTCGCTTAGTTGACAGTATGCCCAGAAGATGTCAAGCCATTATTGACAACCAAGGCGACTGGATGCCTCACTAAAATACCTGCTATAGTATAGTATGTAGCATGTTGAACCTACATAATAATCTTGTTTAGGGTTATAGGTTAGCTATCAAAAGAATATATCCCATTGACAATCAAACAGAAGACACAAATTACATATCTATACCATATTTTGGCAAAATATCAGAAAAAATTGCACATATACTAAGAAAAACCAACAATTATAAAATAACATTTAAAACCAACACTAACACTTTTTCATTTTTATTTAATGCTAAAGACAGAACACATGATATCATGAAATCGGGCATTTACCGTTTAAATTGTTCTTTTTGTAGTTCGGTATATATTGGACAAACACTTCGAAATTTTGATATAAGATATAAAGAACACGTACGTCACCAAACATCCTGAAAAATCGAATTACGCCAAACACCTTTTAGAACAAAATCACACAATGACTCCTCAAAATAATATTAAATTCCTACATTTTTGTAATAACAAACGCAAATTAGACATTTTAGAAGCCTTTGAGATATACAAACACAAACTCAGGGTACCTTTAATGAATGAACAACTTGAGCTCAGTAATTCTACGTTACTGGAAGTATTAGATATTTAATTCTGATTATTATTATTATTTTATCTAGTTACCTATTTTGTATCTACCTTAGCGACGTGTTTGTTTATAATTATATTACCTTTGATAATGACAGCATAGCTGTCGAAACAATATTGTCAGGTTGTATTTTAATAAAACTGTGAAACTTTTAATAATCTTTATTTATTTCACTACATAATAATAATCACCCAATTTCTCTCGCACAAGTTTCTTAGCTTCTGGGTCCTGGTTTCCAGGTTATAGGATGTAACAATTATTAATTATGATAATTATTATATAAATATGTATATTTAGTTTTCCTAATATAAGTTGTACCAGATACACTCATGACTGACAGATTGTAAATGTTATCTTCATTTCAGAGTGCTTAAAGCACATCAATGTAGACCTTCAAGATTTGATTTCAATCCAAAGGTAAATGTATTACTTTTTCAATGGCAGTGCTGCACAATATTAGAATTGTAAGAACTATCTGGGTTTGTGCAGTTACTAAAATGATTTTCAGTCGGAGGCTGAATAACATTTTCTTGTCACTGCCCATGATAAGAGGCTTTTGATGGGTTTGGAGTTTGAGTTTTGGAATCAGTTTTGTGCCTACTTATCAATTAAAGACTACAAAAAGAGTTACACACTGTCCTGCGTGAGAGACTATTTGCAGGCGAAACGAGCCAACGCGGATTTATCAAAATTTGGCAAACAGTACAGGTGTCCAAAGTGAGATCAGGTCATCCGTAACTTCGCTAGATACGGATTGCAGACGATTGACTCGATCAAATTATTTATACCGAATCGTCGGAATAGCAGGTAGTGTTTTGTTAGATTGAATGTAATTTTAAAAGGGAAAATTAATAATAAAATTATTAATTTTGAAGTAATTAAACAAATTTGAACAATTTATTAATCTCTTATATAAATGGTGAAATTTTCCAAAGGATCCTGCAGATTCTTTACATAAAATGGCATTCACCCTTATTGCTCTGAAAGCTTGGTAAAAGATAGTTTTCGATGTGTAGATCAACAAAGTAAATTACAGTCTTTTGAAGTTGAGAGTTTTTGCAACCAGTAGAACCCCTATGTAAAATGGTTCTGGTCTGAAATTCTTGAAACTTTGGTAAATGGTAGTACCTAATGTGTAGATCAAAAGTGTCGATGAGAAGAAAGTCCAAAAAATTATAGTTTTCGAATTAGAGCAGTTTGAAGTTGGCAATTTTTAAATTGCACCCTGCTGAATTCTTATGGCAAATGACTTTCGGACAAAATTCCTAAAACAACTGTAATTCACAAACTGTAATTTTTTGGACTTGCCACTTTCGATCTGCACATTAGGGACTATCATTTACCAAAGTTTCAAGAATTTTTCCCGAGACCCATTTCCCATTTAAGAATTCTGCAGGGTGTAAAAATTGTTAACTTCAAAAGACTGCAATTTATGCCCATTGACACTTTTGATCTACACTTCGAAATCTATCTTTCAGCAAAGTTTCAGAGCAATGTGGTGAATGCCATTTACCGTAAGGATTCTCCAGGGTCCTTTATTCATCCCTGAAAATAGACAATAGTTGAAGACCTATTCACCTATACATTTTTGATATTTCTACAGTAGCGTAATTTTAAAAATGTATTCTTGGACATTCAAATTTTGCATCTGTTCCACCAGCTCATTTTTACCAGACTAAGGTTTATAGTACGTTTTATTATTTTTTATTCCGCATGATTCGCGATTACGAGAATGTGCTACATAGGACACTCTCAATTCGCTTTGTCCACACTGCACTTCGCTCGCTTTGCCCATATCGTTCTCTTCGCCACCTTGGTCGCTCACGTGAATCACGAGCGTGTTAGTGTGAATTGACTACTCGCGTCCAAGAGGCAAAACTAAAAAAAAATAAATAAGATATTTGCTCATGCTTTGCAACCCATGTCCTATAAGGTTGCATTTAATACAAGCCATTTAATACATTTATTCGAAGAATAACAGCAAAGCATCTACAAAATCAAAATTTTATTACTATCAACAAAACAATACTTTTGTTTCGTAATACGTAAAAAAAAATTGGTAAGTATAAATTGATAGAATATTTGAATAAGTATTTTGTTACCATAAATTGCGTTGATAATTTTATTCTAATATAACAAGTAGACTGTATTCGATCTGACAAAGCATTTATTTTGCACAGGAATCAAAACAATTTTTACAACCAAGTAACAGAAGAACAAAATTGACTTGCAACTGCTCATTATTCTACATTCGAGGACAGAGCGTCAGTAATATAGAAAATTTATTTTATCTTTAAATTGGAATGCCTGACTATGCAAAAGTTGTGTTACAGGAAAACTTCTTATTTTAATTTTTCTCGCCGCCACAATGACATCTAAAGAATATTTCTTACTATTAAAAGAAAAATAGGAAAAAATGATTTTGGTTTTTTTTTAAGTAAATAATTTGGTTTTACTGACTGCAAATGTTGCGGTAGAAGAAAACTATAATTTTACATCTTTTTTAGGTAAGCTTTAAATTGTTTCACTGCCCCACTATCAAGTCAAATAATTATCCTTTACATTCACATTAGACTATATAATATTTTTATTATATATTACTATAAATGGCAGTCCCTAAGTTTTAAACAAATTTTATGTTAAAAAGCTGTAAATCAATACATTTTTTCATCGTCACAATAAGATTGTAGGGGGGGAAATGAATATAGCTCTGGTGGTGGTGAAAAATATTTTTTCTAAACAAATACATATTTTAATACAAAAATTAATTTTTTAACTAAACAACTTTCTGAGGGATCGAACTAAGTACAGGGATTTTGAATTTCCGGAAAGAAAATGTCGCTCCATCCTACTGTACATGATATATTACTATACTCTAACACAGTGCTAAGATTATTAAAAGAAAAATTGATATTTTTCGAATATCTTGATATGTTAAAGAAAAATATGTTTTTAGTACATTATAATACCTAGAAATCTTTAACACTACTTATTTTCCGTCTTATTCTTTCACATATCAAATGTTCACAAATGGGAGAACATTGAAATAGTTTTAAGCAATCAAAACATTGGATATGGAAATTTAGAAAATAACATTGAAACAGAGATATGTTTTTTTATTTCTTGTTTTTACTTAACAATATTGGAATGATTGATAAGGATTTCCAATTACAGATTTTTTTATATTAAAACTTCATTAATAACACATAACTGTACAACACTAAAACATAAAGCAGACTTACAAGGAGAGATTTACATCAAGAGATAGTAATAGTAACTCATAGTCTATACATAAAAAACTTACTTCGGAATCCAACAGGAGTAAGCTCTACAGCCATTTTGGCCATAATGGGAAAAAGATCTTTCATAATTAATCAATTTATTTATAATTATCGTTTTTGAATGATTTATTTATATAAACTTTCTTGGTCTGTGGTGATAACATTAAAACGAAAGATTTCCAAGCATAGACAATTAAAATAATAATTTATTATCTATTGATAAGAGAAAGAAAAAAGTATAGAACAACCTAGATATATAATAATGAAAAATAATTGAAAAAGAATAAGAAGATTTGAAATGATGAAAATTTCTTAAAATGTAAAATATGTTAAAAATTGTATAAAACTTGTAAATTTGAATAAAAAGTGTTAGAAATTACGTTATAAAACTTTATCTTTGTGATAATGTAAAATAATAAAAAAATAAGAAGGAAGTTAATTTAATTAACCAGGAGTGGAAATATCTTGTACAGGTGTAGTTATGTCTTCATGGCATTATTTAGATTGTGATACCTGCCTAAAGAAGAGAGGTGAATTGTTAATTGTGATTTTGTTCTCATTTCTCGCCGCAAAACGAATATCTCATATAACAGGGCAGTCAAAGTGTGGTATAATAAATCTAAATACCAATTAGTCATTGTAAAGCAGATGTAATTTGGTAAATGCAGATTGTCTTGAGTTTTAACCATTAACATATTATCTAATGCAATTATTATCCTTACTTATTTAGAACACAAAGAAAGAAGGAATCTTCAGACAGTAGAATCTGACAGTAAATAAAACTTTTATTCATATGCCAAAATAACATGTCATCTGTCACAGTTTAAGGTTAAGAAAAAGGACTTTTGAGTAATATACCAGTAGATGACTACAGTAACATTATAATTTCAAATATAAAATAATAAACGGGAAATAAAATAATTTTATATAAAATATGCCTAAACCTAAAAAGACACTAAAGGTGTCTAACTAAACTTATGATTAAGATCAACAAGAAAAGAGATAGCTTTATGTAAATCTAATAGGTGGGAAAAGATTAGAATTAATTAAACATGTTATTAACTTGATAGTTAAATGTGAATACGGTCTATAGTATTTATTGTTAAAATTTTATATAATAAACAATTATGTTTATGTGTCACAGCAATATAAAAATAAATTTAATATCTTACCATTACAATATATATATTACGAGTTACTATTTCTACTTTGTGATGTATTTTTCGTCGTTTTTCTCGGGGATCAATTCCAAACCTCTCCTTGTTAGTCAAACTGAGTACAGTCGTTACATTACTTTAATTACAAAATATTAGAATTTCATTTTTGTCAGATCTTATATATTTTAGTAGTACTAACTTAAATCGTTTAAAAAATTATAATACTTTTCTTCTTACAGCTTATCTATAAAAAAATTACTAACAGGATATTTCAATTCTTATTAGTGTACAAAAAGTATCCGATGTGTCTATTTTATAACGGGTGTTTTTTTAAATTTGGCGTCAGAGCAAGCAATGAGAGTTCGATTGTGAACGCACCTTTGAATGTCGCCACGCCGCAGTGTATCTAAACCTAACCTCACTTTTAAGTTTTGACATTTTGACATTTGAAAAATAGTGGTCTATTCACAACAAACTCATAGTCATAGCTAACTAGGACGCCAAATTTAAAAAAACACCCGTTATATTACTTACAAAAATTACACATCTACTCTCGAAGTGGTAACTGTAATGTCTAATTGAACTTATTTGTTTAATTAAACAATTTATCTATAGGGTATCTAAAGACGTAGTTGGTTAAGCAGTCTACTAATGTTGTTTTTTCTTGCAAGACAAACAATTTGACAATAAAAGTTTATAGATGCCCATTATTTATTGATATTATAATCCTGTGCTATAATCTCTTGTCAATCTCCTTTCATCAGCAGCAAGATGTTCACTTTCTTCATCAATCAACGCTTCCCATTTCTCGGGAAATTTCAAACAGAATAAACCTTTTTTTGCCAAAGCTTTCAGTACTTTATTTCTCAATACAATGAAGATGAAAAATAGAACACCACCTGATAGTAAAGTCCGACAATCAGACAATTGCCTAAATTAAAACAAAAAATTAACACAATAGATTTATATTTCATGATAACAACATACCAGAAGTTATCCAGATGATCATCAATTGCCATTGTCATATAAGAGATTGCATCCAAAATGTATGTGGTACCGATTACTAACAGTAGATGACTGTACATAAGATTCCTACAATAAATAAAGTTTAAATTATTTTAATTGTTTGACTTTGTACTTACTTTTTTCTTAAACGTATCATAGACTGATCACTGCTGTTGGTATCCAACCAAATTTTTTTAGCTACCCAAATCTGAAGTATTAAGCTAAGTAATATCATTATCAGAATAGGCCCATAAAAGTAAACAAATATCAACAAATTTCCTATTTTCAAAGCAACCAAATGTTAATATAAAAATACTAATATAAATGGTACAAATCATACCCATATCCATCAAACATTGATTTTCTCCAGTAGTTAAATCTGAATTTATCGAATGGTGAGTTATTAAAGCTGTCACAATTAACAGTATTGGAAGTCCATAACCGTAACCACAATATATTAGTGTCCATTTCATTTGTCTTTGAAAAATGGGTCGTCTGAAATTAATTTAAATAAACTTGGAGATTACTAAAATTTTCTTATTAAATTACATGGTTATTTTCCATAAATGGAATGAAACCACATTCATCCAATTAATAGCTGATAAGGTACCCGTGTAGAAGATGAAACTTATTGTGTCACAAGGAAAAGGATCAATTAGAGCTAGTGCTGGTGAAAACAAAAATACAAAGTAAGCAATACTTAGGGATGCAATAAAATTTATAATGCAAATTCCCTGAAAAAAAATATATATAATTAATATCGACCTTTGGAAATGTACATTTAACTTACTTCTGTATCTTGTAACTCTGGAATACATACATAAACAAAAAATATAACCAGCAATAATATCACTGATATGAGAGTACAAAAAAGTTTTAAATAAAAAAATATAGCTTCAGTAAGATTTGTTAATACTTCAGTTTCCTGAACACATACTAAAGCTAAAATTGTCTCATTCTCATTTGTTATACAATATCTACAAAAAGTAATATGTAATTATTATAGACATATCATAATAGAGTATAACATACTTGTCAGGATCAACTATGTAATACCCGATTTCATCATCCTCATATATATGTAAACTGTCATCTTCATCAATATTTAAAGTTACAGGGGGATCTTGTGTAGGGCCTGTAAGAATTTGAGACTCACAAGGTAATGCAGTTATATTGGAACCATCCCAACAGAGACCGTCTATTATGATATTTTTTCCTTGGCAACATTGTACAGATTCTGTGTTACTGTATTTAAGAGTGTTATATAAAAATAAAATCAGAATCACAATATGCATCGCATAGTTTTTATAAATTTCCTGAAAAGAAAAGAAAATAAACATTGATTAATATTAGATACTTGAATTAAACTGGTTTCTTAAGTTTAGAAAGACATTTATAGACTTACGAGGGTGCGTTTTTATATTCCCGGAATGGGGAGGGGGGGTAAGGAAATTAAATAAAAACAGAAAATTATTTTTCTTTTTCAATATATTCTCTCTTAACTCTAATACATTTCTCAGATCTAGTAATTAATTTATTTATCCAGTGAAAAAAATAATTAATTTTTGTCGTCAAAATATGCTGAAACTACAGCTTTTACTTCATCATCGGACAAAAATTTTGTTCCTCAAAGTTCTTTCTTTATATTCAGGAACAAATAGCAATCGTTGGGGGCCAGGTCTGGACTGTAGGGTGGATGATTTAATTCCTGGAAATCTGCCTTGTGCAGGGCAGCTTGTGCAACTCGACTTCGATGAACAGGCACGTTGTGGTGCAAAAGCAGCACACCTTTGGCAAGTTTTCCTCTTCTCTTTTCTTTGATGGAGTCCCTTAATTGTTCTAAAAGTGTGGCATAATATTCTCCCGTTATAAAGACACCCTTTTCTTTGTAGTCGATGAGCAGAATTCCTTCAGTATCCCAAAATATAGTCGGGGGGGGGGGGGTACCTTTTTTATACCACTGCATTGAATCTTGTTTGGACTCAGGTTTTATCCCCTGTAACAATCCGACTTAATACTCCATCCTGGTCTTCATTACAGTCCTGGTAAACCGCTGACATCTCTTCTATAATGGTTTGCACTGGTTTTCCTTGTTTTGACAAGAACTTTATAACGGCACAATCTTCAACTTTACTCATATTGAAAATCTCTTCACGTTCTGACTTTGGTAAATGACAATAACTCAAATACCACTAATTTAATAATAATCCAGTTCGGTATTTATAGTAAGTAATAAGACATCAAAGTAGGCCTTACGATTGGTTTACCAAGCCCCGCCCCTCATCAACCTCCCCACTCCGCGAATATAAAAACGCCCCTTGTATATACCTATTCCCACGACCTCCTCGATTTTGACGTTTGACGTCAACGTCGAAATCAAGGAGGTCGTGCATATTCCATTCACACGAGGGATGATATCTGTTAGGGTCTTTTGATTTGTAATGTTTTTTTATTAAATTTTTACAACTAGCCATTTGAAACTTTTCGTAATTTTCTTGAAGTTGGCATTAGCAAGGTATTGTTTGAAAATTTGAAAAACAAATGCTAATCGTACGTAAAAATTTATTAATGTTTTATACACATTAAAAACGAAATAAATCATCATTAAATCATCCTAAACTTGATATTTGTTGATATTGACGTGCGGAATATAAAAGATTGAATGAATTTCAATAGACTTTCACCATTTTAAAATTAGATAAAAGTTTGACTAAAATCAACATAACCTACAAAGTATGTTTCATAACCTAATTGCAAAGTAGGAGAGCATGATTCACACTACAACAATTTTGCAATTATTGATTACAGGAGTTAATACTATTATACTAGAAAAATCACTAAATGTGGTAATTTTAGTTACTATTCCCTGGTGCGAATAGATAATAAATACTATGTTAAACCCAAATTGTACAATATAGTATACTAAATATTATGTCACTAGTATATAAGTAAAGCATGTAAAGCACGTGTGACGAGTTTAAAAGAGCACGACGCGACGCGAAGCGAAGTGTTTTCCGGTCAGTAGTATTTTACATCATGTTTGAATGATGGCCTACTGACTGGCATAAATGATTTCTGAAAATATACATATGTAGTCACTTCCTCTTTGTATTTTATTATTTGTCCAGTTTATTTGTGATTTTCTTCCTCTGAATGCAACCGGTCAAGGGACTCTTTGATTTTGCGACAACTCAGAATCTGAGCTCAAGATTTTGTATTATATTATTATTTCCGTAATTATCCAACACATTGGAAATTGGTGCTTGGTTGCGTAGTGGTTTGTTTTCTAGATTATAAGATTTTTCAGTTTATTACTATTGACAAATTCCAGACAACCATAATGGACGATAGTGTTGCTATGCTATCATAAGTTGTATCATTCTTGAACATATTTTACCATGTTTCTGTGAAATATGTTTGTTTGTTTTTGGGCGAGGAGCCAAGGTGTAAGAAATCCCTCGCACCTCATTTCGCCGATTTTTTTTTAATCATATGACTGATCTTACTAGAATTTAGAAGCCCAGTAGGGATTTTTATTGTGCCAAGCATCGCATAGACACGGGACCTACGATTGTACTATCTTATCTGAAGGCTTGTTTTAATTTTTCTTGACTTTGAGAAATTACAAATTCGGCTGGGAACAAACCTGTGACACTTGGATTATGAAATCAATATGATAACCACGAATCCACCTAAACTGACTGTCAAATATGTATTCTTCAATTACAGAATTCTTATCAATGAAAAGTGAAGGGAAATATATTTTTGGTAAGAGTAACGGAGATGGGAGAACTATCAATTCTGAAAATGAATTAAAAAATAGCCACCATTGTTATGGTGGTTATTTTCGAATTATTTATGAATTGAATTAGTTAGTTGTGAATACATCAAACCAACAACAAAAACAAGAAGACTGAGTTATTATTAATTGCCAGTGGAACAACAAAAACAATTACATCTTCAATCTTGTCGATCTTAGGAGAAATACATTTCCCGCTCCCTTCGACTAATACAATTATACTTTCCATGAAAAGTTCGTTAACCTATATCCAGTGAAAGGTGCCGTTTTTAAAGAATACATCAGATATATGTAACTGTCAGAAGTGTGTCCGTATCCTTCTCAGCTGGACTCTTTACCTATAACATGTCAATTGATGTACCTTAAGACATGGATACAAGGAATTTCATCTATAAATACAATCTTTTTTGAAAATCCATATTTGTTGCTTATGTTTTTATTATATTATGGAGGTTTAAACTTTGCCCAGAAAATAATTGACTATAATAATAAAGTGGTTACTCCTTTGTGAAATTTGTCCACTTATGAATCAGGGTTGGCAATAGGGTTGCCAACTTTTGAAAGTAGGAAGTAAGGGCAGTCAAGAATTTCCAGAAACGTTATTTACTATATGCATTTACAATAAGATTTTCCAATGCTATTTAAATGAAAATGAAACGTCATTGTACGTCTCTTCACATACACACGAGTTGACCTCTAATAATAAATTCAAGGGATAGTTTATAGAAACCGAAGTTTTTCCAAATTATTTATAGAATCGCCGCTACATCGACGAGTTTTGTTAGTTATTGTACATAATATCAAAATAATTTAAAAGCCGATCCTCGGCATTACAGATTTTCGAAAAACTGAATTAGCAGATTTTCCAGACAACTTACTTTGTGGTGTCATTGTAAATATGCCTTACTGAGCACTGTAATCAATTAATACGTACTGTCATTAGTAATTGTAAAAAAATCATCAAAAAGTAATTAATCATAAAGAAGAAACAAAAAAAAAAGATGATAAAGAAAGCAATTAAAGCAAGAAAGCATTCAAGAAGCAAAAGACATGAACAGAGAGCCTGACCGACTGGAAGGCGCGCTGGATTTACGATTTCAAAACCGCCGTTCTATTCCCAGCTCGGGAAATCTTTTTGTAATAAAATATTTAATGTAGGTATTTCGTAAATAAACAATTTTTTTATATTTATAATGTTTATAAAAAGAAATAACTTACAAATAAATACTACTATGGTATGCATAATCATTTTAATTTTATTTTTATTTAACAAAATAATACATAGTTTAAACAACGATTTTAAAATTAAGAGATAATTTTTTCTCTAGTCTTTTTTATACATATTATATTTATAAAAAAAATTATTTATAAAATAAACAATTTATTAAAGAAACAAACGAAAAAGGATAATAAATGGCATTCATTAAAGAAGAAAAAGGCAGTATGGAAGGCGCGCTGGATTTACAACTACAAATCCCCGGATCTTTTCACGGTTCTGGTATCTTTTTTAATAAAATATTTAATATATTCCATAAATAAACATTTTGTTTATAATTATAATATTTATAAAAAAGAATAATTACCTAAAATTATCCCTTAATTTTATAGTCGTTTAAACTATAAAACTAAACGATTATGGATCCTATATTAGTATTTAATTGTAAGTTATTTCTTTTTATGAACATTATAATTGCAAAAAATTGTTTATTTATGAAATATATTAAATATTCTATTAAAAAAATTACCCGAATCGAAAATAGACCCGAGGTTTTGTAGTTGTAAATCCAGCGCGCTTTCCATGCTGTCTGTTCGTGTCGTTTACTTCTTTAATGAATGTCATTTATCTCCTTTTTTTGTTTGTTTGTTTTTTATTATTAATTACTTTTGGATGGTTTTTTACAATTACTAATTACAGCACGTTCACTTATTATTTGATTAATATTAATTAATCAACAATTAATATTAATTCATTTATGCATGCTATTTCTAGTAACACTGCCTGAAAAATTCCAGTTTCTCTGAATCTAGCCTTCTCCAAAAATAATGTGTGTGGGCACCTTGTTCAAGAGGTTCCCCTTGCCGCTGCCCCCCAGCGGATGGTTCAGGACTGTTTGAATATATCCTTAATGGTCAATCAGTCTCATCATCATAATATAAAACTTTAACTGCGGCTTGACTATTAATAATTAACGCCGCTAAATTAATAATTAATAAGCCGTAAAAAAAATTTTATTAAAAACTTTAATTAAAACATTGAATCATTTTCGTTAATTTAATCTTTAAATAAGGGCAAACCCCGTCTTTTCCTATAACAAGAAAGGACGAAGGACACACTGTTAGAAAGAAGGATCGTCCTTCCGAACAAAAATCAATTGGCAACCCTGGTTGACAGGTTTAAACCAATGGTTTGAACCAAGGTTTAAACCAACTGGTTTTTAAGAAAAAAACAATGTGACTTTTATTAATTTTTTCGGATGTATGTATATACAATTGTACATACATATTTATTTACAGACTTATTTTATTAAAATTTTTACTTTGATGGCAACACCGGCCAATAGTGTGGAAATCCCTGTTTTGTGTTCCACATACACAATGCCTGTGTTTAGAGGCTTAAGGGATTCCCCTAATTTGTGATGACATGGAGTGAAAGTTTCATATTCATTTACAATCAGGTTTTTTTTAACATTTGATGAGCTCAAAGATGGGACTGACCGAAAAAGACATAGTTCAGTTTTTATGTTTTTATATTTAGGTATATTTTATGTTTGTTCAGTTTTATGCCAAATTATAATTTGTAAAACAAAAAGTAGTTGTTTTACTATTAATTTAGCTAAGTAGAAATTCTAAAATTAATTTAAATTTAATAAGTGGTTTAAACCTAAAAAAACCGGTTTAAATCGGGTTCTTTTGGATTTTTTACTTTTTTACTCTACTTTTGAGCATCTATCAGAAAATTCACTATCCATTGCGAATAAAATCTGTTTATATGAAGTCTTATTAGACTACTATTGTGTATAACTTTTTCACCAATCCTTTCTAAGCATCTCCCAAGATGATCGTGCAATAGACTTTTTAGTTCGTTTCGGTATAAACATATCATGAAGAAAATCTACTGCATTTGCTTTGCTTCTCAATTAAAAAAAATTGGCGTACCCTTGTGTTCACCATTTCTTTTTTAGACTTTTGATTAGATTAATCTAAATTACCCTCATACACATTGAATTCTAGGTTAACTAATAGTTTCATTGAATGCCATATCCAATTTAGCAACTTTTTATTATTATTGGATTGCCAAATATAAATTGTTTCATTTGGAAATGGTCTTTTATATAAGCAAGTCGTGCCAAATGTTCACAAATGTTATTTTATAAATAAACCAACCCGGATACGTTTTCTACTGTTGTATTTTTTTAATGCCTAAACTCATTTCATCATTTTCATGGAATCGTTTCTATTGTTTTTCCATATAGGACACTTATTAATGGAATTTCTATTCCATTTTTAGATTACAAATGAAAATCAAAGAATCTCTTTAAACAGAGATGACTAATTGGAATTAAATAGTCGCCTAAAAATACATCTTCTTGCATTCTCGGGTGGTTTATTTTTATAAGAAAATATTTTTCTTTAATAGACTTTCACGCTTGGTATAGTTGCCAAGTTTTAAATAATTTTTAAACAAGCAGTAAATCCATTGATGAAAAGTTATTAGCTTTTAATGAAATGAAAGGTTATAAAAATGGAACACGAAAGATGCTTGCTTACCAACTTTTCTCTACAATATCGTCATATTCTATTATACAAATTTTCAATTTCTTTTTTCTCTTCACTTATGTATTTATATATTTTTGCCACATTTAATCAATTAGTATTTGTTAAACGAAATTTCACGGACTCACTTTGCCATTTGCTATTTTAACATATTGCAGCTGATTGATGTTGCAAGAGAGGAACAGGAGATGACGATTCCGGAGTCTCGATGATACTAATGTTTCACGTGTGTGCTATGTACGCATCTAGAATGTATTGGAAAATTGCCAATGCATCACTACTTCAGAGGCTTATGAATAAACTCTGGAAAATAACGAAGGCATTCAGTTCTATTAGTTTTGCCGAAAATTTTGAGTATTTTTAACCGAACCACTTTACTTCCGAACCAATGAATTTTGGATATATTGAATCATGTTTTTATTTATGCAAAAATAGTTTCAAAGTTTATTAGTTCTTACTCACTTCCTGTGTTCTGAAAATCATTTTTGGGAAGTCCTTTGACTTGAATGTTTTCCTATGAAAAAATTGAGAATAGTTTCAATCAATGCAAGCCAAATCGTGTTTATTTCTTTATCCTTTAAACGTTTAGATAATATGGTTGTAATGATATGATCGGTTACTATATATAATAAAATAAAAAATAAATATTGGGAATGTGACCTACAGCAGGATGTTTTCTTTTTTGGAATCTGGAGAGAATTGTTGATTTTTTTAAATAAGCTAATCAATATCATTTCAGTACGAAAACGTCAAGCTCCTTCCTATGTATCAGCCTAGAAAATTGAGTGTAATAATTTGCTATCATACATAAATCGTTAACAGTGAGACAACTATAAGACCTCAAGAGTTAGAATTTTCAAAATCAAATTTGAATCAAATATGAAGGTTGTAGATTTCCCAACATTTCCTTAATAATTAAGTTTCAGCTTCATAATTTGCAACCCTATGGTTTAGGAGCTTTTTTTTCGTATTAAAGCTTCAGAAATCTAGATTATCAAATTTAATAATTGGCATATTTCTAATCATCGAACTTTCTAACTGTTGAATTTCAGGGTTTTAAGTTATACAGGGTTTCGATTCGCCTCGAGAGTTGGTGAACTCAGGATCGTAAGGTAGATTCGCAGCTCCTTCAGAGATTAAAAACTTTCAAAGCTCCCATTTTATATTCTCAAAGTCTGAACGTGTTTAACTCGAAATGTTAACTATCGAAACTTAAAACGAAAGTTGTATTTAAGAGATTTGAATTTTCAGTTAGAGAACAGGGTTTCAGCTTCGTACACAGAGAGAAATGTTTATATATTTAGTGCACAGTTGTTTAGAAAATTAAAACAAATTGTGCCTAAAACGGTGACAGGAACAATTTGAGTAGTATAGCTATGTTCGTTCTGGCGCAAAATCCCATGTATTTTCTTATGAAGGTTCATTTTACATTTCAAGGTCATCCGCGAAATTCTAGGTTCATTTGCATATCATTCGCGGGGTCATTAGCGGATCATTTGCATATCATTCGCGGTGTTATGTATGTATCATTAACGGTATTATTTGCATATCTAATTAATTTAATTCGCGGGGTCATTAGCGGATCATTTTTTATATCTCGCGGGGTCATCTGCATATCTCATCTCTCTCTCCTCATTTCCAACTTGTCATCATTTCCCGCTGAAAGATTTGAATTCCTAGCGCTGCTAATGCCATCTATCGGTGACGTCATATGATCGGTATAGTAGATTTCTATACGCCTGTAGATAGGCAACCTGATACACTTTTTTATAAAAACCAATGGAGCCAACAGGATTTGAACCGGGGACCGCTCGAATGGTAGCCAGCCAATGCATCCATTACACCACGAAGGTAATCTATTAAAGCACTGTAAACGGGTTATAAAAAAAAAATAATGTTGACTAGCTATTGTTGTGTCGAATTGACGATTTGATTTGAAAATTTAATAATGTAATTTATCGTTTAGACTAACCCTTGCTTACTTCTATATATATGTTTAATTAATATGTAATTAGTACATCAAAATATGTTCTTAATATGTTAATCAATTTCCTTATAAAATATAACTATATATCATTGAAATAAAACATTAAACAATTGCAGTCGTTTATCATAAACCTAGTGGTGAGTTTGTATTATTCGTATAGCGATATGGATATATTATTCAGATATGTCGTGTTATGTGTTTAAATTTCTCATATGCATGCGCGAATTAAATGATTGAAAACAATGCAGTGTTCGGTTTTCGGCAGACTAGTTTAGTATTTTCTTTACTTAAGAGCTAATATTTATTTTAATAACATTTTCATTTCAACCAAGATCTCAACCTAGAAAATTTTTTAAATAAACGCATTCAATTTACATAAGAATGTTTAAATAAGTATACTCTAAACAAAATTGAAAACATTTTATATTAATTACATGAATCTAATTACCCTAATTAAATTTATTTGTTCTAATAAAAACGCTTAACGTTATTATCAAAGGTCGAAATTAAAAAGGTCCCCCTATACACGGTCCAGCGTGCAATATTACCTCGTATACGGATCAAATCTACATATTACATTATGATTGATACAATCGTTCGGGAGGGATCATAACGATTTTATAATAAAGACATCTCATCTCTCTCTCTCTCATAAATTTATTTCAAAATAAATCTTATGTTGTCATTATACAATCAGATATACAAGCTGCCTCTAAACGCTTACTGTCAATCAACTGTCGGATTATCTCTATGGCATTTTGACCTGTTTAAATCCTAACGTCATAAACAACTTTCACTAATAAAAATAAATATTTTTATAATAATAATTAATTAACATATATTGATAATGAATTCGAATAAGTTCCTGAAACACTCTAATTAGAATACGACTAACAAGGCCCGCATTTAACCGCTATTTTTCCCCGTTTTAGGTTTAACTACATGTCGACACTCTAACTTTTGCAATATCTTATAGTAAAGAATATTATTCTCAATCAGGATGACTGTTCACATCGAGCATGTCATTTTCTATATCTCATCTGCATATAACTTTTGAACTACAGACATTCCTAAAATATAAATCTATTAGTCATATCATTTAAAATGTGTAACATAATTAACATTATGTTATCAGAACTTGGATCTATGAGGATTATCTCTACGCCAACAAGAAACCTCGAGTAAAATGTATTGTCTCATCCGAAGGCCGTCAACTATTTCTTATCATAACACCATTAAGTTCAAAACAATGCAAATATAATTACTTTCAATATAGTCACTTGTTTAGTATTACATATTTCTTCGGAATGAAGGCCGATTACATCCTTAAGGAAACAATTAGGGTCGTTATGATTTCATAAAATTTTATTTAAATGAAACGTTTAAGAATATAGAATACTGTAGAGCATTATTTTTAAAATTCAAAAACATTATCTATAGCTAAAACTGTTTAAAAAATAACTTTCAAACTAAATGTTTTTTGCATGAAAATAAGTACAAACTAATTAGCCGTGTTTCGACATTCTTTAAAACTGCTTTCAAACCATAAATAAACAAACGTTCTTACGAATGACTGACTGAAAGGAATTTAGATTTTAAATACTTTGTTAAGAGATCATTATCTTAAAAGCTACATAAATTATTGTTTTAAATGACAATTACTCACCCTTGTGTTAACCCATATGCTAAGTATGTCCTAATGGTAAAACTGTAATCGACGAGATCTAACATCATAGTAATATTATAACAGATTAGGTGACCTAACAAACTCTTTAAAGAAATGTTTATTTACATGTATGAGATAGTATTTAACATAATGTCCTTACATACTGGGTTACGATAGAGACGGATAATCATACGAGCTGCTGAAATGTATGATATATTATAAAATAACGTTTAAATAAGAGTTTACTTTAGATGCTACGAATATCTATATGGTGTATAAACAATAAGAACACATATTTAGAAACAGTTTACAAGGTAGTAGATATAACGAAAAAGGCTAGCATTTGTTCAAAAATTATATTACGTCTAGAGGGCGATATGAATATAACTTATAGGATTTAATCAAACTAGAAAAATATCGATATATATCCAGCGTTGAGAAATAATTATACTATGCGTTTAAATGTTTAAGTTCATCATAGCCTGCATCTCCTAAAATATGAGCGTTATACACATGTTTGAAATTCAATTCATCTTGCTTAAAGAGAATAAGTAAGTTAGCGTTGTCCCTAATCAGATGTTTCGGTATCTTTGCATATGTCTGACCTAAATAAAATGAATCAACATCCTTTATGTCTACTCATGCTAAAATATTATCTAAGTTTTTCCTGTTTGTCACAGATAATAGCATCGAAAATGAATACTGAATTAGGTTTCACATCATTAGGGGTGATTACATCATCGTTTTCGCCCTATTTAGGTTGAAATAAAGACTTGGCGTATAGGTAGATATTTTCAAATTTTAATTCGTTTTCATTAGTTAGTAGACCTAACAAGACATTAGTTTTACCACAAGAAGAAGGTACACTCAAAATTGCTCTATAGGAAACAGATAAAAGCTTACAATGCTTCTTATCACCATCGGAATATTATCGAGAAACACGATCATCTAAGTTAAAATTATTGATTTAAAAAGTAATGACCATTTACTCATCCTTTGTGTTTCGCCATATTTAAACGTTATTTTTACAATACATCATACATTTTCATTAGCTTCGAAATACGCAGATATGTAATAATATACTATATACTCTTGTAGGTTATTCAACGTATCTATAGTAAACTCTTATGATTAAAAATAATCTGTAACCTTATTGTTTTTTTATTACATCACAGGTTAGAGCATACGAATATAATTCAGGTTAGATTAGGTTAGAGTCTACGAACACATTTTTAGGGCAGAACGTAGGGAGCAGAGTAAGTACAAAACAACATACTTTCATACAAGAACGTTTATTGATACGAGTAGTTTCGACGCTAGTTAAAACATAATACAAAACTTATATATATATATATATATATATATATATATATATATATAATATCTATTAAATAGTACATTTCGTATACACTAATAATGGTACTACATACTCGACTATAAAGTAAACATGGTAGGTATAACAACAGTTTAAAAGAATAGATAGTAAATATAACTATATCTAATTATTTTATATAATACTATGTTAACTAAGAGGTTATATACAGAATATATACGCCTGTATTCGACCTCTAGAGGGTTCATAAGACTACACTAGACCAGACCAGACCAGGCCAGACTAGACCAGACCAGACCAGACCAGACCAGACCAGACCAGACCAGACCAGACCAGACCAGACCAGACCAGACCAGACCAGACCAGACCAGACCAGACCAGACCAGACCAGACCAGACCAGACCAGACCAGACCAGACCAGACTAGACTATAGATGATAGACAGTAAAATCATGAACAATTATACCGCCTATAAAATAATAGAGCTTATAATATAATATATAATAGAGATATATAATATAGAATATTATCGAGAAACATGATCGTCTAAGTTAAATATATTTAGCGACTTCTTTTGCTTAATAATTTTCATTATGGTATATGTATATGTCTAGTCACAGTTTCAGCAAACGCATTGTATTCTATCAACGAATCATGTAAATATCAAAAATTCGTAACGGTTATGCATAGGTTTAATACCATCAACAGCTCATTTAAAGGAAATGTTAGATTTTTAACAGTTTATGAGCATTAATCAAAGACTATTCTATAATGATGTATTATTTATTTATAAACATAGTATAGTAGCTAAATACATGACTGACTGAAAAAGTTACTTTTATTAATGATGACTATTGAATTCGATCTGTTACTAGCTTAACCTTTTAATTTCCACTTTTGACCAAATTATAGTTGATCTGATCAAATATTGCTTACAAATCGGAGCTCTAATTTAATGTCTACAGTAGAATCCTTAAAACTCTCTATGAAATTTTAGAATTGTCGATTACTAAGACACCCGTTTCTTCTGTCTCCTTTAGTAAATTCATATTGTTAGCTTCTACTTTGTCAACTGTTACTAGAATGCTGTTCTTTAGATCCTTTACCTCGCTCTATGTATCTGTAGTCATTACAATGAAAGTTTGTACTGTTGTGTCGAATTGACGATTTGATTTGAAAATTTAATAATGTAATTTATCGTTTAAACTAACCCTTGTTTATTTCTATATATGTTTAATTAATATGTAATTAGTACATCAAAATATGTTCTTAATATGTTTTTCAATTTCCTTATAAAATATAACTATATATCATTGAAATAAAACATTATTAAAATATTAAAAATAATTTTATTTTATCACATCCTAAATATTTACACGACTGATCGCGTTTCTCGTCAGCTTCTTTTCAAACAATTGCAGTCGTTTATCATAAACCTAATGGTGAGCTTGTATTAATCGTATTACGATATGGATATATTATTCAATTTTCATGTCTTTTGCTAACCCTACATAACTTAAGCTTTACATAGATTTAGACATGTTTTATATTTCGTATTTAGACACATAGCACGACATATTTGAATGATATATCCATCTCGACTAATGAAGGAACAGGAACACTACCCGTCTATTTATACTGTTCGACCAGAGCAAGCGGTTGTTCTATCCTACGTTGAGAAAAATAACTATACTATGTAAGCATAGATACGTTACATATGATTGCGAGCCTGAGTATAAGCATAAACCCTATACTACAGATTTTTATCCTTTTTTTTTTCATTATATCTACTACAGACGAGGTGAAGAATAGGTACATTTAACATGCGTATGCTACAATTATCTAATTTATAGTTTCTAGACGTAATGTAATTTTGAACAGATTTTAACCCTTTTCGTTATATCTACTACCCTTGTAAGCGATTTCTACATATACGTTCTTATTGTTTATACACCATATAGATATTCGTAGCATCTAAAGTAAACTCTTATTTAAACGTTATTTTACAATATATCATACATTTCAGCAACTCGTATGATTATCCCTCTCTATCGTAACCCAGTATGTAAGGACATTATGTTAAATACTATCTCATACATGTAAATAGTTACAACAACAAAATAGAAAAGTATACTTGAGGGTGAGAAAGAAGTCCCGGACGCGGTTATCTATAACATATGTCATATGTTTTGTAATACGTCTTTATAACTTAACTCTACGTGATTTCCTCTTACAATATCTCTAGTTATGAGAACCTTGAAGACTTAACCTGGAAAAATAAAACAGATAAATATTTTACTTTTTATTGAAACTAGTTAACTTATATTCTAACATACAAATATACAACAACAAAATAGAAAAGTATACTTGAGGGTAAGAAAGAAGTCCTGGACGCGGCTATCTATAACATATGTCGTATGTTTTGTAATACGTCTTTATAACTTTGAAACTTTACGTGATTTCCTCTTACAATATCTCTAGTTATGAGAACCTTGAAGACAACCTGAAGAAATAAAACAGATAAATATTTTACTTTTTATTGAAACTAGTTAACTTATATTCTAACATATATATTTGAAACTAGACAACTTATATTCTAACATACAAATATACAACAACAAAATAGAAAAGTATACTTGAGGGTAACATTTTGTATAACCATTATCTTTTATTCTATAATACCTTCTTGTTTAAGCTCAGAAATAATTGAAATAATCTCATCCTAGTTTTCTTAACTACTGCTACCCCTCTGTTTTAAGGTATACAGTAGACGAAGCTTATCGACAACTTGATTCCAATACGGCGTTTTTGTTTTTGGAATTTGAAATTGGTAGCTTGAGGTTAGAGCCTACGAATACATTTTTAGGATAGAACGTAGGGAGCAGAGTAAGTATAAAACAACATACTTTCATACAAGAACGTTTATTAATACGAGTAGTTTCGATGCTACTTAAAACATAATACATAACTTAAATATATAATATCTATTAAAATAGACCAGACCAGACCAGACCAGACCAGACTAGACTAGACTATAGATGATAGACAGTAAAATCATGAACAATTATACCGTCTGTAATATAATAGAGCTTACTTGATATTTTAAAATTAGCGGCTGAATCTAATTATTATAGAAATTCAATTGTAGAAACTGAAGATGTAATCTTTAAAACATCTAAAGTTAGAAGTTTTTAGTAGTCAGGTCAGATTAATAGAGGGTGTTATAATCAAATCGTTTTAGAAACTATTTGTTTGTAAGATTGGCGCCGTAAAGAAAAAACAGCATAGCTGTAGTCTTGATTTTGAAATTGAGATAGCTCGGAACAAAACGATGAATACAAAGTTTAGAAGTTTATTTCAAAATTCTGTGATAAAAAACATTAATTCTTCTTTACTTTACTTTAAAACCCAAAATTGCATGATAAATCAATATAATATTAATATAAATGATTAAATTAAATGAAGCAATCTAGGTTAGACCCCTAAAAAAATTATATTAAGGTTATAGATTTTAGACCCCGGTTGTTGCAAAGATTCAAGAATCTCTATTAAGATTAGTTCATAAAGCATTTGTTAGGTTAGAGCATGTAGCTACTTACAAAAAAAATCTCTATTAAGATTAGTTCATAAAATATTTATTAGGTTAGACCATTGTAGCTACTTACAAAATCGTCATTAACATTCGAAAAACTTCACGTTCTGACCGAAGGGTTAAGGTTGAAGGTAGAAGGGAGAAGGGAGAAGGGAGAAGGGAGAAGGGAGAAGGGAGAAGGGAGAAGGGTGAAGGGAGAAGGGTGAAGTTTTTCGAATGTTAATGACGATTTTGTAAGTAGCTACAATGGTCTAACCTAATAAATATTTTATGAACTAATCTTAATAGAGATTTTTTTTTGTAAGTAGCTACATGCTCTAACCTAACAAATGCTTTATGAACTAATCTTAATAGAGATTCTTGAATCTTTGCAACAACCGGGGTCTAAAATCTATAACCTTAATATAATTTTTTTAGGGGTCTAACCTAGATTGCTTCATTTAATTTAATCATTTATATTAATATTATATTGATTTATCATGCAATTTTGGGTTTTAAAGTAAAGTAAAGAAGAATTAATGTTTTTTATCACAGAATTTTGAAATAAACTTCTAAACTTTGTATTCATCGTTTTGTTCCGAGCTATCTCAATTTCAAAATCAAGACTACAGCTATGCTGTTTTTTCTTTACGGCGCCAATCTTACAAACAAATAGTTTCTAAAACGATTTGATTATAACACCCTCTATTAATCTGACCTGACTACTAAAAACTTCTAACTTTAGATGTTTTAAAGATTACATCTTCAGTTTCTACAATTGAATTTCTATAATAATTAGATTCAGCCGCTAATTTTAAAATATCAAGTAAGCTCTATTATATTACAGACGGTATAATTGTTCATGATTTTACTGTCTATCATCTATAGTCTAGTCTAGTCTGGTCTGGTCTGGTCTGGTCTGGTCTATTTTAATAGATATTATATATTTAAGTTATGTATTATGTTTTAAGTAGCATCGAAACTACTCGTATTAATAAACGTTCTTGTATGAAAGTATGTTGTTTTATACTTACTCTGCTCCCTACGTTCTATCCTAAAAATGTATTCGTAGGCTCTAACCTCAAGCTACCAATTTCAAATTCCAAAAACAAAAACGCCGTATTGGAATCAAGTTGTCGATAAGCTTCGTCTACTGTATACCTTAAAACAGAGGGGTAGCAGTAGTTTAGAAAACTAGGATGAGATTATTTTCTGTCCTAAAAATGTATTCGTAGGCTCTAACCTCAAGCTACCAATTTCAAATTCCAAAAACAAAACGCCGTATTGGAATCAAGTTGTCGATAGGCTTCGTCTACTGTATACCTTAAAACAGAGGGGTAGCAGTAGTTAAGAAAACTAGGATGAGATTATTTCAATTATTTCTGAGCTTAAACAAGAAGGTATTATAGAATAAAAGATAATGGTTATACAAAATGTTACCCTCAAGTATACTTTTCTATTTTGTTGTTGTATATTTGTATGTTAGAATATAAGTTGTCTAGTTTCAAATATGTATGTTAGAATATAAGTTAACTAGTTTCAATAAAAAGTAAAATATTTATCTGTTTTATTTCTTCAGGTTGTCTTCAAGGTTCTCATAACTAGAGATATTGTAAGAGGAAATCACGTAAAGTTTCAAAGTTATAAAGACGTATTACAAAACATACGACATATGTTATAGATAGTCGCGTCCAGGACTTCTTTCTTACCCTCAAGTATACTTTTCTATTTTGTTGTTGTATATTTGTATGTTAGAATATAAGTTAACTAGTTTCAATAAAAAGTAAAATATTTATCTGTTTTATTTTTCCAGGTTAAGTCTTCAAGGTTCTCATAACTAGAGATATTGTAAGAGGAAATCACGTAGAGTTAAGTTATAAAGACGTATTACAAAACATATGACATATGTTATAGATAACCGCGTCCGGGACTTCTTTCTCACCCTCAAGTATACTTTTCTATTTTGTTGTTGTAACTATTTACATGTATGAGATAGTATTTAACATAATGTCCTTACATACTGGGTTACGATAGAGAGGGATAATCATACGAGTTGCTGAAATGTATGATATATTGTAAAATAACGTTTAAATAAGAGTTTACTTTAGATGCTACGAATATCTATATGGTGTATAAACAATAAGAACGTATATGTAGAAATCGCTTACAAGGGTAGTAGATATAACGAAAAGGGTTAAAATCTGTTCAAAATTACATTACGTCTAGAAACTATAAATTAGATAATTGTAGCATACGCATGTTAAATGTACCTATTCTTCACCTCGTCTGTAGTAGATATAATGAAAAAAAAAAGGATAAAAATCTGTAGTATAGGGTTTATGCTTATACTCAGGCTCGCAATCATATGTAACGTATCTATGCTTACATAGTATAGTTATTTTTCTCAACGTAGGATAGAACAACCGCTTGCTCTGGTCGAACAGTATAAATAGACGGGTAGTGTTCCTGTTCCTTCATTAGTCGAGATGGATATATCATTCAAATATGTCGTGCTATGTGTCTAAATACGAAATATAAAACATGTCTAAATCTATGTAAAGCTTAAGTTATGTAGGGTTAGCAAAAGACATGAAAATTGAATAATATATCCATATCGTAATACGATTAATACAAGCTCACCATTAGGTTTATGATAAACGACTGCAATTGTTTGAAAAGAAGCTGACGAGAAACGCGATCAGTCGTGTAAATATTTAGGATGTGATAAAATAAAATTATTTTTAATATTTTAATAATGTTTTATTTCAATGATATATAGTTATATTTTATAAGGAAATTGAAAAACATATTAAGAACATATTTTGATGTACTAATTACATATTAATTAAACATATATAGAAATAAACAAGGGTTAGTTTAAACGATAAATTACATTATTAAATTTTCAAATCAAATCGTCAATTCGACACAACAGTACAAACTTTCATTGTAATGACTACAGATACATAGAGCGAGGTAAAGGATCTAAAGAACAGCATTCTAGTAACAGTTGACAAAGTAGAAGCTAACAATATGAATTTACTAAAGGAGACAGAAGAAACGGGTGTCTTAGTAATCGACAATTCTAAAATTTCATAGAGAGTTTTAAGGATTCTACTGTAGACATTAAATTAGAGCTCCGATTTGTAAGCAATATTTGATCAGATCAACTATAATTTGGTCAAAAGTGGAAATTAAAAGGTTAAGCTAGTAACAGATCGAATTCAATAGTCATCATTAATAAAAGTAACTTTTTCAGTCAGTCATGTATTTAGCTACTATACTATGTTTATAAATAAATAATACATCATTATAGAATAGTCTTTGATTAATGCTCATAAACTGTTAAAAATCTAACATTTCCTTTAAATGAGCTGTTGATGGTATTAAACCTATGCATAACCGTTACGAATTTTTGATATTTACATGATTCGTTGATAGAATACAATGCGTTTGCTGAAACTGTGACTAGACATATACATATACCATAATGAAAATTATTAAGCAAAAGAAGTCGCTAAATATATTTAACTTAGACGATCATGTTTCTCGATAATATTCTATATTATATATCTCTATTATATATTATATTATAAGCTCTATTATTTTATAGGCGGTATAATTGTTCATGATTTTACTGTCTATCATCTATAGTCTAGTCTAGTCTGGTCTGGTCTGGTCTGGTCTGGTCTGGTCTGGTCTGGTCTGGTCTGGTCTGGTCTGGTCTGGTCTGGTCTGGTCTGGTCTGGTCTGGTCTGGTCTGGTCTGGTCTGGTCTGGTCTGGTCTGGTCTGGTCTAGTCTGGCCTGGTCTGGTCTGGTCTAGTGTAGTCTTATGAACCCTCTAGAGGTCGAATACAGGCGTATATATTCTGTATATAACCTCTTAGTTAACATAGTATTATATAAAATAATTAGATATAGTTATATTTACTATCTATTCTTTTAAACTGTTGTTATACCTACCATGTTTACTTTATAGTCGAGTATGTAGTACCATTATTAGTGTATACGAAATGTACTATTTAATAGATATTATATATATATATATATATATATATATATATATATATATATAAGTTTTGTATTATGTTTTAACTAGCGTCGAAACTACTCGTATCAATAAACGTTCTTGTATGAAAGTATGTTGTTTTGTACTTACTCTGCTCCCTACGTTCTGCCCTAAAAATGTGTTCGTAGACTCTAACCTAATCTAACCTGAATTATATTCGTATGCTCTAACCTGTGATGTAATAAAAAAACAATAAGGTTACAGATTATTTTTAATCATAAGAGTTTACTATAGATACGTTGAATAACCTACAAGAGTATATAGTATATTATTACATATCTGCGTATTTCGAAGCTAATGAAAATGTATGATGTATTGTAAAAATAACGTTTAAATATGGCGAAACACAAAGGATGAGTAAATGGTCATTACTTTTTAAATCAATAATTTTAACTTAGATGATCGTGTTTCTCGATAATATTCCGATGGTGATAAGAAGCATTGTAAGCTTTTATCTGTTTCCTATAGAGCAATTTTGAGTGTACCTTCTTCTTGTGGTAAAACTAATGTCTTGTTAGGTCTACTAACTAATGAAAACGAATTAAAATTTGAAAATATCTACCTATACGCCAAGTCTTTATTTCAACCTAAATAGGGCGAAAACGATGATGTAATCACCCCTAATGATGTGAAACCTAATTCAGTATTCATTTTCGATGCTATTATCTGTGACAAACAGGAAAAACTTAGATAATATTTTAGCATGAGTAGACATAAAGGATGTTGATTCATTTTATTTAGGTCAGACATATGCAAAGATACCGAAACATCTGATTAGGGACAACGCTAACTTACTTATTCTCTTTAAGCAAGATGAATTGAATTTCAAACATGTGTATAACGCTCATATTTTAGGAGATGCAGGCTATGATGAACTTAAACATTTAAACGCATAGTATAATTATTTCTCAACGCTGGATATATATCGATATTTTTCTAGTTTGATTAAATCCTATAAGTTATATTCATATCGCCCTCTAGACGTAATATAATTTTTGAACAAATGCTAGCCTTTTTCGTTATATCTACTACCTTGTAAACTGTTTCTAAATATGTGTTCTTATTGTTTATACACCATATAGATATTCGTAGCATCTAAAGTAAACTCTTATTTAAACGTTATTTTATAATATATCATACATTTCAGCAGCTCGTATGATTATCCGTCTCTATCGTAACCCAGTATGTAAGGACATTATGTTAAATACTATCTCATACATGTAAATAAACATTTCTTTAAAGAGTTTGTTAGGTCACCTAATCTGTTATAATATTACTATGATGTTAGATCTCGTCGATTACAGTTTTACCATTAGGACATACTTAGCATATGGGTTAACACAAGGGTGAGTAATTGTCATTTAAAACAATAATTTATGTAGCTTTTAAGATAATGATCTCTTAACAAAGTATTTAAAATCTAAATTCCTTTCAGTCAGTCATTCGTAAGAACGTTTGTTTATTTATGGTTTGAAAGCAGTTTTAAAGAATGTCGAAACACGGCTAATTAGTTTGTACTTATTTTCATGCAAAAAACATTTAGTTTGAAAGTTATTTTTTAAACAGTTTTAGCTATAGATAATGTTTTTGAATTTTAAAAATAATGCTCTACAGTATTCTATATTCTTAAACGTTTCATTTAAATAAAATTTTATGAAATCATAACGACCCTAATTGTTTCCTTAAGGATGTAATCGGCCTTCATTCCGAAGAAATATGTAATACTAAACAAGTGACTATATTGAAAGTAATTATATTTGCATTGTTTTGAACTTAATGGTGTTATGATAAGAAATAGTTGACGGCCTTCGGATGAGACAATACATTTTACTCGAGGTTTCTTGTTGGCGTAGAGATAATCCTCATAGATCCAAGTTCTGATAACATAATGTTAATTATGTTACACATTTTAAATGATATGACTAATAGATTTATATTTTAGGAATGTCTGTAGTTCAAAAGTTATATGCAGATGAGATATAGAAAATGACATGCTCGATGTGAACAGTCATCCTGATTGAGAATAATATTCTTTACTATAAGATATTGCAAAAGTTAGAGTGTCGACATGTAGTTAAACCTAAAACGGGGAAAAATAGCGGTTAAATGCGGGCCTTGTTAGTCGTATTCTAATTAGAGTGTTTCAGGAACTTATTCGAATTCATTATCAATATATGTTAATTAATTATTATTATAAAAATATTTATTTTTATTAGTGAAAGTTGTTTATGACGTTAGGATTTAAACAGGTCAAAATGCCATAGAGATAATCCGACAGTTGATTGACAGTAAGCGTTTAGAGGCAGCTTGTATATCTGATTGTATAATGACAACATAAGATTTATTTTGAAATAAATTTATGAGAGAGAGAGAGATGAGATGTCTTTATTATAAAATCGTTATGATCCCTCCCGAACGATTGTATCAATCATAATGTAATATGTAGATTTGATCCGTATACGAGGTAATATTGCACGCTGGACCGTGTATAGGGGGACCTTTTTAATTTCGACCTTTGATAATAACGTTAAGCGTTTTTATTAGAACAAATAAATTTAATTAGGGTAATTAGATTCATGTAATTAATATAAAATGTTTTCAATTTTGTTTAGAGTATACTTATTTAAACATTCTTATGTAAATTGAATGCGTTTATTTAAAAAATTTTCTAGGTTGAGATCTTGGTTGAAATGAAAATGTTATTAAAATAAATATTAGCTCTTAAGTAAAGAAAATACTAAACTAGTCTGCCGAAAACCGAACACTGCATTGTTTTCAATCATTTAATTCGCGCATGCATATGAGAAATTTAAACACATAACACGACATATCTGAATAATATATCCATATCGCTATACGAATAATACAAACTCACCACTAGGTTTATGATAAACGACTGCAATTGTTTAATGTTTTATTTCAATGATATATAGTTATATTTTATAAGGAAATTGATTAACATATTAAGAACATATTTTGATGTACTAATTACATATTAATTAAACATATATATAGAAGTAAGCAAGGGTTAGTCTAAACGATAAATTACATTATTAAATTTTCAAATCAAATCGTCAATTCGACACAACAATAGCTAGTCAACATTATTTTTTTTTTATAACCCGTTTACAGTGCTTTAATAGATTACCTTCGTGGTGTAATGGATGCATTGGCTGGCTACCATTCGAGCGGTCCCCGGTTCAAATCCTGTTGGCTCCATTGGTTTTTATAAAAAAGTGTATCAGGTTGCCTATCTACAGGCGTATAGAAATCTACTATACCGATCATATGACGTCACCGATAGATGGCATTAGCAGCGCTAGGAATTCAAATCTTTCAGCGGGAAATGATGACAAGTTGGAAATGAGGAGAGAGAGATGAGATATGCAGATGACCCCGCGAGATATAAAAAATGATCCGCTAATGACCCCGCGAATTAAATTAATTAGATATGCAAATAATACCGTTAATGATACATACATAACACCGCGAATGATATGCAAATGATCCGCTAATGACCCCGCGAATGATATGCAAATGAACCTAGAATTTCGCGGATGACCTTGAAATGTAAAATGAACCTTCATAAGAAAATACATGGGATTTTGCGCCAGAACGAACATAGCTATACTACTAATTTGTGCAATATAATTGCATTGGTTTGTGCAAAACAAATTCTAATGTTTATCCAAACAACTTATTATTTTTATCTCCATACCAAATAGGTAACTACCTAAAACAATTTGTTTAAAGAATCTTCTACATTTTGTAGCATAGTTTTGCACAATGCTGTATTAAACACTTGCGATCCTTATGTGGAATTTTTGCACAATGCTGTTGGAAACACATACGAACATTGGAGTAATTGTGTATATAGTAGTTTAGTGCATATTTGCACAATATTGTGCTTATTTTTCTTTGATCTTTAATATTGCTGAAAGAAACGCTAAACACTGGGTGATTTAATAATACAAATTGTGGATACTTTTATTAAACAATTATATATTTAATTTAAACGCAAAAATACAAAGAGAAAACATTCATATAAAGAAAAATACAAATTAAGCAAACGATCTAATTAAAATAAAACGATTTACTATTTAAATTAGTAACAAATCATGGCATATAAAAGTAAATTTTCAAGTTGGAAACATGAACTTTTTATTATTTTCTCAATAATGACAAACACTGGAAGATCATCGGTCCATTTCTGAATTATTGGAAAATTTGGTTTATAAAGTGGTTGATCCAAGAAGAAGAGAAAACTCCGCACCCAATTACGCCTGGAAAATGAATGTATAAATTAGTTATTTATTACATAGCACTTGCACTAAAACAAATGAGTAAATAAAATGCGTACCCAATCATAATAATAATAATTTAAAATATAGGGTAAAAAATTAAAAGTACTTACTTGAAATAAATTTTTATTCACCTATATTATATCTGTATTCTGCAACGATCACAAACTTACTAACGAATGTGTTCCATTTCCACGTAGCACAGCGTTTTTTGCAGTTTGTTTATGTCTGGAGTCTCTGATCTGAGGGGGAAATAAATGCAATAGGTCAATCCCACATTAAAAATAACCTTGATATGAGATTTCACTCAAATTGTATTACAGTTTCAAATTTTATTTGCATTTTTTCATCATATACAATTAAAAAGCTGCACAATACTGTGCATGATTACTGTTAAACAACTTGTATCAAAATATACAACAAGATTGTGGACAGACGCAGCACAATTTTGTGAATTATTCATTCCTTTAGTTACTTCAATTTGCTTTGCACAATTTGGCAGATCAAATTTCACGACGTCTTCAAACAATCTTATTAAGAAAGAATACGCAACGCTGTTAAATAATGGAACCCAATTGTACAAAAAAATCGTACAATCACAATTAACCAACGTTGTGCAAAACTACGTTACTGCATTTTTCTCTGTGTAGCCTTCAAGTTTAATGTGTAAACAGCGTTATTATAAAATTCTAAAATTTAGGATTCTTGTTACGCTCTTTTTAAACATAGTGTATAACAACTTAAAAACAAGGTCCTCGTTGGACCGTCATTTATAACAACGATAATTAACACAACACAAATGCCCTGAGATCAGGCGTCATCTATGCTTACTAAACAACTCAAAAAAATAAGAAAGTTTCGTGTAAAACATCGTTATAAATAATAATAAAAATGATACCCAACGTAAGAATTCGTTACGATGTGAGAAATAATATAAAAAACATAGGTCGAAAATGTTAATACAAAATAATAGTTCTCTTTTATTAACATTGACAAAATAAAATTAATAAAGTCACAATACCTTCTTTAATTAGTTCACTCCAACGTCACCTTACAAAGCAATTATTACAATTATTACAATTGCCTTTTAAATCTGAACAAACACTTGTCACTAAGCTCGACCGCCAGATGAAACAGAAGAATCTGGAAAACACCCTAATTTCTGATACGGCTACGGAATAGTTGAACCGAGGAATTAAAGTTCGATATAATTGTCTTTCTGTAGAACTAATATTTAATTAAGTTCCCTTTTTAATTAGTTAGAACAACCATATAAACCCCGTTGTTAACTAATTAAAATATTCCTCTTAAACCACCACTGATTAGTGAAGTTGGTCATGGAAATGTTTTTCGTTATTGCGGAAAACACCACACATAAATGTATCATTTAAAGGTTATTTAACTTTCATCAACGAATTATTTACTTTAAGACGAGATTCTGCTTAATATTAATTTATAATGCATTAAATTCAATATTTAATTATAATTTTTCATTGTACTAACAGTATTAGTATCAGAAGAAATTGTTCATAAAACGTAAATTCTTTAACAAAACTATGGCCCACATTTTAATTATAACACTGTAAATCGTGCGGAACTAATAATTATCTTTACCGTAATTATTATAGCGATTTTTAAATTTAATCACTTAAATTCCTACAAATTTAACGGCAATTAAACACGGTACTGGATATTTGGGGGTTGCCGACGGCAAAACCAACCCTATACGTAAAACATAATAGCCCAGAACTCCGTGCTCTGAAAGTTTATTTTGGACTCTCCTTAAATAAAGGATTCAAACTTACATGATGACGGACAATCTTAAGGGGGAGCATTTCAAACAGACCGATAAAGGAATGACATGACTTTTTTAAACCAACCAAAATTGATATTTTTACAGAAAGAAAGATTCTGAGCCCGGGGTTTCACAACGACAAGATTTGCAGACATGATATCTTTCGATACGCAGCTGTGTTTGTTTAAAATCTACCAACAAACACGTACAAGAAAATCATAAATTAAGGCAAGATAGGTTTTAATAATATTTTTTTTTAGAATTTCAACTTATACATATATGGGAGTATCTAAAATGTTCGTTTCAATCAACTAAAATCTCGGGCTTTTTTAAATTTAGAGGGCAAATTTATTCGAGAATATTCTTTTTCACAAAAACAAGAGATGATAGATACTAACATGTGCAAAGACGGTACCTTTGTTTAGAGCGGAGTCTATAGATTTTTCTAGAAATAATTTTATTAGTTTGGAGTATTTCTTTTTAAGTAACCTTTGACATTTAAGGACTCACATTTATACCGAATACCAACACAATTTTAAATCAAGAAAAGATATACATTAATATGCAGAACCGCACTAAGGGTTTTTATCATTTATGCAAACAAAATTGCATTTCTCGGAAGTTCAAAAAAATAAACCGTTAGAAGTGAATAGTTCCGTCTGCTATGGGAATCAGCGAGGTTCATTAGGTAATGTTATAACGTTGAAATTCACAACCCATTGTTTGTTTGATGGTCACTGTTTAAAACCAAGCTTCTCCGTTGTTCGGTTGTCACTGTTTTTCCCTTTCTTTCTGTTTATCGTAAAGTCATACCTGCGCGGTTAAGCGCTCTCTCGATAGTGCCGTTGATAGAACAAAATGGCTGGTTTTGGTACTAGAAGTTGAATGTTCGAGATATGTTAGAAACTTGATTTTGGATATTAATTCGCTTTAGCGGAATAAATCTCGCATTCAACAGAATGATCGCTTGATTAGTTATATGCGATCAATCGTCAAATTAGACTGATTACGTTCTGGTGCTAACCATTTAGGTAAATTCTTTTCATTTCATTTCCAATGCGCTAAAATCTTACAAAAGTCTTTTTATTTTAGGTAATATTATTTCCCTAGCCGTCACCTTGAGGGAATTGTATTGTAAAAGACCTTTCAGTTTATAGAAAGGTAAAAATCTTCAAATATTTAAAATTAATACAATATACAAGGTGATTTCTTTGTAGGTCTTTTTCTTTTTGGTTTTGTTGTTCGTTTATTCTTGTTGCTGCCTCTCTGATCGTGGGTTCATTTAGAAGGTCCTTCCCCTTTGGGTCCGTACCTACATTTATACATGTACCGGGTCGGAACAAAACGACCAAATATCGAAGGGAGAAGCGAAAACCCCTAAGCAAGGCTTTAAATAAAACAGTCGTGGGTCTTCGAATGGTGGGATGTTTGTCTAAACTTGTATGTATTCTGTGTCATTTTATTTATGTTTATATATATTATTAAATGTGTACAAATTTATTCATGCATGTTAATTTTAAGAGCAACACGAGATCTCGAGTAGTGGAATTGTCTTAGGGTAGTTTTAAGCCAACTGTGATACAAATCACCATTCACCGCTTTTTTTATTAAACATATAAATTTCTGATCTGCACAGTAGACAATAGTTACAATTAAAATAAAGCCCTACTTAGAAAGTTTACATTTCACTACGTGTGTTTTATTTATTTATTATTTATTTATTTGTATGATTTTAATATTGCTTTCCAGCTCGTCATTTGTAAGTATATATGTACGGTACGACCAAAATTGTGGAAGTTGCCCATATTTTAGTAGAAGATCTATTTCTTCGTTTGTCTGATAAGCTTGAAGCTTTAGTAATAAGCATTGTTTTTAAGGTAGAAAGTCACCCAAATCTAAAGTCAAGCTAGCTGCTGTATATGAATAAAATCAACAAATTTTAATTCACATATGAACATTATAGAAAATTAAAATAATTATTTATTTGTTGTTTAGCACCCAAAAATTGTCATTTTATATCAGAAAACAAATTAATAATGATAATATCGTTCGCTTTACTAACGTAGTATACATTGATGCGTAAGATTTGGCAACGCAATGTACGATCAGTATATGACGTAAAACCAAAGTGAGGTTAGAGTTTGGTAAAAATTATTGACTGCTGCACGTTAAATAGATATATGCGGTGTTATGAATATGATTGTGACCAAAAGTTATTTTTTGATGACATCATTAAAGAACAAGTGTGTGGTATAGCCTTCAATTTGGTCGATTCGCTGTCCTTGCCAAGTTGTCAAATACGTTCACACATCAGAAACATACTCCCCCAATGATGATTCTACAAAACGTCATGTTTTGAATATAAAACTTGCAGCAGGTAGAAGATTCTTAATACTATTTCCTATTATCATTATCATTTTTTGTGTATAACATTAATTCAAAAATTGATCTTCAACGATGATCGATGCCGGTATTGAGGCAAGTCAAATCAACGCGATTCTCACATCACTTGACATGCCTGCTGTGAGCAAAACAACGTTGAAGCAAGCAGGGGATATTATAGGGAAGTCAAGTAGTGAGAAAGCTTTGCTTCAAGAGCGAGAACTAATAATAAAAAGGCCGTTGTAAGTTTATCACTGTTTTTCAATATTGCTGTACAGAACTTCGATCCTTTTTATACACATGTAAATGGTTACTAATGAACTTCATATTTACTCACTTATTAACAATGAAAAATTAGACTGATTTGTCCACTCAAAGTGTCCCTTTAATACTTAGAGCACGCACTCAGTACTCCGCGACCACATCGCCGAACCACGTCTGGGATCACGTACAAGTAATGAGAAAAAAATGTTAATACAAGTTTCATTTTATTTCATTCAATCTTATTTATTATATTTGATTTCATCTATTTAATTTATTTACGTATATCATTATTTTCAAGTAATATAAAAAATACCAACATACAATTCATCTAACATATAAAATTTGAATTTCCGCGCGAAGCAACGTTGCCAGATCATATAATAGAGTTTTGCATGTGCAGGGACTTCAGTCATCAGTTTCCGGTAACAGCTGGAATACAAGTTTATAATCGAAATATCTCAATAACTAAGAGGCAAACTGCAGTTTTTTTAACGTCAATATAAAATACAATTTCTAAACTATTGTTACATAGTTTTTCATATACATGGTGAGTTGTTTAAATATAAAACTTTCAAGTTGTTCTTGTGCATACTGTGTAAACCCATATACATCAATGTATTTGACTGCAACTTTGTTAATCATTTTCTCGGTACATACGTGGTGAAATGCCGTTTTTCGGGTATCAATCGAAAGAGCAACATTGAATTTACCAAATCATACTTAAATTATGTAATTCTTGAGTTGTAAGGTTTGGGTGACTTTCTACCTTAAACGAAGTGGCGCTTGTTTTTTTTATCTTTTATATCTTGTATTACCCCGCCCCTCTCCGACTTATTGGGGGTTAGCCGGCAAAAACTAAAGCAGTGTTATTTGGATCAAGCTGATACTTCCAGCACAACTACATTTTGGTAGGTTAAGTATTTATTTATATAAAAATAGCCTTTGTGTTTCTGTAGGTTATAATGTGTGAAATGCTCTCAATAAGTGATACATAGCGCAGAAGAAGTCAATGTCGTGAGGTTCGTAGATTGCCAGAGAATTCAAAGTTGTTTTGGTATCTCTACAAAACAAAGAAATACAAAAGGCGCCACTACCGCAAAACAAAAAGGAAACTTTTAGCGTATTCACACACTGGAACCAGACATTAGAAATCAGAAAATTACTATACGCTCTGTGTAGTAATGAAATTCTGCTGAATTGAACATTAGATTTTAAATTAAAAATAAGAAATGTTTTATCTCGATATATTTACAGACATTTGCATTTAAAGTTGTAAACAGTTTAAGTTGTTAAAACTTTCATTTAAATTCTTACGGGTTGAATTGTTTTTGTAAACGAAATCCTGAATAATTTTGCTAAATAATACGATAATGGGCCTCGTTTTGGCCAAAAAGACACGTATAAAAGCCGTTTTGAGTTAATTTATTTGTCTAGAACAGTTTTAATAACCTCTTGTTCGTTTCAAATTCTTAATATTTAAGCTAGAAAAACCATTGCGATAAGCAAACTGAGTATTTCTTTATGTTTAAATGCTCGTGATAAAGAAGAATATTACTTTTGGCAAGTTTTTACGACTATACGACCGCAAGTTTTAACGAACCTATTTTCAACCAGGGGTCGATTCTTTTTTACAATTGGAGCAGAATGGGTCATCATGCGTTTTGATAGGTGCATTTGAATTACCTTACTTTAAGTTTTAATAAATAGAATGTGAAGTTCGATTCCTTTTGACAGTCTAGGTTGGGCGATCTTGCCAGAATAAAGGCGTCGGATTTTCTTACCGGAGCAAGTTAGTCAGCGTTGGCGATAATTTGTGTACAGTGACGTTATGTCACTGCAGAGCCTCCCATTTAGTTGTTTCGAGTTAATAAAACGTGGCTCCTAGTGAAGATTTGTGTTCCAAAAAAATGTATTCATAATTAACAAAGATAATGTTCTAGTCAATTTAAGACTAAAGTATAGTACGGAATAGATAATTAATGAGTAAATCGTGAATACGGCTTTAAAGTTTTGAAGTTAATAAAACTAAACCTTTCCGTCCCGCAGTAATATTGAAACAAGTTCTAAAACTAACACAAGAACGTGGCGCCCATATTTCTAATTATTTCCTTCCTGTTTCCCCCTTTGCTATTTATGAGTTTAAGAAACCAGTACCTGCGACGCCTGAGTAGAATTCGATTGAATAAGATCCTCAGCCGGAGTAACGTAAATTTGTACTGAAAGTTTAAGCATTTTCTTTGAGCAACTTAACGTAAGTACTGACCTGTTCATATTTTATTGAGTTTTGAGCATGTTGCAATTAGCTTCCAATCTTGTTCACACGAGTGTGAAATTGGCGTTTTTGCACGCCTTACACACTATACTTTATCTACGACGACCAAAAGCTAAGAAAAATATTTAACCTAGAATTTATACTCGCATTCATATTTTTACGTGAAATCTCTGACAATAAATTAAGAGATGTAATTTGAGCAGCTTCCACGATGTTTGGAGGTGTACAAATGTATACTCCATTTTCCCATCATCGGATTCACTCATGGTACATCTAGAATTTCGAAAACGACAAAAGTAAATACTAAATTTTTAAAGACAATAGTAGCAATACGTTTACAATCTGTATAATTTCAGTCAATCTACTATTTAGTACTTACAGCTAAACAATCATACGTATGTACTCGTTTTCAAAAAGTAATTTTTTATAAATCATCACAATTGTCAATGTTATTAACCCCTGTTTGCCACGAAATGTAAACATATTCTAGCATTCCAAGTGTTGTTTATTGTTTCCAGCCTTACTTTGTGGAATTTATTTCAGCTTTAAGTGTACCCATCGCGCTTGCACTTATGAATTATGTAGCAAATTATAAAAGCTTCCATTGTTTTTATTGTACTCTACTAGTAATAATGAATAATATTAATACTAACAATTATATAATAATGTAAATAATTAATTAATTTTACGTTAATTCAATAACAATCTTATAATAACTTTATATAGTAATAATAACTAAATTATGACAAGCACTTCGGTAGGTCAACGGAAGAAGATATAGCTTAGAAATCAGACGGTCCAGCGTTCGATTCCCCGCAACGCCGGAGTTATGATTTCTCTAGATGGATTTGCATTCAAAATATAATTTAATATAAAACATGAATATGAATGTTTATATTTAATATAAACAAAATAAATTAACCTTTATCTAATACTCGTAGAAAAGACATGCGAAAGGGAATAAAAGAATTATTACGGCGTCAGTCGACGTAACATTTATTTGCAAAGAAATAAAGGGCAGTTTTTCCGATAACAGAGTGGCAGTCAACGTGTTAAAAATATATTTTCTTCTTTATTTGATTTACAAACGTACTATAACAAAATGAACTAAAAGTGAGCATTTAAATAATTCTAAGGTATTCCTCTTACATGTTTGTAAAAGTATCCCTCTAGTCTAGTCTTTTTATTAATTTATCAGAATCTTGTCAAACGCACGTTAACGCTAAATAAGGGCCATCTTTATTTTCCTTTGTGAGACAGTACCTAAAAGCATTAATTTAGTATTTTATTTTCTGACATTAATTACAGTTATAATAAACTTACTCTCCAGGACCAACTCGGCGATATCCACCTGCTTCTATATCTAATATAGTTAGGTCACTAGTATCCTCTATTTCTAGTTTCATTGGAGGCTGTAGTGTAGGTCCTAAAAGTAACCTGGTGCCGCACGATAATACAGTTATATTAGATCCATCTAAGCATTTTTCATTTGCTACATCTATAATATTAGTACCTTGGCAACATTTTTTAACTGTTAGCTTATCACACTGTATATTATAACATAAAACTAAGATTGTTAAATATAGCAGAATTTTTTTGCAGATCCTAGAAAAGATAAATAACCTGAATTATTGAATTTGAATAATATAAAATAATTATTTCTGATCGTATTACCAAATTAACTTTACTGATATTATTTATTTATTTACATAAACAAAAAATATTTAGTAGTATATTATTATACTATAATTAAACAGTAATTAATATATTCATTCATACCTCGCCATGTTTGTTTGATAATATATTTCAACAATCTTTAACTACTTTCGCTGCCAACATGTAATAAAATTATTTTGTAAATTATTTTTCACTCGATCCTGAATCTTTTATAATAGGATAATATCAAGACCTCTGACCTAAAAATGATAAATGCCAAAAACTGTTGATTACAGAATTCCCTAGGTTATTTACTTGTTACGTTTAAATCTATTTATTGAGAAATTTACATTTTAAAACAACTTCTTTTAAATAGAAGTTTTCTTTAGAACTAGCAAAACTGAAGTAAATAAGATTAACCATTCTTAAATACCTACGCTTTAACCGCTTATGGCAATTATGTTGTTACACGGGTTAATTTAGTTTTAATATTTATTGTAATTTATTTCATTCAAGTTAATGTATCCATTAAGATATTTTCGATTTCTTTAATTATATCCACTTAATTTTTTTATCATAATTATATATTTTAACTACATTTTGATTGATATGATAGCTAATCTTAACTCGTTCATGTGGTCAATCTGTTCAACAAATTAGACCAGATGATAAATGTTTTTTAGGTGCTTCTTATGCCAATATTTTTATGAAACTACGTTACCCAATAAGCATTTTTATTTATATAACAGTAACCGTAAACTTATGGTCCTTAAAATTAGTGATATTAAGTTTGTTATAACTATTATATAAATGCAATGTTTATTGGGATAACGTTTATTGATAACAGTGCGTTCTAAATACCCCCCCCCCCTCTTAAAGATGCTTATTTAGGGATATATTTCTAAACATATTTTTTTAACCGAAGTGTATAAAATGCTATGTTTTCATTTTCTGCACCCTGTCAGTTGTTAAAACGTCACATTTTTTCCCCTTGTGGCTAAAATTTATTTTGCACGATTTTATTAAATTTAATTTATTTAATTTTTTTTAATGTTTTATAGCGGTTATTAGGTTATAGAAAAACATATTGAATTATACATGGGGGAAAGTTCAGATTTTAGCACTCGTGATCGTCTCCCTCCGCTGCGCGCCAAAAAACAAGCTTCAAACCTTTCCCTAGAATCTGTAAATCCCCCTTTACGTAATAATTAGCAACAATCTTGTATTCGTTTTATCAGATACATAACCAAAAAAGTGATATACTATAAATATATAAACTTTTTCGTTTATGTACCTATTTTAACTTCTATCAAAGTTAACCTCAAAATTTATAATAAATTAGTGCTTTTTACAATTTTATGTAAACGATTACCTACAAAAAATATTGTTCGATACGCGTGCGCTTGGTCTCTTTTAATAAAGCACTCTGCAGAGGCGTCGTGAATTAAATCTCAATCTCGACCATAAACATTGACGTAACAGCGTACTTGTAACGTAAATGACTAATGACTATGTTGCACTGCCGATATATTCTTATTTGTTTCTTGATGTTTCTCAACTTACACAATCGTTGTCGGTTGCTAGAAAACGACAAAATAGCGGAACTTTGATTTTAACTTATCTAGCGCTGTTATGGCCAGCAACAAAACTTTTTAAGAGAAATATTTTGTTGTTTGGATACTACAGATACAACAATCACGCTTTCTATCAAAATTCTGGCTGATTATGATTTTTTATATAAATGTATTTTCTAATAGTGTCCCTAGCATTGTAAACAACATATTAAAAACTTGACCCTTTGGGTCTCGTTTGTCAACTTTGTCTTAATCTGTTATAAGCGACTTACTGATCTAATACGTTAATAAATTGATTTAATAATCTTATTGTTGAACAATAACATGCCAGTAATATAAATAAAAAACAATTAAAAACATATTTTATGTTCAATTGCATCATAAACATTTATATTTATGATTTGGTTTATTAGAGTCTATAAGTCGATACTTTATCGAACTTGTTCATAATGATAAAGCAAATTGGAACAGCAACATTAAAAGCACAGTTTAAAATATATTTAGTTTTTCATTAATTTTAACATGTACCTAACAAAGATCTACGAAACTGTCAAATATGAAACTTTTGTATTTAACTCTTACTAGGATAGCTAATTTACTGCACAAAAGTTAAATTAATTGAAATGAAATGGCAAATTATTATTTTTTATTTCTAACCTAATAATTAATGAATTATGTAACCAGTGGAGCAAATTGAATAATTTTGTGTAACTATAAGTAGTTTGTTACATAGATTCGAATTTCAAAAAGAAAAATATATTATCCTATTTAAAATTCCAAACTTACCCCCTACTCCTTAAAAGAGGGAGCAGGTAAAAATTTAAAACTTACATCCAAATGTGTCCCCCTTCTTACCAATTATTATTTGTCCCGAATTGCATTCAGATAGTCCAAGTTCTTTTCGAGAGATCGCCGTGTAACCTTTAAAATCCTCACCCTGTATAATAGGTATTTATAAAAGAAATAATTATGTATATTTATGTTAAATAAAAATAAAACTAAATTATTGTGCATACCATATTAGTATTTAAAATAATTGTAAATTCTTCCTTTTTATAAATATTATAATTATTAAAAAAGTGTTTATTTATAAAATATATGGGTCATTCTTTCTGAACCACCGGCTAGATCTAAAAATTGGCGCAACTTAGAAAGACCAGCGAGCGCTTATTTTAAAGCTTGAAACCTCTACTTTCGAATGTCACATGTCTCCTATATGAAAAAATTTATATTGACCCCTAAAACAGGGTAAACACGTATCCAGTTCAAAAAAAATTAAAAGTTGAAAAAACTAGAAAAAGAAATATTTTTTCTAATATATTCGAAGAAAGAAACTTTTTTTAACGGCATCGCATTGTTCGTCAAAGAACATCTAAATTTTGACCATTGTGTTTTTTTCCTAGAGTGTTTCAATTTCGAGCAAAATTGAGAACAACCATTTGTCATTTTTTTCATCGAAAATGGCGTTAGATAGAAAAGAAATGATAAGAGTAAAAAATGCTTATTTTTACACGACGAATACGAAGAAAAATTACAGACCGATTTAAAGCGATTTTGAAAATCATTTTAGGTTTTAAATATGTTATTCATGCCCATAGATAGACAACATCTATAACCGTAATTTTCAAAATCGCTTTAAATTGGTCTGTAATTCATTCATGTAATTTTTTCGTATTCATTGAGTAAAAATGAGCATTTTTTTACTCTATCATTTTTTTCTATCTGATACCATTTTCGATGAAAAAAATGATAAACTTTCAAAAATGGCAAATTGTTGTTCTTAATTTTGCTCGAAATTGAAGTACTCTAGGAAAAAAACGCAGTGGACAAAATTTATGTATTCTTCGATGAAGAATGCGATGCCGTTCAAAAAAATTAAAAAATATATCTTTTTCGAATTTTTTCAGCTTTCAAAAAAATTTTTGGAACTGGATATGTGTTTACCCTGTTTTAGGAGTCAAATATAATGTTTTCTATATAGGAGACATGTGACATTTGAAAGTAGAGGTTTCAACCTTTAAAATAAGCCCCTGCTGGCCTTTCTAACTTGCGCCAATTTTTGGCCCTAGCCGGTGGTTGAGTTCAGAAAGAATGACTCGTATATTAAATATTTCATTTAAAAAAATTACTGAACTGCGGATAGACCCTGGTTTTGTAATCGGAAATCCATCGCACCTCCCACTCGGCCAAGCTGTTCGTTGATGCCGTTTGCTTTTTCTGATTATGTTTGTCATTTATCAAACAGTGGATATTAATTCATTTACGCACGCTGTTTCTGGTATCACTGCCTGAAAAATCTCGAAAGTTTCTCTAAATCTATCCCTATCCAAAAATTATGTGTGGGGGGGGGGTCTAGTTTGATAGGTTTCCCTACCGTTGTTCCCTTACTGCTGCCCCACAGCAGATGGTCCAGGATTGTTTAAATAATAGCAAAAGTTACTTTACCTCAAAACTTATTTCACAACTAGTCTTGGCCTTAGTTCATATTATTATCAAAAAGACTGCAAATATTTAAATATATCTGAATTAGAGCAACTTTTAAATTCTGAAAATTTTAAATTAATTTCTTGTCAACTTTGAAATACAAGATTCAAATTTTATATCTGAACTTCTGTTGATATTAGGAATAGATTTTACTAATGACACTTTTAATTTGCTGTGAAATAGTTTGTACTTTTTTCGTTTCTTTATCTTTATTTTCTAACCACTATGTAAGTTTTATCGACATTTTGACTATAATTAAGGACCTTTCAAAATAAGCAAAACTTTTTATAAACAATGATTATTCTCTAAAAATGAAAACTAAAAAAGTTTAGTTAGATCCATTCGTGAACACGCTGTATATTAACAAATAAATGTTATAAACAACTATTAAAAGATTGAGTAATATTTTAAGCAGATGTAAAATGTACATTCTAATGTTTTCTTTTTTTTTCAGGTAAGTGTCTAAATAATATTCTTGGTATAGAAGAAGTACCTTTGCAATGGTAAGTTTTTCAAGAAGAGTAATCAACAGATTAAAGACCACTTTTTCAGTTCTTTTACCACTTCGATCTTAGTAGAAATTTAAGAATTACATAAAATAGAACAATTCCTAAACGGATCAGGTTAAATATTTTTTTGCACGTCCTATATACTATAAGGTTTTACTTCCTGAAGGAGTAAAGTGTTTCCATGACAACGACAACAAGTAAACAACAAAAAAAGTAATCGCGGTACATGTTTTTATGGATTCTGAATTTATTATCCTGAAACTATGTGATTTTGGCGTTTGCAGAGTTCAATTGTCCGAATGACATGTAACGAAATTTTCGGAAATTCCGTCAATTTTTGCGATTAAGTCCTTTAGGACGTGCAAAAAATAGCGTATATACCACTGGACTAAAGTGCCTTTTAATCCCTCATGTCTTTCTTTAGTTTAGTGTTCCCCTAAACTCACATTCGGGATTAAAAGATGCACTTTAGGCCCTGGGTATATAATATACTATTATTTCCATCTTCTGTGTAAGTGACACTTTATATTCATTTATTGTAACTAAGTAATTGAGAAATTACAGCCATAGCTCTGTAGTATTTTACGGACTCCTAAAAGAGACTTTTAAACTTTTACAATGCTCATTAATGAAAAGCGAAAGGAAACTAATTTGTTGTTTTATCACAGCACGATGGTAACGTGTCTATAAGTATAAATTGCCCTACCGGCCTACCGTCTTTAATTATAAAATATCTTTATAAAAAATTTGCAATAAATTAATAAAGAAAAACGCTGTGTGAAGGTGGAAATAAAATTTCGTAAGCGGCACGCTTTGCAATTAATCTTTGCTGGGCTCACTGGATTATGGAGGCTCGCTCTTTTGTCGCTCGTCCTACAAACTTTCCAGCTCGCCTGTAAAGATTAACTTATAAAGCTTGCCATACGAGCTTGAAATAAAATATGTATAATTATGAAAGGTAAAAAACAACCATCAAAGACATACATTTAAGTCCCGTTTCACATGGGCGCTGACCGTCAGCGTGCTGACCATCAGTTTTGTTTTCACATGATCAGGATGAAAATTGATATTAAAGCTGATGCTTAAACCACTGCAGTCATATCTGCTACTTTTGCTACTGCTACTATATCTTGCTGCTGCAAATTTTATTTCCCTTTTCTTCTTTTCTGATATTTGTCCGTTTGAAAAAAGCAGGTAATAAATCATAATTCCAGAAAATCCAAATTCCAGTTTTGTTTTCTTAAAAAGTCTTAAATTAATTTTAAAGAAATATTTCAAGTGTTTGTTATAAGTACATTATGAATGTTTCGAATGCAACCCCAAATAAAGACGCCATTGGGTTTAAAGGGGTGTCATTACTTCTTTCTATACACTGTTGAACAGACTTTTTAGAACAACCACACAATGACACCCCAAAGTAACATCAAATTGTTACACTTTTGTAACAATAAACGTAAATTACACATTTTAGAGGCATTCAAGATATACAAACAGAAACACACGGTACCTTTAATGCGCGGATAAATTGAGCTTAGTAAGTGTACAATACTGAAAGTGTTAGATATTTAACTTTCCTTATTTTAGTATATTACCATGGCAGCGTATTTCTGTATTTCATTATCCTTTGTTAATGACATATTTTATATTGAAACAGTTGTCAAGTAATAATAAATGTAAATACTGTAAACATGTTAAAATACATTTATTTCATGATCATGGAGTTTTATGAAGTGAATCTGGACACGATAAATTTGCAAATTATTGTTGATATTTTCTGGGCGATTTACATAAATATTATACAAGCAAGTTTTTTTTTTTATTAAAAATCAATTCACACATGTAAAGAACCTACTTAATATTCGTATATTCCTCTCATTAACATAGTAAAAGTTTCCAAAAATAAACTTAATGGTTAATGTCAAGTTAAAAATAGTCATCAAAAATAGTAGTTTCAATTTGCCTTGAAAAGTCATTTTTAAAATTGATCCTTATTAATACAAAATATGTTATCAGTTTTTCAGTAAATCACGAAATCCATTTAATATTATATCAGTACTTATAATGCACACAAAGCTAACAGTTTAGCAATTTCTCCAAGTCATTTTCACTTTCTCCATCCACTAAGTCTTTCCATTTTACGGGAAACTTTATGTAGAAGTATTCTTCTTCTGCTAAGGCCTTTAATACTTTATTTCTTAACCCAACAAAAATAAAAAATACAACACCTCCAATTAATAGATTTCTGCAATCACAAAGTTCCCTGAAAATAATAGTAATAATTATTTTTGTAATTATTTTGTTAATTTTTAAGGTACCATAGATAATTGACATCACTGCCTTCCTTTTCTAGATATACAAAAGCGATTATATCTATAATTTTTGCTTGAGCCATCACCAATAGTAAATGCAGATATATAAGACTCCTGTGGAGAAAGTGATGTATTTAAATAAAACCAGATTTCACAGTTAATACTAACTGTTTTCTTAAACTTAACAAGGTGTACAAATGGTAATATCTCTTGATGTCTCTCCAAAGTTCTTTGGCAGCCAAATATTGTAATATGATACTAATTAATAATGTAACCATAGTTGGTCCATAAAAATAGCTCCATGCGATCATACTTCCTATAAACAAACTAAAAGTAACATATGTGCTTTTTATGGTTAATTCCTGTGAGTTACCATCAACCCAACATAAGCTTTCAGACTCTTCTTTAGGTTTTAACGTATGGTACAGCACTAGACATGTTGCAACTAGAATTAAGGGAATCCCATAACCATAAGAAAAATATACCAACCACCATCGGGTTTTAGCTCGAAATGTAGGACATCTAAAAATTGTTGGTTGTATTATTGCAAATTTATTAATACAAGGGAGAAAAGCGGAGCCCCGCTTGTACTTAAGGGTCACTATTAAATTTCATCGATTTGATCATAATTAGAACATCAACCGTAGTGATTGAACAAAACAATCCACATACGCGGTAAGCGCCATAAATTCTCGGACGGGCAGGCTTCTACAGGTGCCAACATGTTCAAACTCGGTTGCGTCATAGTTGAGCATGTAAGAGGCCTACACTATATATATATTACGGCTAGAAGCGTAATAGATTTTAGTAGCCACTCAAGCATCGTGATAAGTGCATGAAAATGTCGCAGCTAACGAAAATTGAGTATCGCGCGGTCAATTTTTAACAAAAGAAGGGCATACGCCTAATCAAAAAACGTTTAGACGGCGCGATAAATAACCATACACGCCGCGGCGTTTATAGTTATTTATCTCCTTCATATTCCACTGTAAAAAAGTGATTAAAATGTTTCCGTATGGGGCAAGAATCTCTTGAAGATGATGAAGCGGTAACGCCTCAAAAAGTTGCAATCATTGAAGAAATGGTATTAGGAGATCTTCGTTTGAAAGTTAAGGAGTTAGCAGTAATGCCTGACATTGCGGAAACAAGTGTTCGCCGAATTCTTCATGACCATTTGGGTATGAATAAAATTAGTGCAAAACGGGTACCGCGTCTTCTTTCTGCTATTCGACGTCAACGTCGCGTCGAATGTGCGCGCTCGTTTTTAAACTTGTGTAAAATTAAACGACCCAAAGCCAATTTTGGAGTCCATTGTCACTGGAGATGAAACAATGGTTCTGTATTATGATCCTCTATCCAAAAGGGAATCGATGGAATGGCGGCGACCCGATGAACCTCGTCCCAAAAAGGCGAAAGTCGTTCAATCGACAAAGAAAGTTATGGCAACAATATTCTGGGATTGTGACGGCATTTTACTGATTGATTTTAAAGAACGCAATACAACTGTTAACAGAACATATTATGCGCCTTTATTGCCTACGTTGAGAAACAATATTCGTGAAAAACGTTGAGGAAAATTGACAAGAGGTGTTCCATTATTACACGACAATGCACCCGTTCATACTGCCGCAATTTCTCAAGCTGCCATTCGCGAATGTGGCTTTGAAGCTTTGGATCATCCACCGTACAATCCGGATATGGCTCCTAGTATCTATTATTTATTTTCCAATTTAAAGAAAGACCTTAGGGGACGTCGTTTTAAGGACGAGAACGAGTTGCAAGCAGCTGTAATTGAACATTTTGAAGGAAAAACTTCAGATTATTTTTACAAGGGCATTGAATTATTAATTCCACGTTGTAGTAAGTGTATTGACATTAGGGGAGATTATATTAAAAAATAAAAATTATTATATTTTACCAAGTTTATTTTTTCTATATCAGACCGAGAATTTATGACGCTTACCTCGTATATAGAGGCCTTTGTAGAAAGCAATTCAAGTGACAACTGAAGGTAAATTGAGGCTAGGTTGAATCTTCATTCACTGCAAATTTTAAATATTTTACGCACATTGTTATACAGCAAAAATAAAATATTTCACAATTTGCTATGTTTCTTTGAAAATGGATACTTAAAAAAGTGACAATTATTGGTTGGGGTTTTCTAACGATGCTCATGAAATTTTTTTCTTTTGGTGATAACGTTGACAAAATTTCTTTAGAAAATTGGAGGACTAGGAACTGCCAAAAGTGGAATTAAAAAGATAAAAAACAGTGGAATTCTTCTTTTCTTTTTCCAAAAATTTCGGAAAAGTTTCACAGTATATGTTTGGAGAGCCCTGTGCAAGCAGTTACCACAATAAAAGGAGAAATAGCGTCCATTTTTTACCATCGTTTTAGTTGAAAACAGCTTTGTGTTGAATATAATGAAAATAATTATTAAAATATTGTAAATGACTGAATTTATTTTAACCCAAGAAATTTAATAGTAGACTTGAATAATGAAATAAAATTTACTTTATACTTACATGGTAATTCTCCATAAGTGGAATGACATAACAGTCAACCAATTATAGCAGCACACAACTGACGTATAATATACAAAACCCACACTATTACACATATGAGGTTCAAGATATCGTAGGATAGGTAAAAAAATTACAACAAGGTGTGCTATACATAAACCTAAAGAGAAATTTATTATGCATATACCCTGAAAACAATACTCTTTAGTTAATATAAATAAGTGATATTATCTTCTTACCTCCAAATCACGAAGTGTTGGTACAAACAAATAAATGGTCAAAACAGGAAGAAGGAACAATACTGTTATAAGTGCAAGAATCGATTTTAGGGTTAATATTATGGTAGCTTTTACTGTTGCATACATAATCTGATTAGGTTCAATGCACGCTTTGAACATCTGAATGCTGTCATTCTCAAATTTATTGGTTAGACAGTATCTGAGGAGTGTATAATAATTATATCTTTTGTTCTAAATATTTTAGAATCCCTACATGATTTGCAATATGCACTATTGAAATACCTTTATTTTTGATATTGTGAAAGAATTTTTGTGAAGTTATAGAATGTGTAAGGATCCTCTTTTTAGATAGCTTAGACTGTGAAATGCCTAAGAGATACGAATGATACGTTTTCTTTAGAGTTGTTGTACAGCTTGTTATCTATGAAACACGTGTTTTCTTATTTTGGCTCTTCTTTCGCTCAAGAAGAACCCGGCGACTCCTTAACTATAAGCTCCCCCCTATAAACAATTGTAAAAATTGACAATTTTTTAAAGAATGCTTGATTTCGGGTGGCTGTTGCACGAAAATCACTCAAGAAGAATCGTTTACGACATATTTTGTAGAAGATATAATCTTTCAATTTCATTTTGCGTTTTTTTTTTCAAAAATAACGATTTTTGACACCATCTTTCTAAACCGATGTCGGCGGTCACTGTCGGACTTTTTCATCAACTTTTTTTTTCATATTTCGTTCACGACATCAAAATGTCCAAACTCCCCAAGATGCAAAACTTCTGCACTTCTTCCGATTGAGGTCTACCCATTCAGTGGACTAATAAAACTACAAAGAATAGTCAATGGAAACATTGTTGACCAAACATCAAAATAATTGAGTTTCGTACTTAATGCAAATGTCTACCTTCTGAAGAATCCTAAGGGAACTTTTAATACGCTCTTAAAAAGGGAGTGATCAAAATCAGCCTCTACCCTGTATAGATCTTAGGAATAATGAAAAGGTGTACTAGCAATGTAGAAAAGCAGGACACAGGGAGTGCAACTACCATAATCCGTCATATGCAGAAAGAACAATCTTCAGCAAGACTCTCAAGATGGCCAAGGAAGTCTCTACAATAAAGTTATTTTTTCTAGATTAAGAGTCATACAGAATACAAATGGAACAGAGACGCATTGCAAATACAGCAAGTTAGGTTAGTTTTTCGATTTACTGGGAAACACCGGGTTTAACGGAAGTGACATGAACTGAACATCGACACTCTTTTACACACATTTTTACATATTTCGATTCTACGGATTATTCGAGTGCGAATATCTTAAAGATGGACTTTTTACCTATTTAATCTAGAAGGTTATGAATCAGTTTGTTGCTAGACAGATCAAGCAACACTAGAAAAAAAATTAATTATGCTTTTTCGTCATTCTAGTGCATTCTAATTCTTCATCCAGTATGTAACTCATTTTATTCCTTACTTGCTTAGTTAGACGGAGAATTTGGTTAGCGTACATTTTGCCTGATTACTTACCTGTAATCATTCACAAAAATCAAGGCTTAAAAGATAATGAATGTATTATTGCGTTTAACCTTAGTTGGCTATGGAAATGTTGGCTACTTTTAGTATAAAAAAGAAATACTGACGGCCGTTTTATATAATAAATGTTTATGGACATATCTAGGTAATTTATTAATTAATGCAAATTAGAATATTATACCTATTAAGAAATTAATAACGCATCAAAATGTGAAAGTAATCTAAACAAAATGTTCGGTGTGGCCACCATTCCTCTGTCGGCACATCTTAATGATGGTGTTTCTATTTATTGCTCGAGAACTTCAAGATTCTGCAGTGCGCCATTGCAGAACACAATTTAATAAGATCCGGCGACCAAGCCGGCCATCTGGTTGGACCATTCGTTTCTATACGCCTGCCAAATCGTTGAATCAAGTGGGCTTATGCTGCACTTTCATTGTGTGTCGAGGCTTCATTGGGACTACAGATTATAAATACTTAATCAGAACTATCGATTAAGATTAAGAATTTAAATTAAATTTGCACCTTTTTTTGCCATATTGTGTATACATTTTTCAGTCATCTGTTTCTTATAAATGTCATTAATGTCAATTTTTGTACCTTGAAATTAAAAATTACTCACTGATTGGGGGGATATTTTTATTTTAAAGTGTAGCTACTTGTACAGTTAAATTATGCTTAAGCGCTGCAAATTCTCTAAACCAGGTGTTAACAGCCTGAGGTCCGTCGAGTGGTTCCAGCCGATAATTCAACTCGGACTCCCTCGAATAGATTTCGAGCGACTACGCGGCAACTTAAATATACTGGTACATTTTCACGAACAGTCGAAATAAGAGTAAGATATGCTCATTTGTTTTTTTTTGATGCTGCAATAAAAAAAACGTTTTATTTGGCAGGAAGCCATTGAACCGATAATGCTCCGCTAGCATGCATGATTCACTAATACCTGTGCTTATAAACTTGTCTTGACATGATGCAGTCTTTCGAATTTTTGCAGCTCGTGACTTTGGTTGTGCTATAGTTACTGTTCTTTAAATAGTGAATGTGACTTGTTAAGTAAGATATTATTTAGTGCAGCTATGTTCAGCTTGTCGAGCGGCATAGGAAAAAATACAAAAATCCTTGATTTTCGATTCAGGTGAGTAGGCACACTTGAGGTGACGGATGGGGCACATGCAAAGAAAAGTTATTCTCGCGCTCAGATCAGATCATTCGACATTCAAATGCCAGTCGAGTGACACGCAGAACGAAGTGCAGATTTTCAGCCAATCAGAGATGAGGAGTCCTGGGCGAGTTTATTTTTATGAATACAAGGCGCCGCCACCCGAAGTTTTATATTTAAACATTTCTTTCTCATTCCGTCAATCTGAATATTTTTAAAACGACTTTGGCCCGCTCGGACTCAACATAGTTTTGCTTCTCAGTTCGACTCCGTAGCCCGACAAAAAAAAATTGACTTTTTACACATCAATTCTTGTCAATGGTTTTAAATATGGGTATATATCGTCTCAAACATTTCGCCTACAATTATATGGGGCTTTTTCAGGAGAAAATAGAAATGTGCCGAAGACAATATCCGCAGAAGAATCGAAGACCGAATCCAAAATTAAGCAAACATGAATTGACAGAGTAGAAGGGCACACTGACTCAACATTTGAACCATGTCAGAATATTGCCTTGATGATGAGTCAATTCAACTTGAAGATTGTACAAGCGAATTATGTAATAAATGAACGCTTCATCATATATCATGTCTTCATTAATTAGTTTTAAGAGTTTAGTAACCAAAAAATCCTTTATCAAATATTTAATAGAACTCTGTTACATCTATTAATTTTAATGTACATCGAAAGTATTGAATGCTTTTTCATTTTAGAACAATAATTTTGTAATACTGAATAGTTATGCACACTCAAACAAAATATTAAAATTATGCGTGCATATTGCAAAGCCGTAAGGTCTACCTCGTTAACGAATATAGCTATTAAAAATTACTTTTCAGAAGCGACTTTGTAATAGCCCATATCAAGCGCATCTGTAACAATTAAAGTATCATCCTTTTCAATAGTAAAATAGGGCTTTTCTTTGGAAGGCACTATTGATATTGCAGCTTTACAAGTGATATTTATCATTTCTAAACCATTATTCGTACAGGTGGTCTCATCCTCTCCTTGACAGCACTGTTGTTTAGAATGCACACCCAAGAGAATGATGCCCATAAAGAATATAATGATTGCAGAAGTGTGCATTTCTATTATAATAAACTATCAACCTGAAATCTATAAGAAGAAGTAGTACACAGTAATGTTTTGATCGGGGTTTATCTAGATCAGCGATTCCCAAACTGTGGAACGCGCCCCCGAAAACATTTCGGGGAGGGGGTGCATTGGAATATTTCCTAACAACTTCTTTGAACTTACTATTACTACTTCTGAACTTATTACCAACGTTAAAATTAAAACAAAACAAAAAGACAAACTTGATGTTGCAAATGATCTGCTTGCGCAGTTTCATCTTGTGAAGCAAATGCAGCAGCACCCTTCACACTAATCTGTTTAGTTTGCAATAATAAGAAGAGTATACCTAAGTTTATATATTTATAATTTGGATTTAAGTCTTAGATGGGGCGTGAGAGTTTGGCGAGAGGAAGCGGGCTCGATAAAGAAAAGTTTCGGAAGCACTGATTTAGATTAAATAAGTAAATATAGATTCTCATTGACACAGTTTAAATTTTGCACGAATATTAACTTTAATATTTGTCTAATAATAAATATCGTGGGTTTACATTTGTGACAAATAAGTAGTTAGGTAGACAAATATATAAACTAATGAGGCTGTATTTATTTTATATATATATAATATATAACTGCAATATACGTTATACATTACATTAATGCACGTCCACATGTTTGCATTTTCAAATCTAAATAAAAATTTTATTTTAGAATTAATAAGAATAAGCATAAGGTCAATTATTTTTATCTGCTTTTAACTTTGCAAGATCTTAAGTTTTTAATAAGCATGTATATTTTTAATTCTTACCTTGAATAATATTTATAATCCATATAAAAATACCTGCTTTTATTTTTGTTGCAGTTTTAAATACATTGTAAACACTGTTGTAGGTATTAGTTCTCTTGTATTGCAATTGTGAACGAAACAATATTCTGTTCAACTGTTTTCTAGTTAGAGTGTTTTTACTTTTTAATAATATTCATTCTAATGTAGTTTCATGTTATAAAAGTGTCTTGGAAAATTGCCATTTCAAATAGACAAGGATTGATATAGAAAAATATTATTATGTACAATCTTATTTACAACATTAAGTTTCTTACATAATATAGTTTATAAAACATAATCAATGGTATACATGTCCTTAACATGAACATCATTTCAAAGAAAATACAAGGAAGATCCATTTTTAACAAAAATAAATATCCTGATCCTGATAGACAAGAAGGGCACAGTGGCGGCTGACTGGTGGCAGCTCGTCTGCCCTGGCAAACTGTTGGCTACGCAACTTTTTTATCATCTTGGGAAAATCCAGAAACCATCAGAAGTAACAGCTCGCACTACAACTTTTATATAAAGTAATGTTTTGATAAAATGCTTAACTTTAAAATTGAATTATTTATTTTTAATTTTAAAATGCAGCACTCGTACGTTCTTAAAGATTTCTGCCAGGATAGACGAGCGGCCATCAGCCGCCGCTGGATACAAGGAGAAAAAACTTGAACGTCTTAAAATAAACAAAATGTGAAATTCCTTGTTCTTCCTCGCCATCCCTCATTTGAGATTCAACTACAAAAGCTATTAAGAAAAATTAAATTAATATAATACAGTCTTTTTAAAATAAATATGGCACACTATACAACGCTTTGGTCTTTGGGTTTTAAAGTTTGCTCTGGAAGATTTCCTTTTGCAAGCTTTTCTTCTTCTTGTGTTTCTTCACATTCTTCATCTTCTAATGCTTTCCATTTCTGTGGTAAGCAAGATATACCATGCTTTGCTAGACCACGTAGCACCCTCTTCCGGGTAGGTATCAATATTAAAAATATTAAAACGCCCTGAAGTGCATTTATGAAATCAGTCGCCAACCTAAAATGAAATATTTATTATTTAATCAACCAATATATTCGTAAGTGCTTACCAAATATAATCAAGAACTTCAATATTTTGAAATGCAAATGAAATTACTTCGAAGATCCAAGATAGACCCATAATGAAGAACAGTTTAACATATAGAAGACACCTGGAAGGAGCAATATTAAATAGGAAATCTATTTAATCGGATAAGTTTGTTACATACTTGTATTTCATAGATCTTAATTTAGTAGAATCATTGCAATTTTTCATATCTTTCCATAATGCCTTAATTGTCCAAATGAAGAAAATTACATTTAGAAGCAAAAGAAATGCTATAGGTCCATAAAAATATGCCCAAGTTCCATCTCGACCTGAAAAATAAAAAATACGTAAATAGAGCATCTCGATTTATTAGACTGCAGTTATTTTCATACTTGTAAACCAACAGGAATATTCTCCAATCCTCGGTTTAATATGGTCACCTGGAGCATGGTGAGCTATTATTGCAGTCAAAACTATGGTTAGGGGAATTCCGTAACCGTAAATGCAGTAAATTAAATACCATTGCCTATTTGTTCCCAACATGTTTGGGTACCTAGAATTAAAAATAAAATAGTACTGCATCAACAATTATTTTAAAATTAAATTCTTACACAGTTGTTCTCCATATTTGAAATGAAATTATATTTAACCAAGTAAATGTAGCCAGAAACAATGAAAATACTACATAACCAACTCCATGGCATAAAGTCTCTGGGAATGTAACCCGTAATTGTAGAATGGCTAATATAAACATAGCCAAAGCTAAACAGCAAATTGAATTTAATAAACATTTCCCCTGCAAAATTAATAAGTTAACCATTTTCTTATAAAAACAAAATCAATGGGTTTACCTGTAAATCTCGCAAATCTGGTACAATTATGTACACAATAATAGTTACAGTAAGGAAAAGCACTGATATTAAAGCGCAAATTCCTCTAAATGTAAAAGCCACTACTGATGTCCCTACAGGTTCGGCTTGTTCCGCAAAACATACTAATGCCACATCAGGATCATTTTCTTTTCGTTTAGCCAGGCAGTAACTGTGGAAAAGAAATTAATAATTACTTATTGTTATAATTTTAACAACCACTTTTACCTGTCGGGTGAAATTAATCTTTCACCATCTTCTAGCAGATTACCATCCGAGTCTATGGTAAAATTGTCAGTCGATTCGGATTCTAGCAGGTACTTTCTTGGACATGAAATGCCTGAAATTTTTGTGCCATCTAGACATCTTCCTTTTGTTAATAAGTTCTGTGTTCCATTGCAGCATTTATTTTGTGCGTAAACTGTACATGATGAGATAACTATTAAAAGTGCGTATTTTAGAATCATGGTGAAGACTTCATCAACTGATATATCTGAAAACAAAAATAGTAATGTTATTCTGTTCTTTGCATACGAAAATATCAAGACAAAATGTTTTGGATTTTTTTTGGGGGGGATAATTTTAGTTATACAAAGAAAAACGGAGTGGTCACCGCTTCAGACAGCCAGAAATAAGAGAAAGTATCTATAGAAAAAAACACTTAGCGTGTACTTATGGTATCTGTTTTTCCGTCATTTCCTAATTTCCATTAGAAAGTGTGATGTAAGAAAAAAAAACATTTTTATCGGGATATTTAAAGATCTAGACAACTAAAAAAGAGCAATTTTTTCTGTCACTTTTTTATTTCCGTGCGAAGAGTAATGTATGAAAAACAGTGATAGCAGCTATGTACTTCCAATAGCAGTCCATACAGCTATATATCCGGATGTTCAGTTACATGGCGATAAGAAAATTATGTGAACACTTCGTTCAAAATCATATTGATGCCAGTTTAAGTAATTCTTATGCTAAATTGATCATATTACATTATACGAGCTCACATATTACAAAGAATACTATAGGTTAGTTAAAAAACAGTTTAAAAATCTTAATGCACCTTTCGATTGTGAAATTGAGTCATATAGTTATACTAGTAAAATAAGCAATTAACGTGTATGTTGATTACTAAAAACCAGTTATGGGATATCTCGCCGATTAGTGGACGTTGTATAAACACAGTATTAATATAGCTAATCTGGTTTAAATTCTTAGACAATGATTGTTCTTAAAAATAGTTGATTCTAAAACCTTAAATAAAGGTCGATTGAACAAATACTTCCATACATAGTATTGTATTACAAACCTGAATCGAGATAAAATGAATTGAAATCAGACTAATGTTTCGACTATTTCAATCTTCAAATCATTTGGTCAAGTGATACTGGTACACGTGTGTAATACTGATCTCTTATGTTTTTCTAAAAACTAATGTGGCTGTGGTTGCATGAAGCACCAGGGAAACAACTGAAATGTATTTAGGCCAATGAGAAATCATGAAATTAGTAAAGCTTTAAATTGTAACGTCCTAATAGTTGAGTTTTGACAGCCTTGGAATGTCTAGCGTGCTGGACTTTCACCCAAGCGGCCCGAGATCGACTCCCGGTGCCGGGAGATCTGGTTAAGGTTTTCTGCAGTTTTCGTTAGCTGTGACACAAATGTGTGATTTGCGCTGTTCCATCTGTAAGTCGGCTGCAGCCGCACGTAGGGCCTACGTAATAATAATAATCGCCCCCTCCCTCCCGCACAAGCTTATAGTTTCTGGGGCCTGGTTTCCAGGTTATGGTTGTAGCAATTATTATTATTATTGTTGTTGTTTGAGTCAAGGATTTAAGGAAATCGTATTTCAGGTGCATGCCTGATCGCACTTCATGCCAAAGGCTTGCTGTGTATGAGTAGAAACATCACAGCTTTAAGATGTTGATGAAAGTTCTTCGCTGAGTAGTACAAGCGATACTAGTTAATAGAAAATAAAAAAGTTTATTTTGTTAAAGAACAAATGTTGAAAAAAAAAGTTCTTCCTCTAGGGACCTTTTAACCATAATATAAATAAATCTTTATTAATTCTACTTTTTAATTTACATATTTGAAATACATATTTCAATTGTAGAATAATACATAGATAAGAACAATTTGCGTATCATATGTAGAGGAAACCAAACAGGTCTTTTTTTTCACAATCAGAACTTTGCCGATTGCAAACAGTGGGACTTAGTTTTTAACACAAAACATCTACTAAAAGCTCAGAAGCGGTGTTTCCGTAGCGATCGCCGGAAGAACGATAATATTTCAGTTGTTAGATTCAAGTTTCTGCAGCCTGGAGAAAGATGATTTACTTACTAATTTCTAAGAGAAGCTTATTTTTATGCAACTAAAAATAACAATAAAAATACAAAAAAAAGTTACACAAATCGAAGGTCGTGAAGAGAAAATGACCGAAAAGTTTCTTAAAAAGTCAGTTTACTGGTTGTAGATTTTGAAAACTTTTATTTAATTTTTTTCCATATAAGTCGTTCAATAACAGCAGATCATTTTCTGAAGTTTATACCACAAGATGCAGATTGCAGTCCCAAGCATAAAACCTCGAAACTCACTGTGACTACACTGTTTTATAATACTGCAAAGACATTGGAGTAATCCTTTTAACCTACTTCCCCACTGTAGTCACAAATTACAGCCAGTGGACGTGACTTGCTTTGGCCCCCACAAAGCTTATAATAAACTGTTGAATGAGTAGATTATAAACCATACTGAAGTACCAGCTGCGATTGTAACATAGCCAAAAATTCAGGTTTGGCTATTCGTTATACATTTGTTCCAGCTAAAGTTATTAAGGATTGTGAAACCACGGAATAGCTCTTTTCAACAAAAATATTTTTAGCGGTTTTATGAGATAACTGATACAGTCGACAAAATGTTAGCATCGGAAGAACGCGATGGTATAGCCACACCATTGGCTCCTTTTACAACCTTTGCTAAAAAAGTGGAGGACCATTTTGATAATAAAATTTTAAAGTTACTTTAAAATAAAGTTACAACAGACGGTAACCATAGCTTCCATATTCAATCGTATTTTTATCAATAGCAAATCAATTTATAAAAATTGCCATACATTAAATAAAAAACACAATAGTGCTTTAGAGAACTGAGGCCTTATCCGAAAGCACAAGACAGTTAGCGAGCGCTTCAGTTTTTTTATATCAAGTAATTTTTATACCTGTAGATGCACTTAATTTTTTCATCTTAAATATAGTTTTTGTTTAATTTAAATATACTTGTGACTATACTGGGAAAAAAGAGTTTCTTTTTAAATTTTTTACATCCATTCTGTTTTTATTTTAAGTTGTCCCAGAATGTACAGGGTGTAGCTAATATAACTAGAAACCTCGTAATGGGGGGGTAGCTGTAATGATTCTTGGGGAGGGTGGTATATAAAATACATTAGATGGGTTACTACTTCATAGATTTGGTTCTAAAAGATTCAAAGTTAAAAACTGTATGACTGTATATGACAAAAAAATGACTATAAAATATAGACCAAGGGATTGTATATAAAGGGTGTAATTAATATAATGAGAAACCTCATAATGTGGGGTAGCTGTAATCCACCTACCCCCCATTACGAGGTTTCTAGTTATATTAATTACACCCTGTATATGTATATCATGCCTTGGTCTATACTTTAGAGTCATTTTTTGTCATATACATTCAAACAGTTTTTAACTTTTAATCTTTTAGAACCAAACCTGTGCAATAGTAACCCATCTAACATATTTTATATACCACCCTCCCCTTCCTCTTAAGATTTTTCCTTCAGTACGTAGCTTTTAAGGCACTAACAATTTTATACGGTACCCTGAGAATATTGGTAGCCTATAAAAATTCATTTATTTTAATACATCTTCTGGTTACGCATTTATATATTGTAGTATAATAATAAATAAAGTGCAATATAAATTAATTAATCTCTAATTAATAATAGCAGCCTATTAGGTTAGGTTGCCCCGAATCTTTGAAATTCGAAATTTCGAACACAGTATTTATGACGTTTTAGGTACTTTTATGCGGTACATATATCTAGATCTTTTAACATAAATGTACTACTATATCTAGGTACTTATTTTAGTATGTACTTTTTACCTAGGTACTAAATATTAAATACACCTATAACAAGATTGCCCGAAAGCTAAACGATGTTTGTACGTGACATTTGTCATAACTGTTATGCAAAACCTAACATTTATTTTATTATTTTTCCCATTGTGAAATTTTAGCCGGATTTCAATATCTCATATCCGGAATTTGTCAGAAATTATCTTACTATTCGAAAAAAATCTTAATGAGGCTGTAAACCACTCTATTTTATTTTACTTAGGGCCGGTATTATAAAACTTTTTACTTCCTAGATAAAATTTAATTTGAGAGTAAATTAATTTATTCTGTCAATTTGCATATGAAATTGACAGAACAAATGAATTTACTCTCAAAGTACATTTTATCTAGGAAGTAAAAAGTTTTATAATACCGGACCTTAGTGTTAAAATAATTAAATGTGGATAAATGTATATATAATTGACTAATTGTATTGAATAAATGAAAACTGTTTATATCTAATTTCTATATATATATATAAAAAAAATGTTTAATTATTATTTGATGTTAAACAGAAATGTACCATACAAATAAATATATGACAAAATATTTTATTTAAAAGATATTTGATGTCTGGAGGACGCCTACTATTAAGTTTACCTTAAGGTTACCTTTATTGATTAATATTAATATCAATTATTCATTAATAAATAAAGGTAATTTCAATGCAATTCACTATCGGTTTACTCAACACCCACTAATACATATAACGTTGATTACCTTGAAATTATAAATCACCTTAACATTATTTTAACTAAAACGAAAAACACCTGTATAACAAATTCGTTACACTTTCGTCCGTTATTACTAAACGAACACCACTTCAAAAAAATCCAATAACCGATCAAATCGCGTTGCACTTTGTAACAAATCGAACGTTATACTGCCACTTCAGGTTTACAAGTTCAAATTTTACTATATCTACTACTTAGTTATAAGGGTGGGAGGTTTTTTCCTGAGATTGTTAATCAATTTTGGCGAAAAATGGTAACATTGATCGTTGCTCATCCGAATAGTACGTTTGCGGTTTTACAGGAAGTAAATAACTCTTTTCGGAAACGGATGCGTTAGAAAAAAGTGATTTTTACACCGTGTGATGCGCGTAAATTTATGTTTTTGAATGAAATGTGGAAGCGATTGTGGATTGCGGCTAATTCGAGAAATGTTGATTAAATTTAATGAATGGAATAATAAAGATTCGGAATTGTTTTTTTTAATAATTCAATTATGAATAACACTTTTGTGTATAAGTTTGATTAATATTAATAACGAGCTAAATTTCGATAAATTGAGAAATTTGGAGACAGTAAACAATCAATTCAGACAAGAAACGCTGACGAGATAACGATATTATTAAAGTATTATTTGTGCTATAAATAGGAAACCTGATCAATATTTGTTCGTAATATTGCGCCTCCATACAGTAGCTTTTAATAAATTAAATTGCTAAATTTTTACAAAATGTATGTAAGCTTGCTACCACCGCAATGTGAACATTTATGTAAAGTTTAATATTAATTTTTATCATTCCCGTTATAAAATACTAATGAAAACTCTAATTATACCCCAGTTAATTTTAACTCTTGAATTTTCCAACAAATAAAAATTAGTATCTATAAACCTCTAAATAAAATTGTTCACATTTCAATGACCGCCACTTTACAAGTGCTAATGGGTCAGTGTCATTTGGAGGATCATGAACATTTTACGCTAAGTGAAGAGAAAATAATTGCAAACGTCACAAGTGCAATGCTCTGATTCAGGATGTAAAATACTTATTCAACAAAAATTTAATAATTACTACGTACACACTAGACACAAAAATAAAATATAATATGTTTAAATAAAAAAAGCATGTATTTATAATTCAAAACCAGTTTATCTGGATTGTTTGGTGATGTTTAAAATGTTATCAGAAAGGAAGGTGCCTTGAAAGGTCCTAAGTTCATCATCATTTCTTGAGATTTTTGTTTATTACAAATTGTTCGGTGCCAGTTTCTTATTACGTACATATATTGTAGTATCCAGAAAGGTTATAGGAACAGGAGAGGGGGAGCAATGTTAAAAGAGTTTGTAGGGTCTCTAGTTAGGCGGGAGGCAAGTGAAAACACTTTCAAACTGTTAAAAATAAGATCCTAACATAGTCTATATATTATGCGTTTATTATCTTGTTTTTCGTGTTTTTCAACTGAACCTAACCCTAAAATGATATATTGTGATCAAAATGTACCCACTTATGAAAATACAGATAGATTCAATATCAACAGATAAGTTTCGGAAATTATATTTTAAGTAAGCAAATATTTATTTTGTCTCCCTCGAGTCGCAATAAGCTTTGTAAGCTTATGTACCGTGGGATCAAGATACCCATGGAATTCTAAATTTGTATTCTGTAATATTTATTTAACAGTTCTCTGTTCAGTTTGTTTAAGAGACTAGTAAGGGGATATTCTTTTAAAACCTATAATTACATATTTAGAGTTCATGATAGAGCATTTTCCAATTGCTGCTGCAAAGTTTACTGGTACAGTGTGTTAGATAAAAACGGCATTATGAAATTTTTATTTATTGGAATTTAAAGAATGGAGATTCAAGTTTGATTCTTACTGATTGTGAATTCTAAAACTTAATCTTAAAAAACAATATCCTCCATATGACCTCCATGGGATCTATGAATTTGTGCGCATGATACAATAACATGCCGACACATTTCTTGCGGAATCTCAGTAATAACTTGCCTTAATGATGTTTTTCAAGTCATCCAGGATTTCAGATTGCTTCTGGTGCGCTTCTGATATAACATAACCCAACCAGCGCCGCCCCTTGGATTTTGAGGCCCCGGGCACAAATATCGAGTGGGACCTCCAGTAAATAAAAAATGTTGATTAAAATAAGGTAGACCTTAGGGGCGCTTCTGCAGCCCAATAGAATGTAAGCGGGAGCAGACAATCAGATACATTTTATACATGAGGCCTTGCACCGTCTTGTCGATACTTGATATTGAGAATCCGCTAAAGACGTTTGTAACATCTCCACAATCATTGTCGTTGACTGTATTTCCCATTTAATCGCTGAAAGAATATAGACCCAATCTTCCAATTGGGCGGATACCGTACCAAATTGTTACTTTTTGAGAATACAGCTCTTGTTCGAATATAGCCTACGAATTTTCAGCAGACCAATAACGCGCAGTCTGTTTTATCTCACTCGGCGTTTTATTTCATTTGGAAAATTAATAATCTAATATATTTCTATTAATTTGGTCATTGGATGTGCTCCATCCTGTTGGAATATGGGAATGTCCATAATATTAACGCAGGAATTACTTGTAAATAGTAAATACCTCTGTGGCGGAGTTTGCAATTGTGATAAAATTCATTATTTTATTCACCCAGGATGCTTTTGTTATAAATATAACAATAATATATGTCGTTACCATTTATTAACCTTTAAATTATTCTTAATCTTGAGAAGAAATGGAAGAGCACGAAATGTCAGCGTTTTCTCTAAAATGCATGGTGCGTCACGTTTTTCGAATGCCAATGCAACAATAAAAACCCACTTTGCAAACCTAACCATTTTTAGCCTTGTCCGAGTTATTGAAAAGTCAAGTATCATTGAAATAAAGCCATTTCACTATTAACAGAATATCTCTTGGTTTATATCTTTTTTTTTATATTGTTGATATACAAATGTAATATGTTAATGACATTTTAAAAAGATGGAAAGTAGTGGCGCTCCTTAAAACAATCTAGATCTTGTACAATCAAATAGAACACTTTTCGAGATGGTTATTCACATATATCGTTCACCTTCGGATAATGGCAATTTCTTTTTAACATTGAATCATTTGTTTTCTTTTGAAGAGCAGGTTTTTTTCATAAATGGATTAAATCCGAGACATGAGGATGATACATTATGTATTAGTACTTCCTTGTTTAAGTTGGCAAACGCCTTTACATTGTGAGTCATTTTACAATCTTATTAAAAAGTCATCTGTTCATATAGAATACAAAATATTATTTCCTACGAATTTTCGAGTAGAAGAAGAATATGATAAAATGGAAAATTGCACCATCCCGTTGAAACTTAATTAGAATATTTTACTTAAAATCTAATAGATCTAATTTAGTTAACTGTAAGAATTGAACTTATTAGTTTTCTAAATGTATTCAGTAAAATCAGCAAATAAATATGAATTTGCGGTAAATAACATTGAACATCCGGCAGACCTAAAATAAGCAGCGTTCGGATATCGCAATTAAAAAGGATCTAGGAATTCGCAACAAAAATGGTTTGATGGGACACCACATGTATGTGTTCTATGTATTCTAGTATCCACTAGAATTTAATTGCCAGTTAACATAATGGTTCCTTTCTGACTAGACTAGACCCTTTCCATAGAAGGAAGAAATATTACGAAAGGATATGGAAAATGAATTTCTACTGAAACACTGTAATCAGGAAGCGTAGGATATTCGAATTTACCTAAATCCAGAATGTTTATGACCAACAGATCAAGATGGCAGTGACTTGAAGTAACTTTCAGATCTGCCACCTTTTCTAGATTCATTACTCTTAACGGAATTGAGTACATTTGGCTTGTACAAAGTCAAGCTAGCTAAAGGTTATATTCGGGAGAAAGTACATAAAGCGCACTGAGTCAATGAGTATGGTACATTGAGAAAGATCTGGGCTCATAATGGCCCAAATAAAGCCAAGATCTTTAACAGAATCTTTGGCGCAATTTTTAGATTACATTCAAGGAGCCTGATGAGGAAACGACACCTCACGCTGATGATGATAATGAGCTTGAATATAGTATATATTTTAGTGTTGTTTCTGTGCTCATATGGTTTTGCTTGGTATCATAGCAGTCCATTTCCTTCCAACGAACTGCTATCAATTTTTTCAGACTATGCCATGCAAACGGTCGCTGACGTGATTGCTGTACGTAGATTCAGTCAACTTCTGAAATCGGATTTGAGGAGGATAAGCTTGGTTTGGTATACATTCCGGATTGATGTGACTCTGATGTACTTGAACGCGAATATCCTGAGCTAATATTCCCCCATGTTTGACAATACGTCTTCTTCGCGACTGGATCGACTGGTAATGAAATTCTGGTGGATACTAGGGAAGGGCCCAAGAACTATAAGTAAACTCCTAGTACAAGACAGAATGAAGCGGACAACTTTGTTAGAATAGAGAAAAGTAAATTGTGAACTGGCCATGGTGGCCGATGGGGTATAGCAGGGTAGAATGCTATTACTCGTGCCGTTCGGTACCCAAAGGTGGTAAAGTGACTAGCTTTACGTACCGACCGCGTATTATTGGAAATGATTTCCCAGGTACTCATTTTCACAATCTTAGTCGAGTCGACCTTAGATATTTTAAGAATTCCAATGTATCATCCCTAGGATTCAAACCCAGGACCTCAAGATTGATAGTCAAGTGCCATGCCCCGCACGGGAGCTTGGAAGCTGGAAGCATGGAGCTACCTGGAATCTAATTCTTGAATGTCGCCTGTAATAAATGAAATTATTGTAGCCAAATGGCTACCAAATGTAGTCCAATCTGCGACATGTCTGCCTTAGCTAATCTAGAGTGCTTGCAATTATCAGTATTGAGTGCAGTCTATCAGTGGCGTAATATGTGACGTTTGCGGTTTGGAGTGCATTCAGTACTGAAAATTGTGTGCATCTGAAGTGTAGTACCCATCTATTTTTATTTACATTGCATTTAAATATTGTTCAGGACTACCTGGAGAATCTATAACCCAAGTTTCAGCATAAACTTACACAAAGGCATTTGCCCGTAGTTTGCATGTCATGTCCTTTCTGAAAGTTTGGAATTTTAATCACCTGTAATGTAGAATCACAAAAACTTGAAAACTTTTGAAACCTAGAAAATTTTTAATACTAAATATGGGTGCCTATTCTAAACCTTTGAACACATACATATAAGCTATGACACTTGAAACATTTAATCGTCACAACTTTAAAATCTATGAACTGAGATATGAAACTCCAAATTTCAAGATATGAGAATTTTAAGTTATATAAATTAGCTAAACTGAGTATTTGAAGTTTCAAATTTCAAAGGAAATGCTACTGTTCGAAATGCTGCCTGCATCTCTGGCTGCTTAGTTACTAAGACTGGAAGTTAGAAACTTCGAAAGTCAACTATGAGACTTCCAAACGTATGTTCTATTTGAAACTCTCTTTGGCTCTCCCTTAGCTAGCGGTAGCACGTCTGCGAATTATACACGCACCATCCGAGCTTAAATACCAGCTCGGAAATAATATAACATTCACACCATCAAATAACTGTGGTGCCTCCTGTAGGTATCAAACCGGACTAGGCGGCATAATTTGAATATCGACAATAGGAATAAAATTAAATAAAATCCGGTCAATACGTCAGACCGTATAATTAATATAAAATTCACAAAGAACCAAACGTGTTTTAGAAAAGTAAGTTCATATTAAATATAAAAGTTAAAAATTGTTTAAATTAACGACTATTATACTCCCTTTATATGTGTATAATCCACAGACGGCATCCTAGGACAGCTCTTTCGAGCTTTTGGCTCACTTATATACCCGAGCTAGTATATAAGCTCGGGTGGTGTGTGTATAATTCGCAGTCGTGCTGCCCCTAGCTGAAGAGAGCCAAAACCTCGAAACAGGTTCTAGGGTGTCGTCTGTGAATTAAACACATATCATTATAAATCATCATTATAATAGTATATTAAAGTATTAGTGTCATAAGACACGTTTTTAGCGCACGCGTCTGGGTTTAGAAAACGACCCGCGTAGCGGGGAGTTTTCTAAACCCAGACGCGTGCGCTAAAACGTCTTATGAAACGAATACTTTATACTATTTTTTCTATTTGCGTCATTTCATTATTAAATAATTTAAAAAATTACTCAGTTTTAAATAAAATTTTTTAGGAATATTGTGGTAAGTAGCATATAGATGGCAACATTAGCAATTATGCAATTGTTTTTCACAGAGCCTCGCTAACTTTAGGTAACCCGCTTGACGTATGAATTCCTATCCTTGTTTGATACACACAAATACCGTTCAGTGGCAGGACCTCGTTCAAATTTGTCAGGTGTATTATACGTACTGTCGAAAATTATTATAAATTCAAAGTAGAATGTATGCCAATATATTTGTGACATAAATGATTATTGCTACTTAATGAATTAAAAAATTCGATGAAATAAGGATAATTATATTTCATTTCATAGAATAAATACTTGTTAAATCAATTAATAAGATATAAATGCAATAGTATTTTCAGCAAAGAATGATTTTTGTTAACAAAAATAATTATTCATCTTTTGAATATTATTAGTTAAAGATACAAAGTTTTATGAAACTGAATTTTATTACGTTAAGTTTATCGTAAGTATATTGCACTTAATACACAACACAATGCATTCCATGATGACAGTATTAAAATCTACAACTTCATTAATAATAAAGTAAAAACTCTTATGCCCGTAACGGGACTACGGCCGTCTGCACGCCGCCTTGCAATGTTAGTTTAGCGAGCGTTGCATTCCAGTATTTCCAGTTACAAGAATTCACTGCGTAAAAAAGATAAGTTTGACATTTTAAGAACAGCTGTCTAACAGTGATATCAACTTTAAAGAATAAAATGTTATTGTTTCCAGTATTCTAATAAATTTCATTGGAACATGCAAAATGCGTGTCCTAATGGCTTCATTATAATATCGCAAATATAGAAAGTCAATTTAAACAATTTTTGACTTTTATATTTAATATGAACTCACTTTTCTAAAACACATTTGAGTTCTTTGTGTCATTGTGTATTTTACTTTAAATTTAATCTTCGTCAGTTTAAGGTAACGGCGAGTATGTTCCGAAAACATTAATATTGTTTTTGAAATTATTTTTTTAGTACCCAAACAATTTTAATTAACTGTAAAATCTAAAAACTGTAAATTGAAGGATTAAGCTAGAAATTTTTTAAAGCCTGATCCTCTGAAAGACAAAACTAGAAAGTCGTAAAACCTACAAAGTTTTATTTATTAAATTTTTGAAACTTAAAACTAAGGGATTTTTAAACGATCTCTCAAAACGCAAAAATCCATAACCTGGAAACCAGGCCCCAGAAGCTTGTACGGGAGGAAGGGGCGATTATTATGCAGAACCATCGTGCGGCTGCAGCCGCCTTATAGGTGTTATAGCACAAATCCTACACAAGGAAAAACTGCAGAAAACCTTAACCATAACCAGATTTGCCGGCACTGGAAGTCAATCTCGGGCCGCTTGGGTGAGAGACAGCACGCTAGTCACTACACTACCAAGGCTATTATGAATCTACACTTCTGCAAACTATAAATGTATGTGTGTTTACACTCTTTACAACGTTAAAATTTAGAAATTTGAGTCTATAAGAGTCTGAACGCTGAAACCTACTGAAGTTCAAGCGTTTTAGTACTGATTTTGAATCTTTCAGTAAATTTCAAGACCTAAATTTCTAAAAGTTTTAATACTTGAAGTCCTTAAAGTCTGATAGTTCAGCAAAAATGAAACTATAATATGGGTAACACTGAATACTATTAGAACTTTGAAGATATCAAAGTTTGAAACGGTGAAAATTTGAATTTGATAATAACTAAGCTAATCACTGACAACGGAACTAAACTCTGGAAAGAACCTGTTGCAAAAGGAGCTTCCATATCCATTATCCCATACTAATTTTTGTGTTGACCAAAATGGTGCATTTCACTCTCGCATCATTCTTGCCTAGAGTACTTACGCTTTTTATAGTAGTTAGAGAAATATTTGTATGTAGGTCAATTACATGAGTAAAGATAAGAAGGATCTTGAGTGCACCTAGATACCTTATAAATTCAAACAAATGTTTCAATAGTAAACCGTATAATTCGTAGGTAGTTGGTTACGAAAGGTCTCTATACATTTGTAATTCAAATTTATGTTATTAAGTGACAAAAATCGTACATTTGCAAAATTCTTCCTACGTTTGAATAAAGATAGACTTTATGATTTGGAACTGAGCAACAAAAGGATTTAACGCTTCGTAAATGGTTAAATTTTACTTTTGTTCTCAATATGGTTTGGTCCAAACTCCAGAAGTTGTTATTTGTCCATTGACCCTGGCCGTGAATGTTTTCGTGTTTATCCTAACTTTGTCTGACTGTAATGATCAAATAAATATATCGTTTAAGCTGTTATAAAATTTTATAGTAAACAATTATGTATTTTTTTATCTATATAATAATTACTCTCAAGATTTATGTTTGTTTATATATAATAGCCATCTGGAAGATTTTTTTAATATGTTTAATAACATTAACTTTTGCACTTTAATTTTGGTACGAAAAAAGGTGGACATTTTTAACCAAAAAAATGCTAATTTGTTAATGTGTTTTCGATTCAATGTGGGAAAACTAGTTTTATAAGCATGCATAAATGCCGAACTTATAAAGAAAAAGATTGAAAATGTTAATTAATTAATAAGGATCAAAAAATAACAATTATTATATATAACCATTTATTACTGTTAAATATTAGGTAAGGTAATTATAATGGTAATATATAATGATAAATTTTTAAGAAATTAGTTTGAATTATATTCATAATAATAGTTTTTGCTCATTAGAAGGTATCTTTTTCTTGTTTTTTACCTTGTCGGAATATATTCAACAATTCAATTTTTGTAGATATACAGTGTGTCCTGAGGAGAAAAGGCGTTCTTGATAATGATGACATTAATGTTTACAATATAATTTATACGTTGTTGCTAATAAAATTAAAAAAATCTAAAAAAGTCATTCTGTACAAAAAAAATATGATTTTGCACTAAAATATAGGAAAATAATGCATCTTTTAGATTTTTTTACTTTATCATACGTATTATTGAGATTTTGTTATGATGATTACCAGTTTTGAAACAAGCAAGATAAACACTGGCTTTTTGTCAAGAATTAATAATAAAAACAGTTTTTATTTTGTAAGTTCCATCTGAGGACACACTGTATAAAGACATTGACGTAAAATGACGATGCATTATCTCGGCATATGGAAAGAACCAACAATATAATTTTTATATAAAATGTATTAAATCAAACCAATATCAAGCACGTTATCTTCTATATTAAAGTAATGTGTTGTGCTTGTTTATTAAAACGCCCCATAATCATGCACATATAATAAGACTAAAAAGCAGAGAAAGAATATATCTTTTGCATTCCTAATATCGTAACGGCAACAAGCACAAAAATAGAGGAGTATTCTTTTGAAATTTGTATAGGATTTAGCGAACTTTTTATAATTGATGCTACAGATTCTAAAATAATTTTACGAAAGGGGTAGTCAGGAGTGTCTCGAAAAGTATGGAAATGATTTTCATCAAGTTCATTGCTGATTACAATGGCGTATCACACTTGGGAGCAGTTTCATAAAGATCGGGACCGAAAGAGAAAAAGTGTGCATTAAAATCTTGCATAAACGTGGAAAAATCCTAGTATGTCGTATTCTATCGAATGTCTGCAAAACTATACGATATAACCGCGACCACACAACTAAATTGAGATCAGAAAACGGAACTGGCCGAAGATAGTCCAGTGAATGAAGGGATTTTACCCTGCAAAAGGTCGGGTAGTTCTAAATTTTTGATATGTTGTATAGATTGGTGAGTTAGTGAAAAATCCAAGTTTTCCAATTCCATCCCCCTCGGCGCCTACCGCCATCTTGAAAAAACCGTCAAAAATCGGCACTTTTTTTAGTTTCTCGCCTATAACTTCGTTCTGGTGCATCTTAGCACAAAAAAAGTTATTTGCCGACTTGTAGAGGACAAAATTTTCTAAAACTTTGGTATGTGAAGTTGTTTTGCACGATGAATAACAACAGAGCTGTAAAGCTCGCGAAAAAGGCTAAAATTGCCTACTTTGCAAAATTTTGAGTTTCTTGCCACTTAACATCGCGATAACTTTGTAACACTTCATTTTAGCATACAAGTCTTCAGAATCAATCTTGCAGAGAATTTAATTACCTACAAATTCTGTGTATCAATCTTTACGCTCAATACAACGGAGTGGGGGTAAATTTAGAAAAAAACGAAAAAGTGGCTTTTTTAAAGTTTAGTGCAGCAAATCTCTTTGGTCCATTATTTCTAATTATGAAAGTATTGCCTTTGATTTCAGGCAGAATAATCTTTATAGATGCTAAATGAACGTAATTACTGACGTTGGTGAACGTCAGTGATGTCTCGTGCGACTACTAGAAAAAACATTAAAAAAAACTGCACTTCCTTCTTTTATTTTATCTGCGACTTCTCTCTACCGCACTTTAGCGCCGAATGAATTATTTGTGGAGTATTCTAAGACTTATTTTTGTAAAACTTGGGCATGTTATGTCTTTTGTGAAATCAATAGCGGTGGAGCTGTGCTGCTCCCAAAAAGGCAATAGTAGCGATCTTAGAAAAATATAGAGTTTCTTTCCACTTTTCGTAACTATAAATAAATAAAAAAACTCCCCGGCACTTGAATAGAATCAATCTTGTAGGAAATCTCATTATCATCAGATCATCATATTTCATTATATATTTAGTTTTAGTTGTATTCGCGAAACATCCATTTTAAAAATTTCGTTATTACCATTAAATAACTTAATCAGCACAATTATATACTACAAGCCTCATGTATAAGTTGTATATATATATCCAATTCAAGGGTTTCACATTCAAGTTTGATTAATTCAAAGTTTTCAACACAATATAGAAAATGTGGGAACTCATGGAAACATGGTAAAGAAAACAGAAAATATAAGAACAGGTAATTATATACAGTATTTACAACTTCCTACGTTTATAAGGGAGTGGAGTAGGACGGGAGGAGTTGTCTGCTTGTGCTGATGGTATTGGTATTGTACATCCTCGTCCTCGTCGAGAAGAACGTCTAGCCTGTTCTCGCAAGACTGCCCACAATAGAACTTGCAGAGGGTGAAGCATTTGAGGCCAGCTTTCATGCAACCACAAGCTCCCATGCACCTAGTTATACATTTGCAGGATACTGTCTTCAGTAATTCGAGAGGAGCAGCATCTCTCGCAGTCTTGATGGGTTGTAGTCCGCGGCTCCCTCTCGCCCAGCTCCAATCCAGGGGATTTTTTTCAATTCCCATCCACGCCATGTCCTGGTGGTATGTCCGGAGGGAATGGTACTGCGCAGCATCTGTTGTAGGTGGTAGCTTTGCCAAATTCAGTTTGGTGCTGCTGCTCATGAATTTGGCATAGCGGAGAGAGCTGGAGGGATTGGTCATTATCCCCACCATACAAAGCCACCAAAATGCGCTCTCCTACCTCTGGAATTTTTAGTGCAATGGCATATGGGTTCCGAAACTCCTCTGGAAGCTCACACAAAAGTGTTTTTTTTAAAAGGTGGCAAAACTTATTCTTTCCGAAACCAAAAATGTTGGAGGTGGTGTCACATCCACTTATGGCATGAAGGAGCAGGATGTTCTTCGGCGAGTTGTACTTGAATGATGAGGAGGAGTACAGAATGTCAGGTGAATTAACTCCCCCAGGTTTTCGGAGGTACACATTCTTGACCGTAGGTGTTGTTCCGGTCAGCACAACCACCAAGTCGATATCTTCACCAATAATCACTACTGCATCATACTGTGAAGCCACGGATTTTGCAGTGGTGACTATTAATACGTCAGCATCTTCTTCAGCTTGTTTGGTGTCGATGTTTGAAGCCCTTAGTTCAGTCATGAGAAGTGCTATGAATTGTTTTTTGTTGTGTTCATTTGATAAAAACTTTTCTTGAGGTGTTAGGTTGACAGTTGTTTTGTCAAACATGACGTCAGCTGAGATGTTCGTCTTACACCGCCCGTTCACCGCTCTTGGTGCTTCGCAGTGCAGGTTCCTCAGGGTAACCATCAAAAACCACCCTCACCGTAGTGCCATAATGTTGGTGAATGTACTTGACATAATCTGCACAAACACCTTCAAAGGTCAAATTACGATTCCAAACAACTTTGAGAAGATACCCACCATCAACTACAACCATTTGATGTTTAGCGAGTTGAAAGTCAATTGGAAGTGGTGAGAATACCTGCTGGTATGCGACGACAAAACATTAGTAACCATATTTTTTATGAGTGAGCTCCAAAACGTGAATCTGAATTGAAGAAAAGGGGGGGGACAACCTTTGAGAAAATGAAAAGAATTGATCTGTGTCGACTTCTACAAAAGCAATACATTTTTGGATTAAGGTTAAGGATTACTTTCATTTTGCATCTATAAATATTATTCCGTCTGAACTCAAAGGCAAATTTTCATAATTAGAAATAATGAACCGAAGAGATTTGCTGCACTAAACTTTAAAAAGCCACTTTTTCCTTATTTTTCTAAATTCACCCCCACTCTGTTGTATAGAGCGTAATAAAAAAAATTGATTACAGAATTTGTAGCTAATTAAATTGTCTACATGATTGATTCTGAAGACTTTTACGCTAAAATGAAGTGTTAAGGAGTTACCGCGATGTTAAGGGACAAGAAACTAAAAAATTTGCATAGTACGCAATTTTTGCCTTTTTTGCGAGCTTCACAGCTCCGTTGCTACTTATCATACTAAACAACTTCGCATACCAAATTTGTAGGAAACTTTGTCCTCTACAAGTCGGCAAATAACTTTTTTTTGCGCTATGATGCACCGGAACGATCTTGTAGGCAAAACACTAAACAAAGTGCCGATTTTTGGCGTTTTTTTCAAGATTATGGAGGGCGCGGAGTGGGATGGAATTGGAAAACTTGGATTTTTCACTAACCCGCCAATCTATACAACATATCAAAAATTTAGAACTACCCGACCTTTTGTAGGGTAACCATCCTTTTTCGATCTCCGTTTACTGGATTAAGAGTCGGACTGATCAAAGATTGGGACGCTATTATTCTGAAAATATTGGAACTCAAGGGGTCCATGTTGGTGTGTAATGTGAGAAGATTGAACTATACATGAAGTCACTCCATACGGATTGGTTACACCACTCACCCCAAAAATTCTACAAACCTAATTTAGAGCATTAAAGTCATTTTATGTTTCCTTCGAAATTTTTAAAGACAATTCAAATGGCTGCAACGAAACTTGAAAGAACAGGTGGTGCAGATGACACAAATTCTAGGTCAACATAACAACCCGAATCAATTTTTTGCAAAGTAGTACTTCTGTCAGGAAGTCACACTTGCTAAGTTTCATCGGATTCTCACTGGGGAGTATCGGAGAAAACAGATCACCAAGGGTCGTTTTCCAGCCATTTCTCTGAAACTTTTACATGATCGCAAAAAATGAATTTGATTAATCAGATTTAGCGTACCAACTTTAAGTTACTTCGCTTTACCGGGTTCAAACGAATTTATTGAATATTTCCGTCCAGGGCCTTAAAGCAATATCAAGAAAATTGGTACAAATAAAATATTTAGTTTGATCATTTCCAATATAGTAATTTAGAGTAGGCCATACATTTTTGGCAATAGAAGCTTTAGTTGATGATACTTTTAAATGTTGGTTGCATTTAAATCAAAAAAAAGCTTGGGAAAAGTCATGTAATACCTATATTAAATCTCAGTTGCAAAATCAGATCACCTAACCAATGTAAAGTCCTATGTATGAAAGGGCAATCTAAAAGATAACTGAAACACTTTTATTGAAAATTATACATAACCATTAAATTGCAACACAACGCACTGAATAATTAATTCTAGTTATGTAACCTTGACGTCCTCCGGGTTGTCCTTCTCTTGACATAAGAAAGGATAATCCCTTGATTCATAACTAGAGACGTACATTTTACGTGACCTCACTGAAAAAAACCCTTTTTTTTTTCAGAAGAAGAAATTTCTTTAATACAAGTTGTTTATTTTATTTAGACTCCTTTTCACTTTCCAGTCCAAACTCCACCATTTTCAAGCGCCTACTTGTATTACATTGTAGTATTGCAGATTAAATTGATTCGCTTCATTGTCATAGTAGTTTTATGCTTAACTAAAATGCACGTCTCTATTCATAACATATTCGCAACTTAAGCTTCTCAGAGCTTAAGCTTAAGAGTTTGAGCTTCTCAGCATTTCTATTATTCGTTTCCACCATTCTACCACACCAGGGTGTTGTGGGAGAATTCAGTTTCCATTTAATTCTCTCTAAAGTATTAAAATTCTGAATATGATTCCAATCGACTATGCCAAATAAGTTATTCGCACCGACGAAATTTGTACTAGTATCGCTGTATAAAATTGCCAGTCTACGACTTCTAGAAACGAATCGCCTAATAAGTGAATCATTGTGAATAGAAGCACCATTACTAAAAATAACTTTCTAGCCAAAGACTTCAAGAGATTAATAAGATCGGTAACCTCCAAAAGGTCCATAAATTTGACGTCCACCTTCCGCCTCGAGGTGACATCTCGATTCAGAACAAAACACATATTATTTACTTTTTTACATAAATAGCAATATGCTCTTGTTGCGTATAAGTTGAAGATTAGGTGACATTTAGAATTAATGAGGTTATGTAGAGAAATTGTAACTAAATTTATGTATACTGCTAAAGCGGGTCAGTATCAAGGTCAATACCGAATCACTTTGAAAGTGAATTAACTATAACGAGTTTATATAATATGTAAATATTTTGTCAAGCTAATCAATTGAGTATGTTACTACACGCTCCAAATAATTCACCAATTTACCCATAATTATTATTCCTCTACAGCCTACCTCTTTATTAATGTTTTTCTTCTGATTGGTAAACAAAGTTCTGCTATTGCACTATAGAAACACTGCACAACCACTGCATAATCAATAGAATTTTCAATAAAGCTACTATGTTATCATAGCTTCTCAGAACGATGCTTTGAACAAAATGCTTTTTATTAGGTGCATTGTTTATTATTGAAAACAATTAAGATATAGGATATCATGGATTTTCTTTAAGAAATAAAGTAATAGAATAGAAATTAAGAAACGATTAGAGAAAATTATAAGATTAATAATGTGATAAGATTAGATAATTAAGGCAATAGATAACGTATTAATGTAATATCATTAAATATAAACGAGACTGCTTAAGAAAATATTAAATTATTTTTATTACTACGACAAGATAGCCCACCATGGTCTTTATAAATCACCATCATCAAAAAATAAGTCTAAATAATGCTCTTTTATTTAAACTATTAATATTCGAAGCAGAAAGTGGGTCATACAGCTATGATTAAAAAACTGAATTAAGTCTCCCTATTTACGCCTGACTAGCAGACTTAATTCAGTTTTTAAGTCACTGCATTCATGGATCAGCTTCTACTTCGGAAATCGGATACAATAGCTCAAATCAAAGAGAATTAATAGAGCACAGTAATAAATCAAATGATAGTAGGCGAGATCGAAGAAATCAACATATTGCTCCCTCTTGTTATTGTTAAGATATGGTCTTGGCCATTGTTAAACCTAAAAGCCGAATTCTGTAATAGCTGTCATCTATTAATAGTTATTTTTGCCCGATCGGGCGTTTTGGTTCACTTACAAGCTCTGCTCTCAGGGCGGTAAGTTCAACTTACCGCCCAAGGCTCGGTAATAAAGTGCCTACAGCTCTAGGTCTACTCTCAAAATAAATCTTTATTAACTCAAATTGTTTTACAAAACCAAACTAATTGTTATGAAAATTAAAATTTATAGAACAATTCGTCGCATAATTATTAAAAATAATTGGTGCTTTATTTTTTTCAAGTTCAGTTTCAACTGAATTATCTGTGTTATTTATAACTGCGGTGTTATTTACCACTAGAGGTGGAACGGAAATTCCTGATGGAGAACGTGAACTAGGTAGTGGTTGCCGTACGCAATCGACAGTGTTGTTTTTATTGTGTAAAATTTTATTTGCAAATTGTATTTTGTTTTCAAGTGATTCCTCTACGTAACTCTCCGCAATACTAGATGATTTCCAGCCCCCGTGTCTTTTGAGGGCCAGCACATCCACCCCCTTGTTCGCCAATAATGTAGCGGACGTCCTCCTAAAAGAATGTCCTGTATAGGTCTTCGGATTTTCTTTTTTCAAATAAGTAGCAATTTTAGAAGGAATACTTCCCATAGTGTTTCTGCCTACAACTTGATTGAAGCATCTTCCATTATAATACTTAAAGAAAAACCGTCTGGAATCCACGCACTTAGGTCGTAAACTAGCATATTTTCTAAATATTTCCAAAAAGTGAATCTTCTCGTTTTCATGGTTAATAATTGTAAAGGTTCGTTCAATAACTGTTTTTGTCTTGGGAATCTTGACAACAATGAAAGAACCTCGGTCTTCTATATCATCAATGGTCAAATCACAGAGTTCTTGTCTACTGGTAGCTCCGGCTACACCCATTATCAAAACTACCTGAGATTAACCAAATTAGATGTAGGTAAAATTTGATTTTGTTGTTTTTAATCATACCTTCATTAATAAAAACTCGTTGTCAAGACCTTCGGTTAAAAATCGATTCATGTCATCCCTGCTAAATACTTGTGACTTTTTTGGCCGGTACCCAGCATTTTTACTTTTTAAAAACGTTATAAGCTTGGTGTATTTGGAGATGTCGATACCATCATTCAGATTTATGGTCGATTTCAGCATTGAATACTCGGCCCAGAGGCTGCTAGGGGACTTCAACTTTGAATTGCGTTGCACAAAATACGCCACTAATACCTTCTCAGAAACGCGAACATGCTTTTCAGAACACCACTTTTTTGAATGTAGTGTATGTCGCCTCGTACCTCAGTTTTGACTTCTCAGGAATTATTGAATTGCACCCGACAGTAAACAAATGTTCGATGTCACTATCTTCGCTTTTTAATTCCTTTTCAGACATCATTTATGTCATCTATTTTTCACATCAATTAAAAATTATTTTTGTTTACTCAACTCCATAACAACCAGGCACATTAACCGACTTGATAAAATTCACATTTTCAGTGTGATGTGTTTAATGATTACTCTATATATTTAAAATTCACTTATAGATCCGATCGGGCACAAAATAGTGTAAGCATTACGGGCGTTAGGGACGCTTCACCAGTCTCGGCTAATATGGAGACCTCCGTTACGCGGCGGTCTCCACACTATTAGCCTCGACTGGTAAACCGTACCTACCGCCCTTAATACTTAAATAACTATTGCATACCAAGGTCGCGAAATCTCTTTTTAACGTACCGAGAGAATAATTGTCGCCTAGGCAGGGCAATCTCGAGGACGCTAAAGAATTTCGCCGACAAGGTATACACAACATTCTTTGCGCAACCGTAAGAAATATGTAATTACAAATTCCATTGCTTTTAAAAAACCAACCGTTTAATTCATTGTAAATAGAAAGGCGGCTTTCATGTTGCAGCGTTTCTGTGAAAATGACAAATAAAACAATTTATTAGTGTTGTAAAAATTCGTAAAAATGGGTGGAGACACTGGCACTAAGTTTCTTCGCGGCTGTTACCCTTGGTGACGGCCACGAAATTGTGTTTCGCGTCCTGTATTCAGTAGTGGCGATGTATCCACTTCACGTGATTGCACAAAAAGGTATTTTGCATTATGATTGTAAGCACACCAAGTAAACTATTACCGCCATAATATGTGAAAGGTAATAACTAATAAGAGTAATACGACCTAAGAAGAGCAAGCCGGGAATGTGCCATTAGTCTAGCCAAAAACATTCGCAACTGGGGATGAAGATTTTTTATGCTTCATCTATAACGGGGGGGGGGGGGGTAGATATGTCTTAGAGCCATCCTATGTTCGTAAATAAATTTTAAGAAATTTGTTATTATTACCTCTTGATTTTTTACACAAATATTTTTATTAAGTATTATTCTTTCTTTTTATTTGTGCATTTTTATTATTTTAGAATGAGATATTTATTATTGTATTTATATTTCTATTTTATTTTCTTCCCGTTGAATTATTTAAGTAAAAAAAGTAAAGCAATGTTTATTACAACAATTTCTTTATTTTCATCAATATATTTAAACGAAAAGGGGGACGCGACATGAAGTGACTCGTTAAGCATGTTATTTGGCAATGCTTAAGTTTTGAGAATATTTCATGTTAATTTGTCAGCTATATTTAATACATAGAATTATACCCTTTGAGTTAACATGTAACTATAAATTTAAAAATTGATTATTAAAAAATATTTAAAATTGGGGACAATCGACCATTAATTATTTTTAACTTATAAATAAAAAATAATACACGAGATAAAAAAATTCTGATACGGTGATTGGGTTTGTGTTTATCAACATGATGACAAAAATCACTGCAAAAGAAAATATGACTCCCCCAAACGACTTTTTAAATATTCATTGGAATGACCCGTAATTAATCGGGCTAATTGTTTTTCCAACCTATTAGGAAGTAGCGATAGATTTAGAATGGGATTTTCTTAATTTTTTACCGCTAATTGAAACAAATTGGTACACTCATAGTTGATCAATCATACGCAGACCTTAGCGGCGACGAGACGTCTAGCCGCGATACCAACCCATCTAGCTGAGATTTTTACAATTTATAAATATTACAATGATTAATTGTAATAAATAAATGGCACAAAAGTTGTAATTTTGCTCTACATTACATCTAAATTAATTTGAAGTTTCATCTTAAACATACTTTATTATATTTAATTAATTTAATAATACCTTTCCAAAAGTTAATGCATTTCCCTTTGCATGCATCTGGTAGACGAGTCGTCTTCACCAACGCGCCTGGTCATACCTTATTTATCTGATACATGTAATGGACGCGATCTATTTTTTTGTATCTAATTTACACATCTATTTTCACACTTAATACCATACACGTTGCTAGGTACTACAAGTTAAAAAATTTTAAATAATTTTTATTATAATAATAGGATGTCTACAATCTTGCCTTTTACCATGGCTCAGAGTTTGCAGTCATTTTTCTGATAGGACTAGATGGAAGATGGCTACGAATTGGTACGAAAATATTAATTTCACAATAGCATATATTGTATAATCCTATAAATGCTCCTGAACTTACTTTTAGATCTATTGAGCGGTATTTGGACCGTTCTTACAGTAATAAATACTTAACGAAGCAGGGAAGTGTGCCAAAACTTTTGAAGATTCAAAAAATTATTGTCGGCGACTAGTAAAAGAGTAAGCAAGAACACTGTGCAAAAGCTAATGCCAATAATGGTAATAGCTAATAAGACCAACAGTTTGAATATTTACAAGACTACCCCCCCCCCGCCCCCTCCCGAGATTAACGTTTTAAGCATTTAAAAAAACAAACTTGAGCATGTGGAATACGACTAAAACTGCTTATTTTGAGCAAACCAAAAAAAATGTATATATGCTGTGGTAGCGCCGTGCGCTCACCAGCACACTAATGTTTTGAATTTTATCGATCTAATAGAACCACTAACCCTTGTGGACTTATGTGGTTGTGCAAATAAGTAATAGCACAGCATAAGAATAAATAGCTAGTAAATATTTTCAACCACCGAGTGTGATCTTGATGTATTCTCGAGCTGTTGGCGGGGTACGGACCAACAGTTTTGTCTGTTCGTGCGTATGTAGATAAGCGAGGCGGCTGAAAAACATCAAAGCGCCGACAATAGAGTGAATCTACGGTTTATTTTTATGCTGTGGTGGTAATAGTATAACCGCAGACACTTACAGTTCGAAAGGAATCACAGAATAGACTTTTCTACTGTTAAGAAGTTCAAAGAGTGTTTATAAATAAATTTATATTTATTTTACTTTAAATACATTTAATTTTATTTTGTAAATAAATAACATTTATTGCTGGTTTTACTTTATTTTCAGTCTACAAAATTAAAAGAATAGCTTATCATATGTAGAATGAAAAAGGTTTACAAATGAGCTTCACTCGACTCCACCGTGTAGAATTATTTCGTCGTTGGGCGTCGCGGCGCCACCGCAGCATAATTCGATTCTTGTATATAGGGACCGCTCAAAAAGAACGTTTGCTGAAAATGGGAGGGGGTCATTCAAAACGAATGGTAACGAACGGCGGAGAGGGAGGGGGATGCGAACGTTCGTTTTGTTCTTTGATCATTTAGAAATTTTAAATAAAAATATAAACAAAACATGTGTTAAAAGGGTTGCAAAAAAATTACCAATTTTTGCAAACGTTTTTTAATGGCCCATGCTCAAAAAGTAACATTTTCGGTCTTAGTCCATGATCATCCAAGAATTTGGTTTTCCTATTTAAGTGGTTCAAAAGTTAAACTAATTTATGTTAATTTTTTTTCTATTTATAAGTTGTTTGGGTGTTTTAGTGAAAAATAAAATATGTGCAAGTTTTCTGGGGCATACCTTAGTTCGGATATTTTATAACTCTTTTCCTCTGCTTATTCTCAATATCGAAATAATAATAGGTAAATATTTACTTTTATTTTAGAACACACTTTAATTTTGTACATTATTCCCAACTAAACATAATTTGGGAAGTTTCTGTTATCTTTGATAATTATTGACACATAAAGTAAATATTAGTGCATACTATTGTTAAATTCTAATTAAATAGGCTGAGAATACATCCGCAAATATTGAGCAAAACTTTATAAAAAATACCTACTATATCTGATTAAAAGATAATTTCAATTAAACACATCAATAAATTTATACAAACATTTTTAATCAGTATGCATAATAATTCTTTAAAAAAATATCACACTTACTTTCCTTAATTATTTTATAAAAAACTTATAACTTCACAAGCAGTCAAACATTTACAAAAATCACGCGGTTATTCCACGTAACAACAATAATAATACATAGTAAAGACAATGACGATGACAGACGGTTAGTAATTTGTGTATTACTAATAACTTCCAAAGTTATTTTATAATATTAGCACGCCTCATGTTTTCGTCGGTATGTTATGCATGCGCATTATCATATTTGACATTATAACAGCACTGTCACTTCTTTGTGATACTGATAACTGTTATTGAATATAAACACAAACGATTATTATTTATGCTACTTTACAATCGCAGCCCATTTACTATACTGAAGAAGTATAGGCTGTAGCTGTATGTAATACTCTGTGCGTATAAACGATGATGCCTGACCTGTTTTCTGAATAAAAGAGGTCATTTTCTACGAGTTAGGAACTAAGGCCATTGGCTGTTTATTTTATATGTTAATATAATATAGGTATATACTATACTATATACAACAAACTAAGGTGTAGATAAAACCGAAAACAGAATTGTTAACTTGTGAATCTTTATGTATTTTCACTTTCATTCGGTTTATTAATAGTTTAAATGTAATTAAAAATACAGCATTATAAATGAATAATGTATTCATCTGCTCTTTAGCATGCAAATTAAGTAAGGAAAAACTGCCATTAAAAGAATCATTCATTAAAAACGGCTACAAATATGATATGCGTGCAAATAATACAGTAGATATAGCAAACCTAATAAGAAAACTATTTTTATTATATATTTTTATGCTATTAGTTCTAAACAATGCTTCATTTCAATAAACAAATTCTTCTTTATATTCAATATTTACGAAAGCAATGAATAACAGTAATTAAACAAAAAAGTCATAATCCGCTATTTTTTGCACGCCCATATATCCAAACATATATAATAACTTAGGCTAGCTTTTTTGATTATTATTAATGATATTCACTGCTCTAATGAAGGAACTTAATAGGCAAGAAAATAATACCAATTACAAGGGCAATATAAACATTTATTCTTCATTAAAAAGAAAAAAATATAATATAATGATTACATACTACACAAAAGATACAGTACATTCAGAACAAATTATAACAACATTTAATCATAAAATTATTCTGAAATCAACAAGTAAGAGGTTACATGTTTACTGATTTTCTTTTAAATAGCTTCTCATATTATTTATGTAGATATAAGATTGAAAGATCAGAGTATACTAATATTAACAATAAAAGCTAAAAAATATAATTATCTCTTGAAATATTACTGTTTCATTCTAGCAATGGAAGTTATAATAAAAGACATAAAGCAAAAGTTGTATTATTACTAGCATTGTGTATAAAATCTCCTTCTCTCCAGGTGATTTTTCTAAGCATCTCGAAGGCCCTACAGTTTACATTATAATAGAACAATAAATAATAAACTCATAACCAATGAAACTCATAGAACAATAACATACCTCAGGTGTAATAGATTTATGACAATTTGATGTGAGAACTCGTTTGGCCTCTGCAGGATGGTTAAAATTGCAATAACGAAGTTACGCTAGCATCATCATCATCTAGAGAAATATCATCTCTTGAACTGAGGCTTTATATGCTGATTGTAGCAGCAGATTCAAAAGTATGGAATTCTGTGATAATAGTAGAGTTAATCTGAAAGCGGATTTTGTTGTCCGTGCTACATTGAAAGGTAAAAATGTATCGAGTACGTTATCGGATGCTATTTAGGGTGTATATCAATCCCCTAAATTCGTCTGGCGATATCGGTGTCCAACACCCCCCCGGGGAGGGGGAACTGAAAAACAGCAAATCTAGAATACTTTATTTGCTATCCGGCTATATTAAAATAAATAGGATCTCTAAAGTATTAAGCGAGTTAGAGCTAATTTTCACTCAAGAATTATCATTAGATAAACGGAAGGATACTCACAGGATTAGCTCCTAACTCCCTTATTATGCGTATTTCTATTTCTGCAAACATAGAAAGATGTTTATATCGTGATAACTTTTGGACGACACAAGATATCAAAAAAGTTAAAAAAAATAATTGTTATTAGTTCGAGATTTTACAATCCAACGCTTTTTGGAACTTTGAAATTGGCTAGACAGTAACGAAGATATGACCAATTTATTCCGACAATATATAAATTACCGCTGAGCAGCGATCGTTCTATCTCTATTTTCACCCGTCTTCCGTCTCATTCTAAGGCACTGCTCTTACCAGGTTCGTAAGTAATACATACAACTATTAGCACAATATTGGTGTTACAAATGCAGGTGATTTAACATTTTGTTGAAAAAAATTATAAAATTCTTACTGTTTTTGTAAATACGACATTAACCTTAACACGGAGAGTTCTTCAAGTTATTCTATAACAGACGATGAACTATTACATACATTTAAATTTCTTTAATTTATAAAAAAGAAACAGATACGCAGTTATAACAAATGTGTTGTGTGTAAAACGGGCGGGAAACTTCAGGAATCCACTGCAAGAACTCCGAAAAATATTCAAAGGTCAGTGAAAATGAGATTAGATGTGCAATAAATTCATAATAGAGAATTAAGAGAGCTTGATATAACACACAATTCAAGTAAATTAATGAGGAAAGAACTGTTATTCCTCGTTTACGCGCATATATAACATAAAATATTTCCACTATGAAATTAAATGTACATAGTAGTCAAAATATATAATAACAAAACTGAACACAAAGGTTATTCTGAAAACCAAATGGATAAATTGTGGCGAGGTTTGGGAAGAGATTGTTGGGGAAATAAAACATGACATAGCCAAAGAAAAGTGTATAATTCAGTTACAATTTACGACCGATATGTCCTACTGGGTGGTAACTTGAACCCGTAGTATTTTCAACGAAAACTGAAAATTCGTTGTATTTTTCAGATCTTATAAAAATAATGAAGCTACTTTAATGTACCCACAACCATAAAACGATATTTATAACGAGGTGGAAATGCTTAAAGATTTGAACTTTGAATATCGACCTATGGTGCAAAGCGTACTTTATTTAGTAGCTTCGCAAATTAAAAAAGATCTTCGAGATGTGGAAGATACTGATATTTTAGCAGTTACCAATGAAGATAACATGAAAAAAATTCCATCATCGCTATTGAATTTGCTAAGTTTGCTTTTGTGTGATTAAAGAAATCAGAAGTTTAAGCATTGCTCGGGACATTATTTTTTACAATTTGCAGCAGACAATGTAGACGTGTTAAAGTAAACTATCAAAGGTTGCAATACCTTTCACGCAACTCAGATGGTAGCTTTTCACCAATGTCCAGAAAACGAATTATTCCAAGGGAATAAGAATTCCAATTAGGAATTCCAATTCCTACAGATAAGCGACAAAGCGACTACTTGTGCCTCAAAACTTCCATTCCTTATCAAACTCTTAGTATACCAAGACTAGAATACCTTTTCCACATTGCGAAAGAAACGCAAAATTAGTTATTTGCCGAAAAATCAAGAATAGTCAATACCTACTGATACAAATAATTTGGTGTGGATTTTAAGTAGCGTTCAATATTGTAGTTCACAGATTATACCTCAGCAATGGACTGGTTTCAACAAAATAACTGACAATTCAGACAATACTACATTGTGGACAGCAGGTGTCGAGATATCACTGCACATCTGAATCATGTAAAATATACAGTAATTACGTTTGTCCAAGTATTGTATTACTATAACATAGTGGCTTTCAGAATAACCTTTGTATTCAGTTTTGTTATTATATATTCAGACTACTATGTACATTTAATTTCATAGTGGAAATATTTTATATATGCGCGTAAACGAGGAATAACAGTTTTTTCCTCATTAATTTACTTGAATTGTGTGTTATATCAAGAAGCTCTCTCAATTCTCTCTTATGAGGTTATTGCATATCTAATCTCATTTTCACTGACCTTTGAATAGTTTCCGCAGTTCTTGCAGTGGATTCCTGAAGTTTTCCGCCCGTTTACACACAACACATTTGTTATAACTGCGTATCTGTTTCTTTTTTATAAATTTAAAGAAATTTAAATGTATGTAATAGTTCATCGTCTGTTATAGAATAACTTGAAGAACTCTCCGTGTTAAGGTTAATGTCGTATTTACAAAAACAGTAAGAATTTTATAATTTTTTTCAACAAAATGTTAAATCCCGTTCATTTGTAACTCCAATATTGTGCTAATAGTTGTATGTACTTACGAACCTGGTAAGAGCAGTGCGTTAGAATGAGACGGAAGACGGGTGAAAATAGAGATAGAACGATCGCTGCTCAGCGGTAATTTATACATTGTCGGAATAAATTGGTCATATCTTCGTTACTGTCTAGCCAATTTTAAAGTTTCAAAACGCGTTGGATTGTAAAATCTCGAACTAACAACAATTATTTTTTAAACTTTTTTGATATCTTGTGTCGTCCAAAAGTTATCACGATATAAACATCTTTCTATGTTTGCAGAAATTGACATACACATAATAAGGGAGTTAGAAGCTAATCTAGTGAGTATCCTTCCGTTTATTTAATGATAATTCTTGAGTGAAAATTAGCTCTAACTCGCTTAATACTTTAGAGATCGTATTTATTTTAATATAGCCGGATAGCAAATAAAGTATTCTAGATTTGCTGTTTTTTCAGGTCCACCCCCCCCCCGGGGGGGTGTTGGACACCGATATCGCCAGACGAATTTAGGGGATTAATATACACCCTAAATAGCATCCGATAACGTACTCGATACCTTTTTACCTTTCAATCTACCACGGACTTGATTTCTAGATGCGTTTTTTAAGTTTGCGAACTCTACTATAATAGATTTTCAGATAGAACACTTATCAGTTATCATACATCATTATAATCATATAGAATTTACTTACGTTCACGAATTTTAAATAATACACCTCTAGAGGAAATCTTATTCTCTTCTATAAAATATATTCTCTTCTATATTCTCTTCTGTAAAATTCTCAGACTGCCTCCAAATTCGTTTTGAAGTGTGACATCCACCAATTCAAGATCAGTAAATACTTGCTTTACTATAAATGAAAACTTGTATATAGGTATAGTATTATAATAACAATGCTTTTTGGAGATTTGCAAGCATGTTGTATCTGCCCAAAAATTTCTTTCCTTCAAAACAACTTGTGCATTGGCGTTTCTAATGATACCATATATATTATTAAATATAAAATTTAGTATGTAAAAATGTTCCTTCAATTGTTCCTGAAAAAATCTGATAATCTTTTAAAATTTGTATACTAGTAAATATAATGTATGTACATATAATATATGTACCGAAAAGAGTGAGTGAAGGTCATAGTGTCACAGACATAAATTCTCAACAGAGAAGCAAGGTTGATTTCTAATAGATCAAATAATTTTATTATTTGTAAAGCTAACTGCTTGAAGACACAAATGAAAAAACTATTAAAGGAAGCAGTTGCAACAAATAACAATATGAAGATATCGGGATGCCTTTATAAAATAATAATTTGCTAAATTTCCTAATTGTAAAATTTTACTTGCAGATACATAGAATGCATAATCGTCCCATAAAAAAACGTATTAAAAGAGAAAATATATTTATATATGTACTTACCTGCAATAATTATCTCCTTTTTTGTACTTGATTCTAAAGTACATTTTTTGCTTGAGATTCATCTAAGTTATACTGTATGGAAGGCGAATCATCCATGGTTAAAATTAAAGTGTTAAAACAAACACCAACTATAAACGCCGTATAATATAATAAATAGGTATAATAGTGTTCCACCTTTATACCAAAATCAGTGGCGTGCGGTCCATGGAAGCAAGGGAAGCAACGCTTCCCTTAAGAATTTATTAAAATTATAAAACAATGCTAACAAAAATAGTTTTATAAAATAATGGTTATCGTTTATTTAAATTTATAATATTTAATCAACTTAAAGCTCAATATCAATTCCGTACAGCAAAAAGGATAATTATTTCGAGTACTATATTAAATTAGGCTCATTAAACTTGCGCGGAAAGGTAATACCGATTCAAATGTGTTAGTTACACTGCATATAAGCACGGATTTCGTTGCTTCCTGCACGTCTTGCTTTCGGTAGCGGTCGAGTCGCGGGTGCGTTGTGGGCTACAGTTAACCTCGTATAAGGTCGAGTTATTTTTATTAGCGTACTCCGTGATCAGATGTTTATTATAATTTCGTTATTTGTTCGATTTTTCGTGTTTGTTAAATGTTACTTAAGCAGTGTAAATCTGCGAATGATACTGTATTTTGGAACATTTTATTATTTCAATTTATATAAGTTGGGATTTTTTTAAAGACAAATAATTCTATTTAATTTGTTCTGTATGCAACATTTAAACTTGCTTTATCGTCATGACTGCAAATTCAGCTGCTTCGGTGGAAGGTTCGAGTACTTCCGAATCGCGACGACTTTGTTCAATTTTTAAAGTGTTATTATTATTTGATAAAAGAATTCTTCATACAGTTTCAGAAGGAATTATTGAGAAAAGCAGACCAAAACCAGATTAAATTTAACAACAAAGATTAAAACCTGCACCAGGTATTTTGCTAAAAAAGACCGGAAGATCGAGTTGCATTATACATAAACAGTAGTACTTTTTTTAAATAAAGAATAATAGTCAACAAATTCCATAAGTATAAAAGACGTATTCTTTTGCAGATTTGATTAAATCTAAACAATCATAAAAATTTGAAAATGTTTTGTCACAAAAGAACAGTGGCAATAGTTACAAGTTTCGTCACAGCACTTTTTATGATATGTCAATCACAGAATTTCTACGATTCCAAGGAGTAAGAGTTCTTCAAAAATCATTTGAAGAATGTATGCCAAAAGTTTAGAAACGGAAAGTTAAAGAATTTATTACTGAAATCAGAGTATTTGAAAAATATAGCAGTTATAAATAAATAGTTGTAAAAACTATATCTGTTCCGCAGGTTCTGCTAGAACTGAAATTGTACATCTTGTGTAACTTAGGGATCATTTTAAGTTGTCTCTACCACATCTTCATATACTTAAGGATTGTGTATTTGACAGCGTCAATAGTGTCTCCATTATGGCACTTAAGGCTTAAACAGAGGTTTTACATGTTATAAAATGTGTTTAACAATTCATTTTGCGTTTGATTTACGATGAAACTGCGTAATTACCATTTCGTTATGAAAAAATCATACGTCTTTACAACAACAAAAGATCAAATAACTTCAAAATAACCTCAAGGTCAGTTTAGATGTTAATGTCAAAGTTTGATATCGATAATGCCTGGAGATAATGTATTAAAATTTAAAAATATTCAAAGAATGTTAAGACATCCGTATGTAATTTCTTCTGATTTTGAATCTACTCTTAAACCTATTCACACATGCGAACCGAATCCTGAATCATCATATACTCTTAAAACACAATTTCATATTCCCTGTGGTTAGGGATTATACATTAAGTGTTTATAATAATATTGATAACCCATTGGAAATTTACAGAGGAGAGGAAAGTGATAAATGTTTTATAAAAAGAATAACCGCCAGAACAATATATAAGTTATTAAAATAAACTTTTCTAAAACTAAAATTTGTTATCTTTGAGAAAAAATTTGTTTTCTATAGAAAACCCGAAAGTAAGAGATCATGATCATTACACTGGAAAATATAAAGGAGCTGCTTGTAGAAATTGCAATTTGAAATATAAACAACCATTGTTTATTTCAATTTTGTCAATATTAATATTACGATTGTCATTTGTTTATCAAGAATTTAGGAGAAGATAAAAGTTAATTGAAGTTAATACCTAATAACGAAGAAAATATATTTCTTTCAGTAAAGTTTTAATAATGGGTTATAATGAATATATCGAATTGAGATTTATTGATTCATTTAAATTTTTAGCAAGTAGCCTAGACAATTTGTCGTCTAATCTAGAATCAAGTCATTTGAGAGAAATAATGAAATAGTTTTCAAATCATGGATTAGATGTGTTATTTAGGAAAGAAGAAAGCAATATAATTAGAAAATAAATTTATCCCTATGAATGCATGGATTCTTTTGAAAAACTTTCTGAAACAAAACTGCCATCAATAGATAAATTGTATTCTTCGTTCACTAAATCAGGAATTCCACAAGAAGAATTCAAATATGCGGTGAAAGTTTGAAAACATTTTAAAATTAACAACTTGGGAGAATGGCATGATCTATTATTAAAACTAGATGTTTTGCTATTAACTGAAATTATATATGTATACTGTATTTGAAAATTTTAGAGATTTATGTTTGGAAAAGAGTTATGGACTGGATGCTTTTGGTATTACACAACTCCGGGGTTAGCTTGGGACTGTATGCTCAAATATACTGATACAAATAAATGTATTTGTGTTTTGAAAACGGAATTAGAGGAGGTATTTCACAATGTAGTAACAGGTATTCGCAAGCAGATGAAAATACTCAGATTATCTATATTGATGCCAATAATCTATATGGATGGGCTTTATCTCAGAAATTACCAGAAAATGACTTTAAATGGTTGATTTGTGATGAAATTAAAAATATTGATGGTATTTTACTATCAGTGATATTGTTTATGTTTTAGAAGTCGATTTAGCATTTCCAGCAGACGACTATTCATAACAAATTCAATGATCTCCCTTTAAATAGGGAAATAAAATTCCTCCGGGAGGAAAAGTTAAAAAAACTGCTTTGTCATTTCTATGATAAGAAAAATTAGATAATTCAATATAAAACATTAAAACTTTACAAAAGTTTAGGTATGAGAATAACAAAGGTTCACAGAGGTATAAAATCTAGTCAGCCAAATTGCATAGCACCATATGTAAAAGTTAACACATAACAAAGACAAAAAGCAAAAAATTATTTTGAAGAAAATTTCTGGAAATGAATGGTTAATGCTCCATATGGTAAGTCCATGCAGTCTATTAGAAACCAACAAATTATTAAATTATATTGTGACGAAGAAAACTTATAAAAAGCGATAAACAAACCTAATTTTAAACACTATACAAAACTATATTTAGCAAACATCTCACAGCAGTTCATAATTATACAATCAAAGTATTGTTTAATAAACCAATTTGCATTGGGCAAACTGTAATAGATTTATCGAAATTGTTAATGTATAACTTCTATTATAATGTAATTAAAAAAATTTAATGAAAAAATAATACTTATTTATGGAGATACCGGATCATATATGAGATTAAATAGGCTGATTTCTGTGAATTTATGAAAAACGATCCCGACTATTTTGTTACATCAAAGATGAATTGAATGGTATTAAGATGCTAGACTACATAGGTTTAAAGTCAAAAATGTACAGTTACAGAATCGAAAATCACAAGATATATATCAAAATACAATAAAATACGTATATAATGAAGAAAAATTTAAAAAGTATGAAAACTAAAAAAGGCGGGGAGGGGGGTAATTTTAGATTCATAAACAGTTTGCGGCCTTCAATGCATCTGCACCAATAAATGGTTAAATTTTTTAGGATTTCTGTCCTATTTTTAAGACGCCAATACCCTGGTCCAGAAGTAACATTTTATATACTACTTTGTTAGTGCTTTCGTCGCAGCCGTCATTTTCTGGTGTTGTAACTCAGGCTTGCTAGGTAAACAAACTATGCAGCCATTAGCAAAAGTGTTGATTTTTTTAAATTCTATTTAGACCGCAAGCCTAATTTACACAAATATAAAGGTCCCTGTGGTCATACTTTTAGACTAAATCTTCTATGAGAGCGCACTTGGCTCCTAACACCAACTGGTCGCAACGATTTAAAGAACTGTCGCATTGCAGACACAAAAAATACATGTAATAAATATATTGAATGTAAACTGAGTATGGTTTAGGCATCGACAAGAACGGGCATGTGCTTTGTAGAAAATTAATGGTAACTGCCTAAAGATACCTAACGAGTGATGCCTAAAAGAGAGTGGACTGTTCGTACTACAAATCAAGTATGCATGAATGGTTTCCTTTTCGTTTGCTATTGATAAACAGTCCAATGAATTCTCTTGAAATACGTAAAGTTTGGTTTACTTATAACAATTGTTAAGGAAATTCTTGCATTATGGTTCATACCAGTCTCCTTTCGAGTGTACGGGTATTGTGATGATCATGTTGAAAAGGGAAAACAGTTTGTTCAATTTTATGGAAAAAAGTGTACTAGAATCGACCATATATCGATACATTGAACAATGACAAGAAGAAACTCTGCCTTTTCGCAAGTCAGGTATTGGCCGAAAAGCGCTGACGATGATAAAATCCAACATTCGTCGTTTGGAAGAACAGTTGAATAGGAAATGTGAAATATAAACCAGAAAGTTAACGAAACAATTCAAATGCAGCTAGTCTTATATTGTCAGGGCCCTCAAGAGTAAATGCTGGATCAAATACAGAAATAACATCGAAGTGCTTAATAGATCTGAGCAATAACAACAACAAAGTCTGCCAAGGTGCAGATGCATGTTAGAGAAATTCACAGAAAAGTTTTTTATTTTGGATAATGAAAATTATTTTATTTTTAAAAATTCGGTTGAAAATGCGTTTGAGGGATTTTACACCAAGGACTCTTGCAACACCTGATGATATTAAAATTTAAGAAAAAGTAATGTGATTGACAATATATTCTCGGATTTCGAAACTCTTCTTTTGTTCTTCACGAATAATCATCAATCAGGAAGCCCATCTAAATTAATTAAGTATTAAGAGATGCCTTATTACATTCATTCGGGAAAATCATTCTGATGATAATTACGTGTTTGGCCTTATCTGGCCTCATCACATTACGCGAAATCAATAATTATCAGTTGTAGCTCACTTATGAACTGCGACCTATTTAGAACTTTCGGTCTCTTCTAAAAGGTCTACTACAACCATCTCATTAGAGGTCCCAATGTTTTTTTAGTTAAACCGAAAATTGTATAACTATAGAGTTTGTACAGTTTACGAACAAATTACCCGCGAGACTTGGTAACTTTTAAAATGTCTAGGTATTGCTCTTGGTATTAGCAATCTTTGAAAATGATCCATTTGGTCGAAGTAGTAGTAGTGTGGTCGATCGGATGAATAAGATTCCCTCCTAGTTCAGATACAATACCATTGTTTATCATGTTTTGATCAATCAAGCTAAGTAAGTACACATGAAAATATACTATTTCAAAATTTTTTTTTCTTGGTATCTAAACTGATACTATTAATGTGTATAGTATTAAACATTGTTATTGCTTATTTTGTAGGAACTTACGAAACGGATTTCAGAGAAAATTTGAAGTAATCCTATTATTATTTAGTCTTATTGCGAAATTAAACAAAACTCGATAAACTAAATAATTAAAAAACCTGTAATACATACGTAATCTTCATTATCTAATATGAATCAGTATGAAAAAAATAATTAAATTAATTGTATTTCGCTATAATGATACCGCATTGTAGTGAATACTGATTAGTCAATAAAATCTACTCACTTTTTTCGAAATCTTAAGTGACCCTTGCTTGAAGAGGTTAGTACTTATTAAGCTTTACGTAAATTGCTTTAACGGTATTAAAAAAAGAAATTAAACACTCCTTGATGTAGATATCGAAAGTTTTGTATATAATACTAATTAAATTGCAATGGCTTTTGAGATTCTACTCAAGTAGTTTTACTGAGTAAATGAAACGAGATTAGGTATGTCTATATGATATAGTCCTACCTATACTTCTTTCAAACTAGCAGTTTGAAGAAACTAGAAAATAACAGAGGCTGTATATGGAACATTTACTGAAAGTCTTCACACAATGTTAAGGAAAGTTTCCCAATAACTAAACATCGGCTACAAATAATTGCATAATATCCTAAAGTATAGTAGCAATAGGGGTTTGTTAGGATGGGCAGCGTCAGGATTGCACGAGATACATATTAGTTGAAGAGGACATTTGGATAAAAATTTGGAAGTTTCAACTCTTGCGAGACTCTTAGGACAGGCTTTATAATAAATTTTTAAATTTACATTCTCAGATAATTTTTTGTTGGGGTGAAACAATCTTCAATTTGTATGTAGAGCATTTAATAAAGACTGGCTATAATTAACGGAAAGAATAATTAGAGATAACCTGGTTACGTAAATGATAAATCTAAATAAACAAAAATATCTGAAAAATGTTTCTCTTCAATATAACTTTAGCAATAGCCTTTGATACTTCAGACGAGAAACTAATTTAACGCACACATTTATTTTTTGCAATGGATACACTTGACACGAGTTTTTTGAGGTTCAGCAGCATTTTTCATAACATTGTTAAAAAATGCTGCCATATAGGCGCTTACGTCGACCCGTCCTTATGATTAAGTATATAATATTCGGCTGATTTTCTATTTACTAATTCTGCATTGTTTTTAGAGGTCTGAAGACCTATTAAAAAAGAATGACTATCCTTTTATTTATAAATTACAATTTGTAAGGTGTTGACTTAACAATATTTAATACTTTTGTTTTGGCAAGGATTGAAGTAGATTTTTTTTATTATTGTTTCCTTGGAAGTTTCTATTACACTTATTCATCTTACTAGGAAGTCGTAAAATTAAAAAGTGATGATAAGAACTTTTATTATTATTTCAGGCATGCATAATCATAAATCATGATGGTAATTTGTACCCGGGTTCAATAAGAATATCTTTCTTAGAACTTTAACATTCACATCTCTTCATTTGAAGATCTCTGAGTTTAAAACAGTTTAAATCATGTTTTTTATATATGGGGTGTTTTAAACTCAGTTTCGATAAAAACATTAATTAAAAACATGTTTTTTGTCAACCCTTAATTTTTATTAAGTGTTATAAAAAAGGGATTCTAATATTTCTGGTGTATTTTTAGACGATGTACAATTTCATAGATCTGTTGATAAAGTTGGGAAAATATTTTTATAAAACATAATAAAAATCAAAAGATTAGTTAAACGTTTCGCAAGTTTTATTAAATTTATTTAATAATAAATAATTTATTTAATTTAACAGGTTTTATTAAACCTGACTATTGTTTCAACATTAAATGTCATTATCAAAGGTAGATAAGATTGATAAACAAACACGTTGCTACGGTTAAATACAGAAAATAGGAACTAGATAAAATACATACAAAAACTAAATATCTAACACTTCTAAATAAAAGAGAATTACTAAGCTCAGTTTGTTCATCCATTAAAGGTATATTTAAAAAGCTTCTAAAATGTCTAATATGTGTTTGTTGTTGCAAAAATGTAATAATTTGATGTTATTTCGAGGTGTCATTAGGTGGTTCTGTTCCAAAAGGTGTTTGGCATAATTATTTTTATCTGGCTTTCGCATTTTTCTTAACCAAATGCTTATTATAAATAAGAGTCAATTTTTAATATCAAATCAGCAAGTCCGACATTTTTGTATCAGCGTTTAGTCTAATAAATTTTTTAATAAAACTTTTTATCTATTTTTTTTAATGCTACATTTTTATTGCAACATAAATTTCCCTGGAGTTATCGGACGAATATTACTTCAGTCCAACTGAACCAAAGTATATATTTGGAAACTTTGTGTAATATATACTCGTATTTATGTAGAATCTGACAATTGGACATTTGATAATTGTAACTTAATAGCTCTACATTTATTTACTTATTGCTTAATTTGAAGAATTTTGTTGTATAATTATGTAAAACTGTAATTGGTTAAATTATGTAATTAAGTTAATAGTTTTTTAGGGAATTTTGAATTAATATTGCAATTCAGTTTAACAGTTGGAAAAACTTGTTGTGTGTTACATTATTATAAACGACGTACTATTTAATTACAATTTATCAAGGAAATAAAAATTGCGTATCTGTGTTTGTTAACTACGTACGTACCGACTACCACCAAGTTTTTCTCCTTTATTCAGTTAGCTATTTCCTGTTTCCCAGTTTGCTGGATTTTCATTGGATGCGTCCAGCGACGCAAAGCAGTATACGGGGTGTTTCAGTTAATTTTAGCATACATTTAATGTGTGATAGTACTCTTCAATAGGAACAATAAATCTTTATATCATTTTTGATTTTACGTGTATCGAAAAAAGTACCATTTTGTGGACTGCTAGAACGCGCCACGGCCTACCTCACCTGCATGATCAAATACCGTGTTTGCCAAACCAAAGACTTACATTTAAAAACAATATTTGGGCAATTATACGCATTGACAGTATTACAATTCATTTTGTTTGTAATTTTATTCATTGTATTGGTAAGTAATGATATGACATAAAAAAGAAATTAAATGTTCACATTTGTATAATACTTTACTATTACATTAGGAACAAGTTTCTTTATCTACAATGTAACCCTGGCCTTATTTTGATAACTAAATAATATACAAAGATTTTTAATTTATCTTTAAATAAAAATAACTATTAAGTAATAAATAATAAATTAAAAAAAACACAATATCAATTCATTTGAAAATACTAAATTACCAAATAAATAATAGCAATGAAAAATGATATTTATTTAGAACACCACGATGGCGATGGTTAAATCGGATGGGATAAGCATAAGAAGTGGAAGTGTTCGTTAAATAACGGTTCCAAGAGTTTATCTTCATGATCTCATTGGTGGTCCCATGGTTCATTATCTTATTGGTTTATTTTGTAACTCAGACAGTGGAATAGTTGACGATTTAGAATTCTACTATTATAAAACTCAATGTCATAAATGTATTTTCAATATCTACAAATGCTCGACTGCTTTTCCTCCTTCCAAATAACCTGCCCACTTTTGCTCATTTTGGTTATTAACAAACATATTTATGAGAAACCACTAAGTTAACATTTACTGTTGTAACTGGTACTAACACTAAAATAATCGCTAATAAAATCGCTAAAATACAACTTTCGATTGTCAAAAAAATAATTACGCTCCCTTAATTTATCACTCTTTAAAGCAGCTTTGGCCAAAATTTTAAATACTTTGGTAAAAAATGTAAATGTTTATGTCACTTTACTAAAAAAAATTTAAGAAAGGTTAAGTTACTACACGCGAAAACTTTATTTTTAATTTTAAGTACCCAATAAATGGTAGACTCTAGTAAGATAAGTATATTTTACGTTTTCTGATACAGAATTTACGTGATATAATAAATTACATTTTACATAAGAAATTGTATCTATTGCAAATTTTATGCTGATATTTTTAAATTTTAATACGTTTACAGTACTTTAAATACGTAACTCCATAAAACTCTGGATCTAGTTAATAAGATTTATACATTAATATGTAAAGGATTTAATATTTACAGCGTTCTATCCACCAAGCTTTACTATACATTTACTCTCTGTAGGAAAATTAAATAACCGAAGCGCGCTCCACTGCTTTGATGCGTCGATGGAAACACAGCCGAAACAGCGTTTAAGAATTTATCCGATTTTGCTAACTTGCTGTGATTAATTTTAATATAATTCGTAAAATTATTAAAACTGCACTTCACACCCACCACGCACAGACCACCCCACACTGACTCGAGACAGGTGTTTCAACAACTTGGCTGTCACCTTCAGCAGTCGCTGAAAAACTAAACTAAAATCTAAAGAAATCTAACCTTATATACTTATAGAACTTCACGGTTCACCGGCAATCGCCCAGAATTGCCTGACCGTCCAGCTTGACTAATTACAGGAACAATTCTAAAAAACTGGGTTAAGTATTATAATTATTATCATATGCCACCAAAGCATCAAACTGTCCATAAAGTTTATGGACTGTGTAATTAAACTGGTAATTTCGGATATACACCGCCCCCCCAGTCCACACCCGAGAAATTCACCGAATTTAGTCATGATCGTACTACCTTTAGAGTACGATTATAAAAGAGGGTTAAGTTTAAACAAAGATTAATTCCTTGGTTGCATTTTTAAAAACCAAATGTTTCCTAAGAATAAATTAATCTTCGTAGCATAAAATCCACTTTTATGCAACCAAGATTAAGGTTACAAATAGATTTTTAGGTTACAAATTAGAATTTTTTTTCTATGTTTAATTGTTGAACTCGCCTGGTTTGCAACAAAGATCTTTCACCCATAATTGAAATAGGTTGCAAGCGTCTCATTCATGTATCCTGATGTAAGTTCAACTTCAAGAATGTATCGGAAGTGCCCAATTATCTTTGATTTGTACAAGAGAATTTCGTAGTATCGATTTTCTTACGAATTTTTTTCATAGAACTTTTTCTGCAAACTTCAGTTTTTCTTGTATCTTATTATGACGTTAGGTAATCTTGCACTCAGGTCCTGGATTATGCAATAATTATATGCGGACAGTGATTGTGTATAGCAATGAACATAAGGAATTCTCTGCAATTCTGGTGGAAAATCCTGCAATTTTACCGCTCATAAAACTTCATTTGCGCCATCATAGCACTGGCTCAAAAGATGAACGAGGTCGATTTTAGTTCCCGTTAATCCTAACTGGATATTCGACGTAGCCTCTGTGGAAGTGGCTGCATCTAAATGTGTATTACCGAGCATCGTATTTTACATTTTGCGAAATTCCATTTTTACATAATAATGAAACCATTTGAATCGTTTGAACAAATCAAACCTAAAAACTCTTATTATTTTCTACTCTCGGATAATTATTCATAACTAGTAACTTGCTTGATTGGCTCTCTAATTTGAATAATATGGCGAGGAATTAATAATAGGACTATTTTTACTGATACTTGCAGAAGGTATAGCTGTTGGATCGTCTACTTCCATCTATGTTGGGGAATCAGGCTGTTTTATTTAAAAAAATTGTTATATCCATAGTGATAGTCAACGGTAACACTATATTTAAAATAAATAAAAAATATTCGTTAGAACAATTGCCTTTAAATAAAACAATAGCAAAACAAAGTAACAAAAGATTAATAATGCATACGCATTCGCATACGCATAATAGATGAGAAGCGGAGATTCCTATGTCCTATGTAAAGTAGCCTAAAGAAAAAAGGAGTGATGCTCGGTTAATAATAAGTCGTCGATTATAGGAACTTATCGTGAAAATAGCGTGTTACGTGCTAATTCGTAGCACCCTGTATAGCTATGCTTTTGTGTTATATTGTATAGCGTTAGGGATTTTCGCATTTCCTCTCCGTTTAGTTGCCATTTTGTTTGGAACTAACTTGCTGTTGTTGATAAGAGATTTTGTCAGTTCGTTTTGGTCGTTCGTGTGAAGAAAACTCTTTAAAGAAATTTTAGTGGCATCGCCGTTAAATTAGCTTTTCATTTATGTTGTCATATGGGAATTGCATTTGTGCAGATCTATAATTAATTTTTGGTAGCGATTTATAATTTTATTGGTAACCGTAAGGGTTTTCCACTAGTTCCTTTTTGAAGGTTAGGAGCACGTTTTCGCAAGTTTATAGTTTAGTTTTTCTTTACATTCAGTCTCTTATAGTATACTTCTTGGACAGGATACGATATATAATCGAAGTAAGCCGCATTTGGGAGCGGTATAACTGTTTCGGAAGGTCCTAAGGTATTTATCAAATGTTTGCTTGGTGCATTCTGGTAATATGGTTTTGTTTGTTGCAGACCTTTTTTCTTTCCGGTTTATATTATTTTTATTCTTACCTCAATACCCTTCGTTGTATATTTGGGTTGTTAAGACACCACTACGCTGAGTTTGGCCACGTACAGTTACCTAGTTGGTGGCGTTCCTATCCAGATTTGAAGAACACCTGTATCGTGAGTCTCTTCTATTATAGCAACTATTCGTAGCAGCAATAACGTTTAACAATCCTTTATTGTAAATACAAAGCATTTCTGTATATTTGTATATTATAATTATATGTGTTAAATGGTTTTTCCCTAGTGCGCGTGTAACACATATCGAGGTATCTATTTTCATATATATAACCTTCTCACATATTATTTATTTTATTACATTGTTAGGAATATTTGCGAGAGAATACGTATGACTTTTCCCCGTAATGAATTGGTTAAACAATTAAAGTCTGAGGTTAACGATCGCGCAATCTACATCACAGGTATTCGCGTTAATTTACCGTGCCAGTTACATTTTCAAGACTTGAAGTTAAGTCAAATTTAGAGTAAGTAATCCCGCTCGCATTAATCCCCACTCTGTTCAAATTTGTATATAAAGAAATGGATAACCTACTTTCAATTTTTGCCAAGGCTAATTTCACCTTGATTGATTTATTTTAACTTACTTGCCTGATAATTTATTTAATTGATAATAAAGCACTGTACATCCCTTACTTGACGACTTATTATTTATATGTTTGGTATTTGGGATTTATATTTTCAGCTACCGAGGAGCCAATATTGGGAAAAGTCGACCACATTGGTAGTAGTCGCAAATGTGTTGTTCTTTTCAGATTTTGTCGGCAAATACTAGAGCTATTTTAGACGATTCTTGGCGCCCATTACAGAAGACCCCTTGTGAGACCCACGACCTCACACTAGTTAGCTGGCAACCGACAGATTTAACTGCGGTTAAAGGTTGTTACCGTTTCCCAATTAGTGATCCCCATTTTGTAGGTAACTAGGGACTTTTATGACGTGACGTGACGTTCGTAATATACGGAATATGGTGGATATATGATAGCCATTTTTAAAGTAGGGCATTACCCCTCTGGTTCTTACTAGAGGTGTACAGCACAATGAGAGCCAGAATGACTTGTTGAATTTTAATAGGCAATAACAAAAGGTATACAGGGTTTCCGAGAATGAATGGTGGGGTTTCATGAACTTCCTGTTTGAAAAATATTAAGAGTTTTACCTTCATGACGTCATGTACGGTAACTTTTGGAATCCCTAATCCTTCGAAATAAAACTAGACCTGTCGCGTATTTGCAATAAAATTTTGTATTTGTATAGTAATGGTCCACACACGTTCCATTTAAAAAAATTACTTTCAGAAACCAACACTTTATTTATTGCTCCACAAAATAGTTCTATAAAAAATTATTATTTGGGTGGTTGATAGAGTGGAGATAGGATATATAATTTTACGCCAGTCGCAGCCTTCTGGGTTGAAAATTAAAATTAAAGATTTTAAATTTTTTTTGTGAAAAAATGAAAATTTGGCACCGTGATAGGATAGAATTTGGTTCGTAGATTCCAATAATAATAAAATATACAGGATGTTTTATTTAAACAATCAAATTTAATGTTCACTTTCCGAAATCGGAAGTCAGACATTTTGACTGTACACGTCAATAAATTGGAAATTATGACTTGTACACATGTTAAAAGTTTTAAAACAATCGGTTCATAAATATAAGAGCTATAAGCCTGAGAGGGTCTCTGTAGCAGTTACTATGGAGCAGTGTTACTATGTAATATTATCTTTTGTTGTTATTATTAAAATAATGTTAAAAAATAAATGTCACATAAAAATATAAAAGTCTTATCAAGTCTCGTTAAAGTATTATATGCTTAAAATATAAGAACTTGGACTGAGTTTCCTAAAAACATAAGCATAAGTCTCATTACCACCCGGTATAGTCTTATTTATTCGATGGTGGATGCTCTACTGAAACCATTCTTTTGATCTTAACCTACTCTATTACCAACATTATGCTGCTCAGTGGGTATTGTATTACATAAACACATAGGATGACCTTTGACCTTGAAAACCGGTTAAAAGGTCAGCTTCTCACGTTTGTTGTATATATGACCTTTGCTTTTCTGGGCGGATTTTGCATAGTTGTTTAGAATTCAGAACTATCAGAAGAAACTGTTAAAAATGCCTGCCAGAAATTTGTCTTCAATTATCCTATCTGCAATGTTTATCGCTAAAATTAGTTTTACAAATTATTCGCCATTTGTTTCATTTTTCCTATAATATATTTAGAAGATTAATTGTTTTTTTTTTGTTGGTTTGAGTAACTGTAAAAAGTTTATCGAAAGGTCGCCTTCGTCTATGCAGCTTTAAATGATTACATCACCAATTTTTCATCCTTAAAAATAAAACTGTAATAAATAATAATGATAAGGAAGAGTTGAAGGTGCATTTAATAAAAAAAACTATGTGCGCAATTCGCAGCTGATCAAACGGATTACTATTTATTATCTTGCATATTGACAAATATATTTGCTAGATTTATTTCATTATTTTATAAACATTTCATGTTTTAGTACTTTTTTTCTAAAGTAAATATTTTATAAACGACTTTTACATAAAGGCAACTTGAATTTTTTTATAGGGACTTGACGAAAAATATTGTAAAAAACACACAACCTCTAACTGGCAAATTATTTATACTTAAATCAATATTTCCATTTATTTTATTGATTTTGTGGTTTTAGCAATTTAAAGTCTGATGTACAGTCTGGGACATTACACATTAATAATAAATGATAACTCTAGTCTGAATCTATATGCAAAAATAGAGAGACCCAACTCGCATTACTACTGTTCCATACTGTACACTTTAAAAATATTATTTTCTATATAACTGATGTTCTTGAATATACCTAGTGCGTATCTTAAAAATCCCAATAACTGATATTTCGAAAATCCACAATAGAATTCTGTCCATTTCCGGACTGTATTAACCTTTCCTTGCGGTTAACCGTTTTATCGTCGGCATTTATTTGTATTACTTAATAAATAGTTTTAAGGTAAAATCTTACTAATTGTTTGCATACATGGAGATTCCATAAAAATAGTGGGAAAAATACTGACGTTTTTTGAAAGTTACAAAAACTGGTGTGTATTAATTATGAGAAAAATTATTGTTTACAATCTAGTAATCTTACTTTTTTTTATAAATTATAAGATTTTAACCTTAAATGTAGGAAGGTCAGCTTCATGGAAAAAATCGTTCTTTGCCAACATAAAAGAAGTAATAAATTAATGACGTCTGCACTAATTTCCTATGCTAAACAATGAAAACTAAATGATTATAAATAAAGGAAGGTTATTACCATTTGAGACGAATGGTAAATTGTAATAAGTGTATTGATTTGATTTTGAAAATAAAATTAAAGATTTTTTTCAATTTTTGATATAAATAAATGTCTTTGTGCTCTAAAAACCTGACTCATTACTTTAGTCACTTTAAATAATGTGATTAATAAATATCCTGTAAATGTATTATATTTTTGATTAGATAATACCATTGACGTACATCTGTACATCCGATACAGATAGTAATTACTAATTAGGTTATTAATTTATCATTAAGGTATACATGAATCACAACTAAACATAAAAGTGTTATTCTAAACAAGGTCTTCCTTTTAAAACAATCCACGCAGAGAAAATTATTCAGTTTAAACGGGATCATCGATATTGCAAGGCCTTCCGATTGAAAAACTGGTGGCGATGAAGGATATTGAGTACGTAAAAAAATAATTACCCTCAAGAAATTATACTGTGAGTCGGAATACGGTATTCCCCTTAATCTAGATCGGAAGGTACTGTGATGATCACCGGTGCCTTGGATAATTTGTAGTATCCAAGGCAACCAATATAAACAAAAGTCAGAAGTAACTCAAACCAAAAAGTCAAAGCATTCATTCTCTGGTCTTTAACAGTAAAAGAATAAAGCTTACATACCAAAATTCGTATTTTACTCCACCTAAACACAGAAGATATTATTTGTACTAAAGATCCCCCCTTATTATAAGATACTCGAATATATTATATTAATAGACGATCGAAAATTCTCGATCGATCCTGAAACACCACGAGACCAAAAGTCGAGTGATGTTTCTTTAGCCTATACATCGAAACTCGAGAATTTTTTATTGTCGAGTTGCATATAAGTTAGACTATATCACTATATCATGAATAAAAAATAAACAGAAAATGTATTATAGAAATTTAATAATCATTTATGTTGTACGTACAATTATGAATTGTTTTCGTTAAATTGTCAATTTCATGGGACCTGTGTAGTTTTAATAATATGTGATTAAAGGTTTTGTATAATCGCTTATACGAAAGTTTGTATAATCGATATCGTCATGGTTACTGCAATAGCTATTGTAATACATGGTAACTAGGAAAAACTACGGATTTATAACGTATTAAAGGATATAGTCAAACATATATTTTTTGATTTTTTGAGAAATATATTTTATTTCATACTGTATCGTATTATCCATGTTTACGGTAGCGATTACAGTCCGGAAAATGCTATTTTACGGTCTAGTATGCTGCCCTGCTAAGCGAAAAAGTCCTATCTGCAAAACATCAACTCAGAAATATACCATATCTTTTCTTAGCTCACATTAACATTCTATATAGTACATTTCTACATTGCAGTTTTGCAGATACGACCTTTTCGCTTAGCAGGGCAGTATGACTGTAATAGTAATTTACGTTATAAGTCCTGGAAATGAAATTTTACAGTCGAGTAAGATGTTACGGACAAGGCGACGAAGGAGCCGAGTCCGTAACATCGAAACGAGACTGTAAGACCATTTCCAGGACGTATGACGTAATGCGTTTTATTTCATACTGCAATTATTGGAATATTGGTTTAATTTAAAAATAAATTTCCGAATGCAAAATATGGACATCTATGAAGAACGAGTTTCCATGGTAACTGATTACGTACTAAAACGTTGTCCAGGTGATTGATTGTATTTGCGTCCGGTAAAATTTTTTACAGTCACAAGTCCTGTAAAATTTTTTACAGGCATACTAGACCGTAAAATCGCATGTTCTGGACTAAAAAGTTTGACGTAAAACTGACAAATGTGACACAGTATGAAATAAATAACTATTACGGCCTTTACTGCTTTTTACATAATATTCAGTGAACAACTAGATTAAAACCAGCCATTAAAGCCATGTTAATCTTATTAAACTGAACACTTTTAGTTATATGTATAAAAGATCCCTGATGACTATAAGAAATAGTATATTGTGTTACAAGTGCAGAAAAGTACCAATTACTCAGGAGTGTGAAGAAGTCGAGACGAATTCGAGTGCCGCAATGACATGAGTGTGAAATTGGCGTTTTTGCACGCGTTACACTATACTTTATTTACGACCACAAAAAAGTAATAAAACGCTAAAAGCTAAGAAAAATATTTAACCTAGAATATATACCCGCATTCACATTTTTTACGTGAAATCTCTGGCAATATGTTTATAGCTTCCAATATGTTTGAAAGTGTACTCTCATGATAAATCTAAAATTTAAAAAACAACAAAAGTAAACATTAAATCTTTAAAGATAATAGCAATAAAATACTTACAATCTATATAATTTAAGTCAATCTAGTAAATAAAAAATCATACGTATTAACATACGAGGGTGGTCCCAGAAGTACCCGACCTGACCAAGGGGTGGCGGTAGTTGTTTGAAAATATCACTGTATTGGAAAGTATGCAGTCTATAAAGCATATGTTTCAAGTTTGAAAGCGCCACGTTGTTCAGTATTTGTTTGGCAGCCATCAATAGTGAACGTTGTCAGTGAATTTGTGAAAATGGAGAAAATTGGTCATCGTTATGTGATACAATACTTTTATTTGAAAGGCCTCAGCCCAACCAATATAAAAGCTGAACTGGATTCTACTCTGGGTGAGTCTGCTCCTTCGTTTACAACAGTTAAATTTTGGGTAGCTGAGTTTAAACGAGGCCGTACGAGCTGCCAAGACGAGCATCGCAGTGGTCGAGCAAATGAGGTGACGACTCCAGAAATGGTGAAGAAAATCCACAAAGCGGTACTTGATGATCGTCGACTGAAAGTGCGCGAGCTAGCAGACATTACGGGCATTTCAAAAAGTGCGGTAACGTTTCGTAACAATGGATGAAACATGGGTCCATCATTTCATACCCGAGACAAAAGAACAATCGAAACAATGGACTCTAAATGGAGAACCGGCTCCAAAGAAGGCGAAGACCGTTTCATCTGCAGGCAAGGTTATGGCGTCGGTTTTTTGGGATGCGCGTGGAATAATTTTTATTGACTATCTCGAAAAAGGAAAAACTATCAACGGCCAGTATTATGCAAACTTATTGCAACGTTTGAGCGAAGAAATCAAGCAAAAACGGCCGCATTTGGCTAAAAAGAAAGTGTTGTTTCATCACGACAACGCGCCAGCTCACAAATCCGTTATTGCAATGGCCAAAATTAATCAATTAAAGTTTGAATTGCTACCTCATGCACCATATTCGCCAGATTTAGCCCCCTCGGATTATTTTCTGATCCCAAACTTGAAAAAAATGGCTCAGTGGTCAAAGATTTTCCAACGATGAAGAAGTGATGTCAGCAGTTAATGGCTATTTTGAGGAGCAAGACAGTTCTTATTATAAAAAGAGTATCGAAGTTTTTGAACACCACTGGGAAAAGTGTATAGAGCTGAAAGGAGATTACGTTAAAAATAAATAAATCTGTTTCCAAAATTTTTGTGTTTTCATTGTTGGGTCGGGTACTTCTGGGACCACCCTCGTATTATTGTGATAATATGGGGTCAAAAAGGAAAAGAAAGAAATTAATTGTAGTGAATAATAAACCCTCCAACACTTGATGAAATATGAAAGGTTATAAATTGCAAAATAAACCTGTTATCGTTGAAGTTCACAAACACAAAATCACGGTAAAACAGTCTGAAAATATACACAACTAAATATCACTTACCTTTATAAAAAATAAATTCTCCGCCTATAATTTCTAAACTGGAAAATAAGTTCCATAAATGCATGAGACGAAATCAGGCGGGTCGCTAATGAATTAGGAAGCTATTTAAATTATATCTGTAAAACGTTGTTAATGGACCAGGCACAAAAAAATACACAAATAAATTTCTTTTTAAACTTGTTTATTGTTTCCAGCCTTATTTTGTGGAACTCCATAATCATGAAATAAATAAAGATTATTAAAAGTTTCACAGTTTTATTAAAATATACCTGACAATATATAATATATAAATAATAAAACTGTGAAACTTTTAATAATCTTTATTTATTTCATGATTATGGAGTTCCACAAAATAAGGCTGGAAACAATAAACAAGATTATTTCGTCTTCGTTAGAAGAACAAGCCAAGTTATACAAGAAACTTATGATCAAACACGGAATCGCAAGTCAGAATGTTTGGTTTAACCAAGAATGTCTGAAACGTCAGGTTATTCCTAACTACATAAACATCACTACCAGAACCAAGAATTCGATTACTGAAAAAGTGATTAGGAATGCCAAAAGAAGATGGCTCAAAGAAGAATCGAAGAAATGGTTTAGTATAAGAGACAATATGCACGTTTATATAAAGGTACTCTATACAGAACTTACTCATAAATTACACAATATCCAATTTGACATCTTAGATTTTGACATTAGAGAAACCGTCAGTCACATTAAATTCAAAAAATACACCACACAGAAAAATAAACTTCATCGACTTGTACAACAAAAACGTACACTACAAAATAACCATAATTGTCAGAACACTGCAAACTTTTATCCTCGTTTCATAAACTTGTCGAATATAACATTCAATGACAGAGAAACACGATTTCTTAACAAAGGTTTCAAATTTTGTCCTTTTCCAAAATTTACCAACAAAATTAAAGAAATTTTGGCCGTTGAATGCGAAACTATACTTAAGAAAGATCATAATAACTATGCAAAATTCCAAATTTCCAATTTGTTAAAAGAGATGTCTTTGAAACAGGACAAAATGTACAACACATCTAACATATCACTTCTTCAATCTATAAAACAGAAAATCACAGAGAACAATCTAATTTCTGTTAAAGCAGATAAGGGTAGCACTTTGGTAATTCTTTCAAAAGATATTTACATACAAAAAGTTAATGAATTTATTAATAAAGAAAATTTTGAAACGTTAAACAAAAACCCAACCACAAAATTCCAAAAAGAAATAAAACAAGGTTTAGAAAACTGCAATCTCTGCTTTTCAGAATTAGAAAAGCAACAAATCATTAATAAAAACCCACAAATACCTAAACTGTATGGATTAGTGAAGATTCACAAACAGAATATGCCAATAAGACCAGTTGTATCATACATCAATGCACCTAATCATATTTTATCCAAAAAACTGAACCAGATTATTAACACGATAGGTTACAAATCGAAATACTCTGTTAGAAATTCATTAGAATTAGTAGATAAGCTGCAAAACATACATCTTCCACCACATTCAAAACTTGTTAGTTTTGATATTTGCAACATGTTCTCCAGAATACCACCACAAGAATGTATTCCTTTATTAGATAGTTTCTTGATCAATAGTAATATAGAATTAGTTAAAAGGTTAGAGTTAATTCAATTATTTGACCTATGTATAAGTCAAAATTATTTCACTTTTAATAACATAATTTATTTACAAAAGGATGGTTTACCTATGGGTAATTCTCTAAGTCCTCTATTAGCTAACATATTTATGGACAAGTTTGAAGATCGAATATTTGAATTAAACCTCTCTAAACACATTATCTTCTGGTTTCGTTATGTTGATGACATTTTAGCTTGTTTTCACAGTTCTTTTGAGGTTATCAATGAATTTTTAATTCCTATAAACAATATCCATCCTAATATAAAATTTACACTAGAAACAGAACAAAACAGGGCTATAAACTTTCTAGACTTAAATATCAAGATTAACGCAGACAATCTTTTTGAATTTTCCATATACAGAAAACCAACACAAACAGACATAACAATACCAAATGAATCTTGTCACCACAATACACATAAAATAGCAGCATACAGATCATTAGTACACATAGCTTTAACTATTCCACTAACAAAATCAGATTTTAGCAAAGAGATATCAACCATTAAACAACTAGCACATGCAAATCATTATAATCCGAACATGATTGACACTTTAATTAAACAAAAAGATTATAGGTTAGCTATCAAAAGAATATATCGCATTGACAATCAAACAGAAGACACAAATTACATATCTATACCATATTTTGGCAAAATATCAGAAAAAATTGCACATATACTAAGAAAAACCAACAATTATAAAATAACATTTAAAACCAACACTAACACTTTTTCATTTTTATTTAATGCTAAAGACAGAACACATGATATCATGAAATCGGGCATTTACCGTTTAAATTGTTCTTTTTGTAGTTCGGTATATATTGGACAAACACTTCGAAATTTTGACATAAGATATAAAGAACACGTACGTCATTACAAAAATAAACATCCTGAAAAATCGAATTACGCCAAACATCTTTTAGAACAAAATCACACAATGACTCCTCAAAATAATATTAAATTCCTACATTTTTGTAATAACAAACGCAAATTAGACATTTTAGAAGCCTTTGAGATATACAAACACAAACTCAGGGTACCTTTAATGAATGAACAACTTGAGCTCAGTAATTCTCCGTTACTGGAAGTATTAGATGTTTAATTATGATTTTTATTATTAATTTTTATTATTATTATTATTATTTTATCTAGTTACCTATTTTGTATCTACCTTAGCGACGTGTTTGTTTATAATTATATTACCTTTGATAATGACAGCATAGCTGTCGAAACAATATTGTCAGGTATATTTTAATAAAACTTTGAAACTTTTAATAATCTTTATTTATTTCATTCTTTTTAAACATTTAAATGGATAATTTTATTTATTAACACAGAAAAGAAATAAAAATTTAAAATTCCATGAGGAGAAAAGAAAACTATTAAAAACTAATATTAAATAAAATCAAATTAAATCTCGGTGTCAAATATATTTAACAAAATAAGAATTAAGAGACATTCTAATTCTCTTTGTCTTTTTATAATTCTTATCTGATCAATCCAACAGTCTTAAATTACTATTAATAAATAAAAAAATTAAAAATTATTTTAAATTTTAAAATTATTTGGCGCCACACAAAAAAGTTAGTCACCCTAACTTGAAAGTTAGCAGATTCCAGTTATAGTTGGTAAAATTACCTGCTTATTTGTTGATAAGATGTTCACATTCCATGTCATCCTTCAAATGGATGTTATTTGTGATTGTTGAAGATAATTATAATTATTAAAGTTTCATGTAAACATGTATCTTCCATGACGTGAGTACATAAAATAATTCGGTTATTTGCAACAAGATTCCATCACCTTCCTTCAATTCGTTCCATACAAAATAAATTTCCAAACATTTCTCCAAATAATAATAACAGTCTGAACACCAAATTTAAAAAACTGCACTTTCGTTTATTTCACTTTAAGTTCACTTTGATTGTTCATTTTAATTATTATTAATTAAATTATTAACTACTTATAAAAAAATTTAAAACAAAATGACATTTGTCATAACCTTACTTTGTTGACATAAAATTCTCCAACGTAACCGCGAAATTTTATCAAAACAACGTACAAACTGACATAACTTTTGCTCTGTATGAAAATTCAAGAGAAAGTAACTAAATTTTCGTGCTGTTTTTATAATAATTGGAAAATAATTACGAATCGCTAGTGATTTTTTTAGTTAGGACTAGATTAGTCTTGAGTTCCTAACTTGAAACAAAACAACATCTTTCCCATCAAAAACCTTTCTAACCAAATTGTTGATAAAAAATTAAATTAATTGTTTAAATAAATGTTATAAAATGAAAGAGGAGGATTTTCCCTTCATTTTGGTACCTAAAACGGCTATTAAAATGCAAATTTAGAGTTAGGATTCATCGACAACCATCTTGAATTTTCTAACAAATATAACTTCACAAAAATTCAAATAAAAGCATTTTAACATTTTGCTACTTCCTTTTCTTATCACAAAATTAATCCTAAGATCCTATCAAACAAAAATTACATAAATTTTGAAACCAAGATTATGAATATAAACTAAGTTTTAACATTCTAGCAGACCCGAAACGTTACAATTTTGGAATTTCAAAGGCCTAAACCTTCTCTATACAAAGTTCCCCACTTTAAGATTCTAGTGTCAAATGCACCCTAGAACTTGGTTAACAATATTGCAGTAAGATATTTTACATAGATATTCAAATAACATTGAAAATATTCATTTACTATGGAAAATTATGAATCGTCAAAGAAATAGAGCATTTTCTTGAAATTCATTAATAAAAACTGTAAGTAAAGTAATAAATACTTGTGTATACCTTAATAATTTTCAGGTGAAAACATGCCATTAAATGGCTTCAAAATATCTAAGTGTGAAAAAACCAACCAACGACAGAAAATCGTTCATCTTAAAATTGAGTTTACGAAATTAAGTGAAGAATCTGTTTAACATTTATCGCTTTCCATCTCACAGTGTTGTTATGTGTATGTTCAACATATTCATACAAATTGTATTGTTTTTAAAATTAAAAAAAATGTAAAATCCTTTCGCCTGGAAGATAGGCAACACATCGTGCATACTTGTTATGCAGGATGCCTATATCACAACAATATGTATTCGTTTTCAATAGTATATTACATAACGAGAGTGGAAAGTGGCATTTTTCGTACGAGTGTGAACATTTACGGAAATCACACTAGTAAGAAAGTAGTTATGTACACTATTTTTACAAAAAAAATACAGTTTTAGTTTATATCACCTTATTTACTACTTTAATAACTTTCCCAAAAATTCCCATTGGAGAATACCTGTATCTAATGATAGCATAGTAGATACATTAAATAAATTCTCTTTCCATACAATACTTTTCTTCATTCAACTTACTAGAAAAAGTGCCTGGTATTGCACCCACATTTCTTATTATTTCTGGTTCATTTGCGTATTTCCCAGCTTAAACTTACAAACAACCATATTTTCTATACATCTGAAATTGATTGTTTTTAAATGTCGCCTACATTCTATAAAATTCCCAATGAGAAAATAAATTCAAAACCAGCATTTCAATAAATGTATGCATATTCACGTAGCTATTTCTACAAGGCCTCAAAACACAAAGAAAACTTAGATAGTCACTAGAAATATCCAGCAAAAAGATATGCAAATGCATTTAAATATACCAACCTTTACTGATGGCTAACTTCGAAGAATACCTTGTCTCGTGTCTCGGGTTATTTTCAATTCTTCCATGCAAATGAAATTTGGCAAGCTGGTAAGAAAAACTTCGCGCTATCATAATATTTTCAACACAAAATGGTGTTCCGTATGGTTTTCAATCCAGTGGCGTACATGTGGGAGCGAGAATCGAACATATGTTGCATCACTCGGTATAAATCGGTAATGCTACGACACGTAATGAAAACTATATTTGAACAGTGCTCGGTGTTTTCTATCTAATTTTAATATACGACCTACTTGTCACCTACGGCCTACCTCCCTTAAAACTGTTCTAACCGGAAAACTTCTCAAAACACTTTGTATCTATCAGGCCAATTGTTTAATGTAGCCGATGTCACAAAGGATTTTCTAGTACTTAGTACAGAAGCGTAAGGGATCCAAATCGAAATCGTCGACTTTGCAAAGTTGAGAATAAGCAGATACAATTAATTGGTACGAATTTCAATTTATGTGCATTTATTTGTTTCAGAATTATACCATTTTTGCAGTACTTTCGGTTTTTATTTATTTTTTTCCCTGAAGATGCAAACTTTCGGAATTATAGCATTTTAAGGTTAAAATTGCCCCCTCTCTAACTGCGCCACTGTATATGAGAAAAAATGTTTTTGTCGCATCTATGGACATGTCTGCCGTCCCTAACCCTAACCATATTCTGGATTGGTGTCTCGCTAAAATCCACTACTTGCTCCCATCAAACCCCAGTCTAAAACTTCATCTAAATAACGCCTTACATGGATAGCGTAATGTGGTGGAGCACCATTCTGCTGGAACTAAATGTTTTTTCTTTGAGGACAATTCTTCAAGATTGGGATATATTACGGACAAAGCGGATAAATATTATGGAACATCTACTTTAAATGTTTTGTAAGATTGTAGTAATTTTTTTGTTGTAATTAAAGAATTTATAAATTTTACAAATTTAAGCTACAGATATTATTTAACACCCTGTACTTGCCGAAGGTCCATAAATGTTTGCGAATCTAACTCTAACATCGTGTATCGTTGAATTTTGAATAAAGAGCAACACAATAAGACAAACAGAAATAAACATTGCAATTTAGAATAAAATGCGATAACGTCATAGATCGAAACCAATGTAGATTATATTTATGAAAGGTATCAAAAAAATCGAAGTTTTCGGGTCAGGGGCAAGAATAATAAAATCTGCTTGTCGGGGCGTTTTTTTTTTAAATAAAAGCGTCCATTTGAAAAAATGAATTTATTCCAGTCTTTTAGTTCACCCTGTGTTTCACAGAAATCGTTGAGCTGTGACAAATAAATTTATTTCTCTACTGTGGGCATTGTAAAGATATTAATATCCTGATGTGAGGATGACAAGTTGATTCTATGGTTTGTTTATTAGTTTTCAGTACCACGGGTAATAACTTTACTTTATTGCCCTAGGACAATAAGTAATTTACTATTATCTATCTATTACGGCAGCAGTCTTATTAAAAAGGAATTGTGGTTTGGGAGAAGGATGTAATATATTTAATCAAGTGTCAAAAAGTATTTTTTATATTTGCGTGTCCTAATGGCTTCATTAGGCGTAACAGTTTTTACTTTATTATTAACATTGTAAATTTTGATACTGACATCGTAAGGATGCATTGTGTTGTGTATCTGCAATTAATAGCTCACGATAAACTTAACGTAATAAAATTAAATTTTATAAAATTATACATATATCTTTACCTTATAAGTTATAATATCCAAAAGATCCAATGAATAATTATTTTGGTTAACAAAAATCATTCTTTGCTGAAAATACTATTGCATTTATACCTCATTAATTTCTTTAACAAACAAGGTATTTATTCTATGAAATTAAATATAATTATTCTTATTTCATCACAAATATATTGGCATACATTCTACTTTGAATTTATAATAATTTTCAACAGTACGTATAATACACCTGGCAAATTTGAACGAGGTCCTGCTGCTTAGCGGGCGTTGTGTGTATGAGATAAGAATGGGAATTTCTACGTCGCGCGGATTACCTAAAGTTAAGCGAGGTTATGTAAAAAACAAAATTGCATAATTTCTAGTGTTGTCAACTTCTATGCTACTTACCAAAATATCCCTAACAAATTTTATTTAAAACTAAGTAATTTTTTAATTATTTAATAACGAACTAACGCAAATAGAAAAAATAGTATAAGTATTCGTTTCATAACACGTTTTAGCGCACTTGTCCTCATTATAAAACTCCCCGCTACGCGGGTCGTTTTCTAAACTCGGACGCGTGCGCTAAAACGTGTCTTATGAAACTAATACTTTAATATACTATTTTAAATGATGTTTTTTATTATAACCGCTCTGATACTTTTATATATCCCCAATTGGCTACGTGCCTACAGAGACCTACGTATGTTCCTTTGTATGTAAATGGTTATTTCAAGTTTTATCAGGCGACTCCGATTTTCACGTTCTCTTCTTTCGATGAATTTGGAATTATTGAGGAAAAGTTTTTTTGATAAAATCTGTAGTGATTTTAAATATATGAAATGGAATTACCATCGAAGAAAATTCTTCAATAAATTAATTTCACACTAAATCAATTTCCCATCCCATTCATTCCTTGGTTTTGTTATACAGGAAAATGATGCTGTTTTTCATTTTTTTTTATTGAATGCTTTCTCTAATGAATTTTAAAGTGCGCAACATTAATTTTATCTATTTATTAATTTTATTTATGCATTATACGTTCTAGCTATCAGTAACACCATATGTGACTGATTATAACATGATACGTGATGATAATGAAGTTTTACCATACGGCTGGTTATAGATACATTTTAACAATTTCCAGGAATCCTTGTAATAATTAAAATTGAGGCAAATAAGGAAAGAATGAAAAATCTTCTCTGATAAAATAAGGAAGGAATATCATGCAATAATCATCAATAACATTCGTGTCAGTAGTTTTAAACATCTGGAAGATGTTACCTAAGACTCTGTAATCATTGCAGGGCATATAAAAGCGTACTTGTTATGTTCTAAAAAATAACTGCCTTTGTTGAGCTTGTCTAGTGATCTTGCCCATGGGCATATCGCGAATCGGCAAAACATGAAGCATACATTGGGAAATGGAAAATACATCTTCTATTGTAGGGCGTTCTAAGTAAGTATGCTACTAAGTATACTTGTGCAGCTTACCTGATCTTGGGTGTTCCAACGTAACTGCGGTAACTCGAGGTCTTTGTAAACCCAAAGGGTAGCATTAAATTTTATTAATAGTCTCCCCATGTATGTACATCATTTTTATCTTAACAAGAGCTATGATTAATACTTGATAGATATTGTTTTGGGAGGAGCAGAGACCCTTTAAGTCAATAAGATGCTTAGGATGTGATCTTGTTTCAGGATCTCAGCAGTGGCGGTCAGTGACAGGGTTTCTGAAATTTCTAAGATCTGTTGATTTACATTTCGAATTTCGGGGTAATATTTAAGAATAATTGGATTGATAAAACTGGAACGTTGAAAATAATTGTCAAGCAAAACCATGCTTTGTCTTTCAAATATACATATACAAAAAATGGAAAGAAAAAATAAAAATTTAAAAGTAAAAAAAAACTGGTTATCGAATTGCACGGTTCCAGACAGACAAGTCTCAGTAAGATATATTATCATTACGTTACCAACACAGAAGGCTGTTAAGCTGAGCCAAACTCTTACCAACAGCTTAATATCTAGACTCAAAAATCCTATGGAAAAAGTGAGTTCTTTTAGAGTTCAAATACAAATCCAGAGATGTTGGTGTTGTTGCATGAAGTGCTATGGTATGGTGGAGATACTTTGTAACCTTTCTATTCCCTAGACTCAATCAGTTCTAACTTGGCCATGCCTTGGCCAGCCTGAACTCTAAATCTAACAAATATTCTCATTCAGGTTAATTATATCATGAAGTAGGTAATTAAGGATTTTCTCGAATTTAATAGGTGGTTTCAGGACGCCACCTGAATTTAACTCCATAATACAAGTTACTTATTAATTGTTTATTAATGTATTCTTAGTTTTAATTGGAATTATAACTTTCAAGTTCTATTTGTACACATTGAACTAACAGCTTTCTATGTAAACACAAAATTGTAACCGAATCGCCAGGATGACTTAAAAAAAGAAAATGGTAGCTACCTGCCATGTTAATTGAAAACTGGAACAGATTTAGATGTTAAAGGGGGGTGTAGTGCAAAAAAATAAATTTTAGAATAAAAAAAAATCTAAGAACAATACTGAAAACCTCACATTTTTAAGATAACTAATAACCGAGATACAGCCACCAGAAGTTTGTCAATGACGTTCGTGACGTCACACCGACAAGGAGCCGTGAAACCTCAATAGTTTACGTGCATTTTAGATGTAGTGCGCTCTTCGCGTTGATAGTATTTCCTTAACAATGGCGTTTAGGTTCTAACCAGAATATACACAGACTCAATTAAGGCAAATAAAAGAAGAGAAGATCAAAATCAGTCGAATATTACAAGATTAAAACAATCTAAATTGATGAAATGCAATGATTGTATGCATATGTCAACTGTAAGGGAATGCATTCACTGCAAGGAAAATGCTCTTGAAAATGGAGAAAACGTATACATTATTCTTCACAAATCATTTTTAAATGTAGTTTTACACTTTGATAGTTTAGTAAGAAAGACAGTAGAAGAAAGACAACGATTCTACAATAATCATTGTTGCGGCATTTAGTTTGTCGCAATTTTGTCTGTTGGAACCAAATCTTGACAAACGCTTTTCTAAAAATATATAAAAAAAATATGGCTGCCTTATTTAAACCAAAAGTAACAAAAATAAATTGCATTCGACCTACCAATACATAGGTGTGATAACACAAAAAAATTATCTTGTTCTGAGATGATCGAGCAACTAGTACCGGAGCACTTGGAGAATTTTTAGATTTTTCGAGTTTCATCGCATTTCCCGATCTGAGCGTCAATTTATAATTTATGAAGGTTTTAGTATTTTATATTTACAAGATTTTAAAAAAATAATCATGAAAGTTTGAGTAGTTTTAACCGGTTCCGAAATAACGATCTTTTTTTGCCTAACACTTCTCCACTATAGTTAGTAAGTAAAAATGTGGGTTACATTTTAGGTAATACTACTAATTGTATCCCCCTTTTTAAATTTCTACGAATTCATTTTAATAGTAGTTATAGTAACTAAAAATGTAGGTTAAATTCTTTCATAGAATACTACTGCACAATAGTTCCAAGAATTAGTTCACCCTTTTTAAATTTCCGTGAATTTATTTTTATAGTAGTTAGTAAGTAAAAACGCAGGTTAAGCTCTTTCTTACAATACTACTATAAAATAGTTCCAATAATTATGTGAATGAATTCATTTTAATAGTATTGAGTCATTCCATACGAAATCCGTCTAAATCCGTCGTTTGTTGCTAAAACGATGAATTGATCTTTAAGGTGCAAGTTCTTCCCGCCACTTTACTAAATCCAACTTGGAAATGGAACACCAGTATACATGTTTGCAGCTTGGATTTGTAGCTCTTCGAGAATGCTCTCGATGACTTCGTCACAAATGCTTATTACGTATTGAATGTTTTGACAGGCTTAAAAAACTGGAATATCCAGTTATCAGAAAAATATTGGAGATTGTTGGAAACTGTCGTGGGGTTGTTTATAATTTTCTAGTGGGAAGAGTGAGCTGGTATCTGTATTTTAAGTATCGCCCAAACGATGTTGTTGTTGTTTTCGAGGTGTTGCAGTGAAAAATTCATAAATTTACATCACAATAGTCAAAGGTAATATAAACGCGAACCACAATTTTCCGATAAATTTCATAGTAAAGTTTTGATAGTTATTATGAGTGATAGTTAAGATTATGTTTATCTTAATTTTGATTATGATTATCTTATTTCAACTAACGCAAATTAACTATAAAACCCAAATTTATCACAGGAAAATCGCGGTTACGTGTTATGTGTGTAAAGAGTTATCACTCACAAATATTTACAATTTATACTAATTCTATGAAACTATATTCTATTATGCTTATATTCTATGAAATTAGGTCAAGCCTTATAGAATTGTACTACAGTTTTCATCAATTCCTATCGATGTATGTTTTTTAAATTACTGGCGCTGGAAACAATTAAACTTAAATAAAAATGCTAAAAATTAATTGCTTTAACAAGTGTGTAGAACGGGGGCGTAATTCAATAATGATTTAAATTTGTTAAACATTCTTTTAGTACATTTATTTTAAGGAATTTCTAATTCTCACAAATCAAAGTTAATCCCAGTCTGAATATTACATTTGACAGGTCCTTTCGAGTCGTTTCGAGTGGGCGGGAATGGTCGGTTATGCTTCAATTCAGATACATCCCGCATTGAAACCAAAACGTAAAATACCACAGGGCCGGATTTAGGCACACATGAAAAGATAACACATTAGACGGTGACCTTTTACATAGAAATTAGCAGTACTTACGGGGGGATTCGGGATCCCCCGTGCCGTCCCACGTTCCTTCTGGGTGATTGGAGCCTTAGGGAGTGAAGACCTTCAGTACACTACCACGATCATGCTGACCTGAAACAGATGCTTGCCGCATCTGGTGCCCTTTAGCCGAATTGCTAACAGGACCAGGTACACACTTGGACACCGTCATGTGTTTACCTCCCCCGAGACCGCCCCTCGTCGGGATTGACATACAGGAAACTAGAGGGGAACAAGCACCCCAAGACATAACCTAAGAGATTGTAAAATAAACAAAGACCAATATAAATGTAATAACTGTATAAATTGGAATAAACATAATAGGGAAAGAAGAATAAATGAAAATCACACAGCTATTGATAAAACTTGCCCTTGCTATCAAAAACATATCGAAAGATACAAACAAAGGGTTAATAATAACACTAGAAAAGGTAAAACATTACCATGGTGGTCAGATGAATTGACCATAATGAGAAAAAAAATCAACACGTGTAGAAGAAGATACCAGAGAACACATAATGATGCAATATTAAGAGAAGAAAGAAAAAACACATACCTCGAAGAAAAGAAAAAATATATAAAGAAAATCAATACAGATAAACACAATTCATGGAAACAGTATTGCACTCTAACAGGACATAAAGGACATAATCCATGGAATGCTGTTTATAAAATGGCAGCAGAAAAAATGAGAAGTAAAACAATATTGACAACCATAAAGAAAGATGATGGTACCTTTACAAATAATACAAAAAGTACACTAGAATGTATAATGAGGGAAGTTATGATAGAAGATGATCCAACCAATGATGAGGACAAACATAAAAATTTAAGAAATGACATGAAATTGCCTATCCATACCGAGGATGATAAAACATTTGATCTAGAAGAGATCGAAACAGTAATAAAAAAATATGAACCCAAAGAAAGCACCTGGGAGTGATAGCATATCAAGTGATATAATACTGAGAATATTTAAACTGTACCCACATTTTATAACCGAAATGTATAATCAATGCTTAATCAGATCTTATTTCCCCAAGGAATGGAAAAAGGCAATGATAATACCATTAAATAAACCAGGTAAGGAAAGCATTTACACAGCAGGCAAGTTCCAACCCATAAGTTTGATCAACGTAGGAGGTAAAATTTTAGAAAAATTAATGATCGAAAGAATAATGAAGTACCTACACTCAAACAACTCGATGAATTCAAACCAGTTTGGTTTCACTGCAGGTAAGAGCACTGTCGATGCACTCGTAGAAATGAAAAAATTTGTAGAAACTGGCCTTAAACAGAAAAATGATATTACAGTAATTTCATTAGATGTTAAAGGTGCATTCAACGCAGCATGGTGGTCAACAATTATAAATAATCTTAGGGAATTAAAGTGCCCTAAGAACTTCTTCAACTTCAGAACAACAAAGAGAGGCTGCTCTAAGAGAAAATAATGAAGAGGTGGTAAAAGAAATGAATAGGGGATGCCCACAAGGGTCATGTAGTGGCCCCGGATTCTGGAATATAATGTACAACCCATTACTAAATCTAAAGTATAACAAAAATACTAAAGTTATAGCTTTTGCAGATGACGTCCTCATTATGACCAAAGGAAGAAGAATACTAGAAGTGGAAAATACAGCAAACATAGAATTAAAAATAATACAGGAATGGGCAAGAAATAATAAAATACAGTTTAATGAAGACAAGTCAAAATACATCCACATCACAAAGAAGAGGACTTCCAGAAAACACAAATTAAATATTTATCTAAACTATAAAGAGCTAGAACAAGTCAAAACTATGAAATATTTAGGTATTTATGTAGATCAAAAGTTTGATGAACATATTAAGTACATAACTGATAAATGCTTACAGTTTAAAACATCCTTTCAAGATCAGCTAGAATATCGTGGGGATTAAGACACGAGGCCCTGGCAACGATAACGATTTATAAAGGAGCAATTATCCCATTAATAACATATGGTGCACCAGTCTGGGAAAAGGCACTCACAAAGAAAGGTAATAGAAGGAAGATAACTCGAATACAAACCTAATGAATATACGAATATTAAAAGCTTTTAGAACGTTATCGCACGAAGCTTCATGCATTTTAACTGGAAATACACCAATAATCTTAAAAATACAGGAAAAAATAGAAATTTACAGAAGAACACAAGAAATGAAAGCAAGAGAAGGGAACCCACAAAATCAACTACAGCAAACAATAAATAAAAAAAGAAGAAAAGAAATAGAAGAAGCTAGTTTAATAAAGTGGCAAAATGGGTGGTCAACCAGTGATAAAGGTGAATTAACAAGAGCATTTTTCCCGTCAGTACCAAATAGACTCAAAATTAAAATATACCCATGTTCAAAGGTAACTACTATTTTAAGTGGTCACGGAAAATTAAGAAGCTATTTTCATAGATTTCGAATAAGAGACGATCCAATGTGTATTTGTGGAGAAGGAGAACAAACAGTGAACCATCTCATATATGACTGTCCGAGATTAGAACAGTGTAGAACACTACTTAAGGATAATATTGTAGCAAAAGGTGATACATGGCCTGTTACTAAAGAGTGCCTAGTTCATAAGTACTGTAAAAGTTTTATTGACTTTGTAAAAAAAATGATTTTGACTCTCTAATAGAACCATAAAATAATATTTATTCTAAGTATTGTTAACAATGTATTGTTGTCAAATTAGAAGTATACAATAAGTCAACATGTGAAATAATAATATAAATATAAATGTAATTAGTCGTTAAGGCATGTAATGTTATGTAATAATGGAGCATGCTAAATAAATGTTATTAAACGAGAAAAACACAAAAAAACAAAAGAGCACCCCAAGACTGCTCAGTGATCGGCTGGGGCCACTGGTGTGACTCACTTGGGTCACCCAGGTCGAGGTAAACTTTGAGACACGCTCATCTCTCCGTCTCCAAGCAAACAGTATACTGTGCGGTTAATTTTACAGAGCTCAATTCACATATCAACAACAACAGCAATTCGACAAATTGCTAACAAATCAACACAACAACAAAACAACAACAGGCAATTCCTCAATTGCCAACACATCAATATAATACAGCAAATCCATCAATTGCTAACATCTACATAAAGCCAATATCACAATTGGCAAGAATCACAATTCAAGCAACATCTCATGTTGCCTAACAACAACCAGTTAACAGGTACCAGCACTTCTAAGTGCCGTATCACAAACACAGCAAAATATAGCATTACGCATCTGCGTTTCGGTTCCAATACACACACTAACTACCCTCGACCGACCGTTCGCTAAACATACGAGAACACCACTCGATATCGCTAAGGCCTTTTTACATTCCTAACCGACCTGTTTACAGCACCATAATGCAATTGTCCCTTCTAACATCATATAACCGATCGTTACCCATAATTTTGTATACTTTTAAATACCTATGTGTTTCTATAGCCTCAGACGGTGTTACAAAAACCATTAAGACGTAGGGTCAGAGGGGTGACTTATTTATGGCTACACATTCTTTCGTATTTCGTAAATACATTTTAGGTTCCTACAAAGAATTCAAAACGGATCTTATTTAAGACATTACCTATATCATTTACTATTAATTAATCACTAAAGATGCTAAATTCCCATACAGAAAATAAATGTCCCACAGGTGAGAACTCCACATGATTTCTCCATATATTAACCACCTTAGTTACTTATAGTAACTTTTTCACTATAAAGTAGTTTTAATTGGTTGTTGTCAAGGAAATTAAATTGAACGTTCTCATTGGTTAAGTAGAATTTACAATAGCCTAGAATCAAACTATTTATAGAACGATTTATCAGAAATATATAAAATAGGGGAAAAACTTCCAAAACTGCTCAAACCGAATGGAATGTAGCACGATTTTGAATTTCTGATGAACTAAAACAAGCTCTAAAATGAGTTGAGCAAGTTTCTGTTTTACAGTTACTGAAAATATTATTAGGTAATGAGTTGGCAACTGGGCCATACCTTCGATTCTTAAATGCAACGGCGTTCTGTTAAGGTGGGCAAAGTATGCAAAACCCAACTTGAATTCCTTTATCGGTTGATCATTTAATGCTTTTTATAGTTTCGAATCCACATTTATACGATAGTCCGATGTACGTTGGTCTGAAGCAATCAGTTACAGGTAGGCGTAATATGCAAAGCAGAAAGGTAACGTTCGTGTATTCAAGATGTAATCATGAAACAAGGTTGGGATCAGCAACTGTACTTATCGGAGTAGCCCGATCTAGCTTGAACGAACGTAGCGTATTTACGCTATGCATATTCTCACTAATAAGATGGTGGTAAACAGGTTGTACCGTGATTAAAAAACAAAACAATAACAAACCTAATGAACCCTCTATAAAGAATCACATTCTGAAAAATCACTTTCACTATCATTAGCGACATTTGTAATTAACGATTGGACAACGCATTCTATTATATAATAAATTGCGACATTATTGATAGTAGTATTTTTCTCATATTTGCCAAAGGACTTCTTTTCAGGTGTTTTTATTTTTTTGGACTTCCATTAGCTTTCACAATCAGCAAAATAAATTTTCTATAAAACAATTGTGACATTAGAAGGAAGAATTGTTGGGTATAAAAAAACTGTTTCATTATTATAGCCCTTAGGATTTCGTTAGTTCTGTTTACTCTGAGTTGTTCATTATTTTGAATACATTATAGAAGTTAAGTAAAGGATTAAGGATATAGCAACGATTAATATTTTGATTCTAGACTTCTAAAACTATGACATTTCAAAATACTAACAGTTTGAAATTTTCGAACATAGAGTTCTAAGATCTAAATTTTAAAACGACAAAAACAGTTTTGAAACTATTGGAAATTCTCATTTCTGAAATTTTTCAAAACTTAAAGTAATAGTGATACTTAAGTTGATAGTGAAGCCTACCTTCTTGTTCTTCTAGCGATGCCTATCCGGTACGGATGTTGGCGATCAACATAGCTATTCTAACTTTATTGGTTGCAGCTCGAAGAAGTCCGGTAGTTGTTAAGGAGAATCATTGTCTTAGATTCTGTAGCTAGCAATTTCGTCTTCTCCCCGGGCCTCTTCTTCCATATATTTTGCCTTGCAAAATTAGCAGCAGTAAGTTGTATCGTTCTTCGTTTCTTGTGATGTGACCTAAATATTCGAGTTTACGTTGTTTTACTCTGAGAAGGATTTCACATTCTTTGTTTAATTTTCCTAGGACTTCGGTGTTTGGAATAGGTCTACCCATGATATTCTTAGTATTCGTCTGTAGCACCACATTTCGAAAGCCTCAAGTGTTTCATTGTTGCTTCAGTTAGTGTCCAAGATTCAACTCCATAAAGAACGACTGAGAACACATAGCACTGTAATAATCTTATTTTGGTTGCTAATGTAAGTCATGGTTCCTAAAGACGTTTGCCATTTTACTGAATGATGCTCTAGCTATCTCAATGCGTTGCTTTATCTCTTTTGAGTGATCCCATTGCTCATTAATATTGGTACCTAGATAAGTATATTTAGTCACTCTTGTTACTGGCTGTTGGTTTATCACTAGTTGTCTAGGGTTAATAGGGTCTTTACTGATCATCATGTACTTTGTTTTCGTAATATTAAATTCAAGGCCGTATTGTTGACTTGTATCTGCTACTCGTTGGACTAATGTTTGTAGACCATCTAGGTTGTCTGCAAGAATGACTGTATCGTCCTGTATCTGATGTTATTCAGACGTACGCCGTTTATGAGTATACCCTCGTTGATGTCTTCCAGGGCTATTTTCATAATTTCTTCTGAATACACGTTAAAGAGCAGGGGAGACAGCACACATCCCTGTCTCACTCCTCTTAGTATTGCCACCTCTTCTGTTAACTCATTCCCTAACTTGATATTAGCTGTTTGACTATAGTATAGGTTGTTTATGATTCTAAGGTCTTTATCGTCCAGACTAGACCGATATTTTTTAATATTCTTATTAATTTATCATGTTTCACTTTGTCGAATGCCTTACTATAGTCTATGAAACATATGTGTACTGTACAGTTGACATCTCTGCACCGCTGTAGTAGAACCTGAATTGCGAACAGGGCTTCTCTAGTACCTAGTGAGTCACGGAATCCAAATTGTGTGTGTGTGTTAGATGTATTTCACATTTGTTGTATATTCTTTTGTGTATTATTTTTAAGAATATTTTTAAAAGGTGACTCACAAGGCTTATTATTCTCTGGTCTTCGCATTTTCTTGCGTTGGGTTTTTTGGGGAGTGTTATAAAGGTCGATCGTAACCAGCTTCTTGGAATTATGCCGCCTACTTAAGCACTCGCCTACCTTAACACTCGAAAAGTTCTAATACCCGAAACTGAAAGCTGATGATAATAACCTTAAACATTTAAAAGAAGAGATTTTAAATCTCAGATTGTTCTACAATTTGATCTTCCGAAATTATAAAGCTTTGAATAACGAGTTGAATTTTCGGAACTCTCAATATTTGAATTATTTAAAACCTGTAATTTTGAATTTGTAGATATTTTATACCATGCGAATAGAACTATAAAACTATGAGTTTAAAGAATTTTAAAATATAAAAATTTCGAAACCATGATTTATTAAACTGCTAAATCTTGAAGATTCGTATATCCCACCAGAACCTTGAAACGGCTTTCTGGTAAACCACGAAAAGTCAGGGAACTTCACTAATAGTGAAAAGTCTTGTAAGAGTGATAATTGTTTCATAATATTTATGTATATCTTTAACTAACAAACTTTCATTTGGAATCCGACTAGGTTCGACTTAAAATCGATCAATTGATTAATCGGACTTTCGATAACTTTTTAAATAATCGATTAATGGATTCATCGATTTTCATAATCGCACATCCCTGACGTCGACCGCTCCCCGTATTCGATTTAGATAGGGCTACGAAAAACTGCACTCGGCTTATGATACCTTGGAGGGGAAATCGGATGCCGATACGTCAGCCAGTGCCACCTCCTGATTATCTTGACCTTTTTCTGTCCCCTCCTGCTGCAGTTGAGGAAGAGGATATTTTTTGAGAGCATCTTAATGTTCTTTACGGGGTTTGATGTCTCACGGCGTCCTGCAATCAAACACTTAGTCGGTTTCTTCATAGGCCCAGCTACCGCTTCGCTAGGTCTTAAAGCTCTTAATCTACAGATATGTATCTGTAGCTGCATCTTTAAAAATGTATCTAATACAGACCTTATAAAACTGAGAATTACTAAGCTTTTGAAACTCTTCAGTTTTCGACATTTTGAAACACCAAACTGTAAATACTTGAAACTTCTTAATTGAATTAATTGCACATCTGAATTAGGCTTCTTAATTCTTGACTTTTCTGAAAGCTTAAAAATTATGAAACTGAAAATTTTCGAGTTTGGAAACTGTCTAGACGTGTCTTTTAAACTTCTAAGAGCCCAGAACTAGTTAATTACATATATCTATTATCTAAACGAATGATAAAGTAATATATCGTAATATATATATAAAGTAATATAAGTGTTACGACAGATGGATACATTTGCGACCTGCGACAACGACAGCGACCTTTTTATTATTAGAAACCGCTCACCATTGTTTTTTTTAATGGATGAACACCGCCTTTACTTTAAATAGCATGAAACAACAATGCTAAAATCATATCGACATTTATCAGAGCATGGTATAACAATGTTCTCCGGTCCATTAAAATTACTACAAAAGTGTGCTTGTCTGCGATTTGTCGAGGCGTTTAATAAGGCTTTAAAACTTGTTTAAAATAAATTCTGGAGTTATAAAACTACATAACTTAAACCAAGAAATATATCCACTTGGCTCAATGCCGTTTTCAAATTGTTAGATAAAAAAATTAGATATAAATGACGACCAATTTTGAAACAGTTGGTAGTTCCGATAACTCTGGCTATAGATTATCTAGTATACTATATTAAGAATATTGCTGTTAATAATTTGTTGGGAATTAATAGTGTAATTATTTAAAGATTAATAAGAAGACGTGCCAAGGTAACATTGCAGATATAATTAACTCAACAACATTATTTACTATAATTTTACATAAATGCCTATTATTTAAATGACGAAAGAATGCTAGTAATAATAATAGTACCTTGTTGTATTGAAAAAGTGCATCTTTTTCAATTTATTGATTGATTACATAAAGTTGAAGACCTTGTGGTATACTGTGTTCATAACTACTAGAACAAACACTTTACATGACATAGTGTGTAGAGGCAGACAATAGTAGTGTGACTAATTCAAAGAGACAACAATTTAATAAATACGTTTGTTAATGAATTCATTAATCCATTTTTAAGTGTTTTAGTAAATTCTTTTCTTGATAAGGAAAATTCATAGAGTGTAATTTATACACCAACGAAAAGCTGAATGAGAAGTATAGTCAGGTTTTTAATTGTGATTTATAGAGCTATACAGGTTGGAATCGCATGGACTTGGTATAGGGATGTAAAAGCGTTCATAAAAAAACGAGACTGGGACAGCGAAATGTTTGCGGTAAAGGAGAAGTCTCGACTATTCTCCGTACCATCAACACACCTATTACTAACTATTTAGTGACATACGACAGATACTATTTGGCCGGCGACGCTATCACGGCGGGATATAAATCTAAAGTAATATTTTCTTCGCGTTCACAATAATGTCAGTAATTGCTCGGTATGGGACGACTCGGCGCGGACAACTCGGCTCAGACAATTCGGCGAGAGAAAAACCTAACCAAACTGCATTTCTGTTAAATTTTACTTTATAGCTCAATTGTTTTTTTCAAATTCCATTTACATCAGGTTGAGTTTTTCTTGGTAGTCATTACCTGAATATTAATCCTGTATGTTATTTACTCGCCCTTTCTAATCTTTTACCAATGCATAAGATAATCATCATATTAAGATGGTTGGTAAAGATTTCTAGGAAGAACTTATGCTCTGGGTTTTACTAATAGGGTAGGTTTTTTGTATTAGTTATTTTATTTTATGTTTGTTGATAATAAATTTGTAGTAAGTGCAATATTTAATATCAATAAATTAATATAAATTGAAAGTTCTTGGCAATTAAAATTATTTAACTAATTAAATTTATTAATTTTAAGCAAATACAAGACATTTTTTGATGCAGATTTGTGTGCAAAATACAATGTAGTACAAATTAGTAATGTTTGGCGCCGAAGTGTCCGGCGTCGAATTGTTTCAGCGCCGAATCGGCCGCGCCGAGTTGGCCGCGCCGAATTGTCGGCGCCGAGTTGTCCTAGACCCGTAATTGCAAAACTTAAAAGCACAAAATATTTCTCCAGGGTTTCTACTGTAAGCACTAAAATTAAAGACGTCGGTAGGAGAAACTGAAAATTAACTATATTATAAAAAGAAGTACAAATTCTTAAATAAAACTAAAATATAAAAACAAAGACATTTATTTTATATTTTGGTTAAAATAGAGCATATTTTATCTTTATAACAAGAATGTTGTCTTTAAATGTGCAAAGTAAACTGCTTCTGCCCGTGGACTGTGTCAAGCTGCTCATGAGCCGCACTCAAGCATAAAGTGTATAAGCCTCATAATAAAAATAGAAATAAAATGTTAAATAAAACTGCAAAAGGCGTATAGTTTTTTTAACAGTTCCCTTTCGGATATGGATAAGTCACGTTTGATCGGTCTATTTGCTCCAAGAAATCTACCCTCAAATGTTGGCTTTATTGATTGGCATTGTCGAGTTACCGGTTTACGGGTAATTAGCGAAAGTCTGCGTCGGTAAATTTATCAATAATTTCAATTATTTTTACCCCTAAAAAATTTTAAAAGACAATAAATAATTTTATCAAGTGAATTTGTTATACAGTGTGGTCATTTGATAAATTGAAATTTTAGTTAATGAAAATAAAAGTACCCCAAACTAATTTTTACTGATGTAACTAAGCTTTATAATTTAAGCTTTAGTAACTTTTTTGACAGCAAAAACATCATGATTTTTCTTCAGAATATTCTATCCCACGAATACTTTATATGTAGAATTTTCCGATTTGTCCCTTTTGAGAGACGGGGTGTCACAAATCCGCAAAATCGCGATTGACGCCATGTTTACGTGTCTCTAAAACAAAAGAGACTTGATAGTAGCCTTTCATTTTTTAGAACAAACAGTAGTAGTATTAATATAGATAGATCGAGAGCCAGCAAAAATTTGTACGTTGGTTGTACACCACGACGGGGATTTCCGTGGCATCAGCTTGTACGACATGAAAGACGCCAGTATGGCGACCCGTACCTGCTGCCGAAATGCAGCATGAATTTTTTCGAATATATTGAGAAAATATGATTTCCGGGAATGGGCACCAATCTGATTCTTGTTTGATATTGTTAATTAGAGAGCCAAACTATAGGGATCATATTTGCCATACCGATGCGCTGCTGCAGACAATCCGCCACATTGATGAGCACACATCGTTTTCTTGATACGATGTTGAAATTTGTACATCAAGCTGATTTTTGTAACACTGCTAGGTTTTAATTGTTTATCAATCGTCTGACTGACCGTCATAGCACCTCAAAGATGTAATCTTTTTCGCTAGTGCGCATAAATAGCGTAATAACATTAAGCATGGCGGGCACTCGCCACGCGTGGAAAACATATGGCATGTTCATATTCGTTGATAAACAATTAAAAACTAGCAGTGTTACAAAAATCAGATTGATGTACAAATTTCAACATCGTATCAAAAAAATCATCAGTATGGCGGATTGTCTGCACCAAATCGGTATGGCAAATATGGCCATAACAATGGTATACCAGAATTAAAAAAATATAAAACAAGACTCAAATTGGTATCTATTCTCGGAAATCATATTTTTTGGCATATTCCAGAAATCGTGCTGCATTTCGGCAGTAGGTACTGGACGCCATACTGGAGTTTCAGTCTTTCATATCGTGGAAGCTAACGCCACAAAAATTCCCATCATGGTGGACATTTTTTTGTTGTCTCCCATTTTAAGATACATATAAAGTAGAAAATTTATATCTGCTTTCCTCTAACTTAATAGTTATTCTTCAAGCTAAGGTTTGCATTCATCAAAAATAGTAGTTTATTTTCGGAATTGGTTTTTTGGCATTTCTGTTATAGGTAAGTAAACATAATTATTCTCCCAGTATAGAGTAGCTTTTATAGAGTAATTTTCTTTATATTTCAATGCGATAGCGCAAATATTAATTAAGTTATGAGAAGTTAATTTTCCCGAAACTCGATTTCTGCGGAAATGATAGGTTAATGTAAACAAATGAGTGCTGCTCAAAACAAAAACAGATAAAAATAAAATAATGACATTTTTCGGCATTGCAAATATAAGGAAATATTCAGGCAAAAAACAAAAACAATCGAAGATGGTCGAGCAACAAACCTTTGGTCGATTTCGTATGGATTGGCCCTTTATTGTTTTATTTTTTATTTAAATTTATCGTGAAAAATTTTATTTATACTCATTAAAATAAGGTATCTCGCAAACGGAATTGGTATTTAAAATAATAAAGTTGAGCTCGAATAAAATAATAAAATAAATGCCACTGTATATAAATGGGTAAGTTAAAGAGATTTAAAAGAGCCTAATGATATCTCATACAGTTTAACAGATATTAAAAGAGGGGGCCGGCCGTAAGGAGAACTTTTCCCTTTATCTCAGTAGCCTATGAGTTGATTTCAATTTTCTGGTCAAAATTTTGGTGATACTAGATTTAAATGTCCTCCTCGAAAAAATCACTCGTCTTGTTTTTGCTGAAATTTATTTCAGGAGATATGTGAGGAGGTGGGGTGTCAAATGAACACACAGTGTGCTTCTTTTAAAGTGAAACTAAGTAAACTCTTCCAAACTAAGATCTAGACTTGCTGATAAAAGTTTAAATATCTCTTGCATTTTATGTGAATATTTTTTAACCAGAAAAACTAACTAAAAATGTAATTAAATTTAAGATTCGCTTAACTTAATTCTTGTGTTTTTCAATACATTCTGCACAGTGTATTACAGATGTTGTGACAGTTACTTTCACAATCTTAATATTTTAAGTTTTTTATTTTTTAAATACTATGTTATAAATTAGAGCATTTTTAAAAAATTACCTTTAACCCCTAAAAATCTACCGGTTACTGGTAAATGAAAAAGCCGATAAATTCAATCACTATTAGTTGGCATCGTCTTTTCTGGACACTATATAATTAAGTTTGAAGATTAGGGGCATTTTGGATTCTGAAATAATTCAGTACCTATTTTTACGATATTGCACCATATGTTTTGTTAAATGATACTTGTTTATTATGAATTTATGATGTAAATATATGACATAAATTTTTTGTCCAGTAAAAAAATAATAAATAAGAAAACAAATGATATGATTCATATTTTAAGCGGCGCCACATTAATTAACTTAAAACTTATGACTATTATCAATTAATTATCCTATCACTAAACATATGATTCGTAAACCACATGTTCGTCAAAGCTTTTTTGATAAATCTGCATATGTAGTAATGTAAAAACCAGTGGTAGCAATTTTGCGGTTTGTTTTCTACGTCTTCCTTATCTCTCTTTGATGATAGATTTCCGAACATAGTTTTAATGCAATTTTCATGGTAGCGCGCCTAAGGAATGCGCTATTGACGTCAATGGAGAAGTTGAGACCGCTATGAATACAAGTACTCGTACACATACCCATTATGTGTTTATTTACATATGCGTATTATTTATAGAAATGCTTGTTCTTTTCTATTTTTTGAGGGTGTTTTCAACCTCAAAGTGTATAATTACTGGTTTTATTGTTTAGCTTTAAAGATTGTCATGTATTACAGAGAAATTAACAAAATGTTTATGTGTGATTGGATAGTTGTGGAAGAAAACGATGTCGAACCTAGCCCACTTGGGTGAAAGTCCAGAACCCTAGACAGTACACTACCAAGGCTGTTCTAAAAAAATAGTGCTTAATGTATCTACCTCTAATGGCTCCTTTTTCTAATCAAATTAAGACACTTGCAGTATTAAAAACACAATCAGATTTTTAATTACACTTATTTTATTTCTGCAACAACCTAAAACCCCTGTAACACAAACAAACACTTAATATTTAAATTATAAACATTACTCTTTATTAATAAACTTTACTGTTCTGGAAGAGGGACTTTGCTTTACTATTGCTCGTGACGGAATGTCTTTACTTGACTACCGTTCAAAATTAAAGACAAATGCAGCAAGGTAGCTTTATCAGAGAGTATTGAACAACTCCTCAGTCGTTATTTCCTTTCTTCTACTATTTTCTGCTGTCCTACTTAAATTATGCCGATCAAAGCCTAATTTAAAGCTTTGGATAAGTTATAATTAAGTGTAATTGGAGACGATCATACTTTTGGTTTTTCCGACGTTGATGTTTATATCGCACCGGAACAGCATCTGGTTTTATACATTGAAGCTGTGCTGAGTGTCTTCGATCGACCTAGCTGTTGGCAAAGACAATGTTGCTAAAGTTGATAGAAAGCATTCTCCGTCCCATTTTGAGCCCACTTAATAGGGATATCATCCGGTCGCTTCACCATCTTCTTTATTAAAAATTGCAGTAGCAGAGAGTATTTTTCGTCCTTTCGCTATGTTTTCTCTTGTAAGATGAAATTAAAACCCTTGAGAAGAAGCTCCGCCTTTCCACTGCAAGGATCTTAATCATTTCTGGTGTTCATTTTAAATTTGCAATATCAAGAAATAATTTGCATCTATAGAGTGATCTCTAGAATTTTAAAATTGTAGAAATTTTTAGAGTTTTAAGGTTTCGAAATTTATGGTTTGGAAGATTGAACGCTTTAGATGATGCATATATAAAAAAATCAGAGTCTTTAATGTAGAAGAAGTTGTGCAGTAGTAGAATTCCTAGTTTCAAGTTTCCATAATTTTGTTTGAAATCAATTTCTAACCCAATAACATTTGGTCCAACGGGACTTGGCTTGGAGAAGGCGGTAGGCTTGATGAACGGTAGATCCTATGAGACTTTTTTAATCTTCTTGTCTTAATCTCACTTTTAGATTACTACCCTTTGGTCCAACGGAACTTTTTCTCAATCGCTACTTTTATTTAGTCAGTCTCTACAATTGTTCATTGTTCATTTGTTAGCCTAACCTAACTTGATAGATAGAAGATAGTTGTGGACCAAGAGTCATGTTGATTCAAAAGTACTATTGGACGAAAATCCTCATTTAGACAAATGTCATTAGACCAAAGTCTATTAGACAAAAAGTCATTGAGCCCAAAGTCGAGAACTGAATATCTACAAAGTTTCTAGCTTCAAGTTTTTATAGCTTTAAATTGTTTTAATCATTTTAAAGGGGTACGAAGCTCAGAGTAAGTTCCGAATCTCTTAAGCGAAACGATCCAAATTCTTATTTGTCCCATTCAATTTTATCTTTTTTTTTAAGTTTTTCCATCCATTTATGGACCAAAAATCTTATTGAACATGAGTCATGTTGATTCAAAAGTACCATTGGACTAAGATTCTCATTTAGACAAATGTTATTAGACCAAAAGTCTATTAGACAAAAAGTCATTGAGCTCAAAGTCGAGAACTGAATATCTACAAAGTTTCTAGCTTCAAGCTTTTATAGTTTTAAATTGTTTTAAAAATTTTAAAGGGGTACGAAGCTCAGAGTAAGTTCCGAAGCTCTTAAGCGAAACGATAGAAATCGACTATAGAAATAATCAAAAGTTAATCTTAATAATTCAACTACTATTATTATTTAAAAAGAATCAATCATATTCATGTCACCATTTTAAGCCGTCTTATCTTTCAAACATGTCACTAAATTCACGTTGTAGAGGTCAGACCTACAGTCAACCAAAAATTCAGCGAAGTAGCTGTAGCAAGTCAATTAGTCACAAAGCAAATTGCATCATTATCAGTTTATTCAGTTATGTTGTTACATACAGGTACATGGAAAAGACATAAATGATCTTTAAAAAATAAAAACTATTTGGGTTAAGAGATGTTTATTACAGTTTCTTTAAGGTTGGTAGTTTGATTTTGTATAGTTAGGGACGCTGCCATTTTGTTTTGGGAGAATAATTATGAAATGTAACTAAGAAGTAGGTAGTCTTTGCCTGTAACAGCATTTTTCTTCGTGTAAGTTTACGTTTATTTGTACCTTTTTGATGTTGAATAAGTTGTGTTGATTCATTGAAAACTTTAGATAAACCAAAGTTCGTAATACTCAACAAAGCGTTGTTTTGACATGTCATTGTAAATTGTAATTTTATTTAATCTGATTTGGGAAATATTACTAGAACATAACGAGTATTAATGTTTGTACTCTAATGATAGTCATTCATAAAATCAATCATTACATACATATACCCTCAAGAAGGCATTGAATGCTAAGTGATTGCCATGACAACAAGAATAAACAAGTAATAAAATATATCTTGAATGAACACGTATTTTATTTACTCCAACATTAAATATAACTTCTGGTAAACCACCAACCGTTATAACTGGTGACCCCGACGTGATTTGAACACTCAACCTATCGCAACTATAAAAGTATAAATAAATATCTCATAGAAGTTACATGTGTTTTATTATCTTCTAGAAGAGATAACTTATAAGATAGTAATACAAGACCCACATAAACACCCTGTATTACTTCATTGGTGACCTTCCGACGCTAAGAAAGAAGAACTTAGATAATCAACACCATATCTTCAATATTCCATTGCTCTGGTTTTCTGTCTCTGCCGACAAACGCAACCTGCAACCTGGTGTTCCTTGAATTGGTTATTTGATTATCTCACGCAAGCAATCGACTTTCAGAAGTTTAATTATATTTTTTTTTATCATTTAAATAAGATAAGTAAACTATATTATATTGATTACGTTTCAATATGGCGCAGATAAAAGTAAATTTAGTAAAATTTCCTATTTTTGACATTTCACATGTACAAATGTCAATAGTCTTAATCGATAGATACTTTAAATTTCTACATATTGACAACGAAATTCAGAAATATGATCTTCTGATTTCAAACTTGCCATATAACATTTTGCAACTCCATTCGAATCTTATCAAGTTTCAGTCAAGAGATTACAGATTTCTGGTCACAGCAAGATGATTCCCCTGAATTTTTTGGACTAGTTAACCTATTCAAATACGAAATCATTTCTCATCATAATTTCATAACTACAAACTGTAATCAAATATTGCCATTTCAGACGCACATGCATCCACTGATACTTTCTGTATTAATAATCCTGAACATTCAAATTTTGAAAACCATGTTTCACAGGATAATACTTCTATTACTGAAAATATTACAAATGATTTGATTTCAAAAGTGCATTTATTCCACAACCAAACAGAATCAAAATCTCCTACAAACATTCCAAAAACATCACAGTCAATTAGGATACAGCTGAAATTGAATCCTAACCAATGTTTGTTAAATCAGAAATTACAAGAGCTTCTGAAGGCCGACGGTTTGGGGATATCAACTGCCGTGTCTTCTACGAAGACTTCCTTGGATACAGAAAATAATTCCTGGAATCTACAAGCTACAACACCTCCAGTTCCTGATGGAAATCACATCTATAACGTTCCTCAAGAACCAAAAGCTACGACACCCGTAGTAACAGCTCCTGAAAAATGTCTTCAGCAATTCTCGGACACAACGATGCCGACATCTCTCATTTCGCCATTGGAACGATGCCATAAGAAGAGATTGTTCTTGGATATAACAGGATTAATATCTTTTTTTTCTTTATTTAATTTTGATGTTTAGTTTGTTTTCTCGGATAACTATCAACGAACTTCGCAACAACCTTAACCAACCAAATTTTATGTCAAAACTTTTATGCAAAGGTCACGCTATTAAACGGCCTTATTACCTCGTAATTAGAACAATGCGAACATTCGATATTTTGCTAACCGAGAAAATTACAACAGTGCAACTGCTATTGACCAAACTCAAATTATCTTATCATAATAGCAAATTCCATTTTGCTAATAAACTGACATTATGTGCAGTGTACCAACTGTCTAGTTATACACCATAAACACAAGTGCAAGAATAACAGTAGTGACTTATAATTTTCCACGTGAACCTTGTCAACTCGACATTACATGATATAATACATTGATAACATTCACCTAATCAATCCTGAATAGCATTTGGACCTCCCAAATATATGTGCTACCGGATTAAGCTTCAAGTGTTCATTCTCCTCAAATATCATAGGATTCAAGAAGATTCAATCATACTCTCCAACGGGCAATTCACCTAGTACTTCCTACAACCTTAGGCTAATGCTATGAATGCTGCCTCCGCTTATGAGTACAACCCCACTTCTTCCATTCCTACGGACAAAATGAATATAACTACGTTTATCAATGTTGACCACAAACTTACTACTTAGGCTAACGCTTTTAGACTCAATTAGCATAGTTATTTTTAATTTTAAAAGTTACAACAAATAAATCGTAACGCAGGCATCACTTGTTCACGAAGCACTTATTATGTTGTTCCTTGGTTTTGTTCACGTTCCTAAATTTTATTTCTTTCTTTCTAGTAAGAATTACAGAACGTCCTAACAAGTGATTCCTGTACATCAAGTTTATTTTAGTTAGGTTAAGTTTGCGGCAACACCTTGCAATAAACAACTCATGTTTTTGCCTTAAGCAATTGATGCCTCCTAATAGCTATCAGCGGCAAAGGCCTTTCAATTCTTTGATTATTAGCACCTAATACTTAGCATAAGTTTTATTGTCATAGCATGTAAAGAATTTATTGAAAAGATGCAAACGACCTCAATTTTTTTGTAGCTAGTATACATTAAACATGCCGATACATACAAGTACGACATTAATGTATGCTATTTTTTTTGTTGAGGAATGCATTAAATGCCCTTTTGACTCATTTCTTTTGGTACATGTTCAGCCTTTTTTACCCGCGGTGTCATGTAATGATATTCATTCATAAAATCAATCATTACATACATATACCCTCAAGAAGGCATTGAATGCTAAGTGATTGCCATGACAACAAGAATAAACAAGTAATAAAATATATCTTGAATGAACACGTATTTTATTTACTCCAACATTAAATATAACTTCTGGTAAACCACCAACATTATAGTACCTTAGATAATTATGGCTGCAGTTTATTGTTACCTGGACATGTTATACATGCCTTAAATGCATCCACTGTTTTCATGTGTTTCACAGAAAATACATAATGATTATTGGTTGATTTAATAACCTACTGTAAATAATATACTTTGAGGCCCTGGTCGGAATAGTGGTTGTTTTCCACATATACATACGCATTTATGATACCGGAGAGAGTGATCATTCATCATTTTTATACACGTTTGATTTAATGTGATACATTTATTGTTCTGTGCCTATTTTCCTTTATTGCTTGTGTAGGTATCTAGGTATGTGCACCTGCAGCTGATGTGAGAACTAACGTCATTCAAAAAGACGTTTACAGATGTTTATTATTTTGTATCTCCTTTATATACATACATGTATGGTTACAAAGTATCTGTTGCTATGTCAAATATTAGATAATTACGGCACAGTAGTTCAAGAATAAATTAATAAAATACTGCAATCATATTTAACTGTTCTTTTATTTGTGTTTATCTTTCTTCTTCCGTCCTTAAGTAGTAAATTAATCGTTATCAACTTATTCTCACATGTTATAAAAAAGTAATCACAACGTAAAATCAAGGTTGTTCTTTTTGTGTTATATTTTGAATTATAAAATTTGTCATTTGTAATGTTGGTCTTTTTCGGGGGTGAAGGGGGCTACTAAGTTTTTACGGGGGACTACGGTTTTGGTTTCGCTTAACTACTGTAACTAATACATAAATGATCAAGATTATTAAAAGGTTTAAATCACGTAACAAAATACGCTATGAAATACGGAAATAACGGAACAGTAGCATTATTTAGTTATTCCGTACACTCATTAACTCATACGTTAAAGTAAGTTATAACCTCAAAATTAATTAGATTGTACTTTGTGTTGACTTGCACTTGTTTACTTTTGTATAGTGAAACGTTGTAGGAGGTACTGAAATGGCTTGAAGTTCTTACAACTTCTTGAAGTTGATATAATTCATAATGCTACGATATTGTATGCTTTTTAAAAATTTATACTTAATGTTATGTAATTTTCGTATACGCTTTATCTACAGATTTAACAGTTGCAGTGGGGAGTGTCATAACTCCCTAAAATGGCTTTAATAGAGTCGCTGTCAACGATTTCTTCGACACAGTTGACCGATATGTCAAGTTTAAAAAATATATCTACCCAGCAGATCATTTATTCAATGTGGATGAAATAGGCGTTTCAATTTACAAAGTAAGGTACCTCGTGTAGTAGGGCTGAAAGGCAAACACGCCAAGTGCTTTATTCAGTGCTGCCGAGAATTAATTTCTTTATCACTACAGGAAGTGCCATCTAGCTGGACAAAAGGTAATTTGTTCACTGTTTGGTCCAAACCTTTCCTGAGAAAACTAGATCCACGACAAAAGCTCCTATTCTTGTACTTTTGGATGTGCACAATATCTACGCACAAAAAAATATTGATACAATTTAACTTGCATGAGACAATCAAGTGACTAACCCTAGAAGGTGCAGTCTCTGACCAAAGATTTATGGGACTATGCGATTCTATTGGCGTTAAAATGCCGATCACTTGAGCCGTATGACATCGACATTTACTCTTGTAATTGTCATGTCTTTAATGATATTGATCAAGGGCGCAAAATATTAGTCTTATCTCTGAAAAGTCTAGGTTTATGCCTTCGGTGCCTCCTGCTCCATGGAACCTGTGGGAAACCGTGTCTCCAGGTAGAAGGTTGTGTATGTTCAATTATCAGTGGCGTGCGGTCCATGGAAGCAAGGGAAGCAATGCTTACCTTAAGAATTTATTAAAATTAAAAAACAATGCTAACAAAAATATTGTTATAAAATTATGGTTATCATTTATTTAAATTTGTAACATTTAATCAACTTAAAGCTCAATATCAATTCCGTACAGCAAAAAGTATAATTATTTAGAGTACTATTTTAAATTATGCTCATTAAATTTGCGCGGAAACGTAATACCGATTCAAATGTGTTAGTTACACTGCATATAAGCACGGATTTCGTTGCTTCCTGCACTTCTTACTTTCGGTAGCGGGCGAGTCGCGGGTGCGTTGTGGGCTACAGTTAACATCGTATAACGTCGAGTTATTTTTATTAGCGTACTCTGTGATCAGATCTTTATTATAATTTCGTTATTTGTTCGATTTTTCGTGTTTGTTAAATGTTGCTTAAGCAATGAAAATCTGCGAATGAGACTGTATTTTGGACCATTTTATTATTTCAATTTATATAAGTTCGGATCTTTTTAAAGACAAATAATTCTATTTAGTTTGTTCTGTATGTAACATTTAAACTTGCTTTATCGCCATGACGTCATGACTGCAAATTCAGCTGCTTCGGTGGAAGGTTCGAGTACGTCGGATACATCCGAATCGTAACGGTTTTGTTGTTCAATTTGTAAAGTATTATTATTATTTGATAAAAAGTTTCCTTCATACAGTTTCGGAGGGAATTAATGAGAAAGGCAGACCAAAACCAGAACATTTAAATTTAACAACAAAGATTAAAACCTGCACCTGGTATTTTGCTAAAAAAGACCGGAAAATCGAGTTGCATTATAAATAAATAGTAGTACTTTTTTTTAAATAAAGAATAATAGTCAACAAATTCCATAAGTATAAAAGACGTATTCTTTTGGACATTGTGATTAAATCTAAACAATCATAAAAATTTGAAAATGCTTTGTCACAAAAGAACGTTGGCAATAGCTACAAGTTTCGTCACAGCACTTTTTATGTTGATTTAAGCCTTAGTACCGACTTGGCGTCCGCCGGTTAAGCCCAGTAGTGTGATCCCAGTAAGCCTATATCTACTTTTCTAATCCTCTCACGCCCGAGACAACTTCACCTCCACGTGGTACATCCGGGCAACTCTGATATGATTCGGTACGAAGCACTGTCGAAGGCAAACGGCTCTCCGGGACTAGCCTGGGGAGCTAATACAGTGTGGATAGGAACCTCGTTTCCACCAATGAGAACTAGCAGCACTCACATATGCAGGTAACGCGCTAATTAAGCGTATCTCAATTCTAACACATACTATAACTTTAATATTATTCATCTTTCAAAGTTCTTTGAATACCTTTTTGGAATTTATAAACCATACCTATTTTTAATAGGAAAATAAGCACAAATAATATATACATATTAGTTTGGTTTTAGATCTAATTACCTTTTTAATATATTCTTTTTTGTTTTAGCTTCTGGAAATGCTAAAATTTTATGCACGTTTCGAAATAAGTGACGAATCTGGAGATCCACTGACAGATCATGATATGACTCAAATCCATTACTCGAAAATTACTTCATTGCAGGTAAATTAAACTAGTACCTATTTTATAACAAGTAACTATAGGTTATAGTAGATATTCAGTTTTTTAACCGCATAATGTTAATGATATATTGGAGGGCAGTAAAAAGTTGGGAAATTTTATAAACAGTGATAATTGACGCTTCTGTATGATGACGACACAGTAATTAAAGCGTTTGAAAGAGCGGAATTTTAGTATTAACAACTGAGCATTTTTAAACTTTGATAATTGCATGTTTGAAACTTTGTATTTCTAAAACTTTCAATATTTAAAAATTTAGTACATTAATATTTGAGTCCGTAAAAACTTTTAAATCCAGTAGGAATCTTGAACTTAAATTTATGAAGTTTCACGAGTTGAACTTAGAGTTTGAACTCTTAATCGTCGAAATTGTTGAAGTTTTAAAACTTTGTTTAGCTTATTAGAACATAAAAAGTTTTTAGATAGTCAAGACGCTTTAGAACAACGCTTTAAACCTTAAAAAGATTTCTTTAAGTATCTGATATAAAGAGTTTTTAAATCTGGAAATCTAAGATGCTTTCAATATAGACCAGCGTTTGTCAACACATCCACGACAAGACCTTATATGAAAACTTAAGTGTTAAATTATAATAATTTATTCATATTATTTAGTATACTATAGTATAGAAGCTGCAGCTTCTTTATTGATCACATGTATGATTAGTTGAAATGAATAAAAAAGAAATATATATTAAAAAAAGTAATCTACAGTGTGTCAGTTTTAAAAGTTACAATGGCTCATAACTTCCAAATGCATATTTACATAAACATTTGCTTAAACCGTGCGGGGGCTACCCTGCAAGTCCCCCAAATGGTTTTGAGCAAATCTTTATACGTATAAAGATGCATTTGCAAGTTACGAACTGTTGCAAGTTTTAAAATTGACACCCTGTACAAAGAGAAACAAAAGAATGAAATTAGTTTAGATATAACAATTTGTATTTCATAATAGCATCTCTGGGATGTGTTAATAAGATGTATAGGATAAGAGCATATTAATATATACTAAATATTCTATCCAGTTTATACTGTAAACATAAATGATATAATCAATCGCTTTTAATGAACAATTAGTTCATCTTCTTCAATATTTTGTTGTCGTCATTTTAACTAACATGCATGAATTCATTCTTTATTGATTAAATATTGTCTTAGCATTTAAGTGTTTTATAAAAAGGGTATTTCAACTATTAATCAACTACTTTTTCTATTTCTAGTTAAGTGACGTGACCCTAATGATGATTTTCGAAATTATAACAAACGTAATAATTATTCTCTTGCATCACAAATTTTGCACTTTGGTTCCAAAACATATTTAATTTCATACACTCATCATTAATATTGTTAATGGGTAATGACGTTTATTGCAATTTTTACAAAGATAATTAGTTAGTATGGTAACAGGTAATCCATGGAGGAGTCAATTCTGGAATTGACAGATTTGATATGAAATTTACAACTTTGACTTCCAACCACGGGTCAATGGTTAAGTACATATTTTGCCCTTTAATATGTACATTGATAGTGAGATTAGCACTAGGGTTAAACGACTATGGAGGATTAAATTCTGAAATCTGATTTGATCTGCGACTTGACCTTTGACCTAACAAAGGGCAAGTTCAAATCTTGCCCCTCGGTATGTGTATTGATAGTGAGACTAAGGGCAATCGACTATAGGGGGGATTCAATTCTATGATCAGATTTAACCTGCGACTTGGTTTTGTATTATATTTAATTTTGTATAATATTCAGAAAGTGTACTGATTCATTGTAATCTCTTAGTGGAGTAGCATGTTTAAGAGGACACCTGTAATATACCTACATTAAATATACCTGTCCTCTTATATAATATTGTTAATAATAATGAGTAACAATATTCCTTCTTCGATTCTTCTGAAGATAGTTTTCGTAAGAAATGTTACATTTGCGTATTAAAATATGACGCGCCACTTTTTGTGTTGAATCTACAAAAGAAAATAAAGAAGTTGACTAGATTCTTGCGAATGAGTAATGCATCATTTTTGGTGAACATTGTGTATAACAAGTAAATAGAAGCGGATGTGGAATTACAAACCAACAGTGACGGTTGCTGTATACGTCAATGTCGGGGCACACGACAAACTGATATATCGCTATCATTTTCGTACGCACATATTAATGCAGTATATCATCATGTATTGCACTACGAGTGGCACGGGTTTACGTATACAGCGACCGCCACTGCAAACCAAGAGAAAAAACTGAAAAACACGGAATTTTTAATAATCACAGTTTTCCTATCAGTTTTTCCTTCAAAATGTTCAATTAGAGCTGCTTGCAACTCGTTCTCGTCCTTAAAACGACGTCCCCTAAGCTCTTTTTTTAAATTGGAAAATAAATAATAGTCGCTAGGAGCCATATCCGGACTGTACGGTGAATGATCCAATGCTTCAAAGCCGCATTCGCGAATGGCAGCTTGTGAGATTGCGGCAGTATAAACGGGTGCATTGTCGTGTAATAATCGAACACCTCTTGTCAGTTTTCCTCGACGTTTTTCACGAATATTGTTTCTCAATTTATGCAATAAAGACGCATAATATGTAATGTTAACAATTGTATTGCGTTCTTTAAAATCAATCAGTAAAATGCCGTCACAATCCCAGAATATTGTTGCCATAACTTCTTTGTCGATTAAACGACTTTCGCCTTTTTGGGACGAGGTTCATCGGGTAGCCGCCATTCCATTGATTCCCTTTTGGATAGAGGATTATAATACAGAAGCATTGTTTCATCGTCAGTGACAATGGACTCCGAAATCGACTTTGGATCGTCTCCACACGAGTTTAAAAACGAGCGCGCACATTTGACGCGACGTTGACGTTGAACAGCAGAAAGAAGACGCGGTACCCATCTTGCACTAATTTTATTCATAACCAAACGGTCATGAAGAATTCGGCGAACACTTGTTTCCGAAATGTCAGACATCACTGCTAACTCCTTAACTTTCAAACGGCGATCTTCTACAACCATTTTTTCAATGATTGAGACTTTTTGAGGCGTTACCGCTTCAATAGGCTGACCCGACCATTGATCATCTTCAAGAGATTCTTGCCCCAAACGGAAACATTTTGACCACTTTTTTTACAGTGGATTATGAAGGAGATAATTTACCATAAACGCCGTCTAAACGTTGTTTGATTTGATTAGGCGTGTGCCCTTCTTTTGTTAAAAATTTAATGAGCGCGCGGTACTCAATTTTCGTTAGCTGCGACATTTTCGTGCAACTCCTCACGATGCTTGGGTGGCTACTAAAATCTATTACTCTTCTAGCCGTAATATATATAAGGCCTCTTACATCTTCAACTATGACGCAACCGAGTTTGAACATGTTGGCACCTGTAGAAGCCTGCCGGGCCGAGAATTTATGGCGCATACCACGTATACTTACCCAACATGATGGTGCAATTTAACCCCTGAAAATATACATTTTATAAAAGATTAATAAATTTATTTTTTTTATTGTTTATTCCTTAAGATAATTGTATTATAAACATCAAATTACTTTAATTTATGGTGTAAGGCAGTTGGTTAAATTACCAACCTGTAATGTAAAGGTCTCTTCCCCGCTTTTGGGAATCATCAAATCACATCATCATGTCAACCGATGCTTTCCGAAAACGGACAAAGCATTACATATAATCTCTAATCTTTACGTTATATGTTGGTAATTTAGCCAACTGCCTTAGATCTTACAGCTTATATTAAAACATCAACATGTAATGGCAACTAAAAACAAAGCCTACAAGAACAAAACTGAATAGGGTCGTTGCATGGAATTTAAATTTTGATATAATTTGTATATTTTATTAGTATAACTGTTATCTAATGTATAGGTCCACATAGAATCGATAAATGCATTACGATAACTTAATAAAACGAATTTAAAGTTTAAATATTTTCCGTCCTTTTCTACACCGCTGACGTCATAATACTTTCGTCTTTCATATTTGTTTCAATACAGCGTATACGAGGACTATGACGTTGTTGTACTAGAAAAGGATAGAAAAATTTAAAATTGTAAATTGCATAGCTCGCTAACGGCTGCGTTAAGAATTTTGAAAAAATTCGTCGAGTTATTACTAACTCTATAGAATATAAAAACGTTAAGTTTCAAAATTGTGAACCGACCCTATTAAAAACCAGATTATCTAATAATAAAGATGCTGCAAATATTAAAACATTTCTAAATAATAAATCTTTGAAATATACGCAACACAACTTACAAATAGTTCAATCTCATACCTTATTTTATGGTTTACTTCTAGCAATACCAAGCTTTTTTTACACATATACACATATCACAAACCGATTACCTTCTGGGAATGTTTATCAATAAAATGAGTGTTGTTTTTGTTCACCTTGGAACATTGAGATTTGTGCCCAGCTGTAATTAAACTGCAATAAAATTGAAATCGCTCAGAATTTGTTCAAATCTAGCTCTTTTAGCTACTTGTATGAGTGACAACTACTAATTTTTTTTAATTTTGCTTTATCTATAAATATATCAAAACTAAGAAAAAGAAAGTGGTGGGCACAAACTTCCCTTCGGTTGGTATTGCAAGGATTAAGAGAAATCCTTAGTCACCGTTCTCAGCAGCCAAGGAAGTTTGGGATTAACTTAAAGAAATGGTAATGGAGATGGACCATACATATAAATTTGTAATATTGCTTAAGCCCAGTTACAGAGCACCAGTAACTCTTACAAATTCTTAAAACCGAATACTAAAAGCAAGTGTTTCTCAGATTAGTACAATTTACACGACATTCCATTAAATCGTCCAAGTAACTAAAACCGAGTACTAAATGCAAGTCTGCTCTGTTTACATGGGTTTAGTACTCAAGGAAGTGAGAGTGGGGTTAGCTGCTCAGCTAAGTAAATAGGATCGCTTTCTATTCACTACAGTCATCTCGTGTGCTGGAACATACACTGGATTTTAGTATTAAAATATGTGTTTACTTTATATTTTAGTGCTCGGTTTTAAGAACTCATAAGAGTTACTGGCACTGTGCATCTGAGCATTTACTTTAGTAGTAAAAATCCAGTCTGTAACAAAAACTTACTAAACAACTACAGAAATTAAAAACTCAAAGTTAACCTCTGAATCAGACACCTAATTGATTTTATTCGCTAAATAAAAGGTGGTAGAGACCTGTAGAAGTTATTTTGTAGGCTTTGAATATATACTCAAAATATGAGATTAAATCAACGCCAAGTTGCTCTAGTGCAGGAATGACCTTAGTGTTACCTGTACTGTTTGATTTCCAAAGCAAAATTTATCTTTTAGTAGCTCTCTACTGGCATATTAAACATAAAAACATGCATAGAATAATCCCGTTTGTTAACTGTAATGAATACAAAGTATTGTATTTTTTTTCTTAGAAAGCTGCCTTTGCAAAGTTCCCAGAACTAAGAAGCTTCTCCCTTGCCAATGTAGCTAGTGTCGACACAAGATCAGCTTTATTGAAACACTTTGGACCTCTAAAGTAAGTAATTAAACCAATGACATTAATTATTGCAATTATTGGTGTTATAATGTTCCAGACAAGATAAATTAAGAGCCATAGCAACATATCTGAACCTGGTTCCGTCAAACGAAACTGAGAAGGATTTCATTTGGTGTCGTGTCGATGAAGAATTCCTTCGAGAACTTCTGGTAATTATCTTTTTTATTTGTTGGTTACATTAGTGTTATATAACTTAATATTACTGTATTATATTGATAATATAATACAGTGTGTTTGACAAAATATCAGATATGGAGTTACTGATGTGATGTTAGAGATTCTCTCTTCTTATATCCTTCTGCCTTACAGCATTGGATTGTTAAGAAATTGCACTAACCTAAAATAATGGCATTCTTAATTAATTTACAGCAAAATATATAAATAGAAGTTGAGAATAAAGATAATAAATATTAAAACAATAATAAAGATAGACAATGCTAGGGCATCACTAGTTCAATATAGAAAAAGTTCTCTCTATCTGATATCTGGACCAGAGCTTCAACAGTTTTGAGAAAACTAGAAAAATTTTTAAATAACTTGTTTCTTCCGTAAAAAAAATCAAAATCAAAAAGATTGAAAAAATTTAAAAAATATTTAAAGAGAAATAAAAAGTATGTAATAAATTTATAGTATATTGAGTATCAACAACGGGAAGGACAATTTACATCAAAGGCAATGTTTTTCTTTCGGACAATTTTGTCTAAGACCAGAAACGTTTAGCGCTCACGATGACTATACATAGTACTTTTTGCACGATCTGATTATTAATTGAATGAATGTATAGGAAAATAATACACTACGAGTAGTATAATCAAAATAAGCGAGTAAATGTAGTATTCTTGTTATTTTAGGTATCTAGACATGAAAAACGTTCATCCCAACTGGAAGCATTAAATGAAATGCCTCTATATCCAACAGAAGACATAATATGGGATGAGAATGTAGTGCCAACTGCTTATTTTTCTGGAGAAGGCTGTCTAGCTTTACCAAAGCTTAATTTACAGTTCTTAACCCTTCATGATTATTTATTGAAAAATTTTAATTTATTTAGATTGGAATCCACATGTAAGTAACTGTTATTATTCTTTGTCTTGGCATCCTATATTAATTAATTAATTAATAGGGTTTATAATAACATACTTTTATTTTGTTTCCAACAGATGAAATAAGACAAGACATAGAAGATGCCGTCAGTCGTTTATGCCCATGGTGAAACAAATCATTAAATAAAAATTAATTACTTACAAACTGTTTTCCTTATAGGCAATCTGAAGACAGGACCGTTTATTGGGGTGGCTGGGCAAGAATGGCACAGCCCATTATTAATTTTGCAGTAGTAGAAGTTGCAAAACCAAACATAGGTATGGTTTAGTCATAGCTATAGCTGTTTTGAAATTTAAATAAAACAATTTTTTAGGCGAAAAGCGCCCAAGTCGAGTAAGAGCAGATGTAACAGTCAATTTGTCTGTCCGCCCTGAAGTTAAATCCGAATGGGAAAATTTACGTAAACATGACGTCTGTTTCCTTATTACTGTAAAACCAACTTGTCCAATAGGTATTACTTTTTTTAATCTACTTTTTGGTATATTATAATCCATTTGCATTGTATTAACAGGTACCAAGTATGATTATAAAAAACCTTTCATACCGCAAGTTGGATTACATTGTGTTCGTGGTTGTGAAATTGAAGGTATGTTGGATAATAATGGCAGAGTTATCGAAGATGGTCCAGAACCAAAGCCCATATTGCCTGGAGATAACAGAACATACCGTGTATGGTTAGACTGTAATCAGTATAGAGATGACATGAATCGAGTTAATGAAGGCGATGAAGATGTGTATGAAGGTAAAAGAAAATGTAACAGTAAAACATTATCATAGTTTAATAATTGCCTTGTATGTAGGTTTTAACATACTAATGAGACGTAAACCAAAGGAGAATAATTTTAAAGCCGTATTAGAAACAATAAGGGAGCTAATGAATACTGAATGTGTTGTTCCTGATTGGCTTCATGATATTATCTTGGGATATGGTGATCCAGGCGCAGCTCATTATTCAAAGCTTCCAAATCCCATAGCAACAATGGATTTTAATGACACATTCATAGATATGGATCACCTCAGGTCATGCTATCCGGATTATGAAATTAAAGTTAAAACTGATAATCCTAAGAAACTCGTTAGACCATTTAAGTAAGTACCAGCCATAAAACCTACCTTGTTAAGCAGTTCTGTCAGCCCGTTCATCCTTCTTTTGATCCTAGTTTTTAACCTTTGGAAAGGTTAGGGAATTAATTTAGTGTATTTGTCATCTTCCTGTGCTTTGATTTCTTATAAACCGTATATGTAGGTAATGGGCTCCTTAGAAAAATGTTTGTGCATGCCCACATTGTTGTTGTTAAATTGTTCCATTTTTTTCTTTGTCATGTGGTTTTAGTTTTGAATATTTTGTAAGAGTCTTAGATTTTTGCATAATTTTTAGTTTTGCTGATTTTCTTAGAATTGTAGATTTGTGAAATATGAAAAATATTAGATGCTTAAGTGTAAATAGTGAGAGTAGAATGGGTCTTGTAGTCTTTTTATAAAGATTCACTGTATATCATCAGTATATATAATGTCCAGCATCATAGTGAGAGAGAAACCTCTGGTAAAATGGAAAGAAGAATAATGCAATTTAGAGAGGGTGGCTCTACATGGTGGAGTAGTAGGATCTTGCCTCTTGATCAGAGGAGCATGGATTTAAATTGCGGTTGCGACTGATACTTAAAAAATTCAGTACAATTGTGTTTGAGATCGTCAGGATAAGGTATGAAAGTTGTATGAATGATAAAGTATAGAGGCCATAATGCACTTGCTACAATAGGTCCATGACACTACCATAAGAGTTTGTGTGCAACTCTGACACTGCAGATGCAATAAAAGAGGAAATAAATATATTATGTATGTATGCAGTTTAGGGAGTGTAAGTGCCCAGGATTGCCATATAGCATTGGTAAGATTTATATGTGTAGCTCCCCAGATAGCACGCGAACGTCCATAGGAAGTCCATAAAACATTCACTTCAGACCATACAATGTTCAGAGTACGTCCATAGAATGTCGTGCGTATATTCGATGTATGTCCATTTTACGTCCTTCGTTCACAGATTGATATGTCCATAGGACGTCCACAAAAGAACATTCAATGGACATTCATAAAGGGATGTCCACTGAACATATGCTATTGGATGTCCATAGGAAGTCCTGTCTGCGACAAAATTCGTACTTTTGATATTTAATTAATACCTTTAATTAATTAAATTACGCAATTAATTAAGTTCTATAATTAATTAAATAAAGTAATAGCTTATTTACTTGCAAATTTTATCATTTAATTCTAGAACTAGACTCTTAAATGCTACATTGGCTATTGTCCATAACTTAATACTATCTAATTTGTCTACTCTATAAATTCCTGATAAAAAGCATGATAAAAAATTAACAAATTCTTTATACTTACCTATTTAAACTGTCAACGTTCAAACACAAAATGCTTTTTTCAGTTTTTTCACACACAATTATTTCCTGCTTGTGCGTAAAACGCCATCCTGTAAACCTTGTGAAGGTTGACCCTTCTTGAGGAATTTTACCTAGTACCTCCTTTTCTATTTCAAACTAGACAGGCTACAAAGAGAGATAGACAATGGGCTTAAGATAGTTTTACATCCCCAGCTATTAAAGGTTAAAGAACTTATCGGAAAAAGTTTACGCCAGGCTTACTAAATAAACCGTTACCTATTCTATAGGGTGATTTGCATTCTTATTTAAAGCCTCAAGAACGATAGTCTATTGACAAATTCGAGTAATTTTAATACACAATTGTACTCTAATACAAGGTTTTATTTACAAAATACACTATTTGACCTCATTTACGATGAAACCGAAACTTATAGAAACTATTTAATGCAGGGAACAAACAAATTCGTATTCATGTAATTTTCCATTTAATCTTTTTTACTTAAAACAAAAAACATTGTTAATTCAGTTAATTAATTATACCAGCTGCAAAATTAACACAATTTTACAACTTACTTACTATATATTTTATGCAAATAAATATTGATTTTATAATAATTTGTTTTTATAAATATTTAAATTGTCGAGTAAAATCATCCTATGAATAACATTCCTGTTCGACCCATTAAAAGATGTACATTGAAAGTCCATCATCATATTTCCTATGGACGTTTTGTTTCAATAAGGAACATACATTTCATGCTTACGTAGGATATCCTATGGACATACTTGTTTGGTCTAGTAATGGACGTACATTTAACGTTCATGGTTTGATATCCTATGGACGTACGTTTGTGGTCCATTTTATGTCCACAGAGATTTCGATATAAAATGAACAAAAAAAGGACGTCCCTAGGACATTCTGTGCTATCTGGGTCTTGTACTTTTTGTTCAAGGCTCTCAAAATTTGTCAAAAAGTACTTACTTGAAATGAATGTCCATTTTTCATCCACAGTCAATCGATATTTTAATCACAATACGCTTTAAGCTGTGCACTTACAAACATAATCTATTAGTAAAAAAGCATTGCACAACCATACAAGAAGGATCCCAAAAATATAACGAACATTCCATCCTCTCAGAAACAATTTGAAGTGTCATGTGATTGCCATTGCGATATGACAACACGTGGCACTAATAAGTTTCTGTAATCTATATTTTGTAAATTTTTATGTTTCTGTTTCAGGTTAACTTTTGAGGATTTAGATAAAGAAAATGATAATGAAAAACGAAATGCTTTAGTAATTGAGCCACATGTTGTTCCTAGTCGTGGTCCATATTTATTTAATGAACCCAAAAGGTAATAGTAATATATTGTTGTTATTTTTGATGGCTGCATTATTTTTAATGTTTTTTTATGCTTATTAACATTTTGAAGGCTTTCTCTAGTGTTTTTATTACGAGGCATTAATTAATTGGTTGCATTAATTAAATAATCCTTTTACATTCACCTAGTGTTGTAAAATGGTCAAGAATTTATTTTTGAGAATGTTTGTGGACCACAAATGAGAATAAACTCTCAAAAGTGAGCATGACTTGAAAATATACTTTTAACTTGAAAAAAGTCCGAAATATGGAAAACTTACTACAGTGCCTAAATATTCTCAAAATGCTTGAATATTCTCCAATCTTCCTGAGAAACCTCTCTTTCATAATTTGCTATCTGCCGCTTGAAAAATAATATATTGACAATCTAGAAATAAAAAGAAATACATTAAATTCACTATATTAGAAACAGTTAAAAGTCACGCCAAATGCATCATAACCAGGGACGGCGTAAGCCTTTGCGGGTACGGATTCAAAAATGCAGTTGGCCTAAAACAAAATGGATCATCGAGTATCATTATATTTATTTACGAAAACGAGAAGTCACGTATGAGCGCATTTTTTTTAAGCACAAGCGACGAAGGAGCGTGTAATTCATTTGCGCGAATGTGTCGAAGATGACTTCGCGATTCCAGTTAAAAAAACATAATTAACCAAAATCTGTAATACTGTTTCGAATTCAAAGTAAACATTTTTCTAAATTAAATTTTAGGTATAATTAAAGAATTCGTTCCATCAAACATTTTTTTACCAAACTGGTATCATTTTAATGGAAATTTTATGCTGATTCTGAATATGTAGATCGTTTTTGAGGCGAACGCCCCAAATCTGGGGATGAAAAGTAAAAAATGCTTCATTTCCATGGAATTGAATAATAATTATATTAAGTTTCTATGATTACCAAATTGTGTAATTGTAATTTACAATTACACAATTTAGTTAGATTAGGTTTAGGTTAGGTTAAGTTTAGGTTAGGGTAGATTTCAGTTAGGTTTAGGTTAGGCTAGGTAAGGTTAGGTTTAGGTTAGGCTAAGTAAGGTTAGGTTTAAGTTAGGTTAGGTTAGATTGAGAAAAATCCGAATTTGCTTTTGCATAGCGTTTTGGTTAGGTAGTGGCGTTTTTATGAAGGTTAGGTTGGTAGCAACTAATTTTGGAGGACTAGGGGCGTTTGCTCAAAAAAAGTGTGTAGATCATTTTCGAGCGCTCCAAAGGCCTCAAATTTGGGAATCAAAAGTATAAAATGCCGAATCTCCATGAAAATGAATAATAATTATATTAAGTTTCTATGATTGCCAAATTGTATAATTTACAATTACACAATTTAGTTAGGTTAGATTTGGTTAGTCCAGCTTTAGGTTAGGTTAAGTTTAGATTAGGTTAGGTTAGGCTTAGATTAGGTTAGGTTAGGCTTAGATTAGGTTAGGTTAGGCTTAGATTAGGTTAGGTTTGGTTAAGTTAAGTTAAGGTTTTGGTTAGGTAGTGGGGTTTTTGTGAAGCTTAAGTTGGTAGCAACCAATTTTGGAGGCTTAGGTGTGTTTCCCCAAAAATGATTTACATATTCGGAATCAGCATAAAATTTCCGTTAAAAGGAGACCAGTTTGGCCAAAAAATGTTTGGTGGGGAAATTCTTTAATTTTTCCAAATTTTATTATTATTACTTAAGTCAAATTATTTTTAAAGAGCCTAAAATGGCCAGTGCTGTTTGTTTCTTAAGCACGAGTGCGCAAACACTACGTTTGCGTTTAACTGTTTACATTTTCGCAAAATGTCATTTTGAAAGTGGTGAGTTTAAAAAATTATTTTTCTGGCCTTTTTTGTTGCAAAGTTTTTAATTACGTCATCAAGATCTATGTAGGTTGAATGGTAGAAGTTTGCTTTACGTTACGTGACACGGAAACATTGGTGTGACTACAGCAGCAGAGAAAGTGCGCGTATTTGTAAGTTGCAACGTGGCGTGGCGCCTTATAAAGCGCGGGGCCGTTCAAAACCGGGTTACTGGGAACGCGCTGAATCCGCCTTGCACCGTCCCTGATCATAACATTTCCGACAAAGACACGTACAGCATGTCATAATACTAGCTAAAAACACGTCCAGTTACTGATAAAGATGTGTACACAGACTCATCAAGAGCGTTACAACATTTATCTTGCAGCTGATAACGAATACATGTTACACATTAATTATCTTTATGTAGGTTTTTGGAAGCTTTGTTACGACTTTTACTTCTTTTAAAAATTACTAAGAAGGTGTGTATCAGACCAAGTTAGTGCTTAGACAAACTTAGACCAGCAGTGGCAGTGCTAGGATTTAGGGACGGGGGCATACCAGACCAGAGTAGTCAGTAACTACTGACTACTCTAAATCGAAAAAGTTAACTGGGCTTTTCAAAATTTCAAAAATCTTCTAAGGGCACTAAAATTAAATTGTGGTAATAATCTGCCTTTTTTTTTCGAAATGGCTTTTGCGAATATTCTCGTCAAGATTTTCAGAATGTTTTTTGTTTGCAACACTAGATTCATCAAATCATTAAAAAAAACCCTTTTGTAGTAATAATTTTACTTATGATCATAAAAACCTCATTTTTATTATAGAAATATAGTCCCGTTCACACCAACACAAGTGGAAGCTGTAAAGTCAGGAATGCAGCCAGGGCTGACTCTAGTTGTTGGACCTCCAGGTACAGGAAAAACTGATGTTGCTGTGCAAATCATTTCCAATTTATATCACAACTTTCCAAACCAACGCACGTTAATCGTTACACATTCTAATCAAGCTTTAAATCAGCTGTTTGAGAAGATTGCAGTTTTGGATATTGACGAGCGTCATTTGCTACGTTTAGGTCATGGTGAAGAAGCTTTAGAAACAGAAAAAGATTTCAGTAGATATGGTAGAGTTAATTACGTTTTGGCTAAAAGATTAGATTTATTAATGGAAGTGCAGAGACTTCAAGAATCATTGCAAGTTCAAGGAGACGTTGCTTATACATGTGAAACAGCTGGTTATTTCTTTTTGTATCAGGTTTTGTCTAGATGGGAACATTATCTGAGTGTAGTAAAACCTAAAAGTGGTAAAGTAAGTGTTTTATTTTCTGTTTGTTTTAATAGAAAATAATTTTCTAAATAATTACAGACGGTACCAGTTGAAACAATAGCTCAAGAATTTCCATTTAGAAGATTCTTTGAGAATATTGAAACACTTTTCAAAGGCCAATCTTGTGAAGAAGATTTAGAAATAGCAGAGAGTTGTTTTAGATATATCGAACACATGTTTAATGAATTAGAAGAATTTAGAGCATTTGAACTTTTAAGATCAGGCTTAGATAGATCAAAATATTTGTTGGTTAAAGAAGCTAAAATCATAGCAATGACATGTACACATGCAGCATTAAAACGTAAAGAATTGGTAGATATGGGTAAGGAATTAACTCTTAATAAGTAATAATGAAGATTAATATTATTATTATGTAGGTTTTAAATATGATAATATACTTATGGAAGAAGCAGCACAAATCCTGGAAATTGAAACATTCATTCCATTACTATTACAAAACCCTGAAGATGGTTATAATAGGTTGAAACGTTGGATTATGATTGGAGATCATCATCAGTTACCACCTGTTATTAAGAATATGGCTTTCCAAAAGTACTCCAATATGGAGCAAAGTTTGTTTACTCGTTTAGTTCGTTTAGGTGTGCCCACTATTGACCTAGATGCTCAAGGAAGAGCCCGTCCTAGGTAAGTTATATCTTTTGTTATCTGCAAAAGTTTTAAAATTTTAAATTATCATTTTCAGTATTTGTAATTTATACAAATGGAGATACAACAATCTTGGCAATTTAAGCCATGTTGAACAATGGAATGAATATCAAAGAGGTAATGCAGGATTTGCATTTGATTTCCAACTTATTAACGTCGAAGATTTCAATAACATTGGTGAATCAGAACCCAACCCATATTTTTATCAGGTAAGATATCAGGTCTATATCTCTTTATTATCACACACCGTCATATTCAGCAAAAGTGAACAACAGAAGTCATACTCTCCTCTGAATATATTTTTATCAGTTTAACCTATATGAGTTGGTCATCATCAAGTCAAAATGGCTGAAAACAGAATAGGGTACAAAATAAAACACCATTTTGGAACGAATGGTGGTAGAAAGATGAAATTCACGTTGTGAACGATTGGTGCCATGTTTCTACAAAGAAATCCTGGATGATTCGTTTATTGATCCATAATGAAAACTTGGATAGGGGATAGCAAGGACTGTCGACACATATCGATGAAATTTATACAGTATGCATAAGACAAGTGGGGGGGGGGGCAGGGATGGTAGGGGTAATGTTAAATTGTAATATACTGTTCGATATGAGGTATCGAGTACTATCATCTCATGCTTTTAGTCATTTCTACATTTACTCGTTTGTGCAGCTTGATGCAAAACATTTTCAGTTTCGACCTGTCTTTGCACACCACTTGGAATCCTTATCATTCAGTACCTTTGGTTGGGTTTGGGAATAGTGGTAGTCTAAGGATGCTTCTGAAAAGTCTAAAGAGAATCCGTTTTTCTTAAATATGTTGTTTTGAAGAATATGTTGCTTATAATGCAAAATATTATTGCCACAAGGTTGAGTGATGTCAACATTGGTATTTTATCGACTTTACTATTAATACTAAACTATTCAGTGACAGAAGATAACAAACTTCTAGTGGCTTAGATAGAAGGAACCATGAAATAATAAGAACTTTTTTTAATAAGGATTTTTCCACACTTAAGTCTTCTAGGGGAGTTCCCGCATTACAATTATAATTAAATACATATAGAAAAAAAAAACATATTATATAATACAAAACAATGGAAAATAAACAAAAAATTATTTATTGAAAATTGGAATGAAATGAGAATTGTAGGTATATCTGGTAACTAACAGTTATTAAGTATATTGAATACTGAATTCCTGAACGATACGAGGGATGGATTAAATAAATCAAAATTAATCTCAAAACTGATGTAGTTGATGGTTGTGGCCATTCGTGTTATTGGAGAAGAAAATCTTGCAATTGTTCTATACCTTGAAATGTACAAGAGGCTTCGAGGTCGGGACCTGTGTGCTGGTACATATAATTGCACCAAAGGCAACAATTTGGGACAGTCTATTCTATTATTTATAAGCTTATAAATAAAGCAGATGTCTCCCAATTCCCTTCTTTTATGTAACTTGATTATACTAAATTCATTCCTAACTTCCTGATATTCATTATAATGAGGATATCTGCCATGAGCTTTAAAGTGCAAATATTTCAAAAACTTATTTTGAACAGTTTCAATTTTATTTTGATATGTATTTATGCCAGAATTCCGTACTACCGATGCAAACTCTAGTTTCGATCTTACCAAGGATTGTACAATAATTGTATCGTTGTTGTATTTTTAAAATCTTTCGTAGCTCTTATTAAGAAACCAAGATTTTTTGTCGCCGCGTTTACTATATCATTGACGTGATCGTCCCATTTTAAATCACTCTTAAGGTAAACTCCTAAGTCCCGGATACTAGAGATTCGTTCTAAATAGTTGCCATTGATGGTATATTGATATTGACTTGGATGCTTTTTTAATGTGAATGTCATAGTTTTACATTTATTTATGTTAAGATTTAATTTATTCATATTACTCCAATGTGTTTGATGATCATATATACTAGTAATTTCTTTATATATCTTGACATCATCTGCAAATATAAGACAGTCACATTTCCGAATACAGGACAGGAGATCATTAATAAATAACAGAAAAAGCAGAGGCCCCAAATTTCTGCCCTGCGGCACACCCGAATATACCAAGAACTTTGACGACTGAATCCCTTGTACTTGAACAAATTGAAATCTACTATGTAAGTAAGATCTAAAAAACTGTAACAAATCTATAGAAAAACCATACTGATACAATTTACGTAATAATATATCGTGGTTAACAGAATCAAAAGCTTTAGAAAAATCCGTGTAAATTACATCCACTTGTTCTCCTCTATCAATTATACTACTGATAAACTCTATATAAGTTATAAGATTTGTTTCAATAGATCTTTTATTTATAAATACATGCTGAAGCTCTGTTATATCATTTTTTAAGGTATTATATAATTTAATATGTATTAATTGTTCAAATATTTTCGCTGGCGCGGACAGTATAGATATAAGTCGATAATTTGTAACTTTACATTTATCACCTGACTTATGTACTGGTGTAACTTTGGTTATTTTCCATTTATCCGGAAAGGTATTTGTTTTTAGAGCAAGATTATATAATACTGTTAAAGGATAACTAAGGAAATGCCGGCAAGCTTTAAATATATACGGAGGTATTAAATCTGGGCCTACAGATTTTTTGGGCTTAAGTTTTTGCATTACCGCCTCAACCTCTTGGACATTTACCGAATAGAATGTAATGCTATCAGTATTACTATTTATGGTTGTATTTAGGTTGGGCTCCGATATTATTTGATTAACGTTATACATCGAGTCGTTACTATACACGGATTTAAAATATTCTGCAAATAAATTTGAAATTTCAGTTGAATTGTTAGTCACTTTTTCTTCAAATTGAAAGTTACCTAATTCAAATTCAAAATTAATTAAATAAATTAATAAATAATTAAGATTATTCTTGTAACAGTGTAATAAAAAATTGATAAACTTTGTATTACATTGAACCAACATTAGTACAGAGGAGAGTGATCGTTTTAATAAAAACTAGTATCTGAAAATCTGTGGGGTAGTATAATTAGGAACATTCACTAAATTTTCTTGGAAAGTATCGTTGCCAAATTCCAAGATTTGATAGAAAGAGCACCCTGTGTTAAAAGTAGTCAGTATGTATACTCAAAATAAATCTAGCAAAATGTGTGCCGGTTCCAAATACGTTTAATATGATGGTGTGTAGGGTTTCACGAGAGTAATAATTATAATAGGCCTGTACAACACTAGCCAATTAAAATAATTTAAATTTAAAATTTATTTATCTTATAGAATCTTGCTGAAGCTGAATATTGTGTAGCTGTATTCATGTATATGAGGCTAATTGGATATCCTGCGGAGAAGATTTCAATATTAACCACGTACAATGGCCAAAAACATCTAATTCGTGATGTAATTAATAGTAGATGTGCAGACAATCCATTAATTGGAAGACCTCATAAGGTATAACTAATTATTATAGATTGTTCATTGTTGTTTAGTATAACTTTATGTTGTTATTTTATCATTTTAGGTTACCACTGTTGACAAATATCAAGGTCAACAAAATGATTACATTATACTTTCATTGGTTCGAACCAAGGCTGTAGGACATTTACGTGATGTTAGACGTCTAGTTGTAGCAATGTCTCGTGCCAGACTTGGTTTGTATGTGTTTGCCAGGGTATCCTTATTTCAAAATTGTTTCGAACTTACACCAGCATTTCAACAGGTATAAATCTGTACAGAGTTTTAAGTTATTTTTTACTAACTTTTTTTTTAATATAGTTAATGGCAAGACCTACCAAACTACATCTAGTATTAAATGAAGCTTATCCAACAAAACGTTACACTACACAATCAGTAAATCCATTTATAGTACAAGATATGTCTCAAATGGCAAACTTTGTCTACAGCTACTACATGGAGAGGGTAAAAGCATTGAAGGAATATTATGTAAGTTCTTTATAAATCTAAATACAACACTGAAGTAGTAATTATTACGTATTGAATATTCTTTTAATCGAAGGATCATGCTGAAATGATATTTTTCATATATAAAAAATATATACCGGACGTGGCAATAGTGTGGGGAAGTCCGATAGCTCCTAAAAGGTAACAGCTAGAAAAATCGTTCTAATACGGATGTAAACAGTGGATAGAGGCGCACTTAGAGAAATTATTTTTAAATATACAGAGTGTTGCACAAAAGTATGGCACGCTTAAGGTAATTTTTTTTAAATAGAATGTCCCAAATATTTTTGCATATTTAACACCTCTCTTGGCAGGTTTATTCATATCTAAAATTTTAGCGCCATCTAATGACCGGTTTAGAAGTTAAAAGCTAAAATTCACAACTTTTTCAAATGGAACACCCTGTATATTTTGCACCTTTGTGATGCAGAATTAAGTAACGAACATTTTTTGTATGTACATCCCTATAGCTATCTGTAACCACTTTTGATTTATTGAGAAAAAACTGGAAGAAGTACACAAATTAAAAACAATTATTTATTTAGTTGTCAAGTGTGTTGGTTGTTTTTGTTCAACAAAACATTAAAGCATCTAGCAATTGTTGTGCACGTATGCAAAACGTACATTTCTCGCAGTTATCGACCATCAGTGTTTAGTTCTAGTAGGTGTTTTAGTTTTTCAAAATGAATTTTAGTAATAAAGAACTTGTAGACATGATTTTTGTTTTGGGCGAGTCGGAAAGAAATTGTTTGCTTGCCTGCAGAATTTACCACCAACGGTACCCTGAATGGAGGCTCCCTAAAGTTCACAGCTTTTAAAACCTGCTCGATAGATTTGTGAGGACCGGCAATGTACAGTATGAAAAAAGTGAACGAAGAAAATGAGTTATCTGTTGTGCTGGCAACGATTGAGAATCCCCATGTTAGTCAGAGAGAAGCGAGTTCATCTGTAGGAATAAGTAGACATTCTGTTGGTCGAATCTTAAAAAAAAAAGTTTTATGCATATCACATTCAAATGCACCGGGAATTAAATGATGACGATTTTCTAAAATGTTTACAGTTTTGTAATTGGGCCATAGGTAAAATGCAAGACGATGCTACATTCTTCAACAATGTTTTGTTCACTGATGAGGCAACGTTTCATAAAAATGGATTTGTTAATAGGCACAATTTCGGAGAACATGTACTAGCGTCACATTTTTTTGATGGTACATTAACTGGAGCTATTTATCTTCATTTTTTGGAGAACTATCTGCCACAATTATTGGCGAACCTTCCTCAAAGGATCCGAAATGGGATGTGGCTTCAGCAAGACGGTGCTCCACCGCATTATTTACATGAAGTAAGAGACCACCTAAATAATATCTACCCACATCAATGGATTGGAAGAAATGGACCCACTAAATGGCCTGCGAGATCTCCTGATCTTACAAAAATGGATTTCTTTTTATGGGGATATGTGAAAGAAATTGTTTATACAGAGACACCAACCACAATCCAAAATATGAAGGATAGAATAATACATGCTTTTAGAAGTATCACGCCAGCAATGTTAAGAAACGTACAAAGATCGTTCCAAAGGCGCATGGAAATGTGTGTCCATGCAAATGTCATTGCCATCTAACTATTTACTCCAGGCCTTAAGGCAGCAATAGGGAGAAGAAGTGCATACGTCATACCGTGCCTGACGTCATAATTCTATCCTCGCAACGCGCATGTTCGCATCGCTTTACTTCGCTGTAAACCGTTTGTTTGACAGTTTTGACACTGTTGACAGTTGGAAGAGAAAACGTGACGCTACTTTGTGAGGTTAAAATAATAGATAGGTACTATCACAAATAAAATATTGAAACAACAATGGGTGAAAGCCATTGGGTAAGTGTTTTTATAGCTTGTAAACATCCTTTTTAACACTATCAATAATCAGAAATGAAAATATAATGTGCCTTATTGAAGTACATGCGCGTTGCGAGGAAAGAATTATGACGTCAGGCACGGTATGACGTATGCACTTCTTCTCCCTATTGTTTTTTGCTGTGACGTCACAGTAAAGGGGTAAATGTCATGTAAAAATATTTGAGAAATATTAAAATTTTAAGAACTTAAAGAAGCAAAAACTTAATAAAAAGTAAGCCCTTTTTTAATTAACACTATTTTTCTTATTAGAATTACGTGTTTGTTGTTTAAAAATATCTGGCGTTTTTAAATACCGTTAATATTCATTGAGTGAAAGTATTTATTATTGTTTGTTCATAATTGAGGTTAGGTTCGTGTATTTACGCTTTTTTTCTTAATTTTTATCTTGTAATTCGTTTAATCAAACACAAAATGCTTGTTACCTATTAATTATATAATTTTAATAAACTTCTTTTTAATGAATTGTTTAAACAAGAATTTTAACAGGTTTTTAACATTACTCGAGTGTGACATGTAAAATAAAATGGATATAACTTAATAAATTGATTTTTTAATTGTTAGAAAATGAAGTATTGCTGTATTCCTGGTTGTACATCAAATGCCCAGAAGGGCCTTCCTTACATTCCTATATTTTCCTTTCCTGCCGATGACTCTTTATTAGAAATATGGAAGAAAATACAGTAGAAAAATTGAAAATTACCAAAAATGTTGGCGTGTGTGTTAAACATTATCATGAAACTTTTGTTTTAAAGGAACACAGAGTTAAAGACCCGATGGTATGCCCCTTTAAACTTTCTAAATTTAGTTTATCTAAACTCCTTTCTTGAAAATCTATAATAGGTACGGAATTAGTGATTCCTAGAGAAAAACTAGCATTGGCAAAGGATGCCTTACCCATCCATCTTTCCTGGCCTTCCAAAATATTTAACTTCCTTCTTAACCATTCCTCCTACCGCTAGAACAGATCCTGAAGAAAGGAGAGCAGTTTTCATTGAAAAAGAGAATTCAAAATATGAAGAATGGCTTTTAAACGATAACATCCAAAGTCTAAATGACATTATAAAAGGCATACAAGAAGGAAAAAATATATGCAAGAATTGGCTAATTAATCAGCATGAAAATAACCTTTATTTATTTCTAATAAATTATTTACAAACACCAAGTTTAGAATATACAGTAATCTTAGATGCTAATTTTACAACAAAAGTGTTTTACAATTCTATAGAAATTAATCTCCAAAGTTATGACTATATATTAGGTAAAGAATTAATTTGTAATACTTATAATAAGCTTGAGAATTTCTTAAACGCTATTAACAACTCCTCAAAGGAACAGCCAGCAACTTTTAATGAAAAAATTGCTACATGTCGTAACCTCCTAGAAGAATGTATTACAGAATGTGATCAGAATAACATTTCTACACTAAGGTTTATTTCAGAGCAGTTACATCTTTTAATAAGCAAACAAATTAGATATAGTACTGATTTACTGCTATTTTGTTTATTTACTTTTCCTGGTGCATATTCATTTCTAAGGGAACAAAACATTTTAAAGTTGCCCAATCCATTTTATTTGAAAACATTTAATCTTCATAATATTAATGGCGAAATTAATGAGTCTTTAAAATTGTATTTAACACAAAAGCAAATGCCCTTCAAGATCATGAAAAGAAGGTTTGCTTATTACTAGACGAAATATATGTAAAACCTAAAATTAGTTACACAGGCAATAATATCGTAGGTGTAGCAGCCAACAGTGATACTTTCAAGCAGCATCTACAATTCAGGTTTTTATGATGAAGTCATTACTTTCGAACAATAAAGATGTGGTTGCTCTTTTACCTGTAAAAAATTTAGATTCAAAATTTTTATATGAACAGACCATCAAAATTTTGACTTTATTACATAATTGTGACTATGAAGTAGTTAGCATAATAACAGATAACAATAAAGTAAATGTTAAATTATTTACACAATTAAGTGGTGAACAGAACTAAATATTTCTATTGAACATCCCTGACTGATCAAAAAAAGTCTTTTTATTGTTTGATACTGTACATTTATTAAGAAATATTAGAAATAATTGGTTGAATGGAAAAACTAAAAGACTTATACTATATCCCTCTTTCGAAAATAATGCAGAAATAAGGGAAGCTAAATTTCAAGAAATTGTAAATCTATATGAATCTGAGAAAAATTCTGTTGTTAAGCAAGCTCCTGGCCTATCTTTTAAAGCTTGTTTTCCAAACAATTTAGAAAGGCAAAATGTAAAACTTGCACTTGCTATTTTTGACGAGAAGCTAATTGCTGCCATGAGCGACCTAGGGGCAAGAGAATTTATTCAGATTATTAGTCACTGGTGGTCAACAGTAAATGTAAAACATCCAAAAAAAGGGAAATATCTTCGCGACTTTCATGCAGATCCCGTTCGAAGCATGCATCAAGCTAACATAAATTATTTAAAACAATTCGCAAAATGGCTCAAAACATGGGAAACTATTACTGTTCTAGAAAATTTTAAAAGGGCTGGTAAATTGAGCAAGGAAACATTTTCAGCTTTACTGCATACAACGGAAGCTTTAATTCAAGTATGCGATTATCTCTTTTATAGTTTTTCATATGTTATGTTAGGATCTTTTCAAACTGATGTACTGGAGCGTAGATTTGGCAAGTATCGCAGAATGAGTGGTTGTAATTACAATGTTTCCGTCCAGCAAATTATTGACTCTGAAAAAAAAATTAAAATTAATAGCTTACTAAAATTAAATCGTACTACATTAAAGTTAAGAAATATTATTGACGATATAAATTCTGACAAAACTCAAGAGTATATAAATGAAGACATGCTGTTTTTACAGGACAATGATCAAATTATACATGAATTTGAAAATGATGATATCAGTAACGATACTTTATAAACATTAGTATTTATAGCTGGTTATGTAGGATATAAAGTAACGTCCAAAACAAATTATCAAGAATGTATTGACAGTTTTATTGTGAATAAAGAAATTATTTATCGCTTACCAACTAGAGATACTTACTTTTGTAAACTTGACCGAGGTGGTTTAAAATATCCCTCGGAGCTATCACTGTGTATAGCAACTTCACTATATCAGATATTTGAAACGATAACTTCAGAGCCATATGAATGGTTATTTATAAATGCTAAAAATCAAAAAGGAATATTAAAATCACTCCTCCTAGAAATATTTGAATTCGATAAAGGCACTTGCACCGCTTGCTGTAGAAATCGTTTAGCTTTATACCAAAAACTTTTAACTACATGGATAAACATATTATTAAACAATTATACAAAACTAAAGACCAATACCTTAAAAGAAGACAAACATGTTGGAAAAAGAAGAAAAGTAACTACATTTACAAAAATATAAACTTCATTATTAGTGGCAAATTAGGTTAGGTTAGAATAAGTTATTTATTCACAGCAATTTATTAAAAATGTATGGAATAGTTTGTAAATTGTTATCTATAAAACTGTTGTTTGTATATTTTGAATTAAATTATGTTTTCTTGTTGTCTACAAATAGTTTTTTTTAAATGCTTACCACGTTGATCCATTGATGCATTTAATGAGTTATGAGATAATTATTTAATTAATATGCCCACCATATGTTGTTTTGTGCTACCAGCTGATCTTCATGGGTCCACTGTACTTTCTTACTCTTTTACAAAAGCAGATAAGAATGATAAAATATCGTATTTGTTAAAAAGCTTGAAATTTTAAATAAGTCGTAAATGTTTATACCCCTTTACCGTGACGTCACAGATTCTACCTGAAGGCCTGGAGTAAATATCTAGATGGCATTGCAAATGTGCAACATATGGTGCATTTGTTATAGTTTTTTCTTTTGTTTTATTTGAAAAACCTTGATTTTTTAAATAAATAATTTTTTAATTGTGTACTTGCAGTTTTTTCTCAATAAATCAAAAGTGGTTACAGATAGCTATAGGGACATACATACAAAAAAAGTTCGTTATTTAATTCTGCATCACAAAGCTACAAAACATACAGGGTGTTCCATTTGAAAAAGTTGTGAATTTTAGCTTTGAAGTTCTCTAAATTTAAAAATTAATTTTGAACACCCTGTACATGGTGGGTCCATTTTTCTTTTAAGAAGAGCACCCTACAATCCCCTGCAACAATACCCCTACTTAAATTCGTCTTCACAGTTGCGGTCGTGAAAGCGGTAAACTGTTAAGTGGGATAATGTAAAACTCAATTCTTTTGAAAAAAAATTTATAACTTCTAAACCGGTCATAAACCTGCCAAGAGAGGTGCTAAATATGCAAAAATATTTGGGGCATTCTATTAAAAACAAAATACCTTAAGCGTGCCACACTTTTCTGCAACACCCTGTATATTTGAAAATAATTTCTCTAGATGTGCCTCTATCCACTGTTTACATCCGTATTAGAACGATTTTTCTATCTGTTACCGTTTAGGAGCTATCGGACTTCCCCACACTATTGCCCCATCTGGTATAGGTACCTATTTTATTAATCGGTTTCTTATTCTATTGTTTCTCATAACACAAAATACACCTGGACAATAACTAATGACTAATTACTTAATGAGTAACAGAATTTGATACTGGAAACAGCCCTGAATTCAAATGAAAATATTATACTGTGTAGCTGCACGAGTAACCACACAACGGAAAGATGTAGAAATATTTGTATTTATTACAGACATGCACCAAACCATTTGCTATATAACTTGTGATTTATGTTCATTTTGTTATATTTTGCTAAAAATATTATACAGTATGCACCACATTTTAAAATCATGTTCGTACACAACATTTTTGAGTCAATTAAGCGACAATGTATTAAGCAGCCCTTGTATAAAATGTATGTTTATGTGATTAAAAGGAATTTATGAATCATAATAGTTAGTAGGTTAGGTAGCATGTATTTATATTCGAACTCAAATTTTCCTAATTTAAGCAAATTCTTCGAAACAAGATTCTTCCAGGAATAAATAAAAGGGAAAAGATCCGTTATAACCATATATTCATTCAAAGCGGCATGTTCAAGAAGTATTGTAGGCAAATGCAAAATCCCAGCCCTAAGAATGGCAGGGTAGGTAGTAGAAAAACTGTTAGTAAATACAAAAGAAGTTTTGTATGTTATTGATTTTTTTGTTTTAATGATGTAAATCCGGCGGCGATAGAATTTAGTGATTCCAATAAACGGAAAAATTTGATAAATAATAAACGGATAAAATTATTAATAATTAAAATACTTTAATTATTAACAATTTTAATAATAATAATACAAAAAATAAATAATAATATATAAAAAAATCGTATTGACATCTATTGAAGGGTAGAAATATTATGCTTTAACAAGTAGGTACAGTTCGCGCAACATAAATTGGCGAGAGCTTTGGTTGCGCACTGGCATGAACCGAGTGAGACTTAAGCAGTGGCGTAGCAGACTGCGTTCATTTTCTTAAAAATATGAGTTAGAAAATAGTCCCACAAGAATGACCGGATCTCGACAATAAACAAATAAATATACAGTAATGTATAATTTCCGTAAGCGACTCAAATACTGTTCGAGGAATGTTAATAGGTAGTATGAGTAACTCTGATTTGATAATAATCGTTAACTATGCTTTCTCTTTTGGGAAATTTAAGTAATGAGATATATATAGCATTAAAAATGGATTTTAAGGCACATTGCATTATTGTTAGTGCAAGTAGTAGTACCAGCTGTTTGAAACAGCCGATCTGTAATTTAGTTTATCAGTTTTATAACTATGTCGTCAACTTTACGCGGAAAAACTCTTCACAGTCAAGCGCGCGAAATGGCTTTTAACGTTTACAAATGGATAAAATCTCAAAACGAAGACCAGTGTATGAAGGGAATTAAAGAAAAAGTGTCAAGTGCTACTGGAATATCCGTAAGGACTATCGAAAGGATTATTAAGGAAGGTAACACCTTGCCTGAATCTGAGACTGATAAACTATTTAAAAGTGGAAAAAAACAAAGTCGCGTGTGTAACGTGACCGCACTTGAAGATTATGAGTTGGTTGATTTTCGCCATATAATCTATAATTTCCATAAAACAGAAAATTGCAGAGTTGCGCTTCCTGCTTTACAAGAAACACTTTGCAATGGTTTGGGGTGGCAGGGGCAAGTGTCTTCTCTTCGGACAGTGTTAAAGAAGCTGGGGTTTAAGTGGCGCCGTACTCAAAATAATCGTAAACTATTAATTGAAAAAAGTGAAATTCGTGCTTTAAGAATAGACTATTTAAATAAAATTAAGTTTTTTCGCCAACAGCAGCGTCCTATTGTTTTCTTAGATGTAACATACATCCATAGTGGGCACACTATATCAAAAAGTTGGAGTGACGACAGTAATAATGGGATTACTTGCTAATATTTCAAAAGGGGAACGCTTAATTATAATTCATGCAGGTAGAAGCATGGGTTTTATTCCAAACTGCCTCAACATTTTTAAATCTGGAAGTAAGTCAGGAGATTACCATGATGAAATGAATTCATCAAATTATGAAAAATGGGTCACGGAAAAATTAATACCTAATTTGCCAGCAGAGTCGGTTGTTGTGATAGATAACGCGCCTTATCACAACGTACAAATAAACCGTGCTCCTAATAGCAATTCTAAAAAAGCAGATATGGTCTTCTGGCTTACTGAAAAAAAATAACATTTTCACCTCAAATGCTAAAACCTCAGTTATATGATATAATTAAAAGGCATAAAAAGCAGTACATTCAGTACAAATTTGATGCCATCTTCAATGCTAATGGCCATACTGTACTGCGCCTTCCACCGTACCACCCAGATTTGAACCCAATAGAACTAATTGGGCACAAGTTAAAAACAACGTTGCTAAGCAAAATACTACATTTAAATTAAATGATGCGTGGAAATTAGCCAAAAACAAGTTTTCTTCTGTAACTTTAGAAGATTGGGTGAGCCGTTGTGAACACGTGATAAAAAGTGAAAATAATTATTTGCAAAATGAACAAATAATAGACGTTAGAACCGAACAACTTATAATTAGTGTAAATGACGAAGATTCGGATTCCGACTTTGGAACTGATTTTGAGGATAGCGGTTAAAATATGTAACATAAATTGTAGATACCTATTGTATTTATTTTTTTTAAATTATTATATGATCGTTATTGTAGTACCACTCGTATTAACTTTATTTTTCTCTATTATAGGTATAATTATGTAGTCAAAATATTTTTTGTAACATTATTATTTATTATTGAAAATTTAATTGAAATATCTATAATATGGTTTCATTTCACTTTTTCAGTGAGTGCAATTAGCTAAATTATGATTTTATTTTATGAAAATATTTACTTTGGAATTTGGCAGTCCCGCTAGAAATATTTCGTTTGAAATACAGCATGCAAATAAAATAAGGCGCCCTACGCGTCTACGCCACTGTTAGAACAGTGCAACATTCGCAAATACTACACGAGGGGAAGCCGATCGTACTTTCGGCATGCGCCGGCTCGCGCCAATTTATGATGCGTTTGCTGTAAATGCCTTTATAAAATTTTCATTGCTAACCAAAATTTAGTACTCATGATTATAAATTTGTTGTAGGGGGCTATCATTTCTGCTCTTAAGTAGAGTACTACATCTAGTCACCTAGACCGTGCTGTTCGATCACAGTACCGCAAAACGCTGCCATATTGGGGCAAATGAAGCACGAAATTGTTCATTATTTTTATCTATATTGAATTTAATCAAATCCATGTTTAGTTTAAAAGGTTTTTCTTATTATGAAAGTTCAAACCTCTAATATGTCAAACACATAAAATGTGATTTTAATTTGTCCGTTATTAAAGATCACCCTTCTCTGCCCCAATATGGAGGTGTTTTGCGGCTTGTTGATCGCAACCAGGTGACTAGATGTAGTGACTCTATGTCGGTAAGGCCATTCTTGGACTGCAGTTATTTATTTTTCTCCTACAATATACCCAAATTGATTATTAAGGTGCAAGTGTACCCAAAAGAAATGTAACGGTACATTCAAAAATTCTAAACAAAAGCACAGTGGATTTACTTATATTGTGAATAACTATACCAAATTAAAAAAAAATCATTACAAAGGGTCCATTTAGACACCCAAATATGGTACGCATGATTAATAATCGTTATTTTTTCATAAATAATATAGTGATGTGATAACTTTGGTTTTAAATTAATACTCTAGGATAGGAATGTTAAAACTTTCTTACCTAACTTGTTTTGAAAAACGATGTTTATTAATTAAATTATTTCACATTTTTTACGTGAAAAATTAATTTTAGAGAAACTGTATGTTACGTTGCATTCTAACAAAATCAAAAATGAAGATACATTTTAGTAAACGGAAAAGAAAAAATTACTTACGGTCCCTACACTTGACTGAAGAAAGCTGGATTTCTAAGAACTAACTATTTACAGTAGATGTTTTGTTTATCGGTCCAGAATTCAGTTTGTTTTAGAGTGCAGCGTAGCAAGGTCAAGATAAGTGTATCTGTGAGCTTGTGACTTTATTATTGTGTTTAAGAAATAAATTCGTAAGTGTGTACTTACTTGTATGCAATGATTCTTTGTTAGCTTTGATTTACAATTGTGCATGATTTCGTAACTCAGTAGGGGCAGGCTAACTGAATGATGCAGAGATTAATTAATAAGACGAATTATTGAATTGCATAAATATGTTGTGAATAGTATAGCTTTGTCAGTTAGTGGGTCCCTAGCTGGTGTCATTTATTTTGAGTGCCCGTTTTCACATAAAACATGTGAAATAATTTAATTAATAAACATTGTTTACCAAAAGAAGTTGGGTAAACAAGCGTTTAACATTCCTAGAGTATTAATTTAAAACCAAAGTTATCCGTCGTCATATTATTTATAAAAAAAGCAACACACGTTTTTTTGGGGACACTTGGACCTTAAGATTCTAACAGCAATCTCTAAATGCAAAAAAAATATTTTACTTACACATAATTTTAATTTAAATTACAGACCTCAACCAATCAATTTTGCTGATACATGCACTCCTGAGCCACAATTCTTGTTTCAATTTCACCATGCCTCAAATATTATTCTATAAATTAATCATGGGGGTTCCTTCATAATTTACGTAAATAATATTTTTGTATCAATAAAGCTGCAACAAACCTGCACCAAACTTAATTACAAAATTAAATGTCATTTAATAGATCAAATGTTAAGTAGGTTATATTTCTGTAGTTCTATCAGTACTACTGCCATCTGCAAAAAACTTTCATTTGGAATGTTGGACTTCTCTATTGTCAAAATATGACAATTTAATACATGAATTCAAATAACAAAAATTCATTTTTTATACATGCTTGCAGTTAAGATTTTAGTAAACTGAAAGTATATAAGTAGATACCACCTAATGCTTTGATTAAATCCTTTTTTTAATTTACAGAAAACTCAATTAAAATGGAGTGAACCTGGAACTTGTGAAGTTAAAGAACATGAAGGACCCATTTCTTCTCATCCAGGAGAAGACCGAGATACAGATAGTGAAGACGAAGATGACAAAAGCAAGCAGTTGCCTGTACCAATACAAGAAGAACCAATAGAAGAAAATACAGAAAAGCCATTAGAAAGTATGGAAACTGAAAATGATAAGGAAAATGATGAAGGTGGCGAGGATGATGACGATGAATAAGAGTCTGCCAATTGTATGTGTAAATTAACATTAATGTATGCACTTTGTTGTGTATTATGTATGTTAACTCTTTCTTTCTTTGTGTATTTTTAAGAATAAAAGTTCAAAAAACCAAATATGAGAGAAGTTTAATTTCAAAACAAAATATCAAAGTCTCCAAGGTGACAAAATTTGTGTATCTGTCAACTAAAGCACTTTCGGGGATATTAAAAAATTTTCTGTGTGGCCCAAAATTTTGCTATTCTGGAAGATAATATTTGTCACAAGCAAATTTCAAGTGATATAAAGTGCTAAATTGTCGATGGATGCTCTTCAGGGTATGTTGCATTGCAAATTGTTGTAATCTGACACATGGTACTTCAATTGGAGGACCTTTATATGCACACTTATGGCCACGCGACTTAGCCCTCGTAACTCGGAAATAAACGCTCTGGAGCAGCGGGGATACTTGATTGGAAAGAAAATTGGTCAGGGCTCATATGCTACAGTACATCTAGCTGATTATGTAGACAGTACGTCGGGTCCTAAGAAAATGCGCCTAGCATGCAAAATTTTTGATAAGGAGAAAGCCCCTAGAGATTTTTTAGATAAATTCTTCCCAAGGGAATTAGAAATTCTAACTAAAATTGAAAATCCCCATATTATTCAAGTGCATAGTATTTTACAGCGTGGACCACGAGTTTTTATTTTTATGAGGTATTTACATAATAATAATAATAATATTTCTGAAATGATTAAAATTTTCTCTACTAATTATAAATAGGTATGCAGATAATGGCGATCTTTTAGATTTTATAAAACGTAATGGAGTTGTGCCAGAGCAGCAATCAAAATTGTGGTTTCGACAAATGGCAACTGGTTTACAATACTTACATAATAAAAATATTGCTCATAGAGATTTAAAATGTGAAAATATCCTATTGTCTAGAAGATTTAATGTGAAACTTGCAGATTTTGGTTTTGCACGCTTTTGTGTAGATTCAGAAGGTCGAAGGGTTCTTAGTCAAACTTATTGTGGATCGGCAGCCTATGCAGCTCCAGAAGTAGTGAATGGAACACCGTACAATCCTAAACTGTCAGATGTATGGTCATTGGGAATAATCCTATTTATTATGCTGAATGCTTCTATGCCTTTTGATGATTCAAATTTAAGGAAATTATTGAAAGATCAAATGACTCGGAATTGGGTTTTTAGATCACGAGTCAGAGATAGTATATCTTCTAGTGCTAAGTCAATAGTTAGACATATTTTAGAACCTGACATTACATTAAGATTAACTTTAGAAAGGGTACTTAGTCATGATTGGGTAAGAGCTAAGAAGGATCGTGCAACATCTCTAATTGGAAGATTGGTACATTCTGCTCCTCCACCAGCCCATGCAGCTGTAACAACAAATGCTCAAACAAGGGGAATAGTTACTGGTACATACCATACTGATAACACAGAAGGTGTTCCAGGTGACCATAAAAATCATGACTCGAAAAAAAGTAATACAATAGTAAGCGGAGCTCAATTAGCAGATGTGTAAAATGAACAGGGTACAATACTAACTTAATCAAGCAAATAGGGGTTTTATTAAAAAAAAATAAAAAAATACGCATAAATGTAACAAAAAAAGACTATTAAAAACAGAAGTTACACAGAAATAAATTTACTGCTATGGTATATTCAACTATTATTTAAATTATTTATTTAAATATCCCCCAATAACATGCTAACAATTTTAAATAAAATGTTTAGCTAAGAAGACGTTTTTACCATTTTAATTTTAAATTTGCCGCTAATTGTTGTTGCCAATATATATATTTTAATTCATAAGATGACTAAACTTTTAATGTCACTTTGTTTGAAATATAAAATAGTAAGTGTAAAATACAGAAGAGTTTCTTTTAAAAAACTGCAGGCAAGTTTTGTGTACGAATGAGTTTGATTTATTATATTTAATAAATATGAAACTCTTAACAATAAAAGTTATTTCTTTGCTTTTAATGTTGGTATCAATACATTGCACCACATGAGAAAAGTCCAGCAGAAAATAATTGTATTTGACGTTTACTTGTGATTGTGAGGTTATTTTTCTTCATCTTTAAAATGTTGGAAATAATATTTCAAAATAAACATATCTTTACTTTGCAACACAGCGCAAGTGGTTTTTATATCAAACAAATATCATCTGTTACTACGGTATGTATTGATGTACTATCACAAATTTAGTACTTATTATTACCGGCTATTGTATTTTTTAGGGGATAGATCCTCAAGATGTGTATCTTACATGTAACGGCAAATTGGTCTATGATGTCTCTATTATTGATAATTCTTCCGTTCATGTTATTCCTAAGCTCGTTGGAGGAAAAGGTGGCTTCGGATCAATGTTACGAGCAATTGGAGCCCAAATAGAAAAGACAACAAATCGCGAAGCTTGTAGAGATCTTAGTGGGAGACGGTTGAGAGATATAAACGAAGAAAAACGTTTAAAAACGTGGATAAATCAACAGGTAGAACGTGAGAAAGAAGCAGCTGAACGTAAACAGAAGAAGTTGGAAAGGTTATGTGAAAAGCCCAGGCATGAGTTTAAGGATGAAACTTATGATAAGGAAAGGTCGGAGTTGCCTGAGAAAGTGGAAGATGCTCTTTTACAAGGTTTGAAAGCTGGTAGTAGCAAACAAACTGGTGAAAAACGTAAAAAACCTGAAGCAAATGATGTAAAAAAGAAGAAACCAAAATTATGGTAAGTTTATTTTAAATTTGGTGTGGGATTCTACTGCCACACGCAGAGATGATATTTACATTTAGCATAACCTATTTGAAATAGGTTTGAAAATATTCGCCTTTAAAGTTGTATTTCTTTGAAGGTTATGTTATATAGCACTATGCGCAGTAATTAATGAAGTGTAAATTGACTACTTTTACCATTAAAGACCTTCTCGTCATGTGGTGATAGAATGACCAGGACCTTTACATTTAAGTTAAGTTATTGATTTTAATTATTTTTTTATTTGTAGGGTTGATGCAGATGTCGATGACTTAAGTGATTCTGGAAGCGAGGATTCTGATGATGAAGATGATGGTAGTACAAAATCAGAAAAAGACAGTCAAAGCGTTCCATGTGCAGTGAATGCAGAAAATAAAAACAAAGCTGAGGACAGTTGATATATTTAGGTTTAATTTATAAAATAGATGTACCTATATGTATCTTGTTTTATATATTTTAATAAAATATGCTAATAGCTTATATAAGGAAATGTATGATTAAGCTAATAAATGTACAAAACTAGACTAATTTGTTATTTCTGTAGTAGTAATCTGTAGGTAATTATACTAATGTTTATTTAATTGTAAATATATGTAAAAAAAAGCAGTAACATGCAAGTAACAAATATTAATATTAAGGCAAATTCAAAGTGGTCATTAATACATAGTAATTTATATGGTACATTACATACGTAATTTTCTATTTTTGTAAATCAGGCTTGTTGATGCAAACAAACTACAGTCGAACTTCTATATAACGAAGTCGATAAATCCCGAAAAAAAATTCTTTATAGGGAAATTTCGTTATAAAGAAATATCACCTTTCTAATATTATTTTAATGCTTTAATTTTAATTTGAGTGATTCCGCAAACTGTAATGATTTTGTGACGACGACGACGTGTTTAATTAATTGTCTTGATAATGGTGCATTCTTGTCGCCAATTAAATGCACCCACTTTAAAACTGCTTCATCTACGTCGTCGTAAACATAAGTTCTAGCACGTTTTGCTGTAAGTTCACTAACTGATTTTAAAATTGATTCGCGATTTTTTATTATAATCTATAAACTACTGGCAGGAATTCCAAACTTTGCCGCCATGTCTTTCTTTTTTCTACACAGTTATCAATTTTCCGGAACACGTTGATTTTCTCAGTAATGGTTTAACACTTTCGCTTTGACTTTTTGTACTACAGCTGCACACAAAACTAAAGTTAAAATAAAAATTTTGCAATGCAAGTTTTTAACTTTACGTAAATGCTAATTTAATTTTAATCTTTCTTATCTCCATTTAGACAAGTAACAATGTTGAATGAAATAAATAAAGATTATTAAAAGTTTCACAGTTTTATTAAAATATACCTGACAATATTGTTTCAACAGCTATGCTGTCATTATCAAAGGTAATATAATTATAAACAAACACGTCGCTAAGGTAGATACAAAATAGGTAACTAGATAAAATAATAATAATAAAAATCATAATTAAACATCTAATACTTCCAGTAACGGAGAATTACTGAGCTCAAGTTGTTCATTCATTAAAGGTACCCTGAGTTTGTGTTTGTATATCTCAAAGGCTTCTAAAATGCTTTATTTATTTCATGATTATGGAGTTCCACAAAATAAGGCTGGAAACAATAAACAAGTAACAATGTGTATAATGCATTGAAGTTGAATCTTTCCTAGAACTCTCATTCGGGTAATTTTTCGGAAATCCCAGGTGAAAAAGTAAGAATGTAAAGATAAATCAGTTATAGGAGGCCTTTTAATGACAATTTTAACCCTTCTTAGAACTTCCATTTAAATGATTTACAAAATCCTTTTGAAAGGTTTACAGGTTTTTAAAAATATGTGCAGGCTTCTTGGAAGATGGGTAAATTTATAATCTTTTACTGCTGCTAAGAAAGAAAGATTGATGCATAATGCATATATTTACCTGGAAAAATTTATTTTAGTTTGGCCTAAAAAATTCGTTATATAGAAGTTTTACTTCGTTATTTAGAGACACTTTTATATGTATTTTTCTAATAGGGCAGTGTACAGCACAAAAATTCGTTATATAGAGAAATTCGCTATATAGAAGTTCGTAATATAGAAGTTTGACTGTATTTCCGTTAGCAAAAACATTGATGTATTTTACATTGAATCACAAACTCAATTTACACAATTAAAATAGTAACTGTGATGTTACATTAGTAGACTGACTTGCTCCGTGGCGTAACTACCGCCCCCGCAGACCATCCGAAGGGCGCTGCTTGCCTGAAATCTTATTTTGTTGGGAATAGAAATTTTATATGGGTATATATTGCTCAAAACAATTAGAGGATATTGTGGTACAATACTATTAGGTGTTGAAATAAGATTAATTAGATTATTATGTAGTGATTATTTATCTGCCTTGACGATGACGCTAACAATAATTAAAACACTTTCGTTGTACGTGCTTTGTCCTATATTTTAAATTGTAATGAAATTTGTAACTTGTTTAAAAACTTCAAAATAAATGTGCTCACTTGGACCAGCAACAACAGATTGATAATCTTCGGAGAAATGTATGCCGTATCAATATCAATAATGCCGAATTAGGACTAACTAATTATGAGATATATCGTCAAGATCGATGTTACAATGATAATTGTAGCAGAGGTGGCGGTCTGTTAATTAGGGTAAATAAATATATTACTAGTATGAAATAAATAAAGATTATTAAAAGTTTCACAGTTTTATTAAAATACAACCTGACAATAATGTTTCGACAGCTATGCTGTCATTATCAAAGGTAATATAATTATAAACATCGCTAAGGTAGATACAAAAATAGGTAACTAGATAAAATACTAATAATAATCAGAATTAAATATCTAATACTTCCAGTAACGGAGAATTACTGAGCTCAAGTTGTTCATTCATTAAAGGTACCCTGAGTTTGTGTTTGTATATCTCAAAGGCTTCTAAAATGTCTAATTTGCGTTTGTTATTACAAAAATGTAGGAATTTAATATTATTTTGAGGAGTCATTGTGTGATTTTGTTTTAAAAGGTGTTTGGCGTAATTCGATTTTTCAGGATGTTTATTTTTGTAATGACGTACGTGTTCTTTATATCTTATGTCAAAATCTCGAAGTGTTTGTCCAATATATACCAGGCATTTACCGTTTAGATTGTTCTTTTTGTAGTTCGGTATATATATTGGACCAACAATTCGAAATTTTGACATAAGATATAAAGAACACGATGGGAAAATTTTATGGTCACTTCTGATATTGTAACATATCATCCTATCAAAATATCTAAGCTTGACTAAAAAGGGCGATATCATGCAGATATTAGTAATAGTTATTGCATATTTTATGTTCACAAAAGTTATCTACATATAATTGTATATATGAGGGGCGCAAACGTAGGTTTCGCAGGGGCCCGCAGCCTTTCGTAGTTACGCCACTGGACTTGCTCTGTATTCATAAGCATACCTTGAAATTCTTGAAACAGATAAATCGTAACCATAAGTCGTATAAAACAGTTACAATTAGACAATCACTTGCCATTATCAATCAACTTTAAAAAGAAAGTATAAAAAATAAATTCTAGATCTGCTGGCCTAGCGTTAAGGATGTCCATCATTCTATTCTTCACTATAGGGAATAATGACCTTTACTGTTCCAGGAAAACATTTTTCAGCTCCAGGATCGAGGATCATCATGAGGCTGTATGACGTTGCTGTTGGTGCTGCCTGTAATCAAATAAAAAATATATAAATCATAAACTGTATGCCTAACTTGAAGAGAATACAAACCAAAGTAGCTAATTTAATTGACATAATCTTTTCTATTAAAAAATACATTGAACTTGTAACATTGTTTATTTGTCTTATAGATTTCTCATATGTATATTTCTTGATTCTGTTAATATCAATAGAAAAATGTGGCTATCGAATTATTAAACAGTATTCTAATAATGATTGAACAAGTAAACAAAAGATTAAAACCTGTAAGTTGTGCAATTCATTAGATTGCCTTAAAACAAATACTATACCTAAACCGTAAATACAAGAAATGAGTCATCACAAATCACCTGGGCAACAGCGGGGAACTCTTTCTATTGTTTACTTTTTTATTTTCATATATTTGTTACACACTAGAGAGAGATGGAATACAATAACGCGTTAAAAGCAACCCGTTGTCGCCCAGGTGATTTGTGATGACTCATTTCTTGTATTTATGGTTTAGGTATTGTATTTTGTTAGCTCTGTTTACAAGATCACTGATACGTAAAGAATATAGCAATTAGTTCTACAATAGCACCTAGGTCTTTAATATATAATGTACATTTTATTACTTATTAGCCACATTATAATGACAAATCTTAGAATGTAAAACTATAGCAAGGAGCGTAGCTACCCGGCGCAATGAGCTTTAAAAGCAACGGATATGACGTCACACTGGCCGCCATTAGGCACCACCTAAATCTGCTTTTCTCTCAAACTCCGACAAATACGAAGAAAGGAATTACATTTTATAAGTAAGTATCCGTTTGCTTAAAATATTAAATATAAAATTTATATTTTAAGATTAATTTCAAAATACTATGCTTTAAAATCGATTAAAAAATTATGTAGTTTGGGTGCGCATTTCGTGACAGTGAGAACCGCCAATGGAAATATCTCATTATAAAACCGGGAACACCTGCTCTGCCATATTGAGACCCCATCCCGGTCGTATGTGGTAGATGATTATGTTCCTTCCTACAGTTTTATATTCTAAGTTACAAATGCTGCTACTATATTTTTTCTAGATAATAAAATAGTTTTGAATTTTTCTATATAAACGTGCATATCATTATGTTTACATCAATCATTAAGTAAATTAAGTTCAGATTGAAGCAGACAACCAGAAAAGTTATTTTCATTACAATCAGAATTCTTTTAAGTGGTCGGCATAAAGTAGAAACCATCAATGTTTCGAGTACGTACATGTTTTACATCATTTATGTATAATATAAAAAGAATAGGACCAAGTGTAATCCTTGGGGGAACTCCAGAATTTGCCTTGGTCCATTTAAACTTACTATTATTAAATAAAATAAAACACAAGTAAAATAATAATTGATGAGGAGTTGTACTGCTTTCCTACTGAATAGAAACTTGGCGTTGTGCATTTTTTATAAGTCAGTAGATGTAAGAAATTGGATACATGGCTAGTGTATTATAATGTATAAAAAATCTCTAGAAATCTGGGTAACGGATGATACAATCAGAAAAAAATGTGTGGTAGAAATTCTTGACGAATACTCGTTAATGTTGTGGAGGAAGCTCTGCGGACATGATGAGTACTGGTGTGGGTGGATTGAATTTTTGCCTCAGATGAAGTCTAGTCTTATGGGTGAGGTAGGGGGTTGAACCCTGGCCAATGGAAAACTGCATGCCACCAGGTAGATTGGATTCTGAGACGGAAGAATGAGAATCATGCTACGGCTGTGCAGTACCTGTATTGTGATTCAAAGAAACCATTTTGAGCCACTACGCTTAAGGGATACGAATACAAAGTCTCTCATCGCTCAAGATAACTTCACCTTAAAGAGTACTCATCGTGATTCTTTCTTGACACTCATTTATGTGCATTCTCACCTTCATAGCCTAATATCTGGGTTAACTAAAAAAGGCCATAGTTGAACATGTATTGTATTTGTACATTCGTTTGAACTCACTGGTTGGAGCGAGGTTACTATCCATCCTCTACTAGCTCTCTAGGCTAGTACCGGAGCGATAAACGTGCTCACCCGTCGGCACTTTCTCCTAGGAGATTATACCTCGTCCAGCTTCGGACTATCCCCCAATTCCTGTGGAATTGAGGACCACTACCCGATCGAATCCAACCTCAATTGTGCACAGAGAAAAATGTATTTAAATTTCATCAACAATTGTGTGGTATTGTAAAACAAATTGGTCTTAAAAAAGTGGCAGGGACAATTTGTGTAGAATTATAAAACAAGATTGTGTCATTTAGTTTATCAAGATTTTTTAAATAATGTTTTCAATTTTTTGTAAGGATGTGTATAAACTCAAATATAACATTTTGTGGAAGTCAATAGTAATTTTGTAGAATCAAATGAATAGTTGTCTATTAAGTTTCCATAACAAATTGTGTTACTTATTAAAACAGAATGTGTAAATGTTGTTACATACAATTTTATACAAAATTGTACAATTGTTGCACTAGTTGTGCCACAATTGCTTAATAGTATTTGACACAATTACTTTTTCACATTTATACAAATTGTGCAATACTCTGGCACAAATATTCTATACAGAAGGTTAGGTATCACAAATAAAATATATATTTTTACATATATTAAAATATATGTAAACTAATATGTATATAACTATACAATGTAGAGTATTTTCCTAGAACACTAAAATTTCCTTTTGCTGTCGCCTGTTTATATATAAATCTCGAATTTACATTAATAGCGATAATTACAAGTGGTGACATCTATAAGATGTCATCCATAAACTTTACGAAACACAATAATTAGTAGCAAGCAGTTTGAACACTGGATTATGATTTCATTCAAACAAAATATTGTATTTTTCTAAACATTTTTTACAATTATACTTCAACATAATATGCTAGCTTATCCTCTACAACATTGTTCCAAAGAATGCAGAACTAAATCTGACTGTGTTAAATAATTGTCGTACGTTCCTGTTAGACAATTCAGTAACGATAACCTACACAACGCTGGACAATACGATTCTACAATTATAATATAAATCTCTCCAACACCGTTTTGAACAATATTGTGCAAAGCTCTTATGAAGTATTTCTCTCTGTGTGGCAGGACTTGGTTTTTTAAAGGTTTTGCCACCCCGATCTACCAAATTATAGGCTTGGTGTGCCCTCGACAGCGCTTCATTTACAAGTCTACACGTTATAGACCCCCGGTATGTACCCTTTCAGGTGAAGTTGTCTTGGGAGTGAGAGGCTATGTACCCTTCTCGCATCACTCCCTTTAAGTGTAAAGATTCTAGAGCCGCTTCAATCAAGAAGCGGTTTCCGGAGCCAGTACCTGGCGGCATGCAGTTTCCCATCATTCCAGATTTACCCCCCTGGATCCGGGATAAACCTCACTTCGATTCTCCTCCTTAGATCTTAATCATACAGCGGGTTCCTTACGGTTATCATAAATGATCATATTCCAGATGAGAATCAAATCCACCCACACCGGTTCTCATGTTAGCAAAGTTCCCTCTGCAACGTTAATGAGTAATCGTCGAGTACACTTGCGTGTATCTCTCCCACACATTTTCTCCTGGAAGCCTAGGCAGGGGACCTAGACTTTTTTACTTAATAACCGTTACCCAGACAGGCCTGGGATAGGAGTTTCTCGGACCAGTTCTATAAGCAGGCGCCATGTGGTCTGCACCGCCCACCCTGAGTATTTAGGCCCCAACTCAAGTCGGGGATCTTTGTTCGACCGTTGTGGTTTCCCACCCCGATCTTCCAATTATAGGTCTAGTGTGCCCTCGACAGAGCTTCGTTTTCAAGTCTATACGATCTACACTCCCGGTATGTACCCTGTTCAGGTGAAGTTGTCTAGAGAGTGACAGGCTATGATACCTCTTTTCGCATCAACTCCCTTTAAGTGTAAAGGTTCTAGAGCTGCTTCAGATCACAGTACTCGATTTAACGAGTCATAGGGTGAAACGAATAGCTTCCAGAGCACAGTAGTCCCACATTTGTGGGAAACTCCGAAACTGGAGTAGCTGGATAAAATAACTGATCTGAGTTGTTTCCCGTTGTACAAAATACTAAAAAAAAAACTGCTAGTAACTTAAAAATACTGTTAACATAAAAATCATAATATTATATCAAGGCTCTACTATCCTTCAAGAAACACAGAAATTTCAGAGAATTTCGGAAAAATTCTTGAGAATTCTTCCTTGCAGGTTCTTAATTTTCAGATTGATGTCCTTCAAGTCATACCATAACAAATACGAGCCCCGACGCACATCAATTTGTCTACTTTTATTTTTGTTAAACATCACCCCACAATCTTTACTCTGAAATTCTCTACTGGTTTAGAAAGTGACTCTTTCTTGTTGCAAGAAGTGAAGTGTACTGCATATACATCTTACACTATGTCACGTTTCATAAAATTCTATCAGGAGGTTTTCTTACACCACTTCTTGCAAATTTTTTGGATATTTTTGTTAATCTCGAGACGCGATGTAGCAGTGTGAGGAAACTTCCCTACATTATTCCATGAAACTTGGCATAGAGTAGGTACAGTGAGTAATACTTCACTCTAGCAATAGGAAATATCCACTACCTACAAAGATTGCTGGGGGTGTTTTTAATTTAAAGTATAATAGAAGAATACCCCACAAACTATATAGTATAATCAACATAGTTATGTTATAATAGATGATGGTTTATACATTAAATTATTATGTAACATATGTATACTAAATTGTGACGTTAGGTTAAAAACTATCCTATATTGCAAAATATATTCATTTGTGTATATATTTTGTCATGTATAACAAAATGAAAATAGACAAATTAATTAATATACGTTGAGGCTAGTATGCTATGAGAGACCGCTTCTAATTATCCAGGTTTTTAATCATTGTGCTAGCCGAAAACTTGCCTGGTTCGGCTCTAATTATTTTCTAGGATAACACTCTACTTCATAAATCGCAATTACATAGTTTGCTTCTTTCAACTGTTCATGAATCTTTCAACGGGTTACTATTCCTCTTTTCTTATTACATACAAATTTTCTGTGGTTACATATAAGTGCTTTAATAGCTATAGCTTACTAATTGTAAATATATGAAATCACAGATGATGTCCTTGGATGGCTTTTATTTATTGATGAATATCTTTGCTCGTATGAATTTAAGAAAGAAAAAATAAATCAATATACCACTGTGTATTTATTATACACGGGAATTCTTTTGACAACTAAATTCTGCTTAATTTAGGGACAGACTACAACATGAGCTAGGTTGGTAATTTTTATAAGGTATGCCCAACGGAACGAACGATTTCAGTCTAGTATAACTCTACTAGATACTATTATTTGCACAATATTTGAAAATTCTAAACATTTAATTTACTTGCAATAAAACTGAGCCGCCTGATGAAGATTTATGTGTGTTGTGTTGATTTTTATAATAGTTCTTTTGAAGCTATCCAAATGTTTATCAAAACGTCCAATCTCATTGAGATTTTAGATATCACTAGTTAAAAGTGCTAAAAATGACTGTTGCTCGTAGGCTCTAGAAAATCGTAATATAGCAAAAAATAAAGTTAATTCCTTATTAAAAAAACACACAAGTCATTAGTCACATTAAGCATTTAAAATATACCCCGCTCGTTAATATGCCGCGCGGTCGGCTGTCGAGCAGTTAAACAGCGTCTGGTATTTATTATTATTATGTTCATCAAAATCAATGAATTGTGGTTATTTAGAAGGCATACACTCGATTTTTTATTATATTAGAATTTCTACTTCATACTGTTACTGAAATAAGTTCGTTTGTATTAGCTGAAAAAAGTCATTTATTTAAATAATTGATGAAGTTGGAGATTTTGTTAAATCAATTTGGATTCAACATCGAAGAACTATTGGAATCCATGCTTAGATCTTCACGGACAGATGCACGATGCATTTTCGTTGTGCACTGCTTTTAATTCCAAGACCAAGAAAAAACACATGCCATCGGCATGCCCGGTGGCACGTACACTTCTCGTAATAAGTGGCATGTAATAAGCACATCCTTTTCTGATCACCTTTGTACATCAGTTTGGCATATAACACGAATACAGAAAAAGACGTTACATTTCATCTGTATATGGCATACGAATATTACATTCTTTTCACATACATTTTTTTCTTGAAATTCTGATGATGTAATTTGTAGCGTGCGAAATTTACATAATTTTCATGTAATATCGCTACTTGGGTACGTATTTCGGTGACAATGTTACCTTGTTCAGACGTATTTCGTGAACAAGGTAACATTGTTATCGAAATACGTATTAGTATTAGTCAAATACAAAAGTGAAGGTTTGGAGAGACCGTTTCATATATTTGTAGTCTTGCGATTAACACAATCCTTGTAACATGTTATCAGGATATATAAGGTTTGGACTAACTAATACACCTTTAAATTCGGGCATGTGTCATTCATAACAACTTGGTCTCAGGAGTCAAAACCTACTAAAATTTATAGCGCGGTTGTATCTTGATCTCTGCACTTGTGCTAGATTGTTCGACTCCACTATGGCTCAGATAACATTCCCATCTTTCGTAATCCACCCCCTCTTGATTCCGCACTCTCGAAGTCGGGATGAAGGAATATGATTGTTTGGAAGGAACTTTTTCTTATTAAATAAATAAAAAAGCTTAACAGTTGGACTTAAAAGTAATCGTTAGTCTGGTTGTTATTAATAACTATTAAATATCTAATCTAGTAAATGAATTTAACCGTTAATTAGTAATTTTAAAGTTGAGTTGGTGCTTGAGTTGGTAATCGACTCAAGAGACATATCGGAATAGAAGGACAAGTGCGAAATGAGCACACCCATGCATAACTCCTATACTGCCGTAAAATCCGTATCTGCAAAAACCAGAAATATACTATGTGCAATCTTAATGAATACTAATAAAAAATATGGTATATTTCTTAAGTTACTGTTTTGTAGATACTGCTTTCTTGCTAAGCACGGCAATATAGTTGGTGTTGAACGATGAATTATAGGGGAGGGTTTCTGGGGCTTAGTGATAGTACCAATCCTGAGACCAAGCCGACTAGAATGATGTATCCGTATGCATTCGGCACGCCAGTTAGCTCAAATCGTACCAAGGATATTTTATGCCTATACCAATGCCTTCTTTATTTACAAGCCGTGCTGTAAAACGTGGCACCGCGGCGGTGGTCCGGCAAGGTACTAGGCTAGAAGGTTAGCCTCACATGTGCATTGATACATCAATGCGTGAAAATTGTGTACGTTTAGTTGTGAGGCTAACCTTCTAGCCTAGTACCTTGCCGGACGACCGCCGCGGTGCCACGTTTTACAGCACGGCTTGTAAATAAAGAAGGCATTGACTATACTATTAACATCCTTTAAGGCTATATCGCACGTTTCCTAAAAGTATTTAAGTATAGCAAGAAAAACAGTTTTTTGTTGTAGGAAATTGCATCTATTTAGACATTTATACAAACTTTTACTATTTTTCTCGAAAAGGTTTATTTTCATTTGGAAATCATTTTATATCTCCCATATCTCTTCAGTTACACCAGTATGGCCACCTGGAAAATGGCAAGTACTGACGCAAAGGAATTTCAATTGCATGACTGTCTCTTGATATTTTTATGGCTATTACAAATAAGCATGCAGCTACTACTGTTTGTCTTTTAAACTTATTGTAATATATTTTCATAACAAATCTCGAGATATTACAAACATAGTAGCAAATGAGAGGACATTCATACATATCATCGTCTTCTTCACAAGGATCTTGACAATGCATTTTGTGATGATTATTATTTAGTTGAGTTTTTTTATCTTTTTCTTGAAAACTAGTTCCTGCTGGTTCAGTTTCTGTTTCGGGCTGAGACATGATTAAAGATTTTTTTTTGATGAGCAATTTTTTAATTTCTGTTTTATACTAAGATTTTGATGATTTTAAAATGACACTGATGTGAATATGAAATGTACCAATGATTTGTGAAGTATAGTTGTGTCAAAATGTCATGGACGCTGAGATGCTATAACTTTGGTGAGCTCTACCAGCCCTACCATTAACCGTAGACTACGAGAAAATAAGAGCATTTTGTGTACTATTTGGACTATATTTGCTTTGAATAATGTTAAATCTGTTGAGTATAACAAATGCTTACGTACATACTGACAAAAATGACAATCAGGAACAACCTCATTTCCTTTATATTATTATAAGATTATTCCAGTTAACTTTTCAGTTAACTCATTTTTTGGTTGTACTTTAGAAATAATATGGTAAAGTGGAGAAAGATCAGTTAATAAGCTGAAGATTGGTGGACATATCCTAATGGAGAACACGCCGTTATCTTCGCGGCGTAATCGTTCGCCATATTGAATATTTAATCTCGACAACATAGCGCCGGATCTAAGAGTGATGAAGACAGACTTATACCAAGTCTACTTTTACACGAAGATACTGTATGCCGCTGCTGCAGTTTACCTTGTGTCAACATCCAGATCGTATCTGTCTCTACAATCTATTATTATAGAACCCAGATGTTCTTTGCTATAAGTATGACTTTCACTTATCAGTACTCAGTATCACATATCAAGTTTCATGTTGTTCAGTGCTTCCTACCGCTTCAAATCCTCAAAGCCCATTTTGTGTCCGCAAGTATTAGAATGTCATCGACCAAAGCGCAGTTTGTTATGTATTTACTCCACTTACTCCATTTTGTAACGGACAAGATTTTATAATTGTCCCTTTGGTATATTACTGACGATTTTAAGTTGAATTTTGACAATAAAATTCTTTTTGTGCTAATAGAATTGCATTTTAATATTTGACCAATTATAGGCATTAATCCAATGTCTTTTATTCCACTTTTTTGTTTACTTCCAATATTATGGCTTAATTAATTTTTTCTTTTTTGATAAAATTTGAGCTATCTAACTAAAAGATATCGTATTTCCATACTTCCTATATGCCGTTAACGATTTTTCGCTATAGTCCAGTCAAACTGTACGAAAAATGGGCTTAACTTGGAAAATGGAAGTACATAAGATTTTTTTCTTTCAGCATGCAGGGGGGTCTAGAAAAGCTTAACTTGAAGTTTCGACCTCAAATTCATATGGGCTTTTTCCGCCATTTTGAAAAGAAGGGATGAAGTGTTATTTTGAAATTATATCTGTAACAGTAGGTCCGACAAAAAATTTGTAAAAAGCATTTTTGTCGGCAATACGATTGTTTACAACTTTTATTTCAAACTTTTCGTGTAATATAAAAAATGAAGAAGTTGTGAGGGAAAACAAAAATAAAAATTGTGGTGGCCGATTTACCTTTCGCCGGTTTCCTGGAGAACACATTACATTTATTGTCTTTGAAAAGATTTTTTTCTTCCAGCATGCAGAGAGGTCTAGAAAAGCTTAACTTGAAGTTTTCGACCTCAAATTCATATGAGATAATTTGGTTCTTCTTTGGTTTAGTTCTTTGTTTCGTTGCAGCATTTCCCTAAATTCACATTCCCACATTTCGATGACGTCATAGCCTCGCTGTCTCAGTCTTTCGATTTTGTTGCTGGTTCTTTGTAAACGATTGTTCAATGTATCCGAGGGATCTTCATGCACAGGTTCATCTCTTCTTACGGATAGACAGGTGTGCCCGTGATAGTAACAGCCGTGAAATTCAAATACTTGTCGTGTTTCTTCATAGTAACCATCAACCTTGACGCCATCTACTATAGTCTCTCGCTGCTTGGCTGAATGTTTAATGTTGATACCTCTTTAAGCCCCTACATAGATTAACTAGAGAGTGGCTATTTTTGACTGATTGTCGACATTCCTGTAACCATTGCGAGGAATAATTCCAATCGTTTCTGGTTTCAGGAAATTTCTGCGATAAACCAAGTTACAGGCTGAGGCTATGGTTACTGCTTCGGTGAACGGACATACGTTGCACTCTTCTAAGAAGAGCTTTCTAAATTTAAGGCAAGCCTTGGTCAAAATGTCAACATCACTGATGCAATACTCCACTAGGTTGCATTCTAAAATTGTCATTTCTGTGCTCCTTATGCCATTCCATCAGTTTTAGGCGCGTGTCTTTGTTCATGCAGTCGTGATCGTAATATTTCAAGTCGGGCAGAGGTCCATCATAATTGGCATTAGCCTGAGTGTTAAAGTGGTGTGGGAAATAAACCTTCTTCAGTTCGGCGCCTAAATCGAAGGCTTTTGGAAGTGCGGATAATGCCATCGGGAAGTAGTTGATACTATCGATAAACTTAACGTTATCGATACCCATCATGATAATGCTGCTGCCTCTCATAATTAATTCAACCTTGAGATCGGTGTTTTCAAGTACATGCTTAAGAAGAAATTGGTGATCATACGCCTTTCCATTATGGGCCAACACAACAATCCTCTTAAAGGCCTTCTTAACTCCTGGTATATAGTTTAGGAAGACTTGTATTGGATTTAGTTTTATCACCTGTTGTCTCAAGCAGCATTTTGCGCATATGGCAACTGTATTAGCCTCATTAATACAGTTGTCACAACGTTGTTAGAATACACACAGGTTGGGTACGTGTATCTTCTCACCATCAGGACCTCGTTTATCCTGCCTCGACTCCAGGTCATAAAATATAAACAGGTAGCCTTCTGAAGATGGTTCTCTGCTATCGGGTTTTATATGACAGTAATGCCCTGCAGGTTGATGTTTTCCGCACATTTTGCAGTATATTTCACCACAAGTATGAGCTCTTTCGGCGGTTATTGTCTTCAGACACTCGGGGCATCGCTTAACATGTTGGCATAAGGTTTTCTTGTCATATAAACCAACAGTTTTATGTTTGTTGTAACACTCTTGACCTCTAAATTTGCGATGACAATCTTGACACCTTATTTCCTGCCTAGTTTTTTCGAATGGAGGGCTCTGTTGACAACAAGGACACGATCCAGCACATCTGTGGTCGTTCTTGCTATTGTATGGAATGTGACAAGATTCACAGTAATATATACAAGCAAACGCTGCTTTCAAGTTGCTAATAGCGTTGTAGTGATTGTTGTGGTGAAGCAGGTTGATTTTCGCTGGAGCATCAGGACCTTCAAATAAAACGGTTCGCTCTTTAGACCCATATGCATAAACGGTTATTTTAAAACCGTTCATATGAGTCTGGAACCGCTTCAGTTCTTCAACACCAGCGCCTTCCTCAGGAATCTGAATACCAACTTCTTGCATCAGCTTATTTGTCTCGATATCCTGAATTTTGGCATGGTTTCTTCTGATTTTTCCGATGTCGGGGTTATTGGTAGCGTAAGCTCTGGCCACAACGAGAGCTCGGGGAAGGCATAGGTTGTCTTTATTGTTAATGACTACTATACCTCGTCGCTTAGCACATTCTTCTTCATAGCTGTGGTATGTCGTAGCTCGTCCAGAGCCTCTGTAGGATTTCACTTGGGTCATTGTCATTCGAAAGCTATCTGAATGAAAGCCTTCAGAATTGCTCTGATATATTTTTCCCAATAAGTCCTATATTTCCTCGAACGATACGTCCCTGGCCTTTTTAAAGGATATGTATGCGTCTCCCTTGGCGAAACATATCTGAGCCAAACGTGAAACCAATCTTATCTTCAGAGTCGACGTCTTGGCATATATGCGCTACGATATCTTTTAGCCCATTCTTCACCCACGCTTCTGGATCGATAACGTCTTGAGGAATTTCGTTTAGTTTGAAGCAGACACTACGCCGTTGGAAATTATATTTTTTGCTACTTTTTGTAATTTCATATACTATCTGGAATGCCATTTCTGTTTGTTTAAAAAGCTGCCTAATACGTCACTTTGGTCAGAGCTAAAACCAAAACAAATTATTACATTAGACTATAGAAAAGTTATAATCGTATGTAACAATAAAATTTAAACATTAGAGCTCTGTTTAGTTAGTAAGGTGTATCAGAGTATATTATAAAACAATCTTGGAAACTCTATGAACTTTAAACGACATTAAGACTAGAGAAAAATTTTAAAATATAAAACTATTCCTACATTGCTGGAATTCAAATTTAACATTGTTATTATTCGCGTTGCAAGAGCTCTAATTACGGTGTACGAGTATGGCTAATTAAAACTCGACTTGCAAAACTACAAAGATCACATAACCTCAAATTATTATTTGAATAATTATGTTACAGCCCTAGATAATAATAATAATAAACAAAAAAATATAAAACTATTCCTACATTGCTGGAATTCAAATTTAACATTATTATAAACAAAAATTATAAATAATTATTTACGTTATATATTGTTATAAACAATTATTATTATTCGCGTTGCAAGAGCTCTAATTACGGTGTACGAGTATGGCTAATTAAAACTCGACTTGCAAAACTACAAAGATCCCATAACCTCAAATTATTATTTGAATAATTATGTTACAGCCCTAGATAATAATAATAAACAAAAAAATATAAAACTATTCCTATATTGCAGGAAATCAAATTTAACATTATTATTATTCGCGTTGCAAGAGCTCTAATTACGGTGTACGAGTATGGCTAATTAAAACTCGACTTGCAAAACTATAAAGATCCCATAACCTCAAATTATTATTTGAATAATTATGTTACAGCCCTAGATAATAATAATAATAAACAAAAAAATATAAAACTATTCCTACATTGCTGGAATTCAAATTTAACATTAATATTATAAACAAAAATTATAAATAATTATTTACGTTATATATTGTTATAAACAATTATTATTATTCGCGTTGCAAGAGCTCTAATTACGGTGTACGAGTATGGCTAATTAAAACTCGACTTGCAAAACTACAAAGATCCCATAACCTCAAATTATTATTTGAATAATTATGTTACAGCCCTAGATAATAATAATAAACAAAAAAATATAAAACTATTCCTATATTGCAGGAAATCAAATTTAACATTATTATTATTCGCGTTGCAAGAGCTCTAATTACGGTGTACGAGTATGGCTAATTAAAACTCGACTTGCAAAACTATAAAGATCCCATAACCTCAAATTATTATTTGAATAATTATGTTACAGCCCTAGATAATAATAATAATAAACAAAAAAATATAAAACTATTCCTACATTGCTGGAATTCAAATTTAACATTAATATTATAAACAAAAATTATAAATAATTATTTACGTTATATATTGTTATAAACAATTATTATTATTCGCGTTGCAAGAGCTTAAATTACGGTGTACGAGTATGGCTAATTAAAACTCGACTTGCAAAACTACAAAGATCCCATAACCTCAAATTATTATTTGAATAATTATGTTACAGCCCTAGATAATAATAATAATCTCAAAATAAATTTTGCCTCAAAACTGTTTGTATAACGTTGTACGCTTTTTTAAACATTTCAAATGTATATTAAATATTATAAATAATTATTCTTGCCACGGAGAAAATGTTCGTTCTTATTCTCCAACAGAACCTCGTCTTGAAAAACTGCAAAGACGTTATTATAAACAAATTATATCCCGTAACCTCAGATTATGACTAATATAAACAAATTATAAATATTGTTATATGCGTGGAAACTCGAAAGTTGATATTAAGATTCAGAATTTAAAAATAAAATAAAATATTCCTACCTTGTTGTTGCTGAAGCGTTGATCACTTTTTTAAAACAATTCAAATTTACTATATGTTATTATTATAAACAAATTAAAGAGCACTAGTGTTTAGTATACTTATTGCACTCACACACACACGATCGTTCATGTACGACTGATTGTATCTGAAACGATTACAGCCCTTTTATAGCTGCGTGAATAGTTAAAGCAGGAACTTTTTGCATGTTCCAGCTTGTCGATACAGGCTTTCGTAAATACGATTGTATAATAATTAAATGAATCACGCAATATATTCGAGTTCTAACCTGTTTTAGCCTGCCTAAGTGTGTGTTTTTAATTCTGATGTTTAATGGGTATTTGAAGCGTATAACAAAATCACGTTTGTACATATGCGGAAAATTAATCTCATTATTCCAACCATAATATGTGTGTGTGCGAGTAAGACAAATATTTTCGTTAAAATATATTTATAGAATCTTTTTACTACTCGAAAAAAATCCTCAAAAGATGTCTCAGTACAAGAACATGGATTTATAGAAGGTCATTCTACAATAACAAATCTGACCCTATATTGACATAAATAAATGCAAATTTTTGTTAAACTTTATAAGTGACATTAAATTCTGTTACGCTTTGTAATGTATTTATTATTGATTAACTATTGCATTTTGAGATGAAAATTTCTTTTTATTTTGTTGTATATGCTTTTGAACAACATAGTAGCTATAAACTCGTTTCAAAGAAAAAGGTTTTTTATGAATTTAAAAGACGGGGAAAAGATCCGTTATGTTTTGTAAAGATATCGATGTATTTTTATTAATCTTATCTATCTTTGATAACGACATTTAGTATCGAAACAATTGTAAGGTTAAGATTTTATTAAAAACTTGTGTGAAACTTGTAATCTTTTGATTTTTATTATATTTCATGATTATGGAGTTCCACAAAGTAAGGCTGGAGACAGTAAACGCTATTGATGTATTTGTTTTAGATACGTACAAAGGGAAATAGAAATTAGTAATTATTATTATTATATCATTGTTAAGATATCCGAATTCGAGAGAGTTTGTGTTTAAACTACGACGTTCAACCCCTTGCATCTTGTTAGAACTTTTTGCTTGTTAGAAATTTTTATTACATATTTCTTAAAAGCTTGATATGAAACAGTGCCAAACAAGAGGATTAAAAACTAAAGAAGTACTTAACAACAGAAAAAGAAAATTACAATTCAGAGATTTTATATCGAAACGAGACTTTTAGTTGATCGATCAAAACAAGAATGTGGTGACGCAACGATGGCAACACGGGCAGAAAATTTTTCGACAATCCTGATAAAATTGCTGAAATTACAGGATTAGATTTTAATCTGATCGAAAGATTTTCTGACATTCTTAGTCTTTTGTCAAGCGCGCATTACCCCAAGTTTGAAGAGTTTCGGAGATATTGTTTAGAAACCGCTAGACCGCCTATAGAATTATATGGATGATTCGTTATTAAATTAGTGCCACTGTCCATAAAATACTTATACATGACAGTGACATAATAAAGTATTTGCCTTTGCCAGTAGGTTATGGTAGGTATCCCTGAAGATATTTTAGAAGTTCGTCACAAAAGACTAGAAACATATACGACTAGTATTTCATTTCAGAAAACGCCAAGAATCAATACAAATATGGATATCATGAATGCGATATTAATATCGCCTGACCTCATCATAACAGCCTATAGAAAGAAAACAGAAAAATAAGAAATTGATCTTTTAAACAATTCTCGAAATTAAGGTTGTTATCTAATAAGTTACATGTATCTATATTTATCATTTCAAGCCGAAATTAGAAAGGCTTCGTTAATTGGAATAATGGAATATGTCAATTCAATATAGCTTGTTTATATTTAAAAATAGCACAAGGTCGTTGGTACTCATTTTTAACGGTTCTGTAGAATTTTCAATACTTTCTGCATGAATCATTCATTAGTTAAATAAACTATTCTGGGAACCAGTTAATAGTTCGTCCATTTATTAGTTAGTATTTTTCTCAAGCGTTAAAGCTATTTTTGTAAAAGATCTCAAGTTTGCTTTTAATTTGTATCATCAGAAAATAATCTTTTAATAAGGCAAAATGCAGTTTCATTTGGGAGCAGAATACGATCTATGATTCCCGGTTGTTTTTAGATGTATTGGCAAATAAGTCTTCTGTCGTCTATCGGCATCATCTTTAGCGAGCAGTTTTAAAACAGCCTTACTTGGTAAACATGAATTTTATTTCAAAGTGAGGTTATTGACGAATTTTGGAATTGAAGTTTTAACTTCTTTTTGAGGCTCGGGAATAATATCTAGTCTCTATCAGCATTGATTCATGATAATCAGTATGTTTAGACTTCAATTTTAGATAGTTTTGCCATGCTGTGCATTTGTTGAAAATTATAAACCGTTGCCATGTTATAGAACCATATATATAAACAGAAGACTTCTCCCAGAAATGTATTGCCAAACAGATACCGTGCTTCCTAAGATAATCGATGCCCATCACTGTATTGATAAGTGATATGTTTCTGTACCCTAGGCGAGACCACGGGAGTTACGGTAAACTCTTACACATATTTTTGCAATATGCTCACAGAACCTCAACCATTGTAGGCAGAAAATCTTCCCTGAATGAAAATCCGCAAAACTATGTAGTGCATGCCAGCTTCGGTGGATTCACTACTGATTAGATTGCTAGTTTCAGAGCTCGAATTGATAACTTATCACAGGGTAGAGCAACTAAAACATGTTGTTTTTCCGATAAAGAAGCAAAACCGTAAGCCCCCCGTCAATGTCGATGTTTGACACGTTAAAAATCCCTACTGGATGTAGGATATAATCCAGATTCGTATAATTTCTAGTAGGGTCAGCCGTATGTATGATGAAAGCAATCGTTGACATGAGAACGAAGGATGTTCCGCCTCCCCGATATCTCACCCAAAAAATAAACAAGCATGTGGTGCCCTACTTAAAAAAACATACATGCTGTCGCTCTGCGTGTAATGACGCCACAAGCATGTAATAAATAATGTGATAACATTTAAAAATCCAATCGAATAGCAATTAAGAGCTGTTAATGACTAATGGATCTTTAAAAAAACTTCAACTGTATTATTGTGTTCTCATTCATTGTTATAAAATGTTGTCAACTATTCTTACTATTAAACGATTGTTTACAATAACCAACAATCGCTTAATAACAATTAAGATGATTAATTAATAACTGAAGTTGGCTCACTTAATCAGTTTAACTTTAAACATCTGCACGCAAACATACTTACATATAATTGAGTCTTTGTAATAGTGAGATTTGTAGACAGATTAAGTACTAGAAGAATCTATGGCTGATTCTATGAGTTTGTAGGCAAATAGTTAGTCTTTACAAACTGCTTCCCTTGTGAAGAAAAACTACAATATCTGTATAAGAATATTTATAGCAAAGGAGATTAGCTATAAGATAATCGGTAATGTTAGATTTGAGAGTAAAGTAATTTAAAGTCATAAGTACTAAGTTATATACAGGGTGTTCCACAAAGCTGTTTACACGCAATATCTCCCTTATTTGAAAAGATAAAGAAATCAAACAAAAACTATTGTGAATGATTCAAAATGGACCTTCAGAAAACATCCTTAAACGCTGGTTGCATAGCAACGTTTAAGAGATCATGCCAACTTGATTAATTTTTCAAATTGCACCCTCTGTTTTTTTTCACGAAAACTTCATTCTGCATACGGTAGTATGCCTTACTTAATTATCTAATATGCATTTAGGGGTTGAAATTTTTTTTTTATAGATTGCATTTATCTTAAACTTAAAGCAAATGCTCAAAATGCCCTCCTGTGGACACTACACGGGCTTTAAAGTGCCTCGGTAGTTCCCTTGTAGACACGGCTCTAATCATATTTTTTGAATAAATAATTTAGTTAGTGAATATGAAGTGTACAATTTATAAAAAATATTTTTTCAACCCCTAAATGCACATTAGATAATTAAGTAAGGCATACTGCCGTATGCAGAATGAAGTGAAGAATACATTTCCGTGAAAAAAACAGAGGGTGCAATTTTGAAAAATTAATCAAGTTGGCGTGATCTCTTGAACGTTGCCATGCAACCAGCTGTTAAGAATGTTTTCTGAAGGTCCATTTTGAGTCATAAACAATAGTTTTTGGTTGATTTCTTTATCTTTTCAAATAAGGGAGATATTGCGTGTAAACAGCATTGTGTAAATAATCTTACTAAATACATATACTAGATTGATATAACATTTCTCACCAAATGCGTAAAACTATTTTTTAAATTAACTTTGCTTATTATAATCGGACTGATAGTTGTCGGTAGTAGAAAAAATGTTTATGCACCTCGCGTCTGTTTTTTAGGTCTCAGTAAGTTTTTACTATGCAAAAAACGAAAAAAAAAACCACCGTATTTGGCTGAAACTATACGCTTATACGACTTTTAGTGTTTAAATACACTTTTTGTCAGTGGTGGTTCGCCCAAATATAAGCACCCCACCTGCTTCTCCGCATTTTGCATGTACGTTACTATCTAGCATATACCTACTATGGCCGTTAGTCAGTGGTAACCCATTGCATGTTAAAATGTAATACTTGTTCTGGTAAAGCTAACGGACGAGACAACAGGTGGTAGTGTTACAGGTGTAATACGTTAATTGGGTTTTGTGTATATTCACAGTCTATACTGAGATGTAATAAGTCGATCTCATTGAAAATTTTATTGAACGATAACATCGTAAATGTGAAGACAATTATTTCACATATCAAAATAAAATAAAAGATGGATATGCTAGGTGTTATGCATAATTAATCTAAAGGCTACATACTGGGTCACAGTTAGGCTCATCAATATTTAAAATAGAAATCAAGAATAGAATTTCATGCAAACATAACCGCAATTCATATGTAATAAAAGGTTTGATTTTTAAAAAAGGATATCAATCATTTAGATTGTTTTATGATAATACATGTTTATACAACCCAAGTTGCATATTGGGATGTTTTTTTCATTTGTAGAGAAGATGTAATCTTCTTATTTAAGTCTAGAGTCTACGATCTTTAACGTAGGATGAATTTTTCTGTTTTCCAAGAGACTAACTTAGTTTCGAGCTGCCAGTTAACTAAAAACAAATAAATTAGGTCAATCTTGTAATTACTAATATAGCACAATAAGCTTTTAGACTCTTATATAATAATCCTGAGCATTTTTATTACTGATAGTTTTGATTTTGTCGCTATGCTTCAGTTTTGATAATTATTGATTCTTGTACTATTTTTCTCACCATTGTTTTAATGCAAACACTTGGAGGACTGTATGCTGGACAATTTGACTATAAATTGACTTCATTTGAATTAATGTCAAAGGTAAAACTTGTATATGCATCATTTGGTTTATCCGATTGTTGTAATGGATCGTAATTTATGTTTTTCTTAAATTGTAAAGATGTTCCTGTGGAAATTTAATATGTATTAGCTATATTGCGTAATTATGTATCTATTTTGTAAAGGATAAACCTGGATTTATTGAATTTTGTATGTAATTAGGTCATAATGAGATTTGTTCATTGTCAATCGTTTTTGCCTAATATCTTCGTTACGATGCATTTTAGGACATGAGTGTGTTATATCGTGTTAATCCTTGCTTTACTAACAATAATCCTGTGTTTATAGAATTAAGACTCGTGAGAAAATTTAACAGCTGAGTGGAAATTGTGACGTCATAAATATCTTCCGCGTTGCGATTATTTTGAAAATGCGTCAGTGTCGGCATTTGTTTCCACTAAACCTATATAAGCTGGAGCCAAATTTAACAAATTCAGTCGATTAAAAGCATCTGGCGAATCTATGCACGACACCGGATTGAAAATCTGTAAATTAAGTTAGGTTATGTTCTAAACATATGTTTGACCTTGTATTTATGTCAACATAAAGTATAAAGGAAGATTGAAATAAGTTCTCAGTGCTTACCTGAACAATTAAAAAAGTTAAAGAAGATTTATCTGTTATCAACAAAGTATTTGAAAGTGTGAACGAGTTGTTTTTAAAATAAATTCTGGGTGAATTTATTTACATTATCGATTTTATGAATTGATGTTTTCATAATAAGAAATCATCTGACAGATGTAAATGCAGTGATACCAATAGCGAATAGAATTTGAAGGAAATTCTATTGACATTATATACCAGGTTGGTCGAAATAAAAGGTTTTTAATTTGATTTGCCAATAATAAAATTTATAAAGTTTATCTGAATAACTTCAGAATCATATTGTTTAACCTTAAAGGTTTTTAAGAGAATTTATTTTTCATAAATAAAACATTTCAATTTCTCTTTTATTAAAATTTATTTTTTTATAAAGCAAAGTATTTGAACATTTGTGAATATTTTTATCTGATTTTTGATTTGTGTTTTTTGTTTGTTCAAGTGAAGAACTGTAATAGCCCTATGTCAGGCTATTACGACTATTTAACACACTTGAGCAAGCTTGGGAATTAAGTCCCAAATTGATTTTTGTTCTATTTTGAATAATTTTTCTTATTTCCTTTTAATTTGAATTTCCATTTATTTTCTTAAATTAAATAAAGATTGTGTTTTTCAAGTTATTCATGTGTTTAATTGATGTACATACAAGCATCCATTTCTCTTTCTCTTTATATTTAGAGTTTAGCCAGTGGTTGTCCAGTTGCAGAAGCCCAAGTGTCTGCAAGATAAGTTTTTCATTTCTTCCAGGTATAAGAATTAATAAGATTTTAATAATTCAAACAATTCATGCTCTATCGAATAAACCCTGAGTTGGCCGATTGGGAAAAGGAAAAATATTTGGGGTGTATTTTTATTTTGTTTTATTTTAATTCACCGCATATATTTTATGTTTGCCTTGAACGTGTGGCATATTATTTATCAAGTTAAATACACCGCAATACAGTTACATATACATTAGGCAAACGTAGAGCACACCTAATCAACCTGTTTTAGACACACCTACACATTCATATACCAAACCAATATTTGGAAGTTAGTTACATCCACGAAATCCATGGCTAGGACGAAACAAGCAGTTGTTCAGTTTGTCAAGTTTTCTAGATACCATTCATAACGTGTTTTAAACTGTCTTCTAAAAATATTACTTGAATCCATCTGCACCCGGAAAGAAGTACCGGGGGCCGCAGGCTAACATTATTTTTCATAGGCGATAATGATACAAACTCTTGTGGGGGGCAGGGAGTACAACACATTATTTATTTAACATACTTACAATTAGTAATGAAAGGTTTCTGCTTATGATTCTTCTAAAAATAACAATTTATAATTTTGTGTTTATAAAATTCAGCTTACTGGTTTCAAATAAATAATGTCAAAAAATATTATGCTCATCATAAAATAATGTATTTTTTATATGTAGGTACGTGCAGTTTACTAATTATTATACCTACGTTGCTTAGTCAATTTTAAACACAAATCGTTCAAATAAACATTACGAACGAATTTAGAGTAGGGTTGTCAACCAATCTTCCCGATTCAGGCTAAGAATAAGCTCCCACTTCTACAATCTTAGTCTAAACTTCCGGTTAACTATATATAAAGTGTGTGATGTGTATATTAGGAACATAATGTGTGATGATATTTCTATCATCACACTGATAAAAGTATTTACCTCAGTTGTTTAATTTAAGATTTATGAATCATTAGCTATTTGCTATTAATAATTGCTATTTATATAGTTAAAAATAAATTATTACAACATAATTCAAGTTTGAGTTGATTTTTATTAATTGTATATATTATAATTTAGTTAAAATATTTATTTTATGGTCAGAGGTTTTCACTCGCAGCTATCACTGTAAAAGAAAATGTTAATAGAATTAATAAAAATGTAAAATATTTTAACATCTTAATGACAATAAAATAAGGTTGGGTTACAATAACAATCCAAAATTGCCTTGACAACGGTTACTAGAAAAGCAAAACAAAAATCTTTTTGTTAAAATAATGTAATAGAAAATTGATGCGGTTTCATAGTTTCAATGGAATTTACAATAATCATGATGGGATAATGACCTAAGTCAGGCTAGTTTGTAAAAATAAATAACTGCAAGAAAATAAAAAAATGCAATCTAAAAGAATTTAAAAGAAAACAAGGGGTAGTTATAATTTTTTGTCTTTTGTGTATACTTTGAATTGTTATCGTTACTGTGTCTTTAGGCAAACTAATGTTGTGTTAGTCAGAAAAAGTAACATGTTAAATTTTGAACTATGTTATAATCAATAAACTACAAAAATAAATGTTTAACAGTGTTTAATCAGTGTTTAAAAGGGTTTAAAAACAAAACACAAGTTGAAGATACCAGGTACCACGTTTGTGCATAATCAAAGTGTGTAAATAAAAGCATACCTTGTGTTAGTGAAATAATTTGTCCAAGATTGGATATATTTTAAAGTTAAAATAACTCACCTGGAGTGCATAAAGTACTTCTTTGTAAAGCTGCAAGTAAAGGCATAACCTAACCTAAAATAATTAAAGTCAATAATAATAATCGTTCAATTTTATCAAAGATCAGAACTTACTTGAATCGTATCAGCACTGCTACACAATTTTGGGATTATAAGATAACAAATGTCAAAGTTTGATTTGTCAAGAATTTCTCTGTGAATTAAATTATCAAAAAAACAAGATAACAAAATATATCATGCGTTTAAGTTTCTTTTATATAAATATTTTGGCATTTTCAATGAAGAACCATTGGAGATTGTTATTAGTCATGTTTTAAGTCTCATACAAGGTTAAGTTATAAACGGGAAGTCATAACAGAATTGACTGTCCCTTATCCGGCCTGAGATACATATTTCTTTTATTATGTTTGTGTGTAGTTATTAAAATCAATATTTTATTTTATAAACAAAAATAAAAGTCTGTAACACTACAAACGGTATGTTACTTAATTAATTTAGTATAATATCGCAGTAATTATCGTTAATAAACCTTTAGGTATGGATCTTGAACATCATCAGAAATGAATATTTGCTTTATGCAAACTTATTTATTACAATTTACTGTAATAATAATTTTTGCCTATATATTCTTGCCTCCTACATCACTGCATTCTGTAATTCCAAAACGTTATGCAACTTCTTATTGTAGTTTTTAACCTTTTGTTAATTGTTTTTATATACCTACGGAGTAACATTCAAAATAAATATTTAAATACAAGGTTTCACGTGTCATGAAAACAGGTACCTATGAATCTAAATTATTTAGTAATCTTCATCAGCCTACTTCTCATTGTTTTATATTTAATTTGTTTAACTTCCCCAATTTAATTTTGTCATACCTATAAGATTATTTTTTATATGCGTATTTTTATTTAATTTAATCCGTTCAATTCTCTCAGTATATCTATTGTAGTTTATTTTTTATTTTTATTTAAACATTAGTGCACTTCGAAAGTCCATAACTCTTATGTACAGTGCATAAAATCTGTTAACTGCTTAATTAGTAAGGCTTGATTGAAGTAAGACGTGTATTTTCATCTAAATCTTCAATACCGAAGGACAATATAATGAAAGTTCTAAATATTTATACTACCCGCCTTGTGAGCTCGAACCACCGAATTTCAATCATACAGTTTAAGAATTTCATTATGGGCGTCAATATTTTTACAGAGTCTTATATCGATGACCGGAGTTTAATAAATGATCAAATAATAAAATTGTTTTAATGTTAAATATCCTGAAACACAGGAGGTGGTGGCTAAACAAGCAATAAAACACGTAAAAAGAGCAAATCTTATAATTAAAGACACATAAAAAATGCAAAGTACAAAATTGGGATGTTGATGGTATACCTTAATTCTAAGGCTCTATAATAAGTGTTTAAACTGAAACCACTCAAGTTAATCTACTATAAAGTTATTTAACACGAGAAAATGAAGAAGAAAAGCAAATAATTTAATTCAACAAAGGAATTGATATTATTTGCTAATAAACAAACAAAACCCTAGCTATCAAATTGCTTAGAAGCGAGTATCTGGTCGTAATAATGAAACTATACATGGTAATATTAATATGGCTACGTAAATTAAAAGCATTTAAGTAAACTAAGCAAAATCAAATTTTTTGCATTTTTGTTTTGTTTACTAACTACTTAAAAAACTAATGGTCATATGGTTATCAAACAGGTGACGTAAATATTTTTGAAATTCAGATACCATGCAGAGAAATTTTATCGACTATATAATAGTGAATTAAGGGGCAAGTGAACAATATGAGCTTTCATCTACGAGGGGAAAAGTTGATAAAAGCTTTTGATTTACGTGTGTCATACAGCGCCTCAATATCTAAGTTTACATATTAAATTTGAAATATATAATTTAGTAATATTCAGTAATAAATTTGATGCACACAATGACAATGATATTGACACACACAAGATAAAAGCGTTAGAACTTAGAGGTGTTGGATAAAGTAATTTATGAAAGCAGTAGCAAAATAAAGATTAATGAAAATCCAACAACTTGTCAAAAACAATTCTTTTAAAGTTCAACAAGTACTCTTTGTACTTACTATAGCTTCATAAGTTTTACATATATGTATACTTGAACATATTTATAAGCAGTGGTGGGAATTGATGCATGCGAACCCTACCCATCTCCTAGTTCATTCACTTATTTTGCCCTACTCGCTGTCTACCATAAGGAAGCGAAAATGTGTAAGAGAATTAAGAAAGATCGATGACTAAAACGCAGTACACGGCGAACTACCACAACGTTCTTCCATTGGTATATATCTCAAGGTTAAGCAACTAATTTTGAGAGAGTAGAGGGAAAGAAAATGTAGTCAAGAACGTTAATTTTAACTTTAATTGCAGTTTGTCAGCATTTGTCTAGACTTTTCTTGTTGGCCCGGAATTTGTAAATTAACTCTATCTTAACTTCACCAAGGACCTTAATGTTTACCTAATTACTAACGCAGCACTTTACATTGCTTTACATTACACTTACATTACACTTTACATTACAGCCCTAGTACATTGCCAGTTCGTGTTGAGAATTTATGTGACTTATCTCCATTTACCCAACAGCCATGACCCCCATTTGGATGAAGAATTGAGGTACGTTCAACTAGCGTGTAACTCTCTTATGTGCTTAGTGCTGTGTTTAGTGCCAGAGCTATTAATGTGTTCACCCGTTGGGGCCCATCTACCCTAGTAGCTACTTCACTCCTAGTTCAGCATGCGAACTAATCACTCTCCAGTTGAGTTCATCTCAGTGTGAGCAGGTTTGGTTGAAGATATGTCTAGGATTTACTTAGGATTTGTTCATCCCGACCTCCTTATTGACCTTAGTCGGCCTACCTAAAGTAGCGACCCGGAATGTAACGTGTAGAGATGTTTTTGTCTTGGATGTGATAGGTTATATACGTTCGCATCAATATCCCACAAGGTGATCACCTAGGATACTCAGCTCACTCGGCTCAGCTGTATAGTATTTTAGGCATGGGTATCCCAACTCACTTAAGGGCTGGGGAAGTTGATACTCTTGAGTACACCAGTGAACTACCTGACGACACAGTCTCCGGTAAGCTAGTGATCTGGGTTTCACTGACTGGAGAGACTTAATTAGTCTCTCCGTCCAGCCTTGATTGCAACCTCCCATCCCTAAACTAGGAGGAAAGCACAAAATCGACACACTCATAAAAGAGATCCTCAGCCTCGCAATGGTTCAGAAAAAATTACAAATTATTATATGTTTTATTTAACAAAGTGTTTGCGAAGAACGATACATTTATTTATTTTTACAAATGAAAACTACCCGATTTCGGCTAACAGTACGATCCAACACAATATTAACAAAGAAGAGCAAGGGTGCATTTGTAACTGCGGAAAATCTCTGCAGCAATTCCCTTGCCATTAATGAAGGAGCATTCAGCAAGCAGGAAATCATGGTTTGCGCTACTATCAAAGAAGATTCCAATAAATCTGTCCGGGAAATATCTAAAGAAGTGCGTGTTAAATGTTTGTAGAGTGCACAAGTTTCTAATACAAGACGTTACTTCTTGATAAGTACCCAATTCGCCAGAAATATTTCACGAAGCCGCTGTTGTGAAACCGCGCGAACGCTCGAATGAAGACTGACATGGTAGACACAATTTCTTCCGACTTCGATACTGGTTTAATCAATCAATAATTGAATCATTTTTCATATACAGAATTTTAATTGGACAGATTTATTTGAACTGTCTTCTTGTTCCTGCATTAACACATGAAATACATGAAAAAACATATGAAGCCTGTTTTCAACATGATGGTTGCCCTGCACATGTGTGTTTTTTCTTTGAAGATATTAAACGCATCGTGTATCGTCATGATGTCGAATGAACTATTAATAATAATTTAAATGAGTTCTGGCAGATCTAATGACAATTTAACTTTTTAAATTAAAAGAAAATTATAACTTCTGCAAGAAGCCACTTGCAATAAATGTTTATTTCGCATTGAAATCTTCTCTCTGTATTCTCGTGTAAAACTGTGGCGTGTATCATTTCAAGTAGATGTAGCGAACCGCTATTGGCCGCATTAAACCTATCACTTTAAATTTTACCTTCCCAACATATTGGAATATGTTTTGCTCCCTCGTTTGACTAAAACCGTCGACTCATCAGGCAATCGCTTATGATCAGTGTTGCTCTTAGTTTCGTACACGATGAGTTGCATAGACCTTCTCAAATACCATACATTCTGATATGTTTATGTTCAAACGTTTTTGTTTGCAGAGATATTGATTAATCTGACGTGAGATGTCCTACCATTGTTCTACCATCCTTCTTCTTGTCTTGGAATGGGTACAACGCCCAAATAATTGCGGCAAGCCTATAAAGTTAATAATTAGTAAAATATATGCAACAGTATATATTAAAAATCTGAACTCTTTTAAATTTACATGACGATCATCGATCAACTATTATAAATGCTATGTTGAAGCTATTAGGTATACACAATTATATTTATAAAGATTAAGCTGAAGGCCGACAAGGAAATGATTAAACAAACATCGAAAACGCAAAATATTTTGTAAGCATACACTTTTTTGGGGAGAAGTCCAGTGATGCGAATGACCTCTTACGTCCCCGGTGCCAGGTGTAAAACGACACGTAAGAAGTTACGAGGAGCTGGATATGTGGCGGTTAATTGGTATTAGTTTGAGTTTAGCGGTGTGCGGTGGTTATTTGAAGTTGTTTAACTATTAATTTATATTCTAATAAACGGCGTTGTTAATTATACGTTTTGTATTCTTTTTATTACTGAACAGTAAAAGTTTCGTTATATTTCAGAAGTGGGATACGTGATCTACGAATCGGGAGTTTAAACGGTTTTTGTTGTGAAAAGTGCTTTTGGCGTATAAAGAAGAAAAAGAAAACGTTGCGTAATTGGCGGTAATTTGAATTAAGGCGTGGTGTGGTGAGTACAAAAAAGAAAACCAGTTCTAAGGCGTTTAATTACCCTTTCGTGGGAATAAGCATGTCGAAAAAGGGAGATAAAGACGATGTTCTAGAAATAAATCAAGAAAGTGACTTTAGTGACGGTCCTGATAATGCGGCGGATGAGTTAGTGCAAAAACTACTTAAAGGCGGTTTAACGAAGGCGATTTCCCAAGCTGTTAATTTGACTGTGGCGAGGCGTATTGAAGAAATGAAACAGGAGGTGGTCGGTCAGTTAAGTACCAGCACGGTGGATTCTGTTTCAAGAGACGGCGTGGGCACACAGCGATCTTGTCGGCGAGATGTAAAGCCTATGCTCGAGGTGGTGCAGTGTTTTGACCCGGATAATAAGGATCAAAATGTGGATAAATGGCTAAATATGATTGAACAATTGGGGCGTATTCACGAATGGACTGATTTAGAGAAAACCATGATTTTACATGCGAAACTGGCGGGCGCGGCAAAGGCATGGTACAATAGGCTTGATAATTATGATATGCATTGGAATGAATGGCGGGCAGTATTGAGAAAGGCTTTTCCCAGACAACACGATTTCGGTGTAATGTTGTATGAGCTATCCAATAGAAAGAAACGAGATGGTGAGACAATGACTCATTATTACCATAAAAAGCTAGCGTAATGTGAACTTGTGGGCGTTACTGGCGAAAATGCAGTATCATGCATTATTTTTGGACTACCGGCGGAGGTTCAAGGTAATGCTCGGGCGTGTAAAAGTTCAACACCTGAAGAATTATATGCAGGGTTTCTGGTGGGCATGGACAAGTACGCCGTGGTTGAGACGAAGAAAAGGCGAATGTGTGATACACCTATGACAAAAACAACATCTAGCGGCGGATTGGGCGGCAGATTGGGTGTACCTACGGGAACTGGAATTCGGTGCTACGATTGCCAAGAGATTGGAAACCACGTTAGCAAAAACTGTCCCAAACCAAGGATGGAAAGGTGTGTAAGCTGTGGACAACCTGGACATATGCAACGCAGCTGCCCAAAGCGACAAAAGATCAATGGCGGCGGTACTGGTGGTGGCAGCTTTAATAACAAGGTGAGGTTAATTAGTCCAAATACTTTTAAGAAAATGGCGACTACTCTTCAAGGCGAGCCGATTAAGATTTACATAGACACAGGAAGTGAGCGAAATGTCATTACCGATGAGTGTGTTGCTCGGTTTGGGTGTTGTGTGGCACCTAAGCTCGAGTTGTTACATGGTTTCGGTGGTGGCATTTGCAAGAGTTCTGGCGAAACAACCTTGGCCTTGGAAGGCGATGGCGTACTTTTAAACATTAAGGCGGTAGTTGTTAATACAGATTTATCTGGCGCTGATCTCATTTTAGGACAACCTGCATTGGCGAATGTACAACTAAATGTATCTCGCGGAAAGGCGACAATTTCAAAACCAAAAGATATAGATGAACTGTTAGAAAACATGCAATTGGAGACGGAAGACCTGGTGGAACCCAAGCGAGCGGAATTTGTTGTGATAGACGATACAGTTGTAGACGCAGGACGCTTTACTATGATTCCTGTGCTGTTGAAAGGCGTGGTGAAAGGAAAACAGCTGGTTGTAGTATCCAGGCGGTATGAATATGGCGGCTCTATCTTGGCAATACCTACACAACTACCTATGGTTGCAGCTGATGTTACGGTTGGTGTAAACAATCTTGGAGAGGCGAGTATTATCCTGAAGGCGGGACATGTATTGGCAAGAGGTGATTGGGTTATAGCTAACGATGAAAAAGAAAAAGCTTTGGTAAGTAAAACTTTTTCTATCCAACCAATGAATTTCGAGCACATTAAGGCGGGGAATATCAGCGAAAGTAATAAACAAACACTTCTTAAGTTATTGACCGATATGGCTGCATGTTTTTCATCTGGCGATACTGATTTAGGTCTTACACATTTAGGCGAAATGAAAATTCATTTAACTAGCGAGATTCCGGTATATTCTCGTCCCTATAGGCTAGCAGAGTCAGAAAGGCGTTTGGTCCGAGAGAAAACCCAACAACTTCTTGATTGCGGCGTTATTCGAGAATCTGATTCTGATTATGATAGTCCCATAGTATTAATTAAAAAGAAAGATGGTGGCGTGAGAATGTGTGTTGATTACAGGAAGCTGAATTCACTTGCAGTTAAAATGCGATACCCATTGCTATCCATTCCAGAGCAACTAGATAAACTGGCGGGAAAGTGTTACTACACCACTCTTGATTTGGCGCAACGGTATCACCAGGTGCCGATGCATCCTGACTCGATAACCAAGACGGCGTTTATAACTCTAGACTCGCAATACGAGTGGTTGAGAGTTCCTTTTTGGTTAGCAAATGCACCTAGTGTGTTTCAGCGTGTGGTTAATAAGATGTTAGGTGGTTTACAGAATCACTTGGTATTGGCATACATGGATGACTTACTTATACCATCGGCGACGGTGGAAGACGGATTAGTGTTATTGGCGAGAACCTTAAAATTAATTGAAGCGGCAGGTCTTAAACTAAAATTGGAAAAATGTTCCTTTTTACAGGAAAACATCGAATACCTAGGGTTTGAGGTGAGTGCAGCTGGCATACGACCTGGGCGGGTAAAGATCGTTGCAGTACAAGCGTTCCCTGTACCCACGAATGTTCATGGCGTCAGGCAATTTGTTGGGTTGGCGAGTTATTTTAGGAAATTTGTGAAGAATTTTGCAGAGTTAGCAAGGCCTTTAACGAATCTTACTAAGAAAGACACCCCTTGGCGATGGGGGGCGGAGCATCAGGCTGCATTTGGACGGTACAGCAAATAAAGATGTTAAATCTGTTTACAAAGTACAGAATGGGCGACTGTATAGGAAGACTTTGTTAGGCAATCGTTTGTACGTACCGGCAATGGCAAGATTCAATCTTGTTAAGAGACATCATGACGATGTTGGGCATTTGGGCTACGATAGGTGTTTGAAGTTGGTAAAAGAAACCTATTGGTTTCCGAAGATGGCGAGATTCATACGCAAATACGTTAGAGCATGTTTAAGTTGTGCTTTTAGTAAAGGCGACTATGGGCGTGGTGAAGGATTTTTGCATCCTATAGAAAAGGTGGCTGTACCTTTCGATACGGTGCATGTTGACCATTTAGGACCTTTTGCAAAGAGTACTAGGGGTTATTGTTACATTTTGATGATTATAGATGGTTTTACTAAGTTTACTCTGGTGAAGGCGACTAAAATCTTAAAATCTGCTGAGGCGATACTTAAATTGCGAGAGGTGTTTGGCGAATACGGATATCCACGGCGATTAATTTCTGATAGAGGGTTGGCGTTTACTAGTAAACAGTTTGCAAATTTCTTGGCGGAACATGGTATACGGCATGTGCTCAATGCTATTGCGACACCCAGGGCGAATGGTCAGATCGAAAGATAAAATCGCACTATTCTTGATGCTATATCTACTAGTGCTGAATCTGAAGCCACATGGGATAAGAGATTGCCTGAAATTGTATGGGGAATGAACCATAGTGTTAATGCTAGCACTAAAATGTCTCCTGCGAAACTCATGTTTACTCATCCGAGTGGCTCTATATCAGATCTCTCTAAAATACTCAGTTAATTGGCGACAATGTGCAATCAGAAAGCTCAGGCGAGGTGATGAAATCAAAATTAATAGAACGTAGGCGTAGGGCTGCTGCGAATCTGACCAAGGCGGGCGAGGCGAATAAAGCGCGCTATGATAAGAGACGAAAGGTTGCAACTACGTACAAGGTAGGCGATTTGGTGCTTTGGCGACAAGCAAGCACTTGTTCTGGCGATAAAGGGGTAAATCGAAAATTACTAAATAAATATGGTGGCCCTTATAAAGTTATTAAAGACCTAGGCAATGACAGATACGAGATAAATACGGTAAAAGGTGTACGCGGCTACAAAAACTTTAGGGCCACTGTAGCGGTCGATTCGATTAGGCGATATCCCGGTGTTGATGTTCTTGGCGAAGAAAGCGATGATGATGCTAGTATAGGTGGCAACTCGGCGGAAAGTTTAGGTGAGGCGGGTGGTTGCGGTGACGACAGTATCTACCATGGTGGCGAACATAGCAAGTCGCTAGATCGAAAGGATCTCGCTGGTTTGCAGGTGCGACGAATTGTTAATTAATGAGGACATTAATGTTTTCAGGGTGGCCGAATGTAAGCATACACTTTTTTGGGGAGAAGTCCAGTGATGCGAATGACCTCTTACGTCCCCGGTGCCAGGTGTAAAACGACACGTAAGAAGTTACGAGGAGCTGGATATGTGGCGGTTAATTGGTATTAGTTTGAGTTTAGCGGTGTGCGGTGGTTATTTGAAGTTGTTTAACTATTAATTTATATTCTAATAAACGGCGTTGTTAATTATACGTTTTGTATTCTTTTTATTACTGAACAGTAAAAGTTTCGTTATAATTTATTAAAACTGACCTGTAAATAAAAAGATAAGTTTAAAAGTTTGGTAAATAGACTGCAAAGATTTTAAGCTTGAAGGTTGACATTGATATTAAATTAATGAGGCAAAAGATTTATAGTGGTTTATTTATGGATTTATTAAAATCATAAAATTCGTAATCATAAATTATTATTGTAAATAAAAATATAAATAACAACTAGTACTAGGGCTTGTAGTTATCGATTAAATCTACATGAAAGTTAATTATAAGATAATAAAGTAACAGTATATTATTCAACGCGCGTGTAATGATGGCTATTAGTCATGAGAATAAACTGCTACGCGAGCCGCAGGCGAGGGCGAGGATCGGCCATTACTATCCGACAGAGACGGGCGTAATTGACCCCTTCCGGAAGCAAGCTTTTGAACTTTCGTCAACATCAATTCTTTGAAAATATTAGATGTCACGTCTAGTGTAATACACTCTTATTGAATTTGAAGCCATAGAATTCTGTAACTGCGAAATCATATTTTGAAATACTGGAGATAAGTTTCAAAACTGATAGCAGAATCTTCGAAGCAATTTAAGTCTAGGAACGTGAAACTTCTGAAACTCAGAGTTTTAGAGCTTTGAATGTTTTAATGGTTGAACGTTTGAAACTTTGGCAATCTTGAAAATTTGTAGCATCGGCGATCTTAACGACACAATTTTTAGAAACTACCAATCGTGCTTTGGGGATAGGAGATTGACAACGAACTTTGTATATACAATAAAAACTATTTTGGAAAAGTGTTGAATATGAATTACATATAGACTACAAACAGGCATAGGACAGTATTAACTAAAAATATTTCCGCAGTAACCTCAGTAATTATAGTGTTAAACATGTTAAACAAAATGACAATAACCAACACCAAAAGCCGATTAAAGAATCGTGGCAAGATCAAATATTTTGAAGTTAAATAATAACTCAGACAAGAAGACGTATTTTTTACGATGCTATTATTCTCATCCTGGAAAGATATGAAAGAGAAATTAATATAGACACAAAGTGAAGTAGACAGTGCTGCACCGTCTATATGGGCAAGGTCGTGCGGCAGGGTCCGCAAGCCGCCGCGACATTATAATTTGAGGAAATAAAAACTTTTTAAACTAATCAAATTTGACCCAAAGTGCAAAACAAAAACACGAGCTAAGCGATGCTAAAAAGTTTTAACTAATATTGTCCATTATTAGATGATACCGGACGCTCTATTATATTTTGACTCTTTATAAGCCTATATAACTTTTCAACTAATTGAGATAATGATATGCGATGTTCATTAGTTTTCTTATTTTTAAAAGTTTTTTTGTGAGTATCCGTCTTTTTTGCCCACTTCCGGTTAATCGGAAATGTCATTTCGGTGATAGGGCAACTCTGCGATTTGAAATGGAACACCCTGTATGATTTTTCACGGTTGGAAAACATTATTTATTTGAGATTTTTGTTAAAGTTTTAAATTAAATAATTTAACTTCTTTCTAGAATAATTTTCGTATGAAAATGAAAATCTAAGGTAATTAGACGTCCTTATTAGCTTTTTACAAATACAGGGTGTATAAGAATGTGAATGTTTGGCGGGCCGTAGTTGATTATTTTGAATTAGTCACATACCACATGTAGACTTTATTCAAGAAATACCTTTTTGAATTTCTCGGTTTCCATACGTATTCTTTGCATTTCCCCAATTTTGAATATTTTAATGATTTGTATTCACCGGTATAGAAAATAAAATAATAATTTGCATTTGCGTTAAAGAATGCCATTTATTTTAATAGAAGTAAACCAAAATCTACTGAACAAAGAGTAAACTGAATAACCATGAAACTGTTATAAATCTTATCTTTTATGAAACTTACGCGCTAGGTATTAAAAACATGTTTCAGTATGAAAAAGACAGTAAACTGTAGAGAAAACGCAAACTAGAAATTTTCTCGGAATTTTTTGGAAGAGATATTAGCTTCAGTCTGTAATGCACAATACAAAATATACGCCCGTTTGTGACAACACGCAGGTCGATACAAGCAATCAATACGCAAAAAAATGAAAATCGCAAATTTGACGGATACACCCCTATGATCTGATGCCCTCGATATGAAACTCGATCTAACAAATGGTAACAGGATACTTATTAAACATTAAACAATTAAGAAATACACAAATCACTAAACATTAGTTAGTTATAAAAGATGTTCAAAATACCGTCCATCAACTTGGATACATTTATTTATTCGCTTTACAGAGTTGTCATAGCTTCTACTTAACTCCTCGAGGGTAATGCTGTTAAAGACACATCTTTTTTCGTAGCATTTCAATATTCATTTTGAAAGCTTATAAAACCATAATGCTGTATAATAACCATGACAGGTATGACTCTTTCGGAAAGAGGGAACATTGGGCTTTACAACTGTAAAAAAATATACAGGGTTTTCCATTTGAAATCACAAAGCTGCCCTATCCTCGAAAATACGCTATGTCATTTCCAGATAAACCGGAAGTGGGCAAAAAACGGATACTCTAAAAACTAAGATAAGACTGTCGAACACCGCATTTCATTATCTCAATTAGTTCAAAAGTTATATAGGTTTAGAAAGAGTCAAAATATATGAGACACTCGGTATAATTAATCAAAACAAAACAAAAATATACACAAAAAATGACGTTACCGAGGCTGAGTTCTGGTTTTGATCTGCCTTTCTTAATAATTTGTAATTTCTCCCCAAAACTGTATGCGGAAAATTCTTTATTAATAATTTACAAACTGAACAAAAAAAAATCGACCCGATTCGGATGTATCGAAGGTACTCGAACCTTTCACCGAAGCAGCTGGATTTGCAGTCGTGACGATAATGCAATTTTAAATTTGCTTACAGGCAAACTAAATAGTTTATTTGCCTTTAAAAAAATCCAACTTATATAAATTGAAATAATAAAATGCGACAAAATACAGTCTCATTCGCAGATTTACATTACTTAAGTAACATTAAATTTAACAAACACTAAATCGAACAAATAACCAAGTTATAATAAATAAACATTTGGGCATGAAGCACACTAACAATAAAGGCCAAACAATGCTAAGAGCATCGTCTACTATATGACCACGCCTGCTCAATCACGCCAAGGCTAAGAGAAGAGCAGTTGTAATCACAGATTTTGGTGCCAATTATTTTCTTTGATGAACTGAGTGTGGACAAGAAAATCGCAAAGGGATTTCGTATAATTTTGAAAATTACGTAAGTTATGAATTTTTAAAGATGGTGACCGAGCCTATTTTTAGCTAAAATAGACCATTCTTCTAAAATTTATTGTGGATAACCTATAATACTTATCACAAATCTAACAACTGTTTAAGAAAGTAGAAAAGCTCTAGTTTCAGCTGGTTATATACTTAATAAAAATGTTTTTTATTTTCATGAAAAATAAAATTCTGAAAGTCTGTCAATATTTTTGCAATTTTTCAAGGTTTTCAAGGGTTGTATTTTGATTGTATCAGCTTGATGCAAAAAGACGTTGGGATTTTTAAAATGTACTTGAACAATGCTTTCTAATGATACTAAACTCATCATGCATATCCCTTCTAGAAAGGAAGTAGATCACTTCAAAGATGGACATTCCCCGAAATTTCGCGATTTTCAGTACTAAATTTCTCAGTTCTATTACCTAGCAGGGAATTCCAAATTTAACTTTAAAGAGCCTTATAAGTGTTTTATCAAATGCAATTTGTTTGATCTTGCTTCTCAAACAGCTGTATTCATAAATAATTTTTAAAGGTAGCTATGTTTTCTAAAGGGTACCAAAACACTTCTCTACTTCTATTCTGATAAGTTTTTTTTTATTTCTGGTTTTTCTACATATCACTGTTATATATGTTCGTAAAGAAACAAATTTTAACTTTTAAGCAACAGTATTAAATTGTAAGTAATGCTACTACATTACAATATAATATACCATATATGTATATCTCCATAAAGTCAGTCCAAAATTCTGAAAATAATCCCAGGGCTGGAACTATTTGAAATTATCTTGCTTATTGTTTCCAGCCTTATTTTGTGGAACTCCATAATCATGAAATAAATAAAGATTATTACTTTAACTTCTAATTGGTTTGAGGATATTGGTATGAAAGAATGATACTTCCTTGTTCCTGCGACTTTTTTTGCATGGGTGTATCGTTCTCTCAACTTTGAGTCATGTTCTTCAATTTCTGCAGCAGTAACCCAAATGAATCTGGAAATATTGGAAAATTATAAACTGATCTTGCCATACTAATATCATTATTGCATGACTAATACATTCAGTGATTGTGAAACTAAATTATTTAGTTTTATGTATAAAATATCAACTTACTGAATTCCCTGTATGTTTTGCTCTGCATAGTTATATACATCTATTGGGTTGAGAATCTGGCTATCTAAGGGGCGTTGTAAACTAGCCTTAGCAGTCATTCTTTTTATAGTACCAGCAAGTCCATCACAAGGACTCTTCCCATGGCTAGTGACAAAAAAGTGCCACTCTGCTTTCAGATGGAAATCCTTGTCATGATTAGCAAGGTTAGCAAAGTTAAACCTTAAATGTAAAAACAGAATATAAAATGTTCTTTGGCTGTAGTAGCTTACTTTTACCTGTTCTTATATTGTCCAGCACAACCATCGGAAAAGTACATAACTCTCTGGATCTGGGGATAACATGTCTTCACTTTTTCCAATACTCGGTCCATAAATAAGTTCACGGCTGCTGTTGAATGTTTTAAACCATCACTTACAATGCAAAAGTTTTTCACTTGTAGTGTGGAACCATCTGTTTTTGTGTAAACTACAAAAGGATGCAAAGTGCACTGTGTGTGGTCCCAATGGAAAGACTGAACTGCATCTTGAACAATGAAACTGTAGTTTTCAGCAAAATCCATCAAAATAATGCAGGTGTCAGTACCGAGTCTTTCTTTACTAGCAGTAAGAAAAGTTGCCTGTGCTTTATACACAAAATGGTGTTTTGTTAATTCCAGATTTCACTGCTGAGAGATTCAATGAAATCTTCGGCTGCCATTGTTACAGTTAAAAGTGTGGATCTATCTGTGTGAGTCCACTGGCAAAAGCTCATCTCGTCATGTGTATTAAAATAATCATGATTTTGCATAAGTTCCTTAATATTCTGAAGACCAGGGCAGCTATGGCACGCATGCATCATGCATGCTTCTTCTTCAGCTGAGCACACGCAACTCTGCAGAAAGTACTGAAAGTTGATATTGCTGTCACTGAGTGCATGAAGTTTGAGTTTGGGATTCTGATGGTGCACACATACACAAACATTGTGTGTTCCTGGCGCACCAGCTAACACACAATCTTTTGGTCGGAGAGCAGCAAATGAGGAGAATCCTATTTTCAGCAGGGTTTTTTGCTTGAAATCTACATAGAGTTCTTTTAAACTTGACAAAATAAGATGTTTCTGCAGATGCACCTTATTCCCTGTATTAGGATCCTTTACTGCAATCACGTCTTTCTTTCCCGGGAAAACTCGGGAATTTTCTTCAGAACGGTAAAAGTCAATTATGGTCTTCTTCACATCCTCAGAGAGTTGTCTGCCCGAAGCTCTTGGTGGTCTTCTTCCCAGAATTCCATGTTCTTCTTTTATTTTTCTTGCCAGTCTGACCATGTATGATGTGGCCTTAAATCTGGCTTTAGTTTCTTCTATGCTCCAATGCTCTGGTACAAGTGTAAGGATGCTAAGTTTCTCTTCATATGAGCAGCTACTATGAAACTTATTTTTCATTTCATCAACAAGTATCATAAGGGATGTAGAATTTTCTATAACATCGCTGTCGATTGTGTCTCTGGATGTGGAAGGCGAAGGTGACTCTTCTTTGATGCCTAATCCCTTCTTAAATTGTGTGTTTAATCTTCTAGTGACTTTCTCCACCTTCGTCGATATCTTTTTCTCAATTTGACGAGTATTGAATTTGCTTCTTTTAACTGGTGTCTCACCTAAGCTTTCTAATGTCTGATTTGCTTTTTCAAGGGTTTCCTCAGGCAGCTCAAACTCGCAGTCGTTTTCTACTGTCGACGTAGTTGTATTCTTCAGAGGAGTTGTTTCTGTATCAGATGTATGCAAGTTGCCAATTCTATCAAAACATCGCACACACAATTTCTGACCAGGAATAAGAGTATAAATGTTACTGTTGTGCTGTTCATAAAATATCAGACTAATGGCACGCAAGCTTCTAGATTTAACGGGCCTCTTATGTACCAAGAATGGGTCAGCACACTTCACTTGGTAGTTTTCGTAATATAACAAAAACTTACATTTATGATGTTGACATACAGTGAAATAAATAAAGATTATTAAAAGTTTCACAGTTTTATTAAAATATACCTGACAATATTGTTTCGACAGCTATGCTGTCATTATCAAAGGTAATATAATTATAAACAAACACGTCGCTAAGGTAGATACAAAATAGGTAACTAGATAAAATAATAATAATAATAATAAAAATTAATAATAAAAATCATAATTAAACATCTAATACTTCCAGTAACGGAGAATTACTGAGCTCAAGTTGTTCATTCATTAAAGGTACCCTGAGTTTGTGTTTGTATATCTCAAAGGCTTCTAAAATGTCTAATTTGCGTTTGTTATTACAAAAATGTAGGAATTTAATATTATTTTGAGGAGTCATTGTGTGATTTTGTTCTAAAAGGTGTTTGGCGTAATTCGATTTTTCAGGATGTTTATTTTTGTAATGACGTACGTGTTCTTTATATCTTATGTCAAAATTTCGAAGTGTTTGTCCAATATATACCGAACTACAAAAAGAACAATTTAAACGGTAAATGCCCGATTTCATGATATCATGTGTTCTGTCTTTAGCATTAAATAAAAATGAAAAAGTGTTAGTGTTGGTTTTAAATGTTATTTTATAATTGTTGGTTTTTCTTAGTATATGTGCAATTTTTTCTGATATTTTGCCAAAATATGGTATAGATATGTAATTTGTGTCTTCTGTTTGATTGTCAATGGGATATATTCTTTTGATAGCTAACCTATAATCTTTTTGTTTAATTAAAGTGTCAATCATGTTCGGATTATAATGATTTGCATGTGCTAGTTGTTTAATGGTTGATATCTCTTTGCTAAAATCTGATTTTGTTAGTGGAATAGTTAAAGCTCTGTGTACTAATGATCTGTATGCTGCTATTTTATGTGTATTGTGGTGACAAGATTCATTTGGTATTGGTATTGTTATGTCTGTTTGTGTTGGTTTTCTGTATATGGAAAATTCAAAAAGATTGTCTGCGTTAATCTTGATATTTAAGTCTAGAAAGTTTATAGCCCTGTTTTGTTCTGTTTCTAGTGTAAATTTTATATTAGGATGGATATTGTTTATAAGAATTAAAAATTCATTGATAACCTCAAAAGAACTGTCAAAACAAGCTAAAATGTCATCAACATAACGAAACCAGAAGATAATGTGTTTAGAGAGGTTTAATTCAAATATTCGATCTTCAAACTTGTCCATAAATATGTTAGCTAATAAGAGGACTTAGAGAATTACCCATAGGTAAACCATCCTTTTGTAAATAAATTATGTTATTAAAAGTGAAATAATTTTGACTTATACAAAGGTCAAATAATTGAATTAACTCTAACCTTTTAACTAATTCTATATTACTATTGATCAAGAAACTATCTAATAAAGGAATACATTCTTGTGGGATAAATAAATACCTAAACTGTATGGATTAGTCAAGACCCACAAACAGAATATGCCAATAAGACCAGTTGTATCATACATCAATGCACCTAATCACATTTTATCCAAAAAACTGAACCAGATTATTAACACGATAGGTTACAAATCGAAATACTCTGTTAGAAATTCATTAGAATTAGTAGATAAGCTGCAAAACATACATCTTCCACCACATTCAAAACTTGTTAGTTTTGATATTTGCAACATGTTCTCCAGAATACCCCCACAAGAATGTATTCCTCTATTAGATAGTTTCTTGATCAATAGGAATATAGAATTAGTTAAAAGGTTAGAGTTAATTCAATTATTTGACCTTTGTATAAGTCAAAATTATTTCACTTTTAATAACATAATTTATTTACAAAAGGATGGTTTACCTATGGGTAATAATTCTCTAAGTCCTCTATTAGCTAACATATTTATGGACAAGTTTGAAGATCGAATATTTGAATTAAACTCTCTAAACACATTATCTTCTGGTTTCGTTATGTTGATGACATTTTAGCTTGTTTTGACAGTTCTTTTGAGGTTATCAATGAATTTTTAATTCTTATAAACAATATCCATCCTAATATAAAATTTACACTAGAAACAGAACAAAACAGGGCTATAAACTTTCTAGACTTAAATATCAAGATTAACGCAGACAATCTTTTTGAATTTTCTATATACAGAAAAACCAACACAAACAGACATAACAATACCAAATGAATCTTGTCACCACAATACACATAAAATAGCAGCATACAGATCATTAGTACACAGAGCTTTAACTATTCCACTAACAAAATCAGATTTTAGCAAAGAGATATCAACCATTAAACAACTAGCACATGCAAATCATTATAATCCGAACATGATTGACACTTTAATTAAACAAAAAGATTATAGGTTAGCTATCAAAAGAATATATCCCATTGACAATCAAACAGAAGACACAAATTACATATCTATACCATATTTTGGCAAAATATCAGAAAAAATTGCACATATACTAAGAAAAACCAACAATTATAAAATAACATTTAAAACCAACACTAACACTTTTTCATTTTTATTTAATGCTAAAGACAGAACACATGATATCATGAAATCGGGCATTTACCGTTTAAATTGTTCTTTTTGTAGTTCGGTATATATTGGACAAACACTTCGAAATTTTGACATAAGATATAAAGAACACGTACGTCATTACAAAAATAAACATCCTGAAAAATCGAATTACGCCAAACACCTTTTAGAACAAAATCACACAATGACTTCTCAAAATAATATTAAATTCCTACATTTTTGTAATAACAAACGCAAATTAGACATTTTAGAAGCCTTTGAGATATACAAACACAAACTCAGGGTACCTTTAATGAATGAACAACTTGAGCTCAGTAATTCTCCGTTACTGGAAGTATTAGATGTTTAATTATGATTTTTATTATTAATTTTTATTATTATTATTATTATTTTATCTAGTTACCTATTTTGTATCTACCTTAGCGACGTGTTTGTTTATAATTATATTACCTTTGATAATGACAGCATAGCTGTCGAAACAATATTGTCAGGTATATTTTAATAAAACTGTGAAACTTTTAATAATCTTTATTTATTTCATGATTATGGAGTTCCACAAAATAAGGCTGGAAACAATTGACATACAGTGTCTATCAGGTCTTGGTTAACTCCAGATCGCAATGCGATTAAGATTTTTTCTGAATTGCTAAAACTAGCAATAGGTAATAATCCGATTTTTGATGTAAAACTTGTGTTATCACATCTCTCTTGAAGGACTTCACCTATCGTACACAATGCAGTCATATTAATAAATTACTAAATCACAAACAGAATCAAGACTTTCTTTTCAGTACTATCTTTACATATAAACTACACAAGCAGAAGACGAGACATTAATACAAAGAAGGAAGTTTTGCAACTAATTTGGCTTTTAAAAAATATAAATTTTGTCCTACAAATGGTCTGCAATTTAAACGCTGTTCATTTATAAAACTGTGTTGTCTTCATGGCAAGAAAAGATACACTGGAAGCCTTTTCCTTACCATAAATATTTATGTAATAATCTTTTGGGTCTTCTTTGTAACTTTTTTTTACAATATTTATTAATCTGCTAAATTTTCAAAACACCTTTTTAGTTCATTTATCAGGGTAGTTGGGTAGAATACTGTGTAATAAAACCATAAATCTAACACATAAAAATAAATTTTGCAAATACCAGGTTAAAAATGAAAAAATAAAGTGCCAGGTGTTTTTTATGTCAAAATGCTTTAAAAAATCATGTGTAACAAAATAAATTGATGGTATTCTAATAAGAAAAATATGATATCATAATTCAGATTTTACTAAAATTGAAATAATATCACAATTTTAGTTTTAATTGTATGCCAGTGGGTGTATTATATACTAGCGGTTATATTAGAAAGTGATAATAATAATTATACAACTAACTAATAATTCTTAAAAGCTAAAATAAATATATGTATTATGTGAACACATGCATAATATGTACCAAATAAAAACAGAAAGAAGAAAGGATTAGCATGATACAAGTAGATAAGTGATTTCGTACCCTTTAGAAAACATGGTTACCTTTAAAAATTATTTATGAATACAGCTGTTCGAGAAGCAAGATCAAACAAATTGCATTTGATAAAACGCTTATAAGGCTCTTTAAAGTTAAATTTGGAATTCCCTGCTAGGTAATAGAACTGAGAAATTTAGTACTGAAAATCGCGAAATTTCGGGGAATGTCCATCTTTGAAGTGATCTACTTCCATTCTAGAAGGGATATGCATGATGAGTTTAGTATCATTAGAAAGCATTGTTCAAGTACATTTTAAAAATCCCAACGTCTTTTTGCATCAAGCTGATACAATCAAAATACAACCCTTGAAAACCTTGAAAAATTGCAAAAATATTGACAGACTTTCAGAATTTTATTTTTCATGAAAATAAAAAACATTTTAATTAAGTATATCACCAGCTGAAACTAGAGCTTTTCTACTTTTTTAAACAGTTTTTAGATTTGTGATAAGTATTATAGGTTATCCACAATAAATTTTAGAAGAATGGTCTATTTTAGCTAAAAATAGGCTCGGTCGTCATCTTTAAAAATTCATAACTTATGTAATTTTCAAAATTATACGAAATCTCTTTGGGATTTTCTTTTCCATGCTCAGTTCTTTCAAGAAAAAAAATGGCAGCAAAATCTGAGACATGAGTGCAACCACTGTTTTGTCGAATTGGCGTGGAATGACCCTATTATAGAAGCTTTATTCCTCATCAGAAGTTTAAAATTGTGTATTAGGATAGCAGAAAAGGTTGAGGATTTTATACTGGAGTCCTGGTATATATGCATTAAGATATTGGTGACAAACCGTATGTATACATTGACGAAAGAAACAGCAATATCATCATTAATAGTGCTACCGGTTACCAGATGGCGTCCGGTCCTTAAAATCTTTATAGCATATTTTAGATTTAACTTTGTTAAGTTAATATTTATTTTAAGTTGTTTTATAACAATTTTTAATATTATTGATATTGTATTATTAATAATACAACTTAAAATAAACTTTAATCTAATAAAGTTTAATTTAAAATATGCTATAAAATTTGTAAAAACTGTTCACTATCTGGTATCCAGTAGCACTATTTTTTTAAGTCTTTTACCAGATCAGCAATGAGTTGCTATACATGGTAATGATAATATAAGTTATCATTACGTTATCGTTTGTCACATGATTAGCACTATCGGGTTTATTTCACCTCTCACTAATTTTTATTGTTAATTTAAGTTTTGGTATTAGGAGCGTTCGGTTGAGGATTTGAGTTGTGCACTTTATTAATTGATTGTTTTATTCACTATCACTTGTGAGTAAGTCTGTTGGAAGCTTTCGTTTTAATCGTTTGTGGATTGATTTTGAGCCTAGATGATAATAAGTCGCATTGGTTGATGTTTTTATAGAACTTTTTGGCAATCTTGTTAATAAATTCTTGTACGGTAGGAACTCCTGTTTCCTTATGCAATTGATGATTGCTTACAAAACAATCTGCATTTGTTATAATACGAAGTATTTTGTTTTGTAGGACTTGTATTTTATGGATATTTGTTCTAGAAGTTGAGCACCATATACTGCATCCATAGGTAATTATCGGTCTAATTATTGCTGTGTAGATTAGTATACAACATTTAATTTTTAAGGGTGTTTTTTATTTAAAATAGGGCACAACATACCAGTAGTAGTAGTAATTATGGGGAGACCTAAGTCTAGCAAGTAGGCCTCTATGGGCCCTTTTTGGCCAACCCCTGCTCGTTCCCTTAATCATCTTCACTGCCTTCGTCTTCTTCTACCTCATCTCCCTCCGTGAAGAATCGAGGAGGTTTCCTCGATTCTCTAATGAAAGTCAGGATGTCTGTCCACGCCAGGGAGTGTAACTCCTCCTTTTCGAGCGTAACCGCCCCGAAGGTTTTAAATCTTAACCGCTCATATGTTACACATTCCCCCAGATAGTGGTAGGATGTTTCTTCCACCCTTCCGCATCTTGGGCATATGAGATTCTGTTCTACTCCTATCAAGGATAGGTGTCTCCACAATTTACAGTGTCCTGTCAGAATCCCTACCAATAGGTTTAGGACCCTTCGGCTTTTCCCCAGTAGCCAGGTAGTTTTTTGTAAGTTGAACTCCGCTATATGGTACTTTGCCTGGCGACAGCCTCTGCTCCTCCCCCATCTTTTCTTAGATGTCTCGTAGGCCCATTCACATAGACTTGTTGAGACATGTTTCCTTGTTATACCTAGGAAGGGTTCCGGTCCAAAGCATGTTTCCATGGCTACGCGTTTGGCTAGCTCATCAGCCCTCTCGTAGCCTCGAATTCCTGCATGACCAGGGACCCAAACCAGTTCGACTTCTTTATGTCTTGCCAGCTTCTCTAAGGCATCGCCACACTCCTGAACAAGTGGTGATCTTGTTATGGGCGAGCATATTGCCTTCAGTGCCGCTTGACTGTCAGAGCAGATGTATATTTTCTGTTCTGTTGACCTTTTTATTTCCTCCTTGGTTGCTACCGTTAGGATAGCAAAAACTTCTGATTGAAAAACCGTGGCATACTTTCCTAAGCTTATGCTCTCTTGTATGCCTCGATTTTCTACATAGATTCCTGCTCCGGAGCATTGTTCTTTAGTCATCCTTGAGACATGCCTCGTCCAACTTAACTTACTATCGAGAGTTACCCCTAGGTACTTAACCTCCTGCACTAGTGTTAGAGGTCTGCCGTACATAATGGGTGCTCTGAATTCTTCCAAGTTTCTCCTCCTGGTGAAGAGAATCATCTCTGTCTTCCATGGGTTGACTGAGAGGCCATCCTCTTCACACCACCTTTCTATAATTCTACAGGCTACCTGCATTCTATTGCAGACGACGCCCAAAAACCTCCCAGTTACTAGTACCAGCCCATCATCAGCATAAATGAGGTGATAGGCAGCTGCCTTGTGGGCAACCTCCCCTCACCCCTGCTTCAACTGAACAGTCCACCAAAGCGGCTATTACTGTCCTCTCATCTAGCCCCGATCTTACCCACCTGACCACGGTAGGGTGTATCTCCCTGGCCTGCAGGGCCTGGTCGATAGTAGCCAACTTAGCCTTATCAAAAGCGCCTTCGATATCGAATAAAACTGCCAGGGCTACATCTTTATAATGAAAAGCCCTCTCAACCTTATGCACGATTGCGTGGAGCGCTGTTTCAGTGGATCTTCCACTTCTGTATGCGTGCTGATGTTTGTGGAATGGGTTCTCCACCATCACCCTCTCCACAAGATACCTATCCACAATCCTTTCCAAGATTCTTAAAAGAAAGGACGTTAGGCTTATGGGCCTGAAGGATTTTGCAGCTGTGTAGCCTTTCTTACCCGGTTTGGGTATGAAAACCACTCTTGCTGTCCTCCATTGTTGCGGTATGTACCCCATCGCCACACTAGCCCTATAGATCCTCATCATTCTGCTAATAAGGGTCTCCAGGCCCCTTTGTAGCAGTGCCGGGAAAGTTCCGTCTGGCCCAGCTGATTTAAAAGGTTTAAACTCGTTCACTGTCCACGTGACTGCACCCTTCGTTATCACCCCCTCGGCAAACAGCCAGTTCTCGTTAGGAGCTCCTTGTTGTTCTGCCGTGGGTGTGTTTTGGATGGTGCCATCTCCTAGGAAGTGCGTTTCCAAGAGGTAACGCAATGTATCTTCCCTGGAGGTGGTCCATGTGCCATCTGCCTTTTTTAAGACTCCTATTGTTTGCCTTGTTTCGCTACTTAAGATTTTCATCAATCTGGCTGATTCTGATATAGAGCTAAGCTCTCCACAGTATTTTTGCCAGCTGACTCTCTTTCTTCTTCGTAATTCCTTTTTGAAAACTTTTCTTGTCGTTCTGAAATTGTCCCATGAGGTTTGTGTCTTATCCCTAAGGGTTTGGTTGAGGGCTCGTCTGGATTGCTTACGTAGACCGGCTAAATCGCCGTTCCACCATGCAACCCTGCGAACCTTTACCACCCTGGCTGGACACGCCTCCTCATATGCCGAGACTATCAGAGTTGCAAGTTTATCTACTTCCCCGCTTAGTTCCTCTTTGGTAGCAATTCTTTCCTCCCGTTGTCCCCCTCGGCTTGCGAGAGCAGTACAATAGTGCTCCCAGTCTGTAGCCTTGGGGTCTCTGGTGAGGGTTTCTGGTGGGTTGTCCCGCTTTATCTCTAGCCTGATCATCCTGTGATCAGATGTCGAGACTTCCGAGGTCACCCTCCAGTTTTCCAAGTCTACCAATACAACATACCAAGTCGTGTATAAGATTCATTAAGTTTTTTATTGATATGGAAACTCCAGCTTAGTCTGCGGTCAAGGTATAATCCAAGGTATTTAATAGCGTTGTCTTTTGGGTTCCATGTAATTGAGGTATAATTTATTATTATATTGGCTGGATCTCGGCCTTAGTAGGGTAAATATTTTACACTCACATTTATTGGCATTTATTTCAATGCACCATTTCTTAAACCAGCTGTTTAATTGTTCAGTGCCTTGTTGGAGGTTCTGCGCTGCTTGGTGAATGTTATCATTTTGTACTAGTAACGTTGTATCGTTCGCGTACATCGCGAGGTCCACATTAGGTATTGTTGGCATATCTGACATGAATATGTTGAACAGTATTGGGCCTAGTATCGAGCCTTGAGCAACTTCTGATTTTATTTGTCTAGTTGAGGATAAGTGCGCGCCTATTCTTACTAGGAATTTTCGATCTGTAAGAAATGACTGAATAATTTGGAGTAGGTATGAAGGGATGTTTGTTTTTAGTAATTTGTATAATAACCCTTCGCTCCAGACTCGATCGAAGGCTTGTGCTACATCGATAAATGCTATGAGGGTATGTTTCTTGTTTTCGAAGCCCCGTTCAATAGTTTCTGTGAGTCTTAGTAGCTGATGATTAGTTGAATGGGCACTTCGAAATCCGAATTGGAATTGTGGTATTACATTGTGCTTATCTAGAAAGGTGATAAGACGGTGATGGATTATTCGTTCTAGAAGCTTTGAGAGTGTGGATAGCAAACTGATAGGTCTGTAAGAGGTTGGATCACTGCGCTTCTTCCCGTGTTTAGGGAACATTAAAATATGGACCTGTTTCCATGCATTTGGAAAATAATTCCTTCACAGGCATGCATTAAATATTGCTATTAAGAAGAGTACTGCTTTGGATGAAAGATTCTTTATTACAATATTAGGTATCATATCTTTCCCTGAGTTTTTTTTAGTTTTTAATTTGTTAATGTATCGTTTGATTTCTGATGACGTAGTTGGTTCAATCGGTATTGTGTTGTTAGGTGTAATATTGGTGACATCCCTTTGTACTTGCTCTATATGGTCCACGTTATTTAAGTCTTGAGTGCGAGTAAAGACTCGTTCTAAATCGTCAGCAAACACTTCTATTTTTTCTTTACCTTCCGGAAATGCACTGTTGTCGATTCGGAGCGTTGGAATGATCTGTGGTTGTCGGATGATTTTTTTTGTGGCCGTCCACATATTTGGATCCCCTGGGTCAAGGTTTCCTAGGTAGTTGTTGTAAGTTTCGAATCTATGTTTATGTTTATCTAGGTTTTCTTTGACGTTTCTTACTAGTTGGTAAAGTCGGGCTTTGACAGCCGGGTTGCGAGTTCGTTGCCATAGTCTTCTGCATCTGTGTTTTTCTTTAATTTGATTAAGTATCGCTGGTGGTGGGGTTAAGTAATCTGAGTGCCTACGCGTTCGATTGGTAATTGGTAGCTTTATTGATTGCTTGAGTAACATTTTGGTTAAAGGTTTCAATAGAGTTGTCTATCTCTGTGTTTGAATTCAGATTGGTTGGGCAAGTAAGTATGTTATTTAATGTTTGTTGTGTTTCGTTATTTAGTGTTTTACATTCATCTAAAAAAGCAAAGTTATTAATATTTAAATTATATATGTTTATTAAGTATAAGTTAAATTACCTGCTTTTACTGTGCTCAGTGTTAAAGCAATGATAAAGAAAGTGAACGTGAAACACAACATTCTTAACAAAAATATTTTGTGAAAACGATATGTACGAGGATGAATTGATAAATCTCCGGCCTAACCCATATGGGATACAAATTTTTGCAATGTTTTTACGGCATTTTATTTTTTCATAATTTATCAGTATGGCTGTGAAATAACAAAAATTTCTGTCAAACAATAATTGTTTGGCAAGTTGTCAAAGTCGATAAAGTTTTGTGTGGTGTTAAAATGGAAAAAGCTTAAATTCGTGCGGTTATTAAATATTTTCACATTAAGGGTTTATCCCCAAAAGAAATCAAAGCTGAGCTAGACGGGACATTAGGCGAATCTTCTCCTTCCTATAGCACAGTTAAAACCTGGGTTGCGGACTTTAAACGGGGTCGCAAAAGCACAGATGACGCACCGCGTTCAGGAAGACCGAAAACTGCCACCACAACGGAAATTGTCGAAAAAGTCCATAGAGTTGTGTTGAATGATCGGCGATTGAAGTTGGCTGAAATAGCAGATACCCTGGGCATTTCAACGGAACGAACATATCATATCCTAACCGAAATTTTGGGAATGAGAAAGTTATCGGCACGTTGGGTGCCGCGGCTGCTCACAGTGGAACAAAAGCTGACTCGCAAAACAGTTTCAAGTGAGTGTTTAGACTTGTTTAATCGAAATTCAGTGGACTTTCTGCGACGGTTTGTAACAATGGATGAGACGTGGATTCATCACTACACACCCGAAACAAAGCAGCAATCAAAACAGTGGACTGCCAAAGGAGAACCTGCTCCGAAGAAAGCCAAAACAGTTCCGTCAGCCGGAAAAGTTTTGGCTTCAGTCTTTTGGGACGCCAAGGGAGTACTTTTCGTTGATTATCTTCAAAAAGGTAAAACAATCAACGGAGTATACTATGCTACCTTACTGGATGAATTAAAAAAAAATATTGAAGAAAAACGACCTGGATTAGCAAAGAAAAAAATTCTGTTTCACCAGGACAATGCACCTTGTCACAAGTCGGCAATTGCCATGGCAAAAATCAATGAATTGCAATTTGAATTGTTACCCCATGCCCCTTATTCACCAGACTTAGCCCCATCGGATTTTTATTTATTTCCAAACCTAAAAAAATTTCACGCTGGAAAGAAATACGTGTCCGATGAAGAAGTGATTGCTGCCACAAACGCCTATTTTGACGAGTTAGAAGAAAAGGCTTATAGGGACGGTATAAGAGCACTTGAACAAAGGTGGACCAAGTGCATTGAACTCGATGGGGACTACGTAGAAAAATAAAATTTTTGTTAACCTGATATTCTTTTGTTTTATTGCCTAGGCCGGAGACTTTTCAATTTATCCTCGTAAGAAACATAAACGAGTAGAAAATGAGTAGGTTACAGTGGCGTGCGGTCCATGGAAGCAACGCTTTCCTTGAGAATTTATTAAAAATAAAAACCAATGCTAACAAAAATATTTTTATAAAATTATGATTATCGTTTATTTAAATTTGTAATATTTAATATCAATTAATATTAATATCCATTCCGTACAGCAAAAAGTATAATTATTGTAAGGGTTCCGCTTACGTAGTGGCGCTTGTGCTTTCGGTGATCTCTGTATCGGCGGTAATTTTCGGGCGCCAGTTATTTTTACGGGGTATGCTCCACAGCTCCGGGTACCTACAAGTGGAGTAAAGATAATCCAGGGAACTGCTGGGGTTGCTGAGGCCGGCCCAGTCTGGATCACTCCTATCACTAAAGCTCATAGGAAACAAAAAGGTATTAATGCTAATAAATAAAACACACAATCTACAAACCAAACAAAATTTATTATCACTAAAACTTTACCCTCAAACATGCCTCAAATCTAAACCTAAAAAAAAGAAAGCATACGGTTACCAGCGTTAGCCATAGCAAGCGGAGTGCAATACAGCGTGCGGTATCAAGCAAGCGTGCGGGTTGCATAGGGCAAAATGACAGGGAAGGCTCCTAATTTAGGATAGCGGGTGGAAATTAGGATGGGACCCCCAGGCACACGCACAGTGAGGTCCCGGACGCGGTACAGTAAAGCGGGTGGAGACAGGATGAAACCCCCAGGTACACGCACAGTGAGGTTTCGGACAAGTGGTTGGAAATAGGATGAGACCCCCAGGCACACGCACAGTGAGGTCTCGGGTAAGATAAGGGTGGAAGTAGGATGAAACCCCATGCACACGCACAGTGAGGTTTCGGGTAACGTAAGGGTGGAAGTAGGATGAAACCCCAGGCACACGCACAGTGAGGTTTCGGACAAGTGGGTGGAAATAGGATGAGACCCCCAGGCACACGCACAGTGAGGTCTCGGGTAAGGTAAGGGTGGAAGTAAGATGAGACCCCCAGGCACACGCACAGTGAGGTTTCGGGTAAGGTAAGGGTGGAAGTAGGATGAAACCCCCAGGCACACGCACAGTGAGGTTTCGGGTAAGGTACGGTAAAGAGGGTGGAAGTACAGCGGGCGGAAAGGGGAGCGGATTTATCGGTCAGAGATCTTACTCTTATATATCCCCAGGTACGGTCTGTTCGGTCGGCTCTGGCTGGCTGGCTGGTCTGGCTGGCTGGTCCTGGATGCGGACTCAATAAATCGTCGCTCTGCGCCTGTTTATATAGGCGCTCTCGGAGCGTGGGAGAAATGGCAGGAGTGGAACGGAGCGGCGCACGCCAAATATCGGTTAGGGAAGGAACGCGTGCACTCGCTCGAGTCGGTTTCTTATCCGAACGGAATAAGATTGCACGCCAAGATATGGATTTTATTTAATATATACAAAATAAACAACCAAAATTAAGTAACTTCGTTACATTATTTAGAGTACTATTTTAAATTAGGCTCATTAAACTTGCACGGAAAGGTAAATCGATTCAAATGTGTTACATACACTGCATATAAGCACTGATTATAACTGCTCTTCTCTTAGCCTTGGCGTGATTGAGCAGGCGTGGTCATATAGTAGACGATGCTCTTAGCATTGTTTGGCCGTTATTGTTAGTGTGCTTCATGCCCAAATGTTTATTTATTATAACTTGGTTATTTGTTCGATTTAGTGTTTGTTAAATTTAATGTTACTTAAGTAATGTAAATCTGCGAATGAGACTGTATTTTGTCGCATTTTATTATTTCAATTTATATAAGTTGGATTTTTTTAAAGGCAAATAAACTATTTAGTTTGCCTGTAAGCAAATTTAAAATTGCATTATCGTCACGACTGCAAATCCAGCTGCTTCGGTGAAAGGTTCGAGTACCTTCGATACATCCGAATCGGGTCGATTTTTTTTTGTTCAGTTTGTAAATTATTAATAAAGAATTTTCCGCATACAGTTTTGGGGAGAAATTACAAATTATTAAGAAAGGCAGATTAAAACCAGAACTTTCAAATTTAACAACAAAGATTAAAACCTGCACTGGTATTTTGCTAAGACCGGAAAATCGAGTTGCAGTATAAATACATAGTAATAGTTTTTTTTAAATATTTTTTTATTTAAGAATAATAGTCAACAAATTCCCTAAGTATAAAGTGTAAAAGTTTTTCTTTGAAAAACTTTTAAGCTTAATAATTGTAACACTTGTTTTTTATTGTACCTAGCAGGGGCGGATCCAGAGAAGTATTTTGAGGGGAAAATTTTTGGAAAAATAATTCTTTTAATAAATAATAATTAAACAAACATTATTTGTTTCTATTCTATGTGTACTTATTTTTAAATTGAGGAGGGGGGAATTATTCCCTCCCCGTTAATCCGCGCCTGTACCTAGGTGTATTATAATTAAAATCGTGGTTGCTTCCCTAGCCTAAATTCTCACCGCACGCCACTGGTAGGTTAAGACTATAAAATCAGGCCAAGATTATTACATCTCAGTGACCCACGAAAAGCTATTATTATTACAGATGATTTTTTAAGTAAAGTTACATTTTCTGCTTTTTCTGAGCTCAGTGTTAAAGCAATGATAAAGAATGTAAATGTGAAACACAACATTCTTAACAAGAATGTTTTGTGAAGACGCCAATAATTATACTATATTAATCCAATGTATTTGCTTGTAAGTGTTTGTACGAGGGTCGCTTTTTTCAACCTCCGATAGGCTATAAATAAAAGACAAATGTATATAAAAAAATCATTTTATTACTAAAAGTTCAGTATACTTATGGTTACTTTTCGACATACTCACCATAAAAATTGAGGCATTTGTCGTATGATATTGCTGTTTCTGTCGTCAATGTATACATACGGTTTGTCACCAATATCTTAATGCATATATACCAGGCTCCAGTATACAACCCTCAACCTTTTCTGCTATCCTAATACACAATTTTAAACTTCTGATGAGGAATAAAGCTGCTTGCTATAATAGTAAAATTATTTTTATTTGTTCGTACGTTTTATTAGAATTTTTACTTTTTTAGCCAAACATTTGAATAATTTTATTAAAAAATATATAACAGAAAATGCATATGGATTAACCTAACAACTAGCATCATTAATAACATTAGTCAATAATTAACTGATGCAGATTGCGGAAGACTGTTTACAGGGCCGCACCTAGCCTAATGAGTGTCTTCGTGCAAAGGACCCCGCATGTTTCTTACTGAAATTGAATACCGATCAGATTGGCTGAAATTCTGATATGTTGTAGTTTACATTATCCTGATCGAAAGTCTCAGTGGCTACAAATCTCTAAAACAACTACTTTTGGAGTTACAAAGCACGTACAGCCTCGGTAACGTCATTTTTTGTGTATATGTTTGTTTTGTTTTGATTAATTATACCGAGTGTCTCATATATTTTGACTCTTTGTAAACCTATATAACTTTTGAACTAATTGAGATAATGAAATGCGGTGTTCGACAGTCTTATCTTAGTTTTTAGAGTATCCGTTTTTTGCCCACTTCCGGTTTATCTGGAAATGACATAGCGTATTTTCGAGGATAGGGCAGCTTTGTGATTTCAAATGGAAAACCCTGTATATTTTTTACAGTTGTAAAGCCCAATGTTCCCTCTTTCCGAAAGAGTCATACCTGTCATGGTTATTATACAGCATTATGGTTTTATAAGCTTTCAAAATGAATATTGAAATGCTACGAAAAAAGATGTGTCTTTAACAGCATTACCCTCGAGGAGTTAAGTAGAAGCTATGACAACTCTGTAAAGCGAATAAATAAATGTATCCAAGTTGATGGACGGTATTTTGAACATCTTTTATAACTAACTAATGTTTAGTGATTTGTGTATTTCTTAATTGTTTAATGTTTAATAAGTATCCTGTTACCATTTGTTAGATCGAGTTTCATATCGAGGGCATCAGATCATAGGGGTGTATCCGTCAAATTTGCGATTTTCATTTTTTTGCGTATTGATTGCTTGTATCGACCTGCGTGTTGTCACAAACGGGCGTATATTTTGTATTGTGCATTACAGACTGAAGCTAATATCTCTTCCAAAAAATTCCGAGAAAATTTCTAGTTTGCGTTTTCTCTACAGTTTACTGTCTTTTTCATACTGAAACATGTTTTTAATACCTAGCGCGTAAGTTTCATAAAAGATAAGATTTATAACAGTTTCATGGTTATTCAGTTTACTCTTTGTACAGTAGATTCTGGTTTACTTCTATTAAAATAAATGGCATTCTTTAACGCAAATGCAAATTATTATTTTATTTTTCTATACCGGTGAATACAAATCATTAAAATATTCAAAATTGGGGAAATGCAAAGAATACGTATGGAAACCGAGAAATTCAAAAAGGTATTTCTTGAATAAAGTCTACATGTGGTATGTGACTAGTTCAAAATAATCAACTACGGCCCGCCAAACATTAACATTCTTAAACACCCTGTATTTGTAAAAAGCTAATAAGGACGTCTAATTACCTTAGATTTTCATTTTCATACGATAAATTATTCTAGAAAGAAGTTAAATTATTTAATTTAAAACTTTCACAAAAATCTCAAATAAATAATGTTTTACAATGATGTGCCTCCTAATTTCTAGTTATCATATTCTATTATGGTTATCAAACTTTAATTCTTAGTTTTAAGTTGATTAACTTTTATTGACAGCATAATGTCATTATTACGACTTAAAGTCATATCGATCAACTTCAATGATTCCATAGATTACTCTGTTCTCAGTGTGCTATTGACTAAGCATTGAGGACAATGCTTTTTTCCAACCGGGGCATATGTCACGAAATGTTATTTCCCAAATTCTATATATATATATATTTCCAAATTATTCAATATGCATTAAATTGTATTTCTTTCTCAAATATAATTTTTATCATTAAAACCTTTGGTTAAGACATATCCTGAGGTTAGCTAATTATGAATAATCCCAGAACATAAGCCTAACCTCAGTATCCATTAATGCAATTAACATTACGGGACTGCGTGACTAGAACTTCCTAAAATGTACTTGGAAGCACGTAATAGATTCTCCCATTGGAGAAGTCTATAAAACCAGGGAGATTCCCTGTGACTTCGTCGTTCGTAGTAGTTCGTTAACAAGTAATTAGTGTTATAAACTCGAGCACCCCAAACATAATCATAATGGTATCATTGAAGGACCTCGCATCGATGGATGATTTATCAGCGAATAAATCATTATTTAATATGTAAGTTAACTCTTTAATTAATATTATAATTGTTCAATTGCTTTCCTCTTTATTCACTTAATTAATACAAAACCTTGTTTAACCTTTATTCTGTTTTGTTTATTATTTCTTTTACCCAATCCTAAAAGCTATTGATTCCAAAGCTCCGTATCTACCCGTCGTAAGCAAGCCAAGCGATGTATGTAAGTATATCCTCTAATTACCTGAGCTAAAGCCCGATACGTGACAATATGTTATAGTTATCGACTCCCGGATCAATAGTTCTTATGGGCACAAAGTGTTTAGTGTTTTTTTTATATTTTCGCACATGTTTTGGTTATATGTGAGACGATAAATCTAATCATTTGAGTCATCTAGATTCAAAAATTTTGGGTACATGTGCACATGTTGCAAGCATTTTGTGGTATCTTGAATATGCGCCCCATCAACCTAATGTGAGATATCCTGATGCATCATTGTTGCGAACGACAGTGGACGCAGCACATAGAGGAAATCACGAGGATTTGAACATAGAAATACTGGAGTAAAATAGGCTAATGTCACATCATTTTATTGAGAGGCGAGGGGACTCACTATAATCAAATACCCCGAATGTGCGAGATAAAGTCACAATAAAATTTAATTTTAATAAACATATTAAGTTAGTTTCAAAATTGAACGATTGTTTCAACGATTTCAAAACACACAACTAAAAGCACCTGTGGTGGGCAAACCATGGGTTTTTGAACTTTGTACCCGTGAGAACTTTTGATCCGGGAGTCAATAACTATGAGATATCAAAAATTCAGGCAATTTAACCTGAGGCCAGTTTCCATAAAATTAGTGCGGACAAGGTCTTTGTAATATTTTTGAAAATAAATGGCATTAAAAACAAAACTTCGTTACTATACACATTAAAATATTCAATTTCTAGACTGACTACATTTAATTGAACCGCATTGAGTATTTTCCACTAATCTATAAACATAACTGCACAAATTTCTATTTTATGCAAATCTTGTTTAATTAACAATAATGAGATTAAAGTAAAAAGCTGCATTGCCCATCTCGGTTATTAGGCTAATGCACTATCTTTGTCGTATAGTGTCGAATTCTAAATGTGCATTTGATGTGTGTTAAGATTTACAAACGCTCATATAGGATACAAATACTGACGTCGCTGACAGAATGTCAAATCAGCTTTTGACAGAAATTTTTAACCTAATTCTTAATGAATCAAAGCATTAAACATGATCCCCATGTGATGTTATACAATGAAACATAATGTGTGGCTAGACCATTAGAAGCTTAATGTATTGAGGGACTCTAATCGGGGGGCGCTTAGCAGGTAATCTTTCAATTTTGATACAAATTCTGCTACCCGAACACTACATCATCTTACTAAAATTGTCATAACTCCCACATGAAAAAACATATAGATTGAGAAAGTAGGTTATGACTGTTATGAGATTTCCATTATATGTATTGATTTTAGAGTGATTTTGAAACAGCTAATAATTACATCAAAAAACCATAAATATACGAGATTTGAAGCATAGTTTTTATAATGGCTGACTTCAGGTTAGCCTGGAACAAAAAACCGATATGCATTTGAAATGTATATGATGCGAGGGCTTCGGGCGCTATCGGCTGCCGGTTGCAGTCCAGTTGCCCTTCTCTGTTCGATTAGGTAACGCACAGTAGGATAAACAAAGACAAATTGATTCTTTATTACAGAAGTTTTTGGAGAAATAGAATAAGAATTACGTTAAGATCAGTTCGTTTGAAACGTGGTGGCGTCCTGTGCTCTTAAATGAATAAATGCACATTTAGTAAATTTTTAGAGTAAACAGAATTTTTTTGTTAATTTCCATGGCACTCTTAAACAAAAATAGAATTCAGTACTTTTTAGCCAAAATTTGGTTTTATGATTTTCAGGTAGCTCGGAAAAATCTCCGTAACTACTTTTCCGATTAAACAAGGCCTACTATGTTTCTTTAATTATCTAATCCTTTTATTAAGTACAAGCATTGTGTTTTCATTCATGTGTTTCGGTATTCGGCGAGACATCCAGCGCTACCTAGCGCTGCATGACCCAAACCCTATTGAACTACGCGATGTAAGAGAGGTGAGGATCCGAGCTTGAATTCTTTTTTCGTATTTCAACAAAAGCAACAAACTACTAAAGCTTACCCATTAGGGTAAGCAGTTGGCACCTATACTCTTGAAGTACATGCGTTGTGTTTTCATTCATTCATTCATGTGTCTCGATATATTTTTTCTGTGGAGACAGCCAGCGCTACCTACCGCTGGATGACCCAAACCCTATTGAACTACGCGATGTAAGAGAGAGAGGTGAGGATCCAAGCTTGAATTCTTTTTTCGTATTTCAACAAAAGCAACAAGCAGTAAAAACAGCAGTGTTTTAAGAGTGCGTTAGTTACTAAAGCTTACCCATTAGGGTTTTATTATATCGCATGTTTTATTATAATTAACAAAGTTGGCAGCTTCAATACGTTGTCAGGTATGTCAGAAAAAAATAACTTAATAGTCATAATATTTAGGCTGAAATTTAAAAATTTGATGGTGCAGAATGCAAAGCAGTGCGATATTAATTGAATTTATTCTGTTTTATTGAATATTACGCTTATTTCCTAACTAAATTAATTTCTTTTGTAGTTTTAAAAGTTACTGCACGGGAAAAGTTTTTCCCGGTCAATAAAATCAACTAAGAATCTTTGTAGTTTGCACGCCAAAGAGAACGCCATAATTAACAGTGATTTCTAATATTCTCTATTCATTTGTTGCAGAAGGACATACAGAATAAAGGAAATTGCCGGAGCACAATTTTTGTAGATATAAAGGTGCGTACAGACCGCCGCGCCAAACTGCGCCATTCGTTTGCGAACGTTGCGGATATAGTCAGTTAGGACGGCGAACCGCGCACAAATGTGCTACTTCGCGCTCACGCAAACAGGTTCGACTTACTGTCGGTACATCAAAAGAAATTTGTTGCTGCAACAAATCTAGTTAGGACGTTTTTGTTGGAACCCGAACAAATTTGTATCTGTTGCAGCAGTGTGGACGTCTTTAGCGCACGTTGCTCGAAAACATGTGCGAACGTTTGGCGCCGCTTGCCGCGGTGGTCTGTACGCACCTTTTACGATAGTGAGAATGCACCATTCGCTGTGCCATTACCGGTGACACCACGTCGAATAAATAAAGTACCAATTAGAGGAACACCAAGCGCTAGCAGCAGTAGAGCTCGAAGTCCATACAGTGTTGCAAAATTAACTCCAGCACCGTCATTAAAGCTGCTACTTTAGATTTTTAATATGATTGTTTGTTTAATGCTAGCGTGCATGTCATTTATGTAAATATTTTTTATTTTGTTAGTTTATATGATAATGATCAGTGAATCTTTGTAGCTAAAAGCTTTCTGCAATATGCAATCTCACTGTTTATTTATTAGAAGCAACAGATAAGTGGATTCTAGTGTCACAAAACATTTATTTGGCGTCACAGTTTCACTTATATTTGCAATGTACCTGAAAGCACTGTCAGGTGTAAAAAACTATTTTTATAAATATAGACGCATCTTAAAATATAACTTATTAAACAGAATATTACTTTAGTACTTAACATTAATACTTAATAAATAAAACATCTGAATATGAATTTCAATATTTTTTAATTTACCTCGAAGAAGACTTGCAAACTATAAATAGCCAGGAGCTTCATAGCTGCAACGGAATTTTATGATACGATGTCGCAGATAATTTTTTTCCTTTTTTGTGAATAAAGACTGCACATGAAGTTTTGAACTTTCATATTTGCAAATTTTTTTACCTGCGAAGAGACCTACAAATACATAGCTTTAAAAGCATTATTTAAATGCCCTGTAAGGTAAAAAACATTTGGTTTATGAAACGTTATTTCTTTTATATTTCACCCCTAGGAAGGAGGTGTGGATCCAGACGTTTAAGAAGGAGTCACGGTCTCGTCAGAGTTTAGATAAAAAATATATCATACTATAACTGAGCAGAGTACCATAAAACAAGATTTTCGATACTATACAGGGTGGTTAACATTTCGTTTCACACTATTGGGGTTTCGAAAATCATAAGAGGTAGGGAGTTGATTAAATGAGATAAAAGTTGCACAATTGCAAGGCCATCTGAAAACCTGCTACAATGTTTCGAAACAAATTGTAGGTCACTAGATATAAGCAAAAAACGAAAACTTGTCATTATCTTTTTTTATATCTCGGAGACTATTTATTTCAAGAGTATGAAATTTTGCACATTCTGACATTCTGGTTGTCATGGCCACCTTTCAAAGATTCCAAACCCACTATTTTTTGAGCAGTGACAGTTAACTTTTTTTTCTTATGGATTTTTACTTCATATCAGATAGTAAAAAGAATGACAAATGCTATGATGTATCACAAGCAGAAGCAGTATCACCTTCAGTTCAAATAAGTAATTTGTATTTAAAATACCTTTTTTACTATACTGGGGCCGCCGAATAGATATAGTACAAAAAAATCAAGGCAGCACAGATTGTTCTGATTGGTTTTATGTGAAAGTGACATTTACAATAAAACATTTTTGCATATGAATTGTTAATTCATTATAAATAATGTCACTTCGAGAGATGCTAGTATAAATAATAACCATACATTTTAAAAAATTGCAGTTTTATTAATTTAATAAAAATGTTATTAAAAGTTCGTGAGTAAGACAGTTTGACAGTAAACGAATTGATATATTTTTGTTACAAGTAAACATGCCTTTCAATTTGAGCGGTATATTTGAATGCTACCAATAGAAAGGTTTTGTTAAAAAGAGGGGGTAGTTGTAGGCGGTTTTAATTACTATATCTGTTCAGCGCTCCGAGTATAGTCACCTATGAAGATTTGACATAATGTTGACAGGAAACAATATTGTGTTGTTAGTAATTAAATGTTAAGACAAATGCAGTTTTAGGTTTTTAACTAGTTAGGACTATGGAAAAATTTGGCATAAATGTTGACAAAAAACAGCAATCTCTGAAATAACTAATAATAAATGCGATGATCACTGCTGCCTGGGATAATTTGTAGTATCCAAGGCAACAAAATGTCAACAAGTCGGAGAAAAATATTCAAAAACCAAAGAGAAAACATTCATTCTCTCACAATAAAAAGTACAAGAATAAAACTTATTAACCACAAATCTTTTTTTACTCAACCAAACAAAGAAAATATCACATATTATTAGTTATTTCAGACATTGATGTTGTTTTTTGTGAACATTTGTATCAAATTATCAGCAGAAAGGACTCCGCACGTTTTTTACGGAAATTGGATCCCGGTCAAATTGGCTGAAATTGTGATATGTTGTAGTTTATGTTATCCTGAATAGACCAAATAGGGAAACCCCATTCCTACCTCTTTCCTTTTGGTTTAGTAGTGAAATAATTAAGCTTATCAAGTTAAAAGAAAAAAGCAGACAACTTTTACGTAAAAATGGTAATGTTCGGCATGCAAACGCTTAATGAATTATAGATTAAATTAAAGTTAGCATATTCTAATCGTTATGGCTAGCCATCAGTGAACCGTCAGATAAATATTACGAAATTTTAGATAATTTTGATTCACAGTATATTCTGTTCGTTCAAAAGAACGAAAAATCAAGAGAATGTTCGAAGAGATTATCCATCCGAAACCTTTAGTAAACGCTAATGTAGGGGAGTTGAATTTAGCTTCTAATGAGCCACGTTTAAAATTACCTAACGTCAAGTTATTGATTTTTTCTGGTAATGTTGAAGAATTTCCTACCTTTTTGGAGCTATTTACTGAGGTAATTCATAAAAATAAGACTCTCTCCAATGTTGAACGTTTTTATTATCTAAAAAATCACTTGGAATGTGAAGTGTTAGCTTTGGTCAGAAATTTAAAAGTATCCGGACCTAATTATGAAATTGCATTAAAACTACTTCAAGAACGTTATTATAATCGAAGGTTGATTGCAGATATTTATCTTAATAATAATAATAATAATAATTACTACAACCCATAACCTAAACCAAGGCCCCAGAAGCTATAAGCTTGTGCGGGAGGGAGGGGGCGATTATTATTATTATGTAGGCCCAATGTGCGGCTGCAGCCGACTTATAGATGGAACAGCGCAAATCCCACATTTGTGTTACAGCTAAGGGAAACTGCAGAAAACCTTAACCAGATCTGCCAGCGCCGGGAGTCGAACCCGGGCCGCTTGGGTGAAAGTCCGGCACGCCAGACATTACACTACCAAGGCTGTTTTGAATAATCTATATAAGTTACCAGTAGTACAAGAGAGGTCAGCAGGGGCTGTGAAATTAGTGCTGGATGTATTCGTTGCTAATTGGGAATCATTTCAATTATTGCTGAATGATCCCGTGTATCAGATTAACTTGATTCTGGTCAATTTATTGTTGAGGAAGTTGGATTCCAATACTCGTGAAAAATCTGAACTGTCACTAATTGAGTCTAAGGATGATATTCCGTCTATTGATTATTTAATTCGATTTTTAAAGAAGCATAGTCTGGCACTGGACAATTTGCAATTGTCGTCTACTAAATTCCAGGGAAGTAAAAGTAGTTTTAAAGCTAAACCATCTACACTGGAGAAACGGAAGATTTTGTATTCATATTTAGCGAATCCTCTAAATAATTGTCCTGTATGTCAGGATCAACATAGTTTACACTTGTGTCCATCCTTTCAGGATCTGAGCCCGGTGGAACGATTTCAGCTTCTCAAGGAACAGAAAAGGTGTCTATTGTGTTTTGCTAGTTCACATACCCTTTTAAGCGTTGCAAATCTCTCTCGAAGTGCCAGATATGCAAACGAAATCATCATACCCTTTTATATTTCAATAAAACCTCGAAGGAACAGGTTGCCTCTTTATCTTCAGGTGATAGTAATGCGTTTAAAAAGCTCTCCGAGATAAACAAGGTTGTTCTTGCTTCAGCTACGGTGAGCGGGTCTGTTTTCACTGGAATGGTCCGATCTGACCATACAGTATTACTGGGAACTGCAATAGTTCATGTACTGGATAACAGCAATAGATTAGTTCCAATTCGAGTCCTAATCGATTGTGTGTCGCAAGTCAATTTTATAACCGAGAAATGCGTGCAACGATTAGGTTTACGTAGAAGCCATTCGTCTTTATCCATTAAAGGATTACAACCTAGTTCTTCGATCCGAAGACGAGGAGTGGTTTCTTTGGAATTGCATTCCCGAATTAAGAACCAGTGGTCCGTCAATTTGACAGCGCAAATTTCATCATCGGTTTGTGATGACATGCCTTCCGTTAATCTAAAAATTTGAATTTAACACATATACGTAATTTGACATTAGCCGATCCGTCATTCTTCGAAAGGGGTCTCATTGATTTGTTAATAGGTGCAGATCTGTTTCCATACATTCTTTTAGAAAATATTGTGTCCGGCAAGGAAACTCATGAGCCGGCCGCTCTAAATACTATTTTCGGTTACGTGTTGATCGGAAGGGTGAATGAGATTCCGCTGGAGGAACCTTCATGTTTCTTCACGGAGGTCGAGTTAGACACGAAAATAGAGAATTTTTGGTTATTAGACAGAGTTCCAGATCTCATTAGTTATACAGATCCTTGCGAAAGACATTTTGTACAAACCCATGAAAGGGATTCGAATGGTAGATTCACGGTGGCTTTACCCTTTAAAGATAATTGTTCACCAGTGTTTGGAAATAGTTACAATGTTGCGGTACGGTGCTTAAAATCATTGGGTGGTGAAATTAGATAGCACCACCACCAAACTACGCGTCGTTATGAATGCTTCTTGTAAATCTTTGAACGTAATTTTCCTTAATGATGCATTACTTGTAGGCCCTGTACTACAAACTGATGTTGTTCGTATTTTACTTAATTTTAGGTTACATCGTTTTGCTTTAATAGCAGATATTAAACAAAATGTATTGTCAGATATTAATATGTGAACCTCATCGTGATTTTCAACGTATTTGTTGGAGGTTCCACCCAGATGAAGAGATATGAGTCTATCGAATGAATCGAGTTACTTTTGGAGTTGCTTCTGTACCCTTCCAAGCACTTCGTTGTATCAAGCAGTTGGCCATTGATGAAGCATCGGATTTTTCTCGTGCTACTGCTGTTCTGCAATCTGATATTATCGTAGATGATGTCGTTACAGGGAGTTCTTCTATAATTGAGACAAGTCGTTTGGCCAATGATTTAATCGATCTACTACGCCGGGGAGGCTTTGAATTAAAAAAGTTCGTGAGTAATGAACCCAAGGTTTTGCAAGAAGTGCCGGCTTCACATCAACAATGAATTTCTTTCGATTAAGTTGAGCCATCCTTCTTAAAGGTTCTTGATTTAAGATGGATACCGGCTCAGGATTGTTTCTCGTTTAGTATTTTGACGCAATCGAAGATTTTTTCGAAACGCTCTATTCTTTCAGAATTGGCTCGGATTTTTTGATCCTATGGGCTATTTGGCTCCAGTTGTGGTCTTGGCAAAACATCTCGTCCAGCGTTTGTGGGCTATGCATCTTCAGTGGGACGCTGAAGCTCCCGTTGAGATCATTCAAATCTGGCATACGTACCAAGCTGAGTTGCCCATCCTAAAAAAGGTTTCTATTGATCGTTGGAGTGCCTTTTATAACTACTATTACGTGAAAAAGATTTGAAACAAATAGAACACTGAACTTTATAACCCTTGTGTATATTCATATGGCTTGCATACCCGGAGCGTCAAATGCTCAGACCGCATACATCACACAAGCGTCGTTCCATACCGACTAATGAACAGGAACAAAGTTCCTGTTTATATATATAGTCCAGTTACATGTACATTCACGCACAATTTCAAACAGATACACGCGCAATTTGAAGTATATTCACGCACAATGCGTAATTTGAAGCATATTCGCGTACAATTTCAAACAGATACACGCGCAATTTGAAGTATATTCACGCACAATGCGCAATTTGAAGCATATTCACGCACAATTTCAAACAGATATACTCGCAATTTGAAGTATATTCACGCACAATGCCCAATCTGAAGCATATTCACACACAATTACAAACAGAAACACGCGCAATTTGAAGTATATACACGGACAGACATACATAATAAAGTATATACACGCGTAGTTTCAAACAGATACACGCACAGACGTACATAACAATAAAGCATATACACGCGTAATTTACAATCATCGTGTTATATTCTATATCAATAGCTCCTTTTGACAGAACACTACCTGCGTTGCTACTGCTGCTACCTATGTTACGTATTACAAAACATATGACATATAATAATAATAATAATAATAATAATAATAATAATTACTACAACCCATAACCTAAACCAAGGCCCCAGAAGCTATAAGCTTGTGCGGGAGGGAGGGGGCGATTATTATTATTATGTAGGCCCAATGTGCGGCTGCAGCCGACTTATAGGTGGAACAGCGCAAATCCCACATTTGTGTTACAGCTAAGGAAAACTGCAGAAAACCTTAACCAGATCTGCCAGCGCCGGGAGTCGAACCCGGGCCGCTTGGGTGAAAGTCCGGCACGCCAGACATTACACTACCAAGGCTGTGTTATAGATAACCGCGTCCAGGACTTCTTTGTTACCCTCAAGTATACTTTTCTATTTTGTTGTTGTATATTTGTATGTTAGAATATAAGTTAACTAGTTTCAATAAAAGTAAAATATTTATCTGTTTTATTTCTCCAGGTTAAGTCTTCAAGGTTCTCATAACTATAGATATTGTAAGAGGAAATCACGTAGAGCTTCAAAGTTATAAAGACGTATTACAAAACATATGACATATGTTATAGATATATATTTCGAAGGTGCTGAAAATAATTACAAATTAATATTAATCATACGAGTTTACTATATTCAACGATGAATATCCTACAAGATTATATAGTATATTATTACATATCAGCGTATTTCGAAACCATTGAAAATTGATGATGTAAAATAACGTTAAAATATGAGTTTACTATACGACGAATATCTACATGGGGCAAAATTATACACAGTAAGAAGGCATATGTAGAAATCGTTTACAAGGCTAGTAGATATAACGAAAAAGGTTAAAAATCAGTTCAAAATTACATTACGTCTAGAAAAGTAGAAAAAATTGGGTTTAGAATTGTTGAATATTAGCATTTTCACCATATATCATAGGTTTAATTTTTTTATCTCTAATTTTATATAAGGCGTTTTGTATAGATCAGGAGTCTCACGATAATTTATTGTCATATACTGCCTTTGAATATTCTAAAACAGATAAAGCTATCCATGTTAAGAATTTTTAAATAACGAAATTTTTATTGAATCAGTTAAGTGGTGTGAACTTATAAGTGAAGCTGGCTAGCAGAGCTCAGCAGCTACATTAAGGTTTTCCCCAAAACACTCTTCACTGTAAAAGAATAATTTTATTTATCAGGCAGTATATTATTTTCATATATTAGTACGACTTCATAATGTCACCCTATAACGTCATCGGGATAAAAGATGATCGTTGATGAGTTTCAGTACATCATAGTTGAGTCTAATTCCTTTTACTTTACATACTGGATGCTTGTATAGTATAATTATTTTCTCAACGCAGGATATATATCGATATTTTTCTAGTTTGATTAAATCCTTTAAGTTATATTCATATCGCCCTTTTTATTCTGTTAAGATGTTTATAATAATCATGGTGAGCCTGGTATGAACATAAACCGATTGTACCTATTCTTCTCTCGCCGTTTGTATAATATCAAATATATATTCCGCGTCAGACTGATTAGTATCGTCATATGTACCGGTTGTTATATTTCCGTGTATATTTGAGTTTTCATCAATACACAGGGTAAATCTTTACCTCTAATTTTATATATGACGTTTTATATAAAGCAGGAGTCTCACGATAATTTATTGTCATATACTGTCTTTGAATATTCTAAAACAGATAAAGAACCCTGAACCCTTGTTAGGAATTTTATTAATAACGAGATTTTTATTGAATCAGTTAAATAGATATTGTACTTATAAGTGAATCTCTAAATAACGAATGCGTTAACAGAACTCCTGCATTAATATACATAACGTTTCATCGTGTTTTTTCAAAACACATTTCATTGTAAAAGAATAAGAATAATTTCAATTTTATTTATCAGGCGAAATACATTATATTATTTTCATATATTAGTATGCAAAGTTGTCGTTTCAATAAAAAGTAAAATATTTATCTGATTTATGTCTCCGGATTAAGTCTTCAGGGTTCTCATAACTGTAGATATTGCAAGAGGTAACTACCCTGTGTTTCAAAGTTATAAAGACGTATTACAAACATATGTTATAGACTTATATTTTGAAGGTATCGAAAATGGTTACAGATTATTATTAATCGTACGAGTTTACTATAGATACGATGAATATTCTACAAGAGTATATAGTATATTATTACATATCTGCGTATTTCGAAGCTATTGAAAATGTATGATATATTGTAAAATAACGTTTAAATATGGCGACGAATGTCTATATGATGTATAAACAATAAGAACATATGTAGAAACAGTTTACAAGGTAGTAGATATAACGAAAAGGCTAAAATCTGTTCAAAACTACATTATGTCTAGAAACTAGAAAATTAGAGAATTGTAGCATATGCTTGTTAAAGAGCCGGTAACAACTCATGCGACTTCGATGTAGCTACGGTCTATGTACATTAATAATAATAATAGGAAAATGCTTTTGAATCTTAAAATTTATTTAAATAAAACTTAAAGAATAAAATTTAGAAAAATTCTATTGCTATATTATAAGGTATATAATCTCAATACCTTTATTGTCTAGTTAGAACACTTGTATAGGATTTAGTTGATAGCTCTGTATGACATTCTGAGTTAGATGCTAACTCTATAAAGTTTTTCAGTTTGCTGATCTGAAGTTGTTGAAGCCTTTCACTTCTGAGGGGTAGGAGCATTCTAGATCTTGCTACCGTACGTGCTTTCATATACGATAAATACGTTTAACATAGAAATAGGTGAAAAACTATAATTTTGTTTTATCGTTTTATTTATAAAATTTTAATAATAATATGGAATGTTTGTATTTTACGATATGATGATGATAGGGTAAGTGAATTGTGAGCATTTAGCAGGCTTGAGTTTCTAACTGCAGATCTATAGGTTAGAAAAATCATAAAAGTATTAGCATTGTTCCTTGAATAGACTCCCTGCTTCATTTCATAACTTATTTGTTTTAATAAATAGACATTAGTCAAACGATGGATATCCTCATGTCTTTACTCTACCTTCGATATATAATATATTTATTTATGATATCTAGTTAATGATATATGTTGTAATCCTGATTGAATGTAATTTGTTTTCCTGTAAGATGCTATAAAAGCCGTAATTAATAGTTCTTAATATATAGTTTAGTTCAATCCGTGTATGATAGCAATTAGATGATAACCGTTTCTTGTAAAACGCTAGACTTAAAAAGCCGTAATTAATATTTCTTAATATATAGTTTAGTTCAATCCGTGTATGATAGCAATTAGATGATAACCGTTTCTTGTAAAACGCTAGACTTGATATTAATTTCAATATGGCTACTATCTTTTTAATAGCTTAATGCTACTACATATAACCATATAAGGTTTTCATTAAATCAATTAAACAATCGCGTATAAATATTCATAATCACTTTTTACATTATTATTCCAGTACACGTATCAAGCTAGCAATGTTTTAAGAAATCTGCTGCTTAAAATTCCTTTGCTGTAAATTTTAAATAAATTTTTAACTAAACATGTGACTATATTGAAAGTAATTATATTTGCATTGTTTTGAACATAATAGTATGTTATGATAAGAAATATTTGACGGGCATCGGATGAAACAATACATTTTACTCGAGGTTTCTTGTTGGCGTAGAGATAATCCTTATAGATCCGGTTCTGAGAACTGAGGTGAAATCAATAATGAGAAATGACAAGTTTCTACATATTAATTATGTTACACATTTTAAATGTTATGACTAATAGATTTATATTTTAGGAATGTCTGTAGTTGAAATGTTATATGCAAATGAGATATAGAAAATGAAATGCTCGATATGAACAGTCATATGATGTGATCCTGATTGATTCTTTACTATAAGATATTACAAAAGTTAGAGTGTACGACATGTAATTAAACCTAAAACGGGAAAAATAGCCGTTAAATGCGGGCCTTGTTAGTCGTATTCTATTTAGAGTGTTTTCAGGAATTTATTTGAATTTATTATCAATATAAATGTTAATTAATTATTATTATAAAAATATTTATTTTTATCGGGGGAGTTGGATAGCTAAACGATTGTTATTTGCTGTAAAAGAAGCCGGTAACAGTCTGAATGAAAACGAAATAAATTTCAATTATTTGCGAGATAAAAGAAGAAGGTATTATTGAATAAGAAGCTTGAATAAGAAGAGTGCCGAGATGTCTTTATTATAAAATCGTTATGTTCCCCTGGATGACTGCATCAATCATAATGTAATATGTAGAGTTGATCCGTATATGTGGTAATATCGCATGCTGGACCGTGCTAATCCGACAGGTGATTGACAGTAACCTTTCAATGAAATCATGTTTAACGATGTCTGGGGCATCCTTGAAAGCATACATCATTTAAGAAGGATCTTAGTATGAGAGATGAGATATGCAAATGTATACCGTGAATTAAATTAATTTAATTAATTAGATCAATATGGCTATGGCTATGGCACGATAGATGGCTGCATCAATCATAATGTGATATGTAGAGTTGACCTGTATTCGTGGTATACGCTGGTCCGCGTATAACGCGAGCGCAGTGAGGTCATACGCTAGACCGCGAATGACCTTGAAATTGACCAAAAATTACTACGTTGGAGCTTGGCGATTTCCCATGTTAATTTCGATAAGGATTGTCGCCGAACTCTCCTAGCCTATCTACTGTTATTATTTGAGAAACCAAATAGTATTGTTTATCTGCTTTAACTTCAAAATATGTGTCACTATTATATGTACTATAATTTTTTATTTACAAACCTGCAGACTTATATTACAAATAGGGGTTAATGTGCTTATTAAAAGAATTTGAAACTGTCTTACAAATCAGAAATCACAAAGCAAAAATACCGATTATGAAACATAATATTAAACAAGAGGCCGTTTGCCAACATGTTTTGTTTGTTTAATTCTGTTTATCTGTTGTTATTCTACGAAACACTTGGCCAAAATAAAGACGGATTTATTACCTTTTTACACTACCTTGCACATTCTAGAAAACAAGCAGTTTTGTTTATCTGCTTGAACTTCAAAATATGTGTCATGTGCAATCTTACTATTCAATTTGAAAACATTAGGCTGGACTTTCTGTTTTTCTCCAAAAGTATAGAAGTACGAGAAAAATGGTATATAGGAATTTTCTTTCTTTAATGATTATCAAACCACTGGCAGAGTCTGACTATTCCGCAATGAGACACCGTGTATACTATTTTTATCTGATTGAATTTATTTGGCTGATAATGATAACTACCCATCTAACTTAGTAATACGGCGGGTAACGACGGGAGGACGACCTAAGACACAAAAAGGTGAAAAGTTGTATGGTATTGAGCAGGTCATATGGCAACTTTAATAGTAATAATTAAAAGAAAATAATACAGTATTATAAATACTGTACGAAGGCATATTGTAAAGTTAAATTTTTAAACAAATATAAATAAATAATTAACTAAATTGCTATAAAATTGATGTTCTAAATTGAATTATGAGAAAAATCATCCAATCTGAGAGTAATGCGTGTGGTATGTATTTATTTTAAAATTATTCAACCTCAAAATGTGATGACCCTATTTTCTATCAGCTTATTATTGTAAAATAATTAGAATTTTAATTAGTACTTGTTGAGTTAATTTCATTTTTGATTTATAGTAGATATTTCATTTGGCGAAGAATTTCGACCATAGGAAACTTAGGTGGGTAGGTGCATTACCAATCGATTCGTCTTAAATAGATAGTTTACGATGGCATGTGTTTAAGTAACTGTTGATAAGAAGAGATGTTATCGCTTTGCGATTTGTGGGTTGTATTAACAGTTGCTTTATAAAAGTACCATAACACTGTTTCCATTCAAAAGAATGTGACGCTCCAATGAATAACAGTCTCAGACAAAGGTTTATATTTTTTTGTCTTTGTTTGTGTTATTGATGTTACGTATGTCGTTATTATATTTTTGAAGTTATTGTTAAAAAAATTAAAATGTAAGAATTGTTGGTTACTTTGTGACAACTTGAATAATCAATGTATTGTTTTCTTTAGGTATTTCCCCTGTAGATATAGGCACCCGAACAATGGATACAGGATTGTTTTATAATAGACCCGTTGAGTCTGCTTCTCAGAAGATAACAGATATCAATTGAGAGTGTTCGTTTGAGTGACAGCAAAGCGTTGGTGTACTCATTTTCGCTAGTTTTTATTTAAGAAAGGTAAATAATGATCTGATTGATCATAAACCAATTAAATGTGATTATTAGCTTTTGTAATTACAAGACAATTAAGATGTTTACTTCAAGGGCATGGTTGAAAAATTAATATTGAATAAATGAATTTATGTATCATTTTTATTTTGCGCATTATTCGAGTTGCAACGATTTAAAGGGTACAATTAAAATAAAATTTAATACCTACACAATCATTCTGTTTATCTTTCAGGAATACGCCTGAAATTTTTTTGAGAAGACCAATATTAAGAAAAGGTTAGTTTCTATGGAGAGGGGATAACGAAAAACTGATAGTAGCTACTTCGTTGATACAGTGATACGTATGATTAACACCCACGTTGGCCTTTTATAAGCATCATAAATCATAAATTTTTTATGTCAACTTTTAATTGTAATATTGTTCCACGGTAATCGATTTGTTTCTGATTAAAAATTAAATTGCAATGTGTATAAAACGACAGCGACCTCCTTCATTATCCATTTGTATTTTATAGACTTTAAATATGATTTGTGCTAGTTCTATCGTTGTTCCTTTTAGTTTCGTTTACTTTTTATACCCTTCTTGTTTATCAGCACAGGGTAAGTACACTTAGTCTAATTAGTCCAAAATGTTGTTAAGTTTAGTAACACCCAATTAAACCAAAACAACTTTATTGCTTAATAATAATATACTAAATAAGAAACGGCTCATAACAAAGTTGGCATTGAAACCGGAAACTTTTTGTTGATTCGCGAAACAATATTCATTATTTGTTTTTGCTGTTTTGTTTTCATTTATTGCCAGTCTTGTTTTTGTTAATGGAGCTTCAATAAAAGATAGTAAGTATACAACGTCTTAGGAATAATATCCATATTAGTACTAATCATTTAATCATTTTAACAAAAAAATTATCTAATGCTTCTTTTCTAACAGATATGCCAACAACGCTGAATAATCTCTAATGGACTAACTGAACAAAACTGAAAATGTTCAAATTTAGTGATTTTATATTAAAGAAATATCTTGTTTTTCTATTTGAAAATGCCTTAGATCTTTAACTGTGGACTGGAACGGATAGTTTTGTCTTTAGTAAATATTTGAGATTTTTTTTTATTTTGGAACTATTTGCTACAATAATTTTAACAATATTTTTTTTATTTAAATGGTATAAACAAAAATTTGTTATAATTTCTTTAAGAACAACTGTTGCATTTTTTTTCTGGACTAATTATTTTTTCGATTTTTTCTTTTATTAATTTTTTTATTTAGACTTATTTTTTGTTTCCCACACAAAATATTATTACCGATTAATTCAATATCGAATTCCGAATGATCGTAATAAATTGAGAAATAAATTAAAAGTGTTCTCGACGACAAAACTCTGTTCCAGTCAATACTGTTGATTAGCTGTGGTTCTTAATTCAATCTACAAGAAACCAGTTTTCCGGGCATTCTTCCAAACTATATGTTCAATAACTTAAACTGTGTGGGTTTTTCAACCTGCTTCTTTTATTATGGTAATTATTGGATATGATTATAGAACAATGAGCTTATTCGTTTTATTATCAAAATCCTTTTATTTGTCCATTCTTTAATGTTTAATAATACAACTTTAATATACATTCATACAAAGAAATTAATGACGCATTTTATAACCTATAACGTACGAAGGGAACTAGAGTTATCCACCTACATATGAAACAAAAGACCTGCGATTTTTAAAATTATTTTATTATTCATTATGGTCTCCCCCAAGTTTAACGAATCTGCGCTATTTGTTCTGGATGAATTTATATCATTACAAGAAAAGAGTCCTCCTACGATTGAAATAATAATGGCTGCTTTGTTTTAAATATTCGCTGCTTTCTAAGGCTCTCTTTCAATTTTGTAAAGTCGAATTTTGCCATACATGCATGGGATGGCCTAATCTAGTAGAATTGGGGTTAGATACATCACCCTCAGATAAATCAAGATACTTTTCAGCAACAGTTTGTTGAGAGACTCTCAAGTAAAGTAAATCTCTGCAGTGATTCCAAGCCTTTAGACATGTTTCAATCAAACCGACATCTTTGCATTGATTACCACGAGCTCTTTTCCTGCTTGTCTCAAGCATTCCTCGGCAAATATTTCCAACATTCTCAAAATACAGTCCGTGTTACATTGGAAATTTCCCTTTTCTAGTAAAAAAAATGTTTTAGGCCTTTTTTGTGGTGTTTAGGCTTTGTGTTTAAATGTTTAGGCCTTGAGTGTGGCTTATTAATCGATTTATAGTTTCTATTAAATCATTTACGTCTTGAAAATGCACACTAAGTAGGTTTTTCTGACTCTGAAAACAGCTATGGATATCGCTGGGGATTAGGTAAATATGTGGTACCTTATTGTCCAACTACAGTAATAACCAGGCGTCCAATTTTACAAGTGGGTTTTTGATAAGACTTGGAATAATTTTGCATTGATTGTGGTATCCATCGGTAAGTAATTTACTAAAATTATCCCATCAAATCGCAGAATACAGTAACTGTTATTTTATCAACACAATGAATTGGATGTGCTTGAAAACAGGACCTGTATAGCGTTTTTTCATTCATTAAATTGATCTTTTGTCTTGAAGTAGATGCAAATGTCAACTCTATTTTCCCAAGGTGCAAAGTCAAAACATTCAATGAATTGAAACTTTGCTCAATTTCATGCCAAGCCTTTCATAGACCATTTCTATACAATTGTCCATTCATCGGTTCACGTTTGTTTGTGCTTGGCACTAAACCAAGCTACTACCGAGTGGCGTTTCTCTGAAAACCGTTCCCAACGAATCTTCAACTTATAACTATTCGTATCCCGACTGAAGGCCGAGTCAGGTTTACTAGTTTATAATAAATGAAATCAAAACACATTTGAGAAACTAAACTTCTGCAATTCGGCAGAAGCGTCCCTAAGGTCGGTCAGTCGGGCGTTTGCCCCATGAGCTAGTGAGCTAGTGGAGCCCCACAACGAGCTACCTTATTTTAATTAACACTGGGGGCCCACTCGATATTTGTGTACAGGGCCTCAAAATCGATAGGGCGGCGCTGCAATTCGGTTTTGAACCTAGAGGCTTGGCGCAGTAATCTCATTAGAGAGTGTTGTCGCGTGCTGGCTGTGAACACTGTTGCTCCGCGGACTTGTCTCGACTATTACATGAATTATACAAATTTTAACAGAAAAAAAGTTTTCATGCATCTTATGGTACAAGATGGTATAGCCTTATATACAATACAGAATCTATAACGATATTTCTTCATCTTTAAAATGAAATAGCCAAAAGATTTTCTTAGTTCAAAATTCTTTGCATTACGTAGATATCTTTTACTATTCTTCGCACACTTTCTTCAAGTGTATTATTCATTTATTTTCTAAAAAATGAGGCTTATTCATGCTCTATCCTTATAAAAGTGTCACCACTGTCAATTATTATTTATGCTTGTTTAGCCTATGGAAGAAAACGTGTAACGCAGTGTTGTCTGATGTCCAATGCTTATTATTTTTGGAAATGGATTAATTATGAAAATTAAAAATTAAAAAATTGATTTATTAATTATTTATTTTAATTTTATCTACTTTTTTCCATAATAAAAATGTAAAGAAAACAAAATCTATTTACAAAATTGGTAGACACGGAGTTTTTATTAGGGGTGTTCAGCGCACTCCAGTGCTGACTACACTATAAACATAAATTTATTTTTATAAAACAGTTGCTTTCGTGCCTGATGGATTTGTCAAACTGCAAAGTGTCATCTCAGGTTATGTTAACAATGGTAATGTAGGTGTTTTTATTTGAAAACTTTCTTTAGAAGAAAATTTTGACTTAAACGTAGGTATGAGCACAGGCTCTTGATATTATCGCATTACTGAATACTCTAACATATTTACAATGAAGGAGATGTGGAAACAATTGTCCCAAGCTATTATAACCTTTCAGAATTTAAAAATCATTAAACTATTAAAATATTGTATGAGGTTATGTTGCATGTAATCAACTTTATAAACAAACTCGATGCACAAATTTTAGTTTGAACGGTTGACTGAACCTTTTATACTCAACGGTTGCATTCAATAAGTTTCTGTGCTTAACATACTAAACTGTTGAGTGCGCTGAACGCACTCATTGTCACATATACATTTTTAAGAAAATGAAAAGGTTGTTTTGCTTTTAAGAATTTTTAACCTTACAATTTGTGGTGTTGTTAATGTTAATTTTTTTACAAAGTGAATTTACTTATACTTCCAAGAATTCGCGTTACTTCCTAAGTAATTTTTCCATTTTGTTCATATATATTTAATATTTATTAACCCTAGTTTTAACTTTTTTGCTTTTAGACTTAGATACGAAAATTTTGTTTTTCTCTTATCCCACAGAAAATAATCACATGCAGCTAAATCCGGGGCGTGTCCACTTTGCAGGTTATAGAATAGTATCGCCCAAAAACGGACGATTGAATTTGCATAAGATTTTGTAACACAACCATCTATTTAACTCCATCCAGCATTCGCTCTATTCTATTCGTGGACCACTCAAAGATGGACCCTTCTTTGAAGTCATCCTGCCTCCTAGATGCAAAAACTTCACCCAACTCAATCTTCACGTTTCAGCATTTTAATACATTAACTGTATTCGGCCAACTTGAAAAAATATTGATTTGATCCCAGAAGGTGTTTATATCACATAGCTATTTTTCTTTCTTTGCGAAGAACCTAATGCACATTTGCTTTAGTTCTAGTAAATTAAATTTATTTCCACTTTTCCACAATTCTGTATATGTCGTAAGCAAGATCTTTTCCTCCATCAAAATCTGAAAAACCATTCGAAAGATTTTATAGAATTTCCAAATCACAATCTTTTAGGTTCATCTTTGATTTTTATTTTGAGTTATTTGTGGGCGGTTAACCAAGCAATAGTCTGGATGAACGAGCACCACTTAATATATAGGGTTTGGGCACAAAATTTATAGGAATATTTCTAAAACTTGGTGGCAATCCGTTAAATCGTTCGGAATCTTTTCTGAGCAATAGCTCGTGATACTAACGCATCTTGGACCATCCTCATGCACGAAAGCTTAGAAGAGACACTGTCTGTATCTGCTTGTCTATATTAAAATATTTTGTCTAGGCTTCATTTAGGCATTTCCAGGTCGGAAGCTTGCTGTTTCGCTTTTGGCAAATATATGTTCTCTCTCTTAATTTTTTTTGCAGTCTTTCATAAATTCTGTCTCCCTTTGTAAGTACGGAACAAATTCATTATTTTTTGGATTGCTACAAAAATCTACACAATGGGATTTTGAGATGTGACGAACTTGCAGCCTAAGTTACTATTTTTGCAATATTTCTAGCAACTATTTTACTCATAATGCGTTTAAATTTGAGTTTTATAGACGAATAAAGTTGTATTAAACTTTTTGTGGGATTTATTTATTTTTCATTTTTTTGACATATATCAACAACCTTTTGTCGTTTCAGTATTTAATTTCCAGTAATTACTCTTGATAATTTTATTAAAAAACCTTACTTACTGGTTAAACAATGCGATTATCTGAAAGTTAAAGAATTAACATTCCTATTATAGGACATCATACAGGTGGGTTGGGAGTCGCGCAGTCATAGAATGGCCAGGAAGGTCCCCGGATCTAACGCCGCTGGATCTTCCGCTTGGGCCACTTAAGGAGGTTACAGCGGATCTTTGCGGGGTGAAGGGCAAGGGGATATCTCCTATGCTTTTACATAGGCTCTAACAAGAAATACCAATCGATAAAAAAATAAATTAACATTCTTAAAACTGAACAAAATCATTTTATTATGAATGCCTATAATGTATTTATTAATTATTTGTATATATTAAAATAATTTAAGTCGATTAGAGTGCATTTGTTTAATTGTTGAAAGTGTAAATATAAATGTAAATAGGTTAAGAATCGTGGCAACACCTCAAAGAAATCAATCGATTTTGTTGGTAGCAGTGTTAGGTTTCAGCTTTCGATTGAGTTGACATCCTAACCTCCAAATGTCAATCCCAAAATATAAGTGGAAACATGTTGAATGTTTTGTAATTTTGCATGCAATTACAGATGGAAATATTCTATTTTTTAACTTTTGTATAGTCTAAAGATTACATTCTGCTAAGCAGATACAAGAAATATATAAAAAGTTGTTGAGGTTTAATACATATATTTTTAAAATTAGTGTGTTTGTATTACTGATTTCGTGGATATTCTGATTGTGATGATAAATTGTATTCATCACATTGCAAAAGGTAATTTTACATTTTGCAATATTTCCGTCGAATTAACATTTGTATACTGATATTATTAACGCAGAAGACTGAATTGTTCAACATAATTTGATTAATAAAATATATGATTATTAGTTAATACAATAAAATATAGATTATTATAACAGTCATTATATGTCATCATTCTGTTCTGTTATTTGAATTCGCGCGCTATGAGGTGTTGTCACATCTCTGCTGTCTTTCCACATATGTCGTGAAAAATTCTTGTTTTGTTTACTTTAAATTATTATTGTGCATTAACTAGACACAAGATTTCAAAAATATTGGGTAGCATTGTTTTTAGAATATGAGAATATGTCATTTTAGTTTTTTATCAGATTCCCTACATTTCTTCATCAGAATATTTCGTTAAAACTGCTAAAGGTTAGATGATCTCCATAAGAGCCCATGTTAAATTCTGGATCTTATTTTCCATTTTTCTCGGTAATGGTACACAAGAAAATTATAAAAAAAAGTTACCGAATAGAACAAGTGTCAAAGAACTCGAGGTTTAAATTTCACGTCATTCTCTACATTTTTACATTTCGCTGTATCCTCCTTAAGAAATATTATGTTCAAAAGTAAACCCGGCTTTATTGACAAACTAAAACAAAAGATCACAACAGATGTCACAATATTGCTCGAAAAACAATAAAAAAGTTCGACTTTAGAAGAATTTATAGGCCGTTTGGGATATTGTCAGGCGCAAGAAGGTTTTTATTTAACTGTAGTTTATAAATAACTTGTTTAAAATTACATAAATTATCATTTGTTATTTGTTTGTATTTCACTTGGTTTAAATGTAGTTTGTAATTCATTTATTTATAATTACATTAATGAAATCAGAATTCTAAGATGCAGAAAAGTACAGGGTGTTCAATTTAAAGTAAAAAAGTTGCAAAGGGGTATCGAAGAAATGATAAGTTTGGCAACAACGCCGATACAAATTCGAACTTGTCATAGCTCAAAATTCCATTGAATAGTTTTCGAAAGAATGAATTTATTACATACTTTATATACACAGTGTATATTTATTATACCTGATAATTTGAAACTTTCGTCAACCAGGAGTTTGAATTATTTACATACATTAACCTCTTGTTGTTTCATTGATTCTAGTGTTCCGTCATATTTCTTATTACAGTTAAGTGTCTTTTGACTTAAAAAACCTTCGAGGTATCTCCAATGTCATAATAATGGAGGCTTTCAATCAGAAATACTTGAGAATGATTGTTTTTACTTTCTTATGTACAGTCGAAAATTTTATAATTTTATAAACTTTCCACTTGTGGCTTCATTCTCTATGGATTTCCGTTTCGGGTGAAAGTGTCTAGTTAAAGTATAATGCGATGGAACATCTATTGTCTACACTAATATAAAGAAATACGCAAAGGTGTTCATGTATGTTCTGATTTGAAATGATCTAAGATTTAGGGAGCACTTTAGGAAATTTAAACAACAAATAAACTTATAATGTACTACATTTACTATATATACCAATGTAAATTAATCTCTACTTAAAGTTAAATAATGATTAAAAGTTTGGAGCAACTAGTCAATAAAAGATGGAAGCTTGCCGTACAGTAGTAAATAATTATTTCCCTTTGTATTCTGGGCACATACTAAACAGCAACATTTTCAGATTGTTCTCGCCATCCCCTACAACATCGTACTATGCTCAGACCATCCAATGAATTTTTAGTTACAAGGGGACGGCGGGAACAAGGACTTGATTTTCCATTCTACGATCTTGGCCTTTTGTACTATTTGTTCCCAGTCGCAGTACCGGATCTTACGCAACATCCAAACTGGCATCTCTTGGACCATGAGAACTGTGGTATTAGCATGACAGATCGGATAATTGGTGGAACGAATGCCAGTCTGGGACAATTTCCATGGTTAGCTAGGATAGGATATACGTCAGAAGATCAACGATCAGGACCTCCTAACTTCAAGTGTGGGGGAGCACTCATCAACAAGCTGTATGTTCTTACAGCTGCCCACTGCGTCACGTCACTGCCTGGAAAATTCATAGTGTATGTAGTATTTTATTATATATTTTTTAATCTATATCAGTGACTAACAGTGCTTAATTTCAAATGCATAACTCAATATACTACTTAATAGGTATGTTTCTTGTTTGTTTATTTTTAATTTGTGAATGTACAACGCATTCAAGATAACAGGCGGATTTCATAATAAAAAAAAGCAATTAATCAATGAAATAAATCAACAAGTTTAAAATATGGCCACTTAATGGTTGTTAAAACAAATATTTAATATAAAACGAATGTAGATCTAAAGATATCGCGTTTCAGGAAATAAAAACATACAAGATATTGCATCATATCCGATACGGACCATAATAGAAATTAATTAAAAATGCAATCCATTAATATTTGTCGCTTTCAGCTGCATGATTACTTTCGGTGCATTGAGTGCAGCTGTGCATTACAATAAATATTAATCTTTAAAGTATAAGAACAGTTTAAAATTACCACATCATTAACTTACAATTACAATCAGTGAGACAACATTGGAGGTTATTACAAAATTTTATCGAGTTTGTATAGAGCGCTGTGAGGAAGTTACCAATGCGTCTTTTCTCATTTGGGTGTTATCTGACCTCTGCTGCAAGTAATTTAATTATTTATATTTATAACGACTAATTTTCTTGCTACATCAATTATAATCTTTATCAAATTGCAATAACTTACATTTAATGCCACTGCGATAACCTTACAAAAATGATTCATCCAAACAGGTTTCGATTCCTATTTATCCAACTATTTTCTAAAAATCAATCGATCTGAAATAAAGTCGTCCGGAGGCAGTCATCTCTGTAGACTCTATAGACTGCACAAACAGTTTTTACAGAATCGAATCGATACGATCCTCATAGACAGTATGCTCTTTTCTCAGTTTTAAAAAAGGAGGCGCCATCGTTTCGGAACGGTGGAAACAAATTGCAAACGGTGCTAACAACCTAACCTAACCTTACCTTGCCCCATCTTAGACAAAAATAAAAAACTTAACCTAACCTAACCTAACCTAGTCTAACATAATCTAACCTAACCTAATCTAAACTTTCATGAGGAATAGAAGACGACTCGGTACATATGCGATATTGACTAATTGAATCACATGAAAGCAACCAATTCGAATCTGGTACGAATCTTTTTTAGTGAAGTGATAAAAACTTTACCCAACTGTTATTCTCAGTCTTTCCTGGGAACTATTCAGATAGTTCCAATACGTACAAGTTTCAAAGATCTTTTCTTGCATCATGGTACTCACTTTTACATGGTTGGATATTTGGCATTTGAATTGCATGAGATATAAAAAGTGGTCTCAGTAGGCTACGTCAAAATTTTTCTATAGACCATATTTCGAAGAATTTCGAAGAGTTCGGCCATTAGCTAGTTTTTAGCAGTGTTAATGGCTCCCGAATATCGATCTTCAGCTCAATTGAACAAATTTTATTTTTTAAATAGCATGGTACATTTTCAGAGTTCCTTTTAGAATTTTCCAAATTTAAGATTTTTTACGTTCTCGGGTGGCGGAAACTCCATATCAAAGTTCAACCTTCTAGGTCACCGAAAAACGAAAAACACCTTTGAAACAAATAGACAGTTAGCCAGTTACATCTTCGCAATTTTAATTACGTTATAAGTATCCGTAGAAATTAACTGAAAAATAACAATTTTCGAACTTTTAGGTACCACCCAGGTACTGATTTATCGTTAGCCGATAGAAATTTCGAAAAACTAACTAGTCGTATTTAGCACTATTAAAATTTCTCTAATGCCAATTTTTAGGGCAATTAAATAAATTGTACTTTTGATTTTTTTTCGCATTCTCGGTTAACTAGGAAACTACATGCCAAATTTCAACAAAAAGAACCTCTGGAACAAACAGACAAACACGACATGGATTTTACATATTTTTAATTGAAATATTGATATATAGTTGACCACGGACCCCTATATACCGAATTTTGTGGAAATTTTTGAAAATAACAATTTTCGAACTGTTACGTACCACTCAGTACTGATTTAGGGTGAGTTAATAAAAATTTCGAAAAAACAACAACGGGGTCTTACTTAGCACTATTAAAAGTCAATTCGATTAACAGCGCAATTCAATAAACGTCATTGTTTGGCCTATTTAAATCTAATGTTCATTTTTAGAGCATAAATTTTGAATCTTCCAAATTTTTCACATCATTCTCTATTATTATTATTATTAGTATTTTCATTACTTTAACTCAGAAACTACAAGTTTTGTGAATGCGTAAAAGTTGTATTTCTGAAAATGTCGTATCTTCTTGCATAGTTATACAGGGTGTAAGGGGCGATAGAAGAATTTATTTCTACCTTAATTATGTTTTGAATAGTTTAGAAAAAAAGCCATTGCCATATCTAACAACCTTGCTTAAAAAGAATCGCATTTCACAGCCGAAGCCCCTGACATCTCTAAATTCAGATTTATTAGTCTATATAAACCGATCAGGTTTGTTTATTTTATAGCACACTTGTCAAATTGTGCAGCCCTTGTTTTGATGTAAATCAAAATTAAGTACGTCTTATTGCTTTTTAGTCGGCAGTACGGCAGAGTGGTAATAGTGGTTATATCGCTTAACATAGTTAAGTCGAGTTTGCGCCGGTCAGTACTCGGATGGGTAAACCACGAGCGCAGTGTACTTGCCTACATGGCTCCGCTGTGGTGGCGCTGCCTCACACGCACATATTCACTCAGCGGCTCGGTGTGTCCGACACCTCGACACCGAAAGGTTGTATAAGAGGTTAAAGATTATATATATAGTTATTGCTTTTTATTGAAGTGCAAGTGCAAGCAAAACTAATGCAAAATAATAAAAAGATAAAATTGACGATCTTTTTACTTATTAAATAATGAAACAAACTAAAAATACTTTGTTAACTATATAATAATAAAATACTTCAATAAACAGTTAGATACGTATGATACTTCGGGTACTACGGCTGAGATCATTGGAAATTAATTCAAAAATCTATTCTTTCATATCCCCGTCCACGAGGAGTTCTAGGTGGAAGACCACTGTCAGTCTCCAACAAACGTTAAGGCAGCGCGATAAATGGTTGTGGATCAGGAGCACGTCGTCCAGGAAAACGAGCTGATGAGTACAAATGAGCTACTGCCACTGCATTACCGCGAGTTTCCTCATAAATCATATGCATATCGTGGTATTCACGAATGCTAGAATCTGCCATTTGCAACACTTGACATACTGATCAACAATAAAGAGAATAACAAAAACATTACCAACAATAACAACGGTAACAATAAACAGCAAAACAAACGACTACAAAAATGATAAAACACGCAAGAAAAACGCATCGACACTGAGAGATCTTATTGATCTAAGTGCAGATAAGAAGTAATAAATAAGTGTTTGGAGAATTGCCGCGTTTCCTAATTGAGTAAAATGTAAAAGTAAAATTTTTGAATTTAAAAAGGATCTGATAATACTCGTAAACGATTGATCGTACAACAAAATGTTATTGAGGTTTTTTGTTGTACTAGATGAGATGCATCTTCTGACAAAGCCACATAATTAAATTAATTAACGCATAGCAACTCCTTACACCCTGCTTTTGCTTTAATGACTATCATGTGGCAGACTTGAGTGTACCTGGCAGGAGTTGTAAAAAAGTAACGCTGTAATTTTACCCATATTTTCAAGGAGTATTAGATTACAGTTGTTTTAAGAAAACGTAAAACAAATGACCCCGCACGTTTCTTACGGAAATTGGATCCCGGAGTTATTGATATTGTGTTATTTTGTGTGAAATTATACCGGATGTTCCTATTATATTTAGACCCTTTATAAACTTATGTATCTTTTGAAGGAACTATTGAGATAGGTCACTAGTCTGGTATTCACTAGTCTTTTTATTTTTTGAAAAAATATAATTATTCACAAAGTAGACTATGGAAATTATAGAAAACATCGCTGTAAGTTTATTATATGTTACTTTAATTGTTAATATTCAAAATGTACATATAAAAAACTCGATCCAACAAAGGGTAACAGGATACTTATTAAGCGTTAAACAATTAAGAAACAAACAAATCACTAAACATTAGTTAGTTATAAAAAATGTTCAAAATTACGTCTATCAACTTGGATACATTTATTTATTTGCTTTACAAAGTTATCATAGCTTCTACTTAAGAACTCCGGGGTAATGCTATTAACTATTAATAACATGCAATATTCACTTTAAGAGCTTATAAAACCACCACCCTGTATAATAACCATGACAAGTATCGCACTTTTGGAAAGAGGAAAAAGGGGCTTTCTAATTTTGAAAAAATACACAGGGTGTTCCATTTGAGATTACAAAGTTGCCATATCTCCGAAAATACGCTATGTTGGGGCACAAAAACGGATACTCAGAAAAACTTTTGGAACTAAGAAGAAGACTGACGAACACTGCATTTCATTATCTCAATTAGTTCAAAATTTACGTTACCATCCAATAATGAACAATATTTGGCCCCGAAATGGACCGTTTCAGGCTCCATCTACACCATACGCAATAATAAACGATATTTTTATTTTTGAACAACATTTTCTAATTTCAAATAAATTGGCCCTTTTAAAAGCCAAACGATGCGTCAAATCCACTTGCGCAATCTACTCGTGGTTAATCAAAACAAAGAATATACACAAAAAATGACGTTACCGAGACTGTAAGTGTTAAAAATCCATAAACCCAAGTATGAATTTTTTCTGCTTTTCGCGCTTTGTAACTTTGATTAAGTTCTGATTAACTTAATTGTCATTAAATTCAAAATTCAGAAATTTTATTGGCTAAGATTTAACTGACCTTGGATTTTAACCAATTACATTTGTAGATTTCAAATGTAATCACAATTAAGTTATCCAGAGTTTAATCAAACTTTGTGAAACCGGCCACAAATCTGTTAATTTCAGAGCTTCGTGGCCATGGAGACATTCGATCAGGAAAATATAAATTATAAACATACAGGCCTGGATTAACACTGAAGCCTACGAAGCTCGGGATTCAGACGCATATTCTTGGGGGCGCCAGCACCAGTCATGGTTTGCAGAATCGCAAATTCTTAGAAACGTCTGGGATTGAACCGCCAGAAGAATAAAATTGAATTGAAAACCTTAAATTCCTGTTTTTCTGATTTAAAAAACAGAACTTGTTTAAAATGTTTCTATTTATTTAATTACGATGACTAATCGGAGACTGTAAACAAACTAATGACTAATGACATTTACTTAATCACGGAAATGCCGATAAACGCCCACTAGTAATTTTCGTGTTACACGGTTGCACGTTTTCCAAGATTTTAAAGAAAAAACTAAAATCTAAATACGTTCGTAGATGCAGGAATGCCATGCTTGTTGACCTAAGTTAATTTTGGCGTTACCGCTCGACCAGAGGTAACGCGTTATTATGTGAATACAGCTTTAAGCGCTCAGCTGATCACTGTTTACATTCTCCGAATAGCTATCGCGGCCGGAGTTTAGTTACTAGCCAATAATGCCGGTTCTTCGAACCCTAACATGGTCGGGGAAAGACGTAGAAAGTTCAGTCCAATTGCGCTTAACGAATTAAAAAAGTTCAAAGTTGCCGTGCTTTGTTGTATGCCTTGCTCAAGCTTCTCTTTCCACCGCGTAGTGGCACCTAGTGTTGCTGTACACTAGACTGTATACTAAAGATCCTTTAATTATTAGAGTCTGACCAATCCGTTGCCACGGTACCCACCATTTTATATCACAATAGGGTTAATGAGATGCGTTTTAACATTTCATTGCTAAATAATGTTTTAATATACACAACCCACTATTTCGTGTTTTTTAATTGAGTCAAATACTGTTCACATGCGTGCCAATATTTGACCGTGTAACAATTTCTGCACTTTTCAAATTTAGCGCTACCTGTTGTGATATAAAATGGCTACCGTGGCCAGACTGTAATTGAAGGGTCTCTACTCTACACTAGAGACCCTTCAATTAGAGTCTAGACTATGCGTTGCCACAGTGCCCGCCATTTTATATCACAATAGGGTTAATGACATGAATTTTAACATTATACCGTTAAATAAACACACCCATTATTTCGTGTTTTTAATTGAGTCAAATACCGTTCACATGCGTGCCAATATTTGAACGTGGAAACATTGCTACGCTTTTCAAATTTGGCGCCACGTGTTCTGATATAAAATGACTGCCTTGGCCAGTCTCTAATTAAAGGGTATCTACTCTACACTCTAGCCTCTCTATTTTAAATAGTTTCGACAACCTGGAGCAAACCTGGTACAATCTTTAATAAAGAAAAAATTATTAACATGCGTTGTTACGGAAATTTAATAAAAAGTTGTAGAAATTACAATTACATTTTTACAGGACATGAATGTCCACTGTCAAATTAATGTTAAATTGTGAACATTTTTGTGCATTATTATTATTAAACCTAAAATCTATTGTAAGACAGAATGTCAAACCTGGTAACATTCAATGTCACCAACATCGTTCTGGTGATTTTGCTCCATCGGCGAGATCAATCATCGCTACTATTTGAAAATAAAAGAGCTATACTCTACACTTCTCTAAAGCGGAACAGATCAATCGATCATCATTCTCAATCGGACAACGCCGTTATATTATCGCTACTGTTTAAAAATAAAGGGGCTATATTATACACTTCTCCAAAGCAGGACAGATCGGCCGGACAATGCCGTTATAGTATACTATTGATTGATGATATATCATCAAGAGGCGCCAGCCGTAGAAGAGCTTCAGGGTGCCAAGGAGGTTAATCCAGGCCTGATAACATATCACAATTTCAGGCAATTTGACCGGGATCCAATTTTCGTAAGAAATGTGCGGGTTCCTTTGTCATCCAATTCTTGGTTAGAATAATGTTAACGTCTCTCACTATTAATTCTTTCAAGGACTATAGATCATATATACCTGTGCAAATTTGTTGGACCAGTGTTCTACTGGTTAATTATTCTTTAATTTATCTGTATCTAACAGAATTTGCATAAATAAAAAATAGAAATTTATATTTTTAATTTAATTAACAATTATCAATTAACAATTAACAATGCAAATACGTAACAAGGCATGGCTCGAGACATTTGTATATTTCACAACTGATTTAAAAACGAATTTTACAATTTACTAATTTAAAAAAATCACTAAATGAGAGTTTTGTTTAATTGGCCAAGTACCTTCATTTGATGATTCTTTATTATTTATCAGAAAATAAATTGCTAAACTGATAACATGCTTTTAAGAGTGTTACTTTTCAATATTACAAATGCAGAAACACACAGTTGACTTATTCTAACCAAGATTTGGAAACAATTTTTATTTTATATTTTCAGAAGTAAATATAATCTAGTACTCCTTGAAAATATGGGTAAAATTCAGTGTTGCTTTTTTACAGCTCCCGTTATGCTATTGTCTTCAATAAAAGAGCAATATATGTACAAATTGCTAGAAAAGGTTAGACTAATCAACTTCTTGAACTCTAATTTGCGTCAAAATATTTTAATTCTATCTATTTTGTGATTTAGATCTCCGCTATTAAAATTTAAAAATTTTTACGCAGTGTTGCCAAATTTCAAAATTCATAAGTGCTTTCTTCATTTTTTAAGCGGAACACTATATTATTTAATGCATAAAAGTGTGTTAAAGACAAATCCAACGATATATAATAACAATATGCATCTGCAGTAGACTAATTGAAATTATTTTATTATTACCAGGTCACGTGAAGCTTTTTTTCTGTGAGCGAGGAGTAATGTAGTGATCTTAGTTGACGATCACTGCATTACTCAGGGCAACCAACAAAACAAAATGACTTTTAAAAAAAACTAGATAAATAAACAGGTTTTGTTTAGTCTTACATTTTATTTCTTTTAATAACAGTTTAACATAACAAAATATTGCAACACCTATTCGTATAGTTATTGCTCCGCACTACCAGATCGTTGCAGTACTAACCAATTTATAAACCACATTTGGAGATATACCGCTGCAGTATTGTCGCGCGCCACATTGAAAATTGCATGTTATTTAGAACACATTCAAATATTGGTTTCCCTAAATAATGTGTAACGTTCTTTTTAAAATAATAACAAACATGCTGTTTAAATCGTCTATTAATAAAGAAAATATTATTTTATATACACTAATTAAAAACACTATAATTATAACTATTTAACAAACTATTTAAATGCTAGATATTTACAAATTTATTTCAGGACTATTTATGTATTACAACAATTATTAACATTTATTTATTTACTGATATTCGACTATTAACTAATTATTCAGAGTACATTTCACTACGCCGGTTAAAGATTAACTGAGCTCCTTCTACCCGCGACCTCAATTTATATCTTTCATAAGTTCTAGAACATAACCGATGAATCATATATGCAGCTGTTGATGAGTCACGTCGATGAGTCGCGTCGATGAGTCATACATGCAGGTATGATTGATGAGTCATACAGTTGATGACTCGTACATCTAGAATGGTCGATGACGTCGTATGTGGGTTTACTATTCGTTAGAATTGTTTTAAAAAAAATGTTACCGAAGTTTTTTTAAAGAATATCCAAAAAGAAGTACATTTAATTAACCAAAATACAAGGTGTTCCGTATCGTTATGTTCAAACTTCCAGAGTATAAAGTAGGTTCAATTCGGAGAGTAAAAAACACAAAAGTGGTAGGTCTTTTATTTGCTACAGGTCTATGAAATTATTTTGCAAAGTAACAGTTCGTTTTTTGAAGAGCAGTTAACAAAATGAATGAATCAGGGACTAACTTAATTTAATGCTTAATTAATTTTCAAAATATCCTTCTTCCTCTGCCTGACCCAAAGTTGTGCTTTCATGCGGACAGATAGAATAATGCATCTCATTTCCAGCTTGTTTTTGCGTATTTCCTAGGCAGCAATGCGTTCCACTTTGTCTTTCATGTAGCCCCAAGAATCAAGAGAATTATGATCCGGAGATCTAGCTGTGACCGGCCCACCACGACCAATCCACCTTAGGTAATTGATACGTACGAAATTTTGGGCGGCAATTCCGAAATGTGGTGGCGCACCATCCAGTTGAAGCCAATGTCCCTAAATATTATTAGCATCGCATCTTCCTAATACGTAGATGTTAATGAGTTTGTTTATTTGATTGGGTAAGATCTAGGTTGCGGTTCCAGGCAGGTTTTTCTTGAACCATGGATATTTGTAAAAATTAAAATCTCCTTAAATCTCCGAAACAAATAAAAATAGACCTAGCACTTTTGTGTTTTTTATACTCAGTATTGAACCTAGTTTACACTCCAGAAGTTTGAACATAACGATACGGAACACCTTGCATAATAAGTTCTGCAATGAAAAATAAAAATTAATAAGAATAAATACTGAACCTATAAATTGATGAAGTACGTTTCGACTTTTTGGAGTCTCATCAGCTATGAGAAGCCTTTTGTATATTTCACACAGGCCGTCCAGGCTTACAGAGTCTACAGGTTTACAGAGAAAAATAAAAGCTGCATCTGCAAGATTTTATTACCTCATTGAAAACTATTCTTAAAGATATATTCACTGAGTCGCGAAGATTTCAGCATAAAAATCAAATCATCTATAGTTGAGTTCGTCTTTAACATTACTTTTCGCGGATTAGCATAAAAAGAGTGAAAATCTATGATTTCTTGGGGAAAGCTGTGTAGCAATTTTTTAAATTGGACACCTAAATTACAAAATAGATAAAATTAGGGTTTTTTGAACAAATAAAAGTTTAAGCTTAAGATGGTTAGGTGTGTAATGATTGTGGAGCAACATCAAAAAATATAAGAGATACACCATCATACAAATGCCGAAGACTGAGAATATTCTGAGCTATGTAAAAAACTACACCAATAAAGTTTCTCTAATTCGCAAAGGGAAGCTTTATATCGATTATTGGGTAGTAAAAGAACGTTGTAGCTTAGAAGTTGCCAAACTTGGGTGACAACACACCGTGGTACTATATATGCAATAAATATTAATTGATGTGTTTGATTCAGCTAGTTAGAAACTAGCAAGTCTATATAGGTAGATTACTTTCACATTTCCTTCACCCACAAGAATCCTTTATATTAGAAATTAAAAACATGCCCACTTCAATTCAAACAGATCTATAAGCAAACAATATACTAAAGACAACAATAGCTACTGACCCTGAAAACTACAGTAGGTAAGTCAATTAAGTTCGGAGATTGACGCATAAAATAAACGTTTTGAAATCTACAAAACAATCTAATATTATACTTAATTAAAACAGAACATAACGATATTAGTCAAACGACATCAAAGGTATTACATATCGTCGTACACTTCTCATCTATAGATGATATAGAAATTATTGGTTATAATTGCATCAGGAGTGGGAAGTATTGGCAATAGACCTTTGCACGACTTTTACAGATTACAAATCGTCCTCTACTTCAATTAATTGAAATAAGTGATTCTCATCAAAGACAGTGATAATAGACGCGTGTTTCTCACCGTGTGATACAGTTATAAAACTTATCCGCGCGAAGCCTTGCATTACGACCATTAACTAAAAATAACAATAACAGCATGTAAGGTGTCAAAATCTGAAACTAGCTGTTCTTCGAAGTAGATACTGTTCAGCAAGAAATAAAACTTGAAAATGTGTGTACGCAGAATACTGCATGAAGGTCATTATGGCGATTGACCTCTAATCGGGTAATTCATGGAATTTTCATTCACTTCATCAATTTTAAGTACATACATAACCGCCTTTACATATGTATGTATTAAAAAATTGATTGAGTTGTGTGAAATAGCATCCTTTGTTATAAATGTTACATAATTCGCGGAATCAGAACTAAAGACAATGTCTTTACACATTTTAGCCACAGTACAACCGGGCCACAGTACAACAGTACAACGAAATGACAAAACAATGAAAACATGGAAATAAATGTTTAAAACAAATTGATGCATAGAGGAACGATAGAAGACATTTCAAAATTGATTATGCAATTTTAAGAAAATTGAACTTATACACAGACCCGGATTAATCTCCTGGGCGCCCTGAAGCACTTTTACGGCTGGCGCATTTTGATAATATATCATTGAACTTCGGTTGCATTAGCTATTCGGAAATCGTAAACAAACAGTGGTCAGGTGACCGCTTAAAGCTACGTTTACACAATAATGCGTTACCGCTTAGAATATACGTTCTATCACGCGAAATCCAAACAAACGATGAAAATGTTGAGTGAAATGAATGTTGGTGTGAAAACACCATTTAAATTAGAGCCGTTACGTATCATTACCAATAACAAACCCGAGTTTTAAAGAGGCGTTTGTCATAAAAAGAATATTTTTTACGAACTAGTCTCTAGACCACTATAATAAATAAAAGTTCAAGGTCGAAATAGCTGTTACTATTAAAAATTTTTACAAAATATATATGTAACTGGTAAAACAAAAAAGAAATAAAAACAATCATCAGCGTTAACCCAAGTTTCGTCAGTAAAAATATCGATCGCCTTTCTTCGCGATATTTTCTAATTGCCCTTAAGAAGTTTCGGCGACAGAGAACAATCTCGTTCCGGCCAACAAGCATGGCATTCCTGTATCTACGAGCGTATTTAAATTTTAGTTTTTACTTTAAAATCATTTCCTTTTTAAACGAACATTATCAAGGTTTTCGGTCATTTTTTGGAATTTACAGAGTCACAATACTTACACAATTAAAAATAAATGCGATTGCACCTATCATCAGTCATTAAGCGCATCCACCAATAGCGTTGCACTTAGTTTGTTTACGGTGTGCGAATAGCTAACGCCACCAGACCTTAGATGAACAGAAGTAGGTATCAAAGTCAACAACTATTTTGGTTTTATTTATTTTGAAGTATGTTTATTTTAAATTTTCTTATAAATATGACAATATCAACAAAAAATGCACTATTACCATAAATTTAAACCAAATAATATTTAAGGAATCATTTTTTACGTGATTTGAATTTGGCAAATCCGCAAATGTGTCTATACAATTTTGAAATTCTACAGAATCAATTATTTCTAATTCAATGCATAAAATTGATAGCACATTTCATTCCTCTTGACCAAGAGAGGATCTAAGATAATATTTTAACCTTTTGCGGGCTGAAAATCAACGGTCTCCAGAGCAGTTTGTTGCTGCCATTACAAATACTTTCGGCGGTTCAGTCCCAGACCTTTCTGAGAATTTGCGATTCGGTGAATCATGGCGCAAAAACGTGGCGCCTGAATCCCGAGCGAAAAACTGTTAAAGTAAAAAAATCTGGAATTGGAATTTTGTTTTAGGGATTTACAAAAACAGAGAAAGTTTCGGCGACATATTGATTGCCAATGTTTCATCTTACTCACTGGCCTGTTTGAAAAATAAAGTTCATGCATTTGTGGAAAATATAAACGAAATATTCTAAGGTAATTTTTGCAACTTTACATGTGTTAAAAATTATTTTTCTAAACTGAAATATATTGGAAATAGCAGTGACCATCTTGAAGGTACTATCATTACGTTATAATTAGGCTAAAGTAAGATCAATTACGGTTTTTCTTTTAATCTGCTTATTAATAAAACCAATTTGTTGAATACTAATGTACCACGGAAAACCGGTTATTTAAATACAGGGTGTTACAATTTGTTACATTGGGGCAAATAATTTATTTGAGTTAGTTATTGAGTTATTTGAGTAAATTTTAAATATTTTAATCTTATACATACACTAAAATAATTCTAGGTGAATGATGGAAGTTCACCCGCGAAATCAGTGTCAATACTGATCAGCCTTTAATGTCTAATGTCAAGGACTGGAGAATTTTGAAGAAAAATAAGTGTAGACCTTATGAAATTAGTAAATCCCAAAAATAATAACCAGGTGATCCTGAACGTCGCCTTAATTATTTCAATGAAATAAAACAAAAATTGCACAACGTCCAAAACTTTTTGGAGTTTTTGCAAGAAGTTATTTGGCCTGACGAATGTATCTACATTCGTCAGACCAATGTATTGTAAATCTTTACAAATTGCGGTATGTTTAAGCGTCACATATGGGCCGTGGCAAATCCTAGGGCGACTCGAGAGATCCAGATCAACGAAGGTTTGATTAGAATGCAGGAAGGCAGGACTTCATGGCGACAGGATTGTAAGTTTATGTTTACCTCAGTGAATAGGTAACGATGGACCGATAGAGTGGCCAGTCCGGTCATCCAATCTTGCACCATGGGATTTCTTCTTCTAAGGCACTTTAAAAGAAACCGTTTACAGCCACATACCAAAAAATATTGAAGAATTAAGAGCAATGAGAAAAACATACACCCGAAAGGCTGTGGGAAATATAAAAAGAAGATTAACTATTTGCATCAATTGATTTTGACGCAATGATGGATTTTTCTTTAAAATACTTAGTTTATTTATTAAACAGTTTACAAATATTACTTTAAGTATGGTTATGGTTTTATGGTTAAATATGGCTATTTGATGGTTAAATAAATACTGTGCCTAATCGTCCGCCGGTGAAACCACGGACTTATCCTGAATTACAACGCTGTTGAAAAACAAGGATTCTGCACGAAATCAATGACAACTTTTATTTTCCCTTTGACTAGGCCTAAAATTGAATTTCGTGGCCCGTCTTCATTTTGTTTACCTAAAAACTTTTTAAAACAATATTAACCAACTATCATTTCGAGTATGGTTTATTTGTAAAAAATAACAAAGAAAGAAGGTGACGGTCCTAAAGCAGTTTTGCGCGAGTGATATAAGAATCCAAGTATAAAGTTATCCAGTATTGCAAAAAAAAGTAAAAACATCCCCATTTGACTACTACAAGAGCCATTAAAGGGTGAAAGCAGAATTAGACTATTGAAGAACGGAAGAAAACTGGCAGGTGGTAGTAATAGAAACTTAAAATTATCAAATTTTTGAAAAACACGCTTTCATATTGGCAAGAGATGAAGTAGCTAAAATGTGCACCAGCTATTTGACTTCTTTTGAGCAAGACTATACTCCGGACACTGAACAGATATAGTTAAAAAAAAATCAAGGCAGCACAGATTGTTCTGATTGGTTTTATGTGAAAGTTAAATTTACAATAGAACATTTTTGTATATGAATTGTTAATTCGTTATAAATGATGTCACTTAGAGAAATTTATACTAGTATAAATAATAACCATACATTTTAAAAAATTGCATTTTATTAATTTAATAAAAAAGCCATGAAAAGTTCGCGAGTGCTATGTGTTTACATACAAACATACTATATATACGTCGCATGGTAAGGTGGCAATCTCAGAACAGTTCTGTTGCTTTCCTGTGTTAATTCGTCGATTACGTTAGCACTCACTGTGTTTAGGTGCATGCTGTTTTACTTAACATAACAATTCAGCTCTCACATACTGTCTTCGTAGGGGATAGTTTTTCTGCAGCCAGTTATGTATGTCAGCTTTCTTTGTTGCTAGACGGAATTTTTTCAATTTTTCTTATGTGATAACTTGCGTTATCCAAGACGATAACGCAACCTTCTTCAAGACTGGGCAAAATATTTTTAAACCATTGTTCAAATGTATCTGCGTTCATTTCTTCATGGTAATCATTTGTTTTCTTGGATTTCAATAACAGTAATCCATTATCTACAAAACCGTCATCAGATCCTATATGAAGGGTGATGAGCCGCTTTCCTTTCCCCGATGGATTTCTCAAGTCAGTCGATAACCCTCTTAAAAATGCATCTCGTGGATTTGTTATGGACATGTCAGCCCACACTTTTTTTGCCATTTTTGTCTTCTTCGGAAACATTGTCCAAAATAGCTCTTGGTCTATGACACGCCTTAGGAGCAGCAAAATAATCAGGATGTTGCTTGTGCTCACGAAGTATGTTGTAAACACTGGCCAGACCAATTCATAAAATTATAGTAAATAAGCAGTGGGATTGGAAGGTAAATTAAAACATGACCTATCAATCTAGCAACATTTTCCTCTTTTTCGTGTTTTTTCCATTGAGGATGCTGCTCTTCACACACTTTAAAAGCGTTCATAATTATTTGTTTCACCTCTACAGAAAAGTGCTTTTTTGGCGTTTTTTTTGGTGGTGACAACTGAATATTGTTGACGTTTTCATCATCCATTTTTAATAATTTTGCAGTAAGGAAAATTCTACAAATTAACCAACTCATTATTATTATTAACTTTTCATATAATTCTAACTTACTTATTGACAACCGTTCGTGTATTGAATGGTGCGAGTCTTAATAAAGACTTGTAATGTACCTAATATGTAACACAGTTGGAAAAACTGACGGAACTTTCAAAACAACTGACGTAAACGCATGCGTAACAAGCTGGCATTTGCCGTTTGTGTTTGTATGTGTAAATGAGACTTCTATCGAGTACCGCCCCATTTATTTCAACCAATGGATATTCAAGTTTCAAGTTGCATCTGAATGTCTCTGGTTTTTCATTACTATATCTGTTGGGTAAACGCAGTATAGTATTTGTTCACTACACTGAAGAAGTTGCTGCTTGGTACCTACTTGCATAAAAACGTTTAACTTTAAACTTTTGTAACCAAGCACATGGATCCTTCTAATGTACCGGAACTGAGACTTATATATTGGACACACGAATTTTGGTTTTTGCCGTCGTGATCAAACTACTCAGACTATTGACAAAAACGAGGAACATAAGACCAAAATTTTCACTGTGGAAGATATGCAACGTCTGATTAAAACTGTTAAATATAAAATTCGTTGTTTCTCTAGGCAATCTTGCAAAAGGTAAATATACCTTATTTAAACTGTGCAACAGTTGTTTATTTAAATATCAAATAGAGTGCATTTGATTTGGTATCTGCTTACGAAATTGCTTTAAATATTTTATATAACTGTAGGATCAATTATTTCGTGTAAAGTCCGTACATGAACTAGTTTCCTTCTTGGTTTCTAGCCACTTCTTTGTTGGCTTCTCCATCATTTTCAATATCATCATTATATCTAGTCTCGTCTTAATCTTTAATCTCTTCCCTAGGCGAAATTGTATTCCTAGCGACATCCTCACTTCGAGTCTCTTTATTCTCAATTCCTTGTTCTATCATATCTTCCATATAGCACTCATTCCAGATTCCATATCAATAATTTCCACTTCCACCATTTTTATCTGAATCAGTTGTCTTAATTTGCGAAGGTACCTTTTATTACTTTCTTCTAAAGTCAAAATAACCAAAAATTTCAAAAACAACCATGTTTTATTGAATTGCTGATGTTGGTGTTCTTTATTTTATGTATGAATCAAAATAATTGGATGTTCTGTCATTTTATGTTTATTTAGTGGTAGGAACAACCTTTGGTTTTGGCAATTGTAACAGAGCTTTTTTACCCAAGACGTAATAAACCCAAAAAACAAATATCACACGAATTACTCAATAATAAATCAAATACTCAAACAAATCAATGCATCAGAAACTATACTTACTTTAAATTTATGCCCCGGCAGAGACCTTTTTTATTCGAATTCAGTTCAGGATCGTGGGTACTAATTCCTAAAGCTTACAAATTACAGATAGGAAGCAGGAAATAATAAATAATATTAAGGGCGCCACCCAGATGCTAGTTATTATACAAAAATTTGAGACATTTACAGACTGGGGAAAGATTGCCAAAAAAATATTAGTGATATAAGTTGAATAAAACTGTTTTATGAGAATGAATCTTATTTTATGATTAGAACACTAGCAATTGGTGGCGCAAAATGTAACAATGAGAAATGGATTAAATATGTTTATTTGTTTAAGCAAAAATTATTTGGTCATTTTTAAAACTATCATTACTTGGAATCCCATTCTAAGTACATACAGGCAAGTTAAATAATACAAAAAAAAGAGAACAATTTGGTTACACAAAATATAAATGTCGACTAAGATAAATCATTGACTTACAACATTTTTGTTTGTATCGCAATCATTCTTTTTCACCAATACCGACACTTATAGCTCCTGTGCCCATCAACACTTCACAAATAAAAGGCCATGACTTTAGTAACACAAATTATTCTTCTGACGAATTCAGAAAATTCCGCAAACTCTTCAGATTGAACACTGAATTCATTCCCCTTTTCTTAACATTTATTCTGTGTAATATGCGTTTAACCACTTTACCTGAAATGTGACGACAGGTTCTACCAATATTTCGAATATTAATTTTAAAAGGTGTACCAGGGTGGTAAAATAAAACTTGAAACCATATAAACTTTTTAGCTAAATAGAATTATCACCTCTCTGAACACAGTTCTTTGAATAAATGTGTTAATATAAACAAAATTTGTTCCCAACTGCAAAATACAAAAAACTCAATTTGGTTAAATGCATTATAAAGTCGTAGATTAGATTACATTTATTAACGTTTGCTCTTTATTACTGTGAAAAGGAACATAGCTTGTTTTTTATCGACGAATTTTGAAGAATACGTGCCCACAGCAAGGTTTTAACTGTGAGAAGTATATTATTTTTATATTAGGCTAAACTGTCTACATTTCGAAAATTTATTTGAATACTCTTTTATTTGACAAGAAAACATCTTTTACTTATCACCTTAAATTTTAACTAAAGCGGAACATTTGGTTATTAGACATGGGGTTAAAAATCTAATTGACACATTATTTTATCAAACAACGATACTTATGGTAAGAGCACAGATAAGAACTATGTACTTACCCAAAGAACTTTAGTACTTACCTACAATTTGTCTTTCCCTTGATGTATCTTGAACTGCTTACCTCTCTTGATACGTGTGCACTTTCTTAACTGATACTATTTCAAATCTGCCCTTAAGGGCCATGAACTTATATTTTTGATGAACACAATAGTTCTTGCTTCTGTTTTGTAGAAGCATATATTAAGATTATTAGGTCACCAAACGCCGCAATGGTAAAATAGAATGCGTGGTCTCACCGGCGCTGCGGACTCACGACGCGTTGTGGGTATTTTGTATTTTGCTCAAAGACCGAAAAGGAATTTTATTATTATTTTGTAATTTTTTTTAATTTATAATGTTTACTAATCGCGAATCTTCACTGACTTTTCGGCCCACTAAGGGAAACTATTTCTTTCTACATACTGCAGTAATCAATGACTCCCAAAGTCCTGGAGTAAAATACCTCAGCTGAAACAGTACTTGATAATGTACGACAACTAAGTTTGTGACTAAAGAAGACCTTCATCTTCTATGCTTATATGGAGATATTTAAAATTTAATTGGCGCTTGGATATACACAACAGTCTATGTTGAACCATCATCTCATGAATTATCTCTAAGTTAATCACTTAAGATTTTTCGGTTACGATAAATATCGGATTTAATAATCATACAATTTTAATAATAATATTTATAAACGCCTTTATTTCATACAAACAATACAAAAGTAAAAAAGAAAAATAGATATAAGAAATTGCAGAAATCGCAAGGTGTAGTTCAAGCTGAAAGCTTGCTCTTCCACTAAACCCTTGAAAAATAACAAAATAAAACTTTAGAGAAAAAAAAGTAAAGTTAAGCTCGGTGCAAATTCAAACAAAATAATTTTACGAATCATACTACTGAAAATTAAAAAATATATATATAAGGTGTGAAATCCCATTCGAAGTTGTTGCGCAAATTGGTAATAATTGATTGAATTAAAGTTGTAATTGTTGGTGCTGAAGCTGTAACTGTTGACTCAGAAGAAGTTTTCTATATTGTTTTTTAAAGCTTTGAGCCGATAAATCTATTAAATCTAAAGGTAAAGAGTTATAAAGTATTCACCCTTATCCATGACTACGGTTGCGTTGCCTTTGTCTGCTGGTAACACGATTACGCTAGTATTCGCCCGTAGGTCGCGTAAAGCTTGGATTTCTTCGTGGGATAAGTTCTTCTTCGGTGGCTTGGCTGTTCTCAGTATACGTGACACGTCTTGACGTATAATTTCGGCGGTATTTCCTGGGATCCCTGTTATTGATGCTTCGACTCCGCAAATAATGTTTTCTATTGGAACCCGGTTTGTCGCTACTGCATAGTTAAATCCTTTCGATAGCACGCTGTGTCGCTTCATCCAGCGGTAGATCTGAAAGATTGAAAACTACCTTATTTGGTTCAACTTGGTGGTTGATGTACTTCCTGGGCTGTTGATCGGCTTGTAGCTTCTCAAATTTTTTCTTCTGGTTAGAAGTTGTCAAATTAGCGTCAGTTTCTGCTCGAAACTCCGTGAGGTTATCTAGTGTTGACCATAGAGCTGGATGAATTGTGTTACTTAAACGTAGGTGTAGCTGTAGTAGCTCGATGTTGATGCTATTTAGCGCCCTTCTGGTATCGTGAATTGCTTCTCTTGTCAATGCTAGGCTTGCTCTTCTCAAGATGTTCCTCGTTTGGTTGTTCTTTTTGTGGAACGTCAGCTTCATGGAATTTGGTATATTCTCGTCCCGACAGCGTTCCAGGAATGCGAGGTTGCACAGCAGCTAGTTTCTTTTGGAACGTAGCTTCTCCAACTTCTTGACGTCGCGTAGAATCTCCTCTCCTAAAACCCCCCCGTAAAGGTTATTAATGTTACATTTTAAGTTTCCGCGGATATTATATGATACTTCACTACTTTTCCGGGTTTCACTCCGCGTATTCACTATTCGGCTCCTAAAGGAACCAGTCAATGGTTGACGACGTTTCGGCAAGTTCACACTTGCCATCTTCAGGTCACCTCTAACTTCCTTCTGCTTCGCGTTGTTACACGATGTAGAATGACGTCTTGCTGCACCGGTTGGTCTTTCTATACGGTTACGGTGTTGCGCATGGTTGCGGTCGGCTGGTTTTTGGCGCGGCTGCGTGTCATTGGTCTCGATATATATATACATATATATATATATATATATATATATATATATATATATATATATATATATACATGTGTTTTGTAGAAAGTGGCACCCTGCACGATCAATGTAAAAGTGACACCCTGTGTATATAATTGCAATATAAAACTGGGCATAATGACACCAGCATATATATAGTGCAAATGGCACCCAAGTGTATATTTTTTATATCATAAATTACCAGTTTGGCACCCTCCAACGTTGCCAAATTAGCGGGTGTCACTTGACATATTATTCTGATAAACTGGTGGCATTGATATATTTGTTAAACACATTATATGTTCCACGAGTGGTTCAGAATATAAATATTTAATTTGGATGGTGGCTACTTATAAAACAAATTTATATCAAGTCTTGTTTTATATAAGTTATAACACTTGTAAATTCGAAAGAGCAGATGGAATTGAAGATGACAATTCTAGACAAAGCAATGCTCCTTTTATTCAATTTTAGGGGTTTGAGTTTCGAGAGGTCGGAATGACATCACGGAAAAGGAATGTTTTATGTTTAGTGCGGTCGATTCTTTAATCTTTAATGTAACTTAATTAGAACAATATGTTTAGATATGTTTTCTATATATAGTAAACTAACCTTTGGTGTTAAATTTAAACCTACAATCCATATCAAATAATCTTCAAATTGTCCATTAGTAATATTACTAGTTAAAATTGATTATTTTTTATACAAAGAAAGTTAATTCGATAAAGATTTACGATAAATAAATCAGCTTACAATATTGCTGTACTGTGCTTTATAAACTCCAAAACTTTATGCCGTATTGTACATAATTTTCTGCTGACTGACAACAAGTTGTATACTTAATATGTAAAATAGAATTTCATAAGTTAATACTTTCTAATAAATCTTAACGATGTATTTTAATTTTTTTAATATTTAGTTATTACAGGGTAAGGAAATTATCACTTGCAAATGAAAAAGATTCGATTCTTTTCGTATTTTATCATTTGTGAAAGAATTTTATATTTAAAAATTTATGATTTATTCTTTCAAGAATTAAATTTTAACGAAGGCAGTTTTATTCGTTCGCGAACGAATGCAAAATCAACTGTTTAAAAAAATTCCATTCGTGAATGAATACAAGCGGAAATGAATCATTTGTTTTCAGTTCTTGCTTATAGTTCTTACTACTCTGCAGTCTTATTTATATAAAATCATTAACCAACTTCATACAATATGGACCGACACAAATAATTTAATTTAACCAAATATATTAACTATTGTCGATGAACAGACAACAGCAAGACGTTCAATGTTACAAAAATTTGGTTGGTTCTATAATAATAAATTATAATTAATCATAATAAACCCTTCTTATTAATACTACCACAAAATTTCTTTCAGCGTAAAATAATACCTGTAACTATGAATCCAATTTTCTTAAATGAGATAATTGCAATCTATTTTTGTTTTATCGTCTTATTTATGCGTTAGATATGATTCTGTTATATAAATAGGAGTAGTATTCTGGGAAAATCCACTTCAAAATTCAAAATTCAACTACATGCTTGACCTTTGTGCAATTTGTGGTAGTGATTCACTTTAGATAGTTTGTGACTGTAATGGAGGAGTCAAACTATAGAAGAGGATCAAAAACCCCTACAGTCACGTTAGTTAACTTTTCAGGAGATAATTCCAAAATGATCAGTGTTTTCTATACCCAGAACCGTATTTAGTTCAAACACGACTCGTGTCCGTATCAACATCTCTTACGGTCGTTTCCCAAGATAACCTTGCTCGGCTCGGCCGTATCGGGTTTCTGTGCTTGGGTATCCCAACCCATTTAAAGGCTGGAGAAAACTCGCAAGCTCTCCGACTCAACGAATCCTGGGACCCGAGTTTACCGAGAATATCCAGAGCAGCTGATTCGCAGTTTTGACTACCTGGAACTATCTAGCAACCAGGTATCTCATAGGACAGTGGTCAGTGCAATTTGGAAAATAATTCACGAAGAGTTGGACATGTCCAAGCTTTTATGAGGATACGGGGCCCAGTGCTGTCAGGAGAACTTGGAAGCGCTTCGTGATGAACAAGTCAATCTTTTTCATTGTTAGGTAGATAGATGAGAGTTGGCTGTATCATAGAAGTATAGGTAGTATAAAAATTCTACATTCGATGATGAAAGATTCAAGAAAAAAAGTGAAAACATACATCTACGGTGCTTTTAACCCTTATATTTTCACCCCTATTGTGTTGCTAGCTTCGCAACATGGGTGCTATGGATTATCTAGTGCTAAGTTTTGAAAAGGATAGAACAAATTGGCGGGGCTGGCGTTAACTTAGCCTCCCCTCTCTCGAATTTACCTTTAAGTAGCTCTGGAACTAAAATGGTGTTAGCTTTAAAATTTGGGTGCTAGACGATGCTAGGTAAGAGCATCCTAGTGCTAGTTTTCAACGGAAATTTATGAATTGGACGAGCCCTATATTATATATTACTAATTTTTTTCAAAATTTGCTGGCAATAACCCTTATATTTTTCAATAAGATGGATGACGTTACTTTTCTTATCCGCTCATATAAATTTCTAGAATTCGTTCCATCCGTTTCCGAAATGTCTACAATTTAATTTGCTCCAAGTCTTTGGTTGAAACAATTCGATTGCTGAAGTGAGATTGTTTACAAAGTGAGATTTCCAAAAAGTGTTTTTGGTCATAACTTCTACCACTTTGATAACTTTAATATTTCTATAATACTTTACCAAACAAGCTTCACTGCTTTCAGCACAGAAAATATTACAATAAGCAGTGAAGGTGATGATGTACCTAGCTAGTACAGAAAAAATAGAGGTGAGATTTAGAGTGGATGATAACATGTTTTAAATGTTTTTATTTTACCTAAAGTATTCCCTATTCAAAGAAGTAAGAGCTGGTTTAGTCTCAAGCTGTTTGTTGTCTGGAAAACCCAAAAAGACTCGATATTAACATTTCCGCTGTCACTGCTGTCATAAATGCTGTTGGCGGCTACACATAGTTAAAAATATTACATAAACTATGGATATTCCTTGTTTTAGTTTTATCCTATATAAAAATGTTCATACTATGGTATGCAACGCTTGGGAAGAAATAGCTTGGAAATCCATGAGAAGCTGCGGAACAAGAAGCTAGATTGGCCATAGAATGTTGAATTATAGATGAGAATGGCACACCAATGATCGCAGTTGTCTGTGATGGCAGTTTGACAAAACGATCTTATTGTGGTGGAGGAAATTGTAATTCACTCTCTGGAGTGGCTGCAATTTTTGGAGCTAAACAGACAAAATATTGTATGTCAAGTCTGTGTTTGTCAAAGGGCCGAGAACAAAGAGGAACAGGTCCCAGAACATACATGTTACAAAAATTGGGCTGCATCATCAACTATCACAGAAAAAAGAAGATTAAGACGTACGTGGTAACAATCTAGAGCCCCTCAAGGTAAAACACTTCTGAATAGTGCTAGTCAACAACTAAAAAGAGAAATTCAAGCGAGTAAAGAATGAATCAATTGAAGCGTATCTAAGAAAACAAACGACTGGCAGCAGCACTATTCTCTTTGGAAAGCTACAAACAAGGTGAAAGGGCCAATAACCCAAATTCCTTCAATAAGACAAGAAGCTGGAAAGTGGACAAAAAATAACGAGCAAAAAGCAAATAATTTTGCGATTCATTCAAGATGAAGCCTTGCTTCACCTAAGGAAGTAATGTCTGAAATCAAAGACAACATCAATCCGAAAAAGTTCCAGGGTTCGATGTAATAACTGGCGAAGTGTTAAAGCAGTTACCAGGGAAATCTACAGTTAAGCTGACTTACCTAATAAACGCTGCCTTTAGATTAAAGTACGTGCCTAGGTTGTGTAAAGACACAGAGGTCATTATGATTCCCAAACCTGGTAGGTCACCTCATGAAGTTCCATCTTACAGACCTATATCTTCACTACTTGTAATATCGAAGTTATTTGAAAAATTATTGTTAAAAATACTAAAACCTATCATTGAAGAGAGAAATTTAATTCAATAGAAACATTTAACTATCGATCAAGTACATAGAATCACTAATATTATAGAGAAATCCTTAGAAGAAAATAATGTCTGTTTTACATCTTTCTTGATGTAGTACAGGGATTCGATAAGGTATGGCATGAAGGTCTAAATTATAAACTGAAACTATTCTTGCCAAAGCAATATTCTCAAATCTTGAAGTCTTACATTTCTGACAGATACTTCGGGATCAAGCAGGAAGGTGCTTATTCTGAATTGAAGGAAATTAAAGCAGGAGTGCCGCAAGGAAGTGTTACTAGGACCGATCTTGTATCTCTTGTACACTTTGATATTCAAGCATTAGAAAACAACACCTTTGCTACTTTTGCTGATGACACAGCTATATTAGCAGTAAAAACAACCAATGCAGAAGCCATAGAAAAATTACAAACTGTAGGACAAAAAGATGGAGAATAAAATTGAATGAATCCAAATCAGTACATGTAAACTTTACGAATAAAGTTATCCAATATACGCCAGTCAGCATAAATAACAACCAGATTCCATGTTCTAACACAGGCATTACACTTGCGAAGCTTCGATGGAAAGCACACGTTAAAAAAAAGAACTTGGTATTAAATACAGAAAAATGTATTGGCTGATTGGAAGAAACTCCACTCTCTCTCTCTACACAATAAGCTTTTATTATTCAAATACTGAAGCCTGTATGAACCTATGGTATTCAGTTTTGGGGCTGTACCAAACAAAGTACCATCACCGACACCATTCAACGATTCCAAAATAAAGTGTTAATTGAGGTGTCTAGTAGATGCATTTGAAGACTTGATAGTGGAATTTTCAGAAAATTTTAAAAATCAGAGAAAAACTACAAAGAAACAGAAGCACAAACTTGATTGCAAGCTGATTCTCACAATGTCTGATTGAACAATATAGAAAAGAGTTATTAACTACTTCATTATTTGGTAAAGTTTGTAAGACGCGATCTACTACAACAGGTTGTGATTCAACCGTTACTGGAATCCTTTATAAAGAGTTTCTTTCTAGAGCCACAGCTTGAGGAAAAATAATGAGCTAAATGTTTGTTAGAAACGAAATTTGGTTTTCGCATTTCTAGTTGTGGGCTTTTTATAAACGCAAAATGGCTACTTCTCGGTGCTTCAACAGTCGGTATAGAAGAAAATTCTGGACACTTAGTAGAAATTAAATGTCCTTTCACGGCCAGGAATTTCGAGATAAATGAAGCAATTCAAAAAAATAGATGGTTATCTAGAAAAGGATGGTGACCAAGACCGAATGAAAAAAGAAATAAGCATAAGCTTCAATTTAAAATATGTCAACTTTTAGTCATTGTTTCCGAAAACAATTAAATGAGAAATCAATTAAACAAGGTGAAATTGTCATTGATATATATTTAATATATAAGCCTTATATAGAAAATTTAAAATAAAAAAACAATCAAGAAGTAGGTATAGTACTTATCAGTAGCTTTTTTTGTTTATAAATAAGTAATACTGGAATACTTGAATAAATGGCAAAAAAATTATTTTTTATAAAGAACACTTTCAAACACCTGCAAATCCTAAATTGACAGTCCAAGGTGGTAAATAAATCCCTTGAACCGTTATTTCTCACCATCTGGTGTTATTTTAAATTTTGTTAAAATATGTTTTAAGCTTAAGGGGTAGATACGCATTTTTATTACCTGCTAATTCATCCCTTAAGAATACCGATGTTTTTAATTTTCTACAGCTAGGACGTTACGTTTGCTGGCAAATGTACGATATTTTGCCATTTGTATTTGTGGAGATTTGACAATTAAACAAATAGATAATTCATACAAAACGTCTTATGCAGTCTATAGCAGAAAATTGCTTGTGTCCTCTTCTATTCAATGGCGTGATAATATAAATTTTTGATCATAGTGTGTTTTGTCCGGTTCTTCTAAATTCTTAAATTAAAAGTATTATACAATTCCTCTTTTTATAGAGATTACACAGATTATATATTTAAATAAGTGTATATATATATACTGTTCAACAAATGAACTGGACAATTTGTTTATATTGGTATTTGAGTATATTTTATTAATAAAAATATTATTATGTTAATACGTAAGTTGATATTGAAGCACAATGCAATTAAATATGCTTAATATAAGTATTATAAAATAAATACTCGTTGGTTTTATGGGAAATATTTAAATATTTAAAAAATTACACCAATCTGTGCAAATTGTGCAGTTCATTAGTTGAGCAGTATATTTGTACACCCAATTGACCTAATACATTCATAAACATTTCAATTGTACTTTTTATTTATATTTTGGTAGCTTTGTTTACGCATGGTACAAGGTTGAAATGCAATATGTTGAAACTAAAACCAGAATGATCTTTATAGTTAATTTTTACGTAATTCAAACATTTCATAAATAGTATTAGTTGTAACAATGTTAGCTGCGATTTTTAATTGCAATTGACATGTTAATTGAAAAATGTTTAACTGCACAATTGCAAATGATATATTAACTGCAATCAAGTTACTAACCAACTAAATTTAGTTGCAGTCCGCAATTAAAAGGTTAGTTGCAATTAAATATAATTGCAAATTAAATGTCACAATTAAATGTTCAATCAATTGATTAATTGATTAAACATTTAATTGATTGATCCCCAACACTGCTACGTTAGCATAGTTACAAGAAAAGTACATCTCAGAGATGTTATAAGAGACTGGGTTATATTGGGTATTACAGAGTTGCCATATGTCGGGTGTCACTAAATGCAATAATTAATAAGTAGTCACATTGACAAATATTATATAAAAATATACAGCTGTATATTAACGAGCGCCGCCTGGTGGAGACCCTCTAGAACTAATTTGTATATAGCTATATAAAAGATGTAAATTTGGCACCCTATCAAAAGTTGTGTTTTTTTAAGTGTAGATGGGTCTGTATTATATACACTCTATTTCCAGCTAAAAACAATCCGACACCCAATGCCGGGTGTCGGATTGCAAAATTGGGTGCCATTCTTACAATGCATATGCAATTTGGGTGTCACAAAGACAAGATATATATATATATATATATATATATATATATATATATATATATCATCTTAGGGGGAATAATGAGTTTAATTATTTGATGCGATTCATGCGGCTGTTAAAAACACTACATACTACTGCTTCAAACTGGTACCAGATGAAGTTCTGTCAAAACCAAAGAGTTGGTCGTTCATAATTGATAAACGTGTACCTTCATTCAACACGTGATGATATGCTAGAAATGAGGAAGTTTTTGTATTACTTAGATACGCTTATTTGTATTTCATGACTTATTATTGAACATGCTGTTTTAGTTTATGTAAATATGTGACGAAAATGACCCCTGCCTTTGTTCGTTCATATTATAACAGAAAGCATTCTAATTCACTAATATTGATATCATTATAGAACCTTATTGAAAGTTAGGGTTAGTGCCTTACCTTCTCTACTTCGTTACATCCGTCTTAGAGGTTATTTTAAATGACGTTTTATTTAATAAATGATGTACATAGTAAGGTCCAAACATTTCCTGCTTGATTAACCCAAAACAATAGGCGATGATTTGTTATTGGCTTATTAATTACCCGTTTATTACCGTGAAAATAGTGATATGAAATTTATATAGTATCTGTAATAGTTCGAGAATCCATCCATCAAAAATGAAGGTCAATCATTATCTAATTATATTACTTTTATTTGCCAAATTTGTTTTTGTAGCCAAACTTTAACACTCAGCACACTAACCCTGAATGCTAATCTTTGTTTTGATTAGATATAGATCAAACTGAATTAAAAAAATTACATTATGATAAAATAATTAATATGTCACGTGATGTCAAATCTGTAACAGCGATAGTAAAAAAAATGTTGACAACTTAATTATACATTTCTTAAAAACCTTAAATGTCGTTTATTCATTGTATTTTCTCATTGAATATAACTTATGCTAGTGGACACAATCAACTCGTCCTATGGGCTCGTTGTATTTGCAGCTCGGGTTTCACGCTTAGACACCATCAATAATAATCTCAATCTGCTTGATATACCGGTTGCGCCATGATATTTTGACTCTGTATAAATCTACATATAAAACTTTTGAACTAATGAAATGCGGTGTACACCAGTCTTCTTCTCATTTTTTAATTTTTTTTCTGAGTATCCGTCTATTTTGCCCACTTCCGATTCAATCGAAAATGACATAGCGTATTTTCGGGGATAGAGCCAGTTTGTGATTTCAAATGGAACACCCTGTATATTTTTCACAGTTGTAATGTCCATTGTTTCCCCTTTCAATAAAATTATAGCTAAATACTATTCCAAAAGTTACACAGCAAATAAAAATCATGTATTTTAGTAATTATTATTGTTTAATTATTATTGTTTATAATTATGCAACAATTAAATGTTTTACATGCCATAAAATATTTTAATTAATTATGTATATGTTGTAATAGTATTGATTTAAACAAAAATCGACATTGGTACCAATGTAAACTCCAAACAAAGTAAAAAAAGAAAATACCAAAGATTGAATTATGATCATTTAAAATAATAATTTTTTTAACAAGGGGGCACAGTATCATTGAATAAATAGATACAATTAAATAAATGGATAAGCCTTCTTCTTCTTGTCATGCCGTCTCTATATTAGAGGTTGACGATTACATTGTCAAATGTTTCTCTTTCAATTGCTGTTCTGAATATTTGTTGAACATTGATGCCTGTCCACTGCCTTATGTTCTTTAGCCAGTAAGTTTTCCTTCTGCCCCTTCCGCGTTTACTTTCAACCTTACCCTGTATTATACGTTGAGGGAGCTTATATTTTTCGTTTCTTAATAAATGTCCCAAGTAGGCGGTCTTTCTTCTTTTTATAGTCGTTATAATTTCTCGATTGCAATTCATGCGTTGTAGTACCTCTTGGTTTGTAATCCTGACTATCCATGGGATTCTGAGGACGCGTCTCATCAACCACATTTCGAAAGCTTGCAGTTTCTCAATCTCTTGTTTATTTAGTGTCCAGGCTTCTGTTCCATATAATAATATCGACCATACATAACCCTTCACCATTCTCCATCTGATTTGTAAATTTAGATTTTTGTTAGTCAGGAGTGCTCTCATTTTTAAAAATCCTTGTCTAGCTATTTCTATTCTACTCCTTATTTCTGTATTTGAGTTCAATTCTGAGACTAACCAGCAACCTAAATATTTAAATTTTTTACCTCGTCTAAGGTACTGCCGTCAATTGTAAAGTTAACTCCCCTTTGATTTCTGCTTACTTGCATAACTTTTGTTTTACTGGTGTTAATTGTTAAGCCCATTTCTGTACTTGCTTCATGCACCTTATTAATTAGTTGTTGTAGCGCTCTAGGATTGTCTGCAATTAGTACACTGTCATCAGCGTATCTGATGTTATTTATTGTTTCCCCATTTATTTCTATTCCTAAATTACTGTTGTGTAAGGCGTTCTGAAACACTATTTCTGAATAGAGATTAAACAACATTGGGGACAGTATACAGCCTTGTCGTACTCCGCGCTTAATCATTATGCTGTCCGTTTCGGTGTCTTCTAGTACCTTTACTTTAGCTCGTTGGTTCCAGTACAGATTTTTGATTAGTTTTATGTCTCTTTCGTCTAAGCCAATGTTTTCTAAACATTCTATTAGTTTGATGTGCCTTACTTTATCAAATGCTTTCTCATAATCGAGAAAGCACAGATACACATCTTTTCGTTGATCCCTACATTTCTGCATCATCACTTGTATGCAGAAGAGAGCTTCACGTGTTCCCATACCATTCCTGAAGCCGAATTGGTTGTCGCTCACTACTTCTTCACATTTTCGATGGATTCGGTTTTGTAGTACCTTCAAGAGTGTTTTGAGGCTATGACTCATGAGACTTATCAATCTATAATCATTGCATGTTTTCGCATTTGTTTTCTTGGGCAAGGTAATAAACGTTGATTCCAACCAGTCATTTGGAATGTTTCCTGTAACATATATCTTATTGTATAAATCAACTAATATGTTTAGATTGTCTTCGTTTATTAATTTAATTAATTCCATATACATGTTATCAGGTCCAGGGGCTTTTCCTGGTTTCATTTGGTGTATGGCAAACTCGACTTCTCGTTTTAGGATAATGGGTCCTACTTGTTCTTCGCCTCTAGATTGTAGCATGGTTTCTGGTCTCTCGTCGTCAAACAATTTTTCTATATATTCTTTCCAGATTCTCGTTTTCTCAGATTCTGTTCCGTCTATTATAATTTTGTTGCTGTCATCTCTCATTATCAATTGTTGTTTCTTTCTGTTAGTGCCAACTACTTCTTTTATTTTCTTATGTAGTCCAAACACGTTGTGTTGTTCGTTCAAAGTTTCAATTTCTGTACACCTGTCACACATCCCCTTTTCTTTTGCTTCTTTAATTTTGCTTTTTATGATTTTGTTTATTCGTTTGTATTCTATTTCATTGCTGTTTTTATACAAGTCTCCGTCTATCCATTAAGTCTAATATTTCTTTCGTCATCCACTTCTGTTTGAAATTCTCTTCTTTGAATTTCACCGTTTCATTTCCAATTGTAGTTATCTTCGTTTTCAGTTTCAGCCATAATTCATCGATGTCTTCTTGTGCGTTTCCTGTTACATGTGAGACCTCATTTGATAATTCTGTTAGTTATTTATTTAAATTTTACTCTACTTGTTTTTTTGTTTCTATATTTCGGAGCTTTTCCACGTTCAATTTTTTCTTTGTTTCTTTCTTGATAATTCTTTTAAGTCTAACTCGCATTTTCATGATTACTGGGTTATGATCTGATCCGACGTCGGTACCGGGGTATGTCTGGTCGCTTAGTATATTGCTGCGATATCTTTTATTTATAAGCACATAGTCTATTTCATTCCTAACTATGTTGTCCTTACTGTTTTGAGGAGAAGTCCAAGTATATAATCTGCGACTTGGCAGTTTAAATCATGAGTTACTTATTACCAAATACTCTTCTTGGCAGAATTGGATTAGCCGGACTCCTCTTTTATTTCTTGTTCCTATGCTATATATCCCCACAATGTCCTCAACCTCACCGTTTCCGATTTTTGCATTCAGATCTCCCAATATAATATTTATATCATGTTTTTTTGTCAGACGTATCATGTCTCAAATTTGCGCGTAAAATTCTTCAACTCCAGCATCAGATCCTTCTGTTGTCGGAGCGTACACTTACGATAAGCCTAATTATTGTAATTTAAAAAAGATATACTTTCATATACCAGTTAACTAATAGTAACAAAAATTGATGTTTAGTCTATTCTTTTTACTTATACAGAGTGTAAGGATTTACGACGCTTTAATTTAAGGGGCGATAAAAGACATGAAAATTAGCACAAACTTCTTAATACATTTTTTTAGCTTAATTATTGCCAAAAAAGTATTGCCATATCTGGCAACCTTGCTTAAAAAGAACCGCATATCATAGCTGAATTGTCTGACCTTGTCTCTGAATTCAAATCGTTTAGTATAAACAAACCGATCAGCTTTGTTTATTTTGTAGTACACTTATTTGCTGTAAAATAAAATTAAGCACGTTTTATTGCTTTTTATTACAAAAGGTTGCTGTTCGTAATTTTAGTGGAAATTACCTATTGTATTTCTAACAATTCACAGCTGTCCAATACAAGAAAACATTTTAACTTAATATAAATGCACAGAGCAGTTTATTTACTACTAACTTGGTTCAATATGTATGAGCTATGTTACGTATTATTAAGAAATAGCATTTAAACGACTGCAAATTAACACGTGTGGTGACAGTGGCGTAATATTGGCGTAACAGTTGAGGAAGGTGCACCTAATTCGGCAAATTGATGTGAGTTGTGCCATGTATATTTACGTATATTACAGTGTCTTCTAGCAATAAGCGTAAGTGTGCATTAAACTTTTAAAGATGCCGTTTTTCATTGTTAAAATGCAAATATAGATTTTCGAAAAGTTTTATAGGGTTAATCAAACAGATCAAAATATTTACGAATAAGTGTATGTGTTGTTTTAAAAGAATGTATTAGTGAAATAGGTATAGCTATGGACCGGTTGTCATTGCAAGAAATAGGCTACAATATGAAACAACAGTGAAACAATAATTTTTTTAACCTGAACAAAAACAAAAGAGCCCCGTATTACTTACTCTAAATTATTCTGAATACTTGCAATAAGGTTTTTAAATTTCTTAATGAACACAAAATATGATACTTACTGTATATAAAATGCTCCGACTCTCTTTAAGACATCTTCTCACGAAGGAAAAGTAAGGTTTTTAAAAGTCACAAAAAAGAATGGGCGCCAGTTATTTGAAATTATTCTAACACGCCCCCAAATAACGAAGTGCTAGATTAAGTTGATTAAAGATTAAAAAAAGAAACTAATTGAAATTAGTTTGACGTTAACACAAATTAAATTATCAAATAATTTCAATTAATGCTAGGTCCATTTTCAATAAGGTAAGGTTTAATTTATAAATTCATTTATTCAAAAATAAAAATATCGGATTATCTCCGATAACAATAAAGAAGTTTTGCTGGTAATAATTTTAATAATAAAATAGAAAACCTTGATAAGAATTATTATTCAAAGGACCAAAATACGTAAAATTACAAAAACATTCGATGAAACAAAAACAATACAAATATATTTCACAGTTACATAAACTTACTCTTATTAAACAAAAAATCCTTAATATCTTTGATGCGGAAGTAGAATTTTACAATTCTTCAAATGTCACAAAACACCTCACACTAAAAGACCTTATTCACTAAACTTTAAAACTTTGAATTTTGGTAAAGATGCTGCAACGATGAACTGAAATTTGATGAATGAAATTACTAAAATTATTTCTATAATAATTCGGCACTGAACGACCATAATAAAATTCTTAAACTGCAGTAATTCCAGTAATTTAATTATTAATTTCAAATTTTATCAATAACTGAAATTCGTTATTAGAAGGCTATACTTTCAAATACTTTAAATTCTCTTCTTCAATTATTAACTAATAATTAATCTTCTGAATTATTCTTTAATGCGTTAACCGAGAAACAAACTTTAAAATTCAATAATAGATTGAATTTTCACGAATTTTTAACGAACGGGACCGTGATTTGGTTAATTTTATTAACACAAAACTAAAACGGTAGGTTGAAGCCAATAAGCTTCCTGTATTTAGCGAAGAAACGCAAAACGGTAATCACACAACTTAATTAACTTTATTCGATAATAACGCAGGAACTAGAATACTGGGACAAGCTCACTAACTCGAGATGAACACCCATTGTCCGAACGCACGCCACTTTAGGCTACGAGACCCGCTATCCGAATTGAAGCTTTCGCGGAGACTCGCTTTTTTTAAAACTCCGTCCTTTGACTTATTAACTTTATTATTATTAATTATTAGCACGGGATCCGAGCCCGGTCTTATCTGTATTCTTTTACTAACTATAAGCTGTAAATTCTAATTAAAAACTGAAAACCAGCTGAATACTGAAAACTAAGTGAAGGCTGAACGCCAACTTAGTAGCTTGACTCGACGTCAACTGTACTATCTGAAGACTTGATATCAACTGAACTATAAAACTCAGGATTATTTTACTGTAGACGGAATGTTTTTTAGAGGGGTGCACTTTTACATGGACCAATAAGGAAATCGCATGATTTCGTTTAGGCGAATCGAAATTAATGTTTTTTACACAAAGAAATCCAGAACGTAGTGCTTCTCACAGCGAAAACTGCAGACGGAATATATTTTGAAGTGCAAATGTGTTTATTTGAAAAATATCATTTAGCACGTACAAGCCATCATTCAGCAAAACAAAATAGATTTTTATAATATTTTCGGGAAATAAAAACTGAAACGTATGTGAGAAAGTTTGAAAACATAATTTCACACTGATCAAGATGACTAGTCTTTTTTAAATTTTAGCAACGGAATCATTTGACACTGCAGACACGTGTGCTGGCCCTACCTTTTATTTACAATAGAAGCTATAATTTTCTTTTTGTTATTTTATTGTACAAGACGGCTCCACTAGTCTGAAAAGATTTTAAAAAGATGACTTTTAACATATTTTCATGAGGTTTATTTATACCACATGTAATATAATTTTAAATTACAAGAAGAACGCAAATTTACAGGACCGCATTTAGGATTTTTTAATAACTTATGCACCAAAATTTCATTAATTCAAGTCTAGTAAAAACATACCGTTACAAATACTGAAATTCGTTAATTCTTTTCCTTTAAAAATATCAATTAATTTAATAGAATGAAAATTAATAAAAAGTTTCACAGTATTTATTAAGTTATAACCTGACAATATTGTTTCGACAGCTAAGCTGTCATTATCAAAGGTAATATAAATATTATTTCATGATTATGGAGTTCCTCAAAGTAAGGCTAGAAACAATAAACAAAATTTAATAGAACGTTCAGTTAGTTCTATAAAATTATTATTTTTTTTATTAGTTTAATCAGCTAGAATATACCGGAGGCCTATAATTTAAAGAGCTTTTTGACAATATTAATCGTCATCATTTCATCTTTACTGGCTCTGATTATCATCAGACGTTGCGGGGTTGCCACGTTTCTTAATTGAGTGAAATGATTTTTTAAATGTAAAAGGAATCCGATTTTACGCATAAATGAGTCCCATAATTAAACTACAATTGTTAACGCGGGAAAATGATATTAAAGTTTCCAACTTTATTAGTCTTTCTGAAAAAGTGGTATGTTCTAGAACAAAGTTGTATCAGACTTTTTTTGTTCCTTTTGATGTCTGCTATCAATCCTTGAAACTAACGCATAGTTACCCTTTACGCGTTGTATACTATATTGATATAGTCCATCGTGTTATGAAATTTACCTTGAATGGAAAATTATGCAATGTTTTGATTAGTCTTTCATACGTTAGTATTTTTGTCGAATTTTCTCAGTATCGAACTGGGCCGCCGGGCAAATGCTCGGTAGGCCCCACTGAGACAGAGAAGTAGACCCTAGGAGTAATTTGTAAAATTCAAAACTGCAACTGCAGAGAAAAACATTATTATTATTTTTTGTTTTAGCGGCATCAGCATCTGAGGCTATTAGCCGCTTAAGACATTATTATTTTAAGGTCAGTTACTAAGTAACTATTATCTTTCTCTATCATCTTTCTTACATTACTAGGGTTACTTTACGAAAATAGAGCTGTCGTTTCATGTAGTTAAGCCAGGTAAGAATCTCCAACTCTCCAACCAAATCTCTACCGTGAAAGGTGATAAAATTAAAAGTAATTGTCATTTAAAACTATCACCATGGTAACGTTAATATTGCCTTATGGAACTAAATTTATCAAGATACAGGTGCTGAACCACTTGATATGGATTGACCCTGCATCGAATTTTTTATGGGTAAAAAATTAGTTAGCAAGCCCTCCTCTTCGCTGTTTGCCCGGTAGGTCCCATTGGCGCAAGTCCGACGCTGAGTTTTCTATTGTCGTTGTGTCCTATGGAAATCGATAACAACTTTGGGGAGGAAGATCTGTCGGATGACAGATTAATCAGATTAATTCAAATGGTCATTTCTTAATCCTGTCAACGTGAAAAAACAGGACACTGAAGATTTTTCTCAAAAAACTCGGTATCGAACGTTTTTTTACATGTCCAAATACCGACTACACCAAAGTGTCTCTTAAATGTTACATTGGAAGAAGTGGGCAACACTAGTAAAGTAGATTTAATTTTGCAAGACACTATTGCTTGGCCGAATATTCACGAAAGAAACGTTATGATGGCTTATTTATTGGTTATTATTATTGGTATTATGGTTATGACGTTTGATGGCTGTTACAAAACCAGTTCGTTATCCTCAACTGGCATACTTTACTCCTCGTCTTTAGGTGCGTACTTATAATGACCCTAAAAAAGCGGAAATGAGTCCAAAATCCTCAAGAGAACATTCAACGACGTCGTTACAATGAGGAAGCGGTTTCGAAATTCATTCAATTCGCAACTGCTACACTGAATATTGTTGAGGTGCCATATGGGTCTTAAGAAATTAAGCACTGGGGAAAAACTCGCTTTTCCAACTTCCGACTTAGGTATAGCATCGGTGATCTTATTGCAATGTATGAAAAGTCCGGTAATTACAAGATTATCTCTGCACTACCTGATAAGGAATGTTTCTCATGACTTTTGAGCTCTGATAGCTTTTGACGCATTTCTATATATGTACAATTGAAATTCTAGAAAAAATAAAAGTTTCTGGAATTATTAGTAAAAAGTGGCAAAAAGATATATGACGTTTAGGTTCAAAAGTGGTAACCATTATCTAAACGGCAATTATAAACTTCATTTAAAAAATGAATCGAAGGTTGCAGAGCATTGCTGGTCACTGGCGTTTTCTGATCCAGATGACAATCAATTCCAAGTTGATTGTTCCGTCTTTGGAAAAATCATGCATGATTTACAAGGTAATGCGTGTTTTCCTTTCATGAAGCGCTCATAACGATTTTTATGCCCACGAAAAAAGATTGGAACCCAAATTACTTTGGAAATCCGGCATGTCCTTATACATCGCCCATATTTTATACAAACAGGAAAATTCTTTGTAAAATGCAAGACCTCGGAGCTTTAATTGCTTGTACTTCGCCACATATTGATTGAAATTAAACGGATGAGAATTGCATTAGAAGACACAATGGTAGTTTAGTTGCTATGGTGCTCAACTGACCATTTAATTAATTCCTTCAATTAGTCCCGAAAGTGGTGTCCGTATACAATAGTATAGCTTCTTTGAAACCCAATTTGGAAAAAGTACAGAGCAGATGGAGTCGCACCGCAGGTGAAGAAAGAACGAGGCACGTAAATTTGTCAAAAAAGGTGTCAAGCCAATAACAATTCTGGATGAATTAATGAACACTATGAGTTGGAAAAGTGATTAATGAGATAATTAATTAATCTAATTTCTGCTATTGGTGATGTGGTTTTCGACCAGGACTACGTAAATTACTGGAGATATCGTGGAATTGGCCATGTAACTGGTCTACGGATTAGCGAAAAAACTCTGATGCCTTGCCAATGTTAAAAATAATCAAACGCATCGCGACTTTCACGTCTAAGTATCACTGTTTCGAATAAACCACCAAACCGTAGTTTTCTATGGAAGCTCCATCCAAGAAAGCTTTTTCATGCTCTGAAGAAAATTGCATTAAGCTATTTGGGACGAAAGAGAAAAAGGAAGCTCATGAATTGCTCAGAGATCGCGAGTTAAAATTCTTCATAGAAAGCTTGACTGATAGAGCGCTACACCTGTCTAAAGATAGTCTGCAGGAGTTAACCTCTAAAAACGTTTTTCGTCGAGATTATTTATGAAAAAACATTCAGAGGCGAAGAATTACCTGTTCCTACAATGGGTTGGGCACTGAGACCCAAAATCGGGTGCCAATCAATATGTGTTCTCTAGATACGAATGCATTTACTCAAATGTCAGCTAAAAACATGAAAAATTCGGACAAATCTAAATTTAAAAAGGGGGATTGAAATCTTGGCAATCCGGATGAAATCTGTGAGAATGTCGCAAAGAAATTGAGAAAGGCGGCAAAAGAACTGATCTCTGAAGAGTATTAATTGTGCAGGTATTCGTCTAATTTAAGTGGATTAGAATTCAGGAGCGAATTTACCAGTTTCGAGCCACTAAGCTAATATTTTTCTGATCCCCCCCCTGTACTGTCAATAATAATTATTGAATAATGAATAATTTTTCGTAAAAAATTCGTATATTTTTCCTCGTAAAAATCGTATCATTGTATATTAAAATATGACTATTGTTAAATGAATGAATGAATAATTATTAGAATTTAAATTTCAACTTTCTTGTTCAAAATTATTGCCAAAAATTTATGCAAAATTTGTACAAATCTACGAATGCTTACGCATTTAATGCAAATTTTGTGGAAACTTCATACAAATGTTACTTAAATGATTAAATATTGCATTGCATCCTAGTTATTAAGGTATTTGTGCAATTTGTTAACTAAATCTAACCTCAATCCAATTTTAACCTAGAAGGCCTGCTATAAAGAAATTACTTAACCTAACTTTTTAGAGAATGTTTGGAGACAGATGCTGCCAATAAGAGAAGTTTATTCACCTAGACGAGAGGAGTCTGAAAAACCTTAGGATTAATGTATTCCATAGTGCAGCTCTTCTCGAGACGCTTTGAATGAGTGGATAGCATTTGTCTGCGGAAAAGTCCCACCTCGCTGGATTTTTGCATACAGCGAGATAGTACTATTTTAAACAACCTCTCAAAAGTCCCTATCGAAACTCTTTAAGCAAAATCTTTTACAGGGGTTGAAATAGGTTAAAAATAAATATTTCGCAAGATATTGATTTTTTGCAAAAATCATTCACTTGCACGATCGTATTTGATTGATAAAATTGTTCACATCACCGCGCGCCGCTGAGGTAGAGTACCGGGCGCGTTTTTTTCCTCCATAGGCATAATCCACATTTTCCTGCTAAAATATTCTCAATGAAATATCCTCAAACTCTATGATCTCTATGGTCTGTTTCCTCCATTTCTACAGCTTCCACTATATCTTTATCAGCGTCAGCAATTGATCCAAGATAAGACGCTTAGGTACTGGTTTCGATGGGGACTTTTGAAAGTTTGTTCACAATTTCACTGTATGCAAAACTCCAGCGAGGTGAAAATGTTTCCGCAGATTAGTCCTTCTTTACTCTAATTTGACTGATCTAGAGACAGAAGATTTTGTTGTACTTTTGTACCGTACACTTTGGACTAGATTACCCAGGTGACCCGAATCCAGTGATAAATGTACGTAAGTGTATGTTGAGCGAAATCTATCGTAGATTCTGAGAATATTTAGGTTGTGATGGGAAACATTCTGAATCTATGAGAAAACGCTTAAATCCACCAGGAAGTTCCATTTTTTAGTAGTTTTCTTGACATAACTTTACACACAGTAGTGATAAAGTTATTCTGATTGCCTATTTTAACCTTTACCGCCCTGGTACACCAATGTGAGCAATGTGGCATTTATGGGCTAAAGAATCATTCCTGAAAGTTTGGACCTGTGGATTAATGGTTTCGCTTTAGCATATCAGTTGGCAGATACTAACGCTGACCTCTGTTTGTCCAGGGCAGATAATTACTGGAAAGTTGTGACAGGTAAGACCCAAGGTCTTTTTGGAAATTTAACTGCTGTAAATTCAAAGTTTAGTTGGACTCTCATGGTATAAGTGGCTATAACATGTCATGTGATTTTCAAGTAAACTTTAACGTAGTATGTGCTTAATACACAAGTTAGTTTTGATATTAAGAAATTCAGGAATTTAGAAACAATTAGTGGTGTTTCAAATGAAAAATCGGACGGAATTACCAGTAACGAACACATTCACTTTAATAGCAATCGTTACGAAGTGTGCTTTCGATCAGCACACCATAAGAAACAAACGTAAAATCGGAGATACAGTCTCGGTTCATGGCGAGAAGCAGCCAATACTGCTATGGAAAATGGCACGAATTACTAGCGTATATCAAAGCATGTATAAATCAGTATAAATCAGTAATGGAGATCGACTGTGACGACCAGTGCAGTTATTTATCCTTTTGGAATCATATATAAGTAACTCCATAACAACCAGGGTATTATAAGTGGGCATTATGATTTGTAACGCTCGGTCATCATTAACTTTGCAATTGGCGCCGCCGTTACGTTCAAGACAAATATAAACATTGTCCACTAGCCTAGAAACTATATGTGTTGCAGGCTGAGGCGGATAGCCGAGATTTGCAACTAACGAGTATTTGCGGCGTAGTTTCTGAGCGCGTGATCTACGAATTTCTTTGCGGCGACTTTTGCACCAATTTCTGAGAAACAATTAACTTATTCTTTAACTGACATGTGCTATTAGGATTTTTTGGTTTTCATGTTTAACAACAAAAAGACTTGAATTTAAAATGTCATATCCTTGTATCTTTATAATTTTTAAACAAATTGATAATAATGATTTGATGAAAAAGCATTTTGCCAAAGTATTAAATAGTACTTTTAACTACACTGCAAGGCAGGGTGCAGTCACGTGGGATGTGAATGAGTTCAAACCCTTTAAGTCACCAGGGACAGATGGGATCTTCCCAGCGCTGCTGCAAAAAGGCCTGGATGTCCTTCTTCCAAAGTATTGAAAGGATAATTATATAGGGCCAGTGTAGCAATGAGATGTGTCCCCAAACAATGGAAGGCAGCCAGAGTGGTTTTTATTTCCAAAGCGGAAAAGAAAGACTACACAAATGCCAAATTATTTAGACCCATTAGTAGTCTCACGTCTTTTCTTTTAAAAACTTTAGAAAAGATCATTGATAGGTATTAAATGGAAAGGGTAATACTAGTACAGCCATTCTACAGGAATCAACATGCATACAGACGTGGAAGATCGACTGAAACTGACCTCCTCGCAATCGTGCACAAGGCAGAAAAGGCACTTCACTATGAAGAAGTGGCCCTTGCGGGCTTTTTTGATATTGAAGGGGTTTTCGACAAGGCGAGAACAGCTACAACCGGTCAAGCTTTACAGGCAGGGAGACTCCTTCCGTGATGGTCAGTTGGATAAGATCGGCGTTGGCGGAGAGAACTGTAACGGTGAGCCTAGGGGACTGTTCAGTTTAGGCTGGAGTAATTGGGAGCTGTCCACAAGGCACAAACTGATGAAGATTGATGAACTGGCCAAACTCGGATCTGAGGATATCTGTCTAGGACCGGAAACCTTTCTGGGTATTACAAGGCAGCAGATATCGACTACCCTAGTGGAGTGGGTCTATGAGAGTAGTAAAAAGAAGTGGGAAAGGTGCAGCGGTTGTCGGCAGGCGAAAGACCATATAGAGGGATTCGACTCAAAGAAGTCGATCTGGCTAATGGGAAGGAGCCGAAGAACCGTAAATCTTCTGATAGGGATCTTAACAGGCCACTGTAAAATAAGAAGACACCTATCTTTGATAGGAGTAGAGGAAGATCCCATTTGCTCAAGATGTGGGAGAGATGAAGAAACATCATACCTCTACCTGGGAGAATGCGTGGCTTACCAGCGTCTACGATTTAAAACGTTTGATGTAGCTATGCTTCGAAGGAAAGAGTTGCACTCCCTAGCGTGGACCGATATCCTAACTTTTATTGGGGAAGTCGGGCAGGTTTACCGAGGGAGAACAGGTTCTTCAAGTAGGTGATAGCGGAGGTGGTTAGGGAGATGTCAAGGGATTGGCAAAAAGGGCTTATGAAGGCCTACTTGCTAGATGTCGGTCTCCCAATAACTACTACTACTACACTGCAAGGCAGCCTTATGAAGTCCCTTAATTGCAGCCGAAATGGGGGAGTTCCTCATTTATTCTTGATATGACACTGTCTAATACCTAAAATCGATGTTTATCCATTGACTCTTGACTGTGAAAATATTAATTGAAATAACCTTTTAAATAAAAAGTTGTACTTTATCGGGATTCAAAAAAGTACGAAAGAATTTCGTTTAAAGCTGTTTAATTTTTAATTTAGAATTAAATAAAATTTCATTTTTTTTATATGCAACTTCCTGTTACCTTATGCTTCTGCAACGTATTTATGCGCAATTTTGATAACTATATAGTCCAAGTCCAGTTTTCCTTTTTTAAACACGTGAAAAAGTCGTGATTGATAATTACGCCCAATTAATAAGTAAGAAGAGAATATATTACAGTCTAAACACAAAGCTATATTCATGATTGGTAACGGATGATTATTAGCTAAGACTTGTTCATGGTAGTTTTAATATTAACTACAGTTTTTAATTTTATAACAATAGATTTATTCTATTCAGAATATTAGCAAAAGTTTAGAGCTTTTACGTTATCTTCTGGCTGTAGTTAATGTAGCGTATACGTATTAGTTTTTCCTAATCGCTTCTATAATTCATTCCACTCTCAATTTGCACTACAGTCAAGATAGCCAATGTTTTGACTTAATTATTTACTTCATGTGTGCTTGGCAACTGCGTCAGCCATATAAGAGCTTGTAGTTTAATAAAATCATTGTTCTGCGATCCATACCAACGTATTTACCACACACATACTGCATACATAAGATAAAGACAGTGTAGGAGAACTCTATGCTACTCCTATACGTTGTCTGACTAGTTCTTTCAATCTACCCCGTTCCGATAATAAACACCCACCTAAACCATTCATAATTTGCACTAGCGGTCTCTTATCAAATGTAATTGTGTAAATAACTATTTTAAGATCTGAAATAATTAATTACGCAAAGGTCATTACTACCCATTGCAATATCCCCACCTACTTCTTTTCTATATGTGTTACTAATTTCACAATATTAAAAGAGAACACCTCTCGACACTTCCTCAAGTTCGCTTAGAGACTTACATACATATAAGTTACTTTAATTTGCTTGTGCCTTGTTCAAAACATAAGTTTGTAAGTAGAGTTTTCGAAATTATCTTAACTATAGTGTTTATTGTATAGTTTAGCTAATGTTGCGCGATCTGTGGAATTTTTATTTAAGCATTGTTTTGAAAAACATTTTCAAAATTTCTGTACATTTCAATCATTTCAGAAACATAAAACACAAAGTTTCATAAAAGTGGTAAAAATCCTTGAAGTTTCGAAAATCTACTGCAAATTGAAATTTAAGTATAAACGTCACGGTTCAAGCTGCATTAACCAAGCTATACCTAAGATTGATTTGTTATTAGCTTTGTAAATTAATTTGACATGGTTTGTTTTTGTGCAATAGTTTACCGTATTAGGTAATAGGTCAGTCTAGATTTACGGAAACGAATAGAAAGAATTATAAGGAAGGCAAATTAAAAAATAGCTGTTATCAGCTTGTAAACATTTTTATGGCGACATTTTAAGTTGTTTTTCGATTTGCGCAATGGGAACTGTTCTATTTACTGTTTCCTACTGTATGTGATTGTGTAATTTCTACAAGTTGGCATGATAATTAAACCGTGAAAATCCATTGTTTTGTGTCGAAAGAATTACAGTGAAAAATGCACGTATACATTGTGGTCGAGTGGAAATGAAATGGTTTTCATCAAAGGTGGCCATGGAATTTAACTACAGTCAAGCAGGCATGTTTTTGTTATTTGTTATATATTTACGTGTTTACCAGTTGTTTTTTATTAATTCAAGATTATCTGCGATAATACCAAAAGAGGTCTGAAGTTGGCTGTTTTATGATGAAAGAATAAATTTTCTGTCCAACTGACACGATTTGCTGCCATACTGGGCCTGTTTTTGTAATATAATGAAAAATTTCAGATCTCGAGTTGTATTCAACTTAAAATTATTTTCGGAAAAGTGCAAAATAGAAAAAGACTTCAATTTTCTTTAATATTTATTGTATTCTCAACCATTTCCATAATTCATATATTTTTTAAATTTATTATTCACCGATTCTTTCAGTACAATTTCTTTATTAAAATATAGATTGGCGCCCACACAGAACCAAAGGTTTTTTTGATTGTACTTGGATAGTTCGTGTGTTTTATTCATAGCTTTTCATAAAAGAGGATTTCAGGAATTTATCCTTTGTCATTTTACATATTTTGCACGATATTCTTCTGATGCGAATTGATATGTTCTTTGATGGGACATTTGGCAATCCAGAAATATTTTTTTCTTATGTAGAGCTATTTATTTCTATCTGCAACGCCCATAAGAAAACTCCATACAGACATCGTTTTCAATTTGTTTATTTGTGTTCACGACGTGGAATATTTAAATGTCATGTGCTTCAATGTCTCAGATTTTATTCAATTTATTTCCTTGCATAGGTACATATGAAAAGACATTGAATTATTTTTTCAGATTTTTTGGATTAAAAATAGCCGAAGTAGAAGTTTTTGAAAATTTTGATTTTTTGCAAATTTTGCTATCCGACGCTGTACATCATCTAACTAAACTTGTTACAACTCCCTTATTTTCTGAGCTCATCCAGGTGTTACATTAAAGCTAGTTCTTGGATCTTTCAGAGCATATCAAGAAACATGCAAATATATTGCACAGTAGAAACGTAGCAGGTCCCAAAGGCAAATTTTAGTGTTTTTACAAATCTTGACATTGCTCCTGTGTTACAACTATCACCCTTTTCAAACTTTTTTTATAAAATGATCTTAGTATATTCTTGGTATAGTTAAAAAAATAGAAAGGGTGTTTTTTGTAGTTTTAGAAAAAAAAAATTATTTCTGAAAAACTTGCTTTCAGAGATATATGATATGATATACTCGAAAAGATCCAAACACTAGCTTTAATCTGACACATGGATGAGCCAGATAACTCAAGGAAAAAGGGAGTTATGACAATTTTAGTTAGATAATGTAGAGTGTCGGGTAGCAGAATTTGCATCAAAATCGAATAATTTTATTTTGAATTAAAAACGACTTTTTATTTATAATAGAATTAATTTAGTTGGGAAATCTTTTTATAGTCGTAGTTTTTGATGTACCTATTTAAAATAAAAACGCCATTAACGGTAATACGTTATAATAATAAAAATGATGAACATTTCAAAAACAATGTTTTTTCTTCAGATTATAATAATTTGCCTAATAATTTTCCTGTAAAAGATATTTTTTTATAATTATGTAACATGGCGAGAGGATTAAAAATCTTTTTTTTTAATTACATATGAATTTAAAACTTCAAAAACATCAAAAATCTTTAAATGGAAAAATGGTGGAATTTACACACCATTATTATAAGTAACTACATATTGATTTTTCTGTTTTAGAAATAATATTTTATTTTATATTAATTTGATTGAAAATGTAATTTTGTTCTTGTGTGTCTTTCAATATATTTAAAATGTTTAATTGATCAACTATCTACTGTCAAAGATTGGAAAATTATTTGAAGAGGGCATGTCACTTATAAATTTGTTATTAATATTACTATGTCTAATTTTCATTTCTCATAAGTATTCTCCTTTTACAAAAGTATTAATATAAGAAAAAAATTTTTTATTTTATATTCTGGAATAAAATAAATTAAAATATATTATTTAATTAATATTTAAGTTTTAAATAGTAAAATATAATTAAATTTTATAGTATTAAATTTAATTTAATTGTTTAAATTTTTAAAACAACCAAAAATAGTACTTTTTTTAATTTTTTAAATGTTATTGTAAATTATGCTCAGGTTTTCAATTTTATTTTATTCTTAAATATAAAATAAAAAAATGTTTTCTAATATTAATACTTTTGTCAACCGAGAATACTTATGAGAAATGAAAATTAGACATAATAATATTAATAAAACATTTGTAAGTGACATGCGGTCATCAAATAATTTTCTAATTTTTGACAGTAGATAGTTTATCATTTACCATTTTAGATTGAAAGACACACAAGAACAAAATTACATTTCAATCGAATTAATATAAAATAAAGATTTCTTCTTTAGATTATAATAATTTATATAATAATTTTCCTGTAAAAGCTATTTTTTATAATAATATAAGATGGTGAGTGGATTAAAAAACTTTTTTACTTACATGATGAATTTAAAACTTAATCAAAATCTTTAAATGGAAAAAATCGTGGAATTTACACATCATTATTATATCTACCTACATATTGATTTTTCTATTTTAGATATATTTTATTTTATATTAATTTGATTGAAAATGTAATTTTATTCTTGTGTGTCTTTCAATCTATTTAAAATGCTTAATTGATAAACTATCTACTGTCAAAGATTGGAAAATTATTTGAAGAGGGCATGTCACTTATAAATTTGTTATTAATATTACTATGTCTAATTTTCATTTCTCATAAGTATTCTCCTTTTACAAAAGTATTAATATAAGAAAAACATTTTGTATTTTATATTTTGGAATAAAATAAATTAAAATATATTATTTAATTACTGTGTAAGTTTTAAATAGTAAAAGATAATTAAATTTAATTGTTTTTTAAATTTTTAAAACAACCAAAAATAGTCCTTTTTTTTATTCTTTAAATAAGTTATTGTAAATTATGCTCAGGTTTTCAATTTTATTTTTTTCTTAAATATAAAATAAAAAAATGTTTTTCTAATATTAATACTTTTGTCAACCGAGAATACTTATGAGAAATGAAAATTAGACATAATAATATTAATAAAAGATTTGTAAGTGACATGCGGTCATCAAATAATTTTCTAATTTTTGACAGTAGATAGTTTATCAATTAAACATTTTAGATTGAAAGACACACAAGAACAAAATTACATTTCAATCGAATTAATATAAAATAAAGATTTCTTCTTCAGATTATAATAATTTTCAATAATAATTTTCTCAAGATGGTGAGTGGATTAAATTTTTTTTTACTTACATCATGAATTTGAAACTTAATCAAAAATCTTTAAATGGAAAAATGGTGGAATTTACACACCATTATTATAAGTAACTACATATTGATTTTTCTGTTTTAGATATAATATTTTATTTTATATTAATTTGATTGAAAATGTAATTTTGTTCTTGTGTGTCTTTCAATCTATTTAAAATGCTTAATTGATAAACTATCTACTGTCAAAGATTGGAAAATTATTTGAAGAGGGCATGTCACTTATAAATTTGTTATTAATATTACTATGTCTAATTTTCATTTCTCATAAGTATTCTCCTTTTACAAAAGTATTAATATAAGAAAAACATTTTTTATTTTATATTTTGGAATAAAATAAATTAAAATATATTATTTAATTACTGTGTAAGTTTTAAATAGTAAAAGATAATTAAATTTAATTGTTTTTTAAATTTTTAAAACAACCAAAAATAGTACTTTTTTTATTCTTTAAATAAGTTATTGTAAATTATCCTCAGGTTTTCAATTTTATTTTTTTCTTAAATATAAAATAAAAAAATGTTTTTCTAATATTAATACTTTTGTCAACCGAGAATACTTATGAGAAATGAAAATTAGACATAATAATATTAATAAAAGATTTGTAAGTGACATGCGGTCATCAAATAATTTTCTAATTTTTGACAGTAGATAGTTTATCATTTAAACATTTTAGATTGAAAGACACACAAAAACAAAATTACATTTCAATCGAATTAATATAAAATAAAGATTTCTTCTTCAGATTATAATAATTTATATAATAATTTTCCGTAAAAGCTATTTTTTATAATAATATAAGATGGTGAGTGGATTAAAAAACTTTTTTTACTTACACGATGAATTTAAAACTTAATCAAAATCTTTAAATGGAAAAAATCGTGGAATTTACACATCATTATTATATCTACCTACATATTGATTTTTCTATTTTAGATATATTTTATTTTATATTAATTTGATTGAAAATGTAATTTTGTTCTTGTGTGTCTTTCAATCTATTTAAAATGCTTAATTGATAAACTATCTACTGTCAAAGATTGGAAAATTATTTTTGCACTCACTACATGTAAAACATCAAATCTAGTATGTGCATACATGGAAAAATTGAAATTGCGCACTCGTGCTTGCAAAAACTCACAAAAAACACTGCGTTAATGAGGACTCTCACTACAAATCCAGTTTTATTGGGGTAAAGTTCAGTTAATGAGATAGTACTTTACCTAATTATTCAAGCAAAATTCGTTTGAAAACACTAAAAAACCTTTAATTCAAATTGGCAAATGACATTACTTACTACATTACATTACAAATTGACAGAGTTGTGAAAAATTATGGTCATGGCCTTCTAGTTAAATTTCAACACATTTTAATCGAAATTGGCAGTAGTTCAAAGTTACGTAAGTAGTAAATTTAAAATACATTTCAAAAATTCGTGCAAAAAATAGAATACATGATTCGTGCGTTAACAGAATTTACAAATTCGTGCCGATTGCTTTCCCCTCGTGTGCTACGCACACTCGGGGTAGCAAAAATCGGCACTCATTTGTAAAATGTGTGTTACCGCACTTAACATGTAAATTACTATTGAAGAGGGCATGTCACTTATAAATTTGTTATTAATATTACTATGTCTAATTTTCATTTCTTATAAGTATTCTCTTTTACAAAAGTATTAATATAAGAGAAACATTTTTTTATTTTATATTTTAGAATAAAATAAATTAAAATATATTATTTAAGTTTTAAATAGTAAAAAATAATTACATTTTATAGTATTAAATTTAATTTAATTGTTGTTTAAATTTTTAAAACAACAAAAAATAGTACTTTTTTTATTTTTAAAATAAGTTTTTGTAAATTATACTTAGGTTTTCAATTTCATTTTATTCTAAAATATAAAATAAAAAAATATTTTTCTAATATTATACTTTTGTAAACCGAGAATACTTATGAGAAATGAAAATTAGACATAATATTAATAACAAATTTATTACAGGCGCTCTTGAAATAATTTTCCAATCTTTGACAGTAGATAGTTTATCAATTAAACATTTTAGATTGAAAGACACACAAGAACAAAATAACATTTTCAATTAAATTAATATAAAATAAAATATTATATCTAAAACAAAAAATCAATATGTAGTTAATTATAATAATGGTGTGTAAATTCCACCATTTTGATTCATTCCAAGTTTTAAATTCATCATGTAAGTAAAAAAAAGATTTTTAATCCTCTCACCATCTTATGCTATTATAAAAAAATATCTTTTATAGGAAAATTATTTTGTAAATTATTATAATCTGAAGAAGAAAAATTGTTTTTTGAAATAATCATCATTTTTATTATTATAACGTATTACCATTAACGGTGTTTTTATTTTGAATACATCTAAAAACTACGACTATAAATGAAGATTTCCCAACTAAATTAATTCTATAAAAATCGAAGTTTTTCAAAATTTCTACTTGGGCCATTTTTATTCCAAAAAATCTGAAATAATTAATTTAATGTAATTTCATATGTATCTATGCAAGGAAAAGAATTGAACAAAATCTTAGTTATCAAAGCACGGCCATGTTTTTAAATTATGTGATTTGGCATGGAATTAGCCTTATTACATTTTGTTCCATGGATATAGCGGTTTTAGCCTTCTAGTTTTTAGTTTTTAGTCTTTTGATAGATCCAACAAAAGAACTCTGAACTTTTACTACTACTACTACGCCCACTTTGTTATTTATTAAAAGTTCCATGAAGTTAAAAATGTTTAAATATCTCGAAAACGGTGGAAGGTATAGAGAATGCTACACAAATTATGTGTAGAATTACAAAGGGAATTAAAAAAATAAAAATATACAGGGTGTTCTGTTTAAAATACAAAAACGTTGGTAAAGTTTTCCAAAAAAACTAACATCTCGGCAACATTTTAGACATCAGTTTTGAATCCACAATATTATCTAATCAAAGCATTCCAAAACACGCCTTGATCGTGTAACTCTTGCTTGACATTGTATATTTTTCTCTTTACTGACAATAGGTTAATAAGTATTGTTTATTATTTTTTAGTTAGGTATGGTAGTTACTAACTATAATACATTATTTTTTAATTTATATTTTTAGTTTTTTAAAATTCTTTTTCTGTTTTTGCAATATGTGGACATAAATTATTTTGTGATTGACGTATGTGATATCTTTTTTGATATTCATAAATAAAATAGACGTTACAGCCTATACTGTAATTACTACTAGATACTACTTATATTATTTTATTTATGTAACTATTTTATGCGGCGTAATTAATTTTTCTTTATTGTTTATAAATAACTATAATTTGAATATTTGAAGTTGAACTTTTGTACATCAGATTTAAAATGCAAACTATCGTTAAAAGTATTTATGAAACACATTTCCAAAATTAATTATTTTTTGTTTTGTGTTCTAGAATTTTATAAATTATATAAAATTAAATTTTCAATACAGTTAAACAAAAAGTTTTTCAATTAATGCAGTTGAAAAGACGCAATACCTAATAATCATCAATTTAAATTAATTTATAAAATTTCCTGCAACAATTGTGATCTTTGTTATGTTGGCCAGACCTCTCAAAAGTTTCAGAGCAGCAAAAATAATATTAAAAACTTTAAAAATTCAATACAGAAAGAGATTAATTGTAGCAATATGTTACATAAATTTTAGAAATTAAACAGTACATAAAAATAAATTACGCTGAAGAAGATAGTTACTCAAAATCTACTTCCAGTACCTAATTCGGACCCGATTTTTTTATAAAATCATCTTTTTTATGTTGAAAAATTGAACCATTTAACAATAGTTTTTATTCATTCCTGCTTTTCTTCCTTATACCGTTTCAGGTGTCGGAATTGAGTTACTCTACTGTTTTTTCATCCACCCATTTCTTCCACTTATTTCTATTTAGTAGTGTTTCACGAGAGTCTTGCATTTTTCTTGTTCTTGTCTTGTTCTTGCACAAATTGCAAGACAAGAACAAGACAAGAATCCCAATCAGTTCCCCAAGACAAGATAAGAAACTTTTCTGCAAGAAAAGTGCAAGAACAGCAAGATTTTCTTGCAGTCTTGCAGTATTGCTAAAATTCAGGTTTTGAAAAGATATTGGTATGTTTGAATTATTATTGGCAGTGTTAGTCTAGATACATCATGAATTTACAATATATTTTATTTATTTAAAAGCTATATAAATAAAACAAAAAATATAAAAACAATATATAGTAGTACATTATATTATAAAGAGCTGAAGTAAGACTTTATGCGACGAATGTCTTGGTTTGATGGAGGAGCGTCAGCGAGTCCAGCAACTACAGATGAGCCGCATAAAGTCACTTCAGCTCTGCATAATATATACTATTTTTTCTTCAAAAGTTCAACCGTCGACAATAGAAAAATATTTAAGGAATATTGAAATTCATGAATTATTTTAATTATTTAGAGAATGAACTACACGATTTTATAATAATTTAGCTTTGGAGAGCGTCACAAGGTTTTCAATGGCAGATGTATTATCTGCAGCTCGTGAGGCGTGAAAAATATTTTTGTACTACACTATTAGACATATTTTCTAGTGTGGTGACTAATTAAGATATCAAAATTTAGGTGACTAAAAATTACGTAATAACTTAAAAGCTAAAACAATAAAAGAACGTAATTAAACGTCTTTAATTACAGAAACGTAATTAAACGCCTAAGTTTGGTTCTTTATTATAATTGTTAACCATTGAAAACGTCAAACCACAAATTAACGTATAAAGGCTTCACCATTTTCAAAAAAAAAAAACAGGGTAGACTTTTGTATGATTACACTACACTTGTCAGTATCTTCGCTTACCCATTTATAAGCAAAATATTCATTTCGTTCGGAGCGTCATTTATCTGTCCTTAAATGTGTCCTTGTCTGTGATATATGTTGTATCTATATTGACTACGCTGTATTGGCCTTAGGTAGCATACGTATGCTACGCGAAGTCCAATTGATTACTGACGATGAGGTTGTGATTCATTAATAGTACGGCACAGCTAATTAACAGCTAAATCTCCGAGTCGCAACAGTGTAAGAATTCCAAGAAAATCAAGAAACGGAGAAGTCCCGGCGTAAATTCCAACTACAAACATGCAAGACAAGAAAATGCAAGAGTCTTTCAAGCAAGACAAGATTTTTGTTTGCAAGAATGAAGCAAGAAAAGCGTTTATTAGAATTCTTGTCTTGTTTTGCAATACCCATATTTACTATTTGCTATCCATGTTCTCCTTTTGTTAATCTCATTTTGTCTTTCCAGCAATTCTTCATAGGTGTCTCATCTCCACTGCATCTATCTTTCCAATATGTTTTCTTTTGTAACGTCCAATCATCGCAGTGCTAAAATACTTATGGCATTATTTATTCTTAATTTTGTTTCTTGTTTCAGTTCCGCTTTCCCTAGTATGGCATTTAGCCCATAATAGAATTCGGTTGATTTTCTCGCTCTGCTGATTCTGGGTCTATGTTCCTATAATTCGTGATAACACTTCCTAAGTATTCATTAAGTAGGTTTTACTACTGGAGTTTTGTATCCTTGATTCCTTTCCTCCAGATAAACTCTTCTTATCTTACTCCTGCTATTTGGACATTTCCTTTCACTCTAACATATTATAAGGACTGTATTAAAAAGGAAGTTGACACCTTCAGACTCATATACCTTTTATAATTATGCAATACTTTTAATAATTTTATAATAAAACAACACTTTAATATCTAGAAAATTTAATACTTTACAAAAATATAAAAAAATTATTATTATTTTGCCAGTTCTCTCATTTTCCTTTTTAGGTTACGTATTAAGTTTTGGACGACTTCCTTTGTGACTGCTTTGGCGGCTTTATTCTACTTTTTTTTGAAATCTTCTAGGCTAGTTGCAACTTCAAAGTTTTTCTGAAAATGTCGTTTAATAACAGCCCAGTATAAGGACGTGCTTCAGGGTAGTTTGAGGGATTAGGCTCTTTCTCGACAAAATTGACTTATGATCTTTACATCATCCCTAGTTGTCGCTGCATAATGACATGCAGCTAGTTCCGGCCAAGATAAAGTAGACTCTGTGTGGTTTTTTCATTGGCAACAGTCTTTCTGGAAACATTCTTTTCCGTATAAATCTGCATTCAAATTTTCTTGAGTAAATAAGGGACTAGATTTCATGCCGCATTTGCATATTACTTGACATATTAAGACCTTTTTCCCATATTTTCTCACAAAAACCAACTTGTCCTTTTTGCTCATAAATATGCATTTTTCCCAGTAGTGTAGTCGTCTTATCGTCCATTATAACACACTGGTCTTTCTTTGTTAACTATTGTCAAATAGTTTTCTTACAGCTAGAGATTGTTTTTCGTTCTTTCAGATTATTTTGTTCGTTATAAGTTTTTAAATTGTACGTTTTCTTTATCCGTTGAACCATACCTATTGATGTTTCTGTTTTTTTTCGCAGTGTCGCGTACTGACAACATTGAGTTACTTTTAAAAATCTTCAACAGCTTACTAGGGCATCGAATCCCGGGATACCGAATCCCGAAATTCCGGGATCCTGAGAATTCTTCAGGTCTGATAATCCCGGGATTATACACATTAAATCCCGGGATTATAAAAATTCAATTTCGATTTCCATTTAACCGTGGCAACCGTGCCAACTCAGCGAAGTAATTTATTATTATTAGTTGTTTAAAATGTGGGACTTCCCCTATTTATCCAATACTATTTTGTTCTATAGAGGCAAAACACTGAAAATATTTCTTAGGATAGCCCACCTAAAAGGCAGGGAAGAAGGTGAAAACTCCATAAACAAACAAAATTTAAATGAGACGCTTCCTAGAGGAATGGACTTATCCGAGAAAGGTGGATTTCGTCAATAAAACTTATAAATGGTATTGGTATAATTTCTTAATCGTTATACCATCTACCAGTGTAGAACCCTAGACGTGTTGTTTATATTTTGTTTTTTAATTTTTTTTTACTGACGATAATTTCTTCATATTTTCTGATAATTAAATTTTAAATCATCCTTTCTATTTACGTGTCCAAAAAGATTTATTTGAATACTGGAAACAGTAAAACTTTATTATTTAAAGTTATATCAGTGTTGAACAGCTGTTCTTAAAATGTCAAACTTATTTACGCACTAAATTTGAAAAACAAATGCAGAATTAGAGATTCCAGTGTCGCCATCAACTGTCAAACTACTTAACAAAGTATCCCTAACAGATTTTATTTATAACTTCGTTATTTTTTTAAATGATTACAAATTAACCAAAATAGAAAATAGTATATTAAACTATTAGTTTCATAAGACACGTTTTTAGCGCATGCGTCCAAGTTTTCTAAATTACAAGTGCGTTAAAATATCTTATGAAACGAATACTTTATACTATTTTTTCTATTTGCGTTCTTTTGTAATTATTTAAAAAATACTATAGTTGGTTTCCTGGAGACAAAAAAAGAGTGATTCCTCGGAATTCGCCTTTTGGGCACTGATTTTGATGATTTTTTTTAAATTGTAGGTAATCGACTATATTTCAAAGTCTAAATGTTGGATTTGTCCGCTAATGCCCTGTTTAATTGGTATTAACAAATTAATATTTTTTGCATAAGGGGCTAATTAATAATTTAATCAAATTTTATTATAATTGTCCAAATTTGCCCAAATCGGTCAAAAGTGTAAAATGGCGGCTGCAAGATGGCCGCCGAGTTCAGAAATTTATTATTTGAAATGGCAATTGAAAAATAGTACTTACTAGGGGATTTTTCAATTCGGAAATTGCGATGTTATAGTTATTTATGTATTAAGATCTGTTAAGATAGCTATAACAGCCAAGGAGCTGTTTGAAGATCGACGAAGGAGGGCTTTAATGCTTCCGCTGTCAAAATCGTAGACGCCGTTGTTACCTTAGCCATAAAAATTTTGAAGAAAAGAGGTTCGTTAAAAAAGACCATCTGTTGAAACCTCTTTTAACAGCCCAAATCGGCCGAAACTCTAAAATGGTGGCTACAAAATGGCCGCCGGGGTCAAAAATTTAATATTTGAAATTTCAAATAAAAAATAGTACTAAAAATTTTTAGTCACAAATTATCTATTTTGAGTTTTATTTTAAATATTTTGCATATACAATCCCGGAATTCTGGGATCCGAAAATTTCAATCCCGAAATACCGGGATTGAGAATACGTTAGATGCTCTACTAGGCTGAGTATCTAATCCTGGTTTAGAGAAAAATAGTACTAGGAATTTTTAGTCACAAATTCCGATGTTAAGCTAAAAAATGTCCTAGATGCAAAGTGGTCACAAAAGGCCACCGAAACTAAATATGATTAAAATTCAAAATGTTTATTCTCTCCGACATGTTTGTTTAAGATGGATATATTATATATTATATACGAGTATATATTAGTTAATAAAATTTTAAGATTGTTCCAATTATTAGTTAGGGTATTGTTTATTTAAAATTCAAATTGGTGGAAAGGAATTTAGTTTGAATAGTGTTAAAATAAATTAATATTCCATAATTTCACCATAATTCCGTTTAATATTGAAATTTTATTCATCGTCAGATTTAAATAAAGATTATTGTATTAATTATTATTTATTTGTGTTTCTTTTAATATACTGTTAGTTTCATCATCTATACTTCTGGCAAGGACAAAATCGGTTGTACATTTAAGTAGCCATCCCCGTTGAATTCTCTGCCAGCTGAAGTACAGTATGAAGTAGAAGTCCTATTTCTTACACACACATGCTGTTCCACGTCCGCATCCGCAAAATATAATCTGTAATACATTTGCTAAAGCTGCAGGTTCTGTCATCATTATGGGGTAAAAGATTACATTCATAATTGTTCAACCCTAGTGTTATTGTCATTCTATTTTCGAGCCATTGTTGAACTGCAGATATACCCTCTTTAAATGTTGCTGCGCAGAATCGAGTGCTGGACAAAAGTCTGCTAAATTTACAAAATTATTTTTCACCGTGGCTTCGGTAAACGTACAACACGATATCACCAATCGGTATTGCTGGCACGCAGGGTGCGAGTCATGAAATAGTAATTTTTCTGAAATCGTCAAGAAAGCTTGTCATGACAGAACTCAGGTTGGTCATGAAAGTGTCACTTTAAAGACTAGTCACTTTCATGATTTTTACAAGACTCCTGTCACTTTACAAGACTCATCTGTCATTTTTAGACTGCAATTGAATTAGAAATCGTCACTTATCTTATGAAACGTTTATTTAATATAATTAAAAACACTAACAATCAAATACAACAAAATATTTTTGATTTGTTGTTGATTCATTGTCATGGATATTAACTTCTCATACGACTCTGATGTTGATATATTTTTTCGGGGGTAAATACACAAGAACTTGATTTTTAATCGGATAATTTTATTTTTACACGAAAATTTTGTTGCAACCGGAAAAAACTCAAGATCAAAAGCATGATAAAATCGCGACAGCTTTAGCTGGAGCGATTTTATCTTATGCTTTTGATCGAGAGTTTTTTCCAGGATGCAACAAAATTTGAATGGATTAAAAATAAAATTATCCTGATTTAAAATCAAGTTCGAGTGTATTTTAGGGAGATTAATACAAGACAGTTCCACAAACACATTTATTTATATTTTACGCATGTTTAATTAACATTCATGTTTTGAATATTGAAAGAACAGTTGTTATACACAATTTTATTATTGCTTGAGATAGATTCTTCTCTGTTTTTTTGAACAATATTTTCTTGAATAGAAATGACTTCTTTATCTACTGTTTCCAAACCATTTCGAAGAGTTGAGACGAGAGCTGCATGGTGTTCTTGATCTAGTTGTAAATAGGGAGTTAGCGATTTTACATTGGCATGTCCTGTCATTTTGCAAAGCTGCTGCTCCCCAATTCCCGCTTTAGCATAACTTGAGACTGCACTCGATCGGTTTGAATGGTTTGTAATTTTATTAGAGGAAACATCTAACCCAATTTTTGAGGCTGCTTGCTTGGTCCAGTTTCCAATTATGTTGACTCCAAGTGGCATGCTTTTATACCATCCGACAGAATTTTCTTGGTTCCAGTAGCGATTTGGAGTTAAAAATAATCGATCTGTTGTAATATTTGTTGTACGATGAGATATTAGTTTTTTATATAACCGTACTGGACAGATTTTAGGATTTTCATAATTCGAAGCAAGCCACTTACTGTCCGCACACTTTTGTGACCCACCTTGGCACGTTTTAGTGAAGATTGGATTATACTCAATTCGACCTGATAAAGTCCCGTCACTATTTTTTTCTTCTTTGAAAAAATGGATTCGGCATCTTGCTGCCTCACCTCCTCTCCACGCGAGTTCGTAGGCTGCTACATGATAAAACTTTCTTTGTAGGCCTTCTGGTGTTTCTTCATCCCAAATGTTTAAAATTTTTTCGATATCGTTTTTATTCAGCGCTAATGAACTTTGCTTACGTTTATCTAGAATAGTTTGGAGCTCCTTTCGTTTTGTATTTCTGGCATCCCTTGCTCCTTTGAATTCAATTTCGGTGAAAGGATCGATTATTCGATTGTACTCATTAAAAAACTTTTCTTGCAACATTTTTGCTGTGATATTGAAGAATGTTTTTACCACACTTTCTTTGTAATTGTCTCCGTTTTCTTTACGCATGTTGTAGGCCCAGTCTTTTAGAATTTTCCCCAACTCTTCCTTCGAAGTCGTGGCTTGGATGGCATAATTTCGCTCGTTGCAAAATTTTGTGAATTGCTTCCATACCGATTTCCTTGTGTTAATAGTGCTTTTTGGGACAGACTTATCGACTGCCACCGCTATTTCACCCATAGAACACTGTCCAAAACGACTTGAATTCATTTTGAATACAAATGATGCGAAATTGATGCAAATTAATTTGACAGTTGCTATTGTCAAACAATTTCCAAAGTACACTTTGTTTAGATGCATTTTAATCGACCTACTCGCATATTTATCGCTGATAAAAAGCTAGTAGCGTATTTATCGCTGATAAAAAGCTAGTAGCTTTTTAATCACTTAACAAATCATCTGATTGGTCAAATTTTGAAATAATCACCACGGTGATTGGTCGAATATTAATGGAGTGTATTAATCAGTTTAAATCTATTTTTAGTTTTGAAAAACGATTTCAGAAAAAATATAATACATCACTGGTCATGAAAGTGTCTCTGCTTGACTCGGAGGCTTTAAAGAGATACTCGGATGCTACGCATCCTCGTACTCTTCAATAAGCCTCCTCTTCTGCAAAGTTTCACTTTCATGACTTGTAATGTAATACACTATTATTTCATACTGTGTCACATTTGTCAGTTTTATGTCAACCTTTTTAGTCCAGAACATGCGATTTTACGGTCTAGTATGCCTGTAAAAATTTTTACAGTCACTTGTGACAGTAAAAAATTTTACCGGACGCAAATACAATCAATCAACTGGACAATGTTTTAGTACTTAATCAGTTACCATGGAAACTCGTTCTTCATAGATGTCCATATTTTGCATTCGGAAATTTATTTTATATAATTTTTTTTAAATTAAACCAATATTCCAATAATCGCAGTATGAAATAAAACGCATTACGTCATACGTCCTGGAAATGGTAAAATTCCATTTCCAGGACTTATAACGTAAATTACTATTACGTTATAAGTCCTGGAAATGGATCATCATAGATCATCATCATGGATTATCATAGAAATAATTGTGCCAAATTACATTTCGAAGTTATAACGATGAAAAAAGTTATGCTACACTTTCCGAGCCGAGATTGTTCTAGCAGCCGGCATCTTCTATGGGTTTAACATTTAATAATTCGGAAATTCGTTTTCCTGCCACGGAAATTTCACTGCCAGTCGATTTGTCATTTTCATAGCAATTATTTTGCTAAATTGCATTTTGAAGTTATAACGATGAAAAAAGTTATGTTACATTTTCCTAGCCGAGATTGTTCTAGCAGCCGGCATCTTCTATGGGTTTAACATTTAATAATTCAGAAATTCGTTTTCCTGCTACGGAAATTTCACTGCCAGTCGATTTGTCATTTTCATAGCAATCATTGTACTAAATTACATTTCGAAGTTATAACGATGAAATAAGTTATGCTACTTTTTACGAGCCGAGATTGTTCTAGCAGCCGGCATCTTCTATGGGTTTAACATTTAATAATTCAGAAATTCGTTTTCCTGCTACGGAAATTTCACTACCAGTCGATTTGTCATTTTCATAGCAATCATTGTACTAAATTACATTTCGAAGTTATAACGATGAAATAAGTTATGCTACTTTTTACGAGCCGAGATTGTTCTAGCAGCCGGCATCTTCTATGGGTTTAATATTTAATAATTCGGGAAATCGTTTTCCTGTCACCGAAATTCCACAGCCAGTCGATTCGTCATTTTCATAGCAATCATTGTGCTAAATTACATTTCGAAGTTATAACGATGAAATAAGTTATGCTACTTTTTACGAGCCGAGATTGTTCTAGCAGCCGGCATCTTCTATGGGTTTAATATTTAATAATTCGGAAAATCGTTTTCCTGTCACCGAAATTCCACAGCCAGTCGATTCGTCATTTTCATAGCAATCATTGTGCTAAATTACATTTCGAAGTTATAACGATGAAAAAAGTTATGTTATATTTTCCGAGCCGAGATTGTTCTTGCAGCCGGCATCTTCTATCGGCTTAATATATTATAATCCGGAAAATCGTTTTCCTGTCACGGAGATTTCACTGCCAGTCGATTTTCCATTTTCATATCAATCTTTGTGCGAAATTGCATTTCGAAGTTATAACGCTGAAAAAAGTTATACTTCATTTTCCGGGCCTAGATTGTTCTAGCAGATGGCATCTTTTATTGATTTAATATTTTATAATTCGAAAAACTGTTTTTCTGCCACGGAAATTTCACTGCCTGTCGATTTGTCATTTTCATAGCAATCATTGTGCCAAATTTCATTTCGAAGTTAGAACGCTGAAGAAAGGCATACTACATTTTCCGGACCGAGATGCACTGAGTAATCGATATATTTATTAGCGATAAAAACTGTTTTCTTCAAAAAAAGAAAATAACTTCGTTGGAATTTTGTTTTGGTCATTGAGGGAAAGAATTAACGATAAAAATCGATGTGTTTTTAAAAATTGACGCCGAGTTTGTCTCTGGCAGGCTGCTAGCTCCGGCTGCCAATTTCAGGTTCGTTGTCAATAATGTAGTGTAAAAAAAATCGGGTCCAATTTCTTTGGTTAAAATTCTGTGGGGTGTAATAATTTTTGAATGTTGTATATAAATATTTAGTATTAAAGTGTTAAGAAAATATTCTATGCAAAATTTCGTGTTGTATATTGATGGTTAAAATGTTAGTGAAAAACTTTCTCTGTATAGTAAACTATAGCTTCCCTTGTTTCGCGATAATCATTATACCATTTTTTAATTTTACCGGTCATTTTGTGACCGGCACTTTGCATCTAGGTCCTTTTTTAGCTTTTTGCCATACTATATTGCTGTAGAAGGAAGAACGTTCAAACACTTGCCAACCGTTAAGCTGTCAATAACACCCTGTTAACACTCAGGGCTGTTAAAAGAGGTTTCAACAGACGGTCTTTTTTAACGACCCGCTTTTCCGACCACGGATGCATTAAAGCTTTAAACAGCTTCCTTGGCCGTTATAACTATCTTAACAGATCTTAATACGTAAATAACTATAACATCGCAATTTGCGACTTTAAAAACCCCCTAGTACTATTTTTCATTTGCCATTTCAAATAATAAATGTCTGACCTCGGCGGTCATTTTGTAGCCACCATTTTGCACTTTTGACCCCGAATTCTTAATCTGCGACCTCAGAAAGCTATAAGTACCTAATTGTATTCAATTATAATAAAAATTTGATGAAAATATTCATTTATTAATTAGCCCCTTATGGAAAAAATAATAATTTGTTAATAACAATTAAATAGGGCATTAGCGGACAAATCCAACATTTAGACTTTGAAATATAGTCGATTACCTACAAAATCGTGCCCAAAAGGCGAATTCCCAGGAATTTTTCTCTAGGAAACCGACTCTATAATAACTTAGTTTTTAAATAAAATTTGTGAGGGAAACTGTTAAGTTTTTAAGAGTATGCAACACTGAAAATTCTAATTCTGCATTTGTTTTTCAAATTTACAACGTAAATAAGTATAACATTTTAAGAACACCTTTTCAACAGTGATATCAAATTTTAAAATATAAAATGTTACTGTTTCCAGTATTCTCTTGGTCGTTTTCTAAACTTAGACGCGTGCGCTAAAACCATGTCTTATGAAACTAATACTTTAATTATCTATTTTGAGTTTTATTTTAAATATTTTGCATATACAATTCCGGAATTGATCCCGGAATTCTGGGATCGGAAAATTTCAATCCCGAAATAACGGGATTGAAAATACGTTTCGGGATTGCATGCTCTATTGGGCTGACTATCTAATCCTGGATTAGAGAGTCCATTTTTAGGACTAGATTTTCGGCAGTTTTTCAAACTACAAGTCTCGCCAAACTTTTTAGTCAACTGTTTGATAAGAATTTCTTTTATTCTGCACTACTCGTTCGAAATTGCTTTTCTTTCATTTATATTAATTCGCGTCATTGCTGTATATTTTACACAAGCTTGAATCTTTTCATGTGAAGCAGTTGTCAGGAAACAAATAAACAAATTTTTATCAATATAATTTTAAAAATATTTCACATCTTGCTTTTTTGATTATTTAAAAATGTTAACTTTCTTTTCATACAGTCCTGTGCTGCGCACTATTTGAATGGACGTTTTCGGAATATTTCAAAATTCTTCCATGTTTTTCTTTTTGCATTCTTGATAGTTGTTTTCACTTGTCGTCTCATTTTATTATATTCCTTTTTATCCTGCTCGGTTTTGGTCCTGAGATATTTTTTTCAAGCTTGTTTCTTCATTTTTATCTCCGCCTTGACGTCCACATCCCACCATCTGTTTCGCTTGTACTTAATGTTGTTGCATTTGATTCCACAAACTTTTTCTGCTTCCTCTTTTATGGTGTCTCTAAATGTATCCCATCTTTCTTCCTGTGGCCAATCTTCTTTCGACTCATCTAGTCTTTTCAACTTTTCCTCAGTTTCCCTTCTGTACTTTATTTGAATATTTTTCCTCTTAAGTTTATTTACCATTTATTTTGTAGTATGTCTTTCTTTTCTCTATTCCTGCGAGTTTGTCCTTTAATATTGCCGTATCCTTCCTGTGTTATGTTGATAATTCTGGTTCTTTTTCTATTTTTGTATTTTTGACGAATTGTTTGTATATATGTACTAATTCTAAATATATAATAATCAATTAAGCTTTCTGAATTTCTTTCTTCGGCTACGAAAGTATATTTGTCTTCAAGTTTTTGATCCCAGAACGTATTGCGTATAGTTCATTTGTTTGGCAAAACTCCATCATCTTCTTTTCATTCATACTTAAAGTTTCTTCTCCTTATCCTCCAATACTGCCTAGTCCTCTGTTCACGTGTCGACCCACCCCTGTATTCCAGATTCCCATTATTATGATTTCTTCTTGTTGATATCTTACTCTTTCTACTATTACATTCGGTAAGTCCGTATAACATTCCATTACTTTTTCTTCCTTTGTTCTTTGTGTTGGGCCGTATATTTGTATTATTACTATCACACTTTCTAATTCAATGTGAATTGCTATAATTATGGAAGATATTGGATCATATTTATTCTTCTTTTCATTTCCCTATTTATTACTAATCTAATCCCCTCTTTTGTCTTGTGTTACCCCTGATTAGTACAGCTAGTATTTCTTTCATTTATTTTGATATGCCCATTGCCTGTTTTTTTGTTTCAATGATTTCTATTAAATCTAAATTAATTTTTTCTATTTCTTCTGTTTCATCTCTTTTCCAGTTAATCACGTTACATTCCATACTTTTTACTAATTTTTCTTTTCTTCACCTTATCATCATCATCATATTTTCTCTAATCTTCATTTTTTGTTTCCGGTTTCTGTTTTGTAAACTTTATTGCTTATTACTAATTTGTTGTAACTTAGGTATGTCTTTTTCCCTTGCCTTTTATTTTTGGGATTAGTTGTTATCTATTCATATTAGCATGTTTTTTCTTTTGCGAGTGAGAACTATAATAAAGATGCTTACTTTATTATAGTTGGTAGATTTATTTGTAAACTCTTCGAGATGAAGTGACCAGCTTCTAGTGTGAGAATGTTCCTTGATCTTAGCTTATCTCGATCTCGAAGAAGTTGTAACTAAAAATCAAAACAATACAAGACATTCACTTTTAAGAATCAAAAATTCTTCAACAAATCATTCACAATACATCAAGACTTCTTGAAAGTTCTCGACGTGTTGTAATATTGTTTATGAAGGTAAGGAAAACGTATGTAAGTTGCGATCATTTACTAAGGAACGATGAGAAAATCGTAACCACCGATTTTTCAATTTTTTGTACAATGTAAATGTATGTAAGTTTGTTAGAGTTACAGCGTATATGGTACAAAAAAACTGAAAAACCGGCAATCGCTATTTTTTCGTCGGCCCATAGCGAATGATGACATCTGTACATTTATGAAAAATCATCTTAAAAATATTAATAAATATAACCGCTAGTATTGAAATTTGTTATCTTAATTTTGATTTATTTTCCAGTTTTTGTACATTTTGCAACACACACACACACTTTTCTTACTTCGGTAGATTTAATGTCAAAGTACTGCCTTATATTTTGTTTTTTACTGATAACGTTATCGTCAATATCTTTCGAGGAAAGCTCTCGTTTCTCTGATGTCTTGTCATCAATTTGTGATATAATTTCATCGTCGGTACTGCTCACGCCCATATCGCTGTTGGGTACAAATTCACTTCCACCTTCCGCTGTCATTATACACGGTGATGATCAATGATCGGACTTTGAGGATAAGCTTTTCTGGTCATTAGAAACATAAAACCTTAGTAACTTATTTTGAATGAATGAACTTGAAAATTTCGAAAATTGATGCAGGTCAGGTGTTAAGTCGGATAGCATCAAATGACACCTCTTTAAATTGACACCATCAGTAAAAACGTGACATCTGTTGAATTAGCACAAGGATGCAGACAGTGCAAATTCCATTTTGAATATTGTTGAAAGAACTTAAAACGTTCTATTAATCCGGGGAATGCCTCTGTATTCTAATAGGAAATGCAGCTAGAAATGACATCATTTTAATACTGACCCATTTAATGATATCATTAAATTTGATTTGTTATTCGTGAATAAACAGATATCAGTTAATTAAGTAAAGACGATAATTTAATCTATCCATCAATAGGTATTGTTATTTTTTATTTATTATTTATTTTATTGGAAGTCTAAAATCTAAATACAGCAGTACACAGCTCTTTTAGTAAAACATTTATTTTTTATGTTTTGATACAATGATCTTGATGGATGGGAATTTGTTTACATAGAAAATAACTAATAATACATAGTATAAAAACAATGCCTAAAAATAAGTAAATACTCTTACACTATTTTACTAAAAAGTGCAGTGTAAGGGATTTGCAAATTGTTAGGTACTCAACATAACATAATATGTACTCAAAATAAAAGTCGTTTTGATTATTTTAGTACCAATGCAGCTGTGTCCAATTATTAGTTACAATTTTTAGAAATATTTACGGTATCTACAGTGATGATTTTATTGCTTTTCACTAGAAATCGGTACCCTTTATTTATTACATAGTATGTACTTTCTGGAAATAAATATTATTTTAAATAAAAAATAGTAGGAAATAATACAGTACAGCATGCCCAAAAAATAACACAACTGACATGCGGATATCAGAAACAAAAATCTAATAATCAAAACACATAATACTACTACTAAATTACCTTTACAGCGAATTTTCGAAAATATCTTATTTGATTTCCTTTAAACAAAATTAATACAAAAATATTTTTTTATTCACAGACTTGCTTGTATTACACATAATAGGGATTAACGTACCTATTAAAAGAATATGAAATTGTATTACAATGGAGGGATCACAAAACAAAAAAACCGTTTTTGAAACATAATATCAAACGAGAGTACGTTTCTTATTTATTTAATATGTTCTTATTCCACGAAACATTTTTCCAAAATAAAGACGGGTTATTACTTTATTATGATAGCTTGCACATTCTCGAAAACAAGTAGTATTGTTCATCACCTTTAACTTTAAAATATGTGTCATGTGCATTCATACTATTAAATTTGAAAACATTACGCTGAATTTCGATGCCGTTTTTCTCCAAAAGTATAGAAGTACAAGAAAAATGGTCTATAGGAATTTTATTTCTTTAATGGTTATCTAACCACTGGCAAAGTCTGACTATGTCTTAATGGGACACTGTGTATAGTTCTCTCGAACAAAGACAACCCATCTTAATGGTTACATGGTAATCAGCAGACACAACAAAGATTTACTGATAAGCCTGTGCAATATGTCGGACATTGGCGTACCAATAATCTTGCCTAGTGATATTTCTTTATGTAATTTAGATAGGATAAAAGTGTTATATAAATGCTCCACGCCACTGCCTTAATTTTATTATATGCTTTAAGGCTGATTCTCACTATACGGCAGGCTACCAACTGTCACCGAACCGACAAAATATTGTACTGTACATTTTATATGAAGGTATTCACATCAACCATCACAGACACGGACCGTCGCGACGATATAAAATGTACAGTACAATGTTTTGTCGGTCTGGTGACTGTTGGTAGCCTGCCGTATAGTGAGAATCAACCATTAGCTGATAATGAGAAATTCAAAACAAACATGCTGATTAAAGGCTGATTCTCACTATAAGAGGTCTGGCTATTAAATAACGAGACTGCTTATGAAAAATAGTTTTATTTTAAAAATTATTCTGCAATCGCATCCTCCCCTTCAATGTACTCCCCTCCCCTCGCCACACATCGTTCCATTCGTTTTTTGCATTAGTTAAAGCAATGCTGGAAGTCCTCTTTTGTAAGAGCATTTAGGAGCTCCGCCGATCTTCGCTTCACCACTTCGATCGACTCGAACCGGGTTCTTTTTAAGGCAGACTTGATTTTCGGAAACAGGGAAAACTCACAGGGTGCTAAATCAGGCGAGTACGGCGCGTGTTCGAGCACTGGAGTGCCTCTAGCAACTAAATAACGCTTCACAGACAGCGCGTTATGGGCAGGTGCGTTGTCCTGGTGCAAGATCCACGACTTGTTTTTCCACAACTCCGGCCGTTTCTTACGAACTCGCTCTCGCAGTGCTGCCAAAACTTTCAAATAGTAAGTTTGGTTTACAGTTTGACCCTGTGGCACCCATTCAGTCATCACGATGCCGTTGATGTCGAAAAAAACGATTAGCATGGCTTTAAATCTTGATTCCGACATCCTTGCTTTTTTCATTCTTGGCGATGCAGGAGTTTTCCAGTGCATGGATTGCCGCTTAGTTTCAACATCGTATTGAAATATCCATGTTACATCGCAAGTGATGATGTTTTCCATCAATTCAGGCTCTTCATCTAACCTCTCAAGAAGATCTGAGCAGATTGACGGACGAGCTTTTGTTCAGGAATCAAATTATTTGGGACCAACTTCTCACAAACTTTCTTCATGTTCATCTCGTCATGTAAAATTTTTCTGACAGTTTCTTTATCGGCGTTTACAGACTCAGCAATCATCCGAATGCTCATACGACGATCTCCGCGCACAATTTCATTGATTTTGGTCACTGTTTGCGGAGTTGAATAAAGACAGGTCGACCTGGACGTTTGTCATCTTCGGTGCTCTCTCGGCCTTCAGAAAACCGTTTATACCATTCGAAAACACGCGCACGAGATAGAGAATTCTCACCATAGGCCTCTTTCAACAACTTATAGCACTCAGTCGGAGTTTTTTTTTTAATTTAACGAGAAATTTCACATTGATCCGTTGCTCGTGTTTTTCGTTACACATTTTTATCGGCACGAGAAAAAACACGTTTGTTTCTAACCTCTATAGAAAAAATACTACTACAGCGACAAAAACGTGTTTTCGTACTGGCATAGCAGACACTTCCAGCTATCCAACTCTGCATTCGTTTTCTCCCCTTCCTCTCTAGGACGTCTTCTGTGCGCGCAGTCTCGTTATTTAATAGCCAGACCTCGTACGTAAGGTGACCTTTTTTTCCAACCAAATTGTGAGCACCGAATAAGATCGCAAAGCAAAAACAGCTGTTTAAAGGTAAAGAGTTTTCAAAAATAAGTGGAATTTTTTGCAAAATCGCACTGCAACATACGATGATGTATTCTAAAACATAAAAAGGAAATAAAAAGTAGGCCCCAAGAACCGACGTATAAAATAAAATTAAAGCTGGGATAAACTATGATAAAATTCATTTAAAATTGTTGTTTCAAGGATTGATTACTCGATCTTTTGATAAATTAATACTTTTTAATTTTGTGTTCCTAAAACAATACATTTTGTGTACTGGTTACATTTTACGATTAGCCAGGACCAATGACCAAGAAAACAGTGCTGTGCTGGTAAAACCAGTACGTATGGTCACCTTAATTATACGGCAGTCTACCAACAGTCACCGGACCAACAAAACATTGTACTGTACATTTTATATCGTCGCAACGGTACGTGGCTGTGATGGTTGATAAGAATACCATCATATAAAATGTACAGTACAATGTTTTGTGTGTCCGGTGACTGTTGGTGGCCTGCCGTATAGTGAGAATCAGCCTTGATGTCCAATGCTTGAAGTCCGATGTCCACCGAAAAATATCTCGAAAACTAGACGACTGAGGAAGCTGACTTTTGCAGAACGAATTGCAGGAATTTTGCAGACAGGTGAGACTTGCCCCAAAGGGCTGCATAGTATATTTTTAATCCTAAAAAACCGGAGGGGGTCGCAGGGGGCATTTCTTAAAAAATTATTATGGCTATATATCTCTTGAATGGCGTAAGCTACAAACTTCAAATGTTCACAGATTATACTTGAAGCAATTCTGAAGATGAAAAAATACAAAAATTGCCGGTATTTTATTCAGGGACGGAGTAAGGCAACATTCCAAGGGGAGAAGAGTTTTCCGTAAAAATAACTATTATAAAAATCTTGATTGGGAGTAATCTGTAAGAGATACGTATATGCCATCACGGACTTTTCTGTAGATCTTTTTGAAGGCTGAAAATTCGTTCGCTTATAGTTTGGCTTTATCTGTTACCATTTTCGCAGCGTAATGCGTTTTGTCTATGTTAGAGCCAATTTTCTTTAGTATGTATTTCATACTTTGCTTACTTCGTACTTCTCGAGATTCAGCGGTTTTGACAAAAACTGGGCTTACAAAAACTACAAAGTTAATGGGGGCACGCCCTGATTGCCAGCGACTGGCGCGTTTTCAGATGTGCCTCCACACGCTGTTAATTTTCCAACGAATATTATGCTATATAAAGTACATAATATATTAATAATAAATTACATAGGTATATAATTAAAATAACTATATTATGTATTCTCTTTGAACACGCCTACTATTCGTTTAAAGTTATTTTGAAAAAAGGGCAACTTATGTGTTTTTATAGCATTTATTTGATCAAAAAAAAAGTGTGGGACTTATTAGAAATTACGAAGAAAGGCATTGCTAATTATGAATCTAATGTGATTATATTAAATTATAGTTACATGTTATGATCCGATTGACATTATTATTAGGGAAAATAAAAACTCCACTGCAGTAGCACATCCTGAGCTACGGGATCCCAAAAAAATAATTTTTATAAGTAGAGCTGTTTTCTTACTTCGTGGATAGCTGGCATGATCAGAAGGGGACCGGATTATTCAACGGGTATTATGCTAGTATACATATAAAATTGTTTGGACCAAAATGGGTTTTGGATTATATAAATGTATCATTTCTTGATTATTTGCCGCTTTACGAAAAAAGGTTAGGGGTGTATAAAATATCGCATTTAAATTATTATTTACATGCGTCTATTCTATTTATAAATAAATCGTTGCTCTGGACTCATATCGCATTATTTTACATTTATTTCTTTATCAGCTTTTAAGGTACAAGTGTACCCAGAAAAACGTGTGTTGCTTGTTTCATAAATAATTTAATAACGTGATAACTTTGGTTTAAGTTAACACTTTAGGAATGTTAAAAACTTGCTTACCTAACTTGTTTTGGAAAAAAAATTAATTAAATTATTAATGTTTTACGTAAAAAATTCATTTTAGCGAAACTGTACATTCAACGATAACCAAAGAAATAGCACTTAAATCTTATAGTATTTGAACTAAATATTTTCCAAAAATTTTAAGAAAATCGTATGTCTAAGGACTAAATTATTACCTGTTTTTTGCCAAAAAAGCAGATTTTTTGGTGAAGCAAGTTTTTTTAGCAATAATTTAGTTACTATGCATACGATTTTCTTAAAATTTTGGGAAAATAGTTCAAATACTATGAGACTTAAGTGGTACTTTTTTGGTGAACTTGTACAGTTTCTCTAAAATTCATTTTTCACGCAAAAAATGTGAAATAATTTAATTAATAAACATCGTTTTTCAAAACAAGTTAGGTAAGCAAGTTTTACATTCCTAGAGTATTAATCTAAAACCAAAGTTATCAATTTATTGTATTATTTATGGACAAAACAAGGATTATTATTGATCATGCGGTTAAGATTTATGCACCGTATTGGGGTGTCTAAATGGCCCCGTTGTAATGTTTTTTTAAAATTTGATATAGTTATTTACAATATAAGTAAACCCCCTGTGATTTTGTTTAGAATTTTTGAATGTACCGTTAAATTTTTTTGGGTACACTTGGAACTTAATTCTCGTCTGGTAATCAGATTGCAACGGAAATGAAACTGTTGCCGAAGTATTGTCAGCTGCAAATGTTTACGCTAATTGTTTAGTCTAGTTTTATAATGGTCTGATTTTAATAATCTAATATTAAAAGCGTGACTAATGTAAATAGTACTTGAGTGATGAATACCACGACAAGAGTAACAAAATTTCTTAATTGAAAAATCGAGGCAAGTCAAGAAGTTGCCGTCAAGACAAAGGAAACAACCCGCTTCGGTTACCAACGCTTTTAAATAAAATATAAGCTTTATATTGTCATCAGTCATGTTTTTCTTGGGTTGTTATTGCAGGCTGGTGCTGCGTGAAAATCTTATTATTCTAATAACTTCATTTCTAAATAAGAAACTTTTTGAACAGTGAACCTTTATAATAAACTAACGGAAATAACAACTTACTGATGAAGGAGACATTGTTTTAAAAAGCCCAACGCATCCTGTTCGATTTTGTATGGATCAGACTGTTATGGACTCGAGTGCCGGGCTTGTGTTTTTATCTTTTAGTAATAATACTGATAGAATGGCGACTAACGGCAAATAAAGCACTTTAATTATAAATGTTAAATTTAAATGTTAACAATATTCAGTAATCTTTCTACGCAAAGTTCACATAATTACGGAAGGGAATAAAGTGTTTTACATTTGTTCGATTTTTTTTGCTGATGTTACATTCATTATGAGGGCTAGCGATCCAAATGCGTAGGATAGACAATGGGCTCGTTCAGGGTGCTTGGTGGCTAAATTCTGACACCCCATCGGTCAGAGACGCTCAGCAGATGACGGTTATAGCTGTATGGTACTCTGTTTTATTTTTTGGTTTCTATTAGAAAGAGAGCAGCAATTACAACATCCTCTATTCAAAACATTGTCACCCCTGACAATTATGCAACCAATCTTACATTACAGCTGTGGTACCCTAAAATTTGAAGTTTTCATCTTTATTAATTAAGTTATTAATGAAAATGCATATATAAATATTTTAACAATAATAATCCTTACTCTATTATTATTATTATTATATACACACCCTAATAGGCAAAAACATGATTTTATAAACTCCACACCATATTATTGTTTATTGTGTTTAGCCTCAGTTGGTGAAACTGATTGTTAAAAAGTTTCACTTTGTTTTAATCTACCTGACAATTGACTCGACAGCTGAGCTCTCATCATTAAATGTAATATAAATATATAAACAAACACATCGCTAAGATAAATAAAAAAAGGTATAGCAAATTTAATCATCTTTTGAATCAAATTCGTCATACCATACAGCCGTCGCGTTCATTATTTTCGTATGTAGAAACCCTTTAGTTAGATTCTGGCCAATGCGTTTCTACGGTATCCTCCATTTTATATCACAATAGCAGTGGCGTGCGGTCCATGGAAGCAATGGAGGCAATGCTTGCCTTGAGAATTTATTAAAAATAAAAACAATGCTAACAAAAATATTTTTGTAAAATTATGGTTATCGTTTATTTAAATTGAAATATTTATCAAATTAAAGCTCAATATCAACTCTGTACAGCAAAAAGTATAATTATTTAGAGTACTATTTTAAATTAGGCTCATTAAACTTGCACGGAAAGGTAATACTGATTCAAATGTGATACATACACTTCATATAAGCACTGCTTACAAATGCTCTTCTCATAACCTTGGCGTGAATCAGCGATCGCGGGGTGTTATAATAATAGAAGGATGCTGTTTGGCTGGTTAACATTATTTGGTCGTGATTTTTATTGTGCTTCGTTCCCAAATGTTTATTTATTATAATTTGGTTATTTGTTCGATTTAGTGTTACTTAAGTAATGTAAATCTGAGAATGAGACTATTTTGTCGCATTTAATTATTTTAATTTATAAGTTGTATTTTTTTAAAGACATTAAGTTCTATTTAGTTTGCCTGTATGCAAATTTAAAATTGCATTATCGTCTCGACTGCAAATTTAACTGCTTCGGTGAAAGGTTCGAGTACCTTCGATATAGCCGAATCGGGACGATTTTTTGTTCAGTTTGTAAATTATTAATAAGGAATTTTTCGCATACAGTTTTGGAGAGAAATTACAAATTATTAAGAAAGGCAGATCAAAACCAGATCTTTCAAATTTAACAACAAAGATTAAAACCTGTACCGGTATTTTGCTAAAAAGACCGGAAAATTGATACGTAGTAGTAGTTTTTTTTAAATAAAGAATGATAGTCAACAAATTCCATAAGTATAAAGTGTAAAAGTGCTTCTTTGAAAAACTTTTAAGCTTAATAATATAACACTGTTTTTTATTGTACCTAGCAGGGGCGGATCCAGAGAAGTATTCTGAGGGGGAAATCTTTGGAAAAATAATTGTTTTAATAAATAATAATTAAACAAACATTATTTGGTTCTATTCTATGTAAACTTATTTCTAAATGGGGGGGGGGGATTATTCCCTCCCCGTTAATCCGCGCCTGTACCTAGGTGTATTATAATTAAAATCGTCGTTGCTTCCCTAGCCTAAATTCTCACCGCACGCCACTGCACAATAGAGTTAATGACATGATTTTGACATTTTACTACTAAATAATGTTTTATGTGTAACCCACTACTTCGTATTTTTATGTGTGTTTACGGGTTTTTTAATTGAGTAATGAAATACCGCTCACGTGCGCGCCCATATTTGACCGTGTAACCATTTATGAACTTTTCAAATTTGTGATATAAAATGGCTGCCTTGGCCAGTTTCTAATTCTAATTGAAGGGTCTCTATTCGTAAACGATAACCTGCGGCATTCGCCTTTAAAATTATGAACTTTCGAAAACTGTTAAAACAATTTAAAAAAATTTTTATCCATTCTTTAGTTAGTATAATTGTTAACAGAAAGAATTAAGGAAGTTGGTCGGCAACCTTAATTTTGAAAATAATTAAAATATCATTTACGTTACCAAACAGATGGCGTTAATTAGCGTCAAACAGAAATAGGGGAAAAATAATTCCGATGCCGCATGTAATCTTGACTACATAGATTTTAGTTGGTTACGGTTAATATTAAAGTTACTATTGGTCGTCTCACGTTGGGACTACAGCGAAGGAAAGATAGCCAATGTATTTCTTATGGGAGTTTGTGCTTCGTTGTTGCCACTTATTTCACTGTATGAGAAATGTGTATTAAGATTCCAGAAGTTCTAAACCTTTGAAAACAGTAACCGAAAAAGTGTAATAATAACCACACAAAAGGAGAATTTAAAGGAAAGTCTTATTAACATGTATTTGTTGTTTTATTAAACATTACTTGGGATTGTTACATCGTACATGTATCTAAATATTCGATATTTTATTACTTATACTTTTTTGTTTAATTCTTTCGTCTTCAAATTCTTTCAAAATAAAAATAAGGGCTGTTAGCTTCTGTATGAACTTTTTAATCTTTTAATTCACAGGTAAATAAAGGAAGTCCCAAACGCAATTTTAACGGTGAAATGATTCATCATGATAAAATCATTTGTTGAACTTTAGGATTAGCAGCAAATGCAAAGGATTTTAGTAAACAATAAACCCTTCTGGTTTTTTCTACTTTTACTTCGTGGAACTACATAATATAGTTTGTACTTACTGAAATTATAGTATAACGTTTTTTTGTCGGCACTATTATTTGTCACCGAACGCATATAAGCAAATTTCTCAATACAGAAATAATTATTTGGTTTCAAATTTTGATAGCTTGTGCGTCTATAGATCTTCGCTTAGTTGTTTGCGTTTTATCGTTTGTAATTATTGTACAACATTATCGTGTTGTTTGTTGTAACTATTCGTATTGTAGTATTACATAACGCACATAGTACATTATACAAAAGTATGGCGGATATTGTTAAAAACAGAATGGGTTGTGTACTAAAGGTTGGTGAAAAACAGATCTTATTAAATTTGATAAAATATCGTCTTACTGAGACCCGGCAGTCATTATCAGTAATTATTCGACAAGTTTCTAAAGAAACAGGTATTAGCGAAAAAACTTTGTTCCCAGTACGTCAAGAAAGTATTTCACCTGATGGAATAAAATCTCCAAGAAAAAGAGCGAAGAATAAAAATACTTCAAATCGCATTACATTATCTTTCCAATTCCATCATAAAAAATTAGGGTTTCCATTTAAAAAAAAATTCGTTATCGCCATAACTCGGAAACAAAAGAAGATCTACAAATAACGATTACACTAAAATATGTCTTCTTTAAGATAAAAATCGACGTGTTCGAGGATTTTTCTCAAAAATACTTAATAAAAGATTTATTTCGATAGTTCCAGACTTTATACGCGCACTATATGAACAGCAAGTTTTGAAATTTTGTTTTACTACCGCTGTCAGAAGAAGTGACTACCTGCAATATAACTTGCTCGAACAATAGGGATTATAAAGGTTTATGCAGTTACAACTAAAATATTTAGAAAGTGTTTTTAAAAGTTGCTTGCAAGATGTTTGGCAACTCCGTTGTCGATAAGAATACACACTGTAGTCTCAACGTGAGACCACCAATAGATTTATAAAGTATCGCAAATGATCGCCATTTTCTGGCAAAATGACCCTCCAAATATTAAATGGAGATTTCTTTTTTTCATATTAATATAGTAATTTTGTTCACATGACATTGTTCATATTGTTCATTAATATTTTGTTTCATTTTGATATAATTAATACATAAATGTTCATGGAAAAAAAAGGAAAATAAAACACATGCTTATTATATACTATTAATCGTTTAATTTTATTTATTACTATTTTAATTAATTTTTTAATAGTAATTATTAAAGGCACGTTTTACGTCCAAACTCCCAAAAACCAGACTTTTTGTAACTTAATTCGTAAAAATTCAAAAACCTAAAATCAGATAATTTTACAAATTTACTATTTTATGTTTATCTGTTTTGTTTGAATTAATTGAGCGGTTAGTTTTTTTTGCTATCAATTCAAACTCGGGGCTCAGAACTATTGCATTCGATAGTAGAATCACACTGCGTCTTTATTAGCTAATACAATTCTCTAACGCACCAGTCTGTTGCTAAAAATAATAATCTTCAACCTTGAGCCATTTTTTATCCTTTTTGATTGATTTATTTATCATTATACTCTCCACTAATCTTGGGTTTTAATTAGCCAACACTTAGTTTACAGTTTAGAAAAATACTCCTTGCTACATTCCGTGTTTTTAGTACATAAAAAAAATTAAAAATTATCTAGTAATATCAACAATTCGAAACAATGACAAATTTTGATGTGAATTACAATCCCTGGGAAAATAATTCCAGTGGGTTGAAGCAAATATTAGATCAGATATATTTACTCATCGAATCTTAAAACCAATTATGTGAACATGTATAATTTGATGGTCGAATGAATTAATTAAATTTAATGAGTTTTCTGTATGGTTTTGTAAATATTGACATTTTTTAATTTTATTGCTTATTTTAATACAGGTCATCTGTTCGATTAGGCGAAAACAATGCCATAACAGACATCGACTGTGAAGCATCAGTGTGTGCAGCACCTGTTCAAGATTTCAAACCCCGGACTCTGATCGTTCACAAGGATTATGGAGTGCCACCTTATAAGAACGACATTGCTCTTATAAGACTCGATCGTCCTGCCTACTTTAATGGTAATTATTTTTATTTTATGTCTAAGTCACAGCTTTTGTAATGCATTGGCAAATGTAAATTGTAGTTTGAGGAGAGCAGTCAGAAATTCTCTCCTCGTTAATATTATCGCTTCCCCATGTATATTTCTTATCCCCAGGGTGGGCTCAACCTATTTGCATTCCATATGGTACCCAGCTGGTAGAGAACTACGAGGGCGGTATTGCAGATGTTGCGGGTTGGGGAATTTATGATATGTCAACTCTTCGGTCTAGCGATGTTTTATTGCACGTTTCTCTTCCTGTAGTCGATCTTAATCGATGCGTTGTTGCATTTAGGCAGCACGCTCAAATAGGTCCGGAGCAACTTTGTGTTGGCGGTGTCATAGGTCAAGATTCTTGTGCGGGAGATTCTGGTGGACCATTGACGTATGCAGAATCCATTCATGGAACTCCACGAACTTATATTTTAGGCATTGTTTCATTTGGAGCTAAATATTGTGGAGCCACTACTATGCCTGCAGTTTATACAAAAATGGCACTGTATACTGAATGGGTTCTTAACCATATGCTTCCGTGACCTATTTGAAAAAAATACATAACTTATTAGAATTTATAGGTTTAGATTTAATAGAGGCGAAGTTAGTGTGGATCGTAAAGTGTAGAATTCCTTCCTTGTATAAGTGTGTTAGTCAATCTTTAAGATTTAGTAAATTGTAAAAAGACATCAAAGACCCAGGAATATCCAATTAAAGTAAACTAAATGTATTTTTGATATGTACATATAATGTAGATATATTAGTCTGACATTTACATAATATGTAGTTAGTTACATAATGTTTTTCAAAACTGCCATGTGATCTCTAATAATAAGTTGTTTGGTTAAGATTATCAAAATGATCTCATATGACTAATACAGAACTTTTTTTTGCGAAATCGTAGTTGTTAATATAGATTAATGTACTTTCTATCGTGTAGGTATTCGATTTTAATTACTAGTTAAATTATTTAATCATTTCATTACATCTCTAATAATAGTAACATGTTTAATCATTTATAATCGAAGCATATCCTTTTTTTACCCAACATTTCTAAAAATACTTCTTTTATGTTGTAGTAGATCCTAGATGTACCCTATCTTAGTAGCCTCTATCATCAATCTGAGCTTCATTATCATTTGAAAATAATAGAGGAACGTTGAACGTTTGAAATCAATTTGACCTATAGTTTGTTACAAGAACTCGACTCCTTTACTATAGCAGATCTACAAAATTTTACTGCGTGCATAATTGATGAATTCAACACTCGATGGAAAATTCTAAATCAAACTGTAATATTTAGCAGTAAACTTTCGATTGTCTTATACAAATTTGAAATGTCTATACCTAATTCAGCATTAGAAAGCTATATATAAATTCCGATACAGCTATGCTACTCCTTAATGCGAAGTTCCAAGGATCATAACACATTTCCATATAACAAATTTATCTCTCGATGATCTGTACATAATTGAATATCCATTAAATGGTATATTCAAAAGGTGTATATGAAGGCGGTAGCGTGAAATTTATTCATTGAATGCTTTTATACATTTTGTATTTTATGGCATCTTACAATAACAGTTAAACAAAAATTTCGAGAAATTGAATTGCCAATTTTCTCATGCAGAATGTATGTCCTTCATATGTATTGATGTAATCAGTGCTTTCTTATTATTGTTTTTCTTTGGTATATTAGCTATAGCCAATTTTATTATCTGAGTTTCTGATTTTTAGGATGGATTTAATTGCTGATTAATTATTTCGTCTTTGTTTATTTGGTATGAAGTATTTTTTCTATTATTTTTGTTCAAACTAGTATATGATAGATGCAATTAGTTTCACTTAGCACAATAGATAGATAATAATATTAGATTAAAATAATAATTAGTTAAAAATATTTTAAAAATATATTTCAAGAAAGATTAGAATGCAACGGTGGTCAATATTCATGCTAGATCAGTTCCAGTCAGATCTGAGAAATGTAATTAATGTTTTCCTCCTTGATTTATTTTAATTTTGCAGTTTGCTGTACATCAAATAGCACAATGGGCGATTGAAAATGTTTGAAATGTTAAAATCTAAAAAATAAACTCATGGCCTTTAAAAGTTTTAAAGTTTTTGACTTAAAATTTTAAACAATTGAACCTTCTAAACTCAAAATTTCATATCTCTACAATTTCAAGAGAGTCTTATGGTTCATCAAGGTCTTGGCATTTAAAACTTTTGTTTCATGTTCATTCATCATCATCATCATCCTCATCATCACCATCATCACCATCCTCATCATCATCATCACCATCATTATCATCATCATCATCATCATCATCATCATTATCAAATTTCAAATTTTTTTATTCTCAGATTCTTAGAGATTTAAAATTACAAAGTGTCAAGTTCAAGTGTTTCAATTTTCACAATATCTTTAAGTTTTATATATAGTGTGTGATTAAAGTATGGAATATTAAAAAAAAGCGAACTCAACCGGTTTGTTTAAAAACGCCGAAGCACGTCGAATTTTTTTTTTAGAAATACACATTAATATGTGCGATTCACTTTCCGACTTTCATTTGTTTCTAAGTTATGACATCATCACAAAAAAATTTAAATGACAATATAGATTTTTTATAGTGGGATCCGATAGTGATTTTTCTTCCCTTTATGATCATGCAAATAAATCATAAGGTTGCATACCAAAAATTCTGAGAAAATCGATCTGAGATTTTGATATATTGATACCATAATATCAATAACATTAAATGTTCAGATCGATTTTTCTCAGGATTTTTGTTACGCAACCTTATGATTTATTTGCATGTCATAAAGGGAAGAGAAATCACTATCGGATTCCACTATAAAAAATCTATATTGTCATTTAAATTTTATTGTGATGACGTCATAACTTAGAAACAAATGAAAGTCGGAAAGTGAATCGCACATATTAATGTGTATTTTTAAAAAACAAAATCGACGTGTTTCAGCGTTTTTAAAGAAACCGGTTGAGTTCGCTTTTTTTTTAATATCCCATACTTTAATCCCACCCTGTATTTAAAATCCTTAAATTATTAAGTACAAGCATTATGTTTTCATTCATGTGTCTCGGTATTCGGCGAGACAGCCAGCGCTACCTAGCGCTGGATGACCCAAACCCTATTGAACTACGCGATGTAAGAGAGGTGAGGATCCGAGCTTAAATTCTGTTTTCGTATTTCAACAAAAGCAACAAGTTACTAAAGCTTACCCATTAGGGTAAGCAGTTGGCACCTAGTTATTGTTTAAGTTTCAAAGATATGAAATTTGAAGGTTAAAGAGATTTAATATTATCCATTCTCGAACTTTCGAATGTAGACATTCAAGATTTTTAAATTTTCTAAATTTGCGGACCTTGAAGCTCTCATTTTGCATAAGAACGCGTGTTATTCTTTAATGCAATTTTTACATAAACAAACTTCCTAAACATTAAAATTTTTTCTAGAAAGAATTTTGTGCATTAATCTATCAACTGCACTATTTTTTACATTTTCATCATTTTTCCTACAGCCACAACTTCCTTAAGTTTATAACTTAGGTTTTAACAAGAAAGATCTCTAATCACGCTCGAAGAAAATCGGATTCACGAAAACTCACTTCCGGTCGAGGTTCGGGGCTTTTATAGCGGGTTTTGATTTCAGTTCATACTGTTCATGACATCCAATGCTTGTGGATACAGGTGCTGTATTCCTCTCACCACACGAAATATAATCCAGCCTTACCTCAAAAATACCATACATTACATCACAATGATTCGTCCCAGTCGTCACCCTATTTTCTATTTCTCTAATGCCACAAGCACACTATTTCCAACATTTAATAGATGGCTCAGCATGGTTTCAGACATTCACATTCAGAATGCTTTCTTGAGTTCTGCTGACAACGTCTTCATAATGCTTGTGTCTCATTTGCATTTGTAGTTTCTGGGTGCTACCTCTTTTTGGAAACATGATACTTTTACTTTTACTTGATACGTTTGCCCTGAGGAATACGACTAAGTGGCTACAAATTTTCTTCAGTATATTATAAGTATGTCAATTGCCGTTCATTCATCACTTTCTTCATTGAACCACATATGGTTACCAAGTCGGTCGTCCCAATCCAATTTTCTAAACAGATTGTTGGCTCCCTCGAAGTTATTGTCATTGTAACTCTAGACGATAGCTGTTCTCGTATACTTCATTATGAACCGCTTCATAGATTGCATTAACTTTCAAAATCATAAACTTTTGGAAATTCAAAATTTTAAATATCAAAATTTTGAGAGCTATCAACTGCACAGCAGTTAATAGCTACCAAAATTATGACGGATATAAAAATCTAACTATTTAATTAACTTCCGTTCAGATTCAGCTTTGGATATGTAGAATCTTAGAATCAGCATATTTAACTTTGTTCTACAATTTGATAAATCTTATGTTTCCAGACTTGTTGAAGTATATACTTAGCTATTACCAAGACAGATCTCCAAGCACGTTGTACAGAAATCCGGATTCAAAGTTTTCAGAATTTTATTCACCTAAGATTTTTATTCCACTATTCTACTTTTAACACCCTTTCACTGGAGACTGTGGGAACAATTCCAAACAAACATTTTAATCAACGCTAAGTACAATCACAGTAAAAGTAACTCTCACTCCCGGCCGAGGTTTTATCAAATTTCCACTTTCTTTCCTCTTTTCCTTCTTTATGACTTCCCAGTCCAATTTCTTAAACACATTGTTGGATCTCTTGAAATTACTGCAATTGTCACTCTAGACAATTACAGTTCCCGTACATGTACTTCATTATAAACCGCTTCATAGATTGGATTATCTTCCAAAATCTTAAACCTTTGGAATTTCAAAATTTTAAATGCCAAAATTTTGAGACCTATCAACTGCACAGCAGTTAGTAAATCTAACAACTTAATTCATTTTTAATCATTTCGGATCAGATTCAGCTTTGGCTATCTACATAGAATCTTAAAATTAGAATATTTAGTATTGTTCTACAATTTGGTAGTTCTAATTTTTCCAGACTTCTTGAAGTTTATAACAGGTGTAATTAGAAATATGTCCAAAAAAGTTACAAAGAAAAACGGATTCAGTTTTCAGAATTTTAGATACTTGAGATTTTAACAACCTCCGACTTGAAATTGTGCAAACGATTTTAGACAAATATTTTTTACAAAAACACAGCAAAAGTAACTCCCACTAGTAAAATCAAGGTTCCACTCATCTTCCTTTTTTCCTTCCTAATGGCTTCCCAGCCCAATTTCTTAAACAAATTGTTGGATCTCTCTAAATTATTGCAATTGTCACTTTAGACTATTGCAGTTCTCGTATATGTACTTCATTATGAACTGCTTCATAGATTGGATTAGCTTTCAAAATCTTAAACCTTAGTAATTTCAAAATCTTAAATGCCAAAGTTTTGAGACCTATCAACTGCGGAGCAGTTAGTAGGTACCAAAGTGATGAAGTATATAAAAATTTAACACTTTAATTCATTCTTAATAATTTCGGGTTAGATTCAGGTTTGGATATCTACATACAATCTTAAAATCAGAATATTTGACTTTGTTCTACAATTTGATAGTTCTAATGTTTCCAGACTTGTTGAATTATATAACTTAGGTATTAATAAGACAGATCTTCCTTATGCACCGCTTCATGGATTGGATTAGCTTTCAAGATTTTAAACCTTTGGAATTTCAAAATTTTAAATGCCAAAATCTTGAGAACTATCAACTGCGCTGCAGTTAGTAGGTACAAAATTTATGGCGGATATAAAATATAACTATTTCATTCATTTTTAATAATTTCAGATCAGATTCAGCTTTGATATCTACATGGAATCTTACAATCAGGATATTTGACTTTGTTCTACAATTTGATAGTTCCATTGTCACCAGACTTGTTGAATTATATAACCTAGGTATTAACAAGACAGATCTTCCTTATGAAACGCTTCATAGATTGGATTAGCTTTCAAAATTTTAAACCTTTGAAATTTCAAAATTTTAAATGCCAAAATTTTGAGACCTATGAACTGCGCTGCTGTTAGTAGGTACCAAAATTATGGCGGATATAAAATCTAAGTATTTCATTTATTTTTAATAATTTCAGATCAGATTCAGCTTTGATATCTACATAAAATCTTAAAATCAGAATATTTGATTTTGTTCTACAATTTGATATTTCTAATGTTTCCAAACTTGTTGAATTATATAACTCAGGTATTAAGAAAACAGATCTTCATTCTGAACCGCTTCATAGATTGGATTAGCTTTCAAAATTTTAAACCTTTGGAATTTCAAAATTTTAAATGCCAAAGTTTTGAGACCTATCAACTGCACTGCAGTTAGTAGGTACCAAAATTATGGCGGATATAAAATCTAACTGTTTCATTCATTTTAATAATTTCAGATCAGATTCAGCTTTGATATCTACATGGAATCTTAAAATCAGGATATTTGACTTTGTTCTGCAATTTGATAGTTTTAATGTCTCCAGACTTGTTGAATTATATAACTTAGGTATTAACAAGACAGATCTTCATTATGAAACGCTTCATAGATTAGATTAGCTTTCAAAATTTTAAACCTTTGTAATTTTAAAATTTTAAATGCCAAAATTTTGAGACCTATCAACTGCGCTGCAGTTAGTAGGTACCAAAATTATGGCGGATATAAAATCTAACTATTTCATTCATTTTCAATAATTTCAGATGAAATTCAGCTTTGATATCTACATGGAATCTTAAAATCAGGATATTTGACTTTGTTCTGCAATTTGATATTTCCAATGTCTCCAGACTTGTTGAATTATATAACTTAGGTATTAAGAAGACAGATCTTCATTATTAAACGCTTCATAGATTGGATTAGCTTTCAAAATTTTAAACCTATCAACTGCGCTGCAGTTAGTAGGTACCAAAATTATGACGCATATAGAATCTAACTATTTCATTCATTTTTAATAATTGCAGATCAGATTCAGCTTTGATATCTACATGGAATCTTAAAATCAGGATATTTGACTTTGTTCTGCAATTTGATAGTTCCAATGTCTCCAGACTTGTTGAATTATATAACTTTGGTATTAACAAGGCAGATCTTCATTATGAACCGCTTCATAGATTCGATTACCTTTCAAAATTTTAAACCTTTGGAATTTCGAAATTTTAAATGCCAAAATTTTGAGACCTATCAACTGCACTGCAGTTAGTAGGTACCATAACTATTGTGGATATAAAATCTAACTATTTCATTTATTTTTAATAATTTCAGATCAGATTCAGCTTTGATATCTACATAAAATCTTAAAATCAGAATATTTGATTTTGTTCTACAATTTGATATTTCTAATGTTTCCAGACTTGTTGAATTATATAACTCAGGTATTAACAAAACAGATCTTCATTCTGAACCGCTTCATAGATTGGATTAGCTTTCAAAATTTTAAACCTTTGGAATTTCAAAATTTTAAATGCCAAAGTTTTGAGACCTATCAACTGCACTGCAGTTAGTAGGTACCAAAATTATGGCGGATATAAAATCTAACTGTTTCATTCATTTTAATAATTTCAGATCAGATTCAGCTTTGATATCTACATGGAATCTTAAAATCAGGATATTTGACTTTGTTCTGCAATTTGATAGTTTCAATGTCTCCAGACTTGTTGAATTATATAACTTTACATAAAATCTTAAAATCAGAATATTTGATTTTGTTCTACAATTTGATAGTTCTAATGTTTCCAGACTTGTTGAATAATATAACTTAGGCATTAATAAGACAGATCTTCATTATGAACCGCTTCATGGATTGGATTACCTTTCAAAATTTTAAACCTTTGGAATTTCAAAATTTTAAATGCCAAAATTTTGAGACCTATCAACTGCACTGCAGTTAGTAGGTACCAAAATTATGGCGGTTATAAAATCTAACTATTTCATTCATTTTTAATAATTTCAGATCAGATTCAGCTTTGATATCTAAATGGAATCTTAAAATCAGGATATTTGACTTTGTTCTGCAATTTGATAGTTCCAATGTCTCCAGACTTGTTGAATTATATAACTTAGGTAATAGCAAGACAGATCTTCATTATGAAACGCTTCATAGATTGGATTAGCTTTCAAAATTTTAAACCTTTGGAATTTCAAAATTTTAAATGCCAAAATTTTGAGACCTATCAACTGCGCTGCAGTTAGTAGGTACCAAAATTATGGAGGATATAAAATCTAACTATTTCATTCATTTTTAATAATTTCAGATCAAATTCAGCTTTGATATCGACATGGAATCTTAAAATCAGGATATTTGACTTAGTTCTACAATTTGATAGTTCTAATGTCTCCAGACTTGTTGAATTATATAACTTAGGTATTAACAAGACAGATCTTCATTATGAACCGCTTCATAGATTGGATTAGCTTTTAAAATTTTAAACACAAAATTGTGATACCTATTAACTAGAAGGTAGGCGCTGCAGCTAGAAGGTACCAAAATTATGGCGGATATAAAATCTATCTATTTAATTTATTTTTAATAATTTCAGATCAGATTCAGCTTTGATATCTACATAAAATCTTAAAATCAGAATATTTGACTTTGTTCTACAATTTGATAGTTTAATGTTTCCAGACTTGTTGAATTATATAACTCAGGTATTAACAAAACAGATCTTCATTATGAACCGCTTCATAGATTGGATTAGCTTTCAAAATTTTAAACCTTTGGAATTTCAAAATTTTAAATGCCAAAATTTTGAGAACTATCAACTGCGCTGCAGTTAGTAGGTACCAAAATTGTGGTGGATATAAAATCTAACTATTTCATTTATTTTTAATAATTTCAGAACAGATTCAGCTTTGATATCTACATAAAATCTTAAAATCAGAATATTTGATTTTGTTCTACAATTTGATAGTTCTAATGTTTCCAGACTTGTTGAATTATATAACTCAGGTATTACCAAAACAGATCTTCATTATGAACCGCTTCATAGATTGGATTAGCTTTCAAAATTTTAAACCTTTGGAATTTCAAAATTTTAAATGCCAAAATTTTGAGACCTATCAACTGCACTGCAGTTAGTAGGTCCCAAAATTATGGCGGATATAAAATCTAACTATTTCATTCATTTTTAATAATTTCAGATCAGATTCAGCTTTGATATCTACATGGCATCTTAAAATCAGGATATTTGACTTTGTTCTGCAATTTGATAGTTCCAATGTCTCCAGAGTTGTTGAATTATATAAATTAGGTATTAATAAGACAGATCTTCATTATGAAACGCTTAATAGATTGGATTAGCTTTCAAAATTTTAAACCTTTGGAATTTCAAAATTTTAAATGCCAAAATTTTGAGACCTATCAACTGCGCTGCAGTTAGTAGGTACCAAAATTATGGCGGATATAAAATCTAACTATTTCATTCATTTTTAATAATTTCAGATCAGATTCAGCTTTGATATCTACATGGAATCTTAAAATCAGGATATTTGACTTTGTTCTGCAATTTGATAGTTCCAATGTCTCCAGAGTTGTTGAATTATATAACTTAGGTATTAACAAGACAGATCTTCATTATGAACCGCTTCATAGATTGGATTAGCTTTCAAAATTTTAAACCTTTGGAGTTCCAAAATTTTAAATGCCAAAATTTTGAGACCTATCAACTGCGCTGCAGTTAGTAGGTACCAAAATTATGGCGGATATAAAATCTAACTATTTCATTTATTTTTAATAATTTCAGATCAGATTCAGCTTTGATATCTACATAGAATCTTAAAATCAGGATATTTGACTTTGTTCTACAATTTGATGTTTCTAATGTTTCCAGACTTGATGAATTATATAACTTAGCTATTAACAAGACAGATCTTCATTCTGAACCGCTTTATAGATTGGATTAGCTTTCAAAATTTTAAACCTTTGGAAATTCAAAATTTTAAATGCCAAAATTTTGAGACCTATCAACTGCGCTGCAGTTAGTAGGTACCAAAATTATGGCGGATATAAAATCTAACTATTTCATTTATTTTTAATAAGTTCAGATTAGATTCAGCTTTGATATCTACAGAAAATCTTAATATCAGAATATTTGATTTTGTTCTACAATTTGATAGTTTCAATTTTTCCAGACTTGTTGAATTATATAACTTAGGTATTAACAAAACAGATCTTCATTATGAACCGCTTCATAGATAGGATTAGCTTTCAAAATTTTAAACCTTTGGAATTTCAAAATTTTAAATGCCAAAATTTTGAGACCTATCAACTGCATTGCAGTTAGTAGGTCCCAACATTATGGCGGATATAAAATCTAACTATTTCATTCATTTTTAATAATTTCAGATCAGATTCAGCTTTGATATCTACATGGAATCTTAAAATCAGGATATTTGACTTTGTTCTTCAATTTGATAGTTCCAATGTCTCCAGAGTTGTTGAATTATATAAATTAGGTATTAACAAGACAGATCTTCATTATGAAACGCTTAATAGATTGGATTAGCATTCTAAATTTTAAACCTTTGGAATTTCAAAATTTTAAATGCCAAAATTTTGAGACCTATCAACTGCGCTGCAGTTAGTAGGTACCAAAATTATGGCGGATATAAAATCTAACTATTTCATTCATTTTCAATAATTTCAGATCAGATTCAGCTTTGATATCTACATAGAATCTTAAAATCAGGATATTTGACTTTGTTCTACAATTTGAAGTTCTATGTTTCCAGACTTGTTGAATTATATAACTTAGGTATTAACAAAACAGATCTTCATTATGAACCGCTTCATAGATAGGATTAGCTTTCAAAATTTTAAACCTTTGGAATTTCAAAATTTTAAATGCCAAAATTTTGAGACCTATCAACTGCATTGCAGTTAGTAGGTCCCAACATTATTGCGGATATAAAATCTAACTATTTCATTCATTTTTAATAATTTCAGATCAGATTCAGCTTTGATATCTACATGGAATCTTAAAATCAGGATATTTGACTTTGTTCTACAATTTGATAGTTCCAATGTCTCCAGAGTTGTTGAATTATATAAATTAGGTTTTAACAAGACAGATCTTCATTATGAAACGCTTAATAGATTGGATTAGCATTCAAAATTTTAAACCTTTGGAATTTCAAAATTTTAAATGTCAAAATTTTGAGACCTATCAACTGCGCTGCAGTTAGTAGGTACCAAAATTATGGCGGATATAAAATCTAACTATTTCATTCATTTTCAATAATTTCAGATCAGATTCAGCTTTGATATCTACATAGAATCTTAAAATCAGGATATTTGACTTAGTTTTACAATTTGATAGCTCCAATGTTTCCAGACTTGTTGAATTATATAACTTAGGTATTAACAAGACAGATCTTCATTATCAACCGCTTCATAGATTGGATTAGCATTCAAAATCTTACACCTTTGAAATTTCAAAATTTTAAATGACAAAATTTTGAGACCTATCAGCTACGCTGCCGTTAGTAGGTACCAAAATTATGGCGGATAGAAAATCTAACTATTTCATTCACTTTTTGTTAATTCCAGATCAGATTCAACTTTGATATCTACATAGAATCTTAAAATCAGTATATTTGACTTTGTTCTACAATTTGATAGTTCTAATGTATGCAGACTTGTTGAATTATATAACTTAGGTATTAGCAAGACAGACCTTTATTTTGAAACGCTTCATAGATTGGATTAGCTTTCAGAATTTTAAACCTTTGGAATTTCAAAATTTTAAATGCCAAAATTTTGAGACCTATCAACTGCACTGCAGTTAGTAGGTCCCAAAATTATGGCGGATATAAAATCTAACTATTTCATTCATTTTTAATAATTTCAGATCAGATTCAGCTTTGATATCTACATGGCATCTTAAAATCAGGATATTTGACTTTGTTCTGCAATTTGATAGTTCCAATGTCTCCAGAGTTGTTGAATTATATAAATTAGGTATTAACAAGACAGATCTTCATTATGAAACGCTTAATAGATTGGATTAGCTTTCAGAATTTTAAACCTTTGGAATTTCAAAATTTTAAATGCCAAAATTTTGAGACCTATCAACTGCACTGCAGTTAGTAGGTCCCAAAATTATGGCGGATATAAAATCTAACTATTTCATTCATTTTTAATAATTTCAGATCAGATTCAGCTTTGATATCTACATGGCATCTTAAAATCAGGATATTTGACTTTGTTCTGCAATTTGATAGTTCCAATGTCTCCAGAGTTGTTGAATTATATAAATTAGGTATTAACAAGACAGATCTTCATTATGAAACGCTTAATAGATTGGATTAGCTTTCAAAATTTTAAACCTTTGGAATTTCAAAATTTTAAATGCCAAAATTTTGAGACCTATCAACTGCGCTGCAGTTAGTAGGTACCAAAATTATGGCGGATATAAAATCTAACTATTTCATTCATTTTTAATAATTTCAGATCAGATTCAGCTTTGATATCTACATAGAATCTTAAAATCAGGATATTTGACTTTGTTCTACAATTTGAAGTTCTAATGTTTCCAGACTTGTTGAATTATATAACTTAGCTATTAACAACACAGATCTTCATTCTGAACCGCTTTATAGATTGGATTAGCTTTCAAAATGTTAAACCTTTAGAATTTCAAAATTTTAAATGTCAAAATTTTGAGACCTATCAACTGCGCTGCAGTTAGTAGGTACCAAAATTATGGCGGATATAAAATCTAACTATTTCATTCATTTTCAATAATTTCAGATCAGATTCAGCTTTGATATCTACATAGAATCTTAAAATCAGGATATTTGACTTAGTTTTACAATTTGATAGCTCCAATGTTTCCAGACTTGTTGAATTATATAACTTAGGTATTAACTAGACAGATCTTCATTATCAACCGCTTCATAGATTGGATTAGCATTCAAAATTTTACACCTAGGAAATTTGAAATTTTTAAATGACAAAATTTTGAGACCTATCAGCTGCGCTGCCGTTAGTAGGTACCAAAATTATGGCGGATATAAAATCTAACTATTTCATTCACTTTTTGTTAATTCCAGATCAGATTCAACTTTGATATCTACATAGAATCTTAAAATCAGTATATTTGACTTTGTTCTACAATTTGATAGTTCTAATGTATGCAGACTTGTTGAATTATATAACTTAGGTATTAGCAAGACAGAACTTTATTTTAAAACGCTTCATAGATTGGATTAGCTTTCAGAATTTTTAACCTTTGGAATTTCAAAATTTTAAATGCCAAAATTTTGAGACCTATTAACTGCGCTGCCGTTAGTAGTACCAAAACTATGGCGGATATAAAATCTAACTATTTCATTTATTTTGAATAATTTCGATCAGATTCAGCTTTAATATCTACATAGAATCCTAAAAACAGAATATTTGACTTTGTTCTACAATTTGATAGTTTCAATGTTTCCAGACTTGTTGAATTATATAACTTAGGTATTAACAAGACAATAATAATATAGACAATATAAAATCTAACTATTTCATTCATTTTTAATAATTTCAGATCAGATTCAGCTTTGATATCAACATAGAATCTTAAAATCAGGATATTTGACTTTGTTCTACAATTTGATAGTTTCAATGTTTCCAGACTTGTTGAATTATATAACTTAGGTATTAACAAGACAGATCTTCATTATGAACCGCTTCATAGATTGGATTAGCTTTCAAAATTTTAAACCTTTGGAATTTCAAAATTTTAAATGCCAAAATTTTGAGACCTATCAACTGCACTGCAGTTAGTAGGTACCAAAATTATGGCGGATATAAAATCTAACTATTTCATTCATTTTTAATAATTTCAGATCAGATTCAGCTTTGATATCTACATGGAATCTTAAAATCAGGATATTTGACTTTGTTCTACAATTTGATAGTTTCAATGTTTCCAGACTTGTTGAATTATATAACTTAGGTATTAACAAGACAGATCTTCATTATGAACCGCTTCATAGATTGGATTAGCTTTCAAAATTTTAAACCTTTGGAATTTCAAAATTTTAAATGCCAAAATTTTGAGACCTATCAACTGCACTGCAGTTAGTAGGTACCAAAATTATGGCGGATATAAAATCTAACTATTTCATTCATTTTTAATAATTTCAGATCAGATGCAGCTTTGATATCAACATAGAATCTTAAAATCAGGATATTTGACTTTGTTCTACAATTTGATAGTTTCAATGTTTCCAGACTTGTTGAATTATATAACTTAGGTATTAACAAGACAGATCTTCATTATGAACCGCTTCATAGATTGGATTAGCTTTCAAAATTTTAAACCTTTGGAATTTCAAAATTTTAAATGCCAAAATTTTGAGACCTATCAACTGCACTGCAGTTAGTAGGTACCAAAATTATGGCGGATATAAAATCTAACTATTTCATTCATTTTTAATAATTTCAGATCAGATTCAGCTTTGATATCTACATGGAATCTTAAAATCAGGATATTTGACTTTGTTCTGCAATTTGATAGTTCCAATGTCTCCAGACTTGTTGAATTATATAACTTAGGTATTAACAAGACAGATCTTCATTATGAACCGCTTCATAGATTGGATTAGCTTTCAAAATTTTAAACCTTTGGAATTTCAAAATTTTAAATGCCAAAATTTTGAGACCTATCAACTGCACTGCAGTTAGTAGGTACCAAAATTATGGCGGATATAAAATCTAACTATTTCATTCATTTTTAATAATTTCAGATTAGATTCAGCTTTGATATCTACATGGAATCTTAAAATCAGGATATTTGACTTTGTTCTGCAATTTGATAGTTCCAATGTCTCCAGAGTTGTTGAATTATATAAATTAGGTATTAACAAGACAGATCTTCATTATGAACCGCTTCATAGATTGGATTAGCTTTCAAAATTTTAAACCTTTGGAATTTCAAAATTTTAAATGCCAAAATTTTGAGACCTATCAACTGCATTGCAGTTAGTAGGTCCCAAAATTATGGCGGATATAAAATCTAACTATTTCATTCATTTTCAATAATTTCAGATCAGATTCAGCTTTGATATCTACATTGAATCTTAAAATCAGGATATTTGACTTTGTTCTACAATTTGAAGTTCTAATGTTTCCAGACTTGTTGAATTATATAACTTAGCTATTAACAACACAGATCTTCATTCTGAACCGCTTTATAGATTGGATTAGCTTTCAAAATGTTAAACCTTTAGAATTTCAAAATTTTAAATGTCAAAATTTTGAGACCTATCAACTGCGCTGCAGTTAGTAGGTACCAAAATTATGGCGGATATAAAATCTAACTATTTCATTCATTTTCAATAATTTCAGATCAGATTCAGCTTTGATATCTACATAGAATCTTAAAATCAGGATATTTGACTTAGTTTTACAATTTGATAGCTCCAATGTTTCCAGACTTGTTGAATTATATAACTTAGGTATTAACTAGACAGATCTTCATTATCAACCGCTTCATAGATTGGATTAGCATTCAAAATTTTACACCTAGGAAATTTGAAATTTTTAAATGACAAAATTTTGAGACCTATCAGCTGCGCTGCCGTTAGTAGGTACCAAAATTATGGCGGATATAAAATCTAACTATTTCATTCACTTTTTGTTAATTCCAGATCAGATTCAACTTTGATATCTACATAGAATCTTAAAATCAGTATATTTGACTTTGTTCTACAATTTGATAGTTCTAATGTATGCAGACTTGTTGAATTATATAACTTAGGTATTAGCAAGACAGACCTTTATTTTAAAACGCTTCATAGATTGGATTAGCTTTCAGAATTTTTAACCTTTGGAATTTCAAAATTTTAAATGCCAAAATTTTGAGACCTATTAACTGCGCTGCCGTTAGTAGTACCAAAACTATGGCGGATATAAAATCTAACTATTTCATTTATTTTGAATAATTTCGATCAGATTCAGCTTTAATATCTACATAGAATCCTAAAAACAGAATATTTGACTTTGTTCTACAATTTGATAGTTCTGATGTTTCCAGACTTGTTGAATTATATAACTCAGGTATTAACAATACAGATCTTTGTAATGAACCGCTTCATAGATTGGATTAGCTTTCAAAATTTTAAACCTTTGGAATTTCAAAATTTTAAATGCCAAAATTTCGAGACCTATCAACTGCACTGCAGTTAGTAGGTACCAAAATTATGGCGGATATAAAATCTAACTATTTCATTCATTTTTAATAATTTCAGATCAGATTCAGCTTTGATATCTACATGGAATCTTAAAATCAGGATATTTGACTTTGTTCTACAATTTGATAGTTTCAATGTTTCCAGACTTGTTGAATTATATAACTTAGGTATTAACAAGACAGATCTTCATTATGAACCGCTTCATAGATTGGATTAGCTTTCAAAATTTTAAACCTTTGGAATTTCAAAATTTTAAATGCCAAAATTTTGAGACCTATCAACTGCACTGCAGTTAGTAGGTACCAAAATTATGGCGGATATAAAATCTAACTATTTCATTCATTTTTAATAATTTCAGATCAGATTCAGCTTTGATATCTACATGGAATCTTAAAATCAGGATATTTGACTTTGTTCTGCAATTTGATAGTTCCAATGTCTCCAGACTTGTTGAATTATATAACTTAGGTATTAACAAGACAGATCTTCATTATGAACCGCTTCATAGATTGGATTAGCTTTCAAAATTTTAAACCTTTGGAATTTCAAAATTTTAAATGCCAAAATTTTGAGACCTATCAACTGCACTGCAGTTAGTAGGTACCAAAATTATGGCGGATATAAAATCTAACTATTTCATTCATTTTTAATAATTTCAGATCAGATTCAGCTTTGATATCTACATGGAATCTTAAAATCAGGATATTTGACTTTGTTCTGCAATTTGATAGTTCCAATGTCTCCAGACTTGTTGAATTATATAACTTAGGTATTAACAAGACAGATCTTCATTATGAACCGCTTCATAGATTGGATTAGCTTTCAAAATTTTAAACCTTTGGAGTTCCAAAATTTTAAATGCCAAAATTTTGAGACCTATCTATCAACTGCGCTGCAGTTAGTAGGTACCAAAATTATGGCGGATATAAAATATAACTATTTCATTTATTTTTAATGCCAAAATTTTGAGACCTATCAACTGCACTGCAGTTAGTAGGTCCCAAAATTATGGCGGATATAAAATCTAACTATTTCATTCATTTTTAATAATTTCAAATCAGATTCAGCTTTGATATCTTCATGGAATCTTAAAATCAGGATATTTGACTTTGTTCTGCAATTTGATAGTTCCAATGTCTCCAGAGTTGTTGAATTATATAAATTAGGTATTAACAAGACAGATCTTCATTATGAACCGCTTCATAGATTGGATTAGCTTTCAAAATTTTAAACCTTTGGAATTTCAAAATTTTAAATGCCAAAATTTTGAGACCTATCAACTGCACTGCAGTTAGTAGGTCCCAAAATTATGGCGGATATAAAATCTAACTATTTCATTCATTTTTAATAATTTCAGATCAGATTCAGCTTTGATATCTACATGGAATCTTAAAATCAGGATATTTGTCTTTGTTCTGCAATTTGATAGTTCCAATGTCTCCAGAGTTGTTGAATTATATAAATTAGGTATTAACAAGACAGATCTTCATTATGAAACGCTTAATAGATTGGATTAGCATTCAAAATTTTAAACCTTTGGAATTTCAAAATTTTAAATGCCAAAATTTTGAGACCTATCAACTGCGCTGCAGTTAGTAGGTACCAAAATTATGGCAGATATAAAATCTAACTATTTCATTCATTTTCAATAATTTCAGATCAGATTCAGCTTTGATATCTACATAGAATCTTAAAATCAGGATATTTGACTTTGTTCTGCAATTTGATAGTTCCAATGTCTCCAGAGTTGTTGAATTATATAAATTAGGTATTAACAAGACAGATCTTCATTATGAAACGCTTAATAGATTGGATTAGCTTTCAGAATTTTAAACCTTTGGAGTTCCAAAATTTTAAATGCCAAAATTTTGAGACCTATCAACTGCGCTGCAGTTAGTAGGTACCAAAATTATGACGGATATAAAATCTAACTATTTCATTTAGTTTTAATAAGTTCAGATCAGATTCAGCTTTGATATCTACATAGAATCTTAAAATCAGGATATTTGACTTTGTTCTACAATTTGATGTTTCTAATGTTTCCAGACTTGTTGAATTATATAACTTAGCTATTAACAAGACAGATCTTCATTCTGAACCGCTTGATAGATTGGATTAGCTTTCAAAATTTTAAACCTTTGGAATTTCAAAATTTTAAATGCCAAAATTTTGAGACCTATCAACTGCGCTGCAGTTAGTAGGTACCAAAATTATGGCGGATATAAAATCTAACTATTTCATTTATTTTTAATAAGTTCAGATCAGATTCAGCTTTGATATCTACATAAAATCTTAAAATCAGAATATTTGATTTTGTTCAACAATTTGATAGTTTCAATGTTTCCAGACTTGTTGAATTATATAACTCATGTATTAACAATACAGATCTTTGTAATGAACCGCTTCATAGATTGGATTAGCTTTCAAAATTTCAAATTTTTGGAATTTCAAAATTTTAAATGCCAAAATTTCGAGACCTATCAACTGCACTGCAGTTAGTAGGTACCAAAATTATGGCGGATATAAAATCTAACTATTTCATTCATTTTTAATAATTTCAGAACAGATTCAGCTTTGATATCTACATAAAATCTTAAAATCAGAATATTTGATTTTGTTCTACAACTTGATAGTTCTAATGTTTCCAGACTTGTTGAATTATATAACTTAGGTATTAACAAGACAGATCTTCATTATGAACCGCTTCATAGATTGGATTAGCTTTCAAAATTTTAAACCTTTGGAATTTCAAAATTTTAAATGCCAAAATTTTGAGACCTATCAACTGCACTGCAGTTAGTAGGTACCAAAATTATGGCGGATATAAAATCTAACTATTTCATTCATTTTTAATAATTTCAGATCAGATTCAGCTTTGATATCTACATGGAATCTTAAAATCAGGATATTTGACTTTGTTCTACAATTTGATAGTTTCAATGTTTCCAGACTTGTTGAATTATATAACTTAGGTATTAACAAGACAGATCTTCATTATGAACCGCTTCATAGATTGGATTAGCTTTCAAAATTTTAAACCTTTGGAATTTCAAAATTTTAAATGCCAAAATTTTGAGACCTATCAACTGCACTGCAGTTAGTAGGTACCAAAATTATGGCGGATATAAAATCTAACTATTTCATTCATTTTTAATAATTTCAGATCAGATTCAGCTTTGATATCTACATGGAATCTTAAAATCAGGATATTTGACTTTGTTCTACAATTTGATAGTTTCAATGTTTCCAGACTTGTTGAATTATATAACTTAGGTATTAACAAGACAGATCTTCATTATGAACCGCTTCATAGATTGGATTAGCTTTCAAAATTTTAAACCTTTGGAATTTCAAAATTTTAAATGCCAAAATTTTGAGACCTATCAACTGCACTGCAGTTAGTAGGTACCAAAATTATGGCGGATATAAAATCTAACTATTTCATTCATTTTTAATAATTTCAGATCAGATTCAGCTTTGATATCAACATAGAATCTTAAAATCAGGATATTTGACTTTGTTCTACAATTTGATAGTTTCAATGTTTCCAGACTTGTTGAATTATATAACTTAGGTATTAACAAGACAGATCTTCATTATGAACCGCTTCATAGATTGGATTAGCTTTCAAAATTTTAAACCTTTGGAATTTCAAAATTTTAAATGCCAAAATTTTGAGACCTATCAACTGCACTGCAGTTAGTAGGTACCAAAATTATGGCGGATATAAAATCTAACTATTTCATTCATTTTTAATAATTTCAGATCAGATTCAGCTTTGATATCTACATGGAATCTTAAAATCAGGATATTTGACTTTGTTCTACAATTTGATAGTTTCAATGTTTCCAGACTTGTTGAATTATATAACTTAGGTATTAACAAGACAGATCTTCATTATGAACCGCTTCATAGATTGGATTAGCTTTCAAAATTTTAAACCTTTGGAATTTCAAAATTTTAAATGCCAAAATTTTGAGACCTATCAACTGCACTGCAGTTAGTAGGTACCAAAATTATGGCGGATATAAAATCTAACTATTTCATTCATTTTTAATAATTTCAGATCAGATGCAGCTTTGATATCAACATAGAATCTTAAAATCAGGATATTTGACTTTGTTCTACAATTTGATAGTTTCAATGTTTCCAGACTTGTTGAATTATATAACTTAGGTATTAACAAGACAGATCTTCATTATGAACCGCTTCATAGATTGGATTAGCTTTCAAAATTTTAAACCTTTGGAATTTCAAAATTTTAAATGCCAAAATTTTGAGACCTATCAACTGCACTGCAGTTAGTAGGTACCCAAATTATGGCGGATATAAAATCTAACTATTTCATTCATTTTTAATAATTTCAGATCAGATTCAGCTTTGATATCTACATGGAATCTTAAAATCAGGATATTTGACTTTGTTCTGCAATTTGATAGTTCCAATGTCTCCAGACTTGTTGAATTATATAACTTAGGTATTAACAAGACAGATCTTCATTATGAACCGCTTCATAGATTGGATTAGCTTTCAAAATTTTAAACCTTTGGAATTTCAAAATTTTAAATGCCAAAATTTTGAGACCTATCAACTGCACTGCAGTTAGTAGGTACCAAAATTATGGCGGATATAAAATCTAACTATTTCATTCATTTTTAATAATTTCAGATTAGATTCAGCTTTGATATCTACATGGAATCTTAAAATCAGGATATTTGACTTTGTTCTGCAATTTGATAGTTCCAATGTCTCCAGAGTTGTTGAATTATATAAATTAGGTATTAACAAGACAGATCTTCATTATGAACCGCTTCATAGATTGGATTAGCTTTCAAAATTTTAAACCTTTGGAATTTCAAAATTTTAAATGCCAAAATTTTGAGACCTATCAACTGCATTGCAGTTAGTAGGTCCCAAAATTATGGCGGATATAAAATCTAACTATTTCATTCATTTTCAATAATTTCAGATCAGATTCAGCTTTGATATCTACATTGAATCTTAAAATCAGGATATTTGACTTTGTTCTACAATTTGAAGTTCTAATGTTTCCAGACTTGTTGAATTATATAACTTAGCTATTAACAACACAGATCTTCATTCTGAACCGCTTTATAGATTGGATTAGCTTTCAAAATGTTAAACCTTTAGAATTTCAAAATTTTAAATGTCAAAATTTTGAGACCTATCAACTGCGCTGCAGTTAGTAGGTACCAAAATTATGGCGGATATAAAATCTAACTATTTCATTCATTTTCAATAATTTCAGATCAGATTCAGCTTTGATATCTACATAGAATCTTAAAATCAGGATATTTGACTTAGTTTTACAATTTGATAGCTCCAATGTTTCCAGACTTGTTGAATTATATAACTTAGGTATTAACTAGACAGATCTTCATTATCAACCGCTTCATAGATTGGATTAGCATTCAAAATTTTACACCTAGGAAATTTGAAATTTTTAAATGACAAAATTTTGAGACCTATCAGCTGCGCTGCCGTTAGTAGGTACCAAAATTATGGCGGATATAAAATCTAACTATTTCATTCACTTTTTGTTAATTCCAGATCAGATTCAACTTTGATATCTACATAGAATCTTAAAATCAGTATATTTGACTTTGTTCTACAATTTGATAGTTCTAATGTATGCAGACTTGTTGAATTATATAACTTAGGTATTAGCAAGACAGACCTTTATTTTAAAACGCTTCATAGATTGGATTAGCTTTCAGAATTTTTAACCTTTGGAATTTCAAAATTTTAAATGCCAAAATTTTGAGACCTATTAACTGCGCTGCCGTTAGTAGTACCAAAACTATGGCGGATATAAAATCTAACTATTTCATTTATTTTGAATAATTTCGATCAGATTCAGCTTTAATATCTACATAGAATCCTAAAAACAGAATATTTGACTTTGTTCTACAATTTGATAGTTCTGATGTTTCCAGACTTGTTGAATTATATAACTCAGGTATTAACAATACAGATCTTTGTAATGAACCGCTTCATAGATTGGATTAGCTTTCAAAATTTTAAACCTTTGGAATTTCAAAATTTTAAATGCCAAAATTTCGAGACCTATCAACTGCACTGCAGTTAGTAGGTACCAAAATTATGGCGGATATAAAATCTAACTATTTCATTCATTTTTAATAATTTCAGATCAGATTCAGCTTTGATATCAACATAGAATCTTAAAATCAGGATATTTGACTTTGTTCTACAATTTGATAGTTTCAATGTTTCCAGACTTGTTGAATTATATAACTTAGGTATTAACAAGACAGATCTTCATTATGAACCGCTTCATAGATTGGATTAGCTTTCAAAATTTTAAACCTTTGGAATTTCAAAATCTTAAATGCCAAAATTTTGAGACCTATCAACTGCACTGCAGTTAGTAGGTACCAAAATTATGGCGGATATAAAATCTAACTATTTCATTCATTTTTAATAATTTCAGATCAGATTCAGCTTTGATATCTACATGGAATCTTAAAATCAGGATATTTGACTTTGTTCTGCAATTTGATAGTTCCAATGTCTCCAGACTTGTTGAATTATATAACTTAGGTATTAACAAGACAGATCTTCATTATGAACCGCTTCATAGATTGGATTAGCTTTCAAAATTTTAAACCTTTGGAATTTCAAAATTTTAAATGCCAAAATTTTGAGACCTATCAACTGCACTGCAGTTAGTAGGTACCAAAATTATGGCGGATATAAAATCTAACTATTTCATTCATTTTTAATAATTTCAGATCAGATTCAGCTTTGATATCTACATGGAATCTTAAAATCAGGATATTTGACTTTGTTCTGCAATTTGATAGTTCCAATGTCTCCAGACTTGTTGAATTATATAACTTAGGTATTAACAAGACAGATCTTCATTATGAACCGCTTCATAGATTGGATTAGCTTTCAAAATTTTAAACCTTTGGAGTTCCAAAATTTTAAATGCCAAAATTTTGAGACCTATCTATCAACTGCGCTGCAGTTAGTAGGTACCAAAATTATGGCGGATATAAAATATAACTATTTCATTTATTTTTAATGCCAAAATTTTGAGACCTATCAACTGCACTGCAGTTAGTAGGTCCCAAAATTATGGCGGATATAAAATCTAACTATTTCATTCATTTTTAATAATTTCAAATCAGATTCAGCTTTGATATCTTCATGGAATCTTAAAATCAGGATATTTGACTTTGTTCTGCAATTTGATAGTTCCAATGTCTCCAGAGTTGTTGAATTATATAAATTAGGTATTAACAAGACAGATCTTCATTATGAACCGCTTCATAGATTGGATTAGCTTTCAAAATTTTAAACCTTTGGAATTTCAAAATTTTAAATGCCAAAATTTTGAGACCTATCAACTGCACTGCAGTTAGTAGGTCCCAAAATTATGGCGGATATAAAATCTAACTATTTCATTCATTTTTAATAATTTCAGATCAGATTCAGCTTTGATATCTACATGGAATCTTAAAATCAGGATATTTGTCTTTGTTCTGCAATTTGATAGTTCCAATGTCTCCAGAGTTGTTGAATTATATAAATTAGGTATTAACAAGACAGATCTTCATTATGAAACGCTTAATAGATTGGATTAGCATTCAAAATTTTAAACCTTTGGAATTTCAAAATTTTAAATGCCAAAATTTTGAGACCTATCAACTGCGCTGCAGTTAGTAGGTACCAAAATTATGGCAGATATAAAATCTAACTATTTCATTCATTTTCAATAATTTCAGATCAGATTCAGCTTTGATATCTACATAGAATCTTAAAATCAGGATATTTGACTTTGTTCTGCAATTTGATAGTTCCAATGTCTCCAGAGTTGTTGAATTATATAAATTAGGTATTAACAAGACAGATCTTCATTATGAAACGCTTAATAGATTGGATTAGCTTTCAGAATTTTAAACCTTTGGAGTTCCAAAATTTTAAATGCCAAAATTTTGAGACCTATCAACTGCGCTGCAGTTAGTAGGTACCAAAATTATGACGGATATAAAATCTAACTATTTCATTTAGTTTTAATAAGTTCAGATCAGATTCAGCTTTGATATCTACATAGAATCTTAAAATAAGGATATTTGACTTTGTTCTACAATTTGATGTTTCTAATGTTTCCAGACTTGTTGAATTATATAACTTAGCTATTAACAAGACAGATCTTCATTCTGAACCGCTTGATAGATTGGATTAGCTTTCAAAATTTTAAACCTTTGGAATTTCAAAATTTTAAATGCCAAAATTTTGAGACCTATCAACTGCGCTGCAGTTAGTAGGTACCAAAATTATGGCGGATATAAAATCTAACTATTTCATTTATTTTTAATAAGTTCAGATCAGATTCAGCTTTGATATCTACATAAAATCTTAAAATCAGAATATTTGATTTTGTTCAACAATTTGATAGTTTCAATGTTTCCAGACTTGTTGAATTATATAACTCATGTATTAACAATACAGATCTTTGTAATGAACCGCTTCATAGATTGGATTAGCTTTCAAAATTTCAAATTTTTGGAATTTCAAAATTTTAAATGCCAAAATTTCGAGACCTATCAACTGCACTGCAGTTAGTAGGTACCAAAATTATGGCGGATATAAAATCTAACTATTTCATTCATTTTTAATAATTTCAGAACAGATTCAGCTTTGATATCTACATAAAATCTTAAAATCAGAATATTTGATTTTGTTCTACAACTTGATAGTTCTAATGTTTCCAGACTTGTTGAATTATATAACTTAGGTATTAACAAGACAGATCTTCATTATGAACCGCTTCATAGATTGGATTAGCTTTCAAAATTTTAAACCTTTGGAATTTCAAAATTTTAAATGCCAAAATTTTGAGACCTATCAACTGCACTGCAGTTAGTAGGTACCAAAATTATGGCGGATATAAAATCTAACTATTTCATTCATTTTTAATAATTTCAGATCAGATTCAGCTTTGATATCTACATGGAATCTTAAAATCAGGATATTTGACTTTGTTCTACAATTTGATAGTTTCAATGTTTCCAGACTTGTTGAATTATATAACTTAGGTATTAACAAGACAGATCTTCATTATGAACCGCTTCATAGATTGGATTAGCTTTCAAAATTTTAAACCTTTGGAATTTCAAAATTTTAAATGCCAAAATTTTGAGACCTATCAACTGCACTGCAGTTAGTAGGTACCAAAATTATGGCGGATATAAAATCTAACTATTTCATTCATTTTTAATAATTTCAGATCAGATTCAGCTTTGATATCTACATGGAATCTTAAAATCAGGATATTTGACTTTGTTCTACAATTTGATAGTTTAAATGTTTCCAGACTTGTTGAATTATATAACTTAGGTATTAACAAGACAGATCTTCATTATGAACCGCTTCATAGATTGGATTAGCTTTCAAAATTTTAAACCTTTGGAATTTCAAAATTTTAAATGCCAAAATTTTGAGACCTATCAACTGCACTGCAGTTAGTAGGTACCAAAATTATGGCGGATATAAAATCTAACTATTTCATTCATTTTTAATAATTTCAGATCAGATTCAGCTTTGATATCTACATGGAATCTTAAAATCAGGATATTTGACTTTGTTCTACAATTTGATAGTTTCAATGTTTCCAGACTTGTTGAATTATATAACTTAGGTATTAACAAGACAGATCTTCATTATGAACCGCTTCATAGATTGGATTAGCTTTCAAAATTTTAAACCTTTGGAATTTCAAAATTTTAAATGCCAAAATTTTGAGACCTATCAACTGCACTGCAGTTAGTAGGTACCAAAATTATGGCGGATATAAAATCTAACTATTTCATTCATTTTTAATAATTTCAGATCAGATTCAGCTTTGATATCTACATGGAATCTTAAAATCAGGATATTTGACTTTGTTCTGCAATTTGATAGTTCCAATGTCTCCAGACTTGTTGAATTATATAACTTAGGTATTAACAAGACAGATCTTCATTATGAACCGCTTCATAGATTGGATTAGCTTTCAAAATTTTAAACCTTTGGAATTTCAAAATTTTAAATGCCAAAATTTTGAGACCTATCAACTGCACTGCAGTTAGTAGGTACCAAAATTATGGCGGATATAAAATCTAACTATTTCATTCATTTTTAATAATTTCAGATCAGATTCAGCTTTGATATCTACATGGAATCTTAAAATCAGGATATTTGACTTTGTTCTGCAATTTGATAGTTCCAATGTCTCCAGACTTGTTGAATTATATAACTTAGGTATTAACAAGACAGATCTTCATTATGAACCGCTTCATAGATTGGATTAGCTTTCAAAATTTTAAACCTTTGGAGTTCCAAAATTTTAAATGCCAAAATTTTTAGACCTATCTATCAACTGCGCTGCAGTTAGTAGGTACCAAAATTATGGCGTATATAAAATCTAACTATTTCATTTATTTTTAATAAGTTCAGATTAAATCCAGCTTTGATATCTACATAGAATCTTAAAATCAGGATATTTGACTTTGTTCTGCAATTTGATAGTTCCAATGTCTCCAGACTTGTTGAATTATATAACTTAGGTATTAACAAGACAGATCTTCATTCTGAACCGCTTTATAGATTGGATTAGCTTTCAAAATTTTAAACCTTTGGAATTTCAAAATTTTAAATGCCAAAATTTTGAGACCTATCAACTGCATTGCAGTTAGTAGGTCCCAAAATTATGGCGGATATAAAATCTAACTATTTCATTCATTTTTAATAATTTCAGATCAGATTCAGCTTTGATATCTACATGGAATCTTAAAATCAGGATTTTTGACTTTGTTCTGCAATTTGATAGTTCCAATGTCTCCAGACTTGTTGAATTATATAACTTAGGTATTAACAAGACAGATCTTCATTATGAACCGCTTCATAGATTGGATTCGCTTTCAAAATTTTAAACCTTTGGAATTTCAAAATTTTAAATGCCAAAATTTTGAGACCTATCAACTGCACTGCAGTTAGTAGGTACCAAAATTATGGCGGATATAAAATCTAACTATTTCATTCATTTTTAATAATTTCAGATCAGATTCAGCTTTGATATCTACATGGAATCTTAAAATCAGGATATTTGACTTTGTTCTACAATTTGATAGTTTCAATGTTTCCAGACTTGTTGAATTATATAACTTAGGTATTAACAAGACAGATCTTCATTATGAACCGCTTCATAGATTGGATTAGCTTTCAAAATTTTAAACCTTTGGAATTTCAAAATTTTAAATGCCAAAATTTTGAGACCTATCAACTGCACTGCAGTTAGTAGGTACCAAAATTATGGCGGATATAAAATCTAACTATTTCATTCATTTTTAATAATTTCAGATCAGATTCAGCTTTGATATCTACATGGAATCTTAAAATCAGGATATTTGACTTTGTTCTGCAATTTGATAGTTCCAATGTCTCCAGACTTGTTGAATTATATAACTTAGGTATTAACAAGACAGATCTTCATTATGAACCGCTTCATAGATTGGATTAGCTTTCAAAATTTTAAACCTTTGGAGTTCCAAAATTTTAAATGCCAAAATTTTTAGACCTATCTATCAACTGCGCTGCAGTTAGTAGGTACCAAAATTATGGCGTATATAAAATCTAACTATTTCATTTATTTTTAATAAGTTCAGATTAAATCCAGCTTTGATATCTACATAGAATCTTAAAATCAGGATATTTGACTTTGTTCTGCAATTTGATAGTTCCAATGTCTCCAGACTTGTTGAATTATATAAATTAGGTATTAACAAGACAGATCTTCATTATGAACCGCTTCATAGATTGGATTAGCTTTCAAAATTTTAAACCTTTGAAGTTCCAAAATTTTAAATGCCAAAATTTTGAGACCTATCAACTGCGCTGCAGTTAGTAGGTACCAAAATTATGGCGGATATAAAATCTAACTATTTCATTTATTTTTAATAAGTTCAGATTAGATCCAGCTTTGATATCTACATAGAATCTTAAAATCAGGATATTTGACTTTGTTCTGCAATTTTATAGTTCCAATGTCTCCAGACTTGTTGAATTATATAACTTAGGTATTAACAAGACAGATCTTCATTCTGAACCGCTTTATAGATTGGATTAGCTTTCAAAATTTTAAACCTTTGGAATTTCAAAATTTTAAATGCCAAAATTTTGAGACCTATCAACTGCATTGCAGTTAGTAGGTCCCAAAATTATGGCGGATATAAAATCTAACTATTTCATTCATTTTTAATAATTTCAGATCAGATTCAGCTTTGATATCTACATGGAATCTTAAAATCAGGATATTTGACTTTGTTCTGCAATTTGATAGTTCCAATGTCTCCAGACTTGTTGAATTATATAACTTAGGTATTAACAAGACAGATCTTCATTATGAACCGCTTCATAGATTGGATTAGCTTTCAAAATTTTAAACCTTTGGAATTTCAAAATTTTAAATGCCAAAATTTTGAGACCTATCAACTGCACTGCAGTTAGTAGGTCCCAAAATTATGGCGGATATAAAATCTAACTATTTCATTCATTTTTAATAATTTCAGATCAGATGCAGCTTTGATATCTACATGGAATCTTAAAATCAGGATATTTGACTTTGTTCTGCAATTTGATAGTTCCAATGTCTCCAGACTTGTTGAATTATATAACTTAGGTATTAACAAGACAGATCTTCATTATGAACCGCTTCATAGATTGGATTCGCTTTCAAAATTTTAAACCTTTGGAATTTCAAAATTTTAAATGCCAAAATTTTGAGACCTATCAACTGCACTGCAGTTAGTAGGTACCAAAATTATGGCGGATATAAAATCTAACTATTTCATTCATTTTTAATAATTTCAGATCAGATTCAGCTTTGATATCTTCATGGAATCTTAAAATCAGGATATTTGACTTTGTTCTACAATTTGATAGTTTCAATGTTTCCAGACTTGTTGAATTATATAAATTAGGTATTAACAAGACAGATCTTCATTATGAACCGCTTCATAGATTGGATTCGCTTTCAAAATTTTAAACCTTTGGAATTTCAAAATTTTAAATGCCAAAATTTTGAGACCTATCAACTGCACTGCAGTTAGTAGGTACCAAAATTATGGCGGATATAAAATCTAACTATTTCATTCATTTTTAATAATTTCAAATCAGATTCAGCTTTGATATCTTCATGGAATCTTAAAATCAGGATATTTGACTTTGTTTTGCAATTTGATAGTTCCAATGTCTCCAGAGTTGTTGAATTATATAAATTAGGTATTAACAAGACAGATCTTCATTATGAACCGCTTCATAGATTGGATTAGCTTTCAAAATTTTAAACCTTTGAAGTTCCAAAATTTTAAATGGCAAAATTTTGAGACCTATCAACTGCGCTGCAGTTAGTAGGTACCAAAATTATGGCGGATATAAAATCTAACTATTTCATTTATTTTTAATAAGTTCAGATGAGATCCAGCTTTGATATCTACATAGAATCTTAAAATCAGGATATTTGACTTTGTTCTGCAATTTGATAGTTCCAATGTCTCCAGACTTGTTGAATTATATAACTTAGGTATTAACAAGACAGATCTTCATTCTGAACCGCTTTATAGATTGGATTAGCTTTCAAAATTTTAAACCTTTGGAATTTCAAAATTTTAAATGCCAAAATTTTGAGACCTATCAACTGCATTGCAGTTAGTAGGTCCCAAAATTATGGCGGATATAAAATCTAACTATTTCATTCATTTTTAATAATTTCAGATCAGATTCAGCTTTGATATCAACATGGAATCTTAAAATCAGGATATTTGACTTTGTTCTGCAATTTGATAGTTCCAATGTCTCCAGACTTGTTGAATTATATAACTTAGGTATTAACAAGACAGATCTTCATTATGAACCGCTTCATAGATTGGATTAGCTTTCAAAATTTTAAACCTTTGGAGTTCCAAAATTTTAAATGCCAAAATTTTGAGACCTATCAACTGCGCTGCAGTTAGTAGGTACCAAAATTATGGCGGATATAAAATCTAACTATTTCATTCATTTTTAATAATTTCAGATCAGATTCAGCTTTGATATCTACATGGAATCTTAAAATCAGGATATTTGACTTTGTTCTGCAATTTGATAGTTCCAATGTCTCCAGACTTGTTGAATTATATAACTTAGGTATTAACAAGACAGATCTTCATTATGAACCGCTTCATAGATTGGATTAGCTTTCAAAATTTTAAACCTTTGGAGTTCCAAAATTTTAAATGCCAAAATTTTGAGACCTATCTATCAACTGCGCTGCAGTTAGTAGGTACCAAAATTATGGCGGATATAAAATCTAACTATTTCATTTATTTTTAATGCCAAAATTTTGAGACCTATCAACTGCACTGCAGTTAGTAGGTCCCAAAATTATGGCGGATATAAAATCTAACTATTTCATTCATTTTTAATAATTTCAAATCAGATTCAGCTTTGATATCTTCATGGAATCTTAAAATCAGGATATTTGACTTTGTTCTGCAATTTGATAGTTCCAATGTCTCCAGAGTTGTTGAATTATATAAATTAGGTATTAACAAGACAGATCTTCATTATGAACCGCTTCATAGATTGGATTAGCTTTCAAAATTTTAAACCTTTGAAGTTCCAAAATTTTAAATGCCAAAATTTTGAGACCTATCAACTGCGCTGCAGTTAGTAGGTACCAAAATTATGGCGGATATAAAATCTAACTATTTCATTTATTTTTAATAAGTTCAGATTAGATCCAGCTTTGATATCTACATAGAATCTTAAAATCAGGATATTTGACTTTGTTCTGCAATTTGATAGTTCCAATGTCTCCAGACTTGTTGAATTATATAACTTAGGTATTAACAAGACAGATCTTCATTCTGAACCGCTTTATAGATTGGATTAGCTTTCAAAATTTTAAACCTTTGGAATTTCAAAATTTTAAATGCCAAAATTTTGAGACCTATCAACTGCACTGCAGTTAGTAGGTCCCAAAATTATGGCGGATATAAAATCTAACTATTTCATTCATTTTTAATAATTTCAAATCAGATTCAGCTTTGATATCTTCATGGAATCTTAAAATCAGGATATTTGACTTTGTTCTGCAATTTGATAGTTCCAATGTCTCCAGAGTTGTTGAATTATATAAATTAGGTATTAACAAGACAGATCTTCATTATGAACCGCTTCATAGATTGGATTAGCTTTCAAAATTTTAAACCTTTGAAGTTCCAAAATTTTAAATGTCAAAATTTTGAGACCTATCAACTGCGCTGCAGTTAGTAGGTACCAAAATTATGGCGGATATAAAATCTAACTATTTCATTTATTTTTAATAAGTTCAGATTAGATCCAGCTTTGATATCTACATAGAATCTTAAAATCAGGATATTTGACTTTGTTCTGCAATTTGATAGTTCCAATGTCTCCAGACTTGTTGAATTATATAACTTAGGTATTAACAAGACAGATCTTCATTCTGAACCGCTTTATAGATTGGATTAGCTTTCAAAATTTTAAACCTTTGGAATTTCAAAATTTTAAATGCCAAAATTTTGAGACCTATCAACTGCACTGCAGTTAGTAGGTCCCAAAATTATGGCGGATATAAAATCTAACTATTTCATTCATTTTTAATAATTTCAAATCAGATTCAGCTTTGATATCTTCATGGAATCTTAAAATCAGGATATTTGACTTTGTTCTGCAATTTGATAGTTCCAATGTCTCCAGAGTTGTTGAATTATATAAATTAGGTATTAACAAGACAGATCTTCATTATGAACCGCTTCATAGATTGGATTAGCTTTCAAAATTTTAAACCTTTGAAGTTCCAAAATTTTAAATGTCAAAATTTTGAGACCTATCAACTGCGCTGCAGTTAGTAGGTACCAAAATTATGGCGGATATAAAATCTAACTATTTCATTTATTTTTAATAAGTTCAGATTAGATCCAGCTTTGATATCTACATAGAATCTTAAAATCAGGATATTTGACTTTGTTCTGCAATTTGATAGTTCCAATGTCTCCAGACTTGTTGAATTATATAACTTAGGTATTAACAAGACAGATCTTCATTCTGAACCGCTTTATAGATTGGATTAGCTTTCAAAATTTTAAACCTTTGGAATTTCAAAATTTTAAATGCCAAAATTTTGAGACCTATCAACTGCACTGCAGTTAGTAGGTCCCAAAATTATGGCGGATATAAAATCTAACTATTTCATTCATTTTTAATAATTTCAAATCAGATTCAGCTTTGATATCTTCATGGAATCTTAAAATCAGGATATTTGACTTTGTTCTGCAATTTGATAGTTCCAATGTCTCCAGAGTTGTTGAATTATATAAATTAGGTATTAACAAGACAGATCTTCATTATGAACCGCTTCATAGATTGGATTAGCTTTCAAAATTTTAAACCTTTGAAGTTCCAAAATTTTAAATACCAAAATTTTGAGACCTATCAACTGCGCTGCAGTTAGTAGGTACCAAAATTATGGCGGATATAAAATCTAACTATTTCATTTATTTTTAAAAAGTTCAGATTAGATCCAGCTTTGATATCTACATAGAATCTTAAAATCAGGATATTTGACTTTGTTCTGCAATTTTATAGTTCCAATGTCTCCAGACTTGTTGAATTATATAACTTAGGTATTAACAAGACAGATCTTCATTCTGAACCGCTTTATAGATTGGATTAGCTTTCAAAATTTTAAACCTTTGGAATTTCAAAATTTTAAATGCCAAAATTTTGAGACCTATCAACTGCACTGCAGTTAGTAGGTCCCAAAATTATGGCGGATATAAAATCTAACTATTTCATTCATTTTTAATAATTTCAAATCAGATTCAGCTTTGATATCTTCATGGAATCTTAAAATCAGGATATTTGACTTTGTTCTGCAATTTGATAGTTCCAATGTCTCCAGAGTTGTTGAATTATATAAATTAGGTATTAACAAGACAGATCTTCATTATGAACCGCTTCATAGATTGGATTAGCTTTCAAAATTTTAAACCTTTGAAGTTCCAAAATTTTAAATGTCAAAATTTTGAGACCTATCAACTGCGCTGCAGTTAGTAGGTACCAAAATTATGGCGGATATAAAATCTAACTATTTCATTTATTTTTAATAAGTTCAGATTAGATCCAGCTTTGATATCTACATAGAATCTTAAAATCAGGATATTTGACTTTGTTCTGCAATTTGATAGTTCCAATGTCTCCAGACTTGTTGAATTATATAACTTAGGTATTAACAAGACAGATCTTCATTCTGAACCGCTTTATAGATTGGATTAGCTTTCAAAATTTTAAACCTTTGGAATTTCAAAATTTTAAATGCCAAAATTTTGAGACCTATCAACTGCACTGCAGTTAGTAGGTCCCAAAATTATGGCGGATATAAAATCTAACTATTTCATTCATTTTTAATAATTTCAAATCAGATTCAGCTTTGATATCTTCATGGAATCTTAAAATCAGGATATTTGACTTTGTTCTGCAATTTGATAGTTCCAATGTCTCCAGAGTTGTTGAATTATATAAATTAGGTATTAACAAGACAGATCTTCATTATGAACCGCTTCATAGATTGGATTAGCTTTCAAAATTTTAAACCTTTGAAGTTCCAAAATTTTAAATGCCAAAATTTTGAGACCTATCAACTGCGCTGCAGTTAGTAGGTACCAAAATTATGGCGGATATAAAATCTAACTATTTCATTTATTTTTAATAAGTTCAGATTAGATCCAGCTTTGATATCTACATAGAATCTTAAAATCAGGATATTTGACTTTGTTCTGCAATTTTATAGTTCCAATGTCTCCAGACTTGTTGAATTATATAACTTAGGTATTAACAAGACAGATCTTCATTCTGAACCGCTTTATAGATTGGATTAGCTTTCAAAATTTTAAACCTTTGGAATTTCAAAATTTTAAATGCCAAAATTTTGAGACCTATCAACTGCACTGCAGTTAGTAGGTCCCAAAATTATGGCGGATATAAAATCTAACTATTTCATTCATTTTTAATAATTTCAAATCAGATTCAGCTTTGATATCTTCATGGAATCTTAAAATCACGATATTTGACTTTGTTCTGCAATTTGATAGTTCCAATGTCTCCAGAGTTGTTGAATTATATAAATTAGGTATTAACAAGACAGATCTTCATTATGAACCGCTTCATAGATTGGATTAGCTTTCAAAATTTTAAACCTTTGAAGTTCCAAAATTTTAAATGCCAAAATTTTGAGACCTATCAACTGCGCTGCAGTTAGTAGGTACCAAAATTATGGCGGATATAAAATCTAACTATTTCATTTATTTTTAATAAGTTCAGAATAGATCCAGCTTTGATATCTACATAGAATCTTAAAATCAGGATATTTGACTTTGTTCTGCAATTTGATAGTTCCAATGTCTCCAGACTTGTTGAATTATATAACTTAGGTATTAACAAGACAGATCTTCATTCTGAACCGCTTTATAGATTGGATTAGCTTTCAAAATTTTAAACCTTTGGAATTTCAAAATTTTAAATGCCAAAATTTTGAGACCTATCAACTGCGCTGCAGTTAGTAGGTCCCAAAATTATGGCGGATATAAAATCTAACTATTTCATTCATTTTTAATAATTTCAAATCAGATTCAGCTTTGATATCTTCATGGAATCTTAAAATCAGGATATTTGACTTTGTTCTGCAATTTGATAGTTCCAATGTCTCCAGACTTGTTGAATTATATAACTTAGGTATTAACAAGACAGATCTTCATTCTGAACCGCTTTATAGATTGGATTAGCTTTCAAAATTTTAAACCTTTGGAATTTCAAAATTTTAAATGCCAAAATTTTGAGACCTATCAACTGCGCTGCAGTTAGTAGGTCCCAAAATTATGGCGGATATAAAATCTAACTATTTCATTCATTTTTAATAATTTCAAATCAGATTCAGCTTTGATATCTTCATGGAATCTCAAAATCAGGATATTTGACTTTGTTCTGCAATTTGATAGTTCCAATGTCTCCAGAGTTGTTGAATTATATAAATTAGGTATTAACAAGACAGATCTTCATTATGAACCGCTTCATAGATTGGATTAGCTTTCAAAATTTTAAACCTTTGAAGTTCCAAAATTTTAAATGCCAAAATTTTCAGACCTATCAACTGCGCTGCAGTTAGTAGGTACCAAAATTATGGCGGATATAAAATCTAACTATTTCATTTATTTTTAATAAGTTCAGATTAGATCCAGCTTTGATATCTACATAGAATCTTAAAATCAGGATATTTGACTTTGTTCTGCAATTTTATAGTTCCAATGTCTCCAGACTTGTTGAATTATATAACTTAGGTATTAACAAGACAGATCTTCATTCTGAACCGCTTTATAGATTGGATTAGCTTTCAAAATTTTAAACCTTTGGAATTTCAAAATTTTAAATGCCAAAATTTTCAGACCTATCAACTGCTCTGCAGTTAGTAGGTCCCAAAATTATGGCGGATATAAAATCTAACTATTTCATTCATTTTTAATAATTTCAAATCAGATTCAGCTTTGATATCTTCATGGAATCTTAAAATCAGGATATTTGACTTTGTTCTGCAATTTGATAGTTCCAATGTCTCCAGAGTTGTTGAATTATATAAATTAGGTATTAACAAGACAGATATTCATTATGAACCGCTTCATAGATTGGATTAGCTTTCAAAATTTTAAACCTTTGAAGTTCCAAAATTTTAAATGCCAAAATTTTGAGACCTATCAACTGCGCTGCAGTTAGTAGGTACCAAAATTATGGCGGATATAAAATCTAACTATTTCATTTATTTTTAATAAGTTCAGATTAGATCCAGCTTTGATATCTACATAGAATCTTAAAATCAGGATATTTGACTTTGTTCTGCAATTTGATAGTTCCAATGTCTCCAGACTTGTTGAATTATATAACTTAGGTATTAACAAGACAGATCTTCATTCTGAACCGCTTTATAGATTGGATTAGCTTTCAAAATGTTAAACCTTTGGAATTTCAAAATTTTAAATGCCAAAATTTTGAGACCTATCAACTGCGCTGCAGTTAGTAGGTCCCAAAATTATGGCGGATATAAAATCTAACTATTTCATTCATTTTTAATAATTTCAAATCAGATTCAGCTTTGATATCTTCATGGAATCTTAAAATCAGGATATTTGACTTTGTTCTGCAATTTGATAGTTCCAATGTCTCCAGAGTTGTTGAATTATATAAATTAGGTATTAACAAGACAGATCTTCATTATGAACCGCTTCATAGATTGGATTAGCTTTCAAAATTTTAAACCTTTGGAGTTCCAAAATTTTAAATGCCAAAATTTTGAGACCTATCAACTGCGCTGCAGTTAGTAGGTACCAAAATTATGACGGATATAAAATCTAACTATTTCATTTATTTTTAATAAGTTCAGATCAGATTCAGCTTTGATATCTACATAGAATCTTAAAATCAGGATATTTGACTTTGTTCTACAATTTGATGTTTCTAATGTTTCCAGACTTGTTGAATTATATAACTTAGCTATTAACAAGACAGATCTTCATTCTGAACCGCTTGATAGATTGGATTAGCTTTCAAAATTTTAAACCTTTGGAATTTCAAAATTTTAAATGCCAAAATTTTGAGACCTATCAACTGCGCTGCAGTTAGTAGGTACCAAAATTATGGCGGATATAAAATCTAACTATTTCATTTATTTTTAATAAGTTCAGATCAGATTCAGCTTTGATATCTACATAAAATCTTAAAATCAGAATATTTGATTTTGTTCTACAACTTGATAGTTCTAATGTTTCCAGACTTGTTGAATTATATAACTCAGGTATTAACAAAACAGATCTTTATTATGAACCGCTTCATAGACTGGGTTAGCTTTCAAAATTTCAAACCTTTGGAATTTCAAAATTTTAAATGCCAAAATTTTGAGACCTATCAACTGCGCTGCAGTTAGTAGCTACCAAAATTATGGCGGATATAAAATCTAACTATTTCATTCATTTTTAATTTTTTCAGATCAGATTCAGCTTTGATATCAACATAGAATCTTAAAATCAGGATATTTGACTTTGTTCTACAATTTGATAGTTTCAATGTTTCCAGACTTGTTGAATTATATAACTTAGGTATTAACAAGGCAGATCTTCATTATGAAACGCTTCATAGATTGGATTAGCTTTCAAAATTTTAAACCTTTGGAGTTCCAAAATTTTAAATGCTAAAAGTTTGAGACCTATCAACTGCGCTGCAGTTAGTATGTACCAAAATTATGGCGGATATAAAATCTAACTATTTCATTCATTTTTAATAATTTCAAATCAGATTCAGCTTTGATATCTTCATGGAATCTTAAAATCAGGATATTTGACTTTGTTCTGCAATTTGATAGTTCCAATGTCTCCAGAGTTGTTGAATTATATAAATTAGGTATTAACAAGACAGATCTTCATTATGAACCGCTTCATAGATTGGATTAGCTTTCAAAATTTTAAACCTTTGAAGTTCCAAAATTTTAAATGTCAAAATTTTGAGACCTATCAACTGCGCTGCAGTTAGTAGGTACCAAAATTATGGCGGATATAAAATCTAACTATTTCATTCATTTTTAATTTTTTCAGATCAGATTCAGCTTTGATATCAACATAGAATCTTAAAATCAGGATATTTGACTTTGTTCTACAATTTGATAGTTTCAATGTTTCCAGACTTGTTGAATTATATAACTTAGGTATTAACAAGGCAGATCTTCATTATGAAACGCTTCATAGATTGGATTAGCTTTCAAAATTTTAAACCTTTGGAGTTCCAAAATTTTAAATGCTAAAAGTTTGAGACCTATCAACTGCGCTGCAGTTAGTATGTACCAAAATTATGGCGGATATAAAATCTAACTATTTCATTCATTTTTAATAATTTCAAATCAGATTCAGCTTTGATATCTTCATGGAATCTTAAAATCAGGATATTTGACTTTGTTCTGCAATTTGATAGTTCCAATGTCTCCAGAGTTGTTGAATTATATAAATTAGGTATTAACAAGACAGATCTTCATTATGAACCGCTTCATAGATTGGATTAGCTTTCAAAATTTTAAACCTTTGAAGTTCCAAAATTTTAAATGTCAAAATTTTGAGACCTATCAACTGCGCTGCAGTTAGTAGCTACCAAAATTATGGCGGATATAAAATCTAACTATTTCATTCATTTTTAATTTTTTCAGATCAGATTCAGCTTTGATATCAACATAGAATCTTAAAATCAGGATATTTGACTTTGTTCTACAATTTGATAGTTTCAATGTTTCCAGACTTGTTGAATTATATAACTTAGGTATTAACAAGGCAGATCTTCATTATGAAACGCTTCATAGATTGGATTAGCTTTCAAAATTTTAAACCTTTGGAGTTCCAAAATTTTAAATGCTAAAATTTTGAGACCTATCAACTGCACTGCAGTTAGTAGGTCCCAAAATTATGGCGGATATAAAATCTAACTATTTCATTCATTTTTAATAATTTCAAATCAGATTCAGCTTTGATATCTTCATGGAATCTTAAAATCAGGATATTTGACTTTGTTCTGCAATTTGATAGTTCCAATGTCTCCAGAGTTGTTGAATTATATAAATTAGGTATTAACAAGACAGATCTTCATTATGAACCGCTTCATAGATTGGATTAGCTTTCAAAATTTTAAACCTTTGAAGTTCCAAAATTTTAAATGTCAAAATTTTGAGACCTATCAACTGCGCTGCAGTTAGTAGGTACCAAAATTATGGCGGATATAAAATCTAACTATTTCATTTATTTTTAATAAGTTCAGATTAGATCCAGCTTTGATATCTACATAGAATCTTAAAATCAGGATATTTGACTTTGTTCTGCAATTTGATAGTTCCAATGTCTCCAGACTTGTTGAATTATATAACTTAGGTATTAACAAGACAGATCTTCATTCTGAACCGCTTTATAGATTGGATTAGCTTTCAAAATTTTAAACCTTTGGAATTTCAAAATTTTAAATGCCAAAATTTTGAGACCTATCAACTGCACTGCAGTTAGTAGGTCCCAAAATTATGGCGGATATAAAATCTAACTATTTCATTCATTTTTAATAATTTCAAATCAGATTCAGCTTTGATATCTTCATGGAATCTTAAAATCAGGATATTTGACTTTGTTCTGCAATTTGATAGTTCCAATGTCTCCAGAGTTGTTGAATTATATAAATTAGGTATTAACAAGACAGATCTTCATTATGAACCGCTTCATAGATTGGATTAGCTTTCAAAATTTTAAACCTTTGAAGTTCCAAAATTTTAAATGTCAAAATTTTGAGACCTATCAACTGCGCTGCAGTTAGTAGGTACCAAAATTATGGCGGATATAAAATCTAACTATTTCATTTATTTTTAATAAGTTCAGATTAGATCCAGCTTTGATATCTACATAGAATCTTAAAATCAGGATATTTGACTTTGTTCTGCAATTTGATAGTTCCAATGTCTCCAGACTTGTTGAATTATATAACTTAGGTATTAACAAGACAGATCTTCATTCTGAACCGCTTTATAGATTGGATTAGCTTTCAAAATTTTAAACCTTTGGAATTTCAAAATTTTAAATGCCAAAATTTTGAGACCTATCAACTGCACTGCAGTTAGTAGGTCCCAAAATTATGGCGGATATAAAATCTAACTATTTCATTCATTTTTAATAATTTCAAATCAGATTCAGCTTTGATATCTTCATGGAATCTTAAAATCAGGATATTTGACTTTGTTCTGCAATTTGATAGTTCCAATGTCTCCAGAGTTGTTGAATTATATAAATTAGGTATTAACAAGACAGATCTTCATTATGAACCGCTTCATAGATTGGATTAGCTTTCAAAATTTTAAACCTTTGAAGTTCCAAAATTTTAAATACCAAAATTTTGAGACCTATCAACTGCGCTGCAGTTAGTAGGTACCAAAATTATGGCGGATATAAAATCTAACTATTTCATTTATTTTTAAAAAGTTCAGATTAGATCCAGCTTTGATATCTACATAGAATCTTAAAATCAGGATATTTGACTTTGTTCTGCAATTTTATAGTTCCAATGTCTCCAGACTTGTTGAATTATATAACTTAGGTATTAACAAGACAGATCTTCATTCTGAACCGCTTTATAGATTGGATTAGCTTTCAAAATTTTAAACCTTTGGAATTTCAAAATTTTAAATGCCAAAATTTTGAGACCTATCAACTGCACTGCAGTTAGTAGGTCCCAAAATTATGGCGGATATAAAATCTAACTATTTCATTCATTTTTAATAATTTCAAATCAGATTCAGCTTTGATATCTTCATGGAATCTTAAAATCAGGATATTTGACTTTGTTCTGCAATTTGATAGTTCCAATGTCTCCAGAGTTGTTGAATTATATAAATTAGGTATTAACAAGACAGATCTTCATTATGAACCGCTTCATAGATTGGATTAGCTTTCAAAATTTTAAACCTTTGAAGTTCCAAAATTTTAAATGTCAAAATTTTGAGACCTATCAACTGCGCTGCAGTTAGTAGGTACCAAAATTATGGCGGATATAAAATCTAACTATTTCATTTATTTTTAATAAGTTCAGATTAGATCCAGCTTTGATATCTACATAGAATCTTAAAATCAGGATATTTGACTTTGTTCTGCAATTTGATAGTTCCAATGTCTCCAGACTTGTTGAATTATATAACTTAGGTATTAACAAGACAGATCTTCATTCTGAACCGCTTTATAGATTGGATTAGCTTTCAAAATTTTAAACCTTTGGAATTTCAAAATTTTAAATGCCAAAATTTTGAGACCTATCAACTGCACTGCAGTTAGTAGGTCCCAAAATTATGGCGGATATAAAATCTAACTATTTCATTCATTTTTAATAATTTCAAATCAGATTCAGCTTTGATATCTTCATGGAATCTTAAAATCAGGATATTTGACTTTGTTCTGCAATTTGATAGTTCCAATGTCTCCAGAGTTGTTGAATTATATAAATTAGGTATTAACAAGACAGATCTTCATTATGAACCGCTTCATAGATTGGATTAGCTTTCAAAATTTTAAACCTTTGAAGTTCCAAAATTTTAAATGCCAAAATTTTGAGACCTATCAACTGCGCTGCAGTTAGTAGGTACCAAAATTATGGCGGATATAAAATCTAACTATTTCATTTATTTTTAATAAGTTCAGATTAGATCCAGCTTTGATATCTACATAGAATCTTAAAATCAGGATATTTGACTTTGTTCTGCAATTTTATAGTTCCAATGTCTCCAGACTTGTTGAATTATATAACTTAGGTATTAACAAGACAGATCTTCATTCTGAACCGCTTTATAGATTGGATTAGCTTTCAAAATTTTAAACCTTTGGAATTTCAAAATTTTAAATGCCAAAATTTTGAGACCTATCAACTGCACTGCAGTTAGTAGGTCCCAAAATTATGGCGGATATAAAATCTAACTATTTCATTCATTTTTAATAATTTCAAATCAGATTCAGCTTTGATATCTTCATGGAATCTTAAAATCACGATATTTGACTTTGTTCTGCAATTTGATAGTTCCAATGTCTCCAGAGTTGTTGAATTATATAAATTAGGTATTAACAAGACAGATCTTCATTATGAACCGCTTCATAGATTGGATTAGCTTTCAAAATTTTAAACCTTTGAAGTTCCAAAATTTTAAATGCCAAAATTTTGAGACCTATCAACTGCGCTGCAGTTAGTAGGTACCAAAATTATGGCGGATATAAAATCTAACTATTTCATTTATTTTTAATAAGTTCAGAATAGATCCAGCTTTGATATCTACATAGAATCTTAAAATCAGGATATTTGACTTTGTTCTGCAATTTGATAGTTCCAATGTCTCCAGACTTGTTGAATTATATAACTTAGGTATTAACAAGACAGATCTTCATTCTGAACCGCTTTATAGATTGGATTAGCTTTCAAAATTTTAAACCTTTGGAATTTCAAAATTTTAAATGCCAAAATTTTGAGACCTATCAACTGCGCTGCAGTTAGTAGGTCCCAAAATTATGGCGGATATAAAATCTAACTATTTCATTCATTTTTAATAATTTCAAATCAGATTCAGCTTTGATATCTTCATGGAATCTTAAAATCAGGATATTTGACTTTGTTCTGCAATTTGATAGTTCCAATGTCTCCAGACTTGTTGAATTATATAACTTAGGTATTAACAAGACAGATCTTCATTCTGAACCGCTTTATAGATTGGATTAGCTTTCAAAATTTTAAACCTTTGGAATTTCAAAATTTTAAATGCCAAAATTTTGAGACCTATCAACTGCGCTGCAGTTAGTAGGTCCCAAAATTATGGCGGATATAAAATCTAACTATTTCATTCATTTTTAATAATTTCAAATCAGATTCAGCTTTGATATCTTCATGGAATCTCAAAATCAGGATATTTGACTTTGTTCTGCAATTTGATAGTTCCAATGTCTCCAGAGTTGTTGAATTATATAAATTAGGTATTAACAAGACAGATCTTCATTATGAACCGCTTCATAGATTGGATTAGCTTTCAAAATTTTAAACCTTTGAAGTTCCAAAATTTTAAATGCCAAAATTTTGAGACCTATCAACTGCGCTGCAGTTAGTAGGTACCAAAATTATGGCGGATATAAAATCTAACTATTTCATTTATTTTTAATAAGTTCAGATTAGATCCAGCTTTGATATCTACATAGAATCTTAAAATCAGGATATTTGACTTTGTTCTGCAATTTTATAGTTCCAATGTCTCCAGACTTGTTGAATTATATAACTTAGGTATTAACAAGACAGATCTTCATTCTGAACCGCTTTATAGATTGGATTAGCTTTCAAAATTTTAAACCTTTGGAATTTCAAAATTTTAAATGCCAAAATTTTGAGACCTATCAACTGCACTGCAGTTAGTAGGTCCCAAAATTATGGCGGATATAAAATCTAACTATTTCATTCATTTTTAATAATTTCAAATCAGATTCAGCTTTGATATCTTCATGGAATCTTAAAATCAGGATATTTGACTTTGTTCTGCAATTTGATAGTTCCAATGTCTCCAGAGTTGTTGAATTATATAAATTAGGTATTAACAAGACAGATATTCATTATGAACCGCTTCATAGATTGGATTAGCTTTCAAAATTTTAAACCTTTGAAGTTCCAAAATTTTAAATGCCAAAATTTTGAGACCTATCAACTGCGCTGCAGTTAGTAGGTACCAAAATTATGGCGGATATAAAATCTAACTATTTCATTTATTTTTAATAAGTTCAGATTAGATCCAGCTTTGATATCTACATAGAATCTTAAAATCAGGATATTTGACTTTGTTCTGCAATTTGATAGTTCCAATGTCTCCAGACTTGTTGAATTATATAACTTAGGTATTAACAAGACAGATCTTCATTCTGAACCGCTTTATAGATTGGATTAGCTTTCAAAATGTTAAACCTTTGGAATTTCAAAATTTTAAATGCCAAAATTTTGAGACCTATCAACTGCGCTGCAGTTAGTAGGTCCCAAAATTATGGCGGATATAAAATCTAACTATTTCATTCATTTTTAATAATTTCAAATCAGATTCAGCTTTGATATCTTCATGGAATCTTAAAATCAGGATATTTGACTTTGTTCTGCAATTTGATAGTTCCAATGTCTCCAGAGTTGTTGAATTATATAAATTAGGTATTAACAAGACAGATCTTCATTATGAACCGCTTCATAGATTGGATTAGCTTTCAAAATTTTAAACCTTTGGAGTTCCAAAATTTTAAATGCCAAAATTTTGAGACCTATCAACTGCGCTGCAGTTAGTAGGTACCAAAATTATGACGGATATAAAATCTAACTATTTCATTTATTTTTAATAAGTTCAGATCAGATTCAGCTTTGATATCTACATAGAATCTTAAAATCAGGATATTTGACTTTGTTCTACAATTTGATGTTTCTAATGTTTCCAGACTTGTTGAATTATATAACTTAGCTATTAACAAGACAGATCTTCATTCTGAACCGCTTGATAGATTGGATTAGCTTTCAAAATTTTAAACCTTTGGAATTTCAAAATTTTAAATGCCAAAATTTTGAGACCTATCAACTGCGCTGCAGTTAGTAGGTACCAAAATTATGGCGGATATAAAATCTAACTATTTCATTTATTTTTAATAAGTTCAGATCAGATTCAGCTTTGATATCTACATAAAATCTTAAAATCAGAATATTTGATTTTGTTCTACAATTTGATAGTTTCAATGTTTCCAGACTTGTTGAATTATATAACTCATGTATTAACAATACAGATCTTTGTAATGAACCGCTTCATAGATTGGATTAGCTTTCAAAATTTCAAATTTTTGGAATTTCAAAATTTTAAATGCCAAAATTTCGAGACCTATCAACTGCACTGCAGTTAGTAGGTACCAAAATTATGGCGGATATAAAATCTAACTATTTCATTCATTTTTAATAATTTCAGAACAGATTCAGCTTTGATATCTACATAAAATCTTAAAATCAGAATATTTGATTTTGTTCTACAACTTGATAGTTCTAATGTTTCCAGACTTGTTGAATTATATAACTCAGGTATTAACAAAACAGATCTTTATTATGAACCGCTTCATAGACTGGGTTAGCTTTCAAAATTTCAAACCTTTGGAATTTCAAAATTTTAAATGCCAAAATTTTGAGACCTATCAACTGCGCTGCAGTTAGTAGCTACCAAAATTATGGCGGATATAAAATCTAACTATTTCATTCATTTTTAATTTTTTCAGATCAGATTCAGCTTTGATATCAACATAGAATCTTAAAATCAGGATATTTGACTTTGTTCTACAATTTGATAGTTTCAATGTTTCCAGACTTGTTGAATTATATAACTTAGGTATTAACAAGGCAGATCTTCATTATGAAACGCTTCATAGATTGGATTAGCTTTCAAAATTTTAAACCTTTGGAGTTCCAAAATTTTAAATGCTAAAAGTTTGAGACCTATCAACTGCGCTGCAGTTAGTATGTACCAAAATTATGGCGGATATAAAATCTAACTATTTCACTCATTTTTAATAATTTCAGATCAGATTCAGCTTTGATATCTACATAAAATCTTAAAATCAGAATATTTGATTTTGTTCTACAACTTGATAGTTCTAATGTTTCCAGACTTGTTGAATTATATAACTCAGGTATTAACAAAACAGATCTTTATTATGAACCGCTTCATAGACTGGGTTAGCTTTCAAAATTTCAAACCTTTGGAATTTCAAAATTTTAAATGCCAAAATTTTGAGACCTATCAACTGCGCTGCAGTTAGTAGGTACCAAAATTATGGCGGATATAAAATCTAACTATTTCATTCATTTTTAATAATTTCAGATCAGATTGAGCTTTGATATCTACATAGAATCCTATAATCATAATATTTGACTTTGTTCTACAATTTGATACTTCTGATGTTTCCAGATTTGTTTTATTTTATTACTTAGGTATTAACAAGACAGATCTGCATTATGAACCGCTTCATAGATTGGATTACTTTTCAAATTTTCAAACCTTTGGAATTTCAAAATTTTAAATGCCAAAATTTTGAGACCTATCAACTGCGCTGCAGTTAGTAGGTACCAAAATTATGGCGGATATAAAATATAACTATTTCATTCACTTTTTATTAATTTCAGATCAGATTCAGCTTTGATATCAAATTGATATTGATATCAAATATCACATTTTAAAAAATGTTACATTGATAAATTCTAGAATGTGATTTCATACCAGTCCACTCAAAGCACATGACTTAAATCTCAGCTTTAAAGCCTGAATGTTTCAAAAGTTTGAACTATTTAAGTTAATTTCAGTATTTCAAGCTATAGAGATTCAATTTAAAGCTTACTTTTAGAGAATTTCTTAAGTTAAATTGTATTTTAAAATTTCTAATGTTTTTAGGATAGATGTTTCCTTTTAAGTAGCATAGTTAAAAACATTCAAGAAGATGTTTTAAAGTTTCGAAATAATTTCCAGATTTTCTTAAATCTTGTTAGAACTTTAGAGTTTGAGAGTTCAGGCAGTCTCTGAACTACCTGTGACTACTATTAGTTTTTAACACAGTGTTGGAATGTTGACAGTTGGGTTTACTTGTTATCCAATGTGATTCAGTTAACGAGTTCTCATTATTTGTAGGTATATGTGCGTTCTAATAGATCGCTTTTTATCCAATGCAAATATTTGTCATAGGGTTCATTGAGCAAAAAATAAGTTAACTCGAGTTATAATTTCTATTTAAGGAATCCGGGTCATTGCTCGTATTGTTCATTCTAATGATCTGTCATTGGTGACTGCGTACTATATTGTGTACTAAACAACCCATTCAATAAGTAAAAAAAAACTTTTAGTATAACTTGTAACGACTTAATAACCCCGTAACCTTATTCTTGCTTTTGCTTCTTAGTTATCTTTTCTTGGGGTATTAGTTTCTTCCAGTTGTAATATATGTAAAATATTTAGGCGTATAGTTATAATCAGTACATATATACATATACAATATTGGGGAAACTTCATGTAGGGATGGGATTTTTATGTGTGATCAAAGGAAAAATAACGAATAGCGATACATCTGAGAAAAGCATACTTGCCAAATCGTCAAATATAGTAACCTTTTCTAACGTTGGTTCTATAGCTAAGAATCTTTAAAAATAATTGAGTTAGTCATTTCGACACAATAACCTAAATTGTTTATTTTATTAAATAGTTCATTCTACGTTTTAAAATAATTGTATATTATATGAATGAAATAATTGTGGAAATTAAGTAATGAGATTGATTTTTTTCAATTTTTTTTGTTCGAATAGAATTACAATTTAATATTGTCTCCCTCAAAATGACTTCCTTGGGAAGCCCAGTCTGAAGCAAAACCTGATAGCATACTGTTGCTCGAAATTGATGTCACTCATTTTTAGAACTCACCAGAACAAACTGTTTCACGAAAAAAAAATCGCTACGGACAACCAAATGACTTTAGCGAGTTCAAACTCGTACTGAATGTTCACCTGCCGCTCCTCCAAGTCTCAAGTGTCGCCAGATCGAACGCTACGTTGCCAGTCTCATTACTTAATTTACACACCTCGTATGTTCAAAGAATAAAGTATTTTAGTACCGCAGTGGAATTATCCGTTGTTTATCTTCAGTTACTAAACGTAGAAATATTGTTGACTTTAAAAAGTATCAAACAATTTAGGTTATTGTGTCAAAATGACAAACGTCAATTATATTTAAACATTCTTAGCTATAGCACCAACATTACAAAAAAGTTACTATATTTTAAGACTTGGAAAGTATGCCATAATATCTATCTTTCTCAGATTTATTGCTATTCGCTATTTTTCGTTTCCTCTCACATGAATATCTAATCCCTAGACGAAGTTTTCCCAAAACTTTGTACAAAATCCAAGTCACAAGGCATTCAATGAGTAGAAGATCCATTGTTCTTAACGTTCTTAATAATATAGCAAAATATTATATAGTTCCAAAGCCTAATTCTATATTAGTTCATGTTCAGTCTGTTTATATGTAATAGTTTATAGTATATAGTTTATAGTTTATAGTAATAGTAAAAATAGGATATTTTTAAGTTTCTATTTATTTTAAAGTTAATAGTTCGAACTATTGCAAAACAATCCAAGTGTCTCCATCAGAAAAATATGTACATTAGGTTTACCGAGATATTGTTCATAGTAGTAATTATTTGATTTGTTGTGTTAAGTTAAAGCAAATTATCTGTTAATGTAGGCTATCTAACAGAAGAATTCTTCAGTAAAAGCAGTTTCAAGGTTTTTTTGAGTTATCTACTGATCCCACCTATCGAGTACGCATCAACAGCTTTAACTTGCTCCTACACCATTGTCGAACAATTTACATCATTGGCATCTTTTCTATTTTCCTGTTGCCCTTTGTGTTGTCTATTCAAAATAATACTTCCATGTATTTATGTTTTTGAAGCTCAAGAGTATTTAGGGAGGATAACTTAAAGAAAATTGCAATGCAATTTTGCATTGCAATTTTGCATAGTTGCATGCAATGATGTAGTCATCTTTCAAGCAAAAATATTTTTACTTCTTGTAGTAAAAATTAGTCAATTCTTCGAAGTGTTATTGAAGAGCTGTCCAGCTACGTCCGGTCTAGTAACGTTAGATTTATTCGAGCTAAAAATTAATTATGTTATCTGTGATGTTTTTCCAATTATGCTCTAAAAAATGGTGCCGTTAGATTTTTCTAGTTAAATTGATCAGACTGAAGTTTCAGTCAGGAAGTTTAGTCAATAAATAGTCACAAAAATTCCAAAATTAAACTTTACCTTTAACTTACCTTCAAGTTTAGTCATTTTCTATTTCGATGAATCATTAAGTTACCTGATTTCTGTAATTTCTGTACCGGATTTCCGGTTTCTGTGCGGATTCAGTAGATTCGACCAAGAATTCATTTACCCATACTACTATTAGTTATCAATTTGTTATAGTTTATTATATAAGTAGGCATATTATTTATGTGTAAAACATATTTTAGTGATATTTGACGCTGAAGAGGATTTAAGAGAGGATTTAAGTAGAAGATTTGTTGTATTTTGCAATAAAGAAAATAACAACCTACATACGCATTAGATTTACTTAGATCAAATTTCAAGATCGGTCGGTTTGTTAGTTATTTGCTTTCAGCTTTTGTTTCTTTTTTCTGCTAATTTCGAATAGCTCGTTGGTGCTGTTCTGTAGCTGCTCTAGTGCACAAATGCGATAGCTATAGCTTTTGTTATATTTTTAATGTTACTAGTGTAAGGTTAGTAGTTTTAAGCTATTATCAGTAGGAGGGTTTAGTATGATACTTCGGAAAGGTTTCATCAATAGCGTGCAGACATTTTTCGTATAGCAATAGTCGGTTTCTTAAGTTTAGTTTTTATATTTTAGGTAAGCAGGCAATAAGCAACATTACAAATATAGTTTGCCGATATTTAGTTTATGGTTTCACTAACATAACATCCGAAGGCAAAACTTCGAAAGATAGATTACGCAGGAAAAACATAATAAAAGAGCATCGTAAGGAAAAGACATCATGAAGGACAAAAAAGAAAACCTAACCTCTAACCTAACTGTTAACCTAACCTTTAACTTAACCTGTAGTCTAACCTCTAACTTAAACCTAACTTCTTCTGATTTCATAATATCTGTACTTCTTCATAAATTTGGAAATTGTGGAAGTTTATACTGAAATTTAAACTAAACTAAATTAAGATACTACATTTATACTTACAGCTATTCAATTCTTAACAAGCTGAAAGTTTTAATTAATGAAACCTTACTCTTAATACTTCAAAATTGTCTTTGAAACCTAAAGTATTGAAAATTTTTGAGAATTAACTAGACTCGCATCTTTGATGTTTAAAGCTTAAAGTTTCTAGAACTATAGGATTCAAAATCTTACACTTCGGCAACTGTGGGCACTTTAGAAACTTTAAAGCAGCTAAAATTAGTTATTTAGAAACCTCGGATGTGGATATTATCAGATTGCTTATTTGCTCGGCCTATTTTACACTTTTGTTAAAAATTAAATCAAGAATGGTACTAATCGTCGGCTTCACATGAAAAGTGCATAAGTCCAAAAATATTGTTTACAAGAAATGTAGCACTTTTTGATGTTGCTGTCAATGCTTTTGCACGTATGCCTGATTTTATTTTTGCTTTTTAAGCGACTTCTACTAATTATATTTGAGATTTCTTATATTTATTTTATAGAAAAAGTCATATTTTACCAGACGACGTTAAAATCTCAATTTTATTCAATTTTGGTACTTACGCACTTTTCATATGAAGCCGACGTAATATGACATTTTGTCAACAGTCATTAGTAGTGAAAAAGCGTTGCAAGGGACATAGAGTATAAAATAGAACATAAGGAGTAATTTGATACAATACAGGGTGTTCCGGACAAATATGCAATGCTTTTAGGGGTGAAAGGTGACCATATACTCATAAAATAAAAATAAAAAATAAAAAAAAATTCGAATTTTTTAAATTCGATAAATAAAATGTAACATTGACCTAATTGTGATTCAAATCTCATTGCCTGTTTTTTATTTTAAGATTGTCCTTTTAACAAAATGAGTAAAACTTACCGTTTAGATGCAAACAATCTTTATGTGTTCAAATAAACCATCGTTTGTCTGTCCACCACAAGTTTATACTAGCAAACAAATCGGCATTTGCGCGAATTAATGAGGCGATTTCAATGCGTGCGCGTAGCTCTTCCTCGGTATTCAGTTCTGTCCTGTACACTAACGTTTTAAAATATCCCCAAATACAAAGATCGAGGGGAGTCAAGTCCGGTGATCGTTATTCGTTATTCAAAAACTCAATAATGCTCAATAGTGGGAGTCCGTCGAACACTTCATTGTCCAGAAAATGTAGATACCAGTCACCGGTTAATCGTTAGAGCAGAATAAAAGGTCTTATGAAACGGTTCTGATAAATTCCCGCCCACACATTTACCGCGAAACGCCTTGAAATAATGTCTTCGGACAGCATGAGGATTCTCGTCAGCACAAATGTGGCTGTCATGTGAATTAAAAACCCGCGCCTGAGTAAAACAAGCATGGGTCTGTCCACAGTACATTTTGTGCAAACTGGGGATTTTCCTGTTTGCGTTCCAGTAGCCATTGGTAAAATTGCACTCGCGGTATATGATCTGCAGGTTCTAGTGACTGTAGGTTTTGAAAATGGTTGATTTTAAAAGTTCCGTTCATTCAGCAATCGTGTTTGTTTCGGCCATTATTTAAACAGTAACTAACTACAATTAATTATACTACTTAACACTAACAAACACTTAAAACACTACCTCACTCAAGTTATTAATTCTAAAACGTGTATTAATACGTAATCGAAACTCAAGCTTACCGGCACCTTAACACAAAGTAAGTTGAGAAGAACACAAGAAACCTACTCACAATTTTGTTTTGGTTATGTTATAATTTTCGAATAATTTATTTGCCCGGGTACGGTGCTTGGGTTTATTATGGTTATGACCTTTAAAAATATGTACTATTAAATAGGCATAATTTTCATACACTTTTATCTACTACTTTGCAGTGGCGTGCCTATTATTTTTATAAGGGGGGTTGCCATTTCAAAGGGACCTTTCAGTAAATTGTTAGTAAGATGTTACTCTACACATGTTTCCCTATTGCCCTTTAACGGGAAAGACACATTTTCCAAAACACCCTGTATGTATGCATATATACGAGTACTAATTTTATTAATTTTATTACCATATTCTTAGTTGTTAAGAAGATACAATGTACACATATTGAACCAATTCTGTGAACTCGTGCTTTCCAATAGGTAGAAAACTCGTTGCTATGTACATGTATTTTGCAACGATGTTATTAGTTAATTTTAGATTTAATTATTATTAATTACTGCTATGTTAATGCTGCATACAGCTTTAACATAGCATAAACATGAAGATAAGCAATATCGAAGAACATATTCTTCGATATTGCTTATCTTCATGTTTATTTTGGATGTCATTTTTCTGCTTTTCTCTGACTTTCTTTTCTTCTTCTATTTAGTATGGAGCACTAGGTATATGAATGTTATATATTTCTAATATTCAACAAACAACAATATAGACCTATATGAGAAAAGTTAAACCTTCAGAGTTTTTTCATGTAGTTGTGACTGATGGGCCGATGGCTCTATAAGTGAAGATGATGCACCGAAAAACGTCATCTTTTGCGACGTTTATTAACGTTTGGTTTCGAACGATAAAGGGACATATTTGGAGGGTGGGCACTTTAGAGTGCCATAGTGTTTCTAATGAGAAGTATCAATTGACCTAAAATAAGTACTATCTATAAAACCAGAGAAGCAAGAAAGGGGAAACCCTATAGACTAGCTCATCTTGTTTAGCCCATTGGCTTCTAGTTGGAAGTAAGTACTAAAACAAGAACCACTCTCCAGCTACTACAGCCATAAGGTCGTTCAGCTGTAATAATGATACTCTAGGAAATAAATAGCTTACGGAGTTAAGGAATACCGAACGACAGCTAAAAAGTATCACCAAAACAAATAGAAACGCTCCAACCTACATGTTTTATTGGATGATTTGGAAATTTACCCGAAAAAATTACAACTTCAGGAATTTGTCGAACTATAAAAACATTAAGTTCTACCATTAAACTGAAGTTTGGATCATTATTAGATATTATCATACACCAATCAGTGCGTTCTTTATGTGTTCACTATTGGACTACAAACGCTATCCAGAAGGCTAAGGAAGCTCTTACAAGATACAAAATCGCTTCTGACCAATTCGGCTATTGAAATGTTCTATTTGTCTAGACAAGCAGACAGATATATAATCAACATCAAAAATTATCATTGATTGCAGAAAACATGTGTTGCAAGCATACTTTACAAATACGAAATTACCATTCTTCAGGATGCTTTAAGATGCAAATAAAGAAATTTCCAGTCTTGACGGTCCACTAACTAAGTTTTACGATTACTACAGAAATAATAAATAATAAAAATGTGTCTGGCCAGGTTTACAACCTGCTACCGTAAGATTCACATACAGACATGGTAGACGGTACAGCCAGCGACCTAAGTCAAATTCGTTTCCTTTATATGCAAATAAAAGGAAACCGTTCCCGTACATTCCTGGGATAAAAGATAAAAGGGAGGGGGAAACTCTTGCAGGCGCAATAGTAGAGAAAAAGACTGGTACCATCTTAAAATCCCCGAAACAATCCTGTGCTAATGATATCGAAGCGACTAGTGCATTTCGTGAAACGTGCCTACTAGGCCCAAAATTCTTCGATAGCAGAGGCCTAGATGGACAGGTGGACTTGATAGAAACGTGGAATAAATTGTACAAAAATCAATTAGCTTCAATAGCATCTGGTTAAAGATATTTAAAATGTGCATAAGGGCTTATAAAATTAAATGATTAAAAATGTTTGAATAAAATCTAGCTTAAAAGGAATATTAGGAGAGTTAGAGCAAACACTGGCAGCATACGCATGGAGACTGAAAAAAATATAATAGGAGTGTTGCAACATCAGCAGAATCATACTTGGTTCTAAAAAGTCCGAAAGAGTCTCTATAAGTATCTAAGAATTTCATTGCATGCCCTATGCAAAGACCAGTATTGCTTTAGGTTAATTTCCGCTGCACTTTCTACCCTTTCTCGTAGCTTTGTGTTGGCGCTATCAAGTAGTTATATAGTAGCTTTGAAGGGTAGTTTACAAATCAAAGTGCAACTTGTGTAAAAAAATGTCAGCATATAAGTTTATCGAACTATCCGCAATTTTTTATAAATAATGATAAGGTATAATAATATGGTAGAAAAAATATATATTACACTAATTAATGTAGTACCATTAACAAGCTTAATGTAAGTTTATAATTAAGGCACTCGTAGGCTGATTCTGCTCGCTTAAAACACTGTTCTTGGGCATTGCGTAAATTGCATGCCCGCTTGCTTGACGCTTGACGTAAAACTTACTTGTCTAAACATATTTAAAATTTCCTCCATACTGAAATAAGCAAATTTCTTTAAATTGATTTAATGCGTTTATTATTAACTTTTGGAAAGAAAGAAGTTGTTCATTTTTAGGCTTTACAAATGATTAAAATTTGGAATTTTTATTTCGTGCTCAAATAGGGCTTTCTTAACAATAATTAATATTTAAGTCTTAATGTTAAGTTTGGGTTAGGTTCTCTCTTTTATAATTAAAGTGGTATTCAAATTCTATGTAACTAAATTGAAATAAGGGCGCAAGGGTTTTACAGCCATTCTAATATATGCATAGATAGTTAACAGCTAGGAGTTTTTTTTTAAGTTTTTTGAGTTTCTGTTTTAAAGTTAATAGTTTTAAAAACTATTATCTTAATGTTGCGCTTGGTGTGTAATAGAAAAATGTCTGTATATAGGTAGGTAGATTTACTAAGCCTTCAGGCATTCTTCATAGGTTTCTTGTAAATATCTTAATCTAGGATTGTAATAATTTAAGCATGCACAATAATTAATTATAGTTTAAGCAATCATAAGCAGTGGTTATGTGTGATACCTTAGTAGAGTTTCTTGTGTTTAATTTGAAGTTGTTTTTATTTTTTTAAGTTAAGATAGCTTGTCACTAATTTTGAAGATTAACTTGAAGTTAGAGACGACATTATTTTGTACTTGTTTAATTTGTTGAGATAATGAAATTCATACGTCATAATTTTACATACATTCAGGTTATAACTATGATTATGAATATGATATTCATCATCGTCCAGCAACCTAACTCGAAAATATGATAATATCACTTTATCAAGGGAACTCTAAAGGTATCAGTTTAGAATTACAACACAACATGTTTATTAGGTAAGCAGCTATGGCAGACGTATGATGTGTATATATAAGTTCTGCTATGCTTTATTATCTCTCTATTGCTTTTTTCTAAATACTAACTTATAGGTTATAGGTTTAGCAATAAGTTTTTTTTTAATTTCTTTTATGTTGTTATTTTAAAATGAATAGTTTTGAACTATTATTTACAGCAAATATGGAACTATCGTAGAACAGAAGAATGTCTGCATGTAGGTTTTACAAACCTTCAGACATTTTTCATAGTAGGTAGTTATATAATGATAGGCTATAGTATTTTTTTAGTATATTATATACATAATTGCAACCTGCTTCTCAGCAATAGTAATTTAGGTAGATGATACTTAGTTGATAATGTGTATAATATAAGTTTAATCGTACATCCTAATATTGTTTAATTGTACAAAGTTCTAAGAACATTTTGTTCTTAAGTGCACATACTGCTCCAAAAAAAGGTGTTATAAGCTTTTGCTTTTACTCATTTTGAGTGTTCACTATATGCTTTTATAATGTTCTACTGCTTCTTGCAAGTGGATAATTATGATTCGCAGCTTTGATAAGTGTAAACTAGCTTAAAATGTTTCACAGTAGCAATAATTTTTGTAAAATAATATTAATCATAAGTTTGCACTTTTGAAATGCAAGGACAACAGCTCTTATTCCTATAAGTTACAGTTTCTTATTCTAAACTTAACCTATACCGGGTGGCTATTAAAAAACGAATCTTTTTTCAATCTTCAAATCTTCCAAAAACATGTAGATAGCGGTTTTTTATATACGAGACAAAAGATCGAAAATTATGCATACCAAATTTCATAAGCGAATGTCTATTAACAACGAAATAATTCAATTAGAAATTAGCCAGCTTAGATCGAAGCAGGCTTTTGTTAGAACAAATGGAGTTATAAGTGATTCAGAGTTAGTTCTTGCATTGTCATAAGTTTGATCATATTTGGTGTTAATTAACTTCAGCTGTCTTGTGGGAACATCTCGTAATATAAAGGAAAAACCCGTTTATACCCTTGTCGTACCAAACCGGCATTTAACAAACAGGTATAACAAACAAAATGGAATATTTTATTTGTGTCTCTTATATTTCTTTATATTTTAACTTTTTTTTTAATGTCTTAATGAATAGAGTTTTCAAAAATTTAAAGTTATACCTTAAAAAATGTCCTAAATACTTCCTGATAACATTCAAAGTATCCTTTTATTTAGGGCTTTAAGCAGTAAGCTGAGTAAGCCTATAAAAGTTCTTTGTTGGAATAATCTCTATTGTTGTTAAATACCGGTCATAAAAACCAATTTCTGCTAGCCAAACTATAATTGCAACCTGCTCTTAAGAAAAAAAATTGGCGTGGCCAAAGGATTGTAAGAAAATTTCCAGGGAAGAGATGGCGAATTGCTAGTATAAACCATGCAATTACACGGCAAAATTCGGCCGAAGTTCTTTTATTCTCAATAACAGGTTGCAATTACATCTAAGTCAGACTTTGCAAATGAGGAGCCATTCTTAAAAAAAAAAAACTGAAGTTAATAAACACCAAATGTAACCAACCTTATGACAATTCAACAACTAACTCTAGTAAATGTTACTCATAACTTTATTTGTATTAACGAAAGTCTGCTTCGATCTAAGCTGGCTATTAAATTAGTGTAATTGTTAATTTTAATATTAAATTTAAAATTTATGTAAATCGATATATATATGTGTAACAAAGATGTGAAGATTGAAACAGAATTCGTTTTTCAATAGCCACTCGGTAAAAAAATAGAAAAATGTCGTACGGTAACAGCCAGTTTAGTTAGTGACCGTAGGTTGCTTTGTTGCATTGTTTAGACAACAAAACTAGAATTGTTTATTTATTTTCATAAATAACAGATGTATAAAGTTCTCATTAACAATTTCATCTACATACATACAGGGTGGCTGATTTTTCATTGTCCAGGTTATATCTGTTAAAATTTTAAACGTAGATGAAAAAGTTAAATGAGAGACTTGTTTAGTAATTATAACCTGTGAATAACTAGTGTATTTCTGAGAAAATTGATTCGTTGACGTTGCTGTTTACATTTTGGAAAATATGACGTTTTGAAAATGCATCAGTGGGCTCTGTAATTTAATAACAAAAATCCATTTGTGATATAGCATTGTAAAGAGAAATTTATTTAGAACTTCATTTCGCAATGATTTACAGAGCGTTCTATTTCAAAAATTGAAGTTAGATATTTTTTCGAAAACGAAATTGGTCATGGAATAAATCTTTTATGCTATTTTATAGATCAGGTTATGCTAAACAAGTCTCTCATTTAACTTTTTCCTCTACCTTTAATATTTCAGCAGATATAACCTGGACAATGAAAAATCAGCCACCCTGTATATTAAAATAATCTTGCTATAACAAAGTAAATAAATACTCAATGATAATAATATGTAGGATATTATGATAACATAATCATATGAGAATACTTCACCATACTAGAATAAATTAAGAGCAATACATTGGTCCGGATCGCCTAGCGGTGATGATACCCATCGATTTACTTTTTACTATAGAGTCAATACCTATCGTCAATATAATAGTACACTGCTATAATACAAACTGCGTGGAATAAATTCATTGTTACAAAAACTTGCACATTGTAATATGTAACATACACAATGGCAAATTCGCAACACCATTTTATTGAATATCGCTGTCAAACTTTTTGCTTTAAGTGGAACACCCTGTATATCTTTGCATTTCTGGATTCCTCTTGAACTTCCGACTTCAAAAATGTAATTGTAAACAGAAATAAAAACAAATAACAAAAACGTAACTATAAACAAATTAATTACGAACAACAGTTAAATAAACAATAACATAACTACCTTAATTAAATGTTCGAACTGACGTCCTTCTTGCGTCTGACAATATGTCAAACGGTCTATAAATTCTTGTTGAACTTTGTTTATTGCTTCATCAGAAATATTGTGGTATTCTGTCGTAATCGTTCGTTTTAGTTCGTCAATATTGCCGCGTTTACTATTGTACACAATATCATTTAGGTGGCCCCACTGGAAAATGTCTAACGGGATGAGAGCCGGGGACGACAATGTCCAAGTGTTCATTCTATGGTTCGCGTCTTCCAATCCCCCGTTTGAAAATATCTCATTTAAATTCGGCATAATGGAGTGGTGCCCGATCTTGCGGATACCTCAAACTTTCGTCGGAAACTCCGAGTTTGTTTCTACTTGGATAGATATTTTTAAAATCAGAATCTCAAGTGAAATCTAAAAATGGAAAATATACAGGGTGTGCCATTTAAACTAAAAAGGTTTTTAGCGGGCATAAAATAATAATGAGTTTTGATCAAATTCGAATTTGTCATAGCTCAAAACCTTATTGTGGAGATGACTGTAGCAGTCCAATTAGGAGTTTTCGAGACAATGCATTTTTTCCATGTACTAGACAATGTATATTGACGTTAACATCTATCCGGACAGACATAGCTGTTGGTCCCAGTACTGAAATAAAAAAAACAAAAAATGTTTTTGAAATGAATGAATAATGCACCCCATCCTTTCGGCTTCAACTATAAACGTCTTAACATTTTTCTGTTTTATAGATATTTACTTATTTTTTACATTTTTATATCTCTTTTTTATATTTATAAAATATTAATTAAATTTAAATTAATTTATAATTATGCTGTTTGTTCTTAGCTTTTGCTTTATATCAATAGTTTGTAGGTAGCACTATACAACGACTTCCCTTAAGTAACTTCCAGCTTGACTAGTGTAGTATTAAAATTAGGAAAACCAAACCTTAGGATATGAAAGAAGACAGAAAATGCTACTTTATAAGCAAACAAAAAAATTGCTGCGGTGGCAGACGATCATCGATCGGCATCCTCGTCGTCGTTGAAACACTTTGGATTTTTATTGTTTTAAACCTACCATTATTTCTTGTAGAGTTGCGTGACCAAGTACTGCAGACATAACCCTACGGACGGGGACCGACAGTTACGGCAGGGTTCCTTAATGCTTTGGTCTTGCACAACCCTTTTCCTCCACCTTTCCAAGAATCCTTTATCTGTCCTATTCTAAATTCAATATTATGTCAGCAATGGTTGGCATATTAGCCAATCAATCAACATCAATAGTTTTCAACATAATACGAATTTTGATCTTAGCACTGACTTACTGAACATCATGTCCAACAAATTGATTGCACGAAGTGGTCAATAATAAATTAATGACATCTTAATGTCATAGGATCTTATGAGATTTCGGTACCCTAAGGCAGTACAACTTGTCAAGTGTAGGATGGCCGGCGGAATGGGCAGATGGGGAAAAGAAAGAGTCGATGTTGAACAAAGACAAAATGTAGGAGGTAAAGAGAACGTACAATCTGTGGTACAAGTATTTTCAACTCACAAAAAGGGAGTAAATTGGAATTTACTTTAGCGATACAAATCTTTATTATACTCTTGTGTAAAATTATTAACAATCCAAAAATAAGACTTTTCAGGTAGAAAGATTAAAACTAACGAGTTTTTGTGATAAAATCTTAGCGTGTTTTTTCATATACTTTATACTTTTTCATAGAATGTACTGATCTGTACGAGACGAGAGACGAAACATTAGGTGAAATGAGCTATATTTACTCTAATGCCGCAAATATTATGCACATGCACTAAATAAATAAAGATTAATAAAAAGTTTCACGGTATTTATTAACTTCTAACCTGACAATCGCTTCGACAGCTAAGCTATCATTATCAAAGGTAATATAAATATAAACAAACACGTCGCTTTTGTTTATATTTATATTACCTTTGATAATAATGACAGCTTAGCTGTAGCAACAATAGTGTCAGGTTATAATTTTATAAATACTGTGAAACTTTTTATTAATCTTTATTTATTTCATGATTATGGAGTTCCACACAGTAAGGCTAGAAACATTACATTACATTATTATTATTATGTACTGTTGATTTTATCACTGTATTTCTTTAACCAGTTAAATATTTAGCTCTGGGACCCTAATATACGTATGGCCAAGGGACTACAGCATTTTTAGCTCCATTGCACTCCTAATCTAGGTCTGCCGTCGTGCCATGGAAACGTATTGCGTCGTTGGTTGTTGAGGCATCATAAGCATATAAATAAATTATCTTGTTTCGTATCCTAGAGTTTGATTTTCGTAATTTAAGTGTTTTAAAAGTTAAGCTGGCGGGGGGGGGGGGGGTATTTTAGAAACGTAGTGTAGATAGTATATAAATCATAAATATCATAGGTTATTCACAAGTATATTTATTAGTTATAATTATTTTTATTTTTTGTTACTATTATTACAGCAGCTGCAGTTGTATTAAAATAACATCTGCATGTACATAAGTCTGGAAAAGATTTTCAAATGACTGATTCTCAATGATAGATAATTAATTAACAAGTAATTATTATATAAAAATTAATATACAATATTATTATAAGTATAAAATATGGTATTGATTATATAATTGTAATCAATTCCTCAAGCTGAGTAATTATGTAAATACAATCTCAGCAGGGAAGTAAAGGGTCACAGGTATAAGTATTACTCATATTAATGTATAATTTTACTAACACGAGGCTCATCAACTATATGTTCGATACCTTCCAGAATCTTTTGGTTGAATTTAAAGCACCCCCCCCCCCCACAAACCTTACGGAAATTGGATTTCAGTGGAATTGGCTAATTTTTATACATGTAGTTGACAGATTCCCGATTCAAAGTTTTTAAATACCAAAATTTTATAATAAATAGTGTCTGAGTTAGGGCTTGTTAAAGTTGTAGGCACGGATATTGTCTAAGAGTTTATACAATGGAATAGCCTAAGAGTTAGAGACTTTTGGGGCTTCCGAAGTGAACTCTAGAGACCAAGAGTCTTGATGCTTAAAAGAGAACTTAAAAGTTTTGTAGATTTACCAAAGGCTATTCATTAATTAAGAGTCTTCAGTATTGCTTATTGCTTGTTAAATTCGCGGCTTTTATTAGTCTATGCCAGCAGGTCTCATTGAACCAATATAGAAGGAATGAAGATTATAAATTTTGTATCTTCAACCGGATTTAAAAATATCGCATTCAAATGGAAAATTTGTTGTGCTTTATCCCTTTACCATTTTTTTAATGCTTAGATACAATTTTCAAAATTCTTTATTCCGGATTTAAGCGTTTAGAAATAACCAACACAAAAATCAAACACCTATTTTTGTTCTTATATTTCCAAATTCACACTCCTTAAAATAATCGTAAGTCGTCATAACTTGGCATATAGTTGACAATTGTGACAGTAATAAGAATTAAAATACACGAAGAGGGAAGAATATTAATATTATAATCTTTTTAGCACTGTTGCGGTTACTAAATTAATAAAAATCCGACACCTGCTATACCACTAATAAAGTATCAGGTGTCTCTTGTTTTGATTCTTTATTTTTATATAATCTTTAAATACCTTTTTAATATTTATATAAATTTTTAATATTTATGTATGAATTAAGATGGTACTGAGTTCTAATCTCCAACAACTATTCTCATTAATGCTTTCTAATAAGGTAGATTTTCAGCGAATAATCTCACTGCATGGACTCTTAAACAATATCCGTAGAGCATGAACACTGTTACCTTAACAATTTATAACTCAAAAACTATTCCTTATAGAACTTTGGGTTGATTTTAATCAGGAAATCGTGAGTTACAACTCACTGTACAAATTATCCAATTTCACCAAAATCCAATTTCCATAAGGTCTTTGTGAAGAAGCCTTTATCATATTTTTATATAATCCCAACATTGTTTGATGGTAGGTACGAGTAATTCCATTCTATCAACTTCAATTTTTAAAAGCGATTCGTTATTTTAATTTAAAAAAATAAGTAAAAAACTAATATTTCTGATGTGATTGGAACAAATATCGATTTGGAACGATTTTGACTATCTTTTGGAAGCTAGATATACATATTACATTTCATAGCATGTTCTAGTCCCTTATAAATAATCCCTTATAAATAAGTTTTTCAAAATTGCTCCCGTTGTACTTGTCAAAAGTTTTTTTTTTATGCAGTCCCATCGTGCGGCTGCAGCCGCCTTACAAATGGTATAGCACAAATCCCACGTTTGTGTTACAGCTAAGGGGAAACTGCAGAAAACCTAATTCGATCTGCGGGCACAGGGGTTTTACTTTAATTAAAGCAAGAAATTGTGGAATGTCCAAAAATATAGCCAATGAAGCTTATATATTATTATTTTATTTGTTAGATATCTTAGGTTATGTCATGTACAAATTTATATATTAAACCCATGCCCACAAGCCAGGCAATAAGTAGACAACTCATAACATACTTGTTCTGTAGGTTGCAACGAGTTTATTAGTTAGCTTTGTGTAGATGCTTTTTAGTTGTAAAACAAGCAAGTCTTTTAGCTTTTGTATATTAAACAAATAATCTTTAGTAACTAGATCTTTTATTTTATATATATATATATATATATATATATATATATATATATATATATATATATATATATATATATATATATCTTACTATTTTAAGTTATATAGTAGTTCTGAACTACTGTCAACCTTTATGAAGCCAGCGTAATCTAACTTAGAGAAAAATGTCTCAAATATTTTTTAAGTAGTTATATAGGTAATAGTAAGTTTTCTTAAAAATATTAATTATAGTCTCTGCAGTATAACTTGTTATTTAATTTTTACTTTTGCTTAATATACTCTTTGTGTCCGTAAAGTATGGAACAAATTCATTATCTACAGAAATTTTGAATTTAAACAAGATTTTACACTCGAGGATTATAAATTACAACAAATTCAAAAATCATGTCGGTGTTGTAGCCACACATCATACTGTTACATTATTGAGAAGACCTCTTCAGAACACAAATTTGACAATGTTCAACTTATTGAACTTATACATTAAAAGAACTAAAGATGGAAAACAAATGTATGTTCCGTACTTTATGGGCAAAGTGTACTTATTTCAGTATGGTTTAGTTTCAGAAATATTCAAAAATAATTCAGTCCAGCTTTTGCCTTCCTAATGTCTGCTTACTTCATTACTAGTTGACAATACCTTGCTATACCTTGTTTTTAAATTAATGGCAGGGATTCTATGTTATGAAAAATAAAAGCCGCAAATCTTAAATTCCTCACTTACAATAAGCTTAAAAATCTTAATTAAATTTCGTCTTGTGCAGAATATAAATACATAGTTAGTTCGATATAAAAATAAAAAATCAAATCTAATCTAACTTGATACTTTACTAGTGCTGTAATTCTAATAGATTTTCAAGGGTTCAGAGTTTTTAAACTTATTTAAAACTAATACTTTCAAATGTTTAGAATTGCAAAATTTTTAGAAATTTAGAATTCTCAGAACCGTCCGGGATTTCCAGTTTCGAGTATTCATGAGCTTGCTTCCGAATAAAAAAATCTTAGAGTTGAAAAATCAAAGTTTCAGAACTGTAAACTTATAAAGTTCTAAAATTGAAGATTAAATGGATTCAAGTGTTGTCCAAGCATTTAAAAAACCCCTAAGTTTTTACATACTTCAGAGATTCGGTTTGTCGTTGGATATTGAAAACTTTAGTTATTGCAAACATTGGAAGATGGATGAGGACATGGATGAGTTTTCGATACGAAATTCTGGAATCTTTAAATGTTTACAATTGAAACATCGGATAGAGAAACTTTAAAATCTCCTTAGTCAATACATCGAAGTTCTAAACTTTTGGAATGATATTACTATTGTTCTTTAAGTGTCATTTCTCAATTTCCTAACACTAATATTATAACTCAGTGCTTATAAGCTATAAGAGTTAGAATATAAAGGTAGCTCACAATTTACGCCATTTGCTCATAGCATACCTAATTTGTAGTTAGTGGCTAGAAGATTTTTAAAGAAAAATCAAAGTTTCAGAACTGTAAACTTATAAAGTTCTAAAATTGAAGATTAAATGGATTCAAGTGTTGTCCAAGCATTTAAAAAACCCCTAAGTTTTTACATACTTCAGAGATTCGGTTTGTCGTTGGATATTGAAAACTTTAGTTATTGCAAACATTGGAAGATGGATGAGGACATGGATGAGTTTTAAAGTTTCAAAGGCATTAAAGTTAGACCTACATAGTTTGATATTTCAAGGTTTCTTTTGTAGAATATTGAAATTTTCAAGTTGACGATGACGCAACTTTGAAAGTTCTAACTCTAAAGCTTTCTAGATTCTAGTCTAAATGAAATTTTATAGTTATGAAACTAAGTTTTACCACTTTGAAAATTTAAAACTTTACAATCAGAAATTCATAGATTTATTAGAAGCAATAAAACCGACAGGAAATGGTCTTGAATAACTTAAATCGAACTAAGTATATAGACAGTATAGAAGCTTTAGAATTTTATATATTTTATTTTTCTTTAAAGAAAACTTGAAATTTTAAACTTAAAGAACTGAAATTCTATTTTAAAATTTACAATTTGAAATCTAAAAGATCGAAATTCTAAAATCTGCGATATACGGAATTCTGGAATCTTTAAATGTTTACAATTGAAACATCGGATAGAGAAACTTTAAAATCTCCTTAGTCAATACATCGAAGTTCTAAACTTTTGGAATGATATTACTATTGTTCTTTAAGTGTCATTTCTCAATTTTCTAACACTGATATTATAACTCAGTGCTTATTAGCTATAAGAGTTAGAATATAAAGGTAGCTCACAATTTACGCCATTTGCTCATAGCATACCTAATTTGTAGTTAGTGGCTAGAAGATTTTTAAAGTTGATTTATTTTGAAACTTTTAAGTTGCTATTTTAAAACTAATAGTTTTAAACTATTACATGAAAAGCTATCGTGGTATAAAGAAAAATGTCCATTTGTAGGCTTATCGAGCCTTTGGATATTTTTCATAAGATTAAGATTACACATTAATTGTACAAAGGTATTTAATCGTAATTGTTAAGGCAGTTAATTATAAATTTATTAACAAAAGTAGAAGTAGGGTAAATTAAGTTTTTCTCGATCACTTTTATATTGGAAAAAATTGGAAAATAAGTAGTGTTCAAAAATAAATACCCACCTTGTTTATTTACGTGCGTTGCATTAAAATTAGTCAATATGCTTGTAGCGCTCTTAAATTAGCAGTGTTAGCAGTACAGCTCCACGTGCCTTCCATGAATGATTGTTGAATCATTGCATGCCTGTTAGAATCGTATGCACTCTTAAAAAACGAACAAACTACTTAAGATTTCGACTATTTTTAATCAAAATACTTTATTAAGACTACTTATTCCAGATGTTATCAGAAATGCACTGTCAGATTTAGTGCAGGGGCTGTAAAACGAAATTGCAGATATTCGTATATCAACATCATCGATAGAAGACTAACTATAGATGATATGATTACATCATTTTAGTAGCGGTGTATATATATTACGTTAAATTCTTTCTAAGTAAATACATTTTATTTGTTTTCTAAGTTTAGTAGAGTATCTAAAGCTAGTAGAGTGTTGTTTAATTCAAAAGAGTTATATACATAATTGAATATTATTATCTACATAAGATGAGAGTTGGAATGAAAGACAAACCTACTAGTGTAGATAAATGTGGCCCCTATATCGAACCCTGCGGGACTCCCGCTTTCAATTTTGAAGCTTCCGCAAATGTGCCATCAAGAGATATCAGTTACTCCCTGCCCATCCTACTATTGACTGTTGATGAGAGGGTGGGAAGCAAAATTATAGATATACCTACTTGTAGTTAATTGAGTAAGAAAATAAGTTGACACTTATGTATTGTATAGCTGATGAAGCCACACAATAAATATGTAACGTTGCTTGCTAACATTTAGTTTTTAATATTATTAGCGTAGGCTTATCATATAGTATATCTATGTCACTGTAGCGCTCTGTTGCCAATCCCAAATGGACATATTTCGGAAAAAATCAAGAATATTCTGTATATAGCGCATAAAACCGGTATGCCTGGAAACTAGAGCACAAGTTGAAAATTATGGGACGTCTTTTTATAGACTCGGGCTATAAAATTTTCAAATTTCTTACTCAAATTAAAAAGAATCAACTTTTCGGCAGAAATCTTGTATACATCAGTTAATCCGTAGATCTTATCCATTTTCGGTAGATCTATCAAAAAACCGTCAGGGTTGACACCAATGCTGTAGCGTACAGTGTCATAAAAGCTATCTGTATTCTTCGCATTAGACTTTTTCGAAAATTCACTAATTCGAATTGACCGGCATCTTATAGTATAAAGGTTGCTATAGTCTGTTGGTTAGTCTAAAACGCCCACCTTAAAGATGGTCCAGATATTCTATGCGGTTTTTTTTAACCTAGTCGTAGGACAGCGAACCTGGTTTTCGTCAGAAAACCGCATGAGCCTTTGAGCCTGTTTCGACTTTATAAAGTAGTATAGACTTGTCTAGAAGGTTGAACATCAATATCAGTTTCGTTTAAAAACGGTTACACTATTGAATGCTATGGAAACTGTTATACAGGCGGAGTTTAACAAAATGAGAAAGCAAGCACTGTTGCTCAGTCTTTCAAATTTTAGTAGACCAAACGCCAAGTTAATCAACTATAAAAAAAAATATTTGTTATATGTCAATAAAAGAGGGCGAACAAGTTATACCAAGAATTACAATTTCGTGTTTGAAAATAGGCCTTAAGCCAGATAGGCATATAAGACGGCTTTGAAAATCAGACTTGTGCAGTGCTTCTTACATATTTATCTGTTTCTAAGATACTTATTAGTTTATTATCATTTTATAGCTTTTTTATAAATATATGCTACGATATTCTTCTCATATAGGCAGTCATATACTATATGCATTGTGACACGTGATACTCTGTTGCCAACTTATTTATAGTTTTAGTAACCTAATGTAGGTTTAGGTATATAAGTATGTACATTATATTGAATCAACCCTGTGAAGTCGTTCCTCTTAATAAGTAAACAACTCGTTGTTGTATCATATACATTTCGCAACGATGTTATTATAGTTAGGCACTCTAAGTATCGCATTTAGCTTTGCTTTTTAGGCTTTTATTATGTGCATGTGCATTTTAGGTGCTTTCTTTGCTTTTATATAGTTTAATATAGTTTAATTAAATATTTTGATGTAAATATCTTACACTAGAAGGCCCAGTATGTTTCTTAGAAAAATGTCTGCATGTAAGCTCATCTAAGCTTGCAGACATTCTGTACATAATGATAAGTACAATAATAATATTTTCAAATATTAAATCGTAATTTAGGATTACATATAATCAATTTAGTAGTTACATAATTAGAACTTAAGAGGGCTAACGCTGAGTCATTGTAACATTGCTTACTGACACTTAAGTAGTTTATAATCTTGTTGATATAGTAAGTGCCTAGGCATGTGTGTAGATTTATCAAACCCCTTTCAGCAAAAAAACTCATTCTGCAAGAAGTATTTACTCATGCAGCATAGAATAGGCCCTTCAATAATATTCAGTGGCGGCTCATAGAATTAGGACATTAGAAACGCAAGGTAATTCTGAAACTCTTCCGATCATCAACTTTGACTTTGCAGTCAAAGGCTTTTGGAGATGGAACAAAATTAGAAATTTAATGATTTAAGATAAAGATTCTTAGAAATTGAGAAACAGACCAACTTTCGTTGTTTATAAATATTTTTGCAGTGTAAAGTAAAGGTGAACTGAAATTGAATTAATAAGCTTTTAGCTTGATTTTTTTCGTTAGTTACAATTTCCTTGAGTTCTTTTACTGTAGCAAAATAATCGACTTATCTAGCTCTTGCATCTTATTTATTGTAGCTTATTACGCGGTTCTTCTATTTTTGCTTTGCTTGCTAATATTTTTTAACTATGATCTCCAAGATCAAGTGTCGAACATTAAACATGTAAGTATTTATGTAGGTAGAGTTTAGATATCAATAATTTTTACAAATATTCTTGTAAAAATAGGATAGTTTTTGACTACTCAGAAGTTAATTATAGCTAACTTAAGTTAATTACAGTATTAAGTTAATGAGGCTATGTATGGTGCTTTTTGATATATTGACTTTTAGGTTATAATGTTATTAACATTAGTTTATTAGGTTAGTGCTTAGATTTATTATGTACATATATTAAACTGATGCTCACAAAAGTCCTAATGCAGTAGAAAAACTCATTGTGTATTTCGCAATAAGTTTTGTTAGTTAACTTAGTTATATATTAGTTTCGCTAAGATTTAAGTTGCAAGAATACTGCTTTTTTTCTCTTGCACTTACTGTACCTAAAGGTTTTATATCTAAGCCAGTGTTGATGATGAACCTTCCGCCAATTGCATTACGGTGGACTGATGTTCTCGTTGCGATACTGCAATCTTCTGATTCTTACTGCGTTTGATCTAAGTTATGTTTTCTACTTTTTAGACTTCCTTCTATTTCTTTCATTTAGGTAAGAGTGAAGAGTGGGTAAACAGGGATAGGGGGGTGCAAAAAATCTACTAGGATGTCAATTCAAGCCATTTTTATGTATATGACATTTTTATAATAATAGTTTAAAAATATTTTAGTTATAGGATAGTATGTATTGTTCAAGCTATGTTATGCGTATTGCTTAAGAAAATAAGTAATATATTGTACAGGGTGGGTTACGAAAAGCAACCTCATCATTTAAATTCTTGTTATTTTAGTTTTTACAGAACTTCGAAACTTTTATTTTAGCTTTTTGAAAAGAAATGTCTACGACTATAAAGAACGAAACTAAATCAGTTGTCTAAAATCGACACGAAGAAGGATTTAACTAAATGGTGTGGCACTCTTTGCTGGTTCACCCTGTATATGTAGTATTGTTTGTCCATATTTTAAAAAATTGGTTGTTCTGTATCTTAAATTTTTGTATTGCACCCATTACCCTAAGATCCGGAGTTTACTTCTTTGTTTTCATTCTAGATACTTTTGAGCTTTCTGGCGCGTCTGTTAACTAAGCAGTAATAAGTAATCTGCTTATTATATACTTTATTAGGCTTTTTGGGCAATTTTCATAGTGTTAATTTTTTCTTGTTCAATAATGAACATTGTTATAAGGTTTAATTTACCTGATAAACTGTTTACTAATGATTAATAAGTATTATTGCTAAAAACCAACATTTTTACGATGCAATTCTTTGATCACTTAACACGCAATAATATTGAGTCGATTTTAACACTTTTCTGTTTCTGTTGCTGTTTTAAATAACTCTAAATTGAAGCTAAAAGTTATTTTATGAGTAAAATCTACCTTAGAGATAATTATTAATATTATATTTAAGATATTTTAGGCTATTTGATAATTATATGATGTGTACAAAGATGAGCAACTTTAAAATAGCACTACTATTTTTATTAACTTTAGTAATTATGGTCAGCTAATTTATATTTAGGAACCGTTAATGACAGTTTCAATATAGCACCTATGACTCGTACTCGTACTACATCTACTACTGGTTTTTTATGTAGCACATTATTTTTCACTACTTAGAACGCATAAGGGTTGATTATGTTTGATAATCCTTACTAATATAAATTCCAATAAGATGAGATTTCATTCTAAGACCAATACCATTCACTACTTGCAAGATGTAAGAGAGTCTTAAGAATTTTTCATGCAAAAGTAATAGCACAATGGATTTTACTATCTTAGTCAGGTAACAGCTTTAGTTTGACGTTTGAGTGGTGGGAGAGATAGGTGGAGATAGACAAAAATGCTTTTTTATTTTTAAAGACAACATACTAACATAATATAACCATATACAGTATTGGCAAAGCTTCGCTTTGGGATTGATTGATTGGGAAGCTTTACTATATTTTAAGACTTGGCAAGCATGCCATAATATACATCTTTCTAAGCTGTATTGCTATTCGCTATTTTTCCTTTGTTCACACATTAAAATTCAAACCCAAAGTGTTTTACCAATACTGTATATGGAAATGGATAGAAATAAACAATGGTTAAAATATTTTTGTTAGTTTCTTTAGACAACTAGGCAGGATGATTAGATGCAAAAGTCAAATTCCATCTAGTATGTACATTTTGACAGCATGGTCCAGATGATATATAGGATTAGACCAACCTTACATCATCAGTACTTCGATGAACCTCTTTTACTTATCCGTTCTTCTAAGCTTTGTTTTAGAGTGATTTTCTATTTCCCATCCAGATCTGTAAGATTTCTATAAACTCTCCAAGAATCAGATGTTATTCTCACATTATTGACGTCGAAGCATCGAAATTAATCTAGAAACTTCTTTTTCAATTGAATGATTCATTCGTTTCTAGAACGCACTATGAATTTCTCCTTTAATCACCTTTAATCTCCTTTAATAACGTCTTCGAACGGCTGGTGTTTTGTTATACCTTCTTCATTTCTTTATTTCTAGGCAATTGTAAAAATCAGCACAGAAATGCAGAAAATCAAGTAGTGAGGTAGAGTATGTGGGGTATGGAGACCTACTTTGCGGAGTATGGTGTACTACTTGGTGCTGCATATTGCGATAGTAATATATCCTCGACAAATTACAAAAGGCGATCGTTAGGTTTGCTAATGCACAGCAATTGTGAAGAACGTCAAGCGAAGAAGTGACTTCAGATTATAGTGTGTATGATATAAATTCGGAACCTGGCCTCATTTGATTCACTGTTATTTTTTGTCTTGTCGCAGGAAAGCACAAGCAGAGACCTGTACTCTTGTGCACACAGGACAGTAGCATAGTTAGATACCTGCACTCTTCTTCTTTTCTTAACCCCTTTTTCCAAAACGTACGTTTTAAACTGTGTGGGTTTTTTTTAGTTAGAAAAATACAAAATCAAGTAGTGTGGATAACATTTTGTCCTCATTATCATCTCAAAACTCCGTTATTTTTTGCACGTACCTTTTACTTTTGTTCAGCAAAGACCGTCACAGATTGTCGTTGTTCCAATCGTTCTATCAATCTATCTCCAATGTTTCTCTAGGTATGCGTGTTTGACATGCAAAGGCGCTATAGAAACTTTTGCAGAACGGAGAATAAACCCTCTACGTTTCTATTTTTTTGGATACAGGTGATTTTCGAAAATTACCCGTCTCAACCCCCGTTTTGTTGGAAATGAAGCAACTAAACTGAAGCTCTTCGTTTTAAAGGTGTTAGATTAATTTTTGTTTGAGTACCTAAAGACATTATACAACAGAAAAAGCAGAAGCACCAAAAAACCTGCATATTCTATATAGTTAATATAACTAAGAACGTACTTAAGGCATATCTGGTGTGGTCTGAATTTTGAGAAAACTATTTTAAAATGCTTTATAATTTAAAGAACAAAGATCGTATACACTAGACAAGTGATCGCCATTTCATATGACCAGAGAATAGAGAAACTGCCTAGTATATATTAGACTGATTAGACTTGACGTCAGCATATCCATTAGGATATACTCTCATAAAGAGAAGAAAAACATAAAAAAGGTTTCCCATTGATCTATTTGATCAAAAGGTCTCAGGGCAAGTGCCTTCATATGCTTATCAGTATTGTATGGGCTTTAAATTCATTAAACATCGCAGTAGTAACATACTAAAACATTCATTTTGATTCTCTTTGAGGCTGGACACAAGATGAGTTATTTCTCGCATCTCCCACGCTGATAATGAGAAAACAAAAGTATAACAAGGCTAACTCCCCTGGGGATGGCTAACATTTAAACCTATTATTATTAATTAATTAAATTTTAAATCAAAATTTCTAATAACATAAATGCTTTTCATACTTAACATGTTTGTACTTGCTTTAACGGTACTGAACAAATGAATTTAGATAATGATTTTGAGAACTTTCATTAAGAATATTTTTTAACTATAAATAAGATGACCATTTTACATGCTTGTAGAAAAGAATGCAATATTTTTCATTTGTTGGGGATAATTACTAATGTAACTACAGGTAGATCAGCGTTGTTGGTCAATTTCCAGTCATCAGTTTTCCAGTTTCTAATGCCGAGTAAGTATCTTCGTTATTTCTAGTCTTTCATGATTTACCTATAGGTTTCATTGTCTAATGTCTTTACCGACTTTCTGTCCATCTTAGTTGTCGATATTTTATCTTGCACTTGACAATTATGCATGAGGCAATTAAGATCTTGTATACTAATTTATCTATCCATAGTATCTATTTTTATTAAAGCCTTATTGCATTTCTGGTATATCTATTGACTGAATAAATGCAACTTTTTGGCTCTTTGTATTTGTGAAGATATTTAAAAAATTAAACACAACTACACTGGTGCACATCTGTAAAATATCACAACGAAGCTTACCAGCTCTCCTATTCTATAAACAGAGCATAAACTTGGAATACATTTCTATTTACTTGCTATATGAGAAGAAGACAATTATCGTTTTGATTTTCTCCTATAAATGTCTACATAGTTTCCACCTATCTAAATTAATAGCAAGCATATAAACATATCTTACTTAAGATATTTTCTTGCCGACCTTCCAATTGATATCAACAGAATACTTCCAGTCACTTAACATAACTACTCAGTGACCATTTATCAAACTAAAGTTATTATCACAGGTCTTTTGTATCATAAAGAACATGTGATGAATATTTTCTTCTCATTTAGGCACACCCATTAAACCTTCGTTTCTAAGACCGCAGAACCTCAAATTGGTCTTGCTAATTTCCAACTTTCCTAGAATGATTTTCATTGTGCTTTCGCACTTTTCTAGTTCTTTTTTAAGCAATTACATAATACTCTTTAATCAAAAATCCTAAGATTATCGAGTTACAACCTTCAATGATGGCGCATCATTACATATCACAGCGTCTGGGACAAAGAATTAATTCACTCTGCACAGGTCTATTATGCATGGACAAATATTGTGTAGATAAGTGCTTATTGTTTCCTCGTTAGTACTGGATCTAAACAAGTAAGAATATTTGAACAAGAAAAGTAGAACGTATCGAATTATTCTTCATGGTAGTGACGAATAATCATCTCATTCTCTAAAAGAAAACCTTATTTTCAAATCTTCTATTCCAAATTCTTATTTTCTATCTTTCTTGTTTGAATAATGAAAGTTCTCAAATCTGATCGACAAATATTTGCTCAGTTTGTACATATAACTGGACCAAGAAGGACTTCTAATTTTCGACTATGTCATATTGAGAGTAATAGAAGAAGAGAAGTTGCTGAGTTTGCTCACAATTGTATGAACCTTTTTCAGGAAAAAATAGATAAAGTGGCCACAAGAACATCCACAGAGAAATGACGGGATACAAAACTAAGCGAAATAAAGAATCAGATCATCTACTCTTCTGTTTTCTTATTTCGCTCAATTTTGTATCATATTTGTTTAAATCTCTGCTTTATCTATTTTCTTTTGTAGAAATCCCATAGATACAATTGTCGTCAATACATTGAGTTCTTCTATTGTTTTCAGTATAACACGGTCAAGCGCGGAAGTCGTTCTTTGTCCACCGACTCAGCTCGTGGAAGTCTTACGTATCAATACGTTTCTGTCGAGATTTTTTTATTTCTAGGATGGGTTCAGCCAATATGCATCCCCTATGGAGTTCAGCTTGCACAGAGCTACGAAGGAACCAAAGCCGAAGTGGCAGGTTGGGGTGTATACGATATGAACAATCCGAGAGCTAGTAATTACTTACTGTACGTTTCTCTTCCGGTAGTGAACTTAAATAGATGTGTGGTTGCGTTCAAAAAGCATGCAAAAATAGGACCGACACAACTGTGTGTAGGTGGAACTATTGGTGAGGATTCTTGTGGGGGTGATTCCGGGGGTCCTTTAGTAAAAGGGGAAGCTGTTCACGGTCTACCGCGGTATTATATTTTGGGTATTGTATCTTTTGGTGCTAAACATTGCGGAGCTACTACCATGCCGGCTATTTACACGAGAATGGCTTCGTATGTTGTTTGGATGCTTGACAATATCATACCATAAATGATTCTAGATGACTATAGTCGTTGATGATTTATGTGTTGTTATTATTGTTCCTCATAAGTTATGTAGGTATTTTATTCCATATAAGAATAATGATTTTATTCTTAAATGGAATAAAATATAGTTAGCAGTTTTTAAGTGTTTTTTTTTAATTTTATGTAAAATACATTTAAATCATCATTTTTGGTTCATCTTTATTTTATTAATAATTTTTTTTACAAGGTTTGAATGTTTCTAGCTATAAGGTTTCAAAAATATGCAAACTCCTTGAAGTGGCATTTTTTAAATTTTTTCTGAAATCAAAGTTACAAGGGAATATTTTTAAATAAGTATAAAGGAAAATATAGTTGTAGAGGACTGAAGCCATAGATCTATAACTGTAAATTGTAATCAATGTTCTATCAGTATGCCATTCAAGCTGCTGTATGTCAATCTTTCTACCCATATCTCTCTGTTTTTAGTTTTCTTAACTTTTATTTACATCCATTTGGAAATTAATTTTTTTCGATCAAAATATTCAATTATGTTGTTTAAATGTGTAAGTATATTTTAAATTGCATGGATGAGCAGAAAACATTCATCCATGAGAGAATTTCTGTAAGGAGTAGCAAGCATCAAGTCTATAGGTATACACTACATAGAGTGCCAGCTAACGTAGAGTAGAAGATGTCATTAGGAGTTTTTAGCCAAACAACATGAGAGAGGCTACCTTTTATTACAACTATATTAAAAGAGCAATATTTTCTTGAGAAGCATTCATATATGTATACTATGCTCGTTCAGATTCGCGAATAAATTTCAGACATACGCACAGCAACATTAATATAATTCGACAAAATGGTTTACGGGCCTTACGGGCACCGCAAAGCTTGGCCGATTCAGATCAGGCTAAAATTAATCTCATAATATTCAGTTTGTCAAGCTGAGTAAGAAAAGTATAAATAAAAATCCCCGATCTTCGATTCGGGCGAGTAGGAAAAGTATGAAGATTTTTACTCAGTCAGAGCCGACCTGGGTGATTTCAGTTTTTAATGAGTTGCATTTTGAGCATCCCCTACTTGTGCCCCTTCAAGATTGAGGACATTTATTTAGTTTTCTTGTGGAAGTTTGTCCCGATGTCTTCAGTCATGTCTTGCGGTGCCCGAACCGCAGTTGTCGATGAATGTGTCCCGCAACATAAAAAAAGTTGCCTACTTTTGGTCTAAAATAACTATATAGTAAAACTGTTAGTACTACAATGTATACAGTGTCCAAAACGCTTGTTTTTTTTGGAAATATCAAATCTGTAGCTCAAGTAAGGTATTAAGCGTTTCCTGGCGAACAAAAATGTTGTCTATTAATTATTCTCTTCTGTTTAAATAATTTGAGAGAAAGAAATAGAAAAATTTTACTCCAGAAAACCAAAATACTGCTACTGATGATAAAATAATTATTGCAAAGTTAATGTTTGTTTTTAATGCAACATAAAATCAGATTAACCATCTTAATAACTCCTCAATGTGTATTTAGTATATGCTTCAATAATATTTATAGTAATATTTATAGTTTTTCATTTTTTCGATCACTGTGTTCATGCGTGCGTGTGAAGATTATATTTGTATTATATAAACAATAATCGACTTATTGAGTTGATTGAAATGTTATCCCACACTAAATAGTTGTAAAAGCTTCCGATTGTGACATTATCTTCTTTTTTAGACAACTTTTTACTGTTACGGTATCTTTTTATCTATCACAAAATCTAAAAATTGCATTTCACGAATTTTCGATCATATTTTAATAAACGACGTCAATTGTAGGTAATAGTGTACGACTAGTTGCAAACACCTCTACTAATCTGACCTGAAACGTCGAGAAAACATGATAGGGCAGGCACAACTTTTTAGGAATTCTGAACATTCTGAACATGTCAAACTTGGCAAGGCTTAGAAGACATTAACTGTAAGAGTTTTGCTAAAAAAAATTTTTTTAGGAATTCTGAACATTCTGAACATGTCAAACTTGGCAAGGCTTAGAAGACATTAACTGTAAGAGTTTTGCTAAAAAAAAATTCATATCTCCGAAACCATTACCCGATTTTGGAACTGAGAAATTCTGAGCAATTTTCACTGTACTACTTGAAGATAACAATGTATGGTTGAAAGTTCATGAGATTAGTCAAAACATAGTGACCTTATTTTTAGATAAAAATGTTCGATCTTATCTTTATTGTGTTTGATGTCTTATGGTAAAAGAACAATTCAGTAATAGAAAATAAAAATTAACTTTTATCAATACAAGTTATTTATAGTGACGTCTCTTACCTTATTTTCATAGTGGTAAGTCTGTGTAAAGTTTAAAAAGTCGTAATGCAGTAAACAAACAAAGTTGATAGACGTATAATTTATTTGTACCCTCTCAAGTGTTGGTTGAGATTATTCTAATTCCAGTAACTTTAATAAGTTTTTCTGTTTATTACTTGAGGCAATTACAGCAAAACTGTCCTAATTAATAAAACATAATATTTGAAAAAGTTCTCTTTAAAATTTCACACTTGCATTAGGAAAACAGAAAATTCAGCGCATTCTGCATCTACCTCAATGGCCAATTCTTTACACACATAGAGTTAATAATTCTGCAGTCTTGCAGTAAATGCCCCGTTTTATAATTTTATTTTATTTCTAATGCACTTTAATTCCTGGGTCGGTCTTTGCATTTAATACCAAACGGTTCCTCTATATATGTATTTAGATAGGAGTAAGCAAGCATTAAAGAATTTGTAAACAGCCTATGATATCAATAAAATAAAAAATACTATTTACAGTAGATCAAAAATGTATACTAAAAATAGATACAGATGAAATGCATTTCTGGTAGAAATTTTTAATTATTATAGTTCTGTAAATTAAATTTAATTTGTTTAACTTCTAAATTAATTTTATGTAAAATTTTAAATACAACCTTGTGATTCTTAGCCCACTTTCTATAAAAAATAGTTATTAAGATTAATTTTATTTAAAAAGTAAGTATTAATATTCAGTGGCGTGAATACTCCTATCTATCTCCTCCCCGAAATAAGATTTTGTAAAACCAAATCAAGAAATAACTTATTTCGTGATTAATAACTACAGTTTTGTTCCAAAAATTATGATTATATTTTATTTAACTCTGAAAACGTTTGTTGAGATTCTGTGTATCTTTTTAGGGCGGTGGAGGGGGGGCAAACATGTGTAGCTACGCCACTGTTGATATTTGTACTTCAAACTTAATATTATGTTATCTTAAATTCATTTTGCCTGATATTAAATAACTAATATCTATGCTGTAAAAATAAGCTGTTCTGCATTTCGCCTCATGTGTATGTTGTTCATTGATATTGCTTTTGTGATTTATTGAAATATTACTTATACTTTCATTAGATATAAGTTATTTTGTAGTTATTCTTAATGTCGAAAGTTTTCAAAAAATGTTTTATTTTAATTATACTAAATAAGAAAATATAAATTAAAACCACTGTTTAGAAAAACTGTATTACATTTAGATTTTAAAGTTTTGGAAATAAATTGTTTGGAGTATGCACTACTTTATTTTATTCTTTTGTTAGGTATTCTGTTGATGTCAGCAACCCCATAAGCAGGTACTATTTGTACAAAGAAAGGAGTAAGTATTATCTATATATGTGTCAATAACTATAAGTATACAATAATTATTAAAAGGGTTTGCATAAGTTGTTAGTCAAGCAGCTAACGCTATTTAATATTTGCTCTATTCTAACTAACAAAATTACTTGTTTAATATGTGTTTTTTAGATCTTAGCATCACTGGACATCGTTTGGTATTTTAGGTGTATGTATTTCAAGATCTTGGTATTGTGTACAATCAAGTCAACAGATAAGACACATTAATAGCAAATAAAAAACCTGCTTATCTAAAAACACTTTTACAAAAAAATATGACCATAGTACAAAGTATATTTAATGTTAGTTATAGTGATGGTTGCTATTCATCTTAGTATTGAAATAATTCATTAAATAGGATAATAATAATTGGTCAAATCGACAGCGATCAAATAGAATGTTAAAGATTTATTTTCAATTGATTCTTTTGATTTAGCTTCAATTTTCCACGTATACTTAGTATTTGTATAAAATTTATTAATGATATTTTTCTTGCTTCGTTTGAACAAGTAAGTTTTTTATAAAGATAGTTTATGGGAAGTTGTCTCACTGCCCTATACAACGCAAGAGTAATGGAAGGGAAACAGCGAGACTATTGGTGGACCTTTACTCCCGAAAATATCCTGCATTAAATGCATTAAAACTGTAAATAATTTGTTTTCTGATTGAACTAATTAGCTTGAACAAATTTAAGAGCGTTATTATTTATGTGCCTTAATACTTTCAGCTACGTACGCCGACGTTCGCATTTGTAATCGTTTTAAAAGATAAAAATACTGTTACTTATATTAAAGTGACGAGTTCTTTAAAATGATAGAGAAATATACATAAAACATGAATAACAAATAAATAAAAATCTTAATAGAGAAAGGAATGATTTCATAAATACAGCATTTAAATTACAAAAAAATACTAAGTAAAAAGTAGTAACAATAAATTGAATCCAGCTTATTTATATTGTTAAGTCACTGATAAGAATAAATTACTTTCCGGTTACCAGATAACATTATTTTACAGTTTCGTTCTTTATTTTATTTACTTAAAGCTTGGTAGATTTTGTTACTTATATTAAACTGATTTTGTATCGAAAAGCCCGTTTTCTAAATTATTAAATTATACTTAAGTTAGAATTCATTTTTGATTAGTAAAAAATAAATATGAAATGATATTAAACAACGTGTCTTACTTATGATGTTAGATGATTTAAGATGCTTTATTGAAAACATTGTATATCACCAAATTATTAAAGGTACATACAATGTTATTTATTTACCATACAATATATGTTAATAGTACAAAAGAGCGTGCTGTATAATTGGTTGCCTATGTGTGCATAATGGTTTTACTCGATTACTTTCAAATGCAACATAGGGAAGTTCTACATATTGTAATTTAATTTAATAGCGCTGTATAAGTGGTTATACCAGCGTATAGTAATAAGAAGTACGTACAGTTGCTACCGGCGTCTTTGATGTTCATGTACCCAATTTCAATGGCCTTCAAAGGCTTTGGCGTGTAGGTTCAGCTAGCAGTAAAAGATGTTGCTGTAAAAGGAGGCAAATTCAAGAATTCGATTTACATCCACAATCAAATTAAAGGACCTAGGATAACGCAGGTTAAAGAAAATAAAAAGGCATTTCCACATTTTGCATTAATAAAACAAATAAAACTAAGGAGAGGAGAATGCCCTACAACAAGCCAGCAATAATAAGCATTAGTTTAAAGTAAAATGATAAATTTAAAATATTAAAAATTATTCGTAAAAGCAGAGCAAAATTTTACTTTTAGCTTTGAATAATGACAACTTATAAAAAAGTATTTAATTAATTTAATTATTTAAAAATTATACATCGCGAAAAAACTTTTCTACGTGCTGAAAATTTAAATTTAACCCTTTGTGGAGAACTAAATTGATCTTTCTTTCATTTTTTCAAAATTCTTTGTGCAATAATTTGGAATGATTCATATCAAGCTAATAAGATCTATAAACTTTTTAAAACATTTTAAAAGCAGTTGAAACTACTTTTTTCTATGAATTTAGTTTTCAGCAAATTTAAATTTTCAGCACGTAGAAATGTTTTTTTCGCGATTTATAATTTTTAAATAATTAAATTCATTAAATACTTTTTTATAATTTGTCATTATTTAAAGCTAAAAGTAAAATTTTGCTCTGCTTTTACGAATGATTTTTAATATTTTAAATTTATCATTTTAATTTAAACTAATGCTTATTATTGCTGGTTTATTGTAGGGCATTATTCTCTCCTTAGTTTTATTTGTTTTATTAATACAAAATGTGGAAATGCCTTTTTATTTTCTTTAACCTGCCTTATCCTAGGTCCTTTAATTTGATTGTGGATGTAAATCGAATTCTTGAATTTGCCTCCTTTTACAGCGACATCTTTTACTGCTAGCTGAACCTACACGCCAAAGCCTTTGAAGGCCATTGAAATTGGGTACATGAAAAACGAATAACTGTCGTACTTCTTATTACTATACGCTGGTTATACATGTCCCCAGTAGCGTCACGCTTCAACTGCCAGAAACCATCCGTGAAACAACTTCTCATCAACTAACTTTGAGTTTTTTAAGCAGGTTGGCTACAGTGAATGAAACATGTATTCATCATTTTACACCAGAACTAAATAGACAGTTATGGAATGGCGCCACACAGGCTTGCCACAACCAGGTAATTTCAAATGTGCTCCTTCGGCTGGAAAAGTCATTGCTATCGGTTTTTAAAATTTCAAAGGAATCCTGTTCATTGATTGTGTCAAAAAAGGAGAAATCATTACCGGCAAGTATTATGCGTCACTTTTATATAATTTAAAAGAAGCTATCAAAGTTAAACGATGAGGAACGCTCAGCAAAAGAGGACTGCTTCTACAGGACATAGCGTTTAACTAATGCGTCGGCTGCTCTGAAATACTGCTGTTTTGAACATTTTCTTCACGCACCAACTCGAAGAAAATATTTCCGTAAAGCGCTACAGCTTCAACGAAAACCTTAGTAAAACAGACAGTAAAGGGATTTTTTCAAGAAGTTTTGAGAACAATAATTTTTCTTGATGGGTTGATAAAATTTTAGAAACGTTGGATGGAGTGTATCGAAGTTCTAGGTGATTAGAATAAAATGGCGTAGCAAAAGGCAAAGATATTCTTGTTGAAGATATGAGATTGTAAAACTTGTATACCCCTTTTTACGCGATATCTAAAACTTTTCTTATTTTTATTTTCTAATAAAATACAAACATTTAATATTATTCTTAATCGTATTTCTAATTTTATCTATCATTTTTCTTCCTTGTTAAATAAACAGAATATATTTATTGCAATTTTCATGGTAATCGTAATCTATTGATAACTTTATAATTCCGTCATTGTAATTTCGATTTATCAATTTTACGTCAATAACGTATATTCTACTGGAAATCCATACTTTTTCAGTTTCATATCTTTCCCTTTAATGGAACCTCATAATTTTCCTTATACAAATGTAGTAATAAATTATTAATCTCCCTGCAGTTTAAAATATATTTTATTTATTTAAATTTCATTTTTATATTCATTGTAGTTTTTCTTCAATTTTTATCATAATTAATTTCGTAATTCTCATATTCATAAACCTTCTTGCAAAAATTAATTAAAATTAACTGACCTTTTTACTCAAAAATTAATAACATAAATCGATTTACAAAAATCATTATATATTACACAAATAGAAGGTTTCATGGACTTTTTCACAGAAAACCAAACAGATCTTCTTAATCCCATAACCATAAGCGAACTCCAAAGGCTACCACAAATTAACATAAATTGGCCATGTCGCCAATACAAAAAGTAGGAAAAGAAACTTCTTATAGTTCCACGATATCAAATTTAAATAAATCCGTCAGAATTAAGAAAACAAAGGGTACTTTCTTAAACAATGGAGCGCTTAATTAATTGGTTTACATTCAACATTATTTCTTAATACATACATTACACCCTCTCAAAAAGCTAAAAAATATATACTTACAGAACAGAACAGACAACAGAGCAAATCATTGAACTTGTCGTTGATTAACTGCTTAGACAGAAGGAAGAAGGACCATATTTTTCATCCATCGATTTCAATTATAATTAATGAAATTTAAAAAATGTAAATTACCTTCAAGCCAGGGGCAGACAAGTGTCTTCTCGCTGGAAGGCGCGAAACCAAAACTGTATCTTCAATCGCATAGAGAAACCAAAACAGCCAAACTCTCCTCGCGTGAGAAATGAAAGTCCATGAAGAATAGTATGATACCACACGTCAATTCGAAAATAACATTTCCCATGTGTGGTATGTTTCAAAAGAAACAAAAACTTACACATTTATCATAAAAAAATAATAAAAAAGAAGCAAACAAAGAATTTAACTTATGTAGATTCCCGTTGCTGCTTTTTAATAATGTAACCAATTGCTATATAATTCAAAAATAATCTATATGTTAAATATACTTTTATTTCAAGAACCATCTATAATCAAAATCAAATAATTAATCTACAATTGTTATGTTAAAATTTAAAAAAGGAAATAGACTATTTTATGCAATGTCAGAAATGAGAAACCTTTTTTCCTTTCTCCCAGAAATTCAAATCAGGTTAAATTCAAAACTACTTCATTGGCAAATACATGTTATAAAAGTATATAATTTAAAACCTTCTTTTCTCCAGAAAAGCTAGTTCACATGAGTTTAGAAAATTCTACAATTACATATATGAAATCTTGCAATTTTAAGGAAATTGGTTGGCCATGCTTTGAACTAAATCTGCTTACTATTCAAATTTGTAATGGTAGTAAATTTTGATTAAAGTTTCTAGTCAATGTTAATTTTATTCTATTATATTATATTAAAAAATAGTCCATTCCTACTTTATATTAGAACTTCTTTCCAATAAGTTACTTGGTGAAGTAAGCTTTTTAGATCAGTGAGTTCTAGCCGTGGCTTGATACGAACAAAGCCCTCCAGGAAAATTAAATAGTTTTCTTTACATTTAAATCAATTCAAAATAAATAAAATAAATTTTGTTAAATTAGAACAGTGATCAAGTTAGTGGTCAACTTAATAAAACTCATTGTTTATATACATAAATTATTGTGGTATCTCTTCATCTTCCTCTCAATCATCTATTAGCATCTAGATGCTACTGCAGAATAGCCAACCAAGCATCTGGACGCTACTACCGGGTGATTTTTTAAATTTCTGATCTAGAAAGCCATGACATAATTTTAAAACAAAAGATGCGGAAAACGTAGGGCGTAGTTTGAATCGTTCGATTTGTCACAACTGTCAGATTTCAAAAATGTTGACATAAACAGTTAATTTGTGTATAGATGCTGAAGGTCAACATTTCCAACAGTTGTTGTAAATTTTGAATAAATATTGTGTTAACAATGTAAATTGTTATAATTGTGAATAAATCTTGCTATTTCTTAAATCCAAGGAATAAAAATTGAAGCGAGTTGTAACCATAACCTAAACTTCCCAAGTCAATAATCACATCGAAATTGCACTTAAACTCGCAATAAAATGCACACTTTGGTAAAAGCATGTTTCGCAAATGATCACTGTTTAAATATTTATCAATTTGTTTAATAAATGTAAAAGTAAGTAGTCAATTTGTCACATAAATGACATTTGGAATAGCAGTGTGATCAACGCTACGCCCTACGTTTCGGTGATCTTCGATACGGCGTAAAAATCACGGCTTACTAGATCAGAAATTTAAAAAATCACCCGGTATAAGAGTAAACAACAAAGGTAAGTGAAAGTTTAAATTATCTAGTTGTCGTATCCTGGGCAGCTGTTCCACTTATAGTGTCTTCTTTAGAACTTAAGGAGCTTGCGTCTCGAGTTCATCGCTGCTCTAGTGCAATATTTAAATTACAGGATCAATCGATATAAAAATTCTAGCTAACTAGTAAACGCCTACCTACCTACCTACCTACCGTACAGACTGGTTTACAATAATAACAGTGAAAGATTTGGGTGACGCCCTCTATACCAGCGGCCCCCAACCTTTTTCGTTCGCGGACCGGCAAATAATAATAATAAATATTTATTTACATATTAACTACCAATAATAACAATAAGTCTAAAACTCTGATGACTACCTAAATAGTTAAAAAATATAAATTTATATACGACAGTTTGTAACAAAGAATAAAATTTTAAGTAGATAAATCTAGTTCATAAAGTAATAAGACAGTTTATTTTCATAACTCCTATTCACCAAAGTGTCCAAATCAGTTTGGAGATCAGAGCAGTCGTTTATACTAGATATAGATTTATACAATTTGACATCATCAGCAAACATGAGTAATTTCGAATGATGAATTTTGGATGGTAAATCATTGCTGATTAGTAAAACATCAAAGGACCCAGTGTACTCCCCTGACATACTGATGATAAGATAGTAAATACTTCCGAAGCAACATTTTCATATAGAACATACTCTTTCCGTTGGTGTAAGTAGGATGCATAAAATTCTAACAAATATTTCGAGAAACCATAAAAAAATTAAGCTTCTGAAGTAAAACATCATGATGCACCTTGTCAAAAGCTTTGGAAAAATCTGTGTATAATATGACGTCTACTTGTCGTTGTTCAAAATTTTCAGATATGTCTTTCACAATTTGTAGTAAATTCGTTGTTGCCGATTTCTTAGCTACGAGCCATGCTGATGTGGAGTGATAACATCTTTTACAACAAGCGCCTAGTCGGAACACGGCCGGACGACGTGATTGGCCACGCGGTGACGAATCAGATTTAAATTCTCAATGGCGCGCGGCGGCAAATTGGAATGGAAATACCTCTTTGTATGATTTTGAGTTGTGCATTTTACATGCGAATGCAACCTTTTTGAAGTCATGGAGCACTTTTGATCATAAGAGAAATTCGCGGAGCACCAAAATCAAAGAGTCAAAAAACATCAGACATAACAGTTAAAAATAACATTCATTAAAAAATATATAAAAATATATACGAGGTAAACGCCATAAATTGTAGGCCTGATATAGAAAAAATAAACTTGGTAAAATATAATAATTTTTGTTTTTCAATATAATCTCCCCCAATGCACAATACACTTATTACAACGTGGAATTAATGCCCTTGTAAAAATAATCTGAAGTTTTTCCATCGAAATGTTCAATTACAGCTGCTTGCAATTCGTTCTCGCCCTTAAAACGAAGTCCCCTAAGGTCTTTCTTTAAATTGAAAAATAAATAATAGTCACTAGGAGCCATATCCGGACTGTGCAGAAAGCAGAGGTGGTACCCATCTTGCACTAATTTTATTCATATCCAAATGGTCATGAAGAATTCGGCGAACACTTGTTTGCGAAAATGTCAGACATCCTGCTAACTCCTTAACTTTCAAACGGCGATCTTCTAATACCATTTCTTCAATGATTGCAACTTTTTGAGGCGTTGTCGCTTCAATTGGCCGACCGGTCCGCTCACCATCTTCAAGAGATTCCCCAAACGGAAACATTTTGACCACTTTCTTACAGTGGAATATAAAGGAGATAAATCACCATAAATGTTGTTTGATTTGATTAGGCGTGTGTCCTTCCTTTGTTAAAAATCTAATGACCGCGCGGTACTCAATTTTCGTTAGCTGCGACATTTTCATGCACTCGTCACGACGCTTGAGTTATTAATAGTTATTTACGTGCCAAGCTTTGTAAATTAATCTTTAAGGCGAGGTGGAAAGTTTATGGGGCGAGCGACGAAGGAACGGGCACACTTCACTTCACTTTGCAAAGGTGCTCCCATCTAGCCATTATTTGTGCAACTCAAATCACATACAGTAGATGAGCCAAAATTAAATTTCGGCTTTCATAATTTCGCGGAGCACTTGCAACAAGCTCGCGGAGCACCGGTCAAGAACCACTGAGCTAGATCTTCGCAATAGAAGGAGTGTTTAACACATCTAGCATAGGATGAGTCGCACCTTTTATCACGGAGTCGACATTTAGACCAGGAGAATCTTGTAGATAAACAGACTGAAAATGCGTTTTGAAAGCTTGACAGATATCTTTCTTTGAAATAAGCTGAATTTAGTGTAAGACATGATAACATTATTCCCTCTGTTGGTTTTTTAATATCTAACAAATTTCCAAAAATCCTGCGTGTTACTGAAACAATCTTCACGGTACAAATTGTAACTAATACTTATATCACGCCTGATTTTCCTTCTCAGATCACTAGCAGCAATGTAATCTATCTCAGACCGCGTTTGCTTATTTTTCCTTTCGTTTAATATCTTTTATTATTAGTATATTGTACTAAGGAAGATAGTGTTTCTTATGTTGTTTAATTTTAAGAAAATAAACATCTAACACACCCCAACAAACATGATAAAAATAACTTACAGCTTGCTCTACATCAGTAAGGTTATACAGGGGAGACCAGTCATGATCACGAAGCAAATGACAGTTGCAAGAAATCGTCCCTTTTAAAATTGTATTTGTGGCGTAAATCATCCTCTGGTTCAAGAACATCACGATTTCATAATAAACGAAAGGTTACACAAATATCAAGAGCAGGGTGATGATCGATGGGAACAAGAGCATCAAGTGACACAAACATCCACATTGTTCAGGCCTGTTACCACAAGATCCAACATTCTGTTGTTTACGTTTAAAATTGTATTAACTTGCATTAAATTGTTAAGATTCAAACAATTTTGGAATTCCCTATATATATTTAAACCCAAAGTAATATTAAAATCACCAATAATCAGGACTTGATGATCTAACAGTGGCAAAAGGCGATTCAGATTAGTGAAAAACAAAAGAGAGTCTTCCATCTTGCTGTCAGGGGGGAAGTAAACTACATAAACAGAGAACATACACCATTTCGACCAAAGTTTATTTTCAACCAAAGATCTTCTAAATCAGTTTCATATTCGGATTTTCTTACACTTTAGAAGCACGACTTAATTGCGCAGGCAACACCACCGCCATCAAGTTTGTGTGATCTTCTTAGATCTCTATCTCGTCGAAACAGATTATAATCAGGTGTGAACAACTCAGAATCGTAAACATTGTCATTGAGCCAGGTCTCAATTAACACCAGGCAATCGTAATCACCAGCTGAAGAATTGGTCAAGAACTGATCAGTTTTACTACTTAGGCCTCTCACATTCTGATAGTAAATAGACAACTGTTTTTCATAATTCATTTTGAAGGTTGATCGTTCGGGATATTTCCACGTTCCTCATAACTGGCTGGTGTTAGGTTGACAATCTCATCTATGCAGGTGATATGGATAGCAGGATTACGGGCTTGTTTACGACCTAAGACTTTGCCATTGTTAGTCCAGCAAAATGCATAACCAAGGCGTATAGCGGTCTCTTTAGCCTTAGAGAACAGTAGCTGATTTTCAACAGTTAAGTTCTAATTAACATAGATTGATTTTGCTTCCGTTATTTTGTTGAAAGGCTCACACAAATGCCTGGTAGACAAATTACTCTTTATTTTACGTTTTTGGAAAAACTCTTTTTTATCAAGGCGACTGACAAATTCTACGATAATAGTAGGAGGTTCATCTGGTTTGTACTTGTTTTTCTGGATGCAATGACAGTCATCTATCATAGAGCGTTGAATAGGAAAATCAAGAGCTATACCAACATGTTGAACAACGGTCAAACAATTTTCATTGTCGAGCATTGGAACTCCATGAATCTCGACACAGTTAGAACGGCTGCATTGCTCAGACTCGTTTAGTTTCGCTTTCAGTTTTTTGTTTTCTTTGTTCGACTTGGCACTAGTTGATTCTAATGCTTAGATTTTTGTTTCATATTCATTTAATTTTTTATCTTGGTCTTCTAACATGATGATGCACTGGGGATCCATTTTTTATAATAACAAAAGTCGGTTTTCATACCTCATCCGCTTCCCGCATACCAAACCTCGAACGACCAGAACGACCCGAAATCGGCGGGTACCAAGTGGCCGCAGTTTTTCTCTTGTTGCCAAACGAAAAAACGATCGAAGGGTGGGGTGCGGAGCCAAAGACCATAGCCGGGTTCTAGACACATGGTGCGGTCCATCGTTCATGACCAGAACAAGATATGGGAACAAGAACGGGAATGGGCTCAAACGACCCAGGAGGCAATCATATAAGACTTTAAGAAGTGGCTTCCACTTAGGAGCCCGATTAGGCTTCGCTATTTTCGCTAGATTTTCGCTTCGACCTACCGTAAGACGAAGGCAATTTTTTGTCACCCCTTCCACCGCATCGACACGCAAAAATCGGTCCAGATCGAAGCAAGTTTTGTCTCCCGCAAAACCGTAAAACCCTGATTTTGATCGTTCGCGTTAATCGGGGAGGCAAGACGAAAATACTTTTGGTTCCGGTATGCCTAGACTCGTTCGCACTAAACTCTGAAAATTCTGAAATGGGAGATTGCCATTATCTATTACTGGATATACTACACCATTATATGTTTGCGTTATATATCACGTATGTGTATGAACATAGCGCCGGCTTCGATAAACCATTTAACCCTACGTTAGCTCCTGGATAACACGAATTAAACAAAATCTCTGCGAACCGGCATCGTTCACGGACCGGCGGTTGGGAAACGCTGCTCTATACAGTTCATATATTCATGTGTCCAATCTGAAATTATAAGCCTTTGTGATTAACACCCACGATACCTGAGTACAATAAATAAGAAGCTCTGCCGGGAGCTATATTTTGAGTAAGTATAGAATTTTTATGCATTATTCATATTCAGATGATTGGATAATTTATGTTGTTTAAAGAAACTGTAATGTTATAAATTGACGCCGATGCGTGCGTATTTGTCTATTAGGATTTTTAATGTTAACTTCGCCAAATATACCCAAAGAAAAGAGAAATAGAAACTTTTCCCAATTTTCCTCTTACAAAATAGCGAGGAAATTATTTTTACTCTCTGCAAAGGAAAGGACTGCAGTGTTTGTACAATACGTTAACGGTAAGTTCCTGGTAGTTAAAGCGTTGGGAAGTAAGTTTTCTTATTTTGTGTTATTTGATTAAAAAATATCGAGAAGAAAATGTTGTGTCTGACACGAGAAGAAAGCGCTTTCCCTTCTAGTCGGACAAATAATATAATTATTGTAGACACCATTTAAAATAGTAAACGGTGAAAAAAAATGTTTGGATATGTTAATATACATAACTAAGCTAAAAGTCGGATTAACATATATTTAAAGAAATATGTTTTTTTTTCATACAATTTATTTGCCAATTCAACAATAATTTACAATGTTATTCATGGCATTGTTAGAAATAGTAAGATAAGAAGTAGCAGTAATATAAGTTATAATTTATGGGAATTGATAGTTCCCTTACAGATTAGATTAACAGTTGCTTACAGGCTAATCACTTTCCGGTTCAGTTAGGTATAAGTCTTGTGGTAGCTTACGTTTTAGTCTTTGATGAATATTTTGTCTGCCTATGTTATAGTGAACAGCACCGTCGCATTTATGAATGGTCGTAAAGAACTTTTTGGCACTCGCACTGATGGAACTTAGAACTGTAGGTGTGTCTAATTCGTAGTGTAGCTGTTCATTGCGAATGAACCATGGGACGTTCACTGCGATGCGTAAGATTTTATTTTAGAGTCTTTGTACTTTTTCCAAGTTAGCCTTCGCTGTGTTACTCCATATTGGCGATGCGTAGAGCACCAGTGGTCGAATTAACGATTTGTACATCATGATGGTGCATTTTGGCTTGAGCGATGATTTTCTATTAATGAGGGGATACAGCTGTGCCAACCTCGCATATCCTTGGTTTAATTTGTGGTTTACGTGGAGTTTCCAGGTGAGCCGTGTATCGAGTAGCACTCCCAGGTACTTTATGGCAGCGTCGGTTGGTTTCCAAGGAACGATGTTGTTATTTATTACTATGTTGGGAGGATTTGTGATTCTTCTTAAGGAGAATATTTTTGCTTGACATTTGTTAGAGTTAATCTGGATATTCCATCTGGTGTACCATGAGTATATTCGATGTATAGCTATCTGCAGTTTCTCTATGGCGTGGATGAGATTGGTGTTTTGAGCCAGGATTGCAGTATCGTCCGCGAAGGTCGCTAAGGTTGCCTCTGTGGTGGGGATGTCTGATGTGAATATATTGAATAGCACCGGTCCCAGAACACTTCCTTGCGGTACACCTGCGCGAATGATCTTTGTTTCTGATATTGTGGTGTTGATACGTACTGCAAAAGTTCGGTTGTCAAGGAAGGAGAAGATTATCGCTTTGAGGTAGTTGGCTACTCTGATCTTGATTATTTTGCTTTTTAAGCCTTCAAGCCAGACCTTGTCGAAGGCCTGGGCCACATCGAGGAAGACAGCGGCGGTGTAACTTTTTTTTTCAAATCCCTCTTCTATTTTTTCGGAAATTCGTTGTAGTTGATGGCGTACATTGAGTGGCGTTAGTTCTTTCATTAACTGACAGTGGATGATCTTCTCTAGGACTTTTGAGAGTGTAGTCAACAAGCTTATTGGCCTGTAACTGTTTATCAGTTTTTTATCTTAACCCGGCTTTGGAAAAACCAGTATGTGGGCGTGCTTCCATGCTTTTGGGAAGTATCCTTGTCGGAGACATGCGTTATATACTGTGGCAAGGTAGGCTAGGGATTGATTGGTAAGGTGAGTTAATACTAAGCTAGTTATGAGATCATGTCCAGGGGATTTTTTCATTGGGAGTTTGTTAATTATGTCTTTAATTTCTTGGGGGGTTGTAGGGATTATCGGTTCAGATATCACTGGCTGGTTGGTTTCAATATGGTTGATTATGTATGCTGCTTCATGTGGAGCACAGGTATAATTTGGAGTGAAAACTTTCTCGTAGTGAGCTGCAAAGGCTGCTGCTTTTTCTTCGTCGGTGGCAAGGGGTGCATTATCTACGCTTAGTGTTGGGATTTCCTCGCGTTGCTTTAATATGCGCCTGGTAGCTCTCCACATTCCGATGTCACCTGGTTGAAGGTCTTCCATGTATTTCTGATATGTGTTGATTCTCAGCCCATCCAGTTCGCATTTTAAGCTGTGTGTTAACTTGTTTAGTAGACGTTTTGTTTCTGGATTTCTGGTTCTTTGCCATTCTCGCCTGGTTTGGCTTTTTCTTTTAATTAGTTCTGTGATTTCGTATGGTAGATAATGGTGGTTAGGTTTTCTTGTGGTTTTGGAAACAAGGGTTGCCGTTTGTACACTATTGGTTATTGATGTTGGTAGCTTGTATATTGCGATATTTATGTCTTCGTTATTGTTTAAGTTGGTTGGGCACTTCAACTGTTTATCCAGGTTGTTTTGGAAGTTGTCCCAGTTTACTACCCCGTTAATAAGTCTAGGAGTTGGCTGTGCCATTTGCGGAGTGCTGATAAACGATATAATTACAGGTAAGTGATCTGAGTCAAGCTCCTCTACTACCTTTTGAAACATCGGTTTTGTGAAGTTCTTTTGTAGTACAATGTCCAGTATGTCTGGAAGGTGATCATTACGATATGGATAGTAGGTATATTTCTCGGGAGCTATTACTTGGAAAGAATATTTGGGCGTGTAGCCTTCCATCTTGATTCCCTCGGGATTATTAGCTCGGCATCCCCATAATTGATTCTTGGAGTTGAGATCTCCAATCATTAAGAGTGGTTCGGCAGTGTTAAATGTAACTTTGAGATCTTCCTCTACTAGTTTCTTGTTTGGTTGTCGATAGGTGCTTATTAATGTGAGGTTTTGGTCATTTAATTTAATGCTAGTTCCGATTGTTTCTAGGGTTAGGTTAGCGATGCCAGGGATAGGGTCATGGCTAATTTTCTTTTTAATGAGTATAGCTACTCCGCCGGCTGCTGTTCGGGCTCAAAGTACTTCTAACATGAAAATATTAACAATGTTTAATATAAAGCAATCCTAAAAACATTAAGTGTAACACTGTAGTACGTGTAACACTGATCCCCCTCTTCCCCTAATTAGTGCATCCTCTTAAGAGAACTCTTGAACTTAGAGAAGAAATTTGGGGTAATGAGGGATCTTTTACAGTTTTTGATATATTTAAAGAATAGGAAAAAGTGAAGAGTAGTTTTCATCCCTTTCAGTAGTATTCAACTACCTTTATGCAAAATTTTATCAAAATCGGCGGAGAACCTAGGGTGGTAAGAAGGGTGGCACTTCTTAGTTTTTTTTAAGTTTGCAGCAAGATACACCCTCTACATCGTTAAAACAATACTATTCTGTATTACCATAGATCATAGAATAATTTGGATGGCTAATTTAGTTTAAATGCAGTATAGATACATGATTTATAATGTGTGTATCTGTGTATAGTAGTATTTTAGTGGCGTGAAGTCAAGGACTGTATAATAGATGTATACTACGTAAGTATATAAACAAATAATTGCTATAATTATATATAAAAATATTCAACCTTTAACATTTATATTACGCTTAGTGCGCAGATTTACTTTAAATTAAAAAAATATGTAATACTAATCTTTTAGTAATGCAGCTATTTGCGTTAAACTTTTTCCACGATTTTAAAATACTTTTTACAACAATAAATTTCTTTTGAGCAATGCAAACATCGAACGTATCTATACTGTTAAAATCCATAATTAATTGTAACAATAGATTAATAACATTCGTATACAATTATGAAAAACTGTGTCTCAAAATTTGCAAAAGTCGTCTGAGTCTGAAATTGTTCTTCCCCTAATTATATAACATGTGAGTTCATGACACTAATTATTTTATCACTTCTCTGTTCAGGGTATTTCCAATCAAAAACAAATTAGCTTCAAAGATCTCTAGAACTGTATTGATATCTCAATGCACATATTCGCCTTGTATTAGTAATACTTTTTAGAAAATGCTTTTAACGCACCAGTTCGCTAGAAAAACCCAAGGCAATAGAGTAAATAAATAATATGTGCTCAATTTTGCATAAGAGTTAGTGTACAGAATGGGCATGCATCAGACGGTTTATTAAGAATGCAGTATTAAGTAAAATAATTTATAACCAAACCAAGCAGGACAAGCGTGTTCAACAAATTGAATAAATCAGCAACTGACCAGTTTTCTACAGTCCGCTATCTAGTTTTGTGTCATCAAGACTTATGCTACGTTCTTTATTTTAATAGTGTTTAATTTGTTTATTTAAAGTAAAACTGTGAATATACTAAAGTTTATTATAATGAAGAGCCTTGTGCTGTTTTCGTGTTGTATTCTTAGTGTTTTTTCTGCACGTAAGTACTTTTTTAACTACTTATTATAGTGGTACTACTTATTACCAGATGCCAAAATTAGGTAATCTGAGTAAAGTATTTAAAAATTAAAATTTCAATTTATCTCAGAACTAAAATTAATTCTTGTAGTACGTCTGATAATTAATTGTAATTAAGAGCGTTCCTTACTCAAAAACCAAGTAACAAACTGGTTCTTTCGACGTCACAGCACAAGGGGAATTTTTGCTCACGTGACTTGTGGTACTGTCTGTTACTTACTTGATTTGTTTTTAAATTTGTTGTTGACTAATAATTAGCTATTTTAGTTACTGCCATAAATTACTTATAGTAATTACAAATAAGGTTGCTATTACAAAATTTCTTAGAAAAGTTCTTGATTGAGAAAGCGCACAACTATTTTGCTTTAATCATCCTGTATCAATTTTGTTTGGTTTTATTTATAAATTATAACCTTGCCATGATAACCTTGTATAATGAAAGTTAACCATCAGCATAAATTGGAATCGTCTTTTTATTTGGTATTATTGATGATTTATAATGGACGGAAATTTATAGAAAAAAGTTAATGTATGAGAAATATATATGCTTGGAGTAAATATTCTGTTAAAAATTGTTTACAAGTAACTGCTTACGTATTTCAAAGATAGCATAATAGTTCAGTAGCTTAGGAAAGCTAATTTTATGTATATTGGGAAAACCGTTGAATTCTATACTTGTAATTACCATGAAGTCTCGAATAATTTAATTATACGTCTCACATGTTATTTGGGTTGCATATTCAGTCGTACATGTTATTTGGATTGCATATTTATTCATTTCTCTGATAGATAACGAAACTAAGCAAAGTATGTATTTAAAATTCCATTGAGGAGATGGAATTTTTCAAGAATGTTATTGGTGATCAACTTTGTATTTAAACCAAAACCCATAACATAAACCTATATGGTTCATTTTAACAGCTAGATTAATATACACGATATACCGTATCTTCTGTTCGACATGTTATCTTTGAAACAGGCTATAGCTGCTAGCCTTGAATACACTTGCAATGATTACACTGAGTAATATAAACAAACAAAAATAAAATTCTTGAGCAAGTGACCTAACGCGATTAATTTGCCTTAAAGAATCTAACGAAAAAAATATTCTAAATTCATCAAGACAACGATTCTCAATATGTTTAGTTTTCTTTTGAATCTACTCTTTAATTGTCATGTTCTTGTTTGCATAATAATACAATGAGCTCAATATTTGCGTACACTGAAAGTAATTTTCCAGCATTATCAAAAACTTATTAGTATTACTGTTTAAAATAAAATTTCCCATATGGAAAATTGAAAATTTTCTTTTAGATAGAGTTTGGCATAGCTGTAGGGACGGCTTAACATATGGGCAACAGAGCTATGGCCCAGAGGCGCTCAGCTCAAGAGTGCACTTGATATGTTAACACTCCAATCGAAGGCAATCAAATATAGAAATTATGAGATTATATCTAATCTCCTTAAGGTAAAATTGCACCATTAACATTTCATTGCACACGTATATACAGTGTGTCCCAAATTGAAAGCACAACAATGGTATTTCCATTTTTATATAAGATGGAAAGAATTTTAAATTAGAAAAGTTTTGCAGAATTTGATGCTGATTTCAAATGTCATTTACAATTTACCATGGCTTTTTTAGTTGTTGTAACATTTGAGAAAACTAAGAGTTACCATAGCGCTCCATTTATTCAAGAAAAAAAGAAATTGGCAAACCTTTGTTTTGCTCAAATATAACAAAAACCAAAAGACCTACGTTAAATTAAAAATGACGTTTGAAATCAGCAAATCTTTCTTAATAATAATAATGGAGCTATCAACGGCTGATGTTATCAATTTGAAACACACTGTATAACAAATTATTCATTTATTAATAGCATGTCAAATGAATGCCGATAATTGAATAAGGTCGACAACACCATGGGAATGTATGTTGATATTTGGTCAGATGAGATGGGGAAAGTGGGGCATATACTGAGTACTCAAGCCCCGAAAAGCCATCTAGGTTTACAAGAAATGTTTGCCTCAAAACCGCGAAATTAAATTTTCGCATGTAGAACCTGCAGAATGTAATACAGTTGCGATCATTCACTAAGGAACGATGGAAAAACTGTAATAGTCGGTTTTTCAGTTTTTTGTACAATGTACGCTGTAATTCGGCCTGGCTTATGACCTGGGCAATTATCAGGTTGAAAAATGAAATGTTCTTGATTGCCATATAATAAACTTACATTTACACTGTACAAAAAAACTGAAAAATCGGCTATTATGATTTTTTTCATCGTTCGTTAGCGAATGATCGCAACTGTACATATAGTTCTATTCATTTGTGATAGAGACCCTCCAATTAGAGTATGCCCAATGTGGCGCCACGGTGCCCGCTATTTTATATCACAATAGAGTTAATGACACAAATTTTGATATTTTACTGCTAAATAAGGTTTTATATACACAACCTACTATTTTGTGTTTTCTAATTGAGTCAAATACTGTTCACATGTCTGCCAATATTTGCCCGTGTAACTATTTCCGCACTTTTCAAACTTGGCGCCACGCATTGTAATGTAAAATGGCTGCCTTGGCCAGACTCTAATTGAAGGGTCTCTAATTTGTGAAAACTCTGAATGGCATCTAGCAAAGGTTCGTTAGTATGTCGTGGTATCTATGCTTAGAAATCTCGATCTCATTGTCTCACAATTGAAGTAAAAAGAATAAAATCTGACTGTGTAGTAGAAATGGACTTGGTAGGTTAAAGGGGCGGACGCTCCTTCGGCGGTGACGACGGATACAATATTGCTTGATTGAACAGTAGTAACAGTCGATGCAGGAAGTTTAGAGACCAGTTGTTTTAGGCAGCAGTTTAAAGAAAGCGCGTTTGAAAATCATTAATTATTAGACGATTAACTTGAAGACTAATACAGTTTTTGCTAGAAGATTTAATTAGCGGCGAAGGGGGAATTGGAGAGTTTTGGTGGCAGTTCTTGGGAGATTATAATTAGAGAAGAAAAAGAGACAATGATCTCCAAGAGAGCGAATAAGATTATTACTAATATAGCAGCCTAGTGACCGTTATTTGGGACATCTGAGAAACGTATTGGCAATGGCAGCACAGGCGATTTTGTTGAAGATGAAGGTTCTCTTCCCTAATGAGAGAGAAAGTAATAATGAGACGGCTGGCTAAAGAATTTTAAAAAGACATTGGATGTGAGTGTCGATGAAGTAGCGTGAATATCCGAGATCAGGTGTTTGACGTATGATAAGAGTGAATAGACATCCCATGGCATCTATTTATATTGATATTTTGGTCTAACCTTACAATATTGTTAACATTTTGCTGGCTCAAACTTGCAATGCTGCATTTTTTTACTATAGGTGCCAGCACTTTTTCTGTATTACTTAAATATACGAGCCCTGTCACACACAAAACGTCAAGCATAAATACAAAGTTTGTTGTCTCACTTGGTCCAATTAATGTGCGTCAGGGCTCGTATTACTTTTTCTTTCTGATCCCAAGAAAAATGCAAAAATCTAAGAGTTACTTACTTACACTCTTGAAATTTTCGGCCAATTATTTATTAAGATGTGATTTTTTACGAATAAGACATTACAACCACAACCGAACTACATCTAAGCGAATTAATATTTCTTAAATCTGGAAAGTTATTTCCTCAGATTCATAAAACGCACCATTTTGATGAACTTTTCTATTTGGTTAGAACTAACGGGTGTTCATTTAAATTCGTAATCTAGCAACCTTTGGATTATTGCCTGTCTCTATCTGCGACGTATTATATCTGTCGCTCTGTCTTCTTTCATTAAAATTCCAAAGGTTGCTAGATTACGAATTTAAATGAACATGCGTTATAATAATGTTAGTAGTTAGATTGTAAAATAATTTCTTCTTGCTTTTGCAAATACCGCTGAAGATGTTACAATAAGTACTGTTCCGTTTCAGAATACCAAGGGTCTAATAACTTTGAAAGCTGTAACACACTTGACGGTCATGTAGGAGAATGCATAGTCATAACAGACTGCCCTAGTATATTTAGTTTACTGGAACACCGACCACTAACACCTCAGGCAGAAGAAACCTTAAGAAAAGTCACGTGTGGTTTTCAAGGACGTGATCCCAAAGTTTGTTGTACTGTAAATGGCCAAGCAACTGTACCGACACCCGTTACCAAATTTCCAGATACTAACGGAAATGGAAACCAAGGAGGTGAATACATTACATATTTTTACCTTGCATTGCATCTTTCTTTTAATTGCTATAAATGTTGTTACAGGATCTTTGCATTCAGATTTATTACCGTCTCTAGAGGTATGCGGAACTATATCTGCCACTAGGATTGTTGGCGGAAAGGAAGCAGATTTAGACGAATTTCCATGGATGACACTTATTGAATACCTAAAAGGTGTGTGAAATTCTTTATTATGATCTATGTTTGCGATAATCAGCGTAAATAATATATATGTTATTATTTATAGCAAATGGTCGTCGTGGATTCTATTGTGGAGGGGCACTTATTTCTAAAAGATATATATTAACAGCTGCACATTGTGTTAAAGGAAAAGATTTGCCAAAAGATTGGAAGATGTAAGTGCATTCTTTAGTGTCATGTCTATTTTGAATTATATTTTGTTTTTATGTACACAGAGTTAGTGTACGTTTGGGTGAACATAACTTAAAAGCTGATGAAGACTGTTCAACAATCGATGGATTTACATATTGTTCAGAACCACCCCAAAATGTTCCAGTAACGGAAGCGATAGCACATGAGGATTACGATCCAAATAGTACAGATCAGTACCATGATATTGCATTATTAAGACTTGTTAGAGATGTTGAATTCACAGGTATATTCACTTACATTTATATATTGTTGCAAACATATTTCTCAAATGATAAATTATATTGTAGACTGGATCAAACCCATTTGTTTGCCAGTTTCCGATGCTATTAGATTCGACAAATACAATGGAGTCAGTATGACTGTTGCTGGTTGGGGAAAAACCGAAATCCGTTCTGAAAGTGAGGTTAAACTTAAACTGGATGTAAGAAAGAATGTTTCATTTTATGAAATCCAAATGCTTAATTTATTTAATAATTCTAGTTAACAGTAAAGGCAAATAAGGAATGCCAAGATGTTTACAAGGGAAGAGTAAACTTTGGTGCAGGTCAAATGTGTGCTGGAGGTGAAAAAGGTAAAGATTCGTGTCGAGGAGATAGTGGTGGCCCTTTGATGCTGTTTGATGCAAAACATGCAACGCCAAATCTTTACGTTATTGGTGTTGTATCATTTGGACCTAGCCCATGTGGTCTTGAAGGATGGCCTGGAGTATATACAAGAGTGACAGAATATGTTCCTTGGATAATTACCAAACTAAGACCATAACTTAAGAGACTGTATTTGTGACTATTGCGTATTTTTTAGTGTGATTAAATAAGTGATTTTTTGTACATTTGTTGTTTCATTACTAATGTGACTTGTAGGTTGTAGGATATTTCGGCAACCTACAAGTAACAGTATACGTTATTCTACTGGACTTTGTGCAGTTATTATAGTTTTTCAAAACTGTAAGTTCTTTATATGTATAATGACTTAAAATTTAAAATTTAACTGATAAAACAGTTTTTTCCTTGGTCAAGACTCCAAAAAGCGTCTTAGGAATTATGTGGTTTGTAATTCCGACAATTCTTTATTTTATTGTTTTTTTGACCTCTACTAATTGCCATGATGATTTCAGATTATCATATTTATTATTCAACAAACTTGAACTTAATGACTTGATTTGCCTGTTTTTATTTTTAAGAATTTGATATCTTTGTTAATTATGTTGATGTTTCATTCTCTATCTTTAGAACATTGCTTCATAACGATTTTAGATTTATCAGTGAATGAGTCTGTATCTAGAGAAAGTCTTGATTTCAAATTTCTGAAAAGTAAATAAATATTTTTGGACTCAACTGCAGACTAAACTCATTATGTAGTAAGCCAGAGTGTTTTGAACTGTTATTCCCGAGCTTTAACTTCCATTGTAAAACTTTAAAGCAGTGGTACTATAAATATAAAAATCCGAATAAAAACGGTTCGAAAATTTCTGAAATCCACGAAAATCTAAATTTTGGAACACCGCAATCTCTTAATTTCTATGATCAATTTAAGTATCGGTAACATTCAATATTTGAAACTTTGAAATTCTATAACTCAAACTACTGTTGAAAGATTATAAAATTGTTAAAATTAAATTTGATACATTTATATGTAGTATGTATTATGTTGTTGGTTAAATCTGAGAAACTTTAAAACTCAAAAAATAAAAACTAAAAGGTTTGAATTTCGCAACCTGTGTACCTTAAACGTTTAGGTTACAAACTTTTATAATGTTAAGATTTTCTCATTGAAGATGGACTGTATTGGCAGTCAATGAGAGCTTGAGAGTCATTCGGAATGACCGTGGCTTTTAATAAATCGTTTCAGAGAAGACCGACAAACAAGCCAATGGGCGCTTTGTCAAGAAGAGTTGGGAATCATTGGAAAACTGGCCTACTAAGTTTTCCGAAAGTAAGACAAATGCACTTAAGTAGAACATAATTTGCCGAGAGATACGAATGGATAAGGATCTGGTGTTCGCCAAAACTGTGAGAAAATAGAACTATGTGAAGAAAGAAGCTACTGTAGAGGGTCCAAAGATGTTCTACTTTCTACGTGATGAATCCCAACAAACCGAAATTATGGGTGGTTTTTGACACCGTAGATAAAAGCAATCTACAACGTTTACAGATCCAGATTACTTAAATTATCTGCAAGCTGTCCTCTTCGATAGTACATTTTGAAATGTATTATCAGGTCTTCATCGAATTAATAGACCGCTGCTCAGCGTACCTTCAGGAGAAGTCTGAATTGCAATGCGGTTCCAGATGTTCTGGAAATAAAGGTGATGATGTTCAATGACTATCTGGACATCGAAGATTACGAAACTATTCAATGTAACTTTAAATTATAATTTCATTAAGTTAAGGTGGAAATTGTTCAAATGCAGAAATTCCTATCAAGAGCATTGACGATAAGCGTTTTTGATTTTTTTTAGATTCTCGACCCTCTTCACAATGAAATCAAGAATGGTTCTTCACCTGCATGAAAGCATGAAGAAATGATATTGGTTGGAACGATGAACTTCCATTGTCTTTTCATGATCGTTATCTTAGTTGCATTGGAGAACTTCGCAAGATTTTGTTTCTAAACTGCTTTTTGTTATACCAAATTGTTCAACCAAATTTAATTACCGAGTCCCTAATTGCTCCTGAAAAATGTTTATCTTGGTTACATATGCTCTAAATTACAGCATGGATACAGTTCTTTATTCGATGACTGAAGACGAAGGTCACAGTTTAAAGCGGGCTGTCAGTGATGAGTTCAAGCGGTCAAACGGATATTGAATTGTGCGAAGTCAAGATGAGATATTACAAGAAGAGGTTACTGCAGATAAAAATCAATCACGAATTCCCAAATCAAGTAAGAAAATACCGCTTATACTGAAGATTGTAGTTCAAGGAAATTTGCTAGTAGATGGTAGAATTCGCGCATCTTAAGTTTCTTCAACGGTGAAATCTCATGCGTTCTTGGATCCCAAACCTGATGTGGCAAGGTTCATCAAAGATCATCATCAGCTGAAAGCAAATCACATTGGTTAACAACGCGTGGTGAACGAGTTTCGTCAAAAATATCAATTTGCAATAAGGAGTTTCTTGAAAAGGTGTTCAAAGGGCAGGAACACAAGAGACTTGTCTTCTACGTCTGTTCCTGAGTGTCGCCTGCAGCAGGAATCTTCGCCTTTCACGAAGACAGGATTGGATTAACTAGTTGCGGTTGAAAACAGGTATGGGACATTGTTCATATGTATGACGATGAGAGTAGTCTACATCGAAATAGCCCATTCACTCCCCACAATTTCATCTGTCATGGCAATTAGAGAATTCATCGCTAGGCATGGAAATCCCAGGACCATCAAGTCGGACGACGCAACAAACCTTCCCGATACAAAGATGGAAGAAAGCTGGAGAAGACCCTTGGGAAATTGTACCAAGCCAAACTGAGTAGTAAATCCATCTTTTGTTCTATCTCTCACATGACTGGATACTAAGAGTTCCTAATGATATCTACCAAGAAACCACTTTACATTAAGTTGTTGAATGTGCTTTCAAGACTCTACTCAACTTCATAGCTGACGCGAGGCATGCAGTAACTAGTCTATCTCTGTTCCATGCATGCCTCGTTGTCGTCGAATCAGAAACTCTGGCCCCTGAATCAAATATTAATTGGTAAATCCAAAAATCTTTAACTCAGTGCAATTTTTAAGAAAACAGTGGAAAATTTCACAACTTTCCGACCATTTCTGGAAACGCTAAGTCAAAGAATACTACCCTATGCTTACAAAGAGGACAGAATTCGTCCAGCACCAGATGCACCGCGTAACTCTTGGAAAAATGTAAAGAGAAAGAAGATTTACGCTGGCTTACAGAAACAGAAATAGGAACATTTGAGTTCACAAAAAATCTGTCTTGTCAAGCAACACTGGTCTTAAGTTGTTCATATATACCCTATTATACAAATTGGTAAAGTCATATGGCTGCTCAAGAATCAAATAATACCATTTTAACCGTTCATAGTACAGAGTATATTTTATATGTACCTCTAAACATGCAAATTTCCTGTATATAAAACTTGTATGTTTAATTATTAAAATAACACGTGAAATGCATTAACACCCCCGACAGTTATGAAACTAATCTTACCTATTTAGACAGCCGATTTAAAAAAATTACCTATTTTTAAACAAAATTTAATAACTTCATGCACAAAATTCCCTTTATTTCTTAAATAAGTTTATTTAATTATAATGCATACAAACAAGAAAAATTATAAATCTTACATTAATATTGGTATTGTTACCTCTTGTAAATAGTTTTTGTTCACGTTCAGGGTTATTATTCATATTCATTAATATTGTGTTGAGTTTGTAAAATCATGTTTTGCCTATTAGGGTGTAACAAATAAATATTATTGTTTTCATTAGTAAAATACTTAATTTTCACTGTTGTGTAACATATACTAACTTCACACATACAAGCGTTCAATAATTCACCGAAAATGAGAAAAGCTTTATTAAACAGATGGAACTACTAATATAACTGTTACTCACAGCTGTCATGTAAAACTGGTTGCATAATTGTACGGATTTTTAACTGCATAGTGTGCAAACTATAAAAATGTGTACACACGTACATAAACGCTGACTGAAGATATATTAAGGCAACAAAAATGGCAACAATAAGTAACAACAAATAAAGGCGCTACAAGAAAAAAAAAGTAGTAAGAGAGGATAAATCAGAAAAAACAAACATTTAAAACCAAATACTATACATTCCTGAGGAGGGGCTAAATCGAAAAATTGGAAATATAGAAAAAATGAAAAGCAAGCACTTCATTACGTGGAATCGCACAGTGCAATGCCAACAAAACAAATATTGAATTAAGAATTGGCTGATGCCTTTGAGCTGATGCTGCACATGTGTGGTTACCTGTTGCTTGTGAAACCTTATGTTTGTAAATATTTTTTGAGTTTTTTCAGCTTTTATTTCATACTATCTGCTATCACTAGTGTCAAAGAGGTGATTAATCTGTTTGTTCCTTGTTTTTTATTCATTTAGAGCGGTTGGTTTAAACGTGTAACGAGTTCGAGCAAACAATTTGAGTTGTTCTTTATCTTCGTTCAGGCATTTAGGAATCCACTCTATACCTTCCATATCTGAATTAGTAGATCACAATCAGCAAAATGTTTTAACGCCGAGCTTGAAGTAACTATTTGTCAAATAACATACTCGATTTTTCATGTCCATAGTGAGCAAGGTCCACGGCTAACTAAATAAAGAAATATCAAAATTCTTTTTCATCCTATAGTGGGAATTACAAAACGTATACAAAAATATTACACAATTTAAATTTGTTTTATACCAGCCAGTTTTGGTATTTAACTTGTTTTGGCTAGCCAGCTTTGGTATTTTAACTTGTAACCTATAGTTTTCAAGATAAGATACAGGGTCACCCTTTTGTGAGCCACCCTGTACATACAATGTTATTAAAAGCCGCACCCGCATATGCTGGCTACTTCGCTTGCTTCGACGACAACATGTAAGTAGTTCCATGTACACGCATGGTATGTGACCCTTGTTATAACCCCCCCCCCCCCGTAAATTGACGGTATCATAAAGTATAAGACGGCATAAGATAGGAAAATGCGATATCAAATGCCTGCTATTACAAGTACACGAAAAGGTTTACAGAAGTTTAAGTTTCGTTTAAAAGTTGATCTTATGTGATCAATAATAATTAACGATAGCCATTATAAAAACTAAAAACACCTTCTGTAAAACTGTTAAAAGAACTGAAAAAGTGCTAAAAAGTGGGGGGTACCAAATAAAACGCATATGCATGCATATGCATATACGAACAAATCAAATAAAAAAAGCAATGTTTTCATCTCTTAAATAATTAAATATGAAGGTCAGAAGGTGGCAATAACCAGTACTTCTTGTATGGTCAGTCATATGTATATTAGTTGAATCAGAGATTGTGTATATTGGTGAAGTTGTAACTATTTTAGGAATCAATCATTTTGCAATGAGGAATATTAATTTTAATGTAACTGCATTACAATCTTTATTTTTATGTATTCTTCTGTTAAGCACTGGTAAGTCACTTGTCATGGTACTTTTTAATATTTATATACTATTATTATTATTTTATCTTATTGTTAGTAGGTACATTAGAATATTTTACAAACCTTTGCTAATCGTGACGTCGTGATTATTAACAAGTCAAAGAGCAAGCAGCTAGAGTTATGCATCCTTAAGTTTTAAAATTTTTATGTACCAAGGTTTTGAAATTTTACAGCTATCTTAGTTTAAATTTCACAATTATAGAGCGTTTAAGCTTTAGTCTTATAGATTCCGAAGTTTCAAAGTGATAAAATCTCTTTTATAGTGTCAACTACCAGCTTCAATTCCAAAGTTCCATAGTTTGTTTTATAAGTTAACATCTTTAAAATTACACATTTTCTGTGCTTAAAGAGATACAAGTTTTAATATAAGAACATGTCTTAAAGAATCCTCACGCATTAATTTTGGCAATGCTCCATCTTTTTCAATGTTTCAAAAAACAACAAGTTTAAGCGCCGATCCTGGTAGGCTTCATCGTGAGCTGTGTGCAAACACAAACAGAAACCGATGCCGTTTTAATAAACGATAGCGCTTTCTAAGCGCTTTCGAATTAGCCCAAAAACAGTTAGGTTATTGACTAACAAATTTGCATGGGAATCTCAGTTTTCATCTTTAATTTTGAAACTTTTAAGCTTCAACAGACAATATCATTATATATAAATATATTGTGTTGTACATCAGTGTTATGGTTAATTATTGCAAGCTATCACGACCTTAAAATGTGTTAGTGCATTTTACTAGACGTCACGAAAGCGTCATCCACAAACAAATTAAGTTTATGAGTACAATATAAAGAAAATACCTAATATTGATCATATAAAATCTAAGAAATATGATTCTATCCTTTCTGTAGCGCGTGATCTACTAAATAACTATTAAACCATTTACTGCACGTGTTTTAAATACCTATGTAACGACCTCTGTTGTCCGAGACAGAAACAGTTATAATAAAATTACTTTCTAATTCAGATCTCTTTTCATTTTGAAATAGCACGGTAGTATTTGTTTATATCCAGCAGCACGTCATCTATCACGCTTCAGAGCAGCTACGCCTTTTCCCGGCCATTTCCATGTTCTGTGTTTGTATAGATATGGAGTCAATTCATGGCGTCGGTATGGTATTATATAGTTAAAGATATAATTCGCTATTGGTTCTGCGCTTCCTGGTTTCCTATAAGGATTAAGAAGGTAGTGGAGTTAATAATTCGTACCATTTTGTAGAAGTGGTTTTCTTCCGCATCATTTATCTCAATATATTGGACTATTTTGCTTTACAAAATAGGAAAGCGAATCCACCATTAGACTCGAAATTTATTCCTCCTTTAGTTCCTGGTGTCCGAAAACAAAATATTAGATGTGTATGACGGGTTTAAGGGAGGGATATAAAAAGTGTGTTCGGCATCGCAAGATGCATCGGAGGATATCAGATGCATTGCACGATATAATTTTGTATATTCGGCATCATTTGAGATGATTGTTGCGATAGTTAGATACCATCTTTTGATATACAATTGAGTTTAAAGTTAGGTAGAGTCACTTAAAGTGATCTGATTATCTTGGGTGTTCGTGCGGTTTACGAATCTGAAGAATTTTTGCTTCCTAGTCGAAAGAACACAAAATCACTTGGCGGTCTTTTACACCTGCTAACAAATTTAACTGCTACAAATTACAACGTGTGATAGCTTTCCAGAATCTATAGCTCTGATTAAATATGTTTTAACAGTCAACGCAGATACGAGATGTAAAACACAAGAAAATCGACCGGGACAATGTATCCTATTGGAACAATGCGGGCCCCTATTGCGTGTGAAAAATGCCAGGCCGTACACATCAAATCAAGAAATTTACCTTAAAAAAGCGATATGTGATTATCAAGACGAAATATATGCAAAAGTATGCTGTCCTGTGAAATCAGAAAGCAGAAGCACTGAGATTACAAAGCATGGCGAAGTGGATATTGTAGGTAAGAATTTTTTATAAATTAATTATTTATTGTTATGCATCAACAACAAATATTTCAGGTCCCACGACATCGAAATATCTACCTGGTGTTGATGTATGTGGTCCTACAACTCAAAATAGAATAAAAGGTGGCAATTCAACAGAACTTGGACAATATCCATGGATGGCTCTCTTGGAATATGAGACACGTAATGTAACAAATTATTCATTAGGACTAGTTTCTTAATTTTGATAAAATTTTCAGCTGAGGGAAAAACATTTAGCTGCGGAGGAGCTTTAATTAATAATAGATATGTTTTAACGGCCGCCCATTGTGTTGTTGGAAAGAAACTACCACGAGGATGGACTTTGTAAGTATATTTATTATTATATTATAGGATTATGTAACTAATGCGAAACAGTTGGGCTAGGGATGGAAACTATGCAGAAAGTGCCAAAAGAGGTTTGCGAAATAACATAACTAAGTATAGAGTATTCTAATGTAGAATGGATAACTAAGTTTGAAAAATAAAAAAGGGCATCCCTTGTATCGACAATACAAGATAAGCGACTATAATATTTTTGAAAGCTACCAAGGTTAACATGAATAAAATCCAAATCTTCTAAAATTATTGTGTTATATAGGATAAGAAGTTAAAACTTTTATGATTCTATATCGAAAACGTTAATATATGTATATTAGGCGATAATTAATGCATTTACTAGAAAAAGCTGCCTACACGTAACCTATTTTCTAGTAAACAAAATAAATCGAGTCCCAAAGCCTTCTAGTTTATAGTGCTCCAGTCATCTTTTACCTTAGCATCTCTTCGATAAAATCCATCAGGCGATATTATCCGTATTCTTGGTGCAAGTCGGATGAAAATTTCGTATTGGCAAGTTAGTTCTTAGGAGAATACACTGCACTATGTCTACAGTCTGATTTAAAGCGCCCCGCTTTCTAGCAACTTTATTTTCAGTCGAAAATGGTATAAACCATATATTATAAAATGGCATAAAATTATCTGTGTTCTGGCCCAGAAAATCTTGTATTTACTAAAGTGGCGTGAGCGTGATGACGTCATCTAACTTTTTTAAACTACATGATAGGTATTTTTTTACTAAAATCGATAGACTATTATGTTCTCTTTTCAACCATAATAAATATTCATATTCTTACATAAAGATTTTTTCAAGAAAAACGTGAAAAATGATTTACGACTAGTAGGCTTTGATTTCTGGTTCTTCAATTAATAAAACAGAATTATCTAGCAAGCTTAGGTAAATAACGAAACCTTAGTGGTTTCAGTGGCGTATTTACAAATTTTTACAAATAATATATATACGGTTTATACCATTTCTGACTGAAAATAAAGTTGCTACAAAGCGGAGCGCTTTGAATCAAACAGACTCTATGTCACGAACAGATAGAGTAATAATATAAAATGGGTGGAGCTTCGTGGGAGAACGTTACGTTTCACACTGTAAAGATATTTTACTTAATTAGTGCGTTAACAGATGTCACTTTCAAGATTGTTTTAAATTATAAAATTTACATTAATTTATTTAACACTTATTATTGCTACGCTGAATAGATATTGACTGCACAATTTGTAACTAAAATATATATTAAAAAATCAACTCGGGCTGAATAATATGATGAATTAACCTAACTTTACTTTGGCATTTTGTACCGTTTATTCTGTAATAACAGCATCAATTATCTCTGCACCCTTTTTTATTGAATATATGCAGTGTTATATTTTCTAGCGTAAAACTGTCCTAGCAATTACACAAAAGCTTTTTAAATGCCCGCTCTTAAGTAGCCGTTGTTTTTAATCTATCTGTTGGTGACCTAGACTATAGTCAATCTTTTTATCCAACCCAACATTACAGAGTGTTTCATCTTTTTTGAAATCCTTGCAATTTCCTTTATAAGATCTTGGTATCGAGTAATTTTTTTTCTTGTATGATTTTTGCTCTAAAATTCAAATGCACTACTTAAATTGACTTAATTCGACAGATTTCCGGTATTGAGTTTTCTTGTTGATGCTGCATTATGCTCGTTCGTGTTTCATTGTTCTGGAAATTTTCGAAAAGCTCCCATGGGAGCATTCGCGAAGGTTTTCATGTACGATTTCTGATTGTCATTAACGTTTTCAGAACGTTCTTTTGTTTACAACACTTTCGTATGTAATGCATGAACGTGGTTTCAAAAGTAAAAAAACAACAAAAAGCACTGTTCGTTACTCAAATTGTTTTTTTAAGCAGCCTTGCCACACTTCTGCATATTGCTTACGTCAGCACACTATAAACCTAGAAACCATATTTAAGCAAGCTTGCCGTTTAAGCCGTTGGTTAGTTCAATCCTGGTGCTCATCCAACAATGGCCACCTGGTAAGCGTCTTGAATATTCTATTTCGTTGTAGTATACTTTAAGAGGATTCTTGCTAACTTTACATCAACCTAACTACTATTGGTGCTCAGCATAATTAAAGCGAGCACTTAGTTAACAGGGCACCTTCACTGTCTCAAAACATCAACAATCGCAACGTAGTCTCCGCGCCACATTCAACAATAGCCTTACGCGATATGCGTAAGGCCATGACAGCCGACAGCAACCACTGTTCATCACGTCGAGTAGTCTGTTTTGTCACCATACAACCACTACCAATGTTCTTTCAAGACTGCTAACATCAGTGGAGTATTTAGGATATTTTGCGGGAGAGGGGGCTATTCTATAAAAATTCCGAATCAAAATACTAAGATTGCCACATAACATAGATTTTGACACTATTAAAAAAATTCCCAGTGGGGGGGGGGGGCTTCAGCCCGACAGTCTCACCCAAATATGCTACTGGCTAATACCAGTCTTCAATGATGTCCCAGCAAATAAATCATCAGGTAATGGTCCAGTCATCTTTTACCTTACCATCATTTCCATCAGGCGATATTATCGGTATTCTTGGTGCCAGTCGGATGAAAATTTTGTATTGGCAAGTTAATTCTTAGGAGAGTACACTGTATTATGTCTATGTCACGAACAGATAGATTAAAAATATCAAATGGGTGGAGCTCCGTGGCAGAAACCCGTTTCACAATGCAACGACATTTTATTTAATTATTGCGTCAACAGATGTCACTTTCAGGATTGTTTTGAATTAAAGATTTTGCATTAATTTTTTTAACATTTATTATAGCAACGCTGAATGGATATTGACTGCATAATTTGTAACTAAAATAACTAAAATGGTGATATTTATTAAAAAATCAACTCGAGGCCGAATAATAGGTACAGTTTTTATGCGCGATTTCGCATTCTCATTAGCATTTTCGAAACGTTCTTTTGTTTACAACACTATTCGTAGGTACTGGCTGAATGGATATGGTTTTTAAAGTCAAAAAATAATTAAAAAAAAACACCATTCGTTACTCAAGTTGTATTTTCAAGCAACCTTGCCACACTTTTGCAAATTACTTACGTCAACAAACTATTAACATAGTTAGTTTAATCCTCGTGCTCATTCAACAATAGTATAGTGGCCAGTCTGGTAAGCGTCTTGAATATTTCATTGTAGTATACACGAAGGGGGATTCCTGCTAACTTTACATCAACCCAGCTACTGTTGGTGCTCAGCATAATACAATACCAGCACTTATTTAACAGGGCACCTTCACTGTCTCAATACATCAACAATCGCAACGTGTTCTCCGCGTCACCAGTATGCAACTAGAAGTCGGAGCGTTAAGTACTCAGCTATGTAAGCTCAGTAAGTAAATAAATGTCAGCCAGTCTCTGTGGATTAGTGGTTTGCATGTTTGCTGAATAATCCAAAGATCGCAGATTCGATCCCCGGCCGAGCTGGTTATTTTTCATAGCGGAGAAAAATTTAAAACACGCCTTCTTTTCGGATAGGTCCCGTGTCAATGCGATGTTTGGCAAGATAAAGATCTCTACTGGGGGTGGAATTCACCCAGATTCGGCTAAATTCTAGTAGGGTCGGCCAAATGATCATAGCAATCGGTACCATGAGGTACTAAGGATGCTCCGCCATCCTGATTCCTCGCCCAAAAACAAACAAACAAAATAAATGTCATTTTGTGGATAATTAGATAGGACAAACAGAGATGGTAGTAGAGTATTTGGGAAAATAGTATGGAATTGTGATAGGAGTAGTGATTAAACGATGGAATAAGAATTGTGATATGAATGATCGAATAGTGTGGAATGGAATAATTAAACAAATTGGTGGTTTTGGATGGGTGCAAATCAGCTCTTCTGCGAATCGTAGTGGTAATGATGCTTAACTTTGTGGCATATGTGAAGGGATTAGTTTTAGTTGGCGACCTTGTTTCTTTCAAGGTTCCTTCTAAAGCCTCTGAGTTATTGACCAGGTAATGGTCGACAGTTGTGCGAAAGCTATGGCTACTCATTTTTAAAGCCAAATGGTTACCACCTTTTTGGCTTTGATTATTCTGTCGTGAAGATTACTAATTGTTCAGTTCTAATTAATACCTGTAGTCGAAGTCTACTTTACTACGAAGAAACTTTAATGGAAAGTTATGTACAATTCTGCTAATATTGTACATAATATTCTATTATGTACATAATATTCTATAAAAAGAATCATAAGTGCTTTTTGCAATTACAGATCAAGTGTTCGCTTAGGAGAATACAACTTGACATCTGAAGAAGATTGCATAGAGTCAACTGAGGGTCTCTTATGTTCCGTTGCGCAAAATTTTAAAATAGAAGAAGAAATCGTGTACGAAAAATATGAATCGAAAACTATAACCCAATATCATGATATTGCTTTATTAAGGCTAGACAGAAACGTAACTTACTCTGGTAAGTTGTGGTTTCTAATATACGTAAAATAGGTACAGCTTTCAGTTGTTAATTTTTTATGCTTGATTCTTCTGTCAAAGATTTTCTAAAACCGATATGCATTCCTACAACGTCAGATTTATTGAACAAAACTTATACAGATAGTGAAATGACTGTTGCTGGATGGGGAGCTACAGAAGATGCTCCACAAAGTGACGTAATGATGCAATTACAGGTAAGGTATTTCACAAGGTAAGTTTCTGTTCTTGTAAAGCGGTATAATGGGGGCCGAAAGTATTCACTGTTGGAAAGCTTGAAGACGTGAGCTTCTGCTACCCGATCTAGGACATTTGCGCGCGGCCATCTTGGCGCGGTCGTTTCGGCGTAAACACAGTTTGGTGCGGGAGAGTTCGGCGCAAGGACACTTCGGCGCAGGTACATTTCGGCGTCGGGGCACTTGCGTGTAGGCACACTTCGACAACTTCGTAGGCAAAAGACAGTTCGGTGCATGTAAGTTTCTCCGCTGCAAATTACGGTACAACTTTCCAAAATCTTTAAAAAAAACTTAGTCTAATTTTTTTGGGACAAGCTACCTGTTTTACAGGTAGCTTGTTTTTAGACGTGTGGTCTCTTTTAATGCTCTTAACGAAAAAAATTATTTTATGCGATAATATATGCTTCAGTTAAAGGTAAAAATGTAAAAATATCTAACAATTCTCCCATAGTTTGATTCACTTTTCTTTCTGTTCCCGAATGGGAACTACATGAACAAAAATAAGCGGCAATAAACACTAAAGTACTTTTTTATTGTAGTAGTAAAATAACATAAATGTATTACATTATTAGCTATAGTAAAAAACACATTCATTAATAACTAACTTATGTATGAAACAATACAAAACAGTTCTTTTTCTCGTATAAACAAAGATGAACCTTGCACTTACTGCAAAACATTCTACTCTTGCCAGTGCAGCCTGGTAGCTTGCATCTCTGCCTATCACTTGAACGCAATGTATAGTAAATTGTATTGTCCTTTTGAACATCAACAGTTGGAATGGGTTCTTGGCAATGCCTTTTCTGTTGTGGTTCATCTATACTTGAGCTTGGTCGTCCTCTTTTCCTTTGCTCTTGCGTACCAATTGCACATAGAGTTTTAGCCAGGTCTAGTCTAAAATCATGTAACGTTATCTCAGCACGATCCTGATGGTGTTCTGCAATTCTTCGGTACAGCAACCAGAAGGCAAATGACAACATCGACCATATGAAAAAATAGTCGATGGTACCACTTTTTACTGCGAATATGTATGCGAAATAACCCCAACAGCGAGTCTAGTAGATCAACTCCGCCCATGTGTCGATTATAAACATTTATAATATCTGGACAATCAATATCCTTTTTGATCTCTTCTGCTCTAAAAAATCTTTTGACTTTATGAGTTGGTTTAGCTCCTGCATAAATAGATACTAACGAAACTATTTTGTTATCGTACCACTGTACAGCATTTATCTTTACGTTGTTATGAACTGCGACTTTTTGCAAAGAAGACCATCTTCTTCTGGATTTATATTCTTTCTCACTCAGAAATGTACAGCCCAGCAATCTGTCAACTCTTGCAGTTGCTACTGAGTGAATCCCCTTCTGTGCTAGCACAGACAACAAAGGAATACTAGTAAAGTAATTGTCATAGTAGACCTTGTGGTTTACATTTTCTGGTACAGTATTGGTCATCCTTAGTACTACATTACTCGATGCACCTAAATCTAATTCGTTCTTCACAGGCTTTACTTTTCCAGTAAACAATTCAAAATTATATGAAAATCCACTTACTCCTGATAACACCCATAATTTGTATCCCCATTTATGAGGTTTTTTGGGATTGTAAGTTTTAAGTGAAATCCTTCCTTTAAAAGGGACAATTTGTTCATCGCAAGAAAGATTCTCCTCCATTGGAATGGTACTACATACATTTGTGATTTGTTGTATAATAGGCAATATTTTTTCTGTTTTGTCTTGCATCTCCAAATTATTATTGAAATGTAAAAATCTTTTTATTTCTTCAAAGCGGTTGACCGTCATTACGTCTGCTATTTGAGGAATTCTCGTATTAGGTGACCAATATCGTCGTGTACTTCTTTGGTTGATAAGTGACATCCATATAATGATTCCAAGCCAACGTTGAAGTTCATACACTGTTGTTGAAAATGGTCTGTTTGGCCTAGTTTGTGTTGAATATAAAGAATATGCAACTTGTTCTAAAAATTGATCAGTAAAAAAGTGTTTGAAAATAGCATATGCCGTAGTTAGTTCGAGGATTTCCTCAGGCAACACATCATTTCCACGGAATTCTACTTTATCATATTCGGTAACAGTTTCCCTTGCTTTCCAATTCAAAGTAATTGGTTTAGTTTTAGTTGATAATTTTTGGGGTACACCTGTTACTGTATTCGAAGCTAATTCTGATAAAGGGATATCATCTTCATCACTAAACTCATCGGACTGACAAAGATCTGCGATATCTTTAGTGCTTGTTACAGTTTCTTCTTCCTCATCATCAAGTAAGCAGGAATCCTCACTATCACTAGGAACATGCCTAATCAAAACATCATTGTTTCTGTTTCTACCATAAAATCTTGCAGTACTAATAGAACTAAACTCCATTATTGACTTATTTCATACGAATACAACCTAACCTATTCTGTATCGAGTTCCCAAACGGGTACGCGGATCTAAATCAAAATAATTTGGTACTAATTAAATATAAATTAAAATATGTTTTATTACGACTTACCTAATGTAATTATCTAGCCCTGGGATTTTTTCACTAACAGAATTATCTATATTTACAAACCAAACTTGACAAATGCCACTTCTAGCACATGTTGCACTTGACTACCATTCTGCATAAAAACACTTTATTTGCAAATTCGAAAAGTATTTCCGTAAGATGTCACCACTCCATCGAAAACTGATTGTTCCCGTACGGGAACAGTATGCTTTCAAAGAATTCAAAATAAATAGAAGTTAAACACACATACATAAAGTATTTGTTCCCAAATGGGAACGACATGCGATAAAGGGTTAAATCCCTGTTCAATATTTTTAATTTTATTTCAATATTTTATACATTATTTTGATTCATTATTCGAATTGGATTTTTAAATTTTTAATTGGTTTTTGTGCGTAAATTAATTAAAAAAATTATGCTCTAAAACAATATAAGGATTTGAACCGATGATTTGTTGCACAGAGAGACGGTGTTTTGCCACTGAGCTACACCAGCCTTGTCTTTACGATCGTCTGACCTACCTCTTCTTATTACATCTTGTACTTTTTGGTTTTTAATATTAATAAATAAATTAGGATCTTATTGAATTAAAACATGTTTTATTATAGAATCACCTATAGAGCTGCAAACCAAACAAGAAAAACCAAACTTCCCGCTATTTTCCGGATTTAATTTGAAAGAAATGATCTAAAGGTATATTAGGTATAGATTTTATTTCTATAATAGTTAGCATCTTTATAGTTAATTTTTGTTATAATTTAAATATTTGTATGACTAATTCTAGTTCGTAATTCAACTAAAACCGGCGAATTTGATGAAATCTGAAAATAAATTGCATCAGAAATATTTCAGTTTAAGTTTGGTCCTGATATATTTAGGCAACCCAACAATCACCTGTGCGCGCAGCTGATTTTCTAAGTACCTATACGAGTCTCATTTAATTTGTCTTTCAGTTTACCCCCCCCCACACACACTCCTTGTTCATTTCAGAATCTTGCTTAGATTGGTTAAATTACCTTATTCCAGTGCTTTTTGACTTTCTTAAGCACTGAACTGTAAGCATTAAGCAGTATCCATTTATAAGTGTTACTTACTGAGACAAAATTCGTGAAGTGGACCACGTGTATTTATCAGCAGTGCGATATTAAATGTTAATTAGAATTTTCCTATGTTAATAAATTAATGGTAGTAACCTAATCCTTAATTTATTGATTTTATTAAATTTTTGATTTTTTAAAAGTTATTAACAATAACATTTTTTGCCGAACCATTTAAGAAAAATTCATTTTTCTAAGCTACTAAAACAGTAAAATCAAAATTCGTCGGCAAATGTCTGCATAATTCAATAAAGACTAAGAAAAAGTAAATATTTTTGATCAAACATAATATTCTTCATAAACAATAAGGGATTTATAATAAACAAATTAAATTCTTATTACAAATTATTCCCTTATGAGGAGATTTGCCGAAGAATTTCGATTTTAATGTTTTAGTAGCTTAGAAAAATGAATTTTTCTTGAATCATTGCGCAAATGTTATTGTTAATAACTTTTAAACAATAAAAGAAAATTATAAAATCAATAGATTAAGGATCAGGTCACTACCATTAAATGAAAATTCATATTAATTTTGACTCTACTGTAAAAATATATTGGATTAAGCATTTGATATAGTCACCAATTTAAATTTCTGGATCCACACTAGTTACTACTTAATTACAGGACAAAACCAGCCCTAATTTAAAAGTAAGGCGTAGTGTAGATGCAAAACTAACGCTTCGCAAAGTTACAAAAATTTACATGGTACTCAACAATCATGCCGGAATTAGAACAAAAGTCATTCTGTGATACTGAGATTAGTTTATAATACTTGTACAGAACTTAATGGCTATATAAAACACCTTTATGCAAAAAAGCTCAAAATAAGAAAAGTAGCAATGGGTTTGTTTTGCAACTATACGCCTCAAATATGAAATTTCAAACAAAAAGATATTTATAGTCACAACTATCACTTTTTGCAATAGCATTTGTAATTAACATTAATTTAATTATTCATTACGTCGGATATGAATAGGTCCGACCCTTCAGGTAACACTGTCCTTTGGCGACATTCATTTTCAGATGACAAAAAATTCTACTAGCTAATCAAACAGCACTAAGTACACTAATAAAAAAGAATACTTATGCAGTAATTGATAAACTTTCTGACAATACATACGAGCTTTTGTTCATTAGCAAATATTTATCGAATATTGTATTTCATTGACCATAATGTATTTATTACCTGTAACTGTTTCCGCGCCGAAGTGTCCCTGCGCCTAAGTGGCCTGAGCCGAAGTGTTCTCGCGCCGAAGTATCCCGCGCAGAACGGTCGCGCCTAAACGGCCGTACCGAAATATCCGGCTCCGTCTGATACCAACCACAAAGTACACCGTGATTTTGATTGATTAATTTACAATTAGAATCAATACCGTAGTGCCTCATCTTACCTTCTATCTAAACCTTTATTTTTTGTAAAGTATCCCAGCTTGGTCCTCCTTCCATTTCAAAACTCGAAATTCACCAATTTTATTCTACTTTTAGATAACAGTGCGCTCCAACAGTGACTGTGGGCCCATTTATAGAAACAGACTAAATATTGGAGTTGGTCAGTTATGTGCTGGAGGTGAGGAGGGTAAAGATTCTTGTAGCGGAGATAGTGGAGGTCCATTAATGGTAGTGGATATAGCATCTAATAGTGTTAATTATTATGTTGCCGGTATTGTATCATTTGGGCCAGTTATTTGTGGGCTTGATAAGTGGCCAGGAATTTATACTAAATTATCAAAATATGTGCCCTGGATTGTTAGCAAATTAAAACCTTAATCGGTTAATTGTTTTAGGAGTTTAAGTGCATTTATATGTGTATGTATGTATATTATGTAACTATACTATGTAATAAATTGAATTGAATAAAATCAATTTTATATTACGTAAATAATAATTATTCTGATAGATCTGTTATTATTATTATAGATTATCATATAGGGTATAATTAAATTGCATGCATTAATTTATACTGTAGATTTCCTAACAACAGTATAAAATTACCCAAGTAAAAAAGCTACTTACATAATGTCATGTTATTTTACATGCATTAGAAAATGTAGGCATCACCATGTACAAACATGTTAAATGTGTTGCATAACTTCCAGGGAAAATTTTAATTTTCCAATTATTGATTAATTAAAATAATTAAACAGGTTTCATTCATTCAAAAACTCTATAACAAACTAAATAAAAAAAGGACATATTTTAAAGTCTTTGTCTATTTTGATAAAATTCTGTTAGATATCCAACGGCGGGATATCGTTATTTGAGTTTTGTATATAAAAAAGTAGTGAAGCCATTTCAAGGCTTGTTTTGAAACCTGAAACAGATAAAGTGCATGTTAGTGAAGATGTATGCAAAGATTTATTGCGTTACCTGCTGGTTTAGTTTATAAAATTTGTAAAGTTTTTCTTGGGAGTTAACGTTTTAGCAGTTTCAGTATAGTTTTGTTGTTTTTCAAGAAAAAAAGTCTGTGGGCTTAAATATTTTATTATGTTGTTGTCAAGTAGTTCTTTGCACACAACTGAGACATAAAGGTAAATGTGGGGATGATTTCTTATAAAAGATGTATGGGTTTTAAAAATACATATTTCTGCGTTTTACTTTGATAATCTGAAATTATGTGATTTAGTTGTTATTTTGTAGTTTGGATATCTAAATTTGTGTAAATATTGTTTCTATAGGCTGTAAGAAAGGTTTTTGTAATCATAAAAAGAGGTAAAACAAGTATATTAATTAATAAATTCATATTTTAATGTATAATTAATTCGAAAATTGATTCAGTCGACATTTAATAGCCTATTATTGGGTATTAGCATAAGTATTGTATACCATTAGAAAGAGGACTTACTTTTTTCTAAGTAATTATACAAATTGTTTAAACAATTAATAATAATTATAAACAATAATTTGTTTATGTAGATTTAGTAATTTCTTTGCATTGTTTTTCACCAGATATAACTAGAAAAATAACCAATTCTTTTTTTGTTTTTCAAAACATATAAATAGAGGAAGCAATTTGATGACTCTGTCTGTAAATTTAGTTGTTCCGAGCCCTGCGTTTGTGCCCAGAGAAAAATGTGAAATATAAAGGTTATGTGATGACCTCCAAAAATGTAAACAAAAAACCAAACGTCAAATTTTTAGGTTATATTGATGAAACGTCAAAGTGTTTATTTAATTGTTAAAGTTTTAGAACTAAGTTAATGATTTTAATAATAAACAATTTAATTTAAATAAATAAACAGTGTTGTGAATTAATAGTGATTTAATTTTTTTTGTGAAGAAAATTTTTTCTGGGTTATCGGATTAATAATTGTCATTGGAATTTAGATGAAATATGAAAATTTATTATTGTATTAATTAAATGAATTTACCTTATGTCTGAAATATAGCTGCTTTTTATAATTTCAATAATATACACTAATACAGATTTATTTATAAAGAGAGGTGAATTGTTAATGCATTTCCACCATGTTGATATAAAACCACATGGAAAAAGAAATTTTGCAGTTTGTTACTAATTTCGGTTGGCAATTTAAAAGGCGTCAAAAATCTGATTATTTGTAAATAATGAGAGGTAAGTATTTATTTAAATTTTAAGTTATTAATACAAATAATAGAGGTATTAAGATATTAAGTTCTGAAGATAAAAAGAATTAAACCATCCCAGAATTGATTTTTCTTTTATCCAAGTTTCTTTTTATTTCATTAGTTTTTAGTATTTCAATTTCATTTAAATATTTTTAAAGTAACTCCTGGTTTATTATTTTGTTTTGCGTGCGTGGTTTAATTATGTTTTATAGATCCATATTTATTTAGAGGTAGTAGGTAGAGTTTCAGTTGTTAGTCTCAGTAGAGTCTAGATTCACAATAATTAATAATAGCCGGTGCATTTTCTTCTTTTATGGTAAAGGTAGGTGGTTTATATTTTGTATATATCTTCACTGTGCTTTTGCCGAAATGAGGCCGAAAAAACCGATGAGGTAAATCGTACGAGCCGAATAATTGCCCATTGACAATTCCCGCATACACATAAATTGAAAAACGTTACTGGTGACGGTTTTCAAAGATATCATAGGGATTCAGTACATATTGCACTACTGATGTTAATGTCCTAACATTGAGTACCTGACTGTTGAATTAAACGTTTTCAGTACAAGCGTCGGGCGGCAACTGCATTTTCCCCATCTTTACCGTAAATGAGGATCATAGTAGTCAAATTCAGACTTAAGACAATTCAACACTTAAAGAACTAGTACCTATCACTAAATAATTCTCAAAAATACCATATAGTATATATAATAACGCAATTGGTAATACTTGAATTTTCTTACCTTATAGGACAGTAATTATCGTGTATTTAATAAAAAGTATTAATGATTATTCCAATCACTAACTCTTTTCATTAAATACACGATAATTACTGTCCTGTACGGATATTCAACTATCACTACATATGCAATGCTATAGTAAGCTGGGACTTGTTATTGTTATGAATTATCTGCAGATGCATTGACCGACCTTGATGATGCATCACCTGCTACCCGTCCCTTTCAAGTTGAAACCATACTTTTTATTATAAGCAGCAATGATTTCTGCAATATTTAGAAAATTATGGATCCGGCGGTTCTCAATAGGTTTTTATAAATTTTCCTAACTGCGACTTAGTTCTTAACAAAAGGTAACTTTACAATGAAAATAAGTTTCTCCGTTAGTCTAAGTTGGCAGCGATTTCTGTTTTCATTTAATGCAAGCAATTTGATAACACACTGTATATACTATCAACTTTTTTATTTTAAATAGAACACTGCATATTTTTACGATTTTTGATTCTACACTTTCTTATATGTATTTTGGCTAACATATTGCCGAGTTTCAATCATATTAGGAAGATACAACCAGTAATAAAATATTTAGCAGATTTATTTCATGTAAATTGTAGAGATTCTGTTCTATGAGTGACATAACCTCACTTTTTGATATAATTGGGGAAAATATTTTTTTAATATAAATAAAACTAGTCAGTTAGTACTAAAATGTACACTAAAACACTTTAAACATAAAAATGATATAATGAAATCCTGTATTTTAGGTAAAAATTAGTTTTCACTGATACATTTAACAATGTGGAGATCATTAACACTTTCGAAGACTTAATAAAGTATTTGTGCTATTTCAAAGTCTAAGTTTAGCTGAAACAGACAGAACAGGTTGTGTTGATGGTGTATGCAAGAATATATCGTAAATACTCACGTATATAATTTAGTATTGAAATTTGTATTTTATTTTAAGGAGGTATTTTGTTGGTGTAGTACCTTTGTGTAACATTCAAATTTGATATTCTTAAAGCCTTTTTGATAAGGTCTTTTATTGGAATTGAATAGAGTATCATCTTAACCACATAATTAATACTAATTATCGTAGAAAGATTGGTCCGTTTTGAAATAATAGGTGAAAAACATGTTTACTACGATTTTGTAACGTGCAGTAATTTGCGCTGCATAGTGTTTTATAGTATCTAGAAAAATATCTAAGTAAGATCATAAAAGCTTTAATGTATAGATTTGTAAACAAGGGAAACAAGCATTAGGAAATTGTGTTATTATAAATTTATGTTATTATTTTAGTTGAATACAATGTTGTGTCGTTGACAACAAAAAGACCCTGCGCGTTTCTTATGGAAATTGAGTTCCGGTTAAATTGGCTGATGTTGTGATATGTTGTAGTTAATATTATTCTAGTTGAAAATCTCCATGGCCGCAAAGCTCTAAAATTAACAGTTTTGGAGTTAAACAGCACGAAAAACTCGTACTTAGGTTTATGGATTTTTAGCACTTACAGCCTCGGCAACGTCTTTTTTTGTGTATATTTTGGTTTTTCGTTTGATTAACACAGGTAATTATGTTGTTTTGCTTTGGTGTAAATTATGTGAAATTATACCGGGTGTCCCATTATATTTTGACTTTTTATAAGCCTATATAACTTTTGAACTAATTGAGATAATGAAATGCGGTGTTTACTAGTCTTCTTCTTAGTTTATAAAATTTTTTCTGAGTATCAGTCTTTTTTGACTAATTCCGGTTTAATCAGAAAGGGCATAGCGTATTTTCGGTGATAGGGCAACTTTGTGATTTCAAATGGAACACCCTGTATATTTTCCATAAAACCATCACTATGGATAATAATCATGTCAGGTATGTCATTTTCAGAAAGGGGAAACAATGCGCTTTCCAACTGTGAAAAAATATACCGGGTGTCCCATAGCAAAAGTTATCTCCCAAAATACGCTCTGTCATTTCTGTATAAATCGAAAGTGTGCAAAAAAGACGGATACTCAGAGTCTTTAAAAACTAAGGCGAAGACTGGTGAACACCAATTTTAAGGATGTTTGGGAGGTATAATCGGAAGCAAAAGTACTGAAAATTAAAAATTTATGAATATCTTAGTTTTACAGCATATTACAAAGTAAATTAATAGTTACAATGCTAAAAAAGGATATATTACTTAAAAAAAGAGGAATTTTTACTAACAATGTTGAATGTAATAAAAAATAACAAATAATATCGAGTAAATACCAGAATTTCGGTTTGTTTATAATTTTTTTTCTCAACAACCATTTAGTGAATGTTTATAAAACTATGCAAGATCGGTTCTATGGAGTATAAGTTACGTAATTTAAAAATCTGGGACGCTTGGTAGCTTTTTTTCCTGTACTTGAAATGACATCACATCACATCACATGTAAAATTACAGTTACTTTAAATTGCAATAACTTTTAAACGGCTTAGTCAATCGGATTGACATTTTCACAGTAGTTTTAGCATTAAATGAGGAACATTCCACTAAATTTTTGTTCGTTTCGTAGCATTTTGACATACCACCTCCTATTGCCTCCGATTGTACCTCCCAAACATCCTTAAATAATAATCTCAATTAATTCTAAAGTTATAAAGGTTTATAAAAGGACAACATGGGACACCCCACTACTTTTAACCTGTAAAGGTTTTAAATGTTTTATATGCACGGAATTTCAAAAAAATTATTTAAATTTGAGTGGTTTCAACCGGTTCCGAGATAAAAACGTAAGGCTTTTTCTTCATTTTTGGGCAACTTTGGGTCTGAATATCTGCAATAGGCGCTGGGGGAATATTTTGATATTACGTGCATATGAAGCAGTATATGATGGCAAGCTGTGGTAAAAAATGTATTATATTAACATGAGGTCAGCAGTGGCGGATTTAACACTTAAGGGGCCTGAAGCGTTACAAATTTTTGGGGCCCTACATAAATCAAATTACTACAATTTACATAACTTTTATTTTTTTTATCAAAAATTAAGTACATATAATTATTAATATCAGGCGCGAATTCACGGTGGGGGGTGGAGGAAAATCTCTCCCCTAGAATTTTTAAATAATCCGACTTCGTCTCATGCCGCATTCTCACGAGTGTGAAATTGGCGTTTTTGTACGTGTTACACACTATACTCTATCTACAACCACATATTTAACCTAGAAATGATTTGAGATTGAGATGCTGGATTGTCAAAAGTAGACAATGCCCACAGTTTGTAGAAAACAGATGTTAGTTGTAAAAATTAAGAAATGCCTATAACTCAACGTAATAATAATTTATTATTTAAAATTAATGCTGAAATCTGAACAATTATTTAAATTAATAATAGTAGTTTTGTTGGTGTCTTCAATTTTTTAAATGTCATAGACACATTTTTAAATGTATTTTGGACGTCGTGTTGTTCCGCCGCTGCTTTTTTGTCAATGTAAGTAAATCATAACCTCAATTCTACAAATACATTGAATACCTAATGCTACATTTGAATGTAATTTGAAATAATAAATTCTCAAAACATTTTTAGATTTCCATGTAATAGACCGGTTATTCTAAATGTATGGATTAAAGTCATCAGAAGGTTAAATCAATTTTACGTTAATTCAATAACAATTTTTGTAATAACTTTATATGGTAACAATAACTTTATATGCTGGTAGTCGTCACAGTAGTTCAGAGGCAGAGATGTGGAAGAAAGTGGAAGGCCCAGGGTTCGATCTCCAGCTGGGGTGATAATGTTTTCTATATGGATTTGCATTCAAAATATAATTTAAAGTAAAACATTAATTAAACAAGATAAATTAACATAAATCAAATCAAAATGAACACAAACGTGTTTTAATAAAGTGAGTTTTGTTGATGAACGTCTATTATACTCACAATTTTATAGTGATATGTGTATACATCACAGACGAGCTGACCCTAACTGAGGAGAACCAAAAGCTCGAAACAGCTGTCTTAAAGTGCCGTCTGTGATTTATACACATATCACTATAAAATTGTGAGTATAATAGTCGTCCATTAACAATTTTTAAACTTTTAAATTTATTAAAAACTCACTTTATTAAAACACGTTTGTGTTCATTTTGTATTTTATTTATATTAATTATACGGTTGGACGATCGACCAGATTTTATTTTGTATATTCCTGTATTGGATAATCAAATTATGTCGCTTAGTGGGGTTTGATACCTACAGGAGGCACCACAGTTATTTGATGGTGTTAATTTGATTTCCGAGCTAGTAAATATATACGCTCAGGTGATGTGTGTAGAATTCACATACGAGCTGCCCCTAATTGCGTAGAGCCAAAAACTCGAAGCAGTTGTCGTAGGATGCCTTCTATGATTTATACATATATACACTATAAAAGTGAGTATAATAGTCGTCCATTAACAATTTTTAACTTTTAAAAATAATCCTTATATAAAAGTTATAACTTTGTATATTTCCAATAATTAGAAATATTGCATGTGATGACATCTATGGCATTTTAATAGAACCACTGAAAATGCGAAATCATTTCCCACGGTCGTTTCCGTACAGCTTAAAGATTATGAACAATGAGTCATTTTCATGGTTACTCGATTGTATGAAATGTGTAATTTTCTATAGTGGTCCTAGATTAGTTATTTGTATACCAAATAAAGTTGTACTTTTATATCACGAATATGGCGATTGTTGAACAACTATAACTATTGATAAAAAATCAACTTTAGTGCTAAGGTGTACATTACGTTTTTTCTGAAATCGTGTTAAAATACAAAATGTGCTTTTAATAACAGTAGAGTAGGCAACTAAGTCAACGTGGCTGTGTGAGACATATGTCAAATACATGTGAAACAATGCAAATAAGAATCAGGGACGAACCCATGGAGGGGGATGGGAAGGGAAGCTCCCCCCTCAAAGTTGATAATTTTGAGCAAGAGTTGGCAATTTCACAATTTGAGAAAAATGAGAAGATAAGAAAATGTGTCCAAAACAATTTATTTTTTTAAATCTAATCTAATTGCCATGCATACACGTTGGAGAGTTTTAAATAATAATAAGATTTGTGTAAAATACTAATTTTGCTTCATATAATGTTAGGTACAAATAAAAATATTTTCTTACTAGTAGTTGGTATTTTCAACGAAATAAGTTGGCAATTTTAAGATTACCCCCCCTCCAAAAAAACTCTTTAAGTTCGTCCCTGATAAGAATGATAGATGAGTCCGTAAAAGTCAGTTTTGACATATGTCATTGTGACAGATGAGTCCGTAAAAGTTCTACTATATTTCAGAAAAATATTTTATTCCATAATCAGTTCATTTATAATGGAACTTTTCTGCTTTTAGAAGCATCAAATTTATCAATAATATTTTCAAAACAGTCAAAACATGAATGTTGCGTAATGTCATTTTTAATAAACATTACAGATAAATTTTTTAAATGACTTTGTCAAAGATTATTTTTGTCAAAGAGAGATAGATCGCTCTCCAGTTGCATTACATATCGGTAATGTTAAGATTTTTTTTTAAATTGTTTCAACATTGGGAAATGTTGGCAATTGAAAAATGACATTAGGAAATTTCACCCATTCGAAAGCATGGTAAAGTTCCCCTTCCCCGAATGTTAGTCGGATGACCGCGCAGAGTTTGCTAGAAGGCATTGAAGGCAAGCCATTCGGAGCGACAGGGATGATACATTCCTTGCAGGTCTGCTGCGAAACTGTATATTCCGTTACAAAATTTTACCTATCACTCTGAATGCTTGTTTTTTTGCACAAAACTCTATTGCGTCGACCGCACACCTTTTTTACCCGCCTGTACATGATATGAACTGTTGTTTTCACATGTTTCACTATTCTCGACAAAGTGAGTTCCCATGCCAATAATTTTATTTGTCGCATATCCACTGCGATCCTGGGCAAGAGTCCTCTGCGGAGCCCCCTGACTTGTGGGGCCTGGACCGACCGCTTCCACCGCTTGTATGTAAATCCGCCACTGTTCACCGAATGTCTATCAGAAACCATTAATTCAAGAAATTAGTCATCATAGTAGTCGGATGACAGCGCCGATTGTGGAAGACCAGCATTCGGACCAACAGAAAACACATTCCTCGCAGGTCTGCTGTGGAACAGTATACTCCGTTATAATACTTTACCTATCGCTCTGAGTGTCGTTTGCCTTTTCGTACGAAACTCTAATGCGTCAACCGTACACATTTTTTACCAGCCTGTACACGATATGATCTGCTTCTTGTTTCACTTTTTGCGAGAAACTGAATTTCGCCAGTCATTTTTATGTGTCGCGTGTGCAGTACGGTCCTTGGCAGGAGGCCTCTGCGGGGACCCTGACTTGTGGGGCTTGAAGCGGCCGCTTTCAACTCTTGTGCCTAAATCCGCCACTGGAGGTCAGAGTTATGTCCTGCTGAAAACTGTAAAGTAAACCATCTCCATTAGTATTACTGAGTAAATGTACTTTATTCTGGTGCTAACATTGGTTTGGGAAAGTAAAATTAATATTATTACTATTCTTATATATGTAGGGATGAAAGAGGAAGAAGGGACAAGTGGTGTGCGGTGATAGTGGGCGCTTGCCTAAAAGTAGGGTAGTTGGGGAAAAGTAGAAGGTGGTCGGACGGCCGTGAATGAGGGTGATTTTCGGTGACGCGAGTTAACGACGGTGTGACGTATGTACGACGTAAAGACGACGCGTGTGGAATATTTGCTTAAAAGACGTAAAGACTAAAGACTATTGTACTAATTCTCATTATCTAACCTGTTAATCTTTTATTTCGTTTTATCATAATCCATAATTGTTAACATCAAATAAATAATAGTTAAAATTCAAATTGGTAACTACCTTTTATTTTAAAACACCTTTACCTTTTGAATTAATAACCTATAATTGGGGACTCTAGCCGGGATTGAATTGAATTGGATTGGATTAGATTGGTTTAGAACGATATAAATTAGTTTTAATGGAATATTAGTGAACATTCTAACATTTAATAATAAAAGAAATTTATTTAAGAAGTACGCCGTGTAAGACGTGAAAGAGGGATTCAATTAAGATAAAAAGAAGTGGTAATTCTGAAGCAAAAGAAGACGAGTAAAGTTGTGTTAAAAAAACAAAGCAGTTAATGAAAATAAATAAGTCGAGAATATATTTTTATTAAAAGCAAAACTAAAGTGCAAAGTGTTTTAAAATTTCTGAAAGACGGACAAACTGTAAACATAATAAAGTGACAACTAAGCCGAACTTTATTAATGAGGGTTTGTGCGTGCAGTTTAAAAGTGCATATGTGTGTGGGCGTGTCAACTGCTTTTGACTGCATGGACCGAGGATTTTAAAAGTTGAAGCGACTGTCGGATTTCTTTGAGATAATTATTCTAACATTCAAAAGTTAGACACACCCAGGTAATAATTTTCTATTTTATTTATTGCATGGGACCGAGAACCAAAAGTGAAGTTTTTGTAAACGATAGCAGACTGAAATAGGATATTTTAATAGAACTGTATTAAGTGAACAAAATATAGGACAGTTTGTGTTTGTTGAAGCCGCGCTGAGAATTTTGACACTTAAATATAATCTCAGGTCCGTACTTATTTAAATTGTGCAGAACATTTTAAATAAACTGTGTTGTTTCCGCCAAACTGAAGTGAACTTCTGTAATTATAATCGGTGGCGAACTATCTATAAAGTGAACATGGCGATGTCATTAGGCGATATTCCGATTGTGGCGGACAATATTAAGCAAGCGCCATTTAAATCAATTAAGACAGTGTATAGACTAATTTTCGAAGACGACGGCGATCGCACAAGCAGGAAAAAAGTGCGCGAGTTTAATGGATTTAAATTTATACGCGATTCGGACGAACATAAAAGCGAAATTAGGTTATATTACAAAACACTTTTCCGCTAGTGACTTAACGATTGTTGCAAACATTTTGTGCGTGGATTACAACGTGGAGAGAAAAGACTTAATAATGACTATCTGTGAAAACTTAATAAATTTACAAGACTTTAAGCGAAAAATTAAGGAGGACAACTATGAAGACGAAGAGGAAGAAATTTGTAGTGAAAATGAGGAAGCACAGAAGAACGACAAAAACGCTCAAGAAAAAGCAGATACCGAAGCCAGTTTTAGAACGAGTTCTGCTATTGCGACTCATCACGCACCATCATTTTCTATGAGCTTTCGTGATATGGAAGATTCAATTCGACCCTTTGATGGCACCAGTGCGTATCCAATCGAGAAATGGATTTCAGATGTTGAAGACATGGCTACAATCTTAGGCTGGACGGAACTTCACAAATTTGTATTTGCCAGAAAATCATTAACTGGATTAGCGAAGCTGTTTGTGCAGAGTGAGGAAAATGTTAGATCATTTGCTAGCCTGAAGCAATGTTTATTGAAAGAATATTCTGCAAAGCTAACAAGTGCACAAATTCACCGTATGTTAACAAAAGAGAAAGAAGGAGAAGAATGAGTCTGTAGAAGAGTACTTCCTAAAAATGAAGGAACTGGCAAATCGGGGAAGGATAGGAGATGAATCATTATTTCAATACGTAATTGATGGTATAATAGATGACGTATGCAACAAAATGATTCTCTTTGGTGCAACTAACATTACAGACTTCAAGAAAAAATTGAAAGTGTATGTCGAAATGAAGTCAAAATCGGATGTACGACAACAACCGAGCAATGTAAGAACGTCTGTTCACTCGGGGAGAAAACCAAATAATAATGAAGAACCAAGAGAAACCGGAAGTAAACAAAAAGGATGTTACAACTGCGGACTGATAGGACATATTTCGAAAGATTATGCTCGTCGGGAGAAAGGATTGAAATGCTTTTCCTGTCAGAAGTATGGTCATAAGGCAACAGAATGTATAGAGCGAGTAACAAGAGAAGTAAAGAAGAGTTCAGTATTGTTATCTGATATGAGGTCAACCGGCGTGTATACGACTGTTCGTTTTCATAAACATGTTGTTGAAGCACTAATTGACACAGGCAGTTCAGTGAGCTTGATAAAAGCCAGCGTATACCTAAAAATCCAGCAATCACCATTGCAGAAAGAGACAATTAAGCTAAATGGACTTGGTGGGAGTGAAGTGCAGACTTTGGGAAAATTCACGATTCACAATTGAAATCAATGGTTTAGAATGCGAGATTTCAATGCATGTAGTAACCAATACTATGATGCCTCCTCAAATGATTATAGGAAGAGACTTTATGAAGAATTACGAAATAAACATTAGTAGAGGAGAGGTCAAATCGATAGAAAAAATAAAAAAAGAACCTCAAAATGATGAGGAGAATTTTGGTATACTTATGCATATTGAAGAATATGAAGTTGAAGAAGTAAACACAGAAAATAGAGTATACAAGGAAGAGATTAAGCAATTGATCCAATGATACAGTCCAGAGAAGACGCCTAAAAGTACAAGCATGAATATGAAGATAATTCTTACAGATGATGAACCAATTTACCAAAGAGCTCGAAGATTGGCTGCTACCGAATTGGAAGAAGCGAATAAAGTGATTGATGAATGGATAAACAATGGTGTTATCCAACCGAGTTCATCCGACTATGCTAGTCCCATAGTTCCAGTGAAGAAGAAGAACGGATCGTTACGAGTATGTGTCGATTATAGACGTTTGAATCGAAAGACTATCAAAGATCGGTACCCGCTTCCAATAATTGACGATCAGCTAGATAAGTTAAGAAATGCTAAAGTATTTACTACTATGGATTTACGTAATGGATTCCATCATGTGCCAGTAGATAAAGATAGTGTGAAATATACGTCTTTTGTTACACCTAGAGGACAGTTTGAATTCTTGCGTATGCCGTTTGGTTTAAGTAATGCGCCTGCGGTATTCCAACACTATATCAATAGAGTATTCGACGACTTGATAAACCAAAATATAGTGTTAACCTATATGAATGATTTAATCATACCAGCGGAAAATGATGAAGACGCGCTAACTAGAATTAAGATTGTTTTTGAAAGAGCTGCAGAATACGGTTTGGAGTTTAATTGGAATAAGTGCCACTTCCTAGTGAACGATATAGAGTATCTTGGATATCGAATAGCAGACAGCACTATCAAACCATCAGCTTCTAAAATCAAGTCGATCAAGAATTTTCCGAAACCTACTTCGACGAAAGATGTTCACAGTTATTTAGGACTTTCGGGAACATTTCGCAAATTTATACCAGGATATGCTAAAATTGCGCGACCATTGAGCGAACTTTTAAAGAAAGACAGAAAATTCAAGTTTGAAGTGCATGAAGAAACAGCATTTAATACATTGAAGGGTCTACTGTCAGAGGAACCAGTGCTGAGGATTTACAGCCCAGAGTTGTATACCGAACTTCACACAGACGCTAGTCAGTTTGGATATGGAGCCATACTGATGCAAAGAGATCCGAAAGATCACAAGATGCATCCTGTAGATTATATGAGTTACAAAACCAACGACACTGAAATACGTTATCACAGTTACGAGTTAGAAGTTTTAGCAGTGATAAAAGCCCTTCAAAAATTTATAGTTTATCTTATAGGGCTGGAATTCAAAATAGTGACAGACTGTGCGGCTTTTCAGATGACTATGTCGAAAAAAGAAGTTGCAGCGAAGATTTGGAGATGGGCATCGTACATGGAACAATTCCGTTACACAATTGAACATCGTTCGGCCTCTAGAATGAAGCATTGTGATGCATTAAGTAGATACCCCGTTATGGTAGCTGTAGAAAATGAATTCTTAGAAAGAATAAAACTTTGCCAATGTCAAGACGATCATCTTCGAGTTATTACGAAGAAATACAAAGAAGGTGACCTCGTTGCAATACGAAGAACACAGTTTACCAACCTTGGTAAATTACGCCAGAAGTATTTAGGTCCATATAAAATCATCAAAATTAAAAGAAACGACCGATACGATGTTGAGAAAGTTGGAACTTCCGAGGGGCCAAAACGAACTGCGACTGCAGCAGACTTTATGAAGACGTGGTGTACTTCAGAAAAATATGTACCAGATGAAGACGATGATAAAGAAGAAAATACCGAGGGCGGAATTCTGTCAGAAATTGCCGAGATGTAGGGATGAAAGAGGAAGAAGGGACAAGTGGTATGTGGTGATAGTGGACGCTTGCCTAAAAGTAGGGTAGTTGGGGAAAAGTAGAAGGTGCGCGGACGGCCGTGAATGAGGGTGATTTTCGGTGACGCGAGTTAACGACGGTTGACGTATGTACGACGTAAAGACGACGCGTGTGGAATATTTGCTTAAAAGACGTAAAGACTAAAGACTATTGTACTAATTCTCATTATCTAACCTGTTAATCTTTTATTTCGTTTTATCATAATCCATAATTGTTAACATCAAATAAATAATAGTTAAAATTCAAATTGGTAACTACCTTTTATTTTAAAACACCTTTACCTTTTGAATTAATAACCTATATATAGTTATATGCTATTGACAATCCAACTCGAAAATTTTTAACCAATCAAATTACAGAATTTGTTGTTCTACTATTGTATGAAATTGTGAACGAGTTGTTTATTAAATAAATTCAAGAAGATTTATTTCCATTATCGTGTTGACAATCGATGGATTTTCATTTTATAAAATCATCTGACAGTTTAAAAGCAGTACTACCAATTTAAAATAAGATTGATGTGGATCTCGACGTACTTTATATACAAGGTTGGTCAAAATAAAAGGTTTTGATTTAATTTTTCAATAACAAAAATTATAAAGACAATCTGAATAATTTCAGAATTCATATTTCTCACTTTAAAAGTTTTTAAATAATAAAATTCTTACGAATAAAACAATTTAAATTTCTTTATTAAAATTTAATTATCATAAGTTAAAATTTATTTTAACATTTGTAAATATTTTTAATTAATAACATTGATTGATGTCAGTTTGCTCAAATGGAGAACTGTTATAGCCCTATGTCAGGTTATTAACGACTAATTAACACATTTGAGCAAGCTCAGGAAAGAATTTCCTATTTTACTTTACTGTTCTGTTCTAAATATTATTTCTATTATTTTTCTTTGAATCAAATTTTCTTTTATTTTCATTAATAAAAATAAAGACTGTATTTTCAATTTATCTATGTGTTTATTTGATGTGTATACAAGCATCCATTTCTTCTTCTTTTCACATATAGAGCTTAGCTTGCTGTTGTCCAGTTGCGGAAGTCTAAGTGTCTTGGTAGTAAGTTCTTTTCTTCCAGGTATAAGAATCAATAAGATTTTATTATTTCATTCATTTCATGCTCTATCGAATTAAACCTAAGATAGCCCATTGGGAAAAGGAAAAAATATTGGGGTATTATATATTTTTTATTTTATTAGATTTCACCGCAGATATTTTATGACGCTGTCATCGTGAGGAAATAGTTATTTATGGTACAAGTGAGTTAAGTAAGATATTATCCACTCAGAAAAATTTACAGGTTAATTTTTCTGAGTGGATAATATCTTTAACTCACACGTGCCATACAAAATTTTATTCAACACTTCTTTATTTAAGTTTAAACATCGAATTTGCAATGTATAGTTAGTCTGTAGTTTTGACGGTAATACTCTAGCACGATGACTGGATTTTAATAATATTAAGTAACGTAAGCTGGTGATTGGTTGTTATCTTTGAAGGAGTGAGTTTTTTAAAAATAACCCACGTTGCTAGGGGCAACGTAGGTTATAATGTAACATAAGAGTAAACAATCACTTTCTTTATTTAAAATGACCATAGTAAACATGGTATTTATATAGAGGTGTTGGATAAAAAAAATTTTCTATTTTATATTTTATCATTATGTCACCTCAGATATTTAATGGCGCCCTGCAACGTGTGGCAATTTATATAAAATTAATCAAAAAAATCGAAAATGCCTGCGGACGAGAAACCAAGAACAAGACATCTCAATATACAGCATCAGCAGCAAAACACAAATAACTTAATCCAACCGTTTATGGCTATGCATTCACAAAATAATGACATGACAGAATTACATGAAATAGTTAAAAAATCTGAACAAATAAGCACGATCTTAAACTTATTAACAATGCTTATAAATAAAAAACCATAATGGCCCAAGTTTTAAAAATCACGTTATGGAATGCCAATGGCTTGTCCCAGCATGTACAAGAGTTAAAAATATATCTGCAATTACATAAAATTGACATGCTATTAATTACAAAAACGCACACGACAAAGAGTCACTTCACATACCAAATTACACAGTATATGATACAAAATATCCTGATGGTACAGCACATGGTGGCAGTGCTATAATAGTAAGTAAGAAAATTAAACATCATGAAATTGATAAATATAGACATGATCATTTACAAGCAACCGCCATCGTTATAGAAGATTACCAGGGTCCGCTTACAATCTCATCTATATATTGTCCACCTAAACACAACAATAAAAGAGCACAATTTAATAACCTTTTTAAAACACTAGGGAATAGATTTATAGCCGGTGGAGATTACAACTCAAAAAACATACAATGGGGAGGGGAAAAACATACAAACATACAAATAATCTTAATTACCTGAGCACTGGAGAATCTAGCTACTGTCCCACAGATCCCCACAAAATGCCAGATCTACTAGATTTTTATATTACAAAAGGAATTGATACCAAACATACAAGAATAGAGTCGTGTCTGGATTTATTTCACGACCATTCCGCAGTTGTATTAACAATTCTTGCAGAAATCGTGAAAAAAGAAAAACAACCGACACTTTACACCAAAAAACGATTGGAATATATTTAAGGAAAAACTAGACTTTTTAATTGATGTAAAGATTCCCTTACGCAAATAGATGATGCACTTCATAGACTGATCCAAGCAATTCAAAATGCAGCTTGGCAAGCCACACCAGACCGAAATGAACCACACATGACAGAAAGTTTTCCGGTTATAGTAAAAGAAATGATTGTAAATAAACGCAAATTAAGAGAGCATTGGAGAAAAGAGAGAACGGCTGAGAACAAACGCAAACTTAATAGAGCAACCAAAGAACTAAAAGCATTGCTTCTCAAGATCAAGAATCAAGCAACCCAAGAATACCTTGGTGGATTATCAACCACAGAAGCTAACGATTACTCACTGTGGAAAGTAACTAGCAAAATAAAGAGGCCCCAACAATCTATTCCACCAATTAAAGACATCAACAGAACATGGTGTAGGAATGACAAAGAAAAATCAAATGCCTTCGCTGAACACCCCTCCGAAGTATTCAAGCCACATCAAAATAAACAAAGGACTGAAGAGGAAGAAGAAATATTATCATTCTTAGAAACACCCTTTCAAATGGATCTGCCCATACGTAATTTCAAATTCAAGGCCGTGAAGAGAGTCATTATGAAAGAAATTAATCAAAAGAAGACTCCAGGATATGATCTCGTAACAGGGAAAGTGCTACAAGAAATAACTGACAAATGCTTAAAACTTATTCAGATAACATTCAACGCCATTTTGACCATTGACATTTGCGCAAACCATCCTAGTACCCAAACCCGGTAAAAACATAAACGAAATAACTTCTTACAGACCCATCAGTCTCTTACCTCTGTTATCCAAAGTACTAACAAAACTACTATTAAAAAGGCTATTACCCATAATAGAAGAAAAACATCTAATTCCTAATCACCAGCTTGGGTTCAAGAACAAACACGGTACTATTGAACAGGTGCATAGGATAGTGAATCAAATAAATAGTGATCTAGAAGGTAAAATATACTGTTCTGCTGCGTTTATTGATTATTATTCCACATCCTAAAATCATACCTAAGTAATAGACATTTTCTTGTGAACCACCAAAGCGAGTACATGCACCTGCACTCCATAAACGCTGGAGTTCCCCAGGGGAGTGTTCTGGGTTCCATACTTTACCTGCTATACACCGCCGATCTTCTGACCACCAGAGTAACTACAGTTGCGACCTTCGCAGATGATACGGCTATACTTCCGTCACGTCTAAATCCAGAATCCGCATCCCAAAACTTACAAACAAACCTAAACAAAATCCAGAAATGGCTGAAAACCTGGAAAATAAAAGCTAACGAAACAAAATCTACGCATGTAACTTTTACATTGCGAAAGGAGACTGGTCCTCCGGTGACACTTAATGACCACACTCTACCTTACCAGATGAGGTAAAGTATCTAGGGCTACACTTAGAATGACGGCTAAATTGGCGAAAACATATTTATAAAAAGGAAACAATTAGGCTTGAAACTCCGGCAGATGTACTGGATAATTGGACGCAACTCACAACTCTCAGTAAAAAGCAAACTTTAATCTATAAAGCAATTTTGAAACCGGTATGGAAATACGGTATTCAACTCTGGGGGACAGCTAGTTCACCAGATATCGAAATTTTGCAAAGGTTTCAAAATATGGTCCTTAGAATGATTGTTAATGCGTCATGGTAAGTACCGAACTTTGTCATCGAGCAAGACCTGCAAGTCCCTTCTATCAGCGAAGAACTCAAGAAATATTGTGTTACATATCAAAGCAGAATGGAAGAGCATCCCAATGAACTGGCAAACAAATTAATAAATTCTGTTGGTTAAGTGAGGCGATTAAAATGCTTTATAAACCGATGGACTTCAGTAGTAGATTTAATTAGGATAAAACTAATAGAATATTTTTAACTAACTCTTTCTAATTTATAATGTCATATAATTAAACAATTTATATAATTAATAGGAAAGGGGAGAAAAGGGAAGGATTATCGGATCAATCCCTGCATGTCATATATTGTAACATAAAATTTCCCGAATGCTCTGAAATCGAAAGATTGTAAATATCAAATTTAAAATAAAAAAATATATTATCCTGATCGAAATTCTCCATGCCCACGAATCGGTGGGCCAGTTCGGCCAAATCTCCAGGAATCACATCGGTGCATAGCTGTTATTATCAATTAATTGTTCACTAATATGTTTAATGCTAGTTAGGTTAATTCTTATGCATTTTCTGTTACATCTAAAAAAGTAAAAATTCTAATAAAATGAAAAGATTAATCTCTTATATGAAGTTTATTCCTCATCAGAACGTAGAAATCGTGCATTAGGATAGCAGAAGACGTTGATGGTGGTTTCCTGGAACCCTGATATGCTTTTCCATTGATATATTGGTGACAAACCGTATGAAGACATTAGCCAGTAGCGACGCAAGCTGCATATCATCATTAATAGTGCTACTGGTTACCAGATGACGCCTAGTGTTTACAAATTTAGAAATTTTAAAAGAATATTTATTTTAAGTTGCTTTGTAACACTTATTAGTAAATATATAACAGAAGATTCATAAAAGATAACGTAAAAATTATCATTAAGAACATTAATAGGAAAATAACGGATGCAGGTGTTTTCAGGAAATTAAACAACACTTACTAATTTATTAATAATAATGCTACTGGTTACTAGAATGCGCGCAGTTCTACAGATTTCAGGAGCGGATAAATCTCAAGACAAATTCCGCGACGTTGCCAAATTGACGGTTATAAATTTGAGGTTATATCTCTTGTTTATCTATTATCACATCGATCATTGTAATCATTATTGATTTATTGATATATAGGTTTACGGTAAATGATACAAAATGGGGGTTATGTGCTTTCTTTGTAACAAAGTGTTTGCGTCACAATCAAATATTAATAAACACCTAAGAAACGTTCATAATCGATACCAAAAGAATATTGTTTCTTATGATTGGAGCGTTTATAAAAACAAATGTTGTGAAAATGGATGTTTTACATCATTTAAGTTTATTTCCGATTTACGAAATCATTTACAAATAGTGCATAAAAAGATTTTTGAGAAAGATTTTGTATTTTCAAGCATCAAAGGTAAATTTGAGCATATAGGTTGTGTGTATTTTTATGTTTTCTTTATTTATTTTTTCAGATTTTAAACTCTGGTTAAACAATCTTCATAGGAAGGAAGGTGTCGAGTACGTTTGTTATCCTGTAAGGAGCAAGGGAATTTTTTATTATTATTGCAATCGATCAGGTACTTATACCTATTTATGTTTTTTTAATAAAAAATTAGTGGCACTTGTGATATCTATGTGTAAAAAATTATGTTTGCATATCTACTTATTACGTAAATTTCCAGGAAATTATATTACAAAAAACAAAAAGAATCGCTTACGTTCGTTAAAAAGTCAAGGATCTAAGAAACTGAATTCTGCATGTACCAGTCAAATTGTACTTTATGAAAGAAATGGAAAATATTATGCTACTTGCCATAAAACACATTTGCATGAAATTGAATTACAACATATTCGAATTTCAAGAGATGAAAGAACAAATGTGGCTGCAAAGTTAGAAAGTGGTGTAACAATGAAAAAGTAAAGTACTTATTCAGTATCTTTTTATTTGCATACTAATATATAATTTTATTTTTAGAATATTGAATGATACACGAGATAACATTAATGCTAGTGGACTGAAAAGAATTGACCTTATGACACGAAAAGATATACAAAATATTAAGAATACTTTTCACCTAAAAAATGATGAAGGCAAAAGACATAAAGACGACTCTCTTAGCATTGACTTATGGGTTGAAGAACCAAAAAGCAACGAAAATAATTGTGTACTTTTATATAAGAAACAAGGTGACAGCTCATATTTTCCTCATTTACAGCCAGATGATTTTTGTCTTGTCATAATGAATAAATCACAAGAGTTCCTCTTAAAAACCTTTGGTACCAATATAATAGCAATAGATAATACGCACGGTTTGAATCCATACGATTTTCCATTAACCACATTGATGGTTCTAGACGAACATGATGAAGGATTCCCTTGTGCATGTATGTTTTGTAACAGGGAAGATACTATTATCTATAAACTTTTCTTCTCTGTTATAAAAGAAAAGGTAGGTGTCATTACAACTAGAAAGCATGGAGCCAAGTGATGGGGTGGTCTTCGCGTCGTCTTTTTTGTTCCTGGCATATTGACAGAGCTTGGAGGACTCATTTGAATACAATAAGAAATGTGGAAAAGAAAAATTGGGTTTATAAAACCATCAAATATTTGCAGACAACACTTGAACAAGGTGAATTTCAAGATGAATTAATAAAAGCTCAAGAGCTGTTTTTGAAAGATAAAGATACTGAAGAATTTGGTAAATATTTCTGCAAATATTATTCTCAGAATTATGAGATGTGGGCCTACTGCTATAGAAAGGGAAGCGGTATCAATACCAATATGCATATAGAATCTTTTCACAAAACCATAAAATACTTCTACTTAGAAGGGAAATGCGTACAACGACTGGATAAAGGGCTCTATGCTGTTCTTAATTTGATAAGAGATAAAATAGTAGAACGCATCATTAAAAATACAAAAGGAAAAAATAATTCTCATATGCAAAAAATCAAGTCAAGGCATCAAACTGCCACAAAATCTTCGTTTCTTATTAAAACAGTACAAAATGATGTCTTTGAAATTACGTCTGGAAAACAAACATATCTTATTAAAAAAAAAACTTTTCCTACGACCCCATACGAAAGTGAACAATAGCAAACGCTACCGATATTAAGAAAGTGAGTCATATAACACGCGTATGTTAGGAACATAACACACGTGTGTGTTATGAAAATACGTCACGCTAAGCAATATCTAGAAATCCATGAATTTTGTTTACATTAAAATGATGACATTAATGTTTAATCCAATTTTGAGAAGCATTTTAACCATTATGTATCTATTCTTTTCTTATAAATATAACTTTAATTAATGTTTAATTAGTTATTTTAGCTATCAAAAAGAAATATCTAATAGATTACACCTACCGTTTCACGTAACTATAATACATGAAAATTATTGAAGCAAGTTTGCCAAGATTAAAATCAGCGATGCCAAATGGGAGAAAAATAAGAGTAATGTCAAATAATTTAGTTAGACCTCTTTCACACCTGGCATTGTGTTATTAGTTGAAGTTATGTTTGTTAATTATGGAGATATTATTAAATATAAATAAAAAATAAATTATGTGCCTCTGAAATTATTATATTATAAATTGTAATAGTAATTCATTTAATTAATTTTGCTGCTAATCCCAAGGTTTAATTTTATACTATGTTTAAATAAGTTATGAATATATGAGTTTTTAAAATTGAAATTTATATTTAGTAAAAGAATCTGTTAAATAAAATGTTAACAAACACCCATTCACTTTAATAATTGTCATAATTCAGCTCCAGAAAAATAAAATTAAGTTGTCAAGATAATTTAATTTTATTTTTCTGGAAATGTTTTGATAGAAATTTCGTTATAATTATTCATATTGTGAAACTAAATTGTTTAGAAAATTAAACTTTATATCCTAAAAATAAATGGCTTAAGAAAATTAGCTTTAAGTGTGATTTTCTCTGTTAAACCTAACCATAAAAATTTTGCTTTAAAATCTTCAAAAATTATATTCTTGAAAATTTAAAAAAATCAAAATTTTTAAACATTTGAAATTTGGGGGGTCGTAGGAAAAATATTGTACATTACACGTTGGAAAGTAACTTTTCTGCACTCGTGTGATTTCCGCACTCGGCTTACGCCTCGTGCGTCAATTCACACTCGTGCGTACGAAAAGTTTCACTTTCCACACTAGTAATGTAATATACTAAAATTCTAGTTGCTGTATGTTAATATGTGACTATTGTTGCATTTGTGTACATTCCTACACATGTGAATGTACGGATTATTTCATACAAAACACAATCTGTAAGCACATCCACTTCATAGCTTTGAACGGAGAAGATAGTAATAATAACATTTATAAATCAACTATTAACAACCAAGTTGAAATATCCTTACATCTGAATTCGTTAAACTCAACTATTGTAAAGGATAATGTGTTGGAAATAAAAACTAAAATAAACAATACAGTAGACTTCATTCGAACTGAAACTAATGAATTTGTAAACGCTGGTGACAATAAATCACTGTCTAAAATTCACACAAGTTTAAAAAATGTTGAATCACTTATACACATATGTAAAAACCAGTGCAATGACAGTCAAAGAATTCCACCTATTAGTAACAATACTTCTCTGGCAAATAAGATAATTCAAAAGCAATGTACATTTCACAACACAAAGAAGAAGCGACAACTAAGCAAGCCCTTAATGATGAAACCAACAACAGAAGACAAAGAGGATATCAGAGCTATTTTGTCTGCAAATAGTTAAGCAATAAGTTTTACCTAAATATATCATTCATGGTAATAATAAAATGTTTATAATAAAACTTTCCATTCAGTATCTACTTTTTTTAGTGTTTTTTGTTTTATCATAAAAATATACTCGTGCCGTTCTCGTGCTAACAGTTTCTTCTATAATATATGTACTTTGATTTTAATATTTATAAGTTTTTTGAAATGGCATCTTCAATACATTTTGAAGTAACAAAAAGTATCATATAAGTACATGATTGTCAGAAAGTATGGAACGAGGGCTCTTTTTGGCAAAACCATAAACTTTTAAAAAAAATTAACTTCTGACTGAATAAAATTGCTATCTCCGGTAAATTTTTATTCAACGAAAATTGTTTATAAATAATTTCGAAATGAAGCTATGTATTATCTTTTTTTATAATTTTTTTGTGGACGAAGTATTTCACTCAATAATTACAACTATGTAAAACATTTTGTTTTATAACTTGCTGCTATAAAATTTTAAGTATAGATATAGTGCACAATTTTCAAGAGTTATTAATTTAAAAGAAGTATTTGAATAGCGCGCCTAATTCAAGGAGATACATTTCGCAACGTCGCGGAATTTGTCTTGAGATTTATCCGCTCCTCAGATTTCATGCAAATTTTTATAAATATTTATAGTTGAATTTTATCAAGTTATAAACTATTTTAAGATGTTTATGTGACTATTCAACTCGCATGTCATTTATTAAAAATTGACCAATTAAAATGCAGCATTTGATATTTTTAATCCAATGAAAATGAATTGTATCGACAATTTTCACTAGTGATAACAATCGACAATTTTAATAAAACACAAATATTTAACAACATTTATTTTTGAGTATTGAACGTACAATTATTAAATGTAACATTGATACATTTATGAAACACAATTTGATTTTTTAAAGCGTGTTTGTTGAATAGTCTCTCGAATACCATAAGTAGTCAAAGTTAAGTAGACTATTTTTGTGGTGCTTAACACTTATGTCTATCATGCTTGCGAATACCACTCGTGCTGCGCACTTGTGGTATTTAAATGCAAGCATGATAGACATTCGTGAAACCACCACAAAAATAGTCGACATAACTTTGACTACTAATGGTATTATAAGTGACAATTATTAATAAATATGTGACAGAAAATGCATTACAATTAACGTAACAAATAACAATTATCATTAATAACATTAGTAAGAGCAGTAAAATACCTGCTGCTCAATTTCCTGGAAACAAACTTGCATATGATTGTTACATTAATTTTTATGCATTTTGTATTAGATGTTTATTAACAATTTGTTATAAAACAAATTAAAATAGATACAATCCTATCCTCAAAATCAATACATAAATTTCATTTAAAAAATTTAGGTTGCTATAGAAATCTTGAGTGCAAAGCAAACAAAAGGAAAGAAAACTCCACGTCACTATCATCTATCGAAACTTTATGACACGTTCAAGATAGAACAGAAGTCAGTGGTCATCAAGAGAAGATTGGGAAATAATGGCAATATTATCTATGTGACACCATACGAAAACATGTTTCGAATATTGTATTCGGCACATATTTCACTGGGCCATGGTGCTAAGGATAACATAATTTTTGCTTTAAATCAGATCAAACGATCAAGTTGATTTGATCGATTAACGGTCAAGTCAGGATAGAGAATACAAATGATTACTAAATTTATTTGCCTATGTCCTTTGAAATCAAAAGCTCTTTAAGTAGCTATGTTTTTGAAAATCCTCCTTGAATTTGGATCTCCAGCCATACTACAAAACTGACAATGGCCGCGAATTTGCAAACTATGAGTATATAATTGTTGAATTAATAAAACTGTGGCATGAGCTGAAAATTATTCATGGCCAACCGCAACATGTTACCAGGGGCGACTCGTGGCCATTTTCTCTGGGTAGGCAGAATTACAAATGCACAATTTATGATATAATCATCAAAATTGCAATTCGCAAAAAATTAAATACCACTATGGTGCTAAAAAGTACTATCAGCAAAATAAGAACAATATTTCTCAAAAAATAATTATGTATTATATACATCAAGAAATAAGAAAATGCTGAAAAAAACGAAAGACGTAGTACCAATAAGCAAAATAAACAATACATCTCATAACAAATAAATCAAAAGTGAGCAAGCTGCAATGCCAGAGAGCACGAGAAAATAAATTTTATTTCATACTGTGTCACATTTGTCAGTTTTACGTCAAACTTTTCAGTCCAGAACATGCGATTTAACAGTCTAGTATGACTGTAAATACTATTATGTAATTAGGAGATTAAGCGATACTTTAAATCCGAGAAGATGTATTATAATGCCGAGGCGCCAGCTGAGGCGTTATAACATCTTCGAGGATTTAAAGAAGCTTGATCTCCGTATTGTATAAGTTGTTTTATTCGTAGAGTCGTAGACGAGCCTGTCACCTGCTGGAGCCAGTAAAACCAGTTACCTTGCGTGTATTGTTATATATTTTATTTGTTATTCATTTGTAAATAAATGAAAACACCTCAGATACATATTCAAATTTCGATTACAAAAAATTCGCAATAAATTTGTGGTAAGCTTTGAAAACGTTACCATGATTGCATGTTGTTTATTTCACGATTTATTTATTTTCACAATTTTGGTGAAAATGAATGTGCCCGAAGCAATTATTAAGGAAGCCACCAGCGTAGCTTCAAGTTTATTGCCAGAAAAGTCATCTTCAAGATACGAGCGTGAATATATTATTACGGGAAATAACAGTTGTACCATGATTTTTAACGTTTATGATGCAAATAAAACAAAATTTTCTAATGTAAATAATGCTACTAACTTGTAAAACTGACAGTTAACCTGTAATAATTTTCAAGTTAGTAGCTTGTAAAAATAAACTTTCTTTATTAATATGGTGTTTTGATAAATTGACGTTTACAAATGAGTAACAAATAAAATTTTTTATTTCATTTCGTATTTCAAACAATTGTTTATATACTACAATTAGTAAAATAAAGTATAACTTGATCTCCATTGTCAATGACACCGGAGTTCAAGACGTTCTTGATCTCCGTTGTTGGCAACCCAAAAATCATTTGATGTTGCATAACAGCCACACATAACATGCTGCTTTTTATCTCCTTGGTTACGCGTATGATGACAGACAAGGCAACTTGCTTCATTATACAATAAATTCGGATGAATTTTAAAAGGGAGAAATTAGGATTGAAATACGAAATAAAATAAAACAACTTATGCAATACGGAGATCAAGCTTCTTTAAATCCTCGAAGATGTTATAACGCCTCAGCTGGCGCCTTGGCATTATAATACATCTTCTCGGATTTAAAGTATGGCTTAATCTCCTAATTACATAATAGTATTTACAGTCATACTAGACTGTTAAATCGCATGTTCTGGACTGAAAAGTTTGACGTAAAACTGACAAATGTGACACAGTATGAAATAAAATTTATTTTCTCGTGCTCTCTGGCATTGCAGCTTGCTCACTTTTGATTTATTTGTTATGAGATGTATTGTTTATTTTGCTTATTGGTACTACGTCTTTCGTTTTTTTCAGCATTTTCTTATTTCTTGATGTATATAATACATAATTATTTTTTGAGAAATATTGTTCTTATTTTGCTGATAGTACTTTTTAGCACCATAGTGGTATTTAATTTTTTGCGAATTGCAATTTTGAAGATTATATCATAAATTGTGCATTTGTAATTCTGCCTACCCAGAGAAAATGGCCACGAGTCGCTCCTGGTAACATGTTGCGGTTGGCCATGAATAATTTTCAGCTCATGCCACAGTTTTATTAATTCAACAATTATATACTCATAGTTTGCAAATTCGCGGCCATTGTCAGTTTTGTAGTATGGCTGGAGATCCAAATTCAAGGAGGATTTTCAAAAACATAGCTACTTAAAGAGCTTTTGATTTCAAAGGACATAGGCAAATAAATTTAGTAATCATTTGTATTCTCTATCCTGACTTGACCGTTAATCGATCAAATCAACTTGATCGTTTGATCTGATTTAAAGCAAAAATTATGTTATCCTTAGCACCATGGCCCAGTGAAATATGTGCCGAATACAATATTCGAAACATGTTTTCGTATGGTGTCACATAGATAATATTGCCATTATTTCCCAATCTTCTCTTGATGACCACTGACTTCTCTTCTATCTTGAACGTGTCATAAAGTTTCGATAGATGATAGTGACGTGGAGTTTTCTTTCCTTTTGTTTGCTTTGCACTCAAGATTTCTATAGCAACCTAAATTTTTTAAATGAAATTTATGTATTGATTTTGAGGATAGGATTGTATCTATTTTAATTTGTTTTATAACAAATTGTTAATAAACATCTAATACAAAATGCATAAAAATTAATGTAACAATCATATGCAAGTTTGTTTCCAGGAAATTGAGCAGCAGTTATTTTACTGCTCTTACTAATGTTATTAATGATAATTGTTATTTGTTACGTTAATTGTAATGCATTTTCTGTCACATATTTATTAATAATTGTCACATAAACATCTTAAAATAGTTTATAACTTGATAAAATTCAACTATACATATTTATAAAAATTTGCATGAAATCTGTAGAACTGCGCGCATTCTAGTAACCAGTAGCATTATTATTAATAAATTAGTAAGTGTTGTTTATTTTCCTGAAACCACCTGCATCCGTTATTTTCTTATTAATGTTCTTAATGATAATTTTTACGTTATCTTTTATGAATCTTCTGTTATATATTTACTAATAAGTGTTACAAAAGCAACTTAAAATAAATATTCTTTTAAAATTTCTAAATTTGTAAACACTAGGCGTCATCTGGTAACCAGTAGCACTATTAATGAAGAAATTGCAGCTTGCGTCTCTAATGTATTCATACGGTTTGTCACCAATATATCAATGGAAAAGCATATCAGGGTTCCAGGAAACCACCATCAACGTCTTCTGCTATCCTAATGCACGATTTCTACGTTCTGATGAGGAATAAACTTCATATAAGAGATTAATCTTTTCATTTTATTAGAATTTTTACTTTTTTAGATGTAACAGAAAATGCATAAGAATTAACCTAACTAGCATTAAACATATTAGTGAACAATTAACTGATAATAACAGCTATGCACCGATGTGATTCCTGGAGATTTGGCCGAACTGGCCCACCGATTCGTGGGCATGGAGAATTTCGTTCAGGATAATATATTTTTTTATTTTAAATTTGATATTTACAATCTTTCGATTTCAGAGCATTCGGGAAATTTTATGTTACAATATATGACATGCAGGGATTGATCCGATAATCCTTTCCTTTTCTCCCCTTTCCTATTAATTATATAAATTGTTTAATTATATGACATTATAAATTAGAAAGAGTTAGTTAAAAATATTCTATTAGTTTTATCCTAATTAAATCTACTACTGAAGTCCATCGGTTTATAAAGCATTTTAATCGCCTCACTTAACCAACAGAATTTATTAATTTGTTTGCCAGTTCATTGGGATGCTCTTCCAGTCTGCTTTGATATGTAACACAATATTTCTTGAGTTCTTCGCTGATAGAAGGGACTTGCAGGTCTTGCTCGATGACAAAGTTCGGTACTTACCATGACGCATTAACAATCATTCTAAGGACCATATTTTGAAACCTTTGCAAAATTTCGATATCTGGTGAACTAGCTGTCCCCCAGAGCTGAATACCGTATTTCCATACCGGTTTCAAAATTGCTTTATAGATTAAAGTTTGCTTTTTACTGAGAGTTGTGAGTTGCGTCCAATTATCCAGTACATCTGCCGGAGTTTCAAGCCTAATTGTTTCCTTTTTATAAATATATGTTTTCGCCAATTTAGACGTCATTCTAAGTGTAGCCCTAGATACTTTACCTCATCTGGTAAGGTAGAGTGTGGTCATTAAGTGTCACCGGAGGACAAGTCTCCTTTCGCAATGTAAAAGTTACATGCGTAGATTTTGTTTCGTTAGCTTTTATTTTCCAGGTTTTCAGCCATTTCTGGATTTTGTTTAGGTTTGTTTGTAAGTTTTGGGATGCGGATTCTGGATTTAGATGTGACGGAAGTATAGCCGTTTCATCTGCGAAGGTCGCAACTGTAGTTACTCTGGTGGTCAGAAGATCGGCGGTGTATAGCAGGTAAAGTATGGAACCCAGAACACTCCCCTGGGGAACTCCAGCGTTTATGGAGTGCAGGTGCATGTACTCGCTTTGGTGGTTCACAAGAAAATGTCTGTTACTTAGGTATGATTTTAGGATGTGGAATAATAATCAATAAACGCAGCAGAACAGTATATTTTACCTTCTAGATCCCTATTTATTTGATTCACTATCCTATGCACCTGTTCAATAGTACCGTGTTTGTTCTTGAACCCAAGCTGGTGATTAGGAATTAGATGTTTTTCTTCTATTATGGGTAATAGCCTTTTTAATAGTAGTTTTGTTAGTACTTTGGATAACAGAGGTAAGAGACTGATGGGTCTGTAAGAAGTTATTTCGTTTATGTTTTTACCGGGTTTGGGTACTAGGATGGTTTGCGCAAATGTCAATGGTCAAAATGACGTTGAATGTTATCTGAATAACTTTTAAGCATTTGTCAGTTATTTCTTGCAGCACTTTCCCTGTTACGAGATCATATCCTGGAGTCTTCTTTTGATTAATTTCTTTCATAATGACTCTCTTCACTGCCTTGAATTTGAAATTACGTATGGGCAGATCCATTTGAAAGGGTGTTTCTAAGAATGATAATATTTCTTCTTCCTCTTTAGTCCTTTGTTTAGTTTGATGTGGCTTGAATACTTCGGAGGGGTGTTCAGCGAAGGCATTTGATTTTTCTTTGTCATTCCTACACCATGTTCTGTTGATGTCTTTAATTGGTGGAATAGATTGTTGGGGCCTCTTTATTTTGCTAGTTACTTTCCACATTGAGTAATCGTTAGCTTCTGTGGTTGATAATCCACCAAGGTATTCTTGGGTTGCTTGATTCTTGATCTTGAGAAGCAATGCTTTTAGTTCTTTGGTTGCTCTATTAAGTTTGCGTTTGTTCTCAGCCGTTCTCTCTTTTCTCCAATGCTCTCTTAATTTGCGTTTATTTACAATCATTTCTTTTACTATAACCGGAAAACTTTCTGTCATGTGTGGTTCATTTCGGTCTGGTGTGGCTTGCCAAGCTGCATTTTGAATTGCTTGGATCAGTCTATGAAGTGCATCATCTATTTGCGTAAGGGAATCTTTACATCAATTAAAAAGTCTAGTTTTTCCTTAAATATATTCCAATCGTTTTTTGGTGTAAAGTGTCGGTTGTTTTTCTTTTTTCACGATTTCTGCAAGAATTGTTAATACAACTGCGGAATGGTCGTGAAATAAATCCAGACACGACTCTATTCTTGTATGTTTGGTATCAATTCCTTTTGTAATATAAAAATCTAGTAGATCTGGCATTTTGTGGGGATCTGTGGGACAGTAGCTAGATTCTCCAGTGCTCAGGTAATTAAGATTATTTGTATGTTTGTATGTTTTTCCCCTCCCCATTGTATGTTTTTTGAGTTGTAATCTCCACCGGCTATAAATCTATTCCCTAGTGTTTTAAAAAGGTTATTAAATTGTGCTCTTTTATTGTTGTGTTTAGGTGGACAATATATAGATGAGATTGTAAGCGGACCCTGGTAATCTTCTATAACGATGGCGGTTGCTTGTAAATGATCATGTCTATATTTATCAATTTCATGATGTTTAATTTTCTTACTTACTATTATAGCACTGCCACCATGTGCTGTACCATCAGGATGTTTTGTATCATATTGTAACGTTCTTTTTCAAATAATAATACAAGTGCTGTTTAAATCGTCTATTCACAAACAAATATTTATTTCTATACACTAATGAATACACTATAAATTAACGCTATGATTATAAACCATTAAAAACTATTATTTACAGACTATGAATTTCTAATACAACATTTATATTCACTATTTATTTTGTAATACACAGTTAATGACTTGCTGTTGACTGACTCTCTTTTATCCGCAATCCGCTTTTATATCCTCATATAAACGCACCAGCAGTCGCTGGAACCTTCTATGTATTCTAGAAAATGCTAGAATAAACCGCGTCTGATTTACATGCTTGTGCGATGCGTCATTCTCTCGAAGGCGGCAGAACACACCACCTGTCGCTCGAAAAGAGGTTCGTTCCTTTTCTCTCCCGTTACACTGCCCCCCTCTTCAAGTCTGTTCTGTCCCAGAACAGGTTTTATGCTCTGGTTCCTGTAGAACGGGTCATGACGATATCGACAGTCTTCACCTCGACTACACGTTCCATTACGGTAGAAATAACAGTCTACACTCTTCGTTGGCCTTAATGCGGGCTGTGGGTCAAAACTGCAGACGAAGATCTTGACGTCCATACCTCTAAAGACAACTTCCAGCATGTTTCTAACGATTCTCCAATCCAGCTGGTCCCGCCCACAGCCGAGTTTGGGAACTGCCAATTTGTTAATTCCCCTGGTAAGCAACTCGATCCTCAAATTCCATAGTGCCCTCCACAAGTCGGCGTAACTTGGTTTCTGGTAATAAAACTGCTTGGTTACCAAGTAGTAAATGGATCGGTCATGATCAGGCAAGCGTAAGGATTTACCAACAGAGGGATTTTGTTCTCGAAGTTCATTCAGCCGTCCAAATTTATTTCTAAACACTACTGCGATCCCCCTGGACATACGGAGATCCGCGGAGACACAGTGGGCAATGGAATAATTACCAGGGACCCGGAAGAGATCTTGTTGCATCTCAGTCGTGACTCCGAATCGCGCTTTTCTAGTTCCAGAGAACGCAGCCATAAATTCTCTAAAGGTTGGCTGATCATCTTCAGGCCTTACGGTATTGATAGCCACCTCAGCCTCATCTTTCCGATCCGGGACTGCGTCATTATTTCCCTCATAGTGCGCCATACGATTGGAGTGTACCACTTTTGGTTTCCCCCTTGGCAATTTCTGGATGCGATAAATCAAGTCATTTATTCGTTTCTTCACCTGGTATGGACCCTCCCAATTTCGCTGTAACTTTGGAGAATAGCCACGACGCCTTTGCGAGTTGTATAACCAGACAAGCTCTCCAGGTTGAAACCCTCCTTCTTGGGCTCTCACATCGTACGTAGCCTTCATCCGGTCACTCGCGATTCGACTATTATTTCGGGTTCGGTCGTGAATATCCTCCAACTTCTTCTTTAAGTTGATGACATAATCATTCCCGGCTACCTCCTGCTCTATAGGTGGAGACCCAAATTCCAGATCACACGGTAACCGTAACTCGCGTCCAAGCATCACAGACGCTGGTGACTGACCGGTTGTTTCGTGGACGGATGCACGATAAGCCATCAGGAACAGATGCAGGTATTGGTCCCAGTCTCGTTGATGATCGGAGACGACCTTGGCCAAATATTTGCCCATTGTTCGATTCATGCGTTCTACCATTCCATCGGACTGCGGATGTAACGGTGTGGTCCGAGTCTTGCGAATGCCCAACAATCGACAGACTTCTCCAAAGAGTACAGACTCGAAATTGCGGCCTTGATCCGAATGCAGCTCCATGGGCACTCCGAAGCGACTGAAAAACTCTTTGACTAGTACGTCAGCAACAGTCGCAGCTTCCTGGTTTGGTAGGGCATATGCTTCTGGCCATTTGGTAAAATAGTCCATTGCCACTAATATGTATTTATTCCCATCGTCGGTTTCGGGAAATGGTCCGGCAATATCTATGGCTATTCTTTCCAGAGGACTACCCACATTGTACTGCCTCATAGGTGCTCTTCGTTTCCCCAAGGGTCCGTTACCAGTGGCACATAGTTCACATTTCCGGCACCACTCCTTCACGTCTTCTTTACAGTTGACCCAATAAAAACGCTCCCTAACTTTCTCCAAAGTCTTTTTCACACCGAAGTGTCCTCCTGAGGCACCGTCATGGAGATGTCGCAATACTGTAGCCACTCGGCTTCTTGGAACCACGAACTGAGACCTAATGGTGGTGCCATCTTCACTCTCCAGTACTCGCTTCAGGAGATCGTCTTCCACCTTCAAGGACTCCCATTGGGCCCAATATGCTTTGAGCGTTCTGTTGAAAGGGCTGACGGCCTCCCAGGCAGGCCTTTCTCCCACGCGCTTCCATTCCAGTACCATTTTTAGTTCGGGATCAGCCTCCTGCTGTCGTTGCAATTCTTCCGGCAACCAATTGTCGTTGACGATGGTAGTCCTTAATACTTGGCAAACCCTCTCTTCCAAACGAGAGCAATGACGGCAATCCGTTGGACAGGGTCTTCTTGAAAGAGCATCGGCATTTCGATGACTAGTGCCCGCTCGATGTTCGGTGTCAAAGTCGTATCCTTGTAATCGTTCGATCCACCTTGCGACCTGGCCTTCAGGATTACGGAATTGTAGAAGCCATTTCAACGCTGCATGGTCCGTCCTCAATAAAAACTTCCGTCCGTACAAGTATTTGTAAAAGTGCTCAACGGACTTCACGACGGCCAATAGTTCTTTTCTGGTCACACAATAATTCTTTTCGGCTTTAGACAAAACCTTACTAAAATAGCCGATGACCTTTTCTTGTCCATCCTGTATCTGAGAAAGTACACCCCCAATGGCCAGATTACTTGCATCTGTGTCAAGTATGAATTTCCCTTCTGTCCGTGGATAGCTCAATATTGGTGCGGTTGTCAGGGCACGCTTCAGCTGTTGGAAAGCTGTTTCACACTCTCAGCTCCAAACATACTCGCGTCCATCTTCAGTTAGCCTTGTCAGAGGCTTCGCTATATTGGCAAACCCAGGAACGAAACGCCTATAGTAGGTACATAACCCAAGAAAACTACGAACTTGGTGTTTATCTTTCGGTGTTGGCCACTCTTGAACTGCACGAATCTTCTCGGGGTCGGCTGCCACTCCATTTTGTGATACGACGTGCCCGAGATATTTCACTTCCCTTCTGAATATGTGGCACTTTTTCGGACTCAGTTTCAGATTACCTCCACGTAGTCTTCGGAACACTTCCTCTAGGTTTTTCAAATGTTCGTTGAATGATTTTCCGACTACAATCACATCATCTAGATATACCAGGCAGGTCTTCCACGACAGCCCTCTCAGGATGGTCTCCATTAGACGCTCAAAGGTGGCCGGAGCGTTACATAGACCAAAAGGCATAACCGTAAACTGCCATAGTCCGGAACCAATAGTGAACGCGGTCTTCTCCCGGTCTTCAGGTTCCATTTCAACTTGCCAATAACCACTCTTCAAGTCCAAAGTCGAAAACCATCGTGAACCAGACAGGGTATCTAACGTGTCGTTGATGCGTGGTAAGGGATAGCTGTCTTTCTTGGTCGCGTCATTAAGCTGCCGATAGTCCACACAAAATCTCGTTGACCCGTCCTTCTTACTGACCAGGACCACCGGTGATGCCCATGGACTGCTGGATGGCTCGATGACCCCTTGTTCTTCCATATCAGTAATAATCTTTTCGGCTTCTGCTCGCCTTGCTAGAGGTAGACGCCTCGGCTGCTGACGGACAGGCATAGAGTTGCCTGTATTGATTTTATGTTTTACTATATTTGTTCGTCCCTTCTGGCTATCGTCAAGAGCAAAGATATCTTGGTATCGGTGAACCAAACCCTGTACCTCTTTCACTTCTGTTCTGTTAAGATCTTCGCACGAACTAGTAACCATGCCCACTAATTTTCCACCATGGTCTTTGGACGCTGGTTTTGGAACATCAGCCATACACCTGGCTACTCGGAATACTGGCACACACTGTCCCACAAGGGTACTCTTCTTCAATGTCACCGGATCCACATTAACGTTCATAATTCTCACCGGTACTCTCTTTCCAACCTTGATCAGCGCTTTTCCCACCAGTATGCCACTATGGATCTTCTTATCACAAACAGGCTCCATCATTCGCACACATCCTACCCGAAGATCTCCATCCAAACCCGCCTCGACAACCATCTCGCTTTGACCCGGCAATATCACATCTTCAGTCAGCAAAACCCTTACAATCGGATCTTCTCGTGGGTGCAAAGGAAGTTCTTCGTTACCGACCTTCAAAACACCCTCTTTCAAATCCAACGTAAAACCAAATTTTCTCAGGAGGTCCATTCCCAAGATGAAGTCATCAGTGATATCGGCTACCAGCACCTCATGATCACGTTCTTCACTTCCAATGCCAATCTTCATCTTCACCACTCCGCGTGTTGGTATCACTTCACCTGTTGCTGTACGGAGTTGAGTAGTTGTCGGTAACAATTTAATACTTGATTGTAGAACATCAGGGCGTACGATGGATTTGGTCGCCCCCGTATCAATAAGTAGTGGAACAGTTCGATTAGCAATCTTTCCATCTACAAACAAACTGCCGTTACTATTCTTTGATGTTACGGCATGGATCGTGATCTCCGGGGCATCTTCACTCGCAGTCAACGCTCGCCCCCTCTTGCCAACCCCTTTTAACTTTTCCGACGGTTGTACTTTTCTTATTTTGGGACAACGGCGTTCTACATGTCCTTGTTCGCCGCAGTTCCAACAACGAGGCCCTCGAACTTCTTGATGATTCTTCTTACGGTTCTCTTCCTTCTGAAAAACTCTCATTAATAATTCTTCTAGGCGATCTTTAGAACCTTCATCTTCTTCCACAACGGTCCGAACACGCCCGTGACCTCGGGACGCTTGCTTTGCAGCTTCAAATTCTAAGGCGTGAGCAAGCGCATCATCAGTTGTTCTTGGTCGTGCCAGCCTCAATGATTGTTGTGTTTCCCCGTCTCTTAACCCATCAATGAAGGTCTGCACAGCGAGCTGTCCCAGAAATGAATCGGGTGCCGTAGGGTACGCCAATCGGACAAGCCGCGCAACATCGGCTTCAAACTCCTGCAGGCTTTCTCCATTCTTCTGGATACGATTCTTCACTTGCGCGTGATACACTTGTTGAAGATGCGCGTCTCCATATCTCATTTCCAATCTAGACACTAACAATTGGTAATCATTTTCCTGTCCTGCTGGGATTGTTTGCAGGACATTCAACGCGTCTCCACGCAAAGCCACAGTTAAAGAAACGGCCTTTTCCTTGCCTGTCCATCCGTTGGCCCCAGAAGCCGCCTCAAACTGTTTGTAGTAAGTGGACCAAGGTATCTTTCCATCGAACGTGGGTGGTTTTACTTTTATCCCTACGACAGGACCCTTTTCTTCTTTAAACTGTTTCTTTACTTCATTAAACGGCCTCTCAGAAGTTGAGGGAAACCGTAGTTGCCTCATTCTATCTTCCAGCATTTCGGCCATATCGTCTTTCTTAGTTGTTGGTGGTAATTGCATTTGGGCTATTTTCTCTTCCACCATCTTTATTACCCTATCTTGTTCCGCCAATCTACCTTCCAATAGTCGTAACGCACTGGCATGCTCCAAAAATTCTTCGAAAACTTTATCTTCCAACGCTTTGACATTTTCCAACAATTCTCCTTTCAGCATTTTAACATTTTCTTCCAGTGCTTTAGTATTTTCAAGTAATTCTTGTTTAAGCATTCTAACATTTTCTTCGGACTTTCTAGAATTCTCTTCGGACTTTTCCAGTATTTCTTCTTTTAACATTCTGGAATTCTCTTCTGACTTTTCCAGTAATTCCTCTTTTAACATTCTAGAATTCTCTTCGGACTTTTGCAGTAATTCTTCTTTTAAAATTCTAGAATTCTCTTCGGACTTTCTAGAATTTTCTTCGGCTTTTCTAGAACTTTCTTCCATTTTACTTAACAACAAACTAGTATCAATTGCGGGTCCAGGTATTTCGAAGCGGTAATTTTCAGGATCTTCCTTCTGTTCTAAAAACCATTCTCTTAGCCGATTTATCAAAACTTCTTTCTTTCCATTACTATCCAAGTCCCTCTCGTCCAATTCCCGTTTTAAATCTATTACTAAGAGATCTTTCAATAGTTTCATCACCATTTTAATTGTTTGTTGAAATTAATTTTAACACTAAAAATTTATTCTCACAGCACTTTATTTAATTATTACGCGATTTTATTTATTTTAAAACCCCACACCTGACACCACTGTAACGTTCTTTTTCAAATAATAATACAAGTGCTGTTTAAATCGTCTATTCATAAACAAATATTTATTTCTATACACTAATGAATACACTATAAATTAACGCTATGATTATAAACCATTAAAAACTATTATTTACAGACTATGAATTTCTAATACAACATTTATATTCACTATTTATTTTGTAATACACAGTTAATGACTTGCTGTTGACTGACTCTCTTTTATCCGCAATCCGCTTTTATATCCTCATATAAACGCACCAGCAGTCGCTGGAACCTTCTATGTATTCTAGAAAATGCTAGAATAAACCGCGTCTGATTTACATGCTTGTGCGATGCGTCATTCTCTCGAAGGCGGCAGAACACACCACCTGTCGCTCGAAAAGAGGTTCGTTCCTTTTCTCTCCCGTTACAATATACTGTGTAATTTGGTATGTGAAGTGACTCTTTGTCGTGTGCGTTTTTGTAATTAATAGCATGTCAATTTTATGTAATTGCAGATATATTTTTAACTCTTGTACATGCTGGGACAAGCCATTGGCATTCCATAACGTGATTTTTAAAACTTGGGCCATTATGGTTTTTTATTTATAAGCATTGTTAATAAGTTTAAGATCGTGCTTATTTGTTCAGATTTTTTAACTATTTCATGTAATTCTGTCATGTCATTATTTTGTGAATGCATAGCCATAAACGGTTGGATTAAGTTATTTGTGTTTTGCTGCTGATGCTGTATATTGAGATGTCTTGTTCTTGGTTTCTTGTCCGCAGGCATTTTCGATTTTTTTGATTAATTTTATATAAATTGCCACACGTTGCAGGGTGCCATTAAATATCTGAGGTGACATAATGATAAAATATAAACATTTTTTTCCTCACGATGACAGCGTCATAAAATATCTGCGGTGAAATCTAATAAAATATAAAATATATAATACCCCAATATTTTTTCCTTTTCCCAATGGGCTATCTTAGGTTTAATTCGATAGAGCATGAAATGAATGAAATAATAAAATCTTATTGATTCTTATACCTGGAAGAAAAGAACTTACTACCAAGACACTTAGACTTCCGCAACTGGACAACAGCAAGCTAAGCTCTATATGTGAAAAGAAGAAGAAATGGATGCTTGTATACACATCAAATAAACACATAGATAAATTGAAAATACAGTCTTTATTTTTATTAATGAAAATAAAAGAAAATTTGATTCAAAGAAAAATAAAAGAAATAATATTTAGAACAGAACAGTAAAGTAAAATAGGAAATTCTTTCCTGAGCTTGCTCAAATGTGTTAATTAGTCGTTAATAACCTGACATAGGGCTATAACAGTTCTCCATTTGAGCAAACTGACATCAATCAATGTTATTAATTAAAAATATTTACAAATGTTTAAATAAATTTTAACTTATGATAATTAAATTTTAATAAAGAAACTTAAATTGTTTTATTCGTAAGAATTTTATTATTTAAAAACTTTTAAAGTGAGAAATATGAATTCTGAAATTATTCAGATTGTCTTTATAATTTTTATTATTGAAAAATTAAATCAAAACCTTTTATTTTGATCAACCTTGTATATAAAGTACGTCGAGATCCACATCAATCTTATTTTAAATTGGTAGTACTGCTTTTAAACTGTCAGATGATTTTATAAAATGAAAATCCATCGATTGTCAACACGATAATGGAAATAAATCTTCTTGAATTTATTTAATAAACAACTCGTTCACAATTTCATACAATAGTAGAACAACAAATAAATCTTCTTTAATTTTAAAATATCCAGGTAAATTATTGTTACACTTTGTTAAAACTTTCCTTTGTTGACATATAACATATGGTTGTTACATAACCACACTTATTTTACAGGTTTTTAATCTCGAGTCGATCGTAGATTCTCCAAGAGCGTTTTATCGACTGAAATTGTTAATTTTTGCTGGGCTTTATATATGATTTAGCGAAACAATTGAAAATTATGTCAAATTAAAAAAACAATATCAATCCGCTTGTTTATGACGTCACTTCACCAAAACAGCTGATTACAATTAACACTAATCTTAATTCTAAAAAGATGGGATTGTAGCTGGCAAAATAACGATGAAAACAATATAAGACACTTATATTCTAAAATTTACCATAACTCAGAAAATTAACAAAAACGATTGACGATGAAAAATTTCATTAGAGCTTAATTATACACACAACTCATTAAATCCAGCTTAATCCTTTACAAAATGAATACATATCTACACTATGCAACTGTTACATATAAAATTTACACAAGGACATCTTTACAATAGAAGAAAAATATAAATTAAAAATTCCTCACTACGATTTGATAACGATGCTAATCCAAAATCTATCTTCAACATCAACTTAAATGAATTAAATTATAGTCAGCTTGTCCAGCATATAGTCCTCTATGTGTTTGCATTCAAACAATGGTGGAAAATGTTATATAAGAATCAATATTTGGAAAAATCGAAACATATCAGCAAAGCCGAAACCTTCGTTAGAATAAATGCTCTTTATTACTATACAAGAGTTTGTAAGTTTATTGTGCTAGAGTAGTGATTACAATATAGACCTAATTTACATAATTTTAGTTAAATATGATCCCGAAACTGAGTCGCATGGAAAACAGAAAAATTCTTCCTACGTTATCGATCGTTGAACTTAAATCTAATCAGGAAAATTAAATCTTCGAGACAAATGGTAAAACCATCCTAATATGTGACTTGGGTTGCATAAAACATGTGTTATCATGAAACAATCTAAATGATTGATATTCTTTTTATAAATCAGACTTTTTATATATAAAAATTTAGGTTACGTCTTCATGAAATTTTATCCTTCTTTGATTTCTATTTTAGAAATTGTTAAATCTATTTGTGACCTAACATGTAGCCTTTAGATTAAATAGACCTAACATCCTAGCATGTCTATCCTTTATTTTATTTTATTGCATGAAATAATTATTTTTGTGTTTACGATCAAATCAGTCAATACATTTTTAATGAGATGAATTCAAGACATCTCAATGTTTTGGTGAGCTTTTTCTGCGAATGATATTTCGGGTTGTAAATACTGCTTTATATTAGTTTTCTGTACTGGTGGAAATTTGATTTGCTGCAGTTGTTTATGCACAATGCAACCTCGGTAATTTACGGGGTGATTACCGCCACAATTTACGCATTTGATTTGGTTATCTTTAACTTTCCTAGGACATTCACTAGTTGGGTGGGGTTCTGCGCATTTTACACAACGAGGTGTTTTGTGGCAAGAATTCATACAGGATAATATAAACTACAATATATTACAATTTCAGCCAATTTGACCAGGATCCAATTTCCGTAAGGAACGTCCGGGGTCCTTTAGATGAATAAACTATTTGTTATACCAAATGTTATATATGATTCGTAATTTTGTGATCTACAAGGCTGTATAAATACTGTTTTTTTTTAAATGAAGACTGGGAGTCATTTTATTTTGTTTTCTGTTAAAAATTCTATTGTTTTATTAAAAGGTATATAAAGAAAACCATTTTTCTTTAACAATTAAGTAGCTCTAAACTATCGAAAGAGAAATACGCCTTTTCAACGCGCTTCAAATTAGATTTTTGTATGATTATGTTTAAAGAAAAGTAACTCAAATTTAGTTTACGTCAATTGAGAAAAATTTATGGTTATAATTTAAACGTCAATGTTTAAAAAGTGATTAAACCAATATAAACAAAGTGTTAGTTAATTACTTAAAAGTGAAAACAAAAATAATAATAACATTGAAAGTTAATTTCTCAATAAAGGGGAAATTTCTTAATTAATAAAATTTATGAAAATAAATCGAAATTATTGGAAGTTTGGAGTTACCGATGTTAACAAATAATATTGGAATTGAAATTCAATTCTATAAGAATATTTAGTATGGATTTGGATCATTGCAAATATTAATCGAGAATCTTTATTTTGACATTATATGTTGATGTAAATGGGAGAAAGCAGCTGACTGGTAATGGGTATAAAAATGGTAGCAGTTGGCGTCAAATTTAGAACATAGAGAAGGAACATGTTTGTGGCCAAAATTTAAATCAACTAAAATAATCACCGTGAGTTTTTAAATAAGAAAAAATTATAAACAAATTATAATTTAAAAATAATTTTTTATAGTTAAAATAAAAAATTATAATTCAAAAATTATAAAAATTTATTATTTATTATATGAATCCCCAAATAGAAATCACCATGAAGATAAATTTATAATAAGAAGCTAAAAGACAGATTCATTTTTATGTTAATAAAAGGGAGATTTAATGTAATAATTCAATTATTTTTAATTATGGTAAAGATCAGTCTTTTTTAATCAAAACAAAATATCTTAGATATCTTCAAAGCGACCCGACCTGAGAGAGTCCCAATTTTGTGGGATATTAAAAGTTTATCCCAACTGCAATAAAAAATTCTAAGCCAGAGCAAGAGCCAATATAAGGTCAGGTTGTGTCTGTATATTATTATCGTTTATTATTCGCCAATTCTTCTATCTTCAAGTAAATTTATTTAATTGCTTATAGGAATGCAATATTTAAAAGAAAATTAAATTTACCTGTTGCAATTTACTTTATATAAATATTATAATTAGTTTAAATTAATAATAATACATGATGGTTATAAATACTTACATAAGTCCACGTTTTTCATAAATTTATTGTTTAAAAGTATATTTTATGATTCAGTTCTTGAGTTTCTACCAATTCGTATAATATATATATTTTTTATTTTATCCCATTAGTGCTCACTATATTTTTTATTAAATTTTTCAATTTTTTTTTCAAGTTTCGGAGTGATAATAAACCAATAATAACTTAAAAAATGTTTAAAAAAAAATTAATGACTCATGATAGCTTGAAAAAAGCATGGGTCGTTATCGACCCACTGAGCACTTACGAGACATAAATAAAACAAAAAAAAATAGCTGCTTAGGATTTTTAATGAAATATTTAGGTTACAAACAAAAGAACATATAAAAAATAAAGGTAGATATTACCTGCTATATTTACTTGGATGAAAATCTATAAAAACATTTATCATGTAATGGAACTTGACAAGTTGAACACGCCTTGACAGTTTTGTTTTTACAAACGGCACATCGCCTTCTTGGTTGGTCAGTTATTATGATATGACCAGCATTTCTTCTTGCTGGTAACGGATAGGTGTAACTTGAGGTTGGACCAGTTCTTAGGGGTTGTTTACCGTATTTTGTTAGTAATGCCTGAGCAACTTCTCTTCTAAAGCCTAAGTTATCAACAGCTTTTCCCGTGTTTCTTGAAAGACGCCAAGAATTGTTCATCGGGGAGTCAAACATCCATAACATGATTGGCATGTACCATTTTTTTCTACGTATTGATATTCTATATGCAGCAATACCATTATCAAACTGGTCAACGCCACCCATGTATTTATTATATAGGGACACTATGTTTAGCTGAGGTACTTGAATTTTCTTCTTGCAGAGTACCTTGTTGCAGTTTGTATTGGTTGCACGCCATATTGATTAGACAACAAAGTGACATTACTGTTATCTTTCCACCGAACTGCTACTATTCCATTTTCTTTGTCTACTTTGCTGTTGTATGCACCTCTTTCTTTAGTTTTGTAATACTTGTCATCAGGTAAACAGTTTCCGGTTCTGTTTACACTAACTGTACCGGTTGCAGCAAAATTCTTATTACCAAGTAAAGTGACAAGCTTAGCTGACGTAAAAAATTTGTCAAGAAATAAAGAAAATCGAACATCGACATAACGTTTTTGAAGAATTTCTGCAAAATTCAGAACTACCGATTCTCCCAAACCGTGATTTTCGTTAGTATTACCCCTTCTCCCTTGATATAGATCAAATTGTCCGCAATAACCCAAACGTGTAGCTAAAACCCATGATTTGAATCCAAATCTAATTGGTTTGCCACGGATGAACTGTTTACAACCGTGGAGACCGAACTAGGGAATCATCGATTCGTCTACTGGCAATGATTGCTCAATTGGGGCATATTTTAAAAATAATTCATTCAGCTTGACGATAAGTTGTTATCTACTATGTGAAGGTTTCTAAAAATATCTTCGAATGTTCTTCTTCTCATCGACTTGGAAACTAATCGATTTTGCACGTCTTCCTTCTCTTCCCAATACATTCGACGTCTAGGTAAGAAATTGTATCCACTGACATATAGTATTCCTAGAAACACGTACATTTCTTCGACTGAAAGTGTCAAGCGCCGATTTTTGGATACTGCATAGGCAGCAGTGTATTTTACTAAATCTTCTACTAATTCCACAGGCATAAAAAGTTCAAAAAATTCTAATGGATGACTGTCGGCATTTAGTGAAATAGGTGGGAACAAAGGTGCTGTCCATTCCTCACAAATAGGACTTCCTAAATCTCCAACTTCCCATACTCGTGGTTTTACTTTTTGCGACTTTTTATGGCGTTTCAGAGGAGGAACTGAAGAAGATGGACTGTCAATTATATAATACTGGGGACGTTGTCATCACTTATATTATCATCATTGGTGTTGTGAGAGGCAGGCTCACCGTTGATATAAAGCTCTGCTTCTGCTTCAAGCTGATTTCGATTGAGGACATTGGGATCGTTACAATCATCATCGCCTGAATCCTCATCTGTATCATTTCCAACATCTGCAGGCGGTGCAATAAAAACATCATATTTGTAGTGATCTCATCATGATTTCATCTACATTTTCTAGTTTCTCCAACATTTCGTGAAGCTTGAGCGGGCGGTGCCTACATAAATCAATTTCAGTTAAAACATTATAATAATTACGATAAAAATATTTATTAGTAGTTACCTGGCCCAGTAATCTTCGAATGAACTCATTTTGACTTAATAACTAATAGTATGATAATCACTAATAGTAACCAACTGCATAAAACACAAAACACACTATCACTTGAGAAAACATTTGGCAACTGACCACCACTAAAGGAACAAGTCGGCACAGGAATAATATCATGTGCGCGGCGAGCAGGTACGTAAGTGCTCAGTGGGTCGTTTTCGACCCAGCGTAATGTAGACCCTTATAAATAGTAAATATGTAAATAATATTTAGTGTAAGCTGTAAATAATGGATTTTCATACTGTTTTAAAAGTAATTATTGAACAATGTAATAAAACCAATAATTTTTAAACTTTGTTTTGACCAATTGATTTTACATCTGCAATGCCGTACAAAAAACTCTTAATTCATTGTTTATGAAAAACTTGCCAAATTTATTTTTTAACAAATTTTACATTTTATGTGATTGTCCACAAGCTCAACAATCGCTGGATATTAAAAATTCTAATAGAACTTACACAACCAGGACAGGGCTAAAATAAATATACAATGGGTCGAAAACGACTCACTGAGCTTAAATGGGTTAAAGTGAACAGTGAGAGAGAATGTGGTTCGGTTAGTAGCGTCCGAGACTACAACTAAGCAACCCGGGTTCGAACCCCGGCCAATATATTACTGGAAGGTAATGGCAAACTACTGAGGTATACTTTGCCCAGGAAATGTCCTTAAAATTAATAAAAAATCCAAGTACTATGCGTCCTGTTTCGGCGTCCGCCTTAAGTTGTAGGCTATACTTGTGAAATATAGGAGGGAAAAGCTACAACGCTCTGCAGTACAGCACAGCACTCGCAGAAGAACAAGAACGTGAACAGTTTCAAAGCGTTCTGTTATTTTTCTACGGACCTATTGAAACCTGCATAAGACAGAAAAATGAAAAATCAAACGCCTGTAATTACAAGTATACCTTGTCTTATAGTCTTATAATAAGTCTTATATAACAGACTTTAAATTTGGTTTAAAAGTTGATGCTATATAATTAAATAAAACAATATCATTACAACACGATAACAACTTCTGTAAAGCTGCTAAAAAACTGAGAAAAATGTTAAAAAGTGGGGGTTTTATTTACCAAATAAAACACATTATGATACGAACAAATCAAAGGAAAAAAGTAAGTAAAAGCAATGTTTTCATCACTTAATTAGATATGAAGGTCATAAGGTGGCAATAAACAGTACTGTTTATATCGTCAGTCATGTGTATAGTTGAATAAGAGATTGTGTATATTGGTGATGTGAGTGTTTTATTTGAAACAATTATTTTGCAATGAGAAATAATAATTTAACTGCATTACAATCTTTAACTTATATTTTTCTTCTGTTATGCATTGGTAAGCCACGTACTACGGTAGATTTTTACTATTTATATTTTATTATTTTTTGTCTTATTGTTAGTAGGTATGGTATATTACAAGATTTTATAAACTTCTACCGATCGCGACATCATAATTATCAATATGTTAAGAGCAGCTAAAGTTATGTATACTGGAAGTTTCAAATTTTTTTATTTATTTACGTTATGAAATTTTAACTAGTTTAAATATCAAGATCTTGGAGCTTTTAAGTTTTAGAGTCTTAGGATTTTAGACAATGACGTTTCATAGACTGTAAGTTTTAGACATATGCCATTTTATATCTACATGTACTTTCCAATTCTTAAACATTGTAAGATCAAAAACCTAAAACGTTTCAATGTTCAGATTTTCATCGTTTAAAATTCTATTTTTTCATGAAATAAAAAGATTTCGAAATTTTAAAGTGATAAAAATTTTATATTGTCAGACAGTTTCCAGACCTTCTCAAATTCTAGCTTCAATTCCAAAATTTTAGAGTTTCAGTTTTATAAGTAAGAATCTTCTGTGCTTTAAAGGTTGTTTTGATGTAAAGGACATGTCGCAAAAAAGTTACCATGCACATTTTTTGGCAATCTTTTTTTGGAATCGTTCGAGAGCGCTTCAAACACTTTACCAGCCACTAAAATGGCACTGGTCTTTGTTCGCACTTTTAGGAACAGCGCTTGATGAAACATGACAGGATCGACGTTTGAATTTCGGTACACGGGCGCAATTCTTGTCAGCTAATATACACTTGTGACATGTCAAATAATGTCAACAGATGTGGACATCTAAAGCTATTATTTTAAACTGGACAAGTTTGCTGAAATCCATGTTTTCATGTTTCAAAATTGTGCCCGAGACATCAACTTCAAGCGCTGATGTTACATTGAGCACGCATCACAACAAACACGATAACAGAAATCAATGCCAGCTTAACAGACATTAGAGCTCTTTAAGCGCTTTCGAATTAGTCCAAAAAGGAGGGGCATCGATCACAAAATCTGCATGGGAATCCTTTTGCTATAGGCCCTTTCTGAGATTGTAAGTTTTTTAATTCTTAACCTTTCAAAATGTTAAATTTGTAGGCTCTGAGCTTGTTGCACTGATTCAGTTTCAGAGGATCTGAGAAGCTCAATAATCTATTGCTATCTAATGATTAGTTGTACTAATCTTCTAAAATCTGCCCTTATTTCTTATATTGTATCTCATATGTGTGTAAATTAATTTCTACTTAAAGTTATATAAAGAGTAAGCAATCGCGCAGAGATGTACATTGAAAATTCTAACGGAAGGTATTAAACATCGTTTTGTCTTGACTACTTAGTTTCAGAAACACCCTATGATTCCATGACCCATTTGAATCTTGCTTGTTTTCGTCTACTAGATTCACCTTAAAAACTATTTAGTCAATGTCGAGCCTAAATGCTTTGATTTAAAAAAAAATCTGTTGATAAACTTTATGCAGTTAATTTTATTTTCCTCTTAACGTTAACAACGCATTTAAACATTGCTTTTGACTCATAACGTCCGATTTATATACACCGCGCTCTGCATGAATTTCAAAAATCTATCTTCCGATAGGTCCATAAATAAAAAGTTTTTTAATCAAAGTCGTCATGTTAAAACTTATCAGATTATTTTTCTCTGTATTTGTTATATATCGGTAAAACGGTCTCGACTTTCTTTATTTGACTGGTTTTTCTGTGAAGTTAATAATTTTACTATTCTGTAGTGGTTGTTTTCTTCTTCGGTTTGAGTCAGCACATTGACTCTTATTTACAGTGTTCTTTTGCAGAAGAGGAAGCGATTCCACCGTTAGGCTGTTCCTATAGTAATTAGTATCGTTTATTCCACTTGAGATTAGACGTTGCGATTGGTGTCTAAAAACAAAATATTAGATTTGTATGGCGGGCTTAGGGGAGGGGAGGACACAAAACTGCTAGGAATGGAAAAACAGGGAGGGAGTTTCCCACAGTTAAATGCTCTAGAATGAACAGATTCCATTTGCAGCTTTACTAGCTGGATGATATAAGATATTGTAACGAGTTGTTGACAATTAATAACGAGTGATTATAAACCCTCGGCATCTCAGCTGCTGTGAAATTTAAAACGTATGTGTTTTACTATTCCATGACAATATTTTTTTTGAACGTCAAATAAATTATATTAATTGTCAATATCAGTATAGCGTGCTAGCATACTATATAAGGTAGGTACCTACGTTCCTTTTTGCACAGCAACCGAGATGTCGACAGTTTATAATCACTCGTTATAATTTATTTGACGTTCAAAAATATTGTCGTGGAATAATAAAACACATACGTTTTAAATTTTACAGTAACTGAGATTCCGAGGGTTTATAATCACTCGTTAGTATTGTAAACTCGAAAATTATAACCGTATGGAAGTAGCTTACGTTCTCCAGAATCTACAACTGATTGAAAACATTCAAACCTTTCTTATTCTTTTAATTAAGTAATTATGCTTTAACAGTAAACGCAGATACAACGAGCTGTAAAACACAAGATAATCGGCCGGGCCAGTGTATTCTACTGGAACAATGTGGCCCCCTATTACGTATGAAAAATGCCAGGCCATACACATCAAAGGAAGAAACTTATCTTAAGAAAGCTATATGTGATTATCAAGACGAAATATATGCAAAAGTCTGCTGTCCTGTGAAACCAGAGAGCAGAAGCACTGTAATTACAAAGTATGGCGAAGTTGACGTTGTAGGTGAGAATTTCTTATAAATTAATCGTTGTTATTAATCAACAAGAAAAAAAACCCATTTTAGGGCCCACGACATCGGAATATCTACCTGATGCTGACATATGTGGTCCTACAAATCAATATAGAATTAGAGGTGGCAATTCAACAGAACTTGGTGAATATCCGTGGATGGCTCTCTTGGAATATGAAACACGTAATATAAAAAATTATTCGTTAGGATTAGTCTCTTAATTTTGATAAAATCTCCAGCTCAGGGAAACAGATTTAGCTGCGGAGGTGCATTAATTAATAATAGATATGTTTTAACGGCCGCCCATTGTGTTGTTGGAAAGAAACTACCACGAGGATGGACTTTGTAAGTATATTTATTATTATATTATAGGATTATGTAACTAATGCGAAACAGTTGGGCTAGGGATGGAAACTATGCAGAAAGTGCCAAAAGAGGTTTGCGAAATAACATAACTAAGTATAGACTATTCTAACGTAGAATGGATAACTAAGTTTCAAAAATAAAAATGGCATCCCTTGTATCGACAATACAGAATAAGCGACTGTAATGTTTTGGGAAGTTGCCAAGGCTAACTTGAATAAAATTCAAATCCTACAAAATTGTTGTATTAAGCTAAAGAGTTTAAAGTTCTCAAGAATACGTTTTTTATGAGAGCATTCGCTTAAATGCTTTATTTTATCGCGAGGAGAACGTTCTTTTGGTACGGTTTTTTCATGCGCGAACGGCCTTGAATGGTTCTCCATTTCTAGAACGTTCTTTTGTTTACAACACTATTCTTTACTTAATTTCTTTTCACGCAACCTTGCCACACTTCTACGAATTGTTGAAGTCAGGTAACTAAAACATAGAAAACCATATTTAAAAGAACTTATCCTAAGCCGTTGATTAGTTCATTCCTGATATTCATCCAACAATGGCTTAGTGGCCAGCCTGGTAAGCGGCTATAGTATACTTTAATTTTTACCTCTGGCATGGTTGACATGCTGAGTCATTGTGCTCCCCCCCCTAATATTTTTATATTAGTTAGTACAATTTACTAGTATAACTACCTTTATGATTTCTGCTATTTCTACTTCAACCAGGCTGTGGTGCTTGGAATCATATAAAACCAGCACCTAGCAGGGCACATTCACCCCCTCAAAACATCCACAATCGCAAAGTACTCATCGCACCTTTGATATGAATGTTTGGTAGCATTCTTATGACGGATTGTGGTCTTTTAAGTAGCCTAGCCCCGATTATGTTTAGCCATGGCAGGTTCAATCCTCGACAACTAAAGTCCCACAGGTAATAAATACAGTATGATCGATGAAATAAGTCTTCGATAAATACAGTATGATGAGAAAAAACTCAATATTTGCCAATCACAAATGCTCGTATGTACTGCCAGATTTAAGAAAAATTCATTTCTCTAAACTACTAAAACCTTAAAATCAAAGTTCTGCAAATCTCTGCATAAGGGAATAATTTGTAATAAGAATTTAATTTGTTTATTATAAATCCCTTATTGTTTATACGAATATCATGTTTGATAATCAGTTAATAACTTTTAAAAAACCAAAAATTTTACAAAATCAATTAAATGACATAAAAAATTGATATTAACATTGAACATCGTACCACTGATAAATACGTGTCCCACTTTACGAATTTTGTATCAGTAGGGAACAATTATAAATGGATACTGCTTAGTGGTTGTAGTCCAGTGCTTAAAGGCAAAAAGCACTGGAATAACACAATTTAACCACTTCAAGCAAAACTCTGGAATTAAGAAGATGTATGTGTGTACATAAAAATAAAAAAGGTTACTCTGATAAAAGGTGAGCTTGTCCCAAGAAAATATACTAATGGTCCAAAAACACGTTTTGTTAAGAGCTCCGAGAGTTTTACCCTAATTTGTCGCGGAAAAATTTACATGCACCAAACTGCGCCTAAGTGCTCCGGTGCCCAAGTGTGTCAGCGTCGAAGTGTCCTTGCGCCGAACTGTCCGGCTTACAGATTATTTATTATATACGATATTATATGCGATATTGACGATGCAATGAATAGGAGATACACTTTAATGTACAGTTATGTACGATTCTGTTGATATTCAAAGAGCGTTTTTTATAGATCAAGTGTTCGCTTGGGAGAATATAACTTGACATCTGAAGAAGATTGCATAGATTCAGAAGAGGGTCCCTTATGTTCCGTCGCGCAAGATTTTAAAATTGAAGAAAAAATCGTGTACGAAAAATATGAATCGACAACTACAGCTCAATACCACGATATTGCTTTGTTAAGACTAGACAGAAACGTAACTTACTCTGGTAAGTTGTTGTTTCTAAAATTCGAAGCAGCCTTTAGTTGTTAATTTTCAATATATATTTTTTTGAAAGATTTCATTAGACCTATATGTATTCCTACAACGGCAGATTTATTGAGCAGAACTTATACAGATATTGAAATGACTGTTGCTGGATGGGGTGCTACAGAAAATAGTACACAAAGTGACGTAATGCTGCAATTACGGGTAAGTATTTAGTAAAGTAAGCTTCAGTTTTTGTAAAAAGGTATAATAAGACCAATAACGTTCACAGTTGGCAAGTTTGAAGAGGTGAGCTTCTGTTATCAACCACAAAGTATACCATGATATTGATTGATTAACTATTAGAATCAATAATGTGGTAGCTCAGCATACCTTCTAAACCTTTTTGGTTTTGTAAAGTATCTCTGCTTACCCCTCGTTCCATCTCAAAACTCGAAATTTACAATTTTTATTCTTCTTTTAGATAACAGTGGCTTCCAACAATGACTGTGCATCTATTTATAGGAGCAGACTAAATATTGGGGTTGGTCAATTATGTGCTGGAGGTGAAGAGGGTAGAGATTCTTGCAGAGGAGATAGTGGAGGTCCATTAATGGTAGTTGATATAACAGCTAAAGGCGTTAATTATTATGTTGCGGGTATTGTATCATTTGGGCCTGTTAATTGTGGGCTTGATAAGTGGCCAGGAGTTTATACCAAATTATCAAAATATGTGCCCTGGATTGTTAGCCAATTAAAGCCTTAATTGGTTAATTTTCTAAGACAACGTGTATGTATATGTTTATGTGTATTATGTATGCTATGCAATAAAAAAATTTTATATTATGTAATAAGGAAATAAAGTCAATTTTACCCACTTGGTAGATGTTATATTACGTAGGTAGATATAATAATAACATACGAGGAAACCCAATTCCTGTCAACATCTGTCGTTTCTTCTTCTATCATAGATCAGGGCATCTCCACTGTCGGTTTGCAGCACATAAAACCTGAAAACTGATTTTTGAAGACTTTTGAGGTAGCATACAAATTCAGAGTGGGTTAGGCGCCGAGGATCTGGAATGCTTAAGTTGTTTAGGAAATTTCCCATAGGTAGATTGCCATTACTATATATTGCCTTTATTATCTGCCTGCTTGTTGGATTATGGAGCTCGGCTTTTATTAGAGTAAACTCAAAATTTCCCTTCGCCGCTCTAGAAAGCGATAGCTGCTGTGACTCCACATCGTCACAAGACTGGTATCAAGCTACTCACCAATCAACACTCTCGACAGCTAGCCAACCAGTTCTTCTAAAAGTATTGCTTATTATCACAACCATAGAGTGGGTTGCTAGAGCCATTAAGAGAGGATAATGAACCTAACTTTCTATAAGTTTTATCTAACGCATCAAATCCTCTTAGGTCCCAACAACTTTATCTTTGCACATTAACTGTATTAACAACGCTCACAGTTCATAAAATTATCTTTTAATAATCTTATCAAGATCGAACAAATACATTGCATTAAATAAGGTTATCAGAGTTTTGAAATTAAAAAGAAGTACATCAAGAAATCAGCAAGTGGTGACAAAGCATTTTTATATTTTATTAACAATAGAACTTTGTCGATATGGCTTTCTACAATATAGTTTCTATTCTTTATACATATACTTATTATTTAAATGAATATTTTTTAGAAGTACTATTGGTTCTATAGTAATCTACGACAGCAAAGTAAAAAAATATGATGCTATTTTTTATACAGGGTAATTAAAAATTGTTCCTTTTAAATCCGTATTCCTGTCATGAAAATAAGAAGGAAAGTTTATATTAACATGGGTCCAGAAATGCCTCCTTATCTAGATACAGGTTCATATTATGGTACATATTGTCATGTTATAAAAATGCCAATAGAGAACTTAAGCAACAACAATTACATACGTGCGGTATGGGTTGCATAACTTTTAGGCGAATCAAACTTTCACTAAATTCCTTTTAAAAAATAAATAAAAATGTTTCATTTTGATAAAGAAACACTCTATAACATAGTAAATAAGAAAAGGATAAATTTTAAAGTTGATTTTTTTTCTTAAATTTTGGTAAATTTTCTGGGTTAACCAACGTTGAACTAGCGCTACATGATTTTTGTAGATAAATAAGTTTTAAAGCTATTTCAAGGCTTGTTTTCACCTAAAACAAACAAAGGACATGCTAGTGAAGATGTATACAAAGATTTATTGTCTTACCTGTAGAGTTAGTTTATAAAATTTGTAAAGTTTTCTTGAGCATCAACGATTTCAGTACTTTTATTATAATTTTCTTCTTTGTCAAGATTAAAAAGTCTGTGGGCTAAAATATTTTATTACAATGTTGTCAAGCAAGTTCGTGGGCACAATTGAGACATAAATGCCATTATAGGAATCATTAATTGTAAAAAATCTAAACATTTGAAAAACTGAATAATAATAAAAATTGATATTTCTGTAATTAACCATAATATTCTGAGAGTATGTAATGTAGTTATTATTTAGGAGTTTGGATATTAAAATTTGTGTAAAAATTGTTCTATATGATCTAAGGAAGGATTTTGTATTCAGAAAAGGAAGTAACTAGGTGTTTTTAATTAATTATTTCATATTTTAATGTATAATTAAATGTATTTGAAAATTGATTGATTCAATAATAGATCAAGCAATTTGGTGACTCTCTCTCTCTCTGAAAATTTAGTTGTACAAACCACGTGTTTATCTGCAGAGCATATTTTATAAAAAATGTTAAGGTTATGTTGTGATTTACCTCATGTCTGAAACGCAGCTGGTTTTATTAGTTTCAACGTTGTTCAATAATACAAGACTTTTTCATGAAGAAAGGTGAATTTTGATGGTATTTCAACTATTTTGACTTTGAACCATATGGAAACAGGAAACTTTGCAGATTACTACTAATTTCTGCTGATAATTTTTAAAAGGCGTCAATAATTTAAATTTTGTAAAGAATGTAACGTAATTATTTTAAAGTAGTTAGATTCATGATAGAAATATTCATTTTCAAGGTACAAAGAATTTTACTGTCTTAAAATTAATTTTTCTTTTATTTTTTATGATATTACATATTTAATTATTATTTAATATGCAAGATATTCAGTTAAAATACTTTAGAATTAAGGTTTTATTTGTTCCAATTTTCTAAATAAATTATCAGTTAAAATTGACAATTCTGAACAATAGTGCCGCCGTACACAATTAATTTTTTTTGTTCCAATTTTCTAAATAAATTATCAGTTAAAATTGACAATTCTGAACAATAGTGTCGCCGTACACAATTAATTTTTTTAACTAGTCTTTTTTAAGAAATTAGTAAACAACCATTTGAAATACATACAAATTATTCACAACTTGTCGATGAACAATCAATAAAGGGAAAGGGATTAGTTTCAGTAAGAAGTTTCCGTTAGGCCATTCATAAAGTAAACTTATACTTTCTATTCATTTAAAAAGGGTTTCCATCCGGAGTTTGCTATCTTATTTATGAACATGTACTAATAGTTTAAATAGTAGTCTTCATAAAGACCTAAACAGTACATTTTTATTTTATTATATTTATTTGAACACGATTACGATTCTCCATATAACTATGTGTGTTTCAATAGCAAAAATTGACTACCATAAATATCCACACCCATCGTACAAGACAATTCTATTTAAAATCGTGTTAGATTAGTCAGTCCGACAAAAGAAAGGGCAAATTAACGACAAGAAAGGTATTTTGTGCTTCAATAAAATCTAAAGAACAATTTAAAAATAAATGCTCTTACGTGACAAAAATAATCATTACCCGGTAAAACAATGTATTATACGAAAAAACAGGAAAACATTTTGCATTAAAGTTAAATACGTCACGCCAAGAGGATGAATATAGTAAAATAACTGACCAACGATAAGATAACAGCAAAAGACAGCAAAAGACGAAAAGTTTATAAATACGACTATATTGTATTCAAATTTCGTGAGCAAGAAAAGCAAAACTGTTTTACTGATCTATTGTTCTATGTGCATTAAAATAGCTGACGTTTCGCATAAATTTTTCTCATGCCTCATCAGAGCTAACAACAAAATAAACAAAAGGATGTAAATTACACGGCCTAAAAGCTTTCACAAATATCAATTACAAACAAAAAAAATTATATATAACTATTGATTCTAACAATTCCAGAAGTAAAACAATGAAAATAAAATTACCTATTATAAATAATCACTAAAAACTGAATATAGATTTGAAAAATTCATTTCCCTTTTGTACAGAAACTTGTCCAAAATATTTATTGTTACCTATTTGTGTGATAGTTGTAAACAAGCTGTTACTTATTTTCAATGTTTTATTCCAGAAATATCCACTAAATGTTTCACTTTGAGCAAAAGATTTACATTTAAATCTTCATACTTTATAAATATATAACGTACATTTTCAAAAAAAAGATATATTCTAGATTATATAAATAATTATATAGCTCATCAATATTTAACTTTACAATTGAAATATGTAAAACATATGTAGAAGCGTGAAAACCTTTGAAAACTTTCTTTTCAGTTCAAAAAACGTTTTAAAGCGGTTTATTGCAAAAATATCATTATATCTTTAAACTTAAAACTCTGTAAATGGCTACGACAGTTGACGTTAGTCCGTTGGAATTACACCACGCATAATAAAGTGTATGGCAGTGTTTGTTTATTCTTATACTTAGAATAAATAGTTATATGTAAATTTTTTGTTTGTAATTGATCTTTGTGAAAGTATTTAAGCCATGTAATTTATGTCCTTTTGTTTATTTTATTTCTAGCTCTGATGAGGCATGAGAAAATTTATGCGAAACGTCCGCTATTTTAATATAAATACAACAATAACTAGATCAGTAAAACATTTTTGTTTTTCTTGCTCCCCATGGTCACGAAATTTGGATACAATATACTAATTTGTAGAGCAACTGATTAAATTTTCATTTGGAAATATAATACTACTTTAGCACAATAAAATAAAATAAAGAAACGAAAAAAGAATGGATTTAAAACAACAAGTATGTTATTATACTGAATTGCCAAAAAGAGCTGTGCACGACAGAAAAGTACATTCCAGGAAATACAAGTCGGACTTTGCCAAATTTCAAGCCGAAAATCAAGAAAATCACGATACGCAAGGGAGTCGGAGAGGTGACTTTAAGGAAATTAATAATTTTACCTGGACATAGATGAAAGTAGCTTCTATTTTCGTTGAGAAAATAACGGTATTAGGCAATACCTACAGAGTTCGGCATTTTTATTGGTGGATTATAAGAAACATAATCTCGCGAAAGGGCCATGGACTATGATGCCTCCTCTGGAGGTCAAACAATACTATGAACCCCTTTGAGGGTAATTTAAATGTCGTTCGGGGGATCAAGCCCTATAAGTCCATAATGTCTCAAATAGTCCTATGAAATTCAAAATTTTATTATATTTGTCAAGAACTTAGTATACCTAGTCTATACCATGTACTTTGAATTAACCAACTCCTGTTCAGATTAAGAACCAATGTTTAAATTACCCTTTGAGAAGTGATCTCCCAGTACAGGTGTCCAAAAGTCAAATACATTCTTTATAATTTCGAATGTCAATACCATTACTTGAAACTTTGTACTCCAGAGGTTATCAACAATTAAGTGCATTAAAATATGGGATTTTACGTTATACAAATACATACGTTTTTTGACTTAAGGAGATGTATAATAATGTTTTGTATTAAACTTATCTTTTGAAAAATCGTTCAAAGTGCTTACTGCCCCCCCGAGATAAATGAACGTACTCTACCATGGTCATTAGGCAGTATCAATTTATTTTTCTACAAAATCTTTGCACCTTGTTTATTTCCGAGGTAGGTATGCCAAGAAGATACTGCAGCATTGATCGATTAAAAGAAATCCAAATAGGCTATTAAGAAGTTATGGTAATAATTGAAAAATATCTAAAATTTTAATTTTGAGTATTATGAAATTCACTTAAAATCAATAAAATATTGAAATTCGTTTTCTGGTAAAACCCAACAAATCATTTCTTAAACAAGGAAAATTTATTATAATAATAAAACTAGACGGGTCAAAAGGTAAGAGCAATAAATTAAACATGTTGCATTTATTTTAAATAACACATAAAGCTATATAATTAGAATTTCATTTTCTATTAGAATTTCTAAAACGTTTTGTGACCGTAAGCAATGGCAATTTTGCAAATACTACTTCAATTGTTTTTATTATCAGCATGTGTTTATATTTTAATATCTGGAGGTAAGTGATCTACCCCTACATCAATAATATATTGTAGGGTTTGAGCAACAAACGGTATGCTATTTTTATTGGTGGTAAGAATCTATGCTAGGTCAGGGCGCTATTTATTAATTCGAGATTTATTTAAATACTTTTTTCATGATTTAGCGAAACACCAAAAACAACATAAATGCTTTTAACTATTGTGGCAACACCGGTAGCATACTATATTTAATAAATATTTATTAAATGTATTTTAAATATTAAATGCTTTTTTAATATAAAAAATATTTACTAAATCTTTATTTTACATCAAATAATTTATATTTGAATCTTTAAATATAATCCATATTTAATACATATTTGGACAAATATATAAAAAACTTTCATTATGTATTAAATGTTTCTATGATATTATAAAATTAATAATTGAAGGTTTCAAACATTTCATATACAAATAAAACTTATTCATAATTAAATATCCACTAAATGTTTCGCTTTAAGCAAACAATTTACATTTAAATCTTCATATTTTATAAATATTTAACGTACATTTTTAAAAATATCTGTAAATGGCTACGACAGTCGACAATAGTTCCTTGGCATTACACCACACGTAATAAAGTGTATGCTAAAGTTTGCTAATAAGCGTTTGGTGTAAAACCAAATCAAAAATAATACATTTAATGAATTAGTGGCGGTTTTCATTGTACAGTATTAATTTTTTTAGCCTTATGGGTATAACTTTGTGTTCTTAAGTTTTTAATAATAATTAATAATTACATTATATTTATAATGTTGAACAAAGTTATATATTTTTTTTATTAGTTTTCTTCTGACAATAAACGAAAGAAAAATGATTTTTTCGTTTTGTTTCTTTCATTTTAACCAGGCAAATTGATTCAATATTTATGGGATATATTCATATATATATATATACCCACCACACCATTTTACACCCACTTATTTATTTATGTATATGTATGTCTTGCTCAAAAGTATTGAGCCTGTTTCAAATGTAAATGGTAACTTAACTGAATGCTATTGGGTAGCTACACGAAACTGTCTAGCGCCAGAGGTGCTGAACCATTATATGAGCACTGCGCTATAGCGCTTTGATATAGAAAGTTAAGTATCTTCTCGGGTTTTTCTGACTTTTTAAAATCCCACAGTCACCAATTATGACTGAGCTGTGCTACGATTTAGTCAGCTTCCACGCCATATCACAATAGATCTTTCATTTACATTTATATTTCACCCTATGATTTTAGAGATAGGTGATTATAATTAACTTCTTACTATACCACGAATGATTCGGAACAGTTGCCGAGAAAATAAAGAAATTGACGATCCTTAAGCGTTTACCGCATCAGCAGTAAATCTTAAACAATTATTAACGTGTTTTCTAGGAGCTAATGACGAATACTGTATCACACAAGAAAACCTAAAAGGAAAATGCGTACTATTAGTAAACTGCCCGTCACTATTACGTAAGAAAAACACTAAACCGTACACTGCAAAAGAGGAAAATTATCTGAAAAAAGCAATATGTGACTTTCAAAACGAAATATATGCAAAAGTTTGTTGTCCTGTATTTGCAGAAAAAAATATTACGCTAAATGACACTGAAGTTCACGATAAACGTGATTTCATAGGTAAGAATAATTTATTAAGTGCAAATCTCTACATGTAGAAGTATGTTATGATAGATCGCGTTACATCTCAACTTCTTCCGGATTTATCTATTTGCGGACCTTCAATAATGGATGATAGAATCTCAGGTGGGAATGTTTCAGTACTTGGAGATTATCCATGGATGGCTCTTTTGGAATACCAAGTATGTAAGTAAAAGTAAATTCGGTAATTAATGTGTTTTATTTCTGTTTTGAATTTTTATAATATACTTCAGCAAAAGGAAACAAATTTCTGTGTGCCGGGGCATTAATCAATGATAGATACGTTTTGACAGCCGCTCATTGTGTAACTACTAACTTGTAAGTACTACTTTTGAGAAAAAGTTTTCAAAAAAATGTAGGGTAATATTCGAAAAATATTCTATTTTCAGGTCAAGTGTTCGTTTAGCAGAATTTGATTTAACAAATAAGAATGATTGCATTGACACTCCAGATGAACGATTATGCTCTATTCCAGAAGATATTGGATTAGAAAAGACGATTGTGCATAAAAACTACAGTTCGGGGACTAAAACTCTATTCATGATATTGCTTTATTACGATTAGCCAGAAACGTAACTTACTCTGGTAATGTTTTAATTTTTATAAATATTCATATTATTAGCACTGTCATTTATACGTTTATTTTTGTCTAAAGATTTTATAAAACCGATATGTATTTCTACGAGTGTGGAGCTATTGAACAAAGATTATACAAATTCCACCATGACTGTTGCTGGGGGGGTTTATTTGAAATCATTCGCAAGGTTACGTATGCGCAAGTGAACGACTTACGAACGGTATTGCGAAGGATTGCTTATTTGAATTGATTCGTGTGCGCAACTCAAAAAACGTATTCGCAAATTCAACTGTTTATTTGCGATAGGGTAAACGGCATACGCATTTTGAATGCGAATGTCAGTTGAAGCCATTTGTGGTTGAAAAAGTCATGAATTTTAACAATATAGTTCAGTTACAAGCTCTGTATGCGATTGATATGGCTGAAAATCGCAATATTTTAAAAAAACGCCGGAGGCCGCAAATTCACTATACAGAATTATCCGACAGGGAATTTAAAAAAAATTTTAGGCTTAATAAAGATACGTTTCAATTACTTTTGGCCGATATAGAAAATTATTTAACAGAACCGACAAGAGCTTCGGCCATTTCAAAGGAAACAAAGGTGTGGACTGTGGACTAAAACTATATATTAATTACTTATCCTTTTTTCAAAACTTTGATAAGGTACTGTCAACACTAAATTTGCTGGGAAGTGGAAGCTATCAAAACGAAGTTGGGAACAGCTTTGCGATAGGCTTAAGTACGTATGGTGTAAGTACAGCACTACACGAGGTAGTTGATGCCTTAAACCAACCTCAAATTTTAAACAAATATGTTAAATTTCCTAATAGGGTTGAGGAACTTAATCAGCTTCGAACACAGTAAGTCAGTGAGCTTTTTACTTCTTATAGGTAAACATAAATATAAATATTTTAGGTACTTTAGAGGGTTTGGAATGCCCGGCGTTGTCGGATGTATTGACTGCACACATGTAGCAATCCACCCTCCCAATAATAATGATCCCAATTATCCAGAACATGTTTATGTGAACAGAAAGGGATTTCACTCCATAAATGTGCAACTTGTAAATAAAAACTCCTACTTAGTTATTTTATTACCTATAGTGCAAAACTATAAAAAATTTTAGGTGTGTGACCCTGATTTGAAAATTTTACATGTCAACGCTAAATATCCTGGGAGTACCAACGACAAATTTATTTGGTCTAATAGTAATATTTCGGGATTTTTGGAACAGCTGCATCATCAAGGATTAAGAAGTTATCATTTATTAGGTACCTATATGTACAAAAAAAAAGTTAATCTAAAAAATACATGCTTCTATAACGATTCTATTAAAATATAGTTGAGCTTGATCCATAATTCGTGCTCTTTCGTTAGGAGAAGTAGTACAAATTTTTATAATAACTAGATAGGACTCTTTCATTACTGTTATAACATCGTTAAAGATTGAGTTTTTTTATGAACAATAATTCCAGGAGACTCAGGATATGCTCTGCGACCGTGGCTTCTCATTCCATTCAGAGATCCCGCAGAAGGAACTCCAGAAGAAGCCTTCAATAGATGTCATAAAACATGTAGGGCCACAATTGAAAGGTGTAATGGAGTATTAAAAGGTAGATTCAGATGCCTTTCAAAAGAAAGAGCTCTTCATTACAGTCCACAATTTTCATCGAAAATAGTTAACGCTTGTTGTGTATTACACAATATGTGTGTGATGAACAGGGTAGATCTCCAGGAAAATGAAGTTTATGTTGAGCATCAGGAGGATGAAAGGAATGAGAATAATGTTGCCAATGATGAACATATAAACAGAGTAAATCCACTACTTGCAGAAGGACGACAGAAGAGGAATAATATTGTATATAATTATTTTGTTCAATAATTTTTTACCATTTTGTAATGTACTTAATTTTTTAACATTCTTACTAAATACATACAAAATGGGAGCATATTTATACGCAAAAATATTATTATTTGGAAATACATACATTAAGCAATTGAAATATAAAAAATAAACATAAACTAAACTTTAACAGTAATAATAACAGTTCAAAAATAACGAAATTACGATAAAGCTGCGGCGATTTGTACCAAAGCTGCAGTTATATTTTCGAACGCTGCAGCTATCTTCTCTTGAGCAGCAGCACTCCTCTCCAAAGCTTCTACTTTTTGCTTCTTTATATTAATAATTTCAGCATTATATTGTTTTTTATCACTTAGGTAGTCCTTTTGAATGCTACCTAAGTAATGAGCATGGCTGATGGTATCTTCCATGGCTCGAGCGGACGACTTACGCTTTCTTCGTGAACGTACTGTAGATAAAAAACTTATCAAATTGAAATCATTTCGTTTAAATATTACCGTTCGAATCTTCAACTAAAGGACTTGCTGTAACTTGTTCATTCTCGCTAATTCTGATTATATTGATCTCCCCACTTTCTGGAAACAAGTAATAATTATTTGTGTTTAACTGACTGAAAAAAGTCTATTATCAGACTTTAAAACATACCTCCTCCTTGCACCTCTGTTTCATCTTCAGTGTCAAAATTCTGCAAACAAAAAACAGGTTGGTATAGGTAACATTACTTACAATGAAATTATTACTTACAATACTTGTCTCAGCAACTTCATGCCCTTCAATGGAGGCTTTGCTTATCAAATCAAAGACTGCCTCTTCCTCAGGCTTAAAAACTGGCACTTCGTCGTCGCCTCCACCTCCAGTTTTATTTCTAACTTTTATTATTTCTGCCCCCTTCTTTTTTGTGCGGCTTTGCAGATCTTGCCAAGTCTTAAACCATTAATATCAAGTTATTAAATTCATAATCTTATAATCGTTTAACTATATATTTTATACAAATAGGTAGGTACCCACCTTCCTCCACTGTATCCATGTTTTATGTCCTCCACCAGATACAGCATTTAAAATATCGGCAGCTTCTTGCCACAATTTTTGCGCATCCTTAAAACTAAACGTTGCGCTAAATTTGCTGCTAATTAGTTGGGGATGCGACTTCATAAACTCCGCAAGCAATTCTTTTTGCTCACTGATTGCGTTACCGCACCGTTTCGGTTTAGGCGAAGGCATTATTAAAACAAAAATTCAACTTAAATACTAGCTTTAATAACAGATTATGACATTTGACGATGTTTGTGACGTATCTTTGGAAATAATTTAAAAATAAACGTTGTTGCCATATATCGCCCTTCGCAATTTCCAATTGCGTGCATTTTGAATTCGAATGACGCCAAATAAGATACCCTTCGCAATTTTTTGATTCGTATACGAATTATAGGACTCGCAATTGTACGCATACGTATCTTTGCGAATGATTTCAAATAAACCACCCCAGGTTGGGGTGTTACAGAAAGCGGGTCACGCAGTGATGTACTACTTTACACCAAGGTAATATATAGCATAAAAACTGTCTAGAGTCTTAAGAGCTTGTTTACGAAGCTACTTAAAAACACGAGTTTATTTACTAAAATGCATATCTCAGACTCTGTTACTATGTTGCAACAACTTTTAATTTAATATTGCAACTCTTCAAGTCTAATAGATATAGAGTAGTGATGGGAACTTGGGTGTCGAGTGTCGTGATACTATTCGTGGTCGTGACACTTGAAGTGTCACGACTTTTAGTGTCGAACAGTATCGCTCTTATTAGAGTGTAATTCGAAGTTGCTTGATCATTCTTACAAAGAAATTAAAGGCAGATTTGTTAAACTGGCCAACAATTATTGAATGAGACGTACATATAAAAATATTTTGTTGTGGATTTTTTTCTTTTGTATTAGTATAATATTGACGGTGATAATTTTCTTAGGTTTTCGGCAAATTAAATTAAAATCAATAATTGAAGTTGAATAAGTTCCTCATGTACCTAATTATTATTTCAGCTTCTTTTATTCATACCTTATAATGTATTTTGAAGAAAGACTACTGCCGAAACACGTGTAAATAAATACAATGATCATTAATTTTAATTAATTCAATTTATTTTGCTGAAAACCCAAAATCAAAGTATCATTTTCCATTTAAAAAAAACACGTTCTCGACTAAAGACCAACATCGTCAGCGAAATTACATTTTTAAATAGTTTTTATAATAAATCCAATGAATAGACTTGAATTACAAGTTATTTATAGAATTTGTTTCTTTTCTTTTAAATTTCTGTTTTATAATATGTATTTGCTTTTATAAATAATTTAATGTCTTTTAATGTACTTAATGCATAAATATATAACCATAACATAAATTACTCATATAATAGTTTTAATACATAGTTTGCTTATGATTTATGTGGTTAAGAATCTTGACTGCTTCTCGTTTCAATTGGATTACATTTACACTAGCGCATGCATGATGTAAAGGCGAATTGTCGTTAAAGTATCAAGAAGAGTCGACACTTCTCCCGCCATATTGTTTCGACTTTCAAGTGTCGCGACACTCGGGTAGTATCGAGACCCCATCACTAGTCCCCTATGTCTTCTGTTCTTGCTAGTGCATTTTTGGCAGCAGGTTGAAGCCCAGAATTCTATTCTTATTTTAGAGGTTCGTGTAATATGCAATTAGCAGTGGACTTGGTCAGCCTGTCTATCGCAAGATTACACATGCGGATGGTATAGGTTAACTTCTACCATCGCACAACACAGAAGCTATAAGTCATTAACTCGATAGTCCATCGTGTGTAACATGTGAGAGGCACCACTTTGGCCGCCAAAATAATGTTGCATCTTTCTAGATTTGAGCTTCACATTAGTGATGGATACTTCCAACTAGCCACAGTGGAGACGGGTTGGTTCAATAGAATTACTTCCAGACACCACGAGTTCCACTCTTCTAATACCTACCGCTAGAAATGCGAGCTTATATCTCTGCCTAAACTCGAAGATATACAAAAAAAATCCAAAAGGTACTTGGTGCTGAAAGACCATCAAATAATACACAAATATGTACATATAAATATATATAGTTAAGATAGGATGAATCCCAAAATATATTCATACGGAATAGGGTAATCCTACTAAATTTGAATTATACAAACTACAAAATTTCTCTTCAAGCCGTCCAAAATCTTCAGGCATTATTTCAACTTGTTAATTAATCTTGTTTTGACTATTTAATCGCCATAAAAGAGTTGTGTTATCGATTCTTTGTCTGACAAATCTGAACATTTCGTTTTTACGGGCTTTTTTCTTCTTAATTATCTCGTTATCTCAATTTTCCACCTGGTTGCTGGGCTGGTTGGCAAGAAGGTGCACCCACGAATTATTCAAAACAAGAACATACACACTAAATGAAACTTAAGATTAGGTAGAATTAATATCATTATTAACCAGTAATTTTATTTATCACTCTGAAAACTCTGTCAGGAACATAATTGAATTTACCCAAGTAAACCCAGTCGGGAAATTTAAATACTTCAATACCTGTGGTCTGATATTATTACGTTGCTGAAAATTATAATTTTATAGGTTATTATTAAACTGCTAAAAATTAACCGACTATTTGCCATCCTATTTGTTTTCAGAATAATAACGTACAGTTGCGGCCGAAAAATTTTCAACGGTAATTTATCAAGTTAGCACATTTTTCTGATATTCACATCGTATAAAGATGGCTTGTTTGCTATTTATGACATATCAAATGAATAAAAGTGACGTCTCTTATGAAAATTTAAATGTCGAAATTACGCAGTCGCAATAGACCGTTGAAAATTTTTCGTTCGCAACTGTACACTTCAGTGTTGATCTAACATTAGAATTAACTTTTGTGTAACCATCTCAAGAAGAATTCAAAGGTGAATTTATTATTAAAAATGAAATTATTAAAGATTAATAAAAAGTTTCACAATTTTTATTAAATTATAACCTGACAATATTGTTTCGACAGCTAAGCGGTCATTATTAAAGATAATATAAACAAACACGTCGCTAAGGTAACTACAAAAAATAGGTAACTAGATAAAAAGATAAAAATAATCAGAATGAAATATCTAACACTTCCAGTAACGGAGAATTACTGAGCCCAATATGTTCATTTATTAAAGGTACCCTGAGTTTGTGTTTGAATATTTCAAAAGCTTCTAAAATGAGTAAGCAGTGAATTAACAAACTGATTACCGAAACAAGCTTATTTTAGATATTCCAATTTGAGTTTTGATATTTTGTTTTAGGTTAGCGTAAGACCTCAAAGAGATTGCGTCAACTTTTACAAGAACAAAGGGAGCATTGAGATGAGTCAATTCTGTGCTGGAGGTGACGATGGCAGAGATGCTTGTAGTTCAGATAGTGGGGGACCTTTAATAATGACGCATTCTGTAGGTCCTAATTTAAACTATTATGTTGCTGGTATTGTGTCTAATGGTCCTGACATTTGTGGTATTCAAAACTGGCCCGGAGTCTATACTAACTATTCTTGAAAACTTAAAACCATGAGGTATATTTATTACTTATTAGTTTTTACTTCTGTTGTTGTAATTTATAATATGAATAAAGATTTTATTAATTTTATTAAAGCAAGATATCTTTTGAATATTGATAATACATACACATATAGTACATACATATACATTTTTATGATCAGGCCTTTCCGTTTTTCTTCTTTCTCTGATTATTAAAGTCATTATTATTGATAAACAACGATAATCTTAGTCAAAGCTCATTAAATAATATACTATGCTATAAATGTGCAAGTGCATATATCCTAGCTCTCCTTAAATGGATGTCTTGTTGACCTAGTAAGTAGAAACTATATCAATTTTCAGGCGAAGCAGGTAAATAGTGTAAAAGAAGTTTATTAATAAAAGTTCCAGAAAAAACTGAAAACAACGTTTCGAAGCAAAAGACAACATACTGGACAATTTCAAAATAAGATCCAGAACATAAAAGAGGACTTTTTCATATCCAACAAGATTGCATAGCAGTAAATTAGTACAACAGCTGACAAAATTAGTCTCAAAGTTTCGGACGAGAAATACAGTAACCGTAAATGAGTCAATCAGAAAAGTTCCATAATTCGTGCTGGACAAACAAGGCACAATTTCTACATAACCAAGAAGTGTTATCTGTGAAAGAGTCGTTAATTGGAAACCCTCTGTAAACCGCTAACCGCAATTAACTGCCGACCAACTAGTGTGAGGTCGGAGGTCCCATGAAATGTCGCTTTGAACAGGCGCATAAGGCCGACTGCAATTAAATTCAACGTCAACAATACCTTTACAGTTTCAAAATACATTTGCGATTGCTACCAAGGTGGTGAGCTATTTCTAGTAAAACGTATCTGCAAACCTGAGGTTTTCCATGCAAGAATCAAAACCAGTACAAGTCGCAAGTCACAAATATGATACAAAATGATTTATTACATAACAATAATAAAGTTAACTTGAGTATAGCATGGTATAATTTTATAATATTACAGTATAATTTCAAAGCTCAAAATATTGCGACAACTACTAGAGTTTTTAACGGTGGTAATTATTCGCTAACTTAGCTAAGTAATTATAATCTCAATCAACATTCATTAAATTACGAAATTATTGCTAGCGCGGGTAATTACCTAAAAAGAGGCATCAACTTGTTTCTCATTAATAAATAAACCAATAAAGCACAGAACAATCATCATTTTGTATATTTTGTTAGTAGTTTTTGCGTTTTCGTTGTCTTAGTTGTCATTCGGACGACTGCATTTTAAAGTCATTTTGCTGTGAGATTAGTCACTTTTTCGTTGTAACTTCTAACTTCTTAAAAGTTTTAACAGGTGGTAACATCACTTTGAAATTATGTTTCCCGTTTGATTTATTGAATGGAAACACATTACCTCAATCAACGACATACGCGTCTTCCCTATTGTCCCAACCTTGTGTTTATATTTTTTCTTGGACGTTACCCATACAGATTACATAATTTTATATTAAATGTTAGGCATATTGAACATTATCACCTACAGTTACATTCCATTAGAAGACATTGTACAAAATAATGATAGCGAATTAACAAGGACAAACATGAGACATTTCTAGAACAGCTGGAAAACACATAAACTCTTCTGTATTACTGATATCACTACTTCCATCGCCTCCACTTCCTCCAACACCTCCACCACCATTGCCATTATTATTGTCAGAACTCTTATAAATAGATTTCTTTCCTAAATGTTTACCGTTTGAAAACTGACTTGGCCCACAAGTAGGATTTGGTTTGGTCAAATTATTGTGTCCTTGTGCGTGCTTAAAACTCCGTTATCTTAAAGATTGGTACACCTCGTCATCATGCGCATAAACCAATTTGTAAATATGTACTTTCGTTGCCTAGTAACAACATATTTCTGAACAGCTGAAATAAATTCAGAGGCGTCGGCGTGCGTCGCTTTATTTGTTGGAGTCGTATTTTTATAGCTGCGTTCGGTATGGTTTATGGTTTATCATCAATGTGTGCCAAATTCTTATTCATTGCACCGCTTTGTAATTAATATGTAGTTTTAGCGTATTTAGTCGTTTATTATTCAGACAAGAACATGATCTATCGTACAAGACCAAACTGTTGAAATTTTGAAACTTTCGAACTCACAAGTAGAAGAAATATTAAAATCCCCCCCTACAAATCCGACAAGCGTTATGCCACGCGTTATGCGTTGTCTCACGTTCATGGAACCGGTCTTAGGACTCTAATTCCTTGATTTGGGGATGATCCTAGAACAGAGACTGGACTTCAGTACGCGAAAGTTACTAGTAAGGTTTTTATTACAAATTTATTTTATAGAAGTACAAGTTTTATAGTCTTGTCAATGCAAATTAGAATTGATCTAGGATCAAGCCATTTGAGATTAGACGAGGGATGAAGGGACTCCCTCGAGAGACAGATCCCGACGGGTGAGCAGTGAGAACTGGCAGCACTCACATAAGCGACGCGCTAATTGGCATATAATAATATAATAATAATAATAATAATAATAACTACTACAACCCATAACCTAATCCAAGGTCCCAGAAGTTATAAGCTTGTGCGGGAGGGAGGGGGCGATTATTATTATTATGTAGGCCCAAATGTGCGGCTGCAGCCGACTTACAGATGGAACAGCGCAAATCCCACATTTGTGTCACAGCTAAGGAAAACTGCAGAAAACCTTAACCAGATCTGCCGGCGCCGGGAGTCGATCGCGGGCCGCTTGGGTGAAAGTCCGGCACGCCAGACATTACACTACCAAGGCTGTTTATATATGGCCATTAGATTTTGCCAAGTCACGCATAATCCACAATTTCATGTCTATAAAGCCTAATAATCTTACGCATCTAACTGCTTCAGACTTCCCCATTGACAGGACTGTTACTCCCATACCTGATCTATACTTAAAAGGAATCAATGAGATTCACCTTTTATAATTTCAACGTATGCAGCAACTCACCCAAAAGTTTTGTGCTAAATGGCCCTAAAAGAGTGTATTAATTAGCTCCAATAGCGCAAGATACATGAGCTTAAGAAAGTTTGCCTGAAACTAGCTCATTGCTCTTAATCAGAGTCAGTGTTAGACACTCGACAGAGTTCGGGATGTTCTTCTAAAGAAAAACTACATTTCACAAGTGGTGTCAAGATGGGTAGTATGTTCGTGTGGTAATAGGGAATGATTTACGTATATAAAAACCTTGTATTCATTTTTTATGTTAATACAACTTTAAGTTCTCAATGTATTTTTAATTTAACAAAAAACAATAATATTGGATTAGTGAATTATTGATATATTCCTCTAAGATGACATAAAAGTTTATTTTTACAACAGAAACAGTTTTCTGAATGATTTTCCTACATTTGCCAGATGAAAGGTTAAAAGAGAAACTGCATAGAGGAGCACTGAGTTTTGCGCAGTAGGCTAAATAGAAGCAGAGGGGTAAACCGGTTTCTGCTAAATCTAATGCGGCTCTACTTTTTTCCATGTAAGAAACAACAAATGGTTTACGATTGGCTCAGGCTAGTAATAATACGTATCCACTCTGGTACAGGCCTGGAATCCAAAAATAGTTCACACCTGGGGCTAAAATCGAGATGATAACTTCGTGTCAAGTTTGGTATTCAGTCTTGGCTCATATATTAATGATAAACCTTGATCCAAAAGTATAGACGACCAATATAGAACTGAGCTTGCACCAATTATTATCGAATCTTGGGGCAAGGTGAGTGCTCAATATAGGTACTGTTTCTAAACTGCGACACGAGCTTGCATTGCACTCGAGAAATTGGGCCATAGCTAGCCATTCAGCGGTAATTGGCCTCAGCTTGGCTCTGACTCTTGGGCGACGGCTTTGAAAGTTGATTAAAACCTAAGTGAAAATTAGAGTCCCGAGGATTGGTGTATAAACGTCGCACCGAAAGGTACTTGTGAATCTAGCTAGTCAAAATTTTTTTACCTTTAACCATCTCAAATGAAGTTTTTAGGTAATTTGAACAATTATTAGGCTAATTATTAAGCTTTTTTAATAATACTACAATGAATTGATATATACGTCATTAACATGCCGAAACAGTTGTCATATTTTAATCATTTTGAAATAAAGTAGTCTTTATAAAACTACAGTCAGATTAATTTTTGCAACTTTTAATGCTTTCTAAGAAGTTTTTGCTGAAACTTTATTGTTAATCATGGCATTTTAAATGTAATTATCATAAATTTAATGGCTAATGCGAAATCTAAATCATTATTTTAATTAGATTATAATAACGCTATTTAAAATTACTAATAGAATGTACGTCAATAGCCCAATTAGAGAAATAGTTCATACGGTCAACTTTTCAAAACTAGTGATTTTCTCTTTGAAGCAAATTATTAGAAAAAAACACAATTTTACATGTTCAAACTCTTTTATTGGACTATTTAAAAAACTCAGTTTCTTTCTCGTCATGGATTTCCACGTTTTCCCCCTTCATGTTCGCTTGAATTGTCATAAAGAAAGACTTCGCCGGGAAAAAGCAATTCCAAAGTTTCTTTTGAAAAAAGCTTTGATTTCTATTTAGATCTTGGTCTTTATACTTGTAAGAAATGGATCCGAAGTCAGCAACAATCTGTTGATTACGTCTGTATTACATACCTCTCTATAAACTTTTCTGGCATAATTAGAACGATAAGAACGGAAATGCTTTTTTCTTGCTTCTGCAACCTCTTTTGTTCAGCCCGATGAGCAAAAGTACGTTTTCTACAATAGGTGGACCACTGGACCATGTATGAGAACTTTATAGAGAGTTGGAGTCATTGGATACCATAGATAAAGTTCAACATATAGTTTAGCAGCAACCATAGCGTATATGGCGATCTTTCCTAAATCAATTTTATGGTCATAGCGATAACTTCCAAGATAACTTTCAGCCGCTTGATAAGATCCAAATCAATTCCAGTTATTTCAGTTAACAATTCTAGGTCACCAAAAAATGTCCCGCTCGTGTTGCCATCAGTTGTGTTTCCAAATCCAGACTTTGGAATGTCAACAATAATGCCCATCCTACTTCTAAATTCAAACTCTCAAAAAATCGTATTTTGGAGCGAAGAATGAACAAACATTATACACAGCAGCATTACACACCTTCCCATCAACCATACTCAACACAATTATCAATACTAATAATTCCTAGCATAGTTTTTGTATGTAAGCAATCTCTTCGAAAGTAACATCGTTAGATTCTTTAATAATCTTATCCTTATTGGCCTGTAGTATCAATTTTTTGTTTGTTCCGCAGACCAATCGCAGTGGATCCAAGTGAGTGCTATTGTAAAATCTTTGTTTATATTGTATTTGCTGGGATTCATCACAGCCCCATTTTGTCAATAACTGCATTGTACTATAGCGTATGTTGGTTTACCAGTTGATACGGTATGTCAAGAGATTTATTGTAAGAACAGCTCAAGCTCAATAAAAGGCGTGTATCTTATTAAATCTTTATTTTTTACTGTTTATTTATTATGTTGTTATCTCCATATGCAATCCATATGCTTCCTGATGGTATAGTGATAGAAGTATAGTGATATACATGGTGAGCAATATATATAGCAAGATGAATACAGTAATAAACTCTCTTTCCGATAGTGTTGCCACTATATCTCCTAAATAAAAAATTAACCGTGCAGCAGTGTGATCGAGCAGATCTTGTAAATTGACTTCAACAAAGATCGAACGTTTTAGGCTAAGGATAACAATTTTTCTTTGCAATCTGCAATCTACTATAACAGGGCCAAAAAATTGTGCCACTGGTTCAAATAATCTCATACTGTTCTCTCGTTAATTCTGTAACACATAATCAAGAAAATATTTAGAAGAGAGCAAAAAAACCATTTCTTCGTAACCTACATTTTTTCGTAGTTCTTCTCTTTGAGCGCCAAAAGATGTTGTGGTCTTCTATGTCGACCAGATTTTGTCGGGCAGCTAGATATTTCAAGACTACCTCCTTGACGCCATTCTTCGAATCTTTTTGTAAATACTTCGTGTTTTCTATGCGCTGCTGGCTAATCTTGCCTAAACTAATCTTTAATCTGAGACATTTTAAATATGCTTAAAACTGGTAGCTCTTCTTTTGAGTTTATATAAACTGTTCGGCTAAATTCAACTTTTCATTAATATTTGAAGCCTCTTGCTGCTGAAGTATAGTATAAATATCAATCCGAGTTATTGGTTGAAGCTTAACGGAGCTGTAACATACAAACACATTTTGGAAATATTCATAGATTTGCTGATTTTAGATTTTTTGCTCTAAAAAAAATTCTAGAACCTAAATTCATCAAAAGCGCACTTTGGATTTTGTTTTCTCAAAAGTTTAGAAGTTTATTTCATCACACATAAAGTAATTGCGACTTAGTTTGGCTTGGAAATGTAACTTTTCAATTTTGAAAACGTCAAACGTTGGCAAAGTCACAATTTGTATAAACACTTTGAAAAATTAATGATTGTTAAATTAAAATCAATGTAGTTTTCAAGTTTGCATAAACTAACCTTGTTCTGGAGCTTCCACAGTTTCACAAATCTTCACTTCCAATCTATACTTAAGCAAAATGATACTGAACTGACGCTATGAACTTATTCAACGCTAACGAGCATTGAACTGGTCTCCTTAATAAACGGCGACTTTATATGTAAAATTCATTGCAGACGATGATCACTCCACCATTAAACTATAACTAGTGAATAAGGTCGGGTTTTCGAACACTGACCAAGCAAATTCACCAATTCAGGAACAAGACCAAGCAATCTCACAAAGCCAGAAACAAGAACCAATCGTACAAGGAAATTCGCCAAGTGAGAAACAAGAACGCCCAGCCCACTCACAGAACTCACAACGCCAGTATCAGTTAAACAGAAGACTGATCCCAGATCCCACAATTTGAAAATGAAAATGCCTGGTCTTGTTCCCGAATTAGTTAATTTACTTGGTCAAGGCTAGAAGAACCGGCCTTATATACTAGTCTATTCTGAACTTGCAAAAAGTTCACATAACCACTGCTTCAAATTAAAATGGGACGCTAAGTAAGGACTGAAGCAAATAGGTCAAAAAAAGTCTATGCACTTATCACTAAAACAAAGCAAATAAAGTAAACCCAGTTCGTTAATGCTGACTTACATTTATTGATCTGTTTCTGCTCATTAAATAATCTGTTTTTAAGTTTTCCTCACTAGAAATGCACTTAACTACTTTTAACTATTGAAACACTCCGTTAATGACCGGAGAAAGATCTAGCAAACTGCGCTTAAAAAACACCTTTAAACTAAGAAGTTAATAATTTATATTGTGGGTGCACGTAATACGAACCTTGAATTTAAGTATAGTTGCGGCCGAAAAGTTTTCAACGGTCAATTGCGACTACGTAATTTCGACTTTTAAATTCTCATAAGAGATGTCAGTTTTATTCATTTGATATGCCATAAATAGCATACAAGCCAGCTTCATACTATGTAAATATCAGAAAAATGTGCTAACTTGATAAATTACCGTTGAAAATTTTTCGGCCGCAACTGTACACTGTTTTCATAGCAAAAGAAAGCTGCTTGAGTCAGGTTTCTTCCTCACTAGAATGTATTTTTTTAACTTAAAATATGCACCACCCAGTGGCGCCTGCTGTAAAGCCGTGATACGGACACTTAAATTTATACCAAGTAGTTGCGTCTTCTGTTGGTCAATTTCCAAAGAAGGACACCTACCCCGAACAAGCTCGTTATATTATGTATGGATTTAGTGAAGATACTTTTATCATAGGATAAGTTATGCAACATCGACTTTTTACCAGATATATTGTTTCGTTAAGAGCCTATAGTATGCGGGAGCATTCAACGTTTTAACTAATCTTCTGTAATATGGGTGGATTCGTTTGCTAAAATTACACACCCATATTGAGTAGTGGGAATCATGATTCTCTTTCCTATTCATTTTCCTTTTTTTGTTATAGAATTCCAACACTAAAACATGCCAAATCTTAGATTTTGAAAACACATCTTATATGCATAAATGAATTAATATTAATTGTTGATTAGTTAATAATTTAATATTAATCAGTTTATAAGTTAATGTACTGTAATTAGAAATATTGTAAAAAAGAATTAAAAAGTAATTAATAATAAAAAAGAAACAAACAAAAAAGTATGTTAAACGGGCATTTATTAAAGAAAAAAGAAATGACAGCAGTCACCATAGCCGAATGCAGCGCGCGCTAGATTCCAAATTAAAAAACCCAAGTTCTAATCTCAGTTTGGGTAATTATCTTTATTAATATTTAATATATTTTATAAGTAAACAATTTTTTTATAAATATAATATTTATAAAAAGAGATAATTACATAAGATTATCCCTTAATTTTTTTAGTTATTATTTAAACTATGTATGTTTATGTTAATTGAATACAACTAAACGATTAAACATAATAATATTAATATTTAATGATAAAGCATAAATAAAATCTAATCTTAGCTCTAATAGCATACAATGCGCATCAGCGCATCCAACAACTATCCCCTGTGTCCTGTGAAAATCATTTTAAGCATCATAAATTCCAACGTACTGCAGATCCTTAAATACCCCTCTCTTCTTAGAGAACAACAACTGGATATCTGAAAGTTAGCCTTGACTTGGGTCAATGTCAAAAAAGCGACAGTTGGTTATCCATTATTCAGCCAATTTGGAGTCAAGGCTGATAGTTCCTACATGGGTTAGGCGTTAGGCAATAATAAAAGTATAAAATTAGATACATTAAAGTATACACTGCTTTTTTGAAATTATTACTAGGAAATTATCAATCTTTCTTAGAAAATTAGTTATCAGTTAATTCATATTTCTGGTGAATTACTCTTTCTATACGTATTTGATAAATTACGATGTATTACTTTAAAACCATTACTCTTTTCAATACTTTTTATGATCTATCGCGCAGAGAATTTTAAATTGATCTTGAGATAGCTCACGGTACTTTCGAAACTCTCTTTCCAAACCTCCCAAACTCTCCAAAGTTGATTAATTCTATGCTTCGAAATTATTTTGAAAGATTTTTGTTAATTAATTTATTTTTTAATCAGATATAGAATAAGATGTAAAAATAAGTGTGACGAGATAAATGTTAATGTAAAATAATGCGTGGTCATAAAATACGATAGAATTATGAGGAAAATGAAAAATAATAATTTATTGTTTTTTATGTGAAATATGTTTTTGCAGTCGATGACATTTACCATATTTCGAATGGATAAAATAACAATAAACAGTGTAATAAATTTTTATTTTCTTTATTAAACTCTGGGTAATTAATTAATTTGTAATTTTATGTGTATTTAATCTTACCTAGAAATAATTTTTATTTAGCAATTCTTGTAAATTTTAAAATTTTAAATTAATAGAAGGGATTTCCGATTGCGTTTGAATAAAGATAATTAAGAAAATCGCGTTTTTCTAGAGTTCGAGATATAATTGAGGTTAAGATGTTGAGAATAAGTGCCAAAACAAAGATAAGTAGCATCGAGTCAGTATTCACTGGTCATCGCAGAGGTTAATGTGTAAAAAAATCTCTATTTCCAAGCTTCAGTACATTAAAGATGGGTTCATACCAATTTGTCTTATGTGCATCTATATGTTTGTTTTTTGGCGTAATCGGACTCTGTAATGGTTTTTGTAAGTATCTGATTAAAAAAGTTATTTTAAATTAGTGATTATTATCTTTATTAGTTGTAGCAAGCTTTGACGAGCAAGTTTGTTATACTCCGCACCAAAGACAGGGAAAATGTGTAAAAATTACAAATTGCCCAGAACTGTACAATTTACTACAACATCTACCCTTATCTCCTGATACACTAAATTATCTTAGACGATCACAGTGTGGACAAGAAGGAAATAAACCAAAAGTTTGTTGCATTGAACCTACATCGATCTTGGATCTGCCATCACGTTCTTCCGCAGAGTCTCCAGCAGGTAAGTTATATTTTATTATCGTAGATATATGTAGTACACGCATGTAACTACATATGTATCTGAGTATTGCGGGGTGTAGCTGATGCGAATAGACAAAACTAAATTTCAATCGAATCGTATGAAATTCTAAAAATAAAACTTGTGAAACTTTTGAGAATTGATAAGTTATGAATTCTTCATTAATCCCCAGGAAATTCCATACGGGCAGTCCATATCAAGTGATCAAATCATAAACATTGATTTTCTTATGCATTTACCCATCGCAACAAGTTAGTAGCTTAAAATGACTTTTTTTTTCGAGGCAGCCACATTTGTTTTACAGGGCACTCGAATTTTTGCAATTTCATGAGTTTGTGGAAAATGGAATATCTCGACCTCTGTTTCACCTATCAACACAAAAGACAATTTGGTCGAAAAAAGTTGCGCTACAAAATTGTTTATTATGTATTCTGTTCTAAATGCAATACTAAAAAGTTTAATTTTCATTTAAGTTTCATTTTCACAGAGAATATTTTGCCGACTGAAAGGAGGTAACTAGCCATTATTTGCTTAAAGCATAGTCTGCGTAGTTAAGGACCAGTACACTAAATTGCAAGCCTGTAACTTTCGGTTTCTTTCTTTGTTCTTTCTGTTGAATTGTTGAAGTTTACGGAATTCATTAAAAGAGTACTTTCCAAGCTAAATCAATCTGATAGGGGACCAGATAAAAATCTGAAATATTAGCGCATAATAGCACTATGTAATAGTATTATGCCCAAAAAATTTGGAAAGATTGACTGCAAACACTAATGACGTTGCGTAAAGTTGTGTAAAATAGCTGAACGTTTCTCAACAAAGTTTCTTTTGTTTTGACATTTTTATCTTTATGGTTATCAAACTCAACCAACATCATTGACTATAGAATATACTTTTCTACTTTTAAGGAATGGGGTATGATGTTGATAAACATAAGTATGTGTATGGGCCTGTATTTAGAGATATCAAATTAATTAATGAATTAAGTGAAGATGATTAATATCTTCTTGCTTTAAGAACAAGCAGTACTATTCTAAGTATCTTAAAGTACTATCATGAAATTAAGGTTTTTGTGTCTATTGAATCATTCATGTAGAATCAAAGTTTAACGTTTATCAAAACAAGGTCACTCATATAGTGGATATTATTCCCAAAAAAAGTATTTGTAATAAAAGAAGTAGAAAGTGAAGATATGGAAACTAATCCTATATCCGAACATATGGACACGTTCGAGGCAGAAAATTTAGGTTTGTTTTCTGATTCTAAACTCAGAAATTTAAATTCTAAGAATCAATTTACGACTAGTCAAGCTACGTTAGTTATTCGTAAGTCTAAAAAGAACTGATTTTAGAAGTAGAAGAAAAATATGAATAACCTGTTGGGAAATTAAAACAAAATGTGTTTCAGCGTAAAAAGGAGAAAAAGTACAAACATCTTAGAACATCAGAATTTTGACCAAGAAAGAAAATAAGAAATTAATTTCAGGTTTCAGAATGTTTAGTTACAGTGACTAAGAATCTGACTAAGGCTCAAAGAATACCGAACTTAGACAAAAAAAAGTGCTAAAAGAATTGGTGCAGATACTTTTAGGAGGTTTTCAACTTTTTGAACTAGCAGCAGCACTAGCCAGCAGCAGAAGTTTTCCTGTTTAAAAGTATCTGTACGAATAATAACGGAATTATAGAACACAAACAGAAGCAGTTACTACTTTGTGTTTGAAATCTAGAGATGCTCATCTAGACTATAATTAAGCGTTTGAAATTCTGGGAACTTAGACCCCAAGTGGCGTGCTAGCGCTGGTGCATTCTGTTTACGTAAGCATATACCACCATAAATTTTAAGTAATGATAGATGGTGCAAAATTAAGTGTAAGTTATAAAGACTTTCTTCAGATGCTGTTCTGTATCTTGTACAGTTTTGATTGCATGATGACAAATGTTCAAACTGCTCAGAAGCTTGGAATGTGATATATAGCTTAGTTCGTTCCAGCTATACCTGCCTGACGTGAGAATCAGGGGACGCAGATTGGCCTATCGAGACGAATGTAGCTGACCCACAGTCTTGCTACACCAGAGAATTACCTACATCACGGTTTCCGATAGGCTACTTGCCAGGGGTCCACACCTTATTAGTCTCTCCAGACTAATCTAAGACCAGTCAAGTCCTAATAAGAGACATCATCATCATCATGCCAAGAATCGTGTCGAGATGGTTTCAGTCGTACTACCATGGAAATATTATTTGAATGCTGAGTGGAAAAGTTTAGGTCTCTGAAGCTACGCCTCCATGCAGCCAAATTGCAGTTAGGTTTTCTTACAAATAAAAAAACTAACTTATTTGTTTCTGAAGCTGATTTTTGAGAAAACTTTCCTCTCATAATTCAACATGCAATTCAACGGGTGAACAAACAGGTTACTGCTCGCCCATTCGTTTACTATTTAAAAAAAATAACAAGGTGGATTGAAATGTATGACCACTTAAAGCGCAATCAATTGCAGTACATATTTTCTCAAAAAGAATTTTATCCTAAGGCTGCTGCACCGTCTTTGACAAAGGTCTTATATTTCGCTAATGGATTGGAGCTGCCACTCAGTATGAAAAAAGGAAGAACTTTGTCAATATGTGCAACTACGAGAGCGCACATGAATTGCAAATGCAATTTGACAGCTGCTTGTCAGTGCCTAAAACTCAATCATTTCATAGATATTTTCCAATAAGGGATACAGTCATAAAGTGCTATCACACTTAAGTTTCTGATGACTTTGAGAAGGTAAAGGTATGGAAAGCTTCTTCATTGTTCTTCAGAAAAAAACAAATAGTTGTATGTGTATATTTAGCATTAAAAATTATGATTTGAAAGTAGTCCTTTGTGAGTCCGTAGGGCCAAGGTTTGGTACTTTCGAAAATTCTAATAGTGGAGTAACATTACGTTTTTATCTCGAAACCGGTTGAAACTACCGGATTTTCATGATTTTTTTTACCAAATAGTAAAATTTTAGATTTCAAATATTTTAAACATAAACTTCTTAGAAAGAATGAACTCTGAAACCTCGCCTTTTCCTGGATATGTGGCACCCCAAAAAGTGGGGATTTTGCAGAAAAGGTGTTAAATTTCGGGTTTAAATTTCACCCATAAAGAAGCCTCTTACAAAACTTATGTTTCGAATAACAAATGTAGTTCGCAATGTGAACAATACAACGGTTTTTACTACACGTCCATACGACCATCCGTTCTTGAGATATCGAGACTTCTGTTTACATAGAAAACTGCAAGAAACGCCATGCTCCACGAAACAAATATGGCTACCATATTTAAACCAAAAGTAACAAAACTAAATTAATAGTGGTTTCCAACTACCAATACATAGGTGTGGTAACACGCAAAAAATTATCCTGTTTTAAAATGGTCAGCATCCAGTACTGGACCACTTGGAGAATTCTTAGGTTTTTCTAGTTTCACCGCATTTTCCGATCTAAGCGTCTATTTCTAATTTAAAAAGGTTTTAGTATTTTATGTGTACAAGATTTACAAGAAATAATCATGAAAATCCGAAAAACAACAACATTATAGATAGCAACCAGTAAACAAATAACAATCACAAAGGATGTTGCTAACGCAACAATGGTTACTAACTAAGTAAGGGGTTGCTAACTAGAAAAGTGTTGCTAAGCGGTAGAGTAGCACCTTTGTTTACTGTTTTCTAACAAATAAAGTGGTTGTTTTCCATAAAGTATACGAAAAAAGCACTTTGCGCAGCCACACTAAATAAAAATAAATTTTGTACATATTTTATATGAAAAAATGGGAATACCAGTATTAATCAAATTAACACTTTTTAATAATTTTACACACTGTAAGGTTATTTAAATGTCGTAAGCTTTTGGTAGCAACTGAAAAATATTATAAAAATAGTATGACATCAGCAATCTTGATTTTAACTCAATATATCCATTTACAATAACAGAAAATTGGCGTTTCCGTCTTGTTTGGTCGCGGTAGTACATCGAAGTTTTTTTTTAATATTATGTGCATGCAGTATTGGTTGTGTAATTGTGTTCCACCATTCTTCCTCCAACCAGCACACTATTACTAGTGTAAGAATGTAGAACATACTTAGATTTTTGAGAATAACTTTTACACATTTCATCATGGCTGGCTGTTTATTATTGGATCAGTTCATAAAAAGCGATATAAGTAAAAACAATTTAATCTTGTCGTCGCACACAGAGCTGGAAACCGATTCTAGCCGGTCAAAATTATTTTATAAGCTTAACTGGAAGCAAATGACTGAAGTAGTATAAAAATAATAAAATAATCAAAAAATAAAATAAAAACAAATCTTTTTAGCCACTAGAACTGGATCAGTTTGATACTTTTATACTTTTTCCAAGAAAGAGTTATTTACATAATTATGTTATTAAAAAATAAGGTAAAGACGTAAAATATAGACGCATTTACAAAATTCTTCTTTATTTTAAGAAATATTCAGATGGAGAAATTATATTGCTAATCGTTTAATAACTATCCCTTTTCATTTCGATTATATTTCAGTTTATACAATATTATGCATGTTGATTTTTAAATATGTTATTCTTTATACTATAGCAAAAAAATATTAAAAATACAAACGCAAGAGCTTGCAAGATTTCTAAGCTATAAACTACAAAATAACACATTTATTATTCGGAAAGTAAAGCTCACCGTTTTCCATATCAGAAGGCTATCAACTTACCTTTTTGTACGACTTTTTAGCACTTCTATTCTGTTTTTATAAATTATTAAAATCAATAAAAAAAACAGTTCCCCATAAAAACACCTTCACGTTAACGAACAAACTACAAATACATCTACACAGATTGGCGCCTTCGGAAGTCTTTAACACTGACCTACACTTTACCGGAATTGTCGGATTTTTTTATGATTATTATTTGCCGTAACGGTAAACGGCAGGTAGTTACGAGTTCACTAAGCTTTCTACTAAAATACTAATTCTTAGAATGCCTTTGATTTTAACATTGGTTTTTGGAGGTTTGACCGGCTAGAATCGGGTTTCAGCCCTGTGTACGTCGCTAACATCGCACTAGTCTCTCAAAGTTGACATTTCGCTAATTCTGTTTCCAAAATTCGTCAAAGCACGATTTCTTACAATTTCTCAGTCGACTTATCTGTAGTTCTATATTCGATCTTAACCAACTATTTTCTCTAAATCTTTCCCACAAAACACGTACACTAAATCTGTCTCAAAAAGGCCCAATAAAATAAAAAAGTTGAAAAAATCGGAAATGGAGTAGTAGGAAAGAAAAAAATCTGAATCTTGTGTTTCATGTCTCTCTGTATGCTTTGCATCTCATCTTCATTACTTTTATAAGCCAATTACAATTAGCTTTTAAAATTAATTCGGCTTAGCTCGTCATCATGATACAATTCATGCGGGAAGCAAATGGGATATGTTGGAGCGTCAATATTTAAATCATAAATAGACTAAAGATTGTACTCACAAAAAACATTAAAAATACGAAACAAGCAAAAAATAATATCCACACTAATGAACTGTATAGCTGGTTGTAGAATAGATTTAATACCAGTGATTCTTAGTTCTTAGCCGCAGTTCTGTGGCGATGTTCCGATTGTGTAGCATAAGTGTTGTAACAGGAATTATGCAAGTAAAATGGCAAATTCTATCATCTTACAAAATACCTAAATGTAAGTACGGAGAATGTTGGAATTTAAGATATCAAAACATCAAAGACTGATCAGAGTTCTATAGTTTTTGAAGGACGGTCTATCGCGTGGTTTGCTTAAAAATGCAACCATTTTTTAAAATGTAAGAAATCAACCTATAGTCCTGTTTAGTACGAGTTTTCATCCGTATTTAGGATGGGACAGAAATGATTTTAATATATGTTGTTTAGGTAGGGACCCTGCTGAAAAATTCGATTGAAAATTTTCGACCTTAGTTGAAAGCTGCAAGAAATGTTTTTTTTGAAAATAATTACTCAACGGTTGATCGTACGAAAATAAAGTCTTAACAAAAACGACAAACTTAAAGAAGACAAAATTCCTTACATTTTTTGTATAAACATTTTTTTATAAGTCTAACAATTAACGAGTTACAGCGGCGAAATGATTGACAATTCTAAAAATATTTTAACTTTGTTTTTGTTGGTAAATTTAGTAAGAGTAAATTACTCCATCTTATTTTTAAAGTTTTTCCACACACTACAAACAATGACAAACAGAAATAAGAGATGAAAAATAGTAACAATGATACAATAGTAACTGCACACGAGACCTTATTGAATTTCATTTCCTACAATTGTAAAACAGGTTGCGGCAAAGCATGTGGCTATAGTAAAGCTGGGTTAAAGTGCTCTACCATAGGCGCCCGGAAGGGGGGCAAGGACGGGCGCTTGCTCCCCCCTGGAAGTTGAACAATTTCAATAATATGCCATTTTTCCTAGGCTTGCCCCCCCTAGCATGTCGGTTATTCTAGGTTTGCCCCCCCCCCTAGCATACCGTTCATTCTAGGCTTGCCCTCCCCTGGACAAATTTCTGCGGGCGCCTATGCGCCTATGGCTCTACTGTTTGTGGATTCTAAAGTAGACAACTTATTAGAGTTTCGCATCGAAAGCGAGGACAAAGATGAGGAAATTTTATCAATGGAAGACTAAATTCTCAGGAGCATAGACAATGAGTTAGAAGCTAGCAGTGAGGAAGAACATTATAATGAAGACATTAACCGTCCCGAAACGCAAAAAAAGGAATAAATAAAATGATGTCCAACATTGATTACCACATTTTTATAATTATGTATTTAATAACCAGAAATAGTGAACCAAAAAATTATAAAATGGGTGTTTTATGATTTTTTTGACACATGTTCACCTTTCCTCTCTGCTATAACTCATTAAATATTAGACTTATAAAAAAGTGTTTATACAAGCAATTTGGGAATTTTATCTTCAAGTTTGTCTCAGACATGTTTGTCTCAGACATTTTTGTCGTAGATTCACCCGTTGAATAATTATTTTAAAAAACAGCATTTTTTGCATCTTTCATCTAAGATGGCGACTCGCGCTTCCCATCCTTAATGTTGAAACCTTTTTCATTAGGGTTCCGACATAAACAACATAATTATATCAAAATCGTTTGTACTCCACTTTTTGTAAGGTAAATGCCTTTTTTGTTCCTCCTGACTGGATTAAGATTGCTAGAACAATGAAAAGTTCGTGACTCCTTGTTTACTTTGTGTTCTTTCTTTACTTGATGATGAAGATTGTTACTTGCACATGCTACACCAAAATCGATATTTCTGGAGGCTCCAGTAGGGATATGGAAAACAAGTTCTACTGAAAATCTGGCCAGGAAACCAACCTCAGAATAATGGAAGAATTGTTCTTTAGATTTCGTTATGTTAGATTGAAATTTCATCATTCATTCATTAGATTCATTAGGACTGAATTATGAAAATAAACATATTATGTATATGTTCACAATTTTTAAAAATATTTATAAGTATGTACCTACCTATAGTAGTTTCTAACAAAAACAGCTTCTACCTAATGGTTTGTGAAAATAAGAATGAATTATTACTCATGTTGACATAAACAAATATCATGGGTTTTTATTGTGTTAAAGAAGTTATAAGGAATGCGGTTAATCAACATCTGTACTAATGAGTGAGGAAAAAGTAGCTACTACCTCTCACGCTGTCACAACCACAGGTAATAAAAGAGCCTCAAAAAGCGCGCCTAAAAGCTTTTTTTATAGAAAAAATAAATTGAATTTTTATTAAGTTTGTGTTTGTTACGGTACATTAGCCTAAAAAATGTGCTCGTCATGACTATCTCTACGGTTTACAATGTTTTTAATCTTTAATTTATTTAGTCTCGCTAATTTATTATAATTAATAGACTAATAATAGCACTATTAGAGCGTAAAGAAATCCTCCGCGTGTTTAGGTACTAGAATGAAAAAACGGATTATCTAGAATCTTTTTAAATCATAATAGTAACTATTAGAGACTACTTTTAGGTTAAATCTCGTTAGCAAGTTTAGTAAGTAGTATATGGAATTATGGATGTATCGTTATTAGGGTGGACCTTAATTTGGATGACTCGGGAATTTTAACCCCCCACCCAGATCGGTTTAAAATAAATTAAAAGAAAATCTCACCAAAAGATTTTGGGTGTCTGTAGACATTGGTTTGATTCCCACTAAAATAGTATTAGTTTTAGAAGTAACATTTTTTTCCGGAAAAGATGTATTTTTTACGTATTAATCTTAGCGTGCCATATATACGAGTATACCGTGGAGCACGTAAATATTACATGCCATTAGGGATCACTTTGGAATATTAATTCTGACATGAAAAATGAATTAGAGGCACGTAATATTGATATGAATTTCTATTCCAGCGCTACTTGGGTAGCTATAGAGACAAGATAAAGGAAGGGTATTTGCTGTTAGAACGTTCATACCAATACCCGGTATGTCGAGTTAATATAATAATAATAATAATAATAATTACTACAACCCATAACCTAAACCAAGGCCCCAGAAGCTATAAGCTTGTGCGGGAGGGAGGGGGCGATTATTATTATTATGTAGGCCCAATGTGCGGCTGCAGCCGACTTATAGATGGAACAGCGCAAATCCCACATTTGTGTTACAGCTAAGGGAAACTGCAGAAAACCTTAACCAGATCTGCCAGCACCAGGAGTCGAACCCGGGCCGCTTGGGTGAAAGTCCGGCACGCCAGACATTACACTACCAAGGCTGTTTTAATAAGACTACCAAGGCTGTTAGACTTTACACTACCAAGGCTGTTAAGATGTCACTGATAAAAATAAGTTTAAACGTAGAAAGAAAAGGTTGTAGTATTAGATTTATTTTAAAGCTTTGTAATATATAAGGCCATTTAAAGTGGATAGGCAATTTTTACAATGCATGAAGGGCTGAAGCTGTAAATTTAATCGTCTATTAAATGAATTTGTGTGGTAAAACTTACAGCATTTTTCCCAGTACACGAGGTCTGGATATTAAATAACGAGACTGCGCGCACAGAAGACGTCCTAGAGGGGAAGGGGGGAAAACGAATGCAGGGTTGGATAGCTTGAAGTGTCTACTATGCCAGTACGAAAACACGTTTTTGTCGCTGTAGTAGTATTTTTGCTATAGAGGTTAGAAACGAACGTGTTTTTTTCTCGTGCCAATAAAAATGTTTTTTTTTCAATAAACACGTACATGGTGTTCGAGATATTAAAACTAGTCACAAATGACTAACCAATAATTTGAATCTGATAAATCTTAATAACTAAACATTTATAAAAATGTTTAACGAATTCAAATGTGTGACGAAAAACACGAGCAACGGATCAATGTGAAATTTCTCGTTAAATTAAAAAAAAACTCCGACTGAGTGCTATAAGTTGTTGAAAGAGGCCTATGGTGAGAATTCTCTATCTCGTTCGCGTGTTTTCGAATGGTATAAACGGTTTTCTGAAGGCCGAGAGAGCACCGAAGATGACAAACGTCCAGGTCGACCTGTCTTTGTTTCAAGTCCGCAAACAGTGACCAGATTCAATGAAACTGTCGCGGAGATCGTCGTATGAGCATTCGGATGATTGCTGAGACTGTAAACGCCGATAAAGAAACTGTCAGAAAAACTTTACATGACGAGTTGAACATGAAGAAAGTTTGTGAAACCAAACTTACTATTTGAAAGTTTTTTCAACACTGCGAGAGCGAGTTCGTAAGAAACGGCCGGAGTTGTGGAAAAACAAGTCGTGGATCTTGCACCAGGACAACGCACCTACCCATAACGCGCTGTCTGTGAAGCGTTATTTAGCCGCTAGAGGCACTCCAGTGCTCGAAACGCGCCGTACTCGCCTGATTTAGCACTCTGTGATTTTTTCCTGTTTCCGAAAATCAAGTCTGCCTTAAAAGGAACCCGGTTCGAGACGATCGAAGTGGTGAAGCGATAATCGGAAGAGCTCTTAAATGCTGTTACAAAAGAAGACTTCCAGCATTGCTTTGACCAATGGAAAAAACGAATGGAACGGTGTGTGGCGAGGGCAGGGGAGTACATTGAAGGGGAGCATTCGATTGTAGAATAATTTTTAAAATAAAACTCTTCATAAGCAGTCTCGTTATTTAATAGCCAGACCTCGTACTTTCAATCCCACACGGTAATCTTCTTTGAAAAAATAAAATGAAATATTTGATGTAATAATAACTATTAAGGTTGAGTTATTCTTGTTATCTATGGCGTTGACGGTTGACTTGACTTGTAGATTGGTAACATAAGCACTTAATGGAAACTAGGTCTCCAAGTACATCAGGCGTGAAACTTATCCTTATCATTCTACTCTCTATATGTTTTAACAAAACCGCTCTGTTCTATTACAATTTAGTTTACGCTATATTCCCAGAGAGATCTGGCCCTCTAGTAGATAAGATTGTCACATGTTAATGCACTTTTTGATTAGATCAACTAAACTCCCGATATTAAATTTACAGGCGACCTAAGAAAACGCCTTTGTTTACGCATCTTACTTTAATAAGTTATTTAACAAATGAGACATACGTTTTGGAAAACATCACCTCAGAAGTGTTTGGCGCTGTTACAATCGGGCCTGAATAGACTAAGAATCTGGCTAATTTATTTTTTGGGGGATTGCGGAAGATTCCTGGTATCTTATGGCACCGATTAATAAAGTTATTTGGCAGGTCCTACTAGAACTTAGATGAATTTAGGAGAATGCCACAGCAGTGGTGGTTTTTATCGTTTTTATTAACATCACATTGGCACGAAACCTTAACCTTAAGCCTTTTTCGGCTTTACTTCCTTATCCGAGAACTCATCTTTCTAGATTTTTCTACTAATCAGTAATTCTTCGAAGCTGGGAGCTGGTGAAGTTATATGTAAAATTAAAAGTTAAAACATCAGAAACAAAACAAAATTTAAAAGCACCTTATAAGACTATGCGAGGCAGTTGGCAGCTATTCAATTTGGAGTTGGAGAATATGCGATTAGTTTACGAGACGCTATAATTTTTATTGCCACCGCCATCTTTTAAAAATAACTTCTGGGTTAGTCGTATATTTTTTTACAAGTTATAACGGGAACTTCCTGACTGGTTAGCTCGCGGTGTTAATAAGGAGCTAAAATAAAGCTTAGTTAAAGTTAGAGTTAAAAAGCTCCAATAACAAACAACAGATAACAGTAGTTTGTGGATAACAAGGTGTAGTGTGCCCTTCTCCTGATGTTATCTTGAACTGGTTAATAACCACCTGATCTTTAGATGCTCCTTCAATGGTTTCAAAAGGTCCCCTGTCAAAGGGTGCTACTTTTAAGAGATATTTGTTAAATGTATTTTAAATATTGAATGTTTTTAATATAAAAGATATTAAGACTATTATTGTTTGAATAACTGATTTATTAGTCAGAAAATATTAAACTACTTTGGTGTGTAAATAGTATTGTTGTTTTATTATTTAAAGTATTTTGGTTACATATTGTTCTGCAACCTATTATTTACTAGATAGCCAATAGTAAGATAAGCTTAGCTTCTTAGTTAGAACATAGTAACACATTAGTTTTTAGGGAACATACTTTTTTCTCTATTGATCAAATAACTAACGTATGGAATCTTTATTTTCAGACGACGCGGTTAAAAATCTCTTACCAGACACAGAGGTCTGTGGCTTACATTATTACAATTTACATCATGGAATGGTTAATGCATTAATATACGAATACCCATGGTCAGTCCTCTTGGAATATGAGCGTCGTAAGTATTAAAAATGCTTTCTGAATTATTTTTGTATTATAAGATTCTTTATATTAGCTTTTGGACGAGCGTTTGCCTGTGGAGGGACACTTATTAGCAACAGATATGTTCTGACAGCTGCACATTGTATGAGTTCCATGCCAGACAATTCAAAATTGTAAGTACAAACCTACAAACCTTATCATTCGCGTCCGTATAACGATATTGGAATGATTTTCATTTTAGGATTAGAGTTCGCTTAGGTGAAAATCACCTAGAAAATCCTATCGACTGCGATCCACAGCCACGTGCAGTATGTGCAGATTCGCCAATAGATGTTGCAGTAGAAAGTTTTACTGTGCACGAGGATTATGATCCAGATGATATATCCCGAATTAACGATATTGCCCTTATTAGACTTAGCAGAAACATTACTTATACTGGTAAGAATGAATATTATACTCCTCTTCTTTACCTATATTTATGGAACTTTATTATCTTTAGATTTTATCCGACCTATCTGTTTGGCAACTTCTGATGAGATATTAAACGATATTAATATCGGAAAGAGACTGTACACGGCAGGATGGGGCTTTATCAATGAAGAACGGTCTCATAGTAGAAATAAATTAAAGGATATTGTAAGCTCAAAATTGCATTCCTAATAATTTTATAGTTAAGCACAATTTTAAACTTTTAGGTTAACTTACGTTCTTATGACGATTGTTCAGAAGTGTACAATACGATTGGAGTAAGTATGAGTGATCAGTTGTGTGTTGAAGAAGAAGAGTGCTCAGCAGATAGTGGTGGCGCGTTAGTAACCCTAAAGCAAACATCATCTGGATTCAATTGGTTTGCAATTGGTGTTAAGTCATTTGGCCCTACACCTTGTGGAAATAACAACTGGCCAGGAGTTTTTACAAAAATAACCAAGCATATTCGTTGGATCGTCAACCATTTAAAACCTTAACTTTAACTTACCATTTGATATTCATATTGTAAAACATCCCGTTTCATGTTTGTTAAGAGTGTGGTGTTAACTGCGATGCATACATTACTTGTTTAAACCATAGTTTTCATAAATTCTCTTGAAGTCAAAATTCTGCATAGACCCGTTTCACTGATAACATTTTATCTACATACCACGGGTGCCAAGAACTTGGAGACAAATTGAAGATTTTTTGCTATGATACTTAGGCGAAATTTCGCTTTGTAGAAAATTTCTGCATGTTCTGAAACTATATCTCTTATAGAATTTTGAAAAAATCTTTCCATGTACAAAGGAGATACAAGAACTTGAAATTCCCTCAAGAGTAAAGTACTTTTATTTTGCAAGATATCAAGAAATTAGATTAAGAAGAGCACGCCTAATCATTTCGCATAAGTATAATAGCACAAAAAAACCATTTGTCTCTGTTTGAGACGCGTGGTGTATGGTGGATCTTGCAATGGCCTAAGTATTTCTCGTGACATTAAAATAATCGAATGCCAAACTGTGGAAAGTTAACTTCAAGACGATATTTTACTGGACTTTCAGTTTCAAAAAAATAACATTAATCTAAGTAAAAAATCACTTAAAGGATCTATTTATTAAAAAATTCAACTTTTTCTACTTAGCGTTGATGATTGTTCGAAAATTAATTTTGAAGATTTTGAAACTGCGAAATCCATAGAGCCAGACAGATTCAGATTTGACAGACAATGAATATTATTCGCCTATAGAAAGAAATAACTTTAGAAAAACAAAGTCCACCTCAGCCTTAAATATTTATTAAAGTAAAATAGTGTTGGTTCTATTTTGCCATATTTTAGACAAAGTGGTGGTGGTGATGCAAAACTTTCAACTTCTACTGTTACATACAATTTTTATGTAATGATTTTTATAATGTATTTATATAATTCTTGGATTTTAAAAGAATAATAAATTACTGACATTTGTTAATATCAAACTTAACCAGTTTCAGAACGTATAATTTATAAAAAAAAATAAAAAGATGTCTAAACTAGTCGAGGGGATGGGGGTATAAAAAGCGGGTGTGATTGGAAGAAATCAATAAAAAAACTAATTTTTATTTATTTTGAGAGTTAATAGATTTTGATATTCTAAGTAAAATACAAAAGAAAGCAAAATTTGGTGGCGACCACCAACGACGCCATCTTAAAAAATGGCGCCAAAGTTAATCATTTTCAAAATATCTCGCTTGGAGTGTTGCAATGAAAAATTCATCAGTAGAACTGGAAGTGGAAATTCAAGTGGAACTGGCTTAAAGCGAGCAGTAATTTCCGTAATTTCTGGAGAAATTATGAAAAACTTTTTCTAATAAACAAAAGATCACGATATCGTTGACGATGATCGGAGCTTGACTGTGGCAGCACTGTTTTTAGTTCTCAAAAATCAGCCCGAGCTGGGAATAATAGATAATTCCTCAACAGATATTAACTGATTTTGTACTAGAAGCCTTCATACACACCATACTTTTGACCTGCAAACGCGGATCTTTGGAAAAATTAACAAAGAAAAACAATACGCCCTTTTAATGCTATGGGAGATATTCATTGTGTAACATCTAACACCGCAATTGCTTCAAAAACAAGCATTCTATGCTTTTCAAAAATGCAATCAGCAAAGGTAATTTTGAAATTCGTATTTACTAAAGATATGCTGAGAAATCACCCGATATCACCCTTGGGATGTGACTTAGGCCGCAGTCTCATTGCAGCCACTACCACCCACTACCACCGACCACCACCAATTAAAATAATTCCTTGCAGTCCCACTGAAGCAAGTAGTAACCACCAGTTTCATGTAAAATTTTAAATTTCGCGCTTGTTTTAAGTTCACTTCCTTTTAAAGTACGCATATTGCCAACTTAGCAAGCTTACTGTTATTATTATTTCCTATCAAATGAGGTTATCTGCATTGGTTTTTTTTACTATTGTCGCGTTGCGTTTAATAAAATATAATAAACCAAATTGGAAAAATATTGGAAATTGGTCGCTTATGTGACGCCAAAGCATGTCCGTGGTATTTAAATTCGAATAAAGACGAACTGTGATCATATAATTCCATTGTCGATTTCGACTGGAGACCACGACTTGTCCTAACACATTTTAAACTTTTTCAGGTTATGTTGTCAAAACAAAGCGTGAAACATCACACATTGACAATACCAATCACTAAACACGAAAAACCTGTGGACAGGATGTGCAAATTTTAGTTATCATCATCCTCACTGGCGCGTGCGCATTTCAACCACCGCTAACCACCAACCACCAAAATTCGAACAAGTTGGAAATTTCAAACTGGTGGTCACCGTTTGATGGTAGTAGGTGGCTAACAGTGGTTTAGTGGGACCAGCGGCATTAATTAATGCGTGTTTAAATTTTAGTTGATGGCCGTGGGTGGTTGACGGTGGTTCAGTGAGACTGCGGCCTTACTGTGGCTCTTCCGGAAATCGGCAAACGGTACTAAAATTCAGGGATGGAATGATTTCATGAAACATGTGTTCAGAGAAAAGAAATTCTTCTAGATAAAAGTAAAGATAAAATGCTTACCTTTTATTACCGTTCTGCCAATATATTGCAGCACCCTTCATTTCAGATTTTCTTACTGCTAGAAACAACAATATTTGAAACAGAGGGCTTGCTTCATTACTTTTGATCAACCATTGTACATAAATGCTAAACACACCGTTTCTTTACAAAGTGAAAAATGTATTATGAGCAACGTACTACTTGTAAGACTAGGGCGCTATATTTGCTGATGTCCTTCATAGGGCCTATAGGATATATCATGATGGGAATCAGTTTGCACGAACTTCTCACTGTCATCTACTTATGCTCCGAATGTGGTTGAGAGAATGACGACGGAATGTAAATCACCTGATACACTCAAGCGCGGCGTGTTCATCTTTTTGTATATCAAGCTGAAGAGCACATGATTCTGCAGTTTGTAGAATTTACAAAAAAAATCGCTCATCTATGAAAAGCATTCTCTCCGTCATACAGTGATCGTTGGTAAATTTTAAAATGAGTTTACGAGATTGAAAGATTTGCACCGCGAAATCATGAATAGAATACTTTCGTGTGGTTGCTTAAATACAGAAATTCATTAAAGCCGATAGAAGAGGTAATTGCTTCTCAAAATTACCCCTTGATTTGAAAGAAAATATGTCTGTTTTAAAATACAAGCAATTTACTAAACAAGTATTTTTTACAAAAAAACACCCCGATAATTGGTGGTAAACAAAATTTTTTTTGAAAATAAAAACTATAACAGGATAAAATTGTAATGCTTGATTTATCCATTTAACTTTTCACACAATCTGCATTTTAAAAAATTTGGTAGGTTAATTTGTATTAATAGAATTGCATAAAACAGTCCACTCGTTTGAGTGCATACACGAATTGCTTCCAATAAATTTTTCGTAAGCGACTGTATGCTATTATAAATTTTATTTTGTATCTTGATAATTGAAACAATAATTTTCCGTACGATAAAACAACAATAAAAAGACCCGCGATTGGGCGCCAATGAAACACTAGTTTCTTAAACCGGCAAAACAACAATAAACAAGCTTAAACTTTCAAACAAAAAGTTCACATTACATAAACTAATTTAGGACACAAAATATGGTACTTACTGTATAGAATGCTCCGACCTTCTTTAAGGCGTCTTTTCACAAATTATAGCTCAGGAAGTAGGTAATAATTTCCATGACACACAGATTATAAGGAAAAATAAGATTTTTTTTAAGTCACAAACAAGAATGGGCGCCAGTTATTCGAAATTATTCTAGCACGCCCCCAAATAACAAAGGGCTAGATTAAATTGATTCAAAATTAAAAAAAAACTAATTAACATTAGTTTATTTGACGTTAACACAAATTAAATTATCAAATAATTTCAATTAATGCTAGGTCCATTTTCAATACGGTAAAGTTTAATTTATAAAGTCATTTATTCGAAAATAATAAAAAATATAGGATTATCTCCGATGACAGTAAATAAGTTTTGACGGTTATAATTTTAATGTTAAGATAGAAAACCTTAATAAGAATTCTTATTCAAAGGACCAATATACATGAGATTACAAAAACATTCGATGAAACAGAAAACAATACAAATAAACTTCATAGTTACATAAACTTACTCTTATCAAACAAAAAATCCTTAATATCTTTGATGCAGAAGTAGAATTTTACAATTTTTCAAAATGTCACAAAACACCTCACATTAAAAGACCTTATTCACTAAACTTTTAAAAATCAAAAATTATAAACCGTTTAGCTTTTGGCTATCAGTGCATTACAATATTTTCAGTGATTTACATCAATAGCTTCGTGTGAAAAAGAACAATGTGATATTTGATTAATAAGTGCAATTCTTGAAATATTTTAGTGATTGATAATCATCTGTGAACATGAAATACTTGAGATGCAATGTGACTTTAAATAAACTTTTACGAATTACAAACACTACTACATGTAAGGTATATTTTAAATTAATTTAATTTTATATTAATGCGATTAGCTTTACAGAGATCATTTAACGGAATTTAAAAACGCTATAGACTCGCCCCATTATTAAAGGACAAACCTTTTTATGCTGTAATTATTGTGTCCGTTATCAATAATGCAAAGGATTGGGAAAGATGGACAAAGAAAACAGAAAAAGAGTGACCAGTAATCCATTTTATTTTTTTACGCTGTATATCACTATTAATAGAAACGTGAACAAATTATTATATTACCACAACATTACTGTGAAGGTTTATGTTTTAAATAAAAAATATTTGCAAAACATGACTTTTTTACTCGACTTTCTCAAAGATTATCAAAAAAAATAGTTTAAGCTCTACGCTTTACAGTTGGCATAATATTAATTAAAGTATTACTTTGGGTAAGTTAAATTTGATCATAGAATTTGATTCAATAAATTATGTAATTATTATTTCTTAAGGGAAAATGATCTATAAAAATATATTTTATTAATTATTCTAGAACTAACTACTAGTTTGGTTCATTTTGAAATTTAATTCTCAACCAAACGTAACATTGGAAATTAGTTTTAAAAATATATAGAAATGTCAATTTTTTGTAATATTACAGATCTTGACATTTCTAAAAATAATCTTGTTTATTGTTTCCAGCCTTATTTTGTGGAACTCCATAATCATGAAATAAATAAAGATTATTAAAAGTTTCACAGTTTTATTAAAATATACCTGACAATATTGTTTCGACAGCTATGCTGTCATTATCAAAGGTAATATAATTATAAACAAACACGTCGCTAAGGTAGATACAAAATAGGTAACTAGATAAAATAATAATAATAATAATAAAATTAATAATAAAAATCATAATTAAACATCTAATACTTCCAGTAACGGAGAATTACTGAGCTCAAGTTGTTCATTCATTTACTAGTTACCTATTTTGTATCTACCTTAGCGACGTGTTTGTTTATAATTATATTACCTTTGATAATGACAGCATAGCTGTCGAAACAATATTGTCAGGTATATTTTAATAAAACTGTGAAACTTTTAATAATCTTTATTTATTTCATTCTAAAAATAATGTTGTCTAAATGTAAAAATAATTTTATTGAGAATTTTAATCTTGTAACTCAACCATACTGGTTCGAGAACTTTTGAATAAAATAAGTTGTTATGGGCCAATTCTCCATTAATAATAATTTTATCTTAAAAGCAAACAAATTCCATCAAACTGTAAAATAAATTATATCAGATCTAAATTGGGGTATCGAACCTGGACCCAGATCAGGCGCTTGTCAGGGCCGAATCGAAAGAACCGATACGGACCGGATGCAATAACCTGATCCGAGCCATATATGTTAGACCGACCAGGGTCGGATTTGAAAGCCTGATCGGGTTCGGATCTGCCAAGGCGTTACATTTCTGATCTGAACCGGATCGGGTTGCCTGATCCGAGCCTTGTTTAAACTAAGGCAAGCCGGATAGGGACCTGATCCGAGCCACATAGAATAGCCCGACCAGGGCCGGATGATAGCCTGATCGGGTTCGGATCTGCCAAGGCGTTACATTTTTGATCTGAACCGGATCGGGTTGCCTGATCTGGGCCTTGTTTAAACTAGGGCAGGCCGGATAGGGGCCTGATTCTAGCCTTATCAAATTTCTGCTCGGGAATAGATTGAATTTTCACTGGAACTTTTACGAAAGGGAACGGTATTTGGTTAATTTCTATTAACACAAAACTAAAACGGTAGATTGAAGCCAATAAGCTTCCTGTATTTAACGAAGAAACGCAAAAAGGCAATCACACAACTCAGTTAACTTTATTCGATAATAACGCGGGAACTAGAATACTGGAACAAGCCCGCTAACTCGAGGTAAACAACCATTGTTCGAACAGACGCCACTTTAGGATGCGAGGCCCGCTATCTAAGTTCAAGCGCTCGTGTAGACTTGCTTTATTATTAATTTCGTCCTTTGACTTATTAACTTCATTATTATAAAATATTAGCACGGGATCCGAACCCGGCTTCATCTGTACTCTTTTTACTAACTATAAACTGTAAATTCTAATTAGAAACTGAAAACTGACTGAATACTGAAAAATAACTGAAGGTGGAACGCCAACTCTATAGCTTGACTCGACGTCAACTGTACTGTCTGAAGACTTAGTTGAGACTGACTGAAGTTCGGGGTTATTTTACTATATGCGGAATATTTTTAGTGGGGTGCAGTTTTGCATAGACCAATAAAAGAATCGCATGATTTCGGTTTGACGAATCAAAATTAGTGTTTCCAACACAAAGGAAGTCTGGAACGCAATATTCCTTATAACAAAACTTGCAGACGAGATGTATTCCGAGACGCAGATGGCCTCTTTAAAAAAAATACTATTTAGCACGTACAAACTATAATTTCTCTCAGCAAAATAGATTTTGACAATATTTTCGGAGAATAAAAAACTAAAGTGTTTATGAGAAAGCTTGAAAGCATTGTTTCACACAAACCAAAATTGTTTATCTTGTAAATTTTAACACCGGAATCTCTTGATACTGTGAACACGTGTACTAGCCATACCTTTTAGTCACAATAGAAGCTATAATTTTATTATTTTATTATACAGGACGGCTCCACTAGTCTGGAAGGATGACCTTTAACACATCTTTATGAGGTTTATTTATACCACAAGCCAATATATTTTTTGATTACAAGAAAAAACACACACTTACAGAACCGTATTTAGGATGTTATTAGCAACTTCGCACCAAAATTTCATTAATTCAAAACTGGTAAAAAAATACCGTTACATAATTAAGCAGTTAGATAATTTTAACATTTATAAATTATACCATTTATTAACAAATTATTATTTTTTCCTTGGTTAAATTCAAATATGTTCTACAACTCCCCCTAAATCCGAACAATGTATTGAGAGGAGGAGGTGGTAAATCTTTGCCCCCAAAACTCATATTAAAATCTCATTAAAGAATGTAAAGAACCAATCAGGTTGATTTTTGCTTAATGACATTTTTCAGGTACACGCTTCCACACGCGTCGGCATAAACAAACGGGATCATCCACTTGAAAATAATTGAAGGACGGTAGATGAGCGTTCGCCTTGGGAAATTGTACTATTATGTAGTATTTTCGTGAGTTAATCCCTTAATTGTGAAAGATTTAGTAAAAATTTACTTCAAACGATAATAATCTGTTGTTTTGAGTTGGTTTATTGTATTGTTGCGAGAAGTCTTGTCGTGAAAATAGAAGTTTTTTTGTTCCCAACAGTGAACGCACCAACGAACCTTCGTTTAATCTGTCAGATATAAAACATCACCTTAATAGTCCTCTTATACTAATTTTAAGAAGTTTTTAGCCAAGAAGTGTTTGTTCTTGCAACACGCTAAGTACATACGTTTCTTAAAGGTTTTCTGACCGGAAGCTTATCTGCCTCGAATACGCTGTGTTTTTGAATATGCTGTGTTTTTGAACACGCTGTTTGTAAAATGATATTCTTGGTTAGAGCAGTTGTACTCAATGCTGTAGATGTGGATAGACCTGGTGTTCTGTATAATAAGGGGATATTCTAGCAAACTGCATGATTTCGAAAAGAAACTTGAAGATATAAACTAAATTTATTCAATTAGTAAATCGATCGATTTCACAAAGAAGATTTTTATCTTTATCTTATCTGATAAAAAAATCCCTTTGAGGATACATCAATTTTAAATTTATGTAGACTTTCTGTATATTATTAGCAATCTGTGTTTTAAATCTGAAGCTGTTAATTATGATAAGACCTAAATTTCTGGATTCTTGAATAGGAATGACTGACCTATTAATTTTTAGATTAATTAGAGGTTTTAACATTTCAACATGTGTTCAGCATTTCAGTTATGTGTCTGAAAGTGTCTTGAAGGATTATCAACCAAAGAATGAATAGAATCCAGATCATCTTGAATTTCTTTTAAAACAAATATAATTATGTGTCATCTGCATACATATGGATGGAACAATGCTTGCAACAATGCTTAGCACACAGATGAAGATGATAAACATCCAGCGAAAAGAGAAGGTGCCCGACAATATGTCCTTGAGGTACACCTATAGTAACGCGTTTAAAGGTGGATGAGCTATTATTCGATCTCATCATTTATTCTTGAGCTGATAAGTAACTAGCAAAGAGAGTTAACGTTGAAGGTGCAAGTCCCAATGATCTCAATCAATCAACGTGGTTAATGGTATCAAAAGGTTTACTGAAATCAAGCAGATTTAATACTGACATTTTATGATGATCGATTGCCTGTATCAAATCATCAGTGATATTCAGTAAAGCTGTCGTGCAGCTGTAACCTTTTCTAAAACCCGATTCTTGATACCCGACCGGGTATCAAGAATAATCTGATGTTTGTCGTTATATTTCTGGGAATTGAAAGTTTTGGGGATAGGTACGACCCAACCAGAGCTCTCTTTCATAAGGTTGGAAAGATGTGAGAAGTTATACAACAGTTAATGACACGGGAGTACTAGTGGACAACAAAAATAATAATTGAAACATTCAATTGGTCAACTTCAGTCGGAGGTACAAAACGGCGTGTTAGATTACATTCACGAGCACCTACAATATCTAAACGATTCCTTCCAGAAATATTTGCGTGTAACGTGGGAAGCAGCACCGAAGCATAACTGATGGTTAATTTACTTGCCGATGCTGAAAAACATACTTGCCTTACATTAACAGAATATATGTAATGATATAGTTTTCTCTATAAATCTGCATTCTAAACATAATTTAATGTAAAACATTAATCAACAAATAAAAGTTTACCTTGTACTTTTCATAGTAACAGCTTAGTCAGGGCCGGATTATGTCATTTGTCGCCTATAGACCTACTCTATTTATGCCCTTAATAAAAAGATGCTATTGTTATGATTGCATCTAATTTATTAAATAGGCAAGCATATTGTAAATAAAAGGTATTTTTTAAAATTTGAGGTTCAAGTTAACTATGAATTAGTTATTTTGCGGACGTACTAAAGTTACATGTACCGAAACGTGCGTCAATGTCGAGCTGTTACTTGTCATTTGTCGCGTTACATAAATTATTTTAATTTATTTAATTTAAGTTTAAGAATTTAAAATTCTAACAGGTTAGATTAGCACAAACTTGTGGGGCTGAAGCCAAGTGAGTGCTCAGGATCTGAACTAGAGGGGGGGGGGCAACTAATATTAGTTTCGAGAAAGGAGAGCAAAGTGAAACATGGTGATTTCTTACAAAATAATACTCAAAACTATTGCAAAACAATTTTTATTAGTCACTAAAAAATCCGTATTGATTCGCATCCCGCCCGCCACTCATACCCATCAATTTGAAGAGGGCTTTATTCTCTTTTATTTTTTTCTAGGGGGCAGCTGCCCCCTGCCCTTCACTGGGTACGCCCTTGCTACTACTATAAAATAGTTAAACTTTTTAATAGAAAAAGAAACTGTTTCAAGAATTATTTCCTTACCTTTTTAAATTTCCACGAATTCATTTTAATATTCGAGGACAATGAATGAAGGTTAGTAAGTAAAAATGTGGGTTAAATTTTTTCAAACAATACTACCATAAAATAGTTCTAAGAATTATTTCACTCTTCTTAAATTTCCACGAATTTATTTTAATATTCTAGGATGTAATATACTAATTAATATCAAAGTATAACACACGTAAGTATAATTCATGCAAAAGGCAAAACTTACCTAACGTTAAAAATAAAAAATTCCAAAAGTCACTGATCTAGCGAAAGTTAAATTATGCACAGCTGATATAACTGAACAAAAATAGTAAACGAATAAAGGAATTATCTAAAATGTTCAAAAGGTTTTGCACTTCCACAGTAAAACACTTGTTTATTTTACTAAATGACACAAAGGGGCTAATAGTTTCCTGTAATACTAGTAGCCTGTAAAAGCAATAAAATAATATCGATCCGTTCTTCGGTTCTATTGATACCATCGACGCCTATCCAGATGTGTACTTGTTTAACATTTGTTGGAATTTATTTGGTTAGTTTCAGGTCAAAGCCCTTTGTGAAGTATGAATATTGGCACTTTCCAATAATCTCATGCAATTTTTTATTCATCAAAATTAAGGGGGCGATCACTCTGAAATTTGCCGCCCTACAAAATCTATCGCCCTAGGTCCGGGCTTATAAAAAATAATTCGGTGATGAGCTCGGTACAAATAGGTTGTACAGAACCCGAACAGTACAAAACTCGTAATACCAAGTCCGATAAATCGCACTTCTTACAAAGTAGTCTGTATACTTCGTGCGTACAGGAATTACTGTACAATGCGCCAATTGGTACGTCCGGCTTGGTACGTAACATACATATATACAATAAATGCTCATAGACATTACGTCTGACATTATTCTGAAAATTGAAAATATTCACTTATAATACCATTAGTAGTCAAAGTTATGTCGACTATTTTTGTGGTGGTTTCACGAATGTCTATCATGCTTGCATTTAAATACCACGAGTGCGCAGCACGAGTGGTATTCGCAAGCATGATAGACATGAGTGTTAAGCACCACAAAAATAGTCTACTTAACTTTGACTACTTATGGTATTCGAGAGACTATCCAACGAACACGCTTTAAAAAATCAAATTGTTTTTCATAAATGTAGCAATGTTACATTTAATAATTGTACGTTCAATACTCAAAACTAAATGTTGTTAAATATTTGTGTTTTATTAAAATTGTCGTTTGTTATCACTAGTGAAAATTGTCGACAATTTTCACTAGTGAGAATTGTCGATACAATTCATTTTCATTGGATTAAAAATATCAAATGCTGCATTTTAATTGGTCAATTTTTAATAAATGACATGTGAGTTGAATAGTCGATGAAATAGATATTGTAGCATTTCAAATAATAATTTATCTTAATTCTTTGTCAATAACTACTACCGTCTGTACAGTGTAATGATGTTTCTGTCTTCATTCTGTCTAAGATAATAGTTATGTTCTGTCTGTCATTGCATTTCGTTGAAATTTCTTACGATTCACTTTGATGGGAAATTCTTATTTCCTTATTCATACTGATACTAATAATATTTCCCGCTTTACGTATTTGACCGCAGCAAATTTTTAGTTAAACCAGTAGTAATTTCATATCTTTATTATTTTCACATAAATTATTTAATTAGGTACTTGTAATTATTTAGTTATAAGTTCAGGACGTGACATTTTCGATTGTGTAGTTAAAGTCTGGGAAAATTTTCTACCAATGAAAAATTGCAGCGGTCACTACTATCGCTACTACTAACTACACAATTTGGTGTAGCTATACGAGTAGAATAACGAAATGCGGTTCACCACTCGTAATTTTAATAATATGCAGACCGCACGGGATCGCGCACTTAACTGCGGTATTACCAAGGTCACGCTCACCCCTGGTTATAATTTTTACCTTAAAAATTTGAGAGGACTGACACTGAAATTTAATAAGACTTTCTTGTTTCAAGTGAATAAATAGTTGCATACATTTTATCAAAACTTAGTTTAGTTAAAGTTAAAGCAATAATTAGGGAGTAGAGGCATCATGGTTCTGCTTTGCATATGGTGCAAACCTAAGAACTCTGTGTTATACATACATCAAATAAAAGTTAAAATTCTGTTCAATACTATTGGTTCACCTTCTTAATTTATTAAATTGTATAAATGCTAATTGTACTTAACATTGCCAAATCACTGAAGTAAATACATACTACTTGTGCGTTTATGTGATTGTCGCGACCGACTGCTTTCGTGCCCATCTGACAGCACGGCGAAGTGCACTGAGGCTTTATTGACGAGAAAAATTCTCGCGTTGATTCCGGGGTTCGAACCGGGCCGCCTGAGTAAGAGCTGGACTCCTTACCGCGCGTCTACCCACTTTTTAAAATTATTTAGGTTGTTTGAACCAAATTTGAACGTTTTTCATTTTGACTTTAGCATGTCAGTTAAACGCCGTATTTTTAAGTGTTCGTTGTAACTATTCATGCAACATTTCAAATGGTTTATTTGATTGAGTTGATATAATTGCGCTTTTTTCGTTGTTACATTTTCATTGTTTTCGCAAACAATAAAAATGCCGAAAGAAGCACTACCAGCGACATCCAGATAAGCATGTGAATTGCAAGTAAGAAAATTACGAGAGACCGGATCTGTGGCAAAATGTTCAAAATCTGGTAAGAAATGAAGTAGTAGAAAAGGTGGTTCTGGGTTGTTGATACTACGTTGCGTACAAGGTAAATACCTACTGTATCAGGTATTAATCGAACCAGTATTCAACGAATTTTCAAACATCACAAGATTTGCTACAAGAACTAAATGAAGACAACTTTGATCGCCGTTTGCTCTTTAATTTTCTTTTCCGATGAATGCAGTTTTTTAATAAGTGGTACAGTCAATCGCCGTAATTGTCGCTATTGGTCAGATTCTTATCCGAGGATATTTCGCGAAACACATATTCAATATCCCGAAAAACTAAATGTCTGGTTTGACGTTTTTGATGATGGACTAGTTGGTCCTTATTTCTTACCTGGTAATTTGAATGGAGAAATGTACTTGGAATTGTCACAAGACAACATTGATCAAATATTAACTGATATCATAGTAAATGGTGATAGATCATTTGCGTTTCCAATAGGACGGAGTTACCCCGCATTATGCACTGACTGTTCGACAGTGACGGATCGAAGGTTTCCGGATCAATGGATTGGAAAAAGGGGCGCCCTTAAATGGTCTCCAAGGTTGCCAGATTTATCCCCGCTAGATTTTTTGTTGTGGGGTCATCTGAAGATTAGAATTTACGTAATGGCACCGGACTCTTCAGAAGATTTACGACACGTATAATTACTGAATGCCGTATAATCACTCCACAAATGCTCCAGAATGTGTGGTGACATTTTGAGCAGAACCTTTATCACTGTATGGACGTTTGCGTGTATGGACGTGTTATCATTCAACAAATGTTCCAAATGTGAAATTAAATTTGAATTTGTACCGTTTTCTTGAATTGCATTTTCGCAGGGACTAATACCCGAAATCCAAAAATAAAAATACTACTGTAAAGCAAATTCAGTGAGCTTTCTAATTGTATACCTCTCTTGCCACTCCATGCCATTTAAAAATCTTAAGGCGAACCTCACCCCTATTCTAGGGTTGAAAATGTCTGAACGGAACTAGCCATATCCCCCCGATTCGATTTTAGTTATGTACGAACTTCTTATTACAAATAATACCCGTCAGATAATTTCTAATATTGTATTTCCCTAGAAATGTCTCACCACTAGTTAGATTTTGATCATTTTCGAACTCAATATGTAATTTGTGGCTAAACTTTCAGTCTAAATTTGAAATGGATATCTAATTCGATGTATTCTACACGCGCACGCGCAAGCACACACGCGCATATACACCCATGCAACATTGCAACAATGCACACAGGCGCTAGCACACAGAATGCACGTACACACACAAACAGACAGGAGCATTCCTTTTCTCAAAATGTGTTTCGTACTATAGGGTGATTCAAAAGTCTGTGAACATTTTCTCTACATCGCTAATGAATGAATTTCATTGTTATAGGTAATTTGAAACGATGATAACCATAGAAGAAAGAACAGCAGTCGTTTGCGCACGTCTGTCTGAAATTACCCAAGAACAGGCTCAAGAAGAACTTTTCAATTGCATTTCTAACAAGTCATAACACATAGCTTGTTGAGCTATACAGACAAAAAGCCTAACATTACAAGTGTACATCTTGACGTGCACTTCTAATGTTATAATGCCAGGCGTCATATGTCTTCATTTATAGTAATTGAAATTTTGCTTTAAAGGGTGTGATTGAATCTGCATGTTAATTAATCCTTGTTGTATATGACATCTTCTGTAATAAAAACGTTAAAGATGTTAAAGGGTGGGGAAGTTATTTCCCAAATATAACACATGCGATATGAAAAACCAAACTGAAAGAGAAAAAGTTATAATTTGAACAATAAAAGTAGATCTGAAGGTCATTCCGGTGGAATTTACCAGTACTGCTTGCATCATTCAACCGACATGTTACAGCTGAATAAGATTTTGTATATATTGGTGAAGTTGTAACTGTTTTGGGAAACAGTTTTGCTGAACAAGTTATTTTGCAATGAGGTATAATAATTTTATTAGTTTAAATGTATTAAGATTTGTATCTTTATGTATTTCTCTTCTAATAAACACTGGTAAGTCACGTTACGTAGTCAGTTACTATTTATATTTTATTATTCTTATTTATCTTATTGTTAGTGTTGTGTTTAAGTGAGCTTTTGTTTTTGTGTAGAAAGTGGAAACCAACAAACATTTTTATTGCTTAAGACTTTTTTCTTTTAGGGTCGATCTTTCCATCTCCTTGTAACTTGTATATCTATATAACAGTTAATTGTCATAGTTGTAATTGTAGACACAATTGTAACCATTACAATTATTCATTTGATAAATTTATAGAAAGGTGGAAAAACCGGGACTTAATTTATTTTAAGATGATCTAATTATTAAAGATTCAAATGCCAGGCGTTTCAAAACAGGTTATCTCTTTTAATTCCTTTCGCGTCGTAGTTTAAGTTGTTTTTTGTAAAGAACTAATAATCAAACTATCTTAAGTCTTTGCTACGCGCGTTCCGAACATTTGAATTACGAAATTAATGTTTGTATCCTTATCGCTTAAAGATACCCTATGCTTACCCGCTCTAATGAGGTCTCATTCATTTTAAAGATTATCGTATAGCTTTATTGACAGTTAAAATACGTCCTGGATGCGTTATTTAACAATCCCCCTGACTCACCCATCCAAGCCCCATAATTGCTCATTCTCCGAAAAACACCCATCTACCCGCTCACCCTAATAAATCCATTAAATTAAAATTTAGTTAGTGACAAATAAAATAATAGGTGTTAGACATGCCATTTTCAATATTCTAGAAACTTGTACTAAGCGTTACGATGGAATTATCAATATTTTATTGATTATGATATTTCATTTATTGATATTTTTAGGCATCAAAGTTTTTAAACTTTACAGTTTTCTAGTTTAACTCAAAAGTTTAGAGCTTCAACATTGCAGAGTTTTATGAATGAACAAAGAATGAGTGGGAGATGGGAGGCAGGGTTGGTCATGAACGGAACGGTGGAGGCGGGTTAACGCTTAAATGCTTGAGACTTAAGAGACTTGATGAGTTGATATTACACAAAAGCTTCTTAGTCGTAAGTACACAAAACCCATTGACACTGCAATATTCTAACAGGGCTGTAAAATTATATAGAGCTGCAGAATCTAAAGCTCTGACAAAACATTCAAAACTATTTTCATCTTTTGATTATGTAGTTATTCTTTAACAGTCATCGCAGATACAATGACATGTACAACACAAGGAAATCGGACAGGACAGTGTATCTTACTCGAAGAATGTGGTCCCCTATTACGCCTGAAAAATGCTATACCGTACACAACAAAGGCAGAAACTTACCTTAAGAAAGCCATATGTGATTTTCAAGATGAAATATATGCAAAAGTTTGCTGTCCTATCAAATTAGATGGCAGAGGCAATGAGATTACAAAATATGGAGAAGTTGATGTTGTAGGTAAGAATTTCTTATAAATTAAGCATTGCTATACTTCAATAAAAAAAAACATTTTAGGACCCACTACATCGAAATATCTACCTGATGTTGACATATGTGGTCCTGCAAGTCAAAATAGAATAAAAGGTGGGGATTCAACAGAACTTGGAGAATATCCATGGGTGGCTCTCTTGGAATACGAGACACGTAATATAAAAAATTATTCATGATGATTAGTCGCTTAATTTTGATTAAATTCTTAGCACGGGGAAAAAGATTTAGTTGTGGAGGATCATTAATTAATAATAGATATGTTTTAACGGCCGCCCATTGTGTTGTTAAAGAGAAACTACCACGAAGATGGAGCTTGTAAGTATTATTAGTATATGATTATCTAACCACTAAAATGCAAAACAGAACTATCTGGTATACAGGTATCCAAATACTTAACGACTGTCCGCTATACACGCGATGTATCTAAGTCAGCCAAAACGATATCTTGACTTATCACTAGCGCGGTCTTCCATCTAACATAAAGTTCTAATAGTTACAGTCCGGTTCTTATAAGAAAAAAGTTACGGCGAAAGCCGATTGTATATTCGTGTGTTCACGGAGAAGCTAGTCTAATAGCAGCCTACTCTGTTATGAGCCATTATGGTCAGTTTGGGAACTGCCAATTTACTAACGCCCTTGGTGAGTAGATTTATTCAAATCCCACAATACCCTCCACAGGCCCGTGTTATTGGGTTTCTGATAGTGAAGCCGCTTTATTACCAAGCAATAAAAGGAACGTCTATTATCCGGCAGGTGTGAGACTTTGCCAACAGAAGGATTATATCTTCGGAGTTTGCCCAAACGTCCAAATTTCTTTTTAAACGCTAATGCAAACCCTCTTGCCATGTGCAGATCTTCGGAAACATAGTGGGCCATTGATGAGGCCCTTGAAGAGATTTCACTGTACTTCGGTAGTTGCCCCAAATTACTGTTGACACTCTATTTCTTGGAACTACGACTTAAGGTCCTACCGTGGTGGCATCTTCGTTATCCAAGATTTGCATCAGAAGACTGTTTTTCACTTCCACTCTCCCACTGAACTCCCATCGAGTCTAATATGCTTTCAAGGTTTTGTTGGAAGACCTCATACCTGCCAGGCTGGTCTTTCTCCTTTACGCTTTCATTCCAGTACTATTTTCAGGATCGGCTTTCTGCTGCGGTTATAACTCTGCCAGCAATCAATGGTTAACAGTGGTTGTTCTTAATACCCTTACAGACAGATCTTCTTATTCAGACGCAGGCAGTATCGGCAGACCGTTGGACCTGGGTCTTCTTGAAAGAGCATCGACATTTTGAAGGTCGGTGCCCGCCCATTGTTCCGTGTCGAAATTATTTTCTTACAATCATTCAATCCATGTTACGATCTGGCTCTGGGGGTTACGGAACTGTAGAAGCCATTTTAACAAAAACTTCTGTCTGTACAGGTGTTTGTAAAAGTGCTTAACAGCCCATCCATTGGTCCTCGCGGCCGCTTCAAATTGTTTAAAATAGGTGGGCCAAGGTTTCTATCGATCGTCATTACTTTTATCCCCTCGGCAGGATCCCTTTCTTCTTCAATTTTATTATCTACTTCACCAATCGGACACCCAGATGGAGGTAATCGCAGTCTAGCCATGCTATCTTCGAGCATTTTCGTGATGCTATCTTTTTCGATCGTTTGTGGTAGCTGCATTTGGGCCATTCTCTTTTCTACCGTTTTTATTACTCTATCTTGTTACATCAATTTAATTTCTACTTTTTCTAGCACGCAAGAATCTTCCAGCAATTCTTCTTTAAACATCTTGAGAAGTTTCTAAAAGTTTTTCTTTCAACATTCGGAAATTTTCAAAAAAATCTTCTTTCAGTGCTTTGGAATCTGTTAGTAATTGCTTCTTAAGCCTTCTTGAATTTTCTCCGAACTTTGCAGGTAATTCTTCCTTAAGGGTTCTAAAATCCTCTTCAGACTTTCTGGAATTTGCACTCAATTCTCCTTTGATTTTACTTAACAACACGTTAGAACCAATGCCGAGACCAGGTATTTCACAACGGAAAATCTCGGGGCTTCATCATGTTGTATCATCCATTCTTTAAGCCCATTTAGCGCTTTTGTTCTTAATTCCCTTTCCCTTAATTCTCTCTTCAAATCTGTTACTTACAATTCGTTCAACGATTTCGTCGCCGTTAACAATAATCTGTTTCAAATTGTCCCTTAATACTAACTAGTGGATCTTCGCAGCATTTTATTTATTCACAAATGATATATTTATTTATTTTAATCCCACTACTGTAACGATATTTCAATTAAAACTAGGATTTCGTGTGAACTGTTTAATACCAGAAAAATATTTACAATAACGTTTAAAACTAATTAACATACAAGAAGATTAATCAATAAACGGACTTAAACTAATTTATTTAACACTACGAAATTATTTATATTAAATGCACTATTATTTATTATCTATTTCCACTGAAGTCCATTTATTTATTTTACGTCGCTTCTAATTATCAACTTCCCTCCTCGTGCGGTCGCCGTGTCTATATATCCCCAGTGGAGGTTTTCGAATATAGTCTAGTTTAGATCTCGCCACTTGTTGAAACGCCGGCCTCTGGATTGTATGATATAGTTACACGCCGTTTCCTGGTTCACTACAATATAAAACCAACACCTCTAATAAACTACAATCACCGCCAATTGCACAGTACTCGCCGTGGCACTAGCGTGCAAGTTTACCTTAATTACAGGGCTGCAGTAACTTATAAGGTAATGATCTATTTCCGTCGTTACAATAAGGTCATTATAAAAGTAATTTCAACGCCAAAAGCGCAGATGCCTTCTTGAAAAAATAAGTTACTATCAAATTGTAAATATAGAATTAAATGTACATATCTTAAGCTTTAAAATGACATAAAAATATTCCAAATTGGTCAACTGCACAACGAGCTGTAATCAAATGCATAAACCTCTGAAATTGGTAAAATTTGTCGACGCCGCGCCGCTGATAAAAAATGGCCGCCATTATCAAATAGTTTCCAGTGAAGATTTAAAAAAATATTTCTTTCATCTTAAGGCTATGCTAACAAGCTAGTCCATTTTCATGCAAATCAAGAATTGTGCAGCAATCAATTTTTTTTAAACTTGATGATTTCATATGGAATGACCCAATAGTAATATATAAGTTTTCCAGACGAATGGAATTTCCGTGACTGTCTTTAGGGGAGTTCCATATTGTGCACATCGTTCATAGAGAGTCTGGCGAAGCTGCACTCAGGTTTATATATAATTAGTTTTGCATTCCAAGATCGAAATTGCAAATGAAGAAATAATTGTAAGATGACCAGGCTTAAGGCGTCCAATGGTTACTACCAAGTAGATTTTGCGATTAAGGTGGTTGTTTTGCCACCGGATGCCATTTAGTAAGGTGGCTCCAATTAAATACACGTATATTTTCGTTGATGTGAAAGAGTAGTCTGTCAGCTTGTATAATAGTGCCGACGCAAGAGTGGTTCGATAATAATTGTTGCAACGAAGTTGATTACGATCGTCTAGTTAAATACTAGGCCGTACAAAAAAATTAGGAAAAATGCCGATTATGAGTCATTCTGTCCCCAATACCAGAATCTGCCACCAGAGAGATTGCGGTTAAGCAGTTATAGGCTTCTGGTTGACAGTTTGATGTAGCCGTCTTGTTCATTTGTAGCCTGTGCTACAGTATTGCCCTAGAAGGTGCATGCCGGTTTCCGAATAATAGTAATAAGATAGGATTAACGGAGCTTGTAGTGTAGTATTTGAGATGGGATTAGAAAAACTGATGTTTTTGTGGTTTGGTTTGACGGAAACTAAGTGACGGATGTATTGGGTGTCAAGTGGTCCAATGAGTGGTACATCTACCAATATATTCGCACACACTTTCAGAGGTAGCATCTCTGAAGAGACCTTACATTTACAAACATTATGTTGTTATTATCAGTTTGAAAAATATTACGTAATACTAATACTAGAAGTTAAAGTTAATTGCACGGTTATGTACAATTTTGTTGATAACACAGGCCGACAAAAAAAAGTCTTGTAGTTGGAAGGTGAGGTACCATACCGTATGCTTTTTGGTGTGCTGAAAACGAATCCGGGGTCAGAATTGACCCATCACCCAAAGATTTTTTGAGGTTATGTCGAAATCCTTGGGCGATGGGTTAATTCTGACCTCGGATTCGTTTTCAACACACCACAAAGCATACGGTATGGTACCTCACCTTCCAACTACAAGACTTTTTTTTTGTTTTGTGGGCCTGCGTAATCAAAGTGCCTCTTTTTAATTACAGATCAAGGGTTCGTTTGGGAGAATACAACTTAACATCTGAAGAGAATTGCATAGATTCACTTGAGGGTCCCTTATGTTATGTTGCAGAAAATTTTAAAATAGAAGAAAGAATCGTGTACGAAAAATATGATTATACAAATACAGCTCATTATCATGATATCGCTTTGTTGAGACTAGACAGAAACGTAGAGTACTCAGGTATGTTCTGATTTTCATCATACGTATATAAATAAGTACGGACGTTAGTTATTAACTTATACACACTATTTTTTGTTCGAAGATTTCGTAAAGCCGATATGTATTCCTACAACGGATGATTTATTGAGCAAAACTTATACAGATCATCGAATGACTGTTGCTGGATGGGGTATTACAGAAAGAAATTCACAAAGTGATGTAATGCTGCAATTGCAGGTAAGGTATTTCGTAAGCTAAACTTCAGTTATTGTAAAAGGAAATAACACCAAAAATCCTCCTAGTTGGAAAATTTGAAGAGGTAAGCTTTTGCAACCAACCACAATGTAGACCACGGCATTGATTGACTGCTTGACTTTGAAAACGATCATAGCAGCTCTTTATACCTTGTAAACATTTTGGTTCTTGTAAAGCACCTCAGCTTACCTCTCCAGAACAAATATCAAAGCAAATTGGTAATTATCTTTATTTTCGACATTTTCAATTTTTATATTGTTTTCAGGTAACAGTAATCTCTAAAAGTGACTGTGCATCCTTTTATAGAAGCAAACTCAATATTGGGGTTGGTCAGTTATGTGCTGGAGGTGAATATGGTAGAAGTACCTGTAAAGGAGATAGTGGAAGTCCATTAATGGTACTGGATGTAACAAATAGCAGTGTTAATCATTATGTTATCGGTATTTTGTCATTTGGTCCTGTGCGATGTGGACTTGAGAAATGGCCTAGTGTTTATACCAAATTATCGAAATATGTGCCCTGGATTGTTAGTAAATTGAAACCATAATTGCCTATCTTTTAAAGAGCTTACATTTAAATGTAAAGGCGTATTATACAATAAGAAATAATTTTACATGTAATAAGAGTCATTTTACGAACATAGCTAGATGTTATAATAATAATAACACTGCTTTTATTAGAATCTATCAAATGTACATTATGACAGTGGTGTAATAGCATTAGTGATAGTTATAGCAAAAATACTGTACAATGAATTATTGTTGCTATGTATAGTGAGTGAAAGAATGTGAAGTTCAGCTTGCCAAAAATTAACAGCTGGTCTGCCACTTAACCTTCTGTATCAGAGGACATAGAAATACATACGTTATAGTTGAGGGACTCTAGAGATGCTAGAAATAATATATATAATTATGTGACAAATGAGAAGTTGTTATTATACTATACATTAAAATTTATAATGCATTAATTATTATTCTACATTAAGATTATAAGTAAGATAACAAATTAGTTAATACTGTACCCCTACTATACTATTTTTCTTTGCAAGAGGATTGATTCTTGATTATTAAGATTATTATGAGCAGGAGAGTTCGAATTTATTCTTTCACATGGTAGTTCGACGTGGGATTGTTCAAATGTGCAATATGTCTCCATACAAATGTGCTTTGCAGCACTGAAATACATTTTCTAACACAGAAATGTAAATTACGAATAATAATGGTGCAAGCACTGATACTTGTGCCACACCTTTCCTTATTTTTTTAAAACTTCAGAATGAATCAGTTACTTTCATTGCTTGTTCTCTGTCAAATATGAAACCAGGTATTAATTGAACCGTCCGCGTACTAAACCTGATGAAATGTAAAATGGGAAACAATGGTTTGAGATCAATGGTGTTGAATGCTTTGGAATGATCTAAAAGGAGTTTGTCTTAATGTCCTGCTTGTATAATGTCATAATGAGTGGGGCGCTTTTGCAGCTATGTTTTGGTCTCAATCTTGGTTGTAAATGTGGAATAATAATGTTATTCGCACATAGTTGAGATCGTATTTAGCGGCCGATTAATTTATCGGTAACTTTGAATCATGCAGGCAAAATGCTTATGAGACGCAAGTCTTTAAATTCATTTGGCATGATATTTCAGGTAAAGGTGTAACAATAGGTCTTTATTTTCCAGTTATTAGCTTTTACGCACCTATTATAAAATAAAAGAGAGAATTTCGTCCAATTTTATTATTGGATATGAATATTGTCATATTTAAGTATGCATGATTAAATTCATATAGCCCCTCTTAAAACTTTCAAAAATAAGTTAATCTAATCTTGTTTCGCTGTAGAGACGGACCTTTATGTTCAGGCAGTCTTAGGCAGTCCACCGTTTTCGGCGAATTTGCCCATGTACCGATAAAAGAGTTCAGATGCGGATATAGAATTAGTTGGAAATTTCGTATCTTCTTTCGAGTCCAGAAACCAGCCTTTGTGAAGAGATTTTGCATGATCAACTGCCGCGGGTTTCCCTTTTTATAGGAGTTGAAATTAACGAAGAGAATGAATCGTACGACCTAGTGCACTTAGAGAATTTGTATAAGGTGGGTTGTATCGATTAACGGAAGTGTTCTTTAAGAGACATTATTTATCAATTATTAGTATTGTGAATACGCGTTTTAATATTAACGAGTTAACGTCCATCATCTACTTTAAATAGCGGCTAGTAAAAGTTTAAACGACGTTGCAGATCATATATGCAGTTCAATTTTAAACAATTTAATAATAAGAAAAATAATGAAAACTCTTGCAACGTTCGAAGACTTTAAGTTTTAATACAAGTCGCTGAAAATAATTCATCAGCTAGTTGTTCACGCAACGTTATTTGAATTATGTTTGTTAGTGACACTTTGTGTGATTTAGGCTATTGTTTTAGCGAGTTAAGTATCTATTTGTGAGGTTAAAATGAAATAATAAGTAAGTTATAGTAAGTTACTATAGTAACTATTGTTGTTAAAATCTCATTTGATAACAATATTTAAGATTGGTTTTGAGATAAAAAATCTAACTAAAAATGTATTAGTATGTATGCAAGAAGACTTTTATGGTCTTTAACTGTTATACTTTTTTGTATTGTTATAACCATTTATTTTTCAATTTATTTTAATATACAGATTTTAAAATTAATAATCAATGTTAGTGTTCCATTCATAAAATAAAGGAAAGATTAGGCAAAATGAATTTAACGCAAACTAAAGGGGGATTTTTTCCCGAATTGTAAATTCTCAACTCTTGCTATTATATAATAACATCAAAAAACTCGGGTGGCGCCCTCTAATCTTTTTAATTGTTCATGTGTTCTATTCCTAATTGGGAAGCCTTTTTCGATTAACACTCACAACACAATTAAGAAGGGAATAGGCTCCAAATAATTGTATTTGATGATCGATGACTGCAGCTTTGAACCACGAAGGCGTCGCACACAGGGCTGGAAACCGATTCTAGCCGGTCAAAATTATTTTATAGGCTTAACTGAAAGCAAATGACTGGAATAGTATAAAAATGATAAAATAATCAAAAATGAAATCAAAAACAAACTTTTTAGCCACTAGAACTGGATCAGTTTAATACTTTTATACTTTTTCCAAGAAAAAGTTATTTACATAGTTATGTTATTAAAAAATAAGGTAAAGACGTAAAATAAATACCATTTATATGAATTCTTCTTTATTTTACGAAATATTACACAACTTAAAAATGAAATAACGTGCAAGAATTATATTGCTAATCGTTTAATAACTATCCCTTTTCATTTCGATTGTATTTCAGTTTATGCAACATTATGCGTGTTGATTTTTAAATATGATATTCTTTATACTACAGCAAAGAAATATTAAAAATACAAACGCAAGAGCTTGTAAGATTTCTAAGTTATAAACCACAAAATAAAACATTTATTATTCGGAAAGTAAAACTCACCGTTTTCTATATTAGAAGGGTATCAACTTAACTTTTTATCAGACTTTTTAGCACTTCAATTATGTTTTTATAGATTATTGAAATCAATTAAAAAAATAGTTCCACAAAAAAACACTTTCACGTTAACGAACTACAAATACATTTACACAGATTGGCGCCTTCGGAAGTGTTAACACTGACCTGCACTTTACCGGAATTGTCGGATTTTTTTAGGGTTATTATTCGCTGTAACGGTAAATGGCAGGTAGGTACAAGTTTCCTAAGCTTTCTACTAAAATACTAATTCTTAGAATACCTTTGATTTTAACAATGTGTTTTGGAGTTTTGACTGGCTAGAATCAGGTTTCAACCCTGTGTGGTCGTTGTAAAAATTCAAAATTGAATGAAAGAGAAATTTCAAAGCTTTGAAGTTTCGTGGTTGAACGAAGGCTAGGAAAATTGAAGAACACGAAGTTTTGAAAATATGTAAATGCAAAGATAATTCGGAAATAAGTTCCTTTCGAATATTCAAAGCTTTAGAAAACAGGACAGCGCTAGTGCAAATCTGAGAATCATGATGTGTCATACTATGTCAAATTAAATCTGTAATTCTGTTTAGGAAACTGGTTAACGGTGTAACTAAGTCGAGGGATCAAACTGGAAATACCATGATTTATGATAAATGTTGCAGGTGTACTATTGAGTCTTTTCCTACATTAGTAAAATTACCAACACTGCCAAATTTAAAGTAATTTTCAAAACCTTTAAACCTATCAAGAGAAATACTGATTTTGACCTATTTAGATATGAATATAATTTCAAAATTGTAATTGCAATTTACAATATTGCACACGACTAACAAATAGATTAAGTAAAAGTATGGCACTTGACTACCAATCTTAAGGTCCTGGGCTCAAATCCCAGGAATAATACATTGGAATTTTAAAAATATCTAAGGCTTCCAGGTCGACTCAGCCTGTGAAAATGAGTACCTGGGAAATAATTTCCTGGGGTAATAATAGGCGGTCGCTGCGTAAAGCTAGCCACTTTACCACCCTTGAGTACCGAACGGCTCAAGAATAGTAGCCTACCCTGCTATACCCCAATGGGCCTTCATGGCCTGTGAAAGGGGACTATTATTATTATACCCAAGCTGCATCGTAGTAGCAGTAACTGAGATCGGAACTTTGACTGAGTAGTTGTTACGTAACTACCACTAAATTTATGACTTTATAGGTTTAATTAGTTCAATTTGGAATATTTTAGTAACTATGTAATTGTATATACTATTTATTGGAACTATGTAGTTCCATTACTTCTAAATAACTTTTAAAGTATGTGGAACGGTATTGCCACTTAGTATAATTACTTTAAGCTTGCAATTTCAAAGTGGTATTATGATTGTAGCAGTAACTTGTCCGAAGCTACTTTAAAGTTTTAAAACTTTAAAGTAGTACTGAAAGTTCCTGCCACCTGCCTGGAACCGTTGTTTAACCCTTTAAAGTAATGGAACCTTACAGTAGTATTGAAACTCAAACTTCCGTTTTTGCTACCCAGGAAAATCACTTTAAAGTAATTTTTCGTAAATTACTCTATCTCCATATTTACTTGTAAAATGTTGGAGGCCATTAATCAATTTGTAATTTGTTATGATTGTTATTAGATGTTTTACTACATAACCTTCAATAAAATAACAAATTGGTGTCAAATTGTGCCTTAGGAATTATTATGTATGTAACTCATAGTTGGCAATATTTATTTGTAGTGTAGTAATCCAATTTGTGACACGATCGCAGCATTAGTATAGAAAATGATAGAATATTTGTTAAGTTGCAAGAGTAAGAGAGAATAACCACGCGACACGATGTGTCAAAGAGAAAAGAAGAGAGGAGAAGAGAAAAGAAGTTCCACGAAAGTAGCAATTACTACGCCGCCACGTATCTGCTACCCAAAAATTGTTTCCCATTTTGGTTCCATGCACGTAACGAAATCGTAGCAATTACGTGCTTGTGATTATTGAATAAAGTGATTATTTCACACCCCCCAACGGCTCCCACTTCAATAGTCTTTTTGGAGTTGCAATCAAGTCTGCAAATTTGCTCCTTCATGTCATTGGCTCACAGATTCGTACGGATGAAAATATGTACCTTTGTAAAATAGAATCCTAAATTCTAGACTATTGTGTCCACTCAGTAATGATAATTCATCACTTACTCACTCCAAGTCACTTTTTGAACCTTGAGTCCCCTACGTGTTTACTTGCCACAAGTTTTTCTAATTTTCCTAGTAACCGTTTCAATATGTGGCAATTGATTAACATTCAGCAAGATTTCTGGAACAGATGGCGTGATACCTATCTCACTACCATGGTCTACTAGAATCTAGTAGGACGTGATCACTACTTTACGGCAAAGACTTAAATGGTCTAAGAATCTGCAGTAATATTAAGATGAGTTCTTTAGTTTTAGTTAAAATGAACTTATTCAATCTTTAAATTGAGAACTTGCTCGAATCATAGAATTTCATACCAGGCATGAAGATGTGGCTGGAGTCGCTACAGTAAGAAGGGCGACAGGATTATTTAAAAGACCTGTGGTAAAGCTTTGCCTTTTACCAATAAAAACAGAATAGCCTGAAGTATTTTACATTTCAGGTGGGCGATTAATGTTACAGCCTTATATTTTTTCTTTTTTTACTATTTACATGCCGAAATGTACCTACTTGATAATTATTAGGTATATTTACAATAATTATAATTTTTTGAATAAAAAAAATTATTTTTTGAACTCACGAAGCCGTGAAAAACTCCTATACAGGATGTCTCAGAAATAAAGGGATTTGAGTTAATGGTAGATAGGTGGAATGGAGTAGAGCAAATTTTCCTTATAAAGTTTGTTCTTCAACTGAATAGTTTTCGAGAAAATGAATTTTAAAGTTTCATTGATTTTCAAGTCCGACTCTGTAACACTAACCTACCTTAATGTACTTTAAAAATGTGATACCATTTGTAGATCTGCGTGCCTTTTAAAAATTGTTATTGTATGTCACGTACAAAAGTAATTTACGATATCTGGACGTCTTAAACGTAAATAAAGTTGTTATTACCTATTAGTAGGTCGAAATATGATCTGCTGTTGTAGGTATGCTTTATTTGTGTTGATATAAACAGATGGTCACGCTGCTTATAATATCAAGTATGTTGTTTAATACTTAATTCGTTTTATAGCAATTCTAACTGTTAATTGATTTTATTTTATTTACTTATTTCTAACGATGTCTTGAGATTAAATACAATTCAAATTCATTGAGGTTTTTCAACCTATACTACTTCAGCATGTACCTACTATTAGTTGTAAGAAAAATAACAAAACACCCGGCCACTGTTGTTTAGTCTATCTTTATTTAGGACGCATTTATGTCTTTATTACTATAATAACAGTTTAAATAGTAAACATTTTTTGCTTGGAATAAACTAAATAGAATGAGATCAGCATACTATTTATTATTAAGCTTCACCAGACACCAGGGCCGTCTTCAGTTTGCTTAGTTTTACGGGTGCCCACAAATTTTTAGTAAAACATTTTTTTTGAGATAGTGCGGAATTTTATGCATTTTTGGCTTCTTCCATTATTCATATGTTACCCATTAACTCAAAATCCTTTATATTTGGGACACCCTGTATAGTAACTACTCTTCTTATATAGTTCTTATACATATGAAAACTAACTATTGGTAATAATTGGCGTTGTTTGTGAGATTGAAAGTTGACCCCCCCTCCTCATAAAGAGCAAACCTAGTATACAAGACATGAGGCCCTAAGAACAATCTACAAAGGTGCGATCCAACCCATTATGACATATGGAGTAACTGTCTGGAGTAGAGCCTTAGAAAAGCAAATAAATATGCGTAAGGTCAAAAGAATGCAAAGACTGATGAACATAAAAATACTGAAGGCGTACAGAACAATCTCATATGAGGCCTCATGCATCCTAACGGGAATTATAGCAATAGTAATCAAAATGGAAGAAATGGTACAAATATACAAGATAAAAAAAATGGGTGTAAGAGAAGAACGTAATCAACATCAGGGCCCTATAGTGGATGGGGTGGAAAATGCAATCGAAGAAAACGGAACTAAAGATCAACCAGGGAACCATCGGATAAGAGAAAAAAGGAAGATAGAAGAAATAGAAAAGAACAGTGTTGTGAAGTGGCAAAATGAGTGGTTAAATAGTGGCAAAGGTGATATTACAAAATGTTATTTTCCAACAGTATCGGCAAGATTAGAAATAAGAATTCCACCATCAGCAAAAGTAACAACTATGTTAAATGGGCATGGAAAATTGAAAAGTTATTTTTATAGGTTTAAAATCATCAATGACCCTATGTATACTTGTGTGCTTGATGAACAAACGGTGGATCATATAATTTATGTGTGTCCGAAACTGGAGGCTCAAAGAATACACTTAAAAAACCAAATCTTAAATAATGGCGATGATTGGCCTGCAACAAAAATACAACTGATTGACAAATATTTTAAAAATTTTGTCAAATTTATTAATGATATTGATTTTGAAAGTCTTCAATAAAAAAATCGTTAATACCTTAAGAAATATTTAGAAACCGCCCAAAATCCAACATTGTCATACTGATAAGCAAATTTAATAAATAGAACTGCAATTGAACTATTTAGTTAGTTATTAGTTAACAGTTAAGAATTAACATAGTTTATATTCAATGTAATAATAGTACAAAGTTACTAATTGTCTAATTGTGAGACATATACTTTATAAATAAATAAATAAATAATTAAAATAATTTGTTAACATTAACTCCGTATCATTTCAATAAAATAGTTTTTAAAAAGACTATTTGAAGATTCGTAAACTTTATTGGCGCAGTCGGTAGGATAGATAAAGCGAAAAATCAAGTGTTCGACTTTATGCTATAAAATAAACTACAAACAGTAAGGACAAACCGAGGAAATCCACTATTAATGCAATAGCCCAAGATGATAGAAGTTTTGCGACCCCTACAACTTAGGAACTGGTTCAACAACTAAAAGAATTCAACAAACATCAGAGCCAAGACATCCAGTCAAGGAAAACCGCTGATTAGAATTCAAAATTAGGACAGCCACAATTCCAAGATTCAAGGTCCAAACTCAAAGTCAAAAACTGTGAGTAGAAATTAAAAAAACAAAAATTAAAATAATTACTAACGTAATTTAGCGAAAGATTATATCCCATACAGAGTAGGCAGATTGAGACTGTTATGTGATATATATCCTTCTTAGGGAAATTCCTATTAACAATAAAAATAAAAAGTAAATAATTTATTGAAATAAATATTTTTGTAAAGTGTTAACTTGTAATAAGTTTTAAAAAGGAAAATTTTTCTTTAATCAAATAAAATAAATTTTGTAATGAGTCAACCACAATCACAAACACAAGTACAAACAGCTGTACTTCCACTTACGGAAACAGCAATAGCAGCCACTAGACACTATGGCGACATTTTGCCAAAATTCAGTGGTAAAATAGGTACTTTGGAATCATTTCTATAGAAAATCGATAAATACTATGAAAGATATGGTACAACGAATGATGATACTTTAACTAATTATGTGTTTTGCTTAATATGTAGCAAATTGATAGGTGAAGCTAATGATCTTTTATCAATTAGATCAGATGTTAAAAATTGGTTAGAACTTAAATCTTTATTACAAATTAAATACGGTGATTATACCGATAGGAGAATTTTAGCACAACAATTTAGATTAAGAATTAGTTATAACGAATCAATTCCAGACTTTATTGAACGTATTAAAAATATGGAAAATAGATTAAATTCAAAAATTCAATCAGATGTAACTATAACACAATTACAAAAGGTAGTGTATACAGATATTAATGAACAAACGAGTATCGAAGTCTTATACAACAATTGTCCTCCATTATTACAAACAATTCTAGATGTTAAAAAAAAGAAAACGATGGCGGAAACAATTGGAGTAGTTTTAAATTATGTAACTAAACATAGTGCAGAGAAAGAAATTACAAGATCAAATTTCCAAAATCACTCCGCTGCTTTATATTAACATATGGAAGATAAAGAAAAAAAGAAAATAAGGCAACTCTTTAATTATATTAGCAGTAGTAACAAACAGGAGCAGATATTTATTGCCTGTCCTTTGTAATAAATTTATCAATTTAACAAACTTTAAAAGATCCTTTCTTACTGAAACTCTATATTTTATACGAGCGTGAACATTTCTCTTATTTAGTTGTCAGTATTTTCAATAAATTTACACTTAACAATGACGCAGGTGAAACTTGGCTTAATTGAAAACAACTCTTACAAAACATGTATGTGTATGGGAAGGACTTACTGTAGAAGAACGATGGGTAATGAGGAATGTATAAACACAATGTTAAATACATATTGAGTGAGTACCTATATTAGATCAAGCCGCCCTACACGCATTCAATTCCTAGAAATGTAGCCTGTATTTGTAAAATCTATGCCAATGGAATTACCCGATTTAGTGGTAGTTGAAGTTCTTGATGAACTCTTGTTTAAATATCACAGCGAATGATTTGAGCATAAATCATGTTACAGTAAAGCTCACCCGTCGTTTGTCTCTCAGACGGTAAAAAAATCAAACGTCTTTCGAAATTAAAGATTGCCAGTGGGTTTTGTGGATTTTCTGTATGGATAGGACGCCATACCCCACTATCACGCAATATTTGCTGTTTCGGGTAGTTACGATTTTCTCCGCCTAATAAAATAATGTTGCTGTGCTGTTTAGTTTTGGATTTAGGACTATTACATTACAACTATTACAAATTCTGGATGTCCATATTCATCCATACTCATCATCGCTATTCTCAATTAATGGAGATACTAACCTTTAAAAATCCTATCTGTGTTCGTATCTGTTTTTCTGACTTCCAATATAGCAAGCAAGGCAACCTTCTAAATTTCAAAGCTTCATAACTTAAGTTTAAAGTTTAAAGAAATTTAAGAGAAAAGTTTGCAGTTTTGGTCGAAATTTAAGTTATTCAGAGTGATGCTAGGTCAAGTAGGCTAGATTTTTACTCGAAAACAAAAAAGATTTTTCTATACCCTGCCTTTAGCAGATTCACTAGTCTATCAAAGGTTTAAAATTCCCAAAAGGTTCCAAATAACTAACGATTAAGAGACTCTACGTTTCAGAATCTAAGAGTTTTAAAAGCACTTTTGTACAAAATTTCAGAATTTTGCTGCTTCATTCATTTATTCAAAGATTGGGAAAACATTGAAATGGAGCGTAGATTAATAGAGATAAATTTGGCAGTAAGACATGCACAGTTCTATAAATTTAGGCAGATGCAGACTTCTGCACAAAATAAGAGCCATCTGCTGCTTTGCAAAACAGTGGAACCCCCAGATAATGTTGAAAACGAGAAGGATAACTGTTTATGGACTATTAAGTGTTATAACTGAAAATACGAAAGTATAATTACGTAATTTACACAGAATATTGAGGTATCAGGAAGATACACTTTGATACGTAAATAATACACCGCCCTCTTTCGGTATTGGGCAATTATAATTATTAAACGAAAATGCCTCTACAGTTCAGTAAAAATAGGCGTTTTTTACCGAGTTGGTGAAAAAATTCGTACATAAATGTTAATATATGAAAAAGGTACATTTTGGCAATAGAAAACAAGAACTGACGAGGTTATAAAAATAAACCAATCTTTTACCCCCTTTTTCCGGGGTCTAAAGGACAATTTTGGGGGTTTTTGCTCATTATCTAGAAAAGTAAGCCCTAAATCGGAATATACAAATGGTTCGAATTTGTAGAACACAAAAGATACATGCGATGGTTTTTACTTCGTCCAAATGGATTAAAAATTGACACATTGAATTTTAAATTTGCAAAAAATCGCGAGTTTTCACTTTTCAGTTTTTGCTAAATAATAATTAGCAAACGGTTGATATTACAATTAAAAGTGACAACTTCATCTGGATCAAGACTTTTTAGTCACGATAATGAAAGGCCTTAAATCACTTAAGAGTGAAAAAAATCAATAGCATAAATACTACTAACAGTTAAACCTTTTAACAGAAAAATAAATTATTTCAACCTTTTTAAATTTCCACGAATTCATTTTAATACTCGAGGGCAATGAATGAAGGTTTGTAAATCAAAATGTAGTTGTAAATTCTTTTAGTAGAATACTAGGTATTACTATAAAATAGTTAAACCGCAAACAGAAAAATAAACTGTTCCGAGAATTATCCAACCCTTCTTAAATTTCCATGAATTTATTTTAATATTCGAGAACAATGAATGAGGGTTTGTAAATCAAAATGTAGGTATAAATTCTTTCGGTAGAATACTAGGTATTACTATAAAATAGTTAAACCGCAAACAGAAATATAAATTGATCAGTGGCGTAGCCATGGGGGGGATATATCCCCCCCAAGGGTCAAAAACTTAAAAAAAGTAAATGACATATTTGACGAACTGACCAAAAAATCATGGCGCCTAGATTTTGTTTTGTAATGTTATTTGTTGAATAAAGACTAGTATTCTAAAAATATTGTTTATTATTCAGTATTCTTTAATATTTGCACTCTTGTTCTATCTATAAAAAAATCTGAATTAACAGTTATTGTAGGTATACGTTGAGAGCCAAGCCCGCGCATTTTCTTTTATTATTGTATATCCCTCTCTAAGGGCCAGCTCTGGCTACGCCACTGAAATTGATCCAAGAATTATTTGACCCTTTTTAAATTTCCACGAATTCAATAAACATTCAAGAACAAGGAATGAAAGTTTGTAAATACAAATGTAGGCTTTTCGGTTAAAGCTCGTACCAGGGTCAAACTATATCTAGTAGTACAAAAATGAACAGCTCTTAACATGCAGATTGTTATTGAGCCCGCAAGAAAGCAACAAAAAAAATTCTAGTTAATTTTGAGGTTATTGCCGTCCAACAGACAAGCCAAATGTCTTCGTAGTTACTTTCGTCATCATCCTCGGTCTACAGCGGTCTTCGGCATCATGCGATATGAACAAAGGTTGTGGATGCCAGCAATCTCATGCAGCTTTTCCCATTTTCAACCCGCATTACTCCGATCTACCGCCTGTTCTACCGCTACACAACTTCTCAAAAGTTATGTAAGTGGCAACAATAGTTAACTGCGTTAAGTCAAGAACATGTTAAATTACATAATGAGGCAGTTACAGAACGAACGAATCCAAGCCTACGAATCCTGTAAGACGCTTTACTGATGTGTTACGTATAGTATTTTTTCAAAAACTCTAAGGAAATTATTCAAATTATTTTAAGGTATTTGAGGTAAATATCAAGACAACATCATTGGAGACTCTTACTTTAGTAGCCATTGGTATTCGCTTGCTAAGGTAATTATAAACAACCAGGAAAATATTTTCAAGCCAGTTTCACGAAATACTACCTAATTTACGTTAGTCCGATAAACTAATGTTTTTAGTAACGAGTTTTGTTTTCGGACGAATGACGGGTAATGAGTTTTATTTCATACTGCAATTATGGCATTATCGGTATACCTCATTAAAAAAATTATATAAAATAAATTTCCGAATTTAAAATATGAACCGCATGGACATTTATGAGAAACGAGTATCTTTCAATATCAAGATCCAAGTTATATTCGAGCGGTGAGACATTCTGAGGCGCTGACGCATCCCTGCGTAGCTCGCCCATGTTCGTGCGCAGACTGGACATTAGGGTGGAGCGTTTTTATATCAAAAAATAGTTTTTCTGTCAAATGAAATTCGCTTAATGCGGAATTGGTGCTCTAGTGTGTTAATAATGTTGTGTCAAAATACCAGAAAAAAATATTGATATTTAATACTGCCCCCAGATGATTAAAAGTTATGAAAATGTGGAAAAAACTATAAGATGGTTTTTTGTATAAAAAAATATGTTTTCCTTTATATTAAACTCGCTTGGCGCGGACTTGGTGCTCTAGTGTATTAGTAATATTGTGTTAAAGGATTAGGTAAAAATATTGGTATTTAATGCTGCCACCGGATAACTAAAAGTTCTGAAAATGTGGGAAAAAATACAAAATTATCATAACTCCTATTTAGTTAAATGTTTTTAATTTTAAATCTAGTTCTTAGTGGAACGTCTAATAAATCGAAAATTAAAGTTATCAAAAATTAGAGTCGTCGAAAATGCTGATCCAGCACTATTTGTCGACATCAGACCGGGAACATGTCGTGACAAGTTTCTCAATTGACATTTATATGTGCAACGCCCAAGTGTCCGAAAAGTCCCTACCAAGGAACGTACTTTTTTAAACGACCAAAGAAGCGGAAGAAAAATGATGATAGGCGGTGTTGATGTGGTTACTAGTCGGAAGCAATTGTCATTGACTGAAAGAAAACGGAAACGACAGGAGCACGAAATCAAGCTTACAATTTCTAAACATTCTGAACCGTCATGTAGTACTGCTTTAGAGTTTGTTGATGGTAAAAACTTATGTATTTTTTTATTTCTATTCTTACTCTTATTATTTTTATTAATTTATCTTTTTACTATCACTTACTCTTTTCCAGAAGTCTTGTCAAGTTCCATATCAGAAGAATCATTTGTTTGCATTTCTGAAAAAATGCACTTATCTAAGAAAACAGTGCAAAGTGAAGAAGAAAACGTTAAAACAAAATATCCTGTTGTAGCAAGAGTATTAGATCGATATGGAATATTAGATAGAGCTGCGGCTGCAATCGTCTCTGCTAAATTACAGGGCATTGAAGTGATCAAAGAAGACAACTATTCTAATGTAGTAGATAGAAGTAGACTTCGTCGGGCTCGTGCAAATACAAGAAAGAATTTATTATGTCAGTCCTCATCCACATTTACTGACTGCAATATGTGTGACGTATATTTTGTTGGCCGCAGAGACAAGCCTTTTACTATGAGTGACGGCCGACGTAAAGTTTTAACAGAAGAACATTTATCATTAGTAAAGGAGCCTGGTTCGTTATATATGGGACATGTTTCTCTAGCATCTGGAACAGCTCGGGCAATTAAACAAGGTATATTAAATTTTCTTTTTACAAAATCAGTTGATCTCAACAAACTCGTAGTAATTGGTTGTGACGGTGCAGTTACAAATACTGGTCAAAAAGGCGGTGCGATTAGGCTCTTGGAACTAGAGCTTGGAACAGTAGTTTATTTGCCAATTACACGCTAATGAATTTCCATTACGACACCTTTTTGAACGTTTGGATGGTCCAAAAGGTTTTGTAGGTGCTATTGTAGAACACCTTGCAAAAAGCGAAGATCTGGGCCAAATAATCTCTGTCAAACCATCATTCTATCACGATACTTAGCCGAAGATTTGAAAAATATAATTGATCCGGTGATCCAGAGAAATGGCTTCTCCGGCCATCCTGAAAATATTTTTTTGGCAATGCTATATAATGATCGGTAACATATCAGAGAGTTGGCTTTAAGGCGAATTATTCGATCATGGACATTAGGAACAAGAATTTTTACTTTGCCAAAATTGAATTTTTCCACAACAGATTATATTGACCTAATTGATTGACACAGCAATGAAGTCACAGAACCACCTCTGACTAAATCGTTAAGTGAAGAATCAATCCCAAATGCGATTGAAATCAAAAATATAGATGCAAATGAACTATTGCGCGAGGCAGCGATATTCCCTTGCCACAAGCAAGCTGTAGAAAGGTGTGTAAAAACAGTAACTAAGGCATTTGCAGCTGTATGTGGTTTTTCAAATAGAGATGGTTCCATAAGGGCCAGAATTGAAGACCGCAAAATAATTCATGTTTTCAATACAAAAAATAATATGCTACCTATACAATAATGTATAGTTTCTTAATTTTTTTTTATTTAATTAGTCTTATATAATACTTAGTCTTATTTTTTATTTTTTGTGCAGTAAATATTTCTTGAGTTTTTTCTGAATTGTATCACTACTACACTACATTGGAGTGTACACTACATTCCAAAGTCATTCTGCAGATACTAATAATAAAATACAAAAAAGGAATTTAACACCATTTACACAAAATTATGAGGGTAAAAAATATCAATTTGTACAACCTCCCATATAGGAAATAACAAAGGGTCCGCGCTTGGCTCAGGCTTGGGACGATGCTTATCAACTCTGGTACAAGCCTGAAATCCAAGACTGGCCCATGACTGGTCTAAAATCGGGATGATAACTTCGTGCCAAGCTTGTTAATCAGTCATAGCCCTAGATTGGTGATACATCTTGGCCCAATAGTGAAAACCAATATAGTGCCGACGCTAATACTGAGTCTTGGCCCAAGGTATATAACCAATATTGGACCACTCTTAATATTAATGTGGTATCATGGCTGACAATCATTGATAGTGTAGGTTCGGAATCCAACGGTAGCTCCGGTTTATTACTGACCTTTGAGTATGAGACCAACCTAATATTTAATATTGTACTATAGCTTATTAAGACTTGTATGATGAAGAAAACAAAGTAACACAAACATTCTAAATTATTACCAATTATTTTAATTCGTTCAATTATTAGTAACATAACAACGTAACTTAAAAAAATTGTGACACAAGAACAAGGCTGAGACTGATTTTATACGAAATTAATAATATTTTAGGTGTTTAACAAATAAATTTAAAAAAAGTGACTTAAAAAATTGTTTTCAAGCATACCAGTTTAATTTTTACTACTAAAAATTGTATTTATTCTTATTAGTGTAGCTTTGTTTTTAAATAAACACTTTTTATTTCATATACATTATTTTATTAATAATGTTACAAAACGGTTAAACGTAACATCACTCATGGTAGGCGGATGAACACTGACTAATACGTCGGTAAAGGCTTCCCCTTGTAGCTGCCGCGTTACTGACTTTTCATGTCTGTGCTTGTTTCGAAGAAACGAATCGCGCAAAAATTTGAAAGCTGAATTTATATTTAGTAATAATAATTATAATCTATGTAGGTATTTTAGTTTAACTTTTCTCATATTTTTTTTCTTAATTAATTACTAGCTGATATAATAAAGACAGAAAACTTCACAAGCTTGATTTGGTAGAATATGTGAAGATTGGCCCAAACTTGGTTCAAGGGTAAGAAACCAATTCTAAAAACACTAGCATTGGTTGGGGCTTGGGCAAACAGTAAGAAACCGAGACTAGGGCGCTGAATGTTGGCTCTGACTTGGGCAGAGATTAGAGAGCCCAGCATTGGTACATAGGCGTTGGTTGACCCTTGGGCCACGACAAAGCAGCCGAGGCGTGGGATGTAAAGGTTGGTCTAGGCTTCGACCAATGTTGAAATAACGACATTTGGTTATCCAATATTCAGCCAAGCTGGGGCCTATTGTCAAGACTGGCAGTTCCTACATGGGCTGTTCATAATAGAAATAAACAAGGTTACAATAAATATAATTATAGGGAAACCAATTCTAATTATGATAACGTGAATGTATTCAAACCTAAAGGATATTTTAGTCGCACAAACGCAGATACAAATCAAAACACCCCCATGTCAACCAACAATTTTAAAACTCAATATGTTCCTATGTCAACTAATAATTTTAAAAAACAATATACCCCTATGTCAACTAGTTATGTAAAAAATAATTATCAAAATCAAAATGAATATCAAAAGAAACCATTAGTAAATATGGCTCATGTAGAAGCACGAGGTGACGTATATGACGAAGACGATTTTAATATGATAGAGATAGATGATAATAGACATAACTATGACGAAGAAACTTCCGAAGACGAATTAGAACGGGAATTTGAAAATTTTCAGTTAGAAGCCTCGGAAATAACACAGAAACCATAGGAGAAATTCATGAATATTTAATTTACGGTAGTCTACCATACTTTGAATTAGAAAATCCCAAATTAAAGATTTTAATAGATACCGGAGCAACAAGTTCCATAATGAACCCTGAAGTAGCTCATAGATATTTTAAAAATAATATTTTCAAAGAAGACTTCACGCTAACATCAATAAACGCAATATCCAAATATGAGGAATTAGATGCACTATTAGGATCAGAAAGTTTTATAAAAATGAAAGTACAAATAGATTATAGAAAAGGCATTATCATTTTAAATAACAAACAATATGAATTAAAAAATTACATGTCAGAAAGTCAAAGAATACTTAACAAGCAACAATGTAAACAACTAAGAGGATCAAAACAAATCAAGGTTAGAGACATAAATGAATTAAAATCAGAATTTAGAAATGCTGCAATATTTAATACTAAAATAAAAAAAGGTACAGTATTAGTCCCAGTTCAACGAGTAGAAAACATAATAATACCAGAAACTATAACAACAGTGAACAATTATCAATGTGAAGTCCCTTATCAAGAAATTGTAAGTGATCAAAAATTGAATATCACACCAAAATTAATTAAAGCACAAAATATTGACGAAACTCAAGTAGATATTTGTAATGTACAATTAACTACAGTTCCAATAAAGCAACAATCTTTAAATAAAAAATTTGTAGATCTCTTGAAACACTTAGATGTATTTAAACAAAATAAAATACAAAATTTATGCAATCAGTACAATTAAATATTTTACAAAGAAGAAGATATTTTAACTTTCAGTAATGTCACTAAACATAAAATCCCTGTAAACTCTAATATCCCGATTTTTACGAAACCATATAGATTCCCATATGCACAAAGAAAAGATTTAGAGGAACAAGTATTAGACTTGAAAAAACAAAACATTATAGAGGAAAGTGAATCACCCTATAGTTCACCAGTATTCTTAGTTCCTAAGAAACCAGATAAAAATAATAAGATAAATTATAGAATGGTAATAGACTTTAGAAAATTAAATCAAATTACTATAGAAGACAAATACCCAATTCCGAATATTAGTAATATTTTAGATTTGTTAGGAAATTCTAAGTATTTTTCTAAATTAGATTTAAAAAGCGGTTATTATCAAATTGAAATAGAACCGGAAGATCGACATAAAACAGCTTTTTCAACTAGTGAAAGACATTTTCAGTTTTTACGTATGCCTTTTGGATTAAAAAACGCACCAGCATGTTTTGCAAGAGTTATGAATAACATATTAAGTGGTTTACTAGATAAGATTTGTTTGGTATATCTAGACGATATAATAATTTTTGGAAAAAATTTAGAAGAACATTTAAGAAATTTAGAAGAAGTTTTTAAATGATTACAAAAATATAAACTTAAAGTTCAATTAGAAAAATCAGAATTTTGTTTAACAGAAATTGAATATTTAGGACATCTAATAACAACAGATGGAATTAAACCAAATCCTAAATTAGTAGAGAAAATAAAAGAAATTTCATTACCAACAACCATGAAACAAATTAAATCATTTTTAGGACTTACAGGATATTATCGTAAATTTGTTAAAAATTACGCAACTATAACTAAACCTTTGACGAGTTGTTTAAAAAAGAACGCTAAAATCAAACATACTCAAGAATTCATAAATGCTTTTGAAAATATTAAGAGAACAATAATTAATCCACCAATTCTTATTTATCCAGATTTTACAAAACCCTTTAATGTAACAACGGATGCCTCTAATGTAGGTGTATGCGCAATTTTGTCACAAGGAAATATTGGAAAAGACAAACCAATAATGTTCATTAGCAAAACTTTAAATTCAGAACAACAAAATTATTCTACAATTGAAAAAGAATGTTATGCAATTATCTGGGCAATAAAAATTTTTAGGCCTTATATTTATGGACAAAAATTTAATGTTATCACAGACCACAAACCTTTACAATGGTTATTCAATATGAAAGAACCAAATTCAAAATTAAATAGATGGCGATTACAGTTATCCGAATTTGATTATGAAGTTCATTATAAAATGGGAAAACAAAATCATAATGCAGACTTTTTATCGCGACTTGAAACGTATCCTATAGAAACAGAAAATGTTGATGATTTATTATCTTTATTCAATAATCCGGGTGATATTAGTTTGAGAGAAACGGAAGATTTTGAAGAATTAGATAGTTTATTAGGTGAATCAAAAGAAAATAAAATATTATCTCAATCAAGTAATTTACCAGAGCAAACCAAAATCAAAATTTTATCAGATATACAAATCAAACCTCCTTTAATACCAGAGAAAAAAGAAACAGTTATACGTGAAAATTTATCAAATATTAGTCAACATTCGCAGAACGAAAATATAAATGCAGTTTTAGAAATTGCGGAAAAATCTCTAAATCAGTATAAAAATCAATTTGTATTTATTTTTCATAACACCCCAAATTTAAGAAAAGTATGTCTTTTTGGAAAAACTCGTTATTTAATCAATATTACGAGAGAAAACTATATAAATGAAATAACTAATATATTACAAAGTTATATTGACCCTAATGTAATAAATTGTATTAATGCCAAACCTTCTGAGTTATACGAAGACATTGCTTTGATAGTGAATCGTATATTTGACAATATTATTGGCCAAAATATTATTGGCCTAATCTTCATAAACACTGTCAAAAATTGGTAGATGAATGTAATATATGCCAAAAGTCAAAATATGAACGACATCCTAAACAATACCCTTTACAACTAACTCAGGTACCCAAAGAACCTTTTGAACTAGTTTATATGGATATATTCTAGATAAACAATCGAAAATTCGTAACAGCAATTGATAGTTTTACTAAATATTGTATGTATCAAGAAATTACATCTCAAAATATCCCAGATATTTTAGATGCATGTATTAAACTATTTGCTCATTATAAAATTCCTCAAAGAATAATAACAGATAATCAGTTTAATGTAAGTTAATTAAAGATTGGTTTAAAATGCATAAAGTAGATCATCACCTAGTTACTCCTTTACACCCTAACAGCAACGGTTCTATAGAAAGAGTACACGGCACATTAATTGAAATCATAAGAACTATAATAGATTCAAAAGAAAAGTTTTTATCAATAAATGCATTCGAAAACGCAGTAATAATTTATAATAGAACAATACACTCAGTAACTAAATATAAACCAATAGAATTACTTTTTGGTCATTTAGAAACTAAGGATTTGTTAGAAATATTTGATGAGAATTATTATCATGAATATACTAGCGAATTGTATAATAAGATTAAGAAACTATATGAGTTAGTTAGAAAACGTGAACTAGATAATAAAGAAAAAATAATCAATTATCAAAATGCACGTAGAGAACCATTTACAGATATTCCTTCAGAAATCCCAGTGTATGTAAAACAATTACCTCGAGATAAAAAAGCAGTTAGGTATAAAAAAGAAATAGTAAAAGAAAATTTAGAAAATAAAATTAAAACACAGACAGGGAAAATTTATCATAAACAAGAATTAAAACCTATTAGAAAATCACAATTAACAAATTAAATTGTTTCAGATGAAGCATTACCACTTTCTAATTTTAATCATCCTTATGATAACTGAAAGTCAACAACAGACAAGTAAAATTTAATTTAAGAAATTACAAGAAAATCCAGGAATATTACCTTTTAAAATGGGAGATGCGCGAATACAAAGGACTCAGCACACTTTCATACATCATTATCCTTTAACACCTTTCAAAAATCATTTGAATGAAATATATGAATGTTTAAAGCAATTAAAAGACAAGAAAAAAGATATGCTAGATCACAATTCTAAAAGCGATCTTATTGTTGAATTAACAATAATGGAACATCAATTAGAACATCTTAAAGGTGACATGTTAACAATACACTCTGACATATTCCTTGAAAATACCAATAGGTCAAAACGTGGTTTAATCAATGGTATAGAGTCCATTTTCAAATTCATTTCGGGCAATCTTGACGCAAGTGATGGAGAAAGATATGACAATGCTATCAGAACATTGACACAAAATCAAGACAATATTCTTAAACATTATAATAAACAATTATCGTTAAATAAAGAATTAATGAAAGAAAACCTTAGGATTTTCCAAAATATAACTGACAATTTCAAAGTATTGAACGAAACAATACGATTGGTTAAGGTACAACAGTTGAAACATACCATAACACTAATGAGATTAAATATAATGGAATTCCAAAGATTGATCCAAAATATACAAACAGCACTGAGTTTTGCACAACTAAATATCTTGCATTTAAGTATTATTACAGAGAATCAGATTAGATTAATGAAATTAGAACTTTCAAAATTTTACTCAGAAAATGAATTCTATTCTAAGGATAATATTCTTTTAGAAAGAACCATTAACGTAGATTTTTATATTACAGCAGATCATATAGTATTTTGTCTATTTCGCGTATACAAAGATTACTTTGTGACACTGTTTTTGCGAAAAACAGTTACACAAAGTGCTACTTTGTGCAACTGAAAGTAGTGATTTTTTTATTTGTAAGGCTGGCAGTAGTAAGTAAATTTTGCTGCCAGCCCACTCTGTCATGTCATTCTGTCAACGAAGTCCAGTGTCAGACGTAAATGCGTAATAAGCAATAACACAGCTATATTCTGATTTCAAGATCAAAATTAGATTAAAAAGCCAAAACGTATATCGCTAATCGATATTGAGGTAAGTTTAATTGAGTTGAATAATGTACACCTCCATTTCATCAAATATTTTTTTCAGTTTTTACCTACTAATGGGAACATAACCAAGGTGTTAGGAAGAATACAAAAAGGAAAGGAATAATGCTCGACAACCAACCCGCGGAAGTATTTTGGGGGCACATTATCCAAAAGAAAAGCACTTTCCCGTGATAGGTACTAATAAGTATTCATTAACTGGCGCCGTTTTGAAAATTTGAATGTTATGATGCTCAGAAATAACAGCGAGAATAATGAAACATATTTCATTTTAAGAAGCTTTGAATTAAAACAAAGCGCGGTTAATAGCGGATTTCCTACGAAAATGCGCTGAAAAGCTTGTTGGTTTTCCGGATCAAGTTGATGGTCGTGAATCCCGTGTCCGTCCCTACTAAAATTTCATTTTCATTGTTTAGATTTAGAGGTTAGGTTAGTTATTTTCTATTGTTGTATGTTAAGCAGTTTTGATGTATTAAAATGTTTATTGTAATAGAAACAGTAAAACCTTGATTGAGTACATGATTGTCTTATGAAAATAATTATTTATAATAAAAATACATTTTTATCTTATATCAGAAGAAACAACTAAGCTGTCACCTTTTTTTAAACTTGAATTTTTCCCTGCCTACGTGATTTTTTCAAAATGACAGTGGATGTCATTGTATGCGTTATTAGTTATTACCAACATTACCACATCAAAAATACCCGCGTGTACATTTTCCCATTTCTTTAAAGTAAATTGTAAATTAAGGCGAAATAGACAAAGTAGTATGTAAAACACGTGTTACAATTCCTTTTTGTAATACTCGTATATAGCTTAACTCGCCGCTTCGCGGCTCGTTAAGCAAACTTATACTCGTATTACAAACATCGTCATTGTATCACTAGTTGTACAATATACTATTTACTACACGTACCAATTTTGGATGTAAATCAATTTACACTTTATTACATGTATTCCATACCAACACCTATAAACACTGTAATTATTTCACCAACACCTTACATTGCTTTAACAGAAAACAAAATTTATTATTTAAAAAACAAATGTACGTTTTTACAAAATCAATTCTTTTGTTCGAATTTAGAAATTGAAAAGAATTATCAAGAAGATAAATGTATCAAAAATTTATTACAGGTTAAAACTAATATCGAGTGTACAAATGTAAACACTAATATTAGCGAAATATTAATAGAAAACATAAACGATGAAAATTATATTTTAATATTACCAACAAAAACTTTAATTCATGAAAAATGTAGACATGAAGAAGTACATGAATTACAAGGTGTTTATTTTGTTCGAGTACCTTATTCTTGTTCTTTTATGGCAAAAGATTTTTATTATGTAAACTTAGCAACACCATTACCTGAAGAACCAGTGTATTTACCGATGATTATACAACCTCGTTCACATATTAGTCCTATACAATTTAACTTAAAATCAATTAAATTAGATCAATTATCTAAATTAACATTAGAATTAGATAAATCTAATGGAATAGAACTTGGCCTTCGAGGAGCAAGTATTCAAAATATAATGTATTATATAATAATTGTAATTATAATTATACTAGTAGTCTATTATTTATATTCAAAAGGGTTATTATGCAACTCAACTCACTTTAAGAAAGTTTTTCGAAAACAAGAAATAACTACAGATGAAAATGAAAATCAACAAGAAACTAAAGAATTACCAAATCTTAGTATTGTATCTTAATTGTATCAATATAAATTACATTTATGAAAGTATTTATTTTCAATGATATAATTTCATCTTAAAAGGGGAGGAGTCATAATACTTAAAATAGTGATAATAGTGTGGTTAACCTTTTGTATTAGTAAGAATAACTATCATTATAATATTAATCATTGATAACAAGTATATCCTGTATAAGTAATAAGTAATAACAAAACCGCCCAAAATCCAACATTGTCATACTGATAAGCAAATTTAATAAATAGAACTGCAATTGAATTATTTAGTTAGTTATTAGTTAACAGTTAAGAATTAACATAGTTTATATTCGATGTAATAATAGTACAAAGTTACTAATTGTCTAATTGTGAGACATATACTTTATAAATAAAGAAATAAATAAATAATTAAAATAATTTGTTAACATTAACTCCGTATCTTTTCAATAAAATAGTTTTCAAAACGACTATTTGAAGATTCGTAAACTTAATTATTCCAGGTATTTGTTTAATTTTTCTATAAATACGTTAGTTGAATAAGAGGGTGGTTTATAAATAGCAGTAATACCAATTTTTTTCTTTTTAAATAAAGTTTCTATTCTCATTAGTTTGAAGTTATTTCCAAAATCAATATTCTTTACTGATACTGACAACGAAGTTTTAACAAGTACCACCACGCCATCGTTTTGATTAAAAGTGCTGTTATTGTAATGTGGCGTGTAACCTTCAAGACTAAAACATTCTATATTATCAATATTCCATACTCCAGATAATACAATAAAATCAAAATTAATTTCAGATTCATTTAATAATATACACAAATCTTCAAAGTTTTTGGCGATGCTTCTTATATTTGTATGAAATAATAGTAAGCGTGTTTTACTTGTTGCGTTATTGAAAAATTTTTGTTTAAATTCCGAAATGTTATTTAAGACGTGAGTATTAGTAATATCAGATTCAATATCATTAGTTAAATTTTCAATGTTCGTGTTTACCATAAGTAAAAATAGAAAATAATTATATAAGTGATATCTTACCTATTGGAAAACCTATTGGATTTTAATGAAGCTGTACATGCATTCTACATTTTACTCAATTTTAAATTTACATGTACCTGTTAAAAAGATTATAGAATCTATTATCTAATTTGGTACACTTCGGAAATAAAAACTAACATTAAAATGAAGTAAATCTATTGAAAAAAGTGGCGTCGCACCAAAAATGGAATCTGCCTTGCTGAATTTAATAGATTGAGAAATTTAACTAAAATACAAATTGCTATTGCATATAACAACTATCATAAAGTCTGTCATAATACTTCTGAAATTTGGAAATTCATAAATACAGAGGAGCTACAAGAATACCAGGTACACTTCGGGATGCTACAAACGAGTACAATAGCCCTCAAGATATTGTCAATCAATTTGCAGATACATTCTCTAGTATGTATTCTGTTGCCAATACATGCACGTCACCTTGTTTCTCCAACAATGATCTACCGTTTATATTCTCTGAAGTTAATGAACAGTTCGTACTTAGGATTATGTCTACTCTACCGAATAAGTTAACTTCTGGTGACGACTCAATTCCAAGCGTTTTAGTGCGTGATTGTCGTTTTGCTTTGGCAAAACCACTAACCTATTTAATTAACTTATCTATAATAAATAGTATATTTCCAGAGCGATGGAAATGAGCTAGTCTTTTGGGATAGTAGCTTGTTCAGTTTATAAAAAAGATGATGCTTCAATAATAACTAATCACAGACCAATATCCATAATCTCCAACTTTGCTAAAGGCTACGAACAAGTAATCTACCAACAAATATATAATCACGTTCGCGCATTTAATTTTTCCAAACCAACATGGTTTCATGTCGGGACACTCTATCATTTCTAATTTAGCAACATTGTCGCAATACGTTTGTGAATCTTTAGATAAAAGAGGTCAAGTGGATGTAATCTATACAGATTTTACTGAAGCATTTGACTTGATAGATCACGAGATTTTGGTTGGTAGATTGAGTGGTTTCGGATTCTCTCCAGTATCAATTTTATTGATAAAATCTTATCTCTTGCTGGGATGAGACTATGTTTCGTACAATGGATCTTGTTCCTATGAATTCACTCCCGAATGTGGAATTCCACAAGATTCAAGCCTGGGACCACTTTTATTTAACATATTGGTTAACGACTTACTCATTTCCTTATCTTGTCAAACACTAGCATATGTGGATGACGTAAAAATCTTCGCTAAAATTAATAACCAACTTAATTTATCTCTAATAGCTCAATGATGCACCACAAACAAACTGAAACTAAATATCAAGAAATGCTTCACTATGTCATACACAAGGTGACGACCAAATCTTAATTCGGCATATTATGTTATAGAAATGCATATACAACAATGTGATACATTAAAAGATCTTGGTGTAATATTTGACTCTAAAATTACATCTATAGAACATATTAAGAAATTACGTAATTCAGCGTGTAAACCTCTTGGGTTTGTAATGAGAGTGTCCAAGTTTTTTACTAGAACAAACGTAAATAAAACGCTATATTACGCCATGGTTGTTAGTAAAATGGAATATGGTTGCTAATTTGGTACTCAATATATGCAAGTCACGCTATTCAATTAGATCGGATTCAGCGTCGATTCTTGAAGTTCCTATCCTTTAAGTTAGATGAAAGATATCCAGATAGAGGTGTAGGTCAAACTGAATTAGAAGCAAAACAGTAGCATTGTTCCTTTAACTATCAGAAGATACATGCGGTGTACTAATATACTACGAAACTTAATTCATTTTAAATGGGATGGCCAAGATTTACTTGTGAGGATACCTTTCAATATTCCAAGGTTGTCGGCAAGACATGGAACGTCATTTAGATTGTCAACTTCACGGAAGAATATAATGCTACATGCGCCTATAACTAGTAGGTGTCAAAAAACTGAAAAAATTTATTATGTAGTCGCTTAAAGGACTTACATATTCTATAACAATATTAGTGTATTTGAATTAAATCTTTGACCTACAGTCTACATGCGATATGGACGTACATAATGTAGTTACATTAAGATAATACATATTTATTTATGTAAAAAAATATAAATACAATATTGCAATATACTACATATTAAGGTATAAATAATAGGTAAACATTAAGTTTATAGATAAATAGTCAACTTTGTATTGTTTTGTCTACTTTTTCATATGCTCTGATATCCATTGTGTATAATGTGAGACTCTCGTGTATACACTAGGGTACTTTCCGCAAGAAAGTCCGAAGGAAACTATACCAACAGCAACAAAGTTTTCTTGTGTAGCCTGTCGATCAACGAGCATTAATGGGTTACCACCATCTCCTTTACATGAATCTATTCCATTATTTCCACCGGCACACAGTTGACCTTCCTGAAGCTTGACTCCTGCTTTTTCATACTCTGGCGAACATTCCTTATTAGGTACCACTGGCAGCTATAATAAAAGTTAATCAACATTAAATATTAAAAAGAACAAGATTTTAGTTGATGTCATACATCTGCTTTTAACTTCACGTCGCTTTTTTCAAGATTTTCAGTAATACCCCAACCAACTACGGTTACATTTACTCTTTCTTCCAACCCGATTTGTTTATTCAAAGGTAGACAGATTGGTATAATATAATCTGCAATTTTAGTATTTTACCAATAACAATACATTTACGGTAGAATCACAAGCATCACTTGAACTTACTTGTATAGTTAACTTCTTTACTTAGTCTCAATAAAGCAATATCATTTAAGAATCTCCCGTTAAGAAAATTAAAATCTTCATGCGGTATTTGTTCTTCAATGTTTATATTTTTAGGATCATCAGTGCAATCTTCAAATCCTGGGGTGTTATCGAAACAATCCTTTTCGGTACGTAAGTCGTGTTCACCCAGTCTAACGCTTACCCTGAGATACAAGTATATAACTAAAAAATTAAATCAAAACCAACATTCACGGTAAAGTAATCAGCATGTATGCAATCCTACGGTGAGTTAATTAGTTCCAGATAATATGACTTTTTTGGCTATCTTAGTTTCTAGATGATCCGTGCCTGACCCTAACACCCAGTTCTCGGCCTACTGAGAACCCACGAATATTCACCATGGACCATTGCTTAGACAGTATAAGTTTATACTTGAAAATATAACATATTAAAATATGCGATAAAATTACAGTTTCAGTGTTTGATAGATTGATTGAAACACAGATGGCAGATGGTGCAAACCTTCCGTCAAAGGGACATTTAACCTCATACCAATTGTACGTAATGCGTAATACTTACAGTTTGTCGGTATTTTCTTCCGTAGTTATACAGTGCGCTGCTGTCAAAATATATCTGCTGTTTATTAACGATCCACCACATTTAAATATTTTTCCTTCCTCTGAAATTAAAAGGCGAAAAAGAAGTTACTCCACTATACTTTAGCAAAAGTAATTCTACTTACTTGTTTCATACTCTAGCAAAGCTATCCATGGAAACTCTCCGAGTTCTGCTTCTCTACCTCCAAGAATTCTATTTACTACCTGTTTTCCGCAAATTTCTTTGCTAGGAAGCAACTCGTTGTTAACCGATGCTAAAATGTTAAAATTATAATTAATGTGATGTTTTGTATGCATTTAACACTGATATTAACACCAACTTCTTCTTTCATTCTATAGACCTTGACATAAGTAGGTATGTAAACTAAAAACGGTTTGACAAATTTATATTAAGAGATACTTCCAAAGTCACCTAAAATGTGTCATTTCACCAGTACCATAAACTACGGCTAGTTTATTAAAGCTGAAATACTTTTAGAACGGATTTCCACTAATAAAACTTGATTTGATTAAATGGGAACAATGTCATTAAACAGGAAATTAAATTACGAATTCAACGATATATTGAAATGATGAGTTTGGAGTACCTTTGCCGCAAAAACATAAAGTGAAAAGGGGTCTATTTAAAATAAACAACTTGAGTTAAAGAAATTGTCAGTGGCGTGGCAAGTTTTATATAACAGCTTTCGTATCTATATACTATATGTCCTATAACTTGTAGCGACGGCGCTAATGAAATATGAGCTAATCAAGGGTTTTTTCAAGCGAGGTCACCTAAAATGCACGTCTCTACTAATTGGTCTTAGTGTTTACATATAACTATTGTTGACTGAGAAATTTACTAATTACTATTATGTTAGTTACTAAAACAATGAGTTCATTCTTGTGTTCAAAAAAATTAAAATCTGGTTATACTAATGTTGGCCGATAAACTGCAAACATATACAGAGTGTTTCACGAAAAAATTGAAATTTGTGGTCATTTCTGGCGAAATCATAAGTCGGGCATTTTGAAACTGTATGTTAAAAAATCGAAATTTATACCTGACATATTTATACCAAGTTTCATCAAAATTTACTTATAAATAAACAAGATATAAAATTGACCCTATCACTTGGCATTTATCTTCATTAAAACTATGAACAACAATACATCTGAACAGTTGTTTAGATTTTCAGAATGTTTTGAACACTAGTTTTAAAATTTAAAACACACTTATAAATAATGAATATGATTGATTATTACTAATTACATAAAATAAATCATCTAGAGATCACGATTCCATTGCCGTGATCGATGTAGAAAAAAGCTCCAAAGATAAGTGACCTATATGCATTTATGATAACCACCCCCTTCCCCATTAGCAATATTGATTTTAATTTATGATATTCCGTTTAAATAGGATTTAGTAAGATGTCAATTTTAGGGCGAATTGTATAAATGTGGTTTAATTTTAAACTTGGCTCAGTTGCTGCAGTAACGATTGTCAGAACAATGGTTGTCTAGGATATTGATCCTAGTTTAAAGTTAAGCTATGTTTATACTATGGTTATGATTCAAATATTTTCATTTGAAATTCAAAAAAATGGTAATTAGAAACAACTTACTTGCTGAAGTTTTATTTTCTTCGTCGTCTTTGGAGATTTTGCTTTCAGTATCTACTATATAAGGCCCTATTGTTGAATCTTCTAAAGGACAACAAACTTTTTCAATTGTACCTTCAAAACCGCAATTGAATTTTCTCACATGACGTATACTTTCTTCGTCTTTATTTTTTAACATATTGTATACCAACGGACATTTTGTGATTAATACGCATTCTCCTAAAGCCTTTTGGGGATTGTCGAAACAATATTCCAGATCAGCTGTTATAGAATATAAAGAATAATTAGTGTACACAGTATAGTTATTGGACAAAAATAGTTTTGCTAAATAGCATAATCATAATATACTTACCATTAGAACATTGAAAACAATAAATAATACACAATAATATTGAAGAATTAGAGTTGAGCATCGTAGATAAACAGAGATACCTGTGTTGTTTACAAAGAAGAAATTATATTAAATCGCTAACCTAAGCCACAACCTTCTTTTATAGTTCTATAGGAGGAAAATCCGTTTTTGATAGAGATTGTATCAATAATAAAAACAGGTCTCAGTAACATTCTTAGAAATAAGGAAAATTAGATCTTTCTCTCTCGATTCTGTCTAGTATGTTTCTGTTTATCATTGTATTTCGTCGAAAGTTCTTCGATTTTCGTCATGTTTTGCAGAGTATGATTATTTATATGACACATCACATTCCCAATAATGTGATTTTTTAAAACAGATTTACAATTCAGATTAGTAAATTTTTATCTCTTTATTCACACTGCTTTACATAGTTTACCACAATATGTTTTCTTAGGTAGAACAGTAGCAGTTTTATGTTATTTTTATTTTGTAATAAATACGTATATACATAATCACTTGCATTTATTTAGTTTATAATTATGTTAGGACTTTAAGGGGGTGAGTGTATTTGAGACTTAACATGGTTGCTTTATTTGAGTCTGCACTCTTTTCCTGCATCAATTCTTTCGTCATATCCATCAAAATCTAGTTTAATTAAAGTAATAATTAAGAAAGGAATGGGTCCGAATAATTGTATTCGAAGATCGATGACTTCGCAGCTTTGAACCCCGAAGAGAGATTTCAACGCTTCGAAGTTTCGTGGTTGAACGAAGACTTGAAAAATTGAAGAACACGAAGTTCGAAAATATGTAAATCCAAAGATAATTCGGAAATAAGTTCCTTTCGCTCTTTTCAATATTCAAAGCTTTAGGAAACAGGACAGCGTAAACCTATCAAGAGAAATACTGATTTTGACGTATTTGGATATGAAGATAATTTCAAAATTGTAATTCCGATTCAGAATATTGCACACGTATACCCAAGCAGCATTTAAGTAGCAGTAACTGAGATCGGAACTTTGATTGAGTAGTTGTTACGTAACTATACAACTAAATTTATGACTTTATAGGTTTAATTACTTCAATTCGGAATATTTTGGTAACTATGTAGTTGTATATACTATTTATTGGAACTATGTAGTTATTTATTATTTCTAAGTAAGTTTTAAAGTATGTGAAACGATATTGCCACTTAGTATAATTACTTTAAAGTCGTTGCAACTTCAAAGTGGTATTATGATTGTAGCAGTAACTTGCCCGAAGCTATTTTAAAGTTTTTAAAATTTTAAAGTTGTACTGAGAGTTCCTGCAACCTGCCTGGAGCCATTGCTTAACCCGTTAAAGTAACGGAACCTTACAGCAGTATTGAAAGTAAAACTTACGTTTTTGCTACCCAGGAGAATCACTTTATAGTGATTTTTCGTAAACTACTCCATCTCCATATTTAATGGTAAAATGTTGCAGGGCATTAATCAATTTGCAATTTGTTATGACTGCTATTAGATGTTTTACTACATAACCTTCAATAAAAATAACAAATTGTGCCTTAGGAATTGTTATGCATGTAACTTGAAGTTGGCAACATCTATATGCCAACACATCAACACACCACACTAGCCAATCCTGGCCTGTCCGACGGCGTCCGTCAGTACCACTTGATTCGCTTTGGAGAATACACATCTTGTACAGTGTATGCAGTGTGTATGTAATGTTCCCTGCTCACCCAATATTAATAAAGTTAATTAATGGCAGTAATTGAGTATCTTTTATTTTAAACACATAAAAGAACATAACACGAATAATATAAACATGGTTTCTATCATGCGTATCAACTTATAAGTATTTCTGTGATATTTTATTAAAGACATTTTTTATTAAAAAATATATTTAAAGAAGGCTCGTTGTTATTTTTCGACCTATCATCATCACATTCAACAGAAAAGTTGCAATGGTTTATAATTTTGGTTTACTGGAATGACAAAATAATAAAACAATTCATCGCTCTTTGAATTATTAAGTACGTATTACAAATAAAATAGTAATCCATTTTGTGACACGATCGCAGCATTAGTATAGAAAATGATAGAATATTTGTTAAGTTGCAAGAGTAAGAGAGAATAACCAAGCGTTACGATGTGTCAAAGAGAAAAGAGAAGAAGAGAAAAGAAGTTCCACGAAAGTAGCAATTACTACGTCGCCACGTATCTGCTACCCAAAAATTGTTCCCCATTTCAGCAATTACGTGCTTGTGACTATTGGCAAAAACTTAATAGTTCCACTAGTAGTTACTGGTAGGTAACCTTGCCCACATAGCAAATAAAAATTGCAGTACACTTTCAAAAATTAGACTTTGCAAACCAAAATATTTGCAGAAAAGTTGTCTTTGCAAACATGAATATTTGCATAAAATTTTCGGAAAAGATTGAAGTTTCCACTTGACAGACTCGCAACAAATTTGTTCAGAATATTTGCAAAAAACTTGTTCCTGCAAACGTTCATCAAATTATAAAAATAAAATTTGTTAGAAATATTTACCAAAAATCTGTAATAAACTTGATTTTTAATTATTTTCTAGTTTATAGAATTATGAAAAATGTACTATTATCCATTGTTACGAGTATGGAGGGACGCTTATGGAAAAATAAACAGAAAAAAATTATTTATAAATCGTATATTTATAGAATGTATTATTATCATTTGTTGTTATCTTCCACGTGTCATCCATTACCTCGACAGTTTGCTCGTCTTGTTCTCTGGAATACAAAATTGTAATGACTTGTATTTTTTTTTTACTTTGATAATGTGTAGTAATGTATAAGGTATACTAATGATGTGCATATGGACGAAAACATTCAAAGATTTATAAAATAGCAATTTAACAAGATAGGTCTAATAATAATATTAACATCATTCGAAGAATTGGTAAGTAATAGAACATTCCGTACTTACCAAATTCATAATAATATCAATATATCATAAGTAAAGAAAAAAATAATTCCAAGAGCAACTGCTTCAATATAATCTGTCCACGATTATAAGATATCTGAGTGGTATTAAGAAATGCTACTTAAAAAGATTTCAGATTTCGTTCCATGTCGCAATCACATCTTTTTTTTCTCTTGGACATTTATTTATAATATTATATCATCTAGCTTTATGACTTTTACTCTAAAATTCTTAGTTGACACTTGAAAATTGAATATCTATTTTTAAAATGTTTATTCAAGAAAGTTCGGTAAATGTGTTGTTCTATAAGACTACGTTAAACGAATGATAACTTTGAGTTTAATAATCTTGTAGTTAAATATTCAATTTTAAATAATGGCCATTAAAGCGACTTTTTTAACATATACTGTCATGACGGAAGGCAATGAATACTCTTATAAACACTAAAAACTGTATTATTACTTATAAATAAATTTAAATAACACTATATACCATTAAGTGATATAAAGTTACTGAAGGTGTTGTTATTGCAGTGTTTTGATTTTAGTTTTTCAATTTCTCACTTTAATAGCGAGTGTTTCAGTTGGAAACTATAATTTCAGTCACCAGTCGTCCATTGTCCGAAATGTAGAGTATGGTCGAATTTAATTAACTATATGGAAAGAGTGATAAGAAAAATGGCGACGTTACGTTTTTTTACAATATATCTTGTTAACAGTAAAATATTAAGTAAAATTTTATAAATAAATAAAAGTTATAATAAAAGTCTACCACATTACAAACCTTGTGATACATAGAAAGTTGATGTAACCTCAATACATAACCTCAGCAACCCTAGATTTGAGATCTTAACTTTACCCGTGAATAAATGAGCATTTAGATATGTAGTACATTTAAGCCGAATAGCTTGGAATTTGAATCTTTTTCATCTATCCTTGCAATTTTTCAATAACGTACACGAGTTCAATGTACTCTAGTATAATTATTATTCAGTAATCTTTTGGATTATAAAATTATTGTTAAGTTATTTCGCACAATCTGTAATGTTCGTAACTCCCACATCCTGTGTCGATTTTTCTTATAAGAGCTCAACTTTAAACTCTAGAATTATTATTACAATTTTTTTTTATAATACTGCATTTATGTTTATTTGAACATTGTTTTCCTCAAAGTCATTACTCTTGGAAAGTCTTCGAATTACCTAAGATAGGCAGCAAGAGGACGAAAGATTAATGCTATTATATTATTTACAATTTACATGAATTTAAAAAATAGTTGTGGTAAAGATACGATTGATACGATTTGATTTAGGTTAGGAAATTCTGTTTTGTTGGTTTTCTACTACTTAGTCTTTACGTAACAAAACATGCACAAAATATCGTGGATCAGAGGCATGATTCACAAACTTTTCACAGAAACATGTCTTACATCTCTTTTTCATAAATAAGCTGAGGAAGTAGGGACGATCATGACTCTATGTCATGATATTTATTCTACATACTTTCTGATATTAAATGTAAACGATTACTCATTGTAATCATAATACGCATCAATATATCACTTGATAACATTTCTCACCTCATCTAATTTTCAATTTTACTTTTTCCTAATCAAGTTCTACGCAGTTAGTTAAAAAAAAGTATTGGTGCGAGTCCTAATCTTTAAATGTATGAAAACCCATGTACAAAAAAGGTTTCAGCATCATGCTGAAAATAAAAATATAGGTACGGAGAAAGTTATTCAAAAGCTATGAAAAATGTTGTTATAATTTGACGTTAGAAGATACTGTGTTATTTAAATCTAGAACAAACATTTGTTAGTAGACTTTATTGTGTTCAACCTTACTTCATGAAACTCCATAATCGTTTTTAAACGTTAACCCTGAAACTCTTAACTTAAGTTGGCAGTTAACAAGCTGTTGAAACTGTTTTAGCTGTAACACTGTTTAATAATCGTTTTATTTTATTTTATTTTCTTAGTATCTAGTTTTTATACGTTTAAAGCGCACCTTAGAGCGAGAAGAATTCTAAAAATTAAAATCAGACAAATATGAAAAATATCAAACAGCTTTTAATGAATAAAAAAGCTTTGAGCCCTGCGTTTGAATGCGCATTACAAAAAAACTAATCGCACAAATTAACTCAAACGAAAACAGTTAGATAGACAATTTATTTATGTATAAGATAGTAAATTTTTAAAAATATCTGATTTTTGGTTTTTAAGTTTTCTCATCGTTTTTTTGAGATTTTTGACGTCTTTAATAATTAATATTTTAATAACTACTCCACAAAATTGAGTGTAATTTTACATGCAAGTAGCTAATAGTGTTGTATGTATATGGACAGTTTTGTAATTTGATATCTTATTATTTCTCAAGTAATTCTTTTACAATTTGTTTGCAAAAGATAGTATTTTGTTAATAAAACAACAAATTAATTAATAAACAATTCTTTAAAGAATTATTTATTAATTAATTAGTAAATATTTTCAAAATACCTCTACGTAATTGTTGTTTTATTAAAAAATACTATCATTTGTAAATAAGATCTGGATTAAGGCACCTGAAGACCAGAATATATTACCCTCTATTTCATAGAATAACTTAGAGAAATAATACAGATATCAAATTACATTGTACATACATACAATACTATTAACTACTTTCACATAAAATTACACTCAACTCTGTCAAGTAGTTATTGAAATATTAATTATTAAAGACACGCTTGTACAGAAAATATGAGGATTCAGATTGTAGAAATAATTCTACTACGGTCTTGTATATAAAGGAAATATTATTAATCAATCGACAATTACAATCGATGGTGGTTTGTCAGTCTCTCCCGCATTTTTCTCGAGAATCTCGTAAACCTGCTTCTCATAACAGTTTTGCAAAGCTTCCTTTTCTCAACCATGTAATATGCGGGATAACTCAAATTTAGAACATTATCTTTTTTAAATTGCAACTCGACTGCTCAAACTCCTCTTAATCCTGCGAATTTTACAATGGCTCAATCTACGACATATGAGTACTATACTGAGTATGACTGAAGACAGTATGACTGAGTACGTTCTTTTGTTAACGAAAATTCTCGATTCTCAAGAAGAATTACAATAATTTCGCGTTGTTTTAGATAATGAATCTTAAACTAATGCAATTACTAAAAAATGTGCACAACGTTTAGGCCTTCGGTATTTTAAACTAAACTTTTCAATTTTTGATCTGGATAAAGTTGTTCCTGAGTCTTAAGAGTTGGGCAGTGTCAGATTAGTCCTCGCATTAAATCAAGCATCACCTATGAGTTTGAACCTATGGTGTTACCAAAGTCGTTAAGATCTACCTAATGTCACTATTTCAAGAAAAGATTGGAAAGATCTCCGGCGCTTGGCATTAGCCCGCACATTTCCAGGTTTTCTTTACATTGCTCTTCGACAGTTCTTTTCGCTGGAAATAAGGATATCACGAATGCCACAACTTTATTTACTTTGTAGGAGCGTTTAAAGAAATTTCTAAATGCTTTCAAACCTCTGCTCAAAAAAATAAAGTGATTATTTCACCCCCACCCCCCAACGGCTCCCATTTCAGTGGTCTTTTTGAAGTTGCAATCAAGTCTGCAAATTTGCTCCTTCATGTCATTGGTTTACAGATTCGTACGTATGATGTGTAAAATAGAATCCTAAATTCTAGGCCATTATGTCCACTCAGTAATGATCCTAACGACAATAAATTACTTACAGAGTCCGGATCACTTTTTGAACATTGAGCCCCCTATGTGTTTGCCTGCCAGAGGTTTTTCTAATTTTCCTAGCAACCGTTTGAATATGTGGCGACTGATTAAGATTCACCAATATTTCTGGAAAATATGGCGTGATACCTATCTCACTATCACGGCCTACTAGATTCATATAAGCGAAGCTTATTGAATCTAGTAGGACGTGCTCACTACTTTACAGCAAAGATTTAAATGGTCTAAGAATCTGTAGTAATATTAAGATAAGTTTTTTAGTTTTAGTTAAAATGAACTTATTCATTCTTTAAATTGGGAACTTGCTCGAATCGTAGAATTTCATACCAGGCATGAAGATGTGGCTAGAGTCGCTATAGTAAAATCGGCGACAGGATTATTTATTTACCTTACCTATAATTTTTTTATTATTAATTACATGCCGAAACGTACCTACTTGATAATTATTAGGTATATTTACAATAATTATAATAATTTTTAATAATAAAATACTTGTTTTTTGAACTCACGAAGCCGTGATAACTCCTATACAGTAACTACTCTTCTTATATAGTTATACTTTTTCGATGACTTTTTTTTTGAAAGAAGTTTTATTTTGCCAAATTGACAGAGATTTGTAAGGTTCGCAACAGTGTTGTTGTCTGTGATTTCCGTACTTTTAAGGTCAGTACGTTTTTCACAGTTAAACTGTATCATATTTCCAAGTATTACGCAGTAACTATTTATCTAGACGTGGAATTTTATTGCTCGTAGACATTTTGTGGTAAATGTGGTCATCAGCTTGAATAGTATTTGTGTTTAACATACGTTAGACAAATGACTACCGGATTTGACCAAGATATAATTTATTACATTTCATATTGTGAAATAAATAAAAGATATATGCACAAACTATGCATATGTTACCCTGCCCGAAGAAAGGACCCTTATGACGAAATTTTTCGATTTGGAGATTTTAACAGTTTTGGGCCTTCTAAACCTTTCTTTTTTAAAGAAAATTGGTTACAAATCTGTATCTTTAGAATTGATGGCTATATAAAGAAATAAATAAAACACTACTTATTTATTATACATATAGTGCTATTCAACTTTAAATGCGTTTATCTCGAAAACTTAAATTTCCTCATAAGTGTCCTTTCTTCGGGCAGGGTCACAATGGTGATATAATTTCAACAGTAGTTACGCTTGTTGGGTCATTCCACAGCAATTCTCCGAAAATTTAAAAAAAAAGTGGTGGCACTAATGTCATAGATGTTGCTGCCAATAATTTTCTTAGAAGAACTGAAAGTGGACAAGAAAATCCCAAACGGATTCCGTAAAACTTTGAAAATTACAGTTATGAATTTTTAAAGATGGTGACCGGACCTATTTTTGCTAAAATAGGCCATTCTTCTAAAATTTATTGTGAATAACCTATAATACTTATCCTGAATTTTTTGAATTGTTTAAAAGAGTAAAAAAGCTCTACTTTCAGCTGGTCATACACCTAATTAGAATTTTTTATATTTTCATGACGAAAAGAATTCTGAAAGTCTGTCAATATTTTTGCAATTTTGCAAGGTTTCCGAGGATTATATTTTGATTGTATCAGCTGGAAGCAAAGATACGTTGAGATTTTTAAAATGTACCCTTAAAATAGTTTCTAATGATACCAAACTCATCATGCATCGCTCTTCTAGAAAGGCACCAGATCGCTTTAAAAATGCACATTTTCTAAAATTCTGCCCTTTGTCAGTGCTAAATGACTCTGTTCTACAATCTAACAGGAGATTCCAAATTTAACTTTAAAGAGCCTTATAAGTATTTTATCAAATAAAATTTGTTTCTTGTTTATTGTTTCCAGCCTTATTTTGTGGAACTCGATAATCATGAAATAAATAAAGATTATTAAAAGTTTCACAGTTTTATTAAAATACAACCTGACAATATTGTTTCGACAGCTATGCTGTCATTATCAAAGGTAATAAATATTTAATAATATTTATTTATTTCAAAATTTGTTTCATCTTGCTTCTCCTAAACAGCTGTATTCATAAATAGTTTTTAAAGGTAGCCACGTTTTCTATATAGTACCAAAACACTTATACAACACTGTACAATACAACACCTTATCGTAAGTTGTAAGAACACTGAATTCCTTAACGTAACTTCGAAGTGTAACAGACACAGGCCGTTTTTCTTTACCCATCTTTACACTCTAAAATTTCAAACTGACATGCAGTTTGCAATTTCTGAACTGTCTTAATTGAAAGATTACAAGATTAGTAAACAAAAGTACAGGCAAATTTTTCTTTGAACAGGAAGTTGTCAAAGGGTCTTTGGAATTTCCTAATACCTATTTATCACAATACCGCAGGATGTAAGTATTTAAATTTTAGTTGAAACTTTTTCTTTCTTAGAAAATATTAACAAGTACACAGATGGTTAAAGCAGTAAAATATTTTAAAGCCTAGTATTTAACAATAAGCTTAAATTATGGGAAGGAAATAGGTAAATAGAAAGATATTTGAATACAAATTTTGAAGTTCTTAAGTCTCAAGTGAACATGCTTACAGTATGTAATATTTTAATATGGACGTGTCTCCGCTGCCGAAAGCGGGTCCCATTTGCCAGCTTCACGGCGATAGCGCTACAGAACGCCGCTATCTGCAACTGTGTTTACAAGCTCGAACGGCGCCATTTTTGGCAGCGCTACAGAATGCCGTTTTAATTTGTCCACTATTAAAAATCACCCTTCTTTGTCGCAATATGGCGGCGTTTTGCAGTACTCTGGTCGACCAGCTGGTAACTAGATGCAGTGACTCTAAGTATTTTAAAATTAGAAATAATTAATTCCATTGGAATTATTAAATATAAAATACGGAAAAATAAAAATAAAACTAATATTAAATTAAAAAAAGATATTCTTAGCGTTAAATACATTTATAAAAACCTAAATTTAAATCGGATAATACGTCCTGTTTTAAATTATTCACAAAAAAATGGCCAAGACTTTACATGTCAGTTTTACAAACATGTAATGGTTATTTACGTGCCAAGCTTTGTAAATTAATCTTTACAGCGAGCCCAGTAACGATTAATTGCAAAGCGTGTCGCGTATAAACTTTTATTTCCACCTTCAGCAGCATTTTTTTATGAAGTTTATATTTTTCATAAAAAAACATTTTGGAATCAAAGGTGGTAGCACAATTTATAGCTAGCCGTTGCCATGGTGTTGTGTTTAAGCAACACATTAGTTGCCATAGCTTTTTGTTGATGAGCATTGTAAAATTTTACAGGTCTCTTTTAGAAGCCCGTAAAGTTTTACAGGGCTGTGACTGTAATTACTCATTTACTTAGTCACATAAAGGCCTGTAAAGTATCATTTACATAGAAGGGGGAAATAAAGGAAATTGTTAACCACTTTGGCGTTGCTATAGCAATAGCTTACTTTCCAAGGTTTTTGCAACATATAAAATGTACATATTGCAATATGATTGTGAATGAAAATATTTTGTACTATAATGCAGAAAGCTATCCACGTACCTATCTCAGTTCATCAAAACATGTCAATTAAATAGTTATTTGTGTATTCAGTGAGCAAAATGCTACTTTGGTTGTCAAGAATGAAAAACGAGGCATAGCCGAGTCAAAACCTCATTCGAGACCACCAAAGTCATTTCGAGCACGAATTGCACACAACGTCTTTTCTACAGCGTTATTGAAATAACCGAAAAAAAAGAAAAATCATAAAAAACAAGGAAATTTTTATTTTAGCGCAAGTGGACAGTTTCATTATTACTACGGAAACGACAATGCTCAAATATACATAAATCGCATAAATGCACGAAATATTTTTCGCTCTAAACCGACAAATAGTTCGTGCACGTTGTCCAGTAAACAAAATCAATGCGGCATTTTCCATACGGATAGTAATGAAAAAATGTCATCATTTTTTGACAGCTGTAGAAAATAGTTATTTGGTATCTAGAGCCCGAAATGCTACTTTGGTGGTCAAGAATTAAAGTATTTTGGCAAGGTATAGCCAAGTCAAAATCTCATTCGAGACCACCAAAGTCAGTTCGAGCACGAACTGCAGTCTTTTCTACAGCGTTATTGAAATAACCGAAAAATTAAAAAAAAAATAAAAAATAACAAAAAGTAATTTTTATTTTAGCGCAAAGTGGACAGTTTCGTTGTTGCTGCGGAAACGGCAATGCGCAAATATGCATAAATCGCATAAATGCACGCGTCAAAAAAAGCGTCAAATATTTCGTGCACGTTGTCAAATAAACAAAGCCATGGCATTTTGTATACAAATATTAATCAAAAATGTCATGATTTTTTGACAGCTGTAGAAAAAATTAATTTGTCATTTCAAATGTCATAGGGATTAATTTTATTTTCAATTTTTAGAAATAAAATGCACTAGTATGAAAAATGACAAAAAAATCAGCATGTCACTTGCCAGCTTGTCAAACTGGACTTGGTAATGGTATGGTGTTTGGCAATTTACGCCACAGATACTTTTGCTCTCGACTAAGTAGCTATTTTTGTATTTTTTTTATTTTGTTTAAAATTCCTAAATAAATGAATCTACCGTGTATGGATATTTTTAATTCCGTAACTAAGCTATGAAAGGCTATTGGTTTCACATCTGATAGTCCAGCTCCAAACGTTCTTCGTTATCAGTAACACCTGGACATGGACGGTTCCTGTGGAGTTCCTGGCACTTTGGCATTCGAAACAAACACAACCCATTAAGGATTAATGTTTGACCTTGGTGGTGGGGTATTGTACCCGAACGGCTACATTGATTTATTATAATTAGCTTATTATTATAATACCATTTATTCTTAAATTATTTTGGCTAAAGTTCATATTTACTTAGTTTTACAAATCGTAATTGCATTTAGAATAAAATATTTATTTAGGGTTGAATAAACTCAAAGATACAACTTATTAAAATTTAGTTTTTGCATACCTAATATGAAGAAATTGTAAATTTAGTTTCCCACGGGAAATAGAAATTCTATTTCCCTTTTGCGAAAACTTTGAAATTCTATATTTTATTCAAAATGATGATTCTTTCATATGTGATAAAGCTGCTTCCTGCAAGGCGTGCAGAGTTGCATTTATCTAATATTAATCAAAAGAAAGTAAGTTTTGTCTTAGAGTTTATCAAACACACGTACACTGTTAATTTAATTAAGTTTGTTTAGTCATCTAAACTGTTTTCTAAATGTTTACATTTTTACATAGGGTTTTTCTTTAAGTTAGTTCTGATTAGGTCCTCAAGAAAGAAGGAACTCACTTTCGGTTTTAAGTTTTTATAATTTTTCAATTTTCAATTATTTAAATTCAATATATTACTTCTTTCTACGTGAAAGTAATAAAACTTCAATAATTTATGTTTGGTGTGAAAAAATGTTATACATTGAGTTACTAATTTAATTAACAATAATAAATAAACTCGTCTTTAATTATTAACTATAAACTGTGTTTATATTATTGGATTACCTCTCTCCCTTTCTATAAGGAAGCGAGATTAAGGTAAGTGCACTCTATTATTATCTAGCCCAGCACTTCACCCCTGGCCTCTGACGACAACGCTATCATCTGTAATTTATACTTAAGTCAGCTTAGGGGTACGCACGCACAGTAGGGTTACAATAGCGTACACGCATTCATGTAGTAATTAATAAATATAGGGTCATTCCATGCGAAATCGATCACTAAAATGGGTCGGTCTCACGGAATTCAATGAAAATCAATTATGAGGTAGTAATCAATTAAAGAACAGAAATTTCATTCATCAATTTGCTAGATTACGCAGAACTTTATCCTAGAACAAATATTTTTTTTATATATTGCTCGCAAGAAGACGGGCTTTTTGGACGGCCTAATATTTTTTTGTTACCAAACGTATTTTTATTTTTTTCTAAACGAATTATTTGAAAAATGCAGAAAAATCGGTGTGGTCACATTTTTAAAAATCTGAAAAAATTGTACATATGCAGAGTTATATTTTTACATGTTTAAGCCACATATGAATCACATATGTCAATTTGAAAGTGCATATAAATGCATATTTAGGTGTTTTTTATAAATGCATGCATATTTTAGCATTTTTGAACGAGTGTGCATATTTTACCACTTTTGAGCGTTTTACATGCTTTAATTATGAAATTTCTAATATTTTTTAAATAATTTTAGCATTTTAGACAACCAACCAAGGGCGGCTTAGTTGAGTCTAGGGGAAACCCATAATTTAAGCTTATTGTTAAATAATAGGCTTTAAAATATTTTACTGCCTTAACCATCTGTGTACTTGTTAATATTTTCTAAGAAAGAAAAAGTTTCAACTAAAATTTAAATACTTACATCCTGCGGTATTGTGATAAATAGGTATTAGGAAATTCCAAAGACTCTTTGACAACTTATTGTTCATAGAAAAATTTGCCTGTACTTTTGTTTACTAATCTTGTAATCTTTCAATTAAGACAGTTCAGAAATTGCAAACTGCATTTCAGTTTGAAATTTTAGAGTGTAAAGATGGGTAAAGAAAAACGGCCTGTGTCTGTTACACTTCGAAGTTATGTTAAGGAATTCAGTGTTCTTACAACTGGCGATAAGGTGTTGTATTGTACAGTGTGCGACGATAAAGTGACTGCAACGAAACGCTTTCAAGTTACACAACATCTGAACACGGTTCGACATCAAAAGTGTGTTGCCCTGAAATCAAAAAAACAAACATTGTTACCGGGGTACCTTAATAATTCGCGCGGTGAGTCCAGCAAATCGATCGAATTTAATAAAAAACTATGTAGTGTATTAGTAGCTGCAGATATTCCGTTAAGTAAAATTAATACCTCAGCATTTCGTAATTTTCTGGAAGAAATCTCAAAAATGCCAATACCCGACGATTCTACACTCAGGAAAAATTATTTACCTCGTTTATACGAAGAGACCATAAAATCAATTAGAAAACATGTAGCGAATAACTACATATGGGTTTCCATTGACGAATCTACTGACACTACTGGAAGGTGCGTAGAAACTTCGTTTTGTTAGTAAAATTTAACTAATTAAAGACAGCAGAGCAATTTACGGATGTTTTATTTTCTATTTTGTTAGTTACATATTTTATCACAACAATATTTTTGCTTGATTAAAATATAATTTGTTTTAAATAACTGTTTTGCGGTAATTGTTTGTAACCGACTAATTATGTAGTCCGATAAAATAAAAATCAAATTTTTGTTTTCAGTTACGTGGCTAACGTTATAATTGGCGTTTTAAATTCGGAGAACAATCCCAAATCCTATCTATTAGCAATGGACGTTTTCAAGAGCACCAATCATTGTTCTGTGGCAAAATTGTTTAATGATTCGATGACTATTTTGTGGCCGGACGGCATACAGTACAACAAAGTACTCCTGTTCGTCACCGACGCGGCACCGTACATGATCAAGGCTGGAGCAGGCTTACAAGTTCTGTACGAAAAAATGATCCACTTAACTTGTCTTGCCCATGCAATGCATCGAGTTGCGGAAAAAGTGCGGGAAATATATCCTAACGTAAACTCTATAATTTCAGATGTAAAAAAAATTGTTTGTAAAGCTCCATATCGCATACAAATATTTAGGGAAACTGCTCAAGAAGTGCCTCTCCCACCTGAGCCTGTAATAACAAGGTGGAGTACTTGGCTTTCTGCAGCAGAATATTATGCAACTTATTTTGATATTATTAAAGCATTTGTAAATAAACTTAATAGACACGATGCACTATGCATACAAAGCGCACAGAATGATTTTAATAGTAAGGAGGTGAGGGCAGAATTATTGTTTGTTTTGACAAATTTTGTGCGTTTAGCTAAAGTAATTCAGAAATTAGAAAGTCAGGGAAATTCATTAGATGAATCTCTTGAGCATGTAAAATTGTTAGGTGCTTCTTTGAAAAAGTAAAAGGGCCAAAGGGTTTGACTATAAAACAAAAAATTTAAATCCGTTATAGACAAAAATCCAGGTTTTCACTTAAAGGCATAAACGATGCATTATTTGGCCAAGACATTTTAGACGAGCTAAAACATTATTTGCTTGTAGAATTAAACAATTTTAAGTATGCCCCAATTACGTCTTGCGATGTGGGACGGAGTTTCTCAAAATATAAAACAATATTTAGGGATAATAGGCATATGTTTACTTTTCAAAATTTAAAAATGTACGTCATTGTGAACTGTAACGCTCTATGTTTAGAAAATATAATTAATTAAATTATTTCATAGGTTGTCTAATTAAAATAATTTCTGTAAATAAAATGTAAATAACGCTAAACAGGTGTTTTTTTAATAATGAAAGTGTATATATTTATTAATAATTTCTAATAAACGCATATTTCATGATTTTTAAGTGCATATTTAAGTGCATATTTCACGTTTTTATAGTGCATAAGTGCATGCATATTTCAGCATTTTTAAGTGCATACAAATCCTATACCTAATCATCAAGCACTACAAACTGAACTATAGGTACATTGCAAATTCAATATTTGAATTTGTGGCACACGTGAGTTAATGATATCAGCTAGTCCAAAAATTATCATAATATCTTAATTAACTAACTTGTACCATAAATAACTACTGCTGATCGCTATTGTAGGTTCTGATGTTGAATAAGGTCAGTTGCGGTAATTACAGCGATGGGGTAACTGGAACGTTGCTTAATAAAAGGTAAAACCACCGTTAAACGTTTATGAGAATTACGTGAATTTTTATCGACTATACCCTGTACACTAATTTTTGGAGACATTTTAATTAATATCCTTAGAGTGTCCCAGTTCCCAGAGCATGTTATACAGTAATGTGGATATAAAATATAGACGATGGTTCCATTTACCCCAATCTATTGGGTGATGGGAACCACCTAACAGTTTTTTTTTATATAAGTTTTAATACAGTAGTTGGCATTAGAGCTGCTTTATTTTTACATTTTGTTTTGGAAAATATATTAAAGATATTATGAAAAAGTCCTAAACCTATACTTCGTGATAAAAATGTTAAATAAGAGTTTAAAGCAAGATACTTGTAAAGCTATAACCCAATAATTACCTCAACTGACCTTAAAACTTATATTAAAAACGCTGTTGCATTATGTTTTAGGGTCTTTGACAGCCGCAGGAAAAATACTTTGTGTATCACACCTGAAGAAATCGATAAATACATAAGTAATTAACTAATCACTAGATATAATTATATCCACACAGATATACATTTAACTTATGTACACTAGTTTTAGTTAAGACAGATCGCTAGGATTACGGACCGTATTGTTACTAACTAGAAGGTAGCGAATGCGGGTTGCGGCGGCTTGGCGTGCACAATGCTACGCTGGCAGCCTGCAACACGGTTTTTGAAAATTTGTCTTGCCAAAACTACTAAAACGTCCAGCTTGCGATTTGGCATTTAAATACAGAAATATTCAAAGAATCTGTACAATTTTTTCAAATTTCTAAAAATGTGACCACACCGGTTTTTCTGCATTGTAAAAATATTTCGTTTAAAAAGAATAGAAATACGTTTGGTAACAAAACAATTACTAGGACCACCAAAAAGCCCGTCTTCTTGTTAGCAATATATATAAAAAAATATTTGTTTTAGGATAAATACTTTTCGAGATATTTATATTTCATTAAAGACGTGCAAGCAGTTTTGATGATTTTTTTAGTTTGAATATTTCCAAAGTTCTGCGTAATCTAGCAAATTACTGATTGAAAGTTATGTTCTTTGGTTGATTACTACCTCATAATTGATTTTCATTGAAATCTATGAGATCGATCGATTTTAGTGATCGATTTCGCATGGAATGACCGTATACAGTAATCTTTTGGAACATAATACTTCATGATTCCTACTATATACTTAGTTACGCTATTCTACACAATCTGTGCACATCCTTTTTTCGGTTTTTCTCGTAAGAGTTCTGTAGCTTTAAGTTCCAATATTATTTATAGCATTTCTTTATAATATTGTAATTATATTGTATTCCCAGATTGGTTTTCCTCTAAGACATTTGGAAAACCCTCTACCTTTTAAGATAAACGGTATGAGAACGAAGATTTAAGCTATAAAAAAAGTAGGTGGTAACAGATACGATTGATATGATTTGCTTACAAGGAAATTCAGTTTTGTTGTTTTCCTACTAATAGTTTTTATATAACAAAATATGGTCAAAATCTGCACGAAAAGATACACTGATATGAATCAGAGGCATGATTCACAGACTTTTCGCAAACAAAAATGTTTTGCATCTCTTTATGTAAATACTAAATACCTAAATAAATCAAGGCGGGTTCATGACTAGATAATAATTGCTGGTAACACATTATGGTGTGCCAACTATTAAAATCAGACTTTCCTTGTCAAAACAGATTTATAAAAGCAGATCCGGTTCTGCTACTGTATTCAGTCTTAGTTCAGTGGATCTTCTTGTTCTCTTCTATTAGCCATGTTCAACTTCATAGTATTAGTGAGCTTTATTTACTGTTTCCAACATAGCATATTAGGTAGTAAGTATTTTATTGTAAAACTATCGTTTCTTATAATTATTTATTTTAATTTATTTCTTATGATGCTAGATTTTCATAAATTTTTGTATCGAATATATTTGCTTTAAGTGGAAAACCGAGTTTTTTCTACAACATCCTTTCCGATATTAAATGTAAATGATTACACAATTACACATTCTATTTTATTATAATATGAGACAATGTCAGTTAAAGGCATTTCTTATATCACCTTATTTTTAATTGTACTTTGAAATATTTTTTGTAACCAAGTTACACAGTTACTGAAGTATTCGGTGATATTTAGACCAAATCTTTAAACGTGTAAAAATCCACCTACAACAAAGTTTTTATGTTGAAAAATGCCGAAAATATGAATTTATAGGTGCAGAAGAAACGATTTTCAAAACGTTGTTAGGGTTAGAAGATTATGTTATTTAAATTTGTAGAGCAATTTCTTAAATATGTTTTCCTCCATTGTATGATTAAATCATAGGATAAATAATTTCACGATTTCTGGTGGACCTACCTCTTTTGAATTTCGTCAGCATGTTATCACATTGTTTTTACTTTATTCTTTATTTACAGTAAATGGTTCTTTGTTTTGTCGAACACCACAAAAAAATTTAGGAAAATGTACACCGATTAGAAGCTGTCCGTTCTTGTATAATACCTTAAAAATAAAAACAGAAGAAAATCTTAACTATGTTAAACAATTTCATTGCGGTTTTGACAGAAACAAAGGTCCAAAAGTGTGCTGTCCTTTAGACGAATCTACTGAATTGCTTCCCACAGAGAATAAACCTGGCGAATTTTATGTTGACGATAAAAATAAAAACACAAACCATACAGGTAGGTTCTTTTTTAATTTATTAAAAAATCAACAAAGAATAAAGAGATTATTTTTTGGCTATTTTGGTCTTTTTTAATAAAATCGTATCTTTCGCACAGAAAACATTCTGTATCATAATTTTATATTTACTATTTTAGGCATTAGGGTATGCAACTTGCTTCCCAGTAAGGACGTTTGTGGTAAGCAGGCTGTAGATAGAATCATCAGTGGTACGGAAGCAGATCTAAAGGAATTTCCATGGATGGCTTTGTTAGAGTACGAAACAAGTAAGCATTGCAGTTTTCTATATTAATTAAATCATTAACTGTTCTTGGTTAAATTCTAGCAAAAGGAAAGTCATTTCGATGCGGTGGAATATTGATAAACAGCAGATATGTCTTAACAGCAGCGCATTGCCTTCCTAGTTCGATTCGTAACAGCGATTTAAAACTGTAAGTATCCACTACAATCATTAAATTAGTAAATCAAGAATCTTGTTAATGTCCATTTATCCAACATTTCTTCAAAATATTTCAGAGTAAGTGTTAGACTTGGTGAATACGACATAAATGAAAAAACAGATTGTTTGGATAAAACTCCAGGTTTAGAATATTGCTCAGACAAACCTATAGACATAAAAATTGAAGAACAAATTTCACATGAAGACTATAACTCTAAATCCGAGAATTATACGCATGATATTGCTTTGCTTAGGCTTAGCGAAGAAGTTCATTATACAGGTAACTATCAAATGCAATAAATTTCATATCAGAAAACAGCTAAAATATAAAATTACAGATTTTATTAAACCAATATGTCTCCCTGATAAGGATGAGTCAATCCAATTAATAAATAGAACTACTACAACCGTGTCAGGTTGGGGTATCACCGAAAATAAGAAAAAAACCGCCGTAAAATTTAAAGTAGAGGTATGGTCGTGCAGATATTTTACAAAATGTTTTTTTTAATTTAATCTTTAATACAGTTGCCCATAGTGTCCAATTTCGAATGTTCATTAGCATATCAAAAAGCCGGCGTGGTTGTAGGTGAGGGCCAAATATGCGTTGGAGGAATCGAAGGGGATGATGCTTGCCAAGGAGATAGTGGTATAATGCTTACTGATCAACAAACTTCAACTGCAAACTACATTGCCATTGGCATAGTTTCTTTTGGTCTTGGATGTGGACAGTACCCCGAAGTTTACACTCGAATATCAAGTTACAATCAATGGATTTTAGATCACATCAAAGAGTAGATATAAAGTTAAACATTTAAAATTAGTCCTGTAGGTATTTATTTGTAGTACTAATTACGTTTATTTTCATGTAATTAAGCTCATTAAAATTATCCATGTTTGTAATAACAACCATGCAATTTATATATCGTTTATTTATCTCACAATGTAATTTAAAGAAATAAAGATGTATATATACACTTTGAAGATACGTTAGTGGTTTAGTTTTAAGAAGTATGATTGAAGAAGAAATTATTATATGGTGTTAGTAGGATTAAAAGTGGCACTTTGTTTGACGAGTAATTATTTTCATTTGCGAGCACTTTTAATCAGTATAACACATGTTATTCTTTCTCCTAAGATTAAAAATACCCACTTTTATGTCGTTATACATGCAAAAAAGGTGTAGCATAACAACAGTAGATTTTTGTATTAGTAACAGAAACGTCTACTTTAATGACCAGTAATAGTATTAAAACAAAGCTCTTTAATCCTGTTGGAGAAAATAGTATATTACATGTTGAGTTGGTAAAGGATATCTTCACAAGCCAAGCGATAATTGTTTGGCCGAGACGGTAGGTCGAGATCACACAATTATCGCTTGGCTTGGAAACTTTACCAACGAAACATGTATTCTATTTTAGTATTAGACTTAAATAATCAAAATAAAAAGTAATTTTAAATTTTAAAATAAATTTTCTATAAACTGTCATAATAGAGATACTACATCTAGTCACCTAGGACGCGCTAGTCGATCAGAGTACCGCAAAACGCCGCCTTATTGGGGCAAAAAAGCACGAAATTGTTCATTTTTGTATCTGTATTGCATTTAAACAAATCCACGTTTACTTTAAAAGGTTTTTCTTATTCTGAATGATCAAACCTCTAATATGTAAAATACGTAAAACGTAGTTTTAATTTGTCCATTATTAAAAATCACCCTTCTTTGTCGCAATACGGCGGCGTTTTGCGGTACTCTGTTCAACCAGCGCGGCCTAGGTGTCTAGATGTAGTGACTCTATGTCATAATAGAGTATAGCAACTGTACAAAAAGTAATCATTTTCTGTACTAGAACAAAAAGTAGTTTGAGGTTATGTATGACATATTTTCCGCAGTGCTCTAAAACATTTTCTTTTATAACAGTAATGCGAAATAAATAGAAATTTTCAATTAAATAATCATTTATCTTTTCTTTGGCAGTATTAAAATATTAAATTAATTTCTAAGACATAAAAAAAAACAAATTCAACGTTTCTATTAAAATCTTAGTTGCTGCTCGAAACGACGACACACAAAAATAAAAATCTCATTTTATTCAACCTAATTTTTTATTTTATTCATCCTAATCTCATTTGATTCAACGGTACACGCTCAGTATTATGCATTTAACACGCTTCATAAGTTTTTAAGAATTTTCGATGAAACGGTAGTGAAGATTATACATTTGTGAGTATTTCTTAATGGTATTATTATAAAGATTGCATAAAATAAAATGTAGTTTAGCATCACATAGGGTGTTCTAAACAGTTCTCTCGCGTTTGTTAGTTAAAAGTAGCTGGAGAAAAAAATAGTATGTTAAATCCATACAAAAAATGTGCTTTGGGACTCATAAGAATTAAACTGTTTTTTTAACACTTTTTGCACCCCTACTGCTAGCGCGGAAGAACTATGCTTTTTCCCTCGCTCAAGATGCAGATCGGACTAACCAATTAAAAGCCTGTATTATTTTCTAGGAGCGAATCAAAACTAACACACGCTTAGTACACGTGGACTCTTTAAGGCAAATTTTATTAGCTTTTTATACGAGATTCTCGCCCTAATAGACCGAGCTAAAGATTTTATGCGGGCGCGAAAACGGACAACCAACACGTCAACATCTGCCGACTAGACTTGCGGATCACGCGATTTTTTAAGTTAAGACGCAGAGGCCAAGTTGAATTTGTGAACACGTGTAAATGTCACCGTCCAGACAAAGGAAAAGTTTACCCAAGTTTACAATGCTTTCTCAGATTGCAGACTGGAATATTTATATAAAGCAAAATGACTTAAATACGCCATCGGATTTTATCAAGGTCCTCTAATTTTTAACAACGCAACCGTTTCTACGGGTAAACAAGCAAGACACTAAAGACATTATTTATTACTTTAACGTCCTCTAGTTTTATAGAAATTCGAAAACAATCTTTTAAAATATTCTTTGTAAATGTATTTATACAACAAAACCTTAGCTACAAATAAAATATAGGTTTGCAGGACCGAACTTTAAATTTTTCAGTGAATATACATACAAAATTACACATATTTGAGGCCGATAGAAAATATACCGTTACAGTGTGTCATACATTATTGTTTATTCGATTATAATCACTTTTAAAGAATAATTTGGTATTTATGTTAAAAGATATTCAGCAAGTTATTCTTCCATCTCGTTTCTTTTCTTTCGTCTAGTAACCTTTGACAAGCGTATTTTATCACACATAAAAAAAACAAATGAATATATTATAAAGTTATCATAATTTTTCTTCTTTCGATGTGTCTTTAGTAAGTGGTTTGGTTTACATTTACTGTTAAAAATGCTATATAAAATTATTTATTATATTATTATAAATACAGCCTTGGTAGTGTATTCTTTAGCGTGCTAGACTTTCACCCAAGCGGCCAGGTTCGACTTCGGCTACCGGCAGATCTGGTTAAGGTTTTCTGCAGTTTTTCCTTGGCTGTGACACAAATGTGGAATTTGCGCTGTTCCATCTGTAAGTCAGCTGCACTCGCACGTTGGGCCTGCGTAATGATGATAATAATCTCCCCCTTCCTCCAACACAAGCTTCATAGCTTCTGGGGCCTGGTTGACAGGTGATGGGTTGTAGCAATTATTATTATTTAATATAGTATTTATAATTATAAAGGATTATAAAAAAACTAAAATACGGCATGAAGTTAAATCCTTTTACGACGTCTATTAGTTTACGTCATGTATCGTTACCTACTTTACCTGCAATTACATGACAGGTCTCAACAAATATAAATTAAGTGATGAGGAGCTAATTAAAACACAGTGTTAATTAATATAAGTACTTTTTAATTTAATATTTGATAACAAATTAAAATGCAGGTAATAACTATAATACAGGGTGGCTACGAAAATTGGAGTCATTTTTCTTCAAATTGCCAAGAGATGTCGCCGTTTTTACAAAAAAATTGCGGTTCTAAAAACTATATTTGATTAAATGGCAACATGGAATTCAATTTCGTGTAATTGTCAACAATTGTCAAACTATTGTCAATAATTGTCCATTATGAATTTCAATGTTGAACAGCGAATAAACATCGTAAAATGGTATTATCTTTCTAAAGAAGGTCGCTCTGGTAGAATTGCAGCATTAAGAGTGCAGGATCGTTGGCGTGTAACATATCCTAATCAGCGACAACCAACGATTGGTGCGATTATTAAAATCGTTAAAAAGTTTGAATTGCATGGGGATGTTAAAAATCAGCATAAGAACAGGAGTGGCAGATCCAAATATGTTGTGACTGTTGAAAATGCAGCTGAAATCCACAACCGTTTGCTGGAAGAACCAACAACATCTCAGAGGCAACTTTCAAGAGAGTTTGGGATTTGCAGACGATCGATACAGAAAATTATTGGTGAGATTGGATTAAAACGTTATCGACCAAGGTTAGTGCATATTTTGAACGAAGATGATCCTGATCGAAGATTACAATTTTGCGACGAATTTCAGAGTTTGCTGGTCGATGAAGTTGATCCAAATTTTTTGCTTGATCGTATTTTGTGGTCTGATGAAGCTAAATTTCATTTGTGTGGTCGAGTTAATCGCCATAATTGCGTTTATTATTCTGACGAAAATCCCCATGTAACCATTGAGAAAGATTTTAAATCGCCTGGAATAAACGTTTGGGCTGGAATTTGGAGTGGAGGAATTATTGGCCCATTTTTTATTAACGTTAATATTACTGGAGATGTTTATTTAGCTCTGCTCGTAGAACAAATAATGCCAGCTATTTTGGTACACTGTCCTCTGGATATAATTCTGCAACAAGACGGCGCAACACCTCATTATGCTGTACAAGTTCGAGAGTTTTTAGACGATCATTTTCACCAGTCTTGGATTGGTCGAAGAGGTCCGATAGAATGGCCTGCGAGGTCATGTGATTTAACACCGATGGACTTCAGTGTTTGGGGAATTGTGCGGGATTTGGTATACCTCTATAATGCTTTTGAGGACTTGGAAACTTTGAAGGTGATGATTGAAGAAGCATTTCAAACGTTCACTCCTGAATTACGCAGTAAAATTTGTAGATCTTTTCAAAGGAGACTAGAATTATGTACAGAGAATGGTGGTCATCAATTCGAGCACCTTATGTGTTAATATTAGGTAGTAGATATTTTTGTTGCATCGCTTTCCATTATGTTTATGTTATTTGTTTTTGAAACCGTTCGTTAGGTATTTAATTTTAAATAAAATATTTCGAAATTTTTGAAGACGCAATTAATTAGCTACATTGTTTGAAAGCATGGTTACGTTACGTAAGCAATGTTGCCATCAATTTCATTTAATTTTTTCTTGTAGTTCCCTCTTTTGGGCAAAAGTGGAAAAGTGATTCCAATTTTCGTAGCCACCCTGTACCTATAAAAAAATTTCAGACCAAGGCCGTAATCAAAAAACAAATGAAATCCACTATTTTTGATGAAAAGGTCAATTTTACGTCTAAATGTTCTAACCCTAAAGCATGATTTCACGTACAATTGAATAAAAAAACTTATTTTGGTGTATTATGTAATTGAACTTGTAAGAAAGTCGTGTTATAGGGCAAGCACAAGCTTTTACGTAGCTTCTTTGTTCGGCACAATGGTTAAGTAGTTATTAAATAAGATTTAAAAAAAAATTATTTCCTTATGATGTAGAAGGAAACGGAAAAAGAATAATGTGAATGAAGGAAAACGAAAATTCAATCAGTATTGGTTTAAACTTCCCTATGCATATCTAAATTGATTTTTTTGTTTAAACCGAATTGACATCAAATCAAGTGTTATCAAGGGTGGTCAGTTTTGTAATCAAAGCACTGTATGTTTCATAATATAATAGCCAATTTTAAATAGATTTTTCAACTTAATAATGATTCTTCATTTAGTTTGTGTTAATGTTACATTATAAATATTTACTAAATTCTTTACCATATTAATAAACCTTTCTGCTGTTTATACAAATAAAAATACTGCCATAAAAAGTTATAAGATTTTTGATAATCTGATAGTTGCAAGAACCTTATCTTTAGATGGTAGTTCACCCAATTTACTAATAAAGTGAAATTTACAATATATAACAATGTTGGACAGACACGATGTCGTGACACTTGAGTAAGCACGCTAAAAATTACTACAAAATTACTTTTTATGAAATATATTAAAAAGTTGCTTGATGATTACAATTTCGTTTCTATATATTACGGTATTATTATATTTTTTTACACAATCTTAAAATCCTTTACCAAATTTAATTGTGAATAAATTGGTCGGTTGAGACCTTTTGAAATATAATCGCCTCTTAAAACTTAAAAAAAGGGCTGAACATAGATTTTGCGATCGTGTAGGTAGTTGGGTCACTGAACTGCTTGTGGTGAGGGTGAGTGATAGCGCCTTTTTTCAGGATACATCTCAGAAATGAGCAGCACCTGACATCATTAGTGCAACCATGTTGATAGCTACCCAGACTTGTGGGGGAGATTAGAACCATTAAGAGTTGAGTATATTACTTCAGTTTGATGAGATCCCATCAATCTGTTACGAATGTCCCGAAGAATTACCATCATAATTCTCGGAGATGAAATTTTCAGGTGTTAATAGGTGACTGCAATGTCTTGGTTAGTTGGTCTTGGTGAAATTTTGGTGAAAGTTATTTTTCCTTCCGATTGAGAGAGATGGTATGTAGCTGAGAACTAGCCAATTGTTAATGTCTAGTGTCTACTTATGGCACACCTGATGATTCTCATTGCTTGATTGAGTACATTGTCGATTTTGCTGGAGTGAGCGCTAATTAGGCAAACGTATGATTAGTATTTCTGAGGGATACGTGAAGAATGGTGTGGGCCATTCAATGGCTAACATGGATGGCAGTAGGTATTTAAAAATCTGTTTTCTGGTTTTTCCATATCACATTGAATCTATTCTGCTAGAAGACTATGACTAGGTCGTCGGAATATGCAAATTTCTGCGAGGTAATACCTGGTATATGGTAGATACCTGCTATGGATAGACTAAATAGCATTGGCGCCAAAACTGACCCTTGAGCCCCTTTTTTTAGCAATTTTGGTTTGGTTTTGTCATTACCAAAGACCACCAGCATCTTGTTGATGAGTGTAGTCAATTTCAGATACTCAGTAGTATCACGGAATCAATGTACACTCTCTTTTATCCGGACTGTACTCATTAGCTTTATATTTTCAGGAGTTAAGGTGGCTATTAAAACCTCCATCATGTATTGCTGGATGAGTATATTGGAAGCACATTTAGCGACTATAACACTGGAGTTGGCTTATAAAGGTTGGTGACCTTTATGTTATTGACCTCCACGGTTATAATGTGAGTGCCATCGCAGCTTGTGTTTATTAGCTAAACGTTCAAAGAGACTTATGAGCATAAGCAGCTATTTCATATTTCTGATAGTACGTAGCACCAATGTATAACCTACAATTGTTCCTCTGCTCTTAATTGGTCTTCATCAACATATTTCATCACCATATCAACGTATTAAAAAGGATATAATTAAATCCTGCATTTCTTTGTAAAAATTAGCCTCCACTGATAAAGTTTATGATGTGGGGATCGTTAACACTTTTTAATTTTGTGCTTTTTCAAAGTCACAATTTATCTGAAACAGGCAGAACAGGTTGTATTTAAGATTTGAGTATGCAAGTAAGTGTATAAAAATACTCATCTGTAGAAATTGTGACAGAAATTTGTGTTTATTTTTAAAGAGATATTTTGTTTGTGTAGTATCTTTGAGTTGGTATACATTCAAGTTGGATATTTGTAAAGCTTTTTAAAAAGATGTTTTATTAGAAACGAATTAGTTAGCATCTTAACCACATAATTTATACAAATTATCATATAAAGATTTGTTTGTTCTAATATAATATGTGAAAAACATGTTTACAGGCTGAGCTTTTGAAATGTGTTGTGGTTTTATGTAATTTGGACTGTATAGTGTTTTGTAGCATCTAGAAAAATATTCAAAGACAATCATAAAAGGTGTAATGTCTAGTTTTATAAACAAGGACCATTGAAAAATTGTGTTTTTATACATTTATGTTAGTAATAAAGTTTAATTCTATAGTTTTTCTGTAAATGAAAATTTTGGAAATAAAATAGGGTTAGTGGAAATTTGAAAAAGCCACTTTTTTAACAAATTAGTAGCTCTAAATTATTGAAGGACCAAAACCAATTTTTATAAGGTTATGTTCAATAAAAACAAACAAATGCAATATACGTCAGATAATATTTTGAGGTCATAATTTTAACGTCAAACATAAAAAGTTATTTAATATGTAAACAAAGTGTTTAATTTAATTGAAAGTGGATAACAAAATTTGATAATAACAACGAATGTATTTATCAATAATCAAGGCAAGTTTTCTTAATGAGATTAAGATGTTTGAAGTTGAACGGAATTCAGTTAAATACTAAATTGTGAGTTTTTTAATATATAAATATAAACTTGTATTATTATTAAAAGCAAGATACCAATATAAAAGAATAATTATAAACAAAATACAATTGAAATAATTTTTGTATAGTTAAGAAATTATAAGTTATTATATTTAAATAAATTTAAGTTATCGTATGAATCCTCAAATAGAGAGTTATTAAGGAATTTTGGAATTGATTGATATAAATAACCAGTAAAAAGAAGATTTATGATTTGTGTCATTAAACACATTTCACAATCTAATAGTTAAATTAATTTTGTTTATGAGATCAGTCTTTTTGGAGATGAATTTTTATCGTGTTTATTTACGTTGATGAAAATAAAGAGATTTGTTCGAATTATTATAGGGATATTTATTTGTGTATTAGTATTTTAATATTTGTTTATAAAATAAGAACTTAGAAATCTTTAAAGCGACCCAATCTGAGAGATTCTTAATTTTGTGGGATATCAAGATTATACAACTACAATAAAGATAAGCCGGAACAGAATGAATTCAGACTAGGTAAAGGGTTGTATCTTCTTCACTGAATACAATTTATTGGCTTTGTTTCTATTTTTTCATTATAAATATATATTAACAAATAAATTAATTCTAAAGAAATTATAAAACTCTCATATAGAAGTGTAATATGTATTATGTGTAAATAACTGTTGGAGGACCTACTTTCGCATAGTGGCTCAATGGCTTGAGATATTGACAACAGGCTTTAAAATTTGTGAAGAAACAACTTGAATGTTGGTTCATATCCACAATATTTAAAACCAATGTTTCTGAAAAGTATGAAATTTGGAAATTAAGAAATCAGGAGATTTTATACAGAAAACTTCCCCGATAAAGCTGACATAATTTATTGTCCGAGGAACGATTACATATGGAAAACTAAAGATCAAGATATTTTTGGAAGTTGATAATATATTCTCTTTGAAACATTATGTTATATGAAAATTATTAAGACGTTTTACGCTTTTTATGATGACATATTATAATTATTCACTACTAGTTATTATAGAAGTTATTAATTATTACTTAATTATAGAAAAATATGCAACAATCTGCATATTAATAGTTTTCTGCAATTTACAATTCCATATTTGTACATCGATTGACAGTATGATGCAAACATAAACATTTTTCTGTATCATTTTAATAATTATTTTCTAGTATTAATCAAAGGAAAATACGTGTCCATTAATAGGATGTCTAATAGATTAATGATGCAGTAAAGCAATCACTGCAAATTCAAAAGATGTGACTTCGTAGAATCTATTACTAAATGAAAAGCCCACATAGTGCTTGTTATTTACACATGTAATGTTCATAAGAATAAACACGCGCCAAGCGAAAAGCAATTAATTAACAAAGGAAATGCTTTTAAGTGATTAAAAAGTTGTGTTCTTAAAACGTAATAATTTTAAAAATTATTTTAACGTTATCTGTTATATTATTTTAAGCCAATCATAATGAAGTATTTGTTTAAAATTTGTCGCAACTACTTAAATATAAATTTAGCTGCTAGAAACTTCCAATAGCGTTTGAATGTTTTAAATAGCTTCGAAAGAATGCTGTTAAAGTTATGTGTGATTACTCATAATTTGTCGGTTAACTAGTTTTGGTTTTGTTATCTTATAAATTTTAGAAAATACAAATTAACAAGATAAACGTATAACTTGAGGAATTTAAAATGAAATCCATGTGACGTGTCATAATCTCCTGTTATTCTGAGAAAACCAATTAACAAAGCAATTGTTTTTAAGTTATTGAAAAGTTGCTGATAATTAATGCTAATATAAAACAATTTCATGCTGATTCAATTAAGGCCATCTTTTTTAAATAATAATTTGAAGAAACGATAGAAGTAGCTTCCTGAAAATACAGAGACGACTAAGTTAATGGATCAAAATGGCTCCGTAAACGTAGATGTACGTGATGATTTTGAGATAATGAGAAGAATGATCCTAACAAAGACAGATAACTAGCCAGCTTGATTGATAATTTTCTTAAGAAACGTAGTAAAGATTGATCTCAGTCTGTGATTTAAATTATATCAGCAGTGACTTGTTTAACTATAATAATTATGATAAACTAATCTAAGCATATGACTTGCCTTTAATTGTAAATACAGTAACATTTAATTGGTCATGTCTGTGATAACACATAATTGGCAATTAGAATTTTAAAGAGCTATGATTAATTTGGTTCATTCAGACAAACGATCAAAGTACTCATGCCTGTCTATTTGTCAGGCAATTTTTATTCAAAAATTCTACACTCCTTTTTTAAAAACTGCAATTTCATGATTTTAGAACGTTTAGATATCTTAATTGTGCAGGTTTGAATTAGATGTCTAAAGTAGTAGCTAACCAAAAAAGGTTGTTGAGCGCCACTGTGTTTTTATTTAGTTATCAGTTATCGATAAATAAGGTTCAAGCAGAACAACAATATTAAAAGATTGAATTGCTCATGTAGCTAATTCAAAGCAGAGAGTTCGAACTTGACAGATGAATAAGACATGTAAACATAAGCAGATCTCGTGAATAAAGTAAGACAACTTCTGTAGTTTTTGTTTATTCTTTAATGATGAACTTAAAAAACACTAATGAATAAAAAATATATTGTTATTAGTATATAGTATGTAGTTTATAATTACTTGTAATATAAATCACCTTTTCAGTTAGATAGTTGATAGCTTAAAATATAAATAAAATTGGTAGGAGTCAATAGAAATGACTGAAGCCTTATCTTAATTTCTTGATATCTCATTTTAGTTATTAATTTTACTCTTGCTATTCAGTAGCAAGAGTAATAAGTAGCCCTTTTTTACAGTACTTCACTGGAAGTTATAGTATTATTCGTTTGAATAGTGTCGAATATTCTGATAAAAATAAGTTTATTATAGTTAAATTATTAAAAAAACTACTTGAGACATAAAAGGGTAAATAATTATAAATATTAAGTTATTTTTGTATTGATCTGTCTACTTTCTCATATGATCAAATATCCATTGACTATAATATGATACTCTGGTGTATACTCCAGGGAACTTTCCGCAAGAAAGTCGGAAGGAAACTATACCAACTGCAACATAGTTTTCTTGTATAGCTTGTCGATCAACGAGCATCAATGGGTTACCACTATCGCCTTTACAGGAATCTATCCCATCACTTCCACCAGCACACATTTGACCTTCATGAAGCTTGACTCCTGCTTTTTCATACACTAGTGAACATTCTTTATTAGGTAGCACTGGTATCTATATTAATATTTAAGAAACATTAAAAAGAATAAGCTTTTAGTTGATATCATACATCTGCTTTTAATTTCACGTCTGGTTTTTCAAGATTTTCAGTGATACCCCAACCAGCTACGGCGACATTCACTCGTTCCTTTAATCCGATTTGTTCATTCAAAGGTAGACATATTGGTTTAATATAATCTGCAATTTTAATATATAATCAATATAATAGATTTATGATAGATTCACAAGCATCATTTGCTCTTACCTGTATAGCGAACTTCTTCACTAAGTCGCAATAAACCAATATCATTGACATAGTTTCCTCTAACAGAATGAAAGTCTTCGTGTGGTATTTGCTCTTCAATTTTTATATTTACAGGATCATCGGAGCAATCTTCAAAACCTGGGGTGTCATCCAAACAATCTTTTTTCGTACGTAAATCGTGTTCACCCAGTGTAACACTGACCCTGAGATACAGATAAATGTACATAATTAAAAAAGTAAGTCAAAACCTATATTTACGGTAAAATAAGCAACACGGACGGTTGAGATCATACATTGAGTTAATTAGTTGCAGATAACATGACTCCCTTGACTGTCGTAGCCTCTAGAGCTGCCTCTAGCATACAGCTCATTTCTTAGTCACCAGAAGTTTACACTTAGTAACTTGAATCTTTTATAAAATCAATGTTAATACGCCAAAATCTCTATAAATGTTTGCATAAGAATATAAAGGAAAGTTATAGAGAAGGGAATATAAGTTGCAGTAAAAGCGGCATCTACATGCCCTGAGACAAATACATCTGAAACGCAGATGGCAGATGGTGCAAACCGTCCGTTAAAGAGACATTTAACCTAATATAATTTCTATGTAATGTGCAGTACTTACAGTTTATCTTGATGTTTTCTTCTAGGTATGCAGTGCGCTGCTGTCAAAATGTATCTGCTGTTTATTAACGATCCGCCACATTTAAATGTATTGCCTTCCTCTGGAGTTAAAAGACAAATAAATTAGTTCAATTTACTTTAACGTAAGCAAATAGACTTACTTGTTTCATACTCTAACAAAACCATCCATGGAAACTCTTTGATATCGGTTTCTCTACCTCCAAGAATTCTATCTATTGCCTGCTTTCCACAAATGTCTTTACTAGGAAGCAACTCATTGGTGAATATCGCTAAAATGTTAGAATTATAATTACTAATAATATAGTCTGTATGCATTTAAGACTGCTGTTATTTTCACTGTATTCTAAGGTACAGACTTTGATATAAGTTAAATAAAAGCAGTTTGGTAGATTCATATTAAATTTCACTTTCATCTCCTGAATAGTTGAATATCTTATGAATTTAAATTGCACGACTTTCTTAAAGTATCGAAACGCCATCGCAAAGACTTGATATGTAAAGGATTAGAACCTGACATGTGCTTAAAAAACGTGAAAGATTCGAACGGACCTTTCCTAAGATGGCGTGGTAGTATCATGTCACCAGCGTTAAGATTTTTCTAGAACCCAAAGAACAAGATGTGGTAAACAACATTCAAATAGTGTCTAAAATGCGGTATGGATTAACTAAAAAATATCATAGTATATAAAACTGCTTATAGATTTGTTAGAGATAAACATGGTAGATGATAAGAAATGTTCAGAGAACTAGGATAAAAAACAAATCCCCAGAGAGGTGGTTGGTAAAAATAAGTTTCTTGGGACACGCTCTAGAGGGGGGACTAGTTTCATTCGACGCCTTAATGAAAAAAGAGTCGATCGGTACTGGCTTTAGTATTCACAGACTGACGGGTAAACAGTTACCCGTACTCGAAGTTTCAATGTTAAGTTTATGAAAAAAATCATTCACTAAAATTGCATTTTTCGCGTTTTTCTCCTAACCTAACATAGTAAGGTCTCGATATTGACAAAAGTATCCAAAAACCTTACAAGAAGCGTAATAAATAAACACCCTGGAAGAATTTTATGAAACGCCACATGATGCAGATGCAGATGCTGTACTTCACTTCTGGCAACAAGAAATTTCTGCCTTTCTAGACCAGAAGAGAATTCTGGGGTGACTTTTAACAAAAATAAAAGTAGACGAATACGTCGAGACTCGTAGCAGATAACCTGAACAATGCATTAGATGAAAAATATGAAAAGTGTCCTATAACTTCTTTATTTCTCAACGACGTTCAATTGTTTTTTGTCTTTGCCATGTTAATCAGTTCAGCAGATTTGAACTTATTACGTTAAAAAAATATGGAATGTGAATGAGACCGACAGCACAGAAATGGTTAAAAGATTTCTCAACCGACATGGATCTGCTTGTCAATATGATTACGGCTGTGGATGGTATTGAGGATTTCATATATCTGTCAAACTCATTTTTAAACGAGCGATAACATTTTAGAAGTTAAATTATTTTAGCTAATCAAGATTAATAAAACCAAATTTCCCAATATTTTTTTGTTCTTGAAAAGATTATCGATATTGCATAGGTACATATCTTTAATTACCGGTAATTATTTGACAACTATTCCAAGTTCCTAAAGAAATGCTTATTTTTGAATTGAATAGTATTGGTTTATGAAATTTTTTTTAAATATAATTCGTGTATTGAAAATTATAAATAATTTTCAGCAAATCTTCTCACTCGTGCAACTTAAACTGGAAAATGGACTCGTAAACTTTACTCGTACATTCCTGCATATTTCCCGAAAATTATAAATAATTTCCAATGCACTTATTATATTAATATTATTACTGAAAATTTAATCGCGCTGGTGTTGATTGTCCCCACGCTTATTATGAAGATATTACTTACTTAATATTAGATAAAATTAATAATGAAACTTATCTTTCTATTGAAAGGCTTATTGGAAAGGTATAAGTTGTTGGTGCTGTTGTTGGAATGGTAACACTCCCCCACACATTTCACCCAAGTTAATGATCTGTCACCTTCGAACCGTAAAGTTGTAGTTTTGCAACACCAAGGAGAAGATTTTCAATATGTATGTAATTGCACTGACTTTAAGAGCAGCTTAACCAGGAAATGCCTATGCCACATAATATGCCTTCTAGTTTGCGTAAATGAAGGATCTATTAAGTTATCACAGCATTTCTTAAACGCCTACGTAACTAATGGAGTTGTATTTACAAATGTACCCAAAGGAAATTTGGCAAAACCAGCATATGTAACTTTATTTCATGTTCAGATTAAAACTGGGGCATATACCAGTTGCGCCGATATTAACTGTACTAATGCGGTTGGCCGAAAAGGATCCGTAATCCGATAGTCCACTTGCGCCAGTGACTGTCGAATCGGGGAGGCGACTCTAATTGATTTAGATATAGATTGTATTCCAGAAAGATTCATTATAATCCCATTTACTTCAACAACACTTATATAATTGCTACAACCCATAGCCTGGAAACCAGGCCCCAGAAGCTATAAGCTTGTGCGGGAGGGAGGGGGCGATTATTATTATTACGTAGGCCCTATGTGCGGCTGCAGCCGACTTACAGATGGAACAGCGCAAATCCCACATTTGTGTCACAGCCAAGGAAAACTGCAGAAAACCTTAACCAGACCTGCCGGCACCGGGAATCGACCTCGGCCGCTAGGGTGAAAGACCATCACTCTAGACATTACACTACCAAGGCTAATGGTGATAAAAACCATCTCTAGTGGCGGTGAAAACCACTCCTAATGGTTAAACTGTTAACATCAAATGATTCAACTGATTCAATCATTGATTCAGTCACTGGAGATATTTTAAGATGAACAATGCAACTGACATTTCTAGAATCAGAAGCAGTTCGCGTTCGATTTTATAAATAACATTTTAATCGACGATTCGAGGTTGACGGAATATTTAGATTATCTTATAGATAATTATATTGAGGCTTCTTCAAAATATCCTTCAAAAATGTGTGCTGTGCGGAAGCTGTAGTACAAGAACAATAAATTGTTGTCAAGCTTTTCGTTCGAATTTTAATAAATGTTTTTGTATTCCCCTTCCCGATATTTTTAAGTTTATTGAAGTTTTGAAAGAATTTCAAGGTAAAATTTATATCAAAATAAACAGCGTAAGTATCCCAGCAAAAACAACCAACCAAAAATATAAATAACGGTTAGAATTTTTGAGTAAGAAACTGAAATCTTATGAAACAGGAAATTAAAAACAGGACGTTTGAATTTGTAAAATAGGCACTCGTATCATATTACTAAGTATAACAAAATAATGTAACAAATATATATTTTTTGCATATATGTTAAATGATTTATAACAAAAAGCAAGATATATATTCCAAAAAAGGTTACTTGGTCACTGTTCGTCATGGACGAGTGCAAATACATCAATACAACCCTAATATTTTATGTACCTGCAGTGGCCCTGACACAAGTGAGCTATGGAATTATCAAAATGATTAGCAATTGGTGCACCTCGTATATATACCCTAAAACTGTTGTAAAAATATCGTTAATCTTTGAATGAATTCAGCCATATCCGTCAAATGAGAAGAAAGAAAAATAAATAATGAAAATTTTGAAACAATATGAAATAAATTTCAAAATGATTAACACGCTTTAAATCAAATGCAATTTGGCAAAACGAGATACCAATAGAAAAAGAAACAAATTGCGGATACAAGTAGTACAGTGTGATCCAAATTGAATAAAGACGGTTTGAATTTCGCGCTGTAGGTTTTAGTGTATTGTAAGCTGTTAGTATGGCACTCTTGAAATGTGCTGCGTCAAATTACAACGTCAACTCGTCACTTTCTCGTTTACATCGTTGTGCATTGCCACGTTGTTTCGAGTTTTCATTGAATTTTTCTTTTATTTCGCTTATTTTCTTATTTTACAAAACAGTTCTTTTTAGATTCTATTATCGAGTAAATTTATTATTTAAAATTAATGAAGTTTATAAGGTATATTATTTTTGAAACGCCACTGTAAAACAAAAGAAGGATAAAAATGTCTAAAAAGTATTCGTGTTGCCAACGTGACAATAATCTAACGTGGCGGTAAATTCAAACCGTCCTAAATATTTTGGATCACCCTGCACTTAAGAACTTATGGAAAAACACATGCGAAGAAGATATTTAAATTAGATTGATTTTCAAATAGTTCTATATAAATATTTTAATTAGTAGCCGATGCAACTGCCGATACTACGATTATGCGCTTACTATCATCAGAATATTAAAATATTTCGAAGTAAATAAAGTTATCGTATTTATGCAAAGAAATGCTAATGCAAAGAAACAACTAAATAATACTAAATGCGATTTTAGTGGTATATCTAGACACTGGCGTGGAATGACAACTCCCTCCTCCCCCCCCTGGCAAACTTTTCCACAAATGTTAACGTAGATAGGCATGGAGAGGCTCTCGGACACTCGACTATAAATGTCAGAAAGTAATACGATCGCGACTACTTTGGTGGTTCGGTTATTAGTATGTTCCGTTGTAAGCCGCTGCCGGAGAAGGTTTAGCTGGGGTAGCGAAATCGTCTCCCCTAATTTTGAACCCAAAACAACAAAGAGGGTATCAAAAGACGTGAAATATTAAATTCTATTTTATCCCGAAGGATTAGCAAAATTAAAACAGTCACCGCCAGCTTGATGTGTGCAGAACAGAATGCTTTAAATAGGAGGATCTTATAGTATATCTTATGTATACACACCCTACGAGTTGCGAGCATCCTACAGACACGTCCCGGAAAAGAATTCGTTAAACAATAAACAATGTTAAGCTAAAAAAGATCAAAATTTTTATTCCAGAAATTGTAACATTTTTTTACTTGCGGTGAAGGTTACGCACTGGCGTGCAGCAGCTTTTCATCGGTGAGCGGGCTACGTGGGTCCACTGAGTATGAAGCGAGAAAAAGAGCGCCATCCAGCTTTTTTAATGCACAAAATGTGCACAAAATAAAGAAATAAAAAGATCAATGTGAACGTAGATAAGTGAACGTAATAAATCTAATTACTCAGATATAGTACTATTTCTGTTACATATTGTAATCTTCTAAATGAATTAATAAATCTATTGAAAAATATGCAAAAATTTAATTAAACCTTTTCTTTAATTCAAACAATATAAATTTAATAAAAATTTGAAAATTGATACCGACGATTTATCAAAACATAGCATTTATAAGTTGGCACAAATAAAATGCAATAAAATTGAAGTTATCACTAGAAAGCGATATCAGAAAGATTTCATGTATAAAATTATTATTACTCTATACATATGTAAATCTTTATACAAATTACCTTAAAAAATATAAATTAAATAAATGTAAGATTTATGAAATAAATAACTGATTAGTTAAATCAATTAAGGAAAATTTAAATATCATAGAAAAATACCAACAAAAGAAAATGTCCACTTCTATTGATGGTTAGTCTGATGTAATCCTAAGGTGGTTGATACCGACTGCGGATACAGTATAGCCTCAAAAATTGGCTACTGGACCTATTCAGCGAACGATAACGTCTCAGAGATAAAGGTGTGATTCAGCTCGTGCTCCAGGAAGACTGGATTCCCTTTTTTTGGCAAAACGGCTGCACAAATTGGCTGCACAACAGAACAGTTGTGGATACTCTTCACCGAGAAATTTATTTCCTTTCAGATGCTCATTAAAAGAGTTTCTAATGAAGACGCTTGGTCAAGAACGTGACCAAAAACCAATCCTCCTAAGAGAGGTCTCTCTAGCACGCACAACAGAGAGCGAATCTTTCTCTTGAAAAATCAAACGCGCAAGGCCGTCATTCCCACTAAGGAACATTGATAACGATATCCAAATTTGAATAAGAAAATCCATTAAACAATAATATTCAAAAGGAAATTACTAGTAATTAAATATAAACTCAGGAAGTCTACATTTAAATATATACGACGAAAAACCATCAATATAAAAATTATAAAGAGAGAAAATAGTAATTTTCAAAACCCACAAAATATTTAAAATAAATATTTCTAAAGCTGAGTTCATACGAGGACCCTTTCAGTAAAGGAACAAAATACGGAAAAATAAATGTTACAAAATTCTGGCTTCACCTATGTGACGAATGCGTATGTGTTTGTTAAGTAGTATCCCCAGTAGCACACAAATGTTGGAAAAATATGGTTTCCACATATTGGCCAAACATTGTAAATTACAGACACTGACGGGATTGGCACAATATGCGTAAGCAATATACGTATCTCCAGTACTGCAGTTTGATACTGGCCATACATTGGAACACTATATTGGTTCAATATACGTTTCTAGTATTGGCACAATATGTGCATTGAATATGTCTCCAACATGGTAATATTGGTCCAACGTTGAAACATTTAATGGTTCAATATTATTTTACAATATTGGCGAAATGCATTCACAGGATATTCATCCACTGTTCAAACGTAATACTGGTGTAGCAGTATACTTGTACTAGTATTGGTACAATATGTTGATGTGATAATGTGATATGCTTGATATCTACATTTTATTACTATTAATGTCTCCCACAACAGGTACTATTTGTCACAAATCACTTTGTACATCTTCAGTTCATATAACCCAATCATATTAATAACCGACGACGATAATAATAGTAATAATAATAATAAACCGATAGTCCATATCGTTAAATTAATGTTCAGCTGTAGATGAAGTCGGAGGGAGCGAGGGTCATCCTAATTTGAAGCACTATTACCCGCTAAATGTAATTCAACTTTTTTATTTTGTCCATTTACACTTTGAACTATCGATATATCTACTATATAGAACTCGTTTTAGATGTCTGTACTTAGCACAATAATTCATTTGCGTCATTGCGAAAACTGTAGATAAAAATACAAACGGATTAAATTCTGTTAATTGGACTTTTATCTATTGGATTATTAGTTAAAACGTTAAACAAATTGTATTAACGTCAAACAGATAACTAATAAAATTAAATATATCAAACATATATTGGCAATATATTGGGCCAATAATATATACTAGGAGCATTTGTTAAAATTGTAGCTTGTTTGATATTTCATTCACTTCAATAAAAATCTGTAAAAATGTATTAAAGGCGCGGTAATGCTATTTTTAATAAATTTGAAATTACTTAATTATGTACCTACTATTATATGCGTTATTTGAATTTAGACCGAGATATACAATAATTACATAATGAGGTATTATTAGTATTCAGTATTTGATAAAACCGTATGAATTATGGTAACTTGTAACCATCTTTCATTTTTCTCGACGTGATACACATTTGAAAAACATTTTCACGTATATAAAGCACCCGCCTATGTATTGCTATTTTGATTCCTTGAATAATCAAGTAACCTTGTTTAAAGGCTGCTTATTCAGTGTCGGAACTATAAAAGTGAAATATTAACTGCACTATATGTTCAATATAAGACCAGTACAGAATAATACAATATGAATAATTTGTATGTGGGACTGATGTGGAAGAAATATTGGTTACGTATATTGGGCGCCAATTTTGAACCAATATAAACATCAATATTAATTAGATATATAATATAAAATATCTACTAATGAATTAATCATATAGTAGGCTGAAATATAATCCCAATATAGGATCAATATAGAGGAAAACATTTTTTTAAATTTATTATTTATATATTGGACCTATGTCGGAGCAATATTGGCTACATACGTTGGGTACCAGTCTTTAAGCGATGTAATACCAATCTTGGTTAAATCTTTCAAATATTGGGCCTGAATATAATATGGTACCCATATAGCACCAATATTGGGTCAATATCTTGTGCTACTGGGGATGTTACGTATGAAATGTTAAGGAATAGAGTTGCAAGTTGGAACTTTACGTGCTAAAGAAGCAGGCGGAAATAGGTACCTACTGTAATAACTTTTGTATTACGTCGAGTAAAAGACGTATTATTATGGTTTATAAGCTTTATTCTATAAAATAAATAATAATTCTATATAAATAAAATAAAAGAAATTTTGCTCTGACAACTTCCTCTTATCTTTTTTGCCCCTAACTTTAATATTACAGGAATCTATTACAATTTTAAAGAAACTGTTACATTTTTAACAAAGCAGAGGAAGCAAACTGGAAATACCATAATTTACTGTAAATTATTACAGGTGTAAGATTGCGGCTTTTCCTACATAAGTGAAGTTGCCAACCTTAACTGTCAAACTTAAGACAATTCCCACCACCATCGTTAAACTTATCAAGATAAATACTGGTTTTGCCAAGAAATGTCTGGATAGTCGTTACTAAAGAGAAACTCTTTCTATTAAAGGAATATTTTGCTAATAAAAGTATTTTACTTCGAGCTTTCGACTTCAGTTCAAAGTTCAAGTTTACAAATTAATAATGATTCAGGTGTACTATCGGTATGGAGAATATATTTTGGGAAATCCCTACCGTTCACGAGATAAACAGCGCCAAACTCAAAAGTTTGTATAAACTGATAAAACGATGTTTTGGATAATTCCGGAGGGGTTGGTCATATTAAGGTGGGGTTAGGCGCAAATTAAGCTGTTCAATTATCTAGAATTGAATTTTTATATTTCTGATTTGGGCCACTGGAAAGGTCAAAGATCACACCAAGCAAATTTTAGTTTTTCATACCATTATGCAAAATGCATAATAGTAATACACTTTTGTAACACACGTTGGTAATATAGTTTGACTTTAAAATCACTTAAAGTCATTTTCAATTTGAAAAGATACGCCATAATTTATTTAATTTTGAAAGAAATCGATACAAGTGTTCTAAAACATTACGCGACAAACAATTTGATGACAATTTGAGCATTAGAAAAACAGATATTTTTTTAATTCTAACGAGAAACGAATATAACCTACATTTAAGACATCGAAAATTGTGTTCATACTAGTGCAGAAACACGCTAAGTTTACACGAAACATTTCTTGGCAACAATTTATACGCTTTATAAAAAACTTGATAAAAAACGTCGCATAATAACTCATTTTAACAAACTCAAGTATGTTATATCATAACAATATGTATGTACACAATAAACGGATTAAACAAAACAAATAGGTGTTATCTTTATAAGGAATTGAACAGATATTTTTGCCATAAAATTAAAATGTAAAGTAATATCAAGTTATAATTAGTACAATACCAAGTTACAATATTAAATTTGAAACTAATTTAAATATTCAGGTATAACATACAAATTAATTTAGGCGCAATCAATTACATTACTTTTGAAGTAATGTAAAGCATGTAGTAGCAGTTAAAAAAGAGACTGGATATATCCAAGAGTGGGTCCTATTGAATTATTTTTTTAGTCAAGTTATTAGATTATCGTGTATATGCGTAACTTTATGATTGTTTGTACTATGCTGTTGGTTATACGAGTATCATATTATATCTTTATGATAGATTATTCATATTATTTTGTTTATTGAATATTTACAAATTGGTGGGCTCAATTAAACTTGTTTTGTCTAATTTATATGTGGTTGTTTCAGTGTCGGATTTAGGAACAAGCGTTGGAAGCGGCCGCTTCAGGCCCCACAAGTCAGGGGGCCCCGCAAAGGCCTCCTGCCAAAGAACCGCACTGGACACGCGACAAATAAAAATTATTGGCGTGGGAATTCACTTCCTCGAAAAAAGTGAAACAAGAAACAGATCATATCGTGTACAGGCTGGTAAGAAAGTGTACGGTTGACGCATTCGTACGAAAAGCGATATAAGATATTGTAACGGAGTATACTGTTCAGACCTGCGAGGAATGTATCATCTCTGTCGGTCCGAATGCTGGTCTTCTCGCACAATCAGCGCGTTCATTCGACTAGTATGATGACTAATTTATTGAATTAATGGTTTCTGATAGACATTCGGTGAACAGTGGCAGATTTACGCACAAGCGGTGGAAGCGGTCGTTTCAGGACCCACAAGTCAGGGGGCCCCGCAGAGGACCTTTGCCCAGGATCGCAGTGGACAGCCGACAAATAAAAAATATTGGCATGGGAACTCACTTTGTCGAGAATAGTGAAACATGTGAGAACAGTTCATATCGTGTACAGGTGGGTAAAAATGGTGTACGGTCGACGCAATATAGTTTTGTGTGAAAACGAAAGCATTCAGAGTGACAGATAAAGTTTATAACGGAATATACAGTTTCGCAGCAGACCTGCAAGGAATGTATCATCTCTATCGCTCCGAACGGCTTGCCTTCAATGCCTTCTAGCAAACTCTGCGCGGTGGTTCGACTTACATTCGGGGAAGGGGAATTGTACCATGCTTTCGAATGGGCGAAATTTCTTAATGTCAGTTGTCAATTGTCAACATTTCCCAATGTTGAAACAATTTAAAAAAAATCTTAACATTACTGATATATAATGAAACTGGAGAACGATCTATTTTCGTTCTTAAACGTGTAAAAAATTATTTAAGAAATAATCTTGAACAAAGTCATTTAAAAAACTATTAATGTTTATTGAAAATGACATTACGCAAAATTTATGTTGTGACAATGTGTTTTGAAAATATTGATAAATTTGATGCTTCTAAAAGCAGAAAAGTTACATTATAACTGAACTGATTATGGAATAAAATTTATTTTCTGAAATAATACATAAAGTAGAACTTTTACGGACTCATCTGTCACAATGACATATGTCAAAACTGCGTCCGACCATCTAATTAATATAAATAAACTACAAAATGAACGCAAACGTGTTTTAATAGAGTTAATAAATTTAAAAGTTAAAAATTGTTAATGGACGTCTATTGTTCTTACAGTTTTATAGTGATATATGTATAAATCACAGATCTTAAAACAGCTGTTTCGAGATTTCGGTTCTCCTTAGTTAGGGCAGCTCGTCTGTGATTTAGACACATATCACTATAAAATTGTGAGTATAATAGTCGTTCATCAACAAAACTCACTTTATTAAAACACGTTTGTGTTCATTTTGTATTTTATTTATATTAATTATATGGTCGGACGCAGTTTTGACATATGTCATTGTGACAGATGAGTCCGTAAAAGTTCTACTTTATGTATTATTTCAGAAAATAAATTTTATTCCATAATCAGTTCAGTTATAATGTAACTTTTCTGCTTTTAGAAGCATCAAATTTATCAATATTTTCAAAACACATTGTCAAAACATAAATTTTGCGTAATGTCATTTTCAATAAACATTAATAGTTTTTTAAATGACTTTGTTCAAGATTATTTCTTAAATAATTTTTTACACGTTTAAGAACGAAAATAGATCGTTCTCCAGTTTCATTATATATCAGTAATGTTAAGATTTTTTTTAAATTGTTTCAACATTGGGAAATGTTGACAATTGACAACTGACATTAAGAAATTTCGCCCATTCGAAAGCATGGTACAATTCCCCTTCCCCGAATGTAAGTCGAACCACCGCGCAGAGTTTGCTAGAAGGCATTGAAGGCAAGCCGTTCGGAGCGATAGAGATGATACATTCCTTGCAGGTCTGCTGCGAAACTGTATATTCCGTTATAAACTTTATCTGTCACTCTGAATGCTTTCGTTTTCACACAAAACTATATTGCGTCGACCGTACACCATTTTTACCCACCTGTACACGATATGAACTGTTCTCACATGTTTCACTATTCTCGACAAAGTGAGTTCCCATGCCAATATTTTTTATTTGTCGGCTGTCCACTGCGATCCTGGGCAAAGGTCCTCTGCGGGGCCCCCTGACTTGTGGGTCCTGCAACGACAACTTCCACCGCTTGTGCGTAAATCTGCCACTGTTCACCGAATGTCTATCAGAAACCATTAATTCAATAAATTAGTCATCATACTAGTCGAATGAACGCGCTGATTGTGCGAGAAGACCAGCATTCGGACCGACAGAGATGATACATTCCTCGCAGGTCTGAACAGTATACTCCGTTACAATATCTTATATCGCTTTTCGTACGAATGCGTCAACCGTACACTTTCTTACCAGCCTGTACACGATATGATCTGTTTCTTGTTTCACTTTTTTCGAGGAAGTGAATTCCCACGCCAATAATTTTTATTTGTCGCGTGTCCAGTGCGGTTCTTTGGCAGGAGGCCTTTGCGGGGCCCCCTGACTTGTGGGGCCTGAAGCGGCCGCTTCCAACGCTTGTTCCTAAATCCGACACTGAAACAACCACATATAAATTAGACAAAACAAGTTTAATTGAGCCCACCAATTTGTAAATATTCAATAAACAAAATAATATGAATAATCTATCATAAAGATATAATATGATACTCGTATAACCAACAGCATAGTACAAACAATCATAAAGTTACGCATATACACGATAATCTAATAACTTGACTAAAAAAATAATTCAATAGGACCCACTCTTGGATATATCCAGTCTCTTTTTTAACTGCTACTACATGCTTTACATTACTTCAAAAGTAATGTAATTGATTGCGCCTAAATTAATTTGTATGTTATACCTGAATATTTAAATTAGTTTCAAATTTAATATTGTAACTTGGTATTGTACTAATTATAACTTGATATTACTTTACATTTTAATTTTATGGCAAAAATATCTGTTCAATTCCTTATAAAGATAACACCTATTTGTTTTGTTTAATCCGTTTATTGTGTACATACATATTGTTATGATATAACATACTTGAGTTTGTTAAAATGAGTTATTATGCGACGTTTTTTATCAAGTTTTTTATAAAGCGTATAAATTGTTGCCAAGAAATGTTTCGTGTAAACTTAGCGTGTTTCTGAACTAGTATGAACACAATTTTCGATGTCTTAAATGTAGGTTATATTCGTTTCTCGTTAGAATTAAAAAAATATCTGTTTTTCTAATGCTCAAATTGTCATCAAATTGTTTGTCGCGTAATGTTTTAGAACACTTGTATCGATTTCTTTCAAAATTAAATAAATTATGGCGTATCTTTTCAAATTGAAAATGACTTTAAGTGATTTTAAAGTCAAACTATATTACCAACGTGTGTTACAAAAGTGTATTACTATTATGCATTTTGCATAATGGCATGAAAAACTAAAATTTGCTTGGTGTGATCTTTGACCTTTCCAGTGGCCCAAATCAGAAATATAAAAATTCAATTCTAGATAATTGAACGGCTTAATTTGCGCCTAACTCCACCTTAATATGACCAACCCCTCCGGAATTATCCAAAACATCGTTTTATCAGTTTATACAAACTTTTGAGTTTGGCCCTGTTTATCTCGTGAACGGTAGGGATTTCCCAAAATATATTCTCCATACCGATAGTACACCTGAATCATTATTAATTTGTAAACTTGAACTTTGAACTGAAGTCGAAAGCTCGAAGTAAAATACTTTTATTAGCAAAATATTCCTTTAATAGAAAGAGTTTCTCTTTAGTAACGACTATCCAGACATTTATTGGCAAAACCAGTATTTATCTTGATAAGTTTAACGATGGCGGTGGGAATTGTCTTAAGTTTGACAGTTAAGTTTGGCAACTTCACTTATGTAGGAAAAGCCGCAATCTTACACCTATAATAATTTACAATAAATAATGGTATTTCCAGTTTGTTCCCTCTACTTTGTTACACCATTAACCAGTTTATTAAGCATAATTATATTTTTAATTTGATATAGTGTAACATATCAAGGTTCTCAGGTTTGCATCCAATGCAAACTACGCATTCTTTTAAGAATTGGAATTCCTTTCTTAATTATCATTTTAATTAAACTAGGTATTTTGTATATGAGAAATAATTGATGATGTTCACTGTTCAATGTTCACTTGTAATAAGAAAAAAATAATACCATTAAGGCATATTTGATTTAAACGGAGAAGTCTCAAATAATAACAAACTATATATAAATAGAATAATTTTTTTAAAGAAAACAATGACCTCAATTGTTACTGCTCTAATAGCTAATTATAAAAGAAATATGTTATGGTAAAGTAAGTAAAGCGGAAAATCTTGTTGGTCGCTTAGATTTACCTAATCTAACGATAGCCACTAAAATATGTATGACTGTAAACAAAGAGATAAAAATTTCCCAAACTGAATTGTAAGATAAGAACACTTTATAAGAAGTCTACCTTTAAAGATTACTTTGCATAAGACAGAAAGGAGATTTATTAATTTTCTTATTTCTAAAAAGGGTTACTTAAAGATGTATTATTGATTCATTAAAATGTAAAGCTTGTGATAATTATGTCATACAACAACTAAGAATTAAAAATTAACAACTACAGTTAATAAGCAACAACTAAGAAAAAGCGCGTATACATACGAGTTCCCATACCCCCATAAAAATTTTAATTTTCCTAGAGCAACTTCATTTTTTGTTTTCTAGGTAGACATGCGTACTATCTACTCAACTAGAAAACTATCCCAAAAATTAAAATAAATCCAATTCGTAAGTCTTAGTTATTAATTTTTAATTGTTAGTGGGTTGTACAAACCTATCTGAGTGAATTATAATTTATTTCCCTGATTGGCATAATAAAAAAGAAACGCAATTGAAGTAATACGAAAAATGTTTGATATTTATTCAAAGTAATCTCCATTTACATTATACTACTTACACTAAAATGCCCTAAGAAATTGCGTTCGATTCGGCAATTACATTTTTCCTAATATTGTAACGATTTGTTAATTATAACTTGTTTAGAATTAGAGTATTTACAGTAACTAACGTCTAAAACTAATTAAACTACAACAAGACTAATCACTAAACGAACTTAAAATAATTTATTTAATACTATGAGATTGTTTATCTTAAACGCGCAATTCTTTTTTATTTAAGGGCAGTCTCATATGTTTTGGCACATAATGTAGGGGCAGCTCGTCTGTGATTTAGACACATATCACTATAAAATTGTGAGTATAATAGTCGTTCATCAACAAAACTCACTTTATTAAAACACGTGTGTGTTCATTTTCTATTTTATTTATGTTAATTTATTTTGTTTAATTAATGTTTTAGTTTAAATTATATTTTGAATGCAAATCCATATAGAAGAAATTATCACCATAGCTGGAAATCGAACCCTGGGCCTTCCACTTTCTGAGCGACATCTCTACCTCTGAGCTACTGTGTTGACTACCAGCAAATAAAGTTATTATTACCATATAAAGTTATTACAAAAATTGTTATTGAATTAACCTAAAATTGATTTAACGATATATCCTTCTGATGGCTTTAATTCATACATTTAGAATAACCGGTCTATTACATGGAAATCTAAAAACGTTTTGGAAATTTATTATTTCCAATTACATTCAAATGAAGCATTAAGTATTCAATGTATTTGTAAAATTGAGGTTATGATTTACTTACATTAACAAAAGAGCAGCGGTGGAACAACACGATCTCCAAACTACATTTAAAAATATGTCTCTGACATTTAAAAAATTGAAGACACCAACTAAACTACTATTATTAATTTAAATAATTGTTCAAGTTTCAGTATTAATTTTAAATAATAAACGATTATTACATTGAGTTATACGCATTTCTTAATTTTTACAACTAACACCTGTTTTCCACAAACTGTGGGCATAATCTACTTTTGACAATCCAGCATCTCAATCTCAAATCATATTCTAGGTTAAATATTTTTCCTAGCTTTTGGTGTTTTATTACGTGGTCGTAGATAAAGAATAGTGTGTAACACGTACAAAAACGCCAATTTCACACTCGTGTGGCTGCGGCCTGAGACGAAGTCGAATTATTTAAAAAATCTCGAAGAGGCAATTTCGTCCCCCCCCCCACCGTGAATTCGCGCCTGATATTATTAATTATATGTACATAATTTTTGATAAAAAAAATAAAAGGTATATAAATTGCAGTAATTGATTTATACTATGGGGCCCCAACCATTTGTAACGCTTCAGGCCCCTTAAGTGTTAAATCCGCCACTGGGTTGTTTGTTTGAATGAAATTTATTTTTTTTTTGTTGCTGTATTTACCGCTAGGTTTCGTCCATAGTGAAATGGTGATCTATGGTAAGTGTGTTTTTTTGATTGTGGGAGAATATTGCTTTGATAATATGGCATAGAGAATATGGGTAGTAAAACCCGAAACGTTTGGATCCGTTAGTGTGAGACCACTATTAGCTATCATTATTTTTTTAGTGGTAGAGCCAGTGGCGCCTTCTATAAATTTTGTGGAGATATCGGAATATCTTGAAGTTCTCTTAGTAAAAACCCCCACGACCATCGACTCCTTTTGAGCTAGTGATTACTAGGGGGGAACAATTTCACACCCTAGTTAAATAATCCCAAATCATATTTCTTTTATCTAAAGAAAAAGGGCGTAACAATACTAAAAAATAAATTCGAAACATTATGATACGTAGTTCATTTGATAAGTTACAAGACAACTTAATTTTGTCAACAAAAGAAGGAACCGTAACAATGTATAGAAAACTGGTTTATTTATGACTAAATACTCATTAACCAGATACAATAACAGTTTTGGATGCAATACTACAATACAAGAATGCAATACTTTGGTAAGTAGTAAGGAGGTTTACAGAGGTGAATGTCTTTATTTTGATACTTCCAACGAATTACTGAGATCATACTTGCCTGGCTGATCAAGTATGATGATCGTTTTAAGAAAAAATACCTTTTGAAATACATACTGTATATGACTAAAAACTTAAACTGGACCGACAAATAATTAACACTAAATAGAAAAGGTTTTGTGATAAAAAAGAGATGAAAATAGAGAATCTTATGATCGAAGAATTTATTTATGTACTTGCTATGCTTCAAAATAACCACATTTTTTTAATGGGAATCTCCGGGAGAAAGAGATTTAAAAAAAATATTTTTTAGATGTAAAACTAGTAATCGGAATTTCCAGGACTTAAAAAAAGTCAGAAGTCCTGGAGATAGAAAACTTGTCAAAACTCGAGAAAATCCTAGATCAAACCGCATTGAGATGTAACGGGTTAAAGATTCACTAATATTTTCTGAAATTTGAATTTTACGGGGGAAAAACTAGGTACTAGTTCAACTTGGATATTTAAAATCTGTGTCTGATCAGATCCAAAGTCGACTCGAGTATCCGAAAGTTATCCGATATTCGAAAGTTAAGTAGATTGTGGGAAAGCATTTTACAATCATTATTATTGCGTCTTGAAGTAAAGAACGATTTGTAGTTGCACACTCATCAGTGGCGAATATCTAAACAATCGAAAAAAAACTAGAAATAGAAAACTTGACTTTTGTATTAATTATATTAACTATTAACTTTTAAACTTTATACAAACATAAACCGTGTTATTTAAACAATTGAGTTAAACAGTTAATTAAATTAAAATCGTTTAAACATTCCTAGAGCTATTATCGAATATGAGAATTAAAATCTGATAAAGCAATTAATGTGAAATAATGGAATGTGTATCCAAAGCAACGATTTATTTATAAATGGAATAAACACATGTAAATAATAATTTAAATATGAAATTTTAAACACCCCTAACCTTGTTTTGTAAATCAAGTGGAAAATATCAAGAAATTTAGAAATATTTAGATAATCGTCCAAACAGTTTTATATGTAATACGGATGACTTATCAGGTGCTCCACTGCAGCACATGTTTGTTTTGAATTTCTGACTATCAGCTAAAGTATATAATAAAATTAAGACAGTGGTGTGGAGCTTTTATATAGCACTTTTATTCCATCTAAATCACACAAAGAAACTTACTACTATATTACAAGATTATTGGTACGCCAATGATCCGACATATTGCACAGGCTTATCAGCAAACCTTTCTCGTCTCTGGCTATTATATTTAATAAAAAGTAATTTGTCAACATTGATTATTCTTTTTGTTAATCTTTACTGAAAGTGCGAAACGAAGCTTAAAACTCGGAAAACGAAGAGCCGATAGACATGGGAACGGAATAAATATTCGATACTAATTTTTGTATGTCAGATAAAAGTTCGGATGTGTATAAAACTCGGATATGAATTAAAATTTGAATAACAAATAAAAATTTATGTGTCAAATAAATTTTGGATATCGAATAAGAATCAGTTATTGAATAAAAATCGGACATAGCATAAAAATAAGAAGTCGAATAAAATTCGTATTTGAATACTTGGGAAATACGTATACGATTGGGTTTCGAATCGAATCGGATTTGCAGAAATTTCTTCCTCTATTATGTATCACTACTATTAAGTGTACCTGGAAACTGCTACTAATACAAAATCAAGGACATAAAACCAGCTATAATTAAAAAAATAAAGTTCATTGAGATCGAAAGATAATGAACCCATTTAAATATAAGCAATCACATCTTACGGGATACAAATAGCTACCATTTCAAAATGACTTTATTTTCACAGTATCACCAATTCATTTCAGTGTTTCTACACATATGAAAACAAGACAAAAAGTGCCCCGTTTTCTAAAGAGCACTCGGGGGCCGAATTTTTAGACCCAAGGCACTGCACTACATCCAAACTCTTTGGGGAAGGAGGTAGGTATGAAAGGATTGTCAGGTAACAGATTTCTCTACTTGTGCACACTCAGCTTTAAGTGCCTTTGCACATTGTGCACAGGTCTAAAATACACAATAACGGAAATAGAACCAATTAACTGTTACTGTCTACACTCGATCATTCGTACAATCTTCTGGCCTTGGCAGTGGACAAACAGAACTTCGTATATTTCGACCTCTGATTTACGAAATCAGTATTAGATCCCATTTTAGAAAACGTGCTGGTACCGCGCATGACGTTAAGAGATTGTTTTAAGTTAAGTTGTAAGTATGCAAATTCATAACAAATGTGATTTTGAATAGAAAAATATTAGTAAAACAAATTAACGAGTTCTGTTACGTTTAACAGTCTACAATCAATCATTTGGACAATCGTTACATTTAAAAAAATCGTGATGACGTCATATCCGGTACCAGCACATGTTCTAAGATGGGTTCTAATACTGATTTCGTAAACTAGATGTCGAAATATACAAAGTTCTTTTAGTTCCACTGCTAGGATCAGAAGATTTCTCCAAATCATTGAGTGTAGACTGTTAAACGAGACAGAACTCGTTAATTGATTCTAACTCCGTAATTATGTGTTTTAGACGCTTAAAAGACTGTTAGGCCAGTAAAATTAGACCCGATGCGGACCGTTGGTGGAAATAAATGTTGGAAAGTGGGAGATCGTTTTGATCGCTTCATTTGACGTCAAATAGGGGTATCCTAGGTTTGCACGGTTTCTCGAGTGAGGGCATCAAAAGAACCACGAAATCTTCGGACTTTTCTCAGTTTTTCGCTTATAACTCCAAAGCGGTGCTTTCCAATAAAAACTTCACTATTGCAAGAATTAAAGAGCGTTAAATTTTCCCTCGGAGAAGTATCCAACACTTTAAATTCGGCCCAGTGGTATGGTTGAAATTGACGGTCGAAAAACGACAATTTTACAAATTTCCGATTTTCCGTCATAGACCTGACGCCCAGAGGCTTTCCGTATAAAAAAACTCTTCATGGACTTGGGGGATGTTGGACTCATTCTGATCATTAATATTATTAAATTATGTCATAATAATTAATATTATGTTATTATTAACTCCTTATATCTAGCTCAGTCAGTGCAACTGATGGTATATCGTTTCCTTATTTTGGACGTCTTCCATTGTTTTGGTAAGATATTAATATGGAAAATGTGTATACTAACAATGATTTACATATCATTTTTTGATCTACAAAGGCAAGCTTCAAAAGCTGTAACAAGTTGTATCATATCGTTTTATCAAAACTTCAAATCGTTTTATCTGATAGTGATTCCCAAATAGTACGCGGGTGTTTTACGAAAATTTTTCTCAAAACTTTATGCAAAACGTGTTCGCGTAGTGAAGCTCATTTTATAAACTGTGAAGGCCAGTGGTTAGGTCGTGCATTCGTGTGGCCCAAATGTGTTGGAAATGCAGTGATCTTACAAGCTCCATCAACTTATTCTGGATGCAAAGCGTTAGACAAACCTTTTCGAAAAAGCTTTACTGAATTGAGTAGTAAACAGATAAAGAGAAGAACTGAAGATTTGCGACGCATACATACCTCCGAAGAGTTAACGTTTGCCACAAAACTACGACTGAAAGCTAACGGACGTGAAGACATTGCTAAAATCTTAGATCAACTTCTTGAGAATCCCGAGGATATCCCAAAAGTAAACAATGTTTTATTTAAAACTTCTAAGAAACAGGAAACTTTCAATGCAGATAAAGTTTTGGCTCTAATGATGTCATTACTATCAAACTTTCAAAATTTCAATATTTAACAGTAAGAGAGCGGCGATTGGCATTTACTTTTATCCTTTCTACTATTCACTATTCACTTCTAAAAAGGATACTGTTATAAACCATATTATGGCAAAAATCAAGGTACAACCTATTTTAGATCTTACTGCAAGACGAATTCTGTATCTTTGTGAAGAAAAATTACTAGAACAAAAACATTGATCCACTTTGATGTGGAAGTGGACATCCGCACAAAGTCTTTACAAACAAAGATTTACCAACAGTGATGATAGCAGCATCGCTGATTCTTCTATATTTATGACAGGTTTTGTACCTATAAAACTAGTTACAGAAGATAACAAGATCGTTTGGGAGAATCCATCCCTTTTATCGATTCTTTACTGTCGGCCAATAAAATTCGAATTTGTAAAGGAAACCGAAGATGCAATAAAACAAGAGATGCGTGACACGGATGAGGAAATGGAATAAGTGAGGATGTGGAATAAGTATAAAATATCAAATGATGCCTACAACGATCAACGGTAAAGCATGTATTGTAGCTTCGGATACACCATCTGCTTCAACTTGTAATATATGTCTTGCAAAACCGTCAGAAATGAATAACTTAAAAGCTGTATACAAAAGAACAAAGTCATATCTCTGATCTCTCACCTCTTCGCATGCAGATTAGATGTCTAGAATGTTTATTGCATATAGCCTACAATCTAAAATTTAGAAAATGGACAACTAAAGAGCAAGATAAGATTTTGCGTCAAACACGAAAAGAACGAATACAAAATGACTTTCATCGTGAACTTGGGCTGCTAATTGACGGTATTAAACAGGGTGTAGGAAGCACCAATGGTGATAATACTATCAGACGGTTTTTTAAAAATTAATATATATCTGCTACCATTACAGAACTAAACGAAGAGTTAGTCAGGCGATTTGCTGTTATTTTAAAAGCTATTTCCTCCGGAAAGAATATTAATTTAAACAACTTCCGTAAATATACATTGGACACTGCAGAGTTGTACGTTTCTCTTTATGGTTGGTATTACATGCCTTCAAGTATCCACACTATCTTAATTCATGGCGCAGATATTTGCAAACATTATTCTAATATACCTATTGCAAAAATCAGAAGAAGCATCTGAAGCGCGCAACAAAGAATTTCAAAAGTTTCGAGACTCGCATTCGAGAATGCGAAGTCATAAAGATGCGAATGAAGATATCTTACACCATTTGTTAATATCTTCTGATCTATACATTTCATCTTTACGACCAAAGTATAATTATAAGCAAAAACTTGATGTTTTTCCGGAGACCACAGGGTTGCTTATATTAGAATCAAACAGTGAAGAAGAGTCAGACGATGAAGAATTCCATGAAGAACAGGAATATCGATTGAGTTCAAGCGATTCAGATGTGGAGATTTAAGATCATTCAGAACAATTATTATTTATTTTAGATGAAACCCATGCTAGGCCAGTAAAATAGAATCCGTTGGTGGAAATAAATGTTGGAAAGCGGGAGATCGTTTCGATCGCTTCATTTCTCGTCCAATATAAGTATCCTAGGTTTGCACGGTCCCTCGACGCGAGCTTGCCTGGGGGCATCAAAAGGACCACGAAATCTTCGGGCCTTTTTTAGTTTTTCGCTTATAACTCCAAAGCGGTGTTTTCCAACGAAAATTTTACTATTAAAGAGCATTAAATTCTGCGTCGGTTAAGTATCCAACACTTTAAATTCGGTCAGTGGTATGATCTAAATCGACTGTCGAAAAACGAAAATTCTACAAATTTTCGATTTTCCGTCAGATCTTACGCCAGGAGGCTTTCCGTATAAAAAACCCGTTTGACTCATTCTGATTGTTAATATAAGTCGAGAAATACCTAATGTTATCACAACTAAGTATTGGTAGATCAAAACCACCGTTATTTTATTTTTATTTCTTTTGATTGAAATATGGCACCCATATTTGTTTCGTGGTGTACGCAGTTTTTTGATGTAAACGTAAATCTTGATATTACATATCATAACGAGAACTTCCAAGCCCATAAATACCAAAATAGTAAAGTTTCAGATTCAAAATACTTTATACATAAACTACCTCTAACCGTGTACTTTTAAAAAGAAAAGCAGCCCTAAGACTTCATCTTCATTTGGATATATGAAATATGCCCCCCCTTAAACGCGGAAATTTTTGTAAAAACGTTGTTAAACTTCGGAGTTAAATTGCACCCATAAGTAAGCATCCTACGAAAATTATGTTTAGTTGTATGTGAAACCATACAATGGTTTCTACCGCTAGTCTCTAGGACCAACCCTTCTTAAGATATCAAGATTTACGTTTACATCTAAAAACTGCAAGAAACGTCGTGCACCACGAAATAAATATGGCTGCCATATTTCAATCAAAAAGAATAAAAATAAAATAACAGTGGTTTTGATCTACCAATATTTAATTAGATGTGATAACACACAAAAAATTTTGTTTCGAAATTATCGAGCGACCAGTACTGCAGTACTTCATATGGATTGATCCCAATTGCTGTGATGGGAATTGACAAAGAAATGGCCATTAGTTTAATCCGGCAATCTCTACAATATCAAAGCTTAGGTATTTCTCGATTTATATTAACAATCAGAATGAGTCCAACGGGTTTTTTTATACGGATAGCCTCTGGGCGTCAGGTCTGACAGAAAATCAAAAATTTGTAAAATTGCCGTTTTTCGACCGTCGATTTCCGATTTCCGTCCATTTAAAGGTTGGATACTCATCCGACGCAGAATTTAATGCTCTTTAATTCTTGTAATAGTAAAGTTTTCGTTGGAAAGCACCGCTTTGGAGTTATAAACGAAAAACTAAAAAAGGTCTGAAGACTTCGTAGTTCTTTTGATGCCTTCAGGTAAGCTCGCGTCTTGGAACCGTGCAAACCTCGGATACTTATATTTGACGTCAAATGAAGCGATCTCCCGCTTTCCAACATTTATTTCCACCAACGGTCCCCATCGGGTCAAATTTTACTAACCTATGCTACCATTGGCAGTTTTTGTAAATTCGACTTTTTACTTCCTTTTTGATTGAGGCACTGTAGGGTTTGCGTTATGCTATATATACTATGTGTTTTCACAAATATTATTCTTTTAAATAACAATATTTTATATATGTATTACGAATATGTATTAATTATTTGCATGTTGTACATTTCTGAAAACAACAAATAATTCCGGACCTGAATGAGTAATAGGGGATACACACCTTGATTTATGGAATTATCAGCCTGTGTGGCTTTGTAATTAGTTTTATGTAACTATTATTCATATTTTGTTTATCAATATGCTTGTGAAATATATTATGGCATTATTATTAATTTAGTTGTCGAAGAATAAGGTTTACATTTATTGTAATCAAAAATAAACGGGATTTATTAAGATTTTCTTTTTTTTTCATTAATAACTAACCGTAAAACTCACATCAGGAGTGTGATAAATCTACTAAAAGTACCACAAAGTGTAGTGCTGTAAAATCTTGGCATTATGGAGCAATCAACGCAGGTCCTGACTGAAGCCTTACAGCAATTGAAAGATAACAACGCAGGGCAGAATTTGGTGAATACGACTAGTTCATCAATTAAAATTCCAACATTCGATCCTTCTGCAGATGATTTGGGGACTGTAGATTGGTATGAAGAAACTGAAAAATTAAGCAATATGTTAAGGGGTGCCAGTGAACTAGCAGTAGATGGTAAAGAGTGGTTTTCTTTGTGGCAACCAACAGAAAAATAGAAAATCAGTAGTAGTGAAAGGCAGTAGTGTGATCGGGTACTGTGTGTATGCTAGAAGAAATCTTTAATAAAAGCATTAAATTTCAATCTCTCAGATGAACAAATATTAGAGCTTGTAATTGGTGATATAAAAGATGCTAATGTTAAAACAGCTGCTTTTAATTGTAATGTTACGAACACACCGGTTTGCTAACGTTACAAAACAACTATAAGATGAATAAAAATGATACTAATCCATTGCCTAGTAACAAATTAAAGCGTTCATACCCATTTAAAAAAAGATGAATTATTGAAATTATGCTGCTATTGCAAGAATTAAGGGTTGAAATTGATAAAAAGTCAGAATGGGCGAGCGCCGTACGGAAAGTATACAACTGCCACTTAACGTTACAGTACAAAAAACTACCGGGTTTTCACTCATTTATCTTTTAAGGGACAGCTTGTTGATGATTGAAATGTACAAGTTCTAATTAGTAATATTTCATTACCAATGAAGAATGAACAGTAACTTAGAGCGCGATCGAAAGCTAGCATACAAGCGTACCCTACAATAATATAATCTGATTATTCTAGGCACCATTTCCATAAAACTCGAGGAGTTAATAAGAAGGTGAAGGCCGGAGACATTCCCAGAAACTCAAATCCATATTCGATCGTCTTAGAATCAATAATTTAAAACTTCAGCCCGACAAGTGCGAATTTCTCAGAAGAGAAGTATCTTACTTGGGTCATATCATTTCAGAAGACGGTTTAAGACCAAATCCCGATAAGGTTTCTGCTATTTGTAAATTCCCAATTCCCAAAGATCAAAAATCAGTCAGGTCATTTTTAGAGTTAGTAGGTTATTATCGAAAATTCACAAGCGACTTTGCAAAAATCTCTAAACCTCTAACGCTTCTTCTCAAGAAAGAATCCACTTTCGAATGGACAGACTCCCATCAAAAGTCATTTGATTTATTCAAAGAAATATTGACGACTCAACCCCTGCTGAAATATCCAGATTTCACTAAAGAATTCATACTTACCACCGATGCCTCCAATTATGCTATAGGATCTGTTTTAAGCCAAGGCGAATTAACTAAAGATCAACCAATCGCTTATGCATCTAGGACACTCAGTGCATCCGAACAAAGGTACAGCACTGCAGAAAAGGAACTACTCGCTATTATATGGAGCGTTAATCATTTCAGACTATATTTGTTTGGCAGAACTTCTACCATAGTCAAGGACCATAAACCTCTAACGTGGTTATTTAATTGTAAAGACCCTGGTAGCAGATTAGTTAGGTGGAGATTAAAACTATCTGAATATGATTATAAGATTTTATATAAACCAGGTCGACTAAATTCAAATGCCGATCCCTTAAGTAGGGTCATGATCGATGAAAAACCTCTTTACGAAGATGTCTTTATCACACTTAATAATTTAAAACTCTTTTGCATAAATAAGAATATTCATAAACTAGCAATTCAGAAAATTAGCTGTGGATTAGATAATCTAGACTGGACTAAAATCAAAAAAATTATTCATTTCATTTTTAAAGACACGCAGATCGAAATTAAATTGTGTTCACTATACCAAAGCTCTCAAAATAAATCAACGTTAATAACAATAATAAAGAAGGATGATGTATTCGAAAATTTCATTCAATATCATTACAAAACTGGAAATATACCCCGAATTAAATCTATTCCATTTGATAAATTTGAATATTTTCCAAATGTATTGTTTTATTCAAAAGATCTTGATGATAATAATCAATATTCTCAAATACTTAGAGATAATTACGATCTTTCGACCATTTCGGAATCAAATAATCTTCATTCGGTTATAAAACTGTCAAGTACCTCTAAAGTAACTTTCTTACTCATTTGTAAAAATTTCCATTTCGATAAACTCTCGTACAAAGACATTTTCTATGCCATTCGTACAGAACTAATTAAAAGTAACTATTCCGGAAACCTATACATACCTGATGTAACTATTGATAATACAAATATTAAAATACAAATGTCTGCAGAAATGTTGCACTATTTGTTTAAAGATGTAACAGGCATTACTCCAATAATCTTGGATCGGAAGAGAATCCAACCAACTTCAAAGGAAGACATTTTAAAAATAATGCACGACAACCACCATTCAAAACTCGCTGGTCATTCAGGATTTATCAGGACATATAAACGAATACGTGAAACTTACAAATGGAACTCTATGAAAAAAGATATTCGAAATTACATAAAGCAATGCCCGTCATGTCAAATGAACAAAACAAATTTCAAACCTAGTAAAGCGCCCATGGAAATCACATCGACATCATCTAAACCTTTCGAACGACTAGCCATTGACATTGTAGGACCGCTACCGCAAACTATAAATAACAATATATTTATTCTCACCATGCGGGATGATCTAACAAAATTTTCATATGCCATCGCTATCCCGAATCATGAATCTCTAACTGTTGCTATAGAACTATCGAAATTTATCACTATGTTCGGTATTCCAAAATCTATTCTTTCTGATCAAGGAACCGATTTTACTTCTAAATTAATTAAAGATGTAATGAAACTCTTCCAAACAAAACACATTCTATCTTCACCATATCATCCTCAAACTAATGGTGCTCTTGAAAGGTCACACTTAACTTTAAAGGACTATCTTATTAAACATTATATTAATAATAAACAAAGTAACTGGGACGAATTCATACCTTTTGCGATGTTTGCATATAATTCACATTGTCATAAATCTACAGGTTTCTCTCCATACGAATCTTTATTCGGAAGTAAACCTTATTTACCAAACACCATTACTCAAGAACCAAGTTTTAGTTGTTCTTACGACGACTATGTTACAAATTTAAAACAAAAACTAAACATCACTCATAAGGTGGCTAAAGAAAGATTAATTGAATCAAAAAATAAGTCTAAACAGTATTATGATCGTAAAGTTCACATTCACGACTATAAAATAGGCGATTCGGTTTGTATAATTAATAAAGCTCATACTTTAGGATTAAATTTAACATATTTCTCTTAACAAGCGCCAAATTCGGTTTAAACCTAGCCTCAAGTTCGATGTAAAATTGTAAATAAATTACATTACTAAATAAATTAATACTCCTACTTATCGAGTAATAGCGGTAAAGTGGAAAATATCGAAAATTAATAGTGCATTAATAATAATGCAAAACTTAAATAAAACTTGTAATAAGAACTAACAATTTCTTATAGAGTCTGTAGGATTGTGTCAGACAAAGAATGATGAGCCATTGGGCGCTTTGCCTATTGGTCGTCTCACGTTGAGACTACAGTGCGTGTTCTTATGGACAACGGGGTTGCCAAACATCTTGCAAGCAACTTTTAAAAACACTTTCTAAATATTGTAGTTGTAACTGCATAAACCTTTATAATCCCTATTGTTCGAGCAAGTTATATTGCAGGTAGTCACTTCTTCTCGTTCCAAATTTTGCGTTCCAATACGAAATTAAAGAGATATTTGCGAATTTAAGTTTAATTTCTGGTTTTTTCTTTTTGCTGTAAATTTATATTTTTTGTGGAACTATTAATGAGACCTATCAGGAACTGTAGAACTATATCAGTTTTATCGATAACTCATAAAATATTTCGTTTTTTTCATAATTTTCCCGCATCGTGAACTTGGCGGGCAATTTCTTTTTATATCTCATTTTGAGGTTTTTTCTGCAGAACTCTCTCAAAAACCAATTGAGAACTCTAGAACTATTGGAACTCCATCCAGAACTCTAATTATTTCATAGATTTTTGTAAAACTCCCCGCCAACTTCACACAAGTAAATTTCACCAATAACAAGCAAGCGAACAAACATATCTGTCACAAATATTTTATCTGTCATTAAAAGCATAAAGTGAGGTTAAAATAATTATGTCGATATAATAGTATGTTACTAAATAAATTGCTTTTGTCGTATAAATTTGTCATTGAATCTTAGAAAGTTCAAAATGTCGTATACGCAGAAAGAAAAACTCAAGTTATTCAATGGATTTATGGTGAAATGGATTTTATGCTCTTAATAATGACAGATAAAATATTTTTTCTATTTTGCTTCTATAATAAAGCTGTTAAAGCACCCAAAACAGTGCGTTAATAGCTGATTTGAGTGCTTCAATAGCCCAACTTTTTCAAAGTTGGTAGCATTGAAAAAACAAAAAATTGACAAAAACTTCACTTAATTTTCTGTGTCATTCAATGAATTCTCAAACGTCACATCAGTGTTGTCAACTACCACAAAAATCCCTAAATCTTGAAATTACGATTTTTTTATTTAAAAAAAGAATAAAAGACGCAAAATAGAAAAAATAGCATAAAAAACTCGTTTCATAAGTCATTATTGCACTCGTCCTTTAGAAAACTCGCCGCCTGCAATAAATCTTGCATTATGAAACTCGTTCTTTAATATACTATATGGTAGATGTTTTTGCTTGCTTGCTTGTTATTATTGGAGAGAGATTTTTAATTTAAAAATTTACCTAGCCATGATTGCATTTTATCTTTGTTTGTGATACCAATATTGTTTGTCTTCCTTGTTGCACTCATTAATTTTTGTATGTTTAGACTGGATTTCAGATCATCTGTATGTAAAAATAGCGTGTCAATAACAATTGATATAAAAAATGCATTAAATATCACAAAATAAATGCCAATATCCATCATTCAGCTGTTTCGACCCACTGTGCGGCGTCCGACAATTTTGCAACACAGATAATTCTGCTCTTGTTACATAAACAGCTATTTTTGTATATTTTGACAAAAATACCTAATTAAATTTATCTATCATATATGGATATTTTTTAATATTGTGACTAACCTTGGAGAAAAGACTTTGCACCGCTATAATTAATAGAATGAAAATAAATAATGTATGAAGAAATGAGCGTTTAAAAATTTTAATTTTTATTTTGTTCTTGTAGACAGGCATTTAATGCACTAATAAAATTAATACACACTAATCTTTCAGAGTATAATACGTCATAATCGATACTGCAGTTACGTTATTTTGCACAATCTGTGCACATGTTTTTGTTGGGTTTTCTTGCAAGAGTTCGGTAGCCCTTATCTCCAAAATTGTTATTTATTACAATTTTTTTATAATATTATAATAATATTTATTTGCAGATTGGTTTTCCTCTGTCATTAAACTTGGAAAATCCTCTACCTTAAGCTAGACCGAATTAGAACGGAAGATTTATATACTAAAATTATTTACATAAAATTTAAAAATAGTTGTGGTAAAAGATACAATTGATATGATTTGATTTCTGTCCGGGAAATTCAGTTTTGTTGGTTTCCTACTAGTCTTATTTACATAATAAAACATGCGCAAAATCTGCACAACAACATACATTAATATCAATCAGAGGGATGATTGGCAGACTTCACAAATAAAATGTTTTACATTTCTTTAATATTTTAAATTTACCTAAAGAAATCACAGCGGGTTCATGACTAGATGATTAATGTAAATAAACATAAACATTATGCAAACTATTGAAATCGGATTTTCCTTGTCAGAATAGATTTATAAAAGCAGATCTGGTTCTGATACGTATTCAGTTTTAGTTCTTCAGTGGCTCTCGAACTCTTAGCCATGATCAAGTGTATAGTATTAGTGAGTTTTATTTACTGTTTCCAACATGGCATATCAGGTAATACGTATTTATTGTAAACATATTGCTATAATTATTTATTATAATTTATTTCTTATATTACATTAAATGAAATTTTTTATCGAATTTATTTATTTAAGTGAAAAACTTAGCAAATACTGTGCTTTTTCCCCTTTCCGGATTCCGATAATTAATGTATACTTACATGATTATACATAATGCCAGTTAAGGGTGTTTTTCATTTCACTTAATTTTCAATTTTACTTTGGGATTTTATCTAACATACACAATATATAAACAAAAACATTCTACACAGATACAAAAGTATCGGTGCTAGACCTAAATTTTAGGATTTATGTTAAATTCCTAGAGAATTTTTTTTAATATGCCTTTCTCCATTGTATGATCAAACCATAGACATTTGTGAAGGACACATAATTATTTAATAACTACTTGACTTTGATGACTGTCAATTTAACGATTTCTGGTAGACCGCCCCTTTAACAATTTCCCAGCTCTAAAATCTTACCACTTGTTTTTTACTTTATTTTTTATTTACAGTAAATGGTTCTTCGTTTTGTCGAACACCACAACAAAATGAAGGAAAATGTATACCAATTAGGAACTGTCCGTTATTGTTGGATATCTTAAAATCAAAAACAGAAGAAAATTTAAATTATATTAGACAATCTCATTGCGGTTTTGATAGAAATAGAGCTCCAAAAGTGTGCTGTCCTTTAGACGATTCAAGTGAATCGCATCCCACACAGGATAAACTTGGCGACTTTCCTGTAGGCGATAGAAATCAAAACACAGGCCAAACAGGTAGGTTCTTTTTAAATATACTTAAAAATCGACAAAGAATAGAGAGTCTTTCACACAGAAAACATTCTGTATCATAATTTTATTTTTACTATTATAGGCATTCTTGTAAGCAACTTACTTCCCAGTAAAGACATTTGTGGTAAGCAGACTGTAGATAGAATCTTCGGTGGTAGGGAAACAGATCTAAAGGAATTTCCATGGATGGCTTTGTTACAATACGAAACAAGTAAGCACTGCAGTTACTTATGTTAATTAAATTATACAGCGCAACAAAAAATTCCAACCCGAGTGGCTACACCGCGATGTGAAAATAGACCAACAGACTAACAAAACCCTCACTGGGGTTGACTATATTAGCTCGCATTTCTTTTTTATGCCCTGCTGAAGCTGGAATGTTTTTATGCCAATCTTTCGACCTTTTGCGATGTGTAAGTCAATAAAATGGATCAGTATATGAATGAAGCAAGTTGAATTCAATATTTTAAGCTTGAAAAAATGAAAATTTCCTGATTTATTAGCCTTTTGGTGGGTACTTTTTCAGTGCATTTTTCGAATTTTGACCCAATTGCACATTGACTTACACATAGCAAAAACTCGAAAAATTGGCATAAACACATACCAACTTCAGGAGGTTATAAAAAATAATGCGAGCTAATGTAGCTAAACCCCGCGGGGGTTTTGTAAGTCACTTGGTCTACTTTCATTTCGCGTTGTAGCCACTCGCGCTGGAAGCGATGACCCGAAAATTGTTGCACAGTGATTATTAACTGGTCTTGGTTAAATTCTAGCAAAAGGAAAGTCATTTAGATGCGGTGGAATGTTGATAAATAGCAGATATGTCTTGACAGCAGCGCATTGCCTTCCTGGTTCAATTCCTAACAGTAATTTAAAATTGTAAGTATTTTTACACATCATTAATCAAGGAATCTTGTAAATATCCATCCAGGTATTATATTTACCCAACTTTTCTTCATAATATTTCAGAGTAAGCGTTAGGTTGGGTGAACACGACATCAACGAAGTAACAGATTGTTTGGATAAAACTCCAGGTTTGGAATATTGCTCAGAACAACCTGTAGATATAAAAATTGAAGAACAAATTCCACATGAAGACTATAACCCTAAATCCAGAAACTATACGCATGATATTGCTTTGCTTAGACTTAGCAAAAATGTCCGTTATACAGGTAACTAAAATAAATTCCATATTAGAAAACAGCTTTATAAAATATAAAATTACAGATTATATTAAACCAATATGTCTGCCTAAAGATGAGCCAATCCAATTAACAAAAAGAACTACTACAACCGTAGCAGGTTGGGGTATCACCGAAAATGAAAAAAGGAGCGCTGTAAAATTGAAAGTAGAGGTATGATCGTGCGGATATATTATAGAATGTTTTTTTTTCTAATTTAATCTTTAATATAGTTGCCCATAGTGCCCCATTCTGAATGTTCATTAGTATATCAAAGAGCCAGAGTGGTTTTAGGCAAAGGTCAAATGTGTATTGGAGGACTCGAAAGGAAAGGTGCTTGCCAAGGTGATAGTGGGGGTCCAATAATGCTTACTGATGAACAAACTCCAACTGGAAATTTCATTGCGATTGGCATAGTTTCGTTTGGACTTGGATGTGGAAAGTACCCCGAAGTTAATACTAGAATATCGAGTTACAGTCAATGGATCTTAGATCACATCAAAAAGTAGCTAGTTAAATATTTAGGAATATTTATTTATTTGTACTACTAATGATGTTATTTTGATGTAATTATTCATTAAACTTATTCCTGTTTGTAATCATCATCAACATTCTATTTATATATCATTTATTTATTTGACAATATATGTAATTTAAATCAATAAATATGTAAGCTCTTTAAAAACACGTTAGTTGTTTAGTTTTAAGAGGTACGATTGAAGAACAAAAAATTAATTTTTGGTCTGAGAACTGACGCGTAGTCACCAACTCACTAATCCGCTAGCTACTTGCCTAACACATGTTAAAACGTATCACATAATGTCTTCGAAGAAGACAGTGATTCATAGAAGTATTGAAATTATAGACAACTATTGAACCTCACAACAATTATTATGAGTGTTCATAAAACAAAAAGAACTTGTGATGCTTGTTTACATTAAGCCTTTTAGTTTACCTATATTTCGTTAAAGAGTTGTTTGCAGTCAAGCAATATCTAAGGTATTGCTCAAAATTCATTGTGCCTGAACGGTGAAGAGTTTCAGATCTTATAATCACCCCATGCATGGTTATAATACTTAAATAAACCATATACTCATGAACCATAAGAATAAAGTAGGTGCTTCAATCTTTATGAATAGAAAATTAGCAAAACGTTATTTTCTAAGCATTTAGCGTTTTCTTTCAGTAGTTTCTTAAATGTCAACATTTTCGCTGTATCATCAAACATAATAATTACCTCCGTCCGGCCAAAATATCTCGGAAGCCATAAAATCTAACAATCTGAAACTTTGTATAACTGTGGATCTTACCCTAAAGTGACGCAGTGTATTTTCAACCTAAGAAATTCAAGGGGTTAAAAGAGAGTGGCATTTCTTAAAATTTGATTACGGCTATAGATTTTTTCAATGGCCTAAGCTGGACTGGACTAGCCTTAGGACTCCCTTAATTTTGGTATGGTCCTAGAACTAAGCTGAATCCCTCAAGTAGGTCTAGATAGCTAGGTCTATCCCGTTAGTAACTCCCTGCTCACTGGTTTATAGAAGACCGTTTCGTCAGGAGACTCCTGGTGTAGTCAAGACTGTGAATCAGCTATTCTTGAGCTGTTCTGAAGTTGATGGTCTCTCAGAAGATCTGCTAAGGTTGAACCCAACAATACTATCGCCTGGGACTCCATCATAGAGGATCATTTTCCCAGAGGAATTGGTTGCAGCGATATCATTGAGGTAAATATTAAATAATATTGGACCCAATACAGTACCTTGAGACACTTCAAAATAGGCAACTGTCTCGCTATTGATTTCTTCATTTAACCGCACCACTTGTTTCGTGTCAGACAGGTAATCTTTAAAGAATTTACGGGGTAACCTTCGTATCCTTGTATTTTCTAAGACATCCAACAACTGTGAATGATTCACAGTGTCGAATGCCTTAACCAAGTCCAAGAACACAACAGCAGTTGGTTCTAAAGTTATAAAGAGAATAAACCAAAGATTCAATAGCATCAATTATTGAAAGCCCTTCTTGAATACCAAATTGGCGCTCCGATATTAGTTTGTGATTTTTATGAAGTGTGTTTATGCCATTAGTTTTGCCAGTGTTGTAATTAAAGAAATTGGTCTGTAATTGCTGAGATTTTATTTCTGTCCTTTTTTGTAAATGGGTGTAACTATCGCTGTTTCAAAGTGAGAAGGGCAGACACCACTGGTAAAGATAAGATTTATCAGATCTGCAATTGGGCCAATTTACTGCACGTCTAGCTTTTTAAATAGTTCTGATCTCATGTTGTCTATTCCGGGTGCTTTATTTAATTTCAGAGTTGCTATTGAAGTTTTTATTTTGTTTTCAGTTACTGGCAACCAATAGAAGGTGTGGCGGTTTTTAGATCATGTAACGGAGCCTAAGTTTCATTTTTATAATTTATTTTATTTTATTGACAATTTCATAATTACTTATTATTTCTTATAATGCATAATTGTTATTGACGAATTAAATCGAGTTTTTCAATTTTTATTGTAATTTTTATAAAGCTGACAATTTCATAATTTTTCATATTTATTCTAAAAAGATTAAATTATTAATGTTTCAATGATAAGTTGCATTCTTTGCACAAAGGCAGACATAATATTGATATTGCACATCCTGTGATATCAGTATCTAACTTAAGAAAACTTAGGTAGCACTGTATTAACGCAAATCGTAAGATTTGCAATGTTAACTAAATCTGACAAAAATGCAAAGAGAAAGAATGATTGGAAAAAGTGCTAATCATAGCAAGCCAAGTGTAGAAATCCGAATAAGAAAAAGATATCAAAACTGTCCTCCGCTTAACCGTGGTGGAAATTGAAAACCCTTTTGGAGTTTAGTGGTGAAAATCTCTTGTTTGAATTAAGATGTATTAATTATTAACGGTCGCGTTCTGGTGGAAAAATTTAATGTAACTTAGAAAAGATTAAAGTAATTCTTTATTTTGGATGTATTAATAAATTTCAACAATAAATTTATTTCAGAATGGTAAAAGTCTCCTTTAGTAATTTTAATAAGTTTGTTTACACGTTTTCGGTATAGGAGGCACCACAGTTATTTGATGGTGTTAATGTTATTTCCGAGCTAGTATATAAGCTTTGGTGATATGTGTGGAAATCGCAGGCTGCTGCCCCTAACTGAGGAGAGCCAAAAGCTCGAAATAGTCTGTCTTAGGGTGCCGTCTGCGGTTTACACACACATATCACTATAGTGATATGTGTGAAGTGAGTGAGTAATTGTGAGTATAATAATTGTCGTCCATTAACAATTTTTTAATGTATCATAGTTATAAAAACTCACTTTAATAAAACACTTAATGTTGACTTAGTATTTTTGTACGAGTACTTGATACTATTTTTTTTATTCTTTTGGACACGATAAATGCGTATCCAAATGGCTTCATTTGGACATGCAAATGTTTGTTTCATTATTTACCAATAAGAGACTTTTTTATAATTAACAATTAAAAATTTGTATGAAGGAAGCGTTACCAAAGAGATGCGTCGCGATACCTTTTAAACGAACTAGAAATATTTAGAATATTGCATACATGATTGAAAATGATGCGTAAGACAATGTTAATTCTTGGTGTCAGGAGGCGTAACAAACCTTTTATTTAATAACTTTTCTATAACTGCAAATTTTGCACAGATATTTTGCATAACAATAAAGGACACCAACTGGCAATTTTTGATATAAGAAGATAAATTCTTTTCTCATTTTTATTCTATGTTTTTAATAAAAGTTTACCCATGTGAAGAAGGCGTAAAGATGGAGTTGCACATATTACCTTAGTAACATATCTATCACATTTTATAAAATAATAAAATTAAAATTACTGTATTGTTTATTATCAATTATTTATTATTAAACTATTGTTACAAAAGAGCAAAAAGAAGTTGGAAATAAAAATTATAGCAACTTTAATGCATACACGATTGATAATAATATATTTTAGTGTAAGGTGAATAGTTTTATAGATACTTCGAAAAAACTATTTCATCTCAAACGTTATCGAAAAATTTTGAAAAAAATATTTTTTGCAAAGTTTGACGCACTATTAGCATAAACTATTTATTAGACCGACAGAATATGTATCTAAAAGAAGTTCTAGAGGATTTAGTGCCCTACAATTATTGCTGTTTGAGATTTTATCGTGCAATCAATAATTAGGAGTCAATACCTCCCTACAGTCCCGCTAACTTAGCAAAATACTCAGGAGGCATCCCCAAAAACACAATAGTCACACTATTTTTGCAAAACCTATTAGTAACTGAACTAATTTTAAATATCCTTTTGTTATTTAGAGTAGCTGATTATTTATTATTAATTATATTATTATTTAAAGATAAATTATTTATTCTTTCGCCGCAATTTTCCTTTAATTAATTTGTAATCGACCGACTAGACCATCTACAATAAGATAAATCAATGGAGGAGGCTCATTGACCAGTGAATCACTCGCTCCTTAAAGAGTACTAATTATATGCAAAAAGATGATGATGCAGTGGCGGGATTTTAGTTGTCTGGATGTCTGTTATTGGGGGGGGGGCAAAGTAGTGCTCTTGAAATTTTAAAAATTTAAATATCCAATAATAACGCAACAATGTTTCTTAGTTGTACCAACATGGGGGGAATTGCCCCCCTTTCCAACCCCAAATTCCGCCACTGCTAGCAAGAGTTCATTTACTTCAGACAACCGTTTGCAAACAGGGAATGCAGCCTAGTGGTACAGCATTCTTGTAACATTTATTGCTAGTATTAAATGAGTGAAGGTTAACAGGGTAATTTGTTACACCCACTTCTTGAAGAGATTTCTTGGATTAATGAAAATAAATACTGCTATACGAAAGAACAATAAATAAATTAAGAAAAGAATTTAAAAAATATTACAAATAATTTAAGAACTTGTTATTACCATTTCTAGGGAATTATTAAATTATATATACTACTACTATATACTTTTAGTATAAAGTTTAAGCAAAAAAGAAAGGAGATAAAATTTCCAGACACTTATTGCAGAATGTTGGGTGTTCCAAGGCGGTTGTGAGTAATTAGTTTTTGAACATTTAAAGTTGGAACCATTAGTCTAAATATATTATTTCGAACTATTGCACAATATTATAAAAATATGTAAAATAACGATTAACTAATAACTATAATATTCACTTTTGCGGCTTTTGATAAGCGTCAGCTGGAAACAATCAAGTGTGAAACAGGATAAAAGCAGGATACCTTTAGATATTGTATTGAAATATGTTCATATAAGTTGGTAAATTAATATTTTGTATATAAAAACCATAATTTAAAATAAACTCTTTTATACTGAATAACTGTAATATACTTTCAATAACTGCATAATATAATATAACTATAATATAATAACTGTAATATAACTGCATAACTTTGTACTTCCATTTTACGATATCATTACAATTTTGAAGTAGTTGAAGTTTCTGTAACTTGTCACAATTTGAAATAAAACCGAGCTACAGTAATCAAAATCCTTTTGGTGGCTTTTGCACACTGAGTTCTAAACGACTGTCAATAATTACTTCTAACAATAAGTAGCGATCATTTCGACAAACCCAATTAGGTGTTTCCCATATATTTATATATCAGTAAATTGTACGTCATTATTTAATAATGAACACGCATCAAAAATTAACAATCATACATAAAAAATCGAATGATTCCGCAATATTTGCAGTAAAACAATGAAATATTACTAAACGAAAAGGAAACGTAAAACACGATCTCATTGGTCATGACGTCATCTGTCGTATAAATGGCTGCTTGTTTACATTTTACACATTGTGCTAGGATTGTGTCATTTCTAGTGGTGTTTTGCATTCTGCGTGGTTGCTTCTGATTCCAAGCTATTGAGTCAAAGCCAGAAAACTTCGTAAAGACCTCTTCAAACAATCTACACAGTAAAACATTTACCCCCAGCCCCGTGGACAATTTTTAGAGTACTGAGATTTTGAAAGTTTTAAGAGTACTGGGATTTTGAAAGTTTTTAGAGTCAAAATTTAGAGTAGAAAAACTTTTTTCACTCTATTCTTATAACAAAAATAATTCTTCACTACTACTGAAATCGATTTTCTCTCTATATTATTAATTAACTCTATATACGTAGATTGAATATTCAATCTAATAGTACTCTATTTTAAAACTATAACAAAAATCACTGTAATTTTATAATTTTTAAGAGACGAAAAGCCATTAAAAGTGAAAGTCTGAATTGTTTGTAAGTATTCAGGTTACTCTAGTTAGAGTAAACAAAACGAATTGGCACCAATATACACAAAGAAGCGTGGGAGCAATAACGCAATAACTAACAAAAATGGCGACAATCAGTTGTGCGTTTTTGGCTTCGACTTGTTATAGCTGTTATAACTTCAATTTCAAAAATTACTAAAATTGGTGGGAATTTCAAATTTTTACAAATCTACATAACTTAATGTAACTACTTACAATTTAAAACGTAATAAACAACTAAGCAAAATTTAGAGATCAAGATTATATTGACCAGCCCAAAAACAGGTATCTGTACCTAAATAATAGTGAAATAAATAAAAGATTAATAAAAGTTTCACAAGCTTATTGTAATATACCTGACAATATTGTTTTGACAGCTAAGCTGTCATTATCAAAGGTAATATAAATATAAACAAACACGCCGCTAAGGTAAATACAAAAAAATAGATAACTAGATAAACAGATAAACAGATAAAAATAATCAGAATTAAATATCTAATACTTCCAGTAACGGAGAATTATTGAGCTCAAGTTGTTCATTCATTAAAGGTACCCTGAGTTTATGTTTGAATATCTCAAAAGCTCCTAAAATTGCTAATTTGCGTTTGTTATTACAAAAATGTAGGAATTTAATATTATTTTGAGGCGTCATTGTGTGATTTTGTTTTAAAAGGTGTTTGGCATAATTACATTTTTCAGGATGTTTATTTCTGTAACAACGCACATATGTGTTCTTTATATCTTACGTTAAAATCTCGAAGTGTTTGCACAACATATATTGAACTACAAAAAAACAATTTACAGGGTAAATGTCCGATTTCATGATATCATGTATTCTGTCTTTAGCATTAAATAAAAGTGAAAAAGTGTTAGTGTTGATTTTAAAGACTATTTTATAATTGTTGTTTTTTCTTAGTATATGTGCAACTTTTTCTGATATTTTACCAAAATATGGTATAGATATTGCTGTGATTCCAGCACTTATAGTTGAATATAAGTCATTTGGGTTGCCTATATATTTAGGGGTTTGGACTCAACTTGAAGAAATCTTAATTAAATAAATTAACTTGTTACTTAATAAGTAAAGGATACACTCTACATGACTTGATAACAATAAGAAATAGATCTTAAACGGATTTTCCACTTAAAATTGAAAAATTATTTTGACAAGTTACGATTTGCATAGGTAGTTGGACTTGGTTTTTTATAATTGAAGCCATTGTAAGTTGTAGTTTCACCCGGAAATTATAAGGCATAGATGGAAAGGTGAATGCAAGCAATCACCACAATACTCACAGTTTTTGTTGTTGAATTTCAAGTAAATCCCATGCTGGTTTAGCGATTCATCAAATTTCATGATAAATGTATAATTTTCATTAATCTATGCACTTGTTTTGCCAAAATGGTTTGCTGCAATATTCTTAATTAGGTTTTAGTGCACCTTTAGCAATAAAATTTTCAAGTGGGCAGCTCTATATAGAGAAGGTTTAGCCTTTTGTAGCTTAAAACTTGTATCGTTTGAACCTGATCTGTTAAAATAGTAAAAGTCTAGTTAATATTTAAAGTTTAGGTGCCAAGATTATGTAAATATTGTGAAATAGGATGTTAGCATGCATTTAATAATAAGAAGAGGAAGTAATTAGGTGTGAAAATGTTATTATCTGTAATTTTGTAAAACCATGTTTGTCAGGAAATTCAATGTGGTTGACATTGAATCCTGGAGTTAAATTTGCTTTCTGTTAGACATGCAATATACCAAAATATAGGAAAAACTATCCTCTTTCCGATTATGTAATTTGTTTAAACATTTAATTTAATTTTTTAACAATAGTTTGGTTATGTAAATCTTGTTAGGTTAGATGTTTAATTTTTTTAGTAACTTACCAGATTTTGTTAGTGGAAAAATAACGTTTGGCGTTTGTTTTTGAAAAAAATATAAAAGCAGGTCGAAACCTGGTTACTTTCTTCTTGATTTGCATGCAACGCAGAAGCCATGTCGAATCATGCAATAATTTGTTAAAATTCTGAGGTTATGTGTGACAGATTTTACGTCAATGAAATGTCAGAAAAGTGAGGTTATGACAAACGTCATCCAAATTTAATTTGGATGACACTTTTTAAACACTTGTTTTTTAAGTGTTAAGTAATGATAATAACAATGAACAATTAAAGTGATTTGAATAAAAAGGAAAGTAAAGTGTTAATCTGGCTTTTGGATTAATTACCTACTTATAAGAAGAAAATTTCTGTAAAACGTATTGAAGCTTTATGTCTGGATGGAAGAATTTAAAAACAGGATATAATGGAAACTTGTTGGAAATCACTAACTGATTTGGTGTACTCACGTCTTGGAGAAAACATGTCCAGTATTTAATAATGGTAATTATTTACAATACAATTTTCACTGGAAAGATCACTTTAAAAATGTATGTTCACCATCACAACAAATAAGCAGGTAAGTTTACCAACTATTACAGGAAACTGCAAAATAAAATAGTGTGTTTAAAGATTTTCGAGTGGCGGCACAATTTCTGAATTTAAAAATTTATTTTCAAACTTTAACTTTATTTTTGTTTCGTTTCTTTCTTTAATTATAATTTAAGATCGTGGGATTGATAAAATAAAAATTAATCGGGACAAAGGGAATTAGAATGTCTCTTAATTCTTATTTTGGTAAATCCAATTGACATCAATAATTAATTTAAATTATTCCAAGTTAATTGAATCCATTTTATATAGTAAGAAATTTTTTGCTTTCGTTTCTCTTTCATAAACTTTCAGTTTTCATTCTTTTTATGTGTTTATTAATAAAATAATATTTTTAAATGTTCAAAAGGAGATTTATTTGTGTATTTTTTGATTTGTGTCCATTAACAGAATTTTACAGGTATAGGTTGAACAATATTTTATTATTTTGTCGAAGATCGACCCGCCTAGAATTTTCTGATGCAATTTTCGTGAGGTTGTCTTTGGATAAAGTCATAGTCGGTGCAAATTTTCTTTTCATCACAAAGGTAAGTGATGTCTGTTGTATAACTTCTTAGTTTGCCTTGCTACCATTAATCATAAGTGATAGTGGTCTTTAATTTAAATAAATCTATGATCAAGTGTTGTAGAGTGTATATTAGTACAGCGCTTATCACGACCAAACATTTATGGCGCCCGAATCTGATGCTTTCTATTTTTCTTATTAAAATATAATCTCTCAATAACATATCAATATGTAATTTGTGTCATCATTAAATCATTTATGCGAGGAAGTTGCTATGTGTTGCAATGCAACTGTCCCATGCTGTAGCATAGCTAAAATTCATGTAATTAGAGAATAATTAAGTTTTTAATCATCTGTTTAACAGCTTGCATTTTTGTTAGTTTCTCAGCTTAGAAAGCATTTTATACCATACGTGTATTATATTGAGTTATTCGTTTTTTTACGAAGTACATTTCTATGTAATTAGATTTAGGTAACTCGCTAATTATGATCACATGTTAAATTTATGTGCCGTAGTAAACAAGTGAAGTGGTAATAATTCATGTTTTTTTGTTTGTTTTAATGAAACGTTTCTGCTTAAAGCAGTTGTACTAGATAAGTCTGCGCCCAGCCTTATAAACACTTAATTTTAAATTGGCGCTACTAAAACAACATCTCTAGGCATCTCTTGGCAGCTGTTTGACAAGCTGAGAGAGTAGCCCCATCTTTATTAAATTGTAAAGTTTTTCAGTACCAATTAAATTACAATTTAATTGTAACCCTATATTTGGGTAAAACTATAGTTGGGTTCCCAAAGTATTTAAAATAAATAATATAAAAATAATTTGCAGATGACAGCACTTTTGATCAATAAAAGAAATTTATCAATCGATTTACTTTAGTTTAACCAATCAAATCAATCCAGTATACTCTTATTATTAGTTACTTCTTGGATAGAATTTACAAAAAAAGGTAAGTCTGTACTTTTTAAATTTTATCACTGCAATGGCAATTAACCACACTTTTTTATTAATTTAAGTTTATGTTACGCTTTGTTAAGTTTATATTTGAGTGATTTGAAGAAAAACTTTTATCTTCTTTAATATTTTTTATAATACATTTATTTGATTTGAAGATACATTAACCTCACTTTATTATTATTTATATAAAAGTTGCTTTAACCCCACTTTTGAATTAATCTTTAACTTCAGATTTTAACTATGAGTAGCAGGAGGAATATATATTTTCCCTTCAATGTTTTTTGGTTACTAAATTGTTTTTCATCTTACTTCTATTTATACTATTACAGCAAACAATTAAAAATTAAGAAATCAGGACATCTATGTCTGCCAAATAATTAAACCAAAATTCAAGATTGAATAGAAAAAAAGTCCTAATTACACTGTTCACAAAAATATATAGCACTATCGGTTGAAACCAATATTAACCCTACATTTCATCTCCGACGATGAACTACAAAGTATTAACACAAATTATAATTATTTACTTTAAACATGATTACAAGCTGCTTTATCCCATTATACACCTGCAATACATGTTCAACTGACGTTTTATAATAATTTTAGATTAATTACAACTGATTATTTAAATAAAGTAGCATCATTCCAATTTACGATGATAAACGCAGATATGCGCAGCATATTTGTAACAATTTCAAAGAAGACTCTAACTAATTAAGAGAATCATACAACATGCATGTGGCCAAATGGTTATTACACGAATCTCCATCAATACATCACATTACTTTTATCAAAGCAAAATCAAATTTCAGTATTCTTTATTTAAAATCCTGTGCTATCTAGGCAGAAGCTCTACCAACTGAGCTACCTGAGAAGACTCCCAATGAAACGACAATTCCTCATATAAGATGGCAATATTTTATAACCTATGAAAGACTAATTAAATTGTTTTATTACGTTAAGTGTTCGACAAATAGCGACTCATTTAATTATCAAAGTTAAATTAGAATATGAAAAATGTTCGTCCTACGAAGGAAATTAATAATGGTTAAAGGAAAATTAATGTATTAATTACAGAAATGACGCAAACAGTATTAAAATTTTGTCACGTGGGGTTTTCGTGACTGAGGGACGTAGTCAGAGGTAGGGTTAGACAGTAAACACAGATCATAAAAACATCTATATACTAAACAATAAAATAGTAAGATACAATGAGTACATTGGATTACAAATAAGTATCAAGACAGGCAAGTCCTCTACCCTGTACTAGCACTAAGTCTACAAACTAGACGTAGGAAACCCAGCAATCTGGGTTCCTAGAATACTACAACTAAGCTTAGGGAGCCTGGCACAACCCCCTAATAACTAAGCAGAACTAAGCAGTAAAGGATCAGGTAATTAATACCCCAGGGTATCAGATTCTAGATCCTTTACTATTAATTAATAAAAAGGTTGCTTATCCGCTTGCTTCTGGATGTGGCTTCTTCGAATTATGGCACTGACTGAATTCTAAGCCAGGGCAAGCGGGTTTCTATACTGTATGAAGACATTAGCATCTTAATGTGAAACGTAGGTGCTGTGCAACGAACGATTTTGGGTAGTGTAGTGTTTCCTTGTTTGCTATTCAGCTGGGGGTTGTTGTGGTGGCAGAGTGTAGGTCGATCGCATGTTGTGCTGAGAAGAGGTTATTGGAAAGAGAGTCGCTGGCTCGCGTGTGCTACGTGGGCCGATCGCATGTTTATTAGGAGTTCGAATAACAGCAGCTGTCTTGCGTGTGCGATAAGCATTAAGCCAATGCCTATATAATGTTATGACGAAATGCACTAGCCTTGGATGATAATTGCATTAACTGGAATGCAACGTGCGGTTTGTATTATCATATAAATGACGAGTCGCAGGCGAAGCGGCTCGCAGCTGCTTGAATAACGTGGGCAGCTGAGCGTAACCTTGCTCGATATTTGTACCAAACGGGTCGTAAGTTGAGATATTATAAAAGTATCCAATTTGAAATAATTCCGTTTGTGATAATTTTATAACATTAATGAAAAATTATCATCTCTGACTGGGACTCAAACCCAGGACTCCCTGCTATCTAGGCAAAAGCTCTACCAACTGAGCTACCTGAGACGACTTCTAATGAAACGATAGTTCCTCATATAAGATGGAAATATTTTATAACCTATAAAAGACTTGTACAATTATATTTCAAGTATAAACATTTATTTTTGTAAAATTAAGTATTATTTTCTAATTCTCCATCTCACCTAGAAGAGTAAGAACTCAAGTATAAATTAATTAAACTATTTTAGTAAAAATCTAGTTCAGGATAATTAAACTACATTTGCTATACATGGTGTTTTATAAGGCATGCACCAGACACCATTGCATTTCTGATGGCATTTGGAACGAAAAAATTTTAATTAAGTTTTTTAATTAGAAAGTCCAAATTTCTAATAATTTTGACTGACGTTTTTCGAAAAGTACGTTAAAAGATTATAACGTGCTGATGGTGATAGTGATATCATGAATAAAAAAGTTAACTGTATAAGTGTAAGCTTTGAAATCTTAAAACCAGACAGACATGATGAGATCACCTTTCACTGTGTATTTTTCTAGTCCAAACCCAACATTTTTAAGTGTCCAGTTTTGTTACATTGTACTATTGCAGATTAAACTGCTTGGCTTCATTCCCATGGTGGTTTTTGCTTTACTAAAATGCACGTCTCAAATAATGACAAATAGTAATACAAAACGTAAATAAACAAAATTGTGCATAGCTTTTAATTTTTAAGTCGTTTGTTAATTTTATTTAACCGTGACCTTGCATATATCTTTTTACTGTAAAATCGGTTAAATCTAGCCTCAACTTTCAATTGCAAAAAATTGGACAAGAGTTTGCCACATCGAATTCCAATCGCCCATGGAATTTACTAATAATTAATGATGCTAACCTAAACAAGAAAATTAAGAATCTGGGTCACAAAAATCACGAGGGCAAAAATGTAAAATGCATCCAGGAGCACGCAGATATCAAGCGGTTAGCCACGCTGTAATTTAATTATAGTAACATTAATTTAGTTAATTTTAAAAAGAGAAGTAAAATGAAAATGAACATCTGTTGCTCCTACCATAGTCATATCGTACGTCGCTAACATTTTTAACAGCTTTTAGATATCAAAATGTTGCTTGCAGTCTGATCTTATGTGTAGAACAGAGATGTAAAACATATCAACCTACAGATTTAAAATTTGAATTATTCTTTTTGTAGTTAGGATATATTGGACATACACTTCGAAATTTTACATATTACTGTGTATTTTTCTAGTCCAAACCCACCATTTTCAACCGTCCAATTGTGTTACATTATACTATTGCAAATTAGATCGCTTCGCTTCGTTGACATAGTGATTTTGCTTAACTAAAAATGCACGTTTCAAATAATGGCTAATTGTAATTACTTACTTACTTACCTTCAACCTCTTCTACCATGGGTGTAGAGGTACTAATTGTAATACAAAACGTAAATATATAAAATTGCATTATGCTTTTAATTTTTACAAAACGTTTGTCTACAACGGGATTTTAATTTTATTTAACCGTGACTTCACATATCTTTTTACTGTAAAATTGGTTAAATCTAGTCGCAATTTTCAATAGTAGAAAATTGGGTAAGAGTTTTCCACATCGAGTTTCAATCGCTTATGGAATTTACTAATTAGTGTTAATAAATGATGCTAACCTAAACAATAAAATGAAGAATCTGGGTCACAAAAATTACCAGGGTAAAAGGACAAAATTTTAAAATGTAATTTAATTACAATAACATTAATTTAGTTAATTTTAAGAAGAGAATTAAAATGAAAACGAAAATCTATTGCCCCTATCCATATTTACAAGTACGTAGCTGACATTTTTAACAGCTTAGATAATATCAGTGTTGCTTTAAATCTAATCTCATTTTATCTGTTTACACAAGTGTTGATCACGCGTTGGCCCAGATTCGCCATTTACTTGTTTATTAGGTTATAATATCCGTGATTCAATGGAGGAATTCCCCGATTTTGCGAATCATTATCGTTTACAATGACTTGGCTACACCAATATCCTTTTTTTAATTATCTGCGTTCGCGGAATTATCATTTAAGTGACTGACCTCATACAATTGTATTATAAAAACGATCATGTTGCAGAATCAGCAATGTAAACATAACAAACCATAAAACATCTTGTTTGAAGAACATAACAAACACTACTGTATGTACTAAAAATATTATACCCTTCTTTATTTGCATTTTTCCAAAAACTACGCTTCTGAGAAAAAAATGTTATAGGAATTTTTTGTTTGTGTTATCGATGTCTATATATAAATCCACCCTATATATAAACTGAAGCTGTTAAAATGTTCAATTTCTACAAAGTTTTAATAATTTTCTTAAAAATTGTACAATTACAAGGGGATTTTACAAACCATATTTTAGCATGGATAAAAGCATAGGTTAATGGCTTTATTCGATTTCTCAAGGAGACATGCAATCTATTTTTAATTTTTTTTTGCATAGGCGAAGAAAAAAGATACTGTAGAACTTGAGTGGAATCCCAATATCGACCTCGAACGACTGAGGCACTCCACCTTCGTCGTCGTTCTTCAAACTTCGTCCTTGTGCGATATAGGCATCATATCCACTCTTGTTACACAAACTACTAGTATTCTTGTGTTTTAATATAGTGATACGACTTGATGACTCAGGTTTGCCTATTAGGGGTTTGTTACGGCATCGGTTCTTTAAGGGAAGACTAGATCTACAATTAATTTTTTTGTTTTATGCTTAATCCAATCTATATTAAAGTCATCGCCCAATTACTATTTCAAACTTAGTGGCGCTTAATAAAAACTAAATCTTTCTAATGTGCTAGGCACTATCCCAGGTACCATAGGTATGTCATAATAACGTCAATATCTATCAGCCGTAACGTAACACATCAGTAGACCAAGAATCTGCGACATAATGACGCCCAGTAAATTGTATGAGTATTAGAATGTTTCTGCTACAATGTATACTGGGTGCCCATTGTGTATGGAATATAGTATATATCTCGGTAAATATCGACTTTATAAAGTCGATATAAAATAAAAGTTGTTATATAAAAGTTGTTTAACATTTTATTTTCCATAATAAGATAGCATTCAATTGTTTTTATTTCAGAAAACAAATGAGTAATGAATAACTTTAATTTTTTTAAATAGCAATGTACCCTTTCATTAGGCTCATTTGATAGAGATTTCTTTTCTCTTTTCGATGACCTAAAATCGTAGTACCCTTATAGTTAATTTCACCAATAACATGAATCTAGAAAAATGAAAATGATTCATTTAACAGAAACTGAACGTATAGAAATTTTAATTATGGTCGGTTATGGGGATTGCAAACGAACACAATTAGAAATATGTGAAATTTTTAATGAGCGTTATCCACATCGAGAACCAATCACCCAGTCAGTAGTTAGCAAAACCTTGAAACGGTTTAGGGAAACTGGCAATGTTAAAGATCTGGTGAAGACTGGTCCGCAGAGGTCTGCGACAAATGAAGATAAAAAGCTCGATGTTTTAATAGAAATCGAAGAAAATCCAAACATTTCAACTCGTCAGTTAAGTTTAAACGTAAGTTTAAAAGTAAGTAAAGGTTCAATACAGAAAATATTACATTCAGAAAAATTACATCCGTACAAACCGACTTTATTGCAAGAATTATCCGAAGATGACTACGATCGACGTGTTGAATTTTGTGAATTTATGATGGAGCGAATCAACAACAATCCAAATTTTCTTAATAATATTGTTTTTCTGACGAGGCTACGTTTTGTTTAAATGGAAATGTAAATAGGCATAATTGTCGATATTGGGCCGCTGAAAATCCCCATTGGATGATCCAAAATCATACCCAAACACCACAAAAATTAAACGTATGGGTGGGAATTTGTGCAGATCACATAATTGGACCTTTCTTTATTCGTGGTACTCTAACTGGTGACCGTTATTTGCAATTATTGCAACAGCAAATTATTCCAGCTTGCCAAGCAAATCTTGATGATCTTTGGTTTCAACAAGATGGAGCACCGCCCCACTATCATTTAGATGTACGCCGATATTTAAATGTGGTATTTCCGGTCCGTTGGATAGGCAGAAGAGGGTCTGTGGAGTGGCCTCCGCGATCTCCGGATCTTACACCTTGCGATTTCTTCTTCTGGGGATATTTAAAATCAAAAGTCTATACAAACCGACCCCAGAATCTGGCCGGATTAGAGCAATGAATACAAAATGAAGCTGCAGCAATTTCCCCCAGATCGCTCAGAAATTCTTTTCAAGCTTTTCGTGATAAGTTGGGCCACTGCCTTGCAGTTAATGATGACCATTTTGAACTTATTGCCATGAAAACCATTTTTTGCTAATTTCGTTTTGTCTTCAAGCTTTATTAGATACGTACATAATTTTCTGTTCATTTGTTTTATTTTGTTTTTTGTTCATTTGTTTTGTTTTGTACATTATGTAGATGCACATCTATTTATTTTAGGGTAATAATTCGAGATACTTTACGATCTCGGATATCTAGATTCATGTTATTGTTGAAATTAACTTAATAACCATTTTTTACGTTTTTTTCAAAAAAATTCTGATATAAGGGTACTAAGATTTTAGGTCATCGAAAAGAGGAAAAAAATCTCTATCAAATGAGCCTAATGAAAGGGTACATTGCTATTTAAAAAAATTAAAGTGTTATTCATTACTCATTTGTTTTCTGCAATAAAAACAATTGAATGCTATCTTATTATGGAAAATAAAATGTTAAACAACTTTTATATAAAAATTTTTTTTATAAAGTCGATATTTACCGAGATATATACTATATTCCATACACAATGGGCACCCTGTATATATTGTAGCAGAAACATTCTAATACTCGTACAATTTACTGGGCGGCATTATGTCGCAGATTCTTGGTCTACTGATGTGTTACGTTACGGCTGATAGATATTGACGTTATTATGACATACCTATGGTACCTGGGATATAGGGTTATTGCAAAGGCTCATTGTATTTACAGCGTGTTATTATGGCAAACGCCAATATTTACCTATATTATTTTCGTACAACTAATTTACTGGATTTAGTTCATTTTTAATATTTTATATATCACAATTTAGGTTTTCTGCATTGACGGAGCCACGAATTATCGAACAATATCAACCAATCTAGAAAAGCAACCAGTCGGTGCAGGCGCCTTACGCAAATATGGGCACGCAGTATTTTATATTTTTTAGGTTTGGCTCCATTCAAGATGGAAATTCACAAAAATCATAATAAAAGCTTTTTGTAATGCATTATTATTTCTTCCTTATTTTAAATTATATTTATATCTTTTTAACCAATTAAAATGTAGTAAAAGACTACACATAAGACATAATGAAAAAGACGTTAGTCTAACGTCTAGTATAAGACGTAAAATTGACGTCAAGCATTGATGGTCTGAGACATAAGTCATTAACACGTCACTTAGGCGACTTATTCTTCACGTGCATTCTATCTGAGATAATACTGCTCCTTTCTGAAATCTGACGAAGCCATTTACTCGGCTCAAATCCGCTGATAGCCACCGTACAATTTGAGTGAGAGTAATTTTGAAACTTGCCTTGTTCAGTATTGAATTAGAACATGTAAGATGGCTTCCGTTATAAAATTCTGCTGTAACTGTATTTCAAAAATAAATTACATTTATCAACTGGCATTCAAATCATTTCGCAATTTTCGTGATACGTTTGCACTTTGGCCATGAACGGTGAGTTTGTAGACGCCTAATAGTTAAAGGTATAGTAAACATGAGTAACCTTCCTGCTTTCCTCAAAGTAGCTTGTTTACTTGTTAAAAGATTAGTTTCTTATGAATCATAAATTAATAAGTTCTGACAGATAAAAAAGACACTTCCATGTCTTCTCTTTCATCCTTGAACTAATAATAAAACTATTATTTCTTTTTAAGATGTTGTTTTGATACTGTATTTGAACTCATTGCAAGATAAGTATATGGAGATCTATTAATTTGATACTAAATAATTCTAAAAATAAGTAATATTTTTTACAACTAATCAAAGCACATTATGCAAAATGCATGGTTTGCCTGGTAGTAAGAATATCGTGACATCAATCAGAACTGGATTTTCCTCTTTGTGTGATACGTTTATAAAGCTGAATTATTCTTTAGTTCGAGTTCATTTTAATCGCAGTCAAGCACGTCGTTAGTAGTATTTCTTTAGTATTTAGTAAACAATGTTTAAGTTTAAAAATCTATTTTTAGTGAATCTTATTTATTATATTCAGTATTTCACCTTAGAAGGTAAGTGCTTTCATATCATTATTTATATTATAATAATGTATACATGCTTTCTCATAGCTTAGTTTCACAGCATTGTTTATTTTTATTCTTTTACAGCAAACTGTTCTCGGTTTTGTCGCCACGAGACTGAAAATACGTTAGGAAAATGTTTAGTAATAATGAAGTGTCCATCTTTAGACAACTATATAAGAGATCAACCTAAAACACAGGAAACTTTCGATTATATTGCAAAATTTCATTGCGGATTTGAAGGGAAATTTCCAAAAGTGTGCTGTCCTTTAGATGATTTAGACATAGAAACGGATACCACTACAAGTAAGATTTAGTTATTAAATTATAAACAGAACCATTAAACAGAGACAGTCGTTCAGACAGCCAGACTGGACTTGAATTACGAGTACTTTATAGATTGGGTGTTTGGATCTTTGAGATTGGAGTTCGAAGTACTTTAAAAGTATTTCATGATCTTTCAAAGTGCTTCATTTAAGTATTTCATATCCTCTCAAAATACTCCAAATATTTCTTTGCTGCTTCAAGTTGTTTAGGTAATTCAAGTCCTTTTTAGAATGCTTTTAAGTCTTTTCAAACTACTTATGATTAGCTCTAACTGACTCTAAGTTTAGACTTGTTATTATACATTATGATCATTTTCATAGTATGGTCAGATAATACGGAGAATAAAGTCGCGGTTGAGGTGTGACCGAAGTAATAGTGTATTTGCCTAAACAAACATCAACAACCTTTTATCATTACACTCACCAATGCCAAATTCATCTGTTTGTCCGTCTGGTTTTGACTGTTGTCTTTATAAACCTGTTGTATGCGAAAATGTACCACGAACAATTATAAACATTAAATTTTTTCCAAACTTGTAAAATGCCCAAATGAAACGCATAAAATGTTGAAGTTGAAGTAGGGAGGTGATACAGTAATTCGCAAGATTGTGTACAAGTAGATCGATTGATTTCGAAACGAGTTTTGAATCAATTGACGATAATAGGAACAATTTGAACGTTCTTCGACTGCAGGTGCAGACAAAAACGCCGAAAAGGTGACAAATGATTCGATCAAACGCATTTGGGAAATAATCAATGATCTGCACATCATATTCGGTTCAGTGTAGCAAATTTTAACTAAAGATTTAAACATCAAGCAAGTGAAAACAAAATCTGTTGTGCGCATTTTGTCGCCCAAGCAAAAGCGATAGTCTCTGTCGGATGGGAAAATTATCGTATGTCCGCAACCGCCAAGTTCGCATAATTTGGTGACAAACTGTGCTTTCTGGATTTTCCAGGTCTATGGTCATCTTGATTTACCAAGAATTAAGATGACCATGATATTAGACGATTTGACTCAACAGAAGAGAAGGAAGTGGCCGTGGCCATGAAGTATTCAAGAAAAGTTATTTCCTGAAAAATAACGGTTTTGAGAATTGGCATCAAAGATGAATAAGTATGTGGCTAGCCAAGGGGGGTTGTTTGAAGGGTTGTCACATCTGTAATGTAATTAGGATACCTTTATTGATTTGACCTTTATGTTGATCCAAATTCTTCATGAGAGTTCCCCTTGATCCAAACAATACATAACCCTATAACTGAAATTTCCTTTTTGAATTTTGATTTATATAATTTATGTTAATTTCTTTTGATTTTCCCATTGGTAGCATATCTACTCTCCCAGTGCTTTCTTCTTCTGATTCCTATTTCCTCCTGAACCTCAAATACTTTTTCTTAATTTCACTTGCTTATACATGTACCTGGTTGTTGTTTTAGAACCGTACGATATTATCCTCAATGTACAAATTTGCTAGAACTTGAAATCTTCTATTTCCCTCTAATCCATGCTCTTTATGTATATTATGACAACGCATTGATCCTTAATTCTGTTAGAGCATGCGACCTTTTTCTCCTTATTTATGTTGAAAAAAGAGAAAGCTAGTAGATACATATAAGTTAGGTCCAACGCCAGCACTCCCACTTTAATTAAATTTAAAGAATTTTAGCCTATAATTAAGTTCTAATTAAAGACTAAATTGTAGCAAAAAACATTTTTTACTTATTCCCGTTTAGTGGTAATTTACGGTTTAAAAGTGGGGGAGCTGGTAGCAGTTGAAGCTGGCACCACTTGAATTCAATTTAACCACGTCAATTAAATTCAAAAACTTATAGCATATAATTAAAAACTAATTAAAGGTTCTACCTACAAAAAAATTGTACCTTTTTACCTACGTTCAATCATTTCCCAGGCGGCAAGTTTTCAACAATTGATTTTAATAACGTTTATATTGCGATAATTATGAAAATGTTGTTGGCACAAATTGGTCTTTAATTAATGCTGCAGTGTAGGGTAAATTTTTTGAATTTAATTAAAATGGGGTTGCAGGCGCTACGGAGCTATATAAGTCTTATAAGCCACTGGTTTGTTTAATGCTAATCCACCACGGTTTATAAAATCGCATTTACCGACTAAATATACACTAAAAGTTGTTACATACAATACACACGTATGGGCATGTGTACAGTCTGTATATTTAGTTTACATTTAACATCTTATATTTAATATTAAACTTATAATTTCTATTTTAAGGTTAGTGTTTCTCAATACGGTATCTTTACCTTTCAAAAAGTAATTTATCTAAATTCATAACACATAACACACTAACACACACTATAACACATTGCACATTAATGAATAAATAAATTTCTTACTAATAAATAAATACTATAAATGACTTAATGTTAGATTAATAAATAATTTGCATATTAAACTATTTCAAAAACAGAACGAACTTCAAAATGAATTAATATTTTGGGATGTATTAATTGGAACTAGTATAACGAAGGACCATACTTTAAGTTTAAATGAAACAAAACAACATTAATGAAATTTAGATTATTTACGTTAAGTCCAAAAAAACGAGATAAAAAAGATTATGTAGATTCGAATAAAAATATACACACCTACGTTAAGCTCTCGTTTATAGCCTGAAATGTCATACCGGAGTGTAATGTCCAGGGTCGTGTAGAACCGTATATTAAAGCGAGTCATCTTTTACGGTTCTAAATAAAAACAGGGGCGGACTTACCATTAAACTAACCAAGCTACAGCTTGGGGCCTCGGGTTCCAGAGGACCTCAAAATTACTAAACGACATTACAGATTTGCTAAATTACAGTGGAAAAAATTGTAATGAGCAATATTTTTTATTCCAATTTTTAGCGTTTTTAAAAATAAATATTTTACTCTTTTCTCAAGTTATTTTTTATTAAAAATGTTAAATTTTGAATAAAAATATAAAATCTTTAGTCGAAAATGTAATTAATCCCTGGAACCGTTTTTCGTAATTAAAATGTTATTATTGACAATACGGCGGTAGGGCATCAAATAAATTTTAGCTTGGGGTAAATTTTAGCGGAAATGGTAAATCCGCCTCTGATAAAAACAAACTTTAGTATTAAAATAAGTAAAACCTATGGCTGGTGACTATAAATTACAAGAAGTCCCTGGTTAAGAGGGTATTATAAAATATATCCTACAAATCTCGTAAGTTTTGTTATGAAAATGTAATCTAATAATATAATAATAAAACTAATTAAATTAATATGTCTTAATCACTAATGTGTTATTGATCTTTTCTGGAATTTTGATTTTGTTAAGCATGTCAAACTGCAACTACGTTTCTTTTTATCTAAATTCATACCACAATGGCATATGTTATGGCACGAATGACCTTTGCGCGCTCGATATTGGTTTTGGTACTAAGATACAGTCTAAAAATTATAAGACTGTTTTTCTAATACATTATTAAGCTAAACAATGTATGTTGAAAATTTAACAATATGTTGTGCATTTGATTTTCAGATTGAGTTGAATAATATTAAATTTTCCTTTTGATTCATACGTGAAATATTTTGAATTGGATACTTTTGCAAATAAAACAGCTAAATGTCATCGTTTCTAGTCGCGTAATTACTTATGAGAAAGAAAACTGTTTTCAGATTCAATTAGAGTTCATAAAATTATATTTACTACTTTACTGGGCAGTTACTTTTCGTTCATTTACTTTTTCGTACATCTAGCAACATTAAAGACATTAAGTATACAACAAATTACCATTTCTATCTTTTTAGGTTTTAAAGCTTATTAGCACGCTGATAATACTATAGTGGCAAAATATTGCTGATTTCCTTATCCTTTTTGGCTGTTTTATTGAAAAAAAGTGTACGAGTATACATGTTCCAAGTTCTGTTTGAACGTAATAAAACCCGAATGAGTGAGTGAATGTACTATTGGTTTCATAATGATCTAAGACAGCAAGGCTAATATTACGATGTTAGTTTCTATATTAAAAAAGCTAAAAAATAGCATCATATTAACCTTGCTTGTCCTAAATCATTATGAAACCAATAAAATACTAAAAAATAATTTAAAATAAATTCGTTTAGAAACCTAAGTGTAGAATCTCATTCACTGAGCCTATACGCCCCGAGCTAAATTATAACACAACTTATTTGTTTAACAAATAATAATAATAATAATAAACAATACTTGCATTCTTAACAAAATTTTACTACTTATAAATAGTAATTAGTTCCGCTGAATCGCAATCATCGCATTCTTAGTGACAGGTTGTTTCCTCAATTAATTTTATAATGAAGACTTATTGAAATGTAATTGAAAAGATATGTATAAAAGTGTTTGAAGATTAAATAATTAACATTATTAAAATAATTTGAAATGTGATTAATATAAAAATATTAATGGAAATGTTTAGTTTGAGATTAAATACTACATATGATTTAGATTTCACCTATGTGCGGATTATGAAAGTGAAGGTTCACTTATGTTTCTTTTGTAATAAAATTTACCAAGTGAAAGCAATGCATTCAGAGGCATCTAATTGTTACTAAGGAAATCTTTAACACAGATTTGCCCTTTTGTATTGAATACAATGCCGATAAAAGGTAGGTTAGGTTAGATGTTAGGTTAGAACAGTGATGGCGAACCTTTTTGAGAATTGGGTCAAATTTTGTTCATTATTTTCTTAATACTAGCCCGTGGGTCACTAAGTCAGATGTGTAACTTGGAAGGGGGGGAAACTTGTCAGTTGACCCTTTTTTTTGGTTCTTACTTTTAAAATCCTCTAAAAAGGTTTACGTTTCCTTTTTGTTTTACAACTTTTATTTTTACAAGTGAAGAACAAAAAAAAGAGCAAAAAGAATTAATATGACATAAAAATTTTCAAAACATATGTATCTCTTTCTTTCATACTAAGTATGCACTTTGTTCGCTTCAACAATATAACAGACTCACGTCTGTTATATATATAATTTTGGCCCCATCGATATATACAGCGTGTATTACATATAATGGGGTTTGGCTTAATGGGTAACATATGAATAAAGGAAGAAGGCAAAAATGAATAAAACTCCGCACTATCTCAAAAATAAATTTTCACTAAAAATTCTTGGGCACCCGAGAAATTAAGCAAACTGAATACGGCACTGGGTCTGGTGAAGCTATTATCTCTACGCTGATCATTAATTTAGTTTATTTCAAGCACAAATATGTTTACTATTTAAACTGTTTATAGGTAGTAATAAATACATAAATGTGTCAGCAAGTAGACTAGGCAATGACCGCACCTAATAAATAGGGTTTTTTTGTTATTATTACAACTACCATATTTCGATATTAGGTTGCAAATAGTCATTATAGATAATGAATTTGAATTGTATTTAATCTCGGAAAGCGTTGGAAATAATAAGTAAATCGGTAGTTTATCAAAATCAGTTAACAGTTAAAATTGCTGTAAAACGAAATATTCAAACCATGACATGTCCTTATCCCGAAATTATTCATTTGCATAGCTTCAACTAAACTACTAAAAACGTACAAGATTGTTTATTTTAAAAATAACAACAGTATGCTAATGTCAAAATACGATAATTTCTAGCGATTAAAACAGCACATATGACGCAATAATTAATTCATTCAGATGTAAAAGCACTTCAGCTTTCACTGAATTATAAAAATTTTATTTTCTTAACAATAAATAATACGTGACAAACCCAAATTAATTGCAATACAGAGGGTTAATTGAAATTCCAAATTTTTTATATTTTTAAAACGAAAATTAAAAATATGTTCAAACAGTCTTTGTTTCACTTTGCAAATAAGCTTTTACAGTTTTACATGAATTATATGAAAAACTACCGTATTGAAAATAACTTTAGTTGTATTTTAAATGTTTAACAAAATGCCTATTAAGAATTCGCAGAAGGGAAAGTACCACATCCCTTTGAAGTGTGTCGTGATCTGTTTATCGAATTACCAGTTTTCAGAAATTATTGTCAGCTGGATTTGTATAAAAGTTACTTAAATGTGTTCTTACATTTCTAATCTACCTTCAAATCGTTGGAAATATGACACCACTTGTGTAAGAATTAATTACACCAAGTTATGGTAAGTTGATGGATTGACCTAAATAAAATAGTTTATGTAAATAAATGCGGTAAAAGGGGAATTGATTATGTGAGTATCTATGTTCGGAATAATCCATACGTTATGAAATGACAATAAAATCAACATAACAATATGTAATTACTAATTACCGTAAGGTGTAAAAAATAAATGCCATGTTTCTTTGCAACATCTCTTTTAATTAATTATACAGCTTTGGTAGTGCAATGTCTGGCGTGCCGGACTTTCACCCAAGCGGCCCGGGTTCGACTCCCGGCGCTGGCAGATCTGGTTAAGCTTTTCTGCAGTTATCCTTAGCTGTAATACAAATGTGGGATTTGCGCTGTTCCATCTATAAGTCGGCTGCAGCCGCACATTGGGCCTACATAATAATAATAATAATCGCCCCCTCCCTCCCGCACAAGCTTATAGCTTCTGGGGCCTTGGTTTAGGTTATGGGTTGTAGTAATTATTATTATTATTATTTATTATTAATGTCAACACAAATACATATTTAAAGTTTTTGCATGCGATCATATTTCTAAAAAGTATTTACTCAGTAATAAGTTCTGACAGCCATAAATTTGGTTTTTATGTGACTGACAACAACAATTTTTAATAGGCAGGTACATCTAAAAGGGTATCACATTTTTAAATTAAATTTGTACAACTTAAGGCAGGTTAGTGTTACAGGGCCGGACTCGAAATTGAGTAAAACTTTAAAATTGATTTTCTCGAAAACTATTCTTTTGAAAAGCAAACTTTATAAGGAAAATTTACTCTACTATATTCCATCTATCTAATATTCATCCAAAACCCTTCAATTAATATACACCCTGTGTATATTTTCGATTGTTCTCTCTTTTATGATGTAAAAAATAAGTTTATAAAAATCAAGGCGTGGGTCATTTAAAAAGCCTTCGTGGGTCAGTGTCTGAGCCGGGGGTCATAGGTTCGCCACCGCTGGGCTAGAAGTTAGTATAGGGGAAGTTAGATGTTGAATAAGAGGTTAAGTTAAAAGTTAGGTAAAACGTTAAGTTAGAGGTAGGATTAGAAGTTAGATTTAAAGGTTAGGTTAGATGTTGGGTAACAGGTTAGGTTAGAGGTCGGATTAGAGGTGTACGGGTCGGTATTATGCGAAATATAATTTTAGGATATCATAAAAAAATTAAAATTCTTTGTTTTTTGTCAAACTGTTTTTGAGTTTATTAGGATTAAAGAGAGCTTTGACCACATTTTCATTAACATAACTATTTTGTAATTCTCGCATTGCGTGTTCTTGTAAGTGAAATACACTTATGAGAACATATATACTGTACGAGAAGTAACTGTATCGTTAATTTAAATGAGAATTTTGTTCTCGAGTGCTACAATAATTAATGTATCTCGCTTAAAAAGTACACTGCAGAAATGTGAAAAATGATAAAATAGAATATTTCCCAGCCTCTTTACCAACGGATGATGAAGTAGGAGAAAAGAAAGTTCTTTCGTGACGAGAAAAGAATAATCATGTGATGTAAAAGCAATCGTTTCCGGGTCGAGAACCTCTCGTCTAGGCAATCATTAGATGGAACTTCGAACGTCAAACTGATTAACGTGTAAAAGAAAGAGGGATTCTTTACCACATGAAGAATAATTTTGATATATTACATTCATTTAGTTAGGGAAGTACAATCTTACTTATTTCACTTTTATCTTACAAACGAATTTGTAAATATTGGAACACTTGCGACAGATCTGTACTTTTCTGTGAAATGCATCTTAAAGTACTTTGGTTATTTGCCACTTGAATTTCCGCAGCATAATAATAATAATAATAATAATAACAATAATTGTATTTACCAATGTGTAAAGAATTTAATATGAATGTTGATAATTTTAATAATAAAATTTTATGATCAGCACAATTGAAAGCTTTTGATAAATCACAAAAAAATCTTGGTGTATCCATCTTGCTATCCAAATTCTATTGAACTTTTTTCAGGAAATCTATTACTGTCGCAATTGTATTTTTCTTTGTTTGAAATCTTAATTCACATTCATTCAGTATTTTATTTTTAGTTAAATGTTGGTTTAATCTACTATTTTTTAAGAAATTTCTAAGTGCACTGATGATAATGATATAGGCCTACAATTTCCCGTCAAAGCCCGTGGGAGATATATTTCTAATTTGCTTATGAAACCCCTAATTTCGAATTCATCTGTAGGAGCCATAAAAAATTAAGTTTGGAAATAGTAGTTTAACAAGTTCTACAACAGAATAAAATCGCTTTCGCTAAATTATATATTCGATCTAGAGATTTGGCTACCTGTAAAGATGTCTGGACACACCAAGGTATTCGTTAAGATTATTCCAACGCCCACAGCAAGTTATTTTACAACTTTTAAGATTTGTTATTATTTTTCAAATTTTCACTGCATATAACAGGAGACTAAATGATACTACATTTCACAAAGTTGATCTCAGACATGCAGCTGCCTAGGGCGTCAAACTTGAGAGACGATTTTTTATGTTGCTGTTTTTAATTTTCATGCATTACTTTTTCGTTTTTGTTTTTCAAATAATACTCCTAATAATTTTACTCTTTTGCTTTTATTTCGATTTTTTTGTATTTAGGAGTAAGCTAATATTATTTTGCTGTGCATTATTATTGTTTATTACTTGGATACAAGATACATACATTACGTATACTTAGTACATGATAGCCTAGAGACATTATTATTATACAAAAACATGGCGTATCTCCTGAGGAAACAGCCTTCATAAACTACTTTATACATAATATTATTAAAACTTTCTAATCCATTGTTTGTATAGATTATTAAGAAACGCTGAAATCTTGTTTGCGCCACGAACGTTGCCAGATAATAATTTCCATCCGCCGACATACATCCCTTGGGCAAAGGCCCTTCGGCTGGAATATTATTTTAGTACATTATTAGTTATTTATGTACCAAACGATTTATGATGATCACAATGCCCGGAAGGCGACGATGTTTCAATTCTAGGGCCTTTAGTCTGAAGATGCAAGTCGCCCGATGGGCATTAGCATCTAGTAACGCTCGTGGTACATGCAAGATTTTATTCTTCACGTGAATATGTACCACTAGAAAATTAGTTTTAATTTATAATTGTTGGCACTGTCAAGGACGTCGTTTATATTTATTTTAAAAGTAACGCCGAAAGTTAACGCTAAGCGGCCGTTATAAATGATAACGTCCGCTTATAATAATAATAATTGCTACTTCCCATTGCCTGGGGAATCAGGCCGCAGAAGCTTGCGCGAGCGGGAGGGCTATTATTATAATTACGCAGGTCAACGTGCGGCTGCAGCCGACTTACGGATGGTATAGCACAAATCCTAGATTTGTGTTGCAGCTAAGCTAACTGCGAAAAACCTTAACCAGATCTGCCGGTACCGGATGTCGATTCCGGTCCGCTTGGGCGAGAAACTAGCTACACGCTACACTACCAAGGCTATGCCCTGATTGGGATGGACTTGCTTATATAGTTCGTAATCAGATGTATATTAACAACAAACAATATGCAAGTATATTGTAATGCCGTAAGCTAACCGAAACTACCCGTACCTGCTTGTATTCATGAGTATAATATGGGTTATTATTATTATTATTGTTTTTCATTATTTTATCAGTTTTCTTGGTGATCATTTTCATGGTTTTACTAGCGCAGGGAATTTGGTCATTACGGGACTAGTTCTGCAAAGGCTATACAGTCAGGTAAAGACCTTACGTTGAAACATCAGTTTTTCGCTGGACTAAATAAACAATATTAAACAATAAACATTATACTTACTTTAAAAGATGCTCAAGATTACCACGGCGTAAGATTTAGCTCTATCTTACAAATTTTTAATTCAGGACGTAGGTATTGGTTCTGCAGTTGTCTAATTTATAAATTAATGGATAAAGGTTTCAAAAAACACAAAAACATACACAAGAAGGGCGCCATCTGATTATGAAGCTTAATTATGATAATTAAATAGATCAAATAGATTAAATGAATCTAATAAATCTGTCTGAAATCACTAATCAGAAAATGAAATCAGACCGATATAAATTTAGTGCGATATAAAAAATATTAGTTAATTTCAACAAAGTCAGAAATTTGGTTTAATGAAAATATTGATAAAAACTTTCATAATTATATGGTTCAGTCTTACTGGTTTTAATTAACTTTAAAATCATATTTATTTGGAAAAACACCAGAAAAAATATAAAAATATAAAAAAAGTTACAAATTTGAAACTCAAAAACATTCAAATAATAAGTCCCTACCTAACCGCTCTTTTACTAATGAAATTTTAATAAATAAAAGTTGTATTGAATTACATATAAATGAAAACAAACAAAATTACCAAGATTCAAAGAATTTACATAAATGTTCAACACTCAAGAAGTACATAAGTCACAATACCTTTAGCTGTCAATAATTCGCAAACCAAAATCAACGATAAACTGCACAAACATGACTACAGCATACATCAAGCAATCGCCGCAGGTGGAAACTGGAATGTCCGTAGATTTTTGCTTTCCATTAATCAAAGATGCAAGGGATTAACCCTCGTAATATCTGTATGTGGTGAACTATTATTTGCGAATTCACCCAAAATACAATAACTGAACACAACCATAAACTTTCATAGGATTTGGTTATTAATTTAATTTTGATAACCATCACAAAGGTTCGTTGTTTTTATTAAAACAACCCACTTATTAATTAAATCTGAACTGGATTTAGAAGGCACATAACTCAAATTTATTTATTAATCGAGATTTCGATCACTGAAGAGAAAGTCTGTAAGTATTAATTTATTTCGGTACGATAATTGTTTAAACGAGAATGCGATACTTTAAACTGTAATAACATTATTACACTTTAATAGTAAAAGCTAGATTTCCCATTCTTCAAAATCACAAACATCCGGAAAAATGTTTAACGATATAACGGTACTTTCTATTAACCGCAAATTCTTGATTAATATCCGGACACTTAATTAAACGGTATAATTATTAACTGTAAATTTTTCTTAAATAACATTTCCACGGCACCCGAAACCGGCAGTCGATCAAACTATACGAGAACTAAGTTTAGAATTTTCTTTTAATTCTAATTAACTAAACTGAAACGGTAATTCTGTAATGTTGACCGAAATCAACTGTCTTCTCTGAAAGCTGGATCGAAAGTGTTTTTTAACATTTTTGGACCCGTATTTTTTGGCGCGGAGGAACTATGTTTTTTCTTTTCGCTCAAGATGTAGATCGGACCAACCAATCAAAAGCCTATATCATTTTGTAAAAGCAAATCAAAACTAACACACGCTTAGTACACGTGGACTCCTTAAGACAAATTTTATTAGCTTTTTATATGAGATTTTCATCCTAATGAACAAAAATAGTACTGGAGTAGCGCGAAAGCGGATACAGAGACGCTGTCGTCCAAGGGGATAACATTTGCCGACTAGACTTGCAGATCATGCGATTTTTAAGTTAAAACGCAGAGAGACCAAACTAAATTTATCAACACGTGTTAAATGTCACCTTCCAAACAAAAGGGAAGTTTACTTTCTACCATGCTTTCTCAGAACGCGCTGGAATATTTATATGAAGCAATATGAACTTAAATACGCCTTAAATTTTATCAAGATTTTTTTTGACAACGCAACCATTTTTGGTACACGTAAACAAGCAAAGTACTAAGAACGTAATTTATTACTTCAGCGTCCTCTAGTTTTATAGAAGTTCGAAAACAATCTTTTTTAAAATATTCTTTGTAAATATGTTTATACGACAAAATTTTAGCTACAAATAGAATATAGATTTGCAGGACCGAACTTTAAATTTTTTAGTATATACATGCAAAATTAGACATATTTGAGGCCGATAGAAAATATACCGTTACAACGTTTGCTTCTAATTTTATTTTATTGCCTTTTCAGACATTTATTATGTAAACGCTATTTATTATGTTTTTCATTTTCTTCGTTTATTAAAGCAATTTCAAAGAAATATTACAGCACTCGCAGATTTCATGACAACTTAAAGTATCACTCCCATGCCTTGTTAGATAAATAACTATTACTGAGAAAATGACATGTGATTCTAAACCAAGATTATTCGGCTCTTTGGCCAAACTCATGGGGCCGGATAATCTTAACAAAGAAATATTACACTATGTCTACACTTCTTATGTGGATTTTAAATGTTTTAGCAACGCCAACACCGCCAACATCAATAACAGCATTGACGCCATCAACAACCCCAACAACAAATAGGTTTACAAGCAAACTACTACCAGATAGAGAAACATGTGGAAAACAGAGCACTGACAGAATTCTTGGTGGAAAGGAAACAGACCTTCGAGAATTTCCATGGATGGCGTTACTAAAATACGAAACAGGTATGAGCACTGCAACTGTTACATTTGAGTCATCTACTTTATATCTTATGTTTTAGTAAATGGAAACAAATTTCTTTGTGGTGGATCGCTAATTAATAACAGATACGTATTAACAGCAGCGCATTGCGTTGTTCTTCGTAGTGCAACTACAAGATTGTAAGCATTGATCTTCAATCTGTACACTCATGCTTACTTTAAACCTTGTAACTATTTCCGTTTTAGGGTAGCTGTTCGTTTGGGTGAACATGATTTGAATACAGAGAAGGACTGCCTTGATGATACTCCAGGCTTTGAATACTGTTCGGATGATCCAATAGATATTCCAATTGAAGAACAGACCCCACATGAAGAATATAATACTACAACATTTGCTCATGATATTGCTTTACTTAGACTTAGTAGAGAAGTTGATTATACAGGTAAGCAACCATAATCATAAGCATTGTTGAGCATATAACTTGTTAGATTAGCGGTTAGGTGATATAAACTTACGACTAACATTTGGTGCGATTAGGTTAGGTTAGATTAATAATAGGGCGGGTTTGATAAGACTTCGAAGTAGATTTGAGTTAAATTAGTTAGAGGATAGGGAAAGTTTGGTCAAGATAAGTTAATTTATGTTATAGATTAAGTTGGGCTAAGAAAAGGTCATCTTGAAAATGCAAGTTTTCGGCTGTTTGATATTTGGCTATTTGTTTAATAGCCAAGATTAGATATTAACTAAATATCTAAATCTATATCTATATCTACTATTAAAAGTTTCCAAAATTACAGATTTCATTATTCCAATCTGCATGCCTATTGATGAAACAATTGTCACATCAAGTGCGTCTAATGTAACCGTAGCAGGTTGGGGTGTTACAGAAAATGCTTCCAAGAGCAATGTAAAACTAAAAGTGGATGTATGTATACAATCATATAATATTCATCTATTTTTTTTGTTTAATTTAATTCTTGTAGGTTCCTGTAGTGCACAATTCAGAATGTTCGTCGGTTTATGAAAGGGAAGCCAATATGAAAATTCGAGAAGAGCAAATATGTGCCGGTGGATATGATGGAAAAGATTCATGCCAAGGAGATAGCGGTGGTCCATTAATGCTTGTTGATAGACAACCTATAAGTGAAAACTATGTCGCCGTCGGAGTAGTTTCCTTTGGAATTGGATGCGGCAAAGTACCTGGTGTTTACACTAGAGTATCAAGTTATCGACAGTGGATAGTGGATAACTTAAAAGAATAGACTGATTAATTTATAAATTATTTATTTATTTAAAGTGTATTGCTACTGCAGATTAGGACACGCTCTTAAACATTATATAAGGGGCGAGTACTTAATGTACATGAAAGCAGAAAGATAAACAAAAAGACGTACTTAATAGATTTTATCAATAAAGTTATTAATTAAAATTAATATACAGAACACCCTACATATTGTATTGTATTTTAGTTTAACTCTTTACTCTTCTCCGATATTAAAAAAATATGTGATATGTTTATTTTAGCTATTTTCCCAATATATAGGGTGTAATTAAATTACTTGCATTATTTAGTATTTATTGTTTCGAGCCATATTTGAAAAACTCTATAACCATAAAATAAATCAATATAATTAGTAAAAAGTTTTACAAATTTATTATAATATACCTTATAATACCTTATAATATACCTAGACAATTGTTTCGACAGTTAAGCAGTTATTATCAAAAGTAATATAAATACTATAAACAAACACGGCGCTAAGATAAATACAAAAAATATATAATCAAATAAAATGCTAGAAATAATAAAAGTTAAATATCTAACACTTCAAGTAACGGAGAATTACTAAGCCCAAACTGTTCATTCATTAAAAGTACCCTTAGTGTGTGTTTGTATACCTGAAAAGCTTCTAAAATGTCCAATGTTTTTATTACAAAAATGCAGGAATTTAATATTATTTTGGGGAGTCATTGTGAGATTTTGTTCTAAAAGGTGTTTGGCATAATTAGATTTTTCTTGGTGTTTATTTCTGTAACAACGCACGCGTTCTTTGTATTTTATGCTGATTTAACCAGCTCGGAATTGTTTTTTTTTCAAACACATCAATACTTTTAATGTGGTATTACTTTAGACCAGAATACTTTACACATTTTTACTTAACGGTCCACCAATTTTTCGAGACAACAAAACATTTGATATCAATGATAAAAAAATAACTAAAAAATAATAAAAACACCACGGCCATTAAAGCGCCATCCAACAAGGAAATCGGTCCGACATTTGAGCAAAATCAAAAGAATACAACATGGTAATTCTAAATGAGAAAAATCGATTCACGTAAAGGTATACCTAAAATCTGGTGATAGACTTTACTAAATGCAATTTGAATAGAAAGTCCAGGCTCCATAAGGTGCAAACTTTTAGTATTGGTGCAGACCTTTGGCATAGATAGTAATTTAGAAAATTATTAATTCAGAAATCGTCTTATAAAAGTTACAATAAATAGATACAAAGATTTAGACAGTTTGAATGTCTTGAGTTATTCAGATTTGAGATCATGATTCAGAGCCGTATCATTTTTTATTTAGTGACTTATAATTTATCCTTCTACCTTGTTGTGATTATATTCTTTTATAAAAAATAAACGACGAATAGTTATAACATAATTTAAATTACTTTATGTTTACCGCCTAGTCAGACTGTTTACGATTTGCTATATCAATAACGATTTGATGTAAATTGTTCTATTAAGGCTTTTTGAATTGCTCGACTGATCATGCCTTGAAAAAAGAAGGTACAATATTATAAATTTTTGCGACAATGTAACTAAATGATCGCTCGTAGAATGTAGTATTGTGATTAGGTATAGTCAACAGACCTCAATGTCGCACATTTATATTGTGTACATCTGTTCTATACCTTATCTTATTGTATAAATAGTGTGACTGCCTGTTAGATTCCATAAATACGTAAACAAGAGTTTTGGACACGTTGTATACGCTGTAATGTTTCGAAATCAAGACAAGGGTCATATACCGGTATACAATAATTGAAGTGGGATATTACAAGGGATTCACTTAGTAAGATGTTTTCGTCTCTGCTTAAGTAGTCTTCATGCGGGTAAAGAAGTTTGAAATTATAGTAAACTTATTGATTTGTTTTTTAAATCTGAAGGTTTTGTCAACAATTAACCCTAAATTCTTGGCATTTTCAGCTATCGGAATATTAACATCTCCACTTTCTATGCGTGTCAGTTGATAATTATTAACCGGTTTATCGAAAAGTAAAATACAAGACTTAGTTGGATTTAATATTAGTGCATGATTAGAACAAAATTCATTTATAGCTTTCAGATCATTATTCAATGAATCAACTGCATCTTTAATGTGATTTGGACTAAGTGAGTAATGCAATTGTGTATTAACTCCGTACATGTGAATATTACAGACCTCCACACAATCACAAAGATCTCTGGTGTAGAAGGTAAACAGCAGAAGACCTAATATGATCCTTGCGGTACCCCTCTGGTAACATTAATAGACATAGACAGATCATTAGATAATAATATAAACTGAAAGTCCAATCGCAACTAAGTTTTGTAGGACTACATGTAAAAAGAAAAGCGTGATTTGGAGTAAATGAACCAAATGAAGAAGGGGGACTGGAATTAAAAGAAAAGGCGAGGGTTATAATGAGGGAGATGGAAATTTCGATAAACATGGAAGAAGACATCCAAGAATTAAGGAGAATGGGAAGAAAACAATGGTGTAATAAAAGACCAATAATGCTGGAATTAAGAGATAGAAACAAAAGGCTGGAGATACTAAAACCAACAAATAAACTAAAAGGAACGGAAGTATACATGTTGGAAGATTACACAAAGGAAGTACAGGAACAGCGTAGGAAACTAGTGGGCTACATGAAGCAGTACAGAAAAAAGGGCCACCACGCAATATTAAGAGTCAATAAACTAATAATAAATGGAGAAATAGTGTCTCTCGAAAGACTACAACAAATAAACAGACAGGACAATAAGGAAAGTGGACAAGAGCAGAGAGAGGAAAAAGAATGGCAAATTGGAGAAATTGAATGGTTTCTGGGAGGAGAACAAGGCAGCCCGACTGAACCAGGAATAAAGCACAATATAGAGAAAACCGAAAAAAAAGAGATGACAACAAGCCAAAGATCCCCAGAAGGTAACAATGAAGAGACCTTAAGAGACAAAAGCCTCAAGATCACTAAAACGGTTCACTATTCAAAAAACTAAAATTGGGCGGGGGGGAGGAAGCGGTCAGGATAAGGCAACGAACAAAGGAAAACGCTAAAAGTAAAAACGAAAAGAACAGTAAAGAGAAACATAATCAGATAGAAACAGGGAGAACATTAGTAGATAGTAGGAAAATAGGAGAGATACACAGTACAAAAAAGAAACACAGGAGGGAAACGATGAATATAATTAAGAAAAATGAAAAGACTACAAAAACAAACACAAATATAAAGAAGAAAAAAAGAAGAGCAAATACAAGTGAAACAAGCCTAGATACAAGAGCCAAAACTTTTATAGGCTTCTGGAATGTAAAAACAATGGCAGAGATAACAAAGACATATCAAATAGCAAGTGAAATGGAAAAATACAAAATCAGTATATTAGGTATAGCCGAATCAAGATGGAACGGAATTGGTCAGAGCAAGTTGACAGGCAACACTTCCATAATCTATTCAGGCTACGAAGATGATCAGGCATATAAGGAACGAGGCGTAGCAATAATGTTAAATAAACAACCAACAAAAGCACTGATAGAATGGGAAGGAGTATCAGAGAGGATCATATGGGCAAGGTTTATAGCAAAATTTAGGAACATAATCATTATCAATGTATATGAACCAACTAACCAACAAGAAGATGAAGTGAAAGACATGTTCTATGATCAAATATTAAAAACAAAATGCAAACGATATGCTATAATTATGATAGGTGACATGAACGCAAAGGTAGGAAGAGATTACAAGGGAAAAGAGAATGTAATGGGGAGACATGGAATAGGTGAGGCAAACAACAACGGCGCGATACTAATAGAATTCTGCACTCTAAATAACCTTATGATAGGAGGAACATTATTTCAACACAAGGACATCAACAAAATAACTTGGACATCACCAAATGGAACAACTCGCAACCAAATTGATCACATCCTTATAGAAAAGAAGTGTAGGAACTCGTTACAAGATGTAAAAGCCATGAGAGGAGCAGACTGCGCATCTTATCACACACTAGTTCGAGCAAAAATCAAAATCAGTATAAAAGCCAACTACAAACCAAATCCAAAAGGAAAAGGAAATTTAATATAAATAAATTGAACGTCCCAGAAATAAAAGAGAAGTTCAAAGAAGCGATAGAGAGAAAAACTAACTCCATGACGGACCTATCGACGTTATCTATCGAGGAGATATGGAACACTTATAAAAATACACTAAATGAAACTGCAACAGAAATAATAGGTTACAAGGAAAGATATGATAAAACGTGGATTTCAACTGAAACAAAAACGAAACTAGAAAGAAGAAAATTAGCAAGAGCAAAACTCCTAACAGAGAAAAACCAAGATCAAATAAAAATATGGCAAGAAAACTATACCAAAGAAAATAACGAAGTAAAAACGAGCGCCAGACAAGATAAGAGGAACTACATTAACAGAATGACTAGCATAGCAGAAAAGTCAGCCAGAAAGCATGATTCAAAAACATTATACAAGATAACAAAAAAGCTAGTGGGACCAAATAAAATGCTGTCGACCAAATTAAAAGGTAAAAATGGAGAAGTACTCTCAACACAAGAAGAAATTAGAGCCAGATGGGTAGAACATTTCACTGAAATATACAAAGTAAACACAAAGATGAACAGATAAATAGAAGACATAATAGACATACATGAAACACTGGAATTGCCTACAGAAGAAATTTCCAAAACCGAAATAAGAGATGCAATACAAAAATTGAAAAACAACAAAGCAGCAGGAATAGATGGAGTCCAAGCAGAACTAATAAAAATACATCCAAATTACTCAACCAAGATGCTTTATATACTACTTAACAAGATATGGACACAAGAACAAATCTCAAGGGACTGGACAGAAAGCATAATAATTAAAATACCCAAAAAAGGAAATCGAACAATTTGTGAAAATTGGAGACCGATCACCCTGCTCAGTACAACCAGCAAAATGAAGAACTAAAACAAGTAGACCTGAATTGGAAGGAAGCAAGAAACAGGGAAAAATGGAAGACACTAATTAAAAGAATCGTGACAACGGAACGGACACCAGACAGTGCGTGAGACTAGCTATCCCACCACTAAACGTCTAAAAGCTAAGCTAACAAAACGCCCTAGTAAGGCGCCCTTTGCTCCAACTGAGGAGCTATATGATATATGATGAACCCTAAATTCTTGGCATTTTCAGCTATCGGAATATTAACATCTCCAATTTCTATGGGCGACAGTTGATAACTATTAACCGGTTTATCGAAAAGTAAAGTACAAGACTTAGTTGGATTTAAGATTAGTGCATGATTAGCACAAAATTTATTTATAGCTTTCAGATCAGTATTCAATGAATCGACTGCATCTTTAATGTGATTTGGATTCAATGAGTAATACAATTGTGTATCAACTCTGTGCATGTGAATATTACAGGCCTCCACACAATTACAAAGACCTCTGGTGTACAAGGTAAACAGTAGAAGACCTAATATGATCCTTGCGGTACCCCTCTGGTAACATCAATAGACATAGAGACATCATTAGATAATAATATAAACTGAAAGTCCAATCGCAACTAAGTTTTGTAGAACTACATGTAAAAAGAAAAGCGTGATTTTTCATTAAGACCGCCCAGAATCCTCCACATCAAATGTTCTTTGATAAAATTATTTATATTTTCGCTTTGACAATTAGCATTCAGGAGTAGAGACTTCTTAACAAAACTATGATGTGTAAGGTATTAATTAATATTTAATTAATTCGGTTTGATGAAAAAAAATTAATTATAAAAATTGTTCGTTGTCTGACTCCTCTAACGCCAAAACTGCCAAACTCTAATCTAAAATGCTTCCAGAATAGTTTGTTGTTGCCTATGCCCTGCAAGTTTTATCTGTTTTGAAGCCACGTTATATATTTATTTCAGCATTATCAGCCCCTAAAATATCTTTCCTTCTCTGATAGCGATGTAAAAAGCCCTCTATCATTGCGAAGTTTGACACGCTGAAAATCCCTACTGGGGAGAAATTGCCTCAGATTTAATTACGTTTTAGAGGGTCGGCAGAACATAAAGCAATCGGTGCTAGGAAGTACGAGGGGGTCCCGCCAACCCGATTCTTTACCTGAAAACAAACAAATTACCATGGAGTTTGTAGGCTACTTTACAATTACTCTGCATATTTTTCACATAAGATTTACTGAGGTTTATCTAGAATATATTAATCGTATAACGATAAAAGTTTCCCAATACCTAAATATAGTATTAATTGATGAGTGTGTAATGACCTTGGTTATGATGAAGTTTCCTTCATTTCATTAAATATTCTTACGTTGATTGCGGTAGCGTATTTTTATATTTTCTTGAAAGCTTACAATTTTAATTTTTATTATCGGTTTCATTCATCGTTCTTTTTAATAATACGTAGTGACATAAGTAATTTCATTATCAACATTTCCGTTGGTTTCTGATAGATTAGTTACGAGGTCATTCAAGTATATCCTGTATATTTCTAATTTCTTTAATTTAATAAAAACATTTTTAATGAGTTACTATTTTATAAATTAAGAAAATAATTAATAACTTAATAAATAATAATCTTTCCCTCGCCACTACCTCATCTAGCGTTGTTAAGTGTCGAAAATGTTTTAGGATGAATATTTGGAAATATTTATGAAAATTGGCTTTTATGAAAATTTTGGAAAAATACTAGAACAAACCAATTTAATTTTGCTTTTACAGTTGATGATTATAAATTTGCTTTTTTATAAATTATATCAAATTCGTATATTTATTTATTTATTTTTGAGCGAGGAATCGGGGTGGCGGAGTATCCCTCGTCCTCATGGCACCAATTACTTTTATCATATGACCGACCCTATTGGAATTTAGGCGGATCTATGAGGATTATCATGCCAAAGCGCAAATTTGTTTTATTTTTTCCCGCTGTGAAAAATTACCAACGTAAGTAATTGAGTCACTCTTAACACTTAAATACGCTAAATGACGTTTCAAAGAGTGACTAACAAGCAATCTTGGAATCAAAGCGCTACTGATAAGGCTTCCAAAATTAATATGTCAAGAAAGTATTGAAGACACTGAGTCAAAAAATGCACAAATGCTATTAGGATTGAAGTCAAGTGGCTAACGGTACAACACTGTCTGTTATAAGTTCGTATTTCATAGTTCGACTTTTTATTCCGACTTTTTCGCAACGGCCAAAATGTAAGGTATAGACAAGAATAACTTCATACCAAATATTTACCAATCTGCGCCGGGAACTTATTGCACTATTTGCAGACGTTTGCTTACGTGCCTTGCACTAATAAAACGGAAAATAAATCGTTATATCAAATGCCTATATTTGTTGTAGAAAACTCCGCAACATTTCCAATAAATAAAAAACTATTCAAATCAGTTATCCAAAGAATTTTCCCAAATAAAATATTTTCTCATCATCTCTCCTACTAGGACAGGCATAGCCTATTTAGAGGGGCCTTTGTTATGGAATTAGTACTAGTAGTGTAACAGTGAACCTGCTTTACGCCAACCCTGCACCTTATGACATAGGAAAGGAGGGGATAAAAGCCGGAAGTTTCCCAATGCAGAATTCTCGGGATTTAAATAATTCGATTTACAAATGGTTTGCTAATGTATTATTTCGGCAGGGAAATTTCGCACGATTTTAGTTTTTAAATCAAAGCGATGTATCTTGGTATAAATACTTTTTCAAAATAAATCTTTTTTATATTAATAATAAACTCAACTAATATTATTTTATTTTCATTGCAATAGTTATTTTTGAGTCGCCCACGATATTGTGTCAAAGTTGTGTCATGTCGTGAAAAGTCTTTCTTACTTACCTAAACTTTAAGAAAAATCAGCCTACTTGATAAAAATCATGCGAAATCTTCCTTTCGGAATAGTACACCAAGTGAATCAGTCGGTAAAGATTCTCATTGAATAGCACCTTCTGGATTTTTTATGCTCCCAAACTTCAATATTCAATTTCGTCAGCGTACAATTTCCTTCTTATAGTTCCTTGACACAGTTCTCTTAAGCATTTCCCCAATTCTTTATTGACCTAGTGTAGGTTTGTTCACTTATAATCAATTTCAGTTGCTCTCTTCGCGAGATAAATCTTTTTATAGCCAATAAAGCATCAGAGTCTGTTGTTACCGATTCTGTTACTACCTAAATTTTTGGTATTTTTAAGGCATTAATTTCTTTGATATCTTAAAAAGTGATTGCTTTGCTCTTCTGCAAATTTTTGTAATTTTACATACTTTGGCTGTACTTTTAATAAGATATGTCCAATCTGCTAATCTATATTGTGTAAACAATCTTAGGTATATTTTCTTCGTCTATTTGTTGCATTTCTTCGAAATTTTTTCTTACAAATTTTCATATGACACATAAATACCAAATCAGGTACTTTGTACCGCCATTTAGGAAAATGGCGAATGCAAATATTTGATTGTTCGTATGTTGGAAACCACTCAACCTAAAAGTTTGATCTTGGTGTCAAATACTATGTTCTTGGGGTCAAGGAATTCAAAAAAGTCTTTAATTTATTCATATATACAACCGTCTCCATTTTTTTAAATGGAGACCAATATATGGCATTAAATGATCTTTTATTTAATCATTTTTCAACTATTACAATCTTCGTTTATTAAACAAAGATAATGATATTTCTTCTTACTCAAACATGAAAACCACAATAAAATAAATGTTGATTTGAAACAGTTACTTACAATATGAATTACATGATGCCCCACTGTCACTAGCAACATATGACGGATGTCTTCGTCTTCCAACAAATAAAGTCATGCTCGATACAATTTTGGGGACAATAGTGTAGATATCCTTCCTGTAGAAGAACCTGGTATGCGTACATGTTACATCATTGATGCTATGGGCGTAGTACGAGCACTCGGAAAGCCAAGTAAAGCAACAACTTTTGGTGATCTAGCGGACTCATTTGTGAACTTAGTATTGGGGGATTTCTCTGAACACATTTCGAGAATTAATGTTGTCTTTGATAGCTACAAAGATAATTCTATTAAATCAGCAACTAGGGCCAAACGCAAAAGCAAGAACATCCCCCGTGTAAGACGTGACATACAAGATAGAAATGTTCCCTTACCACATAATTGGAATGGAGTTATTAATCTTCTTGAGAATAAAAAAGCTCCAACTGACTTCCTCTCAAATCAGTTGATGGAGGTATCCTCTAAGAAATTAAACCCAAGCCAGGTTGTAGTGACAGCAGGTAGTTATGAACAGTGTGATAAGGTTACTTCCACATCTGGCATTATGTCAGATTCATTGTTTGCAAACTACGAAGAAGCAGATACGAGGATTTTGCTTCATGCAAAAGATGCAATTAATACTGGATACAGTCGGATTGTTGTGCAATGCAAAGATACAGATGTGCTAGTTATGTTAGTGAACATGTTTCAAGAAATTCACGCAGACGAAGTATGGATGTCCAAAGGAACATCATCACAGAAAATATTCGTCCCTGTGCATACAATATTCTCAGGCATATCAACTGAAGTGCGAGAATCTATTATTGGTTTTCACTTGATAACTGGATTGTGACACAACCAGTCAGCCAAATGGCATTGGCAAGAAGACTGCATGAGAAGTTTATTTAAAAAATCCTAAAGTGCTTGTAGAAATAGGTGTTGGAACATTATCGGATAGTGCAATCGCATCGGCTGAAGATTTTTTTTATTAGCAATTACTCGCGCTCTCATCATAATGCAGAAACTTCAAAATCAATCAATGAACTTCGAGAATTACAGTTTAGGAAAAAATCACCAGAAATGCTTCCTCCTACATATGCTTCATTGAAGCTACACATCCAACGTGCACATTACCAAGTATTTGTATGGAAAAAAAGCACTGGAATCTAAGCCATTGTTGTTTGATTTACTTGATTACGGATGGTACGATGGTAATGGTGACTTAAAACCTAAATTGATGGGAAAAGATCCATTATCACACACATGCAAGCAGCTCGTGCAGTGTGGATGTACTACAGCTTGTGCTCGATCTAATTGTGTGTGTGGGTGTTCTATTGAGCAGTGTAATAAGATATATTCAAACCAGGATGATGAAGGATGAAACAGTGTAACTCTTGAATTTATATTCTATCACACAGGGAAGTTAGGCCCCGCATAAAGGACATTTTTAATTGTGGTTTTCATGTTTGAGTAACAGAATAAATATCATGTTTAATTGTGGTTTTCATGTTTGAGTAAGAAGAAATATCATTATCTTTGTTTAATAAAGGAAGATTGTAATAGTTGGAAAATAATTAAATAAAAGTTCATTTAATGCCATATATTGGTCCCCATTTTTAGAAATGGGAGATGGGTTGTATATATGAATAAATTAAAGACTTCTTTGAATTCCTTGACCCCTAAAACATATAATTTAACACCAAGATCAAGTTTTTAGGTTGAGTGGTTTCCAAAGTGCGAACAATCAAATATTTGCATCCGTCTTTTTCCAAAATGGCGTCCAGAAAAGAGGATCCCACTCATACACAGTGACCACCGGTCAAAATATCATCTGTACTATTGTAATATAAAATCTAACATGGTGGTTGCTACTTAGGATTTAGGGTAAACCAAATTTGTTATTTTGGCCATCTACCTCCCCACTATACGTCGCATCGTGGAAACTGTAGAGCATCTGTTGGTTTTGTCTGTTCATGTGTGGTGTATATGGGTAAAGCATTATTTATTGTTTAGCTAGCTAGAAATATTTTAAAATTATTTTCCATATCTCTGTTTAGTTGTTTATCATCTTTACCTTTGTAAATTTTACTTAAATTTACTTAAATTAAAGGTCTAAATTTCAAACTATTTTCTGCAATTGACTGTTATGATTTAACACTTTGATGCTTTGAAAAGTTTCATCACTTACAACTTTTAAATAGTCGGTTTTACTGGAATGTCTACAACCATCATGCTATTCTCCTCCAGTTAACGCTTCTTCAAGAGCTAATCCATTTTTAATAATTTTTTTTCATTTTCGACTTTCTTTCTGGCCATTTCTTGTTGTCTCTCTTGCATTTCTTGTTCCGTAGTTAGTAAGAGCCCTGTCCATTTCCTCCTGAGCTCTTACTAGCTTACTAGAACTTCGAGTCTTTTACAATTTATTGTACTGTGAGAATGAATAAAAAAATCGGACTTACTCTTTTTTTTTTGTTGATTTTGTCGATTTTGTCGTTGATGATCACCTCCGTCACAGGCTTTGTACTATAGCGTTTGGCTTACCTGTTGATACGTTATTTTAAGAAATTCTTGTAAGTGTGTAAACTTATAAAATCTTTATTTATTACTTTTTTATTTATTGTGTTGCTATGGCAATCCTTGTATATGTTCAATGCTTTCCAGATAATATGTAGTAATATGTGTTATTTGAATGATAAAAAGGATATTTCCGAAGGACAATTGGTAATGGAGGGGAAGAAAGCAACAATCGTCTGCGCTCATGAAATGCATATCTATGACTGTTGTCAGTAATGGACGAAACTTGTGACTGACGAACTGACGAAGAGTCAGTCACCATATGAAAATCTTCAATTTTCTTTATTCAGTCGAGGGTCATTATTATAACGTTAGTTTGCCTGTTGATACATTATTTTAAGAGATTCTTGTAAGAATAACTCAATAAAAGCGTGTTAACTTATAAATAATAATCTTCAAATATTTATAACTTTTTTATTTATTATGTTGCTATAGCAGTCCTTGTATCTGTTCAATGCCTTCCAGATAATATGTAGTAGATCATTACTGTGCCACTGGCTTCTTTTAACTGTATTTTTTGTAACACCTTAAGTTCTTCTTTTTTTCGATTTTTGAACTAAAGAAGCTAATGTCTAGCCGACATGAAGGAATGTCATTTGAATGCCAATATAATCCTTTTTCTGCCAGTTTTCTTCCATTCTTTAATCGTCTAATCCTACTCCCACCTTCTAATGGTTCTTTTAACCGCCAAAACAAATCTTTCACTTTTCTTGCAATACTGAATAAACTTTATATCTGGATTCTTACACCGCTTTTGTATAATCGATTTTCGGACGTCAACTTTTCTTTTCACAAAGGCAATACAATTAAAACGATAGCTGGTTAATATTGTTTTGAAAAGCTTTCTAGGTAAACAAAATCAAAATCTAGGTAAGAGAAAATTAAGAAGGTTAATTGTTTAATACACATTTATTAAGTTCGTGCTTTGAAATACAAAATTAATTTACTCTAATGACCAATAGCTTCCTAAAATTGAATTGGTAACACATCAAATAATGTCTACTTTGTTATCACGCTCTACACACACGTTAGAGAAATTATTATATGACTTGAGAGAGACCAAGTGACAGAAGGGAGATGACGCTTCAAGTTCAGAACTTGAAACTAAAACAAAGAAAGCACCAGACTGGAGAAGAGATAGCATTTGATATATTTATTTTCATGTACACTTTCCTATGTGAATAAAAAAAAGGAAATGGAAAGGAAAATCCAGCTGAGGGCTCCACTATGTCTGGCGCACAACGCTCTGGACTTGTTTTTATCATCAGTCGTTACGTTTACCATATTTTGGCTGCCTTTGGAACTTAAAGACCAGCACAATGTTTGGCATTGTAGTTCCTTACCTGGAAAATAATAATATAGGTACCTAAAAAAATATAAAATAGGACTCATAAAAATAGAATGTTTATGCTATTTATATTTAGATCTCACCGAAAGGTCAGCGTTTTCTTGTATTCTTGGGCTTTTCCAGAAATTTCTGGGTTTTTAAGTCGTTTTTATATTTATAGAAAATCTTGCACTTTGACTTTTATATTTTTTTATTGTTAAACAAAAACGTTCTTTTTTACAACTGTATTATTTATTTAGTATTTATTGGAAACAATAAACAAGGTTCTTTTTTACAACTGTACTTACCTGTTTACTTCAACATATCCACCACAAGTATATCTTATTTAATTAATTGCTGTTTCGACTCTGGCTATTTCCCTGAACAGTTTAAAGTATCAAAAATTATTCTACTTTACAAGAAAAACGATAAGAAAGATGTACAAAATTATAGACCGATATCCATATTGCCTGCATTATCAAAGATTTTTGAAACGATAATAAAAATTAGAGTAACTGACTTTTTCCAAACAAGTAATTTTTTTGCGAAAACAGCATGGATTTATGCACGGAAGATCTACATCTACTGCATTACATAATATTTTAAGCAACGTAAGTAGGTATTGGGTCCCTTGAGTCCATCCCCTCTCCTTTTATGCAAATGACCCGCAATCTAATTAATATTCAAATAAGGCGTGGTCTAATTAAATGCGAGAATTAAATGCGCGAATTAAATTAATTGATCTAATTAAATTAAAATAAATTAATTCACGGTATCAATTGCATATCTCATCTCTCATTTACATATATCATTTCTCATATGCATGCGCGAATTAAATTAATTCACGGTATCATTAGCATATCTCACCTCTCATTTACATTTATCATTTCTCATATGGATGCTCGAATTAAATTAATTCACGGTATCATTAGCATATCAAATCTCTCATTTACATTTATCATTTCTCATATGGATGCTCGAATTAAATTAATTCACGGTATCATTAGCATATCTCATCTCTCATTCCAAACAAGTAGTTTTTTTTGCGAAAATCAGCATGGATTTATGCACGGAAGATCTACATCTACTGCATTACATAGTATTTTAAGCAACGTAAGTAGGTATTGGGTCCCTTGAGTCCATCCCCGCTCCTTTTATGCAAATGACCCGCGATCTAATTAATATTCAAATAAGGCGTGGTCTAATTAAATGCGCGAATTAAATTAATTGATCTAATTAAATTAAAATAAATTAATTCACGGTATCAATTGCATATCTCATCTCTCATATACATTTATCATTTCTCATATGGATGCCCGAATTAAATTAATCCACGGTATCATTAGCATATCAAATCTCTCATTTACATTTATCATTTCTCATATGGATGCTCGAATTAAATTAATTCACGGTATCATTAGCATATCTCATCTCTCATTCCAAACAAGTAGTTTTTTTTGCGAAAATCAGCATGGATTTATGCACGGAAGATCTACATCTACTGCATTACATAGTATTTTAAGCAACGTAAGTAGGTATTGGGTCCCTTGAGTCCATCCCCGCTCCTTTTATGCAAATGACCCGCGATCTAATTAATATTCAAATAAGGCGTGGTCTAATTAAATGCGCGAATTAAATTAATTGATCTAATTAAATTAAAATAAATTAATTCACGGTATCAATTGCATATCTCATCTCTCATATACATTTATCATTTCTCATATGGATGCCCGAATTAAATTAATCCACGGTATCATTAGCATATCTCATCTCTCATTTACATTTATCATTTCTCATATGGATGCTCGAATTAAATTAATTCACGGTATCATTAGCATATCTCATCTCTCATTTACATATCTTATCTCTCATATGCATTCACGAATTAAACTAATTCATGGTATCGTTTGCATATCTCATCTCTCATTTACATAACTCATATCTCATTTTGTACATCTCATTTTTATATATTATTTGTCATCTCTCATCTCTCTCTTTCATAAATTTATTTTAAAATAAATCTTATGTTGTCATTCCTATTTGATATTTAAATATAGATCTATAGGTCATCATGTAATTCTACGAAAACAATTTAACATGTAGAAACATCTAGGGTAATAATAAAAATTTGCTTTCAAGTATAGAATGTACCTCTAAAGGTTGCCAATCACCAGTCGGATTATCTCTGTTGCATTTTGACCTGTTTAAATATACGTCATAAACATTTAAAATACGGTTTACAAGTAAAGCAAATTCTATTTGAAAGAAAACAATTACGGTCGTTCGTTATGATTTCTTATAAATGTATTTAAATGAAACTTTTAAGAATATAGAATACTGTAGAGCATTATTCGTATTGTGATATGGATATATTATTCAATTTTCATGTCTTTTGCTAACCCTACATAACCTAAGCTTTACATAGATTTAGACATGTTTTATATTTCGTATTTAGACACATAGCACGACATATCTGAATGATATATTAAATAAAAATAAATTGCTACTAAACGTAAGCTAGACTTGAATGATATCGATCGATATGCTATAATATGTATAGCTTAAATGTTAGATTAGTGAAGGAACATGCTGCTGAAGTCTATCGATTAGTTTGTTAGCCTAAAATATAGGTTATATATGAAGCGTTTGCTGCTACTCAAACGTTAATAACTTAAACAAGACAGGAATATAGATATTAGACCATCAAATTTTAAAAAGTTGAACAATTATAAAGATGAAAACGTATATTGGAATAAGGCTAACAAACTAATCGATAGACTTCAGCAGCATGTTCCTTCACTAATCTAACATTTAAGCTATACATATTATAGCATATCGATCGATATCATTCAAGTCTAGCTTACGTTTAGTAGCAATTTATTTTTATTTAATATATCATTCAGATATGTCGTGCTATGTGTCTAAATACGAAATATAAAACATGTCTAAATCTATGTAAAGCTTAGGTTATGTAGGGTTAGCAAAAGACATGAAAATTGAATAATATATCCATATCACAATACGAATAATACAAGCTCACCACTAGGTTTTTGATAAACGACTGCAATTGTTTGAAAAGAAGCTGACAAGAAAGGTGATCAGTCGTGTAAATATTTAGGATGTGATAAAGTAAATTTTTTTTTTATATTTTAATAATGTTTTATTTCAATGATGGAAATTGAAAAACATAGTAAGAACATATTTTTGATGTACTAATTACATATTAATTAAACATATATAGAAGTAAACAAGGGTTAGTTTAAACAATAAATTACATTATTAAATTTTCAAATCAAATCGTCAATTCGACACAACAGTGCAAACTTTCATTGTAATGACTACAGATACATAGAGCGAGGTAAAGGATCTAAATAACAGCATTCTAGTAACAGTTGACAAAGTAGAAGCTAACAATATGAATTTACTAAAGAAGGTAGAAGAAACGGGTGTCTTAGTAATCGACAATTCTAAAACTTCATAGAGAGTTTTAAGGATTCTACTGTAGACATTAGATTAGAGCTCCGTTTTGTAAGCAATATTTGATCAGATTAACTATAATTTGGTCAAAAGTGGAAATTAAAAGGTTAAGCTAGTGACAGATCGAATTCAATAGTCATCATTAATAAAAGTAACTTTTTCAGTCAGTCATGTATTTAGCTACTATATTATGTAACGTTTATAAATAAATAATACATCATTATAGAATAGTCTTTGATTAATGCTCATAAACTGTTAACAATCTAACATTTCCTTTATATGAGTTGTTGATAGTATTAAACCTATGCATCGCCGTTACGAATTTTTGATATTCGAGTAATGTTTTAAGAAATTCAGAACCGACTTACAACATACCCTTTCCTTCATGTATCCTCTCGTAATCTTACATCGTAGTTATATCGTGTGTATAAGGTATTCATGAATTTAGAGATTAGAGCTTGAGTCGGTCAACCCACTTTCTGATACAACTAAAGCATGCCGCTTAATTTTACATGATTCGTTGATAGAATACATTGCGTTTGCTGAAACTGTGACTAGACATATACATATACCATAATGAGAATTATTAAGCAAAAGAAGTCGCTAAATATATTTAACTTAGACGATCATGTTTCTCGATAATATTCCGATGGTGATAAGAAGTATGGTAAGCTTTTACCTGTTTCCTGTAGAGCAATTTTGAGTGTACCTTCTTCTTGTGGTAAAACTAATACCTTGTTAGGTCTACTAATTAATGAAAACGAATTAAAATTTGAAAATATCTACCTATACGCCAGAAACTCATCCAGTTTTTGTAATTGATTGTTAAAGGCAGGTAAAGAGTTTTAAGGATTCTACTGTAGACATTAGATTAGAGCTTGAATCGGTCAATTCACTTTCTGATTCAACTAAACCATACTGCTTAATTTTACATGATTCGTTGATAGAATACAATACTGAAATAAATAAAGATTATTAAAAGTTTCACAGTTTTATTAAAATACAACCTGACAATATTGAATTTTAATAAAACTGTGAAACTTTTAATAATCTTTATTTATTTCATGATTATGGAGTTCCACAAAATAAGGCTGGAAACAATAAACAAGAATACAATACGTTTGCTGAAACTGTGACTAGACATATACATATACCATAATGAAAATTATTAAGCAAAAGAAGTCGCTAAATATATTTAACTTAGACTTAGAGCAATTTTGAGTGTACCTTCTTGTGGTAAAGCTAATGCCTTGTTACGTCTACTAATTAATGAAAACGAATTAAAACTTGAAAATATCTACCTATATTTCGAAGGTATCGAAAATGGTTACAGATTATTATTAATCAGTTTATACGATATATATCATACGAGTTTACTATAGATACGTTGAATAACCTACAAGAGTATATAGTATATTATTACATATCTGCGTATTTCGAAGCTATTGAAAATGTATGATATATTGTAAAATAACGTTTAAATATGGCGACGAACTTATTTCTTTTACACTGACGACAGCTCATCATACAAAACATACTGTATTTATGTATTCCCTTTCTCTGCTGATATGTTTTCTACAGTGTGTTTTTAAATATTATACCCCTTTTCTATCTATTCTTTTAAACTGCTGTTATACTTACCATGTTTACTTTATAGTCGGGTATGTAGTACCATTATTAGTGTATACGAAATGTACTATTTTAATAGATATTATATATAAGTTATGTATTATGTTTTAAGTAACGTCGAAACTACTCGTATCAATAAACGTTCTTGTATGAAAGTATGTTGTTTTGTACTTACTCTGCTCCCTACGTTCTGTCCTAAAAATGTATTCGTAGGCTCTAACCTCAAGCTACCAATTTCAAATTCCAAAAACAAAACGCCGTATTGGAATCAAGTTGTCGACAGGCTTCGTCTACTGTATACCTTAAAACAGAGGGGTAGCAGTAGTTTAGAAAACTAGGATGAGATTATTTCAATTATTTCTGAGCTTAAAGAAGAAGGTATTATAGAATAAAAGATAATGGTTATACAAAATGTTACCCTCAAGTATACTTTTCTATTTTGTTGTTGTATATTTGTATGTTAGAATATAAGTTATCTAGTTTCAAATATGTATGTTAGAATATAAGTTAACTAGTTTCAATAAAAAGTAAAATATTTATCTGTTTTATTTCTCCAGGTTCTTCAGTCTTCAAGGTTCTCATAACTGTAGATATTGTAAGAGGAAATCACGTAGAGTTTCAAAGTTATAAAGACGTATTACAAAACATATGACATATGTTATAGATATATATTTCGAAGGTGCTGAAAATAATTACAAATTAATATTAATCGTACGAGTTTACTATATTCAACGTTGAATATCCTACAAGAGTATATAGTATATTATTACATATCTGCGTATTTCGAAACCATTGAAAATGGATGATATATTGTATAATAACGTTAAAATATGAGTTTACTATAGATACGACGAATATCTACATGGGGCAAAATTATACACAGTAAGGGTTATTTATAGTAATTTATAGTTAGTCTAAATTGTGATTTGTCAAAGGCCTTCGATTTAGTAGATCATAATATTTTATTAGAAAAATTAGAATACTATGGAATTGCTCTATCTCTTCTCAAATCATATTTAACAGGACGTCAGCAAAAGGTTGAAATTAGCCATTTGAGTCGCAGTGGTCAATTGGTAAGATACTGCTCATCATTAACTGATGTCCGTTACCGAGTGCCTCAAGGATCAATATTAGGACCCCTGCTGTTTGTTATTTACGTAAATGATCTTCCGTTTAGCACAAACGCTGCTGTAGCCATGTACGACATATTTAAACGACGGAGATAGTGAGTACTTATCGTACCTCTTGAATTTAAATAATATAAAGCTTAGTACAGTTGAGGATAGTAAATTTGTGGGTGTACTTGTTGATCGAAAATTTCATTGGAAAAAACACGTCGAAGAAATTACATCAAAACTTCAGAAAGCTCTATTTTGCTTCAGACGATTGAAAACTATTTGTGGATTTGCTACTCTACGTACAGTTTACTTTGCTTACTTTGAATCTACTATTAGATATGGGATAGTGTTTTGGGGAAATGCAATATTCTTAACTAACATTTTAAAACTACAGAAAAAAGCCCTTAGAATAATTCTTAATCTATCAAACAGAGACAGCTGCAGACCGGTATTTCAAAGACAACATATTATGACAATTATTAATTAATTTATTTTCGAAACGGCTTTATTCGTGTACAACAACATTAGTACTTTTCAAACCTTCATACTTACAGTATAAGGGCCGATCCCCTACTGGCTCATAGTGCTAAAAGTTAATATACTATAGATCTTTCTTGTTTCATTCGGTGAAAATATACAATAAACTGTCTTCAGCAATTAAAGATATAGACAATAATAAAAAATTCAAAATATCACTGAAACGTTATTTAATTGAAAATTGTTTTTATACTCTTGAAGAATTCTATACTGCATAATCTCACTAAAATTAAATTTTGCTAGTAATTTCTATGATCTTCTAAGCCAAGCACCAACGATAATTACATTTAAATACTGTGTTTGTTGTTAATTATATTTGTTATATTTTATGTTATATTCATATTTATTTTTATTTGTATATGAAATTGTTAGTTTTAATGTGCACGTTTTGCCATATTTACATTTTATTATATATTATACATTATTGACATGACTTATTAAATTATTGTTTTTGTATTATAATTCTACGCCTCTGGCAATGAATAAAGTATCTATCTATCTATCTATCGGTTGGAAACGATTGGTATAGGGATATAAAATCGATTAGCAAAATAGTGAAACCATGCGATAAAGAAGGGGAATATTACATTACATTTATAATATTATACATTGTATAATATTATATGTCATAATAAAAATAAAAGATGTAGATGTTGTGATTTTGATAATTTCAAAAATAAAATATAATTTTCCTATCTTCAATATTTAATTGGGTTATCACTGGCAAGATCCACCCTGCAGGAAACATTTACTATTTTGTACGTGTTTGGTTGGAAAACGAAACTTCTCAATTTATGAAACGGCTAAACAAATCCGCAAGAAATTAACAAACGCCTTTAATATAAATTCTGTAAAACCATTTTGACAAAATTTCATCACAAACAGATTTATCAACTCTTTCCGTAGGTTTATTTACAATTCACAAACATGATTTGCAGGATATTTGACAAAAAATTAAAAATAATTGAGGAAGAAATCCAACAATTTGCGGCATTAGATGATGTTTACGATGATTTACATATAACAATTATATTTTAAACTACAATACACAATATTGAAGATCAGGAAAGAATTATTGAACTATATAGACAACAAGGTATTGAAGAAGAAAAACGGTTACATCACAAGAGGTTAGAATGCGATGAACGCATTCAAAAGAAAAAGTATTGGAATCATCCAACATGCCTTCAGGTAATGCTAAATTGCCTAAGCTAAAATTATCAAAAATTTAACGGCGACCCTCTCAAATGGTTTGAATTTTGGACTACTTTTGAAATAAATGTAGATAATAATAACATTTTAAGTCCTAGTGTAAAGTTGTCATATTTAAAAACGCAGTTAATTGCAAAAGCATATACAGCTGTAGAAGGTTTTAGCAATACTGACGATAATTATGAAGTTGTTAAAACTTGCATACCTAATAGAACAATTTGGCAATTAGTAATTCATTATTAATGCACAGTATGTTGCATGAGACTTGAAGGTAGATGTTACAATTGCCTATACAGTAGTCATATCTTAAAAGACTGTCAAAGTAATAAAAACTGTCTTTACTGTAAGAAGAGAAAACTTAACATTCTAGTTTATGTCTCACGTGTTGGTTTTATACGTCTTGAACACCAAAAGAGATAATTTGATTAAAATAATGTTCACAGTTAATCAACAGTTTCTTCCAAATATATTGCCATATAAGGATTTACAAGGCGATAACAAGCATTTAAAATGTGAAAATTTAAAAATTTGTGGGATTTAGAATCAATTGGAATCAAAGAACCCATGATTGATAACCAAGACGTTCTTGTTTATCAGGAATTTAAACGAAGCATTCAATATCAAGAAGGTCGATAGTATGTTAAATGTCCATGGAAGGAAAATAAAAACTGTTTGCCAAAAAATTACTTTCTTTCTCTAGTTAGTAATTAGAAGTTTACAATCTGTAATTAAATTAAGCAGGTCCTGAACTTATAACAAAATATAACAAAATTGTAAACGAGCAAGAAATATAAGGAATTGTTGAAAATGTAGACCAAGGAAGAACATTAAAATCATTTTTAAAAAACATTTTGATTTTAGATACTGTCAGTAAAATAAATGTGAAAATACCTTATAAAATAATCTATAACTATTTTAGTTATCGTTTTAAAATTATTTAAAAAGTGTATTTGAGATACTGTCAGTAAAATGAATGTGAAAATACTTCAGAAAATAATTTGCAACTACTTTAGTTATTGTTAAAGTAACCAGTACAATGAAAACTACGAATATTTTTATTTCTATTAAATTATGGGTATTTTAGATACTGACTGTAAAATGAATATAAAAATACTTGATATAAAACAAGTTAAAGTAGATCAGTTATTCTTTTAAAATAACCAGCTTGTATCAATATACTTTAAGAGTACTTTGATATCTATTAAATTCTGTGTATTTTAGATACTGTCAGTAAAATAAATGTGAAAATACTTCATAAAATAACTTACAACTATTTTAGTTGTTCTTTTAAAGTGATCAGTACAATGTATACTACGAATATTTTTATTTTTATTAAATTATGAGTATTTTAGATACTATCTGTAAAATGAATATAAAAATACTTGATAAAACAAATTACAATTATATCAGTTATTCTTTTACAATAACCAGTCGGTGTCAATATACTTTAAGCGTACCTTGATTTTTATTAAATTATGTGCTTTTGAGATACTGTCAGTAAAACGAATGTAAAAATACTTCATAAAATTAATTGCAACTATTTAAGTTATTGTTTTAAAGTGATCAGTACAATTCATAATCAGAATATTTTTATTTTAATAAAATTGTGAGTATTTTACATATTGTCTGTAAAATGAATACAAAAATAGTTGATAAAACAAATCTCAATTAGATCAGTTATTCTTTTAAAATAATCAGTCGGTATCAATATACTTTAAGAGTACCTTGATTTTTATTAAATTATGTGTTTTTGAGATACTGTCAGTAAAATCAATGCAAATATACTTCATAAAATTAATTACAACTATTTTAGTTATTGTTTTAAAGTGATCAGTACAATGCATACTACAAATATTGTTATTTTTATTAAATTGTGAGTATTTTAGATACTATCAGTAAAATAAATGCGAAAATACTTCATAAAATAACTTACAACTATTTTAGTTGTTGTTTTAAAGTGATCAGTACAATGTATACTACGAATATTTTTATTTTTATTAAATTATGAGTATTTTAGATACTATATGTAAAATGAATATAAAAATACTTGATAAAACAAGTTACAATTAGATCAGTTATTCTTTTAAAATAACCAGTCGGTATTAATATACTTTAAGCATACCTAAATTTTTATTAAATTATGTGTTTTTGAAATACTGTCAGTAAAATGAACTTAAAAATACTTCATAAAATTACTTACAACTATTTAAGTTATAGTTTTAAATTGATCAGTACAATACACAATAAGAATATTTTTATTTTTATAAAATTGTTAATATTACAAATATTAAATTATGAGTATTTTAGATACTGTCTATAAAATGAATATAAAAATACTTGATAAAACAAATTACAATTATATCAGTTATTCTTTTAAAATAACCAGTCTGTATCAATATACTTTAAGAGTACCTTGATTTTTATTAAATTGTGTGTTTTTGAGATACTTCCAGTAAAATGAATATAAAAAATACTTCATAAAATAACTTACAACTATTTTAGTTGTTGTTTTAAAGTGACCAGTACAATGTACGAATATTTTTATTTTTATTAAATTATGAGTATTTTAGATACAATCTGTAAAATGAATATAAAAATACTTGATAAAACAAATTACAATTATATCAGTTATTCTTTTAAATTAAACAGCTTGTATCAATATACTTTAAGAGTACCTTGATTTTTATTAAATTATGTGTTTTTGAGATACTGTCAGTACAATGAATATAAAAAATACTTCATAAAATAACTTACAACTATTTTAGTTGTTGTGTTAAAGTGATCAGTACAATGTATACTACGAATATTTTTATATTTATTAAATTATGAGTATTTTAGATACTATCTGTAAAATGAATATAAAAATACTTGATAAAACAAATTACAATTATATCAGTTATTCTTTTAAAATAACCAGTCGGTATTAATATACTTTAAGCGTACCTTGATTTTTATTAAATTATGTTTTTTTGAGATACTGTCAGTAAAATGAATTTAAGAATACTTCATAAAATTACTTACAACTATTTAAGTTATTGTTTTAAAGTGATCAGTACAATTCATAATATGAATATTTTTATTTTTATAAAATTGTTAATATTACAAATATTAAATTGTGAGTATTTTAGATACTGTGTGTAAAATGAATATAAAAATACTTGATAAAACAAATTACAATTAGATCAGTTGTTCTTTTAAAATAGCAGGTCTGTAACAACATACTTGAAGAGTACCTTGATTGTTATTAAATTCTGTGTATTTTCATACTGTCAGTGAAATGAATGTAATAATACTTCATAAAATTACTTACAACTATTTTAGTTATTATTTTAATGTGATCGCACTGCAATGCATACTACGAATATTTTTATTTTTATTAAATTGTGAGTATTTTAGATACTGTCTGTAAAATGAATATAAAAATACTTGATAAAACAAATTACAATTAGATCAGTTTTTCTTTTAAAATAACCAGTCGGTATCAGTATACTTTAAGAGTACCTTGATATATTATTAAATTATGTGTTTTTGAGATACTGTCAGTAAAATGAATGTAAAAATACTTCATAAAATTAATTACAACTATTTTAGTTATTGTTTTAAAGTGATCAGTACAATGCATATTAGAAATATATTTATTTTTATTAAATTGTGAGTATTTTAGATACTATCTGTAAAATGAATCTAAAAATACTTGATAAAACAAATTACAATTAGATCAGTTTTTCTTTTAAAATAACCAGTCGGTATCAGTATACTTTAAGAGTACCTTGATATATTATTAAATTATGTGTTTTTGAGATACTGTCAGTAAAATGAATGTAAAAATACTTCATAAAATTAATTACAACTATTTTAGTTATTGTTTTAAAGTGATCAGTACAATGCATATTAGAAATATTTTTATTTTTATTAAATTGTGAGTATTTTAGATACTATCTGTAAAATGAATCTAAAAATACTTGATAAAACAAATTACAATTAGATCAGTTTTTCTTTTAAAATAACCAGTCGGTATCAGTATACTTTAAGAGTACCTTGATATATTATTAAATTATGTGTTTTTGAGATACTGTCAGTAAAATGAATGTAAAAATACTTCATAAAATTAATTACAACCATTTTAGTTATTGTTTTAAAGTGATCAGTACAATGCATATTAGAAATATTTTTATTTTTATTAAATTGTGAGTATTTTAGATACTATCTGTAAAATGAATCTAAAAATACTTGATAAAACAAATTACAATTAGATCAGTTTTTCTTTTAAAATAACCAGTCGGTATCAGTATACTTTAAGAGTACCTTGATATATTATTAAATTATGTGTTTTTGAGATACTGTCAGTAAAATGAATGTAAAAATACTTCATAAAATTAATTACAACTATTTTAGTTATTGTTTTAAAGTGATCAGTACAATGCATATTAGAAATATTTTTATTTTTATTAAATTGTGAGTATTTTAGATACTATCTGTAAAATGAATCTAAAAATACTTGATAAAACAAATTACAATTAGATCAGTTATTCTTTTAAAATAACCACTTTGTATCAATATACTTTAAGAGTACCTTGATTTTTATTAAATTCTGTGTATTTGAGATACTGTCAGTAAAATAAATGTAAAAATACTTCATAAAATTACTTACAACTATCTTAGTTATTGTTTTAAAGTGATCAGTACAATGCATACTACGAATATTTTTATTAAATTGTGAGTATTTTAGATACTGTCTGTAAAATGAATATAAAAATACTTGATAAAACAAATTACAATTAGATCAGTTATTGTTTTAAAATAACCAGTCTGTATCAATATACTTTAAGAGTACCTTGATTTTTATTAAATGTTGTGTATTTTGGATACTGTCAGCAAAATGAATGTAAAAATACTTCATAAGATTACTTACAACTATTTTAGTTATTTTAGCGTTTCTGTCTCCAGCCTTACTTTGTGGAACTCCATAATCATGAAATATAATATAAATACAAAGATTAGTTAAAGTTTCACAAGTTTTATTAATATCTTAACCTGACAATATTGTTTCGACACTTTGTGTCATTATCAAAGGTAGATAAGATTGATAAACAAACACAAAAAAAAACATAAAAAAAAATAATTTTCTGTATGTATTTATCCTTAGTAACGTGTTTGTTGATCAATCTTATCTACCTTTGATAATGACACAAAGTGTCGAAACAATATTGTCAGGTTAAGATATTAATAAAACTTGTGAAACTTTAACTAATCTTTGTATTTATATTATATTTCATTTTAGTTATTGTTTTAAAGTGATCAGTACAATGCATACTACGAATATTTTTATTTTTATTAAATTGTGAGTATTTTAGATACTGTCTGTAAAATGAATATAAAAATACTTGATAAAACAAATTACAAATAGATCAGTTATTCTTTTAAAATAGCCAGTCTGTATCAATATACTTCAAGAGTACTTTGATTTTTAATAAATTCTGTGTATTTTAGATACTATCAGTAAAATGAATACGAAAATACTTCATAAAATTATTTACAACTATTTTAGTTGTTTTAAAGTGATCAGTACAATGCATACTACGAATATTTTTATTTTTGTCTTTAAAATTAATATAAAAATACTTGATTACATAATGTACAACTATTTTAGTTAATGTTTTAAAATAACCAGTACTATACAAGTTACGAATATTTTGATTTTTATTAAATTTGGATTATTTTAGGTACTACCCGTAAAATGAATGTAAAACTGCCTTATACTTAAAATAAATTACAATTAATCTAGTTATTCTTTTAAATAACCAGTTTATCAAGATTGCACGAAAACTTGAAATGAATACACTTAAGAAATTAGAGCAGAAAAGTCAGTCGGTTACTCCAATCAACCAATTTAAAATGAAATGGACAATGTAATTTAATCATTAAAATCAATTTTGAAGTTTCAACCAAACTTAGAAAACCTGAACAAAAAAGTGAAGCTAGAAAAACCTAGTTAATTAAGTGAAATGTAAATAGCGAGGAAAAGCCGCCCATTATTTATTGTTTTTGTGTATTAGCAATCGTATTTATTATCAATTCTTTTGTTCTGTTTGTCCGAACATCTAGATGAACCAGTTCGAGTGGCAATAGCCTGTATATCGAACCGATCGACATTCATTTTATCTGATGCATTTAATTGTAATGTTTAAAAAGTGGAAAATTATTAATTCATGTCAATTAGTTCAAGGTGTATTACAGCATGTGTCTTATAAGAATGTTTTCATGAACTATAGAGAAGAAAGGTATTTTCGACGTTTCCACTCTGCACTATTTTAGTTGTTCCGTGTTATTAGAACCGATCGGTCTATTACGCAATAGCTTCCTGCTAACAAAGAGTTTGTGTTGAGGTTCGAAAAAATAATTGTAAATCTGGTCAAGGTTCTAATTATGTTAATTTAAGTATTTACTAGAGATTTTTATTTTGTTCTTCAAATTGCAATCGCGCCTCTTAAAAGTGTTGTATCGTTGACCAAAACTGGAATTCCCAAACCGCCTCTTTTATAAATAAAACTCCTACAATCCTGTTTTCAACTTCCATTCAGTTGTTTATATCAAACCGATACCTACCTATGCAAAATACCTACATAAATTTATATAAACAGTGTTAATTATAATTGCAAATATGATTGATAGGAAATTTGGAATTATAGTATATATTATTTATTTCGTTAGCACTATTAACATGTCCAATGGTAAGAAACCTTTATACTTTTTTCTTATAACTACTTGCCTATTGTCTAATTTATGTAATTTTCAGCGCAACGTCTAGCAGAGCAGTGCTTAACTCCCGAAAATATAGCTGGAAGATGTATTAAAATTTCAGAGTGTGCGCCGTTAAGGAAGTTTTTAGTTGAAAATCCAAAGAATGATAATACTATCAACTATGTCAGGCAATTTCATTGTGGTTTTGAAGGACTAATTGCGAAGGTTTGTTGTTCTCTTGAGAATACGGAACCGTCATTAGAAAACAAATTTAAAGAGACCAATGATCAGACTGATATAAATACAAACAAAAGTCGTAAGTTTACCTTTTTATACGAAGAAATTTCTATTATAGTAGTTTACATTTTGTTGATTTTTATTAATCTGTTCTAATATTTACATGAATTAATGACGTAAGCTATTAGTGGTAGCACCGACTTGAAAATTTTACACTTACAATTTAAAAGGAAATCGATGAGATAAAGTATTTTTAGAGATCTATAAATTATCTTTATTTAATTTTATATGACATCATTAGCCAATTTGTATCTAAAGCAGAATCAAAAATAATCGTTTTCTTATTTATTAGTTAAACATTTACCAAAAAACCTAATAACACAAAAAATGGAAAAGTTTACTAGTTTTAAATTCCCGCTTCAAGGATTATGTCAAGCTTCAGTATTTCCGAATTCAATACTCAAGGATTGTTTACATGAATCCTCAGTCAGATTCAGTGTGTTCGCGATCTATTTACTTGAGTTCTATTGCGAATTCAGTGTTTCTTAAAAGATAAATAAAAATGACATAGGATGTAACCATAATTATTAGGAATTTAATTATTTTAAAATACCTTGTTATGTGTTGAATTCGTAGCGCCGTGTTAGATGCTGACTTCCTAGTATTCCACATGATTTTAATTTTTAAGTCATCCTGAATAGATACGTTAGCTTTCGGTGTATATTGGTTGTTATTTTCTGGTGGCAATCACTTTATTTACGCTTTCCTTTGGTTCATTGTGCCTGAAAACGCTTTATGCGGATTATTTAGTAACTTTCTGATCTATTTTTATTCAGTTTCTTTTGGATTCTTTTGGGAATTTTATACTAGTAATTTTTAGAAGTTAGAAACGTTTTCATTCCCGCAAGGATTTATTTATTAAGACTGATCCTACAAATCCGTATTCCTTCAAGGCCGTCTTCTAACTATAGGCCTTCTTTTTGTTGGGGTTTGGAAGCTTCTGTTGTAACGTTTAAGAGAATAATCATACTATTTGCGATTTGTACAGCTTCTGAGTATTCTATTCGATGGTTCGATGGCTCCGATATCTGTTTGCTCTGCTTGTTGTAGTAGCGTACCGAACCAGGGCCGGCGCGAGGCGGGTTCAGCGCGTTCCCCGGAACCTGACCCTGCGCTTTATAAGACCGTGTTACAACACCAATGTTTCCGTGTCACTTAACGACTGACAAAGCAAACTCCTACCATTCAACCTACGTAAATTTTGACGTAATTAACTTTGCAACGAAAAAGGCCCTAGAAACATTTTTTTATTTTCAGCACCTTCAAAATGAATTAACAGCTAAACGCAAACGTAGTGTTCGCGCACTCGTGCTTCACAAAGATGCAAAAAACACTGACCCTTTTAGACTCTCTAAAAATAATTTGACTTGATAGTAATAAAATTTGGAACAATTAAAGAATTCCTCTACCAAACATTTTTTGGCTAAATTGGTGTCACTTTAACGGGAATTTTATGCTAATTCCGAATATGTAAATCATTTTTGGGGATAAAAAGACCCTAAACCTCCAAAATTAGTTGCTAGCAACCTAACCTCCACAAAAACGCCACTACCTAACCAAAACATTATGCAAAAGCAAATTTGAATTTTTTTCAACATAACCTAACTTAATCTAACCTAATATAAACCTAACCTAAATGGTATCTAACCTAACTAAAGTGTGTAATTGTAAATTACACAATTTGGCAATCATAGACACTTATAATTATTATTCATTTCCATATAGATTAAGCATTTTTTTACTTTTGAGCCCTAAATTTGGGACTGTTGGATCATTTGTCCCAAAAATGATTTACATATTCAGAATTAGCATTTTCGGGGCAAACGCTCCTAATAGTCCTAAGCCTCCAAAATTAGTTGCTACCAACCTAACCTCCATAAAAACGCCACTACCTAACTAAAACGTTATGCAAAAGCAAATTCGAATTTTTCTCAACCTAGCCTAACCTAACTTATACCTAACCTAACCCAACCTAAACCTAACGTAACTGAATTGTGTAATTGTAAATTACACAATTTGGCAGTCATAGAAACTTATAGTTTTAATATAGTTTCCATGGAAATTAAACATTGATTCTATAGTTTTGATCTCCAAATTTAGGGCCTTTGGGGCGTTCGCACCAAAAATGATTTAATTAATGATTTGATAATTAGTATACCTAGAATTTAATCTAAAAAATGCCATTTTTCCCATTTGGGTATTAGAAATCGCAAAAGAAATATTAGTAATCGCCAATAATTGACCTATTGACTGACTACAGTGCAGCCATCTATTGGTAACACGAGAATGCTTATTGCCTTACTTGGTTTTATGGTTACTTTGATTTGGAAACAGTATTACAGACTTTGGTTAATTATGTTTTTTATTGTTAAAGTTCGTTTAAAAGCTTTTTGTGCAAAACTGCGATACGCGAAGTCGTCTCTGCGCATCTCAAGCGAACACGGCCCCGCAAAACTTTACGCCGGCCCTGTACCGTAGCCAATCGTAGGCACCTTAAGAAGCGAACAATTGTTACATATAAGAACACTCACATGTATTACTATTGTTTAGAGGTCAATTAATAATAACTGATTAGTAAACCATTTAATTACTCACATTACTGTAATCAGTACTCCAACATATTATATAAATGATTTATTAAATAAATATTTAGTGTTTAGCTGTCATTTTCTTTTTAAATGGTTTTTCCTATTATCGGATGATTGCTTATTAGAATAAATATACTATGTTAGAATTACCATGCCAATTACTAGTTTATTTTCTAATCGTGTATAATATTTAACAGTGTTTAACTATTGTACTCATCTAGGGTTGGCCAATATTTTTGTCACCGATATTGGTTTCTACCGTTGGTATTGTCCGCGAATTATTTGAATTTTTCTGATAAATAAAATGAAAAGCTAATACTCTTTTGGCTAATTATTCGAGCTTGCATTAATTCAATAAGTTAAGTAAATCAAAATGCTTATGCTGATTGTGATATAATTACTAAATTAAGTTAGCTAATGATTGCTATCGTTGAATAATTTAGCTGCTGTTATATTTTTGGGTGTTAAACTATGCTGAGACAGTAATACTTATATATAACACCGTATCTGAAGATCGTACTCTACTCTATTTATTTTCTGCACTAAAACATTTTATATCTTATTTGTACTCTATTATTTAAAAGTACTTGAAGATGTTTTGTGCTTTCTCACGTAGCTCTCGGGACTGCAAGTAAGTTTTATTGGGAAATGGCACATAATAGTCTCGGATATGTTTTCAACTTTATAGGTAATGTTCACGCCTATTGGAACAGAAACTTCGTGAGAACCTAATCTCACGACTAGTTAGCCGGAAACCGACAGACTCGACTGCGGTTAATAGTTGCTTATCGACTTCTCCATTAACGACTTTTTTGGGGAACAAAAAAGTTCATTCTCATGTTAGTAATGATTTTATAAACAATTTTACGAGCTGGAATTCCCCTGCGACATAGGCAACACAAAATTCATTTGCATTATACGCGATAAAGTTATGTTATCAGTTGTTTACATTTAGTTCGCGGAACCGTCGTTATCCCGGAACTGTATTTTATTTAAATTAAATTTATCGCCGATTCCTTGAACTAATATTCTACCGCATAATTAATTCTTGATACTCTATCTGATACTGTAAAGGCATTCTCTGACCTTTATCGCACAAGTACAAGTACATGTTCCGTCCATGCAAAAAACCTATAAAAGGAAAAAGTTATCCGGAGCTTGTGGACTTTTCAATAGAATCTTCGTCGTTGAAACCACATTTTTGTAAAACCATTTTGCGTATTTTTTTATTAGTAATCAAATTTGAAACTACTTTCCAACTTTCTAGTAATCCTGGAGGAAAGGTGGACATATTGACCATAAGGTATACAGATCACACCCTTTTCACTTTTCCCCTACTGTTGTTTATTAATTTCGACTCCACAACGTGCGCCTACTCACCCTGTGCTTCCTGTTTTTACGCGAAGCCATAACATCATGATTATCACTTCCCACATCCGCTTCTCCTTTCTGTTACGTGTATCTATTTGCATCTCAGTTCTGTCATCCAGAGACACCTGCGCACTGTGATAGTAATCCTACTCCGAATTGTGTGAAATGCAGATGGAAGTTGTCCTTATCGCTAAAACCACAAGTTTACCCTACTTGTGTTTGCTTGCTAACGAGCAAACCCTACTTTTTTCTGTGCTCTCTAGTGTTGCTGTCCTTAGATGGATCAGGTAGGTATTTAGCTCACCAAAGCTTGTTCATTGGATCTTACTTAGTCGTATTCAACATATTTTTTATTAGGAATACTGTCAATTTACAATCTAGTCTATAATACAAATGGTATGAGTATTTAGTAAATGTGCTATGTGTATGCTCATGTAGGGGTCCTCATCCAGCGACGATACCCCAGGATCCTGATGTGCTAGCTGAGCTGAAGGCTTTAGTAGTCTTCTTATAGACAGTGGTTCAGTCAGTTGTTCGACAAGGTTACTTTAGTGTGCACTGATTCTAGCGAAGTAGGTGGTGGACACTTTTTGGATTTCTTCTGTCACAAGTGGAACGTTCAGGTGATCGTGCAGAGTCTGATTACTAACGTACCAAGGTGCGTTAGCTAGGGCTCTAAGGATTTTTGATTGGGCTCGCTGTATTATGTCTATTCTAGATTTCTTAACGCAGCCCCACAGCTGAATGCCATACGTCGAGATAGGTTTAATTATGGTCTTATATAGTAAGACTTTGGCTTTCCAGTGTGATTTTAGATTTTGGTCCAAGGTGCCAGTACATTTGTTTAAACTTTAAGTCTATCTGCGTTCGTTTCTTGTTGAGATGATGATGCCATGTCAGCCTTCTGTCTAAATGAAGGTCAAGGTATTTGGTCAGTTCATGGACTGGGATTGGATTGCCATTGATTGTTAGTGGAGGGCATTGTGTGGTTCTAGTGCTGAATGTTACTAGGACAGATTTATTTTCGTTGATAGCGATTCGCCAAGTTTCAGTCCATTTACTGACCTTGTTTAAGAGTGTTTGAAGGTGTTGTGACGCTACATTCAATTTGTAACATTTAAATTTTAAACTGAATTAAGTCAGTCCACACACTCTAGCGTGGAATATGCCGTTCCGGACTTGTTTGATTTGTTAAGGGAATAAAATCCATACTTTCTCAGTAACTTTCCTTACCGGATTTTATAACGCCACCATTTTTCAAATAAACTTAAAATTTACCGTCTTCAACCTCTTGCTACACTTTTCTGTTGACTAATTTTCGTAATTTTCAGCACATCTACAAGAGCAGTGCTTGACACCCGATAATTTAGTTGGAGAATGTATTAAAATTACAAATTGTCAGCCATTAAGGAAATATTTAACAGAAAAATCAAAGAATGATGATACTATAAATTATGTTAGGCAGTTTCATTGCGGTTTTGAAGGAGTAATAGCGAAAGTTTGCTGTTCTCTTGAGAATAACATCTTCAAACCTTCTTTAGGAAACAAGTTTAAAGAGACCAATGTTGAGAATGATATACTTCGAAACACAGATTGTAAGTTTATGTTATTATTTGCAAAGGTACGTTTAGTTCTAGAGATAGAAAAATATAGTTTACACATTGTTACTGGTTGTTATTAATGTGTTTTAAGTTTACATGAGCTATTGAAGAAGCTATTAGTGGTAATAGTTACTGAACTGACTTTTGACTGATAATGTCGTTTTCTATTTACTATATATTATGTAAATACAATTTATTTTTTTATTTTCTACAATTACACTGCCACACAAAATAAAAGTGTCCGACCCAAAGCACCTAACCGGTATATTCCCATGTAATTTTCAGCGCTGAGTCCGAATCCGGGGGGAATCAGAATCACCGATTTACCTCAGGTTTTGTACATAACCTCAAAAAATGGCCAAAGAATGAGCAAAATGAGATTTAACGTAAAAATATGAAATGTCCCCCTATTCTCATGTATTTTGATGCGCTGAAACTGGATATGATGATGAGAAATTCCTCTAACTAGCCAAATCAACGCTTTCACCCCATTTCTCCCCCCCCCCATTTCGCTGTAGAAAATTCATTTATCGTAAAAATTTCAAAAATTATTCGTAAAATGTTCATGCCCCAGCGAACGTGTTAACAAATATTGATTGCTCGACTGAAATCGCTTATGAGACTTTGCTCAAGAAGCCAAAGTTTTTTCACTGCATTAAATTATATCTCGGTTTATCTAATTCTTTCAAACGGTCGTAGTATCAGTTTTTATTATAAGTTTTTCGTATTTACGACCAGGGCACCTCCACGTGGTAACGGTGGGCAACAGATTCCTTCTGGCAAAGTCCCTGGGTAGAAAATTGTAGAATTATGAAAAGTCATTCATCCATACGGTTTCAGAAACTCGTAAGCGCCTCAAAACACATAAGAGTGGTAAAAAATATCCAATTTACAATCCCCAAATGGGGGTGTAATGGTGATGAAATGGGGTGATAGCGTTGAATTGGATAGTTCAAGGAATTTTTCATCATCATATTCGGTTCCAGCACATCAAAATACATGAGAATAGGGGAATATTTGAAATTTTTACGATAAATGAGTTTTCTACCGCGAAATGAGGTGAGAAATGGGGTGGAAGCGTTGATCTGGCTAGTTAGAGGAATTTCCCATCATCATATCCGGTTTCAGCGCATCAAAATACATGAGAATAGGGGGACATTTCAAATTTTTACGTTAAATCTCATTTTGCTCATTTTTGCCATTTTTTGAGGTTATGTACAAAACCTGAGGTAAATCGGTGATTCTGACCCCGGATTCGGACTCAGCGCTGAAAATTACATGGGAATATACCGGTCAGATGCTTTGGCTCGGACACTTTTTTTTTGTGTGTGGCTGTGTTATTTTTCCCATGTAAGATAAACCAAAAATCCGTCAAGTAGCCTTAAACTTTTCGAAGAACCATTTTCGATTGTATTATTTCTAATAATTACTGGTGTAAGTATGGTCTCAATATAACACTCAATATAGTGCATGATATATACCATATACTACATGATAATAGGCGGGTCTTGAAAGAATTGTATACTTTCACGAACAACTCTGTATTCCGATACGGCAAGAGCTCAATGTAGGAAAATATTTGTTAAACGAACTTCTATTACTTGAAGGGACCTATGTATGTATATTTTTGCCTATACTCTGTATCTTTCAGTTGGTTTTATCCGTATATATTTCTATACGTGTAAGAATTTCCATTTTATTTTAAGCAAAATAAATAGGCAACTATATCCAGTCGATAGAAGGTCTTCAATTCGTAATGTTAATGTATTTTCGAAAAGGGTTTGCTTTATTTCGAAATGTTTGCTAATTATTACCTATTTCCAACCCTTCCAATGTTTTTAACACTGAAATAGATTTTAATGAAGAATGAAGAAGATTCTGACGGTTCTACAATTTTTATTGTTGACCCGTCAAGATTTATTATTATTAATCTTATTTATTAGCCTACATAGCCTATAGTAAAATTCCTACTCATTGCCTATTGCAGTGCTTCAACATCTATGTATTGTAGAATATTGGCATATTTACTGACACTATAGATAAAATATTGCACATCTGGTATTGGGAATGAAAAGTCTATATATTTTATGTTAGTACATTACCGAATGTCCATCAATCATAGGATTGTCCTATAAGCATAATTAGTGTCCTGAAATTAATCTTTTCTTTTATTTTTTACAAAATAAGACCCATTTTATTGTAACCTACTAACATCTATGGCTTCTGCGGCTTGCAACTGGATTGCGCACACTTCATTATTGCATTGTACAATTATCTAAGCGGCATATGAAGCAATCTGCAGTTCTTCATCATAAAAAGTACTGTTTTCTATTGGTGGCCTACAGGTATCAGCCTGTTATCGAGCAATAGGTCTATTTTGTTGCTGTACAAACGCTCTACAAAGGACTCTTTTATTTGCGGGAGTTGTTTGTCTTTACATCCCAAGAATTTTTTCTGCTGTCTTTGAAGAACCTGTAATTCCACTCATTATCTAATGCTTTTGTCCTACTTCTGAATCCACCCACTATAATTATCTTAAAAATATAGCCTTCCAAAGAAACAACTCTGTTCGCTAACAAGATTAACCCTACTCCTTCTCTGTATTCTCCAGTATCGCAGTGTTCTCTTCCCTCTGCATAGATTCGGTTTATTTTCAGCTCACCAAACCTGTCCATCTGACCTCGTTTGATCCTAGAGTGGTCAACTTGTAATGTTTGAATCCTGAACTGATTTTTTATCTAATTCATGATCGCACCTCAGCATGCATTGTCCGTGTTTTCGATCCGAGGCTAGTCAGTGTTTCTGTTACTATACTGTAGCTTAAGGAAAATGGAATATCTCCGAGACTATAAAAGAGTTACTTACTTTAGAGCTTCTGTGGTTCACATAATATGAGACTCAAAGATACTCGAAGAAATGCAATGAGTAAGTGTCTTAGTGTTCAATGTTTCAAGATTTATGGTTGCAAAGTAGTTCTGAAAGAAAACTCATTGTATTTATTTTAAATGTGAAAATGAAAAATGTGAAATATGAAAATTAAAAATAAACTTTTTTTTTAATTTTAAAATATTTTATATACTTGTGATTAAATTACTTTTCTAATATATTTATTTTGTTAATTTTTAGCTGCACCTTCTCATAATTTGCTTGCTAGCAGAGAAACATGTGGAAAGTATACAGTAGATAGAATTATTGGCGGAGAAATGACTGACCTCAGAGATTACCCATGGATGGCGCTGTTAGAATATGAAACACGTAAATATTACCCTCTGTTCTGAATTCTATAATGACACTATAAGTTTACCGACATAATAAATTATAGCTAATGGATATGCCTTTTTGTGTGGAGGATCCTTAATTAACAACAGATATGTTCTGACTGCCGCCCATTGTCTGAAACCTTTAGGTTTACACGACAACACTATTAAGTTGTAAGTTTTAAATAGTATCAATAAAATGTTAGTTTATTTAACTAATAAGCAATCTTAAATTTTCAGGGTCAGTGTACGATTGGGAGAATACAATTTGAAAACAGAGACAGATTGTTTAGATGACAGCGGACCTGGTCTTGAATATTGCTCAGACAAAGCTATTGATGTAAAAATTGAAGAAGAAATTGCGCATAAGTTATTTAATGCCAGGGATAAAACTCGTTCGCATGATATTGCGCTGCTTAGGCTTAGTAGAAGTGTTCCATATTCAGGTAATTTTTACATTTTTGTGTAAATGCACTGTCTTGGAAATCTAAGCAAAAAAAGTGGATGTGTCCATCTGATTTAACCATAGATGTACTTTGGAGGTTCTTAAGGGTGAGGGGAAGGGCCCCGAAAGATTAGTGGAAATGAAACAAAGTGACGTATCAGTCGTTTATAACGAGGACTTTGGCATTCCTAGATTTGAGTTAAGTACGCTATAGAACCGAAGTCATTACCAATAGTTCATTCAATGGTAGAGTCAAGAGGACAGGCCCACTGCTTAAATCATTCTGCAATTTAAAACTAATTATTTTACTTGAACATTTTAGACTTTATTGCTCCTGTATGTTTGCCATTAAACAAAGCGGTCGAAAACACAAAGAGTGCAACTGTCGTCGGCTGGGGTACAACTGAAACTGATTCAAAGAGTGATGTAAAATTACGTACTGAGGTATACTGTGATTCTAATAATGTAATTGCTTTTTATATTAAAATTTATTTTTTAAAACAGTTACCATTAGTACCGCACAATCGATGTTCTACGATTTACGAAAGCAGAACTCACATAAAAATCGGTGATGGTCAGATATGCGCTGGGGGTAATAAGGGAAAAGATTCCTGTACAGGGGATAGTGGTGGCCCACTCATGACAATTGAGAGAACCGAAACAAGCGAAAACCTTGTTGCTATAGGAATTGTTTCTTTTGGAATAGGTTGTGCAACGGAAGGATTTCCTGGAGTCTATACTAGAGTAACCAGTTATATCTCATGGATTACAAATAACATGAGACCGTGATAAGACTGATAAGTATTCCGATTTTTAGGAAAAGTTACATAGAACTAAGTTAATTTACCTTGTACATATAGTTTTCTATGCCATAATTATTTAAAAAATAGTTATAACTAATTATTATTTTTGTAATAAAATTATTTTTCAATTTTTTTTTATTTATTGGAATATTTTTTAAACAATTTCAGTACTGGTCGAACAATATATTGCATAAACTAGAAAAAGATCGGAACAGCAACTTCGATGAAGATTTAACGTGCATGATATTTGAACGTGCATATTGGTAGATCTAGTTACCACTAGGAACTATAGGTGCTGATGAAAGACTATCTATTTACTCCTTGGCGCTTCGCAATACTAGGGTCATGGCCTCTCCAGTGGGCTTCCCAACCAGTCTTGTTCTACCAGTCGACCTTCTTGGTGTACAGGCTTCTTCACTTTTCCTCTAACTATGTCCCACTTTTGTCTATTCCCCGTAAGTCTTCTCTGATATTTGATTCTTGCTGCTTCCAAATAGTCTTATACTTTACCCATCTATTCCTCGATCTCTTCTTCCATCTAAGTATCCTTTAAAAATTCTCTTGCTAGATATCCTTCTTTCTTCTAAGTGGTCTAACCACCCTACTCAATTATTATTTTATTTCACTAGCCAGGTTTGGGTTGCCATATGTTGTCTTATCAATTAGAAGCTATGCCTTTGCCTCCATTTTTCTTTTTGGCGCCAAAGACCAGGATTTTTCGTTCCCAGGTAATTAGAGTTATTTTGTCTTTTATATTTATGATCTATACTGCTGCTCTATATGAACGAATAATGGTTTTGTTAGCTAGCTTTAGGTTAGGCTAAGTTAGCTCTGAGTTAATGGAGGTGTTTTGATTTGAGTGTTGTAAAGTGTAGCACCACTTATTACCAGCCGTTATTATCTCTGTTATAACTTCTGATATCTCATTTTTCTGCCGTAATTGTACCCAGATATTTTAAGAATTCTCAATTACTTCCCCCACTCCCTTCACCACTTCATTTAATTGCGATTGAGCGGTGACCATGAATTTTGATTGCAAGTCCTGCTTATAAGTGCTAGTAAATAGTGTTATTTCTTTCAGTTTAAGTGTTCTTGTATTTTCAATTTAGATTCTGAATTATTGTAATTTTAACAGCTTTATCAATGGTTTCGGTATTCGAAATTCCAATATTATCTTATATAACCGTTTTTTAGGGCTAAGTTGTATGTCGCGTGACTAAAGTCTATAAAGATATGGAATAGATTAATTTCATAACTTTTTTTTTCTAGAATTTGTCTTAAAGTCGAAAATCATTTGTTGGTCTATTACCTTGCAGGGCACGAATTGTACCGTCTCGACCACTTTCCTACCGAAAAGAGTTTTTCATTTTGAAGCTGCTTTTGACCATGGTGCAGTGGTTTTTAATGGCGACAAGGATGCCATTCATGCCCTACAAACTAATGCACTATCAAATAAAATTATTTTCGACATAAGATTTCTACTCATGGGCACAGTAACGTTATTCTCGTGAGTCGGTTTGAATGGTACAAGAGTGTACAAGGAGTTATTCAGGAGTACGGTAAAGACAATTTCATGAATTGGTTGTTAATATGATTTTCAAAATCCGTTATTTTATTCCCGAAATGTTTTCAGTACACCCTTTTTGTGAAGATATTATCAAAGGTAGATATGCCTTTCCTAAATAAGTTTGGTAGTTTCGCTCATTTTCCTCCATAATTTGTGTTGTAGTGATCAGACCTACAGTCAACCAAGAATCACATGGAAGTAGCTGTAATTAGTCATTTTGTCACAAATCAAATTGTCAATCATAATCAATTTATTTAGTTGTGTTGTTGCATACAGGCACAGAGAAAAGACATAAATGATCTTAAGAATAACAACTGTTTGGTTTTAACATAAAATGTTTAGGGATTTTTATTGCAGTTTCTTTTACCATTGGTAATTTGGTTTTGTGTCATTAATGATTTGAAAATATAAATAATAAGTAGGTAAGCAGTTTCTTCGTCTGTCTGTAACAATATTTTCCTTCACGTAAGTTTACATTTATTTTTTCCCTTTTAAGTTGAATAAGTTGTGTTTTCATTGATTAATCTGAAACCTGAATCTCGCGTTTAAAAACTTTAGATAAGTCAAAATTCAATAATAATCAAATCAACAAGTGTTGTTTTGACGTGTCATAGTAAATTAAAATTTTATTCAGTCTGATTTGGGAAATACTACTAGAAAATAACGATTATTAATGTTTGTAGTATAATTATGGCTACAGTTTATTGTTAACTCAACATGTTATACGTGCCTTAAATGCAACTACTGTTTTTATGTATTTCACAGTCAGTACATAGTGATTTTTAATGATTTTGGGCTTAAGATATTAGTAGGAAACCCTGCTGATCTGGAGCAGTGGTTGGTTTCTCTAGGTACATATTTATTATACCTCACCTCCCCGGTGGTAATAAATCATATATTCCGTGACGAGGTTCCTCTCGCCATTATTTGTGCACACATGTTTGATTTATTTTGTTTTACCCGTGATATCGCTCTGTGCCTATTGCCCTTTCTTGCTTGTCTAGGCATCTAGATATGTGCTTCTGTATCTAACGTGAAAACTAACGTCCTATAAAATATTTTTACTGATGTTAGTGATCTTTCTTATTTTGTATGTTTTGTTTTTATATACAATAACTGTATGGTCACAAACTATCTGTTGCTATGTCAAATATTAGATGATTACTGTTCAGTAGTCCTTGTGTATTCATTTTTAATTAAACTGGCACGTTTACCATTTCTGATTTATACGTAAAGCCATGTGGTTGACTCATTTTCACTTACTTTTAATTGATTCATGTCAATGACAGATTTATGGTTTTTTACTGTTTCTATATACCTTATATAGACACACAACTGTATTAACTATATAAATTAATTTATTAATATGTATTGTGTAGTTTAATCAAAAACTCATTGTAATGTAATATTAAATAATAATTTGATCACTGATTGAACTTGAAGCAAAGTCGTATTTACTCTGGGCTAGCACATTTTCAAGGAGGTTTTTACAAAAATAGCCGTTTATGGTTTGTCAGGGTAAATCCGTCCCTCCTTTGCTCAAGGTTGCGGTACTTAGGTTTTAAAATTAATTAAATACTACAATCATATTTAACTACTCTTTTATTTGTGTTTAACTCTCCTCCTACATTCTTATGAAGTAACTCAATCGTCATCCGTTTATTGTCATCTGTTATAAAAAGTAATCACAACGTAGGATCAAGTTTGTTTTTTTATGCAGGGGAGTATTATTCTTATACCTATATGACTTGTATGACAATTTGTTATCTTCTATGTAAAAATGTAGACACTAGTTATCAACTGATATATTTCGTTTTCCAATTCCTAGCCACCATATTTCAACATCTCTGCAGTCCTATTCCTTGGTTTTCGTGTTGGCCATGAATGCATTTAACTGATCTTAATAAAATTTCTTCCAGGCTTTTACAATAATTGCTCATCTACCATCAGGATTCCTCTCCATCCTTGCAATAAAGTTTTTCCTTGTTTATAAAATTCTTCGTTTTTTTCATTTATGCTGCTTTTTGTTTTAGTGTTAATCTTTTTTGGTTAGCAGTTCAGCTGTTTGTTAATCATTTATTTTTTCTGCACATTTTCCTGATTTTTTTGTTTTATTGTGGTACTCTTCTTTATTCTCTTCGTTTACATTTATGAGTATTTTCAATTTCGCCTCATTTCTTCCTAATATTGCACGTTTTTTTTTTCATTTATGCTGCTTTTTCTTTTAGTGTTAATCTTTTTTGGTTAGCAGTTCAGCTGTTTGTTAATCATTTATTTTTTTCTGCACATATTCCTGATTTTTTTGTTTTATTGTGGTACTCTTCTTTATTCTCTTCGTTTACATTTATGAGTATTTTCAATTTCGCCTCATTTCTTCCTAATATTGCACGTTTTTTTTCATTTATGCTGCTTTTTCTTTTAGTGTTAATCTTTTTTGGTTAGCAGTTCAGCTGTTTGTTAATCATTTATTTTTTTCTGCACATATTCCTGATTTTTTTGTTTTATTGTGGTACTCTTCTTTATTCTCTTCGTTTACATTTATGAGTATTTTCAATTTCGCCTCATTTCTTCCTAATATTGCACGTTTTTTTTTTCATTTATGCTGCTTTTTCTTTTAGTGTTAATCTTTTTTGGTTAGCAGTTCAGCTGTTTGTTAATCATTTATTTTTTTCTGCACATATTCCTGATTTTTTTGTTTTATTGTGGTACTCTTCTTTATTCTCTTCGTTTACATTTATGAGTATTTTCAATTTCGCCTCATTTCTTCCTAATATTGCACGTTTTTTTCATTTATGCTGCTTTTTCTTTTAGTGTTAATCTTTTTTGGTTAGCAGTTCAGCTGTTTGTTAATCATTTATTTTTTTCTGCACATTTTCCTGATTTTTTGTTTTATTGTGGTACTCTTCTTTATTCTCTTCGTTTACATTTATGAGTATTTTCAATTTCGCCTGATTTCTTCCTAATATTGCTCCCTTATGTATTTTATCTCATCATTTTTGATCGCTTTTTCACTTTTTCTCACTTTACACTTCTGCTGCGTTATTATCAAAATATACAAAAAGTGAATACCTTTTACAACTCTGTGTAAACAAAAATCTCGGTCTCGAACTTAACAGCACTTGTAACAAAAATAACTATTCTTTCCTTTCGTATTTCTCTAACCTTTCTCTGTTTTCTATTTTCATGCACATATTCATTGTAATCGATCCGACTTTTGTTGTTCTATCCATTGCCTTTCAACGTTTTTTTAACGCCGCCGTGTATTTGTTATAGTTCTGCTTTATTTAATATTCCATTTTCCATGTTGTTCGCACATCTTTCACTTTCCGCTTTGTTTTTTATTTCGTTTGGTTTTTGCTCTAACATATTTACCACCAATTTTCTGTATCGTGTGTTTTTCCTCCTTCGTCTCTCGCCTGCTTCAATTTTTTGTTTGTCCTCTTACCATTTTAATCTTCTGAAATCCATAATTCGTTACTCTTTGTGGCGGTTTACATATAGGTACTCATTATTTTGTTCACGCAAGGCAGTCTCACAATTACTATAGTCTTGTTTTTCCTTCTACATAAAGGTCAAAAAATGGGAATAGCAGTATTGCAAAGGGAGATAAGAAAGAATAAGTTATGGGCCAGAAGATACAGATAGAGAAATGTGTGGAAATTAAGAAAATAGAGTAAAAATGTGTTCATAAAAATGTAGGAAAGCTAGTCACTATTGTAACAGGAAGTCTAGGCGTGCTATATTGGAGGAAATATCATGTCCGTCTGACGGTTGCGATATAAGTTTCACACGATATAAATTGCAATACTTTACAAGTCAAAAGTCACGTTCAATATAAACTCTGGTTGCAGATCCAAATTCCTCACTATCGATTACCTACAGTGGAATCTTAATCTTATATTTTACGACTTGTTTTAGAAAGTATAGTAATTTTGGCCTTTGGACTTAATTAGCGACTTTGGAGTAGGTCATACGATTTAACGGGCCATAGTCGCTCTTGTCGCCTTAAATAACCTCTAAATGTGTCACACTTGGAAGAAGTTGTCCATGGGTGCAAAGGTCACGTTGAGTTATACTTCAAGATACAATAATAATTTTTACTAAAGATATTTATTAATATTTAATTACAGTAAAACCTCGTCTTAACGACACCTTAGTATAGGAGACACCTCTATATCTGAAACACTTTGGACCGCTTCTGACTAATTGCCATTTAAAATGTATTTATAGACACCTCAATATTAAAGACACCCGACATGAGAAATGTGGGCACAAAAATGTCTGTACAGCTCATTACGAGAATGAAGAAGAAAAACTTCATTTATTTGGAATTTTACACACAATTTTTGTACAAAAATATCCCATTACTGATATGATAGTTTTAGGTAAAAATCTGATTCTCTTCATATGCACTACAGACGTATTTGAGATTTTACATGTAATTCTCTTAATGATTTTTTTAAAAGAAATTCTCTATACAGTGTTACTAAATTTAGCTTTGAGTTTGTAATTTCGCGTCTGAGCAGATCAATACGGCGACTAGCAATTCATCTGAAAAAGGTAGATATCATCGTATACTTGCTAAGATTTACATATCAGAATGACAAACGCCAATTAGTTTTAAAATTTATTACTATGAGGAAAATTGCTGAGAAATTGAAAATTTTCAAATGTTATTTGTCAAACAATTTGAAATCAAGAGAACACATCTTTAAACTCCTGGAAATAAATTGTTCACTTGGAGACTAACACTGGTATTAAAGAAACCTCGATACAAGAGACATCATAGGCCGATACCAAGGGTGTCTCTAATAGTGATGTTTTACTGTATTTAACTGTAATATTTTTAAAAATAATTTATTTTAATAATAATTTAGTAAATAATTTCAGCTTAAAGTATACATGATGCTTCATATGATAAAATCCTTCTATCTTCATATTTATTCTTGTGCATAGCACTTTCTCAAGCTGGAACTACAAATGACGTCAGGCAATATAGCACCATTATAGTGTATGTTTGCTTCTTGTTTTAGTCCCCAATTCATGTTAGGGAAGTCGCATGAATTAGTCTTCCACACTTAACTATTAATCTAAATTATTTTTGTGATTTGGATATTAAATATAAATCTACTACCAAGATGAACTTTTAGGTACTTTAGATTTGTTAATTCACCTCAAGGATTTCGACTTGTTGCACAAAACTTCAATGTTTTGTTCATTAAGCCGAGTTTTGTCAACTTTTTCCCAATTTGAGATTTGTATTAATTCATTGGTAACTTCAACACGTCTTCAGCAAATGCTGTTATTTTTGTATTTTATTGATTACAATTAATAAAGAATTATACTGAATATTCTAACATTCATGTCCACAACAGAATCCCTGGGGGGCATCCTTTGCTCAATTTCTTTTCCACACATTCTGTGTTTAATGGTATAATTTTGAGGTTCTATTCGAGAAGTAATTCTTACTTAAAAAGAGAACGAATTCTTTGAGCATCTTAATTCTTTGGCACTTACTAATTGACACGGGACCTACAGTTTTACTTCCTATCCGAAAACAAGGCATGTTTATTAATTTTTCTCCGCTATGAGAAATTACCAGCTCAGCTGGCATTCAAACCTGCGGCCCTTGTATTATGAAACAAACATGCAAACCACTAATCCAACGGGGCTGGCAAATATAGAAATCATAACCAGTGGAGCAATTTTCACAAATGTCATTACGCAATTTTAAGAACTAACAGTATTGACCGTGGAGTAATTTTTATCTGTCCGTAGAGTTATCTACATATATAATAATATTCTGCTTTTCTATGCCATCTTCTCCTGGAGCCTTATTATTCATTTGCTCAATTGCTTCCTATGCTTTTTGTTTTATAAGTTCTTTGTTATTTTCAGCATATATTTCAAACAGAGAGTTCAAACATATGAAACAGACTTCGGTAAAAGCACAGTAAAAATATATACAAAATATAAACCACCTACCTTTACCATAAAAGAAAAATGCTTCAGCTATTATTAATTATTATGAACCTAGACTCTAGTCACAACCTGAGACTCTAGCAGGCGGGTGGCTTCAATAGGGCAATAAATAAATATGGATCCATAAAACATAATTAACCACACGCACAAAACAAAAAAAAAATCAGAAGTTACTTTAAAATTTACAAGACAAATTTTATTTAACAAAACACAATTGAAATCCAAATACCAAAAAAAATTAAATAATAAAAAAAACTTAAATTTGGATATCTTAAATAAAAGAAAGATTAATTCTAAGACAGTCTAATGGTTTTTATATTCAGAAGTAATATCCTTGTCATTCATATTATCTCAAAAACTAAATTAAAATTAAAAATAAGTACCTTAAATTATTTACGAATATTCAAACTTTTTGGCGCCCTTTAAATTACCTACTGAACTTGGTACAAACTGTAAAATCTCTGTTTCCATATGATTTAATATCAACATGGTGGAAATGCAATAACAATTCACCTCCCTCATAAATAATTCTGTATTACTGGATATAATTGCAAATTAAAAAAAATAAGCTGTATTTTTGACATAAGGTAAGTCCATTTGATTAATAAAATGATAAATTTCCATATTCCATCCAAAATCTAATCAAAATCATTTATCTGATAACCCAGAAAAAATTTTCTTCACAAAAAAATTACATCTATTAATTCACAGCACTGTTTATTTATTTAGATTTAATTGTTTATTATTATCAAAATCACTAAGTTCAAAACTTTAACAATTTTAAACACTTTGACGTTTCATCAACATAAAAATTTGATGTTTGGATCTTTGTTTACATTTTTGGAGGTCATACCCTTTAAATTTAACATTTTGCTCTGGGCACAAACGCATAGCTTGGAACAACTAAATTTTCAAAGAGAGCACCAAATTGCTTACTATATTTATGTTTTCAAAAAACAAAAGAAAAAATTGGTTATTTTTCTAGGACAACACACTAATTTACTAATTTTTTTTGTGAAAAACAATTGCTAAAATGTACTACATTTACATAACCAAATTATTGTTTATTATTATTAATAATTGTTTAAACAGATTGTATAATTAGTTAGAAAAATTCTTCTTTCTAATGGTATTAAATACTTAAATGACTCATTAATAAAATGTCTATTACATGTCGACTGAATTAATTTTCAAATCCATACAATTATCCATTAAAATATGAATTAATTAATTAAAACCACCGTTACTTTCTTTTCTGATTACAAAATTCTTTCTTAGAGCCTATAGAACAATATTTATACAACTTTAGATAAATGCAAACTGCTTTCAGATTATCTAGGTAAAACGCAGAAATATGGGTTTTTAAACCTATACATCTTCTAACAGACCTGGAAATTGATATAGGTTCACCTAGAATATTGATATATTTTTTGAAATATTTTTGTTAAAACGTATTGTAACGTTTTTTTAAAATAATAATCAAAAATGCTGTTTAAGATTGTCTATTAATAAAGAAAAGATTATTTACAATGCACTTAATTAAAAACACTATAACTATAAACTATTTAACAAGCTATTAAAAAATGCTAGGTATTTACAAATTTATTTGAGGACTATTTATATAAAAACTATTTATGTATTCACTAATTATTCAGAGTACATTTCAGTTTGCCGGTCAAACATTAACTGCCCCCTTCTACTCGCGATCTCAATTTATATCTTTCACACGATGACTCATATATCAAGAATGCTCGATTGCGTGTTGATGAGTCATACACACAGCTGTTGATAAGTGACGTCAATGAGGCGTGTCGATGAGTCATACTTGCAGGTGTTGATTGATGAGTCATACATGCAGGTGTTATTGATGCGTCATACAGTTGATGACTCATACATCTAGAATGTTTGATGACGTCATATGTGGGTTTACTATTCGTTACAGGATCTTACCGTAAAACCACTTTAAAGGCTTAGTTACTAAGCATTTTTATGTGTTCTCCTACCTTTTCAAAGCATCTGCATGTTTGGTACAAAAGGTAATAGCATTTGAAGATAAAAATGAAAAGTTTAATATGTTTGTAAATTGGAAATTGAAATAAGTTCACTAAATAAAACTCACCATTTATTAACCATTAAATTATCAAAACCAAAAAAGATCATTAATTTAATAATCAGTAGCACCACCATTATGGTTAATGATTTGCAAAATTCGATTGTGCATGCTTAAGACGAGATGATTAAGCTCATTTATAGTGACATTACCAATTCCAGCAAAATCGCTCTCCTAAGATCATTTACAGTGCGGAAAGGATCATTTCCACTGTAAATCTTTTGAAAGATAATCTTTCACACGTTTTCCATTGGGTTAATGTCCGAAGAGCTCCCAACCCTGCTCTTGTGTTCTGAGAGCGGTAAGCAGGTGCCTATCCTGTTGAAACATTAGGTTTTCATGCTCATGATCCTCATAATAAGGAATTCACTTACCATCCATGCGAAGGAAATACCATCCGAAGCTTGTTTATTCCGTCAAACCCAGTCTAGATTATTAAGAAACAACCATAACAGCTTCTACGTGAAAAGCTCAATGGTTTCTTTCATAAATCATGCCAATAATCACGAAACCCGTCAGGTCAGTCAAAATTAAATTTTCTCTCTTCCTACAGATTATCTAAAAATACCTTTTTTAATAATTTAAACAAAAGGAAATATTAAATGTGTTATTACCTTTGTCCAATCAAGTTTTCAGCTGCAAATTGCAAACATCTTTCTTTTAACGAAATAAACAAGGTTCGGATGGCATTTCCTTTGGCATGGATGGCAAGTGAATTCCTTATTATGAGGATCATGAGCATGAATACCTAGTTTTTCAACAAGCTAGGCACCTGCTTACCGGTTACGGAACATAAGAGCAGGGTTGGTAGCGTCACAAATCCCAACATTAGACAGGCCATCATGCTTTCCGGACATTAACCCAATGAAAAACGTGTGGGACATTATCGTTCAAAAGATTTACAGTAGAAATAATCTTTTCCGCACTGTAAATGATCTTAGGAGCGCCATTTTGCAGGCCTTGGTAATGTCACTATCAATGAGCTTAATGATCCGTCTTAAGCATGAATAATCGAATTTTGCAAATCATTAACCATAATTGTGGTGCTACTGATTTTATTAAATTAATGATCTTTTTTGGTTTTGATAATTTAATGCTTAATAAATGGTGAGTTTTAATTAGTGAACTTATTTCAATTTCCAATTTAGAAACATATTAAACTTTTCATTTTTATCTTCAAATGCTATTACCTTTTGTACCAAACATGCAGATGCTTTGAAAAGGTAGGAGAACACATAAAAATGCTTAGTAACTAAGCCTTTAAAGTGGTTTTACGGTAAGATACGTTTTAACAAAAATATTTCAAAAAATATATCAATATTCTAGGTGAACCTATATCAATTTCCAGGTCTGTATAAGAAATCAATTTTTTATAAATTAAATCTGCAGTTAAAGTAATGAATATTTGTATACATCTCCACCAACATGAACCTTATCTTTTTCAGGTCAAAACAAACCCTGAAATGGCTTCGTTACTTTTTTATATACAATAATCTAGTAACCATAGTAAATCGTCAGCTGATCAAAATAATTTACCAAAATTAAGAGAAAAATCAATTTCAAAATTTATCCTTTTTCTATTTATTGTATTATAGAAAGTTTCTTTAAGAAAATGAAACTTATTTATTTAATCTAATTAAATATTAACTGGTAATTAAATTTTCCCTGGAAGTTATGCAACCCATCTAACATGTTTGTATTTATTGATACCTATACAGCGTGTCCGGCGTTAGAAGGCATTAATTTCAAGGGGTGATAGAAAACATCAAAAGGAACAAAAAAGTCTAATACAACTTTGTTCTAGAACGTACTACTTTTTCAGAAAAAAATAATAAAGTTGGAAACTTTAACATCATTTTGCCGCGTTAATAATAGTACTTTAATTATGGCACTTTGTCGGCAGATGCATCACATCTATCACAACAACAAACCTTAATGGCATCGTATCGTATGTCGTTTCCGCGTAAAATAGAATTCTTCTTACAATTAAAAATTCATTTTACTCAATTAAGATACGTGACAACCCTGTAAAGTTTGTAATAAAATTTGCTCCACATCCGCACAAAATGCTGATCTGGACGTTTGTTGACATTGAGACATTGAAATAAAGCACGTCTTGCTTACAACCGACTAATCTGCTTTGGATGTTTATTATTTTTAAACAACGACTAGTCCGGTCAAAATAGACAATCCAATTTACAATAATTCGCATAGAGCTGAAAATTGGTACAGGTCTTAGGTACACTATTACAAATAAAATTTTAAAAATCCTCATCTATCCTACGCCTGCTAAAAAATTTATTCAAGGTCAAAGGTCAAAAATATCGGTTTTTTGCATTTTTCTCGTAAGCGGTAAGTGTTATTATAAAAATAGGTCAGACAAAAGTTGTAGATTATGCAATTATCTACAAGAATAGTTCTTATACTTTTTGTCCTACGAATCACCATTCCTGAGATATCACCATTTGAAACATCGAAAATAATAATATGCATGTCTACGCCGCCTTGAAATACTTTTATGTGTGCATATTATGTAGAATACGACTTCTTCAACTTTTAGAATCGCGATATCTCAGGAATGGTGATTCGTAGGACAAAAAGTATAAGAACAACTCCTGTAGATAATTGCATAATCTACAACTTTTGTCTGACCTATTTTTATAATAACACTTACCGTTTACGAAAAAAATGTAAAAAACCGATACTTTTGACCTTTGACCTTGAATAAATTTTTTATCAGGCGTAGGATAGATGAGGATTTTTAAGATTTTATTTGTAATAGTGTACCTAAGACCTGTACCAATTTTCAGCTCTATGCGAATTAATGTAAACTTACCACTATTTTTTCGTCTATTTTGACCGGACTAGACTGTCATTATCAGTTTGTTTGTTTGATTTTCTAAAACAAGGTCAAGACCCAGCTGCGATTATACTTAAGCAAGGTTGCCAGATATGGCAATGGTTTTTTGTAAATTACTCGAAAGCCTATTAACATAGAAAAAAAATATTAAGACTTTTTTGTTCCTTTTGATGTCTTCTATCACCCATTAAAATTAATGCGTTCTAACTCAGGGCACCCTGTATTTTCTCAAAGTATGTCATATCATGACAATACGTTTGATATTCCTTTCTGATCTAAGAATTCATTATTTCTGTTTGCTGGCATCTCCTTCAAAAGTCGTTTATTGTCTTTCTTACCACTGTAAGATACGAGCGTCTCGCGCCACATGCGATACGGTGTTAATTTGACATCGTAGGATTTGTACCTAACCTAATTAAAGGTAAAGTATCGTTTTCGTTTTATTTACAAGATTTGAGAAAACATATGATCACTGTACATCAAGTGGAAATTGGGTATAATGAGTTTCAGTTTGAATCTTCTTCAGGTAACCTCCTGGATTTGATAATAATATTTTATTTAACTATCTTATGCAATAGTATTTATAGCAAGTCATAAAAAAAAGTAACAATATATAAGAACATATCAATGTACATAACAATTAATTTCAATCAATTTTCTAGCATTTCATCGACGGAAAGACCACATTCAGGAAAGCAATTTGTCATTGTATGTTCTACATACTTCATTTAAATTATTAGCCGATGGCAGTAAGAAAGAATTTTATTCACAATCATATTGCAATATGTACATTTCATATGTTGTTAAAACCTTGGAAAGTAAGCTATTGCTATAGCACTACCAAAGTGGTTAACAATTTCCTTTACATGTCTGTAAAACTGACATGTAAAGTTATCGCCAACTTTTATTTCTGAATAATTTAAAACAGGACGTTTTATCCGATTTAAATTTAAGTTTTTATAAATATATTTAACGCTAAAAACATATTTTTTATTTAATATTAGTTTTATTTTTATTTTTCCGTATTTTATATTTAATAATTACAATGGAATTAATTAATTTCTAATTTTAAAATACTGAGCGCATACATTGCTATCTAGCGGCGAAGAATGAAAACTTACTTAAAATTTCTTTTGGTCGATGTCTCTGATTGAAATTATGGCAGTTTATAAAAAATTTATTTTAAAATTTAAAATTACTTTTTATTTTGATTATCTTAAGTCTAATTATTGTGAATAAAATAGTATACATGTTTCGTTGGTAAAGTTTCCACGCTTCGCGATATTGTTTGACCGAGACGGTACGTCGAGGTCAAACAATTATCGCTTGGCTTGTAAATATATCCTTTACCAACTCAACATGTAATATACTATTACAACTGTCATTGCTCCTATAATTACATAAACAAGGGGAAAGGTGTAAGATATTTTAAAAGCGAAGGAATAAATAAAATTGGAAAAGCTTGTCCTTCAAGGATGGAGGTTTTGACTAAAAGCGAGGGACTTATTCTGTTGAAGTTTTGGATAACCCATGTAGGTCACTCACTTGACATTGTCTGTTTTTTTAAACAAAGAAACAAGAGCTAAAATTGCAAGTATGTATACATGCCCTTATTTAAAAACCATAATTTAGAAAACAATTTTTTGGGTTCTAGATAAATTAAAAGGAGGCGCAACTTTTGTACACATATTAGATGATATTCGGGATGCTGGTTTGATAAAAGAAGAATTAGAATCCTGCTAAAAAATATTATTTTGGCTAGTATTTTAAATAAAACAGATGTTACTATAAACATTCATACAAGGTTCGACCATACATACACTTTGTAATTTGATTTTTCCTATTAACAGGAATGCTATAATAATATTAGTTTTAATATTTTTTATTTCATTTCGTATTTCAAACAATTCTTTATATACCACAATTAGTAATATAAGGTATCTTGATCTCCGTTGTCAATGATACCGGAGTTCTTGATCTCCGTTGTTGTTGGCAACGTAAATAATTTGATGTTGCATTATAGCCACATGCTTGCTTGTATGCTGCTTTTTATCTCCTTAGTTACGCGTATGATGACACAGACAAGGCAACTTGCTTCTTTATACAATAAATTCGGATGGATTTTAAAAGGGAGAAATTAGGATTGAAATACGAAATAAAATAAAACAACTTATGCAATACGGAGATCAAGCTTCTTTAAATCCTCGAAGATGTTATAACGCCTCGGCTGGCGCCTCGGCGTTATATGTTACATCTTCTTGGATTTAAAGTATCGCTTGATCTCCTAATTACATAATATATATAATTAGATATTTAATATTTATGTAAATGTAATTACTGTTTTTGCTTGAATTGTTATTGTTGAATTCTCATTATATTTACCTATCCTGTTTTCTTAAACATATTTCTGATTTATTTTGTGTTTGACCTTTGGCAGAAGTATTGCTAGTGCTACAGTTAATGTGGGAGACATTGCGCTTCTTAATGAAAGCCAAATAATAAATCTACTTTTGGACATACGCAATGCTGTAAGTAGTGCCGTTCTGGAACGTGTTACGAAACCTTTTGCAAGTGAGATCGTAGAATCACTTCTAAGATATATTCCTGTAAATCCTTACAAGGAATTATACAATGATGAATATGAACATTTAAATATAATTTTAAGTTGAAGTGTAGTTGTAACCTTATTTTTAAATAAACAAGTACAATTTCTAGTTTCAATTTCTTTTTATTGTAAAAGATATATTTACACAGTTTTCACTTAACATTAATATACCAGGTACCGCAAGGGAGTATTTTAGGACCCCTTTTGTTTAGTCTATATTAACGATATTAGTAATGTCATTATAAATGTAAATTTTATTTGCTGACAACATGGTTGCGTACATTAGTGGGAGGGATAATATTGGTATTCAAATTGTTAATTATTGGTAAAGGAAGTGGATATCTAGAGGTTTTTAATAATTTTGGAGTTAATGTTAATGGTGAGATCGTACAAACAGTAAAGTCATAAATATTTGGGTATTATTATTGATAAAAAATTAAAATTTGATGAACACATTAATTACATTTGTAAAAAGATTTTTTCAAATGGGGTTTTGGGAAGATGTAGTGATTATTTGACAATTTTATCAAAAAGATTGGTTTTTAATACTATAATACCAATACAAATTTTGTTTTGCTGCTACTATTTTATTTATGGGGAATAAAGGAAACTTGAATAAGTTAGGTACAACTTCTACAAAACAAAACAATGAGAGTAATACTTAATTGCAATATTTGCAATAGATATTCTAGAGTGGAATACATGAGTACATCAGGGTTAACATTGAAACTTTTATTAAAATAAAGGTTTTTATTGTACATAAAATGAAATTAGGATTATTACAATATTTGACTGATAATTTAATATTAGTAAATGATATTCATAATCACAATACTAGGTTTAACAATAATTTTTATTGAAGTCAAAGAAATCGATCAAAAGCGCAAAATTCAAGTTTTTACAATGGAATTATATTTATAATCAATTGCCTGAACACATCAAAGGATTAATTTAAAATGTTTAAAAGAAAAGTGAAAGAATTCTTTATATCTGTCATTTAGTCATATATACAACACATATGTATAACTTCCAAAAAGCAAATATCCCTTGATATCATATCTGTAAATTCGAAATATGCATTAACCTTCCGGCGTTTTTTCCTTCGTTCGTATCTTTCCTGTTTTGGTTGTTATTGCTGTACCTGCTGTTTTATAGCCCAAATAAATACTGGGAACCCAATCAGGATTTAATTTGTCTTGTAAATCAGCTGGTTTTCCTAGAAGAAAATTCAAATTAAAACATTTTTTAATTTTAGAAATGTTCTAAGTTTCAGAATGAAATATGTTATATGCATACCTAAAATAAAGTGCTTGGAACACACTCTTGTATATTTTGTATTATTTTCGGCTAAATCTGCCCGTTTAATAGCATTTAGCCATTGTCTTCTTCGTTCAACAGCTAAATCGTTTAGATGTTTATGTTTACATGCAGTAACAGCGGGAATTCTAAAAAATCTAACTACATCTCTGTTTGATCTATTGGTACACCCAACTACTGCACAAAATTAAGGCATTTTAAAACTCTTTTGTTCCACAAATATAACTAAAATTATTTATAAATTACTTCAATGCCATACACAACAAACCTTTGTTTGTCATCCTCCAGCAGCCATATTGAATTTTATTTGAAAGCTGGTTGGATTGCCCTATTGTCAAATCCTGCGATGTCAAATAAACGTCGGATCGCATGTGGAGCGAGACGCTCGTTGTAAGATCTGTGTTCCGCATGAGATTTCTAGATACCTTTTGAACTATCAGTACTGCTAGAAATTATAATATATATTATGTAATTAGATTTAAGAAGCTTGATCTCCGTATTGCATAAGTTGTTTTATTTTATTTGGTATTTCAATCCTAATTTCTCCCTTTTAAAATCCATCCGAATTTATTGTATAAAGAAGGAAGTTGCCTTGTCTGTGTCATCATACGCGTAACTAAGGAGATAAAAAGCAGCATGCATGCAAGCATGTGGCTATAGTGCAACATCAAATTATTTACGTTGCCAACAACAACGGAGATCAAGAACGTCTTGAACTCCGGTATCTTTGACAACGGAGATCAAGATATACTTTATATTACTAATTGTGGTATATAAAGAATTGTTTGAAATACGAAATGAAAAAAAATATTTATACGTATGTAACATATAAAAGCTATATTCGACTATATTTAATCATAATTGAACAGTAATTGCATAAACTGAATACAGAAAAGTATTCAGTATAAAATAAATAGAGGGTGTTTCACTTAAGAAACGTGACCTCTGGACAGGTGACAATACACATTAAATACAACAAAAAAAGCTTAATATTATTAGTAACTATTTTTCATAATAACCAAGAGAAAAAATTGTTTTTGAAAAGTGGTTTGTTGGTCACTGGTTTAAGAATAGCAGTTGGAGATGGATGAACCTAACTACATTTTCAACGTGATATCTGATACATTGTTGGAGCTGATGCTGGATGATGCCACGTTTTGTTTTGGCTATTATTTCCAGCAGTCCCAAAAGTTGACCTTTTTACCAAATGTTTTTCGAAGTGCGTAAAATTAAAAATGGCCTTAAATATATTTTATTCCTATTGACAAGTACTATCACCTGACCAGAGGATACAAATCTTTAGTGAAACACCATGTATATGTAAAAGTAACTACACACATATAAAGATGCTGTAAAGTTAAGATCATGCATCTACATTGTAACTCGCTTTCCTGTGTCGTTAATGCTATTATTGACCATCCAAGGTAATTTTGAATGGTTTACCTTGAAATATCCAACAATACTAACCACGAAAAAGAGCAAAATGTAAAAATGCAGATATATGAAAGTTATAGTTACTTTAGCTGTGACAACTTTGATTGTTATAAATAAATTCCAGATTGACATGAATCACTTAATTAGAACCAAAATAAAAGTACTAATACTTATGAACAGTAGTGTAGGAATTATTGATATTAACATGTGCTATGTGATAAAAGTATTTAAATAACAAAGTGAACAATACATCATAATATTGGGTTTTTCTAGAGGATAATCGCTATTCCCCAGTACGTATTAATCACTTTTAAAATATCCTTGAATTCATTTAACTGTTCTTTTTATTATCTACTAATAATCGCAGAAGTCTTCCTTTTACATGTATAGTTACTATAGTGTTGGTCTTTTTCAAGATTTTTGAATATTTCTAAGTTGTGTTCTTTTGACCTACATACTATGTAAGCCGTAAGCGCACCTTAGTTTTGAAAATCGTTAAAATACCTCATTTCAAATTCCAAACATTTATTATAATAAATTTGTGATATCTACATTGGTATGTGTACATAATGTATACATATATAGTATTAATGAAAGAAGCGGGAGATAGATGACGCACAAACCAGTCAAATTGTATTTTCCGAAACGAACACAATTAATAAATTATTATGTTGCAGTTAACCTGTTTAGTTGGAAGAAGCGTTCAGAATGAGCATCAAGTTTGTTTACATTCTTGTTCAGTTAACTATCAACATTATCTACGGTTAGTATTCCACTTTGCTTGATGTGCTTATTAAAATTGATGTGAATGTAATTAGTTTTAGCTCAAAATCAGACATGCCACGGTACTAGTCGATGTATAGCAGTGGTCGAATGTGCTCCTATTATAAATCTCATAAAAGCTGGAAATCTTTCCGATGCACAAAAAGCTGGTATCAGAAAACTACAATGTGGCTACTATCAACGGCGTAATGTTACTTTACCAAAAATTTGTTGCCCAGAAGAAATAAAACCAGCTGAACCTGCAGGTATATGTTACATATTGCTACTCTAAATATGTATCCAGCATTTCAAAATTAAAAGAAAACAAACGTTAACGTATAGTGTACAGAACATTGATAAATAATCGAGTGAGCGTTTACATATCATATTTAGCATTTGATCTTTGACCTGGTATTTATAAGATAATCTAAAAGACACTATGGTGCAAAATTGTATGTACAGAATTTCTCCGTGTATTTTGGATCACCCCTACAGTCTTTATTCAAAGAAACAGAAAACATTTTTGATTATAAAGTTGCAGGGTTTTTGAACCGCCTGGATAAATGACGACCAATGGCAACGATAGGAAAAAGTAATAATTTCTTAAGTGGAACACTGTGTATATTTTTTAACTCCCCCAATTTTAAAAATATTGATATATTGTACTAAAGTGGTTCTTGTTTGGGTCGTGTTGGAATTTCGCTTTTGACGGGGGTGTCTTATTTGATTCCAAAAAAAATGACAAAAATTTTAAGACCAATACGAACTCCCTCTCTCTATTCTAATTATTCGTTGTAACGAGGAGAAGTTTTCTATTTAAAATACACAGTGCCTCTTCTGTGTATATATTCTTATGTATATATTTGACCACCGGAACAAATTGCTACGAAAAAAATTAAAAATTAATTTTACGGCATTAACGGGCATCGATACTACTTTTAGGTATACGAAGTTATTTGGGGCATTCAATTTTTTCAACGATTTTCAAGTAAATTCAAAATAATGCACCGTTTAACTAGTGTAGAAGTGATGTAAATAGAAACAAAAACTTTGTTCGCTCATCTAACATGCGGCTTATTTGTGGCGATTACTTCCTATCAGCGGCAGCAGTCCATCCAAAAACCTATAGTCAATTGATGCCTTTCTGGCATTCTAGTTATCGAAATAATTTGTTTTTTTGTAATTGTCACCTAAACCAACATTAAAATTAGATTACACATTTCCATAGAATTTCTCTCTATCTGGGATTTATTTACACCCACTACAGGAAAGTTTAGTAAGCGAATGTACCAGTTTCTACACATAACTTGAGCTGTTATGAATTTTAACAGATTTTAGATCTCGATTTATACAACCATGATTAAAATGGATTAAATATCGGGAAATCTACCCTTAAATTGAATTTGTATAAATTCAACCACTATTTAAACTTCAAAAATCTTTAAGAGACCACATCTGAGTTAGATTAATAATTCTCAGATAATACGGCCGAATTGTATTTAACTTTTTACATTTAACTATGGCTGTCGACTAAGCTAAATCCATAAGTCTAAATTTAACACGAAGGCAGGGCAATTTCATAAAATAAAGGCAATTAATATAACTGTAGGGCCTGAAGTAATGAAAATCGATAATATTAAATTTGTATCTTTCGTAGGTTCTCTGTATAAGTGCCATCATTAGGGAAAATGACTAGAAATCATGATTCTTTGCAGCTACATTACCATCAATATTTTGTTCGGGTAAAATATATTGAATAGTTGGTAAGATGATCTATTTATGTAAACTTAAATATTTTACCAGTGGCTCTCAAAAATATTTGTATTCGTTGGCACTATTCGATTTATTAACAAAATATAAACAACATAAATATTAATGTACCCGTTTATTATAGGTCCATATCTTATCTTGGAAACTCCGAGTTTTGTAAAGAAGACTTTACATAAGAATTGTTTTATTAAAATAATTTATAATCTTTTAGTAATTCCATATTTTCTGCTTGTCTATTATAAAGGGTGATGAAACATAGGTATTTTTTCTAAATAGGACAGCCTGTATATTATTACATTTTTAAATCTCTTGTTTATGCAATCTCCATCTACATTTTCGTATTTTATCAACACAATTAATGTGATTTTTAGTCTGTTTTACCATTATCATAAAAAAGTGAAACTAAATAAACATTGAAGTAACTGACTTAGTACTCAGTACTTACTCCCGATGCAACAGGTCAAGAAGGTCTTAGATAAGTGCTCTTATTGAGTTTCTAAACTTAATTTTTTCAAAAACTATAGTTGTTGGCGTTCGATCTACCTGGAACATGTACTGGAGGGAACCGTTTTTCTATTAGTTTTCAGCGTTTTGGCTTCTTATTCTGTAGTATTTTCCAGTCATTATGGTTCTTTGCTTTCTCTTTCCATCTTGTGATCGCATTGTTTCTATTATCTTGTTGTACTTCTTGCAACCACCTAAGTCTTCCTTCACTCCGTTCTTTAACTTTCTTTTAGAGATTGTCTTGACTCCTTTGGAGAAAATATGCAATCGACACCCTCAGACAGCTGATTAATTTATTTCTGATTTCGGCATATATGCTTGTTTCCTCGTACTGTACTCTTAACTTTACTCTTTATCCACCCTCACAAACAATATTTCAAAAGCGTAAGATCTGGTGATCTTGGTGACCAATTAATGACAACACCACGGCCGGTATATGTTAGAACGTTGGAGAATATACCTAGGCTATATGCTCAGGTATAGTTTCCAGTTCTGTCTGTATACTAGCTAGCCACATTTGATAAATTAGCCCCGTCATTTTTATCGTTGTGGATATTTCGTATTTCTACCTATTTTGGGCGTCTAGTTTCGGTTTTGATTCCGGTGGAAGTGCAGGTCGTTAATAATGGCGTTTTCTTGTGTAATCTTCATCAATCCTTTCTATGTCTTTTTAGGGTTGGTCAAGATATTGGAACATTCATTGGCAAATAATAATAATAATATAATAATAATATTTATTCCATAATAAGTAGGTACATAAGTGTGACACATAGTACATAATATAGAACGTCAAGGAGAGAATTCAACATAGTTGTTCTTCCATTCCCCCCTTGCAAAATTTAAACAAAATAAACAGTATCGGAATAAGGATAAACATAAGAAAATAAAATTAAAAAATAAAAATATAACTAAGCTAGTATACTTGGTTAATCATTACAGACTGTTTACGATTTGGCGTATCAATGACGATGCGCAGTTATTTGACCAACTAATGCTTTTTTAAATTGCTTAACTGTTAATGACTTTATTGATGGTAATATACTATTATAAAGTTTAGCGACATTATAACTAAATGAGCGTTCGAATAATGAAGTATTATACTTGGGTATAGTCAATAGACCTCTGTGTCGCACGTTTATATTGTGTACATCTGTTCTATGCCTTATTTTATTGTATAGATAGGGTGGCTGCCGGTTAATGATTATGTTATGGTATAACGTTGCTGTTTGTATATATCGCCGTTGTTTCATGTCAAGCCAGCCTGCTTCTGTTAATTTTGCTGATATATGCGCCAATTTAGGAATACCGTGAATCAAACGTAAACAAGAGTTTTGTACACGCTGTATACGCTGACATGTTGCAAAATCAAGACAGGGACTATATACGGGTATGCAATAATTAAACTGTGATAAAATATGAGATTCGCAGAGATACGTTTTTGCTTCTTTGCTTAGATAATCTTTGTGTGGATATATCAGTTTTAAATGATAGCAGGCTTTTTGTATATACTTAATAATTTGCTTTTTGAATCTAAACGTTTTATCAATAATCAATCCTAAATTTTTAGCATTTTCTACAACTGGAATATTGATATTCCCAATTTTAATGGGCGGTAGTTGATAATTTCCGATCGGCTTCCCAACAGTAAGGTGCAAGATTTAAACGGATTTAGAATTATTGCGTGGTTTGTTGAAAATACAGATACAACCCCCAAATCGTTATTTAATATGTTCGTCGCATTTTCAATATCTATAGGATGAAACGAACGGTATATCTGCGTATCATCTGCATACATGTGAATATTACGGGTCCCTACGCAATCACAAAGACCTCTGGTATACAAGGTGAACAGCAGAGGTCCCAATATAGATTCCTGCGGTACCCCTCTGGTAACAGCAACAGGCATAGAGACATCTGTAGGTCCCTTGACTCTTTGCGTTATATTGCTCAAGTAATCTTGGATCAGACCAACTGCATTATCACCAAGACCGTGAAAGTACAATATACTAAGTAGTAATTCGTGATTTATTGTATCAAACGCTTTGCTAAAGTCTAAAAGAGTCAGGAGTGTACATTTTCCTTCATCGTGAGCTTTTAAGATATCATCTGTTATGTTTAACAAAGCAGTTGTACAGCTGTGAGCAGGTCGGAATCCAGATTGACATGGTGGAAGCAAATCACTACTTTCTAAATATCGCCTAATTTGGGAATTAATTACTTTTTCAAATATTTTTGAAAGTGTTGGCAATATACTAATTGGCCTGAAATCCTTATACTCTATAGGTTGTTCGATTTTTGCTATTGGTGTTACCAGAGCCGACTTCCAGCTGTCGGGAAATGTTTTTTCTAAAATGCACGAATTAATAATATGCACTAAGTACAGTAATATGAAAGGGCAACAAAGTTTTATCATTGAAGCATTTAATCCGTCCGATCCCGTTGAGTTACTTTTTAGTAAATAAACAATTTTTGATATGGTACTATTATCTACGAGATTAAAGTTAAATATCCCAGCTTTATCTAATTTATTATTTTTATAAAAGTTAAGTACATGTTGAGGAATAGCTATCTGTGGAATACTGTTAAGAAAATAATTATTAATTTGATTGAAATTACCATTAAAAGAGGCATTTTCGTCGATTTTACAAGGTAGAACATTCAGTTTTCTAAATTCTTTCCATAATACTTTAGAGTTGCTAGTGCGAGCAAGTTTAAATTGTAAGTAAGCTTTTTTCTCGTTCTTTATTGCGGTATTTGTATAATTGCGCAACATCCTGTAATATTCCCATGCAGCCGCGGTTTTTAAGCTTTTGAACTTATCTTTTGCCTTATCTCTCAAACTCATTAGTAATCTGATAATGACATGTATTCTGTAAAAACCATTTCATATCAATTGTTACGCATAGCAATTATTGAAGAGAAACGAATTGATGTGAACTCATAACAATTCCAGATGGTTTTGGTATTCTGTAACGTCAACTGTTACGCGCCGATTGAAGAGAAAACGTAGCAATTGAAATGCCACTTGTTGAGAACTTCGGAGATAACTGCGCATGCGCGCACTGTCGCCATCTACCATCTGTCTCGCGAAACTCGACATTTGATATCTTTGACACCCGCGGGAATTCCCTACTTTTAAAAAATGAGTAATAAAGATATAAAAGCTGCTGAAAACTAGTGAAAAACAGTTTAATTTGTGATTAGATTTTATGAGCAACAAGTAAATTGTTAATTACGGGAAAACTGCGACCAACATGTGATAGGAATAAGTTAAATATTCCTAAATATTTCTTAATAGTCATTTATTTTAAACTTAATAACAAGTTACGGCCTAAAAGAACGATGTTGACAGTTGGAAAGATAGTAAAAACACTTATTTATTTGTCATCATGCATGCATGATGTATTAATTTTTATAAATATATACGTAATATCAGTTGAGGTTAAACAAAACAAACATTTTGTAACGACATGCATCCATGCCGGGCCCGGCACCCGCCGAGGCCGCCGGGCGCTTGGGCATTCGTAGTGTTAAGATTTACCTGCTTGTTAACAAAACACGACTACCAAAAAGTGAGGTTAGAGGAACCGGTTTTTAACATAAACGTTTGCGAAATTACTTTTCTTGAGGTTTATTTTACAACTGCATTGGTTTTTTACTGACATAAAAGAATTTTTATACAAATAGTAACGTTTTTGTAATAATAAAACACAATAAAGTTTTGAGGTGAGTACATAACAACGGCCGGATAACAATTGATATGGGTCTTCAATTTATTGTTATGACATAGCAATCGATTGATACAGAAAGTGCTTAGAGAATACCACTTTTGCAAAATCGCTTGTTATGGTTGTCCCATAACAATCAATTGGAGTGTAACAATTGATATGATTGCTTACAGAATAGACCTGATTATCAGTTAACCACGGAGAATGTTTTTTTGTTATTATAATAGTTTTCCACGGAGCGTGTTTATTAAAAAGATTTAATATACGACTATTTAAAATTTCAACCTTTTGATTAATGTTATTATTATAAAATATTTCATCCAAAGACAACATTTGCAATTCAGCATAAAATTGATTATGGTTAAAATTTCTATAATTACGAGCAACGGGAGGATATATAAGTTTTTGACACGAGATCTCGCAGGTCACTAAGTCATGATCAGAGAAATGACAATTTATAACACTTGATTTCTGAATAAGTAAAAGCTGAGAAGTTATAATGATGTCTAATAAAGAATTATTCCTAGTAGGTTATGTGATTATTTGACTAAAATTCAAAGATTCTAACATGTTATTAAAATATTCCGTAGAGGGCTCAGCTGCCATGAGGAAATCTACATTTCCATCCCCTAGACATACAATATGATCTGAATATGGTGTACACAACATAATGGAGTTCTGAATTTCATCTATAAAGCTTTTATAGTTGAAAGTTGGAGGTTTATAAAACACTCCCAATGCAATACTTTCATTATTAATTTTGATTAATACCCACAGTTGTTCTATTAAATCATTCGTATTAATAACACATTCAAAGAGAGTTTGTTTTTTGTGTGAATTCCGATAAAACCGCCCGCCCCTTCAATTTCACCATTTGGATTATTGGTGTGGATGAAAGAAGTCAGCAGAAGTAGGAGGGATTACTGGTAAGTCCCTTGTGCTTTGGCTTCTCAATAGCATAGAGTTGTAGATCAATCTTACTCCCACATCTTTTGTTTACTTTATAATTCTCTAATTTTCTTAATTAATTTTTTGGTGAGGCTATTTACACGCCCCATCAAGTATTGCAATATGGCTGACTTTATTGGAGTTAATAGAGCAATGCAATAATTTGTCATCTTGAACGGCAACAAACTCACAAAGAATTCTTAGAAACATTATACCATACAGGGTGTCATGAGTTAGAACGCATTAATTTTAAGGGGTGATAGAAGAAATCAAAAGGAACAAAAAAAGGCTTAATAAATTTTTTCTATGTTAATTAGCTTCCGAGAAATTTAGAAAAAACCATTGCCATATCTGGCAACCTTGCTTAAGTATAATCGCAGCTGGGTCTTGACCTTGTTTTAGAAAATCAAACAAACAAACTGATGATGACAGCTGCTGTTTAAAAATAATAAACATCCGAAGCAGATTAGTCGGATGACTAATTCTACGAAAATTGTAATCGGCACCGTAAACAAAATTTGTACGTTGTACGTTAAAATCACGCTGATTCATAACAAACCAGCTGTAAAAAATAAGACAATAATTGATCTACATTTTATATTTATTAATTTCCGGAATATTTTCAAAATTTCTTGTCGTATTTGTTTTTTAATAAAAAATACTATCTTATGTAAATTTGATTTAGGCACCTAATTACCATAAAATTAAAGATTTTTTTAATGTAGCCAAAACGAGGTGGCAACAAAATCCTTTAACCTATTTACCTAATTTAAATTAGATAAATTTTCTCTTTAAAAGATATTCTCTTATAAAATGATTAAAAACTGTTATTAGATAAACAAAGTGCTTTATTGACAAATTATTATTTCAAAGTTCAACAAACTACCAACTCAGTATTATCTCACTCTAAAATAATAAAAGGGTATTATTAAACAATTGCGATCAGGCATTGACCCAAATATTCTTCATTAAATCATTAAACTGCAAAGTTCTAAACAAAACGTGCTTTATTTCAATGTCAAGAAACTTCCACATCAGCATTTTGTGCGAATGTGGAGCAAATTTTATTACAAACTTTACAGGGTTGTCACGTTTCTCAATTGACTAAAATGAATTTGGAATTGTAAAACGAATTCAGTTTTACGCGGAAACGACAACGATAGGATAAAACGTTATAAAGGTTTGTTATTGTGATAGATGAGATGCATCTGCCGACAAAGCCTCATACTTAAAGTATTATTATTAACGCGGCAAAATGATGTTAAAGTTTCACACTTTCTTATTTTCTTCTGAAAAAGTAGTACGTTCTAGAACAAAGTTGTATAAGACTTTTTATTCCTTTTGGTGTCTTCTATCACCCCTTAAAATCAATGCGTTCTAACTCATGACACGCTGTATATTATAAATATTAATAATTGGCGTAAAATGACTGTTTTAACGTAATTCGATACTTGAATCTAATGGCGAATAACTGCATGGGCAATCTTATGGTGATAAAAACATTAGATAAAAGTATTTTGTCATATAATTCCGGAATGGGACCATTGACATTGGATTAAATGTCCTGAATTATACATATAAGAAAAAACCGTTTTATTTAATGTTATATACTGAATGTGTGGATTACATAAGCTACTCTAGTGCCCTTCAAAGGGCCCATGAAAATCTGGTACCATTTTCATTAAATTCGAATTACATAGGAATAATCGTTTTTGGAGCGGATTACCGGTAAGACACTAAAAATCAGTTGATCGCAAAACTTATAATCCCTAAGTCAAGTAAAATATTAAAAAGTTAAGACTTATAACTTAGTAATAACCTGATTGTTTCGGGAATTTTTATATTGACTGAATTAATAAGGAATAACTAACTGATGACATTATTGATTAATGATGGACAAACATTTTTATAAGGTAAATTCTCATAATTTTAGACAACAAATATAAAACCCACGTGCTTTTTTAAGCGCTATAGTAATTTATATTGAAAGATTGCAGCACCGATTTGGAATATGTAAGCTAGTTTATTAGTTTACGAAACTGTATGTGTATTTCTAAATTTCATTTAAATAAATTCGAGTTGAGGTACTAACTCGAGCTGTGCAAATTTTCTTAACTTTTGTCGACACAATCATCCCAGTCACTTTAGATAGAATATTATCATATAAACATTTTGATGAATTCAAATAATTGTTAAAAAATTTCAAGTATAAGTGTAATAAGGGGGCGCTGTGGTGTAAAAGTCGAAAAACCGGCGCATTTCGTTTATGTCAATTAACCATGTTCGCCAAAATACCGTTCTTTGCCAATGTTTGAACTGTTTTGTAGGAATAACGACAATTAAAATTAAATTTCCACTTGCGCCAGAAAAAACCTGGATACCATTTAGTTTTTGTTTAATTATCGAAATAATGTTCTGCTCCACTTTTTATGTTAAATTTTAATTAAACTATTAATTGCAGTAGCAACTTTAAAAATTACTAACTCAGGCAGGGGGGTCGAGGGGGGTCTGAAGTTTTCTGGAAATATTCACCAAAGATGCTTCTCTTTGATGTATAAATTAGAACGCAGGAATCGACCGGAACCGAAACTTGTGACAGATTATTGCTAAAATTCCAAAAAAAACCTCTTAATCTTCGTACCTATATTTAATACATCGTAATAAAAACAACCGAAATAGCTGTAACAGGTTAAAATAGGTAACATAGATATCTGCTTTAAGAGCTACGATGAAATGACCAAGTACGGGGGTGTTATTTCAGTACCTGGCTATTTAACAGTTCCAAGGTCGTGCATAAAAGATGCCCCCATTCATTCTTAATAACACCTGACATATAATTTAAGAATTCCAAGAACTTGATTTTCTACCCTCATGCGCCGTTTATGTGAGTTTTACACCAGTGTGGTGGGTTATTGACACAAAATATTAGCGACAAAATATAGCTCACATTTTTCATTCAGTTTTCTTTTAATAATCCTTTTTTTAGCAAGATAACGTTTGATGTCAATTGCTAAACTGTTAAGGTAGTGTGGATCATAGTTTGTAAGGAATAGATATCTAAAATAAATTTTATAATCGTAGTTGAACATCGCTAATCTTGTAGAATTAACATTTTCTAAAAAATAACCGAACTAAACATAATACAGTCATTATAACACTGTTTAATAGCAAAATCTGTGACAATGGATAAATGTTTTTGCTTACTTATTTAGTATTGATTAAAATAAAATAGATGTACACGGCGCAGAAATTTAAATATGACGAAAATCAGTCATTTTTAGTTGAACGCTTTCTGCACCAGGAAACGTTGGGTGGTAATATCCACGGGACATTTAAAAGTAATTTAACTTTTAACTATTATTTAATAAATTCCCGAAGTAAATGTTGTTTTTCTTTACTTAAGAGCATGTGACGGTTAATTTTTGAATAAACTATTTCACTCTTAATTAGTCCTGATTAATTTCTTCTTCTTTCAATATTTTAATATAGTAATACTTTTCTTTTTCTTAAAACCATTAAGAGCAACTAATATTTTTAAAGCTGTTTAGCAGTTTTATATTCCCGTTTTTGATTTCAACTACCTTAAATTATTCCTTGGCATTTAAAAATTAAAAATTTCAGTTAAACTTAAACAGCAAAATATTTTGAATGTTCACGCATGTCTGGCAACACTGTGAGCAAAGAACTGCGATGCGATCAAATAATGTTTCTATTTACATTTTCATATTTTAATTTTAAAGAAATTAAATCCGTTTTGCGGACCGTAGCGCCATCTTTAGGTGTTTATAGTTTCTGAAGCTTCCTAGTATTAACACTGGTGGCGATAACGCGCCCTTAAGGTTAGAGTCACTGCATCTAGCCACCTAGGCCAGCTGGTCGATCACAGTAACGCAAACCGCCGCCATATTTAATAATGGACAAATTAAAACCACGTTTTACATGTTTGACATATTAGAAGTTTGATCTTTCAGAATAAGAAAAATCTTTTAAAGTAAACGTGGATTTGATTAAATTCAATACAGAACAAATAATGAACAATTTCGTGCTTCGTTTGTCCCAATATGGCGGCGGTTTGCGGTACTCTGGTCGACCAGCTGGCCTAGGTAACTAGATAACTCTACTTAAGGTTAGAGTCATTACATCTAGTTACCTAGGCCGTGCTGGTCGATCAGAGTACCGCAAAACCCCGCCATATTCGGCAAAAGAAGCACGAAATTGTTCATTATTTGTATCTGATTGCATTTAATTAAATCCAAGTTTGTTTTTCTTATTCTCAAAGATCAAACCTCTAATATGTCAAAAACGTAAAACGTGATTTTAATTTGTCCATTATTAAAAATTACCCTTCTCTGACCCGATATGGCGCCGTTTTGGGGTACACTGATCGAACAGCGCAATCTAAATGACTAGATGTAGTGACTCTACTTAAGGTCTGTGTTTTTTACTAAGTATGGTTTATACCTTGTATAATGTGATTCCAAAATAACAGATCAAATATCCACTGATTTCTTCCCAAAAAGGTAAATAAACTTTTGCTATTTTATGTTGAATAATAGACTGCAGCGGTGAGCTGAGGTGTGCGGGAGCACGCTAGAAGAGGGGGGGTATGATGAAATGACTACTAATAACTACGTTTAACCCTATGTGGCGGCATAACTATTTTAGATATCATTTAAAAACTCACTAGACAAAATATGTTTGTCGGAATATTTTCTTATTTTACATGGAGGCTCTCTCATTAGGTATATACTATATGAATTTATAATTAGAGATTTCATATCAATGTTCTACAAAAAAAACTCAATTTCAAAGGAAAGTTAAATAAGTAATATTAGAGAAATTTTATGATCTTAATCTTCTTTTTCGTTTGCAAAATCGCTGTCAGCATCGCTTTCACAATCCGATGTATCACGGTATCACTCTCATCTATAAAATTGAATAAAAGTCATTTAAATATTCTTATCAAACGAAATAAAATTATTTAGAAAAGTACCTGCACTACTTTTAATTTCAAAATAGTTTTTACTTTTTTCGGATAAAAAGAGGATTGTAATATGTGATGCTACATCAGCTGAAATATTAGCTAACCATCTAGAGATTTCAGAGTTGTCTTTTGTCAAATGTAAGGATAAAAGAACATATTTACCGTAAATGAAGCTCGACCCATTTTCCTCAAGACATATAAATCAATGTTCGTTACAGAAAATTTTGAAAAAATGAAAAAAAATTTTCATTCTTTAAGCCTACCACCTTGCCGATGTAAATTAAAATAATAGCTTCTCAGATCTAGATATATGAGTAGTATATGGAGATATGTTCACCTAAAAAATCCAACACCGTTAGATCCATGAAAAAATGGTCGGATGGAAGAAGCTGAAAAGTACGACTTCTTATGGTTTGAAGGGGCTCAGTTACCTAAACTTCCCAGTGATGTTATCATTCAACCCGAGGAAGCAACGTAAAAGAAAGTAGTTCAGGTACTTCTCTAAATAATTTTATTTTATTTGATAGGAATATTTAATTGACTTTTATTTCATTTTATAGATGAGAGTGGTACATCGGATTGTGAAAGCGATGCTGACAGCGATTTTGCAGACAAAGATGATAAGATTTCACTAACATTTAATTTTTCAATTTTGTATTATAAAATTTCTCTAATATTACTTAGTTTTTCTTTGAAATTTATTCGTATTTTTTTCTGTAGAACGTAATAGATAAATTAATGAAAGTTTAAAAAATTGTTAATGGACGACAATTATTATACTCACAATTTTATAGTGATATGTGTGGAAATCGCAGACGGCTGCCCCTAACTGAGGAGAACCAAAAAAAAAAGCTTGAAACAGTCTGTCTTAGAGTGCCGTCTGAGGTTTACACACATATCACTATAAAATTGTGAGTATAATAATTGTCGGACATTAACAATTTTTTAAACTTTCATAGTTATGAAAACTTACTTTAATATAACACTTTGTGTTTATTTTGTATATAGATAAATTAATATTGATCTCTAATTATAAATTCATATATATTTATTCCTAATGAGAGAGTATCCATGTAAAATAAGAAATTATTCTGACAAACTTTGTCGCGTGACTTTTGAAATAATATTTAAAATAGTTATGCTGCCACATAAGCATAATTGCTAAACGTAGTCATTGGCTGTCAGTTCTTCATATCCCCTCTCCTTTTAGCGCGCGCACGCACAACTCAGCTAGCCGCTACAAACAATACTTCCATATCAAATAGTGTAAGTTTATTAATTTTTTAAGGATGAGACCAGTGAAATTTTGATCTGTCTATTATATTTAGTAAAAAAGACAAGCATTACACTTATTCTTGAAATTTTTTAATAAATACATAATTAATTAGTGTTGACCTGGTACTAATTAATCAGAGGAATATTTGTCTGCCAAGTTTGCTATAATTTTTTCAGTATTTTGATTCATATAAAAATAAAAAAGATTACATATGTGTTTCAAATGTGACATTTTTTTAACCACACCGTTTGATTCGTTCATCCATTAATCAGATCCTGTTATACAAGGGCTTTTCCACACATGAACTATGAATACAGATTTAAAAAAAGGATTTTATCCATTACGGAATTGCGTTCGTGTTCGCTGGCTCTCCGACTAATAGCTTTATGCTAAAAATTATCAATTTTACAGTTTAATTTTTCTTTGTGTTTTAGAACCTAAACCTCCGATTGACGTTAAACTAGATAATGCTATAACTCCTACTTCCTTACTTCCCACTAGGACTACTTGTGGAAAACATGAAGTGAGCGATAGAATTATTGGAGGAGAACAAGCATCAATTTATGAGTTTCCATGGATTGCACTTTTGGCATACGAAATGGGTAAACTATAAATTTAAAAATCATAACAAAACGTTAGTAAAATTTAAATTGCAGCCAATGGGAAAATTAAGTATCACTGTGGTGGAACTTTGATTAACAATAGATATGTATTGACTGCTGCTCACTGTTTGGTAAATCTTCCGCCTGACGTGAAACTGTAAGTATCTTAATTAACTATGTATAGTTAAGGTTCAGAATAACCAAACTATTTGTTTATTCGGATTATTAATTTGTCCCCTCAAAATCTCTATTTAAACTTTTTGTTTTATTAATTTTGACACTGCTGAGATAGCCAATGGTACAAGCTTTCAGTCTACGCATTTGTTAAGTTACAATTTTGTTTTAGGAAACGAGTTCGATTAGGTGAACATAAAATCAGCGAAGAAGAGGATTGCGAGGTTACCACTATCCCCTACGATTCTTGTGCGGATCCACCGTTAAATATAGACATTGAAGAACAAATTTTACATGAATTGTATGTTCCTTTGAGAAAAAACCATCTTAATGACATAGCACTTTTAAGATTAAACCGAACAGTTGAGTATACCGGTAAGTAGAGATAAATCATTATTCAGAAGATCACTTGTGCACATAAATATTATCTCAGACTTTATTAGACCAATATGTCTACCAAGTATTACGGAATCTAAAGAATATGCAGTCAGCAAAAATTATTTGACAGTTTCTGGTTGGGGTGTTACTGATGATAGTAAACCGAGTGATGTAAAACTTAAGGCAGAGGTACACCACTAGAAGAATTACTTTTTTATTTAATATAATTATGTAATGAATTTTAGGTGCCCTTCGTTTCTGCTACTGAGTGTTTCCCAATTTATGAAAATAGACTTAAAATAAAATTAAATACGAGTACTCAAATATGTGCTGGAGGGATTCAAGGAAAAGATGGTTGCAGGGGTGACAGTGGTGGTCCGCTATTAAGCAGAAATAGTACTGACGACCAATGGTATTTGATTGGTGTAGTCTCTTTTGGAGTCGGTTGTGGAATTGCAGGATTTCCTGGTGTATACACTAATGTTTCTAGTTATTATCAATGGATAATTGATAATATAAGACCTTAAGATTTGCATAGACTATAATGTATTATTTAATTGTAATAATAATAATAATAGAAAATTAATGTGTTATTGTTTCTTTATAAGAAAAGGATACCAGACTTTTTGTTTAATTTAAATATTGTTTATCTTATTTTTTTTTAATTAAATGACAAAACTCACAATTACAGTCATTAAATTCTATAGAATATTAAAAGCGCTTGTCACAAACACTAATTTCGTTAATTTCCCATTAATTCAACATTTTTTTGTAACATACATGAAAGAATTAATATAACTCGATATGCCTCAACAAAAAATCTATTCTGTTAAATTAATATATTTTAGAAGATATGTTAATTTAACAGAATATCTGTAGCTCTTTTGTATCGCCAAAATAAATAAATGAAGCAGATCTCTTGTACTTATGCGTAAAAGTTTTAGATGTATTAAATAGAATTATATTAAAAGAATATTAAAGATACTTACCCCGAGACCAAACTCCAAGATGATGGTGGTGAAGCAAACTGAGCTCTCGGAGCTAACACATTTGGTTTTATACTCTTTTGTAAAGCAAGTATTAAGGTCACACATACGTAAGTACTTCTTGCTCTAGCATTAGGCTAAGACCGGATGCAGGTGTCCAGTTTGGGTTATTAATAGCACCAAACTTGCACGAAATAAGAGATATGTATGCAACCTTGGAGAACATGTATGCTAGTTGCATGCAACTTGAAAAACGATGAATAATTTAATTTGAAATTATTTCGTGTGTGATACTACTATTTCTATTTAAGCAATTCAAAACATCCAAAAAGTGATTGCTAAACAAACAGTAAAACATATAAACATAAGCAGATCTTGTAAGAAAGATAAGGCACAAAAAACTCTAAGATAAAAGAGTATTAAATATACTTATATAAATATAATAACATTTTTTAAGCAAAAACGGCAGTTGTTAATTATCCATTTATTTTATAATAAAGAAAAACAAGTGATTAAATGTCAATCAATAAAAGTATCTTAATAAGAAATTAAATTTGACTTAATAAATATACTTCGAAAATTATGAACTATCATTTAAACAATTCAGTAGTTATTTACAAAAGTAAGTAATTAACTATTTAGCTGATTACATGAACTTAGGAAAAGAAAATTAAAATGGTTTCACATTCACATCCAACGTGAATCGAAATCAAATTTAATTTTTCTTTAACATTTTTCAAATTTATAAAACAATAAATCGCTTAAACCTGGCTCGACGCTTATCTTTTTGACTAAAAATGTATAATGGTTATCTTTCTGTGACACATATTATTTTTAGAAGAGATTATTTGACCATAATAAATAAATCCAAGTATAATGTCTTGTTTTACATTTCATTTTATTAGTCAATAATTGTCAATTTATTATAATGGTTAATTAACCATTTACTTTTGGACGTCAGTTGTAATTTTAAGAAAATTACAATTTTCAATTCCTTACCTTAAGACATGATATTTCAATAAGAAATCATCCATTACATAATTAAATATAGAAGGGTACGGGAATACTCAAAAGCACATATTTACAGTAACTGCTTTTTAAATCAATAGCTAATATAGATAAAGTGCCAAAATATCCATTTTTTAGTTTCGATATAACATTGACTTTAGTTCAGTCTTAAGTTTAAGTTAAGAAAGTAGATTTTAATAGCAATGAATAATTATTATCCGAATTAATAATTGTACAGTTTAAACGGGAAGGCGACAGGACATTACTTTTAATAAAGGTAATAAATTAAACAAACTCAACAATTTCTTACTGTAAAACATTTTAGTTTAAATGTTTAGATACCTAAATTGTATAGAACTACATTATTAAGAATGTTTGTTGTAAATAAATTATGATTGTTAGACACAAAACCTAATTCTCAAAATTTATTCTCCCGATTGGCTTAACAGACATTAGTTCTAGTAAGTTGGATTTGATTGGCACGGTATCGCAAATTACCTGATGTAAATTTTGATTGAAAAATGCTGGATACAAAAGAACATCTAATTATACACTTTTATGAAATATAAAAATATATAAACAGCAGCTCCTTATTCAAAATATTTATACAATAAAAAGGAAGACCCAGCTTCAATATTTAATTAATAATGTTGTGGGCTAATAAAATTGGGGTTTTGCTTTGAATAAATTATATTTTCAACTTTTTAAGTACGCTTTTTTCCACTTTTTATTAGTTGTGAAACAATTAAGAATTTCGTATTAGTGAAATAAGCTTGGTTGTAGAATAACTCTTCCAAAGTCCTTCGAACCCATTTTATTTGTATTCTTTTATAACACCTAAGTGTTCGAGAATTAATAATTGACGGTTTGACCACAGCATAAAAATATATAGCGTCCCACTCGATTGTCGGCACTTTGAAGTTGATAAGATGCTTCGCATATCCCACACAATAGTGACCACGACCGGTTCGCCGTGAACAGACCATGACCGGTTCGCCGAGGCTTGCCGATCGTCATCGTATTGGATTCTTGCTAATAACGATCCTGGTTATTATTATCACAACATAACAGTTGTTCCATAGCCCGCCGTTGGTGATGAATTTTAGTTGTTTTCAAACTTTGTTTATTTGAATCGAACTCAGAAATTGTGTGTTCATGTTGCGGAAATTTAACAATAATCATAAAGAGGAACTTTTTGAAATCAGCCAACCTTTCAATTTTCCCATGCCCGAAAATAATTTTAATGAGAATTGGTTGCAGCCGAATCTTGACTAGCTATTTGATACACTCCTTTATACTAGCATTCCTCATATTATTCGTAAAATGATAACTAGAAAAAACTACTTGGTCAGGAATATTGATAGCAACTGTTACGTTATTGTACCCACTTCTTCAGGGTGTATTATCGGTTTTATTACATAGACAATTGGCATGTAAAAACACAATTTCTCAAATATTGCCTTCCCTAATTATTTTAGAGGAAAAGTCATTATAGCAAAGTTGTACATCTTATTGAATACTGTTCAAAACACCCCCACACTTTTAAGGGGTAAAATATTAATTGGTAATTAAGCGATGGGGGGAGGGCACCGCGTTTGACCGGTAGGCCACATTGATGCCAGTCCGTCACTGCTGACGGGAATTCCTGTGTATCCGCCCTGTAACACTATCTCGTTCTCATCGAAATGTAAACTTGTTTTTTCTGGCGAGATGAAATTAATATTTGCATTTAGTTATCGCAAGATGTTTCTTTGCCTAGAGTGATGCAAATAACAACATGTAAATGCTGGTTTATTAAAGACAAGTTATCAATTTTAATGTTCATAGTAATGAACTATTGTAAAAGATGAATACGTTCACCATTTCTATATACGTAATTTGTTTCGCGTTTTATTTTAGTAATGTGGCTTTTGGATATGCTGGTAAGTGAATTCTTATTATTTACCTATTGTTTTTTACTTATAATAAAATTTCCCCAAAGATAAAATACCTATTCATAAGTAATAAGTAATAGAAAAAACGTAGTATTTTGAACAACATACTATAAGAGTCAATAAGCTATTTCATAGTCACTATAATAAATCTTACTGTGTCCCTCAGTAAATTTGTCAATAATTGGAATTGCAATACATAATTTATATTATTTATCGTGTACACATTAATAGTATAGATATACTAATTCATTTTATACCACTGAATTCAAAATTTAAATATGCTAACAATATGAAAAAAAGGACAAAATCATATGTCCCCAGATATACTTCATGTTTAAAAACAGTCTCTAAATATCTAAATCGTATTTTATTCCAATTTCATTTTATCTATAATTAAACTTTGTATCTATATTTTTCCGCTGTATCACAAAATTTAAGTAGTGTCATCCTAATAAAAAGGTAAAGCAACCAACTGCCAAAGTAACAAACAAGTTGGATGACGTATAATTAGTGCTTTGATTCACGATATAATTTTGAAAGCACTAAGTTATCAAAGCAAGAACATATGCATTGACTAGTGCGTTGCTGCTAAGGGCCGGTTGTTCAGTTGGTCATGACTGTATCCTATGGCATTACTAAACTCCAAATACCAAGAGGAAGGTTCACAGAACATTTTGAAGAAAACGCACTTAATCATACCGAATCTGAACTGAATATGTCAGACGCTGTTAAGTTTGTAATAAGTAAACAAGGTACATTCGTGTCGCTGCAGAAAAATGTAATATTTCAAAATCTGCATTGCATAGGCAAATAGAAAGATATCAAAACTTAGACGAAGAAGCTAAACAAAGTTTTACATTTGAAAGAAAACATGGGTTTCAAGAAATCCTTTGTATGTACGAAGAAAAGTTATTGACGAAATATCTTCTTGACGCATCTAAAATGTGTTATGGATTGACTGAAAAAGATGCAGGGAATTTGGCTTTTAATAATAAAAAAATACCACCATCTTTGGAAGAAAATCATCATGCCGAAAAAGAATGGTTATTTTGTTTTCGCTCTAGACATCCCTATTTAAGTCTTCGTACTCCTGAACCCACTAGTCTTACCAGGGTAACCTCCTGTAACAAACATAACGTTAGTTTGTTTTATGAGAATCTGCAAAAGGTTATTACAAAATACAATTTCACCGCTAATGAAATTTTCAATTGCGATGAGACTGCCGTAACAACCGTTCACAGACCACCTAAAATTCTTGCATAAACTGGTCAAAAACAAATGGGTAAGATAACGTCAGGAGAACGAGGAATCCTGGTGACTTTATGTGCAACAATATGTGCCAATGGTACATTTATTCCACCATTCTTCGTTTTTCCACGGAAAAACTTTAAATCACACACAGGGCTTATTTTACCATTAGGCGCACTAGGCGCGTGCCTAGAGCCCAACGGCAAGAGGGGCCCAAATTGGAAAACATAAAATTAATAAAATCATAAAAATGCACAAAAAAATCACGCGTGCAATACAGTGCACATTACAGAAGTAAAACTTCTAGTAATACTACGTTTCCATTGGCCGAAATCTGAAATTTCATTTTAGTGTTTCCACTGCACCTTTGTTGAGATTTCGTTGACATTTATGTATGTGTTTGTTTACTTTTTACGACACCGCTCCAAAAATATCAAAATTTCAAACGGATTTTAGAGGAAAATGGATGAACCTTTGCGTGCTAAAAAGTTTGAAGTGCCTAGTTTAAGATCGTGCGAACAAATGTTACGTTTAAGCCTTTCCGCCTCCCAGCACACTGAAGAAAGAAATTTTGATTCAAGAAATGTCAAACTTTAACATCTTGTACGGTGTACCAAAACAATCGTGGACTCAATCGACTACCAGGACAATAAAGTTCAGTCCTTTTTCTGTAGATTTTTCAAAACTTCGAGTGCCTATGATGGTTTTGCGCGAATTTATGAATTTTTGAAATTCACCCTGCATTTTATCGGGTGTTTTTCCTTTTCTGCCTGGACATTATTAGCGCTTGAGTTAGAACCTTTTCCAAATTCAAGAAATTTTTAAAAATGTCAAAAAATGTTTTTAATTAATAAAAACATTTTTTTTTGTGCCGGCGGTGGACGAGTGATGTCAGTGGATCATGTAATCGCCGACACTACTGTTACTCGATGTGCAAGTGCCTAAATTAATGTTTTGATTTTTATTTTACTAATATATTGAAATTAATCAGTATCACAAATTATTCAAAGCGTTTCCATGCCGTATTTAACGGACATTTAACGTGCAAAAATTGTTGCTCTTTGGATCCTGTGAGAAGCGCTCACGGCAAGGCGCTCATTGCAGCGGGCGTGGACTTGATTCAACGAGTATCCAATAGGACGATACAAAGTCGTCTACATGAAGGTGAACTTCGTTGTCGTCTTAGAACTAATGTTCCTCACTTGACGGACCGACATTGTCAGGAGAGAATGCAGTATTCACTACGGATATTGTACTACGAGGTAATGGTGAAAGGCTTGTCACCGACGAAAGCCGCTTTTGCCTCTTCCATTCTGAGTTCGCGTATGGCGTCGCCGAGGAATGGAACTTCAACGGCGGATCTGTTATGGTTTGGGGAGGCGTTAGCTACGATGGTTACATCAATCTGGTGATTGCAGCAGCTCCTGGATTGACAGCGGTTCGATACATCAACGTAATTCTTCGGTGCGAGAATTACGTAGGTCAGAAACTATATGTTTGCGTACGAGTATGTTACAACACAACAAATAACGAGTATTTGCACCTAAGTTTCTGGGCGCATGATTCACGAATTCTTTTGTGCCGACTTAACTGCTGACAAAAATTTCGTAGCTAAAATTAACTTATTTTTTAGATGTCATTAGTGCTGTTAGGATATTTTTTGTTTTTTGTTCGTAAATTAGACTTTAGTAGAATTAGTAGTTAGACTTTTGTAAATTTAGTAAAAGTTGTTACCATCCGACAAACATAAAAATCCCTAGTTTCATAAATCTATAAACAACGCTCTTGGCAACGCCAACAATTATAAGTTAAAACTAATTTTCTACTTATACATATTCGCGTGAAAAATAAAACTTTATATGCACCACGCGCGTTACTAGATGATAATACCCATCGGGCGACTAAGTTCGCTGCTGCCCGAGCGAAGCGAGGGCATCAAACAACTGCGGGCTGCAAATGGTATTTTTCTGCCCTTGAAACACAATAGTAATTTAAGTATTAAGGCCCGTAATGCTTACACTATTTTTTGCCCGATCGGATCTATGAGTGAATTTTAAATATATAGAGTAAACATTAAACACATCGCACTGAAAATGTGAATTTTTAGTCTGTTAATGTGCCTGGTTATTATGGAGTTGAATAAACAAAAACAATTTTTATCTCAATCCGGACGAATTTTAGAATGATAGTGAGTGTTTTTCGACTTAAATGACGAGGTACTTTATTACCGAGCCTTGGGCGGTAAGTTGAACTTACCGCCCTGAGAGCAGAGCTTGTAAATGAACCAAAACGCCCGATTGGGCAAAAAATACTATAAAACTTAATTCCACAAGAATATACAGGACGTTCAATTAAAAAGATTTTCCGGAAAATAAGAAAAAATCCATTTGTGCTATTTTATAGATAAGCTTATGCTAAACAAGTCTCTCATTTAACTCTTTCCTCTGCCTTTAATATTTCAGCAGATTTAACCTGGACAATGAAAAATAAGTCACCCTGTATACAATTATACGTAGGTAACTTTTGTTAAAATAAAATATACAATAATTAATAGTAGTTCATTACCGTAGAATAGTTCATAGAATGTTTTTTACCTCCAATGCTTATCTTAAAATTTCTATTTCCAACGAACTAGTTTTACGAAAGCAGCCGGCGCCCTTCGGATGGTTGCGCCCCCCCCTTGGTCCAGGATCGGAGGTAGTTACGCTACTACGCGCAGTTCTGAACATGCCAGCGAGGTTGCAAGAGGTACGCCAGCAAAGAGGAGGAAACACACACACACACGATGTGCAAAATCCGACCGACACGTCCTCGTGGTGCACATCGGGTAACGCTGATGTCGACGATTATATGTTAAAAAAATTAATGTTAATAAAAAAAATTTATTTGGGTCATTCTTTGTGAACTCAACCACCGGCTAGATCCAAAAATTGGCGCAACTTAGAAAGGCCAGCAGGTGCTTATTTTAAAGCTTAAAATCTCTACTATCGAATGTCACATATCTCATGAAAAAATTTATATTTGACCTCTAAAACAGGGTAAACACGTATCCAGTTCCAAAAAAGTTTTTAAAGTTGAAGAAATGAAAAAAAATATTATTTTTTTTTTCGAGCAAGATTCAGAACAACAATTTGCCATTTTTTAAGGTTTATCATTTTTTTCATCGAAAATGGTGTCAAATAGAAAAAATGATAAGAGTAAAAAATGCTTATTTTTACTCAACGAATTTAACGACTTTTTATTTTATTTCGTTTGTTACACCTGTTTGGTACTCCTTTCACTCGACTACGGGGCCCGAAATTTGCTAGCTGAGCCTAAGGCCCAACTCAGTTAAAAATAGGCCCTGATCACACATGATAAACAGTGGACCTACAGGCTCGCGGGGATCAACGGATCCCAATCATCCTAGTGGGTGGATGACTACAAAAACTTTCGAGGATTACGTAGACCATTTGATCAAAAACACCCGTTGTTCAAAAAATCATAAAATCCTTGTAGTACTGGATAATCACGAAAGCCACTACGGTTTTACAGAAAGCAAAGCAAAATGGGATTGTTTTTCTAACATTGCCACCTCACTGCAGCCATTGGACATTTGTTGTTTTGAACCTTTCAAAACATATTATAATAAAGCATTGTATCAATGGCTTCTTAACAACCCAGGCACACCTTTAAATATATATGGCATTGCTGCCATTGTAGGTAAATCTTTCCCAGAAGCATTCATTCCGACAAATATAGTGAACGGATTCTCAAAAATTTATCCATTTAATCCCGACGTTTTCAGTGATGTGGATTACTTGAGCAGTGCTGTTACTGATCGTCCACTGACAGCTACTGCTAAATGCTTCAAAAGTAACACAGAATGATAAAGATAATGGAGTCATGGGAACTGAAGAAAGCATTACAGTGGCAAGACACGACGATCAACCAAGTACCCCATCAGTTGCATCGATTGTAAGGCCTGAACAAGTACGACCACACCCTAAAGCTGCAGCGAGGTGTAATAAGATATCAAGAAAGAAGGCTAAGTCGACAGTTTTAACAGACACTCAAAACTTACGACAGATGGAAGAGGAAGCTACACGAAAGACAGAAGAAAAAAAATCGAAAAGCCATTAGGGCAAGAAATGTACAGAAAAGAAAAGAATTAAAGTCAAGATTTTCCCTAGGGTCTAAGTTTTTTTTTTATTTATTTTGTGTTTTGTTGTTTAGTAATAAATGTTTTTGCTTCAAGGCCTGTTTATTTTTGTTGTATGCACAGTTTCAAGAATGTTTCTTGCACGTGTCCCAGTAAATACCAATAGGTGTCCCACTTTGTACCAGAGATGGTTTATAGTGGGACATGTGGTATCTAGTGGGACGAAGGCTACCAGTGGATAATGAATATGTGTATTTATTTTTTTTTTTTTTTAGAATTGAAGACTGTATGATGTTCGATATTATAGTTATTTTTGTTTTCTTATTTAACTAATTACAGAGAAAATAAACCTTCAAGGAGATAAGTGTCCCAATATATACCGTCCTCCCCAAGTCTTGCGTTGATGAGCGTCCCTACGGTCGGTCAGCCGGGCGTATGCCCGGGGCCCCGAGAGCTAGTGGGGCCCCGCACCGAGCTACCTTATTTTAATGAACAACACAATATATACCTTATGCGTTAACAAAATAGACTGAGGGACCGGCATTTGATGCACGTTCTTATACACAAACCTAAAGCCTACTTTTAAAATGAAGGGCATTAAATTTCCAAAATAAAAAGGATTCTAATACTTCTCCAGACTTCAAGATAAACAGTAGAGGCGTGTCATAGCATTTTGTTAACGGAGGTACCTACTAACAATAAAGTTTATGCATTGTTATAAATCTTCTATTACAGCTACCCCTCATTACGAAGTTTCTAGTTCTTATTCTTATTCACTTTCTTATTTACTGGGGCCCCCACTCCATATTTGTGCCCGGGGCCTCAAAATCCAAAGGACGGCGTTGTAGGGGACTCACTTGAATAATACTTATAAGCTAATATAAATTATATAATAATTTATACGTAAATTGCTGCGTAAGCTATCTAACGCATTTATTTTTCTGAATTCTATCGTTTTATTAATGCAATCTAATAATAAATTACAACATGTGCAAGTAATAAATAATAAAAGTTGCCAGAGATCGAAATGTTAATTACGCGGCAAAAGAAGCCTTATTAATATCGTTGATAAAAAAGTATTCAAAAATAATTGAAAATGCACCTTCATAATAATTATTATTTTTAATTGTTTTATTAATTATTAAAACAATCTTTCTGTTTATATTTTCTTGACACCTGTCCATAAGTTTTATTTCTCACTCTCCAATATTTTTAGGTTATTCATAATCTAACCACATCTTAAACCCTCAACCTCGGTAGTTTGGTTAACGACAAAAATAAATTATAGTTAAAAGTTAACTTCTTACTGAACAACTCGCTTTTCACAGTTAAAGCCGAGTTACTATATAGTAACCAGAAGCTAACCACGCACTGAACAATCGGCCCTAAGTCACGTAAATATTATGATAAGTAATAATAATTTCTATCTAATACGAGCTTTTAGGATACTAATGAATTAAAATTATAGCGAAATAATGATTTATCAACCAATAAGAGAATTTAGATATTGCTTTATTAACAATTTTCTGCTAATTTTCCACTAAGTCACAAGTTCACTTAATAACGTTGAAAAATGCGACGTAGTGGGCTTAGTTGTGACGTAGTGGAACCAATAAATTAAACTTTGTCCAAAATAAAAACGTTCCTATAATACATGGCATCAGTGGCGGCTCGTGACTTCATAGGAAGGTGAGCCTCGAAAAAAACTCCTGCTGCAAAACCCAATTTAATCTGTGGGGGGTGCAATGTGTAAATAATGCTAAAGGTGCACCAGATGACCAGATCCAATTTCAGGCAGTTTAACTCTCCGGTCATAACGCTAGCATCATCGTAACATTGAGCAACTAATTTTTGTTTAAAATGAAAGGGTTATAAAACGTTAGCTATTAGATCAAATAATGTATTTGCAGTTCTATCAGCACTTACGTCAAAACACCCTAAAATTCGTTCTTTTAAATTTCCATTATTTACAAACCGGACAGTAATGGGGGATTGTGATTTTTCACTAATGTCTGTTGTATCATCAGCAATTATTACAAAATAATTTGCATTATTAATTTCACTGTCAATAGATTTTCTTAAATAATTCTCGCAACAAGAAATTAATTGATTTTAAATAGTTTTTGACCAGTAAAAATGTTTTTAATTTCTTCAGCATGTTCGATAATTTCTACATTGCGCTTAATCAAGCACTCAAATATTTATTTAAAATTGCCACGATTATCTAAAGTAGTCGATTCATCATAGCCCCGAAATGGTAATTTCTGACTGCCCAACAAAATTGCATCGTCAATTAAATAACACATAAGTTGCCGCTTTTTTTTACATTCTCATTGTAGGTATGAGACCTAGAAAATATTTAATACGTTCTTTTGAATCGTTATAATTTTTTACGCCTCTGGAAAATGTTTTTAATCATTATAACCTGTACTGTTTTAACCATACATTTTTAACAGTGTTCTCAGTAATTACTGCCACAGAGCCACTTATGCATTGCATACCAAAAATTATGAAAAGCTCGATTTTGTAATTTGTCAGCAGACATAAAACCTCGATTTTTGGCGTCGGACGTTGCTCTAAAATGTGTTGCTGTTTTATTTCATTACGCCTTAAAAATGATGTTTCTAGTAAACACTCACGCGATCATATTGTATATCATTTCCTTGCATCTAAAACAAAAATTTGTTACTAGCTGCTTAATTAAAATCCCCGACTTTTTCACTAATATACCTAAATGTTCCCGTGAATACCTTATAAAAGCATTTATATAGCACACAAGTTAATACGATTTTGAAAAGTAGAACAGAACATGAAAGAAATCGTCTTCGGTAGTATTCGGGCGGAAGTCGCGACGGTAAAATAACATATTATAGAATCTCGATCTTTCATTGATTCATGAAGCTGTGAAATCTCAGCCTCAATGCTGCCTATAGGAAGAGTATACGATCGATAACCATGCCGCTACGCTGTAACGAGCTAGCGAATGCATACAGATGCATAAACTGAAGCTTGAGATTTTGAACCTCATAGATTCTGTTTATCGCGCTGCGTTAGGCATGCGCATATAATAGCTATTTATGTAACAAGTACTAAATGTAGGACTTTATAGACAAGCCCAGTTTATGGCCGAGCGAGCGAAGCGAGCAAGGCCTATAAAAAGGGCGAGTCTATAATAATAATAATATAATAATAATTACTACAACCCATAACCTTAACCAAGGCCCCAGAAGCTATAAGCTTGTGCGGGAGGGAGGGGGCGATTATTATTATTATGTAGGCCCAATGTGCGGCTGCAGCCGACTTATAGATGGAACAGCGCAAATCCCACATTTGTGTTACAGCTAAGGGAAACTGCAGAAAACCTTAACCAGATCTGCCAGCGCCGGGAGTCGAACCCGGGCCGCTTGGGTGAAAGTCCGGCACGCCAGACATTACACTACCAAGGCTGTTTAATAAGGTCCGATTATGTAAGAGTTGCATACAAAGCTTTATGTTCAATTCCTAAAATTGTCTAATTATCAAAAAAAATCAGTTTATAAATTTGACATCTATTCTTGGCAGAAGAAAATTTGACATGTAATATACAGGTTGCCCGTGACCGGAAAAATACCCACAGGAAAAAAGCCCACATGAAAAATACTCACAGAAAAATGCTCACAGGAAGAAAGCCCACACGGAAATATGCCCACACGGAAAAAAGCTCACATAGAAATATGCTCACATGAAAAAATGCTCACATTTGAATTTGAAAACTTTAAAATTAATTTTTTGGAAATCTTCGTTTTTGACCTATACTTGTCAAGGTAAATTAGCTCTACTGCCTCCCCTCTACCTACCATTTAAACGATATCAGTTATTTCTGAATCACCCGTATAAATTTTTTAATGTATGACCACGCATAACTTTTTAAAGAGTAGTCCGATTTTGATTATTTATTAAACGTTTGGTTAGAATATGTTTTAATATTTATTTAAAAAACGCAAGTAGGTGTACGATGTTCAAATCGATTAATTATTGATTGATTAATGTAAGCAAATTTCTACGTGAATTTTTTATCAGTGGCTTATTTCAATGTGAGCATATTTATATGTGAGCTTTTTTCCGTGTGAGCATATTTCTAAGTGAGCATTTTTCCATGTGAGCTTTTTTCTATGTGGACATATTTCCGTGTGGGCTTTTTCCTGTGAGCATTTTTCTGTGAGTATTTTTCATGTGGGCTTTTTTCCTGTGGGTATTTTTCCTAGAACCACAGTTGCCATACTTTGTTTTACTACTATATACTTTATTTTACTACTACCATTTTATTCTACGAGTACTATAATAAGCCAGTTCACTGCCGCAAAACAATACAATAAACAGTACTTTATAATGCAATCGGACATAAATACATGTTATTATAAAATATGCTTATTTATATTAAATTCAATATTTTTATTCTAGAAAGTATTGATAGAATAAATTTATTAACATAGTAATAAAAAAATAATTGACAGTAAAATATTTAGATTTTATTTAGTAATTATTTGTTTTCGTTTAGATGAGGCTCTGCCTTACACGGCGGGCCGCGCCTGCATGGCATACATCATTTGAACTATTAATAAATAAAGATAATACTGCATTAGAAAAGAAACTTACACCAATGTATAATTTGTTTTTGATCGCCAACTACCTTGTCAAAAATGTTTTTTCCCAGCCGGTTAAAAAAGTAAGCATTGCCCACCTTCCCGCAGGTAAGAAAGTTCAATTTTCTTACCTAAGCAGTTTTTATGACGAGACTGTACCGAATGTTGGCTGACGTTGACAGTTGACAGTCCGTGCAGTTGACAGATGGATTATTTGTCTGTTCCTAAAATACCAGGAATTAGGAATTTATTTATATCGAAATTAAACGAACAGTACAAGTTTGTGTTTATAAATAACAGTTTTATATTTATATGTAGTGAAGTGAAACATACCGTACCTACAACAATTAAATTAACAGTTAAAGCAAGAGGACATTAATTTTTATTGAAATTAAAGGTAAAACTGCAATTTGTGCAATTTTGAACGGTAATTCCCGTTTTTAAATTACTAACAGGGATGTTCATGTCACTGTTTGCAATATTTGAAATATTTGAAACAGGAACACTTTGCTTCTGGATTTCTTGAATGTAAGAATGTCCTGGTTGCAAAGGTCCTGGTTGCGTAGATCCTGGTTGTGATTCAATACTCGGTTCTGTTACTTGAACCATTCTGGCAATTTTTCTTTTGCTTTCCAGGCAGTCGTCTACATAGCTTTCAGCTATGTTTGAGGATTTCCAACCTCCATGGCGTTTCAGATCTAAAACTCCACCACCCTGTAAAGCTAGTGCAGTTGCCGAGGTTCTTCGGAAGCAGTGTCCGGTAAAAAGGTGTGAATTTTCTAGTTTCAAAAATGATGCGATTTTTTTAGGCATACCCCCAAACATATTGTGCCCAATCGGCTGCTTCGATACTTTCCCATCGTGAATTCTAAGGAAAAACCGTGACTGATCTGCAGGTCTCATAGCAATATACTTTTTGGTGATACGTATCCAATTTGGTTCAATTATTACAAACCGTCTTGAAGTTCCAGTTTTTGTATGAGGTATATCTACAGTAATAATCTCATCTTTCACCTCTAAATCGTGAATACTCATTTTGCAGAGCTCATCGCTTCTGCAAGCACCTGCTACGCCCATAATTAAAGCAACCTTGAATTGAAAATTTTATTTTAAGAAATTGCTACCCATGTTACTTACTTTTATGGGAATAAATTCCTCATCTCTTGCATCCTTAAGAAAAGTGTTTACTTGATTAATATTAAGAACTGAAGATTTTTTTGGCTTATAACCCACATTTTGTCGCTTCAGAAATGACAGTAATTTAGGATACTTGGATATGTCTACATTATCCCTTAGGTTTAAAGTGGTTTTTACCATAGAATAGATAGACCACAGTGTAGATGATTTGTAGTTTTTTGATTTTTCCTCAAAGTATACCAACACTACATTTTCGGTGATTTTTGTTACTTTTTTGGCATTACACCATTTCTTAAAGTTAGAATAGGCCTTATTATATCTGTCTTGCGACTTTTCTGGTAATAAATTGCTAACAGTAGCAAGTGCTGCAGCACGAATTTCAGGTGGCGTGCACGAAATTTCATTGCTCTCTGTATCCGACATTTTAGGTAATCTGCACTTCAATTTGAATAAAATGTTACATTTGCCAAAAGTTTAAACCAATTTACTTGCTATCTTCCTCACTATATTTAAAAATTTTCAGAAAATTTGCACAAACGACGCCAATTTGACAGTTTTTATTTTAATTGCAAAGCCAACTATTCATCAAACTCTTTTCATTTTTAAAGTTTTTTTTTTATAATTTTATTCGTAGAATTTGTAAGTTTTTAAAGTTAATTGTGACTGAAACCGTTATAATCTTTTTGGGAATAGCATGAAATCGGAAGACATGGTGCATATTTTTCATGTTATTGTCACCTCTGTTAACAGTTTGTTTTATTATTTTTATGGTGTTAAATTTTGCTTTATTGGCGCCGGCTGGGAAAAAAATAGTATTCAAACCTCGTTAAGAAAGTGCCCTTGCATACCTTGGGCAATTACAAACCTCGCCTTCGGCTCGGTTTATAAACTTTGCCCGCGGTCTGCAAGAGAGCACTTTCTTACCTTGGTTTGAAATATACTATTAAAAAATTGTACTTTAATATTGACCCCTGCTGATTTTATGAGCAATAAATTTCATTAATACATATATAATCAGCTTTTACCGCATTTTTGCAGTGTCGAGGTTCCACACAAATTCTTATGGGAGTGCAACGGAGGTAATGGAGCTATTTATTGTAGCAAGAACATTATGCTCCCACATACTTTACCACTCATACAACATTCATAACTTATCCTAAGGAGCTCAAATGCGATTATACTAAATTTTAAAAATTTAGTCGCAACCGAGGTTTGAGTCCCTGTCCGTCTGAACGAGAAGTAGGATCGCTACCATTCGACCACGAAGAACTCAAGTTTCATTAATATTGTTTTAAATGTATGTTATTTGAGTTAATTAAAGAGATTCACAATTTTTTTACAATGGCTCCAAAATAGTTTATTGACTCTAACTTTGGCATAAATTGAAAGTGTTGATAGTACTCGACAATAGGAACAGGCAATCCATATGAGGTCTAATACCTTGTTTAATAACTTAAGAGTAGATTTAAAAACAATATTTGGCCAATTTTTTGTTTCATTAATCAATTTGCCTGTGATTTTAGAATAGGTATTTAGAATGAATGATGACTGATGAGATGACAGAAAGAAATAGAATGTTTACATTCATGTAATACTTTATTATTGCATTAGGGACGCGTTTTTAGCTATAACTTGGCCTTCTTTTTGAGAACAAAATATTAATAACAAATAATACAAATAGGTCAATCTCCTTTTTGTTCGCGCACGTATACGTATACCCACCATGTTTATAACTGTTTCATGTATCATTATCAATTTATTTTTAAATAAAAAATAATGATCAAGTAATTAACACTAAATCAATAAATCTCAATATAATTTATGCCTTTAAAACATAACATTTAATATGTTATGTGTAAAATGTTTTATTTTTATAAAATAAATATTCATAACGAAATGAAACTGTTCAATTTGAAATTATTTAATAAACATAAAATTATTAACGGAACCTCTGTAGAAATAAATCTCATCGACATAATTTCATATTAAAATAGTTACATTATTTATTAAACATCACACATACCAATGGAAAACGTACGCACCTAATATATTTTACGAAATAAACATCTAAACTACTACTTTTGTTTTTACGTAAAATTACCCGACCTACGACTAATGATACTAAGCTTTTTTGTTACTAATAATTACTAATTGTCATTAATCAACTTTTTTTTTCTTTAATCTTATTTGGTATTTTAATGTATTCTTGTTACAATCACACACGAGCAGGTCTCACCTATACATTCTTAAAAGGTACTACACTATAATTTATTGTTATCAACGCCACCGCTGCTGATTATATTAGCGAGTATGTTACAACCGGCCAGTTTTATTCGGTTGTTTAAAAACAGGCGGTATATACTTAACATGAAATTATTCTTTGATAACTGATAGCAAACAAATTAATAATTCAAAACAATGTTGTTAACCAAATTGCTTCAATATAAATGTTTATACAATCCAAAATTTTTATAAAAAGATGATGCATAATTTTACGACTTACAATTATCTAAATTCAGTAAATAATATTTTTTTTATATCTTCCTTTTATTTCGATAAGTGATAATTTCCATTTCGTATTAGTATTTTTTGTTTAGCTTTAAATTTAGCAACTGTAATGACTGCGAATAAAAATAACTTTTTCTTTCTTTCGGGGTTTCATAGAGCTAGTGCGAGGCCGGGATGTTTTTCCGAGCCTTCATAACCAAGAACCATAAATAAATGTATGGTTTAGAATTTTTAACATACTTACTAGTTTGTAAAATGATTATTACCCAACATAATACAGTGACTGATATATTTATTGTACTAATTGCAAGTTCAAAACGATACAAAACACTTTAGACGCTTTAGCCTGTAAATTCTTTTTGTAGGAATGCTTTTCGAGCATTGAAAAATAATGCTTTTGTGTTCTGAACTATAAAAACAGAAAGTTGCCATATAACCTATTTAATATTAGTTATAATCATATACATACAGACAGGTACAGCTCACTAGCGTCATGCAATGAACGAGATCGAATTTCCGAATGTCCACAATCCACATCCTCATACAACGTAATCGGTGCGGTTGGCCTTTTATTTGTTTGTTTTGTTAGTATTATTCCTTAGGCAGAGTAGGGTGATTCTTTGAAAGTTGAGACTATGATACTTATTTTGGTACTATTGCCATATTACACTGACTTTGACAGCGACAGTTTCAAATTTTATATTTTTATTACGGAAGTGAGTCATATGGTTAAAGTCCTTTTAAACAGGAAAAATCTGCCGGACCAATCATTTATCTCCCAATATTACCTATTCTTAATGAATATGAGTTCTGATCATGTTGTAAGAATAGAGGTGTCGCATTCCCAAGGATGCGCAGAAGACCGAATTTTCTAAACTACTCAAACTTGACCCAAAGTGCAACACGATGTGGACGTTTGTGTTATGCATTATATGAGCAACGTTGATTCCGTAGCAACAACGAAACTGTCCACTTTGCGCTAAAATAAAAATTTCCTTGTGTTATTTTTGAGATTTTTTTCTACTTATTCTGTTATTTCAATACAGCTATAGAAAAAAACGTTGTGTGCAATTTGTGCTCGAAATGACTTTGGTGGTCTCGAATGAGATTTTTCTCTAACAAATGTTACTTTTACTATTTTGGCAATCTTACTTTTGTCAATAATGAAATAATATTCCAAATCAGTTTTTGTTATTGGCATTTTCGTGTCCAGAAAGTGTACGTCAAAAATGTAATTAATGGCAGTATATGTTTGTTAGCACTTGAACCTTATCATGTCATCTCATCTGTTTAGAAGTTTTCCAGTTAGAAGTTGTTTGTATGATTTGGTCTTAAGATCACCCCTCTAAAAATATTTATTACTAGTTGAACAAATGTGTCAAAAATAGTGTACTGAATAGCTACACTATGCTATACTACGTTATTCAGAATAATGTGACTTAAAAAAGATCTTGTTTCAGTACAAAAAGAAGCGTGTGATCCAAAACAATGCGTACCTATCAATAAATGTGCATACGCCCAAAACCAAGTAGAGCAAGAAGCTTTAACATCCGATGACGTAAAACAACTATTACAACATACATGCCATTCCGAAGAAGGAGTTTTGAAAATCTGTTGCCCAATAACAGTAAACAGAAGTAAGTTATCTCGCAATCGGCAAGTATATATGCATCTTAAAATTGTATAAGAATAGAGTTAATCAACATTTCAGGTGAAGATGATCAAACAAATATACAGAATATAGTTAAGGAAATACAGGAAAATCTCAATAGTAGCATAGATTGTAACGTTGATGCTTTCCATTGCACGGATGGTTCTTGTATTCCTTGGCACTTAACATGCGATGGTGTGCAACATTGCAAAGATAATTCAGATGAAGTAGCAGATTATTGTAAACCCAGTGCATGTCATTCACCATCGTTCCGATGTCTAAACAGGCGATGCATATTGCCTAATCAGTTATGCAATGGAATAAACAACTGCGGTGATTCTAGCGACGAAGGATCTGTTTGTAATACATGTGGTGAGAATAGATTTCACTGTAGTAGTGGTGGATGTATACTTTTACAATTTCGTTGTGACTACGACCCTGACTGTGAAGATGCTAGTGATGAAATGAATTGCGGTAATACTGTAATAATAGATTAGAGCACAATCTATTTCTAAATAAATCATGTATTTTTATAGAACCACGAAATTGCAGTAAACATCATGGGGATGATAACTATTTAAATTGTTCTAATACTACAGCCTGTATCCATAAAGACTGGTTTTGTGATGGAGAGGATGATTGCTGGGACTTGTCGGATGAAAAAGATTGTGATAAAATTGTATATTAAGCAATTATACTGAATTTAACAAAACCAAAACGCATTGTTTGGGTTTTGTACAATATAAAGTTATAGCTGTTGTACACAAAAATATATAATGAAGTATCAAGAGATTTCAAATAATAATGTTTATACTGTATCATCGGTTGCTTATGATTGCATAATGCTTTTACTTGATTATTTTCAAATGCAATATAGTGCGGTGATATCAAATCACCGTATTGAAAATTTTAACGACCGAACTGAAACGTTAACACAAATATTTTATATCGGATTTAAATTAAAAGAGGGACATGCTATGTCATGGGCATAATTAGTATAAAGGTTATAGACAGGACCACAGTTAGGTTCATTAATGTTTAAATTAAAAACTTAAGAATAAAGACTTCATGCAAACATAACCTAGCTTTCTCATGCATAATAATAATAGGTTTCATTTTCAGAAAAAGGATATCAATTAGTTAGATTGCTTGATCATAGGTACGTTTATGCAACCCATGTTACTTTGGGACGGTTTCCCACTTGTTAGGAAGAAGTAATTTCCATATTAAAATTTACATATTACGATGTTTAACGTTAGATAGATTTTTCTATATTCCAGGAGACCAGCTCAGTTTCATGTTGTTAATTAGCTGAAAATAGATTATTTAGGTCAATCTTATTACGACTGATACAATATAATTAATTTTTGAATTTGTTTATAAGATTTCTGGTCACTACAATTAATGAAGGTATTGAATCCTCTCGTTCGTGTTGATATGACTCTTATAGACTCTTATCCTGTTTTTCCTCACCATTGTTTTGATGTAAGTGTTTAGAGTACTGTATGCTGGACATTTTGAGCATAATTTTTTTAATGTTGATTTTATATTTAAGTTGGAATCTGTATATGCATCAATTGGTTTATTCATTGTATTGCGTACTGTAAAAATCATGTTTATATTAAATTGTAAAGATGTTTCTATGGAGAAATTATTTGTATTACCTATATTATGTATTCCTGTAACTAGCTTGTAAAGGATGAACCTTGATTTGTTGAACTTTATATGTAATTAGATCGTAATGAGTTTTATACATTGTCAAACGTTTTTCTCGAATATCTTCGTTACGATACATTTTGGGATAATGAATGTATCATACTTTATTGATCTTCGTTTCAAGGGCTATAATCCTATAATAACAGAATTAAGATTAGTGATAAAAAATATCAGCTGTGCCGGATTAATGACATCACGAGCTTACTCGATGTTTCATTGTTTTGAAAAAGTGTCATAGTTTTCTTTTGTTTTGGCATAACCTATATAAGCTGGGGCAAATTGTAACAAAGTCAGTCGATAAAACGTAGAAGGCAGAACTTATGCCCGGCTCCGGATAAAATATTTGTAATTAATTTGAGGTTAGCTAGTTAACCATATGTTTTGACATAAATGTCATATATGAAACAAAGTAAAATAAATGAAAGTATCACCTGAACGTTTTCTTAAAAGGATTAAAAGAAGATATTAGTGTTCTTTAACAATTATATAAAGTGAAAGTGTTTGTTTTAATAAATTCTGATTGAATTTATTTTTTGACATCCATCTACGCATCGATATTTTATAAACAAGAAATCAGCTGACAGGTTCTGTTACAGTGTTACCAATAATAAGGATTAACTTTTAAAAAGGAAAGTATATCGTAATATAAAAGGTTGGTTATAATAAATGATTCTTGTCAAGTTCATAAATAATAATTAACTTGTAAAGTTCATCCTCAAATATAAAATTATTTGATTTAGTTTATTAACTTCTTTTCAGAATTTATTTGATTTGAAGTAAACAAAACAACTAAATTTCTTTTATATACAATTTATTTTCATTTGACAAATATTTTTATTTATAAACAAATTTCTTTTGTGTTGGTTTGTTCAAACGAATGACCGTACTGATCCTATGTCAGGTCACTACAATTATTTCTAACGTTTGAGCAAACCTAAGAATTTATTTCTCAATTACCAATTGTATTATCTTAAATAACATTTTTTTATTTTGACGTTCCATTTGGATTTTTATTTTTGTTCGTTAAATAAAGCTTATGTGTTTTCAATTTTACATATGTGTTTAATTGATGTTAATACAAGCATCCAGCGTTCTTTTCTTTTAAATTCAAAGTTTAGTAGAAGTTGTCCAGCTTGCAGGAGCTTTAGTGCTTACGATATAAGTTTTTCTTTCTTTCCAGGCATAAAAGTAAATAAGAGTCTCGTAATTCAAATAATTTATGCTTTACTGAGCAAACCTGAGCTAGCTGAGAGGAATAAAGAAAAATATCTGTGGTGTATTCTCATTTCAATCCACCGTATATAATTTATGTTTATATTTGGAACGGTGGATATATTGTATTTTATTTTATATTCAAAGATCACCGCAATAGAGTACATTGCATTTTAATTTAATAACGCTGTATATAAAAATAAACCAATACTAACAAAATTATAAACTGCACATGGGTATCTGCCATTTATTCGAATTATAAAGTATATCACCAATCATAGTAGAGTTTTATTAGGCTGAAATAATTAATTCCGTTACACATGCATTGTAAAAATTTCCAACCTAGCTCATGTTGTAGTCTATCCATAACTTAAAGAGAATTTAGTTGTCAAAAAATAACCGTGCTGGAGTGTAAAGGGGTTTAGTAAAAAATAGTGGAGAAATTGAGTTTTTATGCTATTTGTTGGAAGACATCACTCGCTATTTTGTGACAAAACTCTCAATGGTTACATCGATATTTAAGTTATTAAAACAAACATTTAAGATAAATTTTAAAACGAGTGTTACAATGAACATTATTGTAATACGAGTACAGTTTGTGTAACGAACCGCTAAGTGAGTTACGCAAAGTACGAGTTTTTCATACTATTTTTCAATCTTCTTTTATTTGTTATTAGAACGTTAGATATGTAAATATTCCTTTATTTAAAAAATGTGAAATGCAAGGTTGGTAACACTGACATATTCAATAAGCATTTGAAATTCAATTGTTTTTGACATTTATTATATTATTAATTTAATGCAATTACATCTTTCACAAACTAAAATGTTCCTTAAAACAATTATACAAAGTTAAACTTTATAAAACTGTTTTTTGGCCAAAAGTGTCACAAAATTTGACTTTTGAATTTGAATTTATCGTAATAGGAAAGATTATATTTAACATTTAATATCTTCAAATCTAGTACATATTTTGAAAAAAAAATTACTTGTTATGGTGTTGTTTATCAGCACTTCCAACTTAAAAACATTATTCAAAATTAATATAATAAAAACTAAAAAATTAAGAACGGGGATAGTTAGAGACGGTGTTTGTGAAAAACTGATATTGAACATTATCCTTTTTATTCATAGTTCTTTTACACTTATTATTGTTTTTACAGTTTTAAAAGTATTTTTTGTTTAAAATAACTATTCATAAAATGAAATATTGAAAAATTAAACACGAAACATAGAAATCAGAAACACACACTTTTATTAGCTTCATTTATAATAAATATGTTTTCTTACCTTACAGCTGACGTGTCGCCGATTTTAAAAATTCGTTTTTAAATAAAAGTAAAACCAAAATAAGGGAATACGTGTTTCTGTATTTAATCTAATGCGGCTTGTTTAAAAAAAATAACAAATTAACACGAGCGAGACGAAGCGTATTTACTTGAATTAAAAAGGTTACTAGCAACAGATAGGGTGGCTGCGTGCGGCTTTATAAACGGTTGACCTAACGTTCGATTCCCATTAACTGCGTTACTTTTTTTAATTTTTTTTTAAATTAGTTTTTAGTAAAAACGCATACCTGTTTACAGTTGGGTTTTTCTTGTACTTTTAAATAATTCAATAAAAATTATTACGATTTTAAATCGTGTATTGCCTAGATCGTAATTGTAACTAATTTTTATGCAGAAAATTGGAAAAAGAACTCATTTAAAGTATAAGAAAAGCCCAACTGTAAACAGGGATGCATTTTTACTAAAAAAAAGTAATTTAAAAAATAAAGCAGTTACGGCCACCCGGCCACCCTAGCTGTTGCGAGTAACCTTTTATTCGAAGTAAATATGTTGTCTCTTGTTTGTGTTAATTTGTTATTTTTCAAAATAAGCTGCTATGTTTATATTTAAAAAAGAATTTGAAATCGGCTACACGTCAGTTATAAGGTCCCCTTTAGTTTATTGAAAACTAAAACCATTAAAGTAAATGTAGAAATAATTTGCTCTGTTGGAAACCGCACAACACTTTTTGTAATAGGAACATAAACAACAGAAGTTATTGTAAAGTAAACGCTACGAGCGTAAAGGAAGGCAACTCTTTATTTTCAGTTTGTAAATACATTTATGTACGTATACTAGTACATATGGGTATTCAACCCACATATCATATATGTTACATCTTTCTTCTTTCAACAATTTATTTACATCATTTGGCGTTGGAAAGTATTCGCTCACATAAATTCATATTTTTGTAACCACTTGGAATCCATAACCTCCTGATAGCAAAAGTGTGCATGACATTCGTTGCTGTTTAAAAGATTTTTCCAATTAATTGTTATTAATTGTAGTTTAATGATTAACAATTGGAGGGGTGAAAAGCCTTTTTTCGTTGACCGTTTGTTAATGTCAATATTAATGAATGATTTTTTCTAAAAAAGGATGTATTAATGGACGTCATTAATACACTCTTTTTTATTAAGTAACTGTTTTGTGAAAAAAGGATGCATTAATGGACCTCATTAATACACTCTTTTTCATTAATAAACCCGTTTGTGATTTTGACGTTTTGATGATGTTTTACTTTGGGCAACCAGATATACGCACAAGTTTGGATTCGGTATTATTTGAAATTTTCTATCTTAAAATCGAAGAATTTTACGGTCAACGAAAAACTGTTGTAATCAATTCGTTTGTTAATGAGCAACTAATGATCTCAACTATTAAAGGCACTCACTCCCTATCGCTCGTTCGTGCTTTAAACAGTTTCGATCATTAATCGCTTTCATTAACAAACTAATTTATTAAATAACTATTAAGCTGCAACTAAAGTCATCCTTAAAAATATGAATTTATATAAGCGAATGCTTTCCAACAACAACTGATGTAAATAAATTGTTAAAAGAAAGATGTAACATACAGGGTGTATTATCGATTTTGTAACATAGGAGAATAACATGTAAAAACACAATTTCTCAAATATTGGCTCCCCTAGTTATTTTACAGGAAAAGTCACTATAGCAAAGTTGTAGACCTTATTGAATACTGTTCAAAACACCTTTACTTTAGCATCTGTGTTAAATAGTTTCCAAGATATAAGTGATTTTCTGGTATAGGAAATTAACATTGTAAATCGGAAATTCACTAATAGCAATTACCGCGTTAGATTTAGACATTAGGTGTAAATGCAAGAATTATTTAGCATAGTTTCATGGGGCAAAATCACTCATCAGATTGTTACAATTGCTACCGGTGTGGAAGAAATAGATAAGATTTCTTAAAGGAATTTATTTTTATAAAATCTCATTAGCCATGACAATGGTTGTCAAATTAATCTCAAGAATCACTGATAGGTGCCAGCGTCGGTGGATTAGTGGTTTGCATGTTTGCTTCATAATCCCAGAATCGCAGGTTCGATCCCTGGTCGATCTGGTAATTTTTCATAGCGGAGAAAAATTAAAAACATGCCTTCTTCTCATCAATGATGAATGAATGATCATAGCAATCGGTGCCATGAGGTACGAAGGATGCTCCGCCATTCTAATTCCTCGCCCAAAAACAAACAAACAAACACTGATAGGTTATGTCATACTTTTGTACAGGGGCGACTCGTGGCCATTTTCTCTGGGTAGGCAGAATTACAAATGCACAATTTATGATATAATCATCAAAATTGCAATTCGCAAAAAATTAAATACCACTATGGTGCTAAAAAATACTATCAGCAAAATAAGAACAATATTTCTCAAAAAATAATTATGTATTATATACATCAAGAAATAAGAAAATGCTGAAAAAAAACGAAAGACGTAGTACCAATAAGCAAAATAAACAATACATCTCATAACAAATAAATCAAAAGTGAGCAAGCTGCAATGCCAGAGAGCACGAGAAAATAAATTTTATTTCATACTGTGTCACATTTGTCAGTTTTACGTCAAACTTTTCAGTCCAGAACATGCGATTTAACAGTCTAGTATGACTGTAAATACTATTATGTAATTAGGAGATTAAGCGATACTTTAAATCCGAGAAGATGTATTATAATGCCGAGGCGCCAGCCGAGGCGTTATAACATCTTCGAGGATTTAAAGAAGCTTGATCTCCGTATTGTATAAGTTGTTTTATTCGTAGAGTCCTAGACGAGCCTGCCACCTGCTGGAGCCAGTAAAACCAGTTACCTTGCGTGTATTGTTATATATTTTATTTGTTATTCATTTGTAAATAAATGAAAACACCTCAGATACATATTCAAATTTCGATTACAAAAAATTCGCAATAAATTTGTGGTAAGCTTTGAAAACGTTACCATGATTGCATGTTGTTTATTTCACGATTTATTTATTTTCACAATTTTGGTGAAAATGAATGTGCCCGAAGCAATTATTAAGGAAGCCACCAGCGTAGCTTCAAGTTTATTGCCAGAAAAGTCATCTTCAAGATACGAGCGTGAATATATTATTACGGGAAATAACAGTTGTACCATGATTTTTAATGTTTATGATGCAAATAAAACAAAATTTTCTAATGTAAATAATGCTACTAACTTGTAAAACTGACAGTTAATCTGTAAAAATTTTACAAGTTAGTAGCTTGTAAAAATAAACTTTCTTTATTAATATGGTGTTTTGATAAATTGACGTTTACAAATGAGTAACAAATAAAATTTTTTATTTCATTTCGTATTTCAAACAATTGTTTATATACTACAATTAGTAAAATAAAGTATAACTTGATCTCCGTTGTCAATGACACCGGAGTTCAAGACGTTCTTGATCTCCGTTGTTGGCAACGCAAAAATCATTTGATGTTGCATAACAGCCACACGTAACATGCTGCTTTTTATCTCCTTGGTTACGCGTATGATGAGAGACAAGGCAACTTGCTTCATTATACAATAAATTCGGATGAATTTTAAAAGGGAGAAATTAGGATTGAAATACGAAATACAATAAAACAACTTATGCAATACGGAGATCAAGCTTCTTTAAATCCTCGAAGATGTTATAACGCCTCGGCTGGCGCCTCGGCATTATAATACATCTTCTCGGATTTAAAGTATCGCTTAATCTCCTAATTACATAATAGTATTTACAGTCATACTAGACTGTTAAATCGCATGTTCTGGACTGAAAAGTTTGACGTAAAACTGACAAATGTGACACAGTATGAAATAAAATTTATTTTCTCGTGCTCTCTGGCATTGCAGCTTGCTCACTTTTGATTTATTTGTTATGAGATGTATTGTTTATTTTGCTTATTGGTACTACGTCTTTCGTTTTTTTCAGCATTTTCTTATTTCTTGATGTATATAATACATAATTATTTTTTGAGAAATATTGTTCTTATTTTGCTGATAGTACTTTTTAGCACCATAGTGGTATTTAATTTATTTGCGAATTGCAATTTTGATGATTATATCATAAATTGTGCATTTGTAATTCTGCCTACCCAGAGAAAATGGCCACGAGTCGCCCCTGGTAACATGTTGCGGTTGGCCATGAATAATTTTCAGCTCATGCCACAGTTTTATTAATTCAACAATTATATACTCATAGTTTGCAAATTCGCGGCCATTGTCAGTTTTGTAGTATGGCTGGAGATCCAAATTCAAGGAGGATTTTCAAAAACATAGCTACTTAAAGAGCTTTTGATTTCAAAGGAAATAGGCAAATAAATTTAGTAATCATTTGTATTCTCTATCCTGACTTGACCGTTAATCGATCAAATCAACTTGATCGTTTGATCTGATTTAAAGCAAAAATTATGTTATCCTTAGCACCATGGCCCAGTGAAATATGTGCCGAATACAATATTCAAAACATGTTTTCGTATGGTGTCACATAGATAATATTGCCATTATTTCCCAATCTTCTCTTGATGACCACTGACTTCTGTTCTATCTTGAACGTGTCATAAAGTTTCGATAGATGATAGTGACGTGGAGTTTTCTTTCCTTTTGTTTGCTTTGCACTCAAGATTTCTATAGCAACCTAAATTTTTTAAATGAAATTTATGTATTGATTTTGAGGATAGGATTGTATCTATTTTAATTTGTTTTATAACAAATTGTTAATAAACATCTAATACAAAATGCATAAAAATTAATGTAACAATCATATGCAAGTTTGTTTCCAGGAAATTGAACAGCAGTTATTTTACTGCTCTTACTAATGTTATTAATGATAATTGTTATTTGTTACGTTAATTGTAATGCATTCTCTGTCACATATTTATTAATAATTGTCACATAAACATCTTAAAATAGTTTATAACTTGATAAAATTCAACTATAAATGTTTATAAAAATTTGCATGAAATCTGTAGAACTGCGCGCATTCTAGTAACCAGTAGCATTATTATTAATAAATTAGTAAGTGTTGTTTAATTTCCTGAAAACACCTGCATCCGTTATTTTCCTATTAATGTTCTTAATGATAATTTTTACGTTATCTTTTATGCATCTTCTGTTATATATTTACTAATAAGTGTTACAAAGCAACTTAAAATAAATATTCTTTTAAAATTTCTAAATTTGTAAACACTAGGCGTCATCTGGTAACCAGTAGCATTATTAATGAAGATATTGTAGCATGCGTCGCTAATGTATTCATACGGTTTGTCACCAATATATCAATGGAAAAGCATATCAGGGTTCCAGAAAACCACCATCAACGTCTTCTGCTATCCTAATGCACGATTTCTACGTTCTGATGAGGAATAAACTTCATATAATAGTTGTTTTTATTAATCTTTTCATTTTATTAGAATTTTTACTTTTTTAGATGTAACAGAAAATGCATAAGAATTAACCTAACTAGCATTAAACATATTAGTGAACAATTAACTGATAATAACAGCTATGCACCGATGTGATTCCTGGAGATTTGGCCGAACTAAGCCTAACTGTTAATTTAGAGCTTCGTGGGCATGGAGAATTTCGATTAGGATAATATATTTTTTTATTTTAAATTTGATATTTACAATCTTTCGATTTCAGAGCATTCGGGAAATTTTATGTTACAATATATGACATGCAGGGATTGATCCGATAATCCTTCCCTTTTCTCCCCTTTCCTATTAATTATATAAATTGTTTAATTATATGACATTATAAATTAGAAAGAGTTTAGAGTTAGTTAAAAATATTCTATTAGTTTTATCCTAATTAAATCTACTACTGAAGTCCATCGGTTTATAAAGCATTTTAATCGCCTCACTTAACCAACAGAATTTATTAATTTGTTTGCCAGTTCATTGGGATGCTCTTCCAGTCTGCTTTGATATGTAACACAATATTTCTTGAGTTCTTCGCTGATAGAAGGGACTTGCAGGTCTTGCTCGATGACAAAGTTCGGTACTTACCATGACGCATTAACAATCATTCTAAGGACCATATTTTGAAACCTTTGCAAAATTTCGATATCTGGTGAACTAGCTGTCCCCCAGAGTTGAATACCGTATTTCCATACCGGTTTCAAAATTGCTTTATAGATTAAAGTTTGCTTTTTACTGAGAGTTGTGAGTTGCGTCCAATTATCCAGTACATCTGCCGGAGTTTCAAGCCTAATTGTTTCCTTTTTATAAATATATGTTTTCGCCAATTTAGCCGTCATTCTAAGTGTAGCCCTAGATACTTTACCTCATCTGGTAAGGTAGAGTGTGGTCATTAAGTGTCACCGGAGGACAAGTCTCCTTTCGCAATGTAAAAGTTACATGCGTAGATTTTGTTTCGTTAGCTTTTATTTTCCAGGTTTTCAGCCATTTCTGGATTTTGTTTAGGTTTGTTTGTAAGTTTTGGGATGCGGATTCTGGATTTAGATATGACGGAAGTATAGCCGTATCATCTGCGAAGGTCGCAACTGTAGTTACTCTGGTGGTCAGAAGATCGGCGGTGTATAGCATGTAAAGTATGGAACCCAGAACACTCCCCTGGGGAACTCCAGCGTTTATGGAGTGCAGGTGCATGGTGCATGTACTCGCTTTGGTGGTTCACAAGAAAATGTCTGTTACTTAGGTATGATTTTAGGATGTGGAATAATAATCAATAAACGCAGCAGAACAGTATATTTTACCTTCTAGATCCCTATTTATTTGATTCACTATCCTATGCACCTGTTCAATAGTACCGTGTTTGTTCTTGAACCCAAGCTGGTGATTAGGAATTAGATGTTTTTCTTCTATTATGGGTAATAGCCTTTTTAATAGTAGTTCTGTTAGTACTTTGGATAACAGAGGTAAGAGACTGATGGGTCTGTAAGAAGTTATTTCGTTTATGTTTTTACCGGGTTTGGGTACTAGGATGGTTTGCGCAAATGTCAATGGTCAAAATGGCGTTGAATGTTATCTGAATAAGTTTTAAGCATTTGTCAGTTATTTCTTGCAGCACTTTCCCTGTTACGAGATCATATCCTGGAGTCTTCTTTTGATTAATTTCTTTCATAATGACTCTCTTCACTGCCTTGAATTTGAAATTACGTATGGGCAGATCCATTTGAAAGGGTGTTTCTAAGAATGATAATATTTCTTCTTCCTCTTCAGTCCTTTGTTTATTTTGATGTGGCTTGAATACTTCGGAGGGGTGTTCAGCGAAGGCATTTGATTTTTCTTTGTCATTCCTACACCATGTTCTGTTGATGTCTTTAATTGGTGGAATAGATTGTTAGGGCCTCTTTATTTTGCTAGTTACTATCCACAGTGAGTAATCGTTAGCTTCTGTGGTTGATAATCCACCAAGGTATTCTTGGGTTGCTTGATTCTTGATCTTGAGAAGCAATGCTTTTAGTTCCTTGGTTGCTCTATTAAGTTTGCGTTTGTTCTCAGCCGTTCTCTCTTTTCTCCATTGCTCTCTTAATTTGCGTTTATTTACAATCATTTCTTTTACTATAACCGGAAAACTTTCTGTCATGTGTGGTTCATTTCGGTCTGGTGTGGCTTGCCAAGCTGCATTTTGAATTGCTTGGATCAGTCTATGAAGTGCATCATCTATTTGCGTAAGGGAATCTTTAAATCAATTAAAAAGTCTAGTTGTTCCTTAAATATATTCCAATCGTTTTTTGGTGTAAATTGTCGGTTGTTTTTCTTTTTTCACGATTTCTGCAAGAATTGTTAATACAACTGCGGAATGGTCGTGAAATAAATCCAGACACGACTCTATTCTTGTATGTTTGGTATCAATTCCTTTTGTAATATAAAAATCTAGTAGATCTGTCATTTTGTGGGGATCTGTGGGCCAGTAGCTAGATTCTCCAGTGCTCAGGTAATTAAGATTATTTGTATGTTTGTATGTTTTTCCCCTCCCCATTGTATGTTTTAAAAATAGTTATATAGTAAAATAGTTATATATTTAATTTTACTCTTATTATTTTCATTTATTCCTTCAACTATTTAATCTATATTATTAATTATTTCATATCCTTATAGCCATCGTAGCCCTACAGATATAATATGTCACCGCGGACAAAAAAAGGGATTACATATTATATTAGGGGTCATATATTAGAAAGTCCGTTTTTTTCAATGATACTATCCCCAGGCCTCTAGCATAGTTACTGGTGTCATAATTTGCAGTTTAGTTATTGTACCCTAAAAAGTTACCACCTTCCAAACCGACTATAGTGCTCTTTTTTTGCATGGACAACTGTTATTCCTCTCAGAATCTTAAGTCATTAGCAGATTTCTTCCAGTTTTGAATAGGATGTAGCAACATGTGTTTCTTGAAGGATCTGGTAATTCACTTTCAGGTACAATTCCGGATAATTAAGGGTCAAATAAATTAACAGGTAGAAAATACCTGATTACGGTATTATTCAGAGGATTATAAGATCTTGAAAGTAGTTACTGGAATATTTAATTTCTAAAGGGAAAGGACCTAACATTTGTGTACAAGCAGTATTTGTAAGAGATAGATGGGTAATAAACAGTGTTTGTGTATTGTTTTATATTACAGTATTACAGCAAGTACGCAATCGAAGATTATTTTAGAGATTTTTTAGTAATTGTTAATTACTAACAGTTGATTCTTAATAATTATTAATTACTAGTAGTTGGTATTCTTATTAATTTACAACTTTTTGTTATGAGAAGACAACTAATTCTCTATTACCAAAAACTTGAACGAACGCATATATTTTTTCCCGCTACCCTTGAGTAGCTTATTAGTGATAGCACCCCCTCTTACACAATGGCTAAACTAAAGCAATGGCAATGCTTGGTAACCCAGCTAAAAATCTTAAATTTTTGTTTCAAGCATAAAATATAAAATATACAATTATTTTATAAAAATCGAATTACATCCTGTTTAGAATGATTATCTTTGCCATACTAAACAGAATATGCAAAAAATGTTTTTTTTAATTGTATTGGATCAAAATTGAGCCATTTATAAATGATTCGGTTGTATAATATTTATTCTTTAAATTAACTTTGTTAAATTGCTTTAGAAACGCCCAGGAAAAATATTATGCTGGAAATACGCATTTACAGTGAACTAGGCAACCAATATTACTTCAGTTCTAGTCTTAAAGGGTTTAACATAGTCAAAAAAGATAGACAAGATGGATATGGAGGTGTAGCTATTCTTGTTTCTAAAAACATTACATACAAGGAACTAACCGTTAATAGTAACTTTAATAATAAGATTGAAGTATGTGCTATAATGCTGGAAAAATCAAATTTAACTATTGCTTCAATATACAACCCTTCCAAAATGAATAATATAACATCTACTGATTGGGAAAACTTATTTTCCCAGCTTCAATCACCAGTGCTCTTATGCGGAGACTTCAACTGCCATCATACTCTTTGGGGGAGTTTTTTCAACGAGAGATGTGGAAATGCACTTATCGATGCAATTGACCATCTTGATTTAATTGTTCTAAATGACGGATCTCCCATTAGAAAATCTCCTCCCGGCTCTCCTCCTTCCGCTGTAGATCTTTCGATTGTATCGCCTTGCCTAGCACGCATAATAGATTGGACTGTTATCCCGGATACTATGGGATCTGGCCATTTTCCTATTTCCATAAACCTATTAGGTTTCTGTAAAAAAAAAGTAAATCCAGCAACTATCTGGAATGAAAGTAGGCCTGAGTGGGTCAATTTTAAATTACACATTGAAAATTATTTTCTCACAGGTAATATCCCTGAGATCTCTAAGGGATAAATCCCCATATCGTCCTATTTCTCTTTTGTCTTGCTTTGCAAAAACTTTCGAAAGGATGATTAAAGTTAGACTGGAATTGTACCTTGAATCCAGATCCCTTTTACCCACGTCTCAATACGGGTACAGGAGAGGGAGAGGAACTACTGATGCAGTTACTCAGCTGGTTACGGACATACAATGCACATTTTCGGATAATGATTATCTTTCATGTCTTTTTATAGATCTGAAAGGTGCTTGTGATTGTGTTGATTTAAACATACTTCACAGCTAATCCGTATGGGTATTAATGAGAAAGCTTCCGCCAATATTTTAGAACTTTACAGAAATCGTAAAATCCATATTAAAGACCACAACAATATTTTGCACGGGCCAAGAGTTGTCAATAGAGGTCTTCCTTAGGGGGCGGTCTTGAGTCCTACTCTCTTTAATATTTACACGGCTAGCTTACACAGTATATTCGATGAAAATATTAGAGTTATACAATACAATACGCTGATGACATATGTATTTATACAACTCGGAAGTCTTATAGTGAGTGTCTTAGAGATCTCAGATACATAATGTACAATCTTATAAGTTGGTTAAACGAGCACTCCTTCTCCATATCCCCTAATAAGTCTGCGGTGATGTTTTTCTCTCGTCATCGCGACATACCGAAAAATTCCATAACCCTTTGTAATTCTGTGATTCCTGTTACAGAAAATTACAAATATCTGGGAATTGTCATAGATAAAAAACTGACTTGGAGAAATCATATTGAGCACATAAAAACTAAAACAGAAAAAGGTATAAATTTACTAAAATGTGTGACAAAGAGGAAATGGGGCGCCGACCCCAAAACCGCTCTTATGTTCTATATATCCTATATTCGCTCCATAATAGATTACGGGTGTATTTTGTATGGATCAGGGGCTGACTCTAATCTCGCTTTTATCGATCGGATTCAGTTAAAATCTCTAAAAATTTGTTTAGGAGCTTTTAAGTCCTCCCCTTCACCGGCAATATTAGCAGAAGCTCAAGAGCCGCCCATGTTAATTCGAAGACAATTTTTAGACCGCAAAAAAAATCATTTTGATCAGCTCATTATTTCCCACAAAAATAATGCGTTCTCTCCATAAGTTAGCAGTTGAAGACTTAACAAATAATTATTGGAGACTAAAAAACAGTCCTCCTTTAGCGGAAGCTCTCACATTTACTTATAGCTTGTCATGCAAAATTAAGAACATTCACAATAATCTTATCACGAATTTAGATTTCGACATAATTATGTTTAAGCCAACAATTATATACCCTACATATTCTGAGATTCCAGTCGAAAATAGTGCAATCATTAATTCAGTCACTGAGAAATACAGACATTTTTGTTCTATTTATTGTGACGGGTCTAAAACCGACGAAGGTACTGGTTGTGCATTTTATGTTCCTAAAATTAAACTAGCTTTAAAATTTCGATTACTCTCTTTAGCCTCTGTTTTCACCGCGGAAGCCTATGCTATTCTGCAAGCCTTGAAATGGGTACAAAGAGGGGATTACGGAAATTCAACAATTTTTTCTGATTCTTTGTCGGTCCTGCAAGCTATTTCGAACCCAACAACCAGAGTTAACAGTAACCACATCATAAACGACATCCGGATAGAGTTGTTAAAATTAAAAACGTTGGGTATCTGTATTATCTTCGTTTGGGTGAAGGGCCACGTGGGTATACATGGTAACGAAATAGTAGACAAAGCTGCCAAGGAAGCTATCTCCTGTCCATAGATATGAGAGGTTTTTATAACTCCAGACATTATAAATTTCTATAAGAGGCAGATTCGTCCCAATTGGGAAAGACTTTGGCAAGAATTTCGATTCCAATCCAACAATCAATATACTACATTACATCCAATACTACCAAAGGAAATTCCACACATTTTCTCATATTTAGTTTCCAGATTTTATTCTACCTCCCTAACCCGACTGAGGTTAAATCATGGCAAATTTCCATCTCACCTTTTTAAATTGGGCATTGTGCCTTCTCCAGTATGTCCCTGCGATAATCACTCTTTCGGAGACTTAAATCACATATTATTCGCTTGTTTACAATACCAAAGATTGAGACTACAATTTATGTCACGACTCCAATGTTTGGGAGTCCAGTTTCCTGCCAGCGTCGTCTCATTGCTGTATGATAATGATAAGAAAATATCAGATGAAATCATTAATTTCTTGAAAGAATCAAACATATCTGTCTAATATAATGTAAGAAATAAAGTATATCTATAATATATATTTATATGTAATAAATTTAAAAAGTCTGTGGTAAATGGATCTTATCCAATGCCAAAAAAATGTGTTATCTGCACAATCTCTATAACAATATAAATCGTAAAATGCTTTTAATAAAAAAAATAGCAAAATATATTGTTTGTTACCTGAAAACGTAATGTCGCAGCTGTAGTTACAAATAAAAAACATCTGTGATTTCTTAAGGGATGCATTATTAATTTATTATACAGCAATATCCCATTTTTCTAATAAATATCAGTTTAATTGTCATCATACTGAAAATCAATTGTTAATTGTAATGACAAATCAATTAATAATTTTAACTAACAATTAATCAATTGTGAATTGTCGGAGCAACTAACAATTAATTAATTGTTAATTGCAATTGACAATTAACAATTAATTAATTGCAATCATGCAAAATAAAAAATATTCACAATTAATTAATTTAATTGCAATTAACAATTAAAGTATTAATTGTCAATTGTTAATTGCCAGTAAGATTTAATTTTGCCCAACACTGATTTCTACCATATTTACGTTCTCGTGTCATCCTATTTTTTTACAAATTTACTCTTTTATAATTTTATATTCTTATCAGATAATTATTATAAACTATGCATTACTTGGAATAAAAATATTTTAGAATCATTCAAAGTATCTGGTTATAATTCGGTTTTACAGTTTTAATGTGTTGAGAAAAATATTAAATTCATTTTCTTTATGATAGAAAATCATGGTAGTTTACAGTTAATAAAACAAAGTAGGATAGAAAATGCGACCTAATTATGTATATTCTTTAAAAAAGAAAACATCTAATGCTATATAAGAACGATAATTAAAAGAAATATAATCGTAAGTACCTTTCAGATCTATAAAAAAACATGAAAGATAATCATTATCCGAAAATGTGCATTGTATGTCCGTAACCAGCTGAGTAACTGCATCAGTAGTTCCTCTCCCTCTCCTGTACCCGTATTGAGACGTGGGTAAAAGGGATCTGGATTCAAGGTACAATTCCAGTCTAACTTTAATCATCCTTTCGAAAGTTTTTGCAAAGCAAGACAAAAGAGAAATAGGCCGATATGAAGAAGAGTCGTTGGGATCTTTCTTTGGTTTTAAAAGGAAAACCTAAGTGATATCCTTGAAGTGATCGATATACTTACCATGTAACTACCAATCATTATAACTTTTAAGTAAAAAGTTTTTAGCTACTAGAGGTAGATTTTTGATCATATTGTAGCTAAAACCATCTTTGCCTGGAGATGTACAACGAGAAGTTTTGATTGCAGATTCTAATTCTGCAATAGAGAAAGCAGAGGAAAATATGTCATCCTTGTTTTTGTACATATTTTGGACATTGCATATAAATTCATTATCAGCAAAGGGAGGAGCAATGCAATTGAATAATTTTTCAATTAAATCTTCAGTGAGAACCGTTTTATTGTTTGTGAAGCTTTTATCAGCAATTTTTTTAACGAATTTCCAAATGGTGGAAATGGAAGTATTTTTGTTTAGACTTGATATGAAGTTTCTCCAACTCGATAGTTTTTTCTTTTCGAATAATAATTTAGTTTGTGCTTCGATCTTTTTGTAAGCTATGAAATTTTCTATATTGGAGATTTGTTTATATTTTGTAACCGCGATTTTACGTAAAGAGATCATGTGAGAGCACTTGTCATCCCACCATATTGGACAGGACTTCGAAGGTGTAAAAGGTTTATTTCTTGGGATGCTATAATCTGCTGCATTTGTCAATATGTCTATAAAATTTGAAAAAGTTCAGGGATATTACCTGTGAGAAAATAATTTTCAATGTGTAATTTAAAATTGACCCACTCAGGCCTACTTTCATTCCAGATAGTTGCTGGATTTACTTTTTTTTTACAGAAACCTAATAGGTTTATGGAAATAGGAAAATGGTCAGATCCCATAGTATCCGGGATAACAGTCCAATCTATTATGCGTGCTAGGCAAGGCGATACAATCGAAAGATCTACAGCGGAAGGAGGAGAGCCGGGAGGAGATTTTCTAATGGGAGATCCGTCATTTAGAACAATTAAATCAAGATGGTCAATTGCATCGATAAGTGCATTTCCACATCTCTCGTTGAAAAAACTCCCCCAAAGAGTATGATGGCAGTTGAAATCTCCGCATAAGAGCACTGGTGATTGAAGCTGGGAAAATAAGTTTTCCCAATCAGTAGATGTTATATTATTCATTTTGGAAGGGTTGTATATTGAAGCAATAGTTAAATTTGATTTTTCCAGCATTATAGCACATACTTCAATCTTATTATTAAAGTTACTATTAACGGTTAGTTCCTTGTATGTAATGTTTTTAGAAACAAGAATAGCTACACCTCCGTATCCATCTTGTCTATCTTTTTTGACTATGTAAGTTAAATTGTTTTTCAATCCAGGTTTCTGAAAGAATCAGTATATCTCTCTCATTTTTATTAAGATAGTTTCATAATGAAGGAAGTTGCTTAATAATAGAGTGAGAATTCCACTGTAAAATTCTTAGGGATTCAATAAGTTGACTCATTATCACTTATTTCTTGAATATCTGAACTTTTGTCTATGTCCAATACGGAAAATAAACTTTGTTTAATATTAGTAACAAAATCAGAGGGGAGGCTCTGAGCAACTTCTTGGTTAACAAAGATCGAATTAACATAATCAACAATATCTTCAATAATTTTTTTTTTAGATTTCGGATAATCCTCCCTGGATGAGTGAGGATTAGGAATAATTGGTTGAGAAAAGGGGATTCGTTTAGACCGTTGAGGATGTATAGGTGGGCTAGTAGGAGATGGTTCGTCTGGTTTGCGTTTTTTAGAAATAAATTCAGTTAAGACGGGCTTCCTGGCAGTCTTAGGTTTGAAGGTAATGAAATTACTTGATGTGTTGTTTGAAAAGAGTGGTGGAAAGTTTTCATTAGTATTTAGAACATTAAATCTGTTGTTTGTCGTTACTTTAGCATAGGACGGATTGTTTTCAATAGCTTCAGCTTGTTTGAATGATAAATTATCATTGGCCATCCTTTGTTTGATTTGATACTGTTCTAAGTACTTTGGGCACTTTCTTGAAATTGGGCCGTGGTCTACCTTACTACAATTTAAACAAAATTGATGTTCTGGATCGCATGGCTTGTTTTGACAAAGTTTTTCACTGCAGTTTTGGCACCTTGCCTCTTTGGCTTTACAAAATTTGGAAGTATGTCCATATTTTAAACATCGAAAACATTGGATGACTGGATAAATGTATTTGTCTACAGTAAAGTGAGATAGATTTATTTTAACGGTCTTAGGAATAGAATTTCCTAGAAATGTGACAATGATCATCTGCCTAGGGACATACTGTATATTACCGTCTTTATCAGAAAATTTTCTTTTCATCCGTTGTACATTAATAACTTCTTTTTCGGATTGGATGGACTTTTTCAAATAGTCTTCAGTAAAGAATGTATCGACCATTCTTATCACGCCTTTTTTTTTAGTATAAAACGACCCTCCAGAGTCGTCCTTATCAGAATCCATGAAAAAAGGAAAAAATTAATTTGAAAAGAAAAAACTTACTTGTTTGTAACTAAATCCAATAAGGAAGAATAAAAGTAAAAGTTACTTCTATTCACTAACTAGATTCTAAAATATCGAACACTATAAACTATCGCTCCGGTACGTTTGTACAGTTTTACTTTTTTAGTCCGAACTGTAACACATTTTTAATAGTTTACAAAGTTTATTTGTGCACCCAATATTACAATATACATATATATATAGAACTATTTCAATTGCTCTTTTTATTTATTAGGGTTTGTTTAGGTCTGGGACAAGGTTGAAATGCGATCTGCTGTTAGTACAATACTAGAATGACCTTCATAGTTATATTTTTTATTTACATTAAAACTTTCATAGATAGTATTTAATTGTAACAATTTTAGTTGTGATTTTTAATTGCAATTGACGTATTAGTTGAAACTAAGTTTAATTGCAATATAAATTTAGTTGCAGTCTGAAATTAAGAGCTTAATTGCAGTTAAATTAATTGCAATTGAAATGTCACAATTAAATCTTCAATCAATTGATTAATTGATTAAGAATTTAACTGATTGATGCCCAACACTGGTAGAAATAACATCACTGAATAGTTCCAACCCAAGCTAGCCGGGTCTGGAGCCCAGGAGAAACCGTCCACTACATCGCTGAGCTCGTGACTACCACAGGCGCTTTCAGCGTCTCAAACTCGGCTAGCCTGACCTGCGTCAGTGATACGTACGCTCACTTGCATCTATCTTAAGCAAACAAACACGACGGAATGTTTATTCTAGCAGGCTGAGTATAAAGAAAATAAGTAAATAAAATAAAGACAATAACTTTTCTATTTTGGTTTAATGTAAAAAAAATATTACAAAGTTTTTGAAGAAATTTGAAGCCATTTTTGATTTGCACTCAATTTTCCCAGGGTAGGCACTGCCTAACCTGCCTACCTGGACGAGCCACCACTGCTTTTGTATTATAAATTTAAAACATATTATAAGAATGATACTAATATAAGAAAAAACATTTTAATCTTATTATGGGGTTACATCATTTATATTATTTAACAATTATAGTAATTTAACAAAATTAAACAACAAACAATAAAAAAAGCAAAAACGATAATCAATTTATAAAATATGTAAATAATACAAAAGCATGACATAACCTTTACTTGATTTCTGAGATTAATCTGACAGCTATTGTCATGGCTAATAAGATTTTATAAAAATAGATTTATTGGAGAATTCTCACGTATTTCTTCCACACCGGTAGCAATTGTAACATTCTGATGAGTGATTTTGCTCCATGAAACTCTGCTTAATAATTCTTGCATTTACACTTAAGGTCTAACTATAACGTGAAAATTGCTATTAGCGAATTTCCCATTCACAATGTTAATTTCCTATACCAGAAAATCACTTATATCTTGCGAACTATTTAACACAGATGGCAAAGTGAAGGCGTTTTGAGCAGTATTCAATAAGGTCTACAACTTTGCTACAGTAACTTTTTCTCCAAAATAATTAGGGGAGCCAATATTTGAGAAATTGTGTTTTTACATGCTATTTCCCTATGTTACAAAACCGATAATACACCCTGTATATGATATGTGGGTTGCATACCCATATGTACTAGTCATTGAACTCTATGTAAATATTAACTGGAAGGAACGCGCAAGCACGCTAAATCAGAAAACGTTGTGTCAGAGACAACAGACAAGAATGTAGTATTCTCGTTTCTTTCTAACTTATGTTACCTGCATTATAAGGACACGTGGTGAAACTTTTTGTTGATTTTTAACGTAGATTAAGTTTTAATTTGTGTGCGACCAAATGTTTAATTTGAATCATTGAGTTAGAAAAGGATGAGGATCCTACATTGTGGCGGGTTGCATAAAATTTCATTTGTCTCAGCTATTTACACAAGGCATCCATTCCAGTTATTTATATATAGTTCAATGGTAGTAGTACACGTACGTAAAGTTCCTATTACAAAAAGTGTTGTGCAGTGTCCAACATAGAGCAAATTATTTATACATTTACTTTAATGGTTTTAGTTTTTAATAAATTAAAGGGGACCTTATAGCTGACGTGTAGCCGATTTCAAAATTTTTTTTAAATATAAAAGTAGCAGCTTATTTTGAAAAATAATAAATTAACACAAACAAGAGACAACATATTTACTTCGAATAAAAGTTTACTCGCAACAGATAATGAAAAGTTGGTTTGCTTAATTTAAACGTATTTTAAAGTTCAGGCGATTAGGTGGTTGTCTAATCCTAAGAAGGATAAAAAGTGCCTCCTGCTATCTTTAGCTGTTCGTCAAGATGTGGACCTTCCGGTGCACCATATATGCTATACGTACTATACTTGGTAGAAACAGCGATAAGGAAACCTCAGTGTATCACCACCGCAAGACTAGAAACGATGTTCTGACTCCTAGCTACATTTGTTTACGAGGTTGGCGACAGTGCTATAACTGACATCACTATGGGTTGATCAGAGAAATATGTGGATTGGAAATTTAGAATGGCCCATTCCATTTGGACCCCACTACGACTTCGAATTACTATTCTGTGGTTGAAAACGAGCCTCAATCCGTTGTTTCGAAACGCGAAGGACAATAGGCATAGTAAACATTTCGAATTTTCTTTGTATGCATAAGATAGTGCATACGTTTTTTTTTAATTTTTTCATTCTCATCCCTTACTTCAATCAATCTATAGGTAGACACAAGATCCTTTTCTAATGGATGTTATACAATCACATCGACTTCGGTTGAGTAGCACTATGAAGCCATCTCGGCCTACGACCTACTGTAAAGTAGTACGTTTTATAATTTTCTCGGTGTTGACGGTGTTGAAGTTCTGTATAAGAACTTCAGTACCCGATCTTTACACGGTTTTTAAAACCATATTCGCATAAAACTATAGAAGAGAACCTATATACATATCTATGTATAGGTATATCCCAGCCAGTACACTAAGGTTATAATGACGTTATTTTTAAGTCAATATTGGTCGACGACGTCATATGACTAATAAATGGTGTCCATAAGACGTCATATAATGGGACGTATGTAGACGTCTTCAAAACGACGTCTTTTGGACGTACAATACAATACGTACAAGTTTCATTAAAAAGATATTATTTTAACAGGGGCCAAGGAATACTGGTCATATTAAGCAGGTGGTCATAATATAGAGATGTTTTGACTGTAGTATATAATAAATGTTATTTCCAATATTCAACTATTTATTTATAATTCCTGTCTTAGTCCTCGTATAGGACGTTTTAATGACGTCTTATATTGACGTGTTTGGGCTAACATAATGATGTCAGTTTTACGACAATTTGACGTCGTTACTGCCGAAAATACGGCGACATTATGACGTCAGTGTGCTGGCTGGGATGTATATACGCTCTTCGGTAATGTTCTACATAACTAACTCGTCTTCAATAAGGCAATTTAGTATGATAACTTCGATCTCAAGCTTTCGGTAATTAGTCAGACATATGCATAAGTTTGGCCCAATTTTCTGCATATAAGAGCGAGCAGCACAAGAACGATTGTGGAAAGAAATCCCCGGTAGTCAATTAGACGGGATACACTTGTTCCTATTTATCAACGTCTTCATCAGTTAAAAAATAATTTGCGGTTAATTTGCCTTAATTTTTGTAACATTTCGTATTTTTACAAATGGTTGATGCCTGATTTTGGCATTCATTATAGGTCCATACTTTTTAGAAAATGAAGCTAGGCAACAGTAACTGTTAATAATAATAATAATAATAATAACTACTACAACCCATAACCTAAACCAAGACCCCAGAAGCTATAAGCTTGTGCGGGAGGGAGGGGGCGATTATAATTATTATGTAGGCCCAATGTGCGGCTGCAGCCGACTTACAGATGGAACAGCGCAAATCCCACATTTGTGTCACAGATAAGGAAAACTGCAGAAAACCTTAACCAGATCTGCCGGCGCCGGGAGTCGATCGCGGGCCGCTTGGGTGAAAGTCCGGCACGCCAGGCATTACACTACCAAGGCTGTTATAATACCTCTGAACAGTATATCCACATGATAAAGAATATCTTGATTCCACACTTAAACCGGCATGATGGTAAAATATCTTGTTTCAACAAGACGGGTCTGCTGCCCATAGTAAGGAATCGTATATAGATAGATATCTACTTTGTAGACTGCTTTCGGTTAGTAATTTGGTGATCTAGATTCTAGACTACCCGACTCACTCATAAGATATTTATTTGTAGGCTTAACTCAAAAGCAAATTTATAAAACACAGCCAATCACAACACGCCACACCAGAAGACCTGAAGAACAAGTTATGCAACTCATATAACAGATTCTAATATTGCCGAGATCTTTCGCCGTTAGGTTGGCTGCACATGGTTAACCTTAAAAAACCTTGACATCTCAAAGTTATTTGTTTTTTGCGGTTTCTTTTGTAATCAACCGCATAGTTCCTTTCCTAGATCTGATAATAGTAATAGTATTTAATAATAGCTAATTAAGACTTAGAGCAATTAAAGAAGGTATTAAAATAAAATGGCGTCGATAGCTGGTCGTGCACTTCATTATGTCTTTAAAATACCAGATAGAAAACTTACAGCACATTTCTATCGGAACATCTTGGGCATGAAAGTGCTTCGTCATGAAGAGTTTGCTGATGGATGCGAAGCAGCTTGCAATGGGTAATAAATTATTTACATTATAAGATGTGTAAGTGAATTAATTATATTGGACGAGGAACTTTTAAGTAAAAGTTCTGAGCCCAATTAAAAAAAACTTATGTATCATGTAATATATCGAATCTTTTCTGCTATCGATATGAATTTAAATAATATCTCACTTTTGTTATAACAAGAAGTAATTGTAATATTTTTTCCGGTTAGTCCTTATGCGAATCGCTGGAGTAAAACTATGATAGGATACGGCCCCGAAGATACTCATTTTGTTATGGAACTCACTTATAACTACACTGTTAAATCTTATGAAAAAGGTAACGATTTCATTGGAATTACAATTAAAAGCAAGGAAACATTAGAGAGGGCAAAGCAGCAGAATTGGCCTATTCTACCAGGAAACATTTTAGAAGCACCTGGTGGTTATAAATTTTACATTCAAGATGAGCCTCAGCCAACTAACAGAGGTCAGAAAAAATATATACTTTGCATACCTAGTACTTTCATAAATTACTTTTATGAATTATTACAGATCCAGTAGAGAAAGTGACCTTAACATGCAGCGATGTAGAAAAATCCACACATTATTGGAATGAAATTTTAGGATTGAAGGTTTTCGAAAAAACCGACAAATCAGTTACTGTTGGTTTTCAAGAAAATGAAGCTAAATTGGAATTGCAGCAAATAGGTAACAACCCGAGTTGATATATTTTTTTTTAACAGTTTTACCCGTTTGAATTTGTTTTTGTTGCAGATGATCCAATTGATCGGTCAAGTGCTTATGGCCGAATTGCATTTTCTTGCCCGCATGAGCAACAACCGCTGATTGATGCAAAAATTAAGGAGAATGATCAACCAATTTTAACACCGCTGACTTCTTTAGACACACCAGGAAAAGCAACCGTTCGTGTAATAATTTTAGCTGATCCTGACGGTCATGAAATTTGTTTTGTTGATGATGAAGCTTTTAGAGAGCTATCGCAAGTTGATCCGGAAGGGGAAAAATTGCTCGATAGATATATCAATAAAGATTCGAAGTAAAAGGATTATATTAGTTTTGTTTTGCCTTGATTATATTGACAAGTTGTTAGTTAAGAGAAATTTTACTAGTATGTAACCCTTAGATTAAGTAGGAGAGAGCATGGTGTATACCCAAAATGCTTATTTATTGTTACCAAGTGCCATTGTTTTAAAGGCAAACATTGAATTTAGGTGGCAAAGTTATTTTGTGCTTTACAATAAACATATTATATATTATTTATATAACAAGAAAACATTGAATATGGTAAAGTTGTGCCTTTTAAGTGTTCCAGCAGAAGTGAAGAGCACGTATAGGAAATTAGTTTTCAGAGGTAAAATAGAAATACGTCATTATGCACGAGTATCTAAATTAGATTATATTTTATTAGTGCGTTATCTAAATTTACTCTGCTCTTAATATAATGTAGTTTGAACATTAAGCTTTAATTACATTTACATTGGAACATGTTAGCTAAAATCGCATTTCAAGTAAACTCATGTAGAAGCAGTTCCCTATCACCAGTACATTTTTCGAATAAAAGAATAATAACAAATTATTTAAATTGTTATTAAATTAAAGATTAATGACAAATAAAATTTAAAAAAAAGTTATGCTTGTAACGGGGTTCGATCTTGCATTCCACCAGCCCGTGCAGTTTAGCAAGCCGCCGTTGGCATTGAACCACGGAGGCTTCACGTCAACTTTTCAGGTTTCGGCTTTTAAATTAATGTTTTGCAAATAATTCATGAATTTATAATTTTAACTAAAAAAATCTACAACAAAATAGTTTTATATGTACGTCTTATTCAATGATTGTTGGCCAGTTCAACAAATCTGCCTTTAATTTCTTTGTAAGAATGATCAAGCAACTTCGAATTACACTCTAATAAGAGCGATACTGTTCGACACGAAGTGTCATGACACTTCAAGTGTCACGACACCCAAGTTCCCATCACTACTTAAGAGCATATTCTTTGGACAATTTTAAGTCGAAAGTGCTCAAAATGTACAATTTTCTATTCTTTTAATTGAGTGTTTATTTTGCCGACTAATTTTTTTTACGGGCACCCTAATGACTATCTTACTTTCTCAATGTGACATATTATATAATAACCCGTGGATAACGGGATAACGCGGATACGGATAACCCGCAACATCTATGTGGATTAATTATTATTTTTATCTTGATACTTAGATTTTATAGTACATCGACGTTGTTCTGACAAAACGACGTAAGCGCCAAAAAGTCAAAAAATGGGTTAAAGCACCATCGTATACTAGAGCGCAAGCCCCACCTATTCCGATATAAGGCGTGTTCGCCAAAAAATTCTTTTTAAGAAATATTTACGTTTGAAATTGTGTAAGCGCCACTGAGTGTAAATGAACATGCATGAACTACTACTACAAATCCGCATAAACGCCATTTTAGTATGGTGTAAAATACGGGACGTATGGGTAATGATAGTATGGTTTATAAGTAAATAAAGAAGTACTAGGTGAGTTGTACTATTGTGATTGTATAATTACGTTACCTATTTTTTAAATTTTCAACTAGTTTCTTATGTAAACCTTAGACAAATGGTTTAAAAGATGATAAAAATGGTTTCCGCTTACATCTATTTAAATAGTATTTATTCATTTGCGTAAGCGACATACAGCAATATAATTTGAATGTAAATCTCTCTCTCGAATATTTCAATTCTAAATAGCAAAAACTGTTGCATTGCTTGATAAACCATAATTACTGCTTTTAAAGTGTAAGTTTAATCTGTTTTTTTAAAAGTAAGTGAGGTTAGTTGATAGTAAACCACAGAAAACAAAAAGTGCCACTTAAGCGACAATTTCGTTAGAATTCACTAATAAATTTCGCGTAAGTGACATAGGAAAAAGACTTAACCACCAAATCAGTTGGAGTAAATGACTTAAGCGACAAAAGTAGCTCTAAAAATTTGAAACGTGTCTCAAAGTAAATATATTTGTTCTTAAGAATTGCAAAGAAATAACAGAAGTCTGTATTTTTGTTTGTATTGGCCACTCAATAATTATTTTATAAACATTTTTTGCTCTCCTGAAAAATTAACAGAATGGCACTTACGTCGTGTTGTCAGAACAACGTCAACATAATAATTTTTGTCCATGTTAGAAATAAAAAGAAACCGTCACTAATCTAGACCTAAACTAATCGATTTTTAAAAACGTTTATGCACCATAAGGCCTTTTAAGATTTTATTGGAACAACTATATGTTTCTTTTGATTTTTGGCTTTTGGTAGGACTTAGTCAATTGCAATGACTATTTGTCAATTATTTATTGTTACCGTAAATGGTAACTAATTTCACTAGAGACAAACTATTTTAATTTAAAAATGAAAACTGTTATTGTATATACCAAGTTCAAATCCGAAGTATTCGGGTATTCGGATATCCGAACTTGAAATGTCAGATTCGTTAAATCCGGATGTTTACAGCCCTATTACACACAGTAATGTTTAAAGCAACTCTTTTTAGTGAATAAGTATTTCTTAAGATTTAGGATCTGGAAAAAACGATAAACTGTAAAAAACGATAAACATGTTAACACCAACTTTTTACGGGAATGTATCAACATGAACACTGCGGAGCTGCTACTAGAAATGAGAATTCCCCACCTAACTATCGCTAGTCTACTGCGCATCTCTTGCTCAGAGCTCCAGCAGTTTGCAGTGAGCTGTACTTGTTCAACACTTGGCTGTATTGTATCATAGCATCCTAAAATATTGACTTCAAAAATCCTAAATTCCTAAAAAAAACTTAAATATATGGGAGTGGGTACCTGGGTGAGTGGGTACCATTGTACCTGGAATCAGTAGCAAGGCTAGAAATTTTAATAAAAAATTCTAATAAAACAAATTAAATTTACTTATTTTACATATCGATGTATTCCGTAAAAAATGGAATTAAATGCAATTAATTTAATGGAATGATGTAAAATAACATTTATCTACGATCATACAAAAAGTGACTACTTTTTACACTGATTTTCGTGTAAAAAGTTAACGTTTATTGAATTAGTGTTATAAAATTTTTATTGCATACAAATGTTAATGTTATTTTACTGGTTGCTACGAAGTTGCTGTTGCTAAGTTAAAAACAAAGCACACTGATGATGTACAGATATATGATAACTTAAGTCACAAATTTAAAAAAATATATCAAATAAATTGAATATTCTAGTAGTGTAAAGCATTATGATCATAGATAAAACGTTGTAAGATTTACGTGTAAAAAGTCGCTTCATTGTACTCGCGTCTTTTAAAACACTCGCTCATGTTTTCACCTATTCGCGCAATAAAGAATGGCTTTTTACACTTGTATCTTAAATATCTATTTTCTGACAGTGTCAGTAAAGTAATCCATTTTATGCGATCTTGTGGACTTTGTCTGCGATCTTTAGATTGTGAAAGATGCATATCGGTATTGCTTGATGAGCGCTCAAACCTCCTATATTCGTTAATCTGAAAAAACACATAGAGGTTCGACGTACCCGTCAGATTATATCATGCTAATTTGCAGAAGGTCTGAAGAATATTTGAGGGCAAACCAAAACGGGATCAAAAAGGTATGAACCATCGAAATCAATATCCTGGGTGTATTATCAGTTTTGTTGCATTGGCGAATAGCATGTAAAAAATCAATTTCTCAGATATTGGCTCCCCTAATTATTTTAGAGAAAAATTCGCTTTAGTAAAGTTATAAATCTTATTGAGTACTGCACAAAACACTCCCATGTTAGCATTCTGTGTTAAATCGTTTCCAAGAAACGAGCGATTTTCTGGTATAGGAAATTAACATTGTAAATGAAAAATTTACTAGTTTTTATTATTTGCCATTTAACAAGTGCATTATTTATTAATAATAGCTCTTCTGATTCACTATTCATTTTCTTAATGAAAAGCATGTATGTATGTTTTGTTTTATTTTAAAACGTTCTCTTTTAATAAGCTCATTGCAACACTTCTACATAAACATTCAAGTAATTATAAAAGATTCTAGCTAAGCTATAAAGGCATCAGAGCTCGAATCTATGCTCAAATCTTCAACATAAACGTACCTTAAATTCTCATGTTTTGTAAATAAACAGAAATAATTCATATACATATATTTTCTAATTAAAACGAATTTGTAAACAATATTTAGACATTTGATTACACTTTATTTGCAAAATCAACCTAGAAAGCACATCCAGAATCAACTAACGTAACTGATTTTATTTCAGGGACAATAATAATAAAATTAGTAAATACAGGGTGATCCAAATTGAATGAGGTTTGAATTTACCGCCACGTTACGTTATTGTCATATTGGCAACATGAATACTTTTCTGCTTCTTTTATTTTACAGGGGCGTCTCAAAAATAATATAGCTTTTAAACTTCGTTGATTTTAAATAATAAACTTACTTGATAATAAGATCGTGTAGCAAACTGTAGTTCTGAAAAAAACTGTTTTGTAAAATAAGAAAACAAGCAAAATAAATAAAGCAAAAATTCAATGAAAACCCGAACAACGTAGCAAAGTACAACGATGTAAACTGACGAGTTGATTCTGTAATTTGACACAATACATTTCAATAGTGCTACACTAACAACGTGAAATACACGAAATTCAAACCGTCTTCACTCAATTTGGATCTCACTGTATTTTTTTAGTTTTGAAGATTTTGGTTTAAGTGAAGATTTGAATAAGAATGCAACTTTTATTATAAACCCTATTACCACATTTACAATACATCTATGGTGTGTTTGCTTCGGTGGCACTTGATAATACCTCAATGTTAAGAGTTTTGACAAATAAAGGTCAGCAGTATGATAAAGATATTACATGTAACTTGTCATGAATATTTTGTAACTGACTGGGTACTTGCTAGGAATGAAAACATTTTGATCATAAATATAGTCGATGCAGATGGCAATATATTTTTTATATTCCAAATAAAATATGGTGAAGGAATGTAAAGAAGTAGAGATAGCTTTTATTATATTTAAGAAGTATTGTTAATTTTTAAGTCTATTTTATGGTTTTCATCAATAATAAAAATATATTTTTTTATACTTTTGTAACATTTTCTTAAAAACTTCCACTACCAGAAATATATAATTAAAAGATAAAAATTGTATTTAAAACATTAGAGCAAGTGATTACTACTCTGTGGCGTCAAATTAGCTACGAATCATCATAAAAAAAAATAAATGCAAGAGATTACAGCTTGGATTTCATGTTTTTTCGTTGTACAATTTCTTTCCACCATTTAGGGCGTTCTAAAGCTCCAGGTGCTTGTACCATAGCAGTCTCCAAGTGTTTATAAACCTAAAATAAAAGTATTCATGATTCCTGTAATACAATATTCTTATATGTGCGTATGTGCCCCACCACCATACAAAACTCATACTAAATATGGCTATTATAGTACAATCAAAAAATGAAAAAAATAAACCGGAGTAAATCTAGCAGCCACAGCAGTCTTGATTGTTGATTGTGAACGAGCCTTGCTCCCAAATTGTCAAATTTAAAAAGTTTTTCACCACTCCAATTATTAATAAAATTATTAAACTACAATTAAAAAATATTAATTGGATTTTGGAAAATTTTTTTCTTTTTCAATAATTTGTGACTGCTGAAAATCTTTAGCTGCACAGTTGCTAAAGACTTGGTGTCAAAGTTTAAGGAATACTTTACAACACGTCTTTCTCAATTTTGGATTGTTTATAACTTTGAAATTTAAAACAAGTATAGTTTTTGATTGGCTTATTCAATTTAATAATTATAGAAAGAACTGTCCTTTATCACTTGGTGTAAAAATCTCAAAACTGAATTTTAGCCACATACAATGAATGAAATATAATATAAATACAAAGATTAGTTAAAGTTTCACAAGTTTTATTAATATCTTAACCTAATATATATTATAGGTTAAGATATGAATAAAACTTGTGAAACTTTAACTAATCTTTGTATTTATATTATATTTCATGATTATGGAGTTCCACAAAGTAAGGCTGGAGACAGTAAACATACAATGAATCTTGTCTGTCGGCGCCACATAATATAATCTATTCGTAGTCTTTTAAAATACAAGTAGGACATGATTCCTTCCTATAATAGATGACCTGTTGTTTATTACGCCACTCGCTCTCTCCAATAACACAATGTCGTTTTGCATTATATTTGTATTGAATCTCTAAAACCACCTCATGTAAACATCTTTTTTCTCTACCTTCCCATTATCTAGGTCAGCGGTTCCCAACCTTTTTCCTTCGCGGACCACCAAACGACGTAGCATTTGCTTGCGGACCGATTAGGTAAAAAAATAAAGAAAACATTCTAAAACGTCAAAAACGGGAATGAGCTCAAATGATCCAGGACACAATGATGTAAGATCTCCAGAAGTGGTTTCCACTTAGGAGCTCAATTAGGCTGGTGACCACAATATTACTTTAGCACGATTCTCGGGTGAAAAACCAATAAGAAATTTAGAGTTTTTCAGCTGCAACTTTTTTCTTATGGTTTTGCACGGCATTTGAAAAGGAAACATTTTGAGATTGCTCGTCGTTTGACGCCAAGATCTTCGTTTTGATTCCTATAGTTTCCGAGATACCGCCTCTCGAAAACAGATGGAGCTCCCTAGAGCGGAGATATGGAAAAACCAATAGATACACTCGTACACATGTTCGATCGCCCCCAAAAACTCCATGTCACTCCTAGTCCCTGCCCCTGGAAGAGTGTCGGCAAAAAATCTTTTCCAAAACGATTGGGGTACTGCGTTGGCAAAGATTCCGCGGTCAGATTTTCGCTCTGACCTACCGTAAGGCGGGCACAGTTTTTTTCTGCCTCCACCTAAACGGTTTACCGGAGACGGTCGAGACTTCAAATCTGAGACTTCTCAACGTATTGACACACAATAAACGGGTCCGCATCGAAGCAAGTTTTGCGGCCCCAAGAAACCCGGATTTTGATCATTCGCGTTAAATGCGCAAGACGAAGATTCCTTCGGGTCCAGTATGCCTAGACCTGTGCGCACCAAACCTGCTTAAAAATCCTAAAATGGGAGATCCTCCTTATTACCTATTACTGGATATTACCCAACCACATAGGTACAGAGAGGACGCGTTATATATCACGTATGTACGTATATAGCGCCAGCTCCGTATAAATTTACTCAAGAGTTTCCACTTGGTCAACTCTGATAAACTATTTAACGAATTAAAAAAATTCGTTCAGTAAAATTTTGAAAAGTAGATACTGTTATTGCTCTGCGGACCGGCAAGATTTTCTGACGGACCGGCGGTTGGGAAATGCTGATCTAGGTTACCATCCCATCCAGATCATAGGCAAGACGATTAGGCGCCCGACAGATATTCTGCCCTAAGAATAATTCTAAATGTCCATAGCCAACTTTATTCTAAAAAACTATGAATCGATTTTATACACATATATTCTTACCATTCCATCAGATTGTCCCAAAACAGATTTTATTAAAAAGTCTGGTGGAGCAATAACATCAATTAAAGCTACTGCATCATCTTTCAAACTTCTGCATAGTTTTAACACCGATTCCTGTATAAGCTCAACAAATACAGGTCCAGATGTATATCCACCTTGATAAAATGTACCCACATGTTTTTCTAAAGACCAGATAGCATACAATGATAGAAGACGACTTAAAACATCCTTTATTTGAGGATCTCTAGCCTCGGATATCGTTTGAACCATTCTTTGTATCATAAAATGCTAAAAATCATCATCAAATAAACCAAATTGTTGCTGATTAGTCAAAATTTCTTTTTTTACCTGGACGTATGCTATGGCTAAATTTTTACAAAAATATACTTGACTTTCGTTTTTAGCCCAAAATGAATCCAATTTTTCCGTTTTGATTAAATTTTCACACTTTTCATAAGAGACCTTTAAAAGGTAACAGGTTAGCCACTGATACATATTACAGATATCTATGGAGAATCTTATCATCAGTACATTATTTTAATTTTCTAGATCGAAATTTTATACTAACTGTTTGGTGTAATAAATTCTTCGGTATTAGTAATATCACATCTACGATTTAATATTTGTTGGGCATTAGTTAGGAAGTCTATTGACTTTAATGGGGAAGATATTGATTGTCCTTGCAAGACAGATGGCCAGAATTTCAAAAGCCAATTGCTGGTTTGCTGTATGAGCACGTGATTTTCACCCTCGTATGTACAATTTGCGTCATGAGCATTTTTGATGTCTCCTATTCCTGCAACTAAAACAGAAAATTCGTTAGTATAAATCTCTTGCGGATCATTTTTGTTTGTGTACTTTTAAGATATCCATGTCCAGCACAGGCCTCTCGACACTCTTGTACCGCATCTCTTACAACCCATCCAGAAACAGGTTTGGATGCCGATGATATTGCATGCAATTCTAAACCTAAATCAGCTAATATATCTTTATTATTTCCAGTAATCATATCAAATGAAAATTGATACTGAGTCTCCATTAAATATGACCCGAAAATCTTCAAAAGGTAAGCTACCGATAAATAAGGAATTAATCGATGTTGCTGTAAATAATTAATCATGAATTAATAAAATTATAAATTTTTTAGTCTTGTGCTACCCACATGAGATTGATATTCTAGAATGGGTATTTCTTCCCCATTTTCTGGACCAAACTGCTTCCTAACAGCTGCATACCTAATTGCTATGCTGAGAGCATGTCCAGCATAAATAGCGCACATACTAGTAATGAAGACTCTTCCCACAGATAAAGCACCTAATGAAGCTCCATAGCGTTTGTTTGGATCCCTGTACGGGGTTACATATTGTCCATCTTCAGATACATCACCCGTTTTGTTTAATAAACATTCTCTGGGCACGCGGTAGTTCTTAAACATGAGGAATCTAAAAATAATAAATTACATACCTATACTAAGAATAATATTTAAGTAGGAGCAACCACTATGAAAACCAATGTGTATCTTAATTGGAATTTATGGTATTTGTGGATACAATGAGAATACATACATTAAAATGCTATAAAAATAAAATGCTTCAATACAATACCGGGTGTCCCATTATACTTTTTCCTATGTTAACTGCTTATACCTTCTAAACAGCTCAAGATATAAGTGTGCGTTTTTTGCTGAAATGCTTCGAATTAGCACAAGTTTTGTTTGGATGCATTCAATTTTTTTTGTCACTTTCGATTACGTCGCAACAAGAATGGTGGTTTTTTGACCATTTTTTTGTTGGCTTTTTTTTAATGGAACACCCAGTATATTTTTTGTAGTAATACTTTCATAAACAATGAAAATGCCTTGGGAACATCTGATACATGATTTACATGGGGTTCCCGTGTTAACATACCCCCACGTTCCATCAGCATGCATTTGCACAGCAATTGCTCCCAGTTACTCACTGGTCGGAGCGAGGTTGCCTATCCACTCTCTACTAGCTAACCAGCTAAGTACTGGAGCGAATGACTGAACACGTGCTCACCCGCCGGCACCCTCCCAGTCCTCTTTCATATGGGGTCAAATGCCTCGTCCAGGATTAGAACTATTCCCCCAACCTAGGTCAGTACATCGGAACCCTGAAGTTCCTTCACCAAGCCAGGGTTGGGGCCACTGCCTGATCGAATCCAACATCAAGTATGGTGGGACTTGGTTTTTAAATGGTTAAACCCTGATCTCCGTTATAGGCCTGGTGTGCCCCCGATAGAGCTTCGTTTCAAGGCTACTTTATAGGGCTCAAAGTAGCGTCCCTGTGTGTACCCGTTAAGATGAAGTTGTCTTGAACGTGAGAGGCTATGTATCTTTGCATCAACGTCCTTTGAGTGTAGGTCTCTAGACGATTTCTGGGAATCCGACAGCTGGAACTGACAGCATTTGCCGGACCCAATAAAGTCTGCCATGCCGGACCCCATACTGTCACCTTCGAAACGCTACCTGCTGGCTTGCAGTTTCTCATAGGTCAGCGAGCAAACTCCCTGTTTAAAGATAAACCTCACTTGAATCTCCTCCATTTGTCTAGGTCAGACAGCGGGATACTTAGCTCCATATAAGACCCTGACGTCAGGTGAAATTCAATCCACCCACACCGGACCCTCTTGTTAGCAGAGCTCCTTCCGCAACATTTTAGTCATCGTTGAGAAACACTTCAGTGAAACGTGAACCTTAACACCTAGGCATAACTCTACCACACATTTCCTTCTGATCCCCTCATCTGTTGCCCAGAAAGGCCTGGGATTGAGTAGACAACGACCAGTTCTAAGGGTGAAAATATGATTGTAGTAGATTTTTAAACTTCACTCGCAACCGAGATTTGAACCCATGCCCCTCTGATAAAGACAGGATCTATACTACTTGACCACAGAGGTCCTAAGAATTCTGTATATATTTATTGATTTATTCTTTGAATCTAAACATATTAAAGTAAATATATTATGAGAATATTAGCCATTCCATGCCAAGTGGTACACCCGAAACCAACTTTCAAGTTCTTTACACTAAAATTAATCAAAATTAAAATGGAAAAATGAATAGTCCGAGAGCCAGCAACGGATTCCTTACAGTATTTCTAACAAGCGTATAATTGCTATGGAAGGTTCCTTTGAATATACTGAGAAGGGAACCTGACGCCTGGCAACTCTGCAGTGGTGGTTTTAACACCCTTGCGCTTCTGAAGGGTGCAAGAAAAGTACTAAAAATACAGTATAATAACAAGTCTGGCACTTTGCTATGTTAAAGATAATCATCTGTTATATAAACATGTTTGCGAGTGGTAAGTTTACGCCAGATTCGCATAAAGTTGTATAATAAAGACAACCATTTAAAGTAAAATAACAAAGCTGTGCTGTGGTTTATATATTATTATCATAACACCTTCAGTATGGTATATTTAAAAAGCCAGATTGAAATTGTGGTGGAATCTCCTTATGCTTTATCAGAACAAAATATGCGACATTCTTGAAGCGCCATCTTCACTTAGCTGTGCTACTAAGCGCTAAGTTTTTTCGATTCAAGTATTAAATTTTGTCTCCCATTTTTCAAAATAAGTTTCCGGTATTAATCATATTAAAGTATTTGTTAAAATGTTAAAAGTTATGAAAATAGTTAAATAACTAATGCGTATCGCCGATCATTCCCTATTCCCCATACGCGCTCTTGTATCTGGGTACCCGCATAAGGCTGTTTCGCTTGCACTCACGCGTCTACATAAGGCTCTACATATCTCTCTCGTACTTATGTCAAACGTGTTTTATGGTCTGTCGCTTTGTTTCCACCACAATTTCGATCTGACTTTTTACAAATACTTATAGTGAAGGTGTTATGATAATAATATATAAACCAGCTTTGTTATTTTACTTTAAATAGTTACTTTTATTATGCAAGTACTTGTTTTACACCTTTCAGAAGCGCGAGGGTGCTAAAACCACTATCGCAGAGTTGCCAGGCGTAGGGTTCCCTTCTTAGTATATTCAAAGGGACCTTCCATAGCAGTTATACGCTTGTTAAAATTTAAAAATACTGTAAGCAAACCCGTTGCTGGCTCTTGGACTATAAGTACTTCCTCTGTATCAGTTACCTTTGATAGACAAATGAACATCACGACATCGTCTAAGCATATGTGGGTGACCTGATTGAAAATGTAATCAAGTTTTCACCAGTAAAATTAAATATCAACTTTAGAAAAAGCTATGGATAATCAAAGCAAAAATTTGCAAATCTGACAAATAATGTTGAACAGAGGTAGTAATATCAAATAAGTGAAGACCTTTGCCTTCATTTGTTTTTCAAACTATTTTTGAATAGTTTTAGAGCAAAGAATTGAAACTGTGGTTCCGGGTGCGACACTCGACATGGAATAGGTGATATATAAAAATATTTTAGAATTGTTAGGGTCTTAGCAGAACTCTTAATTTTCGGTAAAATATATAGTGTTACATTTGAAAAAATTGATTAACTTTCATTTCTTTAACAAAATTCGAAAGTAGAATTTGAACATCCTGTACATAAACAAATCTTGGAAACATTGTATTAGAATCTACAGGACCCTAATACTACTGTCTGCAACGAATATTTGTAAAATTCAAATAAATGAATAAATTGCGACTTATTTATTACAACCATACAAAACTCAAAAAGCTAACAAAATTACAAATAGGCTTCATTTGATCTACTTTTCTGAAACACCCTGTATTGTAAATATTTATATAGTATGCAGCATTGCCAACCAAGAAACTTTTGTATTGAAAGTTTTTCACAAAATTTCATAGTTTAGGGGATCGAATAATTATGTACTACATTCTAAATGGACACCCTATATATTCTTTTATGTCTATATTAACCTCTTTATGTGTGGTTCGCTCCTCAGTAACACAATTCGATGTATGAACACCTACCCATTATCAATTCCATTTAATCCAATCTTTTCACCCATATCTCCTACGATAATGCCTGGATATGGTTGCATTGTTTTAGGATCTCTTATTTTTACTAAGAATGGATGTAAAGAGTGATTAACCCCATCGGGAGTTATAAGTTGAGCGTATACAACTGCATGGGTAGCCAATTGCCCTGTAAATTTAATAGTTTCATTAAAGAAGTGTCATTTGATGCTAGATTCAAATCTAAAATTGATTCTTTATCTGTAACAAACCAAGATTTCCTGCCCAACATTTAGCTGCCTCGAAATTTGGACTATGCAAAATAAACTCTTTCTTAATCTTATCATAAGTAGCAGTAGTCTGCATGCATTTAGCGTTACTTCCATGTCCTATTTCAGTAAGACAATAAGCTCCTATCATCTACAATAGAAATATTACTTCTCTTTTAATGAACTTATTAATGTAAATAGTACATCTACCTCAAATTTCAAAGCACTTTCAAAATCATCTGCATGCCTTGCTGTTCCTAAACTCTGAAGAACACTGGGAAACATTCCTGATGATATAGAATATTTTATTGTAGTTGAAGGATCTAACTGGAAAAGGACGGCCAAGCTTGCCATGGGTTTACGTAAATTACCCAACTGTGACTGCCATGAAAGTATATTTATACTGCTTAGAACAAACATCCTATGAGCTGAAATACGTCTTTCTTCGCTGAAAGGTAATGATTGTGTGCTTTGTGGGAATAGTATCGGATGTTTTTTTATTTCTTCATATAATTGATTCTGTAAAATTAGATATTTTGTTATAAGCTTATATTATTTAAATATTCACTTACTTGATATTCTAGAATCTCTTCTGAATCTAGAAATATTTTCATTTTTTTCCAGTCGAAGGATGCTTTTTTTCGGTACCTATCTAACGGCCCACTAGGAAAGTCTTTAACAAGGTTTGCCATATCTGTCTTTTGGTATAATGAAAATGTTAAATATTAACTTTTCTTTGTACTAGTTAAAATAAATTTAAGAGTACACTAAATTATAATGTTCACAAAAGTTTATCAATTATTTTTATTAAAAATCTGCCATCTCATAATGTTATGACAATAACAACCTTTGAACCGCATAACAAATCTCCAAAAGCAATTAAAAATATTTTTGATAAGGATATAAAAACAAGCCTATTATATGTACATAATAAATAACACAAGTTTTTCCGGCAGGTCCAAGTTTCTAAAACTTTTTTAATAAAACAGGTTAAGTAAATTACTAGATATGGACATAACACATAATCGCTACATTCTATAAAGAATTATTATTATAAAAAGAAAAAAGCTATAAGTTTTAGCACAATCGTGCTAAATTATGATGATTGTGACATTTTATTTAGTACAAAAAATAATAACAGTCAACAATAGATTATAAAGATTGCAAAGATTATTGATAACAATTATTATAAGTTTCGCCGTGGTGGAATTACGTAGGATTACATAGGATCTTTGCTTTTCAACCATTGTACTGTTGTTTCTGAGATCTGATTTTTTGGCTAAAATTAATCAAGTGAGTTTAACGGTTTTTCTATGGCGATTAATAACAACATTAAACTGATCCGAGGCTGTTTGATATCGAAATTTCAATAATATAAACATATTTTAGTAGAATTTTATTTATACGTACAGTTTTTAGCAAATGTCTTGTTCCGAGTAAGGGCGCTGCTGCTTTAAGAATCGAAATACCCCTTATACTGTGTACGAAAGAGACCGAATTAAACAGAGATGAACAACTACCTGGGCAAGATATTTAAAGTCTTTAAAGTTTCTTTTGAAAATATACTTGTAAAACTATTGTTACTCATTCTATTCAAACTTTCTTTGACACACTTTATAAAATAGTCCTTTTAAATGGAAACATCTACTAGTTAAACAAAGTTCTACGTTACCTTTAAATAAAAATAGCTAAATAGTGAATCTACTGAACTTAGTTTACTCTCCTTAATATGTGTAGTTTACTTTTGCAATTTTATATTAAAAGTCATGATTAGATGATCGTAGTAATTCAAACCTGAAACTTGTTTTAATTTGTTCGCTAGAATTAGGAATTCATATTTAATTAGAGATAGTCACAACAAATGCATATTAAAATAAATTTAGTATGAAATACCTAACTAACTGTTATTTTTTACCTGCAACGTAAATTCATATGCTTCAGAGAAAAACTCAAAGACTTACTTTCTGCTTTAACCTTAGAATATAAAACTATAGGAAGGATCACAATTACCTGGAACAAAAAGCGACGGAGATGACGTCATACTGGTCGCCATTAGCCACTATCTATGACTCCTCCCACGTTTAAAATTGCATAACATTGTTTTTCTACTTTGCGTTCGTACTGAAGCTATTACGAAACTGTTTTCAGTTTCGTTCTAGACAAAAACGGTGCCATAATAAAAATACCAACCGCAGTACAATTTATTTTTTTTATGTTGGCGCGCTTGCTCATAAGTCATATACCAATAACATAAGCCAAATGATCAAATACCTATTACCTAAATGAATAAATAAAATTTGACGTCGAATCGAGAACTTACCCTCAATATTAAAATAAAATTGATTAATTGCAAGAAAATAACGCGTCGAACGTCAACGTCACGAATTGGTGGTGGTTTAACCGTTACAATGTTCCAACAAATCAACATGTGGAATGGCACTTTGAGTGGTGACACGTACGTTTTCCTGCAATTTGTAAAATAACCTCGCAACTCATAATGTTTCAGTTGTAGATTATTATTAATCAAAAGAGCTATCCGCGTAGTACATACTGAAAATGAAGTTGAGGCGTCAGACATTATACGTAACTTCTAACCTCAAATTAATCTGTCAAAAACATATAGGTAAGTATCTGTAAAACTTTCTTAGGACAGTAAATAACACCACAATTTATTTATATTTTTATTTCATATGAACAAAACTGAATGCACATAACTCAACTGTCTTAACTGGAACTGGAGGTATGACCATAAAATGTGCAGTTGTTATACACATTAACGATCACATTCGAAGTGTCGTGAGAATCAATTGAGACACCTCGCAAATTCTCGTTCATCGGGTCATTATGTTGAACCCGGCTACCACTACCACTTGCAGATGTGGTTGGAACAGAATCCATCTCCGAAGCATGAGAACTCGGTAAGTTCACATGTTGAGGCCGAAGTAAGTCAGCAATTTCTTCTTTCTTTTTCAGGGTAGCCTCCACATAGCCTTCTGCCACTGCAGAAGACTTCCAGCCACCATGACGCTTTAACGTCAATAAGTCTCCCCCACAGTTCGCTAATTGTGTGGCGCTGGATCGTCTGAAACAGTGTCCTGTAAACAGCTCTGGTTCTGGGAGCCTGAGAAATGTGGCGATATGTTTGGACACTTTGCCCATGGTATTAATACCAATAGGGCTGTTGGTACATCGACCGTTTCTGTAAGTTATAAAAAATCTTGTATGCGTAGTTTTTTTTGGTCTTAACGCGGCATATTTCTTAATTAAATTGATCCATTTTGGGTCTGTAATCATAAATTCCCTTGGCACATTGTTTTTTGTTTTAGGAATACTGATGAGGATGGAATCAGAATTATACTTTATGTTATCAGTTGACAGATATGTCAGTTCTTCCCTCCTGAGGGCCCCACTATAGCCGAAGATTAGGATTACCTAAAAAATATGTACCAATATTTAGTTTAAATCATGATGTCACATTATATTCTAAAAAAATTGTGAATACTTACTTTCATAGCCATGTACATATTGTCATCAGCATCGTCAATAAATTTGTTGATTTCATCTTCTTCTAAAATTTTTGATTTTTTTGGGGCGTACCCTTCGGAGCATCTTTTCAAAAAGGCTTGAAGTTTATGAAATTTTGAGATGTCCACGTTTTCATATACACTTAAGCACGACCTTAGCTTTGAGTAGAGGGTCCACAAACTTGACGACTTATACTTTTTTCGTTGAACTTCAAAATATGCCAACAAAACTGTCTCCGATATTGTACCAATCTTGTTATCAGCTCGCCACGATTGAAATTCCGTATATTTTTTTTCATAACATTCTCGCGATTTTGTCGGTAACAAATTACCCAAAATATTGTCTGCCAAAGCCCGTATCTCTGGGGGGGTACACGAAAAACCATCAGAAGCGCTCATTTTTACGATTTTTATTATCGAAAAATATGACGTTTTTGAGTTTTTTTTCCACGGCCACCTTGCCGCTTTTAACACAAAAACGTTACCAACTGCAGGAAAATTCCCTAGATTTAAAAATTTTCATTTCTTTCATTATTTTGTTATAAAAAAGCGCAAAGTAGAAAAAATAATGTATGACACCTCGTTTGTAAGGGATTTTCTCGCCCTCACTCCTTTATGGCACTCCTCGCTGCGCTCGTCGTGCCCTAAACACGTTCGTGCGAGAAAATCTACCTTACAAAACTCGTATCATAATATACTATTATTGTTGCATTGTTTACATGCACGTTACTATTAGAAACTATTAATACGTAGTGTACATAATTATCTTGTAGTTCTGTCAAGCTCCAAGTAAATTTGGATTAAAAAAGAAAGAAAAATATATTAAAATGGTAAGTTGTGCTTCGTGTGGTTATTCTCAAACGCAGACGAATAGAAAGAAAGGAATTACATTCACAAGTAAGTAAGTATTTCAAAATACTATGTTTTAAAATTGAGCTTATGTAGTTTATGTGCGCATTTCGAGACAGTGGCGTGTAACATGTTTTAAGCATATTAGTGAATTAAACTGTTTACATTTTTGTAGGTTTTCCGAAAATGAACATAGAAGGGAATGTTGGGCAAAATTCGTAAAGAATTTTGAAAATAATTGGAAGCCAAAATCGATCCATTTATGCTCTCTGCATTTCAGTGTAGATTGTTTTGATCGCACCTCAAAGCTAAAGATTCGCCTAAAAGTAGGTATTGCGCCACCTGAGCGTTGCCCCTCCACTTTTTTTCTAGCCACGCCCCTTCCCCCTCCAGGCTCATCCCCTCGCCTGTGATTGGTTACCCCCACTCCTGTAGCTCCTCCCCCTTCGCTGTGATTGGTTACCCCAACTCCTGTAGCTCCTCCCCTTGCTTCTGATTGGATTTTGGAACTCGTCGCCATTTTGACCACGCCCGCCGCCGCCATTACGGGAATCTGTATTACCGGCAATCTGTGTGCTGCCAATAGAGGGCGTAATGCTACAATTAGTGTGTATCGTCAATAGAGGGCGTCATGAAGGGATCTGTATGACTTGCAGACTGTGTACTACTACTACTAGGGGGCGTGTTATGAACAAATCTATATATTACTACCGGTATGATGTAGAGGGAACCATTTTATATCAGAGCATGTGGCGCGCTAAATTTAAATCTTGTGAATCTGTCATTTTTAAAATTTGTCATTTTTGCATATGTCAGTTTTTGCATCTGTCAATTTTACTGCTGTCATTTATACGTATATCATTTTTGCATCTGTCATTTTAATTCTGTCATTTTTGCATATGTCATTTATGCGTCTGTCATTTTTTTGCAGCTGTCATTTATACGTCTGTTAATTTTACTCTGTCATTTTTGCATCCGTCATTTTTGAATTTGTCATTCTGGAAGGAGCCATCTTGGATTTCCCAGATTTGATTGTTTCTCGCTACAGGTTCTGCTGCTGCTACCTCTCTTCAGCGCACACACACACACACTGTACTCTTTCCACTACCTTTTCTAGAAGAAATAATAAAACCATATAGGAATTAAAAAAAAATTATGTTTATTAATATATTGTTATGACTACATTTAATTTATAATAAAAAATGTTGATAGAATGCTGGTGATGATAGCTTGAGGACTTCAGGACTGACCTCTGTTTTCTATTTGCGGTTCCAGTGGCTGTAACAACAACGACAACAATAGAACATTAAAAAAAAAGGGTTTATTGTAAAGTTGATGTTTACCCCCATTACCTTATTTATTTCCACAAACATGCAGTCATCATAACAGTTTGTTTTCCCCAAGTACACTATGCCTAGAGAAATCGTTTTAGCTCCAATCTGCTTGTTAATCTCGGTAACCCCTTGATCTGTTAACTTGTCGCTGATCCGCTTGGGTAGAAACGAAACATCTTTTTCAGCAACAACAATCACACTTTGACGTTTATCACGGCAAACGACTCTTTTGAATTGTAGTATCTCTGCAATTTCTTTTATTTTGTAATCACATAACTTCTTGATCGGCTTCTGACTAATGGGAGATTTGTTCAATTGTTGTATTAGCAAATCCATTTTTTCTATGTAGAAAAAACAAAGACACACATGATAGAACTTAAATAGCAACATTTTAAAATTTAAATCTTAACACACACACAAGAATAATAATAATTATTTAACATACCTAGTTGAAGCAAACAATAATAGTAATTATCACTAGCACCGTAGCCGACGACGACGAGAACAAACTAAAAATGGAAGGGTTCCACGGAGCTTTTATAACCTTCTAAACTGCAAGAATGAACACGCTTATAGATGTAACTATTGATAAGCATTTAATTTACTACACAACCCGAGCAAAGAAACTCGTTAACGATCAAAAAGGACACCTGCGCTGTCAATTTAACACTTATCTAAGTGGCCGATCTAACCAAACGAATTGTTTGCAACAACTTTAAATCTTGATTGTACGTGTTCTAACAAGATACAAGGGGTTGACCGTCGTAAAAAACTCTTTTATAATTTACTCTAACATTAAAAATTTTAAATTCAGCTTTAAACACGTCTTATATCTTCATTCCATCAATCAAATCTAACCCTCGTCTGCAAACGCAGATAGAAAAAACACTTTGAAAGAAGGAATCTCTTTTTAATTATTTCTTACTGCACCTTTCGTATTTTAAAAATATAAATGATAAACTATTTAATAAGGCTATAAACGAAAAAATTATTGAAACAATTTCTCAGATAGATTAGCATTTTGTCTGTCTGAACAATATATATTAGATACGGCATAAAATGTTTACTGCTAGGGCGGAAAGTACAACTGTACATAATTAAGCATCGTAAGGTTTAAAATACCGCGGAGATTGCTTGAAATGATAAACACACCCTTAAAAAGGGAATCATATCGGATTTTGACAACATGTCTACGGCAAAATTAACCCTAATAAAAATAATATAATATTACCCTTGCATTCTCTGCTCGATAGACGTGGGAAAGCACAATACGTAGAAATTTATTACCTACCGGCCGGACCCCTATTTTTATGTCGATTGTTCAAAGTCTATTGTCCAGTTGACGGGAGTCATAAAAACATAACATCGTCAATACAGACAGCAATTTGTTCGTATACATTTCTGGGGAAATCACAAGCTCTTTTGACAGAAGACGTAAAATAGAATTTAACAAGCCTCGTTAATAACAGCATCTACTAGGTTCGCCATATAAATTCTAATCTATAATGGTAAATATTCTTTCTTCGGTCAGATAGGACTATCAGATAAGAGCTCAAATAGTAGAACTGAGGTGTCAGTTTTACATTATTACGTATTTTTGTAAATTAGGCTATATATTTTCGTCCTTATCGTTTCTCTATAGAAATGTAAATCGAAAATACATAAACTATGACGCGTTTAATTATTTTTACAATAGCTTAGGGGTTACGGGTCTCGTCCAATCCGAACTAACCAAAACTAACGTTAACGCCTTTTGTATCTTAAAACACCATGTTTAGAGGGTGGGACTACATATTTCGTGTTTAGATAAATACAAAGGTTACTACCCGTTGACGAGCATTAAATAAAAATTTCATAACGAGCCTAGCATTTATAAATATTTTAAAATGGGTAAGTTGTTTTTCTCTGATTACAAACATTTAGTTATATTTAAAATCGTAAATTCTGCAGCAAATGTATCGTTAGCTGTACGTTTTTGGAGTGGGTCAGTGTTGCGCAGGGTGTATGGTAACACCCCTCATAGAGGTGTCGTAAGTAGGCTTTTATTTATCTATAAACAACATACTAAACAGTGTTAATATTTTTCAGTTCCTAATACATTGTATGGGTAATGGAATGGAATTACCTAGTTATCCGAGGCGTGTTGCGCAACAAATTGCAACGGGACATCTAGAGGTGGGCGACGTCACAGCGGTGGTCGAGTTGTACGTACGACTCGACCACAGGGAAGCATGGATTATTTACGTGCGCTTTTTAATTAGTATCCAATCTCTCTCTCTTTTACAGTGAAAAATAGGTGGGAAACCTTCTCAATAAAGCTTCTTTTCATTTCATATTTGAAACTATTTACTAGAAGGTTGGTAATTGTGAAATTTGGTTTTTAATAAATTAAACAGCCAGTGTGACAATTATATATATATATATATATATATATATATATATATATATATATATATATATATATATATATATATCTGAAATTTGGTACAATTAATACTTTATGAAAAGCTGTCTAAATTGATATATGTATTGTAGCTGTTTTAAAATTCTCTACAAATAATAAATAAAGGATAAGGTGCACATTAGAATTTACAAGCCCTTGAAGAATGCAATATTAAATACAGAGATGCAAGGGTTTGTCTTTCATAAGCTATTTACCTGTGTTTCTCTCGTAAATATTACGAAAAAATGTTAGCGACACTACTACTACGTCAAGACATACTAAAGCTGCTCGAACAAAATTTTACATTACATTCTAATACACACACACACACACACACACACACACATTTTTCTTTATATTATTAAATTAGCTTAATAATAATATGTATTTGTATTAGTAAATAAATATTAAGAGCATTATAATAATGGTGCGTCATTGAGTTTTTACTGACGTCGATTTTCATTTTTGTCAAAATCAAACAACTGAAAGTTGATAAGTGAAAATACTTCATGAGAAATCAAATCGTTCTTGACATTGGATCTACATGTCCTAACTCTTATCTTATATAGCCTACTATTATATAGGAACTCTGTAATAACTATAGTAATATTCGGGTAAAATCCAGCCATTATTTTAAAGGTTTAATTTTTATTGCAGCCAATTTTGACACTTTGAGTTTTTAACATTTCTATCGGGGTTATAAAGTTCTATTTTTATGTGATCTGTCAAAGAGTTTGAGAATTATCGCCCCTTCTACTAGGCGATAAACATTTGAGAGCATCGTTCTAAAGATTTCTATCTTTGCGGTCATCGTTAGACAAGAGTAGGAAAATTGTCAGAAAGGTATTTTGTTTCTCAGCTGTTATAGATCTGCTAATCAGATTTAAAAAAGGTCGGTTATACATGTAGCTTATTTTACGTAATTAAGTGTTCTATTGTATTAGAATTTATAGACATGACCATTTTTCCCTCATAAACCAAGAACAGCTCTTAATAAATATAAACCCAGGGCATAGGAATAAAACTTATCTATGTTCAGATCTACATTTTTAAACATCAATAAATAATAGGCAGGTGTTCTCGTGGAAACTTGATTTTACCTAACTCTCAGGTGATAACTATCAAAGGTATGCTGCGCATCACCTTTGATAACCCTATGGGATATTGCACAAGATCTTGTAGTTTGGTAACGCATTCACCAAGGGGGGCTTGTTCACTGTTTGGGTATAAAAACCCAAACTCATAGCAATACCTGCTATATATATATATATATATATATATATATATATATATATATATATATATATATAGATGCTCGACTACAGTTCAAGAGCTTCATTACGTTTAGTGGTTTTAAATAAAACTATGAATGTGTGTGTGTGTGTGTGTGTGTGTGTGTGTGTGTGTGTGTGTGTGTTAGTACCTGCCTAAATCATCAACTTTAGCCAACCATAAGGTAGGTTTTTTCTCTTATTTTTGTAATGATTCATTTGTACTAAATTTACGCGTTGATGTTGTTTTAAGAGAGAGAGAGAGAGAGAGAGAGAGAGAGAGAAAAAGTAACAACAAAACATCATGTCGCTATTATCATTAAACGAGATCGAAGACGGTAACAGTCTTGAGTTACAATTACAACAACAGTTTGGGCAGTGTATCTTAGACGCAGGAGTCAGCATACCTATTTCAGTAGCAGCGCTTGTATGTTATGAATATGACCATATGCTATCTAGCGGGGAGCTGCTATCTGATTCGCGTCGTTATACATCGGCCCCGGTTCAAATACAGAGCAGTGACAGTGAAGAACATATGATCAGTGCGTGTAATCATTTTACGGGAGGTTGAAACAATAAATAGACGTTTAGGAGTGAACTGTATCACATTTGTTAAATTTATTCGTTTATAAGTTGATAGGGGATGCTTCTACGTTCTACTATGAACCATATTATTATTATTGACATATCATCGTTCTCTAGTACGTTAACTCTGGTATATACATCATTTTGTTATATGAAAAACTTAACATTAACTTATATCCTAACCTAAATATTACATTGTACAACTATTGGCTGGTATGCTATAGTGCCCCAAGGTAGAGTATCATATGAGCACGGTATAATATAGCGCCTATCGTCATGAGGGCTTAAGCCTTCTTGAAAGTTGCTAATAACGTTGTAGTGATTCTTGTGGTGAAGTAGGTTGATTTTCGCTGGAGCATCAGGACCTTCAAATAAAACTGTTCGCCCTTTAGACCGGTGTTTTCAAGCACATGCTTAAGAAGAAATTGGTGATCATACGCCTTTGCACTTTGTTCTTCCTCCCTTACGAGTCACTGGAGAGCTATTTTGAACTGATTATCGATTCTCCTGTAACCGCCTTTGGGTATTATCCCTATGGTGTTTTGTTGCAAGAATTTGCGTCTGAACATTAGATTACAAGCCGAAGCGATGGTGATGGCTTCTGTAAAAGGATCGACACCGCACTCTTCAATAAACAGATTTCTAAAGTGAAGACATGCTCGCTTCAAAATATCTACGTCGGTTCTACAGTACGCCACTAGATCTCTCTGCATGTCGAACTCGATGTTTTTGTTCGCCTCGTATCACTTTAGGAATTCTTTACGAGCTTTTGGTTTCATGGTATCAGTGCTGTAGAACTTGACATGCGGAAGAGGACCAATGTAGTTAGCGTTAGAATGCTCCATATGAAACAGTTTTGATCGGAATTTTGAATGTTTATTACAGCTTTCTTCTGTTGGATAGGTTCCGGAAGTGTTATATATGAAGAAGCTTTCAGGGGATTGTATTTGTTGATATTCAATTCGATAAACATCAGATTTTAATGTCCAGCCGCTCTCTTTCTGTTGAAATTCACTAATTTTTATTATCTAGTTCATCGATTCTAGAATGCCCTAGACATCATTGAATGGGACCTCATCGGCTCGTTTGAGGCTCATGTAGCCGGGAAGTTTTTGCTTGAAGCTATCGAATTCAAACGTGGCTCCAATTTTTGTCTGAAGCCAGCGCACGATTTAACAAATTCGATAAAATTTGAAGTGGGGCTATTTAGAGATGCGTTGTGGATCTTTTTAGCAGGGTATAGCGCTGCTATGATGGATCATGCGAAACAAGCTTCATCATTATTCTTCACATTGATGCAAGCTTCCTTCCTTTTAATCTGCTTGGGTAGATCGATATATGAAGAGCCATGCTACTGGGTAAACTTGTTGATGTTTACTTGGAGTTTGATTATTGTTTTTAGCGTCCAACCGCTTTGCTTTTGCTGTAAAAGTATACGCGCGCACGTGCTTTAGTTTATTATAGATGTAACAAATGATACTTTTGTTATTATATCCGAAAATTTTTTCTTGGCATTCCTCTAGCGGCGTTACGAACCATTGGGGTATATAGTTATCCTGAAAAATGGCCTTATTTCTTGTATTCATGTACTTTATTTCCTCTATGATCACATCTCTCTTCTTGACCTCGAACAAACCGTAAAAAAGTCACATTTACAATGTTTGTTTTCATTTAGACGCAGGTCTCCCCTCTTACAGTCAAATTCTCCCTTGAAAATGACATTAAATTTTACTGCTTCATACTCTCTTAGGATATTAGAAATTCTTCGTTTGAAAAGAGTCATACAATCCGTGAAGAACTCTTGAGGATCCTTATGTTTAAGGTTACTGATTACACACCACTTCGAATTCTATTATCGAAAGCTGATATGGAATCATCCTTACGAACTCGATGTTTAGCGGTTTCTTTAGTTTCCTTCATAGATCCAACACAACTTCTCTTCACTTTACGGTATTATTAATAAATAATTAAACGCTTTCACCGTATAAAATGGCGACACCTCACTAACAAGAGTTGTTAGCAATTTCTAATGTGGGCTTGGATTTATCATAATCTGACTAAATATGACTTGATTTGAAATGGTTCTTATAATGGTCAATGCATGAAAACGACTTGAAACAATTAATACACTGAACTTTGTTTCCTTGGTGTAGCTTCATATGACTCGTGAAATTGGAGCGTCGAATGCTCAGGCCACATATATCACACAATTGTTGTTCCAACGTGACCGATGAACTGGAATAGGAACTCAGACCGCGGTATGATTTAGGATGATCCCTTTGACCTTTACGACAGTGTGTGTGTGTGCTAGACTTGTAGTCGGTGAATACACCTTATAGGCATAGTTCTTAGGCTCACCTGATACAAACACCGTTTTTGTTTAACTCGATAGCTACTAGTTCTTTGGTAAAATATTGCTATATCTGAAATTAGATCTTACGATGAGCGCTTCAACACCGTAACGCCCTTCCCTTTTGTTTATTAGTTTGACTATTGATTGTTTTCTAATATCTTTCATCGCCTCGTTGAAAACCGGGGTTAAATTATTTAAGAATGTAATAATTAGGTAATTAGCTGTTGTAAATTGTTCAATCATCTTTTGTCAGTATAGTGTAGTTATAATAATAATAAGTGAAGCTGACGAGAGTTATACTTTATGCACAGTAATTAATTATTAAAAAAAAAAGATGGTGAAACTTGGGAGTGGTTGAATGTAAATCACAAAGAGGATACTCTGGGGAACATACTCATGAAACAGAGTTCTTGACTTATAAACACGATTTTGTTCTTTTCAATTACGTCTGTTAAGTAGTATTAGATCAAGATATTGTTGAAAAGAATATTTGGTATAACAAAGTGTACAAAGCATAGGACGTTTCATGAAAAAATGTGTTATGAGTATGTCTTCATGGTTATCCGAGAGAGAGAGAGCATATTTCAACCTAATAATTGTTTAGTTATTTTGATTATTGTTTAGTTGTTTAATAATTTTTGAGAAACATTGTCATAGAATAAAAGATTAATGTTATATCATGGTTATCCGAGAACAGATAGTTGTTTAGTTATTTAATTATTGTTTTGTTGATGTTCAATAAAATTTTTGAGAAAGCTTGTCATAGAATAAAAAGATTAATGTTTTATATGTGTGTATTATTACTATTCTCCCCATCAGTACCACATTATGAAAAAGGTGATAGCTATAACTAATATGAGAGAGAGAAGCAAGAATGAGGTAATTACGTACACACACCTGCCTGTGATGACGTGTCAGCGACAGGATGAGACTTGTCTGTCAACGTCGACAACTTGTTTACCGTATGCATGTTACTGAGCATGCGCTGAATCTAGGTAAGTATAGGTGACTATATAAAGTCGTCAGTTGTTAGCGTGTAGCAGTAGACAGTACGTGTGCAGCAACAGCAGCAGCAGTAGCAGCAATTACGATTATGGCTAGCAGTCCTAATTATTGTTACGATAACGAGACCTGTGAGAGCGAACCTCTGGAAATAGGTAAGTTATTGTTTATAAAACTTCAAGTTTGTATGCTAATTTGTGTCTATTTTGTTACTGCTTGTTTAGATCAAGAAGGTTCGGATGTTGCAGATCATGCATCATCAATAGCAAGTACCTACAACGGTCAAGCGTGGAACAATGAAGAAGAAACAGGTAAGGTGTTTAAAACTTTTGTGTGTTTATGCTTATATGAATCGATTATTGTATTATTATTGTAGCGTTCCATGATCTGTCGCAGCAGCAGCAGCAGCCTCTATACTACGCTGATGACGCTGTAGCAGCATCAGCAAACTTTACCATCATAGATACACCAGTAGCAGCAGTAGCAGCTAAAGGTGAAGTACGTGTTTAACTGCTCGGGGCTGTCCAGTATCCGTTGTATGTTACGAGACCTCCCGGGGAAAACGAAAACTACGACCATATACACAACATCCAAGTAGGACTTATTCCGCCCGACGACGACGACGACGCCCAGGGAGAATTTGCCGTGGTGGTGAAGCTCGAATGCGTGAATAACGTATGTGAGTATGGTGAACTGGTGTTGTCTGAAAGTGACTGGTTCGAGCTGTATGATATACGAGTCGAGGCAATGTTTAAAAATTTCTTTTATGGTTGCTGCTGTTGCAGCAAGCACAACAGTGTACTACATCGCGATAAACATTTGAAATTCCATCTATGTGAAAATCCTATCTAGATTATTCACAACGAGTTTTTCGACAACAGGGTTGCGATTCATGATAAAAATCGTATTATAACCTTAAAAGATTACGAGTTTCAGTCTATACTGCATTTAGCACCGTTGATCAATCATCATGCTCGGACGTTACATCACCTGGACTTTTCGCGTTTCTACCACGCAAACATAGAGAACGTAGCAGAAGGTCAACTGAGACGCAACCATGAAGATGTCTATAAAACGCTTCCACCTACAGACTCCATCCTATTCACGACCGAACTGTTATGCGGATACTACTCAGCTACCAGTTTAATAGACAACACAGCAGCAACAACTGGTGGTGGTGGTGGCTTGAACTCGTTCATTTTATTAGAAATAATAAAACATTATCCGCAAAAGTTTATCGATGCCGTACGTACACGACTGCAATCATATCAGCAGCAGCAGCCGAAAACGTCAACGACGACAACGTTTGCACCGTCGTATTAAGGACCATGGCGGAAATAAACTATCTTAGAAATAGGTTACAAAAATATTTGAATAATTTGCAAGTGTTACGCGATGATTTCAACTCATACTGTGTAATGAATAATTTGTCAAATAATATGTTACAATTGTCCATTAAATGTATAGCAAAATAAATAATATGTATATTTAAACATTGATGTTTCATTTACTAGCACGACTAAGGGTGAAGGAAGGTGAAAAGACTAGCATGACTAAGGGTGAAGGAGGGTGAAGAGACTAGCATGACTAAGGATGAAGGGTGACTATATAAAAGGTAGATCGTCATCAGCAGGAAAGTACACGAATAAAGCCGAAGCTTTCCGACGGTGAACATCCTAAGCTACAAAGCAGAGCCGGTAAGTAGTTATACTATGAGAAGGAGAGAGAGAAAGAGTTTCCGCTTAGTGAAAGGGATAAAAGGATCCAACCTCCAGAGTTAGCGCTAAAATTCAAATCTGGGGAAATCCAAGATGGCTGCTTTAATAATGACAGATTCAAAATGACAGATTTAAATGACAGGTGCAAAATGACAGTTGCAAAAATGACAGATTAAAATTGACAGACGCATAAATGACAGATGCAAAAATGACAGATGCAAAAATGACAAATTAAAATTGACAGACGTATAAATGACATATGCAAAAATGACAGAATTAAAATGACAGATGCAAAATGACAGATTAAAATTGACAGACGTATAAATGACAAATGCAAAAATGACAGAATTAAAATGACAAATTTCAAAATTGACAGATTCACAGTACAGATTCAAATTTAGCGCGCGCCACATGCTGTGATATAAAATGGTTACCTCTACATCATCATCATCATCATCATACCGGTAGTAATACAGATTTCTTCATGACGCGCCCCCTAGTAGTAGTACACAGCCCGTCGACAAAACAGATTTCTTTATGACGCCCTCTATTAGCAATACCCACTAAATGTAGCATGACGCCCTCTATTGGTAGCACACAGATTGCAGGTAATACAGATTCCCGTAAAACCTCTAATAGGAGAGAGTGAGAGAGAAGGCTCTTTAATGCGTCCTCTAATAGGAGAGAGTGAGAGAGAAGGCTCTTTAATGCAACCTCTAATAGGAGAGAGTGAGAGAGAAGGCTCTTTAATGCGACCTCTAATAGGAGAGAGAAGGAGAGAGCGAGAAGGAAAGAGCAAGAGAGTGAGAGAAGGCTCTTTAATACGACCTCTAATAGGCGAGAGTGAGAGAGGAGACATCGAGAGAGGAGATTCTTTAATGCGACCTCTAATAGCTTCAGTACGTAGGATAATACAGATTTCTTTAATGCGACCTCTATTGGTGGTACATAGGTCGTTGTCGTCGATAATACAGATTTCTTCACGACGCCCTCTAGTAGTAGTACACAGTCTGCCGGTCATACAGATCCCTTCATGACGCCCTCTCTTAGCAATACACACTAATTGTAGCATTACGCCCTCTATTGGCAGCACACAGATTGCCGGTAATACAGATTCCCGCAATGGCGGCGGCGGGCGTGGTCAAAATGGCAACGAGTTCTAAAATGGCCGACATCAGCCAATCACAGAACAGCAGGCGTGGCTACAGGAGTGGGGGTAACCAATCACAGCGAAGGGGGAGGAGCTACGGGAGTGGGGGTAACCAATCACAGGCGAGGGGAGGAGCCTGGAGGGGGAAGGGGCGTGGCTAGAAGAAAAGTGGAGGGGCAACGCTCAGGTGGCGCAATACCTACTCCTAAACCCTACAGCTATTCCCACAATTGAAATTCAAAGATTGAAAAATGCATTGTAAAATATTAAAAGCACTAAAAGCGGCGTTTTTGAAGAATGTTATAATGCACTTCAATCTTAATGGTTTAGGAGCATGTTTCCGAAAATACTAAATTATAATAAAGAGTTATTGATAACAAAATTGATATATACCACCAGCTACTGTATTTTAGAGGAATTCGATATCTTTATGTCGTAGTAACTACAATTACATTAAAAGCAAGTAACTGTAAACTTAAGCAATTAAATAAATGTATTAAACTATCTTCGTTTTTCTTTTAAATAATCTAAAATAAAGTGCTATCAACGCATAACCCGCATAAGTTGTAAGGTAAATAATAAGCAAAACACTTTCTTAGCTATTTTTGTAATTTTTAAAAATAAAATAGTGTACTGAAAATGTGTTTTATTTCTTCAGTTAAAGAACATATTTAAAAAGGAAATTATCACAGTCAACTTGCAAGCAGATATTACAGTAAAACTACTACTACTTAGAATAAATTCAACAGAGGTATAGATAGTTTTAGTTCTTGTATTTGTAATACCATTTAGCAATCAAATTCAAATTCTTTCGGCACAATTAATTTTCCTTGCATTTTAAGAAACTAAGTACAGAAAATAATTGTTAATAAAACAAGAGATTAATTTAAAATTCGTATTACTTCCAATACATTTGTACCAAAAGATGAGAATTTCGGAAGACCCCTTTCTGCCGAACCGCCAATGGAAATATCTAATTACAAAAGCGGAAACACCTACTCCGCCATATTGAGACCCTATCCCGGTCGTATGTGGTAGGGTATTAGGCTCCTTCCTATAGTTTTATATTCTAAGGCTTAACGAATGAACGGTTATAATCTTATAAGCTTTCCATTCATGAATTGACAAGAAACTTTCATTTACCCTTTCTAAGGATTTGGAAATTCCACACCTCCACTGACAAAACCTTTACCCTTTTCTTTTAAACTAAAACGGTAAAATTAAACTGTAAGATAACAACAGAGAGAAATATTTTTAAGCACTTTTGCATATGTAATAACTAAAATAACTACAGCATATGCTGTAGTTATTTTCCGGATTATTTGTGATTTCTCTATTTAAAGATTTTTTATTAAAAATACATTGTATTTATACAACATATAACCCAAGCAAGTTTTGATTATATTCTGTGGCCGAAGCTTTTTTTAAAACTTTATTTATTGAATATAATAAAACACATTTATATATTTCGTTTGCAGTCGTAGAATATATTTTATTATTTTTAATCGAGAGAAAACTTTATCTCTTTTAACATTTAGAATACAAATATTAATATTACTTTGTCTGTAATTATTTAACGAGTTTAAGACGAGCTTAAATAATTAGATTTGAATTAACACACTTAACAGAACAATTTTGGAATTCACATTTAAATGACATTAAGCAAAATAATTAATTAAAACTCGAATGAGCTTTTATGTTTTTACTAACAAGACAATTTTAAAATCCACACCTAGTTTTAATACTCACTCAGGATAAACACTTGTTGAATACTTAATAAAGACTTGTGTGTTGAATGAATATTTAATAAAGACTTGTGTGTTGAATGAATATTTAATAAAGACTTGAGTGTTGAATGAATATTTAATAAAGACTGAAGACTTAAGATTAAAACAAAGGTATTTATACCTTATCTGCCTACACAGTTCTCATGGTCATGAGAGAATAAATGCCAAAGAAGTTCTCATAGAGATAACATAGACTTAGCAGAAAAACTGTAATTTGATATCGTGAGTTTTATTATCTTAAGCAATTCTCATGTAACATGATCTTATCTATAGTGCGATTCTACGTACGTTACTAGCAGCATTTAAGTAGCAGTAACTGAGATCGAAACTTTGATTGAGTAGTTGTTACGTAACTGCAACTAAATTTATGAATTGTGTAGTTGTTTCTACTATTTATTGGAACTGGGCGAGCGTCAGTAACACTTGAGCCGGCTTGGAGGATACACGTCTTCTGCAGTCTATGCATTGTGTATGTAATTCGCCAGGCTCACTCAATATTAATAAAGTTAATTAATAACAATAATTGAGTATCTTTCATTTCAACACATAAAAGAACATAACAGGAATAATATAAAAATGGTTTCTATCATGTGTATCAACTTATAAGTATTTCGTCTATATTTATCATATTTTATTAAAGACATTTTTTTTACTAAAAAATATATTTAAAGAAGTCGCGTTGTTATTTTGCGATCTATCATCATCATATTTAACACAAAAGTTGTCATTTGGTTTATAATTTTGGTGAACTGGAATGACAAAATAATCAAACATTTCATCGTTCTTTGTATTAAGTACGTATTACAAATAAACTGGTAATTCATTTTGTGACACGATCCAGCATTATATAGTATAGAAAATGATAGAATATTTGTTAAGTTGCAAGAGCAAGAGAGAGCAACCACGCGACACGATGTGTCAAAGAGAAAAGAAGTTCCACGAAAGTAGCAATTACTACGGCGCCACGTACCTGCTACCCAAAAATTGTTCCCCATTTTGGTTCCAGGCACATAACAAAACCGTAGCAATTACGTGCTTGTGACTAGTGGCTAAAACTTAATAGTTCCACCGGTAGTTGCTGGTACGTAGCGATGACTAAAAATGCTGCTTGGAAAATATTATACTAAATGTTTAAATATGCCTCGTTTGTATGGCCAATCTGATTCTACTATGGAAACTCGAATGATTATTAGTTTTGATTATTTATTATTTTTAGTATTTTTTACAATAAAAACTTTTTAGTTAGTACTAAAAATTTAGTTTTTTTAGTGTTGAGAAAATAATTAAACTTTATAAATAAACAAATCAAACTCCTAAATAAATGAATAGAGTTTATAATAAAGTAGAAAAAGGCATACGTAATTATTTCTTAAAAGAGAAGAAACGATAGAAGTCAAACGGCTGTTTTGTATTCCAGTAAAATAAGAAACTCACTTGAAAATAGCAGTTTTTATTATACTGTAACGTTCTTTTTAAAATAATAACAAAAGTACTGTTTAAATCGTCTATTAATAATTAATATTTATTTACAAACACTAATGAATACACTATAAATTAACGCTATGATTATAAACCACTAAAACTATTATGAATTTCTAATACAACATTTATCTTTACTATTTATTTCGTGATACCCATTTAACTACTCGCTGTTGACTCCCTCTTTTTATCGGCGAAGTCGATTTTATACCCTCCTATAATCGTACTAGAAGCCGCTAGAAACTACTATATATTTCTGGAAGGCGCTAGATAAACCGCGTCTAGTTTACATGCTTGGTGCGATGCGTCATTCTCTCGAATGCTGTAGAATATTCCATTTGTTGTGTGAAGAAGAGGTTCTTTCTTTTTCTCTCTTGTTACACTGCCCCCCTCTTCAAGTCTGTTCTGTCCCAGAACAGGTTTTATGCTCTGGTTCCTGTAGAACGGGTCATGACGATATCGACAGTCTTCACCTCGACTACACGTTCCATTACGGTAGAAGTAACAGTCTACACTCTTCGTTGGCCTTAATGCGGGCTGTGGGTCAAAACTGCAGACGAAGATCTTGACGTCCGTACCTCTAAAGACAACTTCCAGCATGTTTCTAACGATTCTCCAATCCAGCTTGTCCCGCCTACAGCCGAGTTTGGGAACTGCCAATTTGTTAATTCCCCTGGTAAGGAACTCGATCCTCAAATTCCATAATGCCCTCCACAAGTCGGCGTAACTCGGTTTCTGGTAGTAAAACTGCTTGGTTACCAAGTAGTAAATGGATCGGTCATGATCAGGCAAGCGTAAGGATTTACCAACAGAGGGATTTTGTTCTCGAAGTTCATTCAGCCGTCCAAATTTATTTCTAAACACTACTGTACCCCCTGGACATACGGAGATCCTCGGAGACACAGTGGGCAATGGAATAATCACCAGGGACCCGGAAGAGATCTTGTTGCATCTCAGTCGTGACTCCGAATCGCGCTTTTCTAGTTCCAGAAAACGCAGCCATAAATTATCTGAAGGTTGGCTGATCATCTCCAGGCCTTACGGTATTGATAGCCACCTCAGCCTCATCTTCCCGATCCGGGACTGCGTCATTATTTCCCTCATAGTGCGCCAAACGATTGGAGTGTACCACCTTTGGTTTCCCTCTTGGCAATTTCTGGATGCGATAAATCAAGTCATTTATTCGTTTCTTCACCTGGTATGGGCCCTCCCAATTTCGCTGTAACTTTGGAGAATAGCCACGACGTCTTTGCGAGTTGTATAACCAGACAAGCTCTCCAGGTTGAAACCCTCCTTCTTGGGCTCTCACATCGTAGGTAGCCTTCATCCGGTCACTCGCGATTCGACTATTGTTTAGGGTTCAGTCGTGAATATCCTCCAACTTCTTCTTTAAGTTGATGACATAATCATTCCCAGCTACCTCCTGCTCTATAGGTGGAGACCCAAATTCCAGATCACACGGTAACCGTAACTCGCGTCCAAACATCACAGACGCTGGTGACTGACCGGTTGTTTCGTGGACCGATGCACGATAAGCCATCAAGAACAGATGTAGGTATTGGTCCCAGTCTCGTTGATGATCGGAGACGACCTTGGCCAAATATTTGCCCATTGTCCGATTCATGCGTTCTACCATTCCATCGGACTGCGGATGTAACGGTGTGGTCCGAGTCTTGCGAATGCCCAACAATCGATAGACTTCTCCAAATAGTAAAAGTAATAGCCAAAAGCGACTGAAAAACTCTTTGACTAGTACGTCAGCAACAGTCGCAGCTTCCTGGTTTGGTAGGGCATATGCTTCTGGCCATTTGGTAAAGTAGTCCATTGCCACTAATATGTATTTATTCCCATTGTCGGTTTCGGGAAATGGTCCGGCAATATCTATAGCTATTCTTTCCAGAGGACTACCCACATTGTACTGCCTCATAGGTGCTCTTCGTTTCCCCAAGGGTCCGTTACCAGTGGCACATAGTTCACATTTCCGGCACCACTCCTTCACGTCTTCTTTACAGTTGACCCAATAAAAACGCTCCCTAACTTTCTCCAAAGTCTTTTTCACACCGAAGTGTCCTCCTGAGGCACCGTCATGGAGATGTCGCAACACTGTAGCCACTCGGCTTCTTGGAACCACGAACTGAGACTTAATGGTGGTGCCATCTTCACTCTCCAGTACTCGCTTCAGGAGATCGTCTTCCACCTTCAAGGACTCCCATTGGGCCCAATATGCTTTGAGCGTTCTGTTGAAAGGGCTGACGGCCTCCCAGGCAGGCCTTTCTCCCACGCGCTTCCATTCCAGTACCATTTTTAGTTCGGGATCAGCCTTCTGCTGTCGTTGCAATTCTTCCGGCAACCAATTGTCGTTGACGATGGTAGTTCTTAATACTTGGCAAACCCTCTCTTCCAAGCGAGAGCAATGACGGCAATTCGTTGGACAGGGTCTTCTTGAAAGAGCATCGGCATTTCGATGACTAGTGCCCGCTCGATGTTCTGTGTCAAAGTCGTATCCTTGTAATCGCTCAATCCACCTTGCGACCTGGCCTTCAAGATTACGGAATTGTAGAAGCCATTTCAACGCTGCATGGTCCGTCCTCAATAAAAACTTCCGTCCGTACAAGTATTTGTAGAAGTGCTCAACGGACTTCACGACGGCCAATAGTTCTTTTCTGGTCACACAATAATTCCTTTCGGCTTTCGACAAAACCTTACTAAAATAGCCGATGACCTTTTCTTGTCCATCCTGTATCTGAGAAAGTACACCCCCAATGGCCAGATCACTTGCATCTGTGTCAAGTATGAATTTCCCTTCTGTCCGTGGATAGCTCAATATTGGTGCTGTTGTCAGGGCACGCTTCAACTGTTGGAAAGCTGTTTCACACTCTCCGCTCCAAACATACTCGCGCCCATCTTTAGTTAACCTTGTCAGAGGTTTCGCTATATTGGCAAACCCAGGAACGAAACGCCTGTAGTAGGTACATAACCCAAGAACTACGAACTTGGTGTTTATCTTTCGGTGTTGGCCACTCTTGAACTGCACGAATCTTATCGGGGTCGGCTGCCACTCCATTTTGTGATACGACGTGCCCGAGATATTTCACTTCCTTTCTGAATATGTGGCACTTTTTCGGACTCAGTTTCAGATTGGCTCCACGTAGTTTTCGGAACACTTCCTCTAGATTTTTCAAATGTTCGTTGAATGATTTTCCGACTACAATCACATCATCTAGGTATACCAGGCAGGTCTTCCACGACAGCCATCTCAGGATGGTCTCCATTAGACGCTCAAAGGTGGCCGGAGCGTTACATAGACCGAAAGGCATAACTGTAAACTGCCATAGTCCGGAACCAATAGTGAACGCGGTCTTCTCCCGGTCTTCAGGTTCCATTTCAACTTGCCAATAACCACTCTTCAAGTCCAAAGTCGAAAACCATCGTGAACCAGACAGGGTATCTAACGTGTCGTCGATGCGTGGTAAGGGATAGCTGTCTTTCTTGGTCACGTTATTGAGCTGCCGATAGTCCACACAAAATCTCGTTGACCCGTCCTTCTTACTGACCAGGGCCACCGGTGATGCCCATGGACTGCTGGATGGCTCGATGACCCCTTGTTCTTCCATATCGGTAATAATCTTTTCGGCTTCTGCTCGCCTTGCTAGAGGTAGACGCCTCGGCTGCTGACGGACAGGCATAGAGTTGCCTGTATTGATTTTATGTTTTACTATATTTGTTCGTCCCTTCTGGCTATCGTCAAGAGCGAAGATATCTTGGTATCGGTGAACCAAACCCTGTACCTCTTTCACTTCCGTTCTGTTAAGGTCTTCGCACGAACTAGTAACCATACCCACTAATTTTCCACCATGGTCTTTGGGCGCTGGTTTTGGAACATCAGCCATACACCTGGCTACTCGGAATACTGGCACACACTGTCCCACAAGGGTACTCTTCTTCAATGTCACCGGATCCACATTAACGTTCATAAGCCTCACCGGTACTGTCTTTCCAACCTTGATCAGCGCTTTTCCCACCAGTATGCCACTATGGATCTTCTTATCACAAACAGGCTCCATCATTCGCACACATCCTACCCGAAGATCTCCATCCAAACCTGCCTCGACAACCATCTTGCTTTGACCCGGCAACATCACATCTTCTGTCAGCAAAACCCTTACGACAGGATCTTCTCGTGGGTGCAACGGACGTTCTTCGTTACCAACCTTCAAAACACCCTCCTTCAAGTCCAATGTAAAACCAAATTTTCTCAGGAGGTCCATTCCCAAGATGAATTCGTCAATGATGTCGGCTACCAGCACCTCATGATCACGTTCTTCACTTCCAATGCCAATCTTCATCTTCACCACTCCGCGTGTTGGTACTACTTCTCCCGTCGCTGTACGGAGTTGAGTAGTTGTCTGTAACAGCTTCATACTTGTTCGTAGAACGTCAGGGCGTATAATTGATTTTGTCGCCCCCGTATCAATGAGTAGGGAGACAGTTCGATTAACAATCTTCCCATCTACGAACAAACTGCTGGTACTGTTCTTTGATGTTACGGCATGGATGGTGATCTCCGGGGCATCTTCACTAAAGGTCAACGTTCGCCCCCTCTCGTCGACCCTCTTTAGTTTTCCGACTGCTGAACTTGTTTTGGTTTAGGGCAACGACGTCGTATGTGCCCTTGGTCGCCGCAATTCCAACAACGGGGCCCTCGAACTTCTTGATGATTCTTCCTTCGGCTTTCTTCCTTCCGAAGAACTCTCAATACTAACTCCTCTAGGTGATCGTTAGAACCTTCTTCTTCTTCCACAACGGCCCGAACACGCCCGTGACCTCGGGACGCGTTTTGCAGCTTCAAATTCTAAGGCATGAGCAAGCGCATCATCAGTTGTTCTTGGTCGTGCCAATCTCAATGATTGTTGTGTTTCCCCATCTCTTAACCCATCAATAAAGGTCTGCACATCGAGTTGTCCCAGAAATGAATCGGGTGCCGTAGGGTACGCCAATCGGACAAGCCGCGCAACATCGGCTTCAAACTCCTGAAGGCTTTCTCCATTCTTCTGGACACGATTCTTTACTTGCGCGTGATGAACCTGTTGTAGATGCGCGTCTCCATATCTCATCTCCAATCTAGAAACTAACAACTGGTAATCATTTTCCTGTCCTGCTGGGATTGTTTGCAGGACGTTCAACACGTCTCCACGCAAAGCCACAGTTAAAGTAACGGCCTTTTCCTTGCGTGTCCATCCGTTGGCCCCAGCGGCCGCCTCAAATTGTTTGTAGTAGGTGGACCAAGGTATCTTTCCATCGAACGTGGGTGGTTTTACTTTTATCCCTACGGTAGGAACCTTCTCTTCTTTAAATTGTTTCTTTCCTTCATTAAACGGCCACTCAGACGTTGAGGGAAACCGTAGTTGATTCATTCTATCTTCCAACATTTCGTCGTCTTTCTTAGCTGTTGGTGGTAATTGCATTTGGGCAATTTTCTCTTCTACCATTTTTATTACCCTATCTTGTTCCGCCAATCTGCCTTCCAATAGTCCTAGCGCGCTAGCATTCTCCAAAAATTCTTCGAAAACTTTTTCTTCCAACGATTTAACATTGTCCTGCAATTCTTCTTTAAGCCTTCTAGAACTGTCTTCGGATTTCCTGGAATTCTCCAGTATTTCTTCCTTTAGCATTCTAACATTTTCTTCGGCCTTTGCTAGTAATTCTGCAAACCTTCTAGAATTCTCTTCGTGTTTTTCCAGTACTTTTTCTTCCAGTGCTTTAGTATTTTCAAGTAATTCTTCTTTAAGCATTTTAGAATTCTCTTCTGACTTTCTAGAATTTTCTTCCATTTTACTTAATAACAACTTAGTATCAATTGCGGGTCCAGGTATTTCGAAGAGGAAACTTTCAGGGTCTTCTTGCTGTTCCAAAAGCCATTCTCTTAGCCGATTTATTAACACGTTTTTAAGGCCCGTTGTGTCTAAATCTCGTTCTTCAAGTTCGTGTTTTAAGTCTATTACTTTGAGATCTTTTAACAATTTCATCACCATTTTAAATGTTTGTTGAAATTATTTTTAACACTAAAAATTTATTCTCACAGCACTTTATTTAATTATTACGCGATTTTATTTATTTTAAAACCCGACACCTGACAACACTGTAACGTTCTTTTTAAAATAATAACACAAGTGCTGTTTAAATCGTCTATTAATAATTAATATTTATTTACAAACACTAATGAATACACTATAAATTAACGCTATGATTATAAACCACTAAAACTATTATGAATTTCTAATACAACATTTATCTTTACTATTTATTTCGTAATACCCATTTAACTACTCGCTGTTGACTCCCTCTTTTTATCGGCGAAGTCGATTTTATACCCTCCTATAATCGTACTAGAAGCCGCTAGAAACTACTATATATTTCTGGAAGGCGCTAGATAAACCTCGTCTAGTTTACATGCTTGGTGCGATGCGTCATTCTCTCGAATGCTGTAGAATATTTCATTTGTTGTGTGAAGAAGAGGTTTTTTCTTTTTCTCTCTTGTTACAATACTATTTTTTTTATTTATATCCCTACGCGGGAACCAACATCTAAGGTCATCTGTCCCCCCATCTAACATGCAACACGAATACACATCCATAGTTGAGGTGGCGGAATTCTCCAATTAGAAAAATCTCGCCGCCCCAAGTGGGATTCGAACCCACGGCCCTTGGAACACGAGTGATGCACTGACACCACTCGTCCACCGCCGGCCCCTTATTATTCTATTGTTGTTATACAAAGCCACTCTAGGAGGGTAGCAACCTTTAAAACTGGTTATATTTGCTGTGTTGTTTGTAAACAATGGAAAAGAAACTATGCTCCGAAACGTACGTCGTTTCTTTTACCAGATTTGTTAAATGTGTTGCCTGCTCGGGACAAGACATTTGCTAAAGACTGTAGTATGTTACCACGACCTTCTAGATTTCGTCTCGCGAAATCTAGAAGGTCGTGCATGTTGCAGTTTATTTGTTCTCTAATTCGATTACATCTAATAGATTTACAGACACTCTTTCCTGTAGAAAAGCTTCTTCATCTCCACATCATCACTATCATCTTCTTCGTGTCCTCTTTCTTCTGATTTCGGTTGCATCAACATGGCAATTACTTCTGAAGGAAGATTCAACTTGTGTTGACGTCTAATAACGCGTTCTTTTTATTTTATGCTGCATATTACAGGATCTGAAGTGTCAATTGCTCTATTAAAAATATCTTCTAGATTATCCTGTTTGCTAGTCTTTCTTGCATGATGTTGTATCGTTGTGATCGTATTTATAAATCTTAATCCTTGTTTCAGATGCTTTTCTTACTAAATAATCCATGGCTAATATCGTGACTTTCGTTATTTGTCGTGTCGTTCTTTATCGATTATAATATTATTAGATTATATTAGATTATAAAATTATCGATTTACAATTACTTTTTTCTAAAGATAATAAATTACATTTGTAGATATTTGCATTTTTTTCCTTATGTATAAATTTTGTATTGTTTTTTCAATAATACCTACACCACACTTTTCTTGAGCACACTTTTAAGAATGCTGTTTATAATAATTTGTTGAATCATTTTTTGATCTTGTGAAGAACGTAGTGGAGTGAGGTAAGGGAAGTTAATCGCACATTTTTTCAAACTAAGGCTCATAATACACCAATATTTAGCGCCCATTTAGCATCATTAAGCCAATTTAGAAATTTTACCATCATCTTGCTCTGAATTTGCGCCCACTAATGCTTTAAAGTTTTTAAGAAACGGTGCCTTTGTATAGAAAAAACAGGTTTTTTTCCTTTTATCACCGTGAAGTTGGCCGCACTTTTCTTCCGAAACCTATTCCTAAGATCAATATTTTTATAAAACGCAAATGTAGAAAAAAGAAAATGAATATTAGAAAAAAAACTAAATCAGACGGATAGTTCTTAGTTCTCGGATTCTTCTTCGGATGTTAAACTGAACAAATTCGTAATATTTGTGTAAATGAATGGCATTAAAAACAAAACTTGGCTACTATATGTATTAAAACATTCAATTTCTAGACTACATTTAAACCACATTTAATTGAACCACATCAAGTTTTACTCCCGAATCTATAAACATATAGGTAATTGTCCAATTTTATATTTTATGCAAATTTTGTTTAATTAAATAACAATAACGAAATTAAAGTTAAAAACTGCATTGCTCATCTCAGTTCCCCTCAGTTATTAGGCTAATGCACAATCTTATATCGTATAGTGTCGAATTCTAAATGTGCATTTGATGTGTTGTTAAGATGTACAATCGCCCATATAAGATACAAATACTAACGCCGCTCATTTCCCATAATAACATAGTTGGGAAACTGATTTATGTTTTTCGTATCTATTTCGTGGCTGGTGTGCGGGCTACGGACGCGATCGGCTGCCGGTTACAGTCGAGTGCCCTTCAATGTTCGATTTGGTAACGCACGGTAGAATAAACGAAGAGAAATTGATTCTTTATTACATAAGTTTTCTGAGAAATAGAATAAGAATTAAGTTAAGGTCCATTCGTTTGAAATGTGATCGCGTCCTACGCTCTTATTATTATTAGTTTGCATTATTGAAAAGCATTTTATTTGTTCTGCTTAAAATATATGAAACTATAAAAAAAATGATTTAATTCTACCTGAGAATTGTTTCGGCAGCTTCTATTGCCTAAGCAATAGACATGGCTTTGACTGCAGTACGTCCGATGCGTTCCGTCCGATGCGTTAATCGCAAGCGACAAAACCTGAAGAAAGTAATTATGGTGTCCGAAGTAAACACTGCGTTTCTGCGATTTGCACGATTTTGAGTTGTCGCTTTGCACGTTATGTTTTAAAAATTAATTTCTTTGTTTTCCAACGCAGTTGTCGTTGAGCCCGCCAATGAAAGTTGTAGTTGGAAATATCGATATATCGATATGTATCAATATTTAGCGGTATCTATCGATATATATCAATGTTTATTGATAGTTATCGATATTTATTGATACTACCTATATCGATATATCGATATATATATATTGATGCATATCGATATATATCGATATTTATCGATAGATATCGATAATATTGATACTTATCGATATATCGGTAATATCGATAACTTTTTGATATCGATATTATCGATAACTTTTTTGATATCGCCCACCCCTAATAGTAATACACAATATGAATAGTTTTTTAAAAAATAAGTTTATAAAAATAACTTGTTGTATTTTTACTTTTTTACTTATCTTAAGATTAGAAAAAGCCTTTCCTCTACTGTAATAAGTACTTGAAAATTAGTTGGGTAACACTTTAGATTAGTCAGTCACATGCTATAAACCATTCGATGCGTTTCATCAAGCTGAACCATAGTGTCCATAGTAAAACTTATGGAGGAGCAGTAGTTTTCGAGATAATCACCAAACACTGTTTTGGAGGACCTAACCTATAACCTAATCTAGAACCTAACCTTTAGCCTATCCTATAACCTAACCCATAACCTAATCTATAACGTAACCTAACCTGTAACCTAACGTATAACCTAACCTACAACCGAACTTATAACCTAACATAACCATACTTAGGTTTAATTTAGGTTTGCGTTGTTCATTAATTCATACGTATTTTAATTTAATTTCGGTTAGGTTAGGTCGTATGCGCATCAAAACATGCATTTTTAGATAAGATGATGGAATTAAGATGGAGGTCTATGGCTCCCCTTCTAAAAAAGTTTATTACGATTATCTCGAAAACTACACCCCCCACAATTTTACTTATGGATACTATTGTTCAACTCGATGAGACGTATGTGCGCGGTACATAGCATGTGCGGCTGCGGGTGGCGGACGTACATTAAAGAGCAGATTAACTGAACAATGGTAACAAGAATCACGGATTGCTTCCACGACGTAATCAAAAGTAGCTGGGTTATCCTTGTAAACTGACGAAATGTATTTTCACCTGATTGCAACGGTTCATGCAGATGATGGAATTCTCCAAAATTTAATGTCTTTGTAAATTTTGTGTGATTTTTCTTTAAAATTTTTAATTTTAGCGTACTATTAATTATTCAGCAATAACACTGTATGTGTGGTTTCTGACAAAGTCATGATTGAGAAATGCATATATTAAATAATAATTTATTGATATGCAGTATGCGTTATCGCATACGCACCATGTGCTATTTTTTTATTCTCGTATTTACCTTTGCCACAATTGCAATCGCCGCATTCGTTTTGCGGTTCGTGCGATTCCCGCACCGTACGCACCGCACATATCGTATTTATCTAGCTAGGACATAGCGTAACACATTTAATTAATTAATTTAAAAATTTTAAATAATAATAATAATAATAATAATTACTACAACCCATAACCTTAACCAAGGCCCCAGAAGCTATAAGCTTGTGCGGGAGGGAGTATAATAAAAATCGCAAAGTAGCGTTAAAGATATATAATTTGATAATTTGAAAGTAAAATATTATTGATATGCCTCTAATGTAAATAAAGCAATTGGAAAAGTTTCAAACTGCTGTGCTAACAACAGTCGTTTTATGGGTAATAGTCTAATAAAATACCCATCGTGCCAGCAATTCGACATAAGTTGCGTTCTTTTGTTAAGAACTTTCCTGTATGATTGGTTGCCTATTCCTAGCAATACTTTGGGAACGTGTGTGGAGCATAAATTATTGTCTATAAATTATTATTGCATTTACATAAATTAATTTACGTTATAATTTGAAACATATAGTTTGGTTAATTTTCTTTCTAGCATTCATTAACCAAGATTGAAATATGTTGATTATTTAAAAAAAAACTCACACTTTTGTAATTAAAATAAACTAACCCATCTTCGATAGTACCAAGATTATAAAAGTAAACATTAATAAAATAATTGCCAATAAAACTGTAAATATCAAAATATTTACGTTCACATCAAAACAGTAATTTCCACCTCATTAAACCACCTACTACAATCAGCCTGTACAAGAAGAATTTTTACGAAAAGTAGTCATGACCTTTTTCTACTAGCCTCTATCGAATCGTTATGCTAATCATCCCTCTTGAAATTTGAATCGAGAACGTCCTCTACGATTTAGTAATCATACCGCTTACGAGAATGAATGAAAATGGTAACAACTAAAGCGAGTATAAACAAAAAAAAGGCAGAATGCTTAATTAAATAGTGGGAACAAGAGATTGCCTGATTGCCATTTGATAAAACGTGACATGTTTTCAACAAGTCAGTCTCGCGTTAACAGTGATTCAACGAGGCCGCGAGAGTTTTTTGTGACAATAACCGCGAAATGTGTGAACGCCAGCGGAAAACGGAATTTCCTCCCGCGTTATACGCCAAAGAAATATTTGAATTTGAATTATTCTGAGTTATTGAATTTTGCAAAAGAAAAATAATAATAATAATAATAATAATAATATGCGCATTCCCATGTGTAACCATCAAGTACTTATAGTTAGAGCATCCATTCATAAATTCGTTACGAGGCTGCACGTTCAAAAGGATTCAACAGTGTAGGAGGTCGTTTTAAGTGATAAATTGAGGATCATCTGACCAATTTCCATAAGCAGCAATGGAAATGAACAATTCGAGTTTAATAGTGGACGAAAGACTTCCATCGGCGAAGGGCATCGGACCTTTATATTTCAATGCCTTAACTACTAACAACAATCATAAATCGAAAGTCTTACCCTTTTTAAATAAAAACGGGGATCATAACAGAGATGACAATCAAGTGCTTCTTAGAAATCCTCATAGACCTATCATAATACCAAAAAGTGGTGGTTCTTCTACGAACGGGAGCCTTGTTATGGAAAACCATCATCATGAAGAAGAACCGATACGGCCAAATATTGGCGATCCAAACATAGTTGGGTTGCCTTTAAGTTTAGAAGATACTAATAAAGAAATCTGTGATAACAATAGTAAACAAATCGATGTCGACAGTATCTTACCAGCACCAATTTATCCATCAACTAGTAGCAATAATAATCAGAATCATTTAAATCGACTAGATTTAAATCGAATTAAGTATCAGAATAGTATAAGATCATGGAAATCAGAAGAGGGCCGTGCTTCTGGTGCTGGTACAAATTCTCCTGGTACAAATTCGTTCATGATGGGAAAACCATTTAGTGATACAAGCAGTCAAATATCTCGACCTTTTTCCGATGTAATGTCCATCCGATCACTTGCATCGATCGGTATGGGATCGACTGATGGTAGGAAGATGATCATCAGGAAGGTACCACAATCACCTTCCGAACTGTTCAATATCGTCAATCCTCCCACGTAAGTTTGGATAGTTTTTTAAATCTATGGAAATTTTAATTATTTATTGTTTTTCTATTGCGTCACGAAGGTGAGATTTTTATAGTGTGTACCACTATTTATAATTTATAACATAATCCGGTTTTGATATATGATATGTTTGTATGTATTTGCAAATCTGACGCATTTGTAAAACAAAACCTACTTACTTATCACTCGCATCAAATGTCGACTATTTTAATTAGTTAGAAATTTACTGGCTTGTTGTTATTACGAAACAAAAGAATTCCTTCTGCTCTTTTATATTTCTTTTAACCTAATAAAATCAATTTATTAATACATACATATAATAATTTTAAAGTGTCACTTCAAACTCTTGACTACATCCTCTTATCAATGCTTTTTTGCGGCGTGTTTTTTTCTTCTGATAAGACACACAACAAATTTCTCAATGACAAATCTTGCTAGTATTCCCAAATAGGGAATATTTGTTTGATTTATAATAATAAGGTTGTCGACTGCATTATTGGACCATGATGCTGTCGATGATGATGATAGTAATCGGCAAAAACAAATGACTACTGAGAAATTAAAAGTCGAATAATAATTATAAAATCATACTAGAAAAAACAAAAAATTCCTTGAAACGCCCACTTACGGATTTTTATTTAAATTTATCTAGTATGAAATAATAAAGTACATAATAATGACATTTATTGATCTTCGTACCTTTTAAATAATAAATTAATAAAAAAGATACGTTTTATTAAAGTATTTTTTAAAATTTTTATAACAATAGAAAGACTAATAGAATGTACTGGTGGAAACTAGTTTAAATACTAATAACGCTGCGGACAGGTAGATTTTTTATGTTAATTGTAGTGTAAACTTTGTTTTTAAAAAAACGAGTTCAGGGGTATTCAATGATATCCGTATTATTCCATTTCAAATGCTACATCAGCAGGTGATATCCGATAACTATAGATTATTTATTTACCGACATACTACATCTTTCTTCCTTGGAATAGTATCACATAAATATACATAAATATAGATAATGGAGCGCCCACCGTGGAGATCATATTAATTTATTAAATATTTGAGTAACTTAAGTTTCGCGTAGGTGTTTAGATTCAGCGGCGGCTGGTGGCTCCTCGTATAATTTACCCCAGCAGTCGTCTTTAAGGACGCACGGTTGTCTGCTACGCGACTTTCATCACCATTTCATCATTATTTTTTATTTTTCTCCGTAACCACTGCATTACACCGAGTAGTTCCCCAAAAGGAAGTCGCAAAATTGAGGAAGCAGCTCTCTTTCTACATATCTTCGGAATATCTACATATTTCTACATATCTTCCATTCGAAAAGTCACCTTCTTATCTATCTATGACAGTCTAGTACATACTTGGCGGTTTCCAGAGGAGCTGTTTCAATTAGGATCTAGGGACTCTGTAAGGTTCGCATCGCAGGGAACGACTGCCAATCATAAAAACCTTTTTTCCTAACACGGGTGACTAGGTAGCATTCCAATAAAGAGGGCTGGCTGTGAAATAATGCTTGAAGCGACCTGGAGCCATCTCCATGGCTAATTACTTCTAATCTACTACTAATTTAATTTATCACTAAGGAACGATGAAGAATCTGCAAGCAGAATCTACAACAATATTATTGGATTGCATGTTGGTTTGTTTGTTTTGATCTTCCCTTGTGTTTTCTGGTTTCCTTTGGATGTTTGACATTTTAGAAGAAAACTAAAAGAAAGAAAATGGCTGCAATTTACAATGTGTGAGAGACTAAAGACTTTTATGCCACCTACAAATGTTTTGCATAACAACAGCGCAGATTCCACTCCATAATAACAAAAGCTTAAGGAATTCTGAAAGACATCTGGAGATATTGGTATTTTTAAGGAGTGCTTGTGCTTATGATTGTGCTACATATGGACACTCAATGAATTGTTTATATTTCTTATAATTGAATTGTAGATATAATTGAAATTACGAAACATTGTAAATTCTCCTCGATGCATGCTCCTCATTATCATAAATATTTCTTGCGCTGACAATTCAAGATTTAGACAAGTTATCTTCCCTATGTGTTGCTCGTCAGAGATTTCAAAGCATAATTACGCTGATAAAACGTAACGTTTAGTATCATTTTATGGTATACGTAGTTAATATAGTGATGTTTTGGTTATTTTATTTATTCTAATCAAAATTCATCGTAATTCTGCGTATTGATCCTTTAACCTCTTTTAGGTTAATTCCAAAATTCGAACACATAAGCAGTCACACATTTATACGTAGTAAAAAAACCTGTTACCCAGTGAGCGATCCGACAATACCATACCATACCATCCATACCGATCCGAAATCCACCATACCAGAAAAGAAACTAATATCCGAAAAGGCCCTAATGATCTAAACAAAAACGCCTTTGGTATTAAAAGTCGATATGTCTCCTCCACAACAGTCGTTATTCGCATATATCTATTTGAATTCTTTCCACCGAACATTGTCCACTTTAGAATCTGAAATTTTGTATGGGAACGCAGGAACAACTTCAATTTACACACACCAAACTTATATGGAATCATCCAGTATTTTTTACTAATAATAAGAAATTCATGAAAATTATTTATGCAGATAAGAGAAAAATTTTTAGAAATCAGATAACTTTCTGTTAATAATAGATTGCATGTGCTACAGTTGTTGATTTGTGTACAGTTGGCAAATCGAGGTATGGGAGTAAATTTAACTTTGTGTTAAAAAGGTATTGTAGCCTATGTAGATTTTTCATATGTTCAGAGCTGAAGAATTGTTGCTCTTGTTAACCAGGGAATGCGTCACGCAGACCCAAAAACCTTGTTTCAAAACCCTATGCAAGATTTCTGAAATGTGAAATACTTAACAATAGTAACTATTGAGTAACTACTGATCGACGAGACCGGTTTTTAATTCAAATAATTACCAACTCTTGTCCAAACTCTTCTACCCTGGAGCTCCAATGGCAACTTTTGCAGGCTATAGTGTTTCTATCGAAAACATACCAGAGGCTTTGTGCCCGAAATTTATTTAGCAGAAGACATTAAGGGTTCCCGAGCTATCCAGGTAGAACAAAGCTGATTGGCTAAATTGGTGTCTGATTGAGACTTACAAAATGTTATTTTTTCGGGTGAAGGAATTCAGAGTCTTAAGAGGTCGAGGCAGGGAGGTTAGACTGCAAACTGTCTGTTCCAAAATATTTATAAAGGAGAAACTGCAATATTCTGTGGAACTGTTATGATATGAGCAAAAACTCTTTTGGTTCCCATACAGCAAAGTTGAACAAGTCGCAGGTATGTTGATTTTGCGCTAAAATCCATAGTTAGGCTGTGAAGAGCGCAATGGAAAATAATTTCATTTTCATGCACGATAATGCTCCGCCACTTACCAGCAGAGTTGCCACATACTTTCCGGAAACAGAGTCTGTAATTGCTCTGAGATGACCTGCCTGCTCAACTGATATTAATCCCTTTGAGAACATGTGGGACATCATTAAAAGAAGGATTAGAGCTTGTAGGGATAATCTAGGAAATGTGGAACAGCTCATTCAAGCCGCTCTAGAGCAATGAGTAACTTACCTCAAGAACAAGTTGACAATTTTATTAGAAGCATTCCCCGTCGGATTGAAGATTGTATTAGGCTAGAGATGGCACCTAAATATTATTTATGGACTGACCAGGTCGGAAAATATGAAGCCCGTCTCTCTACCCATGGGTCTACTACCCGACCCCAGAGTGACAAGGACCAAAATACCATTCACATTCGTTGAAATGAACTAGTTTTGGTAGGAGTAAACTCAAGCGGTAAGCTCTCTGCATGCCTGCAAACCCGAGCTGTGCACCTTGAAATTGCTCACCCCCTTACAACACAGGCTTGCATGCATGTTCCTAAAACGATTTCTTAGTCAACTTGATAAACGGGAGGTGATTTAAATTGACAACGGAACTAACCTGAAAGGTGGAATTCAGCAGCTCAAGGAATCACTCAAGAATATATATATCAAAAAAGATTAGCAGTAAGCTGACGTCATGGAATTGAGCGAAGCTTCCACCTGTAGGATTGTACCGTGGAAACGACTTGGCAGGACCCAACAAAAACCACATTGTGTGAAATTTTATAAACAACAAAAAAAGGTTTTTTGTATTTTGTAAATAAAACTAAGTCGAGATATTTACAAAATTTTATTTTGGGCACATCTTTATAAACTTGGCGGTTTAAGCACACCTCCTCCAAGTGCTGCAGAACTACTACTCCTTAAAAAGTACACATCTACCAAGTTTTGCTCAAGCTGATAAAACTTTTGTTGTTTGGGCAGATTAACCTTCAATTAAAAAAAACAAAGCAAGTGGATATTCCATCACGGAAGGGAGACGTTGCAAAAACATTTCTTCTGGGTGGTCAGCTGGGCACTTCTGCCAGGATGGGGTAAGGCTGACAAAGATATTCTTGAAGTACGAGTATTTCTCTACAAATCCTGTAAATTTCACCTGGATATTATATAACGGACGCGAAATACTGACGAGTTAACCTTAATTAGGCCATTAACTGCAGTCGTGCCAGGATTTGCTTATAGGCTTATAAGAGGTTTTATGTTACCTATACTGTCTACTTCTACATTTTCCATAAATTCTCCGTATGTTCGATGACGGTCAAAATCTTGCGATCGCCGCTTGGACTATTACACGGTGAGTCATTACGAAATAATCGGACTTTGCCAGTGGTTAGATAACCATTAAAGAAAGAAAATTCCTATATACCATTTTTCTCGTATTTCTATACTTTTGGAGAAAAACGGCATCGAAGTTCAGCCTAATGTTTTCAAATTTAATAGTATGAATGCACATGACACATATTTTAAAAGTTCAAGCAGATATTCAATACTACTAGAATGTGCAAGGATAGCGTAATAAAGTAATAAAAACGTCTTTATTTTGGCCAAGTGTTTCGTAGAATAACAACAGATAAACAGAATTAAATAAACAAAGCATGTTGAGAGCGACCTCTCGATGGATATTGTTTCAAATATGGTATTTTTGTTTTGTGTTGTTTCTGATTACTAAAGACAATTTCAAATTCTTTTAATAGGCACATTAACCCCTATGTGTAATACAATACTGCAGGTTTGTGAATAAACACATCTATTGAGGTCAAGATCGAGGAGATACCCGATACTATTTGGTTTCTCAAATGATAACAAATTGCAAACCCCTTACACTGCAGCTTTTAGTAATAAAAGGTAACAGTACTTGTACTTGACTATGTAAACAAATCCATCAATCATTCAGGGTCGTTGAATTAAACCATCAAAAAGAATAATAAGGTTTTAATAATGGGTCAGTATTAAAATGATGTCATTTCTGTCTGCGTTTACTATTAGAATAAAGGGGAATCCCCCGGATTAATAGATTGTTTTGTTTTAACATCTAAAAAATGGAATGTGCGTCGTTTGCATCCTTGTGCTTGTTTAAACAGATGTCACGTTTTTACTGATGGTGTCAATTTCTAAAGATCTTGCATTTATTTCTATTCGACTTAACTACACTGACCTGCATCAATTATACGTACTTTTCTGAAAACGTCGGTCAAATTTTTCGAAATTTTCAAGTTCATTTAATCAAAAAAAGTTACTAAGGTTTTATGTTTCTAATAACCAGAGAAGCTTATCCTCAAAGTCCGATCATTGAGTACTGAATCACCGTGTATAATAGGATTTAGTTTTATACAATATACCTTACAATCTGACTGAGTTGGGACTTTCATAAGCGACCGATATCCAAAGGTGTCCGAAAGCAGAGGTTTTGCTGTAAATAGTTGTTAAAATGATTAAAATCAATGCTTGTTAAATATTATGGCATACACATATGTACAAATATTATGCTATTGTCATACAATACATTTCAAAGAGTCTCCCGCATGATGAGCTACAGCGATGGCCAGCGCAGGGATAATGTGCTTGCGAATAAGAGGCAAAGGCCATTTTCTTACTACAAAAGATCGTGTTAAACATGTCGAAATATAGTTAGTTTAGATAGGCATAATAGGTTATTCTTGTATTGGCGTCTACTTAGGAATAATATCATCTCGAAATATACAGGGTGTTCCATTTAGAATCGAAAAGATTAGTTAATATGATCTACTGAAAAAGACTTGATAAAAATATTAAATTTGGATTGATTACATTCAAAAACATCTGAATACTTTTTGATCATTCTACCCATTGTTTCGATATTAAAAGGTCTTTAAGATTGTAAATTTTTATTTATTAAATAAGATGTAAATGCATGGTAGCTGTTTATTTTAGTAAATCAGACTACTTTATCAAATATATAATTATTATTGGAATACACGAAGTGTTGAAAAAGATGATAAGAAATTACCAACCTACAGATTATCGATTCGATAAATTATCGTTTCAAACAAATCTAAAACCGCAAGGCTACGGAGAAAATGACGTTACATTCATGAAAATACATAAGAATTTCGATGTAAACATTATAAATACGAATTTTTAATAAACTTTTTAGTGCAAGCAAGATAAAAGTAGGTACATCTCACGTTTATACAGGATGTCTAAAAGTACTTGACCGTAGTCCGAAAACAAACATAAACAGAATTGACCGCAAAGGTTTATCGATCTTCAACATTTTTGTTCTATTCTTCTTCAATTTATTCTTGCATCCAATAGCTGGAGACTATTTTTCAATATGGACACCAATTGTGATCATTAATAACATCTAACACTTTAAACGGTACTCCCATCAGGATGCAGTTTTGCATTATGTAGTTTTAAAACGATAAAACGGAATGAGAAAATTGAAGGTCGTGCAGGAAGCTATGAGGTCGTCGATTATCAACGTTCCCTCGTTTAATAAATAAGAGCTCATTCAAATCGTGTGTACATCAAGAACACGTGTTAATTTGCAGATCATGTCAATGAGAGACAATATGGGGTGACACGTCGTCGACACATTATATGACATAATATTTGCTTATGACTTATGATCTTGTATAAGGTCGAATTTTAATTGAATTTGATAGTTATTCAGTCCTTGCACACCATTATTATTTAAATAAAAACCTAAAAAGGTATCGTCTTGTTATTTATTATACATAATAAAAGAGAGGCCATTTTAGTGTTCTAGAATGCACGTATAGTGACTGAAAATGGCATTGAAATGTTATCATAATTCATGTAATTACAATTGAAAAGTACTCTAACAAAATATTAATTTAAATAATCTTATTAATAAGAAGCAAATTTTTAATAAAGTGTATCGAGGAATGGTATTTGGGATTTTTTAATGAGTGTAGGTACTATCTCTGCGGTTTTTAACATTTACGTCACTATCATTACTTAAGGAATTATAAAGGAATCTATACATCTGTTGATAACTTGTAACATAAGCAATTCCCTGATAAGACCGTAGTTTTAAAATAATATCAATAGATAATAATACTCTAAAGGTTATATCAAACATGTCAGACAGTTAGACATCATTGCAATGAGGGAGTATTAATTGTAAAAATATTCGATTCGTGTTATTTATTTTCTATTTATCTTGCTTTTCAAATTTCTTATCATATTCGTTTATATGTGGCTACATACGAAAGTTTATTTGAACTATTATTTCTGAGGTTATATGCTGCGAAAAACTTTTGATAAATATTTTTAATATCCTTGTATATTGTAGGGTTGTCAACCTCCTTGTTTAGACAGGAGCCTCACGATTTTAAAAATAATAATAAATTCGGTGAAGTTATTAAGTTGGCACTATCATACAAAGTCTTTTTTGCAAGACTTAGAAACTTGATTTAATGAGAATAACACTTTTGGAAAAATAGAGATATAAAAAATTCGTTCTAACAAAAAACTCGAACCTCATACAGTTTTTCTTGTCTTTTTTAAATCAAAGTTAGATCTTTAATAATATTTTTTCTAAAAGCTTTTTTTTCTTACCTGAAGCTCCATTCATAACACTGCATCTTCTAAACTTGTTTAAAAAGCTAGTCTCAAAGTAGTCTCTGAAGGTTCTTTTTCAAAAACTGAAAACATCATTTTATGGTCATTTGACAAACTTCAAAAACTCGCTTTTTTGACTTATTAATAAATAATTATTTTTTGAAAGACACGAAAGCTATTTTTAAGGTCTTTTCTACAAGGTGTCCTAAAAAGTTGAAGACAAATTAGAATTTTTTTGTAATTATACTTTTATACGTAGAAACTTCTCTTTGTAAAAAAGCTCTGCATGTCCTGAAACTAAAATAAATTTCCATGAAGAAGAGTCAATTACCCTTATTTTGCAAGATACGGAGAAAGTACATAAAGTGGTTTAGAATTAAAAGTGATCACCAAATATGAAAATATGTATTGTAAAAAACAAATCTTTGTTGTGAATTTCAAGTTTTTGGATCTTGCTTGTACCTACATAGAAAGATTTTTTTGGAGATTTTACGAGAGGGTGTTTTAGTTTTACAACACGCAGGACGAAGAGAAATCTCGCTTAAGTAACTATTATTATAGTAAAGAATTTCCCACTTGTCTTTTTTGGGGATACGTTATATACTCGTATTTCATCAAAAGCCCCTTTAAGATAATATTGCAGTGAACGGGAAAACACCGCGTATATGGAAGTTGCCAGAGAGAGAAGTGTATTCGAGAGAGAATATAAATTAGTCGGGGGCGACAGTCAAATTAGAAGTAGCTATCGCAATGTAAAGCAGATATCCTTTACTAAAAATAAATAACTGTGTATTCCAAATAAATAATCTAGTTAATTAAATAAATCAACAGTGTTTAAATAAATTACTTTTTAATTTCGTTTATTATAAAATTAGTTATTTTAGACCTTAGTCATCTTTAATATTTCTCTGTTATTAAACCGTTAAAACAGCATCTTTAGTTTTATTTAAAATAACGTTACAATATATTTCTAAACATTATTGTAGCAAAACTAGTTCTTTTAACGTTGTATTTGACGATTTTTTTCTGAAAGTTGCTCTTGTAAAACGCTTTATACCTCTAAGAAAATCCCTTTATGAGGATTCTTAATGGTTGTTTTAGAAACACTGTTGCAATAAACTTTGTATTTTAGCAATACTTTTTTCAAAGCTCATCTTGTAAAGCGCGTTTTATCAAAAACTGGTCATATCTAATTATAAAACGAAGTTTTCTTAAAAGTTCAAAGCTGGATAAAAAAATGTCTTAAATTCTTTTCCAAACGATCATTTTCTTTAAAGCGCGGTTAAGTAGGTTTTACAAATTAATTAAAAGCTTCTTTTTTGTGAAAGACCTGTATTTTAGTAGCTCTAGAGGGTATATTTGCCTACAAGTTTATCTTTATCAACAGGGTTACATTCTAATTCTGATTTATCTAAACACTATCTTTTAATAATGTTTATCGAAACGTTCTTCTAAATCTCAAAGATTTTTTCCGAAACGCTTCTTTTCTTACAAATGTATTTTTCTAAATCAGTTTAAGTTCTGCCCATCAAAAAGGGTCTTTTAAAAAACTCGAAGATTTATTTCCCAAAAAAATATCACTTGCTAAGCGCCTATTCCTACTAAAATGTTTTTTTTTCTAAAAAGGGTGTTCAAAATAGACGTTGTTCAAAGCTTTATTTCTGGAAATCTTGGTTGTTTAAAGCTCTTTTTAAAAAATTCTTATAAAATGGGTTCTTTTAAAGCCTTCTTTTTTGATAACTTGCTGTTTGAATGCAATTTTTGAAAACCTCTTAAATAGCTAAAAGCTTTATTTCCAAATGCTTTCTGAAAGCTCTAAGATTTATATGCTCTAAAAGTTTCCTAAAACGGGATTTTCTAAGGCGTGCAGTTTAAGCACTGTTTTTCAAATTTATTTTTTTAAATCCTCAGAGGGATTTCTAAAGAACTCTTTTTCTAAAACTGTACCAAAAACCCCTTATCAAGGGACGTCTTTGCTTAGAAAGTGCTTTTGAAAAAAAGCTCATTTATACACAAACTTTCCTAAAACTAGCTTTTTAAAAACCTAAGAAAGTGCTTTTATTTATTTAATTTTTCTTTTCGAACAAGAAACTCCTGGAAAAGATGCCTGAATCTGACTTTTCAAAAAACGCGCTTTTAACTGTTGAAGTTTTGCAGAAACTCTCTGAGTGCATGGTCTACAAAATAGGGGACCTGAAGCTTCTGGAACTGACGCGTTCGGGGCGTGAAACTGACTACCAAATGACTGCTACAATAACTTACAAAAGATAAAGATTGCAGGTTAGTGTTATATTTAAGTAGTCGTCTAATCGATCCACATATTTTAGGTACCAGATTAAATAGCGTAGGCTGCTTAAACTCTTCAATCAATAGTATTTACTGCTTCTTCTGGAATCAGAAAAGCTGAATTAAACGGGACTTCGACGGGGCAATTAAATAAATAAACAAAATAAATAAAATATGAAAGAACTAACATTAATTTGTAAAATAATAACAATTACTATTGGCCATTACATGACGAACCATATCCCAGAAGCTAGGAAGTTTATACAGGAGGGAGGGGCGATTATTACTATTACGCAGGCCCATCTTGCGGCTGCAGCCGACTTACAGATGTTATAGCACAAATCCCACATTTTCATTACAGCTAAGGAAAACTGCAGAAAACCTTAACGAAATCTGCCGGCACCAGGATTCAAACCCAGTCCGTCTGGGTGAGAGGCTAACACTCTAGAAGCTACACTATTAATGCTATTTATTATTAGTATTATTTCTGCTTACTTGTTTCTTTATTCTATAAAATTGTAATAAAAACGGCGTTTGTAGAATAAGTTAATTTTATAAGGATTTTATAAAATGAAACTTATTTATCTTATAGGTTATTAAAAAAATATTAAAAAAGGTATTTAATAATTAATAATGTCCAACTGTAAATAAGTAGTTCATATATGTGTGTGTGTGTCATCAAGAGGACCAAAGAATCAAAGAAAAAATATTATTTTCGCACCCGTTTTGATAACAAATTGAATTGGAATACACAGAACAATGGAATCTGTGAATCTAGAGTAGTTGTAGTTCACGCCAAGTGCACTGATTTGGTAAAGTAGAACGCAAAGACTCGAGCAATAAGAAGACTCTGTATACTGTGCATTAGAATCTAAAATATAAAAATTAATAAAGTGGGTACCTTTTCCTGAAGCTTAGTTATCAGCTAATTTCGAAAACTTACTGAAGGTCTTGATCCATGTCATATTTTCTGTGGTCTGATTCCGCTGGAGCGCCAATTGATACAACTTGAAACACTGCTTTCAAAGGATCTCTCGAGACGTCTGTATTTGAACCATTGACTTTAATTTTAAATACTTGTTCTAAACGATTTAAAACTTTGTACGGTCCAGAAACCTAAGGTTGATGAAGTAATTCTCGAGCAGATCAGTTCCTTGGAAACACATGACAAGTTTTCGCATATGTGATTTAAGTTCCTGAGCAAAAATAACTGCGTTACAGCATCTGCACTGTCAATGAAAAATTCTTAACTGTGCATCAAAAACTTATCTCTGCAACAGAACATTGTAATAATCTTTGAAACAGGTTTTCAGACATACTAGAATAGTAGGAAGAACATCTGCCCAAGCTTCGTTTTTGAGACACATAGTTGCCGCTGTTGGAATTCTGAACCATTGTTCTAAGAGGTAATTGCTCTGTGGGTAAAAGGCGGTTTCTCTACTTCTCCGAATTTCAGTCAAATAAGTCTCTTTAATAGTCTAGGTTCAAGCATATCAGTACAAATAAAAATCTGATGCAATTGTCTCTGCTGTCATATCTGCAATCGGTATAACGGTTGGCCTTAATAAACCTTTCAATCACGGCCAAAAATATGTAAGCCACGTGAAAACAGAAGAGACCCAACAATGTCCAAATGAACGTGCTGAGACTTATCTGGAACTGCAAAATATTAAAGAACATTTTTTTGTGTTTAAGAACATTTTAGAACATGTTTTGACAAATTTAAGGTATTATGTAGTTGCTTTTGCACCAGGATGATCTGTCCTTTAACACTTTATAAAAAATCTGTTTCGAAGACTTTTCAAACAAAGGAGTAAATTTGATGTTTAGAAACATCATAATAAATGCTTCGAGTTTACTATTTGCTTGTTTACTATTTTTTTAATTCCATGCCCAGAAACATTGATTCTTCTCTTGCAAAATAGTTAGTAAAACCCCATTTTCCCTATCTAGAGAGGAAAAATTTGCAGTTGCACAAGTTTTCGGCAGTTAATTTATCAAAAAGCAATTTTTTGTAATTCAGTACATATATATATAATAATAATATAATAATAACTACTACAACCCATAACCTAAACCAAGGCCCCAAAAGCTATAAGCTTGTGCGGGAGGGAGGGGGCGATTATTATTATGTAGGCCCAATGTGCGGCTGCAGCCGACTTACAGATGGAACAGCGCAAATCCCACATTTGTGTCACAGCTAAGGAAAACTGCAGAAAACCTTAACCAGATCTGCCGGCGCCGGGAGTCGATCGCGGGCCGATTGGGTGAAAGTCCGGCACGCCAGGCATTACACTACCAAGGCTGTAATATAATACAATTCATTGTATATTTGTAAAATAAACTTTGCTTTTAAAGCTGAAGATTAGAAAATCTTATAGCTTGGAGACAATCCTTTTGAGGGATGTCGTGGAAAAAAACAACGGAAAACCAAGAAATGTCAAACTAAGCAACAATTCTTTATTTTCACAACCATTAAGTAGCTAACCATTACTATTACATTAAGTAGCATAATGAAATGATGCATTTCTAATGTATAAAGTCTTCAATAAATTATGTTTTTATGAAATATAATTAGGTGTATGGTAGGTGTATAAAATGTTGTATGGTACACGTGAGTTAAGGATATTATCCACTCAGAAAGATTAACCAATTTTTCATTCGTGGACAATATCCTACTTAACTCACTAGTACCATAATAGTTATTTATGCACAGATGCATTATAATTAGACTATTATTGCAAGACTCATCTAAACATAAACGTCTTTTTATGGCCCAAGGACATCTTTATGGTCAGACGGGCAATAACGAAAAGTCAATTAAATGTCAGAAGTTTTTTGTAGAACTTGATTGGTTCTTAATATAATTTGTAAACTTATCACCAATGAAAATAAACTGAAATTAAATATTTTGGAATAGTAACTATAGTAACGAACTTCGTATAATCACATAAGTATACGCACAGCTGCTTGATGTACCTACGTACTCATTTAATTATATTTTTACACAATAATAGATTTGACATTAAAACTTAATCTATGCATAAAATAGTGTATGTCTAGCGAGCATAACTTGCTTTTAGGGCCCTACAGCCTTTTCCTAGCCTTCGGCTGACGCCTCGGGCTAGAAATAACGCTTCTGGCCATAAAAGCTTCATTATGCCCTTAACACTTAAATAACTATTATGTCATAAGTTTTCTAAACAGGTCTTTAAGGGCGAGGTCGGAAAGCGACCGTGCCCTTAAAGACTGTTAGAGGACGCATAACATAAAATTTTTTTTAGGATACCATTAATATTTAACATTTAGAAAATAAACTAGAATGTGATAAATATAATTGTAAATTTGTTGCAAAAATCATGTGCTTGGGGATCGAGATTGTGATTGTCATAGTGACAATATGTTATAAAATAAACTATTGCATTGTTGATAAATAACCCAGTAAGCAGACAGACGTCATTTTAACTTCGATTATTGGTCAGTCGCTACGTCATTTTCTCCTTTGAGTGACGTGATAATGATGTTAATAAGACGGGTAAATGTCACGGCCCAAAGACATCATTTTACGACGTAAAAAAGACGTTGTTTTATGGCGTAAAGAAAACGTCATATAATGATTTAAATGACGTTTTAATGATGTCTTAATGACCGATTTATTTCTACTTCTGCAAATAAAAGACCTTAATTTGAAAAAAAAGATTTATTATTTAAAATTTCGAAGCAGATACTATAATACTATTATTATATTATTATAATTATATGGCAATAAAACGTCTGATGTTTTCGTGGCGTTAACCAACACATGTATACTTCCTCCGTCCTTTTCGGTGAATTGTATGAAATGCCATCCTAATTTGTTTTACCAACACAGACACAAAAACTGCAAGAAATGCTCAGAAATAAAATACCACAAACACATTTTTTTAATGAAATATGTACACATCATGCAACTAAGAGGAAATCAACATCAACCAACTTTTTGGACGCATTCGGCTACTTGCGTTATTTTTCACGAACTTTACCGGTACCGGTCACGTGATGCTAAAACACCCGGAGTTTGAATTTTTGAAACGTATGTACCACATCTGTTTATTTTGTTTATAAAAATGATTGAGCCTGCAACAATAATAAAGCTAAATATCAAGTAATAGTTTAGCGCTAAGTGTGCAAGATATTTTCAAGTTTAATTTATTTATTAAAATTCAATGAATGGTATATTCATTGAATTTTAATAAATAAATTAAATTAATTAATTGTAAATTTATTGTAAGAATTTTGCGAAAAATTTCCAGCAAAATTTTAATTAAAATTTCCACAATTCTCGTATATATAAAACGGGTCTTACTTACATTTTTTAAGGAGATTTGTCGACGTCATTGAGACGTCTAACTCTACATTCGTCATACTGGTATGACGTCATTATAACGTTATAATTGGGCATTCGTCATCAGCGACCAAACATGTCTAAAAAATCACGTAAATAAAACGGCACTCGGCTTACTGGGAAAATGCAGCCGTTAAAAATTTTTAATGTAAGCTTTTGGACTTTTGCGGCCATTGCTATATACAATCGCATAAACGGTTATTTAACGGAATCGTTGCTACTTATATAATTGACCACTTAAGTACAGATATCCCAAAATAACTATCTAGTCAAATATCGCAAAATTAGAAACACAAACTTAGGAATAGCTGCTATTTGAATTTTTAAATATTTTAATGTTAATAAAAACAAGATAATTTTTAAATCCGTTTTTGTATGACTTTAATTTTATTGTAGTTCTGATAATGAAGATAATTATGAAGCTTACAAAAATTATTTACACTCGTAAACAATAAACATGTAATGTTTTCCTATAGAAAACCCATTCATCCAATATATTATCGTTTATTAGAATTCAATTAATTCGTCACACAAATAATTATCTAAAATTGTTAGAAAGAGCTAGCACTATTTAAGTAATAGGCATTAGAATATTGATATTTTTAAAACTTGTCAGAATTTTATTGATCTATGATTCACCTTGAATTTTGTACTACACCTTTAATTAAACGTTTATTTTCTATCAAAGCTCTGATACACAACATTGGTGTGCATTCTTTATGAATCATTGCTGTTTTTATAATAATTTTTAAAGACACAGCAATAATTAATAACAAGATAATAACAGTTATATCCTTTTTGATGATTCACCCTGTATAAATTACGAAAAAAAACACGATGCGTGTTAATTTTCAAATCAAATTATCACTTAATTAACTTTAAGAGCAGACAACGTCACATCAACTAAAAATAAAGTATTTACATACGAAATCACTTCTTAATTGTTTTCAAACAAATTATTTAACACCCTGTTGATAACGACAAAAGTAATCTCTACTAATTTCTGTTAGCACCAATCTGTTGAAAACATGTCCATTTTGATTTTGTAATAAATTCCAATCTTGGACTGCATACCAAAATATTAAAATAAAATTATCCAATTTGCAATTATGTAAATGAAGAAGGACGCTATGCATCCATTTAACCGCGATTAACCGTAATTCTAAAGCGTCTGTAAGCAAGGATATATTTCATGTGCAGAGAGATTATTATTATTGCTCGTAATTTACATTTTTAATTAACAATCAATTCCGATAAATATGCTAATTGAGAGTATAAGGAAACCTTAGCATTTATTTTTTTAACGAGTACAGTATTGGCGCCCAAACGATCGTGCCGTTTTTTCTTTGTGTATGTACATATTTGAGTTTTACAAGCATGGATTCCATCAAGTTCTTTCACCTGAGAAATGCCTCGAAAATTACGAAAAACGGTTTTGTTTTTCCTAGCTGTAAAACGTAAGTTTTTGCAATGCATTTATTTTTAATGCGTTATTAAAAGTGAAGATTTTGTTAATTGACGATGAATCAACATGATCTGTATGGGACAAGGGCAATAATTGTGTAATTTATCTTATTTGTCTACTCACGGAAGAAAATGTCTATAGCAATTTATTAATAGTGGTTATATTTTAATTTCTGAGGAATTCTAATTTTTACACATTTATCTTTTTTTTCTTCATTGGGGAATTTAAAAGAATTTGATTAGTTAGAATGTTAATAAATTAAATTGCTGCCGTATGTGAATAACGCTAGTTTTTACTCACTCGAAAGGCCAGATAGAATATGATCATTTTCTCTTTGAATTACTCCATAGAAGCTTAAATGTATTGGCCAAAAAAATCTTATTAAACGCACTTTTTAAAGAAAGTTTAAATGTTAAGTCCTACTAGAAACAGAAACACGATCTATTTCCAAAGACCACCTTTATCAAGAGCTTGCTAAAACCTATTTTAAAGAATATAGCTTTTTAGATCTCAATTATTAAAACTTCGTTCCTCTTATACTAAACACAGCAGCTTTTAACGGCTGCGGATATGTTTGATTCGTAACGGTGCATAAACGATAGTAGCAGAAACGTTTTCGTTACCACTATATAACTTGAATGTAGTTTTACATCTGTTGTAGTGTTGGTAATATTTCGGTTACCAAAGTTTCCATCTCTTTCCATCTCCCAATCATATCTTTTTCTCTTGAACACTTATTTGTAATATTAATATTAAATTGTCTTTGTCTCACTTTCTGGCCTCTCTAAAATTCTTAGTTGACATTTTATATTACTTGTTTAATAAAATAATAATAATGGGCATGTAATATACACATGTAAACTGAAAGACAAATTAAATGAGACTCGTATAGGTACTTAGAAAATCAGCTGCGCGCACAGGTGATTGTTGGGTTGCCTAAATATATCAGGACCGAACTTAAACTTAAACTGAAATATTTTTAATGCAATTTATTTTCAAATTTCATTAAATTCGCCGGTTTTATTTGAATTAGGAACAAGAACTAGTCATACAAATACTTAAATTATAAAAAAAATTAACTACAATTTATTTTTAGACAATTATTATAAAAATAATCTATGCCTAATGTTATACCTTTAGATTATTTCTTTTCAAATTAAATCAGCAAAATAGCAGAAAGTTTGATTTTTCTTGTTTAGTTTGCAGCTTTATAGGCGATTCTATAACAAAACATGCTTTTAATTAAATAAAATCCTAATTTTATTTATTAATATTAAAAACTAAAAAGCACAAGGTGTAATCACAAAAAGAGGTAGATAAGACGATCATAAATGCAAAGCTGGTGTAGCTCAGTTGCAAAACATCGTCTTTCTGTGCAACAGGTCATCGGTTCAAATCCCGAAGTTTATTTTTTTGGAGCATAATTTTTTTTAATTTAAAAGTTAATTTACGCACAAAAAACTAATTTAAAACTTTAAAAATTAATTCGAATAATAAAACAAAATAATGTATATTAAATATATTTATTGAACAGGGATTTGAGAGCATTAAAAGGAACCACACGTCTAAAACCAACTGCTACCTGTGAAGTCTTTCTAAGAAACTTTAGTATTGTACTGTTAGGACCGTTATCTGTGTTTTCAAAGCAATTTTAATTTATGATGTTATTTTATTTTTCGAGTATTTTTGTAACAGAACTTTTCAATAACATTTAAAATTCTGTTGTATGTATACTATTATTTGTTGTTGTTTGAAGAAAGTCCACCTTATTGTTAGTTAAGAAAAATTAACCTTAATAAATAAAATTTATTGAAAAAAATGTATGTAGCAGTATATATGAAAACAGAAACACTATCCAATTTATAAGTTATATTCACATCATCAGAACAAACAGCAATAGCAATATAGCGTAGTAACCTTACGTTTTTATCTCGGAAGCGGTTGAAACTACTCGGATTTTCATAATTTTTTTAAATCCTTGTAAATATAAAATACTAAAACCTTTATAAATTAGAAATTGACTCTCAGATCGGGAAATGCGGTGAAACACTGACCATCTCAGAACAGGATAATTGTTTGTGTGTTATCACACCTATGTAGTGGTAGTTTGAAACCACTGTTAATTTACTTTTATTCCTTTTAGTTTAAATACGGCAACCATAGTTGTCTCGTGGTGCACGACGTTTCTTGCAGTTTTCTATGTAAACGAAAATCTCGATATCTCAAGAACGATTAGTCGTAGAGACGTATGGTAAAAACCGTTCATACATCGATCTACATTTATTGTTATAAACTAAACTTTTGTAAGTTGCTCTCTATTCTATGTCTCTATTGGTGCAATTTAAGCCCGAAGTTTAACAACTTTTTTTGCAAAATTTCCGCTTTAGAGTGCCACATTTCCAGGTGAGGGGAAAAGGTGAGGATTCAGGCTTCATTTTTTCTAAGGAAGTATACAATTAGGAATAGTTAATGTTTAAAACATTTGAAATCTGAAACTACACTATTTTGGTATTTATGGGCTTTTGAAATTATCGATTTCTTCACTTTTAGGCAAGTTTGGACCTCAATATCTTATTACGCCAAACACATTTTGGAACAGAACCACCCAATGACACCTCAAAACAACCTTAAATTCTTACATTTTTGCAACAACAAACACAAACTAGACATTTTAGAAGCTTTTGAAATATACAAACATAAACGCACAGTACCTTTAACGAATGAACAAACTGAGCTTAGTAATTCTCCTTTATTAGAAGTGTTAGATATTTAGTTTTTGTCTGTATTGTATCTAGTTACCTATTTTCTGTATGTATTTATCCTTAGCAACGTGTTTCTTTATCAATCTTATCTACCTTTGATAATGACATTTTAATGTTGAAACAATATTGTCAGGTTAAGATATTAATAAAACTTGTGAAACTTTGAATTAATCTTTTAATTTGATTATATCTCAATATCTCTGATGGGCATGCATTGATTTTTTTTTAGTTAGGGCAAGTGAAGCAAGATATGAAGACAAACTGTGGTAAAAATTTTAATTTTGATATTAGCATGTGGACAAAGTTATGCTGAGTTGAAAACTGTAAATAAATCTTGTAAATGACTATAATACGTTCCAGTGATAAACTATGTATTTTTAATATATGACCTCTACATTAGTAGTTAACTATGATCGTCAACTTATAACCTATAAAGGTTTCAATGTTTTATATGTACGGCATTTAAAAAAAATCATTCAAATCCGAGTAGTTTCAACCGGTTTGGAGATAAAAACGACGGGCTTTTTCTTCATTTTTGGCCAACTTTGGACCTCAATATCTCTGATGGTCATAGATGGATCTTTTTTATATTCCGTACAAATGAAGCAATATATGATGGCAAACTGTAGCAAAAATATTTTAACTTTGATGTTAGCTTGTGTTGTGTTAGTTGTGCTCATGTTAGCTTTTCAGTTTAAGTTCGGTCCTGATATATTTAGGCAACCCAACAATTACCTGTGCGCGCAGCTGATTTTCTAAGTACCTATGCGAGTTTCATTTAAATTGTCGTTTCAGTTTACATAGTTACCTTTCTTAATTTGCAAGATTTTTGCACAAGTATATGTAGATCAAAATTGTATGGAGGAAATTTCTTACTGCAAACAGATACCTTCAAAAACTAAAGGGCCCCTTAGAATATTCAGTAATAATAATATTCATTTTTTAAATGTCTATTAAAAACGTTTGATAAGAGTGTTGCCCTATAACACTACTTTAAAGGAATGCTAATTTTGAGTTCAACTTTGATATAATAAGTTAAATATTCAAGTTTAAATAATGCTCATTAACGCGTCTCTTTCATTTTTGCATATACTGTCATGGCGGAAGTTGTCTAGGACATTTGGGCGCGGCCGTTTCGGCGCGAGGACAGTTTGGCAATGGACAGTTCGGCGAAAGGACACTTCGGCGTAGGTACACTTCGGCGCCGGGACACTTAGGGGTAAGCACAATTCGACTAGAAGTACTTCGGGGAATGTACATTTTTCCGCGCCAAATTATAGTAAAACTTTTATCTTTAAATAAAACGTTTTTCGACCATTAGTCTAATTTTTTGGGATAAGCTACCCTATTATCAGAGTAATTTTTTTATTTTTATGTACACACATACACCTTCTTAATTCTAGAATTTCGCTTGGATTAGTTAAATTGCGTTATTCCAATACTTTTTATCTTTAAGCACTGGACTATAAGCACTAAGCAGTATCCAGCTATAAGTGTTACCTACTGAGACAAAATTCATGAAGTGGGACAAGTATTTGTCAGTGGTACGATATTCAATGTTAGTGAATTTTCCTATTTCATTTAATTGATTTTATAAAATCTTTGATTTTGAAAATTTATATTAACATGATTATCAAACATGATATTCTTATAAACAATAAGTGATTTATAATAAACAAATTAAGTTCTTATTACAAATTATTCCCTTATGCAGAGATTTGCAAAAGGATTTTGATTTTAATGCTTTAGCAGCTTAGAAAAATGATCTTTTCTTAAATCTAACAGTACATACGAGCTTTTGTGATTGGCCAATATTAAGTTTTTTCTCATCATATTTATCGAATACTGTATTTCATCGATCATACTGCCTTTATTACCTGTAAGTACCTATAGACAGAAGCGGTGGGTGCATACGTCAAACCCGGTGCACTTGCAGTGCAACACATGATGATATACTGCTTTAATATTTGTGTAAGAGCATGATAGAGATATACCAGTTTGTCGTGTGCCCCGAGTTTGACGTATGCACCCACCGTCACTGCCTACAGATTTTGTTCATTACAATAATACTAGACAATTTCTCGCGCCGAAGTGTTCCTGCGCCTAAGTGGTTCGCTCCGAAGTGCCCCCGCGCCGAAGTGTCCTCACGGCGAAGTTTCCAGCGCCGAAACGGCCGCGGCCAAATGTCCGGCTCCGTGGCAGAAGCCAGTAAATACTCTTATAAATACTAGAATCTAATTATCACCCATCGATAAATGTAAGTAACACTATATATCTTTAAGTGATGTATCGTTACTGAAAGTGTCGTTATTGCAGTATTTTGATTTCAGTTTTTAAATCTCCCACTTTAACTAGACGGTAAAAATTATAAAAGAAATGATAATATTATAAGGAAAGGGTGAAGAGAAAAAACAAGTTTTTTCTATGATGTATTTTGTTAACAATAAAATGTTAAACAAAAGTTTCTAAATAAAAAGATTATCACATTGTAAAAACTTGTGATACATAGAAAGATGATCTAACTTTTGTCTACAAGCTGTTAATTAAAAGCAGATTAATTCTTTTAGATAACGCTTTTTAAACGTTTGTTTCTTAAAATATTTTTTATAATGCTCTTTCCAATGCTTTTTAAGAGAATGTAATTTTAAAATTACCGTTATGAAAAGATTACTTTCTAGTACTGGCCATAAAAGTATTATTTCTTAAGAGCCCTTTAAATAGTTCCTATAGAAAATCCTAATAGATTAACAGCATAATATTTGTATAACCTCGCATTGCGCATATGCATGCGCAGACATGCATTATCAAAAACAATTATTATTAAAACTACATTGTTAAAAAACCTGCATTTCAAAAATCATTCCACTAGCATTTTATTAGAGAACTTTCGTAGTCATCATAGCACGACGAGTTTATAAAATAATTTTCTTTCTAAAAGCTGGCGTTAGAAATATCACTTTTAAAAGTATTTCCTCAACAAAAACCTGTAGCTTAAAAAACAGCTACAGCTTTAAAGGGTAGTTATGTTTCTAAAAACGTAATTTCAAAATGCAGGTATGCAAGCTCAGCAATTGCAGCAAAGCAGTTTTCGGACAAGTGTTAGGTAGTTAGGTTTATGCATGGATATTGTATCAGCATTATATTTTGTTCAAGGTCACCGATAATTTAGAATAATTAAAATATTCATTCGTATTAATACTATCACGAATATTACCATACGTCCTCCACGTGAAGGACAGGAATATCAGACATGGTTGGATACATCAATTGGCCAAAGAGATATTTTACACAAAAAAATGTCTAAATATTGAACAAAAGTTTCTACGAAAAAACCAAAACGACGTGCAATAATGACAGAAAAATAGCACTAGCCGAGTCAGTGTAACAAATATTAGCATCATGAAGAAATGATAAATTGACAAGTACTGAAAAAATAATTGGGGAGTACTAATGTGATTTTAGGGGCAATCGGGCGATCGTGGATCAGATCTTCACATTAAAGCAAATACAAGCAATGCTACAAAAACAAGCAGCATATGTAGTGCATGCTCTTTACGCAGACTATGAGCAAGCCTATGATTCGGTAAATAGGCAATGACTGAGCCAAATTATGAAGAATCTCGGGATATTAAACATAGATAAGGGTAGTAAAATGACTGTTGAAAACATATCAACTAAGGTAAGATCTAAAAGTTTATATATGTATGTGTGTATGGACGCGAAGAATGACTATCATACGAAAGGTAACTAAGATGGTTGTAGGAAATTTAGGAAAACGCGATAGACCAGGAAGAAAACAAGGGCAAATCAAAATGGAAGAAAATCGCAGAAAAAGCCCCTAGATGGGGCATGTAGATACTATTACATTATTACATATACTATGTCTATAGGCTAGGTTAGGTTGAATAAAGCATACCTAGATGGATATATGTATAATCGAAACTTTCTCACGGTCACTACCCCCGAATTTTAAATTCATCAAAGAGAAACTACATGTATCTAATAGTATTTGTTAACAACTAAAGTAAAACTAATATAACATTACTAACTTATTAACATGGCCGTAATAAAATGTAGATTATTCTATACGAAAAAGGAAAACTCCATATGTATGTACGTGTGTACGATTTATTACAACAACTCATGAGATAGTAATAAATTTTAAAGCACTATTAGATATTAATTTATTAGTTATTTACATATTCATCTGCATCTTACAACTGGCTATATAATAAAGGCAAAAGGTGTCTTATTTTAAAGTAAGATAAATTATCAGCAAGGTCAATAATTACACAACATAAACACACACATTCAGCATATTAATTAACGAGATGATAACAAGAAGGAAGTGCACAAATTTTCACAATTACCACATGCTATTAACATACGTTTTTCATAATTTAAGTGGATTCTTAACAAATTAACGTTTAAAAACAAAATTTTCCTGCATTTACTAGAACAATGTAAGTATGAAATGTGAAACTTAAACTGTTTAAGCTGTTATATCGTAAAAATGAGAGGAAAGCGAAAATAAAAATTTACTTAAAAGGTTTCTTCCTCGTTCAATTAATAATTGTGTTGTGAGTAAACAGGAGTGAGTTGAACAAGTTTTGCCAATAGTTGTGACGATTTCTGCATATATAAATAATAATTTTACAACCTTTTAGAAGTAATTAAAAAAACTATAAAAAATCCTATTCATTCATGACTTATTTATTCTGTGTATTATTTGTATTTTTATTAGTTTGACCTTTAATCACGTTTGCTGTAAATATACAATAACACACGCTTTTTACAATAAACCTTATGTATCTTACCTGCTTAGTTATGCAGTAAAAATGTTTAATAATATGTAATAATCAATCTTAGGCAAATATAAAAAAAGAAGAAAACATATCACAAAAATCACATATTTACATGTTTCAGCCTTCCTTACACTTATTACATGGATGAATTAGAAACTCTTTTAAGATTAAAAATCAGCATAAAATGCCATTAGTGCTAGTTAATGTAAAAAACGAATCAATTTGTATCCGTTATAAAAAATAATGTAGAAAACTCAACGATTATAGCAGATTTTAAAAGTGATGCAGGAAAATTCTTAATGAGTCGTTTTTATTGTTAATAAATAAAAATATCAAATTGTTTTCAATATGATCATTTCGGATTCTTTTTTATTTACTAAAATCCTTCAGTTGAAAATTACATAATAGTTAATAAATTTTTGTTGATTTTATAAGATTAAATGATTTCAAAAAGTTAAAATTTTTTGTGGTGGAATTAAGCACACAGATCTAGAGTCTAGATCTAGACTCCTTCATATTTTTTTTAAATTCCTTAGTTTCAGATTTCAATTTATAAATCTGACGTAAAAGAAATCTTTAATGAATAAATATATTAAAAAACTAATAGTCTCTTCTTGAAGGTTTTCCCGAGAGTTTCATTTACTGTGTTGTAACTTACGTACATTTAATACGTTGTTATAACAACATTCTAATGCTAATTCTGTTAACTCAAAGCGTTATTATATTCTAAATTATTTCAACAATTGTGGTTTCTCAAGAATTTTCTAAAATGTATACAGAAAAATTCTTAGAATTTTGGTGCTTAATTTAAAAACAACTTTTTGTCACCACTTTGTACACAGTAAAAATTTAGTGTAAAATTCGAACATTAGACCATTGTATAAAGTGTGTGTATGGGTACAATAATTTAGAGTAAAATATCTAATCTGTACCTTCGTGTAGACCATAGAGTTAACTTCAATACAATGTTAGTGTAAATTTATCACATTCTTAACAGTCAAATTTCTAATCGTTTCTGAGTAAGATTTTACTGTTGACTTTTTAATCTTTTACTCTGTATAGGAAGAATATTGCCTATTTATAGTGAATTGTTATAAAACTTTTATGTAACTTGTTTTCTATTTATATTGAAATTTTAGGAAGTAGTTCTAAAAGTTAAGAATTAAAGTAGTGTAGTTTTTTCTTATTCTGGTGGTGGGTGTCAATAATAAAATAAGTGATTTATTTATTTATTTAATTTATTGCAATGCAAACATGCATAAAAACTATACTCAAATAAAACATAAGAATGTATTGAAAAAAATATATACGAGCCCAGGCACATAATCGTTCAGACACTGTTAAAACACACCCTGGAGTCCATACTTTAAAATTCTTTTCTTGATCCACGATATAGTTGCTCTTTGTTGCTAGAGTGAGCTATTGCTTCTACACCTACTCCATGCCAACTTTCATGAAATTTTATTAGGGGGTTCCCTTGCATTACACCTTTTGTTCTGCAAATTAGATATGTACTTACGTATAATTATTGCTTTTACTTGCCCAATTCTTCACACTGAATATAAATTTTATGCACTTGTATGTATGTAATTATGAAAATGAACGAAGTCGAATGCGGCTGCTGCTTGTCGCCATTTGTTTAGTGTTGTTATATTGCGCACACGCTTCTCTTGTTCTTGTTGGGAGAAGACGTTTGTTGTTTAAATTTAAAATTTTAGCGGTAACAATCTTCATATATGTAATTTTCTTCGAACTTACATAATTTAGCAACATGTACTTACGTGTTTTTATTTAATACACACACAACTAACTCGCACTAATTGTTCTAAATAAAAATGAACAAGGTTTCAAAAGAAAATACAATGTCAAGTGTATAGTTTTATCTAAGTGGAGTAAAATTTAATACTTTAATGCCGATGACAAATCATCTATATTGGTACTAATTTGTTTTATTTACTCTGACTAGAGTAACATGAACACTAACAAAACAATTTTTACCAATTTATATAACTTTATCCAATCTATAGAAAGTTAATTTATAATATAGACATAGAGAGATAATAGATTTCTTTAGCGATAAATTATTTTTGTCATAAGAATAGAGCAAAAAAAAGATTTTCTACTCTAAAATCTTTATCCAGTACTCTAACAATTATTCACGGGGTTGATTTTTACTGCGTAGATACTCTCGTTGATACCCAAAGAAATTTTTTGAAATCTGTTTTCAATTGTATGTCTGTCTATAAGGCTCAAATAAATATCTTAAGTAAAAAGTATACTTACATAATAGAAGTTCGTCCACGCACTAATGGTCACCCATGTTGTTCTGTGAGTGACGTACTCCGTTGCAGAGCGTTGGCATATCCCTTCTATACTTGTATTGTGCGTGGCCAGTGATCACAAGTATAGGGAACCTATTCCGAAAGACCCCAAGCACATAACATTTGGTTTTCCTTTTATTAATTTCAGGGAAATTTCCTGGCAACGTATATCTCTGTGGTTTGCCATTACTTTCCGAAGGTGGAGCGTTTTTTAAAAATCCTATGAAAAGGATTGTATCGAAAAGAAAGTTGACATTTTTAAATAGTCGCAAAAGCAAGCTGTGAAATATTTTTGAAATAATATCGATAAAAACTTGTTCATGTGTTTATTAACAACCGTTTCATAAGACAAAAGTAAAGTAAAAAAAAAGTTCGTGTACAATATACAGCAATGACGCGAATTAATAGTATCTTCTTCTTCAGGTACCATCTCCATTAGTAAAGGTTGACAACAATTGTGGCGAATTCTTCCCGGTCTTGTGCTGTTCTAATTAATGTATGCGTGTTTAGGCCTGTCCAGTCTCTTAAGTTCTTCAGCCACAAACATTTTCTTCGACCTGGGCCGCGTCTTCCTTCTATTTTCCCTTCTACTATTAGTTTTAGGAATTGGTTTTTGTGGCTTCTTGTGATGTGACCGAGATAGGCGGCTTTCCTTTTTTTAATCGCGTTAAGTAATTATTTGTCCCTATTCATACGTCTGAGCACTTCCTCGTTTGTTATGCTTTCAACCCATGATATTCTATTCATTCTTCGGAACATCCACAACTCGAATGCTTCTAGCTTGTTCATCTCTTTTTTGTTAATGTCCAAGTCTCCACCCCGTATATCAGTATTGAATAGATGTAGCATTTCACAAATTTGTATCTTACATCTAGGGCAAGGCTCTTATTACATAGCAAGTTCTCGTTTTCAGGAAGGTCATTCTGGCTGTCTCTATTCTTGTTCTTATTTCCAGTTCTGCGTCTAATTAATTAATAGTATAAGTGAAAGAAAAGCAATTTTGGACGAGTAGTGCAGAATAAAAGGAATTTTTATAAGACAGTTGGCTAAAAATCGTAATGTTGGCCATGAAAGTGTCATAAATTGATTAAAAAAGTTTGCCGAGACTTGTAGTTTGAAAAACTGTTGAAGTTTGGTCCTAAAAATTATTAGTCTCTAAACCCAGGACTAGATAATAAGGTGTTGAAAATTTTTAAAAGTAAACCAATATAGTCAGTACGCGACACATCGAAGAAAGCGGAAACATCAATAGGAATGATTCAACGAATAAAGAAAAAGTACAATTTAAAAATTATAAAAAACAAAAAATCTAAAAGAAACGATAGACAATCTGTAGCTATAAGGAAACACACAAGAAAACTGTACGAAAACATCTTAACAAGGAAAAACTAGTGTGTTATAATGGGCGATAAAACTTACTTCAAATTAGATTTTAAAACATTGCCAACGCCCCAGTTTTACACTACTGAGAAAAATGGATATGTGAGCAAAAAGGACAAGTTGATTTTTGTGGAAAAATATGGGAGAAAGGTCTTAGTATAGCAAGCCATATGAAAATGCGGCATGAGATCTAGCCCCTTATGTACTCAAGAAAATCTAAATGTAGATTTATACCGAAAAAAATGTTTCTAGAAAGACTGTTCCCAATGATTAGAAGGTATACAGCTCCTACTTTATTTTGGCCGGACCTAGCTGCATGTCATTATGCAGCGGCCACTAGGGAATGATATAAACAGCATAAAGTCAATTTTGTCGACAAAGAGCATAATGTCCCAAACTACCAGGGGTAGATGGAGAAGACCACACGGCGCTTACCCATAGAACTGGTCCGAGCTTTCCTATCCCAGGCTTGTCTGGGTAACGGTTATTAATGTACAAAAAGCTTAGATTACCCGCCTAGGCTTCCAGAATCAAATGTGTGGTGACGATTACTCATAAACGTTGCGGAGGAAGCTCTGCTAAAATGAGAACCGGTGTGGATGGATTTAATTCTTACCTGAGAAAAGGTCATTTATGGTCACCGTGAGGAATCCGCTATTTGACTGAATCTTAAGGAGGAGAATTGAAGTGAGGTTTATCCCGGCAGGGTGGGTATTCCTTGGCCTAAATGGGAAACCGTATGCCACCAGGTATTGTGCTCCGGAAGCTATTCGGATCACCCTATGACCTGTTACTAGTACGGGTACTGTGATCTGAAGCAGCTCTAGAACCTTACCTTAAAGGGAGTTTATGCGAAAAGGGGTATCATAGTCTCTTACTCTCAACACAACTTCACCTGAAAAGAGTACATACCGGAAGCCAGGCTCAGTGGATTAGTGGTTTGCATGTTTGCTTCATAATCCAAAGATCGCAGGTTCGATCCCTGTAGGTTCCGTGTCAATGCGATGTTTGGCACGATAAAGATCCCTACTGGGGGTGGAATTCCCCCAGATTCGGCTAAATTCTAGTAGGGTCGGCCAAATGAGCATAGCAATCGGTGCCATGAGGTACGAAGGATGCTCTGCCATCCTGATTCCTGGCCAAAAACAAACAACAAACGAGTACATACCGGGGGTCTATTCACGTGTAGACTTGTAAACGAAGCTCTGTTGAAGGCCCATAACTGGAAGATGGGAGTGGGAAACCACAATGGTCAAACATTGATCCACAACTAGCATTGGGGACTAAATACTCACATCACACTAGGGTAGGTGGGACAAACCACACGGAACCTGCCCAATGAACTGGCCCGATCATTCCTATCTCAGGCTTGTCTGGGAAACGGCTATTAAGTAAAGAAAGCTTAGGTTCCCCGCCTAAGCTTCCAGGAACAATGCGTGGTGTAGAGATACACGTAGGTGTTCTCGGCGATTACTCATAAACGTTGCAGAGGAAGCTCTACTAACATGAGAACCGGTGTGGGTGGATTCGATTCTTACCTGGGACAAGGTCATTTATGGTCACCGGGGTTAGGAACCCGCTGTTTGACTGAATCCTAAGGATGAGAATTGAAGTGAGGTTTATCCCGGCTCAGAGGGGCAAATCTGGGCCTATGGGAAACTAAATACCACCAAGTACGGTTTTGAACAGCTATTAGGTTCACCCTATGACCCGATACTAGTTCGGGTACTGTGATTCGAAGTAGTAGTGTACCCGAAAGGGTACATACCAGTGGTCTATTAACGTGTAGACTTGAAAACGATGCGCTGTCGAGGGCACACCAGGCCTATAACTGGGAGATCGGGGTGGCAAAACCATTTAAAACTTTAATAAGCTGGGGGAAAGTCCGAAGCTGGACGAGGTATCATCTCCTAGGAGAGGGTGCCGACGGGTGAGCACGTTTATCGCTCCGGTACTAACCTGGAAAGCTAGTAGAGGATGGATAATAAACTCACTCCAACCAATGAGTTACTGGTAGTGTTGGACGTGTAGCAAAGGGCGCTAATTGTGCGTATCTCAATTCGTGACTTAGATAAGACGAGACGGAACACCCGGACGTTCACCAAAAATTGTACAATAACACCAAAAGTTCAAATACGGCCTATATTATAATACAGATGATAGGCTATAAGGCTCTGCAAGAAAGAATTGACTCCGACTTTCGGAGGATGTCCCAAAATACCCTGAAGTACGTCCTATTGAAGATATTAGACTATTATTAAACGATATCTTCAGAAAAACGTTGAAGCTGCAACTAGCCTAGAAGATTTAAAAAAAAATCGAATAAGACCGCCAAAGCAGTCATAAAGGAAATCGTGCAAAACTCAATACATAACATGAAATAGGAAGTGGGAGAACTGGGAAAATAATAATAATTTTTTTATATTTTTGTAAATTATAAAATTATTAAAAGTATTGTATACTTATAAAAGGTATATAAGTCTGACGGTGTCAACTTTCTTTTCAATGCAGTCCCCATATATTGACCGAGATTGAAACTCGGGTCCCTTGCTCGGTAGTCCCGCACGCAACTAACCGAACCACCTCCACAATCGCTTTTATACCCTATATACTTTTCAAGTACTTATACGTATGTATATCTATTCCACAACCCACCGCAAGTAATTTCGTTTTTATTAAATTGTTTGACTACTCGACGAACAATTTAACAGTTTTTCACTAACCCTGTATAATATTCTAATGTTTTAAATGAATTTGGTTTATGTTTTGCCGATGTTTGACATGTATCAAACCAATAAGCGCAACAGAAGTTCTAACATGCGTGCCTTCTTGCTACAATAGATTCGCAAATGGCAGAACAATAAATCTGAAACAGTGCTGTCCTGGAGTATCGTTTATGGATTCCACTCATTTGGTGGGTTTGTTCTTGCTGATGTATGACTCCTCCACCGAACATGATAGCTTTTAATGGCCCGGACACAGGGGGGGACAACTTTTGCTAACGAGATCAAACAATACCTACATCATATCAAAATTTCAAAGAATTTAACTGAGACCGCTTTTCTGTAAGTTTTCTGCAGGGTCCTTTAAAAACCTTGAAACTTGAATGGACAATTAAATCCGTAGAACTTACAAACTCTGAAAGGTACTAGGATCTACCTGTGAGATTATGAATTCGGATTATACGAAGAGTAGTTATCGAGCGATGATACAGAAGTTCTGAATGATCTCAAGATTTCAAATTATGAATTTGTAAAGACTTTTGTGTTCTTTTGTAATGAAACTCTGAAATATCTAAGCCTAAACAAGTTCGAATGAGGCAGTATAATTTTTTTATTATTAAAGCTTTCTTACAGCAAATATAATTTTTCTAACATACACTAACGAGCTGTATTATTTTCCCCCAGATCATTAAACACACTTCAAAGATAACGTGCTTGAAAGGCAAGTGGGAGCTAATAATACAGATCAGATTGGATCATCAAGCTCTAGGGTCAATGGAACAACAAATAAATGAACCAGATGATCCTAGGTAACACTGGGTCAGTAGATGAGTTGTTTAGCACCTCAATTGTTCGATTTTATCCAATTCCCGCTTTCCGCGAAAGGGTGATGGATCTCTATATCCGATCTCTGTCGCTCTTACGAGGAATATATTTCCCTCGTTTTTAAACTTACATCTATTATTCTTGCTTTCCGTAAAAAGCTGATAGAGCTTTTTCTGGTATATATGGTACATATAAGAAAACATGCCTCCAGGACGAAACATTACCAAGTATTTTAGTTTAATAATCCATAACTCTATGTTAAATTTGAATGGGGCGTTTATGAACGATTGGTTTTCAATCTTTCTGTGTATAACATACTCCTAAAGGTTCTGATAGGATGATTCGTATAATCCCGGTAAAAAATTAACATTTTTACCTAAAAACCTTTTTAGAAACTTGTTTGGGTCTATTTTCAGTTTTTTGGACTGGTTTGGATCTTATTGTAGCTGGTTCTATGGCCCCAAACCAATAAAATCGGAAGTAATGTTAATAGCATGTTCTAAAAATTATGGCAGTATTATTCACAAGATCAACTTCTTGGGAGCTATAAGTTGATTTTTTTGATAAAAGCTTTAAAGCTGCAGAATTTCAGGAATTTTAGAGATTAAAGAGGCAAATTAAACAAACATAAAGGTGTGCGTTAAAAGTAAATTATAGCTATAACAATTAAAGTTATAATCTTGAACGAAAATTATTGCAAAATTCCCTGGCACGTCATTAAATACTCTACTAAATAAAAAGTGGCCGCCTTCTGATGATAACACCGTTTAGACGGAAATTCTTTAATAATTCAGATATTTCCAAATGATAAGAATTTAAGGAATTTATTAAGACTATTAGTAATCTATACAATTAATAATTTTATTATTGAGATAATCATTTGATTGTATTATTTAAAGTAATTTTTATATCATTTTGATTAATGGATTATGTTCGATTAGTTTTTTCCTAAGACTGTTTCTTAATATTTTGATATGAAATCAGCTTTTATGATTTACTTTTCTTTGATCTTCCTTAATTAGCTTTTTACGTACCATATAAAATAAAATTATCACGATATGTTGTCACTTATTTTTAATGCAAAAATTTTAAAGACTATAAACTATAAAGGCAATTTATAGCCTTTAACAGTATTTACAGCTTTAGTTAATAGTCTATATTATGTTGTAGTTGGCCTAAATCTATAGTCTATAATTACACAATTATAATAATTGTGTAATTATAATACATAATTAACATAATTAGTACTCTATAGTCTGCAGTCTATAGTTTATAGTAAGATTGTTATCGTTTCAGTTACTACTTATGTCTGTTATTTAGTCTGATGTGGTGGTGCAGACGGCTCTAAAATAAAACCAAAAACTACAAGGCATAGACTACTAACTAAAATTAAAGAATTTAAAAAACGATATACTATAGATCGTATGTACAGTCATTAGCAAATGTCATGTCCCGAGCAGGCAACACATTGAACAATTCTGGTAAAAGAAACGACGTACGTTTCGGAGCATAGTTTTTTTTGTTTACAAACAACACACCAAATATAACCAGTTTTAAAGGTTGCTACCCTACCTAGAGTGGCTTTGTATAACAACAATAGAGTAATAAAAACTGCTATTTTCAAGTGAGTTTCTTATTTTACTGGAATACAAAACAGCCGTTTCACTTCTACTATCGTTTCTTCTATTTTAAGAAATAAATATCGTATGCTTTTTTTCTACTTTATTATAGACTCTATTAATTTATTTACGAGTGTGATTTGTTTATTTACAAAGTTTAATTATTTTGTAAACACTAAAAAACTAAATTTTTAGTACTAACTATAATCAGTTTTTATTGTAAAAATTAGTAAAAATAATAAATAATCAAAACTAATAATCATTCCCCAAGTTTCCAAAGTAGAATCAGATTAGGCATACAAACAAGGCATATTTAAACATTAAGGGCCGGTTTATTCATCTTCAGGTAAAATTCCCAGTAGTTGCCGTTCAGATAAATTAAGTTTAATAATAAATACACTTTGGGTACATTCACAGGATTATATCTTGAAAGTAGTTACTGGAATGTTTATGAGAAAGGGTCCAACTTTTGTAGTCAGGTAATACATGCAAGAGAGAGATGGGTAATTGACAGAATAATCTGTTAGAGAGAAAAATTAAACCCATTGACTAATCTACTTAAATGGAGGCGGGATTTAAAAAATCTGTAATCCTCCACAAATATTTTCTAAAAATTTTAGGTAAACAGATATTAATGATATTTATGACCTAAGGTTCTATGCTTTGCCAAGGGTATTTCTTGATTTTTGTTTTGTGACTGTTTTGTTTTTAGTAGTTACTATATCTATGTTTCTAGTTTTTTCTTAGTTTGCATTATTTTTATTAAAACAACTGAATATTTAATAACTTTTTAAAATTTTAACGTATTTACATAAATAGATTCCTAGGAGTATATTATTACTTTATTTTTATTTATCGCTTACATTAATTTCTGCGATTATTTAATTATCTAAAATACTCCTAAACCATAGCAATCGGTGCCATGAGGTACGAACGATGCTCCGCCATCCTGATTCCTCGCCCATAAACAAACAAACAACAAACCTCTATTTTTTGATGATTGTTTTCATTATTATTTTCGTTTAGTTATTTTTTTATTAAAGGTAAAGAATGAAACATAAACACGCTATATAACTTTGTTTAACTAGTAGCTGCTTCCATTTAAAAGGACTATTTTATAAAGTGTGTCAAAGAAATTTTGAATAGAATGAGTAACAAGAGTTTTTACAAGCGTGTTTTCAAAACAAGCTTTAAAGAATTTAAATATCTTGCCTAGGTAGTTGTCCATCTCTGTTTAATTCGGTCTGTTTCGTACACAGTATAAGGGGTATTTCGATTCTTAAAGCAGCAACGCCCTTACTCGGGACAAGACATTTGCTAAAGACTGTACATCATGATTGCCGGTCACAAGATTATAGACCATAAACGAATACCATGCAGTATGCAGTGTAGACTGTAGAGTATAGAATATAGATACTGACCATGGAATATAAACCACAAAATATAGAGCATACAACATAAGACACGGGCCTTGAATGAAACCCTAAAAACTATAAATTGTACAGACTAGTAACTGAAACTATGCAAACCATTAAAGTAGTGATGGGAACTTGGGTGTCGAGTGTCGTGATACTATTCGTGGTCGTGACACTTGAAGTGTCACGACTCTTAGTGTCTAACAGTATCGCTCTTATTAGAGTGTAATTCGAAGTTTCTTGATCATTGTTACAAAGAAATTAAAGGCAGATTTGTTGAACTGGCCAACAATCATTGAATGAGACGTATATATAAAAATATTTTGTTGTGGGTTTTTTCTTTTGTATTAGTATAATATTGACGGTGATAATTTTATCTTGGGTTTTCAGCAAAATAAATTAAAATCAATAATTGAAGTTGAATAAGTTCCTCATGTACCTAATTATTATTTCAGCTTCTTATATTTATACCTTATAATGTAATTTGAAGAAAGACTACTGTCGAAACACGTGTGAATAAATACAATGATCATTAATTTTAATTAATTCAATTTATTTTGCTGAAAACGCGAAATAAAAGTATCATCTTCAATCTTAAACAAAAACACGTTCTCGACTAAAGACCAACGTCGTCAGCGAAATTACATTTTTAAATAGTTTTTATAACAAATCCAATTAATAGACTTGAATTAAAAGTTATTTATAGAATTTGTTTTTTTCTTTTAAATTTCTGTTTCATAATATGTATTTGCTTTTATAAATAATTTAATGTCTTTTAATGTACTTAATGCATAAATATATAACCATAACAGAATTTACTCATATAATTGTTTTTTAATCCATAGTTTGCTTATGATTTATGTAGCTATGAATCTTGACTGCTTCTCGTTTCAATTGGATTACATTTACACTAGCGCATGCATGATGTAAAGGCGAAGTGTCGTTAAAGTATCATGAAGAGTCGACACTTCTTTGAAAAACTTTTAAGCTTAATATTTATAACACTGTTTTTTTATTGTACCTAGCAGGGGCGGATCCAGAGAATTATTGGGGGGGGGGGATTTTTGGAAAAATAATTGTTTTAATAAATAATAATTAAACAAACATTATTTGTTTCTATTCTATGTATATTCATTTCTAAATTTGGCGAGAGAGATTTCCCCTATCCCCCCGTGAATCCGTGCCTGTACCTAGGTATATTAAAATTAAAATCATGCTAGCTTCCTAGCCTAAATTCTCACCGCACGCCACTGTTACGATTAGATTTCGAATATACTTCGGTTCGATTTTGGTTTATCTCGTTTATAAAAAAACTTAACTCAGTTAAGCTGCGGTTATCAATAAGCAGCATTTAAGAATTTAGTGCAACTGGCCTTTACAGCCATAAACTTTGATATCTCGTTTATAAAAAAACTTAACTCAGTTAAGCTGCGGTTATCAATAAGCAGCATTTAAGAATTTAGTGCAACTGGCCTTTACAGCCATAAACTTTGATAGTTTTCCAAAGTACGGCATATTTTTACAATACAAAGTTAACATTTACCATGTGTACACAATCATGGGCACGATAAGGTTGGAAATGAGCAAAGTCCGCCATTGTCTGTAGACGTTTTTCGAGCACATCGGTGAAGTATAAATACTCGCGCGGGGTCCGACAGGCGACAACAGTTAGTTTTCGGCTAAGCGAGCAAGGCGATACCTATCAAGCGATAACGATAAAGTTCGTCTCCATTCTTAATAGTATTAAGCAGCATAAACAAACTCGTGCTTTATTGACAAATTAATTTGTGTGACTCTCAAATCTCAACTGTCACTTACAGTTATTAATGATATCCATACCATAAACGCGTTTATAATTTTATATGTACTTTTCTAAAAACGTCGATCAAAATTACTAAAAGAGCTTGACTTGCTCTAATCAAAAAAATTTATTAAGATCTTTGTTCCAAATGCCATCAGAAATGCACCGGTCAAGTCGGATGCGAGATACTATAAAACACCCTGTATATATCTGTATACAAAACAATAATATCAATTACATTATTTCATTTGAATTATCGCTAGCATATGAGATTTGGGTAAATTATTTAATTGTGACCAGCCGCAAATTTTTATTCTTTCAATTCCGCCCGTCACTGAAAAAGTTTGCCCATCCCTGTTATTAGAATAATCGCTATAGGCAGTAGTCTATCAATTATAAATTGCAAACTGTGTGGATTGTATACTACAACGGATGGTTTATGGACATGTGGACTATAAACTATATTATTAAACAATAAACAAAAAAATATATATATAAACTATATATTGTAGGCTATGGGATATAGACTGTGTAGGCTATTGTATTATAGAGTATAAACTATATACTATGAATGAGACTAAGGCATACAAATTAGAGGCTATGTAGCCAATGTAGACAAAATGAAGACGTTGCCGTTGAAAAACTCTTGTCTTATAGTTAATTATATTAAAAAGCTGTAAGAGTACATGGTAGCTACAGTGGTCCGTATTAGATCTAATAATAATAATAATAATAATAATAATTAAGCACGATCTACTTTTTTAAATCTCCAAACCAATAAATTAGTAGTACATTCGCGCTCATCAGTATTATAACAAAAACGGAATTAATTTATGAAATTGCAATTTTTCGGCAAGCCGGAAAAATTAATTAGGGTTTCGGAAAACTTTATCAACTTAAATGTTATAGTTAATGAATTAATGCTCGTTAAACGCAGGAAGTATGACACGGTCTTGTAAATACTGCTAAAAGGAATTAAGTAAATAGTGACAATATTCATTATAATAAAAATAAATCAGAAGTGAACTTATTCAGCAACCACCGTTTTAATTTAAATAATTAAATGTAGTGGTTATATAAAAACGAACGTGACCTACAAAGAAATCGTGTTATTACTGCAAATAAGATTTCAACGAATATTTTACAGAGATAGAAGATCAAAAACCCCTCGAGATTATGAATTTAATAATTATTTGATAACCATGATTATTTTTCAATAATCTGTTTGTTTTATGACCTAAAAACTGTTTATCTATTATTGAATTTATTTGTTTGACATTATTGTTCATACTATGTATTTAATTAACAATATAAATCAATTTATCACAAATGTACATAGTACATTAATAAATAAATATTATAGCATTTTAAGGATGTGATAAATAAAGCATTATTTTCTTTCTTTCAGACCGCCTGAAGAATACTTATACGAAGTTGAAAGCTACGATGATGGATCAGAAGATGCCGATAGCACATATAGAAAACCACGAAAACACCATTGGTCAAATAAATTGCAATTTGTACTCGCCTGTGTAGGTTATAGTGTTGGTATAGGTTCTGTATGGAGGTTTCCTTATTTATGTTATAAAAGTGGAGGAGGTTAGTAGCTTCTTTTTGTTTTTATTTAATTGTACTGCTGGCCAAGATTAAAATACGCTTTTGGAAATCACAGAAAAAATGGAAATGTCAGGGCAACAGTTATTTACAAACCAAGTGCGTTCCCTATCCAACCTAGTTCCCGCTATCGTTCTCCGTTGATTCATTTGCGCGAATGCTATGGACGAGGTCTTCCAGCATGATGTTTATACAATAAAAATGTGTATTTTAATGCTAATATAATTTAAAACTTTAGAAACACAGACTGCTAGAGAAGCAATATCATACCAACAAATGGTTGCTAAGTTGTAGAACGTCCGGGAAAGCTAGTGTTTGTTGCAAAATTTCCTGATCGACTCCACTGAGAAATTACTGTTTCGGATTGTAAGCAATATTCTTAATATCCCCAGCCAGCACACTTATTTTTAAGTCATTATTGGTCGACGACGTCATATGACTAATAAATGATGTCTATAAGACGTCATATAAAGGGACGTACGTAGACGTCTTCAAAACGACGTCTTTTGGATGTACAATACAATATGTACAAGTTTCATTAAAAAGATAATATTTTAGCAGGGGCCAAGGAATACTGGTCATATTAAGCAGGCGGTCACAATATAGAGATGTTTTGACTGTAGTATATAATAAATGTTATTTCCAATATTCAACTATTTATTTATAATTCCTGTCTTAGTCCTAGTATAGGACGTTTTAATGACGTCTTATATTGACGTCTTTGGGCTGTGACATAATGATGTCAGTTTTACAACAATTTGACGTCGTTACTGCCGAAGACACGACGACATTATGACGTCGGTATGCTGGCTGGGTCTCACTTTTAAGGCTGTGAGTTAAAAAACCCGAGCAGAAATTTGTTATGGCAAACCCTAAAACGATCTGGGCCGGGTCAGGTTCTACTACGGCATGCCCTATTAAGGAATTTATATGTGGCCCTGATCAGGTTCCAATATGGACTGACCTATAAGGTTGTTCCCTATCAGGCTGGGATATGGATATGGCATATTTGAAAGCGTGATGGGGTTCAGATCTGCCAAGGCGTTACATTTCTGATCTACACTGTAAAAAATGAGGTAAAATTACCTTGGGAAAGAGGTAACTTTTCGCTATTATTTGCGGTATTTTTACCCTAAAATTAATTTTACCTATACATTTAGTATTTTTACTATTTGTGGTAAAATGCCCTGTAATTATGTAAAATTATACAAATATAAGTAATTCTACTACATTGAACTGGTTAAAATCACTATCCATAATATAAATTTACATAACTCAGACAATTTTTTCCTTACAAATGTATAATTGCTCAATAACTTAATTCATTTTTAGTGTAATATTAAAGATAAGATGAACTTGAACAAGAATAGTGTAATTTTACCCTTAATATTTACCCTTAATTAATATTTCGCTGATCGCACTTGTTTGTGACCTTCGTTTCGTGAAAGAATTCAGGAATCCATTATGAACAGTCCAAATAGGCTTTTTGGGGAATGGTCGGAATGGTGTGTACCATTCTTTTATGATTTCGGCGAGGCGTACTCTATCGATATCGAACGAAGTGTTCATTCTGTTGCTCATTAATATTTTGTTTTTCGTTGTAGTGTAGTGCGCATTTATTAAAGGCAAATATTTACACGTATGACCGAAGATGGGAAGAATTTTATTTTATAGTAGAAGTTAAAAAATAATAATCGGTAAGTACCTATATGTTAAAATTACAAATTTAAACCAATAAAATAAAAATATTTAATTTAATGTTTTTCTAGGATGAATCAAAAATTGAAGAATTCGAAATAAACTAGCATAACTGTAATTGAGAAAGGTACTCGTGTATAATTGTTTATATAATTTATAATTTTTTAATTTTCTAGGTGGAATCGAAACTTTATCTGAATGTCTTTGAGAGACCAAATATTTCCGAAAGCCCCTGAAAAGAAGTTCTGTTAATGTCTTATATTTTATATAAGTACATACGTTCAATAAAAATTACTTTGATTTTATTTTGTTTCATACAATTCCTTTACCTATGTAAGTAATATTCAGAGGAACGATTGAATTTGCAAGTACTTTCGCAAGTCATCGTTACATTCAAGAAGTATTTTCACATTTGTATTTTAACCCTGAAAAGTACTATTGCCATGAAATATTAACTTTGCCATGTAACTTTACACAGGTGTTTTAATGTTAAAATGTAAAATTACATTGAGATTGTAATTTTAATCTGTAAATTTACTTAAAAAGGAAACATTACAATGCAAATTTAACCTAATGTTGAAATTTCCCCACTTCCTATGAAAATTACACTTTGAAGTAAATTTACCCCAAAAAATGGAGGTAACATAGTTGCCTCCATTTTTTAGGGTATAATTCACCGGTAATTTTTTAGAGTGTAGCCCTTGTTTAAACTAGGGCAGCCCGGATAGGGGCCTGATTCTAGCCTTATCAAATTTCTGCTCGGGAATAGCTTCAAGCAATAACTTGAAGAAATGCAATGAAATTCGAATATTCAGAAGCTTAAGAACTTTCGAACAGATTCATCAGAGGTCTAAAATATCTAGTTTCAATTTCAGATATCGAAGGATAAGAGCTATCGAGTTACAAAATTTAGTGGAGTAATCTTTAAAAACAATTAGACAAAAGTTGTGTAGGTAATATGTGAACAGTTGAATAAAAAGAATAACTCAACATGTCTTGGAAAAAATCGTGATAGTTCAGAATGTTTGTTACAATCTATATTGGTAATAGTTTTTGCATATTTACTAATTTTCGTTAATCTTCCTTTATTTACATCGCATCACTGTCTACAGTATTTGTATACGAAGCTATGTACCTATTTTGTTATCGTCATTTGTTTTTGTAACAAATAATGTTTTTAAAACTATATATTTATTACTTTTTAAAAACATTTATAGCGTTTGAGGCTTTGAACAGCAGCTGCAGTTTATAAAAAGCATATGTATCTATGTATGTGATGTAAGAATAATCTTGTTTAATAATATTTTAAAAATAACAACTATTGAAAACACATAAAATGAGTTACAGTGAACATTGTTTTATAGTAACCATTCCGTGTCTAATATATTGTTTAAATTTATATACTAAGAATGCTCAAATTTTAAGTCAAACTAAATCGATGTACTTAATGAGAATAATAAAAAAACATATAACTAATAATAAAATCAATCTTTAACAGCGATTAGCAAGCTCATATTCTCTGCCAGAAAAAAAGATTTAGTTCCGCTCAGAAAGATATTAGTAATGCTAATAAACGAATGTTAATCCGGAGACAGAACCTGGAAACGTGCCCAAGATACTTTCCACCTGAGTGGAAATATTGAATTACTAGCTTAAAAACGTTTCGACTAAAAAGATATTTGAACTGCTGTTGAAAAGTATCTCAGGGCCGGCGCTAGCAGTTTCGCCGCCCCGGGAAAAAAAGTAAAATGCCGCCCTTTTATAACAAAAATTAAAAGAGATAACCTAAACCCTTCCCACGCTTAGTAGTAAAATAAAACGAGAGCAAAAAAAATACGTAATTGGTATTAAAAATGTTGAAGTTTTGATTTGCCAAAAATACAAATTTCTTGATTTATGATTTTGGCACTAAATTGAAATTAAGGTTGCACAGAAAAAAAAAGAAAAGACACAAATCTAGTATATAATTATAAAATGCATATATTAAAAAGATAGTAAAGCAAATTATAGAACGATTAAAAATAAAAACCTAATTATTAAAAATACAGTTAAACTTAAAAGTGTTTTTTTTTCACTTTTAATTCTGAGAATTTTTTGATCATTTTTTTGAAATAAATTTCTTCAGTTAGCTCATGTTCAATGGCTAATGTTGTCAAGCCATTTAGCCGATCCTCCGTAGTTGTAGAGCGTAAACAATTTTTAATTAACTTTAATTTGGAGAAACTTCTTTCTCCACTTGCCACACTTATTGGGAGAGTAAGCAAGATTCTTAAAACTATACCGAGATTTTGAGCAAAACCCAGCTTTGAAATGAATTTTAAAATCTCGATTGGACTTTCTTTTTTGAAACATTGACTGAAAACTGCATGAAACATCAAAGTGGCCAAACAATTGACTGATTTGAGCGTTTTTCCAAAAGCATCCTGTAGAAGCTATACAAATATTTGTTTAGAAAAGCTGCCTATTTTTTAATTATTACCTACTCACTTTACTTTTACAACACACTTTATGACACAATTTTCAAAAACTCACGGCAAATAATAATTGTATGTAACGCACTCTACTTCACTAGTAACCAACCTGTAAGGAAATTATTGCATAAATAAAACCATCGAACTAGCTCTTTTCCTTTTATAATAGTAGCGTAAAAATCGTGTCACAGCTTGTCATGACTGGTTTTTCGCGACCCCATACACATACATGTTCCGACAAATTAAAACACACGGTAAAAAAAAATTTTACAGCACTTTGTATGTGTGTCCATTTATTTTAACTATAATAAAAAGGGTCATTTTTTATTTTATACATTTTTAAGCCATTTTTAAGCGGTAGTTTATTATGCTTGTGAGCGGTTTCCTGGAAATATTTTGATGTTTTATCTATATTGCTCTGTATTTTTGGTTCGGTTTTGAATTTGGTCTTTAATACACGAAAACTCTACTCATCTTTCAAAACGTGTTTTTATTTAAAAACTACATACCTCAATCTTCTTATGTCGTTCTCATGCTTGAAGATTTTTGAAGTGAGTGGGTACCTATGCTTAAAAGTTCGTAAAACATATTAAAAGGCAAATTTTATTAAAATTCCACCTTTTAATTTTTCATAAGTATTCAAATGAATCTTGGTTTAATCATTTTCTTCATAAACTAGTTAATTTTACAGCCCATTTGCCGCCTCCTAAGGTTGCCGCCCCAGGCAGGGGCCCGGCTTGCCCACCTCTAGCGCCGGCCCTGAGTATCTTAACTAATCAAGTTAAAAGTGGTCTTATCTGATCTGATTTTAAGTTTCATGAAATGTTAATGTAGAGTTACGTCACAGTATATATAACAATTAGTAGGTTCACTTGCATGCGGCACCATTCATTTTATTAATCCACCTTCGAATATCACGCCCATAAACGAAGTAGTGGACCGACGTTTATCGGTCGGCATCGCCTACGATTAATAATAAAACGCAGAGCCGCATTTAGTAAAATGTGTCGAACAAATATGTAAACAAGATCTCTTGTTATATAATAGTATAGTAAAATATGAAGTAGAATTATGTGTAGTGAACCATTTGATTGAAGTTGTTTTACTTATAGAATCTAATAAATAAAAAGATAATCAATTTAGATATTTAAAACATTTATTAAACTAAGTTAGAAGAGTTGTTTCTTGTTACATCGTTAATTACCAACTAAAGTTACATTATTCTTTCAAGCCATTAACTTCTTGCGCTGCAATAGTCATTTCATTTTATTTAGAAATAATTACGAACAAATGCATAGCTGTATACAATTTGAATACCTGTTCAACAAACAAATAATGGAGCATCTAGGTCACCGAAATCACATACGTACAAAATAGGGGAGATTAAATCAATTTACACTATAATAATAATTAATAATAATAAAATTTATTTTCATTCATATTAAATTAAAGACACAATGACAAACGAAATGCTAAAAAAGTACAATCCTAACGCACGCTTTGACTGTTTTTAACAGTTGAGAGTAACAAAAGACGCTGTAGTTCACACCTGTTGATAAGGCGTTGACCTAGATTCTTTATTGTTGAACTCTTTTAATAAATCAGCATACAAAATTTTATTATGTAGGATTTCGTAATCGCTTACTTGTTCTATTACGTGTTAGTAATTCAATTTTAAGCAATTGGTAAATATATATACAAAAGTGAATTCTTAAATACGGCATTGTTTTTATGAACGTATTTATTAAAAAATAATAGTATGTAGGAAAAAATAACCTGAAATCGGAAACCTGAAAAAACTAATTGTAGTTCTTTCCGAGGTATTTTTACAGCCTTTGGCGGCACAACGACTAACACTATGCATTGTTTGCTGGCACTAATACTGCACGATTGTGGGTTTATCCTGCTCTGGTAATTTCGATACGTTCTGTTGCGTGTTTGAAACAGAACTGCTGTCTGCTGTCTGCATACTGCATGTGTGGTGGATGGAAATTATTTGCGACAGTCACATTACTGTATGTTATATATACTGTGGTTACGTCGTACTAATATAAGCAAAAACACAGTAAATTAAAAATACACATACCATATTTATTCTTGGTACACATTAAATTTCCTCATAATATATTTCTAGGTTTTTTTTCTAGCTTTTTTTAGCTCGTTTATTTTATTTTTGTGAAAGAAATTTCTTGTCGATCAAGTCTCAGTACACTCACTTCTGTCAGATGGACACATTAAGCAGTCGGTCTCGACCACATAAAATCTTTCTGTGGTTGTCGTTAAAAATAACACTACCCTATACCACGCACAAGTATGTATTTACTTCAGTGGTTTGGCAATGTTAATTGTAATTAACATTTATAAAAAGCAATACAATCTTAAGTAGTTTTTATGTGAGTTGTCAGTAGTGGGGCGCGCATTGGTAGTACTACTGTCATAATAACTAAAAAAGCTTACGTGAAGCGAGGAACTTCTAGAACGCGTCCTGATAAACCGTTCGCTAGTCAACCTCTTCATTTCAACAGAGCGTGTGCTAAAGTTGTCCGGTTTTGCGCATTTTGGTAGCTAGTGTTAATTAAAGATAAAGACCAAATATCAGGCGTTAGGTATCACCTTAAGTGGGGTAAATAAAAGTAAACTAAATACAGCATAGCGGCCTTCAAAAAGGTGTATGAAATCAAAAAGGACCAAAGACAACGATACCTTTGTCATCAGGCGAATACACCATATAGACATTGTCATCTTTAGCGGTATAGATTCGTTAGATAGTTAAAGGCAGATGCAACCTAGCCATTCATGTACCGTATGTTCCTCACCAATCGAAGATGGTGATGTCACCGCTTTAGGCGAGGTTGATTCATTCATTCGTGGTATATCTTCGGACGCGTACAATCTGCACTAGTCGAGAGTGTTGGCAACAACATTACCTTAATTGGAATTAAACGGTTAATTTGACTGCGCAGCTTCATTATGAATTTAAATACGGCAGTAACTTAGGTCTCCACCGACATTTTCTCTTCAATTCGGCAATATACGAGTATATATTTCCGTTACTAGCGTTGCCTTTCACCACATTCATTTTTCAATACTGGTCGCATGATGAAAGCAACATTTCTGATATACCATCAGTGTTTATTTCTTCTACTTTTTGAACTATTGTAGACTTTTAGAAATTTGAAACGTTTAGTTTAAGTATTAAAATTATTAGAATCTGGCGGGCACCGATACTGAATCAGTCTCATTCGAAATCCCAAGTTAAGGTTTTAGCGTGATGGGTTACTAATTAGTTGAGATCATTTTGCGTGTAATATAAAAGGTGATGTAAAATGCAATTTGTGTGATCAAGATTTGGATATGTTCCACAAGTAAACAAACCAAAACATATGTTTTGAAGCAGATTTTTTGATTATATCTTTATCATGTCTAGAATTGAAATCTTCAAAGTAAAAAAAAAAGTAAGTTAACTATGTCTTGTGCAATGGAACATTAAGAAATCATCTTATTGAAAATCCAACCGGACAAAAACAAGTCATGGCAAACCTTCTTCTAAAAATATCTTGCATGGCTATCCATAACTCTTCATGTATACGAGTCCTGTCTCATTGAAGTTCGCAAACTTCTATTTCTGTTAAACGGCGCTCCGTACTTTTTGCTCAGGATTTTTTTGGTTTTTCGAAGTAGCTATTTCTTGTTGCTAGAGTAAAGTATTGACCGCCTATATTATAAGTTATCATGGGCGCCCGCAGAAATTTGTCCAGGGGAGGGGCAAGCCTAGAAAAAAAACGGCATATTATACAAAATTTTCAATAAAATTCAAATTGTTCAACTTCCAGGGGGGGCCAAGCACCTCTCCTTGCCCCCACTTCCGGGTACCTATGTAAGTTATGTTGTTTTATTGTTATATTTCGTTGTGTATTTATCTTTTATATTTTAAAACAAGGTACATTCCACAATCTGTTTCTCAAAATTTCCTTTGGTCTTTAAGGTGACAGTTCCTTATTGTTAGAATGAGGTACTGCTTCTGCACCTACTTTATGGCACGTTTTATAAAATTTTACTGAGGCGGTGATCCCTGTTACCGCCTCTTTGCGTCCGCAGATTAATCAGAGTCGAAGGGGCGGCGTGAGGAAACCATTCGATAGTACTTCACTCTAACAACAAGAAACAGCTCATGCGTATATCAAAGAAAAAATGCGGACCGTTCTTTAAATAACAAAAATAGAGTGTGCGAACTTCAGTGAGACAGGGCTCGTACAAGATGCATATTAGAAAATACACTATCGTGATGGCAGTGTATAAGTATTATGAAAATGATTTTCTCTACCTGTTCAAATGAAGTAGATAAGGTACTTAGAAAAAAATATAGGTACGTTATTGATTCACCATGTACTATTATAAGGAGGGATTCATAGCCAGTTGTAATATTAGCCTTTCTAGATTTTTGATAGTTATTATTAGTAGGTTTTAACCCATTTTTCCAAACGTTCATGTGCACTATTCTTTGTTCAACTTCCTGCAGCTATCATAAGCATAAACACACTTTGCAATAACCACCATAAGAATTTTTGTCAATTGGTAAAGTCGACATGTAAGGAGTTACTGCTGACTTCTAAGCCATTTTAAACTTGAGTCAATCTGGAATATAATTTCATATGAAAGTTAAGTGCCTCCCATTCGTTTTGCATGCCACAATTAATATATCAAAGTAATGCGTAATGGTATGTAATTATTTAGTTACGTACACTCCATGATATCTTTTTGGCACGTTAAAATTAATACGTGAAAAACACATCCTTCTCATATCTTCATCATTGCCATTTTGAGTATGTGAATGGAAGAACACCTGTCTACCGTCAGCACACTGACGTCATAATGTCGCTATTTTTCGGCAGTAACGACGTCAAATTGTCGTAAAACCGACAGCATTATGTCACAGCCCAAGGACGTCAATATAAGACGTCATTATAACGTAGTTCAACGACGTCATTAAAACGGTTGTTCCAAGACGCCATTAAAACGTCCTATACTAGGACTACGACAGGAATTATAAATAAATAGTTGAATATTGGAAATCATATTTATTATATACTTTCATACATAATTACTAAAAAAAGGTAAACATTTAATAACAGAATATACATCTCTTCTATTAACTCAACATCTCATAATTATTAAACAAAAGTAAACATTTACTAACTGAAAAGCTGCTGAAACAATATGCAGAACAATTGATAATACTAAAATAATATTAGTAAGTACTAAGAAATCATTGCATTAGTATAATTTATTAACAATAGTAACCTCACAAAATTGTCGAACGGGTAAAATTGTATAGGTTATGTAGTATTGCGACAAAACAAGTAATCATTAATACTCACTCTTTGTGACAAACCACACAATTATTATGCAGTAGTTGCACCTACATATACACTATAAATGTAGGTACGTCAAGAACTTTAATAAAAGTAGAAACGTTACTAATTAAATAGCAAAACAAATACACGAAAGACGTTGTTGCTGTTTGGATTGCGGCATGTGGTCACGTGCAGTTCAGTAAGAAAATAAAGTAAAACGGTGTTGATAGATTTGTCTCTCATACATCAGTGGACCTGACAAGACAATACAAAAATAGTGTAATTGAATATTGAAACCAGTAAAATAATGTATTCTATCTACATTCTGCAAATGTAAAAATTAAAAATATTTTATGGAATATATCACTTTTTGGTTACCTAGATAGATCATAATTAATACTATTAGAAGTCTAAAAACGACCTTAGTGTACATCTAAAAGACGTCGTTTTGCAGACGTCTACGTACGTCCCATAACATGACGTCTTATGGACATCATTTATTAGTCATATGACATCGCCGACCAATACTCACTTAAAAATCACGTCATTATAACGTCAGTGTGCTGGCTAGGTAGTTGAGTGGGCTTTATATTACAAACTTTACTTTTGTTTACCGATAAGTATGATTGGCAATGTATACATAGATGTCACTATGGTAATTTGTTGTAATTAATGTTAATTCCGTGTTTGTATTTAAGCCCAAATGAAGTTTGCAGTATTTATAATTGGTATGGTCAAATAAGATAAAGAATAATTCAAAAGTTTTTAGTTTTTCATTCAACATCCACTGAAGCTAAAGGAGCTTTGTTATAACTGTTACATTTTATTTTTTAGCTTTCTATAAATCTTTTTTGTTAAATGTTTAATGTAATCTTTACTTATAAAAAATGTGAACATTCAAGATTATTATTTCGGTTTAAATAAATTACATTGGCCAGCAGTACATTCTATATAATGGTTTGTTTAAGAATTATAAGTACTGAATATAATCCATTTCCAAATGGCTTACTTTGTACAGTTAATAATGTGATATATTTATTTATAAAATCTCATAAAAAATTGCAAATGAGAATGAAATATTTAAATAATTTTTATTAAAATTTTCTTTCCAATTATTATTCCAGTTATTTTTTACTTTTCAGGAGTGTTCCTAATTCCCTATTTCATTATCATGATAATATGTGGAGTACCTCTATTGTATATGGAATTAGCTGTAGGTCAATTCACAGGAAGAGGTCCTATTGGAGCAATAGGACAACTCTGTCCCCTTTTTAAAGGTTTGTTTTTTAATTTTTTTTAACTAAATACAAATCTAATTTTATGTTATTATTACTTTCAGGGGCAGGTTTAGCAAGTGTAGTGATATCATTTCTAATGTCTACCTATTATAGCGTTATCATAGCTTATGGAATTTATTATTTTTTTACATCGTTCAAACCAACACAACCATGGGAGGAATGTTCTAATAGATGGAATACACCTAACTGCTGGGTGCCTGCAAAATTACAACAGAATATTTCAAGGCCGATAAATAGTCGGACACCAACTGAAGAATTCTATGAGTAATTATGCAAGATGATTTCAATTTTTCATTTGTATAAAATTTTCATTTCAGCAAAAAAGTTCTTCATATTAGTAAAGGTATCGAATACCCTGGTATGTTAAGATGGGAATTAGTCGCATGTTTGTTATGTGCATGGTTCTTAGTTTATTTTGCAATTTGGAAAAGTATAAAATCGTCGGCGAAAGTTCGTTATATTACCGCTACACTTCCATTCGTTCTAATTATAGTTTTCTTAGCCAAATCTTTAACACTCGAAGGTGCAAATAAAGGAATGCAATATTTTTTTAAGCCCAAATGGGAATTACTTGGTGAAGCTCAAGTAAGAAATTTTAATAAGTGTTAATCAATTTATTATTATTAATGATTGTTTTATAGGTGTGGGTGAGTGCCGCAGCACAAACATTTAATTCTATGGGTATAGCGTTCGGCTCAATGATATCGTTTGCTAGTTACAACAGATTTAACAACAACATTCTACATGATACATTAGCAGTGTCGTTTGTAAATGCAGTGACAAGTTTACTAGTTGGGATTTTTGCATTTGCAACAATCGGAAATATAGCAAGTGAGCAAAATACTTCTGTTGAAGATGTTATTGCAGATGGTAAGTAGAAGTGAAAGCTTGACATGGTTAATAGATTATTATCATCATGTTAGAAATAAACATAGCTATAAATTAAAACATAAAAGGACTTATCTTTATTTACTAATTAAATATTAAATTTTATTTTATGGCCTGTGTCTGAGAAAAAATAGTAATAAGGATGTCTGATTAGTCAATCACACGAAAAGCATAAAGATAACCTGGTTTTTTTAACAAAAGGAGAGGTTTTTGCGCAAAAAGAATATTTAACATGATGAAATTGTTGTTAACGTAAAATGTAAATAAAGATTTCAAATAAGAGATGAAATTTACACAACTTAAATTAATACAACTTCATTAAATTGATCTTGTAATGACACTAGATTTTTGAGGTTATATCAGGTTATGCAACAAAATATTATTTTTATACCAACTTTACAAATTGTATGTAGGTACTCCCTAACGACAAGATTACACTTAAATTTTAATTTATTATTACTAAAAAATTTTGAAAAATACCTTGTAATGTTTAATAAATCAATTTATTATTTAAAATTATATAAGAATTGATAAATTTATCTTCTCCTTTTCAATTTTAGTGCGGCTTCTTTTATTATTATTATAATAATAATAAATTACACTAACAATAATCTATATTGCCCTTTTATATTATGCAAAAAAAAGACGAAATGCAAACGTTTGAACTTGTAATTTAATCTTAATAAAACCATAAAGATTTCAACTTTAAATATGCCAATTTTTTATGGTTTTGATTAGACATTAACACATCAAATGTTGCACGAGGTGTATTTATTACATTTTTGCTTTTTATTTTATATGATGATAAGATTCATTATCATAAAATATGGTTCATAAATCTTATTAATTAAATAAATTACAAATTTAAAACGTATGTAGTAATAAATAATAAAGTTCTAATAATCAATATTAGAAATGATCAGCAAAAGTTAATTTTTCTTTTTCATATATTCAGTTGAAATGTGCTCATTCTTTTTCTGCAGTCTCGATTAATCAATATCATACTTTTTTTATTCTCTAATAAACAATAAAAATTAACCTAAAAGCATATATCAAACCTAGAGTTCCCGAATATTTAAAACTGTATTATTACATTTAGGACACAGATGTCAACATATAGGATGTCTGAAGCTACCCAGAACATTAAATTAAATTAAAATGGGAAAATCTAAGATCAGAGTTTGCTGTGGCCTCCTTAACTTGAAATATTGGATGCATTTAGCAGACCTACCGGTGATAAACCAGCGCTGCTCACCGGTAGATTTTAACTGAATGATGAAAAATTGGTTACTGGTTGATATATTTAAATTTACTTGTCAAATATAGAGTGGCATAACCTTATTCGATATTTGTAATAATAATAATGGAGCAGCTAATATTAGGATGAGGATAATTTAAATCTAAATTGTAAATATAAACAGTTTTTTCGGAAGAGATTGTAAAAATATCTATTAAGCACAACAAAATAAACGTCATGGGGCGCTGTTGTAATCTCACTTTAATTGTAGCGGTACAGTATGTAAACTAACTGTACTTAAATTGTGGTGAACAAAACAACTGTCGGTGACCCAGACTGGTGTGTCTGCTGAATGCACTCATCGATGTAAATGTAATTCTCAAAAACACTAATTCGCACTGCTCCAATAAATTATTTTATAAATGGCAATTATTGCTGCAAATACCAATATAAATTAAATAATATTGAATCATGACAAGATAAACTAATATGTATCAACTTTTTTTTAATTTTAAAATTGCTTTGCCACTGTAAACAACAATTATTGTAATAATAAAATTAAATAATAATACAGTAGAAACCATAATCCGAACATGCTATATTCCGAACAACAACATTTATGAGTTATAATCTTATGCAAAGCTGTGTAATCTAAAATCCTCTTTAATTCCAACAAATCTCTTTAATCTGAACAAGAAAGTTCTATTAAACTTAATCATGATTAAATTTGAAATCCAGAAATATAATTGGATAAAATTTCAGGTCTCTTAAATCTAAGCCAATGAAATTTCTGGATTTGAAATTTAATCACGATTAAGCTAATCAGAACTTAATCAAGCTTTGTGAAACTGTCCATTAACTCCAGCAATTTTCTAATTCGTTCCAAAAACATGCATTTTTTGTACTAATTAAACAAATAACTATTTTTTGTTACTGCATTTTTATTAATAAACAAGAAAACATAGTTTGCTATTTTTTTAATATAAATCTTCTTTTTATCTGAAAATTAATAGCATAACTGCAAAGTTTCTTTCTAACCCCTACAAAAATCTCATAGATATAAATGGCATAGACTTTGTGAGAAAAAATTATATAACTTACCTTTAATGAAATTTCCCTAAAAATAGGTTCCTTTTATTACCTATTATTGGTATTGACTGATAAAAACAAAAGTATGCCACTTAGAAATATATTTGACTAGTGTATGAAGAAATAAATTTACTATGCTCGTTTTTAAAATATTTAATTTGGTTCAGTAGTTTACGAGCAATACGTTTCCAAAGCCAGAGTACTCTAGAAAAAAAATGGATAAGTCCTCTAGTTAAGAAGTTTATTACTGCACAGTATTTGATTTTATCCCAATTCAGACATTATATTCAACTCAAATCTTCAACTATTATATTCATATCAGTTACTTTTAAATAGCTCACTTTATAAATATTTGACATGCATTTTGAAATTTTTGTCTAAGCCTACTGAAATATGAATCCTTCTGATGCTACTAATTTTGTCTTGGTTGCATTAGAGTTCCTAAATATGAACTGAGCTCTGTGTTATTTAGAGTTAAGTCACGCACGTCAAATTTTCCTAGTAACATTTGATATTTTGAAACTATTTATTAGAAGGTTGGTGAAATCATGAAAATGGATTTAATAAATTAAACTGTCAAAATGACAATTATATAAATCTGAAATTGGGTACTTACAGTTAATATTTTATTTGTACTTTAAAATTGATATACTTACTGTAGTAGTTTTAAAGATGGTCTATAAACAGTAAATAATTGATAATTTGCACATTAAAAACTTTTATATGCATCAAAATAAACATGACATAATGCATAACCTAAAATTTATAACTGACAGCTGCTGAGTTTTGTCACTGAAATAAAAAGACACAAGAGTATCTCTGTTTCGGACAGGTTAGTTTTAGTCTAGAAAGGGATAGAGTTTGACATCCACGTCCTAACTCTAAAATAACACAGTTAAAGTTTTCATTTAGGAACAGTTAAAGTTTTCATTTAGTAACTCTAGGTTGCACTAGCATAAATAGGTTAGGCCAGGAATTTATAACTTACCCAGTATGTACTTTTTAAATTTACCTTAGTATGTAGATGACAATGGGTGCGTCCAACAGACTGCTGAAAATACAGCGCTGCAGCAGCTTTCACAGCCGTCTTAGATTTAAAAAACCACTGATGCAATAAATACATCATCACTTTATTTACATATAAAACGCTTGAAGCGCTGTCAAGTAACTGATTTACTGAATATCAATAATTAAAATGTTACAACATTAATTTTGACAGTAGATAAGATATAATAAAAAATTAAAAGTTTTAAACGGTGGTTTTCAAATCTAAGACGGCTGCGAAAGCTGCTGCAGCGCTGCATTTCCAGTGGTGTGTTGGATGCACCCAATATTTAATTATATTTTTGATTTAATAGAGTTGTTTTTTCTGTTGACTTTAAAAGGTGCCTATAAAAGAAATTTTTTGTTTTAGGACCAGGATTGATATTTTACGTATATCCACAAGCCATGGCAAAAATGCCCGCAGCAAGATTGTGGGCGGCACTATTCTTCTTCATGCTACTATGCTTAGCATTAAATAGCCAGGTACTATTTCAGTAACTAAACCAAGCACCACAATCTTACCTTAATCTTTATTTCTAATTTCAGTTTGCAATTGTTGAAGTTGTTGTCACATCAATACAAGACGGATTTCCTAACCTGATAAAGAAGCGACTTTTTTGTCATGAGATGCTAGTGCTTGTTATTTGCGTCGTATCATTTCTATGTGGTTTACCGAATGTCACGGAAGTGAGTACAACAAAAAATGTAAAATCATTAAAATGTGTAAGATGTTGATTTTTACAGGGTGGTATATACTTTTTTCAATTAATGGATCATTACGCAGCTTCAATATCTATAATGTATTTAGCATTTTTCGAAGTCATCGCTATCGCTTGGTTTTATGGTGTTCAGAGATTATCGAAAAATGTTGAAAGTATGACTGGGAGAGCGCCCAGTTTATACTTTAAATTTTGTTGGGTATTAGCCGCCCCTTTATTGATAATTGCAGTATGGATATTTTGCCTTATCGATTTTGAACCTCCTACATATAATAATGGAGCATACCATTACCCACTTTGGGCTGTGATTTTAGGCTGGTTCATTTCTTCATTGTCGATATTATGTATTCCTATATATGCTGTATACGCTTTTGCGAAGGCACCTGGGAAAACATGCATTGAAGTAAGTATGAATATTGCGTTATTAAGTACAATTAATTATGATTTTTAAATTTTAGAAATTGAAAAGCACTTTACAACCAAATTTATATGTATGCGAAAAATGTGGTGAACACTTCTGCGACCATACAGAACAAGCTGAAGAACAAGAAGTACAACCGATGTTGGTACTTCGAACACCTGATATTTTAAAAACAAAGACCAATGGTATTCAATTTGAGACTGCAAATTTTACATTAGCTAGTACCACTCCAAATGCCAATAGTCCAATAACACGCAGTCCTATTATTCTAAGGACGATGAGAAACCAACCAACTAGCAGCAGATCTGCTCATGGTACTTCTGTTACGAATAGTCCAATTATTGGTAGATCGATTAGCCAAAATACGCTTACAAGAATAGATAGAGAGCAGCCAAATATTGCAAATGAAAGTGTAAATAATTCGGAAAGTAATAAATGAACTGCCCTTCTTTTTAATACGTAACCATGTGAATAATGGTGATCAAATGTGATTTTAGGATATTAAAACTTTTACGCTAAGCAAAAAAATTGTTTATAATTATTAAAAGGTAAAATTACATTATACTGGAACCGTATTTTAGAATCATTTCAATTACAATGATATTACAATAATTAAATCTTAGATCCGTTAATACTTACGATGATACTCTAATAAACAAAAGTGTAATTCCAGTAATGTAATTAAAAGTAATAAGTATTATATAATAAGCATGTAAATAATTTGTTCATAAATTATAAGAATGTAACGGAACAGCTAGCAATCTGATGAAATCTCTTTAAATAAAAAAGTACATTTGTTTTTGTGATTTTTTTAAATAAAACACTGAACACAAGTTACTTCCAGTGACATCACAAACACAATAGGAAGAGGTGATGCTGTTTTCTTCACCTTCCAAAGGTGAGGTGATTATAGGTTGTAATTCTGCCTACCCAGAGAAAATGGCCATGAGTCGCCCCTGGTAACATGTTGCGGTTGGCCATGAATAATTTTCAGCTCATGCAACAGTTTTATTAATTCAACAATTATATACTCATAGTTTGCAAATTCGCGGCCATTGTCAGTTTTGTAGTATGGCTGGAGATCCAAATTCAAGGAGGATTTTCAAAAACATAGCTACTTAAAGAGCTTTTGATTTCAAAGGACATAGGCAAATAAATTTAGTAATCATTTGTATTCTCCATCCTGACTTGACCGTTAATCGATCAAATCAACTTGATCGTTTGATCTGATTTAAAGCAAAAATTATGTTATCGTTAGCACCATGGCCCAGTGAAATATGTGCCGAATACAATGTTCGAAACATGTTTTCGTATGGTGTCACATAGATAATATTGCCATTATTTCCCAATCTTCTCTTGATGACCACTGACTTCTGTTCTATCTTGAACGTGTCATAAAGTTTCGATAGATGATAGTGACGTGGAGTTTTCTTTCCTTTTGTTTGCTTTGCACTCAAGATTTCTATAGCAACCTAAATTTTTTAAATGTAATTTATGTATTGATTTTGAGGATAGGATTGTATCTATTTTAATTTGTTTTATAACAAATTGTTAATAAACATCTAATACAAAATGCATAAAAATTAATGTAACAATCATATGCAAGTTTGTTTCCAGGAAATTGAGCAGCAGTTATTTTACTGCTCTTACTAATGTTATTAATGATAATTGTTATTTGTTACGTTAATTGTAATGCATTTTCTGTCACATATTTATTAATAATTGTCACATAAACATCTTAAAATAGTTTATAACTTGATAAAATTCAACTATAAATATTTATAAAAATTTGCATGAAATCTGTAGAACTGCGCGCATTCTAGTAACCAGTAGCATTATTATTAATAAATTAGTAAGTGTTGTTTAATTTCCTGAAAACACCTGCATCCGTTATTTTCCTATTAATGTTCTTAATGATAATTTTTACGTTTATCTTTTATGCATCTTTCGTTATATATTTACTAATAAGTGTTACAAAGCAACTTAAAATAAATATTCTTTTAAAATTTCTAAATTTGTAAACACTAGGCGTCATCTGGTAACCAGTAGCATTATTAATGAAGATATTGTAGCATGCGTCACTAATGTATTCATACGGTTTGTCACCAATATATCAATGGAAAAGCATATCAGGGTTCCAGAAAACCACCATCAACGTCTTCTGCTATCCTAATGCACGATTTCTACGTTCTGATGAGGAATAAACTTCATATAATAGTTGTTTTTATTAATCTTTTCATTTTATTAGAATTTTTACTTTTTTAGATGTAACAGAAAATGCATAAGAATTAACCTAACTAGCATTTTAAACATATTAGTGAACAATTAACTGATAATAACAGCTATGCACCGATGTAATTCCTGGAGATTTGGCCGAACTAAGCCTAACTGTTAATTTAGAGCTTCGTGGGCATGGAGAATTTCGATCAGGATAACATATTTTTTTATTTTTTTGATATTTACAATCTTTCGATTTCAGAGCATTCGGGAAATGTTATGTTACAATATATGACATGCACGGATTGATCCGATAATCCTTCCCTTTTCTCCCCTTTCCTATTAATTATATAAATTGTTTAATTATATGACATTATAAATTAGAAAGAGTTAGTTAAAAATATTCTATTAGTTTTATCCTAATTAAATCTACTACTGAAGTCCATCGGTTTATAAAGCATTTTAATCGCCTCACTTCACCAACAGAATTTATTAATTTGTTTGCCAGTTCATTGGGATGCTCTTCCAGTCTGCTTTGATATGTAACACAATATTTCTTGAGTTCTTCGCTGATAGAAGGGACTTGCAGGTCTTGCTCGATGACAAAGTTCGGTACTTACCATGACGCTTTAACAATCATTCTAAGGACCATATTTTGAAACCTTTGCAAAATTTCGATATCTGGTGAACTAGCTGTCCCCCAGAGCTGAATACCGTATTTCCATACCGGTTTCAAAATTGCTTTATAGATTAAAGTTTGCTTTTTACTGAGAGTTGTGAGTTGCGTCCAATTATCCAGTACATCTGCCGGAGTTTCAAGCCTAATTGTTTCCTTTTTATAAATATATGTTTTCGCCAATTTAGCAGTCATTCTAAGTGTAGCCCTAGATACTTTACCTCATCTGGTAAGGTAGAGTGTGGTCATTAAGTGTCACCGGAGGACAAGTCTCCTTTCGCAATGTAAAAGTTACATGCGTAGATTTTGTTTCGTTAGCTTTTATTTTCCAGGTTTTCAGCCATTTCTGGATTTTTTTAGGTTTGTTTGTAAGTTTTGGGATGCGGATTCTGGATTTAGATGTGACGGAAGTATAGCCGTATCATCTGCGAAGGTCGCAACTGTAGTTACTCTGGTGGTCAGAAGATCGGCGGTGTATAGCAGGTAAAGTATGGAACCCAGAACACTCCCCTGGGGAACTCCAGCGTTTATGGAGTGCAGGTGCATGTACTCGCTTTGGTGGTTCACAAGAAAATGTCTGTTACTTAGGTATTATTTTAGGATGTGGAATAATAATAAATAAACGCAGCAGAACAGTATATTTTACCTTCTAGATCCCTATTTATTTGATTCACTATCCTATGCACCTGTTCAATAGTACCGTGTTTGTTCTTGAACCCAAGCTGGTGATTAGGAATTAGATGTTTTCCTTCTATTATGGGTAATAGCCTTTTTAATAGTAGTTTTGTTAGTACTTTGGATAACAGAGGTAAGAGACCGATGGGTCTGTAAGAAGTTATTTCGTTTATGTTTTTACCGGGTTTGGGTACTAGGATGGTTTGCGCAAATGTCAAGTTGTTTTAAGCATTTGTCAGTTATTTCTTGCAGCACTTTCCCTGTTACGAGATCATATCCTGGAGTCTTCTTTTGATTAATTTCTTTCATAATGACTTCACTTCCTTGAATTTGAAATTACGTATGGGCAGATCCATTTGAAAGGGTGTTTCTAAGAATGATAATATTTCTTCTTCCTCTTCGGTCCTTTGTTTAGTTTGATGTGGCTTAAATACTTCGGAGGGGTGTTCAGCGAAGGCATTTGATTTTTCTTTGTCATTCCTACACCATGTTCTGTTGATGTCTTTAATTGGTGGAATAGATTGTTGGGGCCTCTTTATTTTGCTAGTTACTTTCCACAGTGAGTAATCGTTAGCTTCTGTGGTTGATAATCCACCAAGGTATTCTTGGGTTGCTTGATTCTTGATCTTGAGAAGCAATGCTTTTAGTTCCTTGGTTGCTCTATTAAGTTTGCGTTTGTTCTCAGCCGTTCTCTCTTTTCTCCATTGCTCTCTTAATTTGCGTTTATTTACAATCATTTCTTTTACTATAACCGGAAAACTTTCTGTCATGTGTGGTTCATTTCGGTCTGGTGTGGCTTGCCAAGCTGCATTTTGAATTGCTTGGATCAGTCTATGAAGTGCATCATCTATTTGCGTAAGGGAATCTTTAAATCAATTAAAAAGTCTAGTTTTTCCTTAAATATATTCCAATCGTTTTTTGGTGTAAAGTGTCGGTTGTTTTTCTTTTTTCACGATTTCTACAAGAATTGTTAATACAACTGCGGAATGGTCGTGAAATAAATCCAGACACGACTCTATTCTTGTATGTTTGGTATCAATTCCTTTTGTAATATAAAAATCTAGTAGATCTGGCATTTCGTGGGAATCTGTGGGCCAGTAGCTAGATTCTCCAGTGCTCAGGTAATTAAGATTATTTGTATCTATGTTTGTATGTTTTTCCCCTCCCCATTGTATGTTTTTGAGTTGTAATCTCCACCGGCTATAAATCTATTTCCTAGTGTTTTAAAAAAGTTATTAAATTGTGCTCTTTTATTGTTGTGTTTAGGTGGACAATATATAGATGAGATTATAAGCGAACCCTGGTAATCTTCTATAACGATGGCGGTTGCTTGTAAATGATCATGTCTATATTTATCAATTTCATGATGTTTAATTTTCTTACTTACTATTATAGCACTGCCACCATGTGCTGTACCATCAGGATGTTTTGTATCATATACTGTGTAATTTGGTATGTGAAGTGACTCTTTGTCGTGTGCGTTTTTGTAATTAATAGCATGTCAATTTTATGTAATTGCAGATATATTTTTAACTCTTGTACATGCTTGGCATTCCATAACGTGATTTTATTTATAAACATTGTTAATAAGTTTAAGATAAAGCTTATTTGTTCAGATTTTTTAACTATTTCATGTAATTGTGTCATGTCATTATTTTGTGAATACATAGCCATAAACGGTTGGATTAAGTTATTTGTGTTTTGCTGTTGATGCTGTATATTGAGATGTCTTGTTCTTGGTTTCTCGTCCGCAGGCATTTTCGATTTTTTTGATTAATTTTATATAAATTGCCGCACGTTGCAGGGTGCCATTAAATATCTGAGGTGACATAATGATAAAATATAAAATAGAAAAATTTTTTTCCTCACGATGACAGCGTCATAAAATATCTGCGGTGAAATCTAATAAAATAAAAAATATATAATACCCCAATATTTTTTCCTTTTCCCAATGGGCTATCTTAGGTTTAATTCGATAGAGCATGAAATGAATGAAATAATAAAATCTTATTGATTCTTATACCTGGAAGAAAAGAACTTACTACCAAGACACTTAGACTTCCGCAACTGGACAACAGCAAGCTAAGCTCTATATGTGAAAAGAAGAAGAAATGGATGCTTGTATACACATCAAATAAACACATAGATAAATTGAAAATACAGTCTTTATTTTTATTAATGAAAATAAAAGAAAATTGGATTCAAAGAAAAATAAAAGAAATAATATTTAGAACAGAACAGTAAAGTAAAATAGGAAATTCTTTCCTGAGCTTGCTCAAATGTGTTAATTAGTCGTTAATAACCTGACATAGGGCTATAACAAATCTCCATTTGAGCAAACTGACATCAATCAATGTTATTAATTAAAAATATTTACAAATGTTAAAATAAATTTTAACTTATGATAATTAAATTTTAATAAAGAAATTTAAATTGTTTTATTCGTAAGAATTTTATTATTTAAAAACTTTTAAAGTGAGAAATATGAATTCTGAAATTATTCAGATTGTCTTTATAATTTTTGTTATTGAAAAATTAAATCAAAACCTTTTATTTTGATCAACCTTGTATATAAAGTACGTCGAGATCCACATCAATCTTATTTTAAATTGATAGTACTGCTTTTAAACTGTCAGATGATTTTATAAAATGAAAATCCATCGATTGTCAACACGATAATGGAAATAAATCTTCTTGAATTTATTTAATAAACACCTCGTTCACAATTTCATACAATAGTAGAACAACAAATAAATCGTCTTTAATTTTAAAATATCCAGGTAAATTATTGTTACACTTTATTAAAATTTTCCTTTGTTGACATATAACATATGGTTGTTACATAACCACACTTATTTTACAGGTTTTTAATCTCGAGTCTATGAAGTGCATCATCTATTTGCATAAGGGAATCTTTAAATCAATTAAAAAGTCTAGTTGTTCCTTAAATATATTCCAATCGTTTTTTGGTGTAAAGTGTCGGTTGTTTTTCTTTTTTCACGATTTCTGCAAGAATTGTTAATACAACTGCGGAATGGTCGTGAAATAAATCCAGACACGACTCTATTCTTGTATGTTTGGTATCAATTATTCCTTTTGTAATATAAAAATCTAGTAGATCTGACATTTTGTGGGGATCTGTGGGCCAGTAGCTAGATTCTCCAGTGCTCAGGTAATTAAGATTATTTGTATGTTTGTATGTTTTCCCCCTCCCCATTGTATGTTTTAAAAATAGTTATATAGTAAAATAGTTATATATTTAATTTTACTCTTATTATTTTCATTTATTCCTTCAACTATTTAATCTATATTATTAATTATTTCATATCCTTATAGCCATCGTAGCCCTACAGATATAATATGTCACCGCGGACAAAAAAAGGGATTATTATATTAGGGGTCATATATTAGAAAGTCCGTTTTTTTCAATGATACTATCCCCAGGCCTCTAGCATAGTTACTGGTGTCATAATTTGCAGTTTAGTTATTGTACCCTAAAAAGTTACCACCATCCAAACCGACTATAGTGCTCTTTTCTTTGCAGGGACAACTGTTATTCCTCTCAGAATCTTAAGTCATTAGCAGATTTCTTCCAGTTTTGAATAGGATGTAGCAACATGTGTTTCTTTAAGGATCTGGTAATTCACTTTCAGGTACAATTCCGGATAATTAGGGGTCAAATAAATTAACAGGTAGCAAATACCTGATTACGGTATTATTCAGAGGATTATAAGATCTTGAAAGTAGTTACTGGAATATTTAATTTCTAAAGGGAAAGGACCTAACATTTGTGTACAAGCAGTATTTGTAAGAGATAGATGGGTAATAAACAGTGTTTGTGTATTGTTTTATATTACAGTATTACAGCAAGTACGCAATCGAAGATTATTTTAGAGATTTTTTAGTAATTGTTAATTACTAATAGTTGATTCTTAATAATTACTAATTACTAGTAGTTGGTTTTCTTATTAATTTACAACTTTTTGTTATGAGAAGACAACTAATTCTCTATTACCAAAAACTCGAACGAACGCATATATTTTTTCCCGCCACCCTTGAGTAGCTTATTAGTGATAGCACCCCCTCTTACACAATGGCTAAACTAAAGCAATGGCAATGCTTTGGTAACCCAGCTAAAAATCTTAAATTTTTGTTTCAAGCATAAAATATAAAATATACAATTATTTTATAAAAATCGAATTACATCCTGTTTAGAATGATTATCTTTGCCATACTAAACAGAATATGCAAAAAATGTTTTTTTTTAATTGTATTTGATCAAAATTGAGCCATTTATAAATGATTCGGTTGTATAATATTTATTCTTTAAATTAACTTTGTTAAATTGCTTTAGAAACGCCCAGGAAAAATATTATGCTGGAAATACGCATTTACAGTGAACTAGGCAACCAATATTACTTCAGTTCTAGTCTTAAAGGGTTTAACATAGTCAAAAAAGATAGACAAGATGGATATGGAGGTGTAGCTATTCTTGTTTCTAAAAACATTACATACAAGGAACTAACCGTTAATAGTAACTTTAATAATAAGATTGAAGTATGTGCTATAATGCTGGAAAAATCAAATTTAACTATTGCTTCAATATACAACCCTTCCAAAATGAATAATATAACATCTACTGATTGGGAAAACTTATTTTCCCAGCTTCAATCACCTGCTCTTATGCGGAGATTTCAACTGCCATCATACTCTTTGGGGGAGTTTTTTCAACGAGAGATGTGGAAATGCACTTATCGATGCAATTGACCATCTTGATTTAATTGTTCTAAATGACGGATCTCCAACTAGAATATCTCCTCCCGGCTCTCCTCCTTCCGCTGTAGATCTTTCGATTGTATCGCCTTGCCTAGCACGCATAATAGATTGGACTGTTATCCCGGATACTATGGGATCTGACCATTTTTCTATTTCCATAAACCTATTAGGTTTCTGTAAAAAAAAAGTAAATCCAGCAACTATCTGGTATGAAAGTAGGCCTGAGTGGGTCAATTTTAAATTACACATTGAAAATTATTTTCTCACAGGTAATATCCCTGAACTTTTTACAAATTTTATAGACATATTGACAAATGCAGCAGATTATGCCATCCCAAGAAATAAACCTTTTACACCTTCGAAGTCCTGTCCAATATGGTGGGATGACAAGTGCTCTCACATGATCTCTTTACGTAAAATCGCGGTTACAAAATATAAACAAATGTCCAATATAGAAAATTTCATAGCTTACAAAAAGATCGAAGCACAAACTAAATTATTATTCGAAAAGAAAAAATATCGAGTTGGAGAAACTTCATATCAAGTCTAAACAAAAATACTTCTATTTCCACCATTTGGAAATTCGTTAAAAAAATTGCTGATAAAAGCTTCACAAACAATAAAACGGTTCTCACTGAAGATTTAATTGAAAAATTATTCAATTGCATTGCTCCTCCCTTTGCTGATAATGAATTATATGCAATGTCCAAAATATGCACAAAAACAAGGATGACATATTTTCCTCTGCTTTCTCTATTGCAGAATTAGAATCTGCAATCAAAACTTCTCGTTGTACATCTCCAGGCAAAGATGGTTTTATCTACAATATGATCAAAAATCTACCTCTAGTAGCTAAAAAACTTTTTACTTAAAAGTTATAATGATTGGTAGTTACATGGTAAGTATATCGATCACTTCAAGGATATCACTTAGGTTTTCCTTTTAAAACCAAAGAAAGATCCCAATGACTCTTCTTCATATCGTCCTATTTCTCTTTTGTCTTGCTTTGCAAAAACTTTCGAAAGGATGATTAAAGTTAGACTGGAATTGTACGAGGGTAGATTGAAAAGTTTCCGGAATGGGCAAGAAAACGCAGTAATTGAACAGGTTTTTGTTTTTATTTTTCAACATAATATCCTTGCAGGGCGATACACTTTTCCCAGCGGTGCTCCAACTTTTTTAAGCCTTCAGAAAAATATGATTTCGGGAACTCTGCAAAATAAGCTTTAGTGGCGGCGATGACCTCCTCATTTGACGTAAAGCGCTTGCCTCCGAGCCAAGTCTTCATGTTTGTGAACAAAAAGAAGTCGCACGGGGCCAGGTCTGGAGAGTACGGGGGATGCGGCACCACCTCGTAGCCCAATTCAACCAATTTAGCATTGGCGATTCGGGATGAATGGGCCGGCGCGTTGTCGTGATGGAAGAGCACTTTTTTTCGCTGCAAATGAGGCCGTTTCTCCTTCAAAATGCCGTTGAATTGATCCAATAAATCGCTGTAGTATTGTCCGGTGATAGTTCTTCCCTTCTGCAAAAAGTCGATGTGTATCACACCTTGCGAATCCCAAAAAACGGTGGCCATGACCTTTCCAGCAGATGGGACAGTCTTTGCCTTCTTCGGAGCAGATTCGCCTGGAGAAATCCACTGTTTCGACTGCTGCTTGGTTTCTGGTGTGTAGTGGTGGATCCATGTTTCGTCCACGGTCACGAATCGGCGAAAAAAATCCGTTGGATTACGATTTAACAAGGCCAAACACTCTTTCGAAGTGGTCACACGATTTCGCTTGTTGTCCATAGTCAGCAAACGCGGCACCCATCGCGCCGAGAGCTTCCTCATGCCCAAATGTTCGTGCACGATATTTTGCACACGTTCATATGAGATGCCCGTGGTCTCTACTATTTCGCGCAACTTCACTCGTCGATCGGCTAACACGAGATCATGGACTTTATCGACCATTTCTTCATTTGTGGCCGTTTTTGGACGTCCACTGCGTGGTTCATCCTTGGTGCTCGTACGGCCACGTTTGAACTCGCTCACCCAGAAACTAATAGTCGAAAATGAAGGTGTGGATGTGCCATGAACTTTCTGCAAAATATCTCGTATCTCCGTCGCCGTTTTCCCGTCCATCCAGAAATGTTTGATGACTGCACGAAATTCGTTTTTATCCATTTTTGCAAAAGTGCCTGAATTGCTTCACAAGATATCCTAGTAAACATAAACGGAACGACGCACGTGTCTGAAAATTTGACAGCTTTCCTAAAATAGGTTAGCCTTGACAACCATCATAACAATTTCACGATACGCGCGCCATCTCTTGCCCATTCCGGAAACTTTTCAATCTACCCTCGTACCTTGAATCCAGATCCCTTTTACCCACGTCTCAATACGGGTACAGGAGAGGGAGAGGAACTACTGATGCAGTTACTCAGCTGGTTATGGACATACAATGCACATTTTCGGATAATGATTATCTTTCATGTCTTTTTATAGATCTGAAAGGTGCTTGTGATTGTGTTGATTTAAACATACTTCACAGCTAATCCGTATGGGTATTAATGAGAAAGCTTCCGCCAATATTTTAGAACTTTACAGAAATCGTAAAATCCATATTAAAGACCACAACAATATTTTGCACGGGCCAAGAGTTGTCAATAGAGGTCTTCCTTAGGGGGCGGTCTTGAGTCCTACTCTCTTTAATATTTACACGGCTAGCTTACACAGTATATTCGATGAAAATATTAGAGTTATACAATACAATACGCTGATGACATATGTATTTATACCATTATAACTCGGAAGTCTTATAGTGAGTGTCTTAGAGATCTCAGATACATAATGTACAATCTTATAAGTTGGTTAAACGAGCACTCCTTCTCCATATCCCCTAATAAGTCTGCGGTGATGTTTTTCTCTCGTCATCGCGACATACCGAAAAATTCCATAACCCTTTGTAATTCTGTGATTCCTGTTACAGAAAATTACAAATATCTGGGAATTGTCATAGATAAAAAACTGACTTGGAGAAATCATATTGAGCACATAAAAACTAAAACAGAAAAAGGTATAAATTTACTAAAATGTGTGACAAAGAGGAAATGGGGCGCCGACCCCAAAACCGCTCTTATGTTCTATAGATCCTATATTCGCTCCATAATAGATTACGGGTGTATTTTGTATGGATCAGGGGCTGACTCTAATCTCGCTTTTATCGATCGGATTCAGTTAAAATCTCTAAAAATTTGTTTAGGAGCTTTTAAGTCCTCCCCTTCACCGGCAATATTAGCAGAAGCTCAAGAGCCGCCTCTGTTAATTCGAAGACAATTTTTAGCCCGCAAAAAAATCATTTTGATCAGCTCATTATTTCCCACAAAAATAATGCGTTCTCTCCATAAGTTAGCAGTTGAAGACTTAACAAATAATTATTGGAGACTAAAAACAGTCCTCGTTTAGCGGAAGCTCTCACATTTACTTATAGCTTGTCATGCAAAATTAAGAACATTCACAATAATCTTATCACGAATTTAGATTTCGACATAATTATGTTTAAGCCAACAATTATATACCCTACATATTCTGAGATTCCAGTCGAAAATAGTGCAATCATTAATTCAGTCACGGAGAAATACAGACATTTTTGTTCTACACTCTAAAAAATTCCCCTTGAAGTTGCCTCCATTTCTTGGGGTAAATTTACTTCAAAGTGCAATTTTCATAGGAAGTGGGAAATTTCAATATTAGGTTAAATTTGCATTGTCATGTTTCCTTTTTAAATAAATTTACAGATTAAAATTACGATCTCAATGCAATCTTACATTTCATTTTAACATTAAAACACCTGCGTAAAGTTATAACTTTACCTAATATTGACCTAATATTGAAATTTCCACTTCCTATGAAAATTACATTGGAAGTAAATTTACCCCAAAAAATGGAGGTAACAAAGTATACTTTATAAAAGCTTGTGCTTGTTCTAGAGCACAATTTCACTATAAGGTCAAGTCCAATAAATATAAATATTTAAAAATAGGGTACATTCTATGTAATTATTATTGAATCATTGTTTAATTGCGTATAGAATGCATATGTTCAACAAATTCGGTATTATATGCCATGCATATACAATATTGAAATTTCCCACTTCCTATGAAAATTACACTTTGAAGTAAATTTACCCCAAGAAATGGAGGCAACTTCAAGGGGAATTTTTTAGAGTGTATTTATTGTGACGGGTCTAAAACCGACGAAGGTACTGGTTGTGCATTTTATGTTCCTAAAATTAAACTAGCTTTAAAATTTCGATTACCCTCTTTAGCCTCTGTTTTCACCGCAGAAGCCTATGCTATTCTGCAAGCCTTGAAATGGGTACAAAGAGGGGATTACGGAAATTCAACAATTTTTTTCTGATTCTTTGTCGGTCCTGCAAGCTATTTCGAACCCAACAACCAGAGTTAACAGTAACCACATCATAAACGACATCCGGATAGAGTTGTTAAAATTAAAAACGTTGGGTATCTGTATTATCTTCGTTTGGGTGAAGGGCTACGTGGGTATACATGGTAACGAAATAGTAGACAAAGCTGCCAAGGAAGCTATCTCCTGTCCATAGATATGAGAGGTTTTTATAACTCCAGACATTATAAATTTCTATAAGAGGCAGATTCGTCCCAATTGGGAAAGACTTTGGCAAGAATTTCGATTCCAATCCAACAATCAATATAACTACATTACATCCAATACTACCAAAGGAAATTCCACACATTTTCTCATATTCAGTTTCCAGATTTTATTCTACCTCCCTAACCCGACTGTGGTTAAATCATGGCAAATTTCCATCTCACCTTTTTAAATTGGGCATTGTGCCTTCTCCAGTATGTCCCTGCGATAATCACTCTTTCGGAGACTTAAATCACATATTATTCGCTTGTTTACAATACCAAAGATTGAGACTACAATTTATGTCACGACTCCAATGTTTGGGAGTACAGTTTCCCGCCAGCGTCGTCTCATTGCTGTATGATAATGATAAGAAAATATCAGATGAAATCATTAATTTCTTGAGAGAATCAAACATATCTGTCTAATATAATGTAAGAAATAAAGTATATCTATAATATATATTTATATGTAATAAATTTAAAAAGTCTGTGGTAAATGGATCTTATCCAATGCCAAAAAAAATGTGTTATCTGCACAATCTCTATAACAATATAAATCGTAAAATGCTTTTAATAAAAAAAATAGCAAAATATATTGTTTGTTGCCTGAAAACGTAATGTCGCAGCTGTAGTTACAAATAAAAAACATCTGATTTCTTAAGGGATGCATTATTAATTTATTATACAGCAATATCCCATTTTTCTAATAAATATCAGGTTAATTGTCATCATACTGAAAATCAATTGTTAATTGTAATGACAAATCAATTAATAATTTTAACTAACAATTAATCAATTGTGAATTGTCGGAGCAACTAACAATTAATTAATTGTTAATTGCAATTGACAATTAACAATTAATTAATTGTAATCATGCAAAATAAAAAATATTCACAATTAATTAATTTAATTGTCAATTGCAATTAACAATTAAAGTATTAATTGTCAATTGTTAATTGCCAGTAAGATTTAATTTTGCCCAACACTGATTTCTACCATATTTACGTTCTCGTGTCATCCTATTTTTTTACAAATTTACTCTTTTATAATTTTATATTCTTATCAGATAATTATTATAAACTATGCATTACTTGGAATAAAAATATTTTAGAAGCATTCAAAGTATCTGGTTATAATTCGGTTTTTACAGTTTTAATGTGTTGAGAAAAATATTAAATTCATTTTCTTTATGATAGAAAATCATGGTAGTTTACAGTTAATAAAACAAAGTAGGATAGAAAATGCGACCTAATTATGTATATTCTTTAAAAAAGAAAACATCTAATGCTATATAAGAACGATAATTAAAAGAAATATAATCGTAAGTACCTTTCAGATCTATAAAAAAAACATGAAAGATAATCATTATCCGAAAATGTGCATTGTATGTCCGTAACCAGCTGAGTAACTGCATCAGTAGTTCCTCTCCCTCTCCTGTACCCGTATTGAGACGTGGGTAAAAGGGATCTGGATTCAAGGTACAATTCTAGTCTAACTTTAATCATCCTTTCGAAAGTTTTTGCAAAGCAAGACAAAAGAGAAATAGGCCGATATGAAGAAGAGTCGTTGGGATCTTTCTTTGGTTTTAAAAGGAAAACCTAAGTGATATCCTTGAAGTGATCGATATACTTACCATGTAACTACCAATCATTATAACTTTTAAGTAAAAAGTTTTTAGCTACTAGAGGTAGATTTTTGATCATATTGTAGCTAAAACCATCTTTGCCTGGAGATGTACAACGAGAAGTTTTGATTGCAGATTCTAATTCTGCAATAGAGAAAGCAGAGGAAAATATGTCATCCTTGTTTTTGTGCATATTTTGGACATTGCATATAAATTTATTATCAGCAAAGGGAGGAGCAATGCAATTGAATAATTTTTCAATTAAATCTTCAGTGAGAACCGTTTTATTGTTTGTGAAGCTTTTATCAGCAATTTTTTAACGAATTTCCAAATGGTGGAAATAGAAGTATTTTTGTTTAGACTTGATATGAAGTTTCTCCAACTCGATATTTTTTTCTTTTCGAATAATAATTTAGTTTGTGCTTCGATCTTTTTGTAAGCTATGAAATTTTCTATATTGGACATTTGTTTATATTTTGTAACCGCGATTTTACGTAAAGAGATCATGTGAGAGCACTTGTCATCCCACCATATTGGACAGGACTTCGAAGGTGTAAAAGGTTTATTTCTTGGGATGGCATAATCTGCTGCATTTGTCAATATGTCTATAAAATTTGTAAAAAGTTCAGGGATATTACCTGTGAGAAAATAATTTTCAATGTGTAATTTAAAATTGACCCACTCAGGCCTACTTTCATACCAGATAGTTGCTGGATTTACTTTTTTTTTACAGAAACCTAATAGGTTTATGGAAATAGAAAAATGGTCAGATCCCATAGTATCCGGGATAACAGTCCAATCTATTATGCGTGCTAGGCAAGGCGATACAATCGAAAGATCTACAGCGGAAGGAGGAGAGCCGGGAGGAGATATTCTAGTTGGAGATCCGTCATTTAGAACAATTAAATCAAGATGGTCAATTGCATCGATAAGTGCATTTCCACATCTCTCGTTGAAAAAACTCCCCCAAAGAGTATGATGGCAGTTGAAATCTCCGCATAAGAGCAGGTGATTGAAGCTGGGAAAATAAGTTTTCCCAATCAGTAGATGTTATATTATTCATTTTGGAAGGGTTGTATATTGAAGCAATAGTTAAATTTGATTTTTCCAGCATTATAGCACATACTTCAATCTTATTATTAAAGTTCAATCCAGGTTTCTGAAAGAATCACTATATCTCTCTCATTTTTATTAAGATAGTTTCATAATGAAGGAAGTTGCTTAATAATAGAGTGAGAATTCCACTGTAAAATTCTTAGGGATTCAATAAGTTGACTCATTATCACTTATTTCTTGAATATCTGAACTTTTGTCTATGTCCAATACGGAAAATAAACTTTGTTTAATATTAGTAACAAAATCAGAGGGGAGGCTCTGAGCAACTTCTTGGTTAACAAAAATCGAATTAACATAATCAACAATATCTTCAATAATTTTTTTTTTTAGATTTCGGATAATCCTCCCTGGATGAGTGAGGATTAGGAATAATTGGTTGAGAAAAGGGGATTCGTTTAGGCCGTTGAGGATGTATAGGTGGGCTAGTAGGAGATGGTTCGTCTGGTTTGCGTTTTTTAGAAATAGATTCAGTTAAGACGGGCTTCCTGGCAGTCTTAGGTTTGAAGGTAATGAAATTACTTGATGTGTTGTTTGAAAAGAGTGGTGGAAAGTTTTCATTAGTATTTAGAACATTAAATCTGTTGTTTGTCGTTACTTTAGCATAGGACGGATTGTTTTCAATAGTTTCAGCTTGTTTGAATGATAAATTGTCATTGGCCATCCTTTGTTTGATTTGATACTGTTCTAAGTACTTTGGGCACTTTCTTGAAATTGGGCCGTGGTCTACCTTACTACAATTTAAACAAAATTGATGTTCTGGATCGCATGGCTTGTTTTGACAAAGTTTTTCACTGCAGTTTTGGCACCTTGCCTCTTTGGCTTTACAAAGTTTGGAAGTATGTCCATATTTTAAACATCGAAAACATTGGATGACTGGATAAATGTATTTGTCTACAGTAAAGTGAGATAGATTTATTTTAACGGTCTTAGGAATAGAATTTCCTAGAAATGTGACAATGATCATCTGCCTAGGGACATACTGTATATTACCGTCTTTATCAGAAAATTTTCTTTTCATCCGTTGTACATTAATAACTTCGTTTTCGGATTGGATGGACTTTTTCAAATAGTCTTCAGTAAAGAATGTATCGACCATTCTTATCACGCCTTTTTTTGAGTATAAAACGACCCTCCAGAGTCGTCCTTATCAGAATCCATGTAAAACGGAAAAAAATAATTTGAAAAGAAAAAACTTACTTGTTTGTAACTAAATCCAATAAGGAAGAATAAAAGTAAAAGTTACTTCTATTCACTAACTAGATTCTAAAATATCGAACGCTATAAACTATCGCTCCGGTACGTTTGTACAGTTTTACTTTTTTAGTCCGAACTGTAACACATTTTTAATAGTTTACAAAGTTTATTTGTGCACCCAATATTACAATATACATATATATAGAACTATTTCAATTGCTCTTTTTATTTATTAGGGTTTGTTTAGGTCTGGGACAAGGTTGAAATGCGATCTGCTGTTAGTACAATACTAGAATGACCTTCATAGTTATATTTTTTATTTACATTAAAACTTTCATAGATAGTATTTAATTGTAACAATTTTAGTTGTGATTTTTAATTGCAATTGACGTATTAGTTGAAACTAAGTTTAATTGCAATATAAATTTAGTTGCAGTCTGAAATTAAGAGCTTAATTGCAGTTAAATTAATTGCAATTGAAATGTCACAATTAAATCTTCAATCAATTGATTAAGAATTTAACTGATTGATGCCCAACACTGGTAGAAATAACATCAGTGAATAGTTCCAACCCAAGCTAGCCGGGTCTGGAGTCCAGGAGAAACCGTCCACTACATCGCTGAGCTCGTGACTACCACAGGCGCTTTCAGCGTCTCAAACTCGGCTAGCCTGACACGTACGCTCACTTGCATCTATCTTAAGCAAACAAACTCGACGGAATGTTTATTATAGCAGGCTGAGTATAAAGAAAATAAGTAAATAAAATAAAGACAATAACTTTTCTATTTTGGTTTACTATTAAAAAAAATTTACAAAGTTTTTGAAGAAATTTGAAACCATTTTTGATTTGCACTCAATTTTCGCAGGGTAGGCACTGCCTAACCTGCCTACCTGGACGAGCCGCCACTGGTAGAAAACCCCCTGGGCGAGTCATTTTCTAAACTTAGACGCTTACGCTAAAACCGTGTCTTATAAAACAAATAGTTCATACCATTTTTTTCTATTATTAGCGTTGATTTGTAATCGTTAAAAAAAATAACTTAATTGTAAACAAAATTTGTTAGGGATACTTTGTTAACAGGTTTGATAGTTGGCAATGCTGAAAATTATAATCCTGCATTTCATTTTTAAATTTGCGTAAATACACAGTAAAAAATGCAGTGGTGGTGAAAAACATATTTGGTGTGGTGAAATATCTGAGTGTAAATTTCTACTCATGTGAATGAAATTAACAACTAAAATTAAGTGTTATCTTAATTTAAAAAATGGGTAAAAATAATGTTTTTGGTGTACAAAAATCATTTGAATTTAGTAAAGATACTCTCGTTAGTGTAAGAGTCATCTTTCAAAAAATGTATTTCACTATTCTAGCATGTTAACAACATTAAAGAGTGTTAATAATATCCAACAAAACCGATTTAACCCTCGCGAGTGTCATCCACCGAACATCCACCTCCAACGCGAATAACCACGATTGGATGTGAGCACTTTTATTTACTGTTTGTGTTTGAATGTAGTTGGTTCTCTTTGAAAGTGACAACAATGATTTTTAAGATTCAACTAGCCAATAAAAGTAAATATGCTAAAATAGAAGAGGATGCATCTTTCTACGATCTTGTGCAATTAAGTAAGATTTTAAAACTATAATTTCCAGTCCTGGTTGTGTCTATTCAGCTTTTTCTTATGTAAAAGTTTTAGTTGCCATGTTGATCCATTGTAATTTAAGTCATCATTATGCATAAATAAAAATAATAATGTTTACGTGAATTGTGGATAAATAATAGATAAAATTATTTTCAGATTTTTGGTTTACAAGGAACAATTTAAATGCAAAACCGTTTCTGGTTCCTGCTATGTAGTACCTAACCCTAAGTATGTATGTAATGAAATTATACTTCCATAGTTTAATTATTGCCGCGCTCTACGCGTTGGTATAGTATGTTGGAACATTGACGGCCGAACTGTCGTTCATTAACATTAAATGTCGTTTCTATAATTACAGGTAAGGTTTGTAATGTAAATTAGAATGTGTCAATAATAAATTTAATAAAACTTTAATTACAGAAACTGGTGGTCATGATGGTGATGGCTGGGTCATTTATCCTAATCATACAAAGGAGCTCATAGGTAATTGTTCAAAACTAATGTTGATTTCCTAGTAGTAACGATTCACTTTTTTATTATTTTAATATTATCAGCCGTACTTATAGAAAGATTTGCACGCGTGCAACATTAATAAACATTGTGTTACACGCGTGTCATTTATCTATAGTACGGCTGTAAATAATAATATATAAATAATATAATATACAAATTATAACATTTTGTCTATAAGGTATTCTATAATATTTAAATATTGTACCTATTATATTGTACATATTTTTATTTATTAATTCTGTATTTATAATTTAACCATTTATCTTTTTTAAGCCATAATTTTCTTTTAATTGGATTTATTTTTCTTTCTATGAGAAACACTAGATATGCTTTATATACACTTGTTTCTATTTCCACAAACCTTATTCTGTGATTCACTTTATTTTCTTTTGTAGCTGCATGCTGCTTGGTGTTATGCCCTTCAAGATTCTGCTGCTACGGTACTCCCAAAACGTTCTCTGGGCTGGATAGCTGTCAATACTGAAATGGTGAGCTCAATTTTCTTTTTATTTATTTACCTTTCTTAAATAGCATTTCTTGATTACTATTCAAGAAACATTATTGCTAACTTCTTCTTTACTTGTTGTTGGTTTCTTGAAAACAACCGTATGTAGGATACTAATTAATATTTTACGTTCTTCTACGTCCTGTAGTTCTTTTTTAATTATTTTGACCAATAAACTATACACTATTAACCCAGGATAACTTCTTAAACTTTTATTTATTATTTTCTTTATAATTTATACATTTATTTACTGGTCAAATTCATTTACAACCATTTTTATCATTTTATTAAATTCATCTCCCCCTTTTATTTACATCACTACCCCTTGGTAAATTAATATTGTTTTTCTTGCAATTATTTTCCATATATTTTGATAGTTTATAATTTTATTCAAAAAAATAGCTTGACCTTGATCATTATTTCAGTAATTTGATTATTGTCTATAAAGCAATTGTATTATGTACCCTACTAACTATATATGGTCGTCAAGACTATTTTCATATTGCTGTTAATAATGTTTGTACTGTTTTATAAACCTTTGTAACTAATACATTTTCTTTTTCAGATTTAACTGGAAGTGAAGATCCTGTAGACCCAAAATTGTTTTCCTGATCAAATTTTGTTACTATATACATGTATCCAATAAATAAATTAACTCAAACTTGAATAGTTTTAACAATAAATCCTTTTAAAAATTCAATTCATAATTACAAATGATAAACACAAACAGTCAACTTTGAACTTTTTTACATTGGGTAACAAAATTAAGAATTCATGATTTTCAAATAATGAAGGAAAATCATCACAATATGTATTTACATTGGTTTATTTAGATTTAGAATATATTTATATTTTGCATTTTGTTTTAAAATAAAACTAATATTTGTGTGCACTATTTTTTTACCTTTTTCTGTTTTATCCTAAATTACAAAAAAAATATCTAAACCAAAAAATAGAAGTATATAATTACACGAACAAAATAGTTATTTACACTCCAATAAATGATTGTAACCACTATAGTTGGTTCCTTTTCCATTAAAAAAATGTTTCTTACCATTATAAGCAATAATTTTTACACTAAAAGAATGGGAAATTAACACTCAGTTCGTGCATACTTTACACTCAACAATATGGTTGTCATTTTTACACTCAGTGTCCATGACTTTAACCTGCATTGAAGGTTAAAGTTGTTATATATTTTACCACTTTTAAGACCAATGTTATTTACACTCGTCAGTGTGGATAAATAGGAACCACTCTGGGTGTTATTGTAAGATTTAACACTCCATTTTTTACTGTGTAAGTTTGACATTTCAAGAATGGCTATTTGACAATATCTTTAACTTTAAAAAATAAAATGTTACTGTTTCCAGTATTCAACTAAATCTCTTTAGGACATGCAAATAGAAAAGATAACGTAAGTACAGTCTAATTTGGTTATAACGAGATCGTCAGGACCGCCTTTTTTGCTCGTTATAACAGAGAAGAAAAAATTGCAGTTGCAAAAATATTTATCTTATGTTTATATAAATGTTAAAAACAAGTATAAAAAGTTTTATTGCAATTCAATTGATGAATGACGTAGTCTGTTCTAAGGAGTTAAAACAAATATCTATTAAGTTACATTTAATAATTCATACGTAAACTAACGGATAATTTCTTACCGCAAAAACGTAATTTAAAAAATGCATCAAGGTTGCTAACGCATTTTCTGTGACTATAGAAGAAAAACATTTATCAACGCTTTCATCATCACTTTCCGCATTTTCATCACCTTTTTCTTCACCAAGAAATACAGTGCAAGTAGTTAGGTTAAATTTTCTGCATACTGCAGATTTTTTTCACCGCGCTCTAATTCGCGAGTAATTTCGGCTTTCGCGGGAATCGAAAAGACTTCTTTTAGCCATATGCCGCCAAAGAACGAGTTGAACTGAACAGGCCAGAGTACAAAAATGCAAGTTGCAAGAACTAACGTTTGTTAACCGTCACATTACAAAGATTCCGAATTCCGGGAATAATGTACCTGAATCATAAAAATAAGTAGAATTAAAAATACAAAGCAAAATCTTAAGTGAAAAGAACCGGAAATTTGCACAGAGTCCTTTGTTTACAAAGATCAAATATTAACCGAAACATTTGTTAACCCTCACATTGAAAAGGTTTCGGTTCCGAGAATACGTACTTAAATCATAAAAATAAGTAGGATTAAAAGTAATTGAAAGTTTAGATGCAGGCCATACATCAGAAATATAACTACCACAAGAAGCATTATACTTAGAATTTTGCTCGTTGTTTCCGGGAAACGTACACGTAGTAAACGGAAAATTTTAGCATTAGGCGAATACGATTTCAAACGTTAGCTGTAAAAATGCTCGTAATATCCAGGATCTCGTTATATCCGTGCACGTTGTAAGTGAGTTTCTGTATATACTATTAAAATTATTTTATTTTTTCCTGAAAAAATCCCGACTTTAATCGCTAATTCAAGGTTCTTTCCCGATTCTGCAAATTTCCGGTTTTCAAGGTTTCCAGGTTCGCTGGCCACCCTGACAATTACATCAGACTCATCACTCGCTATTTAAACAGAACAAAGCCTAGTTTAAAAGAGGTATTTGCCCTAAAAAAAGCAATTGAACAGCATCCATGGCAAATAATCTTTTTATTCTGCGAACCGAAAGAATTACATCAGCAAACTAAGAATTCTTTTTTTAAATAATAGTCAATAATTATGATCTCCTTTTCATGTCTGAAAATTGCGACTTGTTTCCTTTTTAAAGGAGTGTTTTCTTGATTTTCCGCCATTCTTGAACACTTACACAAACTCAACTCGAAACAAATGCAATTGCACAGTACAAACATTAACGAGAACTGATTGCATATACGTGTTTCCGCATGTAGGTAACGGTTTGGCTAATGTTCAGGGAAAAACTTTATGCAAAACAAGCAACAATATTATTAGAAGAAATTGAAATATTCCCCCAGTACAAAATTTTAAGAAACCGTATCTATGTTCAAAAGATTTAACATTTAACAAATAAATAATAAAATTGAAGCAAATAAAACAAAAATTGCCATTTATCGCAATAAGTAGCTTAAAGTAGCGCTTACGCGTTAATCAGACCACGTGCGTGCCGACCAATAGCATTACTTATGGTTGTTTACATCTTGCGACAGGTTATTTCAGACGTAGTTTAGCAATAAGTGTAACGAATAATAATAATAAATTGTCACACTTATTTATTATATTAAATTAATAAACAAACATACATTTATAAATAATATAAAATGCACAAGTAGAAAATCTCATTGTGTTTCTTTTTTTCCTGATTTCCGCTTTCCTCGGATTAACCTTTAATAACAGCAATGGGTCTCAATTTGATACACTTCTTGCTAATACCAGCAGCATGGCAAGTGTTAACGACATCAGTGACATTTTTATATGATTCTGGAGCTTCTTCCATGACAAGTTTAGGTGAAGCGACACGAATAGAAATTCCCATTTGGTCCAGTTTGTCTAGAACATCTGTATAATCTAAGTTACGTCTTGATTTGGCTCTTGATAATGCTCGACCCTGCAACAAGATTGTGTGATTGATTATTAAGTCTGGTGTAAGCTAATATAATCTAGAAAATAAAAACCTAATCTAACTTATAACATAATTTTAAATAAGACATCATAATATGTTAGAAGTTAATTGTATACTTACAGCACCGTGGCATGTAGATCCAAACGTTTCTATCATTCCCTGATCTGTTCCGGTCAATACATAACTGCAGGTGCCCATAGTTCCTCCAATTAATACAGGTTGTCCTGTTAACTGATAGTCAACAGGAATTAAAGGATGATGTGGAGGGAATGCACGTGTGGAACCCTGCATTTTGTAATAGAAATTGTTAAATAAAACTATCTAATTTTAAAGTGACGATATATTTTAATTGTCATCGTTTGCATTGATTAGTTTTAAAATTTTATCTTAAGATATTTTAATTTTTTAAGTTTTTTTAAATATTGTTGTACATAGCTAGAATGAGTGATGAATCAACAGTTAATAGAGGATAACAAAATGGAATCCACAAATAGAACCAAGTGGAAGATCTAAGAAACGATGGGAAGAACACGTAATTAAAGATGGGTGGTCATCAACTCACAATGCAGATTAAGGTGCATGCAACGAAGGTACTATTAATAATAATAATAATAATAATTGCTACAACCCATAACCTGGAAACCAGGCCCCAGAAGCTATAAGCTTGTGCGGGAGGGAGGGGGCGATTATTATTATTACGTAGGCCCTATGTGCGGCTGCAGCCTGTAAATCAAGTAATTACGAAGTAGATTTGGCATAGATGTCTAGGATATCTCAGCAATCATTTATTTTGAGCATGATCTTGCTGATGGTATAGATTTTCAAGATACTAATACCAGTTGTTCTTGTATTCCTTGCATTAAGGCCAAAGAAACAAGGAAAAGCTTTCCAAAGGGCCAAGCTAAACGAGCTACTGAACTGTTAGAATTGGTGATATTTGTGGACCGATGTCTGAACCAAGTCAGGGAGGTTCAAGGTATGTACTTATGTTTACTGGTGATTTTTCACGTAAAACATTTGGTTATTTTTTAAAACAAAAATCAGAGACTTTTAATATATTTAAGAAATTGGTCGAGACTCAAGACTGGTTTACAAATTAAGAGAATAAGGTCAAACAGTATTGTAATAATAAATTTTCATCGTTTTTTAAAGAAAGTGGCATTGTGCATGAACTGACTGTACCTTACACTGCTGAGTACACACAGTTAGTTTCTTAAGCCAATTTAATACTGGTCATTCATTAGTGCATTGGAATCTTATGAAACGTGTGTTTCATTACCTTAAAGCTACAATTGACTTGGGCATAATGTTCAAAAGGTCTAATTCTACAAATGTAGAAGGCTATGTAGATGCCACATGGGGAGACCATCAATTTGACAGACAGTCTCACACTGGCTAGGTTTTCAAATTAGCTGGTTGACCCATATCTTGGGAAACTCATAAACAGAGGACTATCGCACTTTCACCGTCTGAAGCAGAGTACATGGCTCCATCAGATGCCTGTAAAGAAGCTGTTTATTTGGCTAGATTTATTGCAGAAATCTTAAATATACCTATGAAGCCAATTAACCTTTATATGGATAATCAAAGTGCGATAAAAATTGCGGAGAACCCTGTGTTCCATATCCAGACCAAACATATAGATATTTGGTTCCACTTAATATGTGAAGCTGTTAGTAATGGTAAAGTTAGATTATTGTATAAACCTACAAGTGAAATGACTGCCGATGTACTTACCAAAGGTCTGGGAAGAGTTAAGCATGAAAAATTTGTAAAAGACATGGGGATTGTAAAAATCTAGTCTTAAGAAAGATATTGCATGTTGTTAGTTTCAAGTTGTAATAACAATGTTATATTAATTAATTTCTTTTTTCCCTGAAAGCTTAAGGGGGAGTGTTAACATAGTAAGCTTTGGATTAATAATAAAAAATAAATGTAAAATGTCATATGTAGCTTAAATAAATAAAATATTCTGCTGTAAGCTTCATTTATATACAGGGTGTTCAAATTGAAGTCGGCACTATTACCAACTTTGTTACTACTAAAGATACGATGTTGGTTAAATTACCAAAGTAGTAGCGTTTTTTCTTCCGATTACGATGGTAAAATTTTAAAAACAATTGAACTTCGCGTTTTCGAGATATTAAAAAAAACAACATTTTTTTAAATGGAATACCCTGTATATTTTTGCACATTTCAAACGATAATTTAATTTTAAATTTATTAAAACCACCACTTTCCTTTACTTGTAGAATAATCTACTATTCTTTTACTTTCCAATAATCGGCCATTCATTGGCTACATGATATTCATTTCAACTTGAACTGGTACATTTAAATGCTTGTAGTTCGTTTATTTGTAAGTTTAGGGTATTTATGTATTAATAAATTTTGTTTAAAATTAAATTATCGTTTAAAATGTGCAAAAATATACAGGGTATTCCATTTAAAAAAAGGTTTTTTTTTAATCTCGAAAACGCGAAGTTCAATATTGTTTATAAAATTTTACCATCGTAATCGGAAGAAATAATGCTACTACTTTGGTAATTTAACCAACATCGTATCTTTAGTAGTAACCAAGTTGGCAATAGTGCCGACTTCAATTTGAACACCCTGTATACTCCTCAATACTGACCTTCCTATGCACGAGGAGTGTCTTTTGTTTACCATCAACAATATGTTCTTCAACTTTCGCTATATTGTGTGACACATCATAAATTACATGCATATCCAAATCATCAGGTGCCATATGAAACTGTTTTGCAAATGCCTAGGAATATTTAAAAGTTAAATTTTGCTTTCATCATTACTTATTTGTACAAACCTGTCTACTCAAGAATGTCATGGAACTGCGGTTTACCCAAGCAAAATTAGCAGCTGCCGCCATGGATTTCAAATAATCCTGCCCTTCTTCTGAATGTATCCTTGCACAAGCTAACTGTCTATCATTTGTTTCAATGTTATCCCTTTTCATTGCTTTCTCCATTTGAACCAAAGCATCAGTGGCTACTTGATGCCCAAAACCTCGACTTCCAGAATGGATCATGACACAAACCTGTCCTTTATCCTCGATACCCATTTTACAAGCGGCCCATTTATCATAAATCTCCTCGACAACTTGTATTTCTGCGTAATGATTACCAGCACCTAATGTTCCCAATTGTGGAAGTCCTCGTTTTTTAGCCCGCATGCTAACTTTATTAGGATCAGCATTAAGCATCCGCCCATATTCTTCACAATGTTCCTTGTCTTCTGCCCATATGTAACCTTCACGAAGAGACCAATCCATACCCATTTCAAGTGCTTCTTCTAAATCTCTCGCATTCATTGGAATTATACCTTAAAAAACCATTTTGATGTGTTTGTGACTACTTATTTAAAACACATCTTACCTTTAGAACCTACGCCAACAGGAATATGATCAAATAAACTCTGCGCTAATTGCTCTTTAATTGGTACAACATCATTTTCCCATAGATTTGTTCTTAATAAGCGCACTCCACAATTAATATCAAAACCTACTCCACCTAGAGTAAAATAATTTATAATCATTATAACTATCACAAATGTTTATTTAATTATCTTACCTGGAGAAACAACCGATGTTGGATCATCCATATCAAATGCAGCCATATTACCTATAGCAAAACCATACCCTGAGTGTACATCAGGTAAACCCACAGAGCGTCCGACTATTCCAGGCAATGCAGCTACATTTGCTATCTGTTTAACACCTGGAAGAAAACCGCCCACCATTCCTGGTCGACAAGCATTACGAAGCTCATCCAACATAAGCTTTTCCAAAGTAGCATTTACATAAAAACAGCCTTCCACTTTCATGTTAGGCTGAAATCCCTTTTTGATCCTCCAACAGTGTGGATTAATCTTTTCTAGGTATTTCAGTTCTTCATTGTATTGTCGTACAACCATTTTCTTAACGAGATGAAATCTTTTTAAATTCTATCTTTTAAGTTGAATCAAACTCAAAAACTGACTTTGTACAATAATTACTAGTAGTAATTAATTCTAAATATTTTTATTTCACAATATTGCTACTACAGCCGGTTTTTCTCTTTAAAGTGAGGTTAATTTTTCGCCATTTTATAGAAAACGTCAAAGAATTGGATATTCCAGCGGTTCTTAATCGTTTATTGCAGGGGAACTACTTTTTATTTTTTAATAATGTAAAAATCAGTGAATATTAATTGAAAGATATTTGTAAGATTTTAAAATGAGCAAAATGTAATTTAATTATCTGGGCTGTGACCTGCGTAGTATTACGTCTTATTACACATGGCGGCCATGGCGCGCTACTGGTGTCAATGAGCTCTTTCTTTCTCACACACCCACACACACACGCAGTGTTGTAACAGATACATTATTTTGTGTATCTAGATCAGATCAGAGTGGGCCAAGCTCAAGCCCGCGAGCTCGAGACATTCCCCTACTCTGCTAATACTGCGACGATCACGCCCGTGCCCGTGCCCGTGCAACGTTCCACTCGTACCCCTACTCAGAGCAATCACTGACGGTCTAAATTAGTCTAATCTTAAAAGAATGATGAATTTATAATTTTATTTTATATCTTGCAATTTTTATAAATTACTTTTTTATCTGCTTATATTAAATGTAGGTTTTATTAGTTACTCCTTCAGTTATATTGTTATAATTTTTTAAAATATGTATTTTCATAATCCCAAACCAAACATTAATTTTCAATTTATATTTATCATTTATCTAAATATTTATTTAAACGTGCTACTACAAGGAATTTAACTAGAGGTGGGAGCCGTGTAGGGGAATAGTGAGGGTTAAGGACAACCCAAATGGCTCAATGTGATGCAGTAGTGGAAGTTAAACACGCGTAAGGGGCCCCTCCGGTGGCCCAGCCTGAGCTAGATACAGATACAGTTATTATCAGAAAAATGTACCTAGATACAGATAAAGATGCCTTTGCTGTGAAGTATCTAGATCCAAATACAAATCCTAACATAATGTATCTAGATAGATTTGTAGATACTTGTTTTACTGTAATCACCCCGAAAATAAGAACTTCTTAGTCAATTTTTCGTACCGAAAATAGTCATTTAACTAAACATCAATTCCAGGACTAGTCTAGTACAGCAATATTTATTAAATTTTATACATATTAAAAATGAATAATTATTAAACAGAAATCAGTATCTAAAGATAAGTACAGTGTGCATTTAAACTTTTCCACTTTTTAGAATTATTAAGTGTTCTTTTCACATATAATCTGCATTAATATTTTAATAAAAATATAAAATAAATAAATGATATTTATGTAGATCTTTTATCTTCAGTCTTGGTGTTGTGCAGAATATTAATAACTTGAATAAACTCCAATAGTTTTCAGTGTTTGAAAACCTAGAAAATGTTTCATCACTTTAACAGAAACCATCATAGCCTAGATATTATTTCTAATAACCTAACTTCAAAGCAGGTGTTGGTACGATTCACCCTACAACAAAGTTCCTAGTACTATTACACCACAAAAGTCGCTAAATCTGGTTGCTTTTAGTTACCCTTCATGTAACCGAATAGACTAACTCTTATATTTTCAAAAGCACTTCATTAGGATAGTTCTTTAGAACTTTGAAATTTCTCAAATTGACTGTTGACAGAAAAAAAATTGGAGTGTATAACAATCCCGTATTGTGGTTTTACTGTACTCGCAGACTTAAAGGACTCACTTATGGTTTTTCGTGATACTTATCTACAAGTCCAGTAAAATACATTTCAGAATTGTTACGTAAATATTAAATAATCACAACATGTAATAAAGAATTTTTATCTACCATCCTACCACCAACTAACCTCTTATCTACCAACGTATCAAGTTGGCACAAGCTGTAAATTATGGTACAGTGTTGGCAACGCATTGGAATAATGCGTCTTCCTCACACTATACAATCGGTAATATCATAATTTTTTAATAATATCCATTGTTTATAGAGTCACTACATCTAGTCAGCCGGGACATGGTGGCTGATCAGAGTACCACAAACGACGCCATTTTGGGGCGAGAAAAGTCCGAAATGGTTAATTATTATTATCCCCATTGAATTTAAGTATACCCACGTTTAGTTTAAAAGACCTTTCTACATAGTTTTCATTGTGACAACCCCAAATTGTAATATGCCAAATAAGCAAGATGCGATTTTAATTTAGGTATTATTAGATTTCACACTTCCTTTGCCATATAGTGTCGCTTGCGGTACACTGATACTTGGCATGGCTGATTAGATGTAGTGACTCTAATTGTTTAACGAGATGACTATCATCTGGTAGATTTTAAAGAAATTACATAATAATTTTTTTTTATTATGTTGTCGGTTTAAAGCCTTGGTAGTGTAGGGACCTGCGTGCACATCTTTCACCCAAGCGGTCCGGGTTCAACTGCCGGTACCGGCAGATCTGGTTCAGGTTTTCTGCAGTTTCCCTTAGCTGTAACACAAATGTGGGATTCGTGCTTATACCATCTGTCAAGTGGTGCAGGTGCACGTTGAGCCTGCATAATAGTAATAATCGCCCCTCCCTCCCGCACAGGCTTCATAGCTTCTGGGGCCTGGTTTAGGTAATGGGTAATAGCTATTATTATTATTATTAATTTATCAAACTTAAAATTCCACACATCGTTTATAGTAGTTTTTGTATTATAAAATTATAAAAATATGAAAATAGTATCTGCACAATACAGATACACAGATACTACAGAAAATATACCTAGATCCAAATACAGTTACAAAATTTTAAAAGTATCTAGATATGTATCTAGGTACCATAAAAGTATCTAGATACTGTATCTAGATACTTGTATCTAGATACATTACAACACTGCACACACGCTATAAAAGATGTATAATATTAGTTGCAGAAACTGTTTTGCGCTCCAGCGGCGCGGCATGTAAATTACCTTTAGTAAAGTTTTCCGTTATTTAAAATCTAGGTTTTTTTTTGTTTTTTTTCATACTTTATTTATCTATTTACAGGGAGTTCAACAGGCAATGCCCAATTACAGTGCTCCACAGAATTGTTAGAAACATAACATGTATTAACTTGTGAAACTTTAACTAATCTTTGTATTTATATTATATTTCATGTATTAACAGAGCTCAATGTCTAATTAAAAAAAAAGTATATGGGTCATTCTTTCTGAACTCAACCACCGGCTAGGCCAAAAATTGGCACAACTTAGGAAGGCCAGCTCATTTTAAAGCTTGAAACCTCTACTTTCGAATGTTACCTGGCTCCTATATGAAAAAAATTATATTTCACCCCTAAAAACAGGGTAACCACGTATCCAGTTCCAAAAAACAAAATTTTAAATGTTGAAAAAATTAGAAAGGAAATATTTTTTGTAAATTTTTTTTTAACGACATCGCATTATTCTTCAAAGAATACATAAATTTTGTTCACTGCGTTTTTTTCCTAGAGTGTTTCAGTTTCGAGCAAAATTGATAACAATTTGCCATTTTTGAAAGTTTATCATCGAAAATGGCGTCAGATAAAAAAAATTGATAAGATTAAAAAATGCTTATTTTTACTCGATGAATACGAAAAAAAAATACAGACCGATTTAATGCGATTTTGAAAATTTTCATCATTTTAGAATGTTTTAATTCTATTATACATGCCCATAGATAGGCAACACCTATAACCGTAATTTTCAAAATCGCTTTAAATCGGTCCTGTAATTCATTCATGTAATTTTTCCGTATTTATTGAGTAAAAATAAGCATTTTTACTCTATCATTTTTTTTTCTATCTGACACCATTTTCAATGAAAAAAATGATAAACTTTCAAAAATGGCAAACTACTCTCAGCTACAACAAAAAACTGTTAATGTCTCGTGCTCTAGTAAGTCAATTTCCGTTTTAATTATTTCCATAATAATAATTTGAAAAGTCAAAATATTTTGCTTTTATTAAATCGATTTATTTCAGAGTTATTACCCAGTAACATATTTTACACATTTTATCAAATGGGCCGACTAAGAAAGATATTTTTAACTTCAAATTGTCGACTGATAGGTTTTTGTAAAGAATCTTCGACCACCTATTCCACTAAATTCTTCGCGAATGTATCGCATACACTCACGCAAAAGCATTTTTGTGTTAAATAAATAAATTTATAGAAGAGATAGCTTTTCTGGAACGTGGAGGTAATGCATAATCAGAAGCAAGTCTCCATTTTACTAGTGAATTACAACTTGTACCTATGTACCAGCGTCCTATTGAGATCAATAATGCAAATCTAAAAGATCTCAAGTTCTTTGTGAAGTATTATCCCATCGAAAAGACCGTGGTTTTTATGATATTCTGGAGACTAATGAAGACCCAGGTGACATTGTCGAGGACGATAACAGCAGTGCTTACGAAGATTTTTTCTTTCATGCTAAAGATATGAATCTTTTTTTAAATCTGGCAGACCGATATATTCTAATTTTTTAATTAAAATGTATCTATCTTATGTTTAATACAAAAAATAACAAATCCGTTTTGCAAATTTTCGTCAAAAATCACAGATTTTTGATTATGTTTATGAGAATGTTTCATAAACTGCACATATGTAGTTACAAATAATACAAATATTGGCCTTACAGTTAGTTTTTGGTTTTCTTAAAGGTTGTAGTTTTTTTTCGACAAATGCTGTTTTTGACATCAACCCTTCAATTGCAATTTATATTTATTAAAAGATTAAAGAGAAATACATAAAAATTCTTCGATTTACTAAACATCAGTTTATTTGTCAAATTAAGGGCGGTCTTTTCACCTTCTTGTAACTTTATTTGGCAGTTAATTGTCACAGATACAATTGTAACCATAGCAACTAGCTTCCACATAAATTTATGAGGAAGTGAAAAGACCTGTCCTAAATTACATAATTTTGTCAAACTTCGTGTTTTTAAATTGGCATTAGTGCAAATGGATCCAACCAATCAGCATCAATTCTCGCGTTCGCCGAACTCTTATAAGTAATATAGAGTGACTCTAATTTATACTTATCTTAATTATTTATCAAGGGTCTCTAATTTATACCAATGTCCGTTGATGCATGCATAATTATATCCAAAGTAAAGGTTATCTCACCCATTTCCACTATTGGCTTTTGAAATGGGCTCAAAAATGGCGCCTTTTTGGCGGCAATTTTAATTTGTCATGAATTTGTCAAATCAAATATTTACATAACATACAAAAAAGGTTACGAATATTTTAATTAAAACAAATCAATAATACTATGTATTAACTTATTAACAAATAATATTTTTAGGCATTCGAATTATCTTCTGTTATTGAGTAATATTAACTACTACTACTGAATAAAACCACGAAAACATTAACACATTAAAAATGATGGTCTAAAATGATTTATTAGTATTATAAAAGATTTATTAGTTATATGAACAAAACAACAATAACAACTAAAGCGAATATTTTAACTGTGATAGAACTAATTTATTAATGGTATCCCCCTCAAACAGTATTTGAGTTTCTCTTTTTTGTTATCCAAATATGGCAGAAAGCCATATAAAAGCCGTGGACGGAAATCTAACTTCTGTAAATGTCTGTACAGAATGGAGTATGAAGCAAGTGGATGCTGCAACTATTTTTTAAGCTTTTGTAACCTTTCCAACCAGCTAAAAATTAAGAATATATTAAGTAGGTAATTGAAAATTATCCTGCAAATCGTATTTATACTGCCATTTTCAAAATTTCCAGCGGCCACATCAGTATTTTTTAAACCTGAAGTGAATAGTGTCTCATCTGTTTCTTTTGAGGTGATGCAAATTTCTTTTGCGCAGTTTATAATAAATTGATGGTTTTTCGTTTGAGGTCCGCTATTAATTTATTTCCATGTTCCATTCCAATTTCATGTTCATTCCGAGTTATTATACTTTCTTCTTTCTCGTCAGATGTTGCCGTTAAATGTCGTCGAAATGTAAAACGGCAATAAAAGAGTGTGCAATCTAAAAACTACATTTTCTCCAAGCTTAAATAATTCATATTAGTTTTACATGTAATTTTATTAAGGCTCAAACTTGCTTACTTGCACAATCTTGAGTATTCAGTAATTTCCAATTCTGACGGCTACGCATATCTAACCAAATTTATCTTATTTTCGTATCTTTTGGAAAAAGAAACAAACGTTCACCATTTCGGGAGTTGCTATGTATGACCTATGTATGTGTACTAGGTATACATACACATGAATGGAACTTGATTTATACCGCGTTGTTGCGCCCTCTGTTGGTCAATTTCTGGTCAATATATTAGCCAGACCTCACAATAAAATTGTCAGCAAGATTAAATCAACACAGAAGTAATATTACTTTACCAATAGGTTTGGCTATACACATAAAAAATTAATTTCATAAGATAAACTTTAAAATATTATATTTTAAAATCTCATTTGAATTTTATTCAGTATATGATACCTATACAGTTTCTTTAACTTTATGATGCTTAATCTATGTTGATCAGTTAAAACATTAAAACAAATTTTAACTATAGAAGAAGCTAGTTTTAAAAAGATAATTCATAATGCAGCTCATGAAACACAAAGATTTAAATCTTAAAATCTTTAATTATTCCTTGAAACATAAAATAGAACACACCGACTGTTTGAAAGTTTATGTCATCAAGTGGTATAAACTATTTGAGATCAAAACAAATAAGTTATTTTAATTTTATTACATATCAATTCTGTTGTGTAAGAATGTTTGTTGCAGTGTCTTGAGGTAATTTTTTACAAAACTTTTATAATTACATTTAAATGGTTTCACACCATTAAATGTTTAAGCATGTTTTGTGCGAGCTTACGTGTTCATGAATATTTATACATTGAACTCACATAAATTACATTAAATTGAGTTCTCATCACCATGTGTGAGCATGTGATTTTGGAGAACAGTTTTTGCTGTACATTGATACGCACATAAATTACATTTATATGGTTTTTCACCACTATGCCTAAACATGTGCACTTTAAGGTTACTCCTACATGAACATTTAAAAGTACATAAATTACATTCAAATGGTTTCTCACCAGTGTGTGTAAGCATGTGTCTTTTGACATTATTCTTTTCTGAAAACTTACGATCACATAAAGTGCATTTAAACAGCTTCTCTTTCTCAGTACTATGAGTAAGTATGTGTCGTTTGAGACTACCCTTTTGGGAAAATTTGTGATCACACAAAGCACATTTAAATGGTTTCTCACCAGTATGTGTGAGCATGTGTTCTTTGAGATGATATTTCTGTGTACATTTATACTCACATATACTACACTCGTGCAATTTCTCACCACTGTGGGTAAACATGTGCATTCTAAGACTGCTCCTTGCTGAACATTTAAAAACACATAGATGACATTTAAATGGTTTCTCACCACTGTGGATAAACATATGTGCTTTAAGACTATTTCTTACTGAAAATCTATAACCACATAGATTACATTTAAATGGTTTCTCACCGTTGTGTGTGAGCATGTGTCGTTTGAAATTATCCCTATCTGAAAATTTGTTACTACATAAAGTACATTTAAGTGGTTTATCACCATTATGTATGAACATGTGTCGTTTGAGTTTATTCTTCTCTGAAAATCTTCGATCACATAAAGTACACTTAAATGGTTTCTCACCACTATGTATAAGCATGTGTTTGTTAAGATTACCTCTGTCAGTACACTTATATTCACATAAGTTACACATAAATGGTTTCTCACCACTGTGTATAAACATATGCCTTTTAAGTTCACTCCTGAATGAACATTTATAATTACATGCATTACATTTAAGTGGCTTGGGTTTGCCACCACTATGGATAAGCATATGTCGTTTGAGACTGCCCTTTGTTTTATGTTTGCAACTGCATATATTACATTGAAAGTGTTTTTCATTTTTATGAATCTGTTTCTGAATATTAATTCGTGTAAGTTTTGACTGACAAAGATTAGATTTGTAAAGTTGGCCGAAGGTAATTTGTCCGTTGTGTTGTAGAATACTACTGGTACTGGTGTTATTTAATAGCTTCTCTTCGCTTTTATAAATTTGAATCTGAGTATTGGTGATAGAGACTTCCACTATCTCTGCTTCCGTTTTGATACCCAATTCTGTTTTGAAACCTACTTCTGCTTTGATACCTGGTTCCATTTTGATTATGATTTTCTCATCTATATCCATTGTATCAATATTTATAAACTTATCAGAACCTGCAATAACAAAAAAAAATAACTTCACTTGATAGTAACTAGGCAAGAATTCAGAAAGGTGTGATGGTTTTAGAAATATGCACTTGTAATATTATTTATACAGAATTTCAAAAGGATTTTGAAGTTAAAATGGGTTACCAACCACAACTACCTCTAATACCTAGCACCTAGCAGAAATTTTAACAAAAAGCATTTTTCTGCATTTAACAGCAAACTGGATAAAGCAAGAAATGTACACTAGGGCATTTCCTTAGGTTTTAATATCTGGATGTTTTAAGGTTTCTTGCATTAAATAATAACAATAAACATAAATTGTACCTATTTATTAATAATATGGTTAGTATCAATCTGTTATTAAAATTTCTTTTATTCGTCAGTGAATAATAATCCTCTACTAATTATACTAATAATTAGTATATTCTACTAATAATAGATTAGCATATCATTATCACGACTTTCTAGATTTCGCGAGACAAAGCCTGGCTTCTCGTTCTCATGCGTACGAAATCCGATGATACGACAATCCGAAAGTCACCTCTGATTGGCTTAAAAATTTAAAACTCAAATGGCGGTAATTTCTGCACACAAAAACTTAACTTCATCCGCCATCGTATAAAAGTTGAATTCAGACTTTTTCCGATATTTCGTGTTTTTTTAACCTCGTTTTTATTCGTTATGTATGTGTCAATCTTGTATGTGTCAAAATGGATTGCATACAGCATCAGGTATCAAATATATCTGTGTAAAATGAATGTTATTGTCTTGTGTGCATTATTACTTTTGAAAAAACGCAAAATTTCACTATAGTTTTTATCAACTGATATACAATCGGATACGAAAGTCGTAAGTATGTGAAGGCTGTGTTTTTCCGCTTACGAAATAATACGATTACGATTCGGACGTCGGATTTCGTACGCATGAGAAGCCAGTCAAAAAAGTTTCTTATCCGGCCAGCGCACTCGGTTAGTTCAAGTGTTTCTCCTCTGGCGCCACCAAACACGAGAATTCGGAAACGGATATATAACGCTAATGTCAATTTCAAATTACGCCAAGTTTGTGGGCTTTTCTACTTTGACGGTTTTGCGTGTATCTTGAATAATTTATATTTACCTTTTTAAATATAAATATGTTATTTCCCGGTTATTTGTTTTAATTTCCGTAGTATTCTTGCTGTTTTTTCGTCCGGTTTTCCTTATTTCGACAGATTAGTAATTTCAGTTACCTAAAAGAGCATTTATTTGTAGCCTGCACTTAAAAAAAATGTTATAATAGTATATTAAAGTATTAGTTTCATAAGACACGTTTTTAGCGCACGCGTCCGAGTTCTATTTGCGTTATTTAATTATTAAATAATTAAAAAAATTACTTAGTTTTAAATAAAATTTGTTAGGGATATTTTGGTAAGTAGCATAACAGTTGGCAACACTAGAAATTATGCAATTGTTTTACATAACCTCGATAACTTTAGGTAATTTGCGCGACGTAGAAATTCCCATTCTTATCTCATACACACAAAGCCGCTACTAAACAGCAAGACCTCGTTCAAATTTGCCAGGTGTATTATAGTACTGTTGAAAATTATTATAAATTCAAAGTAGAATGTATGCAATCATATTTGTGACATAAATGATAATTGCTACTTAATGATTTAAAAAATTGGATAAAATAAGAATAATTTATTTCATAGAATAAATACCTTAATTGTTAAAGAAATTAATAAGGTATAAATGCAATAGTATTTACAGCAAAGATTGATTTTTGTTAACAAAAATAATTATTCATTCATGTTATTATAGCACGACAACGTTAAGTTTTACTGAATAAATTTTTAAGTTTCTTTTTATAAATTTGAACCTTCTATCTCATGTACATGAAATTATAATGTTATTATAGCATGACAACGTTAAGTTTTTATTGAATAAAGTGAAATGTTAATTACTAATTTTCTATTTCCCGTACGTATTGTACGTGTCTAAAACTAATACATCAATAGCGTTTACTGTCTCCAACCTTACTTTGTGGAACTCCATAATCATAAAAATTTGCATTTATTTAAATATTTTGTTACTCTTATAATCTCTAGATTTACTGGGAATTGACCACATTTTATAACTAATTATTGTTATGATGACGAGACCTGTGTGATTGACTTATTGCCCCTGGAAATAGGTAAGTTGTTTATTAGATTCCTGTAATATTAAAATTAAGGGGAAAAAGAGGAAAGTGTCGGAACAAATTTTTGTTTATTAAAAAAGAAAAGCGACAGACCGCCCTAAAGATTTTATGTGAAAATCTAACTATTTTGATTCGGAAAGGAAATAAGTTAAAGGAGGATAAGTTTTACTGTACAAGGATTTTAAATGTTCAAGGATTAGTACCTGCTATCGTGCCTCAGGTAGTCAGTCCGACCTTTTTGGGGTATGGTGATGCATTTTAATCTGATAATTATCTCGCTTTCAAGTTTACAAAAAACCTGTCTTTAAGGAAGTTTGAAAAGATTATATATTGATGATGAAAAAGGGAGAGAATTTTTACAGAAAAGAACCATTCAAACTTACCTGTTTTGAGTTCGAAGCAGGTATAAAATACCGCAAATTTCTAGTGATTTGGAGGTCGAAGCGTGCCTTTTTAAAAGAATGTATATTGCCTCAGGGTGTTTCCCTTTTTGTCGTCGTCGAGGGTAAGGTAAAATTTAACTCCAGTTTATTTTGGTACCTTCTACAGTATAGTCGTGTTTTCGTTTTTAAATTTAAAAGATGATTAGTGTATATTCCTTCTTGATGAGAGGTGATTAGGTGTTTTAATTTAAAGTGATATCTGGTATTACAAAGCGCAAATGGTAAGTTATTTTTCTGCATTAGAATTAGTTTTTCTTTTTTTTAAATAGTTAATTCAGCCGTTGATAATAATACATATTGGTGTTGGAAACCATTCCGATCCCTGAAGAGCCTGTGTATTTATTAACGTAATTTTCTTAACATGGAGATAGTAGCTACTGACATAGATATATCGGTTAGTCGAGCTTGCAAAACTCGTTGATATCATTGACGATTGTTGGTTTCTTTAAATTTCATGATCTCTGTGGGTAGAAAGTTTCATTAGAATACAGCTGTCTTGATCTTGTGGTTAGTCAGATGTGAAATATAAAATTCAAAGGCGGGAAATCCATTATGGTGACTTCAAGAATGACAAATTCAAAATTTTAAACGTTTTATCGAGCTGTCGTCGTTGTCGATAATACAGATTTCTTCATGACGCTCTCTATTAGCATTACCTAGGTCGTCGATAATACAGATTTCTTCATGTCGAGAGAGGAGATTCTTTAATGCGACCTCGAATAGCATCAGTACATACAGGTAATACAGATTTCTTCATGACTCCGTCTAGTAGTAGTACATAGGTCGTCGATAATACAGATTTCTTCTGGTGATAATGCATATTAGTGATAGGACCCGATTCAAATTCCTTCTAAATGGCGGATATGCAAACGATACCGCGAATGATATGTAGGTAGTTAATATATCAACTATATGATCAAGCAATCTCTCGATGTAAATATTAGAAATTTTTAAGATATACAGTTTATAACGATAGAGAAAGATAGAAAACTGACGGTTCGTTTATATTACGTAGGTCCGTGATTTGCGTTTAAAGCTGAATTTAAAATTTTAATGCTGAATTAATTATCTTAAATTATTATAATTATTATAGATAATTATATTCTCAGGATTTTTTTAATTCGTTATTAATAAAAATTATATCAATTATCTTAAATTATTATTATTGGTAGAACATTAGGTAATTACTTTTATCAATAAAATTCCATAGTTACTAAGGTAGGAATCACACTGCTCGATCGACCAGCATCGACCGTCCACCATCGGCTTAAAAAAATCGGTCGACCGCTGATCATTAAAATATTCAAATCACACTGGTCGACCGACCTTGAGCGGTTTTTTCTTCCTAACCTCACTTTTATTAATTTTCAAAATGAGTAGCAGTGGTGATAGCGATTCCGAAAATGTAATTGTTAATTATATGATTTCGAGGAGATTAAGAAGAGGAGAAAGAAGAATATGAGCCTGAGAAATGTATTTAAAGCGGGAACGAGGAGAATTTTTTGTATTGTATCCACTATGTATCAATGCTTTAGTGCAGCTTGTAAAACTAAATTTCATCCTGGGCTATTATACTAACTGCAGAAAAACAAAATCGCAATATTTTTACATCCATGCCTATAAACTTTATACATAAGTTATGTTCTGATACACAAAGCTTTGCAAACACGCCCACGTGTTTGGAAATGCAAAGTAATAACGCGCATGCGATCGTCGACCACAATCGGTCAAAATTCCAACCCGTTTGAATTTCAAGCTGGACGATCGAGCATGGTCGACGGTGGACGGCCGATGGTCTAACAGTGTGACGTTGCGCATGCAGTTATATGTGTTCGAAATTTTGGTCGGTCTCGGACGGTCGACGTGGTCGAGCAGTGTGATTCCTGCCTTAGTCGACTCATGTCATGTAACAGCGTGAAGTTAGCAGCGTTGCCGCGCGCTTGGTTAGATCGCGAGCGCGGTCTTGAGTCTCGCTAGACCGCGGATGACCTTGAAATGCAAAACGGATCTTGGCGATTTCCCATGTTAATTTCCATAAGGACTGCGCTCGAACTATCATAGCCTATCTACTAACATACCTGCCTTTACCTTTCAATAACATTTAATAAAGTAAGTATAATTAGTTACTGTTTATGCTCATTAAACTTATGCGTCCAATATTTAATTTGCAAATGTTCACAGAATTTATTTCTCTTACCGCCACGAAGATGCTTGTTATGCTTCCCCCCTGCGATTGCAGTTGGATGCTGGTACTGGTACGTCTCCGTTCCCCGGTTATTCGAAAGCACGCCAAGGATGTTGAACCAGAAGCTCATAACCAACAGTAAGTACTTTTGAATAAAATGTTTTTATAAACTGTGTTTTTATTATTATTTTATGAATAATTCTTTTCTTTCAGGTAAGTACAACAATTATTTCTCCAGGATTTCCTTCTTGATGTAAATAATACACTTCTGATAGAACAAAATTCACATTTTATTTGATAAACACTCGTAAATGAACCTTTTTTACAAATTTAACTTAAATTTTATGAACCAAAGTGGTTTTTCATAAATTGTGTATACTTAAATTGTTGATATCCAACATAATCAGTCATTGATTATTTTACAAATCATTCCATAGGACCTTTTTCTTTCTAAACAAAACAACTCCGCACTTTAGATTTTTTTTACAAAAATCACTTTTTTTAATAATTCACTGTACTATTCACACTTAATAACCTTATTATTCTTTAACAGATACTTTTCAAACAGTAATTTTCCTTTTTAAATATAATTAGACACATTTGCATACATTTTCAAATAAATGAAATACATTTTCAAAATGCACGACTGTACTCTTTGGTGTACATCTGCATACTACCACTCCTCAAAAACAACTGCTCAACGAAATTTTATTTTCAATCCTTTATCTCTTTCTAGGTAAAAGGCACTATTTTAAACTTTGAAGAATTTAAACACATAAAAATATAATACAAAATTTCCCTGCACCTTAACATAATTATTATCACCAAATCCACTCTCTATACGAATTAATCATTATGACTGACAACTTATTAGTTTTTAGTATTAATTATAATTAAAACAAAATGTTCTCTAGAGCTTAGTATTTTCTTAATCACCAATGTAACAATATTTTTAAATACAATAAAAGTTTCTTGCTTTAAATGGCTTCGTCTGATTTTACTCTTTTATTCCGAACTTTTATTTAAATAAAATTATGCATGATACGAGGACCGTTCAATAAATAACTGGTAACTGGAATATTTTATTACTTTATGTATTTAGAAACGAAATTATTCGCTGTATTTAATTTTAAACGATGCAATTTAATAAAGTTTGATTATATAATGTTTGTTATTTTTGAATAAATCCTATTTACTACAAAATCATACAACAATATATATAACATCTTAACCTTAAAGTTAATATTATCGTAATATAATTAAACGAAAAATAACTCAACTGAACTATAATAATTCTTCAAATATTGCTAAACCCTTGTATGACAAACATTGCAAATGCGCTAACAGATAATGTACAGTCATTAGCAAATGTCTTGTCCCGAGTAAGGGCGTTGCTGCTTTAAGAATCGAAATACCCCTTATACTGTGTACGAAAGAGACCGAATTAAACAGAGATGGATAACTACCTGGGCAAGATATTTAAATTCTTTAAAGCTTGTTTTGAAAACACGCTTGTAAAAACTCTTGTTACTCATTCTATTCAAAATTTCTTTGACACACTTTATAAGATAGTCCTTTTAAATAGAAGCATCTACTAGTTAAACAAAGTTATATAGCGTGTTTATGTTTCATTATTTACCTTTAATAAAAAAATAACTAAACGAAAATAATAATGAAAACAATCATCAAAAAATAGAGGCTTAGGAGTATTTTAGATAATTAAGTAATAATATAGGCATTTATTTATGTAAATAAATAAAAAATAAATAAATACGTTAAAATTTTAAAAAGTTATTAAATATACTCAGTTGTTTTAATAAAAATACTACAAACTAAGAAAAAACTAGAAACATAGATATAGTCAGTACTAAAAACAAAACAGTCACAAAACAAAAATTAAGAAACACCCTTGACAAAGCATAGAACCTTAGATCATATATATCATTAATATCTGTTTACCGTAAATTTTTAGAAAATATTTGTGAAAAATTAAAGATTTTTTTAAATTCCGCCTCCTTTTAAGTAGATTAGTCAGTGGGTTTGATTTTTCTCTCTAACACATTATTCTGTCAATTACCCATCTCTCTCTTGCATGTATTACCTGAGTGCAAAAGTTGGACCCTTTCGCATAAACATTCCACGAACTACTTTCAAGATATAATCCTGTGAATATACCCAAATTGTATTTATTATTAAACTTAATTTATTTGACCGGCAACTACTGGGAATTTTACCTGAAGGTGAATAAACCGGCCCTTAATGTTTAAATATGCCTCGTTTGTATGCCCAATCTGATTCTACTTTGGAAACTCGGGGAATGATTATTAGTTTTGATTATTTATTGTTTTTACTAATTTTTGCAATAAAACTGATTACAGTTAGTACTAGAAATTTAGTTTTTTTAGTGTTTACAAAATAATTAAACTTTGTGAATAAACAAATCAAACTCGTAAATAAATTATTAGAGTTTATAATAAAGTAGAAAAAAGTATACGATATTTATTTCTTAAAATAGAAGAAACAATAGTAGAAGGGAAACGGCTGTTTTGTATTCCAGCAAAATAAGAAACTCGCTTGAAAATAGCAGTTTTTATTACTCTATTGTTGTTATACAAAGCCACTCTAGGTAGGGTAGCAACCTTTAAAACTGGTTAGATTTGCTGTGTTGTTTGTAAACAAAAGAAACTATGCACCGATACGTACATCGTTTCTTTTACCAGAATTGTTAAATGTGTTGCCTACTCGGGACAAGACATTTGCTAATGACTGTACTTACCACACTTTTTCTGTACCCTAAACCCTACTCACGGAAAGTTTGAAAATTGTAATTTCAATAACGTTATTAAAATTCTAAATTAATTTTAATAACATAATAATTTCCCCAGGTTGGATAAGAGACTTTGTCTCTAGAAATCTAGCAGGTCGTGCTTATACGATAAGAAGGGTAGAGATTTACGACAGATTTTATCAGAAAAGCAGAGATTAGTGGAGTGATTGCTCTCAGCCGCATATATTGAACCTCACGCTCCGTAGATATAGAGCAAGCTTAGAAAGATAGGTCGCCTCATTTTTTCAATTATTTAATTTTGAAATAATTTTGAAATAAATTTGGACAGTTTGTTAATATCTTATATAAATGGTTTTCCAAAGGACCCAGCAAAATTCTTATGGAAAAGGGATTTTACCAGATTGCTATGAAAGGTTGGTAAAGATAGTTTCGATGTGTAGATCAAAAGTGCTAATGGATAGAAAGTCCAAAAAATTATAGTTTTCGAATTGGAGCAGTTGACAATCTCTCCACCAGTTAGAATCCTTTTGAGAAACGGCCCTGGGCCAAAATTCTTGAAACTTTGGTAAACACCAACAAATTATATATTAGCCATTTGAAGTTAATAATCTTTGCATTATTCAACTTCAAAAAGCTGTAATTCACAAACTATAATTTTCTGGACATTTTGCCCCTTGATACTTTTGATCTACACATCAAAAATCATTCAACACTGTTCCAGAGCAATCTAGTGAAAGCCATTTTCCATAATACGGATTCTGCGGGATCCCTTCCAACAAATATTGTTAAAAAGCAATATTTGTTAAAGACCTTTTCACCGATGCATTTTTTTATTTGTACAATGGTGTAATTTTAAAAATTTATTCTACCACATTTAAATTTTGCGTGTGTTCCACCAATTAATTTTTACCAGACTAGGGTATCATAGTTCTGTTTTTTTTATCGTTTTTCGCGCGATTCGCAATTACGAAAATGTGCTATGTAGGGGACTCTCAATTCACTTCGTCCGTACCGCCATTCGCTTGCTTAGTCACATTGGTCGCTCACGCAGGACAACGTGTTACAAAACAGAGGCGCACGCTCTCGATAGTACGAACAATTGTCTGATTCTGTAAATTTGTTAGTGGTTTTGTAACTTTTATAAGTATGTTATAAGTTGTTTGTATAAGTTTGATTAAGTAAGTGATGTGCTTATTTAAGACAGATAAAATGACAGAAAATAAACTTCGTAATAAAGTTCTTGGCAATCACGCCTAGGAAAAAATATGCAAAACATTTGTCTTCGCAGAAAAACGAACAATCTCGTGTAACAGTGAGAAAACTGAAAGAAGAACTGGACTGGCATCGGTCTAACATTTCCCTCAATTTATAAGTAATAAAGAAATAAAGTATTTATGAATTAATTATTTGCAAAGAATCAGAAGTGAAGGGCAGCCCATAGATGAAACATATTTGTATAGTACCCATATTAAAAACACTAATACGCTGTCCTGCGTGAGCATTGAACTCTATATTATTCATAACTGGAAGGGACGCGCAAGCACGCTAAATCAGAAAACGTGTCATGGGCAACACACAAGAATGTAGTATTCCCGTTTCTTTCTAACTTATGTTACCTGCATTATAAGGACACGTGGTGAAACTTTTTGCTGATTTTTAACGTAGATTAAGTTTTATTTTGTGTGCTCTAATTTATTTCATATATCTATTAGGGATCTAGCAATCTAAAAAAAACATTGTATTGACAGTTGTTGTTTTCATACTATGTAATTGAAAAAGCTTTATATTTTACTTCCACAACTTGTAACAGTGTTAAAACAAAATTATACAGTCCATTTAATTCTTCATTAAGACGTTGTGTACGTTACATGCTGGTCCAGATCGAAGGCAGATTTTACCAGTGGAATTCAATACTTAGCAAGTTGTGAAATGGATGTTTAAATAAAAAATGGCCGCCGACAATAATCGTCGTGTCTAAGAAATTTATCAAAAATTAGCAGAGCAGGGCCAGAAGACGCCGCTCGATCGTAAACTGCTCACCAAATTCTCTAAGAAGGACCACAAAAAGCTGTTTAATTTTCTAAAAAACCGTTTATAAGATAATTGTATTGTTTATAGATTGGTGCAAGAAACAGTATCGCTATTAAAGTTAATAAGTAAGTCATGCAAGCATAATTTTAAGGAGAAACAAATAGGCTCATCTTCATTTTGGAAGGATCTACTATTGGATTCGTACAAGTTAGTACAGCATGGAAAACGCGCTTCCTGTTCTCATCTGAAAGTAAACAGAAGTCTAACGTTGCAAAGCTACCTTCAATATCGACCTTTGTTGAAGATTTGTGGTTTTTATTCATATTTACTGATGAAGATGATGCGTTAACGGTGGTATTCACAATCGCTGATTAACTTTAACTGGGCATTAATTACCATAGATACGTTTGTTGAAACAATTGTAACCATGGTATTTAACATACAGTTAAAGCTAATCAGTGATTGTGAATACCGCCGTATGTAAAATGCACTGTCGAACGCAATATCTGACAAATGTCATAAGGTATTTTTTGTTATCTAATTACCTATGTATGTACTAGAACTAGGTTATTTTATTTGCTTATATTAGTAAAAAATACATTGGCATTAAAATGCCTTCAAAAGAAAGCAAAGATAGTGAAGTGCTAGCATTAAAAATAAAAATTAATAAATATATTAATCAAATAGAAAGAATTGAAAGGTTCGTAAAGGAACATCATTTAGATGCTCCATCAGATGAGTTAAAAGACCAATTGTTGGTCAGAAAGACAAGTCTTAGTGAATATTTTGAACAAATACAAGAACTGGACTCGAAAGTCATTTGTTTAAACGCCAGTCAGGCCTTGAGTGAGTCCAAAAATGATGAAATTTCAAATATTTACTATGACTTGTTGGCATTTATTGATAATTTTGTCCGAAAATGTGATGAAAAGACAAAGGTACGGTTAGTAATTGAGGCAAGTAACATTTCAAATGACTTTCCAAATATTACTTTACCAGGTATAAAAATTCCTAATTTTGATGGAAAAGACATCAGTAAATTCAAGCCATTTATAGATATGTATGAAGCTGTCATTGGCAGCAACAGTAAATTAAAACCTGTAGAAAAGCTGTATCATTTAAAAAGCCATCTCCAAGAAGAAGCATTTAACTTGATAAGCAATTTGTCTTTAACAAATGACTCTTATATGCAAGCTTTGGCCATTTTAAAGGAGGCATATAAAAATGAAACAGCTCTAATTAATTCTCATATTGATTCTTTGTTAAACATGCCTATAATTCAAAAGGGTAATCCTACAGTTATGAAGGATTTTGTTTCTCGTATAAAACAACATACAGGGGCATTAAAAATGTTAGGTCAGCCAATTGAAGGTTGGGATGTTATGTTAGTAAGGATCTTTACCAAAAGATTAGATTATTTTACTAATCAAGCATATCAACTGAAGAGAGATAAATCTAAACTTCCTACTTTGACAGAATTCTTAGAATTTTTGCAGGAAAGGATTCTCTCGTTTGAAGAGATTCCTGAAACTAAAAAGCTTTTTAAGGAAAAGGCTCATGTTCATCTTACTAGCCAAATAAAAGTTGAAAATGATAAATGTTTATTTTGTTCAGTACCTAGTCACAAATTATATAACTGCATCAAATTCAAAGAATTAACTTTTACCAACAGAACTTCCTTTGTAAACAAAAGCAAGGTTTGTAGGATATGCTTAAATAATCACTCTGGTAAATGTAGATTTTCATTCAAATGAAAAAGGTCATAATTCCCTGTTGCATTTCGAAAAGCCTCCTCCGCCAATCAATGAAGAACCAATCGTAGGTGATTCTGAATCAAGCCCTAGTGTGCAGCTTTTTAATAAAAATGTACAAGGTTCAGATAAAGTTCTACTGCCTGTTGCTAAGGTAAAAATAAAATCTGCTTCAGGTGATTTCATCATTGCCTATTGTTTATTAGATAGCGGTTCTCAAGCTTCATTTGTAACAAAGCGTTTAGTTACAAAGCTAGGTTTTAAAACCAGCAAAAGTAATTTAAAAGTAATTGGTATCTCTGAAAGAGTTACACAAGTAAAAAAGGCTGTCTACATTGATATAAGTTCATGCATCAATAATAACTACAAAATAAATGTTAAGTGCCTTGTGATTGATAATATTACATTGCAGTTTCCTAATTTCACTGTTGACACTTCAAATATAAAAGTGCCAGATGATATACTTTCTGATCCCGATTTTCATATTCCCAAACAAATCGATATTTTGCTTAGTGCTGATATATTTTTTAAAATTATGAGCACAGCTAGTTTTAAAATTCCGGGATCTGAATTTATATTACAAAATACTTTGCTAGGTTATATTGTAAGTGGGACTGCTGCTCTACAGATTGAAAATGCAATTTGTGATCTAGCTATATACTCTTTTCATTCCACTTCTAGGCTTGAAAGCCTCATTTCTAAATTTTGGCAAACCGAAAAGGTTCCTGAATTATTTAAAGAATATAATACAGAACAGCAAGCCTGCGAAGATAGTTTTCGAACATCTGTTACAATGGTAGGTCAAAAATTTCAAGTTGAACTTCCATTAAAACAAGAAATACACATGCTTGATTTAGGAGATTCGTTCTCTGTAGCTTTAAAAAGATTTCAAAATCTTGAGAAAAGGTTTAAACTAGATTCTGTTCTTTTCGAGCAGTATAATAAGTTCATAACAGAATATATAAATCTTGGGCATGCAAAGATTTTTGATATTAGTCAATATGCTTTGAATAATGGCCAAGTGTATTTCATGGCCCATCACCCTGTTATCAGGGAAGATAAACGTACTACCAAGTTACGTGTAGTATTCGATGGTAGCATGAAATCAAAATCCAATAAGTCTATTAATGATATGCTATTTAATGGAGCTGCGGTGCAAAAGGAACTTTTTGAAATTTTGATTCTTTTTAGAACCTTCGAATTTATTCTTTTGTGTGACATAAAGCATAAAGCAAATGTACAAAATGATCTGGATTAATCCTAAGCATAGATGTTTGCAGAATATTGTATGGCGATCAAATCCAGATCATCCTATACAGTGTCTACAATTACAAATGGTCTAAAAAGTAGTGCATTTCTAGCCACTAGATGTCTCCATGAACTTGCAATCAATAATAAAGAAAATTTTCCACTTGCTTCAAAGGCATTACTCGAAAATACTTATGTTGACGATATTTTGTGTGGTGGTAACAGCATTGAGGAAACGCTCAATTTAAAACAAGAATTAATTAACCTCTTAAAGAGTGGTGGTTTTCAATTACATAAGTGGAGTGCTAATCACCCACTGATTTTAGAAAATATTCCCATAGAAAATCAACTGTTAGAAAATTTTAATGCTGATAAACATAACTCTACAGTAAAAACTTTGGGAATTAATTATAATACAAAAATGGATTGTTTTGAAATTATCACTCCAAAGTTGGATTTTAAAGAGTATGTCACGAAAAGACATGTATTAAGTTTCATCTCTTCTTTTTATGATCCTTTAGGATTTGCAGGCCCAGTATGTGTAACTGCTAAACTATTTATGAAAAAACTTTGGACGATTAATTTAAGATGGGATGATATTTTAACAAATGATTTATTAATTGAATGGCAGAAATTTGCCAAAGGTTTAACTGAAATGCCTGCTATAAACATTCCAAGAAAGTTGTATTTTTTCAATGCAACAGAAATACAGTTGGTAGGATATTGTGATGCCTGGTCTATTGCTTATAGGGGAGTGGTTTACATTAGATCAATCTTTCCTGACAAGGTAAATGTTTCCTTTTTGCGCTCTAAATCCAGAATAGCGCCTACCAATAAAGTTTCCACTAATAAAAGTAAAAATAAAGAATTGTCTATTCCCAGACTTGAATTAAATGGGCCATTATTACTTTCGCTTTTAGCAAAAAAGGTATACAAACTATTGAAAATTTCACATAACTTAAAAGTATTCCTTTATTCAGACTCACAAGTAGTTCTTGCCTGGATCAAGAAAGACGCTTTAAGATTAATTCCATATGTTGCAAATCGTGTTTTAAGAATTCAAAATGCCACTTCTGAGTTTACTTGGCTTTATATTGATTCAAAAAGTAATCCTGCTGATTGCATATCCAGAGGTTTACAACCACACGAGATAATTGAATCACAACTTTGGTTTTATGGGCCAAAAGAACTTGGTAATATTGATTTTCAACATAACCATGGTGAATTATTCGAACCAAACCCTTTACCGGAAATGACAATTGAAGTTCTTTTTGAACAGATTTTACCACAAAATAAATCATTTTTTGAAGACTACTCAGATTTTAATAAACTCCAAAGAATCGTACCCTATATTCTTAGATTTTCTACAAATCTCAAAAATAATAAAAAAGTCAACGGAAATTTAACCGTACAAGAATTAGAACTAGCATTAAAGTGTATTGTCAAACACGAACAAAATTCACATTTCTCCTCGGAGATAAGGACATTAAAAGGAAATGGTAAGATCAAGTCCAATTTAAATGGTCTTTCGCCATTCATTGATAAGGAAGGAATCTTTCGTGTTGGAGGTCGACTTCAAAATGCTAATATTTCGTACGATCAAACACACCCCATGATTCTACCCAAAAACAATCATATTACCAATTTAATCATTCAAAGAGAACATCTAAGATTACTACATGCAGGTCAAAAACAAATTTTAAGCAGCCTCAATTTAAAATTCTGGATTGTAAATGCCAATAGAGAAATTAAAAGAAATATCCACAAGTGTATTACTTGTTTTAGGCATAAAGCTAGCTGTTCAAAACAGCTGATGGGTTCTCTTTGATTTGAGAATGTAGGTATTGATTTTTGCGGACCCTTTTATGTCAAGCAATCCAGACTGAGAGGAGTAATTTCCACTAAGTCATACATTGCTCTTTTTGTTTGTTTTCAGTGAAGGCAGTTCATATGGAACTTTTATCTGACATGACTACTGAAAATTTCTTAAGTGCCTTTAAACGATTCATTTTTAGAAGGGGCAAACCCAGTCAAGTTTTTTGTGACAATAGTTTAACATTTAAGGGCGCTGCAAATCAATTAAATGAATTTTATAAACGTGTAGACAAAAACGCAATTGAACATTATTCCTCAGATGAACAAATAACCTTTAATTTTATTCCTAGCTATTCCCCAGTTTTTGGTGGGCTATGGGAAGCTGGCGTCAAAAGCGCAAAGCATCACATTAAACGAGTACTAGGTAATGATCAACTCACGTATGAAGAGTTTAACACACTCATTATACAAGTTGAAGGCATATTAAATTCTAGGCCTTTGACACAGTTAACTAGTGATCCCTCAGATCTAACTTACCTGATACCTGGGCATTTCTTAATAGGTGCTTCTATTACTAGTTATCCCGAATCTGATTTGACCATAATCCCAGAAAATCGGTTAAAATTTTGGCGAAGATGTACTCAAATGCAACAGCACTTTTGGTCAAAGTGGCACAAAAGCTATTTAAATTTATTACAAAATAGACCAAAATGGAAAAATGCCACCCCTAATTTAGAGAAAGGTAGGTATGCTCGTACTGCTGAAGGATGAAAATCTACCGTCCTTAAAATGGCCAATGGCTAGAATACAAGATGTCATGCCAGGTAAAGATGGTAAGGTGAGAGTGGTAAAGGTAAGAACCACAACGGGTTCATTTCTGCGATCAGTTACAAAAATAGCAGTTTTGCCACTAAACTGATTTGTCTTTTCTTCATATTTCATTAAACATTGTAACATTTTTTTATTGTTTTTATAGTTATAAAGATGTTATTAGCCGAATCATTAGTGCTATCACATTTTCTTTATTGTAATTTTATTTACTATCCTTGCTTTTTCTTTTTTTTTCATTGTTTGCGAAGAAGAGCGCAATTATATCAACTCTTTCTGTAATCGAATAACGTGGAATGAATAGTTACAATGAACACTTCAAAATACTACGTTTAACTGACATGCTATGGTAAAAACCAAATAAGAATAAAGTAGATGGCGCTTCGATCCAAATTACATTTACACACCTAAAATTAAAACAGCGGGAAATTTGAAATATAATATTGTTTAGTTTTCAAAATATTTACTGAAAAATATATAAAATTTATTTCTGATTTTGTACAAGATGCCAGTGTATCTTATGAACAATTTATAAATAGAATTAATAAATGCACACTATTATGACACTATAATGTCGCTATGATTCGAAAAACCTTAAAATATTGGCTGAATATCAACATCTTTCGTTGGGAACTTTCTTTCCGATCCTAAATTTCTAATTTTTTTTCACAATATCCTCTACTACTTTGTCTAAACCCCACCTTCGTTTTTCTTGTTGTTACATAAATCATCATACCTGCACAGTAATAAGAATAGTGCCGGTAAGTTCTAAAAGAACTATTGTTTTAATAAAAGGACTAAAAATTATAAAAAAACTCAAACTAAACCATAACCCCAAAAATTGTCAGTATATCTTAGACATAGTTGCAGCATTGCCGGATTTTAGGTATGAATTTCCGATTTCCCCTTTCATTTAAAACTTTGTAGATTAATTAATGAGCATTTTGTCACGTTAATTATGAATGTACATTCATTATAGTTTCTTTTTACACACACAATAAGTTATATTTTCGTAGTTGAGCGAACGTAAGCCGTAACGTTTATTGTAGTACTGAAACGGCGCTTTACACATAAATTATGCACAAATTTACTCTTTTAAGTTGTGGGAACGTGCATCGTATTTTAGCCAATCAATGCGAAGGTCAAGCTTGCCCTATACCTTCCTTCGCTTTATTCTTAGCTGAATTCTATTATAGTCAAAATAAAAAGCGTTCAAATGTTTGGTTTTAATGTCGTGTTATCTATAACTCGACAAATGCTTTAAATGTGAAATTAAAATTTTGAATTTGAACTGTTTCCTGAAATTGCATTTTTGCGGGAACTAACAATCCTATTGCACTAATAATCCAAAAAATAAAAATACTAATGTAAAAGCAATTTTATTGAGCTTTTTTAAATGGTACGTCTTTTGCCACACCATGTCATTAACAAATTTTACGGTGGACCTTCTATTTTAGGGTTAAAAAATGGCTGAACCGAGATGACATGTCAGCCTTCCTAATAAATTTGATGTGTTCTGCCGTTTTTCGACAAATTTTGGTTTAGTGTCTAAAACGAGCTTGTTTTGTTTTCAGTGGCCCACTCTGTATATTAATGCAAATTTTATTTTGTTTATAATTTTAATATGTAAACTACGAAGCTGTATATTCACAATGTTCGTTAATAAATTGATTATAAGAATATTATATATTTAATTTAACCCTGTTATTTCTACATTATTCACTATGTCCAATACGCAAAGAAAGATATTTTTCAAAGAAGAAATTTGCTCTTTAAATGAAGAACATGTAAATTAAAAGATATTTTCAAAATTATTCTTGGGGCCGATTTTTACTACGATGCCGGGGTCGAATTTTATTCCCAGTCCGCCCCTGCACATGCCTTCTGTTAATCCATTCATTCTCCAATGTTTTTTCTTTAAAATTGGTGTCTAGGTCTGAAATGTACTCTATAAATATTCAAAATACAAATTATAGGTTAACAACGCCACGACATATGACTGCTTTGTTTTGGAGAGGATTTACTTACAATATGGTTTCGTTATATGAAATATAATTAGCGAGATTAAAGTAGCAGTAGGCTCCTTGTGAAACATTGTATATAATAGTTTTAAGAAAAACTGTTGTATTTAAATCTTTCCATAAATTATGTAGAATTATCCGTGTTAGCGCCCGGCTCTGGAGTTGGCTTTTTAAGTTGACCAGGTCCTGGCATCCCCTTTGAGAATAATAGAATGATAGTACTCAAGTGGTTGATGCAGAGGTACCTTTAAGAGTTCACAGTGTCTTTACTTATTATACCATTCAAACAAAACTATGCATTGTTATAGAGGAAAGATTGGCCTATCGCTCATACCTAACGACAACATAAGGATCCGTTCGGTTTTCGATTCAGTGACATGCGAACGACGACCAAAATGGCACATTTTCTAGTTCACCCTGTATAAACCGGTGGTACTTGATGCCCTCTATCGTGTAAAATTTTAAAATAGGTGCTGCCATTGGCCGTTCTCCTCTGCCAGGTTTCCTAACCTACAATCTTTTGTTTTATACCTATGATCGTCTATATAATAAAGCCTTTTATTATTATAATTTTTGGTAAAAATGCATGCTTAGGACCTGAGCATACACATACCTACTGCGCATAACGACTATATCTAATAAACTCATGGGAATAACCCTTACACTGTTGCCAGTTCTACTTTCTTTATCATAAATAAAATATTAATGTACTATATACATTTAACATTTTGTATATTTTTAAAGTATGAATGCGAAAATGATTTTTCGGGTAGATAAAGTGTCCATTTTATCTATCCGATTAAATCTTCAGGTAGTTTGGTGTCCACCTTACATCTACTTCCATTGCTTCTATTCCTTCATCCTAACTTTACATTATATAAAAGCTATAAACGTAAAAGATGTGCAGGACTAATGAAGTATTGGTTATATTTATATACTATGCGGAAATATATACATAATGAGAAAATTTAAAATAAGTCTATGTAAATGTTAAATGTAAACATTTTTACTAATACAGCTTACATCTACTGCGATTAATTGATAAACATTAATCTCACAATTGATCAATTATCAAGAAAATGAAAAAATTCTTTATTATATACATTGAAATTAATCTAATCATCGTCTAATCTTTGTCGCGAGTTTCTTTTTGCAGCTCCACCAATTCTTCGTTTCTTAAAGCCTTCATTTCCACTTCCCAAACTTTCCACTACTTTCTCTTTAAATTCCCTAGGAGTTGGTTCAGGTTCAGGTTCTGTCACAACTGGTTCATAATATTCAGGTGGCGGTGGCAATTGTAAGTCTATTGTGGGTTCACTGTAATAAAATATTAAATAAATAATAAATTTATCATTATGTATATAAATTTATGGTTGTCGTTATTTATCATTAACTAATTATTTCCATACCTTACTCTGACAGTTTTCCAACGACCATATGGAGTAGGATCTTCAGGTATAATGGGAGCTGCCACTACAGGTGGTAGTTCTTCGGCACGCTTCTCCTTCAATTTTTCCCTGGCCAGCCTTGCCCTTTCTTCCTCTTCCTGCTGTTTTTCTTTTTGTGCTCTAAATTACAAAAATTAATACTTACTGTTCTTATTTAATAACAAATGCACAAACCTAAATCTTTCTTGAACTGATTCATGTTTTTGAATTGCTTTCAATTGTTTCTTAGTCTTCTCATTAGCAACTTCCTTCTGCTCTGCTAAACTTAAATATCCTTCACTGGGTGATTCCCAAACAGTTTCTAAAATTAAATATGTAAGTATAATAGAACAACTTTAATAGCAAACACATGACGACGACTTTCACAAAACAATGCAACACTCATTTATATTCAAGTAAAAACACATAACTCACCATTTGTTAGAGTATTCCAGTAATATGTTTGCCCGCTAGAAGATTTGGCTTCGTGCCACAATTTCTTTCCGCTATTTATTGTTAAGTTATTGTCTTGAGCTTTTTTATTAATGGCCATTGACGTAAGATCCGCATTACTTTCAACATCTTTTCTGTATGCTTCCAAGGCAGCTGCTTCCATATGCTGTAGAGCAGATTCAACTCTGATAGATTCTTTTTCATCACGCCTGCTTTTCTTTTGTATGGCCTTTAGACGTTTTGATACATTTTCTTTATGACGTCTTCCCTTCTCGTGGAACTCGATGCTCTATAAATTAGTATACCTAATGCATTTAAAGAGTATTAAACAAAATTATTAATTATATAATTCTTAAAAATGAACAAAAAAGTTTTTAATATAATATATATAACATTTATTAATTAAATAGGCAATTCCTAATATACAAAAATCGCTAAAAACAACTTAATGCTTCAATTTAATGCTAAAATTGATTTTTTAAGTCAAAATTTTATAACAAATGTTTCAGCTCTTAAAATCAGTGATAAAATCTTTAAATAAATGTAAGAAATTTAAAGCTGACACGGATATAACTAAATATTTAAGTTTACTTGCGTATGTATTTTAAGTAGTTATTTATTTACTAAGTTTAAATTGGTCTACAGTTTATTCATTCAACATGAGCAATTAAAATTTTTCCACCTGCATTTTGATAGGTTTAAAGAAGTGGTTTTTCGTTATTTTTTCAGCTCTTGCCAAATACTTCCACTGGAATTTCTTTATATATTTTTTTTTGAAAAAATATAAACAAAAATGATGTAGGAGTACTTTATTTAAGTTCAAATAATTTGTAAACTTAATAGTTACTTATTGTAGGAACTACTATCCATTTTTTTTCTAGAGTCCTCTGACTTTGATACCGTATTTCTCGAAAACTACTGAACCAAATTAAATATTTTAAAAATGAGAAAATAGTAAATTTACTTCTACATGTAACAGTAAAATATCATATTTCTAACTGATATACTTTTATTCGTATCGGATGATACATAATAAAAGGTACCCATTTTTAGGGACAATTTCATTGAGAGTTAAATATTTTTTTTCTTTGAAAGTATATCTCATATATCTATGAGATTTTTGTAGGGGTTAGAAAGAAACCTTGCGGTTGTTATCCTATTAATTTTCGGACAAAAATGTATTTTATTTAAGATATATATAGAAAAATAGTGAACTATGCGTTCTTGTTTATTAATGGAGATAGCATCAAGTTTTTTCGCTAAATTAACACTTTTCATATGTAGACATTATTTTCTTTAAAAAAATGTTCCGAATTTTAACAATCAAAGTGCAATAACAAAAAAACAGTTTTTTATCGAAATCTGTAAGAAAATCTTTGGTGAAAATTTTTGTCATTTGAAGCTGCTTCAGACCCACCGTGTATGCTGAACATTCCCTTTATGTCGCATAAAGCTGAGAGTTGTTGTTTTTTGCACTTGAAATAAATTTGTCTTAACCTAAACCTAACGTAACCTAACCTAACTATAACCTAACCTAACCTAAATAAAGCAAGGTTTTGTCTACGCTGCATAATACTAAGAATGCGACACTATGTTGATCTTGAAATAAATTTGTAAATTAAACACATGTCCTTTTTGCTTATGTTTGCTTTTGTAGCTTGTTGATCTTAAAATAAATTCAAGGTCTAATAACAGCGTATGTATTTAGCAACTTTAAAATCAGAACAAATCCTATTTTTAAAAAGAACATTTGATTTCCTAATGAGCTATCTTATTTAGATTTAAAGGGCAAGTTAATTAAAAAATTAGTTGTAAAGAGCTACTATAGGAAATCGTTGCTGTATTTCTTAACATACCAGAACTTATTTTAATCGTATCATATTAAACACGAGAAATGATTTTAACCAAACGCCCTCTGCAAGGCAACTGAGATGCAAATCTTTTATGGGCATATTCTTATTCCTCGTGTTCGATATGATAAGATTAATAATTTCTGGCATGGTAAAAACACCAATGATTTAAACTAAATGTTTTGGCTACCTCAATACTCAACTTATTAACTACTAACAAATTGATGCAAAATATAACAGGGTGTATTAGCAGAAAGTATTAATTAAGCAAATACTATTTTACAAATTTAAAAAGAAAATTTTTTCAAGTAAGATTTTTCTTTCTTTAGAATTATTTTGAGAAAATGTATGATATTTAAATGCAATTCATTATTTTTATTTCAAAATGATGGGACAAAAATCTATTTCGTTTAAGTTTAAATGATTTTTAAAAATAGGGCAATTAAATTTTTTTACATGTATGTATCAATTAGAATAATGCCTATTCAAATTACATTTAATTAGAATTGGAATTCTGCAATTTTTAAAATAGAAAATATATGTATATTAAACTACAAAAATTTAAAATCTATTTAATATATACTTTATAACTTTTTGAACATATTAGAATCTGAAAAAGTGCCCAATAGATTGAGCTTGAATTTAAATAATTTAGAAAAATAAGTAAATTGCTTGTTTTATGATGTATATATAAATTACTATTATACCTTTGATACTAAAGATCTACAATTTTAGACTTAAAAAAACTTATTTTCAAATTTGCAAAATATCTGCTTTGAAGTTAGAGATAAGTGAAATTACAAAATTTTATTAAAAAAAAAATAAAAAAAGAATTTCAAAATGTATAGTGCACCAACTTTTTGAATATATTAGAAATTAATTCATAATTATTTTTAATTCGAAAACTATAAAAAATAATATACATGTATGTATTTTGTTTGAATTTAAATAATTTTTTAAATTAACTGACTTACTTTTTCTTTACAAATATAATTTAAACCAAACGATCTGGAACAAATATAAAAATGTACATTTCTATATCACAAAAATCAAGCAAATTAAATTCTACATAAAATTCTTACATCTGTGAAAATCCATCAGCGAAGTAATTTTTTGATCGTTGTGCAGTAGCATGTTTCAAAAATTAAGTTTTCTTTAGAACATCCAAGAGAACTTTAATGTTGTGATACACCGTTGGTTTCGTCTTAAAAAACTACATCTAATTAAACTATGAAAGTGGTATAGTTGTATTTAATTTTTTTACGTTATTGTCAAAAAAGTGATTTAGTCAACTTTGAACGCTCTGGTAAGACAAACAAAACGTGATAAAATTATGTAAATATTTTTGTGCAGATGTAAACGTCTATTAGAACGATTTAAGGTAGGTCATGGCACTCTAGAATAAAAAATAAAATTTACTCTAAAAATGTTAAATTGACACAAAAAGTAATAAAAATTCTACAGTTGTATGTAAAATGAATGCTAGATTCCAAAAAATATACAGGGTGTTCCATTTAAAAATCCAAAGTTGGGGTCACTTCCGGCTGAACCGGAAGTCATCGAAGTTTGACAGATACCTCAATGAGTGTCTTTGTAATAGCCTATAACTCCTGCCAAGTTTCATCTTGTTTGATTAAAAACTACAGAAATGGCAGCCGGAAAGTGATCTCGTTGACACCCGGTATATCTCACATAAAAAATATAAATTACAAGTTTTCTAGTGTTATAATTAAAATAATAATTCTAAATTTATTTAAGAAACACTAATCTTTCGAATACGAGGGAATTTGATTACTTTTAATTTGAAAATTTGAATACACACAAATACGCACATATAAAAAAAAAGGGTAATATATTGTTTGAATTCAACAAACGGTGATAATTTACAATTTTTATAAAAATGGTACTAAGCTTACAAATGCAACAATAGTCTATTTATAGAGTATCTTGAAGCTGAAAAAGTTAATGGCAGTCTGTTGATTATAGAAATGTTTATATCGCAAACACAAATATAAATAATGCTTACCGGTTTATTATCAGCAATCCAACATTTGCAGAAATCGCAATACTTTCTATCCTGAGACTTCCAGTAGTCAGCCCTATTACGGGTTAGAAAAAAATTAAATAAACACCAATAAGAAAAGACAACTATTTTTGATTATAATATTATATTTAATAATAATAATTAACAATCCAATTTACAATAATTTATAGGAACTACAACATTTAAAGAAATATATTGGAACATCACTTCAAAATATGACTAGATTTGAAATTGGCTAAAATTTATACTTTAATAACACACTAATAATAATTATCATCGTAATAATAATAATAATGAAGGAATACTGGCTCGTTTTTAATTTAAATAAGAAAAAATAAGGAAGGAACTATAAGAAAGTTTCACTAAAATGTAAGTACGGTAGCAAGTAATACATAAGAGAATATATTTAAAGGAATGGTTAACAACAAACAGAGAGTGTAATTCTAATTTGTGTTTAGAACATTAATTGTTATTTAAATATGTGTTCCCTAATGTTTGTGACGCAACAAGATATACAGCATTCCTTGATATTTTTTAAACATAAATTGAATAATAGAATTGTAATGAGATCAAGAAGAAAAAGGGTTAGTTAAAAGTATGAAAAAATAAAATATAAGATCTATCTATAAAGGTCTTTTTTATGCTAGATCCAGAAGCGAGTATCGTAAGTATGGAATAATTTAAATGATTATTTTGTTTATTTCTAGTTTATATGAAAGGAATGATAAAAGATGTGGAAGAAACAAATGTGAGAAAGAATGATAAATGTTTACAAGTTCGTCCAATCAATGACCACTAATTATACTTTTTCATGTACATAATATATGTATGTTATCACTTAGTTCCTCTTTTATTGCTTGTTGCATCGACATATTGAGAGAGCTCAATATGTCGTAATTCGTTAGTACTCAATACATATTGTAACATAACCTCCAATGTTGACGTTATATTCATATTTAAAGTCCGTTTGCGGAGACCTGTCGCAGGAAGTCAACAAACGATAAGCGATGCTATTGGTCGGCGCACAAGTGGTCTCATTAACGCTTAAAATACTTTACATAAATGCGGAAACACGTATATGCAATCAGTTCTCGTTAACGTTTGTACTGTGCAGTTTGTTGCATTTGTTTCGTAAGAGTGTTGTGTTTGCGTAAGTGTTCAAGAAAGGCGGAAAATCAAGAAAACACTCCTTTGAAAAGGAAACAAGTTGCAATATCCAGACGCGAAAAGGAGATCATAGTTAATAACTATATGAGGTTGTGTGAACAGCATGTAATTTTTTCGGTTCGCAGAATAAAAAGATTATTTGCCGCGGACGCTGTTTAAAAACTGCTCTTTTAAGGGCAAACACCTCTCTTAAACTAGGCTTTGTTATGTTTAAATAGCGAGTGACGAGTCTGATTTAATTGGGGTGGTTTTCATCAGTTTTCCATTCCATATTACGCTGAAACCGTAAGAGCGAGTTAAGCGCACACGGTACGCAAACGCGCATCATCGTAAAGGAAGCTTCAAGGGTCAGCTAACTTCAAGCGTGTTTACGTCTTGCGACAAGTCTCCGCAAACGGACTTTAGTACTTTGGAAATTCTTTATCATTTCTGGCTGCTCAATAGTTACTAAGCATTACCTTGGCTAAATATGTTCAATATAATAAATTTACAATTACATAGCCTCAATACCAGCTGACTGACTATTTTCATGATTTAAAAGGCGTTCAGAAATTCCCTCGTTTGAAGTTGGCTCTGACTTAATTGAATGCAAATGTATGTTTGTATACTAGCCACATCTTGCTTAGCTGTCAGTTACTTAACTTTAAGCTAAATTTGCCTCAATTTTAATCATCTCTTATAGTGAATTTAATATTTACAGTTTATAACCTCAATTTATTTTTGTATACATGTAAGTGACAATAAAAATTGCTGTTTATTTTTGTTTAATGACAAGTAAAGACACACTGGATCTCATGTCAAGTCAAGTCATGGCCAACTCCACCCATTGGGGTTTTTGAACACTCGATAAAAGTGAGCTGTTGTTCTATGCTATTTCCTAAATCACTAAACATGATAAACATCTATCGCAAATAATAATCATTAAATTACCTCAAGTTGATCATTGAACTTATTTATATATATATATATTCAAATAAATGAAAAGTGTTTCATATGTATTTGAGTTTGCAATCATTTCAAATGAGAAGTTTGAAGATAAAGAAATAGAATAAATAGAAAATAAAATGACAAAAAATCCTTATATAACAAGCCAAAAGCATGGATGCATTTTTCAGTAATTAAGAAAGCAGGATTTACTATAACAAAGTTTTTTATTATAATTATTGGTTACCGACAAAATATGTTGCTAAATTGAGGTTAGTTACATTTTGAAATATAAAGTCAGCTGTTGTTTTGCAATTTGTTTTGCGGTACTTGTTCAAAATGACTCATATAAGAGAAGTTGGGTTATATTTCTACTATACTCAATATAAATTGAATCTATAACAATAAATACTGCTTTTGAAGGAAGATGTAAGTATATTTTTGTTAATACTAAAAACTAATTACCTAATTGTAAGTAAATACTGCCAATATTAATCGTATATGTACAGTGAGATTTAAGAAAAAAACCTACATTACAAACATAACCTCTTACGTTTGTTATTATCTAAATCTATCAGTGTCGCTCTCTGTTTTATCAACATTTTTCTTTCTAAGGATTAATTTGTAATATAATATGCATTCTTTGTAAATCCAGAGCGCCAGCTTTTTAAATCTCACTATATCTAATTAGTAAAATTTAATATTTCTAATAAAAGTTTCTTAAAATATTTCAGTTCGAATGAAAAAAGTTAATAATGGAATAAAAATTTTCTTTTTTTAATCATTAAGATATTAATTAAACAAAGGTTCATGCAATATAAAAGTGCAAGGTAAACATAACCATAACTAAAACTGAGAATTCGTTTTTAAATAAATTCAAGATTTTAAGAAAAACTTTATTTGCACTCATCATTATATTGAAATTATTATATTCATAATAAAATGCAATTCAATTGAAGAATAATGTGTAGTGATTGTCAACATATAAAAATTAATATTAATTAAAAATTTATAATTTAGGTCAAAACCAAGCAATTATATACTGCATAAATAACCAATTAAACATATAGGACGATTGATTGGTGAAGGTAGTCAAGACTTGTGCAATGGTTGGGTTTAGATGTAACATTGTATTTACAATAAGCACCTTCAAACACAATCGTTCCATATCTTTTAAACTCAGATGATGCTGTATATCATGTTTAAGCTTCACATAGAAGATGGTGATTCTATAATTTTAAATATTTTTAAAATTGTCTTATTGTTTTATAAATAAACCAACTATCAAAAAATCACTCATTACTAAAAGATCATCACTAGAGAATCTATAAGGTGGTACTAACAAACGTCTCATAAAACCGCTGCACACTACCCCTTTTATTTTTAATTGGAATCTAAATTTTAGAATTACACACACAATAAGAAATTAATGAAAAAAAATAAAGGTATTGATCTTTTCTGTATTATAAAAACCGAAGAAGGTCATGTTTTAGGCAAATCTCGAATTTTGAGTTTAAATTTGCCATTTGCTTAACATGTTCCATGTTTTTGTTATTAATTTATTTAATCAGTCCTTATTCAGCATAATCTCTGCTCAAAATTATTTAAAGTAAGTATGCTAGGATTTTTGGTATGGTTGTAGAAATAGCCCAAATCGTTTCAATTAGAAAGTAACTTTTTTAGTAACTATTTTCATGTGCATTCAGTGCCGCTCTTAGCCCTCTTGGCACCCTCAGGCAGAGTCCTTCAGAGCGCCCTTATTAACTTTAAAAAGTTACTGTTATCGAATGATTTTAATGATTTTACCAATTTCGGCACCGAAATAGCCTAGCGCCCACGGGCGACGCCCGACCTCGCACCACCCAAAGGCCGGTACTGTGTGCATTTCTATAACTTACTTATCACTGTAGTCACTTTATAGCAAAATTGGAGTAATTCGGCTTTCCAATTCAAAATTCACCTTCAACTGTCGTAAAAAAAAAACTAAAACTTTCAGGGTTATGACAATGTGTCAGGATGACACTTCAATGCTATTTTAGAAGTTTTTCATAACTTACCCACCTAAAAAATTGGAATTTAAAAATTAATTATAAATTAAACAAATTTGAACCTTGCAAGACTAAAATTTAAAAATCTCCCCCCATTAACTCCTAGAATTCTAAATTTAAAAATAAATTATTGATTAAATAAATTTGAACCTTGTGACTCGACCATTTCAAGAGTGTTCCTTAAGAGACCGGAAGTCAATCGATGTCTGTATATTTTTTCTACATTTTTGTTTGATGTTCTATCCGAATCTGAAATCAGCATTTTTTTATTCGAAAAAAAAATCATACGAACGGATATGGATTTTAACAACAAACTTTTAGGTTTGTTAAAAATTAAAAAAATTACCCCCATTACCCCTCCCAAATTTAAACATAAATTATGAATGAAAGTAATTTGAACCTTGTACAACTAAAAAGAGTATATTATAATATAAAAAAAAATGAAAATGCCCTCTATTAAATGTTTCCTCACCTAAAATTGAAATAAAAATACAGATTTGAACCTTGTACGACTAAGGAAAGCATAATAAAAAGCTATAAAAATAACCCCCATTAAACAGCTCCTCACCTAAAATTGAAATTATGAATTACACTAATTTAAACCTAGGACTAAAGAGCATCTAAACCAGGAGGAAACAGTACATTAAAAATTGCCACCCACCCATTACTCCTCTCCAAAACTTAAACATAAAAATAAATTATGTGTTAAATAAATTTGTACCTTGTACGACTAAAAAAAGGATAATAAAAAAAAATGTCCATTAAATGTCTATTCATCCAAAATTGGAATAAAAAGAATAAATTATGAATCAACAGATTTAGACATTGTGTGGGTAAAAAGAGCATAATAAAAAACTTTTAAAATCCCTCCATTAAACTAAAAATTAGAAATTAAAAAAGTAAATTAGGAATTAAACAAATTTTAATCTTGTATGACTAAAAATAGTATAATAAAAATTTTAAAATGCCCCCTTAACCAATATTGGAATTAGAAAATAAAGCATGAACTAAACAAATTTGATAAGTCGATACCTCTCCCAAATTTAAACTTAAAAATAAATTATGAATTAAATAATTTAAAATCTAGAACCAGATATAATGTAAATGAAAGGACTGAATAGTACAATAAAAACCATTTAACTTGCCTCCCTCCCATTACCCATCTGCCAAAATTTAAACTTAAAAATAAATTATGAATTAAATAAATTTAAACTTAGGACCAAAGAGGATGTAAACCAAAGGACTAAAGAATACAATTAAAAAACAAAAATAAAAATTGCCCCCTTTCATTACCTCTCTCCCAAGATTTAAACTTAAAAATAAATTTGACTAAATAGACTAAATAGAGTATAATAAAAATTTTTTAAAATGCTCTCTATTAAACGTTCCCTCACTTAAAATTGAAATAAAAATAAAAAATTATTAATAAACAAATTTAAACCTAGGACCAAAGAGGATGTAAACCAAAGGACCAAAGAGTTCAATAAAAAAAAATTTGGCCCGCCCTCTCAAAATTTAAACTTAATTATACTTTTTAGTCTATATCAAAAATATAATTTAAGAATTGGGGAGTAGTTCCGTTTTATCAGAATCATGGAAGGCAACTAAACCACTTACGGCTCTCAGAAATTGTTAACAGAACATCTGACATTTGCTTGTTAACAGTGTAAGAACATGCATTTATTAGAGTAAACAAGATAAACAATTAGAGCCTGTTTATAATTATAAGATATCTGAGCAAGCCGCGATTTATGCTGTTAATTTGGTAGCACTGAGAAAATTCAAATTGTCACACTTTGGCAGCTCGAGTTTTCGATTGATTGTACATAATTATAAAAGTTTTTTAATAAAAGATTAGGTTAGTTTCCTCATGCATTTATATAAAATCTTATAACTTATTTGTAAAATTTTAAGTCAAGCTTCGATTAAGAAAGAGATATAATGAAAAATATAACCTAAAATATATCTTTACGAACTTCTATGAAATATAAAAAATATCAGCCAATTTTCTTAGGGTTTTGAGATCATACTTGCTGTGCGTATAGTACTTATCAGAGATTATTCGTTTATTTATTATTATTGATATTTTATTTTTCTTACTCCAATGATTATAGTATACTGCCCTGCTAAGCGAAAAAGTCCTATCTGCAAAACATCAACTCAGAAATATACCATATATTTTCTTAGCTCACATTAACATTCTATATAGTAAATTTCTACACTGCTGTTTTGCAGATACGATTGTTTCGCTTAGCAGGGCAGTATATACAGTGCGATTATAAAGTCTATCGAACTATCGAAATAAATCTTTTATTAAATGTTTTTGAAAAAATCCTGGAACACGTTGATTTTTATCTTAAATGAGGCATATTTTAGTGTAATTGTTATTTGCAGATTGTCTTTTGTTTTTGAGTTATGGCGATAGCAAAATTTCTTTTAAATGGAAACCGTAATTTTTTTATGGTTGAATTGGAAAGCTAATGAAACTCTAAGACCAAATATGTTAAAAAAGTATGATACTGTATTAAGAAATTTTCGAGATAATTGCTTTTAAAGTTTTAAAACAAAAATCGAATAACAATCAAGAGTTCCAAGTTTTTCATTAAAAAAAATCAAGTAGCCACATAACAATCGATATTATGACAGTTCTTCACAGAATTTTTAAATTTTTTTATTAAAACTTGGAACTCTTGATTGTTATTCAATTTTTGTTTTAAAACTTCAAAAGCAATTATCTCGAAATTTTCTTAATACAGTATTATATTTTTTTTTATTTGGTCTTAGAATTTCATTATCTTTCCTAATCCATCATAAAAGAAATACGGTTTCCATTTAAAAATTTTTTTGCCATAACTCAAAAACAAAAGAAATTAATATAAAAATCGACGTGTTTGAAGATTTATTTCGAAAGATCCAGACTTATACTCGCACTGTATATCAAGTCCTTGTTCCGTTAAAAATCAAGGAGCAGGGGGTGCCTTTTGAGATTTCGCGAAACTAAAACGAGTGCAGAAAATACTTTTCACACACTAATAAAAACATGTAAAGTACATTTTTTCTATAAATTTTCCTTAAATTTTAATATTCTACACTTCTGTAGTAAAAATAGTATATAACAAACTTGTGGAAAAGGTCATTGCAAAACTTGTATGAACTTTCATAGTCAGTTTTGCAATAGAGCCCTTTCAACACTTATTACAGACATGTATTATTACAATATATTATAGCCGCGTTCGGTATTTTAGATCAATTTACTCGAAGGGTTCGGTTTCTATGATAACTTGTTGTAACTATTAGCTTTAACAACAAAACGGGCTGAAATACCAAAGACTTACAAAAATCTGAAGATCTTTTTATCTCATTTAATTTGCTCTAGATAGAGAAAGATGAAACATATGACTTAGGATTCTTTCTACAAAGTATGTTGACAAATTAATTTTAATTTTGGAATTGTTAAGGATCTCCATGGCCTTCTTCGTTTTTATAATATAAATAAGAATAATAAGAAAAGATGGCATCATTTTGTGATAAATGTTACAAGACCTAAACACTGCAATGTTATTGTTGGACATTTATTTCAATGTGACTTGAAGCAAAACTAATCATTTAAATATTGTACGTTAGCAAAAATGAGATTTTGTTTCCTCGTTTGACTGTGTAGTAAATATTTTGTTTTCTTTTCGACACCCTGTATACAATTATAATAATAACTTACGAGTTATGAGCATTTTCGTTTTTTGCAATGTTACAATAATAAATATCTACATAATATAGTTATAAGGAAATTGGTATTATTTATCACAGACAAGGTTAAGTAGGTCATAATAAATAATTAATTAGACTAGACTTGTTTCTTTGTATGTAATAAAGGTGTAATAACGTGCTAAATCTTTTTTGGTTTGTTAATAATTTGTTTTAATATCGTGTGTACTTGGTATAACTACAAACCTAAGGACACTTGGGATTTGGTCACTTCTATCAATATAGGATAATGAATACTTTCGTCATATTCACAATTATCTAACAACGTCAAATGCTTCTCCCAGACAACATTATTGTATTTTACAATTTGCTTACATATAAATCCCCTTTCTTGTGCTTGTATTATAAAATTTTCTAAGGTGTTCCCCCTTTTAGGGGCCATAACAAGTGCTAAACCATTTACAGACATAACCTTCCATAAACATTCTATCAAATGAATTCTCGCTTCATCAAAGAACAAACAATCAGCGCACAACATTATATCAAATTCTTCGCCGTAATTATATTCCTCCCATTTGAGCACTTTACAATCTACTGGACATGAGAATTCATTATTATACAAGCTAATTTGTACGTTTTCAACGGAAATTTTATTACCATCAGTTAAAGTAACACATTTAGCAGCACCATATTTTGCGCAAATGAGCCCCGCTAAGCAAGACATCCCCCCACCCAATTCTAATACTGTTTTATTCTTGAATAAATTCAAATTAGCACCAATATAATAAGTTAGGGTTTCCTCTGATGGCCATATGCAAACATTTCCCGTGTTATTAAAACCCATCAAGTCTTCAGCTGAAAACGTTCTAATTCTGTGGCCGATATTAACATAGTATTCGACATTCTCGACTACCATAGAGTATTTATACCAAGTACGTTTTCTTATCTGATCGGCTACAAACGGGTCCACTAGCTTAACAAGATGTACATTTTCCAGCAGTTGTGTAGTTAAGAGCATGAAGGAAGAAATACGTCGAACAGAAAATTCATCTGTTGGACTTGATGGTTCACTTCCAGTTGGACTCTGTACAAAATAATTAAATGAATTTATATACTACCAACAATTACAACCGCTTAGCTATTTTATTTTTAAACACAGACCTTCAAAGCCTTTGCCAAAATTGCCCAACGTTTACGAGCTGCTTTTTTCTTTTCATTTCTATTGGTACTTAAAACAACGTCATTTACTATATTATCAAAGCTGCCATTCGAATTTATTAATCCATGTTTTTTATTATTTTGGTCCATAGAGTTAACATTGTGCATTTGCAAGGCTTGTTCGGAAATGTTGCCTACAAGGCCATTAAAAAAATTGTAAACATTTTATTAAAATATTAAAAAAGGAAAAAAACGACGTATGCGAGGAAACATATACAAGACCTTTCAAAGATATGGAATAAAATTTATCTTTCTTTTGTAGAAACACAAATTTACTTATGTTTTGACTCCTCTACTAACCTAAATTTTTTTCTGTAGGCCTATCTTTTGTTTTTTTTAAGTTCCATTCATTTGAGAGCCCACGTTGATCTTTTCATTGAAAAGGGTGGGAGTTAGGCTTTTTTTAAAATTAATTTTAAGTTTTAACGACTGATATTAATCCTCTATCGATTATCTCTCATAAACATGAGTGTCCATTGGACGTTAATAAACTATTTCAAGTAGTAGGCTATCGATAGATGGGTACAAAACACAAATAATTAATTTACTTAACTTACTAGCAAAACATGAATTTTGTTCCATAATTTCTTGGAAGATCCTGCAGCATTTTTTTCTAATAACATTCCTTCATGCTTTTAAAGATTAACAACACTGCTTGTTCTTTTCTTTTTTATTTGGAAAATATAAAAGGAAACCTATTTTAATTGCAAATAATAAAATATGATTAAATAATCTGTTATAGATATCTAGCTAATAATAAATGTCAAATTAGTATATGGAATTTATTATAACATAAACAATAACAAAGATATAAATGAAAAATAACGAGTTCAACTTACATTTTTGCTAGTTAGAAGAATTAATAATAAAAAAGGTTCGTAAAATCAAAAGTACGTCATGCCTATACTACCCACTGCACTGCCCGTCAATACTTCTTGATTAACGTCAACGGCGGGACTAACCTGAAGTTTGTCCTTTTTATAAAATAATGTTCAAACTTCAACTCAGTTTGATAAAATAGTGCTACAATAATTTATTTTTCCGTGTTGATTTCTTAATTCCAAGAAATTATTATTAATCTTATTTAATTGTAAAAAACATTATTACTAAAAAATAAAGAAGTACTTCTAAAAGTTCTAAATATTAGCTATAGCAGAAATTAGAAAAATGTACAATAACAGGCCCGCTATATGGTGCGCCGCTGTTGGGCAAAATTATTCTTACAAATAATAACTTATCATGCGTGCGAAAGAGAAGGGCATTGACGCCAGTCAGTGGCGTGCCATACGCAGGACCTTTTTACGGAAATCCACCCTAAAAATTAGAAGAAATCCATCTTGAAATAATATCTGGTTTATACAGAAACTAAGAACTAAGAGTTAACGACTAACTAAGAAAATTATGCCGGTGTATACAATAATTATAAATTAATATTTGAGGGTACTAATAACAAAGGCAGTAGGTAATATTCAAATTTCGTATGTTGAGATCTTAGAAAATAAAACAGTAGGTAGGAGCATAACTACCCGGCGCAACGAGCTTTAAAAGCGACGGATATGACGTCACACTAGCAGCCATTAGACATCATCTAAATCTGCTTTTCTCTCAAATTCCGACAAGTACAAAGAAGAGAATTACATTTTATTCGTAATTACAAGTATTCGTTGGTTTAAAATATTATATATAATATTTATATTCTAAGATTAATTTCAAAATATGTACTATGTTTTAAAATTTAGGTTATGTAGTTTATGTGCGCATTACGAGACAGCGAGAACGATAACAAGAATTCAAACGCTTAATAACTATCTTGCGTTAATTAACAGCGTTTCGTAAGCCACAGACCCATAGATTATTTAGATTATTTTTCATAATTCATTGTAGAATATAAAAAACGAACACTGATTACAGAAAGGTTCAGAAAATTTGTAACGAAAACGGTCACCAACAAGACAGTTGACGGCGAACGACTGTCTACACACCAAGATATATATAACATAATGTCAACTCGCCGTCATTTCGTCAACCAATTTTATCGCGAGCTAAGTTTCTGATAGATGGCGCGACGTGTGAGCATGATTGTCATTCTACAGCAACATAACTTGTAATAATGAGTATTTACTTTTGGCGTATTTTTCGTAATACAAATTAAATAAACTTTTTCATGATGATAGAGGTACAAGAATCTTTGGCACTATTAAAATGCTAAATTGTGACTCTTCTTTATTTAAAACATCTTTGGTAATAAAACTAAATTGAAATTTTATTTTTTACAGCAAACTAAGGTAACATCTTTTTTATTTTCATTTAACTTAAATAATAAGAATACAAATTGACCTATGCAAACATTTCTTTTGAGAATTGTAATTAAATTCATCAATTATTTTGTAATATTTTACGGAAAGCAGATAAACTGCAAGCATGGATTGATGCAACAGGAGTTTTATTAACAAGTAAAGACCTTGTGTGCCACTATAAAAAAATCTATATGCAAAATTCAAACCTATTAGACGCTCTAAAGATTTCAAGTATTAAAAAAGAGTAGGTATAAGTCGAATTATATATACTTAATGCTTAAACATGTTTTTAATTATATGCATTAAGCAGGTTAAGTAAAACTGTTACTGGTAACTAATAGCAATAAAGCCCACATCTCAGCATAATTTTTATAGCAACAAGAAGCTAAATAGCAATATAAACATGGTCCACATGTGAAAGGGATAAAAATATTAAATACAACAGCAGAACACAGACTTTTGTACTGAAAAGCAATAGTTTTTTGACTTGATAACAATTATATTATTGTGCATCTAACTTTGTAACAAACAAGATCAATTACAGCAAAACTATCAATGAAATATTTATATTTTAAAAATTTAATTACAAACATTTATAAAATAACAAATAACAAGGCCATCGATGATGACAACAACGAAATCAATGATATACCAGACCAATTGTGGTCTGGCAAGGAAAGTGAAATCGACATCGATCACTATTACAATAAAATCTAAACATAAATGTAATGTACGTAAAGATTGGTTTGACCCTGTAGTACAGACATATTCATATTTTGGAAACAAAGTTCTTTCTGGTAACCAAATTTTGAAGTTATTTTAAGAACCTCAGTCACTTCCATGAGAATCCATACAAGACCTTCCATGCAATGTCCCTGAAAATATAAGAGGTTTAGATTAAAGCGATTTCATTTTATGATAAATTTAAAAATTACATTTTGACAACTGATTTTCTAAATACCTTATATTGTGATTGAGAAATACATAACAGCCCTCACTCCATTACCATTAGCCACATACAGAAAGGTGGAATCCCTAAAAAGAGCAATTTTAATAGAACAATTAAACATCAAACTATTTACTGGTAAAATTTATCACATGATACGAATGGCGTTTTGCTATCGAAAACAAACCAGAGAAAAATTAGTTTAGAAATAATAAGTGTTCATTTATACTTACCTGTATATTTGAGAACGCGCTATGTTTTATTAATTCTGGCTTGTTAATTATAATAAACAGAAACAAAGCTGCATAAAAAACCAATTAAATTCTCGAATGACAATAATAAAAATAAAAATTTTATTATTATTAAAAAAGCTTAATAAATTTTTAAGGTTAACACATGTGGTTTGGTTTGACACTCACGTTTCACTGTTGCGGCATCTAGCGGCGACTTTCGAAATAATGATCTCGTTTCAATTTTGGGTGAAAAATTTATTATGGCAAGCATAGGGGAGTTGACCTACCAGCGTTTTATATATCTTGCTACACACTAACCGTTTCTTGCAGGAAAGGACCAATACCGACCTGCAAAACATTCTCACAATCATGACCAACAACTGTTGGCGACGGTCCGTGTCTGTGATGGTTGATGTTAATACCTTCATATAAAATGTACAGTACAATGTTTTGTTGGTCCGGTGACTGTTGGTAGCCTACCGTATAGTGAGAATCGGCCTTTATGATACAATGCGGCTGTCCCAAGCAAAATACAGTATGTGTTATTTTCATTATTTTGAGAAAACAAGCCAAACGCGTTTGAACTTGTACTTGCAATTAGGGATATTATCGATATTTTTAATATTCTGAGTTTATATGTATATAGTCTGCGTTTTAATTCTGAATGGGCTTTTAAATAAAATTTTCAAAAGTTTGCACTTACTGTGCTTTAAGTTGGTAATTCTGTTACAAAAGGCAGTTATTGCGTTTTAGAAGTAGCTGTAAACCGCTGTAACTCTGAAATTAATACTGATATGACTTTCAAATGCAGTTAGAAAGGTGCAGCAACACAAAGTATGTGCAAAGAATACATAAACCAGATTTCAGAAAAAAAGTCAGTTACCGTGGTTTTGCTTTGGAACAGCCGAATGGGTAAATAGGGAGAATAATAAAATAATGGTAACTAATAAACAAAAAGTCTTGAAAAAGTACGCTGTAAAAATTATGTTAAAAGATTAATACAATTAGAGCATTACTACAAGAAAATTAATATGTGTGAGTGGTTTCTGTTTAAGCTGTTGCTCTGAAAGAAACACATTAAGTTCTTATAATAAAATAAAAGTGCATCTATTTAAATTTACTTTATTCCCAAAAGCTATTTTGAGGTGCTTTGCAGAAAATCTGTAACTACAAATAAATATCACAACAGGTAATAAAACAAGAAACTTATTTATCAAATCTTACCATTTTAGAATTCATAAAAAGTTTTATATAACTTAAAATCAATACAAATAAACATAATATGCCAACAGTTGAAAAGTGAGGTTATACTAATAGTTTTGCAATAATTCTGACTATTTCACTCAATGTTATACGAACCAATAAAAATTTATCCTGTGAACGAAATTCTCTCTATTCCGGCGACTATTTTTTGTTTATAAAATTTTCCGAACTTGTTCTACCAATGAAAACGTTCAAATAAGCAACCTACCCTTTATTTCACCGACAATTTTTTTGCTATAGTAACGATCCTACAAAAATAGTATACACAAACTGTACGTTTCATTGAAATAAATGTTAAATATTTTTATTCTTTGTGTTGTTTATTCGCGAAATAGTCATAACGAATAACATATGTGGTAAAATTTTGTCTTGGCAAAATTTTCTTTTTGATTTACTCGTGTTTGTTGCCAATTCATCTCGTGGCATTGATCAAAAACCACTCGACTGACGTCTCGTGATTTTTAGTGACAATGTCACTCGAGAAATTGCTATGCAACAAACGCTCGTAACAATAAGAAAATTTTGCCGATAAAATTTTACCACTTATGGTATTATATATGACTATTTCATTCATAATGTTATGAACCAATAAGAATATGCGCTTTTCCTTAGATACCACGTATTCCAACGGTTATATTGTAACTATGTACAAGCAGTACAAGTAACCATGACGAATCGAATATACAAACCTTTGTATAATCAGTAATAATATAACAAGACCTTGCTTTTTAATCGGATAAATTTTTTTATTTCACAAAAACTTTTTGGTGATAAATTTACGAATTTGAATTGGACATTTTTGTTCTGATTAGAGCCCGACAGCGTAGCTGGAGGGCTTTAATCTTTGAACAAAAATGTCCAATTCAATGAGTAAATTTATCAAAAACAAAAAGTTTGAGTAGATAAATAAAAAAATTTATCCGATCGAAAAAAACAAGGTCGAGTTATATTTGTTGAGATTATTTCCAGAACAAAAAAAAAACAACAAACAACGACAATATCCTATTATTTATTAAAGCAATTATAAAAAGTGCAATTATTAAAAATTTGCGATGCCGATGAACTTTCTTTTATCACGGACCCTACAAGGGTGTTCTCCGATGAAGAAGCGATGTTGCTTGTACTCACATTGCAGGTAGAGCCAGAAGTAGTAGCTGTGAAATCAGTTTGACGAATTTTATTTATTATTCCTTTATGATGTTCCTCGTTGATCTGTAGATAGGGTTTAATAGAAGAAGCAGTCGAATGTCCCGTTATTTTAATAAGCTCTTGTTCTTGAACTCCTGCTTTGGCCAAATGGGAAATAACACTTGATCGACTCGAATGGTTAGTAATTTTTCTTTTCTTGGTGTCTAAACCAATTTTTTCGTCGGACTTCTTTAACCATTTAGATATTTCGTTTTTGCCCACTGGGCAATTTTTGTACAATCTCCCTTGATTCGTTTGCCAAAATGGATTTGGCGTTAAAAAAAATCTATCTGTTGTTATATTTTCTCCCCGTTTTTCTTTGAGTTTATTAAAAATTCGCACAGGACATCTACCTGGATTTGAGGTATTGGGAATTAGCCACTTAGAATCAGAAAGTTTTTTGTTACCTCCCTGGCATGTTTTTGTAAATACAGGATTGTATTCAACTCGTCCTGTTAATTTTCCCTCATTATTGATTTCTGGTTTGAAAAAATGTGTCAAACAGTTGGTACCTTCGCCCCCTCTCCAGGCAAGTTCATACGAAACCAAATGAAAAAATTTAAGCTGAAGACCTTCAGGTGTTCCCTCGTTACAGTCATCTACCATTCGTTCCACTTCAGATTTATCCATTGCGGAAGCACTTTGACGCCTTTTAGTTTGTTGTTTTTGTAACTGCTTTCTTTTTGCATTTCTTGCATCCCTAGCACTTTTAAACTCTATATCTTCGAAAGGATTAAAGCTTCTATTATACTTTGTAAAGTAATCTTCTTGAATAATTTTGGCTGTCATATTCCAAATCGACTTCACTGAATATTCCTTGTAATCATCCCCGTTTAATTTCCTCATGTTTACAGCCCAGTCTTCTAAAATGTTTGACAATTGCGCAACAGAAGTTTCTTCATTTAATTCATAACTTCGTGCTTTATAAAATTGTTTAAACTGAGACCAAACAGACTGTTTGGTTCTAACGGTATTGGCAGGCACAGATGTTTTAACCAATTCATGTATTTCTGTTTTGTCAGAACTTCCAAATCTCGACGAAGTCATTTTCATTAAATGATAAAATGAACTGTCAAATGTGACAACAGGAAAGAAAATGTTTTATCACTTACAACAGGAAGCGAATTTTTATCCGAGATAAACAAAAATGATTGGTTCAAAAGTCAAATTCTCATTGGACCATTGTCTGTGTTGCTATAGTGATGGAAATAATCGACTGTAATTACACGAGAGGTCTTTTTTTGTCCGGATAAAATTGATTTTTTTAACGATAATTTGGTTGCTTGGTAAATTGACGATACAAACCACCTACGATAAAAAACGAGTCCGAAGGACGAGTTTTTTTATCTGGTGGTTTGTAGAGTCAGTTTACCAAAAAGAAACCAAATTAGAGTTTAAAAAATCAATTTTATCCCGGAGAAAAAAACCTCGAGCGTAATTCGATGAGATAATTTAATGAATAATAAAAAGGAATAACTAGGTAATTATGAAGAAGTCAAGAACACATTTATTAACTTGAAAATGACAATTATTAAAAACAATAATCAGGTTCGAGAAAGTTAGCCATGGAAGTTTAAACACATTTTATCCAGATGCAAAGTTAGGGCTAACTTTATCCGATGTCAAAGTGACAAATGTATCGCGGCTTATGGGATTTTTTATACATGAATTAAATTATCGCTGTAATACAAACCTTTGTAAATTCACCCGCATGAGACTCAATTCTTAAATTTCAAGATATCCATGAAAACTCCATAACAGTCAAATAATTTTTTAGTAAACGACGCAATTTTTTTTAATTGTGCGTTTTAGACTGTGGTTTTCGTTTTAGTTGGAAAATGAATCGTTTTAGAACAAACTCTACAAAAAATATCGATGAACTAAATTCATGAAATAGTCTACCTGTATACAACTCGACGATCTAAAATACTCGAAACTCGACATATTGCCTAATAAAACACCACTCGACCGTCGGTCTCGTGGTGTTTCAGGCAATATGTCTCGTATAATGGAGTATTTTCGTTCGTCTTTTTGTATAATTACTGATTATATACCAAAACGGCTGGATTTTACTAGACAGGCGGGAATTTTGAATATATGAATACGAACCCCATCACTAAGATTAAGTTACTTAGTCTAATTGATGGATATTGACAATTAAATAATAGGCCCTGAGATACATTATTTACATACAATTTAGTTCAATTATACTGAGTCAATTAATAACAGTGGTGGTACAGATACATATAAGAATTTATACCAAAAATTATTATATCATCACAGTATATTCCCGATTTTTATACCAACTGATAGAGCTTAAAAACACGAACAATTTGTAAATTGGGGATTGCCGCTTTTGATATTAGTACCCTCATTTACGCGTGCGCATAATAATAATCACTATCAGTACTTCAGTAGAGTATCTAGTGAGAGGCGAACTGTTTAGAGAAACGTAAGGCTCAAAAATGCGATCCAAGACCAGGCAATAGCTACCAGAGAAAATCAACACAGTAATATCTGCAAACTGTATAATCAGCAGCGGGAGATAATTCAACACTCTACCGCAAGCTGTTCCTTTCTTGCTCCACGAGATTATCCCTATAGACATAATGAGGTAGCAAAAATACTTAATTTGGAATTTGGTAAACAATTGGGGATTACTAATCAACACTTGTTCTGTTATAAATACCAACCAATGACGTAACCATATCGATACGTAATCACGTAATACCAACAGCTCAAAAAACAGTGTTACCTGGAAGCTAAAAGTATATCTACCTCCCCAGTAGCACACAATATTTCTTTAATATTTAAAAAATATAAATATAATATTATATGTGTTTTAAATATTTAAAAGATTAGGATGATATTTATAAAATATTGAAAATGAAATATTTAGAAATATATTGATATACATATTAAATAAATATGTTATTTTTGTGTAATTTCTAATATTTTGAAACAAATATCAAATAAATATTTTATTATTATTACGTCGACAGAATGTCGTAGACAAATATAAATATTATATATAAATAATATTAAAATAATATTAAAGAAATATTTTAAAAAATGTATTATCTAAATATTTAGGCGGATGTCGAAACATATATTTATTTAATATATGTGTGCTACTAGGGCTTGTAAATAAGCTCAGTAACTATTATACCACCAGCAGAAAGCTGTGAAAATGTAAATAATAATAATCGTAGTAGTTGGAACTACGCGCGAAATGCCGAAAAATTTGAAAACCAGCCTCAGACAACTGCAACTAGAATGGGCATCTAGAAATCAAGTCCGTGGTACATTGAAAGGTAAAAAGGTATCGAGTACGTTATCGGATGCTATTTAGGGTGTATATAATTCCCCTAAATTCGTCTGGCGATATCGGTGTCCAACACCCCCCGGGGGAGAGGGGGGAAATTGAAAAACTGCAAATCTAGAATACTTTATCTGCTATCCGGCTATATTAAAATAAATACGATCTCTAAAAATATTAAGCAAGTTAGAGCTAATTTTCACTCAAGAATTATCATTAAATAAACGGAAGGATACTCACTAGATTAGCTTCTAACTCCCTTATTATGCGTATTTCAATTTCTGCAAACATCGAAAGATGTTTATATCGTGATATCTTTTGGACGACACAAGATATCAAAAAAGTTCAAAAAATAATTGTTGTTAGTTCGAGATCTTACAATCCAACGCTTTTTGAAACTTTGAAATTGGCTAGACAGTAACGAAGATATGACCAATTTATTCCGACAATGTATAAATTACCGCTGAGCAGCGATCGTTCTATCTCTATTTTCACCCGTCTTCCGTCTGATTCTAATGCACTGTTCTTACCAGGTTCGTAAGTACATACAACTATTAGCACAATATTGGAGTTACAAATGCAGGTGATTTAACATTTTGTTGAAAAAAATTATAATTCTTACTGTTTTTGTAAATACGACATTAACCTTAACACGGAGAGTTCTTCAAGTTATTCTATAACAGACGATAAACTATTACATACATATAAATTTCTTTAAATTTACAAAAAAAGAAACAGATACGCAGTTATAAAAAATGTGTTGTATGTAAAACGGGCGGGAAACTTCAGGAATCCACTGCAAGAACTGTGGAAACATTCAAAGGTCAGTGAAAATGAGATTAGATATGCAATAAAGTCATAATAGAGAATTAAGAGAGCTTCTTGATATAACACACAATTCAAGTTTACGCGCATATATAAAATATTTCCACTATGAACTTAAATGTACATAGTAGCCAAAATATATAATAACAAAACTGAATACAAAGGTTATTCTGAAAGCCACTATGTTATAGTAATACAATACTTGGACAAACGTAATTACTGTATATTTTACATGATTCAGATGAGCCGTGATATCTCGACACCTAAGCATGGCTGTCCACCATGAAGTATTGTCTGAATTGTCAGTTATTTTGTTGAAACCAGTTCATTGAGGTACAATCTGTGAACTACAATTTTGAACTCTACTTAAAATCCACACCAAATCATTTGTATCAGTAGGTATTGACTATTCTTGATTTTTTGGCAAATAACTAATTTTGCGTTTCGTTCGCAATGTGGCAAAGGTATTCTAGTCTTGGTATACTGAGAGTTTGATAAGGAATGGTCTTGAGGCACAAGTAGTCGCTTTTTATTGGAATTCTTACAGATAATTTGTTTTCTGGACATTGCTGAAAAGCTACCATCTGAGTTGCGTGAAAGGTATTGCAACCGTTGATAGTTTCATTTAACCAGTCTACATTGTCTGCTGCAAATTGTAAAAAGTGTCCTGAGCAATGCTTAAACTTCTGATTTCTTTAATCACACAAAAGCAAACTTAGCAAATTCAATAGCGATGATGGAATTTTTTTCATGTTATCTTCATTGGTAACTGCTAAAATATCAGCATCTTCCACATCTCGAAGGTCTTTTTTTAATTTGCGAGGCTACTAAGTACACTTTGCACTATAGGTGGATATCAAAGTTCAAGTCTTTAAGCATTTCCACCTCTTTATAAATATTGTTTTGTGGTTGTGGGTACATTAAAGTAGCATCATTATTTTTATAAGATCTGAAAAATACAGCATATTTTCAGTTTTCGTAGAAAATACTACGGGTTCAAGTTACTACCCAGTAGGACATATTGGTCGTAAATTGTAACTGAATTATACACTTTTCTTTGGCTATGTCATGTTTTATTTCCCCAACAATATTTTCCCAAACCTCGCCACAATTTATCTCTTTGGTTTTCAGAATAACCTCAGTTTTGTTATTATATATTTTGACTACTATGTACATTTAATTTCGTAGTGGAAATATTTTATATATGCGCGTAAACAAGGAATAATAGTTTTTTCCTCATTAATTTACTTGAATTGTGTGTTATATCAAGAAGCTCTATTAATTCTCTATTATGACTTTACATATCTAATCTCATTTTCACTGACCTTTGAATAGTTTTTCGCAGTTCTTGCAGTGGATTCCTGAAGTTTCCCACCCGTTTTACACAACACATTTTTTATAACAGCGTATCTGTTTCTTTTTTTAATAAATTTAAAGAAATTTAAATGTATGTAAATTAAATGTTAATGTTAATGTCGTATTTACAAAAACAGTAAGAATTTTATAATTCTTTTCAACAAAATGTTAAATCACCTGCATTTGTAACTCCAATATTGTGCTAATAGTTGTATGTACTTACGAACCTGGTAAGAGCAGTGCGTTAGAATGAGACGGAAGACGGGTGAAAATAGAGATAGAACGATCGCTGCTCAGCGGCAATACATTGTCGGAATTAATTGGTCATATCTTCGTTACTGTCTAGCCAATTTCAAAGTTTCAAAAAGCGTTGGATTGTAAAATCTCGAACTAACAACAATTATTTTATAAACTTTTTTGATATCTTGTGTCGTCCAAAAGATATCACGATGTAAACATCTTTCTATGTTTGCAGAAATTGAAATACGCATAATAAGGGAGTTAGAAGCTAATCTAGTGAGTATGCTTCCGTTTATTTAATGATAATTCTTGAGTGAAAATTAGCTATAACTCGCTTAATACTTTAGAGATCGTATTTATTTTAATATAGCCGGATAGCAAATAAAGTATTCTAGATTTGCTGTTTTTCTCAGTCCCCCCCCGGGGGGGGGGGGTGTTGGACACCGATATCGCCAGACAAATTTAGGGGAATGATATACACCCTAAATAGCATCCGATAACGTACTCGATACCTTTTTACCTTTCAATGTACCACGGACAACAAAATCCGTTTTTAGATTTACTCTACTATCAGAGATCCATACTGCTAGACACCTGCAGCACATTGAGAAGAGTTATGTGAAGCAATGAAAAATAGAATACAAAAACTATATGTATATATATTTTATTATTGTTTGCAGTAAATTTTTACCTGTAAGTATTATTGAAATTACTTGCCCTCCAGCAGTACCTATAGTGTACTTGTAAAATGTACACAGTGAAAAATTAAAATAATAATAATACTATAATTATTTGTTCTAGAGACCATATACAAGGTATGTCGTATGGTATACGTCAGAGCAAAGATAGTAGGGAGAACGATTGATGATAATACTAGTTGCTGGATGAATGTGATTTAGTGATTATCCGGGCTAGGGCGAGTTAGTTGATAATTAGAATTAGTATGGTTCATTTGCCGAGACTTTGCAACTGTTGTTTACATTAATCTTAATCTATCTTAACAAAGAATTAGTTCCAACTAGCATTAAACATAACACTTATAATACTTAAAGTTAGTTGTTTTTCAGATGAACTCTGCTCTGATCGCAACTAATCCTAGGAATTCACACGAGTTTAAGATATTTATGTTTGTAACATCATTAATAAAGTAGGGTTCAATTTTAATTAAAATATTCTTAATTATCGTTTTAAATTTATATACATTTTTTATATTTTCTAGGTGTCTTGGGAGCTTATTATGAAATAGTAGACACTTTTTTAAATAATGTCTTAAGAATATTGTCAAAGTAAATCTGTCCATTCTGCGAGAATCATGTGATTGAATTAAAAGGTTGTTTCTAAAATAAGCTGAATTTTCAAACAAAATTAATGCATGCATGCATAATTAATGTACAACATTTATACATACTGTCATTACAAGACATGCTTCAGGCATCAAGATTAAATACGTGTGATTTGGGTTGCCTAACTTCCAGGTGACATATTCAAATCTATTTAAGTTTAATTTAATTTAAGTATGTTTCTATTATGATAAAGAAACACTCTAAAACGTACTAATTAGAAAAAGGATAAATTCTAACTTGATTCTTCTCTTAATTTTTATAATTTTGTTTGGCAAAGTCAATGATCTTTTGTCGTTGTGTGGAATTTGCACATAAATAGATAATGAAGCCATTTCAAGGCTTGTTTTCACCTGAAACATAATAAAGCTGTAGTTGTGAAAATGTACACAAGTACTTATCACTGTGCTTACTATTCTTATTGGTTAAATTGAAGAAAATGTTCTTCATATTCAACGATTTGTGTATTTTCATAGTAACTATGAGGTGTTGAACATTATTCAGATTTTGAACTGAATTATTTTGTTGTAAGGTGGTCAAATGAATTCTTGAATATAATTGAGACTTATATGCCAAAGTTGGGGTCTTTTATTATAGAAGATCTGGGCAATTCAAAACCAAATGTTGTTGCGTTTTGGAATAGTTTTCTGAAAGATTAACAATTAGTCTATTTATGATTTGAGTACATACATTTATGTAATAATTATTCCATTGTATGTTAGGATTAATCGTATAATAAGAAAAGGAAGTATCAATGTGTTGAAAACATTTATTTCAATTTTTTAAAAAATTGAAATACATTTAAAAAAAATAAAAAGTGTGGGGTCAATTTAACATTTCTTTATAAGTATCTGGTACATGCAGAAAGAAGAAATCTTTCTCTATCTTTTTATAATATTATTATTCACAATTCATTTAATTTTTATTAACAATTTGGTTATGAAAATTTATTTTATAGTCTTTTGTTTATAGTTTAAAATTTAGTTGCGAACTATAAAACACACTAAACAATTCTAGTTGTAACTAGGAAAACCACTAACTTATTCAACTGTTTTTCCAAATCTTATATAAGCTGCAGAAAATCTGACGACATCTCTTATATTTGAGCAGAACATGCGTTTCGTTGGAGAGCAAAATTTAGAAAATTTTGAGGTTATGTTTTGAGTAGAAACGTCAAACGTCATTCTGCTGTCAAAAATGTGAGGTTATGTCAACTGTCACAGAGTTTTTTTTTATTTAATGATAAAGTGTTTAAAATTTAAGTGGTGCATTTAATAATAATTAAATTAATTTGAATGAAATAAAAGTGCAGTGAAATTTAATTGATGTTTGGATTTTATTTGGGGAAAGAAGTATTTTGTTATTGGATAAATTTTGGACTATCATATTGGAGTTGGGAATTAGTATAGAAATTAAAGATTCATTCATGAATAAAATTAAAATAGATTTATCTACATCATAGAAGAAAACAGCTATTGTTTATATTTATAAATATTATTCTGTATTATAAATTGCTTAGATGGTATTTGGGAACATTTCGACCGTCTTTATGTTTAAGCAGACAATCATACCAACATTTACAGTCAACTACTAATCCAAGTTTTTTTCTGGCGCCAATATTTTGGAAAATTTCTTTAAATTAATGTAAGTTATTTTTTTTAGTTTATTTAACAAAAGAAATATTAATTAACAAGATAAAGGGAATTATACTGTCTTATAATTTCAATTTCTTTTGTTACTTATGTAAATAATTTTAAGAACTTTGTTGCAATTTTTAAATTTTTTTAATGTTGTTGAATAAATTGTTCATTTGAATTTTGGTTAAAAAAAATCAAATTTTAGTTCATTTATTCCCTTTGTGTGTGGATTTTAACTATGTTTCATAGATATAATTTAGTTGGTGTCGTAATTAAAGTGACCCGCTTGAGAAGTCTCTTTTAACTTTGGAGCGAGCTTTCCAATTTGCAATTGTAGCCGGTGCATTTTTATTCGTTGATAAAGGTAAGTGGTTTGTATTTTGTGTATGTTTTAACATTACTTTTGCTAGAATCTATTTTATGTGTTATTGATTATCAATAATGGTAAATCAAATTTTGAAATTTATCCATTTCTTTTCTTCATTGATTTAAATGAGATGTTCCCAAGTATTTATTTTTATAACACTATACACGCAACATTTGGAACAACTATGTGTTTTGTGTTTATATATCGTAGCAATACATGCATAAGCATCTGTAACTGCCTTTAAATTTAGTTGCTTGAAATAGACTCTGCATGCAGCTCAGTTCAGGTTATATAGAGTTCTTAATGCTCTTTTCTGTATTACAAAGATCTCTTGTCTGTGTGTGCTACTACAGAAAATTATTTCGTAGTACATAATAGAATAGAAGTGTGCAAAATACGCAGATCTCAGAGTGTTTCGAGCTAATACTTTTTTTAACACGTTCAGAGCAAATCAGACTACAATAAGCCTACCACAGAGATTGTCTGTGTGATTTGTCCAACCGAGATTCTCATCCACGGTAACACCAATAAACCTTGACGAGTTTACATAATAATTACTAAATACTGTGTTATTTAGATTAATGTCATTTCATAATCGGCCTTATTTCTACTATGTTTAAATAAAATACAATTCGTTTTGGAAATACTTAACACCAAGTAATTCTGATGGAACCAATTTACCATTACTGACGCAGTATTGATTGTATCCTGTTTTTAAAATGATATAGTCCTTAAGTCCTTTCATGTTATTATTATTATAATGTTTGTATCGTTAGTACAGTTTGTTATTGTTAGTGTTATAGATGATTAGTCTACTTCTTTCAGTAAGTCATTTATATATAGGAGAAATAATATCCGACCTAAGACACTACCTGTAGTAAGACTACCTGAGAGAAAGTTTCCAACTTCGAATTTTGTACAAACCCTTTGAGATTATAGCATTTTAAATATGATTATCCATTATCCAAGTGATAAATAATGTGTTCTGTAAATGAAAGAGTGTTGTAGTTGTATAGTATTCCAAAACCTATAGTTTTGGAAGTCATTTTGAGTATAGGTGATGATGTTGTTCCTGTCCAGGTGAAGTGATTAAGACGTTTGCATATGACAATTTCAATTTTCAATTAATTCTGCGGTAAGAATACATCAATGTTGTTTGAATATTTTAAATTTCAAGCCCCTCTATTTCAAATAGTAGCGATATCCTGAAGCAAACCTGACACAAACTTTAATAAAGAAAAAATTACTATATGCATACTATATACGTGCATATGCACTATATGTTACTGCAATTTATGAGAATAGACTGAGCTACATTTGTAACACGGCTAACAGGTGTATTCGTAGCAAACAAGAGGGAAAAAAAGATCAAGAGCGGTATAGGCTCATTCGGAAACGTGCACTTGCTGAAAATTACCGCAACAATTACGCCCTAACGTTGCTGCCGAACTAAAGTTCATGCATGTATTCACGTATGTACTAACAATATGTTGCTCAGTGGGTGCTGTAGTGGAACAAGTTTTGGCTTTTAGCGTGATCTGAAGACTTATTTGCCTACCTTCTTAACATACTTGATAAGACCTTTACAACGCTATGTTGCTCTGTGAGTGTTGCAATGACACAATGTGATGAACTCAGACCTTGGATAGATGTTGAAAAGTCAACCCCGTGCGTTTGGTGCACCGATAAATTGTGCTTCTTCGTTCGAAGTCTACAACATATGCAAATAGCAGGAAGTCTATTGAAAGAAACCAACCATAACATACACGAATGTTCTTTAAGCAACTATATTTATACCCCTTTACCAAACTGCAGTTAAGTAAGTGAAAAGTATCCACAAAGGTTTTAGTTGAAGAGTTCCTAAATCAGTAAAATCGATCAACTTTGATTATAATTAGGTGTAACGACTTTTTTAAAATGCTGTGTTATATAAGAAGAATGTCAAGAAAGATTGGTTCATCAGAAAGGTAATAATGTCAGTCGGAATGCGGTACTGTAATACGCAGTATTTACAGGTTTTACTTAATTTACAGTGTGTCCCCAGATGGGGTTCACAAGAGGGAAAATTCAATTTTTTTTATTCTGTTGAAAAAACATGTTTTAAAACTACTAAAAAGTGTAACAGAATTTTTTGTAAAAAATGACTTTTTATCATAAAATCAATATCTATTAGAAATGTATTTTCTCGAGTGAACCACCTCTCTGAGTACACACTGTATATGTGGAATTTAGAAGAAAATAATTTTAATACTTATATAAAACAAGTAACTTTATCACCCTGTTGTTCATTGTTTACTTCTCTTTTCTCTTTATTCATTACCCCATTGGCTATAGTTTGATTTATTGGCATTGGCGTCCCGATTTCATTTAATTGTAAAATACGGTAACCTTACTTTACACTAACTTGTATTAAAAATGCACACATGCATATATGTAATATTTTAATCATCAAATCAAGGTTAACTACCAAGTATGTACTTAAATAAAGTACATAACAAAACCAGATATGTAATATAGTATCTGATGAACATTAAAGGCAACAGTTGCACGACTGCCATTTAAGAAGGTTAATATTATTAGGGGTAATGGAACTAAAATGATAATTAGGTGAAGTTGCCAAAGAATACTACGATTAATAACACCACACTTCATGTTGAGAAGATTGCTAATCAGCATTATAGCAACTATAAAAAGGCATTTACAAAAATAGAAAAAATAAATAAACTACAAACTGGTTTGCATCAATAGAATGCATTTTAATGCTAATATCTTGCAACAAAAGAATGTAGTTACACCTACAAGTCCTATAACTAATGTCTTTAACATTTTTCAGTTTTGGTATTAACGCATAATAAATGTGGAAACTATAGAATCAATTTGATATCTTATAACGTAAATTACTTTTGATAAAAGTGTTGGACACGTTGATTCTATGTTAATTATTACAAATGCATAGTCTGTAACTTTTTAGATTATACTGGATGATTTGTAGCAGGATGGACAAAAAATTAATTTTTTTAAAACCTTAATGTTTTGTGTTAATTATTAGCAATTTGCTTTTAAATTTACGTGAAATATTTTGTTTCCTAAATGTCACAATGTTTGCATAGGTTACGCGTTGTAATACGCTCAATTAGCGCGTCATTTACTTATGTGAGTGCCACCAGTTCTTACTGGTACCAGAGTCGAGCAGGTCAGATTGTCTCGAATGTGAGAGGGCTATATACATAGGGTGTAACGTTATAAACCTTAAAGGGGTGAAATATTGAGGTTTATAATGAACATTAAACAATACAAAAACGTCATACATTTTTATCAAAATTTAAGCAATTTTGCTTGAAATCTGTACGAAACAATACGAGTTAATACAGACCTGCTTTGTTTTAAGAATCTAATTTAAAACCAAACGTGCACAAAAAAACAAAGTCATAAAGTGATAACAAGACAAGGTCAACTTTTGGCATTCCAGATGCCTACAAACTCGTTTAAAAACAAGTAAATTTAACAATGCACTGACCTGCAATAAACCAATAAAGAATGCCAACAAAGCAAGTCCACGCCGCTATTGCAAATATAATGTCAATATCACATTCCCCTCTTCGTCTGTACGTGTTGCTTCCTTAAATTACTTGTTTATTTCATATCTTTTTGCTCCTTTAGTATTTTTAATTTAATGTGAGTACAACAGGCGTGTACTTAAAATTTGAAATGCGATTTTTGTCGAAAACTAGCAGGGAGCGACTACATGTTAGTACATATTATTAAAATATGTTCTAAATCATTACTGCTATCCCTATTATTGTTTATAGTAGCTACACCCTGTATATATCGCAAGAATCCATATCCCAGTACTGGATTAGACCGGTGAACGTTAGGTTCATACCAAACCTGAACCCAAAGAAATCATATGTGCAACTCAGTAGGAAAATGTCTTTTCTCCCTCGTGTGTCTACCCCGCTACACTCGATAGAGCCAATTTCACCTCAGAAAAAGCGCAGTTTTTCTCCCTTGTACAATTTCTAATAGCGGAGTAAAATTAAAACATTCCTTCTTTTCGTATAGGAAGCAAAGCTGTAATAACACGATAACTGGAGGTAGAATTCCCTCAAATTCGGCTAAATTAGATTTAGGATGCCCCAGTAGGGTCGGCTATATAATCAGAGTTCAGTGCCATGAGGTATGAGAGATGCTTCACCACCTCGATTCCTCGCCCAAAACTAAATAAATATAAACAAATAGATATTTTGCAATAAAGCATAAGTTGGTAAGTAAATAATTCTTTTACTTTTATTTATGAAATATAACTCAAAATGCACTAGGCAGTTGGATTTAACCGAGAGAACATAAATAATCTTTTGCTCATCTCGTCTCAGCCTTTGGAAAGCACAGTTGCACACCCAACTGGATATTCGATATGGATGTGGTCTAGGCGTAATGTCTAGTAAAATGTCACAAGTAGTCGATTTAAGAGCAAAAATACAAATTGGTTCGCTTACTTTTCGCTGAATGAGACTCATTAATAAACCATAGATGTTTGTATGAGTACAAATAAAAATTAAGTTCCTCCCATAATTATTTCCTAATTAATAAACAGCTCGTCCTGGAATCGCCTTTAATATTCATCCAACTTCCTACCTCAACAGCCTTGCTTTATGCTACCAAACCCTATATCTTCTCTTCTACGATCACTCTTATTGTTCATGAGAATAATAAATTTAAAACCTTATATTCCAAGCCCTTCAAAATCCTGTCTGTGCCAAAACTTTAGAAAAAAGATACTACAAGAGGGCTAAAATCTTGATCTGCTACTGAGATTACGTCATCTACAGGAATCCATTGAGCAGAGGCAAAACAAACTTGGAGGACGAGGAAGACGGGGAGGAGAAGGAAGAAGAAGCAGTCGAAAAGTCATCTAATTCTTGTAAAGAAATACATGAGTCATCGGAAAACGAATCTATGGTCCAGCGCCGCCCTTTGGATTTTGGGGCCCCGGGCACAAATATAGAGGGGGGCCCCCAGCAGTAAATACAAAAGTAAATACTTAAATAAAATCTTTTTTGTTTTTTTAATGTTTAATACAACAAAATGTTCTTGGACTGATGGCGGTGCAACGCGCCCCCGTCGTTGTCTCACGTTTGCCTGTTTATAAAAATGTTCAAACTGTGAGCCTTTATGTATAACAACTTGCATCAAATGTCCGTCTCTCAGTCTATTTTATTAATGCGTAAGACATATATTGGGTTGTTGATTAAAATAAGGTAGCTCGGTGCGGGGCCCCCCTAACTCTCGGGGCCCCGGGCATACGCCCGGCTGACCGACCCTAGGGACGCTTCTGCTATGGTCCCTCACTTATGTCAACTTTTGACTGAAAATAATGTTGTTTGCATGTTCTGTGACGGGAAAGTGGGCATCAGATATCAGATTGCAGCGGTGAACTGTAAGCGAGATGCGTGCAATGCAGTGATTGGGTTCACGGAGGAAATTTGGGAACAGAAACATATGGATATATTTGCAATTTTTGCAATTAATGCGTTAGTTCTTTAGTTTTAACTAGAAATAATTCAATTATTCTTTGGAGTTTAATGAATATAGTATTTCTATCTGTATTTTTTCTGTTTGTAAAAACAAGAAAATTGGTTTGTAAAGCTAAAGTAACGAATGGTTATAAGTAAGCTACATTTTTCAACCTATGTATATCGATTTTGATTAGTGTCTGAAATGTTAAATTTAATGGTCCAGCCATTTTAACTTTTTAATTTAAAGAAAAAACTTCAAATACCGACAAATGCCCAAAAATGCTTTCAAAATAAGTGTTCGAAGTAACAAGCATGACAACGTCAGACTAGTAAACCACTGTCTCGAGCAAGCACGATCAGGGCCACTTCTTATTTCATTTGCTGCGTTATGTATTGGCACCTTGTATATCAGTTGCTTCATGTGTCTTCATAGATAAAAATATACTTAGTAAGTTCAAGTCTGGTAATCGTGGTGGCCAGACAACAGGACCTCCTGGAAAATTCTATTGTCAAGAAAATTTTTGTACAAATTTCCATTTAATCGATCATTCATTACGTGCTGATCAAGCAAGACATTTTTGAATACTCCACCTTAAACATTAGCAGGAATTGTTGCTGAAAACGACGACATAGATTGACGTGGTGGTCGTTTTGTAAAGTCTGATTTTGGATTACATTGTATATATCCTCTAAGGCTAACCATCATCTAAAAGTACATCAAATCCTGGATTTATGTATTCAAATTTTTGTAATGAGTTGTAATTTCACTTTATCAAAAATAGTTATAATGATAAGGAAATTATTTGAATATGTTTTTAATTTCTACAACCTTTGTAGATTACATAAAGAAGTTATCGGTTTGATTAGACGGCTAGTGACACTGCAGACGAGAAGTTTTCTATAATGAACACTTATAAATGTTTATTCATAGTTTGTTTTCTATTTTGTTTTAGTATCGTCGTACTAGCAGGTGAGCCCATTTTTGATTACCTGTAAGATGTTTAATTTATGTAAAAAATCATTGCTGCAAACACAGTCGCTTGCCTATATTTCTGTACAGTGTCTTAATATTCCCTCTACTTTGAGAACGTGGGACATGTTTCTTATTAATTTTTTTAAGGTAGAAAGTCACCCAATTCTAAAGTCAAGTTAGCTGCTATATATGAATAAAATAAAAATATAGAAAAATATAAAATTACTTTTTTGTTGTTTGGAACACAAAAATTGTCACTTTATAGCAGAAAAAAAATTAATAATAACATCGTTCATGTATTTACTATCGAGTCGCGTTCGGTATTTCAGATCTATTTACTCAAAGAGCTCAGTTTCCATAGTATCCATTGTAAATAATTGTAATTATGGCAATAGAGTTTTCAGAGCTAAAAGAGTTGAAATACTGAACTTAGCGAATCCGGTTACAGTTGGAATACAATTTTATAATCGACATATCTCAATAACTAAGAGATAACCTGCAGTTTTTTCAACGTCAATATAAAATTCAATTTTTAAACTATTGTTACATAGTTTTTCGTATACCTGGCGAGTTGTTTAAATATAAAACTTTCAAGCTGTTCTTGGGCAAACTGTGTTAACCCATATTTTTTCACCCATAACCCATCGTTTTCTTAGTACATACGTGGTGAAATGCCTTTTTTCGGGTATCAATCGAAAGAGAAACATTGAATTTACCAAATCATACTGAAATGATGTAATTCTTGAGTTGTAAGGTTTGAGTGGCTTTCTACCTTAAATGAGCATAAGGCTAACTTGTATTCGAAAGGCGTGGGTTCAAACTCCATTTGAGATGGCAGGGTTTCTACTAAAATTGAAAAATTCGGCCATTTCAACTATGGGTATGTGTGATCGTATTGTATGTTAGATGAGGAACATATGATAGCTATTGGTTCCTCCCGTAGTGTAACCGTAAAATTCTTATGATTTAAAGTATTTCCAGTCTGACACTTGTTTGCCCTAAAATTAATTAAAAATGAAATTTGTGTTTAATTTGCTTCATTTATAAATACTTAGTGAAATGAAAAGTGAATATTTGATGTCGTGCAATTTATTGAACAATTATTGAATGCAAGTACATCATTTCTCTACGTAGTTTCCATGACGTGCAATACAAATGTTCCACGCTGTGGAAATGCATGGATATATGTATCTAGCAAAAAAGTCTTTTGCGTTGAGCGTAGACACTCGGGCACTACCTGCTTCACCCATGTCGGACTTGCTCTCCAGAGCCTCTTTGAGCTGACCTGTCCTGTCTGTCAGATAACGCGGTTTGGTTTCAAAACTTCCCAGTTTATTCGTACACTTGCTGCACTATCAGTCATGGGGTTTGGTCTCTTCACTACTCAAAAAACTAATAACAGAACGCTACTCTTCTTTGGTGCACGCTGTCACACTTTCACACTACTGTCCAGTCCTCGTATAGCGTTCTAGTGAGTGCTGCCACCTGCCGGCTATTTTTTAAACCGTCTCTGTTGGCAACTTCCAGCACAATCGTGCTTTGTTTCAAAATTATTTCTATTTTCTGTCTATAATAAAGCTATTAAAGAAAAACTTCATCAAAGTAAGCTAAGAAAAATGATAAAACATAAGAACTACTCTCATAACATTTGATCTATAGAACTTCTGGATAATAATAATAATAATAATAATAATTACTACAACCCATAACCTTAACCAAGGCCCCAGAAGCTATAAGCTTGTGCGGGAGGGAGGGGGCGATTATTATTATTATGTAGGCCCAATGTGCGGCTGCAGCCGACTTATAGATGGAACAGCGCAAATCCCACTTTATATCCAAATGACATTTATGTATACCTAAACAGGCAATTTTTATTAATAACAAACTTTATTTTTCATGTGAAATAAAACCGGCGCAAACATTTATAATAAATCGAATAAACTAAACGAAATTGGTTATATGACCACCACTCTCCAGTCCATTTCAATTTCATTTAGAAGTTCAAGTTTTCTCGAGTAGTGTAAATTCGCGTCTCAAGCTGTTTCAAATAATTCTGCCTCAATTCGTCCAATCCAAATTAACGTTTTTTTAAAGAAAGTCATTATCCTTTGGTTTTAATAAAAGAAACTTTAGTAAACTTTAAATATTTATTTATTATAATGAAATAATAAATAAAAAATAAGTTTTAAGACTGCATGTTTTACAGTTGGAAAATCGCCTTCGCTAATAGATATTGTTTTTATTAAGTGCTAATTGCAGGGCGATGTAACTCCTATAATAAAATCTGTATAGATAAAATAACAAAATAATTTTTATCACTGCACGTTTCGGCAGTGGGAAACAGAAGAAGAAAAGATGCAATTTAATTTCTAAAGCCACAGGTGTAGATATCGGAAACATTGCCCTGCAATTAGTACTTAATAAAAATGATGCCTAATAATAGTGAAGGGGATTTTCCCACTGTAAAAATGCAGTGATAAAAATATTTTTTTATTGATTATTTCATTCTAATAAATGTTTCAAGTTTACTGAAGTTTTTTCTTATTTAAACAAAAAGGTAATGACCATAGTCATTACCTTTTCAAGGTTTTATGGTTTTCAAAGTAAAGTTGTAACTTTACTTTGAAAACCCGTTAATCTTAATTTATACAGTCTATATACAACCATTAATTAAAAAAATGTGAGTATGTACTACTCCTAAACAAAAGTATAATTATTAATATATTTAATATTTATTTACACATGTTTTGTCGGATTGAAGAGTCACAACACGCTTTTTATTAAAACCAAAAGATAATGACTTTCTTTGAAAAAACGTTAATTTGGATTTGGTCGTTTGTGTTTTTTAACTTATATGATCTATATGCAATCATTAACTAAAAAAAAGTTAATTATGTATTTATCTACTTCTAATCAGAACTGTAATTAATAATAGATTTAATATTAATTTGCACATATCCTATCGAATTGAAGTCAAGACCCTGCACAAAACGCATGCGTTAAGTTCAGGATTAGTGTAGTGACACTCGGGGGCTAGACGCTAGTACAAATCGTCGCTCCGCACCTGTTTATGTAGGCGCTCTCGGAGCGCGGGGGAAAAGGTAGGAGTAAAACGGAGTGGCGCACGCCAAATATCGGTTAGGGAAGGGACGCGTGCTCTCGCTTCAGTCGGCCGCTTATTCGAACGGTGATTGATTGCAACAGTCGATAAGCACGTTTATTCATACACACAAAATAATTAATAAAATTTAGTAACTTCCTTACATAACGCGTTCGTGCTTATATTCGTCGCTTACCGCCAGAGCCGTACAAAAGCTGTCAAAAAGAGCAGTTACATTTGAAGATGCTTCATGAAGATCTGCAAAGCCGTCTCGAACAAAATAAACCCACTCACAGCAACTTTTTAATCATTTTTATAATAATTATACAGATAAAATGCTTTAAGCTTGCTGAACAAAAGTGACAGTCAAGCAGCGGCAATAATAATGTAGTGGTAACTGACCTACATTTCTGGGTCATACTTCCACGTGCCTTGGGGAATACCTTAATCGGATTTCTTCTTGTATAAACTAGAAATTGAGGTGATTAGAGGCGTATAATTGTTCTGCACGAATGTGCCATGACCACTGTATCAGTTGCTTATTGTATAATCAGTAATTATACAACAAGACGAACGAAAATACTCGATTATACGAGACATATTGCCTAAAACACCACGAGGCCGACGGTCGAGTGGTGTTTTTTTAGGCAATATGTCGAGTTTCGAGTATTTTAGATCGTCGAGTTGTATACAGGTAGACTATTTCATAAATTTAGTTCATCGATATTTTCTGTAGAGTTTGTTCTAAAACGATTCATTTTTCAACTAAAACGAAAACCACAGTCTAAAACCCACAATTAGAAAAAAATTGCGTTGTTTACTAATAAATTATTTGACGGTTATGGGGTTTTCATGAATATCTTGAAATTTAAGAATTGAGCCTCATGCGGGTGAATATACAAAGGTTTGTATTACAGCGATTATACAAAGGTTCGTATATTCGATTCGTCATAGTTACTTGTTAATATTATTATTAACATAGTTACAATATATCCGTTAGAATACGTGGTATCTAAGGAAAATCGCATATTCTTATTGGTTCATAACGTTATGAATAAAATAGTCAACTAAATTGGTTTGATATACTCGTATTTGTATCCATATCCACATTTTTAGTTCTATGTTCTCAATAGTATTAGCGGAAGTAACAAACTTACCCCATTGTCTTCGAGTTTTTTACATGTTCGCGATACAACTGGTTCATTTCCAAAGCAAAACTCAAACTAGTTTGTTATTAACTAGTTGTTAGTTTAAATAATTAATAAATGTGGGGTTTTCGTGACTGGAGGACGTAGTCAGAGGTAGAGAGAAATTAAACACAAGTTGTAAAAAACAACTATATACTAAAGACAATAAAGAGAGTACAAAAGGTTAACATACATGTTGAGTACATATTGTGAGGACGTATATGTCCTCCAAAACAACTACAATCAAGGGGAGGTCGGAACCAACCCTGTTCTAGCACTAAATCTAGTAACTAAGCGTAGGAGCTAGACTCCTAGTAATTATAACTAAGCCGGGTAGCCTGGTCACAACTTCCCATAATTTCGCAGAGAGTGGGCGATTAAGCGCCGCCCACTCAACTAAGCAAACTAAGCCATAATTAATCAAAAGACACTTACCCGCTTGTTTCTTGATGAGGCTTCTGGTGAGTCCTGGCACAGACTGATTTGAAGCCAAAACAAGCGGGTTTATATACTGCTAAAGGCGGAAGCTTTACCGAATAATTGAATAAATTAAGTGGGATGCAAAGTATACATGAATGCACAATGAGATGCAAACCGTATAAATTATTCTAATGAAACTGTATAAATTATTCTAATGAGATACAAACTGTATAAATTATTCTAATGAGATACAAACTGTATAAATTATTCTCAAGGCTTATGCAGGTTGTGTACCGCGCGTGGCGACGTGTGGGTGAGTATCGCACTACTCTTGATACTAAATGAATGCAAGTTGAAATGTTACAAAAAGGATTTCATTTAAAATAATTCCGTTTGTGACAATCCATTCAGCTTAACTAACTTGTGATTCATAGTCATGCAACAAGATAGAAACTTAATACTTGTACAGTAGAAAATTCATTTAGTTTAAATAATAAAAGAAATAAATAAAATATGTATAAGCTATAAGATTGTCAGTTTTCAATGGTAGATCTTTGCTAATCTTAGTTTTTTGTAATTTCAGTTGTATTCTTATTCGTGTTAAAAAATGAACCATGGTACATGGACAACATCCGCACACTCTGTTCAAATCACTCGTTACGTTGCAGAAGAGGTAGCTGTATTTACTCACAACTGCGACTCCTTAGAGCAATATGCAAGCAATGATGATGAAGAATCACTTTACTACCAAAATATGTATCGTCTTGACTGGTGTCTATATTCGAAAGGAAGATACGTTCTGAGTCATATAATCTAGGTAAAATATTGGTTGTGAAATCACTTGCTTCGATTTTGAGAAAAATATATTTTGCTGTATACTTAATGAAAAGGAAGAGCGAATGCCTTTCAAATATCGTTAGAAAAAGAATGGTAATAAAATCGACTATAGTGTTTTCTGTTGTGAAGTGCAATATACCTAGATATTAAAAATGTTTTTTTTCTAGAAGAAAACGAGTCAATACCAGGATGCGGTCATTATTTTTCAAGGTCAATGTATATGAACTGTTTACTTTTATAAGGTTTGAATATGTATTTGTTTAATTTATTGTAACTTATTCAATAGATTACCAGCAAGAAGATAATAAAAATATGTAAAAACAAACTAGAAACACAGTAGAAGTTAAGATATTTTGATTTTGACTATTGCTTTTACTGAACTTGAAATCAGTTTTTATATAGTAATATCCGGTTGCAGACAGGGTCATTCTTAATAATACGAACAGTTTGCATTCTGATGACCCATCAGCATATTGAAATTAAAAACGTTGAACTATGGATTATTTGAACTGCTTATAAAACTGTTTTGAAATTTTTATTCGTGGAGTGGTAGTCGCGTGGTAAAGGGTTCAACTCTCAAACAAGTGATCCGGTTTCAATACCCGGAACCGGTGGCAGGAAATTTCTCGTGCGACATGGAAAAGGTACCCTACACTATGCCGCGTGCAGTTCTGTCAGATGGACACGTTAAGCAGTAGAACCCGACAACTACGCAAACACCTGTGGTGGGCGTCAATAGTAACACTTTTTCTTCTAGCGAGCTACCATACCAGCTAACCATATCTCCTTCATCGTTTTCAAAGAAGTATGGTCCAATGATCCTTTCTGCGGTTACACCACACCATACTGTACACCTAATCGGATGCATTTGATGTTCAACAATCACTTTTCGATTTTCGGTGCCCCAAATTCTGTAGTTTTGTTTATTCACGTGACCATTTAGGTGAAAATGGACCTCACAGCTCATTATGAGGTTGTGAATAAACTCGTTTTGCTCTCGGAACAATTCTTGAAAACGCCGAGCATATTCAATACGACTTTGTGGATCATTTTGTTTTAACTAGTATACCAATTGTATCTTATAGGGAAAAAGGTGTAATTGCCGTAAAATCCTTTGCAAAGACCGCCTAGATATCACCAACTGCTGAGAACGTCGCCTGGTGGAAGTTTCGGGGTATTCCTCCGGGATACTCAAGAAATCTCCTCATAATAGAATTTTGAAAAGTTATCCAGAGCCTTTGAGGGTTCCTAACTCTCCGGAAAAGAAGCAATTTTTAGATGACTATTGTTACGTTAAATTTGAGATAATAGACATCGATTACAAAAGAGTATTTAGTGGGGCGTTGCTTATTATATACTTTAGTCATAATAGTTTACTAGGGATATGTTTGTGAGGTAGTCTGTCGTTATTTTCTTCATCGCAGTGGCATGACCTCGATAGAATCAACCTTTCCATCTGCCCATGTTGTCTGTGTAATAATATCGAAAATAACACTCTTTTTCCTTGCCCTTATACTGGTACAGCTACTGCTCTGTACCAAGTCGTCATCTTTTTATTAATTATTCAGTACACCGGAAAGGCCCAAGTAAAAGATGCTTACCATAACTGATTATTTTTATCTAGTTTTTCCGGCAGATCAATACAGGCGTTCAGATGTGGCTTGTGAAGCCACAGGTGAAAGCTGGGTTTCTCGCTTTTGGGATCTAGGGTCAGTTACCAAAAACCAGATCTTGTCTGTGACAATAAATGTCGCCATTTTTATTAGAAAAGTACTAAAGAGGGCAGGGTTCCAATCTCACAGCCGCCGACTTGACTCTTTCTGTGCATGCAGTTAGGGTAGAGTAACCCTAACCCAATCAATCAAAACACTCGGATGAATGGGCCTCTGGTGTCGCACAAGCCTCACCGGCAATTTCCAAAGTCAATAATTTCGTTTAATTAATGTTACGAAGAATCCAGTGCTATGGTATTGTTCTACATTAACAGGTAAAAAATATATACGCAGTACCTATTTCAGCCGTGTGGAACTGAGGTTATGGAGGCATAAGGTTCCATAATTCAAAAAGTGGCAAAGGATTGTGCTACATCAGAGCTCCATTCATTCGAGTCTTTTGCATGGTTGTGCTGGGGTTACCTACCCTAACTGTCTAACTAAGTTATATAACTTAGTAATATAACTAAGTTATATCTCTTAAAACCCTGCTTCTACTTTTATGTGTTATTTTTATTTTTTTTACTCATCACCATAGCGCATTGTAAATCTTACTACCGAATCGCCGAGTTGTTTGTTCTATTTGTACAAAAAGCTTTGCTCCTAGAATGATATTCTGAGAACGTTTTCGAACATGCTAGAACTCCGTGTAGTATTTCCTCAGTTCAAGAACTTCTGATACAGGGTGCGTTCAATAAAATCGATTACCGAGGATATTTAACATCGTAAGGGACTTCACGTGGTTCTTACGGATAATAAGTAAATACTGATGATAAAAATTACTTTTTGTTTGGTTAAATAAATAAATAGGTCGGAGACAGTGGCGGCGATAAAGCACCCGCACATCTCGCGTGGCGTGAGAGCCCCACATTTTCTTTTCATGAAATCATTTCTTTAATAAAGCTTTTATCATTTCTGTTCTTGCTCGGATTTTATTTTATTGATTTATTGCTCTCTTCCGCGGTAAGCGTCTTTGTAAAATCAAAAGCCACCTGAAACATCCGTTTTACAATTTCCGCGGCTCCTTCGCATGTATAGAAAAAATATAAACAATATGAACCTAATTTCCAAGCTTTACCCCCTCCATTATTCGGGGGCATGTTTTGGGAGTGCTAATTCAAAAACTTGAAAATAAGTGAAAACTCTTAATATTTAATATCCCGTTCTCTCATTCTTTTTTCTAAGGTACTCGATAAATCAGCTGTAAGTATACCTAACATTGAATAGAATGAAATTATTAATAGAAAAATAACAAACGATTAAATATTGTAGCTTTTTAATCGGTTTCATCGTGTATGTTATGTTTATATTCCTCATTTATCTTTTGTAAATCATCTGCATTCTTAATTAAATTATTAAAATTAAGCAGTATGTAATTTGTGTAAATTATTATTCTTTCTCATACATCAATCTAATTAAAAACTTGTTATATGATTTTATGAATAATTACAAGTTATATTTCCTTGTTTTTATGATAATAAAACGGGACCAAGGCTACTGATTTAAATTTCTAGTTAAAGATATTTGTATCTACTTACCAATCTGTATAGTATATGAAATATTTTTAAAAATATTAAAAAGTTCGGTATGTATTTTACAAAATCATTTGTACGGGGTTTAGAAATATGTAGTTATTGTCATTGACTGTATTGTTAAATCTTTTTTTTATTTCTGGTTATTGTTAATACTCTTTTAGGGTTATCTGTGTTGATATAAGTTGTTTAAAAAAGTAAGTTATTGTTTTCAATATTTTATTATAATTGTAAAGTGTTAAGGTATACTGTGTCTTAAGGCAATCCTAATTGTAGGACAGTTGTTCAATAAAGAAAATTATACATATATACAGATGTAGCAGTATGTAGCATATATTACCATCAGCTTGACGATCACGATTCACTCGAAAGACTTGTTAATTTACTTGAACACAGAGACCTTCACGGTCAGAGTAAGGCCTGTTGAGCAAGCGTCACCGTCTGGTGATAAATCACTCCGGGGTCCTGCTGATTTAAACGGGCCTCCGACTAAGTAAACGTTTTATAGATTATAATTCTCATCATTGAACAACCAACTTTATAAATTATACAGTTAGGTTCAGCTCTCTAGCGTCATGCAATTATGTGATCGGCGCAGTAAATAAAAATAAATTCCGGTGAGTACATTCAAAATACATACAGGGTGATTTAAATGATTGAGGACGGTTTGAATTTACCGCAGCGTTATATTATTGTCACGTTGGCAACACGAATACTCTTCAGACATTTCTTTTCCTTCTTTTATTTTACAGTAGCGGCTCAAATATAATATAGCTTATAAACTTCATTAATTAAAAAAAAAAACTTACTTGATAATAAAATTGTCGAACAAACTGTAGTACTGAAAAGAACTGCTTTGTAAAATAAGAAAATAAGCGAAATGAAGCAAAAATTCATTGAAAACACACAACAACGTGGCAAAGCACAACGATGTAAACGAGAAAGTGGCGAGTTGACGCTGTAATCTGACGCAACACATTTCAATAGTGCTACACTAACAACGTGAAATACACTAAAAACTACAACCGTCCTCACTCAATTTGAATCACACTGTGCATTGACTTTGTTAAAACAGGGATGTCAGCTTATGCATTGTTGTTGTGTAGAGAGCGCTTAACAATTCGAGTTGTATAGTTCTATATAGTTGTGCCTTTTTTACAGTTTGGCATACTGCATTATTCGCTTTCTAAAAAGCAGCATAGCTACCGAACGAGTGCCATAAAGTCTACGGCTCTACCACGTAATTCTGTAGTGCAAATACGTTTTATTTGAAAATCTTGTTGCAAATTGAAGCTGAAAAAGTACAAATTGCTAAGTGATATTTCGAGGGCCATTTACAAAGTACAATAATTGAAATCTTGAACTTGTGGAAATAGGCTTGCACTAGAGTGCAAAAAGTAATCAAAAAAATATTGAGACTCGTGGTTGTGTTTCGTCTAATTGTCATTAACAACCCCCCGTTCTTAATGATAGACAGGAATTAAGAGATTCACAATTTGCGCAATGCCCTATAAAGATCGACTTGTGCTAGATAAATTGCTGCTGTAGTAGATTGCAGTAAATCTTCAAAATTGCAGTAAACCGTCACAAGAGTCTTGACAAAGTGGTTATCATTCATATAAAGAATGTCGTTATGGCTGACGAATCCATTTTTCCATTACTGGGCGACATAACTTATCTATATTGGTGACGTGAAAATTTGCGTAGAATTTAGTACTTAATTTCCTTAAACTTGTAACGTTTGAGCTAGGATACTGGGTGAACGCATGACCGTTCATTTTTCGTTAAAGCCAATATATAGCCTGAATAGCTGAATATGCTACAACAGCAAATTGTTTTTGAAATTTAGGAGGTTAAAACATCCAATGAAATCTGTTTTAATAAAATACTTGTCCTACGCATAACTGAGACATAGAATATTTAAAAAAAATTCCAAATCGTTTGATAACTGGGCACGTCACTATCAAATGACCAGTATCTTCGCTATATCTTGTTCCAAACGATTTCTTTTAATGAGGTTATTTCATATTAATTATTTACGGTTTTCAAGTACTAGTTTAGAACTACTAATTTAATGAACTGCGAATAAAAATCTAAGGAACCATTATATTACACCTAATACGCTATAACGAATTCGCCAATTATTTTGTTATCCTTGGGACTATTTTCTGGCACAAGAGAATAGGCTCTTTGAGCATCTGCTCAGTTAATTTGTTTTAAATTTATTTAAATGGACATATCGAGAACACAATACAGGTCGTAAATAGTTATTTACATTACAAGCTGCGAAAGTTTACTTTAAGGGGCAAGGTGTTAAAAACACCGAGCACCTGAAAGGACTTTCGCAGCGTGTAATGTATTAAACTTTTCATTCTCCCTTTGACATTTATTAACCACCGTAAGTAAATAAATAAATAAAATGATGATTAAGTGATTATTATAATAAAATAATGTTTGTATATACAACAGTATTGTCACCAAGGTAATGTTGACAACAGCCACCTTATATTATATTTTAAAAAATTGACAATTTTACTTCATTGTCCAGGAACCGAAAGTTTTTCATACCTAGCAACCACCTCGCACGTTTTACTTTCGTTTTCGGTTACCTTATTAAGATAGAAAGTTACACTTTCGTAAAGGAGAGAATGCAAATTCCATTTTACAATTTTTTAACAAAACTAATTCTTTTATTTATGTTATTTCCATAGAAACGCTGCAACATGAAAGCCGTCTTTCTATTTACAATGAATTTAAACTGTTGGTTTTTTAAAAGCAAGGGAATTTGTAATTACATATTTTTTACGATTGCACAAAAAATGTTAGGTATATCTTGTCGGCGAAATTCTTTAGCGTGCTCGAGATTGTCCTACCTCGGTCACAAACGGCGTCGGCGACAATTATTCTCTCGGTACGTTAAAAAGATTTTAGATTTCGTGGCCTTGGTATAAAAATAAGTATTATTTTTTTGAATACATGTTTGTAATAGCGTATTTACGTTTCGAGGATTACTTTTGTTGCCTCTAATTCACAATTTCAAACATAAATTTCAATCATTTAATCATTTTTGTTTTAGTTGATAACTTAATAAATTATTGAGTTTGTTAAAATGAATTCGACGAATTTAATAACGAATTTAAGTGAATATCAGAACCCATTTTTTATTTAAGGTACGTAAATAAATATCATAGCCTCAACCTCCGAAGAAAATGGTCAGTTGTAAACTGGATGACATTCAGCGCAAGATCTTGCGAGATGCTAGAGAGCTGGACCTGTCTGTATGTCTATTACTATAAATGACAGCTCTAGATGCAAAACTCGCCAAGTCACAGTAATCAATTGTTTCAGAAATTACAGAAAACTAATTTCAAATTGCTGTAAACTATAATTCAACGCAAACTTAACTTAATCAAATCCAAGTTTACTTTAAAAGGTTTCTCTTATTCTGAAAGATCAAACCTCTAATATGTCAAACACGTAAAACGTGGTTTTAATTTGTCCATTATTAAAAATCATCATTCTCTGCCCCAATATGGCGGCGGTTTGCGTTACTCTGATCGACCAGCTGGCCTAGGTGACTAGATGCAGTGACTCTAGTGCATGGCGTCTCGTAGCGACCTCTGGTCGTAGACTGTGAAATAAGGACGGAAACCATAACATTGGAGTTTATGGACGGATATCGAAAGTGTGAAATAAATCAAATATAAATACTATTTTTTGTTTACTTTCTACATGAGCGTGTACAGTATTTATTTTTATGCGATTGAGAAGAATAAGCATGTAATTAAATTGTATTTAATATACATATTTTCATGTTATTATTTGACTCTTTGAGGTTATATCCATATATGCACATTTGAAAATTCAATAATTGGTAAAAAATGATATAAACTTGCACTTGCTATTTGAACCATTATTTTTGCAATTCACTACGCAACAAGTATTCCCACCCATTATATTTGCAAAGTTTACTGAGATCGTCCGTCGTTATTGCTCTATTGCTCCACCTAGCGCGCTTCGGGCGATTATCCCATTTCCTCTAAGCCGACGCACATAGCGAATAGTAATTGGCACAGTAAATTATAAATCGTCTTTAAATATGTCGGATTCTTTAGTTTTCTGTTTTATTTTAAATTTTAATAAGTTGCAATAATATTACAAAAACTTGTGAATTCTACAGTTGGTATTATTCTTCTAATGTCAAGTGAATTCGACGCATCTAAAAAATAATGTACTTCAGGTATTGTGCACTATTTGTGTGTGTGTCTAAAAATATTTAGATGCCAACCATTATAGTCGCGAAAATTGACTTGTAACAGTAGTTGGCAGGGTGATGCCAATCACTGTTCTTCACGATTTTCTTACTGATTTCAGTTGTTGCTACCTAGTAAAGAGATATGAATGATAAGAGTAAAAGAGTAAAAAGATTCCTTTAAAAGCCATTGACGATGGCACGCCCAAACTGCAGGTGGCAATAAAATTCTCAATCCTCAGATCACTTTACAGTTTCTTTTAAACGGAAAATATAAAAACCTTATTTTGGCTTTACCACCTATTTAACCAAAGAAGGAGCCATGGTTGAGTGATTTATTTCTCTGTTTTGTTACTAAGCTAACTTATTATATGATTTGATTTTGTTTGTATTTCGCTGAAAATTATTATTTAGTTTTGGATAGTAACACGGCAAAGAAGAGGTTTTCTGAGAAGAATTGATGATGTAAATGGAAGTGTTCAGAATTTTGTTAACCAAACAAACCAAATAGAATTTTGTTTTTGAGAAGCATTCAAATCAAACACCTCTGTGCGTTTTCAATTATGGATAAAACCTAAATTCGGACCCGGTCATCAATTTTTTTTATTTAGAAGAAAGAACCACAAATGAAATTAAATCCACGTTGGATGATGCTGTTCTTTGGAATTCGTCACGTTTTTTTTGTTTCGGAATTCAAACACGGCCACATACACACAAATGATGAACCAGGTTCAGGACGTCCAAAAACGGAAAGCAACCCATCAGAGAATGTAGATAAAGTCAGCAAATAAAGGTGCTTGTAATTAAAGATCTCTTATGAACGGGTAGTTTATGTTTTACATAATAAATTGGGTCTAAATAAACTTTCTGAAAAATAGGTACCATATTTGCTCAATTCGGAGCAGAAACGCATTCGAGCACGAACTTAGGCTGATTATTTGGAAGTATTTAAGAGGAATCCAACAAATCTGAAGAGGCAGTTTGTGACCATGGGTGAGACCTGGATTTATCATTACACACCAGAAACTAAAATGCAATCAACAGTGGATTTGACACAGTAACTCGGCTCCAAAAAAAGCAAGTCTACTCAATCAACTGGAAAGGTATTACCATCAGTATTTTGGGACGCCAAAGTAATTTTGCTGATTGATTATCTTGAAAAAGGAAAGACAGTTACTGGCCAATATTACACAGCAAATTTGGACAAGCTGAAAGCAGCAATTCAGGAAAAACAACCCGGAATTGTCAAGAAAAAATATTGTTCCACTACGACAACATCCAAATACTAAAGTTGGCAGAACTGATGATTTTGGCTCCTTTAGACTTCCACCTATTCCACAAACTCAAAATATTCCTGACTGGAAAGAGATTGCGGTCAAATGAAGAGGTAATTGGGTCCGTAAATGGTTATTTTGCCAATCCCGGGAAGAATTCGAGAAGCTGAAGCAACTTTGTGTATAAATGCCGCCCCCTTTATATGACATATTTTTGTCAACCCTCGTACCTAGCTATCAAGTCCCCCCCCGGTTTTACTAGTGTTTGATATTTTTTTTGAATTTAGATTTATTTAGAAACTAAAAAAACATTTTTTTTGCAAATAAATAATATTTTTCTTTTAATTCCTGAAAGATTCCTAATACTCTCTACCTGCCGACGACTGTATACTAATACTGCCAACAACTGTTTCCTTAGTGCCAACCACTGTTTGTAGATTATGTCTATCTTTATTATTTCTCTATCTGCCTATTTAGGGTTAAACAAATAATGGTCATCTCCCCTATGAAAAACTTATGTGATGTATTTAATATTACTAACTACTAAAATTATAATCAAATTAAAAGATTAATTCAAAGTTTCACAAGTTTTATTATTTTATCTTAACCTGACAATATTGTTTCAACATTAAAATGTCATTATCAAAGGTAGATAAAATTATGTTCCATCAAGATCCCTAAAAACTGTTTTAAGAGTAATAAAGAGAGAAAATGCACAATGGTGCCAATGACTGTCGCCCTTACCCTATAAGGCTCTACTTTAGTTCCCCAAAAGAGGGAGTAAAGTAGCACTCTTACTCCCTGAGGGAGTAAAGTGTTTCCATGATAACAGCAACAAGTAAACAACAAAAAAAAGTAATCGCGGTACATGTTAGGATTTATTATCCTGAAACTATGTGATTTTGGCGTTTGCAGTGTTCAATTGTCCGAATGATATGTAACAAAGTCTTTTAGGACGTGCAAAAATAGCGTATATACCACCGGACTAAAGTGCTTTTTAATTCCTCATGTGTTTATTTTCCTCGCTAACGCACGGAAAATAAACTCACATTCGGGATTAAAATATGCACTTTAGTCCCTGGGTATATAATATACTATTATATTACTCGGGACTAAAAGACCGATCTGTTGAGCTATTTAACTATTTTTTTTGTAATTTGTGACTTGACGGACTTTGCACTCAGCACAAGCACTCAAATAGCTTATAGTATGGCAAATTCCTGCTTTTGTAGTTTAAGAAACAAAAACCTTATTTTTCAATGCTGAAACTGCATTGGATGCAAACCTATTTACATACAATAAAAGTTTACAAGCTTGAGACTGAAGTGATACAGTTTTGTATTGTTTTGAACTATATATTATCTTGACGCTCCTAGTAGATTTGCTCATGAGGTACCACATGAAAATGCAGTTGAATTCACAAAAATCCAACCTTCTTGAATTTCTTAATGGAATTCTTTGAAAGTCGTTTAATCAGCTGAATATATCAGTAGTGTGGCCGCTTAGATCCTATGATTTGACTCCATTTGATTTCTTTTTATGGCCATACTTAAAGAATTAAAATATTTACAACCCTTCTTGATGACATCTTAAAGAAAGAATTGCAAATAGAATTGAATAACTTAATAATGCACCAATAATATGGACCCATGTTTTAATTCATACATTGTATGAATGGAACACAGTTCAGAGAAATTGTCGATCGTTGTGGTTCAAGGGCAAATTACGCCAGTTCAAGAAGTGTAACACAAACCTAACCTTAAAATTCTAAATATACAAAAGACGCGGTCCTTAGTTTGACGGCTTCTGTAATATGATTTTATCATTGGATTTTATATAATAAATGTGCTACTGTATGAATTTATTGACATAGAAGAGGACTTCATGGACATGTGCCGTAAATAGTACCGTACCGCGTAATAGTTTTAGTAAAAACCATTCAAAACATTACCAATACACAATGCATACAATGCATTGTATGCATTATACTTTACAAAAGTTGTAAATAATGGAAATTTAGCTACTTCAAGTCGTAAATAAATTATACGCTTTACATATATTGCATGGTAAATAAATAGCACTGTATATAAAGCGTATAAAAGAGCGTGCAGTATAATTGGTTGCCTATGTGTGCATAATGCTTTGACTCGATTATTCTAAAATGCAACATAGGGAAAGTGCACATATTGCAATTTACTTTAATATCGCTGTTTAATAGTAGTGCTCTTAATAGACAACATTTTAATAAAGAACGAAGACAAAAATGCAGAAAGCTGTATTATCTTATAAAAAAGATAAAATAAAATTTTACTAAAAATTTCTGGTATCCTGAAACACCGGAAAACCGCGGCCTTGGTGTAATTCAGTTATAATCGTTATCTTAGCCTGCTAGTTTGTCTCAAACAACAGAATGTTTAATACATTGCTAAGTTTGTAGTACCCAAGCACTAATAATAGTTTTCAAGTATTGTGGCCTTTTATTATTCATTATTTATACTAATCGAAATCTGACTGTATTTATTGTTAATAAACTATTTTATGAAGCTTAACTGTATTAGATCCTAAACAACGCAACCGAAAAAGCCTTGAATCGCGCATGTTGAACTTGTTGTGCGGTTACTCTTGAAAATTGTGTAGCGTAATTTGCAAAAAGGCAGGCAAATTACTGAAAAAATCAGCTGCTACCGGCTACGACACTGATAATATGTAAAACTTGATATTTCAGCTTTAAGAGTATTGTCGGTACCTATTCACGACGAGTGCGCATCCAAAGTCAAAGCATTCTTAATTCGTGCGGGCTGTACCTTAACAAGTTCAACCATTATTCTGTATAGAGCGTGTCTATGACCGTGTATAAAGTTGTTATAAAAAGCCGACTTAAATGTTGATAACCCCAATTGTTGAGTATTTTTAATATTCTGATAAATTTATGCCATAAATACGAGGATTTGCGATATGAAAGCAATACAAAAAATAGTCTGTTCTATTAATTTGATAAACTATTAACTGTTGAACTGTTCCTAACCTTACAATAAATATGTCTTATAGTACAAGTTTAATTAACTGATAAATACTTTAAAGAATCTCTTGAATTATCATGTTAAATAAAACTTGCTGGTGAATGACTTCATGTTCTTGTAGAAAATATAGCTTTTTAAAGTGTTCCCGTTATTATAAACAGCATTTAATAAATACTATTTTACTTTTCGACTTATAGGCTCTTCTAGTTGTTTCCATGCTTTTGTATTCCTCTTGCCGTTCTAATCTATTCATCCGTCTGCCTTTTTTTAAATCGTACGTAACAACCAAAAGTATGCAACTATCTGTTATACACGATATATTTCAAGTTAATGTACCTCTATGCCTTGGTTTTTGCGAATGAATCTAAGTCTTTCAAATGCTATCCTACTACCAGTGCTAAGGTCTTGGTGTTCTTTACCGATTTTGATTGCATAACCAATTATGACCACGATTATTGCACGTGATTTTTGTTTTGCTAAGGTATTTTGTCCGTCCTACCTTCTTGGAGTTTTGTTCAATACAGTACTAAATTTGCTTCAATCTTCCCTTTCATAAATTACATTTCTCGGACAACCTTGCCGAAGAGGCACGCAGACTAATCGGCGCGCTCTTAGGGTGAGTCTCGGATCCTGTGTAGATCAAACTAAAACTACAACCTTTTAATATCAGGAGTGAGACAAACATACCCCATAACAAAATAGAAGTATCAAAGTTTCAAGTACATTCTATTTATGTCAGTTTTAACCAATCCATAAAAAGTAAAATTTACCTCTTACTTTTTTGAAAAATGCATAATGTACAGAATACCGTGGGGGAAAAGCTAAGTTTAATCATTTCCAGCTCAATCTTTAGTGTAATCATGCTTCGTAAAATATAAATTAGGGTTCCGAGGGTAATACATTGTTTTGAAAACAATTAATATCTAAAAAGACGCGGCTTAAAATGAACATACTATTTGTCTAAAAAGATGTCAGAAATTGTATAGATATTGTAGTGTTTCAGAGTCCTAAACACTAGACGATCATGGCCCATGTTACCCATTTAACAAAAGAAAGTTGGTACAGCAACATCAACTTTACAAATGAACAATCTTATGATCCAAAATATAGCACAAGAGAATAAACTTGATCCTACGTTGCGATTACTTTGACTATAACATGTGACCATAAACTAGTAACGATTGATATACTTCATGAGGATGAAAGAAGAGAGATAAACACAAATAAAATAACAGTCAAATATTATTGTAGCATTTTATTAATTTTTCTTAACCTTGGCCGTAGGAGGAACGGATTTACCCTGGCAGACCATAATGAACGGTTAGTTTTGTATAAACCTCCTTGAAAATATGCTAACCCAGTAAATACGTCATTGCTTCGAGTTCAATAAGTGGTCAAATATTCAATCAAGATCAGTTATATTTAGATCGATTACAACGAGTTTTTGATTAAACTGAACAATACACGTATCAATAAACAAATTTATAAAGTTAATACAGTTGTGTGTTTATACAAGTTATTTATAAATAGTTAAAAACGTAAATCTCTCATTGACATAAATCATCAAAAGTAAGTGAAATTGAGTCAACCATTTGGGTTTACGTATAAACTAGAAAAGTTAAACATGCCAGTTTAATTAAAAAATAAATACACAAGAACTACTGAACAATAGTTATCTAATATTTGGCATAGCAACATATATTTTGTGACCATACATTTATGTTTATATAAAGGACACATATAAAACAGGAAATATTAGTAAACGTCTTTTATAAAGCGTTGGTTTTCACGTTAGATACAGGAGCCCATATCTAGATCTTTGTAGGACGTTAGTTTTCACGTCAGATACAGGAGTACATACTTAGATAAGCGAGAAAATGTAATAGGCACAGAACAATAAATATATCATATATAAAAAAATATAAATCAAACATGTGTGCACAAATTATGGTGAGAAGGGCCTCGACACGGAATATATGGTTTTTTACTACCTTGGAGCATGCGCGCTCTGCAATAATAATACATGCCTGGAGTGACCTCTACACGATATTTATGTGGTTTTTTACCACGTTGGAGCATGCGCACTCTCAGGCATGATAAGTATGTACCTAGGTAAAACAACCACTGTTCCGGATCAGCGGGATTTCCCGCTAATAGCTTAGGTCCCAAAGTATATCATTTATAGTAGGTTCTGAAATCAACCAATAATCATTATGTACTTTATAACACATAAAACAGTAGTTGCATTTAACGCACGTCTAACATGTTCAGCTAACAATAAGCTGTAGCCATGATTATACTACATACATTATTAATAGTCGTTACTTTCTAGTGATATTTTCCAAATCATATTAAACAAAATTCTAATTTACTATTACAGGTTAAAACAACGCTTTGTTGATTTAATTATCATTAGATCTTGACTTATTTACTTTCACTCTAGTGATTTAGGGTTTAGATTAATTAAATAATATAGAATTCACATCACACAACTCAAATGAACATAAAGAAAATAAATAAAGTTTCTTGAGGAATAAGTATATATCAAAACAGACATAATAAAATAAATTCATTTATTAATAATTCTACGACGTTTCTATCCTTTTTTAGATCTTTTTCAATTCTACAAAACACTTTACAATATATAACACTTAATTACTAAAGAATGACTTGCTACATATTTGCAAGATGTCAATTGAATCAAATATACGAAAATATATAAACTTTAAACTTACACGAAAGAAATTGCTGTTACTGGTAAAGACAAAAATGACTACATTTTATTATTTACATTTTCTAATAATCCAAAACAAAATAATAACGTGCCTAACAACACAAAACCAAATTACCAACTTTAAAATAAATTGCTATAAACATCCCTAAACATCTTTCGTTCAAACCAAACAGTTGTTATTTTCTCTGTAACTGTATGTAACAACACAACTAAATAAATTCATTATAATGCAATTTATTTTGTGCCAAAATCACTTGCCGCAGCTACTTCGATGTATTCTTTGTTAATTGTAGACCTAACCACTACAGTATCTCTATAGGTATTTCTGATTCGAGAAATCTATTATTGTGCTACAAAAGAATAGCCTTTGTTTAAGATGATTTTGTTGACCGTTACAATGAACAAAGTGATTTCAATACGTGACTAAGAGAGTAACTTGATGTGCAACAAAAATTTATTTTACTAATGACAATAAACCTTATCTGGAAACATAGTTTTAAACAAAACATTTTATTTAGCTATTTTAGGGTCATAAATAGATTCAAATTATCTGCAATTTAAACTTTGCTGCATGCAGCAGTGAGGAAATATTTTCTCTTTTATATAACACAAATTTAATATTAATTTGAAACGAATTAAATACATGTGTTAACGAACCTTTTACAACTTAAGAAGTGTCTTGAAAAGTATAAAAAAGATTTTGAGAAAGTCTACACAAATAACAAAACAAGATTCCCGACAGACGTGCGCAAATCTAATTTGATTTAAACCTAACATCTCTCAAATGGACGCAACTCTGGTGTATTTGGAAAATCATGCTCTTAAACATGAATCTGATGCCATTGTCTGTCCTGAGTTTTACATACAGAGTCTCATGCATAATAAGCAGCAGTTAGGTTTAAGCCAGCCAGTGCAGGGATGGTGTGCTTGCAAAAAAGGGCCAAGAGCCATTTTCTTAAACCCCTTTGATGTACGCATCTCTTTCGAGTGATCTCTAACTGAAAAATGGCCTACTTTACGTGGTTTTGCCAAGTCAGATTGCTCGTAGATTGCTGCAGCTCGTTGTCTGCCATATCAGAATTCTTTCAACAAATTTATCTTGGATCCTCAAATTTTTTACAGACGATTTACGATTTATTCATGTTAAAGAGTTTTGTGGTCGTGGAATACGACACACTAGGATTTCTTCACATTCATGCAAGATCTGGATGTGCATTGTACATAATAATACATAAATTCAACAATACATTACAGTTACATTATACATAATGAACCACAATTTAAAAAAACGCACACTGACACCAATATATTTCCGCGATACGGGGGACAAAAAATACAACAGACTGCGGCGGTAGTAACACAGTGATGCATACAAAATATAAATCACCTACCTTTGCTGTTAAAATATATTATTGTTCTGGTTAAATAAGATTTGTTGTGAAGCATCAATCTCCTCACAACTATAGACTCTCAGGCAGGTCGCTTCAATAGAACATTAAATAAATTATAAGGATCTAGGAACAATAGTAATTTGCAACAAATACAAAACAATCTGTTTAATTTAAAATGACAGAAATTTACTTAATTAAGAACACAATAAAAATTTAAAATAAAATAAAATAAACCTTTTCTGCGGAGTAATATTTCTGGCATAAATAGAATTCTTAATTACTAAAATTAAATTAACTAAATTTAAATACCTCATTTTAAAAATATTCAAGTATTTGGCGCCAACGGTTTACCAACTGTATCGTTATAAATCAGCAATTCTCTGCTTCCATATGGTTATACAATAAAATGAAAAAACAAGGTCAAACACTTCTTTTAATTATATCCAAATAAATGACTTTAATAGACCGAAATAAAAATCCAGCTGTTTGTTTAAATTGTGGCAAGTCCATAAACTTAAAGTTTATATTTCAAATTCCATTATAACATCCAAACATAACGTAGATTGATAATTCAATTATCAATAAAAAAGTTCCATTTTTTTTAAAATGTCACAAAAAATGCACTTGGTATTATTGTAATTATGTAATGTATATTATTAAAAACACTTGTATTCACTGAACTTTGATGAATAATAAACACTTTGTCGTTTTAAAAAAAATTATAATCTAAAAATTTCGACATCATGTTTATTTACATTTCTTTTTAACTCAAAAACATAACCTTAAAATTCAATTTTTTGCTCTCAACAGGTGTGCACTGTTTCAAAGTTGTAAAATGGAAGAGAATTTATTACAAAAATGGTCGCTATTTTATACCGTTTTTGCAAACAAAACAAATCTACTGAAATCTTGGTCTAAACAAATGAACTTTGACAATAATTTCTAACATAACCAAATTATGGTTTATAAGTTTTAACCGTTCTTCAAACTAATTAGATAAAATAGTAGTTTAAGAAAATTCTTATCCATTGGTATATTGCATTCATGTTCCCATTGCAAAATAAGGCCTCCATTGAATGTTAATGATATCTCATTTTTACTTAACTACTACATGACTAAAATTGACTTAATTACTAAAAAAATACCTTTTCACACCTTCCTAGCTTGACAAAATTAAACTTTATACTCCAACAAACATTATTTACATACTTTAAGGTATCAACAAAATGGAAATTCAAGCTAAATAGATTATTTCTGTCTACGAGGCATAATCGTACTTATATTCTATTCCACTGATATCGGCAAAAAGCAGTCTCAATATCCCAGGTAGTTTCAATTCTATGCTAAAGAAACTACATCACAATCCTGCATCAAAACATTTACACGCCATCTCGTTAACTTGAAACATAACTCTTTCCTATAAAATAAACTCAGGTAAGGTAGTTAATACTTCTATAACTCCCCATTACAACACACCTTGTCTGTTTTAGGTTAAACCTTCGTAAAATTATTATTAAATTAAGTTAAATCAACTTAATTTAAATGCTTTATAAGGTCAACGTCTCATATCGATAGCTGAATTAAAGAAGAATTACCTAAATTCTAAGGAATACCAACTTTACAAATATCCTTTTACTGCCTAGTGTGTGCTAGTGTTAATGTTAACTAGAATAAAACCTTTTATAGCTTTTTGAAAGATAATCTTCTCAAAATAATAATTTTGAAAGCGAGGTTAGGCAACCCATCTAACGTCTCGTTTGAAAATTCCTATCAGTGGGTGCATTCTTTATATTTTATGCCAAATATGACAATATGTATATGCACATTTCGATGAGAAATAGTAGTATATTCTGAACAAGTTTCGAATATAGCATATTCTGTACTAGTGGAAAAACGAGCACGAGCCGAAAGCGAGCGTGATATATGCACGAGGGCAGAATAGCCAATTCAAACACGTTGCAGCCTATACTTTTTCTACGACAAAAATATTTTAAATTCAGAAAACAAAAAAAAGGCTTTGAATAAAATTATTTAAAAAGCTCCATCACTCTATTTTATGATAAACCACATTTACAAATGTGTAAGAAAAAATTAAAAACATCAGTAACTAGTATAAAATAATAAAAGTTTGAAAATTTTTCAAACGTTGGACGACTATGCTCACAACATTTCAATATGATGTGTATGTAAATCACAGACAGCACCCTAAGACAGACTGTTTCGAGCTATGGCTCTCATCAGTTAGGGGTCGCTGTCCATGATTCCCATACACATCATTCGAGCTTATATACCAGCTCGGAAATAACATTAACACCGACATATAATAGTGGTGCCTCCTGTAGGAATTAGACCGCACCAAGCGGTTTTCTTCTGATTACCCAATACAGGATATACAAAATATAACAATAAAACCGGTAAAGCGTCCGACCGTATAATTAATACACAAAAATGTAAAATATAAAAATATTTAAAACACAAAGTGTTTTATTAATGTGAGTATTTACATATATAAAATAATAAAAGTTTGAAAATTTTTCAAACGTTGGACGACTATGCTCACAACATTTCAATATGATGTGTATGTAAATCACAGACAGCACTCTAAGACAGACTGTTTCGAGCTATGGCTCTCATCAGTTAGGGGTCGCTGTCCATGATTCCCATACACATCATTCGAGCTTATATACCAGCTCGGAAATAACATTAACACCGACATATAATAGTGGTGCCTCCTGTAGGTATAAAAATATTTAAAACACAAAGTGTTTTATTAATGTGAGTATTTACATATATAAAATAATAAAAGTTTGAAAATTTTTCAAACGTTGGACGACTATGCTCACAACATTTCAATATGATGTGTATGTAAATATATGTGCCTTCAATATATGTGCCTTCCTACAGGAGGCACCACTATTATATGTCGGTGTTAATGTTATTTCCGAGCTGGTATATAAGCTCGAATGATGTGTACGATTACGGAAAATTTCCCGCAGTTTGGTACCGTTATGTTGATGATATTTTTGCAATTATTAAAAAGGATGATAATTTAGAAGAATTTTTAAATGTTATGAATTCCAAGTTTGAAACCATTAAGTTCACTCTAGAAAATGAAAACAAGAATGCTTTACCCTTTTTGGATATAAAAATAATAAAGGTGGATTCACACTTGGAATTCGATATTTATAGGAAACCCACTAGTTCCATAAGGTATATTCCAAAGAATTCTTATCATCCCTGGAACCACAAAATGGCTGCGTTTAATAGCATGATCCACCGTATGCTGCATATACCACTAAATGAGGTCAGGTATAAAAAAGAATTAGATTTTATTATTAACACAGCAATAAGAAACGGATACAATAAAGAACTTATTTTAAAATTAGAAAAGAAGAAAAAACAGAAGGTAAATGTAAATAATATTTCTACGTTAACTAAAGAAAAAGACGAACAAAAAAAGAAAAAGTTTATCTTTCATCATAAACTAAGTAATAAGTTTACTAAGGTTTTTAAAGAAATAAATATTACACCTGTTTTTTCTTCTGCTCCCTATAAAATTAAAAACTTTTTAGGTAGCACTAAAGATAAAATTAACAACTTAGAAAAATCTGGTATTTATGAAATCATCTGTGATAATTGTGATAAAAAATATGTCGGCATGACCAAAAGAAACATAAAGACTAGATTTAGAGAACACTTGTATTGTGTTAAGAACAATTTTAGCGAAAAATCGGCAATAGTGGAGCACGTATTGGATAAGGGACATAATATGAAAAACATTAATTTATTAGAAGAAGTCAACCAACCAAAATTGTTAAGCATAAAAGAAGCTATTCATATGCATAAAAATAAAAACAAATTAAGCAATATTGATTTAAATCCCTTATTCAATACGTTGCTCACACTTCTCCCCACTTCTTAAGAAAATTTTTAAACTGTGATTATATTGTAAGTTGTCATTTTAGTTTCACTGATGATGTCCACCTGGTGGGCGAAATATATATATGAAAATAAAAATTAGTTGTGGAAAGTGTTTTGTTTAAATTTAATTTGAATTTACCTCCTTAACCTAATACCCACAGTGCTCTACTAGATAATTACACCCTGTATATATTTTTGATTGTTCTCTCTTTTATGATGTAAAAAATAAGTTTATAAAAATTAACGCGTGGGTCATTTAAAAAGCCTTCGTGGGTCAGTGTCTGAGCCGGGGGTCATAGGTTCGCTACCGCTGATATAGGATATAGGTATCTGTTGCTCTGAGGTGGACGATTTGTGCGAATAACAACACGATCGCATAATGACGCAATGTTTAGATTTGCTGTAATTTATTGCATAAACATGTTGGGCTGCGAGGTTGTTTGTATAATAAAATTACACGTATGGTATTTTTTAATCTGGACCACGTCGGAGATGTCATTCTAGGAAGACCTCCGCGGCTACATCGCGGATGATAGTGTATGTACAACTTTAAATTTGCTCAAAGGTGGACTATGCAAACGTGCGGTCATCAATTCTCTTTTTTATGGCGTAGATCCATAACCTATACTAATTATTTATAAAAGTTTAAAGGACATTAATCCTCTACGGTTGCTATTTTCTATAATTTTTATTATAAAAGAATCATTTCCATGTACGTAAATCCAGAAACTATGTATGACGTCAGTAGTTTTTCATACAAAGGAATGTTCTTTGCGTAAAAAGATATTTGGCAAACAAAAAAGAAGCTGAGCAAACGCTTTTACCATGAAGTATAAATCACTTTTAAAACAGATTTTCCAATGCACTAGTTCCTATAATTGACGCAAATTTGTAAAACACGTCATTAAGGGTAGCGTATTATAAAAAAGGAAAGACTGCTAAAAGACAACAGCAAAGATACAGGAGTAATAGTGATTTTTATTCAGTCATTGAGGGATAAAATTATTCTTTGATAATTCTGCTTTAGGACAAAATAGTTCAATACAAAGTTGTTGATCAGATGAATACAATATAAATGTGTATATATAATCCAAGATTTCTAAAAACAGGCGATAATAAATTCATAATTAATAATTCAGTAAATAACTTTTATCTTCCTTTTATTAAGTTAAGAGATATTTTCGTTTTGTATTAATATTTGTCGTTTAGCTTTAAATTAAGCAACTGTGCTGATAATTGGGAATAAAGATATTGTTTGTTTCTTTATCTTATTTGCTGCTTATTATTAGTAGTCCTTAAAATAAATTCTGGAATATATGAAGAATTTTTTGACGGTTTTTCAAAAATTGTCCATAATGGAGATTTCTTGTATGCAAATGCGCACATAAAATATTGTGAAAGTTGTTATTGATAATATCGGTGAGTAATATTTTTGCTTGTCCATAATAAAAATAATAACAGTACTAAAGTTAATTAATTTGATACTTAAAAGTAAATTTGGAGTTGGAATTCCATTATGATTCTATTAATTATTCATATTCTTAGAATATTATTTTCTGAAAAAGAGAATCTGTAGTCATAAAGTCTTTTGAATATAAATCTGATAATTATCATGGATCAATTAATACGAAACTGGATTTTCCATAGAAAGAGTCGGGGATCGCTCGCGCTCAGTAAACAACTAATAAAGCTGTTGCGGTCGGTTTAGTTCAGAATTCACATGGTGCAAGCAGAAGTACGTCGCTAAATTTAGTTCTTAGCAAACATGGATAGAAATAATATTCTAGTGTTACTACCTTTTATTTATTTTTGTAGTTTTATAGATTCCAGTGGTAAGTTTCATTAAATTCTTTAATTTTTAGCAATTTCTAAAATAAATTTTGTATTTATAGTATCTCAGCTCAATACATGTACAGCAGCACAACAATGTGTGGATCTCAAAGATTGTCCAGCCATAAATAATTTAGTACAAGCAAGACCAATTCCTCAAGATGTGGTAGATTTGCTCAGAAGGTCCCATTGTGGATTTACAGGAAAACTACCAAAAGTGTGTTGTGAAAGTACAGGTAAATTATTTATTTAATTTCATGTGTTGAATTAAATGATTCTTTTACTTATCTTATTTGGCGAAGTTGTATCAAAAACCCAAAGGAATGTATAAAATAGATACAATATTTATGTTAATATTCATTTCTTATTTGTTGCTTGATATCAAAAAGTGATATTTCTCCAAGTTGAGTTTAAAGGTTAAATCGTTTATCGTTCAATTTAGATAAGTACACATAAATCATGTTATAGTCAGAATTCTTCGAACAGTCAGCTGCAGGCTATCAATTTTCTTCGATTATCAATAGACCCATTAAGTAAGCCCCTCCCCCGTTTAACTTTTGATACTTGAATTAGAAACACCAAACTCTAGGATATGAAATAAGTCTAAAAATGCTACATTTTAAGCAAAACAAAAACAGACATTTATGCTGTGGGGCGCTGTGACGCCCAATGGCCCAATAATTTTAAATTGCAATAACGGCTCGTTTGAAAACCATTTTTATTCTGCGTATGATACGCTTTTTTCTATTACATCACTTATTCAAAATGTGTCCATTTAACTTTTTGACAGTAGAAAAATCTATATTCCATTAACTCTTGTTTTCACTTTGCAAGTGTCTCCGGGGTTATGCTATTAACTATATGCTTGCACTATTCGATAAAGCAAGTCCATATGGGATAATAGTTGGGTTACATCGGTAAAGATTAAAAAAGATAATGTCATACACAGAATGAAAAGGGCTTTCAAATGATTCGTCACTCGATCCATCAAGCTTTTTAAAACTACTGCGTCGTTTGGGCGTCGCGGCGCCACATAAATCGATTTTTGTAGTATCTTAAATTTTTGTTTTCCTAATTTAAGTGTTTCAAAAGTTAAGCTAGGGGAAATACGTACTTATTGACGTTTAAACAGTTAAAGATAAAAGTGTTGCATGATATAAAAACTGATATCAATACCTAATTCAAGTTCAATAACATTATGACCTTTTAAAACAAGTTTTTGTGTTTTTATGCAAAATCATCTCAGTTTCTTTAACAGGCTTATTAACTGTGCATATCTTATTGTAAATTTTTTATATAAATAAACCCTGACAATTAATTCTTGTTATGCATGGTAAATCTCAATATAAGTAGTTATCTTTGTCATTCTTCTAAAGATTCTAAAGAACCTACACAAACGGATGGCTGCAACAGATGCCAAGTCTTTACCATACAAGGACATTATGCATGTTTGCAGTTTAAAAAAGAGTTTCAATAACTATTATTTATAAGTTATGAAATTTTAAAATGTAAGTTTATAAGCTTGTTTGTTTGTCAGCATAGCATGCTGTCCTTTGACCCATCAGTGTTGCCAGACACCAACATAAATTTCACAGTAAACAGGTTTTGGTAAGGTATGGCTAATTTCTTGTCAAATCAGATAATTTTAAAAATAACCGTGCTTCGATATCTCAGGTTTTGTTAATTTTTTCCTTGCATAGATATGTATATATGAAATAACATTAAATTAATTTTTTCGGATGACAATCTAGCTCGAAAATTTTTAACCAATCAAATTACAGAATTTTTCAAATTGGGACCAATGAAATTAGTTTATAGTGAAAAAACCACTAATGGTTTTTTCTCAGTGAAAGAATTTATGTCAAAATGAAATGTCAAATTAAAAATTTGCTCGATGGATTGTCAAGCCGAATTCAACTCGTGGTCTAATTTTTTCTTGCAAAATTTGTCATTTAAGACATTCGTAGCTTTTGCTTTTGGAAAATTATACTCCTCTCCTTCGTTGAATCGTGTAATTTTCGTTGCAAAAGCTACTCATTTCTGAAATGACAAATTTTGTCAGAAAAAATTGGACCACTTGTTAAATTATATATGAAAAATGGCCGAACTAGAAATTTTGAAAAATTCCGATTTTTGATGCAAATTCGGCTACCCGACACTCTACATCATCTAACTAAAATGGTCATAACTCCTTTATTTCTTAAGTTATCTAGCTCATCTAGTTGTCAGATTAAAGCTAGTTTTTGGATCGTTTGGATTATATGAAGAAATACTCTACTTCTACTGTCTTTGCACCTTTCTGCATATAATCTGAAAGATCCAAAAACTAGCTTTAATGTGACACCTGAACGAATCAGATAACTCAAATAATAAGCGACTTATGACAATTTTTGTTAAATGTTGCCAAGTGTTGCAGAGCAGAATTTCAAGTGCAAATACTGCTCTCCGACACTGTATCATCTAACTAAAATTGTCATAACTACCTTATTTTAGTTATCTAGCTCATTCAGGTGTCAGATTGAAGCTAGTTTAGTTGAAGTAGTTGGATATTTCAGAGTATACTACAGAGATATATGCAAACGTACAAATACATTGTACAGTGGAAAGGCAGCAGGCTCTAAGGCAAGTTTTTCCAAAAATAATTTTTTTCTCCAAAACTACAAAAAACACCCTTTTTATTTTTTAACTATACCAAGCATATACTAAGATCATTCTATAAAAAAGGTTTCAAAAGGGTGATAGTTGTAACACAGGAGCAATGTGGAAATTTGTAAAAACACTAAAATTTGCCTTCTACTATTATACTGAGCAATGCTTTTGAAAGTTTCTTAATATACTCTAAAAGATCCAAAAACTAGCTTTAATCTGACATCTGGATGAGTCAGATAACTCAACGAATAAGGGAGTTATGACAAGTTCAGTTAGATGATATAGAGTGACGGGTAGCAGAATTTGCCAAAAATCGAAATTTTCAAAAACTTGCACTTCGGCCATTTTTAATCCAAAAAATCTGGAAAAAATAATTTAATGTCATTTCATATGTGTCTATGCAAGGAAAAGTTGAACAAAATCTGAGACATTGAAGCACATGGCTTTAGTCGATTTGGCATGAAGCTAGCAGTATGTAAAAGTTCGGCAGATTCGTTGGCGTAACTGTCGATGTACGATGCGTGCTATGACACACGGGCGCAGTTCGCTTAGGGAATCCACACAGAATGGCAGTATTGAAACGGCTTTATTCATTTTGCTTGCATTTTTTTTAAATCGCAACATGTTTTAATTTTATAGGCCCTACGTCAGTAATTGTTGAGCTTTGATATTCCTGCCTCATAGTAAACATGTTCCCGCTCCATTGATAATTCTATATTATTATCCATATTGATTCTATATTATGTGATTAGACAGTGCTATAACATCTGTAAGTCGGCAACAGCCGTATGGTGGGTCTGTTAGTTAGTACTGGTAGTAGCCACTGTGCAGATTTAATTTTCTTTAACGATGATTCCTAGTTTTACAAGTAGAAGCATACTTTTTAGCTGTTTATTTAAAAACAATATTTTGTAAATATTCATAAAACATAACTTTAAAGGAAGTAAAACCGCAAACCCCGTGCCATTGCTATGTTTGGCACGTTAAAAATTCCTACTAGGAGTGAAATAACAGATTCGGGTAAATTCTACTAGCTTCTTCACCCAAAAATAAGTAAACAATGAGTCGCTACTGTAAAATTCCACTTTTTAATACAGACGAAAAAACATTGCCGTTCTGGTTTTTCATTAACATTTTTCTAGCACTACTAATGGCGGTTTTGGACTTGGCTAAAGTTCTTTCCTTCCGCCGAAGCTTCTTTAGTGAAGATGACTGAAGATAGATCTGTCGTTTCAAGGTAACAAATTAATATTGTCTGCGTTCTGAACTTGATCCAAAATATTACCTTCGCCGGAAGGGACGAGTAATGTTACCTCGATGAGTCTATGTCGAACGAAAACATTTAGATAATTTTACGTCTATTATTCATTTACCCAACAACTGCAGTAATAAAAAAATACGTCACTGCATGTGGTTTACTTTTTATAGGTCAAACTCGGCAAAGCTTGGTTTACCCTAAAAAGCAAAACGCTTGTCAAAAAACATAGTCAGATTATGATTTATGTTAGTTGTTTAAGTATAAATAATCTCTCAATTGTAATTTCTTAATTTAAAGTTCTGCAATAAAAGTTGTTCCTTTGATGTATCAAGTTTGTCATATTTGACAGATAATGACTCAAATTTCCCGCATTTTGACCTTACTACTGCAGTTCTTCGGTAAATGAACCATAGTTTGTTTGAATCATTCTCTGACAAGACACAAACTAACGAAAACAGCGAAGAATCTGCTTGATAGTATGAATTGCTTGCTCATTGAATCTCATTGTGACGTTTTTGCCTTCAAATTACTCAGATTCTATAAAGATATGCAGATCCACACCATTTTTTTCTCTGTTTTCATTATGGCAAAAATTGCGATATTGTTAAGAAAAAAAAAACGTTAATAAACAGTGTACCTATTGTTTGTTTCCATTTGTTCTATTTTTTATCTATAGCACTAAAGTTTTGGGCGACAAAATAGGGCAAAAGAAGAATGAATGATGATAAATCATGAAATGTAGGTTTCTGTTTAATTAAGTCAATGTAAAATTATTGAAGTGTCAGATATATGTATATGAAATCCTTCGGCAACCTGTTCGATAATTAATTCAGTTAAACGAAGCGTAAGAATATAAAAAAACAATGTCATTATTCCATGCATATTCTTATTGGAATTCTTCATTTATACTTAACATTTTTTTTAATTTACATAGCAGAAAAGATTGACATATACAATAATTATATGCGCAATATATAAAAAACAAACGAGTATTTAAGTTTTACAAGTAATCATTGTTTATATATCAAACTGTATGGTTTTTCCCTGACCGGACATATCTGAATTTCTGATAGGGGTTAAATTCTTTCTTTGAATGTAATTTTAACGATAGAAGGTCAACGTGTTAAACGTCAACGTATTTTTTGCATTAAGATAAATGCAATGTAAAAACCCAACAGTGGCGTAATCAGTGTTGCCAGATTCCGCATAATGAATTTAGTAAAAGAATAATTTTTGAAAATTATAAAAAAAATAAATTGTGTTAACTATTTATAAAATAGTATTATAGTATATATAAATGTTTATATTTAATTAAAATATAAACATTTTATATTTTCACTTTATACCCAAAACCTACTTAGAATATTTCGTACACTAAATTAAGAGCTTATTTTGATTCCAAAGTTTGTATAAAAATATTTCCTAAACATAACCGTTATCGAATTATCGACGAACAAAGAGTTCGTCTCTGAATTCGTGAAGTCTGTCTGTCGGTCTGTCGCCTTTTTCCCTGTTGACTTTCTTAAATTTTTCTTTTTGGAATCGTATAGTACATACAATTCTAAGAAACTTTTGGTTGAAATATTTTTTTGTATCTATCCGGGAAAGTGGTCAAAATGACGAAAATTTCGGTAAATTTTTAAAAATGAAAAATTTTGTATTTTTTAAAAATTTACGAAAAATAAACATTTTTAGCAACTTTTTTTTTCTTTTCTTTTTTTTAACGAAAAATTTTAGGACTTAGAATTTTAGTTTTTATGACAACTAATGTGTTACGTGAAGCCCAGTCTATGGGCGAGCGAGCGAAGCGAGCAAGGCCTATAAAAAGGGCGAGTCTATAAGGTCCGATTATGTAAGAGTTGCATACAAAGCTTTTTCTATTTTACGTCGTTACTAGACCCAGTAAAGCACCGGTTTGGGTTCGTTACTGAGAATTTTGGATGCTTTACTAAGCTAGTGTATTTTATTTTTCTGGTGTTGGCGACATTGCAGTTTTTCCAAATTTTAATTTGACGTTTACGTCAACGTCAAATGTCAAATCGTGAATGGGAATGGAAACAAAATGTGTTTTTAATAAATCAGCTTCGATTATCATGGACAATTATTATCAACGTTAACAGAACTGTCACAACGGAAAGTACCGTGAACTTGTTAGACACCAGCAGGCGGTATGAAGAATATAAAAATAGCGATCAGGCTATCCTGTACCTTGCTACTTGTCAAATTGCAATAAACGAAAAAGGGTAGGTATCATAACTTCAATTTTTATTACCGTGAAAAACACAATTGTTGTAGACATTAACTGAAACATTGGAAGTGTCATGTGACGTTAAAGTAATACCAGGTAAATTTTGGTTTGACACAATATTATGAGAGAAAGAATTACTATCTGATACAGTAATATTATTTTCAGCGTCGTCCGTATGGTGAGAACATCCAGGTAATTCCAAATTAAGGTTGTTTACTGTGTCATGGTTAGAACAATCAGGTAAGTGCAATACAGTTTGATGACCAAGCATTTGTGCAACTTCAATCTTTTTCTTCAAAGATGCATCAATATAACCCTCTGCAACAGCAGATGATTTCCATCCTCCATGTCGTTTTATAGTTAGTAAATCACCGCCTTGGTTAGCCAACTGTGTTGCACTCGATCTTCGGAAGCAATGTCCAGTGAAGAGTTCTGGATTTGGTAAATGAAGAAATTCAGCAATATTTCTTGAAATTTTCCCAATAGTATTAATCCCAATGGGACTATTTACACAGTGACCACGACGATATGTTAAGAAGAAACGTTTATGTGTAACAATTTTCGGTCTCAAGGCTGCGTATTTTGCAATTAAATCAACCCAGTCTGGGTTGGTTATCATAAACTGTCTTGGTACATTGTTTTTTGTTTTAGGAACTGCTACAGTAACTGAGTGAGGTCTATATTCAACGTCATCGATGGACATGTTTGTCAATTCTTCGCGCCTACACGCGCCGCTATAACCCATTATTAATATAACCTAAAATTATATTGTTTGTACACAGTTACAAAATAAATAAAATTTACACCCACTTTCATCGCCAGGTACAATTTATTATCTGCTTCTTTAATGAATTTGTTAATGTCGCTCTCTTCCAATATTTTTGATTTTTTTGGCTGATAACCTGTAGACATTCGTTTCAAAAACGCTTGCAGTTTAACATATTTTGATATGTCGACATTCCTGTATATATCAAGACACGATTTAAGTTTTGAATAGGTGCTCCACAAAGCAGATGGTTTGTATTTTTTACTTTGCTCATCAAAATAGGCCAGTAACACATTCTCTGATATATTTCCAACATTTTTTCCATTGCACCATTCTAAAAATTGATAAAACTGTTTTTCATATTGCGATCTGGACTTCTCTGGCAATAAATTGGTAACAACATTGGCCGCACTTGCTCGAATTTCGGGCGGAGTACATGAAAAATCTTCAGAACTCATTTTCAAGAAAAAATTATGACAATTCAAATTGAATTTTCCACAGCCTTCTTAAATAATACTAAATCATTGTACCCAACCTTAACAAAATTCCCTAAATTTCAAATTTTTATTTCTTTTCTGTAAAAAGGAATTAAGAGGCGTAAAATAGAAAAAATAGTATAAAACACTCGTTCAGAAAGCTCTTCCAGCACTTGTTTGTTCCTCCACTCGCCGCTACGCGGCTCGTGTTGGAATTCCAAACGCGTGCTTGAATCGATGCTTTCTCGAACTTGTATTTTAATATACTATTATGTTCGATTCCTAAAATTGGATAATTATCAAAAAATAATCAGTTTATAAATTTGACATTTACTATTGACAGAAGAAAATTTGACATGTAATATACAGTTGCCATACTTTATTTTACTACTATATACTTTATTTTACTAGTACAATAATAAGCCAGTTTCTTGCCGCAAAACAATACAATAAACAGTACTTTATAATGCAATCGGACATAAATAATTAGTTTATTAAGTATACAGCTGTTTCTGTTCGTTATGGCAATGCTAGCTCTGCGCATTCTCAACTGGTTGAATATTGAAGTAGAAGTAGACTTTTTCTAGTTGCGAAAAGTCACTGGTGTACAATAAGCACAGGACAAGATCCGATTCCGCGTGTCACACCAGCTTTCATGTCTTTCAGATCTGGATATTGATCTTCTTGATTTACTCTACAATCTTTCTGAGATGTATGATCTGATCAGCTGAGCAGTTGATTCAGTTTGTGTCAAAAATCTTGATTCTGATACAAAGCTTTTCTTCAATTATTGGTTTGAGATGGTTTTGATTATTGGTCGAATCGCGGGATTTGCCTGGGAGTAGTGTTGCTTTTGATTTCTATAGTTAATTTTGTGGCATTACAAGAAGAATAATTTCCCGTTGCCTAACGTTAACGGTATTCGGGAGTGAGCCGGGTATATAAGTCTAGTATATACAGTCTGTAGGTATATAAAACTATTTGATATTTTTAGAAATCAAAATGCGGAAAAATGCGTCAATATGATTACATAAACTTTTCGAATTTAAATAAGCGTTATTTAGTTTTTGAAATATTCTAAATACGTTTTGAGGACACCCTGTTTACATAAAGAAAAATTTAGTGCTTGAAATATCTCGAATTAAATCTTCACAACTTTGAGTTAACTTCTGGCAAGCATAAGAGGCACATAAATTAAATGAAGTAGAGATTTCATGCCATTGTTAAATCAGGAATATATTTTCTCAATTATTCTCAATTAGAGACCCTTCAATTAGAGTCTGGCTAAGGCAGCTATTTTATATCACAACATGTGATGCCAAATTTGAAAAATACAGAAATGGTTACACGCCCAAATATTGGCAAGCGTGTGTACGGTATTTGACTCAATTAAAAAACACGAAATATTGGGTTGTGTATATAAAACCTTATTTAGCATTAAAATTAGCATGTCAAAATCAATATATTATATCAAAAATATTGTGATGTAAAATGGCAGGCACCGTGTCAATGCATTGGCCAGACTCTAATTGAAAGATCTCTATTCTCAATTAGAGTCACTGCATCTAGTCACCTAGGCCAGATGGTCGATCAGAGTACCGCAAATCTCCGCCATATTGGGGCAGAGAAGAGTGATTTTTAATAATGGACAAATTAAAACTACGTTTTACGTGTTTTTATGACATATTAGAGGTTTGATCTTTCAGAATAAGAAAAACCTTTTAAAGTAAACGTGGATTTGATTAAATTCAATACAGAACAAATAATGAACAATTTCTTGCTTCGTTTGCCCCAATATGGCGGCGGTTTGCGTTACTCTGATCGACTAGCTGGCCTAGGTAACTAGATGCAGTGACTCTATTCTCAATAAGCTTATGACGCCATCTGATGCAAATTTCATTAGGTATTGTTTATACGGTAAAAGTTTTTAAAATATTTCAAAATTTTTGGAAATCCCTGCACACACTGACAAGAAACAGAGATCAATTGTTTGCACCTCGAGATTTTACGGACATTAATGCGGTTTTAGAAAAGACTAATTTAAGTACATTACTTTCTTATTTGAAAAAAGTACAAGTTGAGTGGAGTTCCAAGACTCAAGGCTTCATTTATTTTCAATTATTAGTGAAAAGCCTTCAAAAATAATATAGGAACGTAGAATTCTAGTGGTTTGTAAAAGTGGGCCTTCATTGTCAATTCTCTAAAAATATAGAAGCTTTCGAATGCATTAATTTCATAGTATGCTAAAGGGCTTATATTACCGCTAACTTAGATGAACGCCGCTGCAGCTACTGTAGCGTGAATTAAATGACTCGGGACGCCTCCATGATGTAGACAGGTGGTCGCAGATTAAATCTGAATCCAGTAATGAGAAAATAAGTCTGGTTTATTCTGGTCAATAAACGCTGAACACTGAATCCATTTTTCTCAAACTTATTTCAAACTTGGAGGATGTACTATTCCGGCAGGAAAATTTCGCACCATTTATATATCAAGTAGGCTGATTTTTCTTAAAGTTTACGTGAGTAAGAAACACTTTTCATGACAGGACACACCTTTGACACAATATCATAGGCGCGTCAAAAATAACTGCTGCAATGAAAATAAAATAATATTAGTTGATTTTACTATTAATATAAAAAAGGTTTATTTTTAAAAATAATTTATACCAAGATACATCATTTTGATTTAAAAACGACGTATTTTATTACATTGTATTTTATGACATGTCATTAAAAGAAAAATAATAATTTGGCATAAGTACAACATGGATATGATACCGCTTACAAAGGGAAAAAAACCGTGCGAAACTTTCCTGCCGGAATAGTACATTGTACAGTCTAAGCAAATAGAATATTACAATATAGCAAAATTACAACTTGCCATTTTAAAACGTTGACTTCCAATTTTAATTTCAAGGTATATCCTATTATTAATAACATGTGTATTTTTACAGGTGGTGGTACTGGTGGTAACGGCGGTAACAATCTTTTACCCAATCAAAAGATTTGCGGAATACAAATAGATGACAGAATTATTGGAGGAGAGGAAACAGGTATCAGACAGTACCCGTGGATGGCACTTCTGGAATACCAAAAACGTAATATTTTATTACATTTATGTAAAATGACATTTCATTAAAGACTTATTTATCTTACAGCAACCAAAAAGGGCTTCAGCTGCGGTGGATCTTTAATCAATAACCGATATATTTTAACTGCTGCCCATTGTTTGAAACGCACCCCAAAAACGTGGAGATTGTTAGTATCAGATTTAAAATACAAATATAAATATATCTATAGGTTCTTTTTTCAGAATAAGTGTTCGTTTAGGTGAACATGATCTATCAAAGCCAGTTGACTGCGATACCGAAAACCCGGAACCTGGCTTTGATGAGTGTAATGATCCCCAGGATATAGGCATCGAAGAACAAATTGTTCATGAAAAATATGATCCAGATGATAAGAATCAACCATATGACATTGCTTTGCTCAGACTTAATAGACCGGTTGAATACACAGGTTATAACATATTAAAAAATATACATTTCTTGAAGCTCTAGAACACTCTTAAACTTTTAGACTTTATTGCACCAGTCTGCCTACCACTTTCTGAAGATTTAAAAAGACAACAATATATTGGTACGCCCTTGACTGTAGTTGGCTGGGGCAGAACTGAAAACAGAAGTCAAAGTGAAGTTAAACTCAGAGTCGATGTAAGTATAATTATTTTTCTTCTTAAATAACGGTTAAGCATTTTTATATAATTTTTAGGTACCAGTAAGAACTAATAAAGATTGTGAACCCATTTATAAGAAGAGCGGAGTAACTTTAGTTAGCAGTCAAATATGTGCTGGAGGAGTAAAAGCGAAAGATTCATGCAGTGGTGATAGTGGTGGCCCATTAATGATTAAAGTCGAAACTAACTACATTGCACATGGTATAGTATCATTTGGACCAACTCGATGTGGTGTTGAGAATTTCCCTGGCATATATACAAGAGTAGCCGATTATGTTGATTGGATTCAACAAAATATGAAACCTTGAACTGACTGAACTAAGAAATGAAAGATATTTTTTTGATAATTTGACTTATTTATCTCAATATATAGAATGCTATGTGAACCACTTTTTTGATTAATTGATTGTGCACGTAAGCTAAAATAAAAGTAATTAATTTATTGCAGACTATTTTATTTTATTTAAAAATTTCACGTTATTTCATAGCCGAAGGTAACCTGTACATAATATAATTGATAATAATACATTACAAATAATTCACTTGCATTACAAGTGTGCATAGCTTCTTCGAGTACAAACGCAGTGAACGCCGGTTACCTGCTCGCTGATTACTAGCACCTGTTGACGTTTATTTTCCACGCTGGTTTGGAGGATAGTCAAAACAGCCAGCAGAAAAACCTGCAGCCCATTGACCTATCGGTTCACGCTTAGCCGTAAGAATGTTAAGCACAAATGATTTGATTTTAATAAAATAAATCTATGATACCTACCACATGCAATCCTCAAAGATTCTAAGACGGATCTAACGACGTATTTCTCACCTTAATCTTATCGCCTTTACTCAATACTCTCCCAATTAAGTTAACAGCAGCACCAACTAGAATACCGTTTACATACATAATGAATGGTGGTGAGCTGCAAACTGCTTGTACAATCCCTTCTGTAAACGGTATTGTGTATTCCCGTTTACTGTTGCTACCTTTCAAATTGTAATATTTCTTTAGGTTGGCAATAGTAGGTTCGCTCGACCCAGGCTCGGAGTCCGCCAACATATACATCATTGTTGTGTACGTTACATTTTGTATTTCTTCTAAAAGATACACTTTGGAACGAGTGTCGAGTTTCACTTGGACACGGGTTTTCTGAAGATATTTACCGAATTTATCTAATGACATGATTCTACTAGTGACAACGATACAATAACAAGGTGTTAAACATGTTGGATGCTTTATGCTATTATTTTAGCTGCTCGCAACATATCAATAATGTAAATGATTTCATTAGTGTGACCGGTATGACCGGGCGATTTCGAGCTTAGAAGAAGTCTCAACCTTCCTATCAATTTATTTGGATCTTTCCATGGTACGAATTCTACGTTTTTATTATTGTAACTTAGCACGCGCATTGGTCCAGCTCCCCGTTTTTTCGCTAATGCCCCCGTTTTGGATCGCGTCACCGGTGTTGAAGTAGAAAAACTTCTTACCTTTTCACCAGGTGTAGTTAAAAGGGGTTTGATAATTGTGGAATATTTGGTTCCGGTTCCTAACAAAGGTGCATCATGTAGATAATTTCTACGGACTGCGTTGGTTCGTAAAAGAAGATCTTTGTAGCTTTTTAAATCCGCTTGCAAATATCCGAGAGGTTTCTTTTTAAATACTAATTCGTATAAACCGCGCATACCTTCATACGTAAATGTTTGACCATTAGGTTTCGTAATGAGCGTATTTTCGTCATCAAAACCGAATTCGGAGTCGCCAATAAAATATTCCTCTCTCCGGAAGAAATCGTACTCCGTATAGATGATCGAACTCGTTTTTCGTATCCGTAAACATTTTCTCCATGTATCGTTTTGCGCGCCCACTAAAGGTAGCATCTATATAAGCCTGGAATTCTCTACTAGTTTCGGCGGTAGCGAGTTCGGCTTGGAGTTGTTCTAACGTAGGTGTCCCGGAAGCTTCCCCGTCTACTGGTTCGATACCGGATCGTTCTGTGCTTACAGCATGCAATCTGGTGGCACTATGTGGTGTTCGCATTACCTGAGGTATACGTAGAGATCGTGATACTGAAGTTGAGGGTGGAAAAAATGAGGGAACCTCTTCCTTTATGGGTTCCTTTTTTGGAGTTAGGAGTTCGGTTTTAACACCCGTTATAAATTCTCGCAAAGGTTGTGTGATGGGCTTATAGCGACGTTGAAGTTCTACATCGGAGCGTGCGATTTCGGATTTAAGACTTTGATATTTCTGTTGGACATTGTGTCGTGCTTTAACCAGGTCTTCAACCATACGCTTATCCATGGTTACTAATGCTGTGAGTTAATGCCTCCGATATTTATGGTGAAGTAGGCATCGAACCCTTTACGATAGCGTCCCTCGTTAAGTTGAGACTCTTTGTCAACAACTACAAAACCATATTTCTCATTCCAACACTGCATGCAGAGCTGCTTGAACTTCTCGAACGTCATATCCCCGCTGACATGATCATTAAAGATATGTTTTAAATTAGTGTTATCTTGCTAAAAAATAATGATGAAGTTTGCGTTATCCCGTATGAGTTGTTTTGGAATTGCGGAATATGTCTGACATAAATAAAAACAATCGATATTTTTATGTCTTCCAAAACAGAAATAGTCTCTTATAGTGCTCTGACTATCGCAGACCACATCGTCGAAGATAATTACAGAGTTTGTTCTAGCATCCGTGGGTGGTAGTATAGTTTCGCAGGAGTCGTATTCGAAATATCCCACGGGTAACGATTTAAACAGATCACGCAAATATATATATTTGGGTTGATACAACGCTTTACTGTACACATATACGTTTGCGAAGCGTAAACCGTTGGGATGTTCCAATAAACTAACCATTAGGTTGATTTTACCGCAGCCGGAACTACCTACGATTAGTCCTCGCTTGCATCCTGCTCCCAATGATACACAGTGCTTAAAGACTGCCGGTATTGCTGAACAAGTATCACGATTTATAACTGGTAATCGATCTCTCTGTCTCACTAACTTTAGCTGTTCCATGATGAACAACGTTGTGATAGATCCTATGTGAGTTTAGCATATATATTACAAACCTAGAAGCGAACTTCCAGTCACTCTTCTCTAGTCTTAGGGGTAAGTGCTATGAAACATACTCCTCGACAATCTACAACTCCTTCATCAACTCGTAAAGGCAAAGGTGTTATCAACACTCTCATCAATAGGTTACCGGTGGAATTGCATTTACCTGGATATAACTACTGCGGACCTGGCACTCGATTGCGAGAACGACTTGCTCGTGGAGATCACGGTATCAATCCATTAGACAACGCATGTAAACAACACGACATAGCCTACTCCCAGTCCAATAAAGTGAGTGAACGTCATAAAGCGGACCAAATCCTAAGACACAGAGCGTGGGAGAGGTTTCGTTCTAAAGACGTTACGATTGGAGAAAGAGCAGCAGCCCTTACCGTAGCTGGTATTATGAAGGGAAAAATGAAGTTGGGTATGGGGATTAAAAAAAACAAACGGTCTTCAGCGATGAAACGAGGTTTCCTTACGTTTAACAAAGCTGTTGCCATTGCCAGAAAGCATATTGGTGGTAAAGTAAAAAAGTTCTCTTTAAAACGCTCTGCTCGACTTGCACTGTCAGCTTTGAAACGGAAACGTATTGTCAATCCTCGATCACGAATTATACCCATCCCCAAAAAAGGTGGTATACTGCCCCTCATTCCTTTATTTGCTGCTTTGGGAGCTATGGACTCGCTGGGTGGTGGGGTAGCGGCAGTTGCAAAAGCCGTTAACGAAGCTAAGGCAGCTAAGAAGACCCTAGAAGAAACACGCCGACACAATAAGGCTATGGAAGCCGCTTCTATAGGGAAAGGTTTATATTTGAAACCATACAAAACTGGATTGGGACTATATTTACGTTCAAAAAACTACCGTTGAAACTACCACGCCGTGCGTTGACCAATGTCGATCTTTCCAAGTATATTCATAAATTAAATATTCCCTGTTTTAAAGGTATCTTTATGCGAAATGAACTGCCGCAACGAATCGATAAAAACGAAACCGGTATTGTAAATTTAAATAATGGGGAAGGAGAGTGCTTATGACGTCATTTCCTGCCCTAGAACATACTTTACTGTACTACTCACTTAGTATACTTACTTTAAAGTCGTTGCAACTTCAAAGTGGTATTATGATTGTAGCAGTAACTTGCCCGAAGCTACTTTAAAGTTTTTAAAACCTTACAGTAGTATTGAATGTAAAACTTAGGTTTTTGCTACCCAGGAGAATCACATTAAAGTAATTTTTCGTAAACTACTCCATCTCCATATTTACTTGTAAAATGTTGGATTAATCAATAATCATTAATCAATTTGCAATTTGTTATGATTGTTAATAGATGTTTTACTATATAACCTTTAATAAAAATAACAATTGTTGCGAAATTGTGCCTTAGGGATTGTTTATGTATGTAGCTTGAAGTTGGCGACATTTATTTGTAGTGATGTAACTAACCAATCCTGGCCCGTCCCCTGGGCGAGCGTCAGTAACACTTGAGCCGGCCTGGAGGATGCATGTCTTCTACAGTCTATGCATTGTGTATGTAATTCGCCCTGCTCATTCAATATTAATAAAGTTAATTAATGACAATAATTGAGTATCTTTTATTTAAACACATAAAAGAACATAACAGGAATAATATAAAAATGGTTTCTATCATGTGTATCAACTTATAAGTATTTCGTGTATATTTATCATATTTTATTAAAGACATTTTTTTACTAAAAAATATATTTAAAAAAGGCGCGTTGTTATTTTTCGATCTATCATCATCATCATATTTAACAGAAAAGTTGCAATGGTTTATAATTTTGGTGTACTGGAATGACAAAATAATCAAACATTTCATCGTTCTTTGTATTAAGTACGTATTACAAATAAACTGGTAATTCATTTTGTAACACGATCCAGCATTATATAGTATAGAAAATGATAGAATATTTGTTAAGTTGCAAGAGCAAGAGAGAGCAACCACGCGACACGATGTGTCAAAGAAAAAAGAAGTTCCACGAAAGTAGCAATTACTACGCCGCCACATACCTGCTACCCAAAAATTGTTCCCCATTTTGGTTCCAGGCACGTAACAAAACCGTAGCAATTACGTGCTTGTGACTAGTGGCTAAAACTTAATAATTCCACCGGTAGTTGCTGGTACGTAGCGATGACTAAAAATGCTGCTTGGGTTGTTAACTCCTTAAATAATATCATTTCTAAACAGAAAACTAATTAGCTCTTTAAGATTTTATATATTATTAATTGTGCGTGCAATTAGGTAAGATAACTTTAATATTTTTTATTATTTTATTGTTAAAATAAATAGTGTTAGTTTGTACACATCGGTGTTACCTTTGAGTCTTCATTACAGCTTCCAGTGTAGATTCGTCAAGTGCCAGCAAAGAAAGTTTTGCTTGTAAAGCAGTATAACGAAGAACTTATTATTGTTATTTGAGCATGTTTATACTTTCCTACAGATTTAAGATTTAGGTACCAAGTCAAAAGGGGACTCGGCGGCGTTTACCAAGCTTTGGTTTTCTAACTTTTTTTTGTATATGTTAAATTATGAATGTTAATTTAAGTTAAGTAATAAAAAACTAATTGTTCAAAGGCGTCAATTAATTTTGTTGTTACACACAATTCTATTTCCTACTTCCAAGAGCATTCAGTTTTTAAAAATTTTACTCTCCATAATAATATATTTTTACCTAACACGTCCCTACTTGTACATACGCAGACCATGACGCTTGACAAGTCTCGACGAATTATCGTTTGCGGGCATAATATTCGAAGCTAACTTAACGACTTCAAAGTGCCGACACGCGAGTTGACCGACTGGTTATTATTATACTATGGTGTTAGGGTTACACCTGGCGTTGGTTTGGATCGTGTGTTTTAATTAATAGAGTTAGAATTAACACCCTTTCTTTCTGTAAGTGCTCTATTAAGACAGGTAGACGCCCACGAAGACATCCAGAGAGTATGGGTCTCTAGGCTTCAGTCGTTCCCTGGATTACCTTTTCTCGACGCACCCGAAAATTACCGCCGACTACTGAAAATCATCCATCGCCTTTTGTAAGCAATTTGGTGCCCGAGCAGAGAGACACTTGACACAATTGATGCCACAGGCGCTTAACAATTCAGCGCCCGAGACGCCTACAGTGTGTAAACTTCAACTTTAATTGCTTAAAAGCACCAAGATAGAACGCATACCTTTTTATATATAATCATTTTATATAGAGGTGTCGGATAAAATAATTTTAAAAGTTAAACTGACTACAGTTGGAAAATACGTACTAAGATAAGTCCGTCTCTGAAATATTATTATTAATACTCAAATTTAGTGGATTTTTCGTGTTAATGTTTTCACCGTATTTAATATATGAAAGTTTGTCCTTTTAGGTTTAAAATGTCGCCATACAACTAAATACTGATTAACAACTACATATTCCTATTATGATTTTATTGATTTTTTTAAGTCTTAAAATGGCAAAAAATCGACCTTCAACTATATTTAACCTGTAAATAATTCATGAAATAAAAGTTCACACTGTGATTGGACTTTCATTTATAAGTATTACACGTAAAAAACTAGGCCACAAATGATTAATCCGCTGGAATGACCCAAGTAATATTTTACAAGTTTTCGTAACTGTAAAAATAACGCTAAAATGAAACTAATTATATCTTTCTATGAAATGGAATATCATTATTAGTATCATTAGGATTTCCTGATTTCTTTATTATTTTCTTATAAATCATTATCACAATACCAAATTGTGTTTACTGAAAAACATGTCTTTTAATTATTCTCTGTATTTATTTAAGGGCAGCGCATCGTAGAAAAAGAAAGATCACTTAAAAGTAAAAGGTAAGATAAAGAACAAATAGTAATCTTTATTCAGTTACTGGTGATACTATTAAGCGATTAAGATATTTCGCATGAAATTATTCTTTGATAACTTTTTTTGAGACAAAACAATGTTGTTGACTAGATGGATTCAATAGAAATGTTTATGCAATCCAAGGTTTGTATAAACAGGCAATGCATAATTTCATCATTAATAATTCAGTAAATAAATATTTTATCTTTATCTTCCTTTTATTAGAATTAAGAGATATTTTCATTTTGTATCAGTACTTTTTTGTTTAGCTTAAAATTAAACAACTGTAGTGATAACTCGAATAAACATATTGTTTGTTTCTTTATCTGACCTGTTACTTTTAGTGGTCCTTCCTTCTCTACAATACGCTACCCTTAAATATGACTTTAATGTATTCTATATTTCTGTTATTGTTATTTATTTTCAAATAAGTATAAATAACTTTTATATCATTCATCATGTGATTTACACTTCAACAAGAAATGACCTAGTTAAACTCTTCAATATCGAACTGCAGTATTAGCCAATCAATCAACAATAGTCCAAGTTCCAGTAAAGTGTTTACACAGTTAAAGTGTTAAAAAAGGGAATATTTTCGACCTTTCTATTAGTTTATATTATAATATTATTAAGATTGTGAATTATCTACTTGTTTTCAATAAACAAAAACCACATAATAATACCAACGAAGTTTCTCATCGATTCAAGGTTAACCTGTTATTGAAAAACGTATGTACAGATAGATGATCAGTGTATGCTTGGTCATATGTTGCTAAAGATAATATTCTTAGAACACCGTACGTATAACAATTTATGTTAAGGATGTTTTCTGTGAAGTTGTGCATATTTGGCATTTTCTTATTTTTTGGGAACACCAGCAGCAGTAAGTAACATATTTAATTTTTTAAATAAATATTTCTGTTAGCTATAAACTAGACAAATTTTTCTAAACAATTTTAGAAAAACTGGGCGCTAAAATCCTTCCTGATACTAATGTTTGTGGAAGACAAGCAACAGATCGAATCTACGGCGGGGAGGAAACTGATCTTAGGGAATTACCTTGGCTGGCACTTTTGGAATATGATACACGTACTTATTTATTTATTAAAATAATAATTGCAATAAAATTATTTGTTTCGTTTTTTTTTCTTTATTATAGCACAAGGACGCAAATTTTTCTGTGGAGGAGCGTTAATTAGTAGCAGATATGTTTTAACCGCCGCGCATTGCATCAAAGACAATTTGTATGTATTATTTATTATCCATATTTATCTTTTTTGACCTATGAGTGGTTTGATTTCAGAGTAAGCGTACGTTTAGGCGAACACGATGTAACTACAGAGCGTGATTGTGAGGATGACACTCCAGGGCTAGAGTATTGTTCAGATCCACCTAAAATTGTAGATGTCGAAGAAAAAATTCCATATGCGTCATACACAAAGGGTGATAAAAATCACCATGGGGACATAGCTCTACTCAGACTAAAAGAAGAGGTCGCATTTACTGGTAAGTAATTTAGTTCAATTCAAATTCAAGCTTTTTTTCATTCAATCTTCGTTTGCAGACTTCATTATACCGATTTGTTTGCCATTAAGTGAGGAATTAAAAGGTAGAGCTTATGCTGGAACAAATATGACAGTAGCTGGATGGGGCAAAACGGAGACTACTATCCATAGTAATGTTAAACTGAAAGTTCAGGTAGTTAAGATTTATAATAATGATCATTCAAAAACTGGTTACTCTTTCTTTATGCTAGGTTCCGGTTCTATCAGATTCGACTTGTTCAGCATATTATGAACGATACAGAGTAAATCTAATAGGTAGCCAATTGTGTGCTGGCGGAGAAAAAGGAAAAGATTCTTGTAATGGTGACAGTGGTGGTCCATTAATGTACACGCATAAAACAATTGACAGTGAAAACTGGATAGCTGTTGGAGTGGTGTCATTTGGGCCAAATAAATGTGGATCTGAAAACTTACCTGCCATCTATACAAGAGTGCCAAGTTTCATGGACTGGATTTTGAGTAATTTAAAACCATAAACTGTTATCGTCGACATGAAGTTTTAACCTAAATTCTTGACTGATTTAACATTGTGAAGAAATTAGTTTGTTAATATTTTGTAATAGTAATTTCAATAAATAAAAGAATGTAAGGACATCATTGTTTCTGTTTATTAGGAAGTTTAATATTAAATACGAGTCATACTAAAAGGCGATAAGCTGAAGCAATAATGGCCTTTAACTCTACCACTTTCAATCTTGCTTCTATTTTTGATATATCTTCAATAGCAGAGCTACTAGAGCCCTTAGACTAGGTGTACGTAAAATTGCAATCATTTTATTAGTAAAATGCTAAGTGGCTAAGCCACCGTAGACCTAGATACTCCATCAATTGTAACATACTGTAGAGAAAATTTGTAAACTCTTCTTTTACATTAGAACAGCTGAAATCCCAAGTTTCTTTTATGACAGTACAGGTCTATGAATTCTTTTACAATTTTTGTATTGTACTGCAGAACCATCGCTAAAATAGTGTGTTCTGTTTTGGAAAAACCGTTCTTCAAACAATTAATCTGTTGCATCACAAAAGCATACAGCATAAATATAACTATGATACGAGGGTAGATCAGTATTTACGGTCCCTGACATAGTAGGCTTTGCATGATATCGTCACTCATTTTTCTATGAGAACTGTCATTACTAATTATTTGTTGTGTCAAGTTTTGCGTAGGTGCGTGTTGTTCTTTGAAAGTTATTAATAATTAAGCTGGTCGATAACAGACAATTTTTAAAAATGGAAAAAAGTGAAGTCAGAGCGGTGATAAAGTATTTGCAAAAAAAAGGATTAACACCTACTGAAATTCACAAGGATATGACAGACGTTTTAGGGGACTCTGCCCCTTCTTACCAAGTGGTGAAAAATATGTCTCGTGAGTTTAGATTAGGCAGAACAACTTGCGAACATGCGAAAGGTGCGGGACGTCCAGTCTGTGTCACCGTTGACAAAAACATCAATTTGATCCATGATATGGTAATGGCAGATAGAAGACTGACTATTCGCCATATCGCGGAAATAACGAACATCTCTTATGGGTCTGTTGAAAATATTTTAAGAAATGTTCTTGATCTCAGAAAAATTTCGGCGCGTTGGGTTCCAAAGATGCTGACCGTCGATCAGAAACGCTCTAGAGTGCTGCATTCGGAAGCCAATTTGGAGTACCTGAAGGCCAATCGGAAGCAATTTCTCACTCGCTTTGTGACTGTGGATGAAACATGGGTGCACCATTTTGATCCTGAGACGAAAAGACAAAGTATGGAGTGGCATCACAGAGGTTCTCCACCTCCACGCAAATTTCGAGTTCAACGGGCGGCTGGAAAGATTATGGCCACAGTGTTCTGGGATGCAGAAGGAATTTTGATGATCGATTATTTGCAGCGTGGACACACAATAACGGGTTCTTATTATGCAGGGTTAATTCCAAAATTGCGCGAAAGCATCGACCGAAAAAGACCAGGAAAGTTGGCACACAAAATTTTGTTCCATCAGGACAACGCTCCAGTCCACAAGAGCTGCATTGTCATGGCTGCCATACAGAACGCTGGCTTTGAAATCCTAGAACACCCTCCATATTCACCAGACCTGGCACCCAGTGATTACCATCTATTTCCAAAATTAAAGGAAAACCTGCGTGGAAAAAAATATGGAGACGATAATGAAGTTATGACCGCAGTAAATGGCTGGTTTGAGGAGCAACCGGAAAACTTCTTCCTGAAAGGCATTGAAGCATTGGAACATCGGAGGACCAAGTGCATTGAAGTCCAGGGAGATTATGTTGAGAAATAAATAAATAATGTTTTAAAAATTCTCTCTCTTTCTATATCAGGGACCGTAAATATTGATCTTCCCTCGTATCATGCTGATTATTAACAATATTATTAGCAATTTTGTACTAAAAGATTAAATGAAAAAGTTACCTTTTAATTTCTAATGGGTGTAAAAGACATCACACAAAGTATACGTATTCGGGTTCATTCAAATTTCCTTTGATTTTTTAATAATTGTTTGCTATCGATGGCCCAAGGAAACTTTTTTTACCATTGTGTTATGCTACAGGATGAGCCAAAAATGAGGATCAACGTATTTTATTGGTTATAATTATTATCAGGAAACATTTCGAAGGCAAAGCTGTTATTGAACTCCATTTTAACTGTTTTATCACAATGCTTAGATGAAAACTCTTGTGACATTCCTAAACTTTATACAGGGTGAATCCATCAACATTGATAATTATTTCTAAGCCTAGAAAAAATATTCTATTATATTTGGCATTCGGTCAATTATATTATAAAATTGTACATTATGAAACATGAGCGTTATCATGCGAAATGTTTCCTCGTGAGACAGGGTTAGACAATACTTAGTATTGTTGATAGATGTAATTCAAAAATCATATTGGTTCGCGAAACGTGGCCTCTTGTTATGGACTTGCAATAATTCTTGTTACTAAATAGCTACAATCTGTATACTTTTGAGGATGTCCAAACACTACTCTTCGTCTTTTAATTAGGTATGCGTTATATAATTCATTTTGTTGAAAAAATGTGTTGTGATGTCTTTGCATATATGTAGGTGAAAGATCAGAGATTCAACTATTAACTAGATTAATAGCCTAAATAGTAAATATTTAAAAAGTATCTGCATAAATTCCCATATCATTGAAACAGGAAATTATTCAGAGAGTTTATACAGAACAATAATTGAAATAGATAACAAGTATTAGTAAAGCTCATGCAAAAAAGCTAGAACGGTAGAGAATGGAGATACTTTTAGCGCAGACAGGGGTTACAAGTTTGCAATTGAATTCCTGTATGAATTGAACTTAAAGTGTGAAATACCTATATTATTTACTTGTGAGAAGGCAAACAAAATTCTCAACTTTAAATGCTAATATGATAAGACCAATCCCAAAAACTAGATGGATCGTATAATCGAAAAATTGACATTTGAAAAGCATTTTCAAGATTTTTTTGAGACGTGATTCCAATTCAGCAATGCGTGCACTTGACGATTTCTTAAGAATAACTTAGTGAAATGTTACCATGATCCTAATTCCTATATACAGGCAAGTGACAAATGAAAGTGATTAAATAAATCATGCAAATCAACCAACCAATCATTTCTTAGATCAAATCAAAAGGAAGCCAGTAAATTTGCTCATACACATGAATATTGGCACTACACGAGTAAACATCTCAGATAATAACGTCCATGTTTACTAATACTTATTTCTTAGCTTAGAACTAATTATATCAGTGTGTTGGATTCACATTGTATAAAGTTTAGAAACGTCCCAAAGTTTTCATCTAAGCCTTACGATATAATAGTTCATGTTGTCTTCGAAATGCTTCGCCATGATTTCTGGATTACCAAGGATTTCTGGTAGTGCAGGATTTCTGGATTAACACAATGGAAATCTTTAATATCATTTTATACAAACAAATTGCACATGCAAATAGCATGCTAATATTATAATATATTATCACTTAATTAAGATTAAAATTTTATTTTCCATTGCCTTATAGAAAGCGACAGTTATCTTTTTTCGAACTGCCTGTAAAATACTGGAGTAAAATTCTTTTGAAAGCGATTATAGTGTTGCGGCACTCCTAGAAATATTCTACGAAAAATAATTTCAAGAGCACTTGTTTCTTACTTTCTAGTTATTTACCTTAGCTATAAGTAAATAGTATTTTGAACTTGAAATGGGTATGTTAGAATAAGTTCAACGTGAAATAGGCAATTGCAATAAAAATAAATAATTCAGGGAACTCAAAAGCAGAATAAGCTTCTTCTTATCAATCGTCGAACTCACTCCGCCGGTTTGTGGTCTACGAGTATCTGTTTTTACCCATACCCGGGTTCATTTACCACGTCAAATGCGTTTTATTGAAACAAGATCCATGCAGTATAAACCAAAAGTTGGCGCTTGTTGATGAATTGTAGCGGGGATATTTCAATCCATTTTGGACAAAGTAGACGACTATGGATTTGGTAGCAAAGAATAACTTAGAAGAAAGAAAAGTTGGCCTGAAGTTTGTCAGATTTAAATACATGAACTGGTAGCTGGCTCATTATAAGTCGATTGTCTTAAATTTAAATCCTAGTTCATTGTTATTTTTATTATTACTTCACCTCTGTTTTACACTATCACTCACCAGCACCCAGCACCAGCTCAGAAGGCTTCGCTATTCTTAGCCTTTGCACTATCTCTTCATTGTCCAGCAGCAGTAATTGGATTACATACTTCACTATTCGAGAGTTTATGACGCGAATGCCTCGGTGTTTTGTTTATTACACTGTTCTATTTTTTGCGAATTAATGGAAAGCATCTCTTTAGTTTTCCAACTGCCATCTAGAGGGAATAATCAGTTAATCCTCTTAAGTATTAACTAACTGATTTCTTAATGCTTTACATGTTTCTTAAATTTCGTTCGTTAAATTACCTAGCCCTGTCTTCTTTCTGGCTTTTTGTTTTACCATTATTAATTATTTTGCTTTTTTCTGATAACGAAATGATAAACATTGATATCCAATTGGGATTACTTCGTTTGGATTATTTGATATACAAAAGGTCAGTAGAATGTTTTATTAATTTACGTAACTGAAGGAATGTAATAGCAAATGCAATTATCAATAACGAAACATAAACTCTTTTGTAGGCGATTATTAATAATTTATTGATTTAGGATGACCAATTTTATATGTTATACTACCCATGTGAAACGATAACGTAATTTTATATTTTTAATTTTTTTTTGGTTCTTTAATATATTTCAGTTTTTCTTTTATAGTTGTTTTACTGCGTATCATTTAATAAATTTACTTTTCAGAAGGATTAGCCTAACTTTTGTGTAACTTTGTTTAGTGCTTGATAATTAAATTTTGGTATCTATTAATAGAAATTAACTAATCTAAAAATCATTGATTAATAATAAGTAATATCAAATATAATAACCTTGTCATTAATAACAGAGTGTAGATACAAGAATTCAACCCTAGGACGCACTGGGCAGATAGAAGAATAGAACCAGTTGCCTTGAACGTCAGGATACCTACCCGAGCGGTTCGCACCCGCTACATTGGTGGCAGCGATTTAAGGGCGCGCTTCATTACGTGCTGAAAGTGTCGTTTCTGACCAATTTTCCTTAGAGTTCACACACCTTCAGGAATGAGATGAAGATTTGGTCGAGGTCTTAAATTGTAGATAAAGGATATACCTAGTGTTTGACATATTTTTCAAGGGTGGATATTTTGTAATAATTGATAGAGTCTTTCAAACTTCGGCAACTTTAGATTGTTATTTTCTACAAGTTTAGAAATTCTTCGAAAATTAGAAATATGTCATCCCCTTGGAAATTCAATGGAGAATGTGTTTATGAAAACTGCATGTCGCTATCACCTCTGAATTTTGTGATGAACTCTAACAAAGTGCGCAATGTTCCTGACAGCGATTTATACAGTTACTCCTAATTTTAGGCTACCCAACTGACAATGGCTGTAAAAAAGATATCAAAGCGGAGATAAGAAGTTAAGGTATTTTCCCACTAGAGGCGCTTCTTTCGTTTTTGTAATTCGAGCAGTTGTGATGTTTATATAAAGAAATTCTGACATTGAAAAAAATATTGGAGATAAATATACATGTTTTATTAGAACTCTATTTATAAGTGTATAATATTTCGTTCATTGTTTGCCTTCTTAGAAATAAATTTAAAATTAAAATATTTCTATGGAATAGAGAATGGGAATTTTAATTAATAAATATCCTTTTGAGCACATGCGTAACGTATTTTGTAAGAAGTAAGTTTTAATTAGCAAATAGTAAAACTTATTTAAAACAATTTATTGAAACTTTTTATTAATCCTTATTCATTTCACAATTAGTAAATAGTTAAAAATACAACAAAAATAAATATACAGTATAATATTAAATAAATGGATTTATTTATCCATCGTAAATTTCGCTACAGCATAAAAAATTAGATAAAATAAGTGAATAACAATGCAAGGTCTTTGTTGTTTCAGTAGTTAATATTTGTCTATGGGGGTAGATTAATTTCAGTGCTTGAATACTTTTATTTATGCGAGAGTTTATATGGATTTTTCACATAGGAAGGTATTATCTAGTATTATTCAAACTGACTTAATAAAAAAAGGATTAAAATTATCCGTTATTTTCTTCTAAATTGGAAAATCGTCCAGAAAGTTTCATTTCATATTTTGATATTATTAGCAAAATCTGCTATGCAATTGTTGCTTTACCACTCCTTTAAAGTGTTACAAACCCTATTAAAAGCAGAACTTTTGACTTTTTTGTATTGTCGTGAGTCGAAAATGTCATTTTATACCACTAGTATCTAAAGCGATATCTAGAGTAACACTTTAGACACGAGTGTAAAAAGTAAAAAATAAATGTATGATATACGTGTTAAAAGTGAATTTAGTTTGTTCGAGGAGATTACTAACTCTGCTGGCACGTCTTGGGCCAAACTTCTCTTTTTGCAAAATAAACATTCACTTTTGACACTTTTCTATCATAAACTATTATTTAATGATTTCAAAATAGTCAGTTATGGGGTGTAAAAATGTTAAAAAACATTTTCCTTATGTTGGGATATCTTGTTCAAACTAGATATGTGAACGTAAAATGTCGTTAGAAACATTTTTTCTTACGGCCTACGTAATAATAATAATCGCCCCCTCCCTCCCGCACAAGCTTCTAGCTTCTGGGGTTTGGTTTCCAGGCTATGGGTTGTAGCAATTATTATTATCATTATTATTAATAAAATATTTTCCACATTTTAACACATAAGATCATTTTTCGTGATTTAGAAAATTGCGAATTTAACAGATACCTACCTATAATTTCACCTGTCAACTTTGACATGGCGTATTTCAAGTATTTCTGGAAAGAGAGTTGCCCTGCATAGTTGTTTCCAATCAGAATAGAAAGAATTTTCTGATGTGGAATATGGATCCAACTTTACGACACACACTGTAAACTAAAATCTAAACTTTTAGCTTCTTTTTTGATAGGAATAGGGATCCCACCAATAGCTACGTTAATATTGTCAGTTAAAAATGTATTAGGCTTTATTCGCAAAGAAGATATCAACTGATTTTTGAAGATTGATAACACTGTACAACACGAAAAAAACTTCCAGGTTTTCATATGGTTTTTCTACAACTTTTTGGTATGAAGCTCACGAATCTGCTATTGGTTTTTTTTGGGTCAGGTCAAATACTGTTGTTTCAATGTCATTCGGGTGATTCCATGCCAAATCATCACAAGCAAAATGAACTTTTCAACCCGACCTTCTCAGATTTTCGTGAAATTTAGTAGGATGGTAGACGACATAAAGTAACTTACGTATGTAAAATAATAACCCTCAGTGACACACGGTATTCATACAGCAGGGTTGGATATATGGTACAAAATGTAAAATTTACGCTTACAAGGTGAACAAAAACAATTCATAACTTTGCTTCTAATCGTAGTAGATCTTTTATCTTAGGCTTGTTTTAAAGCTAAAAGATCAGAGTTTTATAAAAAATATTGAATTCTTCATTCCAAGGTCACATTATGTGACCTTTGACTTTGAATATCTAAGAAAGTGTACCTTCAATTTCTTTAGAAATACAGTATGTTATACAGCTAGGTGTAGACTCTTTTTGGTGTAAGTTTAATTTTGGAAAGCCTTTGGGAACAGCCTTTAACACAAAACATGTACTCCTGTTACTACCGGTGAAAAGCTAGAAATTCCATTGTTTATTGCTATAGACTGTGTGCGATTGGCTAATTATTTATTGAATATAATGTTAAATACAATAACACAATAAAATACTATTAAAATCTTCACTAAAATATTTAATTATAAATTATAACTGTCGTTTCGCTACACAATAGCTTCTTCAGATAAAGACTGGTTATAACTAAAACTTAAACCAGTCTTTATCTGAAAAAGCTACCGTGTAGCGAAAGGACAGTTATGATTTTTAAATAAATAGTTTTATTTATTGTGTTATTATGGATCTTCATAAAGTACAGGCCGAATCAATGTAATTGATATAATGTTACTTTTTTGCATGTCCCAAAGGTTTAAAATAATCTGTTCTTGCTCCTGAACATGAAAATGATTTGAAACCCCAGTTGAAACGTTTTAAGGTATCAAAAATTCGAAATTTATAATCCAATATTGTGTCATTTCTCAAGTCTCAGACAGAAGTCTTTTAGAGGTTCACAATTACAAGTTCAGCATTACAACAGTTTTTAAAGCATCGATTATAGAATTTCTTCTATGTTTTAAAATCTCAAAAATTATAAATTTCAGAGATATAATATTCGAAAACTTTAAAAATAGCAGAATGTTACAGTAAATACCAATTCCGTTGGCGGAAGATTCTTGGAACGAAACGTCATCTGTCACATAGTGAAAGCTATCCCTAGAATGCTACATGATTGTAAACGATGGGGTCTCTACCTGTCGGTTGGTTCTAGGGATTCGAAATCTCCTTTCCGTTCATTCCAAGAATCTCCCTCCAACGGAATTGGTATTTACTGTAAACGTTTAGGATTAAAAATGAAGCTTAAGTCTAAAACCGACATAGTTTTAAAATGCAGTTTAAGAAGTTTATAATGTAAAGTCTCACTCTTAAGGTTCTAAAATTCGAAATTTTAGAAATTTAAAATTCAAGTCAGAGATGTCACGTTTTAGATTTCAACTCATATCCGTAGTTTACATTGATATGTTCTGGGCATCATTATATTGGAAACTTCCAAACATTCCATTATTGTTTAAAATGAAAACTTGGAAACTGAAACTTTGAAAATTTAGATTACATTAGAAACTTGGAAATTAAACTTTGAATGTCTCAGTTCTTGATATTTAATCTTTAAATGATTGAAACTAAAATACTAAACTTTAGAATTTTAGAGATAATGAAATTTCGATTCTTTGAAACTTGGTTAGTCGATATACAAATTTTGAGGCAAATAAATAATTCTGAATAAAATGTGTATTCGGCTGTGAGATCATGCGGTGTTTTGTAATCTGGTGTAGCGTGTACAATTTCTTTCTTGAGATTAGTCTCCTGATTTTATCATGTGGAAGAGGCTGTACATACTTTTTATAATATCTGCTTATTTTATTAAGTTACTTATCTTGCAATTAAAGACTTTTATGTGACTAAAGTTTGTGAGTGAAGTTCTCTGGTAGACTTCACTCACGAACTTGAGTCACTTGAGGTCCCCAATTGCGTTTAACGGCAAATGCGTCTACATAAACTCCCCACAGCAAAAATATGTTTTCAAAATTTCAAAGTGTATCAACTTTGTATCAATTTGCCAAAGCTGCCCTTTTCAAATAGATATTTCCGAAAACTGGCAAATCGAACACTACAAACGATGCTTTGGAAATCATGAAAAGTACAAATCCATTGTTTTAGTGATTAGTCATTAGGAGGGAGACATTTGCAAGAACATCTCGACATACCTATTCCATTGAAAACACACGTGGTATTCTGATTTTCGCAATAATTTGTTGATCTGTTTCTTGTAGGTTTTTGTCATTTTCCTGTTCGTTACAAGGCATTGTAGTAACGTTATTCAATTCTAAGTTCTTACATTTTCTGCATATATTATTACATTTGTTTCTTCCACCATGTTATACACATTTCTGTTGTTTCTTCTTCGCCAATTGTTCTTTCCCATTGTTCACCTTCTTGTACATATTTATATGATTGGCTAATAGTGGCATTTACTTCTACTGAATGTCTTTGTAATTTTTAGAGTAACTCATCAAGATCATCTTTAGTGTCTAGGCACAGTATATATAACAGTCAGTAGGTTTACTTGCGTGCGGCACTATTGATTTCATTAATCCACCTTCGAATATCACGCCCATAAACGAAGTAGTGCACCGGAGTTGATCGGTCGACATCGCCTGCAGATAATATCCAGTAACGTATTCAATAAAATACGAAATAGAAATGTTTCGAAATAGAATCAACAAAATTAATTGACGCCTTTGAACAATTAGTTTGTTATTAACTGAACTTAAATTAACGTACATAATTGAATATTCATTTACAAAACGAAAACTTTATTGTTAATTATGTTTCAATACAATTATCTTTTTACTACTTTTAGATGATTTAAAATTTCTGTTAACGTCTTTTAAAGTGTAATACACTCGCAGTCGAGCGTGTAAATGATATACTAATTATTATTATATTTAAAATTATTGTACGAATGTAGAAATGTTAATGTTTTGAAGATGGATAAAACGCGTTCGACAACATTTTCATTTACACAAATATCTTGGAAGTGTTGTTGAAAAAGTATTTCCATAGATAAAATAAATTAAAATTTAAAACTCAGGTTTGCAGGTATGTACCGATAAACATTTTTTATCAAATAACTGCATATATATCGAATAAAGTTTTTTCTAATTTATCAGAAGTTTGGTAATCTTTGTCAATTAAAACAATCTCTTCATCGTTTCCTGATTCTGTGTTTATTCATTTCGTAATAGGGGGCATTCGCACTGCATAATTGGAGTTATACGGGACTGGATAATTTGATGTGCTCGGTCGCGTCTATGAAGTAGGCTTTCTATGTACTGCCGGCACCTGCCAGCTTGTTGTGTGGTGGATGGTAACTATTTGCGACAGTCACGTTATTGTATGTTATTTATACTATGCCCTAGGGATTTAATCATTTTATTGAAATGATTTGTAGAGGATAGTCTAATTTTTAGGTCTGTGCCAAATTTTGCCTTGTACCAATCCAATGTAATAATCCTATGGAAGGAACAGCTTTACTGAAACTGCAAGAAATAACAGCCAACGGAACAATTTGTGTAATTATTGTCCTGCAGTCAGACTGGCAACATATTTTTGACATCCTGATTGCTTCTTGCTATAATACTGCGTGTGATTGAGGATGTCGCGGTTGGCCATGAATAATTTCCAGCTCAGGCCATAGTTTTACTAATTCGAGAATTATATAGTTTGCAGATTCGAGGTCATTGTCGCTTTTGTAATATGGCTGGACATCCAAGTTCAAGGAAGATTTTCAAAAACTTCTAAGCTACTTCAACAGCTTTCTTTGATTTCAAAGGACGTAGGCAAATAAATTTTGTGGGATGGTCCTAATAATTTTGTAACAATTTGTATTCTTTATCCTGACATGACTGCTAATCGATCAAATCAACTTGGCCCCGAGAACAAAATTCTTTTAAAACTATAGGTTTAGTAACCAAATTTGTATGTTTCGATTTTACCTTTTTTCTTCTTAAGACGAATTTCACACGATTGTAGAAATATCCGAAAACAGGTCGTGGAATGATGTGGTCTGATTTTAAAGCAAAAATCATTTTATCTCTAGCACCATGGCCCAGTGAAATATGCGCCGAATACAATATTTAAAATAAGTCTTGTTATGGTGTCACATAGATATTATTACCACGTTTTCCGCGGAATAACGCATTACACCAAAAGTCTACGACTTACATGTATATTGAATAAATATTTTCACTTAATTGTTTGATTTTCTTGCTTAGAAAAATAAATACGTATGTATTCCTTAGGCCACCCTGTATAGTAACCTCTAACTGTGTCTTTTAACAAAATGTATAAACTCTTGCATTCTATGCTTTTTTTAATTGAAACTTCCACATACTGAAAAATTGATTTCTACTAGAAATCTCCAATTTTAATAATAACTAGAAGTATTTTAAATAGTTTATGCTATTATAGCTTAATAGTTGCTAAGCATAATAACAATAACCTTGATATCCATAGGTGAAATTAAACATAAACCCTTTACTAATATGAAACTAAATTAATATTATTAATTTAATTCGTAACTCTTAATAATATAATAATAAATACTTTTAATTTAAAGAGATTTCAATAGACATTCAATAATGTCTTTCATTTTGATAAACAGAAAAATGAACAATTATAAAACTGACGCTTATAAAAATGAAAATGAAACCTAATATGTTTAGTGTTGTTTATAACACAGTAATTTACGAGCGACCCTGGTCGGAATATTTGGGAATTCCAATGTTGAATTAGTCATATCTGCTGTCTGAAAGAAAAGAAACCAGTGCAAGATGGGTTATCTAATTAATTTTCTTTTAAGGTGCAGTAATTTATGCACTTTTGCGTTATCAAGCGCGCTCTTAAGAACCCCTAGCGCCACATTGGTGGCAGCGATTTAAGAACCCCTAGCGCTTTCAATTTTTAATTTAAGTTAGAGGAAAAATTATTAATTTTTATAAAATTTTATGTTAATTCTGCAGCCAGTTGAACAAAAATACTTCTTACATTTTTTTCAAGTAATATTAAAAAAATTGCATTCTTTGTGTATTGATTATTTAATTGTTTTATGCTTAATACAATTTTTTTGCAGATTCTGTAAGTTATAATTATTGTTTTAATCTATTTTATAAAAAAATATCTAATGTGTGTATTGCAAATAAGTGTGTGAACAAAAAAATCTTTTTAAATCTTTTAACAACAGTTCTATTTTTATTTTTATTCATTAATTATTGACCGATACAAATAAATTTTATTTTACAATAATAACTAAACAGCAAATATGACTGAACCACCTGCAGCTGGAACAGCTACAACAACCCCCATTACACCTTTTTTAACGATAGGAATTTTAGCAAATACAGTAGATGCATTTTTGGGTAAGCAAAATGTTAAAGAATACTTTGACAAATCAGAGCAACGAGCTAGGTTAGATAATTGGACCCAAGCTACAACTTTAGACATTTTTTCAAATTTTTCAAAACAGATGATTCCTTAAATACTCTAAATTATGTAGATTTCAAAAATAAATTCATTCAAAAATTCTCGCCTAGCATAGTACCAGGCGAACCCTTAATTCGTTTAAGTAAATGTTTTCAACGACACGATGAAATTATCTCAAATTATGTTGTTAGATTAAAAACTTTAGGAACAGAAATTTCAGCAGAAGGCATGAAAACAGCATCACTAGCAGAAAAACCGGGATTACAGAAAAAATGCCAGTAATTAGTTTTAAATCAATTCAGAATAGGCGTCAAACGAGACATTATGAAGGAATTAGGACCTTTATTAATGCCAGGGACGAACCTAAGGAGTTTTTTGGAGGGGGTTACCTTAAACTTATTACGATGAAAATACCAACTACTAGTAAGAAAATATTTTTATTAGTACCTAACATTATATGAAGCAAAATTAGTATAAATCTTATTTTTATTTAAAACTCTCCAACGTGTATGTATGGCAATTAGATTAAATTTAAAAAAATAAATTGTTTTGGACACATTTTCTTATCTTCTCATTTTTCTCAAATTGTGAAATTGCCAACTCTCGTTCAAAATTATCAACTTTGAGGGGGAGCTTCCCCTCCCATCCCCCCCATGGGTTCGTTCCTTATTAATGCGTACTCAAAACTTAGATTTAGACATGGCAGAGGAATTTGCAAAACAATTTGAATTATCCAATATGATGTTAAATTCACGGACAATGTCAGGGAACACAGTAATGTCCATAAATACACATTCAAAATTAAAGTGTTTATATTGCAATCGTACTAATCACAACGCACAAAATTGTTGGTTTAAACATCACCCACAAAATTCAAGAAATCAGAATATGCAAACAAATTTTAATAATCCTAATACCAAATATACCAATTTTTACCCCAAATCAAACAACTACAGTAGAAATTATCAACACCAAAGCAATAAGTATACACGCCAATTTCATAAAAATATTACCAATAACACACGCATGCACCAAAACCACTCAAACACAAACACTTATAAAAATTCACCACTCCACCACAATAAACCACCGAACCGCATCCACTACAAATTACAATTTTTAAACTCCTTCGCAAGTTTATAAACAAAGAAATTATAATTCACAGTTGGCTCCACTCGCCAAACCAACGAATTTTCGTAATTATCAACAAACTTATCAAAAACCTGATAATAATTATAAACAACGTACTCACCAAATTAATACAGCTAATGTAGAAAATTTAAACATGCACATACTTAATATCATAAGTTTAACATCATAAGTGAATGAGTCCAAATGACTGAGTTCAAGTGTGTGAGTCCATGAGGGCGATTTCAAGTGAGTGAGTCCAAGAGAGTGAGACCGAGTGAGTTACTCGAGGTGAGCGAGTCCAGGTGTGTGAATACAATGGAGTGAGTCCAAATGACTGAGTTCAAGTAAATGAGTCCAGATGAGTCTAAATAAATGAGTCTAAGAGATTGAGTCCTTGTGAGTGAGTCCAAGTGAATGAGTCCAAGTGAGTGAGTCCAGGTGACAGAGTACAAGTGAATGTGTCTAAATGATTGAGTACAAGTGAGTGAGACTAAATGATTGACTTCAAGTGAGTGAATCCAGATGAGTAAGTCCAAGTGAGTGAGTCCAGGTGACTGAATCCAAATGACTGAGTTCAAGTGAGTGAGTCCAAGTGAGTGAGTTGAAGTGAATGAGTCCAAGAAAGCGACACCAAGTGAGTTAGCCCAGATAAATGAGTCTAGGTGTGTAAATACAATGGAGTGAGTCCAAGCGAGTGAATCTAAATGGGTGAATCCAAGGTGAATCCAAATGAGTGAGCCTAAGGGAGTGAGCCCAAGTGAGTAAGTCCAAGTGAGTGAATCCAAGTGATTGAATCCAAATGACTTGAGTCCAGGTGAATGATACCACGTGACTGGTGTGTGACTTTAAGCAATTTGGTCCAAGTGAATGATTCCAAATTTTTGAGTACTTGTGAGTGAGTCCAGATGAGTGAGTCCAAGTGACTGAGTTTAAGTAACTTAGTCTACATGAATAAGCCGAAATGAGTGACCCAAGTGAGTGAGTCCAAGTGAACGAGCCCTGGTGCATGAGTCCAGGTGAGTCCAGGAGGGTCCAAGGGTGAGTCCAAGTGAATGGGTCCAAATGACTGAGTTCAAATGAGTGAGTCCAAGACGGCGATTTCAAGTGAGTGAGTCCAAGAGAGTGAGACCAAGTGAGTTAGTCCAGGTGAGTGAATCCAAGTGATTGAATCCAAATGACTTGAGTCCAGGTGAATGATACCAGGTGACTGGTGTGTGACTAAGCAATTTGGTCCAAGTGAATGATTCCAAATTTTTGAGTACTTGTGAGTGAGTCCAGATGAGTGAGTCCAAGTGACTGAGTTTAAGTAACTGAGTCTACATGAATAAGCCGAAATGAGTGACCCAAGTGAGTAAGTCCAAGTGAACGAGCCCTGGTGCGTGAGTCCAGGTGAGTCCAGGAGGGTCCAAGGGTGAGTCCAAGTGAATGAGTCCAAATGACTGAGTTCAAGTGAGTGAGTCCAAGAGGGCGATTTCAAGTGAGTGAGTCCAAGAGAGTGAGACCAAGTGAGTTAGTCCAGGTGAGCGAGTCCAGGTGTGTGAATACAATGGAGTGAGTCCAAATGACTGAGTTCAAGTAAATGAGTCCAGATGAGTAGGTGTAAATGAGTGAGTCCAGATGAGTGAGTTCAAGTAAATGAATCCATATGAGTCCAAATAAATGAGTCTAAGAGAGTGAGTCCTGGTGAGTGAGTCCAAGTGAATGAGTCCAAGTGAGTGAGTCCAGGTGACAGAGTACAAGTGAATGTGTCTAAATGATTGAGTACAAGTGAGTGAGACTAAATGATTGACTTCAAGTGAGTGAATCCAGATGAGTAAGTCCAAGTGAGTGAGTCCAGGTGACTGAATCCAAATGACTGAGTTCAAGTGAGTGAGTCCAAGTGAGTGAGTTGAAGTGAATGAGTCCAAGAAAGCGACACCAAGTGAGTTAGCCCAGATAAATGAGTCTAGGTGTGTAAATACAAGGGAGTGAGTCCAAGCGAGTGAATCTAAATGGGTGAATCCAAATGAGTGAGCCTAAGGGAGTGAGCCCAAGTAAATAAGTCCAAGTGAGTGAGTCTTGTTAAGTGAGTCCAAGTGATTGGATCCAAATGATTTGAATCCAGGTTACTGATGTGTGACTTTAAGCAATTGAGCAGTGAATGATTCCAAATTTTTGAGTACTTGTGAGTGAGTCCAGTTGAGTGAGTCTAGATAAGTGAGTCCAAATGACTTAGTTTAAGTAAATGAGTCTACACGAGTAAGTCGAGATGAGTGAACCCAAGTGAGTGATTCCAAGCGAGCGAGCCCTGGTTCGTGAGTCCAGGTAAGTGAGTCCAGCAGGGTTCAAGGTGAGTCCAAGTGAATGAGTCCAAATGACTGAGTTTAAGTGAGTGAGTTTAAGTGGGTGAGTTTAAGTGGGTGAGTTCAAGTGAGTGAGTCCTGGAGTGTGAGTTTAGGTGTGTGAGTCCACATGCGTGAGAGTCCAAGTTTGTAAATCCAGGTGGCGCCTCCAGGTGTAGGAGTCCCAGTAAATGCGTCTAAGTAAATGAGTCAAAATGACTGAGTTCAAGTAAATAATTCCAGATGAGTCCACGAAAGTTATTCCAAGTGAGTGAGTCCAGGTTATTGAGTCCAAGTAAATGACTTAGTAAAGCAGATGAGTAAGTCCAAGTGAGTGTGTTCAGGTGTGTAAGTCCAAGAGAGTGAGTCCATGTGAGTGATTCTAAGGGAGTGAGTCCAAGTGAGTGAGTTCAGGTGAGTGAGTTTAAGCAACTGAGTCCAAGTTAATGAGTCCAAGTGAGTGAGTCCAGGTGACTGGGTCCAGGTGAGTGAACCCAAGCGAGTGACGCCAAGTGAGTGAGTTCACGTGAGTGGTGTTAAGTGAGTTAGTTCAGGTGAGTAATTGAGTGCGTTCCAATTGAGTGCATCCAATTGAATGAATCCAAGTCCGTGAGTTGAAGTGCAAGTAGTAAGTCCAAGTGTGTAAATCCAAGAGAGTGATTGCAAGAGATTAAGTCCAAGTGAGTGAATTCAAATGAGTAAATCAAAGTCAGTATCCAAGTCAGTCCAGTGAATCCAAGAAAGTGAGTGAGTGCAAGAGAGTAAGTCCAAGTGCGTGAGTTCATGTGAGTGAATCCGAGTCAGTAGGTTCAAGTGAGTGAGTCCACGTGAGTGAGTCCAATTGCGTGAATTCAAGCGACTGAGTCCAAGTGAGTGAGTTCAAGCCAGTGTATCTAAGTCCACGTGAACGAGTCAGGTTTATCTTACTCCAGGCTAGGTTTAATAAAATCCTATTGCAGTTGTTCGTTCACACCGCCCCTCTTTGTTTCTGCAAATTGTCAGAGTAACCAAAAGCTTTTAAGGGACGATGGAAGATAACCTCCAAATAGAATTTCATGACACTTGGCACTGGCAATAGGAGTCATTTTAAGGCTAAATATCTTTAAGGCACATAATCTGCGATTGGTGTAGTCAAACTTGAATTGAATACATTTTTGAGATTGTTATCGACAGTGAAATAATCAAATGCTCAATTCAAACTCTTCAATAATAAACTATCTGAATTAAAAGCTCCTTTGCTCTCTTATAGTATTAAAATGTCTAGTTAGTATGGGCTTTCTTACAGCCCATGACCACCAGAAGCACATTTCAATAGCTGCTCATACACCTGACCTTCACGTAACAAGTGGTTTAGAAAACATGTTCTGGGCTGACATCAGATTTTAGAGGTTGCAAGCTGTGCCTTTGTAATGAGTCTTAGCTTTAGACCCATTAGGCAATATTTAAGCATACTATCACTTACTTACTCATTATAGCGTTATTGGGATAAAAATACTTGAGCCTGTATAATAATCACTCATGTAGCTGCACTCATTCATATAAATTATATTTGCTGCCGAACTGTGATAGGGATCAATTTTTTTGCACTAAAATCGCTCAGATAGTTGGGTAATGCGTACACCAAATATCAGCATAATTAGTCCTTGTGCACTCAAGTTATTGATGCTTAACTCTTCAGACGTTCGATTTCCTATGTAAAACCAAACAAAACAAGGGTTCACGAAAATCAAGATAATTCGAGATCCAGAATAGGGATCACTTTTAAATTGATATATGATGAATAAAATTGTGCCTTCTATATCTGTTCAAAGTTTGAGAGCGCTACGACTTTGTGAACATGAGATACCGCGTGGCCAAATAATCGCAGTAATAGGGTACCCTTCTTTGTTGTAGTTATAGGGTTTAGGGTTCTCGTAAAGAATGATATAGGAAAATGTTATTATGTTAACCCTCCGCACCCCTTTAGGGTGTGTAAAGCTTCTAGATGACACAGAAACTTGAAATTTGGTTTGGCTGTAGGGTTTAGGGTTTTCGTAAAGACTGATACAGAAACATGTTATTATGTCAACCCCCGCACCCCTTTAGGGGTTGTAAAGCTTCTAGATGACACAGAAACTTGAAATTTGGTTTGGTTGTAGGGTTTAGGGTTTTCGTAAAGACTGATACAGAAACATGTTATTATGTCAACCCCCGCACCCCTTTAGGGGTTCTAAAGCTTCTAGATGACACAGAAACTTGAAATTTGGTACATTTATAGTATAAGATTATTGTAAAAAAATATAAAAAAATGTTATATCATTCCCCGCACCCTGTTATGGGGTTGTAAAACTTGCCGATGTCACAGGAATTTGAAATTTGGTATAGTTATAAGGTTTAAGATTCTTGTAAAGAAAAAATAAAACAATGTTATTATGTCAACCCCCGTACCCCCTTTTAGGGGTTGTAAAACTTTTAGATGACTTAGAAACTTGAAATTTGTTATAATTATAGTTTTATGATTATTGTAAAAAAACAATATAAAAAAAATGTTGTTATATCATCCCCCGCACCCTGTTATGGGGTTGTAAGACTTCTAGATGGCATACAGACTTGAAATTTGTTTTAGTTATAGGGTTTACAGTAATCGTAAAGAAAAATATAAAAAATTGTTATTATTCAATAACACAATAAAACACTATTAAATCTTCACTTATTTATATTTGAAAAATATTATGACTGTCGTTTCGCTACACAGTAGCTTCTTCAGATAAAGACTGGTTAAAACTAAATCTATTTTCTACGGTGTAAAAGGTACAAATATATATACAAACAGGTATTGTTAAAGGATTACAGCTTGTACCTAGAATAACATACAATACATTTACAGTTAGGTGAGAAGTTCTAGGTATTTAACAAATTCTTTCAAAGAAATAAATTTAACAGTGGTGAATTATTTATATCTATTTGATCATTTAACATGTAATCAAATTTTTTATTTTTATTAATTTCTAAGGCTTCTAACAAATTAAGTTTTCTACCTTTATTTTCTATGTGTAGAATTTCTAAACTATTATTGAAACTATGGTGTTCTTCTATAAGATGGTTGGCAAAAGTAGATTCTTGTTTCTTATTCATCAAGTAAAGGCCGAATCAATCCAATTGTTATTATGTTAACCCTCCGCACTCCGTTTAGGGGTTGTAAAACTTCTAGATGACATATAAACTTGAAATTTGGTTTAGTTATAGGCTTTAGAGTAATCGTAAAGAAAAATATAAAAAACTGTTATTATGTTAACCCTCCGCTACCCCTGTAGGGGTTGTAAAACGGGACTTCACTTTATGTATTTAACTAATGAAATTAAATAGTCTTTATAACTTCTGAATTTCTAGATTACATACAAACTTGAAATTTGGTATATTTACAGAGTTTCGTATTCTCGTCTAGAAAAAAACTAAAAAACCGTTAAAAAACCCATATTATATTTTCAAAATTTTGGTCTGTTTTAGGTTGTGTTTTGCGTTTCATTTTCGAATGGGTGCCGTGAAAGAACATAAAAAGTCACCTATTTTATAGATTTTACGAAGTTCAGGGTCTAAGGGGGTGGTAGCAACCAACCCTTAGAATTTTGAAATACGAGAAAAATAGTAAATAATCTTTGTTGCGGTTTATATTTGAATGGGTGACGTGAAAGAACATAAAAAGTTACATACTTTACGGATTTTGCGACATTTAGAGTCTAAGGGGGTAGCCAGCCATCCCTTAAAATTTGCAAATGTGGAGAAAATAGTAAAGCAGTTTATTTGCGTTTCATTGTTGAATGGGTTGAGTGAAAGAACGTTTTTATGTTCACACACACATGCTTCACCGATTTTGCGAAATTCAGGATATAAGGGGGTAGCAGCCAACCCTTAGAATTTCTAAATGTGACAAAATAGCTACGATTTTTGTTGCGCTTCATTTTCATGGTTATCATGAAAAAACATAAGAAGTCACATATTTTATGGTTAATAATATAGAAGATACTTTTTAGATTTTGCAAAATTCAGAGTTCGAAGGTATACGAGTCACCACTTCAAATGTTTAAATGTGGAAAAAATAGTAAACACTTAGCCACTTAACGGGTTCTGGCCTATTTAACAGTCCACACTCAATCATTCGGACAAGCTTTCGGCTATAGCAATGGAATTAAAAGAGCTTTGTATATTTCGACTTCTAGTTCTACACTCAATCATTCGGACGAGCTTTTGGTTATAGTAATGGAATTAAAAAAACTTCGTAGATCTAGGCTTCTTGTTTACGAAAACAGTATTAGAATCCATTCACTTTATTATTTCATTATCATTCACTTTAAACCTGTAGTACCTTAATACTCAAAGTTTAATACTCAAATCTAATCGTTCCATTTAAGAAAATCCTAATGATGACATCCAGCACCAGCACAAGTTCTAAGATGTGTTCTAATACTGATTTCGTAAACTAGAGGTCAAAGTATACAAAGTTCTTTTAATTCCACTGCTATAGTCACAAGCTTGTTGGAATGATTCAGTGTAGACTGTTAAACAGGACACCCCGTATAGTCTTCAATATTTTCGTCTGAATCGCAGGAAAATTAATTAGTGACAAGCAGTTTGGACAAAAAATTGGTTTTTTGTTATTGCACTGTTATTGTTAAAATTAGGAACATTTCTTTGAGAAAAATAATGCCTATATGAAAAGTGTTCATTTAACCAAAACGAAATCAAAAAATTAATAAACAAGAAAACATAATTCCCTATTTTTTTATATAAATCTTAAATGAATTGCTTTTTTGTCTGAAAATGAATAGCATAAGAACCCCAAGGTTTCTTTCTAACACCTACAAAAATTTCATAGATATATGGCATGTACTTTCTGAGATAACAACTAATTTGTTTTTAATAAAATTGTCCCAAGAAATGGGTACCTTTTATTACCTATTGTCTGATAAAAACAAAAGTAGCTATAGCATTTAGAAATATAATAAATATTTTACTATTATATGTAAAAATAAAATCAGCTTTCAAAGTCAGAGGACTCGAGAAAAAAATGGATATTAGATAATCAGGAATAATTCAATATTATAGTATTAAAGACGTCCTTATAAAGATTTAATGTTGTTTGTTAGCAAGACAATATTTCCTTGTAAGCATGGATTAAAATGCTACTTTGATGGGCCCTATAAGGTAGCCTCGAAACGAAGCTCTATCGGGGGCATACCAGGCCTATAATTGGGAGATCGGGATGGCAAACCCATTTAAAAACCAAGTCATGCCACACTTGAGGTTGGATTCGATCGGGCAGTGGCCCCAACTCTGGCTCGGTTGTACTGAACTGACCTAAGTTGGGGGAATAGTCCTATTGCTGGACTAGGTACTTAGCCCCGTATGAAAGAGGACGGGAAGATGCCGGCGCATGAGCACGTATATGTTAATCGCTCCGGTACTAGCCTGGTTAGCTAATAGAGGGTGGATAGGCAACCTCGCTCTGACCACCGAGTAACTGGGAGCAATTGCTGTGCGATTGCACGCTGATTGAGCGTATCTCAATTGCTTCCTCCTTCGGAAGGAATGTGGGGGTATGTTGATATGGGAACCCCACGTAAAACACATGCAAATCATGCATCCAGATAAATCTTATTTTAGTTTTTGGATGGCAACACTTGTTGTTATAGCAAGGGAATAAATCTTTGTAAATGCATAAATTGGTTTAAATAAGCAAATAAAACAAGTAACCGGTGACAAAAGTAATAATATTCTACGAATAAAAGGGAAATATTACCCTCAATTATAAATAAAGCAGATTTTCAAAATGCGTTTTGCCCAAATTTGAAATGTTGAGTTAGTGATGGCGTTTCGTAGCTTGTACAAGTCTGCATCTTTTTTTAATTACAAGCCAAATGTCTAAACGCATTACATCCCCTTTAAAATGCCTTGCAAAGTTTACTTAGACTTTCATAATACGTTTTGTCCACCGAACTCAAACAAACAAAATGAATTCTGTCAATAAAATAACGATGTACTGCGTTTCGTGTGTCTAAGTTAAAGGTAAAAATAGATATTTGTAATGTTTAATGTCTGTTTAGGCGCCGTCCTTAAATTACGTATTAAGCTTATTAAGGGTATTAAGCTTAGTGTTACATAACTCCGACATTTTCTTCTAGAGAAAGAATTATTTAAGTTTTAAATTGTAAACGATAGTAGGTATGAATATTATTTTAACAAATTAAGTATTTTTCTACGTTACATTATTGCTGTTATTTCATCATTTCATAAAATAATATTTCAAATTTCATGGTATTCGAGCATGTAAACTCTGAAGAGTTTACACGCTATTTAAAATTATTTGGTTGTGTGTGTGTGTGTGTGTGTGTGTGTATGGGGGGGGGGTTGATACTAAAGTTCAGAGTAGCGGAGTAAATGTGTACTATTCTATATAACTATTTTTAAACAAAATGACTTATGTCCTCTTAAGTTTTGGTTTTCGAGCCAAATTTGAAACTTCTGATTTTTGAGAATAAGGCTAATAAATTGTTTATTTTTCTCTGTTCCACTATGTATATTAATTAACTGTCAGTTTTCTTAAAAATTGCATAAATTGGACAAAACGCATTTTTAAAGTCTGCTCCTCATCTTTCCTATGTGAAAAAGTGTTTGATCGTGCGAATATGGGAAGTGCATACGGTTTTAAAACGTTACAATTAATTTACAAAGGCAATTATATCGGCACTGGGAATGGCAATGGCAAAGACGTAAAAGTGAAATACGCTGCCAATGGTTAGTGAAGACTGTTTGTGACAAATGTAGAAAAAGTAAAGAACCGACTCCATACAAAAGGTAGGAAAGTATTTTTTGTTTTTGATTAATTGGAACCTGCAAAAAAGAAGATGACCATTGTGGAGTGGAAATAAATTAAGTTATTTCGATCATTTAAATTTTTATTAAGAAAAAGAATTTGAATAAAAGGGGAAGTTGAAATGTATTTTCAAAATTCACTGATAATTAAAGATTATTATTATTGTTATTATATTTAGTTATTATTGTTGTTATTATAGATTAGTTAATTATTGAAACGTCTACGATCTAACGCATGCATCCGCACTTCTGAAGAATATGTTAAACTTATTAAAACAGTTTTATTATTTAATTTTTGCTCAATATCACCGCTATATATACTATATAAGACGCCTGTTAGAATAGTTATTATATAATTGGTATTAATATTATTATTGGTGGTGGTTATTATTATTGGCGGTGGTTATTATTATAACAATTACTATTATTGTAAGTTGATTATATAAAGTACTTGTTAGTTATTTAAGATATTATTCATTATTATTAATCCTACATTACCTAACTATATTAAGTCACCTGTACTTACATAAAAGATCCTATATAAGATAGCAAATTCGACGATTCTAATTCAGATAGTGAAGTAAATAGTACAGATGAACTAATCGATCTGTTAGAAGGTTAAAAGGTCTTAATATTAATTTGATTTTATATTTTTTTATATATTTTATATATTTTACCTAACATAAATAATTGTATAATAATAATAATTAATTAACGAACATTGTACATAATGGCCTGTAGGATGCATTGATTAGAAAGGTTAAATAAGTGTGGCCTGTAGTAGGCATATAGTTGACCTGTTGAAGGAAATCTCGGGCTTGTAGTAGGCAAACATATAATGACGGTCAGCACAATGTTCAGATATTGTTAGATTCTAAAATGTATTTTAAATTTTGTTTCAGTAAAAATCAATTTCCCACAGAAAAACAGAAGACAAATTTCCGTTCATTTAAGCAGCAGATGGAAATAAACCGAGGACGATTTAGAAATCAGGATGGCCGATTGTTAGAATAGTTATTATATAATTGGTATTAATATTATTATTGGTGGTGGTTATTATTATTGGCGGTGGTTATTATTATAACAATTACTATTATTATAAGTTGATTATATAAAGAACTTGTTAGTTATTTGAGATATTATTCATTATTATTAATCATACATTACCTAACCATATTAAGTCACCTGTACTTACATAAAAGATCCTATATAAGATAGCAAATTCATTAAGAAAGGGTATTCAGTATTTATTGCGAGCTCTTTGAGGTCGAATGAAGTTATAATATAAGCGATTAATTTGAACTCCAATAGTGTTTTATTTATTAGCTTTAACATGCCTTTTAAATTGTTTTTTTCCTTGTGTTAATTAATGGGAATCGCATTTGTGCGGATTTAGAGTTAATTTTGGGTAACGATTTTTACTTTTCTTTTACGTTCCATTTCTTCTAGTGTAATTCTTTTTGACAGGCTTCGTTATTTAAGCACCGTTAGCCGTATTTGAAAACGGTATAACTATATCACAAGGTCACCTTCCATCAAAGATACTTATTCAATGTTACCTATGTGCATTTTGGTAATTGATCTTTTTTTGTTACATACCTTTCTATTTTACTCATTCATTCTTTTCGTTTTTTTTATTTGGTCTATTAAAAGACCCCTTACTATGCTGAGCTTCTCGCTTACCTACAGTTATCTGGTTACTGGTTGTCCTTTGGATCAAGCAACGTTCGGGTTGTTTGATGGCATTCCTCTACAGGCTGGAAGAACATACACCAGTATCGTGAGTTGCATGTATTGTAACAACTGTTTATGAAAACGATAACGTATAGCAACCTTTATTGTACATACATCATTATTGTATATTTATATAGTATAATTTTCTGTTTTAAATGGTTTTCCCCTGTGTGGGTGTAGCACTTGGATCTATGTAGTAATTTCTTATACTCTTATAAATTATTATCTGATATATGATTATTATATTATCAGTTTTACTTATTTAGGAATGTTTGCGAGCATGTACGCATAATTTCGTTCCGAAAAGGTTAATCAACTAACTATCGGGGGTAGTACCAAATCTATGAAAACGTGTTTTTTCCCATATAAAATATATGGGAAACTTTAAGAGCTTTGAGGCACCCCTAAACATCGACCAATTTCAAAATAAAAAAATAGGGGTACTTTTTTTCGATATACAATAATCCTAGGGGATGAGAGCATAAGATTTCCGACTTTGCTTTTTTGTTGGACCGCCCTATTGTACAATCTGATAGTCGACAGGTCTAACTGCGTTTCAAAGTTGTTATCATTTCCCAATTAGCAACCGCCATTTTATGGATAACAGGTTTTAGTAGAATTTATTGTTCAAAATATACTCAGACACATCAACTTCGTTTACGAGGAGAGGATCTTTTGCAATAAAACTGACCTACAAATCGCTTCATCTGTTCGCACTGTGGTCACAACACCAAAAATTCTAAATGCCACGCTAGGGTAAGCCATACCTTATTTGAAAGGTCTTCCTCCCCTGAATATCAAACAAGAAAAACTTTGAAATTTTATCGATTTGTTTTTAAGATATTGAAAATTCGAGTTGCAAAATCGATCTTTATTAATTTATTCAGATAAAGATCAAATAGTACTTTTTCGAAAAAAAAAGAATGTAGAAACACTGTCAAATGTTAGAAGAAAATTTTCAGGCACTTCAATGTTCAAAGTGTCCACAACTTCACAAAAGTACCACTACTTGTAGCTTCCATACAAAAATGTTCGAAACGAGCTCTTACATTTTGAAGCTTTTGTGGGGTTGTTTGATGTCATCCGTCGCAACGCATCCAGAAACTCCGGGTCCGTTTAGAATATTTTGGTTTTCAGATTGCCCTACTGAAAAGTAGAGCGGACTTAAATTCGGAGATCTGGACGGTTATCCCATAACATATCTACATCCAATCCATTGTCCAGAGAGCATCCTGTCCAACAATCCGTGCATAATGTGTCTTCTAGATAACAATCGCCATTTTTAAAAATATCTCCGAGGAATGGATGAACACGATCTTCTAATACTTAATTCCAAATTTGTTTTACCTATCAGATTACCATCAAAAGAGATGCCTCCAAAAATACCGGTCCAGTCATTAAATTTTTGAGGAGTTTCAGTATGCACTTCGTGGATTAGCATAGCGACAGTTAAGATATGGCAGCTATTCGCGCAGCCAGAAAATCATCCTCACTCAATTCTTGTACTAAATGGATTTTGCAATGACGAAATTTATAATGATTTAGAATTATCTGAATAGTTAGTTTACCAATGTTAATAATAGTAGTCAATTTTCTCGTAAATAAAGTTGAGTCTGCAGAAACTTGTTCTAAAACTTCAACCTCGACAGCTTTGTGCTTTACCAGTTACAAGGTCAAGGTTATGACGGTATTCCGGCAATACGAGAAGTATCCAATGGCAATTAGCGCACTGTAAGGCGAGAACTCGCCAAAGCTGTTTACATCACGTTGCCTGAACCTATATTTAAACGATGCAACCAAAACTGCAAGTCATTTATTTAAAGCTTCAGCAAAGCGCGTTAATGTTTTAAAAGGCGTTTTAGCGGCGAAGATACAGTGTTATCTACAACAGTTGTGAAGCTGGGTGGAAAGTCATGACGCAGTGACTATATACTCAGAGTGTTTTTATTGTATCATTTTCCGAGGAAAGTAATGGACGTAGAGAATGACGCAAACACCGAAGATGTCAGTCTTCAGACAATTTTATGTAAGTTTGAATTTATAATGACTAACTGTTATGATGAAAATGTTATTACTAACTCACATAACCACCAAGTATTTAAAAAAGTGTGCATCAATCTGCGTTAAGTCATAAAAAAATTGCTGCTCAAACTAGCAGAAAAATTTGATGACTTGAAAAAACTGCTAATCAGCAATTCTCCTAAAGTACTCAGAACAGTAGGCACTCACAGATTTTGGTCTCATGCTGAATTAAAAACGCCTATAGAATACTATCGCAACACAGTATTCTAACCTTTTCTCAATTAAATCGTAGCATCATTTAAAGACAGATTTTTACAAGCAAGTGTTACTCGGATTCGACAGTATCTTATCGACGAATGCTATAAATAGGTAATTCAAGGACTTGGATATTATTCACCATTGGACATTACAAACCGTTATCGAAGCAGATAAATCTCAAATAACAAAGTTCCAGTTGCAACAGCTTCTGTTCAGAGGTCTTTACCAACATTGAAGAGGCTGAAATGCTAACTACTAAACAGTATTGGCGAAAAGAGGCTAATGTCACTAGCATTATAAACTGTTCATAGGGAAGTTCACGTGAACATTGCAGATTTTCAGATGTGATAAACCAAAACATACAAGGTCCTAGATTCTTATGCTTTTCGTAGACATTCTTTAGGTTTGCTTCATGATGGAAATATATTACGTTGTAGTCCGCAATAAAGCTTTCTTACAGTTTTAGGTAATAATAATAATAATGATTTTCAATAAAATTTTCAAAACTTTTAATAAATCATAAAAGAACACGACTGTTTTACCCTTTTTAAAAGTAACCCGCAAGATCGACTTCAAATTTGGACATGAAGTGCACATATAGTTTAGACTATTAAAAGCAAGAGATTATCACTCTGACTGGGGATTGAACTCAGGACCTTCCACTTTCCGAGCGGATACTCTACCAACTGAGCTAACTACATAGGTGACCTACAGTAGAGCCTGTTAACAAATCATCTACATATGTATCTTTAAGAATGGAATTACATATTTGATGGAAAATGTGTTTTGATGATCAAATGTTAATTGTCTCACACATCTAATAGCTAAATAAAGTGCAGCCCTTGTACCATATGTTACAGTGTGTAGTTCGAAAACGGAAACATCCTCATTGTGATTTTCACGCCATATAATTTGCTGCAAAGGTCTGTGATCAGAGTGGACAATAACTTGACGATACATTTTTGAAACGTCTGCAAACACTACATACTGATAAAACCTAAATCGCAAAAGGATATCTATATCTGTTTGAGCTTTTGGGGTCGGTGTATTGTAGGTCATTTAAAGACCAACCTGAAGAAGCCTTACACGAATCATCAAATACGACCCTCAATTTTGTAGTGAGACTGTTTCCTTTTACACCATTGTAGCGGGTGCGTACCGCTCGGGTAGGTATCCTGACGTTCAAGGCATCTGGTTCTATTATTCTATCTGCCCACTGCGTCCTGGGGTTGATTTCTTGTATCTACACTCTGTTATTAATGACAAGGTTATGCCTATTTGATATTACTTATTATTAATCAATGATTTTTAGATTAGTTAATTTCTATTAATAAATACCAAAATTTAATTATCAAGCACTAAACAAAGTTACACAAAAGTTAGGCTAACCCTTCTGAAAAGTAAATTTATTAAATGATACGCAGTAAAACAACTATAAAAAAAACTGAAATTTATTAAAGAACCAAAAAAAATTAAAAATATAAAATTACGTTATCGTTTCACATGGGTAGTATAACATATAAAATTGGTCATCCTAAATCAATAAATTATTAATAATCGCCTACAAAAATACAAAAGAGTTTATGTTTCGTTGTTGATAATTGCATTTGCTATTGCATTCCTTCAGTTACGTAAATTAATAAAACATTCTACTGACCTTTTGTATATCAAATAATCCAAACGAAGTAATCCCAATTGGATATCACATCTTTATTTAAATTAAAGTACACATAGATTAAGTAAGTTACGAGTTACCGAATTTAGTACTGAAATTTCTAATACATCCCAGAATAACGATATACTTCAATTTATTTTCTCTAAGTTAATTATCCCAACCGAACGCGATCGTTAATTAATTAATGCATCTTTCTTCCAACAAAAGATTTTCACCACTAACTTCCAAAAGGGTTTTCAATTTCCACCACGGCTAAGCGGAGGACAGTTTTGTTTTTTTTCTATTCAATTTCTACATTTCTGCTTGCTATGATTAACAATTGTCTCAAACATTATTTCCTTTTGCATTTTTTGTCGAGATTTTATGAAGATTGCAAATCTCACAATTTGCGTTTGGTTTTTCTATACTAAGCGCTAGATAAGCTTTCTTAAGTCTGATAGTTTTTTTTTCTTTTTTCAATAAACGCCTACATGGTGTTCCGGTCTGATAGTGATATCACAGGATATATAATATCAAATTATGTCTCTGCCTTTTGTGCAATATTTCTAAGAATGCAACTTATCATAGAAACTTTAATAGTTTAATCTTTTTAGAATAATTATGAAAAATTATGATATGTTAGCTTTATAAAAATTACAATAAATTTGAGAAACTTGATTTGATTCATCAATAACAATTATGCATTATAAGAAATAATAAGTAATTATGAAATCGTTAATAAAATAAATTTAAAAATCAAAAATGAGACTTAGGCTCCGTTACACTACCCCCAGGTTTTGAAATGGAGACATGTCTTTACAGGCGTGTCTGCTTTTGTAAAATATATCTACTTATACTAACTATAGCTCTCTGCCGATGTCACTAAAAGATTAATTGCCCATACACTGAATTTTTAATGACTGGCCATACACTGAGCACTATTGCTGTGGTCGGTGTAATGTTGTATATAAAGAGTTGTTTTGATAAGTGTCGTTGTTCTTGTGTCCAATGATGTGGGTTAGTGCGACTACCCAAATCTGTAGCCGATGTTAACGTTCTTGGAGCTGTAGCTGGAACTGCAGTGACGCTTTCAGTAGTGATGGACTGTAAGGGTTGATCCTCTGTAGTTGTTTACGCTTGTTGATTTAAATTATGACGATGTATAAACCATAATGTTAATGTGTTCCACAGACTTGCTAATAAAGTAAGTCAGCATCCCAATGTTTTGTAAATGGCTAAACCGTTGATGAAAACTCCTAAAAGATATTTTATTGTTCGTAAAATAATATAAAATCCAATAAGTCCACTGAAGAAAATCCCAATGTCTGTAAACCATCCCCATATAAATTCGAGAGTGTTTCTTGCTAATTTTTTTTATTTCTTTACCATCGAATAAATTTAATGCTGAATAGCCTTGATTGTCGGTTTCTAGTCCAGCCATTTTTCTTGCCATAATATTTTGTACCGCTTCTCGTTCTATTCCAAAAGTAAGTAGTTGTTGGACTTTACTGATTTCTTCTTGTGTGTAGATACCACTGTATCCCATTGGCTGTATCGGTTTGAAGTATAACTTTTGTTCTGTGTCGGCTGCTAACATGGAAGGTTGTGGACGTTCCATTGGATGAGGTAGTAATCCAATCCATTTTCCATCTTTTTGGTATAGTGGTGGTGTGAGATGATCGCACGAAATTTGCGTTGCATGATTTGTTATTAAGTGCGTAATCGGTGCCATAAATTTCGAAATATTGTTTACGTTGATTGGCAATTCGTTATAGCAATACTCTGTTCTTCTGATTGTCACTACTCTTGGAGTGCATTGCATGATGTATAGTGCTTCACCCAACAATCTGCCTACATAACCCATCTTATGTTTTATGATTGTGCTTAATGCATTAGGAGTTAGTGGAGCTATCAGTAATCGGTTTTCTAAATTTCCCTGTGTGTAAGGCATCTTCTGCGAACGGTGTCAATGTATATGTTGTGAGTTAAACGTTTATATGCTTGCTCAATATATAAAAGCTTACTGTTTATGTAATTAAGTAAGTCTGTATTGTGTGGAATTATTTTCATGTTGGTCATGATATGGTTTTGACCTTCTTCTATAATGACTAGTATATGTGGGTGTTCCGTTTGCCAAACTTGGAAGCCACAAATGAGTGTTGTTTTGAGTAATGATAATGCGAATATTTTGTCTTGTTTTTCGACTACTAATATTTTTTTCTAAATTTGAATTTTTGTGTGTAATAATGCTACCATTGCCTTTGAACAAAAGACTTAAATCTTTATCGCATGAGTTGTCATTAGTGAAATCCCATACTGTTTCACCTAGTGTTGAGTCCACACAGTATCGGTCAATAAATGAGCAGGTAACTCCTCCTAATAATGCAATTTCGTTATTGTCCAGTTTAACTGTTGCATGGTAATCCATAGTTTTTATTTTTACAGCTGCTTGTACGATGACTTTTTTCCAGGTGTGTCCATTCTCAGAATATGTATAACTCCATCACAGGAACTGTCGTCGGTGACGTGACCCAATAATGTTAAACTTGCTGTGGTAGTAGAATTGATTTCAATGCCTCCTACAATTTGTTGATTAATTTTAACTGACTTATGTCGATGTAAATTCTTGCATTCTTCAGCGCCTATTGTATAAAGGTAACTTGATATGCCCCCTGCAACGGCTGACGTATGAGAGTGCATGCCGCAATGTTGTATTATTCTTGTAATTTCTATTAGACATGTTTGTACCCTATGAAGTTTGTAGCTGTTTCTTTGGACTACTTGTACTAATGCAGTTGTCTCGGTGTAATCTGTTTTCTCATCTGGACAGGGTGCGATGTTTTTCATTGAGATCACTGTTAAGTTCGTAATACCGGTTTCACAATCGTACGCTATAAGCGCGGACACTTGCACAAATATGACACTGAATTTAATTAATGTTATTAGTAACACTGAGAGCTGAATGACGGCCATTCCTAGTACCCATAATTTAACATAATAATCCTATATTAAGTGTAAAATACATACAATTAAAATATAAGTTCCTGAGTAAGAAAAAATTTCGTAAAGGCCTTTGTTCTTACCCTGAAAAATAATACTTAAAACTAAATAAAATGAATAAAATTTTAACTGAATTTGGAAATTCCGTCAGGCAAGCATGACTCTGACAGCTTGTTAATGAATAAGTAATTTAATATTCCTCTTTATAATATGTAATGAGTAATATCTCTTTTAAAAATGATGTCAATTGTATAGGTTCGTTAATTGTTTGTACGTGGTCTCAAACGTGAAGATTGTCTTACACGGTCTGTAGTAGTTGAACCTAGTTCTCGAATATTTTGTAGTTGTCGTTGATTTTGTGACATCAGAGTTTTAGTCTGTCTATTTACGTCTAGTCTCCAATTTCGTTTAGGTCTTTGAGTTGGAGTATGAGAAAGTCGTTGATTTTCCAATCCTTGTAGGATGGTTAAAGTTACGTCTTTAGGGTTAGGGGATATGTCGTCGTCGTCATCGGAAAGTTCGGAGTCCGATAAAATCCACTTATTTAAAGGGTCATTGTCTGTTGTAAACGAATTATGTTTTTGAATGTGAGAAACTGTATTGTCTGTATCAAGTCCTTTGCATAACTTTAATCTGTTTGCATGAACTACTTCTTCGTTATGTTTGTATAATTCTTTTATTTTAAAAGTTACAGGTCCTTTTTGCTCGATAATTCGATAGGGTCCTAACCATGGTTTCAATAGTTTCTTTGATAACCCTGGTTTTGTAGCTGGATCGTGTAAGTAAACAAGATTGCCTACATGGAACTGTACTGGTTTAGTCTTTTTGTTATATTGAGTTTCTCTGTGTTTGGATGCTGTAGCCATATTTTGTTGGACTTTAGAAAATGCAGAATGTAAACGAGCCATTAATTCAGATACATAATTTTCAGAAATATCATATTTAACTGGTTGAGGTCTTAGAATATCGTCGATGGGTAAGGTAGGGTCTCTACCGTGTAATAAGAAAAAGGGCGAATAACCCGTTGAAGAGTGATCCCAAAAATTGTGTGCCATTTGTAAATAGGGTATCCAAGAGCCCCAATCTTGCTGAGTTCGTGATACAAATGACTTAAAAAATCTTTTAAAACTCGGTGGACACGCTCAATTGTCCCGTTTGACATGGCGTGATAAGCAGTGGTTTTACAATGGTCAATAGATAAAATTTTTAAAACGTCTTTCATTACTTTTTTTACTTTCATAGCAAAATGGAAGGAACAAATGGATAAAAATAAGAAAATAGTTGCGGTCTTTTTGGACTTAAAAAGAGCATTTGAAACAACTGATAGGGATATCTTATTAAGAAAAATGGAAAGATACGGGATTAAAGGTTCAGCCAATAGATGGTTTAGAAGTTATTTAACTAATAGACATCAAATTACCAGGTTTAATGAAGTCAATTCATCCAAAAGACAATGCAATCTGGGGGTACCGCAAGGGTCAATCTTAGGTCCATTACTATTTATACTTTATATCAATGATATAGACACGCAACTAAATGCCTGTGATATAAATCTGTTTGCAGATGATACCTTAATAACAGCATCGGACATAGATGTTAAACTAGCGATACAAAAAGTAACTTCAGACATGACAAATATAACAAGTTGGTTAAAACTGAATAAATTAAAACTTAATACATCAAAAACTAAAGCTATGATAATATCAAACAAGGTGCGACGCTCTTCGGTAACTGATGTTCTGAGAGGCCGGACTCCTGGTATGTCCGTCCGTCCTATAAGGTACTAATTTTCTCGGGCGTCAGATTTTATAGAGTTTACTCTCTGTCAAACCCAATAGGGTACCCTTTGACCCTATCGGAGCCAAGGTAACTTACAGTGGAGATACGGTACACCAGAGGTCTTGCAAGGGTGTACAAAAATATTTGAAGCAGGCAAGCAAAAGCCAAGCAAGCAATCGAACTACCAAAACTACCCCTCGGTCTACTCGGATAAACCCAGCCAAACCAGCAGGAAGGATAGGGGTAGCAGGATACCGGGGTTAGGGTAATTAGATGGGGTGACGGGGCGGTATGAGGGAGGAGGGGACCTGCACCACGGTCCAGCTCGGTGGTGCGGCAGAGAGAGAAAGAGAGAAAAAAACCAGCACCACGGTCAAGCGCAGTAGTGCGGCAGAAGAAAAGGAAGGAAGAGAAAGAGAGAGAGAAGGAACCAGCACCACTGTCAAGCGCAGTAGTGCGGCAGAAGAAAAGAAAGGAAAGAGAGAGAGAAAGAACCAGCACCACGGTCAAGCGCAGTAGTGCGGCAGAAGAAAAGGAAGGAAGAGAAAGAGAGAGAGAAGGAACCAGCACCACGGTCAAGCGCAGTAGTGCGGCAGAAGAAACGGAAAGAGGGAGACGGAAGTCAGTAAAGGAGAGCGGGCTGGTGTAGCGGAAAGCGGTGAATACACTAAAGCTAAGCTCACCTGTGTATTCTCGGTCGGTCCCGTTGCTGCACACTAGACACTTCACTTTGATGATCAGACTGTTCGCTTGGAGTTGTATTTGTAGTTGCGAACTACCAACTGCCCTAACCTCAACGCGACCGCGCCTTTTATAGGCGACAAGAGTGCGCGCGTCACGCTCGGCGGGCGGCTAGACAGTGGGGGAACCGGTGTAGCCGGACTCGATTCACGGCAAGGTCGCGCGTAAATATAGAAAACTTCAAAATTAAATAAAAATCTTTAATAATAATTATTATTACGAAATGTTCTAATAAATTAATAACTTCGTTTAACATAAAATTAAGTAACTTCGTTACAAAGGTATGCTCTAATTTAACGGATGGGGTAAACATTGATGGAGAAAATATAGATATTGTTGATGAAATGGAATATTTAGGAATTATAATAGATAATAGACTAAAATTTAGCAAACATGTAGATTATGTTGTAAAGAAGACAGCTAAAAAGATAGGTTTCTTAGGTAGATTAAGCAATAAATTAAACATATGGTCTAGAATATTAGTATATAAGAGTATTATTGCTCCACATTTTGAGTATTGTGCCTCGATTCTATTCCTAATAAAGGAAACTGATATGCAGAGACTTCAGAAATTACAAAACAGAGCTATGAGGATTATTCTGAGTTGTAACAGAAGAACTAGAATATCCCTTATGCTGGATATGCTAAACTTTTCCACCATAAAACAAATAATTTATTATAAAACTCTGTTTTTAATTTTTAGAATAATGAACGGGCAGTTTCCACATTACATGTCAAAATTCATGACGTATAACAGGGAATACCATGAATATAACACTCGAAATATTAATGAATTTAGATTACCATTGCATACAAAATCATCCTCACAAAATAGTGTATTCTATAAGGGTTAAAATTATATAATGAACTACCACAGGATGTTGAAAATTCAAGAAATAATAGAGAATTTAAGCGAAACTGTTGTAATTTTATTAGAAGTAATGTAAACTAAATTGATTTATACCTGTACTTACAGACTAAATATAGCGGTAGGTAGTAATTAGTATTTTAGCATGTAAGCAACCAAATGTATCTAAATAACATCATATATGATGGAAATAATGAATCTAACTAACTAACTAACTTTGGAAAGAAAATTGGTACCTCTGTCGGAAATTAATTTTTCCATTGTTCCATGTCGAGCAATGATGTTTGTAAACAGTGCCTTTGCTACGGTGGAAGATTTCTGGTCGGGTAATGGAATTATTTCGATATATTTGGTAAAGTGATCAATAAATGTTAGTAAATATTTGTTTCCTTGAAAAGAAGTTACAAAGTCCGGTTATGTCCATTGAACATCGTTCGAATGGTCGTGAAATTTCTGGAAAGTTTTGCAAAGGTGCAGGTTTTATATGCGGTGAGGTCTTTTTTTGATTACATGAATGACATTTGGAAACGTAGTCAATGTCATTTGTTGAGTCATATTAGGCCAATAGCATCGGGTTTTAATATTATTTACAGTTTTATGTTGTCCTTGATGTCCAAACATAGGTAGGTCATGAAAATCGTGTAAGACCTTTTTGTATAAATAATTTTGGTATAACTAAACAATTGAAATTTTCTGAGTTTTTGAATAGTAATCCTTCGTTATCTAAATAAAAACCGAAGTTTTCATCTTCAAGTTGAATTTGTTGAATTATGTTTTCACAAAATGGATCGTTTTGTTGTTGGTCTTTGATATATTCTAGATCCAAAACTGGATTGATATCAGAAGTTGTTTTACATATTGTGTGAATAGGAATTTGGTTAGGGTTAAGTTTATATATTACTATTTTAATAAAAGTGTTATGAAAAATATATTTTATCATTTCAAAAACTATTGTCCAATTTAATTTATCTAATCCACATGCTATTTGAGGTAAAGCCAAACGAGTGTCATTGTACTGTAACATAAGATCTTTTAAATTATGTAAAGCATGCCATAAAGTTTTGTAAGTGGGTTTTTCCCAATAATGACATTTTGTAATCAAATAATAGATACTGCGTTCAGGAAGTCGTAAAATAGGTACTTCTCCAACAGTTTTATGTTGTTGCAAATGTGAAATTGAACCGAAAAGCTTTTTAAACTCTAAAGCAATACCTGTTGACATTTGAAAGTCTTGCGATACGCAATGTCCTAAGGAGTAAGTTTCTGGACAAGTAAAGAGGTTTCCTTGTTTTTCTGTGACGTTATTATTGGTTATGATGTAATTTTGAGTTATTTCTAAAAATTTATCAAATGTTAAAATAGATTGTTGTCCACTGGGTGGAGTCTGTTCTAGGTTGTGATCGTATGCTCGGCTAAGAGCATCGACGTTACCGTGTTGTCTTCCTGGACGATGAATTATGTCAAAATTATATTCACCTAACAATAAAGCCCATCGAGCTAATCTCTGGTTTTGATGATTGGCCGTTAATAACCATTTCAAGGGTCTATGGTCCGTAACTAAAGTGAACTTTCTACCATATAGATAGCATCTAAATTGTTTAATACCGAAAATTGCTGAAAGGAGTTTACGTTCTGAAACTGAGTAATTTGATTCAGCTTTTGTGAAAGATTTACTTGCAAAAGCTATTGGACGTTCAAAACCCTTATGATTTTGACTTAGAATTGCACCCATGCCTGAATTACTGGCATCAGTGGCTAAAATAAAAGGTTTCGAAAAATCAGGAAAAGCTAAAATACTGTCAGAAGTGATTGCAGTTTTTAAGATTTCAATTGATTTTAAAGCTTGTTCATTTAATATAAATTTAACGTCCTTTTTTGTAAGGTGAGTTAATGGTTCGGCAATTTTTGCAAAATTTGGAATGAATTTTCGATACCAACCAACTAATCCTAAAAATTCTCTGATATTTTTAACGTTTTTAGGTAAAGGAAAATTTTTGACTGCTGAAATCTTTTCTGGGTCTGGGCGAATACCATTTTGTGTAATAATTTGACCTAAGCATTTTACTTCTGTTGTGAGAAATGTACATCTTTTCCGGCTTTAATTTAATATTAGCATCGCGTAGTCTGTCAAAGACTAGGCTTAATTTTTGTATGTGATCTTCTATTCCTTGTGCACTATGCACTAATATATCATCGTGGTAAACCCAACAGGTGTCTCCTACTAGACCTGCTAATGTGAATGATATAAACCTTTGGAAAGTCATTGGACTATTTACAAAGCCAAATGGCATTCTGAGGAATTCCCAGTGACCTTCAGGTGTTGAGAATCCTGTTAAAGGAATACTGTCTTCTTCCATTGGAATTTGATGGTACGCTGATCGAACATCGAAGCTACTATACAGCGTAGAGTTTGCCAAATAGTCTGTAGCATCTTGAAGTAAAGGTAATGGATAAATATCTCTTTTTGTAACTGCATTTAACGCTCTGTAGTCGATACACATGCGTAATTTATCCTCGCCATTAGGTTGCTTTTTGATAATGAGAACTACCGGTGCACTCCATGGTGACGTTGAAGTTCTAATAATTTTAGCTTGTAAAAGTCTATCAATTTCTTTCTTTAAAATTTCGCGTTGATGAATTGGTACTCTATACGGACGTTTGGCTATGGGAGATACGTTTTCTATACTGATTTTATGTTTCACCTTGTGAGTAGTAGTTAAAGTTTCTCCTTCTGAAAAGATGGCACTGTAACGTGATAGTAATTCGTAAAGAAGTCCTTTGCTACGGAGGTCTAAATGTGATAGATCAAAATGTTCGGAAATCCAATCTTCATTCATTTCTGTAGTCGCTTGTATTGTATTTATTCTATGATAGCTTTTTGTACGCTCTGGAAAATTGATATCTGCATATGCAGTTGCCACTATTCTGTTTTCCTTGAGTATGACTTCATGATTATTTAAATTAATTAAACGGATTACAATGTTTTTATTATTCTGACTAACGTTCTTGCAGCAAAAACTCCATTGATTCCTGTGGCTGTAGATTCCAGTACCACTAGGTTATTTTTAATGTGTTGATAATTAACATTGTTAGTTTCACAGTTAATTTCTGTGCGAGGCGGAAGGACAGTGTCGTCCGCTAATTTTATAAAATTTAAAGTTTCTTGTGGAACTTCGTGTGAAAAATTATTATTAAAATTTCCATCCTGTATTGGAAGTTGATGAACCTTCGTTCGATGGATTTGATTCTTGGATTTTCTTCTATTAACTAAATTATCTTCTACGATTGAGGTCTTGTCCTCTCTAATTTCTGGTATCTTATCTTCTGTACCTAATTTTACTTCGTTCTGTTGAAGATTTGCAATTTTTCTATTCGAATTTTTCTTAATATTTTCTTGTTCCTGTAGAGCTTTATTTTCGTCATAAATTCGCTGACGCTCCGTGAAATTAACATGGAAATCTTCTTCTGATTCCGTATCACTTAATTCTCCATATTTATGGATTATAATATTTCCAAAGTTTTCTTTTTGAACATAATTATTATTTCTCTGATATTTATACGTATTTCGTGCCTGATTAGCGGCTTGACCATTATAGTCTTGGTTTTCTGAATTGTTTTGAGTGGATACTCTTCCTGGTATCACCGAAGTCGAAGAATTGATCTTTGTGGACAATTTGTGTTTCCTATCTAATGATGACTGACAATTGTTTGCTCCTTCAATTTCTACTGATTGAAGTGAGGCAGTACTAATATATTTTTGAAGATTACTTTCCCCTGCAATTTCTACCGATTGCAGTAGTGAAGTGTTATATTTATTTTTGAGTTCATCTTCCCCTGCAATTCCTACTTATTGCAGTGGTGAGGTATGAAATTTATTTGTACGTTTACCTTCCCCTGCAATTTCTACTGATTGCAGTGGTGAAGTATTAAATTTATATTTATGTTTACCTTCCCCTGCAATTCCTACTGATTGCAGTGGTGAAGTATTAAATTTATTATTAATGTTTATTTGTTGTGCCTGTAAATTATCTTTTACAATATAATCTAAATCTTTGTGATTATTATTAGGCAGAAAGTTGCTTGGAGTATCCTTTTGAAACTTTCTACTCCTGAAAGTTGTTTGATAGCACCCCTTATTAGAATTTGAAAAGTCTGACTGACGTAATATGGGTATTTCACATCCCTCGAATTGTAAAGTGCAGTTAACATAATTAATGATTGCCTTATTTTCTAAAAGCCAGTCACGACCTAAAATATCCGCTGTTTATACACCTACATTATTTTGACATACTATAACGTTGAAGTTATGCTGCATTGAATCTGGTGAAATTCCAAAATTTAAGGTTACGGTTCCTACGGCTTTCATAGGAGGTCCATTAATTCTTATTAAAAATATATCGTTCGTTGGTAAAATATGGCAACGTTTAACGTTTTCATATTTTACCATAGTTATGGCTGATCCATTATCTAATAAAAATGAAGTAAGATTACTATTAATGAATAAATTAACAAAAGATGGTGTTTCTTCTAAAGTATGAGTGGTTAATTGAGGAATGAAGTAGGTTGTACTTGTGGGCAGTGTGGTAATATTTAATCTTGAGTTGGGCTCCCATTTCGGGGTTGCAATAGTAGCCCTTGCATGTTTAAATTTTCTACATTAGCTGTATTAATTTGGTGAGTACGTTGTTTATAATTATTATCAGGTTTTTGATAAGTTTGTTGATAATTACGAAAATTCGTTGGTTTGGCGAGTGGAGCCAACTGTGAATTATAATTTCTTTGTTTATAAACTTGCGAAGGAGTTTGAAAATTGTAATTTGTAGTGGATGCGGTTCGGTGGTTTATTGTGGTGGAGTGGTGAATTTTTATAAGTGTTTGCGTTTGAGTGGTTTTGGTGCATGCGTGTGTTATTGGTAATATTTTTATGAAATTGGCGTGTATTGTTATTGCTTTGGTGTTGATAATTTCTACTGTAGTTGTTTGATTTGGGGTAAAAATTGGTATATTTGGTATTAGGATTATTAAAATTTGTTTGCATATTCTGATTTCTTGAATTTTGTGGGCGATGTTTAAACCAACAATTTTGTGCGTTGTGATTAGTACGATTGCAATATAAACACTTAATTTTAAATGTGTATTTATGGACATTACTGTGTTCCCTGATATTGTCCGTGAATTTAATATCATATTGGATAATTCAAATTGTTTTGCAAATTCCTCTGCCATGTCTAAATCTAAGTTTTGAGTACGCATTAATAAGGAACGAACCCATGGGGGGCGGATGGGAGGGGTAGCTGCCCCTCAAAGTTGATAATTTTAAGCGAGAGTTGGCAATTTCACAATTTGAGAAAAATGAGAAGATAAGAAAATGTGTCCAAAACAATTTATTTTTTAAATTTAATCTAATTGCCATACATACACGTTGGAGAGTTTTAAATATAAATAAGATTTATACTAATTTTGCTTCATATAATGTTAGGTACTAATAAAAATATTTTCTTACTAGTAGTTGGTATTTTCATCGTAATAAGTTGTCAATTTTAAGGTTACCCCCTCCAAAAAAACTCCTTAGGTTCGTCCCTGGCATTAATAAAGGTCCTAATTCCTTCATAATGTCTCGTTTGACGCCTATTCTGAATTGATTTAAAACTAATTACTGGCATTTTTTCTGTAATCCCGGTTTTTCTGCTGGTGATGCTGTTTTCATGCCTTCTGCTGAAATCTCTGTTCCTAAAGTTTTTAATCTAACAACATAATTTGAGATAATTTCATCGTGTCGTTGAAAACATTTACTTAAACGAATTAAGGGTTCGCCTGGTACTATGCTAGGCGAGAATTTTTGAATGAATTTATTTTTGAAATCTACGAAATCTCGTACATAATTTAGAGTATTTAAGAAATCATCTGTTTTGAAAAATTTGAAAAAATGTCTAAAGTTGTAGATTGGGTCCAATTATCTAACCTAGCTCGTTGCTCTGATTTGTCAAAGTATTCTTTAACATTTTGCTTACCCGAAAATGCATCTACTGTATTTGCTAAAATTCCTATCGTTAAAAAAGGTGTAATGGGGGTTGTTGTAGCTGTTCCAGCTGCAGGTGGTTCAGTCATATTTGCTGTTTAGTTATTATTGTAAAATAGAATTTATTTGTATCGGTCAATAATTAATGAATAAAAATAAAAATAGAACTGTTGTTAAAAGATTTAAAAAGATTTTTTTGTTCACACACTTATTTGCAATACACACATTAGATATTTTTTTATAAAATAGATTAAAACAATAATTATAACTTACAGAATCTGCAAAAAAAAATTATATTAAGCATAAAACAATTAAATAATCAATACACAAGACATAAAATTTGTAATATGGTTGAAATTACGCTGGTAACTCTTTGGATCCTTGATTGATGCTGAAATAAATTATAAAACTGGATATTATGAAAGAATGCAATTTTTTTAATATTACTTGAAAAAAATGTAAGAAGTATTTTTGTTCAACTGGCTGCAGAATTAACATAAAATTTTATAAAAATTAATAGTTTTTCCTCTAACTTAAATTAATAATTGAAAGCGATAGGGGTTCTTAAATCGCTGCCACCAATGTGGCGCTAGGGGTTCTTAAATCGCTGCCACCAATGTAGCGGGTGCGTACCGCTCGGGTAGGTATCCTGACGTTCAAGGCACCTGGTTCTATCCTTCTATCTGCCCACTGCGTCCTAGGGTTGATTTCTTGTATCTACACTCTGTTATTAATGATAAGGTAATACCTATTTGATATTACTTATTATTAATCAATGATTTTTAGATTAGTTAATTTCTATTAATAAATACCAAAATTTAATTATCAAGCACTAAACAAAGTTACACAAAAGTTAGGCTAATCCTTCTGAAAAGTAAATTTATTAAATGATACGCAGTAAAACAACTATAAAAGAAAAACTGAAATTTATTAAAGAACCAAAAAAAAATTAAAAATATAAAATTACGTTATCGTTTCACATGGGTAGTATAACATATATAATTGGTCATCCTAAATTAATAAATTATTAATATGAAATAAATAAAGATTATTAAAAGTTTCACAGTTTTATTAAAATATACCTGACAATATTGTTTCGACAGCTATGCTGTCATTATCAAAGGTAATATAATTATAAACAAACACGTCGCTAAGGTAGATACAAAATAGGTAACTAGATAAAATAATAATAATAATAATAAAATTAATAATAAAAATCATAATTAAACATCTAATACTTCCAGTAACGGAGAATTACTGAGCTTAGGAGAGTTACTGGAAGTATTAGATGTTTAATTATGATTTTTATTATTAATTTTATTATTATTATTATTATTTTATCTAGTTACCTATTTTGTATCTACCTTAGCGACGTGTTTGTTTATAATTATATTACCTTTGATAATGACAGCATAGCTGTCGAAACAATATTGTCAGGTATATTTTAATAAAACTGTGAAACTTTTAATAATCTTTATTTATTTCATGATTATGGAGTTCCACAAAATAAGGCTGGAAACAATAAACAAAATTATTAATAATCGCCAACCAAAATACAAAAGAGTTTATTTTTCGTTATTGATAATTGCATTTGCTATTGCATTCCTTCAGTTACGTAAATTAATAAAACATTCTATTGACCTTTTGTATATCAAATAATCCAAACGAAGTAATCCCAATTGGATATCACACCTTTATTTAAATTAAAGTACACATAGATTAAGTAAGTTACGAGTTACCGAATTTAGTACTGAAATTTCTAATACACCCCAAAATAACGATATACTTCAATTTATCTTTTTCTAAGTTAATTATCCCAACCGAACGCGACCGTTAATTAATTAATGCATCTTTCTTCCAACAAGAGATTTTCACCACTAACTTCCAAAAGGGTTTTCAATTTCCACCACGGCTAAGCGGAGGACAGTTTTGATATCTTTTTTTCCATTCAATTTCTACAATTCTGCTTGGTATGATTAACAATTGTCTCAAACATTATTTCTTTTTGCATTTTTTTGTCGGGATTTTATGAAGATTGCAAATCTCACGATTTGCGTTTGGTTTTTCTATACTAAGCGCTAGATAAGCTTTCTTAAGTCTGATAGTTTTTTCTTCTTTCAATAAACGCCTACATGGTGTTCCGGTCTGATAGTGATATCACAGGATATGTAATATCAAATTATGTCTCTGCCTTTTGTGCAATATTTCTAAGAATGCAACTTATCATTGAAACTTTAATAGTTTAATCTTTTTAGAATAATTATGAAAAATTATGATATGTTAGCTTTATAAAAATTACAATAAATTTGAGAAACTTGATTTGATTCATCAATAACAATTATGCATTATAAGAAATAATAAGTAATTATGAAATCGTTAATAAAATAAATTTAAAAATCAAAAATGAGACTTAGGCTCCGTTACACCATGATGAGGTAATATATAGGAGTTTATAGACGATTGATTTGAAACTCATATGTCTTAGTTCCTCATACTTGTGCATGAAATAAAAATATAGGTTTTTATAAATGAGATTGGAAAACCTCTTTTCTAAAGATAAAAATAGTGTAATTGCAAATTTTCTTGGTGTCACCTAACAACAAACTTAGTGAGTGTTTCAACAGAATTCTGACTACGAATTCACCTTGCTCATTGCGAAATGTGTTTTCAGTAAACTGCTTTTCACACTCATAGTCGTCCTGTGATAACAGAAGGGAGGTGAAAATATCTTCTAGTTCGCAAAACTTCTTCAACTGATCATCTTCAGGTATGCGAATTTTTGCTGAACTGAATTTTTTTTTACGAAAGTGAATTGGTGCTGATTCGGAAACAATCCACCCAAACTGAGTCTTTTGGAGAATCGGCAAGTTAACACCAAGTCTGATGTTACCATAAATAGGTAATTCCCAAAAGATACTTGCACCAATCAATAAATCGGCTTCTCTAGGAACTTAAAACTCTGGATCTGCTAATTGGATATTGTATGGTGTATTCCAATTAGCTATATCTAGTTGAAAAGAAGGAATCTTACTAGTAATATTTAGAAGGACAAAGCATGAAATAATGCAATTGTTTATCGAAGAATTAGAAAAGATTTGTAAATTGAATTTTTTATTTAAATTAAAAATTACTTGATTTATTCCAACAATGGGTAAATTGGTATTAGTTAGCAGCAGATTCAACTGTTTACAGAATTTCTCTGTAATTAAAGGGAGTGTATTATGTTCCTTCCGGTAGGCGTTTTGTGTTTCTTTAAACATTCACCTATCGGTAGGTGAATTCTTTTTAAATAATTTTTCACCTACCGATTTGTTACATTAACTATCTATTTAAAGCTTAAAGGAATTGTACTGTCTGATATAAAAAAACAAAAACAGATTTTTTTCTCAAAGATATGTATATATATTTTGTATACTGTAGCTATTACAAAAAGAATATATTATGCAAACATTTTATAGTATAACCAAAATAAACGACTATTATAAGGTGACCAGACGTCCCGCTTTTGGCGGGACAGTCTCGCTTTTGTTTCACCTGTTCCGGTGCCCACAAAATCTTCAAAATGTCCCGCTTTTCATAGATAATCATGATTTGACGAGCATAGACAGCAAAACAGTTACATTACGTTTATTGGTTAAAACAATAAACGTAAATGTAAACTTTTTAGTTAATTTTCTTCTAAATTCTCTAACTTCTAAATTGCAGTAAACTATATTTAATATTGGTATCCAACGGATTTAAATTTCTTTCCAAAAACTAGATATCATTTACCTTAATTTAATTTGACCGATCCAATTATATAAATAAATATCGCACACTTTATTTGGGTTTAAATATAAACGCTGAGTTAACATTAATTACAAGAAATAACCGTAGTTGCATCTATATAATGCCAATCACACTTATTATCAAAACAAAATTAAAATCTGTAAAATAGGGGACGCCCACTCAACTAACAACAGCTGTTCATGGCAATGACGAAGACATGAAAAAGATGTATTTTTTACGTATTAATTCTAACGCGCCGAAAATATACCGAGAGGCACGTAACTATTACATTCCATTAAGCATCACTTTGGAATATTAATTGTGGAATGCAAAAAGGATTAGAGGCACTAATTTTCATATGAATTTCTATTCCAACGGCACTTGGGTAAAAGCATCTGGCTACCGATAAGCATAAACTATATGTAAATGTAGCTGCCTTTTCTTCTAAGTTACAAGATTTTTCCGTAAAAGTAATTTCGGAAAAGAAAAGAAACACAAGAAAAATTTTTAAAGAAACACAAAGCACCTACCGGTGGGAACAATTTTTTTCAGAAATTCGTTACCTACCGGAAGGAACATAATACACTCCCGTAATTAAATTAGATTGATCACCACAGTCAAATAGAGCTCGACACTGATGGAACTGACCTGTAGAATCTTGCACCTTACACATAATACTCGATAAAATGGCTTCAGTGTGGCTTTTTATGGGATTAGATCTAACAAGCATATTCATGGCACTTGATTGAGGTGAATTGGATATGTTATTATGTTGAAGCATATCTTGGGCAGAAGAATTGCCAAGGTGTTGAGCTGTACCTAAATCTTTGCAATCGATATGTAATAAGAATTGTGTCGTTTCTTGCAGATTTTGCAAAAACCACTATGGATTTAGGTGTGGGATGTCTTGTGCGAACATGATTCTAGCACAAATTGAGCTTTTTTATTCTTTCAATTGGTGATAAGGATAGAAAATCTAGACATGTATAAAAAAAAGTTTCCTTTGCAATAATAACATTGCCCAAATGGTGTTACCGCAATATGTACTTGTGATTCAGAAGACTTCGAAGTATATGACGGTTTCTTATAACTTGATACACCTGAAAATTAACCAAAGCTGAAATAGTAGCTTTTAAGAAATCTATGAATTCATTTAATGTTGACACATCTGACTTATATTTAAATTCTTTCCAATTTTTCAAGGTAAGTTCATTTAGTTTACTAGAGAGGATATGAATGACTTGTATGAAATATTCATACGAGGTGTCTTTGGAAAGTTGCATTGCATCAAGGGCATTTAATTGTTTTGAAATTTTATCCAGCATCTGTATGAACATTAGATAAATATCTTTTTGTAACAGCTGAATACTTAGTAATGATTTGAAATGAGTATTCAATAAAAATTGTTTTTTATCGAACCATTCACACAACATGTGCCAGACTTCTTCATAGGGATTGTTAACTGATTCTAGCCCTTCTATTAAATGTAAAGCATAGTTTTCCAAAGATGCCTTTAAAAATGAAATTTCTGAATATCATTTAGTTTTGGATGACTTTCGATTATAGAAACAAAAATAGTTTTAAAAGTTAACCATTGACTGGATTCACCACCAAAGGTAGGAAGTTTGTTTTGACAAAAGTATATTTTCTTATGGATCACCATAGTGCTATGTGACGGTATGGGCTGACTATCTGATATAGAAAGTAGCACTAACAGATTTTAAGTTATCTTGATATCTAATGTACTAATAATGACGTTGAAAATATCTGTTTTCAAAATAGTATCTTTCTTCATATTGCATATTCAATTCATTTTCTGAACAAATTGATTCTATTCTTGATTGCGCCTTGTCAAATTCTGATAATAAAGTATTATTATTTTGAAGCTGTAACTCAATTTGTGTTTGTAGAATTTTAACTATGTTTCAATTATCATTTTAATCTGTTTGATTATTTAATGTTATTACTTTTGTTATATATAATTTATTCATTTTATCTTATGTTTATCTTGTGCAAATAAACAATTAATGCAAATCACTGTCTTTAATTACATGCCATTACATTAAGAGGCAGAATTTTTTGAATCCAATATACTTAAGACCTACTAATATATTTTAATGCCGCAAAAACGGTAATATTCGATTAAAGCTACTTAATTTATAACTTTAATAACATTGTAAATACATTTATTACAATTACGATATCCACTATTTATTAGGCATCTTTGAAACCGTTCTCTTTGCTAATACTTCATGAATTTCCTATTTCCTAAATACCAAAAATCTTTGTGCTTCTAGAAATTAAATAATATAAACAATCTTCTGGTAAATGTTATTCAAAACGAGCAAACATATGAGGCTATAGGCTATCTCACTATTTATCAGTAATAAGAAAAGAACAGAGCACGCCAGGGGTCAGTGACGATAACGGACTGGAATTTCCACTATAATCCATACCAATAACACTATTAAGCCGAAACTCACGATTCATGTCAGTATTGTTGGATTCTTCCTTATATAAATACGTTGCTTTAAACAGATTAACCGAAAGGTTAATTGTTAAATACAAAATGATTAGGAATAACTTTATTTTAGTTTTATTGTATTTTACACCATGTGTGTTTAGTGGTAAGCTTCTTGTAAAATATACTACTCTGGATTACGTAAGTGCAACTTTGAATACAATGTTTATTTTTACTTAGCTCCAAATAGTTCATTTGAAGCTTGCGAAACACCTGAAAAGAAAATTGGTGAGTGTGTACAGATCCACGATTGCCCATCGGCATACAATTTATTGAAAAAGCCAGTACCAGAAGAAAATCTTAAACGTCTTCAGAAATTACTGTGTGGTTTCCAACAACGTCGTCCTAAAGTATGTTGTGATGTAAATGAAGTTAGCAAGAGTCCGGAGCCTACTCCTCTGATATTATCAGAAGGTAATTTATTTTTATTAAACAGTTCAGTATAAATTAACGGATATATATATATAATTACAGACGAAACAAACGATTTATTACCAAATACAGATTTTTGTGGATTCTTCATTGAAGAGAGAAAGGATTTGACCACTTTGGATGGTTATCCTTGGATGGCAATGCTTGAATATGAAACCAGTAAGTTATATTTTGTTAATTAATTGAGACGATTTTATCTTTGATATGGGTACTGGCAATTATTATTAGTATTATTATCCGTGACCTATGAACTTACGCATGTCAAATAGTTAGTTAGGTAAAGTTATATGGCCAGGTACAGTGTGAATATATGTACTATACTAGTGGTGTCGAAATTATAAAACATAAGCTTTGCTTTAGAAAAGTGCAAATTCTAACGTTACAGTGGCTATACTGGGTGACACAGGTGGTAGGGCCAAATTTATATCTTTTTTGTTTATAGGTTGATTTGGATGATGTTTGGTATGGATATACAACAAGTAATTTACTATTTAATGGAACATCCTGTATATTTCTGTATATTTGGGTTTGCGGGTCAAAATACAACACACATAATATGTATATATAATATTAATAACATACTAATTAATATGTATATAATATTAGATGTTGGATTCGTAAGTTAATTTGCTATTTAATGGCAGTATAGGTTAATGGTATTGAGAATTTAAGAAAATCAAATTATGGGTGAAAAATTGTTCTAAAAATATTTCAACTATTGTCCGTATCTTGTTGGGACTACAGTGAAGGAAAGATAGCCAATGTATTTCTTATGGGAGTTTGTGCTTCGTTGTTGCCACCTATTTCACTGTATGAATCTATAGAAATGTGGATTAAGATTCCAGAAGTTCTAAACCTTCGAAAACAGTAACCGAAAAAGTGTAATCGTAACTATACAAAAGAAGCATTTAAAAGAAAGTCTTATTAAAATGTTTTTGTTATTTTATTAAACATTACTTGGGATTTTTACATGGTACATGTATCTAAATATCTGATATTTTATTACTTATACTTTTTTGTTTAATTCTTTAGTCTTCAAATTCTTTCAACATAAAAATAACGGCTGGTTAGCTTCTGTATGATCTTTTTAATCTTTTAATTCACAGGTAAATACAGGAAGTCCCAAACGTAATTTTAATGGTAAAATGATTTCATCATGATAAAATCATTCATTTGTTCAACTTGTTTCAAAAGAAACTTGCAAAAACGGAAATTTAGGATTAGCAGCAAATGCAAAAGATTTTAGTAAACAATAAGCCCTTCTGGTTTTTTCTACTTTTACTTCGCGGAAATTCATACCTAAAATTCAAAAACTCGAAATTAAACGTTTGACTTTTAATTATACTCAAAATTATTGTAATAGTACTGGCGTTAACTCATAAAGTATGGAACTATCGAAATAAATCTTTTGTTAAATATTTTTCAGAAAAATCATGGATTTTATCTTAAATGAGACATATTTTAGTGTAATTGTTATTTGCAGATAATAATAATAATAATAATAATAATTACTACAACCCATAACCTAAACCAAGGCCCCAGAAGCTATAAGCTTGTGCGGGAGGGAGGGGGCGATTATTATTATTATGTAGGCCCAATGTGCGGCTGCAGCCGACTTAAAGATGGAACAGCGCAAATCCCACATTTGTGTTACAGCTAAGGAAAATTAAAAAACAACCAAGAGTTCCAAGTTTTAATTAAAAAAAAATAAAAGTTATTTTAAGAACTGCCATAAATTTAACGCTAAGTCAATTGTTACATGGACTACTTGATTTTTTATCAAAAAATCTGAACTCTTGATTGGAACTTTGATTGAATAACAATCAAGAGTTTAATTTTCTTAATAAAAAAAATCAAGTATCCATATAACAAGTGACTTAGCGATAAACTTATGACAGTTTTTCAAAGAATTCTTTTCTTTATTAAAACTTGGAACTCTTGATTGTTTTTTAATTTTTGTTTTAAAACTTTAAAAGCAATTATCTCGGAAATTTCTTAATACAGTATCATACTTTTTTAGCATATTTGATCTTAGCATTACATTATCTTTCCAAATCCATCATAAAAAATTAGGGTTTCCATTTAAAAGAATTTCGTTATCGTCATAACCCGGAAACAAAAGACGATTTACAAATAACGATTACACTAAAATATGTCTCCTTTAAGATGAAAATCGACGTGTTCGAGGATTTTTCTCAAAAATATTTAATAAAAGATTTATTTCGATAGTTCTAGACTTTATATGCGCACTTCATGAACAGCAGCAAGTTTTGAAATTTTGTTTTACTACCGCTGTCAGAAGAAGTGACTACCTGCAATATGACTTGCTCGAACAATAGGGATTATAAAGGCTTATGCAGTTACAACTACAATATTTAGAAAGTGTTTTTAAAAGTTGCTTGCAAGATGTTTCGCAACCCCGTTGTCTATAAGAACACACACTGTGGTCTCAACGTGAGACTATCAATAGCTATAAATTAGCCGGAGTCTCTGGTACTGATAGAATGTCATTTTTTAGGTGACTGGAATTATTTCTTAACATTTGAGACCCTTCCCATCCTTCTATAATGAAAATAGAATTTTTAAATAAAATTTAAATATGCAAAGATATATATGTACAGGGTGTTTTATGGAAATCCATTAATAAAGAAAGAAGATATAAACTTGGCCGTACCTCCTGAGTCACCCGATATTTATCTTTCAGAATTTAATAAGAGCGCATACATCCATGAGGGGAAAATTTAACATACAAGGCGAAAGCCTTTGTTTTCATTTATTCCTAGAGTGGATAAAAGCGCTTTAATTCATGTGTGTCAAACTAGAATTTCCAAGTCTTGGAAATTTTTCTATTCCGATTCCCGGAACTTCCGGGAATTTTGGCTAGTAATTTTACATTACATGGAAACCATACCAAAAATTCAAATATTATTTTTTTAAATTACTTTAAAATTTAATCCTCTAATTATTTGTCCTCTAAATATCTCATGAAGAAAATAGCTGTACTTAATGAAAAACGCGGCAGGTACGTAATAAGTTTTTTTTGATATTCTCACATGTCCTGTTTAATGTGAATTGTTAGTTCAGAAGTTTTAAATCAATTATAGCTTTTACAAAAGATATTTATTTTTGCTGAAGATAATAATCTAGCCGAAAAAATATTATTTCAAAAATAAACAACGGTTTAAATTCCTAAAGAAGTTGCTGCGCCCACAAATTTTATATTTTCTGGTTTATTGAGTAGTCATAAATATCTCTCAACGTATTTATCAGCTCGCATAGTATTCTTTATATACTTCGAATTGATTATTTTTAAATATCGCCTTTATTCTGTAAAATCCCCGCTGAGAAAGAAATTCTTAATTCCAGAATTTCAATAAATTCATATTTTATGTAATAAAAAAAAGAAACTCAGATCTTGGGCGGACGTGGAATATAATTTCATGTTTTAGCTAGTACTTATAGTATGTTTGAAGACTATAAATTCATGATTTTATTTCATTTTTACAGTGTATAATAAATTTAAGCAATAGTTATTTATTGTACTAGTATGTAATTAGTCACGCTAATTTAGTGGCTAATTTACACACTTGTGCAATACAACATTTTATTCAACACCTCCTTTTAAGGAGTTTCTATTCGAATAATATAATCTTCTCAATTTGACAATTTATTTGACAACTTAATTTTTGCATTTGTCAAAAATCATGATAATTGCATTGGATGGCCATGGAATTTATGGACCAGCATTCTCTAAGTACCCCAGTAGCACACACATGTTGGAAAAATATTGTTTCCACATATTGGCCAAATATTGTAAATGACAGACACTGACGAGATTGGCACAATATGCGGAAGCAATATATCTCCAGTATTGCAGTTTGATATTGGCCATACATTGGAACATTATATTGGTTCAATATACGTTTATAGTATTGGCACAATATGTGCATAGAATATGTCTCCAACATGATCTCCAATATTGGTCCAACGTTGAAACATTTAATGGTTCAATATCCTTTTACAATATTGGCGAAATGCATTCACAGGATATTCATCCACCCTTTAAATGTAATATTGGTGTAGTATACAATATGTTGATGTGATAATGTGATACTGCTTGATATCTACATTTTATTACGATTAATGTCTCCCTCAACAGGTACTATTTGTCACAAATCACGTTGTATATCTTCTGTTCGTTTAACTCAATCATATTAATAACCGACAACGATAATAATAATAATAATAAACCGACAGTCCATATTGTCAAATTAATGTTCAACTGTAGATGAAGTCGGAGGGAGAGAGGGTCATCGTAATATGAAGTACTATAATACCGCTAACTGTAATTCAACTTTTTTATTTTGTTAATTTAGACTTAAAACTATCGATATATCTTTCGTATAGAACTCGTTTTAGATGTATGTACTTAACACAATAATTCGTTTGCGTCATTGCGAAAACTGCAAATAAAAACACAAACGCATTAAATTTTGTTAATTGGACTTTTATCTACGGGATTTCTAGTTAAAACGTTAAACAAATTGTATCAACGTAAAACATATAACTAATAAAATTAAATATATCCAACATATATTGGCAACATATTGGGCCAACAATATGTACTAGGAGTATTTGTTAAAAATTGTAGCTTAAGTTTGATATTTCAATCACTTCAATAAAAATCTCGTTTGCATTACACCTATTAAAGGCGAAACAATGCTACATTAACAAATAGGTACATAAAATAAATTACATTAGACGTAAATGTACCTATAAATTGTTTTCGTACGTTTTACAAATGACGCATGCACATTGTTTACACAATTCATGTTTAAACGAAATGCTAACTAAATTCGACGGTTGTAATAATTAAAATGTATACATACAGATATTATAGTCAGTACTTACAGTTTAATACAAATTACACTATACACACAGTGATAAATATAAATTTTTCGACAAGACAAAACTAGCAGCCGAAATCACATAAAAATCACAAACAGGTTCATCAAATTAATACCATCAGTGCCAATGAAATCACGATTGACGCAGCCGCGCCAGATTACCAATATCCACACTGAAAGGTTGTCTCATGGTAAAGTTAATATGTTCAATAAATACCTTTGATTTATTTAAAAACACCCATTAGCGTACTGTAGTATTTTTAATGCTCACTTCAGGTTTAATATTTCTAGTTAGATTATTAACTAACCCAATAAACGTAAATATGGTGCAATATGGTAAAACATTTCACTACAAACCTTGGCGTTTGTTCTAGCGTTTTCTACCCTGCAATCACACGACTGCTTGTACGTTATTGGGCGCGAACTTTTAAAATGCGATTAGTATGAGTTTAGAACCAGGTATACAATAATTATGTATTAAGATATTATTAGTATTCAGTATTCGATAAAACCGGGTGAGTTATAAAACAACGGAGGCAGCTGTAGCGATGTTATTATTCATTTTCATGATAGCCTGTTTATTGCTATTTTGACTCCTTGAATAATCAAGTGATCTTGATTAATGACTGCTTATTCAATGTCGGACGTATAAAAGAAAAACATTAACTGCAATAATTCTTGAGAATTGATGCTATCTAACGAATCTAATACCAATAAGATAGTTTAAACGTCCCAAAAATTAATTTTAAGTCTAAAATCAATTTATAACTATATAATAATAATAATTCATTATAATTTCCTCTCAATGGAATTATGGGCCATTAGATATGTATTGATGAATACTGGGCTAATATAATATGTCCAATATTAGACCGGTATAGAATAATACTATATAAATAAATTGTATATGGGACCTTTGTAGGAGAAATATTGGCTAAATATATTGGCCACCAATCTTAACCCAATATAGGATTAATATAGTGGATACATATATTTTTTTTAAATATATGGTGTATATATTGGACCTTTGTAGTAGTAATATTGGCTGACTATATTAGGTGCCAGTCTTTAACCGATATAACACCAATCTTGGTTGAATCTTCCAAATATTGGGCCAGAATACAATATGTTACCAATATAGAACCAATATTGGGACAATATCTTGTGCTACTGGGGTAGTGACTTTTTGAATATTCTCCCACTAGTGAGTAGTCTATCATATTTCTTCTGCAAAATCGCCATATTAATAGCGCCATTATTAAGTGGTGTTGGATAATAGTATATTATATACCCAGGGACTAAAGTGCATATCCCGAATGTGAGTTTATTTTCCGAGCGTTAGTGAGGAAAATATACGCTATTTTTTGCACGCCCTAAAGGACTTAATCGCAAAATTCAAAATTTCGAAAAATTTTTTCCGAAAATCTCGTTACATGTCATTCTGACAATTGAACTCTGCAAACACCAAAATCACATAGTTTGAGGATAATAAATCCTAACATGTGGTACCGCAATTACTTTTTTTGTTGTTTACTTGTTGTTGTTGTCATGGAAACACTTTACTCCCTCAGGGAGTAAAAGTGCTACTTTACTCCCTTTTTTGGGGGACTAAAGTAGAGCCTTATATGTAGGACGTGCAAAAATAGTATATTATATACCCAGGGACTAAAGTGCATCGTTTAATCCCGAATGTGAGTGACACATGAGGGATTAAAAGGCACTTTAGTCCAGTGGTATACGCTATTTTTTGCATGTCCTAAAGAAATTAATGGCGAAAATTCAAAATTTCGAAAATTTGTTCCTAAAATTTCGTTATATGCCATTCTGACAATTGAACTCTGCAAACGCCAAAATCACATAGTTTCAGGATAATAAATCCTAACATGTAACGCGATTACTTTTTTGTTGTTTACTTGTTGTTGTTGTCATGGAAATACTTTACTGTCATGGAAATACTTGTGGGAGTAAAAGTGCTACTTTACTCCCTCTTTTGGGGGACTAAAGTAGAGCTTATATATAGGACGTGCAAAAAATAATTTATCCAACCAACACCTCTAAATAAAGGGGGCTAAAACTTGATGTTTGTAAGCAATTAAAGTATGAAGTTTACTCACTTGTGGGTAGAAAAACTTTGTTACTTATTTTAGAATGGCGATTGGCTGCTATTATAGGTAGCAACCATTCGCCAGCTTACTTTGCATAATATTATTAAAATCCAGTCACCGCGCTAGAGTATTAAATTTATTACCGTACTAATACAGACTAACTATACATTGCAAATTCGAAGAGGTCTTGGATAAAACTTTTTTATGCCTACGTGAATTAAGGATATTATCCATTTAGAAAAATTAACCCACTCAGACCTACCGGCCCTTGAGGGTAAATTTTTTTGTTCGTGGATAATATCTTACCTAACTCACTTGTACCATAAATAATTATATATTAAAAAAAAGAAGTATTTAAAAATTTGTAAAATTGAAAAGATATGTACGTAATGTACGTAAAATTACGTTTTAGGATTAGAACATTTGAACGTAAAATCGATCTTTTTATTAAAGTATTGGATTTAACTTATTTTTTGATTACGATCTTCGCCTAAATTCTTTTTTCTTCAAACGTAAGTAAAATGTGATATTATACTGCTGAATTGACAGTGCTAAAGTGTCACTTCCTTGCCATGGCATTTTCCCGTTCAATAGCGGCAGATAAAGTTGTTATCGCCGCCGATGAGAGGATATAAAGTTAGTATCTCCGCTGACAGGTAGAAATAAAGTAAACAAGCTAAATTTCTTATTTGTGTGTTTATTTGAAGAAAAAATAGTATATATATATGTTATTCGCAGCAAAAACGTGCTTGCCTCATTGACATCGGTAGTCGCAGCACATAAAGTTTCATTATTGCTCCTAATAACCTAATCTAGTATTTCGGATATTGGCTTAAGGGACTGTTTAAGGCTTACAGATATTATCTAAATTTTTGACTTTTTTATCACATATTGAATTAAAAAGTACTGACATTAATTAAAACTGTCTTTTAATTAACTCCTCATCATTTAATTTATGTTTCTTGAGCATTGTAACGTCTAACTGTCATGTGATTGTCGGTGAAATAGGTAACGATACATGACGTAAATAAAAGGAGCTAACTTCATGCCGTATGATTAAATTAGAAAGATATTTTATTTTTTTATAATCCTTTACAATGATTAATATTATATTAAATATTAAATTATTTATAAATGATTTTTAAAAGTAAATGTAATCCATAACACTTATTAAAGACACACCGAAAGAAGAAAAATTAGTAAGTTGTGGCTGTAGAGAAAAATGATGAAAATGTAAAAGAAATTAATGAAGTTGATAGATTTTAATGCACAAAATTATTTCCTGAAAAGTCTTTAATGTTTAGAAGGTTTCTTTATGCATAAATTGCATTTAGAAATAACACGCGTTGTTATGCAAAATGAAAGGTTGTTAATAAATTTATTATAACAACTTCATAAATAATGAAGAAAATAATTTTGCACCAAAACATTTCACGTAAAAACGGTGTAAGGTTGTGCCATTAAAGTTTCAAATTTGTTAGAAAGATAGTTTTGCAAAAAAAATTAATATGAAGAATTTGTCGATTGAACGCTTGATATAGCTCGCAATGTAACAACGTCGCATTACGACAAACTAGCGGGAAACTTAAATGCTCTATATACGAGGATTGATCAAAAAATTTCTAGAACAAGACGGAAAAAACTTTTTGGAGAAAATCGTATTTATTTTTATACATAGTCTCCTTTAAGCTCTACACATTTAGTCCAACGCTTCTCCAGACTCTTCAACCCCTCAGAAAAACAAGAACTATCAAAACCTTCAAAATATCCATTTACAGCAAAATACGGTAGCCATGAGTAGTTTCCCAGCAGAGGGAATCGTCTTTGCCTTCTTTGGAATTGGCTCACCACGCTTTGTCCATTGCTTTGACTGCTCCTTGGTCTCCGGAGTGTAGTGGTGAATTCACGTTTCGTCAACAGTTATAAGAAGTCTCAAAAAATCTTTTTCATTACGTTTGAACATGTCTTGATATTGCTGAGAAATGGTCATTCGAACTAGCTTTTGGTCGATTGTCAGCAGACGCGGCACCCATCTAGCACTACGCTTTCTCATGTCCAAATGTTGATGTAAGATGCAATGTACACGGTCGTATGAAATGCTTACTTCTTCTGCTATCTCTTTCGACTTTATTCGTCGATTCTTCATCACGATTTCATGAAATTTTTCAATTGTTTCTTCATCGGTAGCTGTTTTTGGTTTGCCAGAACGCGGTGCATCCTCTATGCTTGTTCTACCGCGTTTAAATTCAGCAACCCAGTTTGCAACTGTTGCTTATGAAGGTGAAGACTCACCATGAACTTCATAACTCCCTTTTTATTTGTTTAACATTTAAGCCTTTAAAAAAGAAAAGTTTTATCACTGCACGGAACTGGTTTTTATTCATGATTAAGAAAATGCACAAATTGTTTACTTAAATCGATAGTAACGACGTGTGTTTATATCCAATCCGTTTGAAAATTTGACAACTGTTGATGAACAACGAACAATGGCGCTTTCAAAACAAGTGATAACCACGCGCGCATCTTGTGGTTCATTCTAAAAACATTCCGATCTACCCTCGTATAGCTACATGCAACACCACTGGCCGCTCGTAATTTACATTTCGAAAACAAAATCAGTTGTATTAACTAAAAAGATACATAATTCTAAAATTTTTTACTGCTATGTTTTAAATGAATCTGAATCAATAGTGTTTCATCCATCGTTTTATATACATATATTTGTAATATTTGCAAAGATAACCTCAAAACTTGAGTCAAAGTCATTTACTGAATTAATTTGTTTTTATCAGAACAACAAACGAAATACTGGTACAAACTTAAGGCAACGGTGTCACTTTTTCACTACTCTAGAAGCGTATAATTTATTTATATTTTAGAGAGATTTATTTATTTTTTAGTATTTACATAGTAATACTATTTTATTTTTATTAATAGAAAAGTAAACTTGAATGAAATTTCTGGTTAGAAGAATTGCATTTTTGTCATTTCTCACGTTCTTAAGTTTAGACTAGACAGGTAAAGGTTAATCTTTGACTTTAATTAAAAAGACTAATTATTAATTAAAAACATTTTTAAATAATAACTAAACTGCTTTCACATGAATTCTAATAAAACTAGTATCGTTTGAGCCATTATATTAAGCTAAACTATGTAATTATTTCTATTTGTCAAAATAGCACAGCTTCATAACTTGTGGCTCGAACTATTCCACCACAACTTCCTTAAAACTGGTTACAATCGAATAATAGTATATTATGAAATGAGTTTATAGTGCAAGGGATTATGGCACGAGTACGAGCGAAGCGAATATGATAATTTCACAATTGCCATAATCCCGCAATATAAACGAATTGCATACGCTATTTTGTTGTCGATATCAGCAATAAATTGGAGTATTTGTTGTAAATTTCGAGGTTAACTTTGACATATCAAATTAAGTACATAAACCATAAGGTTTATATAACTTAGTTATATACCGCTTTATGACTTGTGTACACAAGATTATAGCACAGGTGTTATAAAGTAACAGATTATTAAAAATTTTGATATTCATATCATGCTAGTCCACGACAGAACATAATTTATGACACACGGACGAAAACATTTCCTTTCGGACTCATGCGTTCGAAAAAATGTAGTTTCTGTCCTTGTATCATAAATAACTATTTTTAGGCGTATGCTGAAATTGCCAATTCAAATTTTAATTTCATTGATGTCGTTTTAGTTGTAATAGGTTTTCTAAATTTAATTAAAGTATGGTAAGTATGTATAAAGCTTGTAGGTAGACTACAAGAAATTCGTTATTATCAACGTATGCCCACTAAAAGAATTATGGGGTGGTTGGAAATTAAATGCCACTCTGTCGCTGCTTACGACTATTTTCGAAATATAAGATGATGCAGTACTATTACTATAGAGGATATTTTTGGTAACCTCACACTATCTGCTACGTTTGCATATAATCTTAGTGTGGGGTAATGGTTTTTATAAGAATTCAAAAACTGAGATTTTCTGTAAGCGTTAAAGTACAATCGATACTCACTTTCATCGCTGTGCTGGCATAAGTTATAGGGATATGTTTAATTTGTATTACTTAACATGTAATCAACATTCATGATATACTCTATAAAGTTATTTATATTTTAGAACGCGTGAAATCATTCAAATGTGGAGGTGCTTTAATAAACAATAGATATGTACTAACAGCCGCTCACTGTGTTGCGCCAGGAGATCTCAATAATCAAAAACTGTAAGTACACCCATTAAATTAATATTAATTCTCGATGAGTTAATAGTTACCAACCTATAATTCCAGAGTTGGAGTCCGTTTAGGAGAATTTGACACAGAAACCGACCCAGATTGTGAATTCCTTATATCAAACGATTGTTGTTGTACCGATCCAGTTGTTAATGTAGGTATAGAACAAGTCATTGTACATCCAGATTACAAACCTAATGATGCCGAAAAACACAGTGACATCGCTCTGATAAGATTGAATAAGAATGTTGAATATACAGGTAATTAATGCTACAGTTTTTAAAGTTAAATATATATGTCAAGAATCTATTTTCTTTTAGCATACATTAGACCAGTCTGTTTGCAACCCGCTTCTTTATATGCCAATAGGACAGATCCTGGCAGATCTACTGTAATTGGAGGCTGGGGACATACAATGCATGGACATAAAAGTACAAAGAAGTATTCAACGAAGGTAATTATTTGTACTTGTGTTATACTTCAACCATAAATACATGAAATGAGTCATCACAAACACTTGGGCGAAAATGTAAAATGCATATAGAATTACGCGAAGGCCACGCTGTAATCTAAATGATAAAATAAATGAGCTAGAAAGATTCATTAGCGGAACAAACCCCTTTTTAATTAAAAATAAATGTGAATGAAGCAATGTAAATCTGTTGGTTCTAGCGTACGCCATTGAATTCTTAGCAACGTGAAATTTTCACTCTTATCTTATCTCACCTCGGCTCGTATTTCTTTATTCCGATGCGATTACGAAAATGACTCATTTCATGTATTTATGGTTGAAGTATACAGATTAATTCGGAGAGATCTAAAATAAAATGGCTGCGGAAGTCCTTGTAAAATACAGGGGATGTCTTTACTGTGCTTTATAAAAATGCATTTGAGTTCCGATTAACTGTAATATTCCGTTCAAACTTTAAATAAATTATGACAATCCTTAAGGCATGTTACAGATTAGACCATTTTTATTGTTTTCAATAGCTTCCGCGATCAAGTTTATTTCTGATCTGTCTTATAAACAACTTACATAAAAACAATTATTTCTTGTAGTTAGATTTAGAATCTTCTCAGAAATGTAGCTCAAAACTAGGAAATCGATTGAGGGAAGATCAGTTGTGTATAATTCCTGGAAAAGGAGAAGATTCATGTGTAGGAGATAGTGGTGGAATATTAATGAATAACAATCTTGATATAATGTCCATATATTACGTTGCATTAGGTGTTATGTCGTATGCTCATCCTGACTGCTCAGAAAATTCTCCGGTTGTCTATACACGAGTGGAAAGTTATTTGCCATGGATCAGGCAAAACTTAAAATCTTAACATAAATCTAAATATAATGATAATATATAAAAATTAAACATATAATGATAGTTTACAACTAAACCTTATGTTTTCAGGTACTACTTTTAAATATGCCAATAAAAAAAAAGTGTAATGAGAACTGACTTATTTTCCATATTAAAATTTGGAACTAGTTTTTTAATTTTGTATTTTGTCGTACCTATACCAACACACTAAATAGTTTTTAGAATTTAAATGAGTTTAAGAGAGATTAATTACCCTCCCCCAGCCAATTAAAGGTGAAACATTTTATTATAACTTTTATTGATCAAAAGTTCGAATTAACTTGGAAATCTTGTGCAACTATTCTATGTTACAGTGCGAATTTGATATCTATGGACATGCAAATTTCCTGCATATATGTTCAATTATTAAAGTAACATGTCAAATGCATTGACACCCCTGATAATTATGCAACAAATCTTACATGTCAGTTGTGAGTTACAGTCAGATTTGAAGTTCCATCTGTTTAATGAAGCTTTGCTCATTTGCTATAAATTGTTGATTCAACAATTTGATTAGCAACGAACGATTTTAAACAATATACTTAAATATTATTAGTTATTATTAAATAGACTAGCAAACTATTTCATTGTTATACCTTATAAGAGGAATAATTGCGAATTTGGGCGCAAGTGATGTGGTTTTTCTCACGATCCGCAGCCGAATGAAATAAGCACCTCAGAGAGCTAAAATTTCAATTGCTAAATCGTCACATTTTACGACATGGGGTTAAAATATTTTTCCCCCAGTTGCGCAAGGGAAAAGTAAACTATTTTAACCTACTCTTTTAAAATTCATTTTGCACGATTTTATTACTTTTAAGTCCTTTTTGTCATATACATAACCGTAAGAGTGGTATATAACGAAATATATAAATTTTTCGTTACAAAAATAACTATTGTAATATTTTATAGTAGTTATTAAGTTATAGAAAAAAATTGTATAATGCACGTTCACGATTTTACGTTTTAGGACTCTGTGTGATCATCTCCCCCTGCTGCAAGTCTGGTGACAAACCACACGTTGAATTTACTCCCATTAATATTATAAAATATTTAAAAAAAACTTAATAAAATCGAGGAAAGTAGGTGGAAAATGTAACATTACATAATTTCTTTTTTTGCGGATGTTTTAGTTGTTCGTGTTGCATCATTTCTTAATAAAAGTTATTATATTTCAAATTTTTGGGCTTTTCGTACTTCATCTTCTAAGCTAAAAAGTAAAAGGTTACCTACTTATTAAAGTGGAGATTTTCAAATCCAGACAGTAAGATCTGGCAACCGTTTTAATAACTAGATTTTGGTTACAAATTCATCTCCAATTTGTGATAATCTACAAACACTGATTTTAATTTACATAATCTTCCCAGTGATAGGACTTCGAATAAATAATAATTATAGGTTACAGAAAAAATAATCTTATCACATGAAGAACGATAACCACAGAATTATAAAATTGTACATCAAAGATATAATAGTTTATATTAGAGACAATAGAACTAATGCTGCCATGAATCTGATACCAAGTTGGTATCTCGTCTATGAACTGATAAACATACAGTGCTGTTAAATTAAAATGCAATTTACTCTATTACTCTAAATTGCATTTGAAAATAATCAAGTAAAAGCCAAAGATTAGAGAGGGTTAAGATAGGATATCATTTTATTGTCTAATTTCCCCTGAGGCGTTAGATGTGGCAACAATCGCTACAATATCATGGCCATTCATATTCACTGACGGCGGACATGAATGAAGCTGTCCATGATAATATGACTGGTGCTGAATAAGGAGCCAATAGATGTCGCGACGTCGCTACAGTAAGAAAGGCGCGAAATTCAGAATAGTGTACTAAAAATAGTTATTTAATCTCCAAGATTAACTAAAGAAATAAATCTATTGATTTGTTTATTGACATTATAATACTGTATAACAAGTTAAGCATATAAATAATTCTCAAATTAAATTTTTATTAGTTTTTTACATTAGTTTTACGTTACTTAGAACTTTACGTGCGAGCACGGTACCTAACAAGCGAGCGATTAACGAGCTTTGCTAAAAAGATTTAGCATTGTACAACGTTTTATGGTATACTGACGTACATCTTTAATAAATAATTCTTTCATTTACTGAAGCAGTACAGCACAATACTTAAGATATATGTGAATGTTTTAAACAAATATGTTATGTATGTTACTATGGTATTGATGATAAAGAGCCCGTAATAATTTTTATTTCATACTGTCCGGTAAAAGGGTATTTACCGGACTCATTTGAGTCCGGTAAATGAATTATTACGTTACAAGGCCGGTAAAAAAAATTACCGGACTGAAAATCCAATTTGAGTCCGGTAAAAAAAATTACCGGACTGAAAATCTAATTTGAGTCCGGTAAAAAAAAATTACCGGACTGAAAATTTTAAATGCATTTTTTTAAAAAATGAACAATGTGAGGCAGTATGAAATAAAACGCCTTACGTCATACGTCCGGTAAACCATTACAGTAGCTCGTTTCAACATTCGAGACTCGGCTCCTTCGTCGCCTCGTCCCGAAACGTTTTCAACTCGCTACTGTAAACTTGGGTTTACCGGACTTATAACGTAATATACTATTACGGGCTTCATAACGGGCTAGCCCGTAAAAAGAATCCTTACCCATGGAGACAGAGCTCACATTACACAATATAAAATTGCAATAATAATAAAAGGGATCATCCATCAGACGCATTTTTATCATTGCCAAAGGATTTAAATATGTAAGTATTTTTTGTATTTCTTTCACTTCTTTTGTCGTTCAGGGTTACCTTTCCTTTTCGTTTCAGTGCAAAAATAGAGATAGGTGGCAATGTATTAAAGGATGTAGTAAGCACTAACGAATCTAGAGAATGATATGTCCAAATTTGAAATTGGTTGCGCTTTTGCGAAATTTAGTCCTCAAAAACAGTAGCAACAGCAGTCACCCTTCCAACAATAAGTTCTAGTATCAATGACATTATTATTATGGTTATAATAATTTATTATCATACCGAACGTAATAGTAATTTACGTTATAAGTCCTGGAAATGGAATTTTACAGTCGAGTAAGATGTTACAGACAAGGCGACGAAGGAGCCGAGTCCGGAACATCGAAACGAGTCTGTAAGACCATTTCCAGGACGTATGACGTAATGCGTTTTATTTCATACTGCAATTATTGGAATATTGGTTTAATTTAAAAAAAAAATTATATAAAATAAATTTCCGAATGCAAAATATGGACATCTACGAAGAACGAGTTTCCATGGTAACTGATTACGTACTAAAACGTTGTCCAGGTGATTGATTGTATTTGCGTCCGGTAATAGCTATTTACACTCGAATGCGGTAAGTCGAACTTTACAGGGCGACAACTTTGTTTAAGGCACGAGCCCGTAGGGCGAGTGCCTTATTAGTTGGAGCCCTGTAAAATGACTTGACGCATGAGATTTGTATAAGATTTTTTGGCCGACAAGTTTTATAGAAAATAAAAAAAAATAATTCAAAACATGCACATAATAGTGTGCTCTTGGATGACATTTGTAGTTTCCAAACGTACAATAGATGGCGCTGCGGCGATTTAAATTAATTAAATTTTAATTTTTTCTATTAAAGCCCGAAATATTTTTAATAATAACTTAGGTAACATGTATTTTATTACATAAACTTAATTATTACAAGAATAGTTGGTTTCTTAAATATCTCTAATTGCCCAGTGTTTTTTAGTATTTTTACCACATTCGCTTGTCATTTTACGACATCATGCGTAAATATGAAGCTACAGTTGACGTAAACAAAACTGAAACAAACGTTTTAAAATACAGGAGGCCAAAAAATTTTTTACAGTCACAAGTCCTGTAAAATTTTTTACAAGCATACTAGACCGTAAAATCGCATGTTCTGGACTAAAAAGTTTGACGTAAAACTGACAAATGTGACACAGTATGAAATAAAATACTTTTATGGTATACTGACTCGTAAACATGTGTTTATTGAGCTGAGGCCATTTTTCTTGTAACTTGAACTAGCAACAAAAATACTCAAAACCACGTTTTGAAGGATACAGTTAGTAAACAGGTTTATGCAGGTTCTGTTACTAATGGTAACTAAAAAAATGACAAACGAATACATCAATATGCTGATCGTTATCATCAATTACTTTTTTAAAGACCAAGTTTCAACTTTTCCGGAGACTATAGATGACAATACCTACAACCTCGTCCCTTTCTTTTCAAATGATTGCGACAACAATTGATCTCGCCGCTGAAGTAAAAGCACCAAAACGATGTTGGCGACATTGAATATTACTAGGTTTGAGTGATCTGACATTTCGTGTTACACTAAATCTTAGGTTTAATAATAATCATACACAAAAATATTCGCAAACTTAACATTAATTTGATAATGGACATTTATGTTTTGTAAAAACGACCATATTAACATGATATATACTTCCGAAATTGTAATTTTTGAACTGACCAACACCCATGGATGTAGTAATTTTTTCTTTATTAAAGTTTGTGTCAGGTTTGATGTCGCTACTATTTGAAATAGAGGGACTATACATAGTCGCTTAGCTTCCAATGTTAACCCTCTCTAATCTTTGGTAAAAAGCGTTACAATAAGTTTGCAAGTAACGTACGTATACCACGAATAGACGTGGTTTGTTATAAAAAATACACCTTTGCATGTTTTATTTTACAATAAATGTTATTTTTTACGGTTGCATTTTTAATATTACACTCATTAGTGTGAAATTATCCCCAAGTGCAACGAAAAGAGGTTAAACGACTACCGGACTTTGAGCGTTTGTGTATTGTTGGCTGCATAAACATACAGTAAATCCAATAGTTGAGACGATTATTTTAAAATTTAATTTAATAGAATTCTGTATGTGGAAATTAGGCACAATTTCAGATTTACTGTAGGCTAGAATCGAAATAACCGACGTCCCGTTTCGTATGAAATACCAGTAACTTAGAATTTTGTAAATATAATACTATGTCTATTTTATATTTTTAAATCTACGAGTCAAACTATTACATCTGACTATGATGCCAAATCTTCACTTTTGAAAAACCTTTTTATTTTTAATCTTTTTATATTTTATATTCTAAAAGAATAAATGTTTTAATATTTTTTTAGTTTTAGGTGTAGATAAAGTCGTAGAAGATGCCATTTCGTTAGATTTGTGATTAAATTTGCTACCTAGCGGTAAGATGGCCAGCTATAAGATATATTTAAAAAATTACTTTTTTTTGCAAAAAAACTACTTAGCAAACCTTTTTCGCTCTTGAAACACTTGCTATTGATATAATCGATGAAATAACTATCTTTATGGTTTACTAGAATAAAATAGAAGAGTCTTATCCACTCATGATTTTTATGTTAAAAAAGAAAATTGAAATCAGAAAAAGTAGTTTTGAAAAACTGAAACTTTGATAAGAAGTCTAAGTTATTGGTGTCTCCGGTGGAACCGAAAGTTGGCTATTTTGCTTCTACCATTCTACCTGCCAGTAAATCCTAAACTGTGTCTAATTTATCTGTACCAAATTCTTCAAAAACGCGTTCATAAACATAGGAGGGACGAGCTTGGCCCTGGTTCTATTATCACCCGGTGTGTGTCTATCAAACTAAATTGTCAAATCTTTCTACTTTTCCAAACTTTAAATGATTAACATAATCGGTAAAATAAACAATGAGAAATTATTAATATGCTTCTTATGTGTTTAAAAAAATATATTCATTTAATATTATACATGGTGTTTCACTTAATATTCGTATCCTCCGAGCAGATGATCAAACTAAAAAAAATGCAATAAAAAAGCTTAATTTCATTAGTGCCTATCCTTCATAATAATCAAGAAATTGTTTTTAAAAGGTGGGTTTTGTGGTCACTGGATTAAGAATTACAGTTGCAGCTGGTACCTAACTGCATTTTTATCTATCTATTGAGGTGTTATAAGTCCACCTCATTGAAAATTTTATGTAACGATAAGATCGTAAATGTGAAGACAAATGTTTCACACATCAAATTTAAATTAAAAGATGGATATGCTAGGCGATAGGCATACTTAATCTAAAGGCTACATATAGAGTCACAGTTAGGCTCATCAATATTTAAAATAGAAATCAAGAATAAAATTTCATGCAAACATAACCTCAATTCATATGCATAATAAAAGGATTGATTTTTAAAAAAGGATATCAATCATTTAGATTGTCTTATGATAATACATGTTTATACAACCCAAGTTGCATATTGGGATGAGTTTTTCATTTGTAGGGAAGATGCAATCTTCTTATTTAAATTTAGAGTCTACGATCTTTAACGTAGGATGAATTTTTCTACTTTCCAAGAGACCAACTTAGTTTCGCGCTGTCAGTTAACTGAAAACAGATAAATTAAGTCAATCTTGTAATGACTTATATAGCACATTTAGTTTTTAAACTCTTATATAAAAATCCTGAGCATTTTTCATTACTGAAGGTTTAAATCTTGTCGTTATGCTTCAGTTTGACGATTATTGACTCTTATCCTATTTTTCACACCATTGTTTTAATGTAAACACTTGGAGGACTGTATGCTGAACAATTTGATCATAAATTGACTTTATTTGAATCAATATTAAAGTTGGAGCTTGCAAATGCATCAATTGGTTGATTCGATGGTTGTATCGGACTCTAACTTATGTTTCTCTTAAATTGTAAAGATGTTCCTGTGGAAATTTAATATGTATTAGTTGTATTGTGTAATTATGCATCTATTTTGTAAAGGATAAACCTGGATTTATTTAATTTTGTATGCAATTAACTATAATGAGATTTGTTCATTGTCAATCGTTTTTGTCTCATATCTTCGTTACGATGCATTTTAGGACATAAGTGTATGACATTGTTTTAATCCTTGTTTTATGAGCTACAATCTTGTGTTTATAGGATTAAGATTTGTGAAAAATAAAAACAGCTGTGAAAAATTAGTGACGTCATAAATTTTCCGTGTTTCGATTTTTTTCGAAAAAATCTTAGTGCCGGCAGTTGTTTTGACAGAACCTATATAAGTTGGAGCCTAATTTAACAAAGTCAATCGACAAAAAGCTCACGGCAAATCTATGCCCGACTTCGGATAAAAAATCTGTAAATTTAACTGAGGTTAGATGTTTTGACCATATGATTGACGTTACGGTTAAAATTACTATAAATTAATTTATACTAAAACTTAATTACTAACTTATATTAAAAATAGATTTTGGTATAATTTGATTCAGTTCAATTGTTATTATTATTATGCATGTTGGGTTGCATGCCTATATGCCATTTTCTTAATGGATATCATTATCCTTCAACTTGGTTCCTTTTCGAAAATTCCCCAAAACTTCAAATTTTTGCATTATCTTTTCTCTGCAAAAAAGTCTTTCTTCCTGCAACCATTACTTTGAGAATTCCATGTTAGAAATTGTGCAAATTTAGTTTATATTTTCTGGATTCATCTAACTGGAAATTAATTAAAAGTTACAAAATTTAGAAGATTGGATTTTAGATAATAATGATCGAATTAGTATTATACTTATTATTTTGTTGGAACTTTTAATAACCACATTTGTGGGATTTTCTTCTCAAACATACCATTCAGGAAGACGAGGGCTTTTTCTACCTAATAGCCCTTTTTGTGCTTCTTCTTTTTGCTGTTGGTTAGTACACTTACATTTTGTACTGACTTTTTCATTTTTGTTATCGTTACGGAGGCAACCAGTATCCATTAGATATTACAAGGCTTCTTTCTATCTGTATATCGCTTGTATTGCGAAGGATTTGTTTATTGAAAAAAAAATCAACACTTGGTAACTCACAATCCGGTAAGCTGTTTTTATATGAATGCAGTCCATCATCATTCCACAAGTCCGCATACACGATTTAATTAATGATTTATGTATTTAATTATCTAGAAACCATAGCAGTGTACTATTTACCTTACACTAAAGTATAGTAAATTCTTTATCTGCAAATTTTCAAACAGATTACCTATCTGAGTGTTTAAATAAACGTCAACGGGATAATTATTGTAAGGAAGTAATTCGCTTTTGCTTTTAATTAATTTATTAACTATTAATCTTATTATAATTGAGTACAAATTTGCGCTTACACACTTCGTGGCTTAGGTCACTTAGTAATCTTAGTAAATCTAAAACAAAAGGAAAAGAATATATTAGTAAGAGTTTAAAACTTAATAAACAAATCAAATACTTACCGACTTACTTTTATTATTTTTTTTCTCGAACCTTCGTACTACTACTATTATTATCTGCGATTATTTTGTTGGTTATATGTTTATATGTTATTAGTTACATGTTAGTTATTTATCTGTTACAATTTATTAAATATGTCTATTTACTAATTCCTATGTATATACTTACTTACCTATTTAAGATTTATCTTCATATTTACAAACACTAACAATATTTTTGCATGTTAACGAAAATTTATATAAACTTTGTTAAAAATTATTAATCGTTATTCATTATAATTCTTATCAGCAAACTACTCTTTTATTTATTTAGTTGTACAGTGCACCAAAAATACAAATTAATAAATGCTCTAGTGGGACCATCACTTTTGGAAGGTCCGTCCAAAAGATTTCGTCTTAGATTAGGACCTGGCGCCCTTTTAAGATTTCTTTATTAGATTTTTAGATTATTTACCCACGACCCACGCGACGAGTATCTGGGTTACCTTTTTGCTAACCCCACGAGCAAAACTAAATATATTTTGTAACACGTCAAATATAAACAAAGATTGAATTTAAGTTGAAGTGTTTACCTGAACATTTTTAAGATTAAAGAAGATTTAGTTTTTGTTCAACAACTGATTGGAAGTGAACGAGATTGTTTAAATAAATTCTGGGAGAATTTATTTCCATTATCGATTTATGAATTGACATTTTATAACAAGAAATCAGCTGATAAACATTAATGCAGTGATACCAATTGAGGATTGTACTGATTGTAGTTAAAGGAAACTATTTTTATAATATACCAGGTTGGTCGTAATAAAAGGTCTTTTAATTTGATTGACAATAATTAAAATTTATAAAGTTTATCCTGAATAATTTCAGAATTATTTTGTTTAACCTTAAAGGTTCTTAAAAGACTTTTATTTTTCTCAAAATAACACAATTCAATTTCTTTTTCATTTAAATTTATTTTTCATAAAGATAAACATTTTTAACATTTGTGAATATTTTGATTTGTGTTAGTTTGTTCAAGTAAATGACTGTAATAGCCCTATGTCAGGCTATTACGACTTTTAATTACATTTGAGCAAGCTTAGGAATTTATTTCTTAATTGTCTTATTGTACTAATTTAAACAATTTTTCTTTTTATTTCCTTCTGAATTTGAATCTCTATTTATTTTGTTTTAATTAAATAAAGTTTGTGTGTTTTAAATTATTCGTGTGTTTAATTGATGCACATACAAGCATCCATTTCTCTTTCTTTTTGCATTCTTAATTAAATCTGTTTTTAATTAATTATTCTCCATGTTTAAAATAATGTACAGTTGCGATCATTCGCTAAAGAACGACGAAAAAATAGCAATCTTAGGTTTTTCAGTTTTTTGTACAATGTACGATGTAACTTGACCTGATTTATGAACCGGGCTATTATAATATTAAAAAATGAAATGTTCTTGAATACCAATAATAAACTTACATTTACACTGTACAAAAAATACTGGAAAATCGTCGGTTATGATTTCTTCATCGTTCCTTAGCGAATGATCGCAACTGTACACGTAACACAAGGAATAATTAACAATTATTCAGGGCTGTACCGTTTATGTTAGAACAAAATGTACATTGACCTATTTGTGTTGTTTATTGTTAATAATATTTCGTTTTCAAAGAGAATGCCAAGGTTGCGTTATACTTCAACCATAAATACATGAAATGAGTCATTTTCGTAATCACACCGGAATAAACAAATACGACCCGAAGTGAGATAAGATAAGACTGCAAATTTCACGTTCCTAAGAATTCAGTGACGTACGCTATAACCAACAGATTTTCATTGCTTCATTCATATTTATTTTTATTTCATAATTAAAAAAGGGTTTCTTCCGCTACTAAATCTTTCTAGCTCATTTATTGTTTATTTTATCATTTAGATTACAGCGTGGCCTTCGAGTAATTCTATATGCATTTTACATTTTCGCCCACGTGTTTATGATGACTCATTTCTTGTATTCTTGGTTGAACATAAATAAAACTTGTCCCTAAACGTTATTACTTTATAGTAATGCAATTCATAAAGTATTGTAGATATGAAAGTAAACACCCCATTTCTTTCAGTCATCACTCTTGTAAACACAGACTAATATTACAAACCAAATGAAATGTGATACCGTAAATGCGTATAATTGCCCAATTATTGTTTTGACATCTACTGCTTAGTTGTTAAACAAACTATTTGTATTATAGTGAGGTAGGTCATGAGAGTTGGAGTTCGTTTAGGAGAATTTGACTTAGAAACCGACCCTGATTGTAAATTCCTTTTTAAACGATTGTTGTTGTACCAATGAGGTTTTAAATGTACATGTAGAACAAATAGTGGAACATCAAAACAAGCCTAATGATGGCAAGAAATACAGTGACATTGCTCTGATAAGATTGGATCAGGATGTAGAATATGCAGGTAATTAATGTACAGTTTTCAAAGTTAAATAGGTTAAAAATGTATTGTTTTTAGCATTCATTATCAGTCTGTCTCCCACCCCATTCCTTATATGTTAATAGATCAGAACTTAGAAATTTCAAGGTTCAAGTTTTGATATATTGGAACATCAAAACTTTCTAAGTTGACAGAGATTGAACTTTAGAAATTTCGGAAAAGTAGGGTTTCTAGGATTTGAAAGCTTCAAAATACATCTCGTTCCAAAACAACTTGTTTTAAATAAATAAGCTTTTAAACTTACACATTTTTAACTTACTTTAAATTTCAAACCGTGATCTGGCGTGAATGGTAACAGATGCCAGAACTTAAATCACAGTAAATCTTATATGTTTTTAATTTTTGATATTCAATTAAAATCGGCATTAGTTTATTTCAAACCTATATTTCGACCCATTTTGGGTCTTCGTCAGGGTACACTAACATGGTGGAACTTAATAGTAATAGGTTTAGATGTCAATAACAAAATATTGTTGAGATGTATCTGTCAATTTTTAGTGTTTCTATGAGCCAAGTGCGGGTGTGTGTGTATGCGTGTGGTGTGATAAACCAACACAGAAATGACATTAGAAACAACAAAGATTCGACAGCTTTGGCTATGCACGCAAAAAATGAATTTCACAAAATAAACTTTACCGGCAGTAAAATTTTAACAAGAGAGGATAATAATCAAAAAAGGCTTTTTTTAGAAATGTGTTACATTAATCAAAATTCTTGTAATATGAACCATAAATCAGATGTTCAGAATCTTAGTTTGGCATATAATTTTCTTTTAAAATTAGGTAAACATTAGTGTTAGATATTAATTAGTTATAATTTTTATATTTTTCAACTGTTTGTAAGAGATGTACTGTTAATTAAGTCTATAGCTATATTTTTTAGTGTGCGCCATTTTTTCATATTTTGGCAATGTGTAGACATGTCCTTCCTGCTTACGCTGCTGAATTTTTGTACCGCAGTATGCTTGCAAACATCTGATTTAGGAATTACGATTAAAGTGCGTTTTGTGTGTCTTGTAAGCAAATTGTCCGATATAGGTGTGCGCTATTTTTTCATATTTTGGCAATGTGTAGACATGTCCTTCCTGCTTACGCTCCTGTATTTTTGTACCGTCGTATGGTTGCAAACATCTGATTTATTAATTACGAATAAAGTGCGTTTTGTGTGTTTTGTAAAGAAATTGTCCAAACGTACCTCCTTTAACACCCTGTATATACCATATAGGTGTGCGCCATTTTTTCATATTTTGGCAATATGTAAACATGTCCTTCCTGCTTATACTCCTGAATTTCTGTACCGCAGTATGCTTGCAAACATCTGATTTAGGAATTACGAATAAATTGCGTTTTGTGTTTTACTTTATTTATAATGTACTTATTTCAAGTTGCACTGTAATTTTGTAGAATTTCGGGTATAACATAGAGATTGTATACTTATTGCAAAATGACGAGGGTCATTGATTGAGAGGGCGCACCGGGGGCTGTGCTCCGGTAGGTCAGTGCGCCTTTGGACAACCGTGTTTTTGCCACTACCTCAATGCTGCCTCCGACTAACAATTGGAGTATAGATTAGATTACAATTACAATTGCAATTGCAATTACAACTACAACTACAATAGATTAGTAACAACTCCAAGGAATTGCGTTTTAAGAATATTAGCATTAAAATGGTTCGAATTCCACAAATTTCACCTTTAAGAAAATGGAAGCTGGACCTGAAGCAATGAGCAAAATCGAAATTGATGATCACTGTTTTCTGCAACGTCCATAAAAGGGTATTGTGAAAATATTACATTTGATTAATGCTTCTGTTGAGTAGAATAGTAGAATCTATAACGATATCAATATTTGCAAAATCCTCAGAAAATAGCTTTTTCGGGTAATTTTCGTACTTCCGATCATTCTACTCTTCTTGAGAAGTTGATGCTCAAATGTCTGAAACTAGTAATTAAAGAAAAAGTTTAATACTAACTTATCAATTCACATGTAAGTACTCAGTTGTAGATCATGTGCATAGATTTAGTTACATAATTCAGGAAAGTTTTGAAGAGTAACAATACATTTGCTCAACATGTGAATGATAGCAAAGGTGAAGCCGTTTCATAGGCTAAAACCATGCATGCTAAGTCATCGTTTAAACACCTCATCTGCAGTGACTTGCAAGCGGTATACGTCGAGTTAGTTTAGTAGGCGATATAAATTCACGTACAAGGTTATGTGCATCACGTTCTCTCGTATGCAGCATAAATGCAGCACCATGTATCTAGAATGCGGAGCTATGCCGACGCTAATACTGTGTGGGCGGATGGCGCATTCTTTGCATAACATTGATGATGATATATAATTCAATCTCGCGTAAGCAGTTCTTTGAATAATGTTTGTTTGTGCTTTTTTTTGTTTTCTAGTTCTTAATTATTATATTTCTTAACTCTATTTTTGTGTACTGTCCTTAACTTATTATTTACTTTAATTGTAACATTAGGATTCTTTTGTTCAATAACAACATAAGGTCCTTTATATATAGGATCTGTTTTTAACCTGAATCATTTCTTAATAAGATTTGTTCTCCTGCTTTATAACTAATTGGTACAGCACGAATGTCATATTGTGCTTTTCTTTTTGTTTTTGTTACTATTAGATTTGATTTTGCGTCTTGCCAAGCTTTTTGTAAACGATACTTGAGTTCAATTGGATAATTGTCGAAATTATAAAGTGGATCAACTTTTCTACAAATATTGGAAGGAAGGTTTGCTAATTTACCAAAAACTAATTCATGTGGAGTGTACTGTGTTGAGCTATGTACGGTATTATTAAAAGCAAAACACCAGTAAGGTATCCATGAGGACTAATTATCATAATTTTTTGAAATTTGCATTCTCAAATAAGAACCTAAACTTTTGTGAGAGTTTTCGAGTGAACCTAAAGTTTGATGGTGATAAGCTGTAGATTTTAAATGTTTAATTTGTAAGAATTTACAGATCTGAGTCATGATCGAAGCTGTAAATTCGGTACCTAAAGCTGTTACAATTTCTTCTGGAATACCGTATCGTAAAATGAAGTTTTCCACAAAAGATTTCGCAACTGTTTCTGCTTCTTTATTTACGAGAGGGTAAGCTTCTACAAATTTACTGAGTTCGCATTGCAAAGTTAGTATATAGCGATTATTATAAATATCTGGTTCCAAAGGTCCAACTAGATCTATAAATATTTTTTGAAAAGCTGATGAAGCTGTCGTTGTGATTTCCATAGGTTCAACGTTGGGCTTCGAATGTTTATACCGTTGATAATCATCGCATCGTTTTGTAAACTTTTCAATGTCTTTTGTTATGCTTGACCAAAAATAATACTTTTTAATGTTATTATACATTCGTTTTGTTCCTGCATGTCCTCCTGTATGTAACATGTGGAAGTCATTCATTATAATTTGTTGAGTTTCATAATCGGTAATATTTTGTACTCCCTTTATTATTGATAGTTTATAATGCCATGGTCTTTAATTATATTTTTATTTTGTACTATTGCTTTAGTTATTTCTGCGCATTTATCATTTTTTATAATAAACAATTCCGGAATATTGCAGTCTTTACAGAGCATTTGCAAATGTCTCAACGTTACGTCTAAGATAAACGGTGATCGATCATTTTGCTTTCCGTAAATGACTTTTATTTTATTATCGCATAGGAAGCTTCCGGGTTTTACATCATAATTATTATTTCTAACTAACTTATTATAATCTTTGGGACGTACAAATTTTAATTCATAAGAATTTTCTGGTCTTTTTAAAACTTCTACGACTCCCGGGTGGCCTATCCGTTCGTCAGTACTTGTATTGGATGTTTTATTAGTTTTGTGTTGTTGTGCACGTGTCAACACATATAGGGTGTTGCATACAGAGCTACTCAACTTTTTTAATTCGTCAGCGCTAATACGAATTCTTGATAGAGCGTCTGCTGCTACGTTTACTTTTCAGGGTACATATTCTACATTAAAATTATATTCCTCTAAAGCAAGTCGAAATTTAGTTAGTCTACTAGAAGGATTGGTCATTCCAAATAAGTATACTAATGATCTACAATCTGTAAATATAGTGAATTTTCGACCGTATAAATAAGGTCTGAAGTACTTAACTGACCATACGATTGCCAAAAGTTCTTGATCTATACTTGGGTATGTTTGTTCTGCTAAGTTCAGAGCTCTACTAGCATAAGCTACAGGTCTATCATCTCCGTTACATAAAACCGATCCGATAGAATGTTTGCTGGCATCTGTTTTTAACTTAAAAACAATTTTCTAGTGAGAAATCCGGGTATTGAAGTATTGGTGGATTAATTAATGACTGTTTGAGTCTTTCGAATGCATTTGTACATGAATCAGTCCAATAAAATAGAACATTTCTGCGCGTTAAAGCATTTAATGGTGCTGCTATTTCAGCAAAATTTTTGATGTAACGTCTGTAGTAATTTACAAATGCAACAAAACGTTTAGTTTGTTGTGCATCTTTGGGTATTGGATAATGTTGAATAGATTCGATTTTTGTTGGATCTGGTAGAACTCCCTCAGCTGAAATGACTTGATCTAAATACAGAATATTTTTCTTTACAAACTCACATTTGTTTGGATTTAATTTAAGATTGACGTTGCGTAACCTTTGAAAAACTTTTATTAAATTTTGATTATGATTTGCTAAACTGTTGCCAAAAACTATTAAATCATCTAAATAAATAAAACAATTTTCGTAATTTAATCCTGACATTGCAATAGTCATGGCTCTAGAAAAAAATGCTGGACTACTTTTAAGGGCCATGGGTGTTCTGGTCATTTGATACTGACCACGTGGTGTTGTAATAGCAGTATAGGGTCTACTTTCTGACTCTAATTCGACCTGATAATAGCCTTGAAATAAATCTAGATGTGAAAAGTAGATTGCACCCCCTAAGGAATCAAGGATTTCGCTTATACAGGGGAGTGGAAATCTATCGTTTTTTATTTGTGTATTCAGTAAGCGATAATCGACTACTAACCCAAATTTTTGAACCCCGCTGTTATCTTTCTTTTTAGGTACTATTAATAATGGAGCATTGTATTCTGATATTGTTTCCTCAATGACTCCGTCTTTTAACATTTTTTCGATTTGCCGGTCTATTTCTTTTTTCTGTGAATGTGGTAGTCTATATGGTTTAACATAGACTGGAGTTGCAGATGCTTGTAATTGAATACGTTGTTTGCAAACATTAGTCACCGTAAGTGGGTCACCGTCAAGTTGAAATATGTCATTGTATTTAGCGCAAATACGCTCAATTGAACTTTTCTCTTCGTTGTTTAGTTCTTTAGTACTTATTAAGTCTATAGTACTATATTAGTCTAATAGTTTTTCAACACGGTTAACCGATTGTGTTATAGGATTATTGGAAAAAGAATGGTTCATAATTACTTAGTAATTCAGTTTTAGGCTGGAAGTTTTTTATTATAACATCTTCATCCGAACATTTAAAATTCTAACAGGTATTAAATTGGATTTGGGACGTGCTAACGTTCCTGCAACAAAAATACCTTCACCTAATTCAATAGGTAGTACAACACATTCGTTTGGATTGTTAGTGTAACAATATTTTATAATTTCGCATCGTGATGGAATTATTGTACGGACATCACATTCTGATTCGATGGGTACTTTTACAAGTTTATTTTGAATTAAAAGAGATAAAAAAGATGTCTCAAAATTTATTGTAGCAGAATATCTTTGAAAGAAGTCCACATCTAAAATGCCATGTAAACCGTTTTTTAAACAATCCATAACGTGAAACTTGTGGCACACTGTGTTATTGTCTATGGTTAGGGACAAGTTTGTTAAACCTAGCGTATTTACTGAGCCTGCAATTCCTCGTACGTTAACATATTTGTTGACGCATTCACTTTTTCATTAAAATATATAAAATCTTTAAAAATTACACTAATAGAAGCACCGGTATCTAATAAAAATTTTAGTTCCCTTTGTTTATAACCTATCCTAATAAAATTTAACCCATCTAAATGAAATGTTGTTGTATCGCTAATTACTCTGGGAACTAAAAAACCGTGTATTCGATTGTGTTTGCATATTATCATTAGAACTGCTTTGTTGTACAGTAAAGGAATCGTTTACCTCAGCTGTATAAATATTTCTTGAATTACTTCTGGTATTATTATTTGATCTAAATTTATTATTAAATCTACCTCGATTAGTTTGTTTGTTTGTTTGTTTGTTTTTGGGTGAGGAATCGGGATGGCGGAGCATCCTTCGTACCTCATGGCACCGATTGCTATGATCATTTGGCCGACCCTACTAGAATTTAGCCGAATCTGGGGGAATTCCACCCCCAGTAGGGATCTTTATCGTGCCAAACATCGCATTGACACGGGACCTACAGTTTTACTTCCTATCCGAAAAGAAGGCATGTTTTAAATTTTTCTCCGCTATGAAAAATTACCAGCTCGGCCGGGGATCGAACCTACGATCTTTGGACTATGAAGCAAACATGCAAACCACTAATCCACCGAGACTGGCTACCTCGATTAGTATTACCTCTAAAATAATTATTGTGGTTTCCCCTAAAATTATTACTATTAGTAAATGATTTATTCTTATTGGGATTTTGCGAATTGTAGTAATTATTCTTAAATGAACCCCTAGAATTTCGAAAATTTTGAAAGTTGTATCGCTGGCCTTGATGGCTTCCTCGTCTAATTGAAAATATTTGACTGGAGCCCTTTTTGGCTAGTTCAGCATCTGTAGCTCCTCTTATCGCTTCGATCAGTTTTTCATAATTTCGAACTTTGATTATAGTCCTCAGAGATGAATTCTGAAGACCGTTAGCAAATACCTCAATTGCAATTTTTTCGTTGGCTGATCTTAAAATCTCAACCGCCTGATCGTTACCGTCAACTTGAGATAGCGTTAAATTTACAAGTAAATCTTCTATATTTTTCCCAAACTCGTCAATTGATTTACTACCTTGTCGCGAATTATTTAGTTGAGAAGAAAGCGAAACTGCCGATTTTTTAGTTAGCAGATGCTTTTTCATGTCAGAAATAAGAGATGCATTACTATCATAAGCAGATTGTAAGCGAATTTTTGCACTTTGTGAAAGCCTTTTCCTTGTGACTTTTCTTTGTGAAAGAAAAGTTTTTTCCCGTTGGCATCGAGCAATGAATCATATAATTCAATAGTATCAATTAAGTTTTTTGTTATTTCCTCTTGATCATTCATCAAGGGTAACAAGCTTGCTGCCGTTTTTAAATCAAATTTTTCCCCATCTTGTTTATTTTTGATTTTTCTTCTATATTAACTGCTAATTGTAACCTATCATTTAAAATATCATTAACACTATTTATAAATTTTTCTATATGACTAAAATACAGTTTAATCTCTTTGATTAAATTTTTATCTTTTTCCTTAGCTATTAATAGTAGCAGTAAATTTAGTTTGAATGGTGGCAAATTCTTCTTTAAAATTATCTAATTTTTTTTACTTACGTTTTGTTTTGTTTAAGTCCTTTCGTCTTTCTAAACTATCCTTATTTAAGTTCCGCTGAAATACGCGTAAGTCTTCTAATAAGTTTCTAATTTCTGCAGGTACACTCATCACTCATTTTCACTTATTATTTAATTTTCACTGCACGCTTCACAAATTGGTATTAAAGAGACTTTACACTTTCCACATTTACACTCAACACACTAACTACCCTTTGCCATGTGGGGTTGTTACTGGTGTCGCTCCTGCTGAAATGGTTTATTAGATTTTAAGTTCGGACACAACTCTTCTTATCTTATTGTTCCACCTTTGGTTGCATTTCTCGTAAAAGTATATTCCATATGCTACTATAATTAGTCCGATGATGAGGTATAATTGTATTTCTTCACCCTTTCCAACAGAATTGGTTTGGCCTCCGCTGTTGCCTGCCTATGCTATAATTACTTCTTCTTTACTTTGCGATTTCCCCAAAGTTTTTTTTTCCTTAACTTCTAGGTGTCACTTTAATTATTAATTTAATTTATTATTACTTTTATTGGTTTGGCAGGGTCGCCATGTAATAACTCCTCATAGATAGGAAGGGTTTAAAATAAAACGAACTACATTGAACTAAATAAACTTTATTTTGACTAGTTGATAAAATAGAAATTCGCAAGACTGCGAAATTCTACAGCTTGTAGGAAATTGGCTTACACTTAGGACTTACACTTATACACAGGAAATTGGTAAAACAAGTTTTACAATAACTTGTTGTAGTAAAGCTTTGGTAGCTCTGGCTGTCCTTTTTTCCAAAGATGAATCAGTAAGAAAGGACACAATTTGAATAGTTAGTCCAGTGCGAATAATCTCCAAGTAGCCTAGGTAGTATACAAGAAATCAGCTTAGTAAATGAGAATAAGAAATTTGTAGTCTAGAATGTTATATAAGTGGAGTCTCGCTGAGTGTAGTTAAGACTTCAGACAGACTTCACACAACTGGTCCGAGGAATTTATCAGGATAACTGATCACTTATAGGTTAGGTATACCTATGCATATTTTAGAATATTTTTAAATCAATAGCACGTACATATACTTATTACCGATACCTGACATATAGAAGACTGTGACACTTTAGAAAATAATTAAACTCCATCAATTTGATTTTCAAGAATGTGGAAGACATTATCAGCACATTCTCGTTGTAATTCAAGATGATTTTACTCCGGCATAAACACAGCTTTTTCATCTGTAAGTATTCACTAAATGTATTTGTATTCTATATCTTAAAAATCTAATTAATTGCTCAAGTCAACATTTCCTCTATTCTATGTTTTAATTTATAATAACCAATAATTAGAGAAAGTGACATTTGAGATATTTTATGTTAGGTTAGTTTTGGAAATTGATAACGGGTAACTATTGCAATGTTTACGTTTGTTTTGCTTTGTGTTTGGGTAGCTACCTTGTAATGCATTTTCAATAGCATTGCTAATGACATACAGAGTTGCGATTATGTATGGAACCGGGTTCGTTCTGCTAAAACGGTTTGAGCTAGAATCCTGAAACTTTAAAGAGACTTAGGACTCAATAAAAACTACTTATTAAAATTTAAAAAAAATTTTTTGATCCATAAGTTTTCAAAATGCAAAGCCAACTTGATTTTTTTTTAATGGGAACATGGGTTAAATGGGACATCGTTTTTTTTCATTTTTCATTTTTATTTTTTTTTCTGAAATTCTGTCAAACAAATCATCAAACCTATTATACCATTCAATTCGGAAAAAAATAACCTTTTAAACGATGTCCCATTTAACCCATGTTCCCATTAAAAAAAAATCAAGTTGGCTTTGCATTTTGAAAACTTATGGATCAAAAATTTTTTTTTAAATTTTAATAAGTAGTTTTTATTGAGTCCTAAGTCTCTTTAAAGTTTCAGGATTCTAGCTCAAACCGTTTTAGCAGAACGAACCCGGTTCCATACATAATCGCAACCCTGTATAGCTCATTTAATCGTACTACCCTTAGCGGGAGTCCTAGCCTAAGAAGGATTTTTAACATAAATATTAACTTACGTTTTACATCTTTATCTATTCTTATTTTTTCTTTCTAATATACAACATTAAGGATTAGTTTTTGTTCATCATAATTTATCTTTAAAATCAAAGATTTTAAAGTTGGTATTTGGTTAGAAAGAAACCAAAAAACTAGTTTTTTCCATGGATGTTGTTATAGCTTCATGCTACTGGGCATGGTAAATGTTTTTGTCCGTATATTTGTTCTCTTTATAGAATCGGCTCATGTATATAGGGTCCCCAGCCAGCACACTGACGTTATAATGAGGTTATTTTTAAGTGATTATTGGTCGGCGACGTCACATGACTAATAAATGATGTCCATAAGACGTCATGTTATGGGACGTACTTAGACGTCTTCAAAATGACATCTTTTAGACATACAATAAGATCGTTTTTAGACTTCTAATATTATTAATTATGATTTATCTAGGTAACCAAAATGTGTTATATTCCATAAAATATTTTTTATTTTTACATTTGCAGAATGTAAATAGAATGCATTATTTTACTGTTTTCAATGACGTCGTTGAACTATGTTTTAATGACGTCTTGTATTCACGTCATTGGGCTGTGACATAATGTTTTCAGTTTTACGACAATTTGACCTCATTTTAATACGTCATTTGACGTTGTTACTGCCGAAAAAACGACGACATTATTACGTCAGTGTGCTGGCTGGATCCTATCTCCCAAACCATATATATGACGGGACTAAGCATGGACAAGAGAATATAATATTAACAAATTAGACAAGCAAAATAATAAGAGAGTTCAAAACTCAAAACTATGGTTTTACTAGTATCCTGAAAAGGATAATTATATTGAGAGAAGTTGAAGTAGATTGAGACAGTCCCAGAGAAGAACTAGTTCAGCCTCTTTAAGAAACTAATACTGCTTTTAAAGACAAGTAAACAATAATAATAAATAAATATTTAAAACTATGCTGGCTCGAGTAGGGCAAGTGTTAGGATGAATATGTAGCAGTGACTATTAATTTCTATATTTCTGTGAAAACTACCTGTAAAGTGTGTTTTTGTACATGTTGGGTTCCATATTTCATGTTTTGACTAATCAATCAACACCCCCACCTTATTTATTGATGGCTTTGAAACTACCGATTTTGACTACTAGAGATTTAGGTACAATTAGAATAGACTCAATAGAGCAATTGGAAAGTTACAGTAAAAGAATAGATTATTTACAAGAAACCAAATAAGTCAAAGAAACTCCTAACCTGAAAATGCCAGTGTTACTTTCTAGTAAATAACTGTAAAGTCCTGCACAAGAGTGACTAGACTGAAGATATTCTTCAATTGTAACAGAACACTACAAATCATTCTTCTATCCAAAGGTCTGATAAAAGTTTCTCAATTCACTATTCTCAGTGTGAATAACCACATCATGTTCTGTCGTTGCTCTACCACAGGTCCACCAAGCATCGGGAGGTTGCAGAATGTAGTTTTTCATGTAAAATAACTTCTAAACATAGTCAGTGTGCTTCTCCAGTAAATTATTATACCTTGTCTTTATTTGGTTAACTATGAATATTCTCTCGTTGCCAGTTAATGCCCAGCAGGCACCAAGAGCCAATTGAATACGTAAGCTTGATGTTAGCATATAATTCAGACCAAGACAGCTATTTATACTTTGGTATAGTTCTAGCGTTCTACAGTTTGTATAAACTACCTTTATTGGATTTCTATATAGAAAAGAACTGGGTCCATGTCATCACCGAGAAAGACAACTACCGAGAAACCAAAACCGAAAAACCATAACCGACAAATCACAACCGAGAAACCATAACCGAGAAACCACAACCGAGAAAACCAAAGCCGAGAATGGAAACTACCGAAAATAACAAGTACCGAGAATGCATCCATGCATATGAAGTAATAATTATTTAATTAATTAATATTAGAATATTAACACTCACTCGGCATAGCGTCTCCTGTTAGAGTTAGTCTCTCTCTCTCAGTCATCACATTAACTATTGGAGTCTGTCCCTGTTAGATCTGTCAAACTTACTAACTTATAACCTAACCTCTGCTGCATAGCATTTCCTTTACACTGTTGGTCTTTCTCTTTCTTTCCCCGTCGCATGTATTCTCTTCGGTCTCTTTTAGATCTATCAAACTTACTAACTTGTAACCTAACCTCCACTACATAGCGCGTCCTGTTAAAATTAATCTATCTCTTAGTCGCCACGTTAACTATTGAAGTCTGTCCCTGTTAGATCTATCAAATTTACTAACTTATAACCTAACCTCCGCTGCATAACGTTTCCTTTACGCGGTTGGTCGTTCTCTGTCCTTCCTTGCCCTATGTATTCTCCCCTGTCTCTTTTAGATCTATCAAAGTTACTAACTTTTAATTATTACTTCATGCATTCTTGGTATTTGTTATTCTCGGTAGTTTCCATTCTCGGCTTTGGTTTTCTCGGTTATGGTTTTTCGGTTGTGGTTTATCGGTTATGGTTTCTCGGTAGTTGTCTTTCTCGGTGATGACCGGATACGAAAAGAACTAGTTAAAGCAAGGATTTAGATATAGACGAAAGGCAGTAATACGTAGTACTGGAATGGAAAAAAATTGAAAAAAAAAAACAAAAAAGACAACAGAAAAGAAGATTAGAGCAAAGATTTGTACAGACAATGTGGTGAGTTAAGGTGTTAGAGTGTAGTTAAGTTTAGAAAGAGGAAAAAATAAAAAAGAATTAGGAAGACTATTATACCCGAGCATAGTAGAATTAGTGGGCTATATTTGACTATTGCTTTGTTAAATTAATTGACATTCAAACAAAAACTTAATAAGCAGAATCAGAATAGGTCTCTAGTGGCCATCGCCTTCAGTTCCCTGTGTATGACCCGAGTCTACGTGCTAATCTGATAATCCTCCGTAAATCTCACCCCGTAGGCGAAATGTCTACGATACGACCCGGAAAGAAAAAGGAAGAGGAAAGAAGTTGGATTCCCATATGGTCTCCCCATTCATGGAACAGCTCGAGAAGTTTCCTCGACCAGTAGCACAACGAGCTGATGTCATAGGTCATAAGACATAGATTAGTTCGCTAAACGACTCTTCTGACCCCCCAGCCTACACGCCACTGAATTGCTTTCTGGAATGAGCGATGTCTTATCACCCTATTTTGTTTATTGTTAACAAAGTTATAGTATGCTTCTGTTTATTCAACTGACTGAAAAATTCTTACATAGAATGTTTCGTTCGGTTGTACTTGAGTTGTTCGAAAACTTTTTCACTACCCCGTATATTGTTTAATGTAAATGTAAACCAAATATTTAAATCCGATTCTATGGCACCTATGGCGTGATTTATTTCTTTTTGTTTAACACGATACTGTTATCATTGTTTTTTTATTTATGTTTATGATAAAGATAATGCATTGAATTTTGAAACCTAGTAACAATAACATAATTACATATTAGCTTTTCCTAGTTATTTCCTAATAAACATTTTCAATTCGAACATTTTAATATTTATTATATGGTTTCGAAATAACTTCTAAGGCTATGTTAGTGCTAGAAAATTAATTACAATTGTCCATAATTGGATCATTTTATAGCATGGCTTTCAAAGATACGGCTGTGTTTATAAACTGGTTTATATTTGTGAGTGTTCTTCTAAACTGTTGTAAAACTACAAACTCTTTGAAAATACAAAACTTGGGTGGTTACTGGAATGTGAATAATGCTAAACGAGGTAATAATCCCATTTATATAATAATTAATGAAAAGTTCACTTTACTATTTTTAGGTTATAATCTTCCTGCTATTGTACCGGGGGGAATTTATACTGATCTAATGAGGAATGGCGTAATTGAGGACGTGTTTTATAAATTCAATGATGTTAATACGCGGTGGGTTTCTAAACTCGATTGGAACTATACGAAATGGTTTACAGGTATGTATCTTATCATTTGTTATCAAGATATCGCAATTCTCCGTGCACGAATAGAATTTTTGAATTTATTGTTATCTATCCCTGCATACAGAATTGCGATGTCCGTTTATTAACACTGGGGCCAAGTGCACCTTTTGGTGATCAAAAGTATTTTCTTTGCTTATTTTGCTTTTTAAGATTTTTGTTATCATGTGTGGCCACATACACCATAATAGAAGCAAAAAATAGAAAAAGTATATAAATTTTACATTGCCACAGAAAAGGTAATATTACTGCTAGTGATTCATTTTTAAATTCTGCAACGATTAACTATTCCTGTGTAAAAAAGTAACAAATAATTTTCTTGCAATATTAGTATGTATATGAATGATTCTAAATACGATAAGTTTTTAAATAAAAAGGCTTAAACATACTACTTAATGTACCGTAGACACTTTATATTGGAAATTTAATTAACATTAACTGAAATGGTAATTACAAAAAGAAGCACAAAAATGCTCAATAGTTTTTTACTTGTAAAGTAGTAAAAAGCTATATAGAATAATTCTAAGCAAGATTTATATTTTGGACTACTATGGACATTAACTATAGCTCAACGATACTAAAAAGCTTTCATAGTTTTACAGAAATTCGAAGTATTTCCTTTTAAATTTTAAAGAAAACCTAAATTTTTAAGACAATAATAAGTAATTTGATTTCTACTTACGTCTTGGAATAAAATCCATACAAAAAAACACCTCTAAATGAACTTTAAAACACTATTTGACAATACCTAAATAATAAGTGATAGGCAATGACTACACAACCGCATTTGGTAACGTTGAGATTCGAAATTAAAAAAAAGACGCATCTGTTGTTTTATGAGCTTTTCTTATGTAACATAGGTTCAGTTAGGCTGATGATCCCTTTTAAAAAGTGCATGCCGAAAATAAAATATTATACAACTTTTTAAAATCACTTTTGACCAGCAAAATGGGTAAAAAACCCCAGTGTGCGGCGCCACGCATGCGATTTTCGCCGAATATCGAGCAACGAATGTTTGTTATTCGGCAAAACCTATTAGTGTGGATGGACTATACATCGGTAACGGTAACGAATAATTTAGCAAATAGCGAACATGCGGTATCAGGCCAGGTTGCCAATAGTCGCCATCTTCGTTAGCAATTTTTTCTTCTTAAGAAACGTTACTTTGGCTTGTTGCAACCTTCGTTTGATTTATGTTTTTCATCTTCCGTCTACTATTACAGTGCTTACTACGTAGCAGAGCTCTTTTACTTCCTCTATTATATGTCCGTTTAATCTAATTTGTCTGTGTCCTTGCCCGTTCCTCCCGCATAGCAGTACCTTTGTTTTAACCTGATTTATCTTCATGCCATATTCTCTTATCAGTATATTGTCCATTTCATTTATCGCTGTCCAGGTCCTTTGCATTTTCTCCTAATATAGCTATATCGTCTGCATATATAATCATTTCTATTTTTTCTCCTTGTATTGTAATCCCTATGTTTACTCTTTCTCTGAATTTATTCAGTGCGTCTTCTATGTACAGATTAAATAGCGGTAACGACAGCGCACACCCTTGTCTTTCCCCTTTATTAATCTTAGCTACTTTGTTTACGTTTTGCTTTTTTTTAATTTAATACCTGCTCTACGCATGACCTCGAATAGCACCTCCCATTTGACTCTGACGAAGGCCTTTTCCATGTCGACAAATGCGATGTATGTATCTTTATTTTTCCTTATTCTCTTTTATATTATTAGTCTTAGGGCTAGTATCGCTTCTCTTGTACCTGAGTTTCTACTGATCCCAAATTGATCTTCTGTGATATGTCTTTCTATTTTTTGTTCTATTCTTCTGTAAACAGTTTTTGTTAGTATCTTCGATGCAGGTGCTACTAAGCTGATTGTGCGACAGTTTTCTCATTTATCTACTCTTTTCTTTTTTGAGATCGGTATTATTATATTATTAGTGAAGTCTTCCGGTACTACTCCCGTTTCATACATCTCGCATACTAGCTGGTATAGTATCTTATGATTGTTTCCTCCTATTTGTTTCAGAATTTAGGAAGGTCTTTCCCTACGGCCTTATTTGACTTCAGATCTTTGACCGCTTTTTCATACTCTGCTTTCATTATTGCATCTCCCCTATCGTCTTCGTTGCTTTCCTCTTCGAGTTCTACTTTATCATATTCTTCTCTTTCTTCGTTGCTATAGTTGCTCTAGATATTGTTTCCACCTACCTGCGATTTCTTCTTGTTCCAGTAGGATGTTTCTCTGTTCATCCTTCACTCCGTTAATATTTTTCCTTGGTTCTTTAAAGAAGTTTTTTACTGTTTTATATGCAGTGTCTATTTTTCCATCTCTAAATAGTTCTTCTACTTCTCTGTATTTTTCTTCTATATATTTTTCTTTTACTTTTATCGATTCTTTATTAATTCTGTTTCTGAGTTCTCTATAACGTTGTTGTCCCTCATCTGCTTTGATGTGCTTTAGTTTCTTCCTTTTTTATTAACTCTATTATTTCGTTTGTTATCCACGGTTTCCTTTTCTCCTTCTTTTCTTTGCCTAGTACTTCATCTGCCGCTGTGATGATGCTCTTCAATTCAACTAATCGATCTTCTCTCTCGTTTCTTTTGCCTAAACCATATTTCCTGACTAATTTTTCATCAGGTTTTTCTCCTACTATCGCATTCCAGTCTCCTGTTATTCTTAAATTTTCTTCCCCAATTACGTATCTCATTACTTCTTCTACCTCTTCATAAACTCTTGCTATCACTTCGTCTTCATACTCGGTGGTGGGCATATAAACTTGAATTACTATGGTGTCTTTTGGTTTAGTTACTATTTTGACCATTATGATTCTCTCGTTATATAGCACATATCCTTTCACTCTCTGACCTATCTCTTTTCTCATAATTAATACGACTTTTGCGTTTCCATTTTTTGCTGCTGTATTTATTATTCTGTATTCTCCACTCCATATATCTCCTACTTGCGGCCATCTTATTTCGCTCAGTCACAGTATATCCAGTCTGTATTCTGTCATTTCGTGTTTTATATTCTGTAGTTTTCCGCATTTCAGTAGGATTCTTCGTTCCATGTCCCCACTCTTCTCGCCTTTATCGTTTTTCTATCTTCGTTGATTGTTCCCGCTCGGAGATCCGATTTGGGGACTATGTTAACTCCGGAATATTTAACTTTCGAAGACTTTTTCAGATTGTCATAGTGTGTTGATTTCTTGGGAAAATCATCCGCTATAACGCGGTGGTTTCCCGCTGCCTTGCGCGTGGTTTCTATGTGTGCATAGGCTAATAAAACCTGCGCGTCTGGAGTCATTTCCTTTTCCAGTTCTCATAAGTTCAGTGGTTATACCGCCATTACTGGGTCGTCAGAGCCTCGTGAGTGAAAATAGGGTGCACCGCGGAAAGGTGAGGTTGACATTTGAGTGGTAGAGGCTCTGTTACGCTTATCCACTCCTTACACCCCACGTTAACTTTATCATTAATGATATATCTTCAGTTTAAACCTTTCCGCTTGGTGAGAAAACTGGTGCTTCCTGTAACTAGTACCGGCAACTCTTATTCCGATATGTCTAAACTGTTATTGAAGGTATATTATACCTGAGTTGAACTCCAACGACGCAATGCCTAGTCATAAATACTGAATACGTTTAAATGGATTTTCTAAGTTATTTATAATTAAAAAATAACGTTATAAAACGTATTAAAAATAACTAATAAATATTTAACCAAAAACTGCTAGAAATAAAACTTGGTATGTACAGCTGCCAGTAACCTAAACGCGATAAACAGCCATCCATACGAGTACTGGAATTGCGTTTGAAATAAAGATTTAGATAAATATGTTCCCATGCAAGTTATCGCGAACGCCATGCTGTAATTTTTATATTCTTTAATAAGTTGTAAGTATTCAGGTTAATAAAAACTATAATTTTACTTCTTTTTCAGTTGAAAATGAATTACTAGACCATAATAACATCAATTTGGTTTTTAATGGAATTGATACATTTGCAGAAATACTGATCAATGACAAAGCTGTTGGGGTTACTGAGAATATGTTTATTAGATATGTTTTTGATATTAAGTCCTACTTGAAGGTATGTAAGTATTAATTTATTTTTAATTAATAGTGCTTCTTAGATCAATATAAACAATTTTATTAATTTGTTAAGTATGCTTTTCACTATTAGCAGCATGGTAAATAGGCATTTAATGCTTTGTGTGACTTAGGGTGACTTGTAACATAAGACTACGTGAAGTTTTAAAATAAATATTAAACAGTTTTTCTTGCTATATTTTCGTCAGAATCAGTTCATCTATTTGCCGCCCTGAAGCAATTAAATTGTTTCTAATTGGATATAGAAATTGATGCCGATTGTTCTATTCTTTGTTAATAACAACTCAACAGCAGTAGCAAAATGTAAAAATAGCAGTAGGCTTTTGATATTGCAGAAACAAAAATAGCAAAACCGAAATATTTTAAGATATATTTTCTGGAACAGATGACCTAGATGCAATTGATACATGCTCTTTAGTTATTGCGTGTAATACTACCATGGATAATCAAGATCCAGTTAATTAGTGTTGTATATTGTTCAAATTCTTATCAGATAAGTTTCATACAATTATAAACAGGAAAGAGACTGTCACATGGGGTTTACGTGACTGGAGGACGTAGTCAGAGGTAGAAAGTAAAATAAACACAAGTGATAAAAACAACTATATGCTAACAACAAACAGTAAAATACAAAAGGTTACACACATTGGTTATACAGTGTGAGGACGTACATGTCCTCTTAAATCTAATCATGAGGGTGGTCGGAACCACCTTGCTCTAGCATTAAATCTACAAACTAAGTGTAGCCTGGTCACAACTCCCCCATAACTAAGCGAGAGAGGACTTTAGCGCAACCCCCTCATAACTAAGCAGTAGAGGGTCAGGTATTCAGCATCCAGGATGCCAGAATCTAGACCCTCTACTATTAATTAATGAAAAGATCACTTACCCGCTTGTTTCTTGAAAAGGCTTCTTCCGAGTCTTGGCACAGACTGCCCTTTAAGCCAAACAAGCTGGTTTATATACTGTTGAACGCGAAAGATATTAGCATCGTAGTGGGAATCAGTAGGTTGGTGTTCGAAGTATGAAACTAAGGAAGCTCACGCTTTCTGGTTGCAGGCTTGTGGGTAGTTTGCATTCAAGCCAATCGTACCAGACACCAAACTTTGGGTTGAGCGGAAGTGTGCTGTTTTTTTTGTAGGAATGTGCCGCTGGTTGTGAATTACGTAGGTTGCCCAGCATATACGGAAGTAACGTAGGCAGATATGTTGCATGCCAACTAATGCAACTTGCAGTTGAGATCCGTCGTGGGTGAAACGGAAGCGTTTCTTCGAAGAAATGCACAGCTGGCTCAAAGTCGTTAGCGGCGTGGCCGCGGCTGCTGAACTGACGTGGGAAACTGAGTGTGGCCTTGCACGATATATTGTACGAACGGAAAAGAGAAGTTGAGTTTTGTATATAATACTGAATTGTAAATATTTCCATTTGTGACAAGACTATGCCTCTAGCACTTAGTACCGTTTTCGAAGTTAACTTATCTTCATCGAGCATTGTGGGATTAATGATGTAATTGATTTAAATTGACATATCAAACTATGCTCAGTTAATTATTCTAATACTGAATGAATTGTAGCAATTCATGGTTATTGAATTCTTTACAACTATATTTTTTTTAGCATGGTAATAATACCATTACGGTCCAGTTTCAATCTCCAGTAAAAGTTGCAAGAGCAGTTTTTGAAACGCAGTCCCAAAAATATATTGTTCCACCAATATGTGTACCTTCAGAGTATCATGGAGAATGCCATGTAAATCACATAAGAAAGATGCAGGCATCTTTTGCATGGGACTGGGGACCTGCTTTACCTTCAGTTGGTATTTGGTAACTATTATCCAATTAACTTTTAACCTTGGTTCAGTTTTAGTATTCAATTGTTATATTTCAGGAAGCCAGTTTTCATAGAAGCATTCAATTCATCTAAGATTCGAGATGTAACTGTGGGAATATATCCAAATCAGGTCACACACTGGAGCATTGTTGTTAACACTTATCTCGCATCAGGTTCCAGCAAATCTCTACAAGGAACTATAATATTTAAATTATACACTGATGTAGAAACATTGACCTATATCCACGCAATAAATCTGAATAAAGATGAAAATGGCGAATTTAGCTTTGTGAAAACAATCGAGATACCAAATGTGAGTTAGATAAAGAATTGATATAGAGTATATGTCAACTAATTTATTTTCGTAGTCATACGTAAAATTATGGTGGCCTAATGGTTATGGTAATGCCAATCTGTATAAATTAAAAGTATATTATATTAGTCCTAATCAGGATGAAAACTGTTTGAAAGCGGTTAAAATAGGATTTAGAAAAGTAGAATTGGTCCAAAATGCTATTGGTAAGAAAACGTGGTTTTGGAGTTTCTTTAACTATTCTCTATGTTCGTTTCAGAAAATGGTAGGACATTTTACTTTAAAGTAAATGACATACCTATATTTGCAAAAGGCTCGAATGCTATCCCAATCAATATTTTACCCGAATTGGGCCAAAATGAGAGTACGGTTAGGTTTTTGTTGGAGTCTGCCAAAGATACACACATGAATATGTTACGTGTTTGGGGTGGAGGTGTATATGAAAGTGACGTATTCTACAAGATTGCTGATGAACTTGGTTTGATGATTTGGCAAGATTTTATGTTTGCTTGTTCAATGTATCCCACCATGACAGGTTTTTTGAAGTAGGTGGGCTATTACTTCTCAAGATCGTTTCTAATCGTTCAAACACTGTCATTGTAAGATATTTATGTATTTTTTTATTAGTTCCGTAAGAGAAGAAGTAAAACATCAAGTGAGAAGGTTGCAATATCATCCTAGCATAGTGTTATGGGCTGGTAACAATGAAAACGAAGAGGCTTTAAGAGGAAACTGGTTAGTAGTAAAACTTCTACGGCAAAACTTTAAAGAAACTAATTCAATGCCTGACTAGGTATGGGACAGAATGGAACTTTTCTACATATCATGAGGATTATGTTCAGTTGTATGTAAAGACTATTAGAAGTGCAGTTTTACAAATTGACAATACTAGACCATTTTTGACATCAAGTCCAACTAATGGTGTAGAATCAGAAAAAGAAGATTACGTTGCAGAAAATCCTGGAAGTAACTATTATGGCGATGGTAAAACTTGAATAAATTCTTTCATTATCAAGTTATTACCATTTTTATTTTTAGTTCACTTTTATAATTATATTGTCGATGGTTTGTATACTCCAATTTATCCAATTAACAGGTTTGCATCCGAATATGGTTATCAGTCACTGCCAAGTATAGATACTTTACTAACTGCAACGAATAATTCCGAAGATTTAAAGATCAATAGTACGTTTTTATTGAACAGACAACATCATGGTTTTGGTTATGAGGAAATGAGGAACTTGATAAGTTATCAACTGCCATTGCCAAAGAGTACTGATGAAGATTATAATAAATTTTTCATATTTTATAGTCAGGTATTACAAAACTATGGCAAGCTTAAAAATATATTAGTAATACTTTGTTGTTTTCTAGATTATACAAGCAATGTCTATAAAAGTTGAAACAGAATACTATAGAACATGGCGAAGTGGTATAAATGATGCAGGTGAAGGTTTAACCATGGGGGCACTATACTGGCAACTCAATGATGTTTGGGCTGCACCTTCATGGGCAAGCATAGGTTAACTAGTTTATGTTTAATGTATTTTAGAAATTTAGATTGTCTCCATTTATAGATTTTAAAAACAACTGGAAAATGCTCCATTACTTCGCCAAACAGTTTTTTGCACCGGTTATTGCAACAGCTGTTAACAATGTTCCCAAGAATAGCATTGATGTTTTTATAGTGTCAGATTTATTGCGACCAGTCCACAATGCCAGTCTTAATATTTCAACATTTAGATGGGATTCTTTTGTTCCTGTGTATCATCTATCATTGATAGTTGATGTGGTAGATATGTTCCCAAATGGATAAATGTACGTATGATTCATCTCGGTGTTCTAGCTTCCTGGGTTTTCCCAACGAATAACAACCCTTACACTAAATCTGTTACCTCTTGCTGAACAATGTGGAACAAAACTGCAAAAGTGTTTTTTCTACTTCACTTTAGAAGACAGTAAGAAAGAAGCGATAGCACCCAATAACTTTATTTTTCCTACTTCATTAAAATCGGCTGTACTACAAAAACCTGCACTAGAGGTATTCTTAGTTTTTTTAATACATTACTGTCTATACTTTCAATATTTTCTATTGCAGATTTTAACCATTAAACAAATTAGTAATTCGTCCAAATCGTTTTCAATCGAACTCAAAACCAATACAATTACATTATTTGTATGGCTTGAAGTGAAAGGCATCAGTGGAATATTTTCAGATAATGGATTCTTACTAGTTACACCTGTAAAAACAGTAACGTTTACTGCTCGTGCAACCACAACAGTAGAAGAAATAAAAAAATCTATTGAAGTATTTAATTTATTCCGCCCGGATGGTTTGTAATTTGGTAACTAGTATCAGAATACTTTTGTAATTATAGCATCGTGTGATGTATATTTTAATTTAACAATAAAGCTGCGTTTGTAGAAACAAAGACGTTAGATCTAAATTATTACTTTTTTCATCATCACCGACTCAACAATCACCGTCTGTTTGTATAAATACCTCTATCAGATCATTATCTTTCTCATCCAGTGGCGCCGATGTCCAATTCATCACAATGGAAAACGTTTAAAATGTAGAAATGATAAGCATAATGACTTTTGTACAGTATCTATACATTACCTTTGACTTCGGCCATCTGAGATAGTTACCTAGTCTGAAGTGATTTTGAGTACTAACTCCTAGGTGCCGACTAACAGCTGAGTAATATTATCTGCCAACATTTTAACTGGCTTATTACGAGATTATCAGGTAAATCGAAGTATCCTACGGCTGAATTCCTAATATAGTCCTGGACTGATGATGGATGTGATAATCGCACTCTCGAGCAACGCGAAGTTGTGTACAAATCACGCAGCGTCGAAAACCATTTAACTTTATTCATATCAACTAAAGCTTCCCTACGTGCGAATAGGCTATTCACTTATGATGGCAAACTAAACTTTGCTCTCTAATTATGGCTAAAGCTTCGTGAAGACGCCCTCTGTCCGATTCTCTCAGTTCTCATAGGGGAACGTCAGGAAAGACCCTTATCAAGAACGACGCTAAGGTAGTCATCCCATCTTTTCATGGGATCTTTGTGCCATATATGTGGTAGGAGCTTCTTATTAAATAAAAGGTAATGTCAAACCTTCTTGAAGACTTTTGAAGAAGGCTTCGATTCACTAACCACGGCCTCTTGGTTACCAATTTAAGAATCCGATGAACGGTAAAATGAGCGATTTCTAAATCAAAACTACTCTATCTGGAGAATTTTATTATCTTGCAGCACGTACAGTCAAGTGCAAATAAATCTGGGACGTATACCTTAAATTTTAGTACAATGCTTAAACACAATTTTGCATTTTTCTTAATCCGAGAAAACGACGCGTGTTGTTGCATAACTACATATGACACATTCGTACATATATAAAACCTCCATTCCGTGGACTGTAACTAATTCAAAGTACGTTCTCACTGTTACAGTGTTTTTATATAGTGCTATGTTTATACTATGCAATATGAATTGTATAAAATAGGGTGCTGTATAATTGGTTGCCTGATGGGTCATTCCATGACAAATTATCGACCATCTAAGATTTTCATGAAATTTGGTAGGATGGTAGAAGACACAAAGCAACTTGCGTATGTAAAGTTATAACCCTCCGTGAATACCTGCAAAATAAAAGATACACTTTTTTAGATTTTCAAGTTCAAAGGTCACTTCACGTGACCTTGAACGAAAAAACTTTATTTTATTATAAAACATTTTTTATGAAAACTATGTTCCTTTAGCTTTAAAACAAGCCTAAGGTGGAAGTTCTACTATGATTAGCAGTGGCGTGCGGTCCATGTAAGCAATGGAAGCAATGCTTCCCTTGAGAATTAATTAAAAATAAAAACCAATGTTAACAAAAATATTTTTATAAAATTATGGTTATCGTTTATTAAAATTTGTAATATTTGATCAACTTAAAGCTCAAAATCAATTCCGTACAGCAAAAAGTATAATTATTTTTATTTAGAGTACTATTTTAAATTAGGCTCATTAAACTTGCACGGAAAGGTAATACCGATTCAAATGTGTTACATACGCTGCATATAAGCACTCATTTCGTTGCTTATAACTGCTCTTCTCTTAGCCTTGATAAGCGGGCGTGGTCATACAGACGATGCGATTAACATTGTTTGGTCGTTATTTTTAGTGTGCTTCGTGCTCAAATGTTTATTTATTATAATTTGGTTATTTGTTCGATTTAGTGTTTGTTAAATTTATTGTTACTTCTGTAATGTAAATCTGCGAATGAGACTGTATTTTGTCAGATTTCATTATTTCAATTTATATAAGTTGGAATTATTTTAAAGACAAATAATTCTATTTAGTTTGTTCTGTATGCAAATTTAAAATTGCATTGTCGTCATAACTGCAAATTCAGCTGCTTCGGTGGAAAGTTCGAGTAATTCCGATACATCCGAAAAAGACCGGAAAATCGAGTTGCATTATAAATACATAGTAGTAGTTTGTTAAAATAAAGAATAATAGTCAACAAATTCCATAAGTATAAAGTGTAAAAGTTCGTATTTGAAAAACTTTTAAGCTTAATAATTATAACACTGTTTTTTATGGTACCTAGCAGGGGCGGATCCAGAGAATTATTTTGAGGGTGAAATTTTTGGAAAAATAATTGTTTTAATAAATAATAATTAAACAAACATTATTTGTTTCTATTCTATGTATACTTATTTCTAAATTGAGGGGGGGTTTCCCCCATTCCCCCCACCTCCGGAATACGCGCCTGTCCCTAGATATATTAATTAATAAAATCGTGATTGCTTCCCTAGCCTAAATTCTCACCGCACGCCACTGATGATTAGAAGCAAAGTTATAAATTATTTTTGTTCACCTTGTAAGCGTAAATTTTAAATTTTTTATCATGTTTGCAACCCTGCTGCATGAATATCGTTTATCACTTTATATACAGGGTGTAACAAAAGTGGTGAATTGACTATACACAGGCGTAAGGAAATAAGGAAAAAAGTTATAATAGCTATAAGTTATATAAACATACGTCCTAAAATGGTTCGTTAGTGATTTACAGCTACTTGAGGTTTTTCAGTTTTTTATTCAAAAAGATAACAGAAAATGGAGTTGTTTAATTGAAATCATAATAAATGTTCAAAATGACCTTCACGGTCAGCAACACACTGTTGAGCTCGTTGGATCATGGACTGCATCACGCGCTCAAAGATTCCTGGTGTGTTCCGAATATACTTCCACTCTCTGTCGAAGATCCTCAACTGGAGTAGAATACACCTTAGATTTTAGATGTCCCCATACGTAAGAATCGAAAAAATTTAGATCTGGAGACCGTACAGGCCATCTTCCAGGATATATTGAGTTTAAGAATTAGCGTGCTGTGTGACTGAAGTGGATCGGTACGCCGTCATGCATGAGCCACATGTGTCCTCTAACATCTAGTGGAACAGCTGCCAACAAACCCGGTAAGTCATTTTCTAAAAGATAATTTTTACTCACACATTTAATAAAAACATTTTTTAATATTCTATTAAAAATTTATTGAACTAATTATTGCTAATACAATATACCTTTAACTAATGTTTTGCTTTTAATATTTTATTTTATAAAGTTGTGTTTTGTAATGTATTTTCAAAAAATATAAATATAAGTTTATACGTTGTTCATTTGTTTTTGGTAGTTTAATGAACTAACCATTAATTCGTGGATTCTCTGCAGTTTGAAGTGACTTTAGACTGAATCTAATAATAAAATAAATTAGGAATAAAATAATTATTAACAGTTTTACAAGATTTATTGTAATTTATATACCTGACAATAGTTTCGACATAAAATGCCATTATCAACATAAATGTCGAAAAAAGTGCCAGGTACATAAATTACAATAAGTCTTGTGAAACTGTTAATAATTATTTTATTTCTAATTTATTTCTTGATTATTGAGTTCCACGAAGTAAAGCTTGAGACAGTAAACTGAATCTAATATTAAACCGGCCTGTATCTGTAGTACGTCCTTCGTAAACTCGGAGGAATAAATTAAAATTCCCACTTCATTTGCTGATTGGCTACAAGCGAGACAAGTTTACGCTAGGTAAATTGCAGTATGCGCAACCAACGGTATTTATTAATGTTTACATGTGTAACAGCCGACATATGTCGGTTTTAAAAAGTTATTTTTTGTGTATTAACAATATAGAAAATTAGTTAAAAGAGAAATATAACTGCGTAGCTAAATAACAAAAACCTTTTTGGTTTAGATTTCTAGTTGCCGCCAGTTGCTCAAGAATTGTTCTAATTTAATTCTTGTGTTTCTATTCCTACGAACTTACGAACGCAGTATAGTGTATAGCTTAAATAACTATGATACTGCGATAGTTAGACCGGATTTAAATTTAGAGCTCTTAGTGAGTAGAGAGGAGAGCGGGAGTTGAATGTATAGTGCAGCACCCCCATCCAAAATTCTCACCGGCCGCCACTGGTGGTAGGGTTAAACTGACATCATTGTTTTTGGTGAGATTTAGTCTTTCTATCGTTAGATGACTTGACGAGATACAATTACCGGACAAATTCAAATTCTACAATAGTTTAACAGACACAGCTATAACAGATGATTGCTGAACTGAACTTCGTAAGCAGGTTAAAAACGAGTTCGAGAAGAACCTTTTCAAACTTATGAACAACACGGTTTTTCTTGTTTATCTAGACTGCCAAAGCAAGCAATTTTGGTTGTTCACTGATCGTATATAAAACTTCTCTCAATGGTTGGGATCTTTTTGTCTTTTTCACAATTACATTGTACAACTACAGGGCAGTTACAGGTACTTGCCTTTTTCCCACATACAGAAGAATATGTCATAACACACTTAAACGCTGCAACATCAAATAGCTTGAATTTCGCTTCAGTCAGAATAACTGCTGAATTGCTATTTCGGATTGCAAAAATAAATACCACGCAATGGTTATCTCATTTATTACATTTAGTAAAATACTGTACTGTAGTTCGAAAATTTTAGCCCTAATTGGCGAACTCAAAATAAAGCGTGTGATTTCTAAGAATTTGTTTCTATTATCACGCATCACAAATGAAGTACTTAAACGCTATTAAAAGTCAAAAAAAGTTACCTGTATATTTTGAGCGTAAAGGTAAAATTTAATGTTTTATGTCATGTTTTCCAAACTTTAAGCGCTTTGCGCGAACTGAACATCCAACGAATGATTTTTTTCAATATTTTTTCGTTCATTAGCATATAAATACGCAACTTTTGAGTCCTATTAGAATTCGATACTCGAAAAATCGACTCACCCTAAATTACATGTGTGCTGTCAAATTTGTAGCCCCCTTACTCCAGTGCAGGCTTCACTTTCACAGTCCAGCAATTGCATCATGCCTTTTCCCCCCACTTAAACTTCCTTGGGCACTACGAATATTATATTTTAAACTTAACTAAGGGCATGCATAAAGATGCAGTGGATGGTCTGATTCTAAAAGCCTACTACTAACTAATCATTCATACACCCTCCAGGCAGTTCTTTCCCCCAGCGGCTCCAGCGTGCATACACTCAAAGTCGCACTCCGACTTACTCTTAACTAAGATCTAATACATAAATAAGTAACTAATATACAATAATTCTCTAACACCAGTTCTCAGGCACAATCATTAATATTAATGGCCATTCCATACGTTAGCTTTTTATGTTACCAATAGTTTGCCCATTCCTATAAAACTTCGATGATTAATGCACCCGCGCGAGTTATTGCCTACATTTCTATTCGTTGAATAATAACACTAATATTCCACAGTTATAGCAACCATAGCAATGAGTATGACATATCCTTCTAAATGTCACTACAATGCATATTATTTTTAGACAACATATGACAACGTCATATACAACAGGTATCTAGAATTTGTAATTTTTTTTGATAACAGTCTTGATTGTGGATAAAATGTTATAATATTACATTGTATTGGTGTTTTAGTTGCTAAAGAAAATTAAATACTCGAGCTTCGTTCTGGCATTTAAAGATTCTTTCGTAGATAAAACATCTCCAAAACGCTTATGCAATAAATCACTATTATTTTCACTTACTTTAGATAGGTACACACAATTAATCAAAAAATGCAGTTCACATAGTACTGTATATATTGTAATAAACAAGTCAAGTTATAAAAAAATATATTTCGTTTCTTAGTTTAGTCAGTTTAAGGTCTCATATTTTGTTGTATCCAATCAATATAATCCGCTACTCTTGTATATATGCCAGGAAAATTCTCAAAACCGCATCGAGTTGGTCCAAATGATACTATACCATGTTCATAGTAGTTAGTTTCGACTTTAATCATTAATGGACCACCACTATCACCACTGCATGAATCTTTCGCTTTTACTCCTCCAGCACATAGTTGACTGCTAACTAAAGTTACTCCAGCCTGCTTATAAATGGGTTCACAGTCTTTATTAGATCTTACTGGTACCTAAAAATTATAAAAAATGCTTAAACGTTATTTAAGAAGAAGAATAATTAAACTAACATCGACTGAGAGTTTAACTGCACTTTGACTTCTGTTTTCAGTTTTGCCCCAGCCAGCTACAGTCAAGTGTCTACCAATATAGTCTTGCCTTTTTAAATCTTCAGAAAGTGGTAGGCAGATTGGTGCAATAAAGTCTGAAATTTTAAGAGTGCTATAGCCTCAAGAAATGTATATTTTCTAATATGTTATTACCTGTGTATTCGACCGGTCTATTAAGCCTGAGCAAAGCAATGTCATATGGTTGATTCTTATCATCTGGATCGTATTTTTTATGAACAATTTGTTCTTCGATGCCTATATCCTGGGGATCATTACACACATCAACTCCAGGTACAGGGTTTTCGGTATCGCAATCAACTGGCTTTGATAGATCATGTTCACCTAAACGAACATTTATTCTGAAAAAAATGTTTAGAAATAATCAGACTTGAAGTTCAAAATTTGATACTAACAATTTCCACGTGTCTGGGATGCGCTTCAAACAATGGGCAGCAGTTAAAATATATTGGTGATTGATTAAAGATCCACCACAGTTGAAACTCCTTTTGGTTGCTGTAAGATATATAAGTTTTTAATAAGACGTCATTTTACATTTATGGAATAAAATATTACGTCTTTGGTATTCCAGAAGTGCCATCCACGGGTAAGTTCCGATATCTGTTTCGGTTCCTCCAATAATTCTGTCAACTATTTGTATTCCGCAAATCTTTTTATTGGGTAAAAGGTTGTTATCGGTACCACCAGCATTTACACTACCTATTGCAAAAACAAACGTGTGAAATAATAGACATATACATGGAAATCAAAATTGAACGTAAACGTTTTTAAATGCTTGTTGTAATCTTACTTAGACTGTACATCCCCCAATTCTAAAATAAGTCTATTTGAGAAAAAACAATCTACCATCGGAAAAGGACGTTGGAAGATATACAGGTAGTACAATTTGACTTTATCAAGTTGCTGTGACATTTCAGGACGTCACTCAGCAATTACCTAGCTATGGTGGAGTTGTTTGGATGTGAGAGGCTATCCGTTGGTATCAACATTCGTTAAAGTACGTGATTTACTTACTCGGCTCTGTCGTACTGGTAGTGGAAGCGGCAGATAGCAACTCGTCAAGCGAACTGCCTATCTTTGTTTCACCCACTTGAAGGTTGGAACCTGCAATTTTAATATATAAACATAATTACGACATGTCACGACACACATCTCACCACAGTTGCTTATTAATGTTATTTCTAGTTTTCCGGGCAGCATCTCTACCTCTGAGATACCTAAAGTGATTACCAGCAGAGGGGTAATTTCTCCATATGAATTAGATAATCGCAAACATACAAGTTTAGTGTACTAGATATATTTGCATGATATAATTAATGGATCGACATTTTGCCGACATCAACCATCAAAGCATCTAGATTTATTTGAATAATCCCTATATAAGGAAAATTAATTTTATAAATTTTTGATAGAATAATTTTAAATTGTTTAATTAATGTTTTACATTGCATTAGATTTTGAATGCAAATCCATAAAGTATACCTGCTACATATATGTAGTTACTAGACAGAGCTATTAAATTAAATTGAAACATGTGCAATTTACCCTATGTTGCATTTGAAAATAATCAAGTAAATGCATTATGCCCACATAGGCAACCGATTATACAACACGCTCTTTTATACAATTTATATATATTACGTAGTAAATAAACAAAACTGTATAAACAAAAAGATAATTATCGGAAATCGTGCAATAGTGAGAAGAAAAATTTAGTTGCAGCCGTCTACAGGTGTTTCACACTTATTAGTGATCATCAGGACGGCATAGCAGATAAGAAGATAAAACATAGAATAGATAAAAGCAACTAAGTCAGAAAAATGTGCAACTATAAGGTTTCACAATTTCGAAGACACTGAATTTTTTATTTTTGAAGTGAGTTAATTTTTTAATTACTGCTGTACATTAAATCATATTCTGAAAACGAATCTAGATTAGCTTTGATAGTTGATAGTTCGTATGGAGAAATTATCATCGTCACATGTCACGTTGATAAACAATTAAAAACTATCAATGTTGTAAATCAGCTTGATGTACTTTCAACATCGTACCAAACAAATGACGCATTCTAATCAGTATGGCGGACTGTCTGCAGCACCGGATCGGTATGGCAAATATATCTCGCATACGTTTGATCTCTAATTAACAATATAAAACAAGAATCAGATTTGTGTCCATTTTCAGAAATCATACATGATACATTTTTCAACATATTTAAAAAATCGCGCTGCACTTTAATAGCAGGTACGGAGCGCCATACTGGCGTCTCGGTATTTCATGTCGTAGAAACTAACGTCACAAAAATACCCGTCTTGGCATATGACCTACAGAAATTTCTTGTGCTGGCTCCCGGTCTGCCATGACGTAAAAAACAGGGTCGGACGGGTTAAACTACGAAATCTTTAAAATTATCCTTCAGAGTAGACCGAATTTTCTAGACAAATAAAATTTCACGCAATTGCAACAAAAATACACGATCGTGCTACATCGATCGTGATAATCGTGCTACACGATGTTGACGTTTCTGTGAACAGTTTTAACCTCTAAACGGTTGCGTGTATATTCGTAATTATTTTTGTTAAAAATATTTCTGTATAATTCATTAATTATTATCAGTTATTTATCTGTTTTATAAATCATATAGTATAAATTTTATTACTTTGTATAATATATTATTTCCCCTTATTTCCTTCTGAAAAATCTCAAATTCGAATGACCTCGCGCCCTGCACTTTGGGTCAATTTTCATTTGTTTACTAATTCTGCCCCTCTCTACAAACCTCTATACAGGGTGCTTTATATATAAAAGGTTTTGGCTTAATGGGTAAAATGAATAAAGGAAGAAGGCAAAAATACATAAAATTCTGCACTATCTCAATAATAAATTTTCACTGAAAATTGTTGGGCACCCTAAAAATTAAGCAAACTGAAGACGGCCCTGATGTCTGGAGGAGGTATTATTTCTATGCTGATAATTCATTTAATTTATTTCAAACAAAAAGATGTTTACTATTTAAACTGTTTATAGGTAGTAATAAATACATAAATGTGCCAGCAAGTAGATAAATACATAAATAGGTTTTTTTTTGTTATTATTACAACTACTGCGTTTCCATATTAGGTTGCAAATCGTTATCTTATTAATGATAATGAATTTAATTTGTATTTAATCTCGGACATCGTTAGAAATAATAAGTAAATCGGTAGCTTAATAAAATCAATTAATAGAAGTTAAAATTTCTGTAAAACGAAATATTAAAAACATGACATGTCCTTATCCCGAAATTATTTATTTGGATAGCTGCAATTAAACTACTAAAAACGTACAGGACCGTTCATTTTAAAAATAACAATGGTGTGGTTATGGTATAATACGATCATTTCTATCGATTAAAACAGCGTAATAATTAATGACGTGACGTAATAATTAATTCATTCCGAAGATAGTTAGGTGTAAACAAACACTCCAGCTTTCACTAAATGCATAAACCTTTATTTTATTTTCTTAACAATAAATAGTATGTGACATACCTAAATTGGTTGCAATACAGAGGGTTAATTGGCAATACTATTGAATACCATATTTTGTATGCTTTTAAAACGGAAATTACAAACAGTTTTACATGATTTTGCTGAAGGTCTATCGCATTGAAAAGAACTTTAGTTATATTTTAAATATTAAACAAAATACATACTAAGAATTCGCAGAAGGGAAAGTACCGCATCTCTTTCAAATGTGTCGTGATCTGTTTATCGAATTACCAGTTTTCAGAAATTATTGTCATCTGGATTTGTATAAAAGTTCCTTAAATGTGTTCTTACATTTCTAATATACCTTCAAATTGTTGGAAATATGACACCACTTGTGTAAGAATTAATTACACCCAATTGAGGTAAAAAACGAATTGGAAAACCAACATAACAATATACCGTTAAGGTGTAAAAAATAAATACCATGTTTCTTTGCAACATCTGTTTTATTAATATCAACACAAATGCATAGTTCAGATGTTTGCATCGGATCATATTTCTAAAAAGTATTTACTACTTCTGATAACATTATTTACGTTAAAGCATGCAGACAGCCATAAATTAGCTTTTTTATGTGACATACAACAATTTTTAAAAGTCAGGTACATCTAAAAGAGTATCACAGTTTTAAATTAAATTTGTGCAAATTAAGGTAGGTTAGTGTTACAGGGTCGGACACGAAATTTAATAAAACTTTAAAATTCATTTTCTCGAAAACTATTCGTTTGAAGAACAAACTTTATAAGGAAAATTTGCTCTACTACATTCCACCTATCTACCATTCAGCCAAAACCCTTAAATTAGTAAAATACACTCTGTATATACGCAACGCGTTACCTCATGTGAAATTTTACTTCTCGTTTCAACGCTAGATAAACGGTTTTTAATTTATTAAAAAATTGTAAAAAATTAATTATTTTTTGCTTATTTAGTATTTTTAATGTAATGTGAGTACAATGGGGGTAAAATTTAAAATGCGATTTTCTCGAACTCTAGCAGAACGCAACCACATGTGAATAAGGAAGAACAAAACTTGTTATATGTATTAAAACATTCAATTTCTAAACTAATTAAATTTAATTGAACCGCATCAAGTATTTCCCCCCAAATTAACTGCTCAAATTTCTGTTATATGCCAATTTTGTTTAATTAAATGACAATAACGAAATTAAAATAAAAAGCTGCATTTCCCATTTTAGTTCCCCTCAGTTATTAGGCTAATGCACTATCTTTGTCGTATAATGTAGAATTCTAAATGTGCATTTGTCGCGTGGATAAAATTTACATTCGCCCATATAACATTAAAATAATAACGTCACTCATTTCGTATAATAATATAGTTGGGCAACTGATTATGGTTTTCGTATCTATTCTGTGCGGGCTTCGGTTGCCGGTTGTAGTCGAGTGCCCTTCTCTGTTCGATTAGGTAACGCACGGGACAATAAACAAACAGAAATCTATTTTTTACCATAGATGTTTTTCTAAAAAATAGAATAAGGCATAGGTTACGATAAATTAATTTAAAGTGTGGTCCCGTCTTATGCTCTTAAAAAAATCACGATAAATTGAGGGCGCATACTTAAATTTGCACGACGGCGCTCATTACGCTTGGTGCGGCACTCATTAACAAGTTTTCACGCAATATGCTTTGGTTTAAGAAATACTCTTTTATTTTGTTTTGGGTAATAATTTAAACAGGAAGGGAGATTATTATTTTTATTGATAAAAAAGTAAACATTCTTTGTGTATTTGCTTTATAATTTTGCAGTCATTAATAGAGTATAGCTGCTTTAATGTGGGTATACTTAAATTTTTATAAATTTCCATTGTATGCAACCCGTTTATGTGATTTTACACATAGGGTATAAATTAATTTTGTAATATTTCCAAAAAAAGGCAAATGCTTTCATAAACCCACCCCAGATTATGTCTCCATAATTTAAAATTGACTGTACCAATGCAAAATAGAGAGATCTTCTTAGGTAATGTTGAATAATACGTTTAATAAAATAAAATTTACTGAGAGCATATCATAATTTAGAAATAATATATGAAACGTGTTCCTTAGAAGTGAATTGAGAATCAAATAATACACCAAGATATTTTACTTTATCTTTTTTTTAAATGATAGGACCTGATACTTACATATTTTTTTATGAAATTGCATATGGTATCTATCAAAGTTATTAACAGATTTTAAACAAAAATCAATGTAATATGTTTTTTCTACATTTATTGTCATGCTATTTAAAGAATACCATTTATTGATTAATTTTAAATCTAGATTAATATCGTTATAATCTTTATTCCACGTATTGGAATGGTAAATTAAAGCTGTGTCATCAGCAAATGTAAACAGTTTACCTCTAAATTCGACATTGCCCCAATTGTTAACATAGATCAAAAATAGTAGAGACCCCAAGATTTAACCTTGGGGAACTCCGGTGATTATTTTAGAGAAGCTACTTTGTATTGCATTGACTTTAAGTGCACTGTGATTTATTATCAAAGTAACTTTTAAACCAATTTAACACTGGTGCTCTGATACCAGCAGTATATAATTTCTGGATTATTCTTTCATGTAATATTGAATCGAAAGCTTTTCTGCTATCATTTAATTTTATTGTTAATAAAAGCATCCTTTAATTCAACAAATAAAATTAAATCAATAATTACCTGTCTTTTCACAACAAACTTTTGGAATTTTTTCTGAAAATCCACAATGGATCTCTCTCAGCATATCTTTGACATATTGAGGAACTGGTCTTGTTTGTAATAAGTTATTTATGGCCGGGCAATCTGTGAGACTTAGACATTGTTGTGATGCTGTGCATGCATGGAACTGAGACGCTATAAATTCAGAGTTGATTTTAGGACTTGCTAAAAAATAAAGAATTTAATTAAGCTTACCAGTGGAAGCTATAAACTGCAAAAATAAATATATAGTAGTAACACTAGAATATTATTTCTATAAAAAAATAGCATTGTACTTCTACTTGCACCAACAAGAATTAACATAAGGGTTTATTTATAAAAGATAATTTACAATAAGATATGCACAGTTAATTAGCCTGTAAGAGAAACTGAGATAATCTTACATATTTAAGATAATTACGCAATAAGATGCTACAAAAATTGATTTATGCTGCGTTGGCGTCCAACCGTAATTTTAAATGGCATTATGAATCGAGTGCTGTCTCATTTAAAACCCATTTTCATTCTATGTATGACTTTTTTTGCATTTTTATCGATTTAACCCGACAACTATCCCTTACGGAATAGCTTTATCGAATAGTGTAAACATAATGGGTTTTTCAATTGGGGCAGGTCAATGTTGGACGCCCGTGGCGTCCATGTTGTTTTGATGGCGTCTGTCTAATCTGTTGTTTATTATTCAGTCACTGATGCCAAATCACCATGGCAAGTTACACGCTTGAGGAGCACGTCCAAATGATAAAACTTTATTATCAAAATGAGTGTTGTGTTCGTTAGTGCAAAAGTTGCGCGCGTTGCGCCCATTTTACGACAGACGCGGTGGCCCTTCAAAGTCGACTCTCCAACGTTTGGTGCGCACATTTGAGACGACAGGTATTTTGCGTCGGGACTAGGGCCAACACCCGTACAAGATCCAACTGACCCAAAAGCTCAAAGTTAACACCGATTGTTCGCTGACCGGGCTTCGGAGTGTTTGGAAGAGGACCCCAATTTTGGCCGAAAAACCTTCTTCAGCGACGAGGCGCATTTTTGGATGAATGGCTATGTCACCAAGCAAAATTGCCGTATATGAGACAACGCCAATCCACAGGAGGCTCACCAGGTGCAAATGCATCCACAAAAGGTTACTGTTTAATACAGATTTTGGACCGGGGGTGTCATTGGTCCGTACTTTTTGAAAACAATGTTGGTGAGGCCATCACCGTCAACGGCGATCCCTACAGAACGATGATATCCGATTTCTTTTGGCCCATATTAAACGACATGAACGTAGACGACATGTGGTTCCAGCAGGACGGCGCTACGTGCCACACAGCGAATGCCACGATGGATATTCTGCATGAACGATTTGAGGGTATGGTTATCTCTCGCAGAGTGACGTTAATTGGCCACCAAGATCATGCGATTTGACCCCGCTAGGCTTTTTCTTGTGGGGTTTCCTGAAGTTGCAGGTCTATGACGCAGGTAATCGACAGACGCCCTTAAAGTCAACAAAACCAGAGCCATCGCTCAAATTCAACCGGATCTATGCGACAGAGTCATTGAAAATTGAACCACTCGGATTCGTGCCACCGTGAGAAGCCGCGGCGGACATTTGACCGATTTTATATTCCATACATAATGGCATACATGGGCCTTTCAAATAAAAAAAGAATTTCGTTAATACCTCACACACAGCTTGTTTTATTCCACTTGAACGTCATCCCGCCCTTATTGGAAAACCCGTTATAATAACATAACCTCAGAGACACTTGAAAAGTGCAACAGGAGTACCAAAATAGACTTTTCTACTGTCAAGAAGTTAAAAAAGCACATCTTGAATAAGTTTATGTTTATTTGATTTTAAATTAGCTTTAATCTGTTGTTACTTAATTTGAATCGATACAATATGAAAAAGCCTATCATACGCACAATAAAAAGAGCTTTCAAATGAGCCGAAACTTGCATGCTGCGCACTACTTTTAGGACATGTGTGAACACCACGTGAAACTTTTGCAGCCGCAACTCTAAAACTGCGCTGCTAAAGTAGCAGTGTGTGATCTTAGCTTTACACATTCAAGATATCGCGCTGCACTTCGGCAGCAGGTACCAGGTGTCACTCTTTCATGTCTTACAAGTTAACGTCACGAAAATCCCAGTCGTGGTGTATGACCTACATACATTTTTTTGCTGGCTCGCAGTCTATTATCTAAACTGAAAGATAAACTATTTAACCTTTAAACTCGGTTTGGGAAACCACTTTTTTGATATCAAGCAATAAATAAGAAATGAATATTAACATAAATTTTGTATCTATTTTATACATTCCTTTGGGTTTTTAATACAACTTTGGCAAATTAAGTCAATAAATAAAATAATCAATTAATTCAACACATGAAATTAAATAAATAATTTACCTGTCCTTTCACAACACACTTTTGGTAGTTTTCCTGTAAATCCACAATGGGCCTTTCTGAGCAAATCTACGGCATCTTGAGGAACTGGTCTTTTTTGTACTAAATTATTTATGGCTGGACAATCTTTGAGATCCACACATTGTTGTGCTGCTGTGCATGTATTGAACTCGGACGCTACAAATACAGAATTAATTTTAGAAAATGCTAAAAAGTAAAGAATTTAATGAAACTTACCAATGGAAGCTATAAAACTACAAGAATAAATAAAAGATAATAACAATAAAATATTTCTATCCATGTTTGTTAAGAATAAAACTTAACGACGTTCTTTTGTTTGCACCATGTGTGTTTACTAAGCGTGAGCGGTCCCTCAACTCTCTATGGAAAATACAGTTTGGTATTAATTAATCCATGGAATTATCCGATTTATATTCAAAAATGTTTATGATTATAGATCCCTTTTTCAGAAAATAATATTCTAAGAATATAAATAATTTATAGAAACATAAAAATTCCCAGTCCAAATCTAGCTTTATGTTTAAATGAATTATCCATTATTACATTATTACTATTTTTATTTTTACAAGCAAACATATTACTTATTTACCGATATTAAGAGTAATCACTTTCACAATATTTTATGTGCGCATTTGTATGCGCACATAAACGTAATTTGCATACAAATAAAAATCTCCATTATGAACATTAAATGCTCAAAATAGTAGTTTCGATTTTTGAAAAACTGTAAAAGATCCTTCAAATATTTCAAAATTTATTTTAAGGATCGCGCATTATAGAGGATAGACTACTAATAGTCAGCAATAAGTAAAATAAAGAAACAAACAATATGTTTATTCCCAGTTATCACTACAGTTGTTTAGTTTAAAACTAAATGTAAAACATTAATACAAAATAGAATTATTAATGATGTAATGGTAACGTAGCAAATTAGTTTTAATTTATATTGTTAGCGTTGCAAAGGACAGCGCCGTCCTTTGAATTTTGAGGCCCCGGACACAAATATGGAGTGGGGCCCTCCAGTAAATAAAAAAGTGAATAAATGAATATACATGAAAATTTAGATATGCTTATGGAAATTATTGATGATGATTTACAAAGACAAGATTTAAGTCGATTGATATAATTGCTAGAGAATGAATTGTAATTTTGTTTTTATTTAATTTCTATTTAATTTTGTTATTATTAATGAAATAAATGTAACATGTTAAAAGCGTGTGTCAATGTTTGTCTACTGTATATAAATAATTATGTAAACGTGTGTTGATGTTTCTCTACTGTATATAAATTCAATATAACTAAATGTCGTATTATGTTGTATTAATTTTGTCTGCTGTATATTATATATACTTCCCTAGTCTAAAACTAAAACTAAAAACTATTTCGCGGTGGTATGATTTTTGAGGAGGACGAAACTTTAAACCATCTAATAGAAAAGTGGCGGGAAATTCATTAGCCAATAAAATATGTTTACGTCATTTTCTTCTAGCAAAATCTCGAAGGATCTTGAGGGGATTCCCTTTTGAATCTATACACACAAAACTGAAGCCAATAACACACAGATGGTGTCTAGACGACCTATTCCAGAAAATTCCTTTTGGCGGTAAATTATTTACTAAAGAAATTGTAACTTTCATACATTTTAACTATAAGGAGATTTTTGTTAAGGCTAATATTAGATTTTAGCCCTTATAAGCTTGGAATTAAAAACAATTTTGTTTTTCTAGAACCTAGAAAATAAACTTTTAACACTGTAAAAGAGGTGCTTTTAAAAGGGAATCTGCAGATTTTTTTAGCAACAAATTTTATCGATCTGAGAAAGTTTCTTTTAAATGACCCTTGATATTTTAAAGGACTTATTTTATGCAAAATAACTACGTATTTTTAAATCAAGAAGAAATATACAATAATATGCAGGATGCACTAAGGGTTTTTATCAATTATGCCAATAAAATTGCATTTTTCGGAAGTTAAAGAAATGAACAGTTACGTATGTAACTGTTCATAGGATTCAGTCGAGATTTATAGTATTATAAATCTCGACTGAATCCTCACTTCAGTCGAACTGGTTTAAGCTAAATAATTCTCTAAACTTCAAAGTTTAACCATTTCCACAAAATTGACCTAAACGGGGTACAATATTGCACCCAAACACTGTCTGGCAAACTCTGGTCGCGTTTTTCCTACCTATACTTGATCTGCACACATTCTGAACTTCACAACAGAAAAAATATGTAAAGAATTCAGAATAGAGATATTTCCTTTTATCGAAAAATGTTATTATCTCAGGTTATCAAATGTTTATTACCAGCGTCGTCCTTTGGATTTTGAGGCCCCGGGCACAAATATGGAGTGGGGCCCCCAGTAAACAAAAAAGTGAATAAATAAATATACAGGGTGTAACTAATATAACTAGAAACTTCGTCATGCGGGGTAGCTGTAATAGAAGATTTAGAACAATGCACCAACATAATTGTTAGTAGGTACTTCTGTTAACAAAATGCTGACGCGCCTCTACTGTTTATCTTGAAGTCTCAAGAAGTGTTAGAATCCTTTTTATTATGGAAATTTGGTGCGCTTCATTTGAAAAGTAGGCTTTAGCTTTGTGTATAAGAACTTGCATCAAATGCCGGTCTCTCAGTCTATTTTATTAACGCATAAGATATATATTGTGTTGTTGATTAAAATAAGGTAGCTCGGTGCGGGGCCCCACTAGCTCTCAGGGCCCCGGGCATCAGCCCGGCTGACCGACCGTAGGGACGCTTCTGTTTATTACAAGGGTAATTGAGACGAAATAAAACATTCTTTATTTGTCAAATGAGGTAATACATAAATCTAAACATTAGCTCAATAATTTGAAATATTTTAATATGTATAAGATTTGTGTTAAGTTTATAAGACATAAATTCGAGATATTAAAATATAGGGTAGTATTAAGTGTATTTAATTAACGAAAAATGAATTCAAAATGTAATATAAGGTTCATTTAATAAATATCAAATATTTTAGTCAGTCAAGTTTAACACTGTTACACTGAAATGTCACCAGTTAAAAAACTAAAAGTGTTGATATCTTCAATTTAACAGAGAAGATATTATTTTTAAATTCTCCACTAATTTTTAGTTTTAAAATGTCATAGTGAAGAGTTTTACCTATTGAATGGAGTACTAACATGATGAAATTAAAAAAAATGATATACTGTTTTGATTTTTTTTTGTTATAACTCTTAGAACCACTGTTAAGAGGATTTGCAATTTTATAAGTTAATTATCATGTTCACTGGTTTTGTATTCCAGCTTTTCTCAAAAAACATTTAACCGAATAATTATACTTAAACAGTCAATAGGTATGTAAAATAAGTTGCCTATATCGCAGGCATATATCATGTTTAAAAAAGTGAGCTACATCTAAATGTAATTTTGACTGGTATTAGAATACACAACCCAAATTTAATAACAACAATAGCAGGCTAATAAACCCGAGTCAAGCTAATTATTCTTTATTTTAAAATCATGTATTTTTATTTCTGCGTGTTATTAAAAATCTTATATTTATTACTTACTGTCTTATATTTATTATCTTAACTTAGCTAATGCAGAGCTCTGCGACGATTACTTTGCGGATCTTTGCTCTTGATTGTTTTAACATTCATTTTTGACGCTAGGTGACTTGAAAGGTCCGTGAATACAAGATTGGCTTAATAAGATTTTATTTCTGTAATATGGCTTAATACTGTTAATATTATTAAACGGTACTAATACTACTGATAAAAGACAGACAAGGGAAGAAACAACGGAAACTTCAAACTATCAATAGTTTCGATGTTTAGCATTTCTAAATTTGTCTAAAATAGATTTCCATGGTGTTTAAACTTTGACGATAAAATATATACAATTTCTAGTATTTAGAATGTTTAAATTTCTATATCATCGATATTTCACAGATTCATTAAAAAGTTTCAATAAAACAGAGTTACAAGACTCAAAATTTTATAAATTTATGGATTTATTAAAACCTCTAGCTCGATATACAATATTTTTAGAGTTTTCCTGTCAAAATTAAAAGAATGAAAATCTGTAGGAGTTTCAAAATTTCAACGATTCCGGGTATTAAAATCCAAGATTCAGATATTAAAATTTTTAATGTTTCATAGGTTTGGCTCTTTTAAAATAGAGTTTACTGCATCAAGCTTTACTTCGTGAAATTCCATAATCATGAAATAATTAATAAAAGTTGCGCAATATCTATTGAGATTTTTTTTTACCTGACAATATTGTTTCAATACTATGTAACATATATTTTAATGTGTATGTACTTTGACCATAATACATAGTATAGGGTATAGAAATTTCAATAAATTTTGTGAAACTTTTATTATTTAATTTTTATTTAATTTCTTTTAAAGTAACTCAATTTTCAATTTCATAATCCTAATATACATAATCTTAGAAAAAATCTTAATTTCGGACTATTAAGCACTGGAAGTTGTAAATATATTAAAATATTTTTGCAGACTCCACATGCACAAGTATCAAAACCTTGAAATTTGAAATTCCAGAATTTCGGATACGAAAACTTAAATTTCTAAAATTTTCTTGTATCATTATATACACGTTTCAAAGTCTTAAAACACGAGAATCACTAAATTTCTAATTCTCTGACTTTGACTTGCGAACACTAAAAATATCATCTTTAGAGAAGACCCTCAATGCTTATAAATACTAGAATGAATTTAAGAGTTGCAAACTTTTTAAAGTTACAAATCTTCAACTTTCATCTTTATATTTATTTTTGGAATTTTTAATTTTTAGAATTTGACAGGTCTAAAGTTTTAAAGATTAGTTGAATTGAATACAAAATGTTGAATACGAAAGTAACATACTGTGTACAATTTGTAAAACTGCCACTTTTCATACGTCGTGCGAAAATGTTACAACACATGTACTGAAAGTTGCCCTTGAAACGTGTCATGAACCGTGTATTATAAAAATATTTAGTTATGTTTTGCAAACTTTTCTTCTAAATATATCGTTTCTTTAATGTTAAGCAAATGGTAATTTTGAAATATTTTTTAAAGAAAATAACACAATTTTCCTGAATTTACTATTACATAACCTTACTTCACATAAGACCAAGGTTATTACAAGTAACAGATCTTTACATTAGTGATGTTGCAACATTGTTTATTCTAAAACGTAGCGCGAATTCTTTGTTAAGTCAGATATATAATTGTAATCAACATTATAATTTGTTTATGTTTATTTAAATAAATATAATATTTTCCCAGTTTTACTGCATTATGAAAAGACCTGCTGTATGAAATACCTCGATGCAATAGGGCCTTTCGTAGCAACGAGTGCGCATGCTCAGTTGTTGAAACTGCATAGTTACCTAAACGGTTCATAGAGCGCGTTTGAGTCAAAAAAATGATCTGGCAACATTGTCCAGCAGGACATCGTCAACTGTCATTTGAAACAAACACAACAACAATAATTTTGAAATATTTTTTAAAGAAAATAACACAATTTTCCTGAATTTACTATTACATAACCTTACTTCACATAAGACCAAGGTTATTACAAGTAACAGATCTTTACATTAGTGATGTTGCAACATTGTTTATTCTAAAACGTAGCGCGAATTCTTTGTTAAGTCAGATATATAATTGTAATCAACATTATAATTTGTTTATGTTTATTTAAATAAATATAATATTTTCCCAGTTTTACTGCATTATGAAAAGACCTGCTGTATGAAATACCTCGATGCAATAGGGCCTTTCGTAGCAACGAGTGCGCATGCTCAGTTGTTGAAACTGCATAGTTACCTAAACGGTTCATAGAGCGCGTTTGAGTAAAAAAAATGATCTGGCAACATTGTCCAGCAGGACATCGTCAACTGTCATTTGAAACAAACACAACAACAATAATTTTGAAATATTTTTTAAAGAAAATAACACAATTTTCCTGAATTTACTATTACATAACCTTACTTCACATAAGACCAAGGTTATTACAAGTAACAGGTCTTTACATTAGTGATGTTGCAACATTGTTTATTCTAAAACGTAGCGCGAATTCTTTGTTAAGTCAGATATATAATTGTAATCAACATTATAATTTGTTTATGTTTATTTAAATAAATATAATATTTTCCCAGTTTTACTGCATTATGAAAAGACCTGCTGTATGAAATACCTCGATGCAATAGGGCCTTTCGTAGCAACGAGTGCGCATGCTCAGTTGTTGAAACTGCATAGTTACCTAAACGGTTCATAGAGCGCGTTTGAGTCAAAAAAATGATCTGGCAACATTGTCCAGCAGGACATCGTCAACTGTCATTAGAAACAAACACAACAACAAAAAGATGGCTACTTCCTTGCCTTTTTATAGTGTTACTTTAAATGAAAATGACGTGCCTGGTGCTTCATTGGGAAATAAGAGACCATCAGAACTGACAAAATTGCAGCTTCAACGGTTTTTAAAGTGTGAAATGTTTGTACAAGGGGAAATAAAAACAAACTGATTGTGAGGTTAGTATAAAATTATATATATATATATATAGTTAGTATAAAGTGGTCACAACAATGTTTTCATTGTGAAAAGCTTGTGAAGTTTCACAGCAATGTTATTGCACCTGAATATTTTGAGCAAAGGACAGTAAATTATTTATCCCTTTTTAAGATTTTTAAACATTACTAATGCACATTTTTCTTATGTAACTGCCGAGAATCGCGAATTACTAATGCATGTGCAAGAGCAAGTGCAATATTATTTTTATTATTTTCACCGTTTTCACCATTTAACCTAATACGTTTGACAGTTGTCAGTTAATCGCAATCGCCAATGTTGCCACATTTCTGCAAACATTCATAAAATTCACTTTCGCGCGGCGCATGCGCCACTAATATTTCTGTAACGAAAGGCCCTATTCTCTGGGTGTTCCAATACATAAAATTCTCATTGGCTAAATATCAGCGGGAACAGAGATAATACCACAGTATATATAACAATCAGTAGGTTTACTTGTATGCGGCGCCATTGATGTTTTTAATCCACCTTCGAATATCACGCCTATAAACGTAGCAGTGCACCGACGTTGATCGGTCGGCATCGCCTGCAGATAATATCCAGTAACGTATTCAATAAAATACGAAATAGAATTGTTTGAATCAACAAAATTAATTGACGCCTTTGAAACAATTAGTTTGTTATTAACTGAACTTAAATTAACGTACATAATTGAATATTCATTTACAAAACGTGTAAAATGTGTTTCAATATAATTATCTTTTTACTACTTTTGGATGATTTAAAATTTCTGTTAACGTCTTTTAAAGTGTAATACACTCGCAGTCGAGCGTGTAAATGATATACTATATTATTATTTTTATACTTAAAATTATTGCACGAATGTAGAAATATTAATGATTTGAAGATGGATAAAAGCGTTTGACCACATTTTCATTTACACAAATATCTTGGAAGTGTTTTTGAAAAAGTATTTCTATAGATAAAATAAGTTAAATAAAACTAGTGTTTCACATGTATGTACCGATAAATATTTTTTATCCAATAACCGCATATATATCAAATAAAGTTTTTTCTAATTTATCAGAAGTTTGGTAATCTTTGTCAATTAAAACAATCTCTGCATCGTTTCCTGATTCTGTGTTTATTAATTCCGTAAGAGGGACACTCGCACTGCACAATTCGATTTGAACGGGACTGGCAAATTTGATGTGCTCGGTCGAGTGTATGAAGTATAACTGCTTTCTATGTGCTGCCGGCACATGTCAGCATGTTGTGTGGTGGGTGGTAACTATTTGCGATAGTCACGTTACTGTGACTTTATCTTCTTTTTTCTAAATACAAATTTTTTCCCTGTTTGTTGTATTTTGGGTGTTGGGTAATAAATATATAATAATAACTTGTTTTGTTATTGTTGTCACCTGTTTTTTTTAATTTACGATATAACTATTCAGTAAATAATTTCACTTCGAAAAATGTAGTTTGTCGAAATATTTTTAGTGCTTTAGTTGATGATCTACTAAGGTGTTTATTAATTAGGAAAACGTCAACTATTTAATTGGTGAGTTCGCTCAGGAGTATTTTATTCGTCTTTTAAGGAGTGACTGGAGAGTGAGTTCTTTGATTTACTGAGAACGTGAGTTATATTATGTCTATTTTATTGAGGGGCCACACCTTTAGGGTCAAACAATCTTATAAAACCCCTACTTCTTGTTTTCTTCAAATTATTCTGGAATGCATTTAAATTACTCTAATTGATAACATTCATTTTTAGTTTGTGTAGGCCCAGAATTTATCTGTTCGAAAAGGAAGCGTTCAGTGCTTTGTTGGAGAGCATGCATGCCTTAGATTTAAATAGTAAATGTGATGTTATATGTATCTACTTAATTTAAACTGACATGAGACAGTCATTTGCTGATTATATTATTCTCTGGGATTTTTCTTATTTTATGAGTAATATCGGACATCCCCACAAGTCTCTTTAATTACTATAGATTAAAGCATACGGCATTTATTGAGTGGTGAATGAGTGAGTTATATTAAATCAATCTGATCTTTCTTGGAGGAGCTCCTTTTGGGATGCGGCAACATGCTCAGGAATATATTTTGTTTTACAGTGGTGATATAACAACAAGGTCCAGTGCAAGGAACGAATAATCCAACCAGCAAAAGTGTTCGTTTGCGCAACAAGTCGGTAAGTTAATCAACTACATATTTTATTTTCCTTAACCTCCTGCTAAAACTATCTTTATAATTTTAAATTTGCTAATTTCTGCAGTTTCATTGTGGTCGTATTAAAAATAGTGTACTAAACATGTTGAAAAGTGTTTTTCATGTATTCGTGGGATGTTTTCGCACTTGCTTCGGCTCGTGCGTCAAGATTCCCACTCTAACGAAATATTCCACTTTCCACACTCGTTATATAATATACTATATTTATGATCGCAAAGTTTAGCCGACCCCTATTATAATTTGTTTGATTGAATAACGTATTATACGGTTTAGAAGAAGAAAAGCAGAACCCGCTTTTTATAGACAAACGTTATTGATAACATCTGGAACTTACTTCTCCCGAAACTAAATATTTTATTTACATCAATACAATCACAATCATGAAACTATAATATGATGGAATTTATTTTTGCGCAACTTAAGTATACCCTGAATAAGCTATAGTTTACTAAGCTATGCAATCGAACTTTTTAACATACAGTGTACTTGGAAAATATTTCTATACTGAGAAATTACTTCAGCATACGTTACACAAATCAATCGCTAATAAAAGTTTACATCTAGAAAATCAGTCATTAATATTTTTATATCCATGAAAATCGATAATAACTATTATAACTCGTAATAATAATTCTTCATGAAAAGTATTACAATTTAAGTCGTTTTTCTTCGCTTGAAATTAATTAAAAGCAACTCGGTTGAAAGATTATTCCTTTTACAGTGCAGATACGTAATAAAAACCGTGTTAGTTGCAATTAGAAGTATCTTAGTTAGGTAATATCAACTTTTAAACATCAAAAGAACTGCGCTCCGAAGTAATTGTAGCGTTCCGCAGCATTTGAAAAATTATTATAGCAATGCATGTAAAAAGAAATGTGTTTATCACATGCTTATACCTAAAACGGGTAGAAGTTTGTAATAAATATTTAGAACTAGAACAGATGATGGACGTAATAATGATGAACGCAACACGCCTACTATAATAACGTAAATAAGTGACTGACTTCTTTTCTATAAATGATACTTAAAACACAAACACGCCGCTTCATTAGTATGAATAATTTAACAGACCAAAGATACTGCGACTTTCTTCTAATATCCATTTTCATCTACTGTATAACAAATAAAAAAATACTTGAACCATCGACTTCGTTAAACATTTCTAATTTTTCACAAATTACATGTTTATATTTAACAGGCCCTTTTAGGACCGTGTGGTTGCTTGCTCGTTTGTGGTCGTAAATGCTTGGTTGATACGCATCACTGGCGATAGCTTAAATGAATGCGGTGTTGCGACCAAGACGTAAAATACTACACGGTCCGATTAGGTTTTATTAAAACATCTTAGCCGCTGCATCTTTACATGAAAATGTACAAGTACGTGGGAAGATTGTGCTATCCTTCGTTGCTTCTGGGGAATCAGAGTAAAGATCTTGAGTGTACTATCACGATCAGGATGATCTGAACGGATGCTTGCCTTATCGACCGCGAACCATGTAAAAACATCGTCTTGTACTCAAGTCCCCCCGAGAAAATCCCTTGGGATTGGCTTAACGGAATTGAGCCTCGTTGAAATTAACTTAATTTAACTAGGGGGAATAAGCACCCACTAATGCTACCCGGTAATATTTCTCGGGATCACTGGCTGACATGCTTTATGTCACCCGGATCAAGTTAGGGTGCCAGACCCCGCCAGACCTGACTCCTCCAAGCAATCAGGTAGCTGTGCGGTTAATTTCTTTAAAAAGCTTCATTAACAGTTTCTCAGTTCCATGTTAGAACAGCTACCTTGTAGCTAATTACATTCATAAATAACAACAATATTATATATTTCTCATTAATAATAACAGTAAAATTCATCTCAGGTTGTCAAACAAAAATGAAAATAATAGCAATATCACATTTGCTAAAATCAATAAAAATCACAGCACTATCGAAAATTACATCCGATCCGTTCCGAGCGATTTACCTTTCGGCAGATTAAAATAAAAAATATATGAGGAGTCTTCAAGGGCTTTAATTCGATGTACCGCTTTTCTACGTATAGTTCTGAAGTGAGTGTAACGCCAAAGTTAATGGGAACCCATTCTACCTTTGACCTCCAGTTTCTGGTCTTTCCCAACTTCACATCAAAATGAAAAGTATGCATGAGCGATCTTTAAGGTTAATTTCGCTCCGACGAAAACAAACGAAAAAATATAAATAAACAGGTATTTCTTAAATGAAATAACTGTTTATTTTTTTATAATGAAATATTTTGGGAAATAAAGACAATTATTATTATTATTATTATTGTTATTATTATTATTATTATTAAAGGCTTATAATAAACATATTCTGTACAAGAATTACTGAAATTGCTTTTTAATTACTGAATAACTTAGAAGATAGTATTGGCAGTTAATATCAACCAAAATCACAAATTCCTTACACTCATATGCCAGTAATTAGAAAGTAATTTTCCAACTTCAGCAGGAGGGTATACATATAAGTATTGAATTCACGATATTTTTTTAAATTTACCCACCGCAGGGACACATGATAGGTAATAAAATTTTAAACCGGGCAGTTCCTAGAATATTCCGGAATTATTCTAAACTTTGAAATAAATATTAAAATAGAATTAAATTAGAAATAAATAATTATTGTGTGTTCCAAAATCAAATGTTCATTTAATGCACATTTTTTTTATACTACTGCTACTGATAGAAGATAAAAGTTGCTAAGTTACTATTAGAAACAAATAATGTAATATTACGTAACATTATTAGCAAAGGAGATTTGTGAATTTCATAAAATTTTACATGAGGATTTGTTGAGATCTCCTAGATTGCGTTTAGTTTGAAAGATAGACAAGGTCTATCTTATTTTTTGCTCATGCCATTTTATGTTTACTACAGAAAACTGGTAACGTCTAAGCGAAATTCCCATAAAGATAGAACATTTTTTCCCTCCCTCCATTCCCAAGTTTTGTTATTTATTCAAAAGTGTTGTTTATTATTAGTATTTTAGCACATCCAGAGTTTTGCAGCAGAACTAAAAGAAAAAAAGAAATTGTAAATTTTATGTTACGATTTTTTATGCAGGTTGAATTATAAGATTAGAAAGAAATTTGGTTTTCATGGAGATTTCATGTCACGCCAACAATAATGTACATCTTGCAAGGTGAGAAAATCCAACTATCTTTCAAGACGATTAATTGAGTGTTAAGGTATAATCTTGAAAGGCAAGTTGGACAATACACGTCTCTCATGGCGAATTAAAAACAAAAGAAAGTGTAAGTATAATTTTGCAATGAGATAATTTATAAAATATACAGTTTAAATATTATAAAGTGTAAAATACCTTTATATCAATATTCAAAATACCAAAGTTTTAGCTAAAATTAAAATTAAATTGCATTTAATCAAGAACAAAATCAATTAAACATAATTCGATATTTGCCTAATAAAGTGCGGTTGTTTTTGTTGACAGCTTCATAATTTTTTCTTAGTTAATACAATGAAATGCGCTCTTTTTGGTCAAGAGGAAAAGAATCATCATCATGGAAGAATTGAATTTTTAAAAAGGAAGCCTTTTTTTAATTTCTTACCTATATCCTTTATATTTCACTCAATTCAATGAGAATTTAATAACAAACAAAGGAAAATAAATCTTTATATAAAACATACGGGTTAAATATTATTGTCATTACTGTGATAAAGTAAGATATATAATTGGGAATTTCATTCGTATATTTAGACAAGACGCTTGATTATTTTGGTTATAAAATAGCTCCTAGCATATATAGCACTACCACACACATTATTAATTTGTTTTAAAAACTCTTAAAAAAACTTAAATTATGTCTAAAAATGACTCGATTGCTTAAATTCTGAAATTATAAAAAATAGTAAAAATTTGAAAGGTTTAGAATCCGTAGCAGGAGAGTAAATAAAAGCGTGACCGGAAAAATACCCACAGGAAAAAAGCCCACAGGAAAAATACTCACAGAAAAATGCTCACAGGAAAAAAGCCCACACGGAAATATGCCCACATAGAAAAAAGCTCACATGAAAAAAAGCCCACACGGAAATATGCCCACATGGAAAAAAGCCCACACGGAAATATGCCCACATGGAAAAAAGCCCACACGGAAATATGCCCACATGGAAAAAAGCTCACATGGAAAAATGCTCACTTAGAAATATGCTTCCATTAATCAATCAATAATTAATCGATTATAATTGTCAAGGTATTTAAAATTTATAATATACGCCATTTTTAATCGACGAAAAACAAAGAACCTGACATTTGTAATTGTGTAGATTCTATACATATATAAAATTGGATTATATTGAACAAACTTACACTATATTACCAAACGGTATGGGGCGACTCGGCGCGGAAAACTCGGCGGCATGCCAATTCGGCGCTAACTAATTCGGCGCCGTGCCAATTCGGCACCATAAGATAATAATGCATAAGAGAATGAGAAACGCTATGCAGCGAAGGTTAAGTTATAATTTAGTAAGTTTGGTAGATCTAACAGAGACTTCTTAGTACAGACAACGGCATAATTGGCTTTACAGTTTGCAAACCTTCTTATTTGACACCCCATTGTTTGTTAATTATTGAATACCACCTCGCCAGAAAGTAGACATCCATAAGCTTTAAGGTATTACATTTTCAAATTACCTACAGATAATGCTTCAAATGTGAGCATTTTTCCATGTGAGCTTTTTTCTATGTGGGCATATTTCCGTGTGGGCTTTTTTCCATGTGAGCATATTTCCGTGTGGGCTTTTTTCCATGTGAGCATATTTCCGTGTGGGCTTTTTTCCATGTGAGCATATTTCCGTGTGGACTTTTTTCCTGTGAGCATTTTTCCATGAGTATTTTTCCTGTGGGCATTTTTCCATGAGTATTTTTCCTGTGGGCATTTTCCTAGAACCCTTTTTACTGGTTAAGATAATGTAAATGACAGCGGAATTAGAGCCTGTTTGTAATAAAGTTTGAGGTGTAGGCATGAAATAGCTATTTAGTAACTATTACTAATTATCGGGCCAATTGACACAGAAACGGACTTACAGACAATAACCAGCACATAGTCATCATAAATAAAACTTAAAAAATGCTATTTCAAAAGTATTAACACAAAATGAAAGATTATTATTAATTAAATGATTTACAATTCTAATTTATAAGAAAGAACTCCATTTAATTTATAATTTGTTTTTGAAATGCTTGGCCAAATTTTCAGAATAAATCTTACTCACGATAATACCAAAATATACCTTAAGGAACACACTGCATTAATTAAATCAGTTATAACTAATTAAAACTAACCTACTCTGCCCAGGGCCGGATTTAGAATTGTGAGGCCCTAGGGCCAGTATTTGGTGGAGGCTCCTTAAATATCTAAAAAAATTTTAATCTCGGAAAAGTGAAACTAGTAATTTTTGTACGTTTTTTTTTATTATTTTGCTTACTTCTAAACGCTTTGAAGTACTAAACTACGGTAGGTTTACGCGATTTTTTATTTGCAAATGTATTTAATAGATCATCAAAATTCAAATCGCGAAGAATATCACTGTCCAAACTAAGGATCATCAGATTGGTCAAGCGATCTTGCTTCATACTTGTTCGCAATCTATTTTTGATGATGTTTAGTTTGGAAAATGATCTTTCCCCACTGCAGTTCGTCATCATCATATTATTTTGTAAAATTATTGGATAAAGAAACATTTCCACCGATTCTTCTTCTTTCCTCTCAAATTGTTCCGAAAAAGATGCAAGATGCACCAATTCGTTGGCTAAATCGGCTTCTAAATCTTGAGGATAAAATTCGACAAGTTTCTTGGCTTTAAGTTTAATTTCAGAAGGTTCCATCGTGCTTAACCCAGCTAAAAAACCGAATCGTTCATCAACGACTTCGTATGCAGAAACTCGTTCATTTAAAGATACGATGAGTTGATCGATAACATGGAGGAAAGATTCCGTACGAAATCTTTAAGCACGTTTTTCGCACCGAACATAGGTACGGATATTGTACTTGTTTCGGAAGCGCTGGGGCCCCCGTTCGGTGCAGCCGCAGTACTTACTTTTAAATTCAACGGCTGTACCGATTTTAACCTCGGTTAAAAGCTGTGTCCGGATAGACCGTAGAGTCTAAGTGCAAATATCGTACAACAGTTCAGCTGTTGCACCTAATTTTTTTCCGTGTGGTTTCTTCATTTTTTCGGATTGTGTTTTAATTGAAAAACTCCATTGCATTGGTGGAGGCCCAGGGGCCGTGGGCACGCCGGCCCCGTGCTAAATCCGGCCCTGACTCTGCCTATAAATGGCTGTAGGTATACAGTTTGTAATGTCATAGGAAAAGCTGACGCTAAAAATTTGTGACACGACGTCAGCGGTCAGCCTACCATCAGCTTCGATAATTAAGAAGGTTGTGGCATTTCAATAAGTTAATTTCATAGCTCCTTTACAGACTACTATATCAAAGACAAATTTAATGTCATTCAGACATAAGAGAAGAAAGAAATAGGAATCAAAAGAAGAGATAGGTTAGAATACTGTAACTTTTCAGAGGCTTTTAGAAATTTTCGTACAAAACAATATGTTGTGTTGGATCAATGAATGCTCTTTACGTTTATAAAAAATTTAATATGTCAAATATAAATTCTCACCAACGGTTGTCAACGATTACAAAATATGGAAAGGTTGTCGGCTTATCGATAAAAGCAGATTAAATTTGATTTATGCGTTAAAGATGAAATTGAGGAAGTTCTAAAATTCACTACATAAAATCTAGTGTCGGTCAAACATTAATTTAGGTATGTTTAAACTTGTAAATCTTGCAAACCTTTGCTACAAATCAAAATGGTTAATTTGCTTCCAAAATAACATAATTTTAAAAAAGTAGAAATATGGAATTTAATTAAAAAATATATAAGCAAATATATCAAAATGGTTTATAAATTGTAAAGTGAAGATGTCATTAAAGGTTTTTATAAAAAATGAAGATATAACTGTATTCAATATAAATATAATAAAATAGTAAATTTTATATCGATCGTTTATATCTTATAAAAAATCAATATATCTGTTATTAACTTATAAAGTATCAAACTCGTAAAACCACCTGTGGTAATTTTATATCTATGATTATTAATTTATTAGATAAATTTATTGTCATAAATTCTTAGGTATTTCCAGTTTTATATATTTGGATGAAAAATGATTTTCATATTCTACATTTTACTATCATGATTTAAAGAACTTGCTATTTGTAATATAAAATCTGGATAAAGAGAACTTTTTCAGAAATACTTAGTAGGTGTCTTAGGACAAGTTAGGAGTAAGTCTAGTTAAAAGTTATTTTTGACCTAGGTGGACCACCACCCGGTACATTTCTCTTAAGTGTTATCAAAGATGGACCTCGATTGTCATGTACAAATACACGAGAATTTAGCACGTTTTACACAGCTATCTGTCTGTTCTCAGTAATCCGTATACTTCTTTAAGTTGTTTTGTGGTAGCAAACCATTTTCTTGGGCTTCAAAACCAAATTCAAAAGAGTCTAATTGAAAAACCATGTCATCAATACAACAGTGTCAAAAATAGGTATAGAAGTATCACCTTATGTCCCTTAGCACATACTACAGCTACAATCTAAATACATCTTAAAATTTGTAAAATGATGCTTTTTGTAATAGCTGCATTAAGTATCCGTCTAACTCTGCCTGTAGCAGGGATGAGGTGGATTGAGTAGCCTTATCCTTGTTATTGCCGGTCCCAAGCCCGGATGAAAGAGGAGAGTTGTGGCGCTAGGATAGCAACCTAACCCACGTAAAAAAAGGAAAAAACAAAGCAGTATGAAAAAGTCGTTTAAAACAACCAGTCTCCGGGTGGAAATCCACACTTCCAGTTACGGAAGGAGCCCCACAGGATACGGAGGGGGCAATTCTGCTCTTGTTATGAAGAATAATGCCAAAAAGTTCAATATTAAGAAACCGAATGGAAGCCGAAAACAACGAAAGAAATGGATAATAAATATGGGTAGGACAGTACCTGCATATGTGGAGCGGAGTCCCAAAAGAACAGAGAGTAAAAAGGGGAGTTTCTATGGTTATTAAGAAGAAATATAAAAAGCAAATAAAAAGTTGAGAAGCAGTAGACGAGAGGATTATTAAAGTTAACCTCGAAACTTTTAGATATAAGATGACAATATTAGGAATAGACGCACCCAATGATGACGATAACCCCGCAAACAAAGACCTTTTCTATAGTAAACTAAACGATATAATAAATGAATGTGGTACGCGAAGGGAAATTTTATTACTCGGCGATTTTAACGCGTGGGTAGCATGCAAGACTAACGATAAAATTGTAGGCCAATATGGTGATAACAGAAGAAACAATAATTGTGAAAGACTTATAGATCTCTGTGAAGTAACAATCTAAAAATTCAAAACGGTTTCTACAAACATAAGGCAATACATATGCATACTTTTGAAGAACATGTACGACAACGAAGAACGATAATTGGCTACGTTATAACCCGACAGTATTCTACTGGTAGAGTCCAGGATGTCAGAGTTTTGAGAGGCCCGACGTGCGGAACGAATCACTATTTGCTAAAAACCAAAATAGTGTTTTCACCCAAAGGGCAAAATAAATTAATAGCAACACAAAGATAGAAAACATACAACAAGTCAGATATAATCTACAAAGTCTACAGCAAAGCAGTATACAATATTTATATCAAAATAGACTGGACCAAAAACTAAACGAACACTAGGAAGGGTCAAATATAGAGCTGTATGAACATATAAAAGCAAGCCTACATGAAGCCGCAAAAGAAGCCTTAGGCGAAGCTGATAAAGAAAGACCAAGAAACTATTGGATAAACGAGGACTTATGGGAAGAAATACGTTACAAAAACATCTATATACAAAGTGGCTAAATACTAAAGAAGATGAAGACAAAGACGCTTTAAGGTGCAACAAGCCAGGGTGAGGCAATTGATAAAAACTACGAAACAACAGACATGAGAAAAAAAGTGTAATGAGATTGAAATGTGCATAGGAAGAAGAAAGACGACAGAGATATGGAAATTCATAAGGAATGTAAAAGCACCACATCGAGAAAAAACAACAATACAAAATATCCCTGCCGAGGAATGGAAACAATACTATGAACAACTACCGAGAAAAGACCCATTTTCCGAGAAAGCACAATAACGGAACGAGGAATGACAGATATTACTTACATAGAAGTACAAGAAGAGCAAGTCATTAAAACACTTAAGGAAATGAGGAATGGAAAAGCACCAGGTTCAGGAGGAATCCCTAGCGAATTGATAAAAAACGGGACACCGAAATTATGTAGGATGATAACAAAACTCACGAATAAATGTATAAATGAAGGAAATATGCCAGAAGAATGGAAAACAGGATATGTATCTCCAATACATAAGAAAAGGAGTAGGTATTGTGGCACCTGAGTCCTAACCTTCCCTTTTTTTTGGCCACGCCTACTGCGCTCTGATTGGCTATCCCCTCTCCTGTAGCTCCCCCCCTTGCTTCTGATTGTTTGACGCCATCTTGGATGACACGCCTACTATTCTCTGATTGGTTGACAGCGGCCATTTTGAAAACGCCTACTATTCTCTGATTGGATGACGGCCATTTTGGAACTTCGGGCGCCATTTTACCACACCCTATAAATCCATGACGGGAAACTGTATTACCGACAACCTGTGCAACGTCAATAGATGGAGTCATGAACAAATACCGACAAATACTACTACTAGAGGGCATTTTATATTAATAAATTTCACCGATTTCTCAAAATAATTATCGACATCAATAAGTGAATTACATAAAGTAATAATTATTTAAGATAACTGATCCAGCATTAAAAATTTGAAATTCAGTTTTAAACGCAAATCGCGGACTTGCTCGATATAAACGACCCGTCAGTTTTCTATCTATCTCTACCATTATATAAATTGTATACCTTTTAAAATTTCTAATATAATATTTACGTCGAGAGATTGATTGATCATATAGTTGATATATTAGTTAGCTACATTTTTTTCTTTCACAACCGATCAATGAAACATTTCCAGTGCGTATTTCCTGTAAGGGATACAACCCTAATATAATTTTACATACGGTGGTATTTCATTTTGAAATTTGTCATTTTGAAGTCGACATCTTAGATTTCCCACCCTTGAATTTTTAGCTCTGGGATTGGATTGATCATCTTTTATCCCTTTCACTAAACGGAAACTCTCTCTCTCTCTCCTTCTCGCTGTCTTGCGTACCTTGCTATCTCTCTTTCTCTCAAAGAAGAAATCTGTATTATCGCCTAACAATTTACGGATATTTGCTAATAGATGTCGCGTTAGTATAAATACCTCGTAAACACCCCCATTCGTGATCTGATTGATCGATAGCTTTTATCCATACCCAGATGGCCGGTCGGTCATCTTGAAAAACGTTCTGAATGGTTCGGCCATCTTTTTCCCTACCGTAGGCGATCATCTTGGAATACGTTCTGGTTGGTTCAGCCATCTTTTATCCCTACCCCTAGCGTTTAATGTCTTGCGTACCCAGCTATCTCTCCTTCTCGCTCTCTCTCGCTACTATTACCTACAAGTTCTGCTACGTTTCTCTCCCTCCCTCCCACCCTTCCTCACTCTCCTACTCCCTCCCACTCTCTTACCCTCCCACCCGCCCTCCCACCCTCCCTTCCTCCAACTCTCCCTCTCTCTCTCTCTCTCTCTCTCTCTCTCTCTCTCTCTCTCTCTCTCTCTCTCTCTCTCTCTCTCTCTCTCTCTCTCTCTCTCTCTCTCTCTCTCTGTCTCTGTCTCTGTCTCTGTCTCTGTCTCTGTCTCTGTCTCTGTCTCTGTCTCTGTCTCTGTCTCTGTCTCTGTCTCTGTCTCTGTCTCTGTCTCTGTCTCTGTCTCTGTCTCTGTCTCTGTCTCTGTCTCTGTCTCTGTCTCTGTCTCTGTCTCTGTCTCTGTCTCTGTCTCTGTCTCTGTCTCTGTCTCTGTCTCTGTCTCTGTCTCTGTCTCTGTCTCTGTCTCTGTCTCTGTCTCTGTCTCTGTCTCTGTCTCTGTCTCTGTCTCTGTCTCTGTCTCTGTCTCTGTCTCTGTCTCTGTCTCTGTCTCTGTCTCTGTCTCTGTCTCTGTCTCTGTCTCTGTCTCTGTCTCTGTCTCTGTCTCTGTCTCTGTCTCTGTCTCTGTCTCTGTCTCTGTCTCTGTCTCTGTCTCTGTCTCTGTCTCTGTCTCTGTCTCTGTCTCTGTCTCTGTCTCTGTCTCTGTCTCTGTCTCTGTCTCTGTCTCTGTCTCTGTCTCTGTCTCTGTCTCTGTCTCTGTCTCTGTCTCTGTCTCTGTCTCTGTCTCTGTCTCTGTCTCTGTCTCTGTCTCTGTCTCTGTCTCTGTCTCTGTCTCTGTCTCTGTCTCTGTCTCTGTCTCTGTCTCTGTCTCTGTCTCTGTCTCTGTCTCTGTCTCTGTCTCTGTCTCTGTCTCTGTCTCTGTCTCTGTCTCTGTCTCTGTCTCTGTCTCTGTCTCTGTCTCTGTCTCTGTCTCTGTCTCTGTCTCTGTCTCTGTCTCTGTCTCTGTCTCTGTCTCTGTCTCTGTCTCTGTCTCTGTCTCTGTCTCTGTCTCTGTCTCTGTCTCTGTCTCTGTCTCTGTCTCTGTCTCTGTCTCTGTCTCTGTCTCTGTCTCTGTCTCTGTCTCTGTCTCTGTCTCTGTCTCTGTCTCTGTCTCTGTCTCTGTCTCTGTCTCTGTCTCTGTCTCTGTCTCTGTCTCTGTCTCTGTCTCTGTCTCTGTCTCTGTCTCTGTCTCTGTCTCTGTCTCTGTCTCTGTCTCTGTCTCTGTCTCTGTCTCTGTCTCTGTCTCTGTCTCTGTCTCTGTCTCTGTCTCTGTCTCTGTCTCTGTCTCTGTCTCTGTCTCTGTCTCTGTCTCTGTCTCTGTCTCTCTCTGTCTCTGTCTCTGTCTCTGTCTCTGTCTCTGTCTCGGTCTCGGTCTCGGTCTCGGTCTCGGTCTCGGTCTCGGTCTCGGTCTCGGTCTCGGTCTCGGTCTCGGTCTCGGTCTCGGTCTCTGTCTCTGTCTCTGTCTCTGTCTCTGTCTCTGTCTCTGTCTCTGTCTCTGTCTCTGTCTCTGTCTCTGTCTCTGTCTCTGTCTCTGTCTCTGTCTCTGTCTCTGTCTCTGTCTCTGTCTCGGTCTCGGTCTCGGTCTCGGTCTCTGTCTCTGTCTCTGTCTCTGTCTCGGTCTCGGTCTCGGTCTCGGTCTCGGTCTCGGTCTCGGTCTCGGTCTCGGTCTCGGTCTCTGTCTCTGTAATATGCAATCAAAATAATCTATAATATTATACTTTTAGATCATTTCTGGAATGAAACGCCTAAAAGAGTGGAGAATCTGATTTTTATAGGTGATTTTATAGCAAAACATGTTTTAAATTAAATAGACCCTAATTTTATTTATTTATATTAAAAACCAAAAAGCACAAGATGTAATCATAAGAAAAGTGCAAGTATGATTGATTATAAATTTAGGCACTAAAAAGAAACTGAATTTTAAAAATTCTAGTCTAATAATAAAACAAAAAATGTATATTTATTGAATAGCGGTTTAAAACCTCTCCCTGCATTAAGAGAGACCACGTGTAAAAAACAAATAACATCATAAACTAAAATCGCATTGAAAATTCAGATAACGGTCATAATAATATAATACTAGAATTGCTTTAAAAAAATTCACAGGTAATAGCAGTTTGTTTTACACTTGCCCTACCAGAAAACCTTGTATTTACTAAATCGGCGTTGATGACGTCATCGAATTTTTTTAAGATTAAATGATAGGTATTTTTTTCTAAAATAGATAGAATATTGTGTTCTCTTTTCAATTATTATTTTCAAGATAAACGTAAAAAATGTTTTACGACTAATAGACTTTGCTTTCTGATTCTCCAATAATTGGAGAATTCCAATTAATTAAACAGAAATATGTAGCAAGCTTAGGTGAATAACGACACTCCAGTTATTCTAATAATCTTTTATCTTTAATTAAGGAAAATGTAGAACAAAACGGTTCTATTCTAGTTCTACTACTAGTACTATTAGTGTTATGAAATAAATAAAGATTATTAAAAGTTTCACAGTTTTATTAAAATACAACCTGACAATATTGTTTCGACAGCTATGCTGTCATTATCAAAGGTAATATAATTATAAACAAACACGTCGCTAAGGTAGATACAAAATAGGTAACTAGATAAAATAATAATAATAATCAGAATAAAATATCTAATACTTCCAGTAAAGGAGAATTACTGAGCTCAAGTTGTTCATTCATTAAAGGTACCCTGAGTTTGTGTTTGTATATCTCAAAGGCTGCTAAAATGTCTAATTTGCGTTTGTTATTACAAAAATGTAGGAATTTAATATTATTTTGAGGAGTCATTGTGTGATTTTGTTCTAAAAGGTGTTTGGCGTAATTAGATTTTTCAGGATGTTTATTTTTGTAATGACGTACGTGTTCTTTATATCTTATGTCAAAATTTCGAAGTGTTTGCCCAATATATACCGAACTACAAAAAGAACAATTTAAACGGTAAATACCCGATTTCATGATAAAATAAAATAAGGCTGGAAACAATAAGCAAGACTATTAGTGTTGTTCGAAGATGCGAATTATGTATTGAAACAAATGCATAGCATATTGAACCTTGTTTACTATAATATAATTCAATTATTTAATTGTAGCTTTATGTGAATTTAATTCTATTATTTAATTGTAGCTTTATGTGTATTTAATTTCTAACTCAATTAATGAATAATTGTTAGTTGAAATGAGTGAGAAAAGTACCTTTTATTTTCCATCTTAAGAATAATACTGTCAAACCTAAAGTTTGGGAATTTTGGTTGGTCAGTGGAATTCTAAAATAAATGTTTCAATTTATTCTATTGATTATTTATTTTTGTACTGTTTTGTTCTACATTTTCCCTAATTAAAATTAAAGATCATCAGAATAACTAAAGTTTTGTTGTTTACCTAAGCTTACTAGATAATTCTATTTTATTAATTGGAGAACTAGAAATCAAAGCCTAGTAGTCGTAAATCATTTTTCACCGTTTTCTTGGAAACTTTCTTAGGTAAGAGTGTAAATATTTATTATGGTTGAAAAGAGAACACAATATTCTGTCGATTTCTGTAAAAAGAATACCTATGATGTCATTTAAAAAACATTCGATGACGTCATCAACTCTTACGCCGATTTAGTAAAAACAAAGTTTTCTGAACCAGAACATAGAGGATTTTATGTCATTTAATATACCATTTTCAACCGAGAATAAAGTTGCTACAAAGCATTCCGTTTCTTCGTTTTTGCAGTATTTTGCAGTTACAGAATTTATATACATCAAAGTAATTCCCTAACAACATAACTACCATAACCAGCATAGTTGATCCTAATTTACTTTTCTTTAATGTTTAATTAAGTAAATATATATTAAAATAATTTCAAATATTTTTGATATGCATGTACAACACGTAGTATGTTTTGCATAATTATGTTTAAATATGATGCATGGGCGCGGCAAGTTCCTTTTATAGTGTAAATTTGTTACCTTCCATAAGGAAAACCTCAGATGTTAACCCGACAAATTTGATCTTAATTATACTAACTGGATAACAGTTTTAACAATTTTTCTATCTGATCTTTGTCGGCCTGCACTAGTCTATGTTATCATTTGATCAACTTAACTATTTGGTAGCTTTTTTTAGATGCGTGTTAAATTTTAGGATAGCATTAAAGTAAACATTTTATTTATTTTATAGTAAGTATAAAAATTTTATAATCACATTTACCTGGATAATAAATGCGGATATTATAATTGCAAATTTCTGTATTAGGTCCGTTAGTTGTAAAACTTTTTTGCTTACCGAATTGCCTATAATAATGTTGTTGAAACTAAAACCTGTAGAAACAAAAACCAGCGGCAACGCTACTATTTGTAGTAAAATTTAATAATTATCGCCAATAAAATCATTAATCAACGGTTAGTTTTTTGGAACTATAATAATTCTTATTACTAAATTTCAAAAATCCAAAGAAACTCAACAACCTGCCTTATAAGTACCATTTGCTAAATTTTATAGGAGAACAAAAAATGTGTTAGTTCTTAAAGTATTTTGATGTAGCAAAACATGTAAAATAACTATTAAATGTACAAAGTAGTACCCTGACTTGTCTAGCTACATCACACATTAAAAAATTACCAACAGCACAAGTCACGGAAAAATGTTACCTCTGTGCCAAGAGGTTGTAAGTATGTATCTCTCACTATATATTGCAACTCTAAGCATTATCTGTACTACATATTATATACTGACAGTACTTGTATTACAGTTGTACAACTGAATTGCAACGAATGTAGATTTTGTACGTTCATTTTATATATCGTGACTGAAATTACACAGGACATGTAAAAAAATGAATAAGATCAGAGTGCTTGTTGTGACTTATAATACAGTGGCAAAGTAATTGAACGATTATCTTAAAATTTAAAAAAAAGTTGATTATGGTTACGTATGTATATTAGTTTATCTTTTCGTGATTCGATATTATTTAATTTATATTGGTACAATCTGAAAAGATAATTGCCATTTATAAAATAATTTATTGGAGCAGTAAGAATTGGTGTTTTTGAGAATAACAATTACATCAATATTTCAAGTTAAGGAGGCCACAGCAAACTCTGGCCTCATTAAATTTTTCCCATTTTAATTTCATATGTTCTGGGTCGCTTTAGATCAGGGTATTAACGCAAAACTGCAAACAATTTTTTTTATAAAACTTGTACTTGTACGAACTTTACCTCAACTAACTTTAAGACATAATGAATTCTTCTTGTAGTTAAAGGAGGATATTATTAAAGGATATGAGGTGTCCACAAATGAACAAATGAAACAACCCCCGATAATGAGGTCTTCGAAAGATTGCATTTATCTACAGTTTCCCGAAATCTAGATGGTCGATACAATTAGCTAAAAATATATTCCTTTATCCTAGAAATAATGGTTAAATAACGTACCCCATCTTCGATAAGTGCATAACCTCTACAATTCAAGATTATCTCGATCAAAGTAATGTGTCCTTAGCTCGTAGTTCTCTGCTTAATGCACCAGAATATTTTATATCCCACAACTGTATCTTCAAATCTGATAGGCGTTCCGATACTTACTATAAATCTTAATGCTCTGACAGAGACATCATATTAAATCAAATTATACTCGGGCGTCGTCGGTGAAATCATCAAAGCTTTCAATTACAAATTAAAAAACAAGAGCAAATAAAAAGATAGAGGGCGCCACTCAAACTGATTAGAGGTTATCATTGTTTTAAACCAAAAACGTGAGAACTCCACAGTCTGAGAAAAGACGCCTTTAAAATTGACCTGAACAAATTTCTAATAAAAAACTACAAAAATCAGTCCTATAACAATTTACGTTAAGTTTCGGGATCCCAAGTAAAATAAATTTTACACAAGTAGCTTATTTAAACATTAAACTGTTTTAGATTTCACAAATAAACCAAAATAATCTTAATTAAACATTTTTGTCAAACTTACATCAAACACTCGAGCTTAATACTTTAAACAATTATACAAAATTGTGAATTTCACTAAACATCACACAATAATGACTTAAACCAATAAAATTAAAAACCAATGACCATAACACAAAACTTCACAAAAAACTGTCAAACTTTCCTTAAATTTTGGACTGTTCAAATTCAATGACGAACTTTAAACTAGCATAATTTTCGTTAAGGAATATATTCGTTATTATCATTAACTTGAACTAGAACGATACTTAAAAAACTAATTTTAATGTTGCTTGAATGAAGTTGTATTGAAAAGTCCTCATAGAAGACAATGCGTCATTTGATTAATAATTGATTATAATAATAATAATTGCTACAACCCATAGCCTGGAAACCAGGTCCCAGAAGCTATAAGCTTGTGCGGGAGGGAGGGGGCGATTATTATTATTACGTAGGCCTTAAGTGCTGCTGCAGCCGCCTTACAGATGGAACAGCGCAAATCCCACATTTGTGTCACAGCTAAGGAAAACTGCAGAAAACCTTAACCAGATCTGCCGGCACCGGGAATCGATCTCGGGCCGCTTGGGTGAAAGTCCAGCACTCTAGACATTACACTACCAAGGCTGCTTAGATTCGCCGTTTTAACATGAAAACATTGTTGAATCTTTTAGACTAATTCGAAGCGAAACTTATTATATTATTGACTCCTAGAAATTTTACTCGTCACTGGAAGTATATAGGATATGTAACTGTTTCAATTGCCGTAGAGCAAGAAATTATTTTTATATAAGATCTGTACGTGCTTTTCAAGCAAAAGGAGGCCCATTAGTTTATTATTTAGCAATATGCTTATGAATTTCGTCTGCAAAGTATCACTAGTACACTGTTTTAAGTACACTATTTTAATTGAACTGTTTGCAACTTTTCAATTTTATTACACTGCAGCTGTGCTTAAATATTTGACAAGAACGCTTATTGAACGTGGGAATTGAATTTCAACTTAACCAAATGAAGTATCGCATTATACACGGGGCCGTACTAAGATTATTTTTTATAAAATGAATGCTCAAATTTTTAGCACGATAGAAATTCCTGATATTTTGAGATTCTTCAACATATATTTGTTTTTCCTCGGTCCTCAGTAAACTTAGTTGGATTTTGTAATGCATATACTGCTATCATTTATGTTCTGCCTGTGACTCCTACTCAAGAAATATGTGTGGCTCCTCCAATAACAAGCTTAGAGTAGCTTCCATATCTGCCTTGACACTCCAAGGTTAGAAATGTGGCGCCTTTCTCTTGTTTAAACTTCTTGTCAATGCTAGAGATACATTTTCACCCTGTATTACAATCAATAAAATTTTTGCCTTTTCGGATTTTCCCATCGTTTTGCATTGGATAAATCAATTTCCGAGTGGATGGAAACCAGGTGTTACAAATAGAATTGCTAATATTAAATAATATATACCTTATTTAGCTTTACCTGGTCATAGTAATGCCGCTGATTGTGCCTCTCAGTTTCTTACTCCTCAGAATTTGTAAATAATCCCTCTTGGTTGTCAGGATCTCATTGGTTAAATATAAGCACTGGAAGAATGACCAATTAAATATCTAAAATCTGATTTCTTCTGTTTAACCAAAATCTCTTATTTGTGTAGCCACTCAGGAATAAGTACCTTCCTTGAATACTTTAATTACTTCTTTTTCGTCTTGGTCAAAGCTGTTGAATTCAACTGTATATGTGTGGGTGTTTCTCCCGAAATCTACAATTTAGATGTGAAAAATTCTCGGAAAAGGAAAATGTTGAAATCTGTTTTTCTAAGAAATAGTATGATTAATTGATTGTATAGAACACACACTGTTGATTAGTAGAGATTAATCTGGACATTTTCGACCTTTACAGTGTTTAAATCCACGCAAATGATCCAAATAACATGCAAATGACAGAAAAGATTATATTTAATAAAAAAACTGAACTTTAATATTATAATAAAAAGATCATTTTTAATTTTTTTCTCTTCTTTTCTTCTTTTCCACGTTTTCTTTGCACCTCATAATGTATGAACATGAATGTATGTAGGAGTTGTCATTTACGTGGACAAGTTGTATTATGTGAAATTATAAATCCACGCAAATGACACAATGAAATGCCACGCGAATGATTATTAGAACATTAATATAACATAGCGCCAGTTAACATTTAGTCATTACTCAAGCGAAGTGTGACCTAATTATAAATGTATGCCAGATAAACGCCTCGATCGGAGCGCCCACGATTGCAGGTGCAGTATCAAACCCACGGCCACGTGTGTGCATAGCAAGCAGTTGCAGTACGCAGAACTCTATAAGGAAGTCACGTAGGCACACGGCCACAGCAGCTGCAGTACTCAGAACTCTATAAGGAAGTCACGTAGGCACACGGCCACGTGCGGTCAACTGAAGGATTTCACACCCACAGAAGGAGTATATAAAGATCAGCACTTTATGGGACAGTTGAGTCTGAGTTACAACGAAGCTTGAAAGATAGAATCTGTCTATCAGGATAGATGTTTACCTTCTTTTAAGCAATACTCACCCAGAAAGCTGTAGAAACTGGTGGCCATGGTTACTGTTTACCTCGTTCTTTCTGAACATTATAATTACCAGCTTTAAGTTAAAATTGTATAATAGTATTTAAGTTATTATGCAAGTGCATACTGTGTAAATTCACGACGAATAAATATTTTATTGTACTTAAACAATAAATTGTGTTCATTTTGTAACTTGGGCTCCGTCTTTTGGGTTTTTAAAATAAAGTACCATTTTTAAAAACGCCTTTCTTCGTCAAGAAACGTTAATTCGCCTAGACTATTTTCTTTGGAGGCTTCGTACTAGCTATAATAAAACAACACAAGTAGTGTATTAACTTACGAATTTTTTCTAAATTCAACACCAGCAAGAAATGATGATAACCACGTGAATGACACAAAATAAATGTACTCTTACATCAAACCATATAAACTATAATCATATATCACTTCATAATGTTCTTCTCTCTTAGTTAGATCCACGCAAATGACAAAAATATCAGGGACAACATTTTATTGATTGTATAGTAGTCGATGCTTAATATTTTATATATTAATTGACTCTGGATGAGAGCCCTATACTTGTTTTACAATTCTCCTTAATTAGAACAATAATCATTAACTAATGCCTTAGAAAAACTGCTTTTTACTTTGAGAATACATACTAGGGACATGTGTTGTAATATCCAATTGTAATAATTAAATTCAATATTTTATAAATTACGTTTTCTGTCTTTTTATCAACATGAATTGTAAAGTCACATAATCTATTTTCAGAATGTAAAATCATTACTTTGTATTTTTTATGCACTTGCATTCTTAAGACTCCACGTGTATCCTGTGGAATATGATATTAATGCGTTCCATGAGAACCCCAAGCTTGCATTTTACAATAGCAAGCAAGTCTTAAAAGAACAATGTAAAGTTCAGTTGGTAAATATCGATGTAGCATAAAGGAACAGCTCTTTTAAACTTTTAGTTAATAAATGTTTTGAATTTATAATTGGTTATCGTTTTATTTATGAAGGTCTATAAGTAAAACCTTAATCAAGTGGTTCACAACACATGTCACGTGAATGACATATGACATAATAAAGTTTACTTTTTGTTGTAAAAAAAATAGGTCAGTTGTTAATACAGTGTGTAAATAAAGTAAGGAATAAAATTCATATTTTTTGTGTTATCACTGTTTGGAAAAAAAGCTCGAACACGTCAATTTTATTGTTTTCCTGTAGATTTTATGGACGTCAATTTTAATTTTTTATTTTACTACTGTGGGGTCTATGACGTCATCGACTTCTTTTTTAAATGGAACCCCCTTATTTTTTTGCTAGAAATGAAAAGTATATTTTTTTCTAAGTTCAGCAATACCCCATATATGGTATTTAAAATTAGTATTTTTTGAAATATGGAGGACCGAATGTGATAACTTTTCACAAAAATAATACTTAATCTTTCTAATCTAATGACTATTTTCGTGAAAGTTATTACATTCGGTCCTCCATATTTCACAAAATACTAATTTTAAATACCACATATGAGCTATTGCTGAACTCAGAAAAAATATATACTTTTCATTTATAGCAAAAAAATAAGGAGATTCCATTTAAAAAAAAAGTCGATGACGTCATTGGCCCCACAGTAGTAAACTAAAAAATTAAAATTGACGCCCATAAAATCCGCAAGAAAACAATAAAATTGACGTGTCCGAGCTTTTTTTCCAAACAGTGATAATACAAAAAATATGAATTTTATTCCTTACTTTATTTACACGCTGTATATACCTGGCTAGATAGACTGCTATTACATCTTCACTATACTGAACTAACAGGTAAAAAGGTATTCGTATATATATCGTGTATTAATATTAATTAAGCAGGGACAGTAAATTTAATATTTCTGAAGAATTACCCAAGTATGTTCTATCTTTTCCGAATTTTATTGCCCCGCACTGGTCGTAGAATAAAGACCAGCTTGGTCTTTATGCTAAAAACTAAGCTAATGCTTAAAATCCAACTCGTTCAGAAAAGATAGTTCCCTCAAGAATAATAAACTCTATCCAAAAATAAATTACACGGTACAACACAAAAAAATTTCCTGGTTTTCATATAGTTTTTCTATAGCTTTTTGGTATGAAGATCACGAATCTGCTATTGGGTTTTTCGGGTCAGGTCAAATACTGTTGTTTCGATGGCATTCGCGTGTCATGCAGCTAACACATACATGCATCATGAGTCTTAACTCAAACTGGTTTGTTCACGAAGTGATTTTTACCTTACAAATGCAAAACACCAATAGAAGAATAGCATACATATATATAACACATGAACAGGATTGATAGTTTTGATCTTTTAATGCTTCCTGGTTCTACATTTCTTTGTTTTAGTGCTTGGTACTGTAATGACGTAGCATGCCTTGATTTAGTATCCACGATAACAGAGTAAACACAGTTGAATTCATAAATAAGCCAGTCAAACATTCAATCTCTCCTCACCCACATTTCTCTAAATTTAGCTATTTATTTAGCTAAAATTAGCTAAGTATACTTCTGGTTCATCTGAACTGGTCTAGTACCCTCAGCTCTTTGTGATGGGTGGTTGCGGATTAAGTCTGAATTCATTACGGAGCGATTACCCATGCCTATCTACCTATCTATCTCCAGGTAAACGCTAGAACTCGCATGTTCTTAACTACTGGGTAATGCTCTCTGTAACCAGGTAATCAGCCGCGGTTCTCATTACTGAAAAACAAAAATTGCATCAAAACGTATTTTATAACCAGCAGGTAGTAAATCTTGTTACCTGGTACACGCTAAATCTCTCCTATACTTAACAGCTGGGTGACGAGTTAACTGTAACCAGAGAATAAGCTGCTGTAATGCCAGGCTATTGTTACCGAAGAACAAAGATGCACCAAAACTTGTTTAATCACTACCAGGTAACAAATCTCGTTATCTTGGTAAACGTACAAGTTTGCCTTACCCTTCTTGTGTATTTAAAAACGAGTTTTATTTGAAAACAAATTGGAATATAACTGAAATTTGATCTAACCTTATTATTTAGTATATTATTACCACATACTATTGCTATACAGAGACATCCTTATTATTATCTATTTTACGTCTAAACTACTGGATTCTTTCAGCTAGGTCAATTATATTAGACAAAGGATTGGAAATGCAAACATTGTTTTACACTAAACCCCAAACCGGCGTTTTCCATGATGTCTGGTTTGCCCCAGCGTCAGTCAAGATATAGCCGTTCTGTCCATCAGAATGGACTTGACTGCCTTTTCAATTAATATGAGCCGGCATTGAGGTGTAGAGGGTCAGAAAGCATATCTCTGTCATTTTATTTGCTTGGTCAGCAAGGTGGTTCACCTCAAGATAGTTGCGAGTTTTCTACGGATTGTTTTATAGCTTAGTCATTTTTGTGGTTTTTGCCATCAAGAAAACTGAAACTCATTTAACCAAAGTGAGTGGCGAAACCTAAAAAAGATATTATAGTTTCTTTAAAATGCTTCTTTTTGAATACGTTAAGGGACTATAATAATAATAATTGCTAGTACCCATTAGCTGGTGAATCAGGACCCAGAAGCTATGAAGCTTGTGTGGGAGGGAGGGGCGATTACTATAATATTAGGCAGGCCCAACGTGCGACTGCAGTCAACTTATCAGATGGTATTAGCACAAATCGCACATTTGTGTTACAGCTAAGGAAAACCTTAACCAGATCTGGCGGTACCGGGAGCCGAATCCGGGCCGCTTGAGTGAGAGAAGAGCACAGTAGCCCCTACGATACCTAAAGTAATGAGAAATGTGCAGCTCTTTCTTACTCATTTCCCCTCTTTGTTATAGAATTCCAACGAAAGATGAAAGCATATTTTACATTATTACATGCGTAGATGGATTAATTGTTGATTAGTTAATATTAATCAATTGATAAGAAATGTAGTATAATTAGTAATATTATAAAACAGAATTAAAAATTAATTACGTAATAATAAAAAGAAGAAGCAACCAAAAAAGTATGATAAGTGGATATTAAAGAAGAAATGTATAACATCTCCATAGAAGAATGCATGCGTTCTCGAGTTCAAAAATACGAGTTCTAATCCCAGCTTTGGTAAAAAACTTTTTTATTAATGTTTAATAAATTTTATAAATAAGCAATTTTATTATAATTATAATATTACATAAAATTATCCCTTAATTTTATAGTAATTGTTTAAGAACGGTCGGTAAATAAAATAAAAACACATAAAAAGTACATTTTATGTTTTTCTTGTAAACTTTTTTCATGAAAATACTTTTTCCTCAAATTCGAAAAACCACGGAGATAGAATGGACTTTCTTCTTTATTTTGTTCTAGTTGAGTGTGAGAGTTTTAAGAAATAACTGACTGAGAAGTATAAAGCGAAAAGCATTTTAAGAGTCATAAATTCCTACATAATGTAGACCCTTTTTTAAATTTATATTGTTATATCACTGGAGCCCCTATTTAACAGAAGAGAACGTACGATTCCCAAGGTGAATTTTTGATAATTTAAAGACAATACTCTAAAATCTCCAGCACAGATAATTTTCTTTTCATAAATTCTGAGTACAAGAGGTAAGCATTTTCTATTAATTTAATCGAAGTTCTCTTTTTTTCTTTTTTTTGTTAAAATATTTAGAATTAAGGAAGTCTTCTCTTTAATGTTTAATTAATCTCTATGATATCTTAATTCTTTGTTTATGTGAGCGATTTTGAATATAGATATTGGATAGATACATCTTTAGGTACGTGTTTGTAAATTCTGTGACATTTGCGATTTGCTCAGTACTTTCAGTTGGAATGTTGTAGTATGAAGCTCAGATCAACTCATTAAAATATAATACATAATAGCAAATAACTTTTAATTAAATTATCCATTAAATATTTTTACAAGACTCTCCCTATCTCTAAAATCTACAGACACAAAATGAATAGGAAATCATTATTCATTACAAATTGGTTTTTACCAATAATAATAAACACCTTGGTTTACTGCCTCATTTAAATCTAACGTTGTAGTACTACGGTTAATTGCATAAGCTACAGCACCAGACGGAAGATAAATTCATTATCCTATAAAGCGATCGGACGTCTTTTAAAAACCGGGTAATTACAAAGCCTAATGAAACGAGTAGCCATCACCTTACTTATTAACTACCACTCAATAAACCGAGATAGTGTTGCTGATAATTATAAGATGTGCTATTAGTTCTTATTTTCAATTTGAGTTTGCACCAAATTTCGTAGACGGAGAATAATAAAGTTACGGTTTGTTTTTTTATATCCTAGTTTAATAATCCTGGTTTTTTCTACGTACAAGGCTACCAGTCAGTAGTAATAAATTAACGAACGGAGCAGATTTACATAACGAGACCTATTAAAACTATGAACTGGAGAAAAGAAAATAAAAATAATAAAAATAAATAGTTTCGTTTAATAAATACTAATAATTGTCAATCAAGTTTCTATTATTGGCGAGGAAGGTTATAAAATTTGGTATTTATTAGATTAACTAGAAACAAATGCTTTTATTATTTTAACCTTTTTTTAACATTTTTTTAATAGTTCAAATCTTAAAGTTGTTTTATATATATGTAGAAAAATCGTTTTAAATGCTATATACTACTGCTAACAGTTAAGAGCGGAGCATTCTTCAGCTGAAATAAAAAGATCTTTGAATTGAAATGTAGAGAATTTTTAGATAAAATTCTTTCAATTGCAAGAAAAACTTTTAAGAATGTCAGTAGAAAATACAAGACACTGGAGTGTAATAACTCACGATAAACATGAAAGTTAAATACTTTATGATATGTGTGGATATTAAGGATTTGAAATATGGAACAGATTTATTTTTATCTCTTCTCTATTCCTAGGTAAAAACCAAAACGTTATTTGGTAGAAATACAAATCGTGAAACACACCACTTCATACTTTATCATGCCCTTTTATAGTCTGATATCCTTGGAATAGAGTTGATAGACAAGACCATGAACTTCCCTGAATTCTGCAAGGATTCAGTTTTCCTACTCGTTTGTATTAGTCTTGGTTGGCCGTGAGATTGGTACGAGTTGCTTATGGAGTGAATAGAATCTAAAAATATATCAACTATGTAAAATAGAAACCAAATGTCATTATTTAGATTTATTAAAATTTAAAAATGTATAGTTGTTTATATCTAATATATCGAGTGCATTAAATTTGTTATTTTTAAATTATAGTTGGCTATGAAAACAAATGTAATACAAACATAAAATGTGAGAATAAAATATGTACTTGTCATTTCTGTTAAATATGTAACTGGGTCTTTTTGTTTAGTTTTTGTCATGTAAGATAATAAGCAGCGGTTCAGTATTCTAAAAGATACTTCAAAGATATTTTAAAGATGGCTTCATACAGATCATTTTCAAAATTTAATCTCCAAAATAATAACTAGGCATCAAAAATAATAAAGAAACAACAGATCCATTGATTTTCGAACGGGATACTTAATTACAGTATTATTAAAATACTACATATTTCCTTTTTACCCCCCAGCAACCGTTTTAAAACTTTAAAATGTCAAATGACAACCCAATCTTGAAACAAACGTATTTTTAACACAAAAAACAACAAAGCCCCGCGATTGGGCGGCAGTGAAAGAAAGCATTTTTACCGGAACAAAAACAAAGTAAATTACATTAACTTTCAAAAGTACTTATGCCAACTGCACAACACAAAATTTTTAATACTTACTGCGCAACTCAAGATTGCCTCGGCTTGAGATAATATCTTTGCAGATAAAAGAATAGATAAAGGTTTAAGACGTAAGAAAATACATATTGTTTAGGGTGCCATCTGAATAGGAAAGTCCAGTAATTTTTATAAAAATATTTACTCGATACCAGACGACTACAATAACCATAAACTGGAATCAGATCTAATGAATTTAATTTGATTTTTATTTAATCATAATCGGTTATGTCAAAGTTAGGTTGAGTAAAATATTTAAAGACTTTCATAAATATATGGTCATGTAATATTCAGATTAATAAGATTTAATTATAAGTTTATTTAAAACCAACAAAACAAAGAAACTTTCATATAAAGCATCGTAGTAAACAATAATAAAAATAAAAGGTCAAAAATATTTAATACAACAATGATAATTCTCTTATATTAACATTGACAAAATAAAATTCATAAAGTCACAATGCCTTCGTCGATTAGTTCACACCAACATCACCTTACAATGCAATTAATACAATATTGTCTTTTAAATTTGAACAAACACTCGTCACCAAGCTCGACCGCCAGATGAAACAGAAGAATCAGGAAAACACCCTAAATTCTGATAGGGCTGCAAAATCCATAAACCAAGGAATTAAAGTTCGGTATAATTGTCTTTTTGTAGAACTGATTTTTAATTAAGTTCTCTTTTTAATTAACTGTATTTTGATCAAGCCAGATCAATCATTAAAACTGGAAATGCCTCTACTAAACGTTAACTGCACTGTAAATTATTTATTAAGTTTGTTTATTATTTGTTAAGTAAGCGCGATTCCATATTAATCACTTAACTTTCTGTATTTTTCACAACTTTTAAAGAACGGGAAACTTTATAGTTTGGGTAACTCATTAACCCCAAAAAATCAACGATAAATTGAAGCATGTGAGCTTCCGGTACGATAACAGAACTAAACGCACAAAACGATACTAGTATAACTTAATTATACTCTTGAAGACGGTAACTTTATTCATATTAAAAACTGTAGTGTTTTAAAACAAAGATTAACAAACACTTTACCTGGGGCATCCCTCCAAGAGAGAGCCCCAGAGCTCCGTTCTCTCCAAAAAGCTTATTTCGGACTCTGCTTAAAAAAGGATTTAAACTTACATGGTAACGGGCAATCTTAAGAGGGAGCATTTCGAATAGACTGATAAGAGAATGACATGACTTTTTTTAAGCCAACCAAAATTAGTATTTTTACACAAAGGAAATTCAGAGCCCGGGATTTCGCAACAAGATTTGCAGACATGATATCTTTCGAAACGCAGATGTGTTTATTTGAAATTTACCAATAAGCACGTACAAGGAAATCATAAATTAAGGCAAGATAGGTTTTAATGATATTTTTTCATAGAATATCAACTTAACGTGTATGAGAATAAATAAAATGTACGTTCACATCAACTGAAATCGCTGGCCTTTTAAATTTAGGGGACAAATTCATTCATTCTTTTTCACGAAAACAAGAGATGGTAAATGCTAACATGTGCAAAAATGGTACCTTTGTTTAAAGCGAAGTCTATAGATTTTTCTAGAAATAATTTTATTAGTCTGGAATATTTCTTTTTTTTTAAGTGACCCCTGATATTTAAAAACTCATATTTATATCGAATACCAACACAATTTCACATCTAGAAAAGATATACATTAATATACAGAACCGCACTAAGGATTTTTATCATTTATACAAATAGAATTTCATTTTTTGGAAGTTAAAAATGAACCGTTACAATCTTTGTGACAACTTATTTTAAAGAGTACAGAAAAAGCAAATTGTTAGTACATTTCTGCATTTGATGCGATCACACGTAAATCTAACACAAGCCTGTGAGCTGTCCTCAGCGCACACAAAGCTCCTAATTTCTTCTTTACCGCTTATTTTCCCATCACCGTTTTCCACTGCTGAAAGAAACCCAGGTTAACGCACTAACCCAACCACATATTAGATTCTGTTTTCTCTCACATAAACATATCTCAAGTAATTTAGATAACTTAATTCGCTTAAGAATAGTACAGGACTATGCAGGGATGTAGTTTATCGCTGAACTTGAACGTACGTTGAACGTTGAACGTGACTGAAATATTGATTGTTGTTTCTTAAAATTACTTGATGGTTCTCTTATTCTTCCTTCATTCTAGTAAGAAAATCTACCCTCTACCAAGTGATACCTGCATCAATTACTTTATTTTATTTAATTAGAATTAAGTTTTAAGCAACATAACTGATCCGCATACGATTGCTATTAGCAGTATATGCTTTTCACTTGTCCTCAGCAATTGCGGATCCCTTCTTTTGCTATCAGAAACCAACAAATTCCACTTATTTTAATTAAATTGTAATGAAATAATTATAATTAAGTACGCTTTCAATAAATTTAAATTTATTTCAAGCATCGATGTACAAAACCCATGCAAAGAGAAGTTTTTTGCAGCTGGAATTTATTAAAAAATCTTAATAACGACGACGCTAATAAATTCTATCTTTTTCTTTAAGAAGTGTGCTGAACGTATTCCTGCGCTATTAAACCTTTGTATGTGATTTAGTTTTTCACCGACGGTGTAGTGTAGTGATACCACTACATATGAAAAAGGCATTGAACACAAAGCAGGTTACTAAGGCAATAATAATAATAATTTTAATAAATACCGTATTTGAAACAAAAGCAGGTCTTTTATTCTTCTGCTAAATTATGTGAATAAAATGATAAATAATATAGTTATTGCATTGTAAACTATTAAATTAATTTTATCAAGAAGGTAATTGGTGCTGATAACAGAATCATGAGTGGATTACATTATAAAACTAACCCTAGTTGTAACTATAGGCAGTGATGACAGGTATCACTCTGCACATATCATATACAAAACTAAGAAACAACAATACTCTTTTCGTTAACGATACTTCGTTAAGTGGTACTTGCGACGATCCACTGTTGTAACTTTGTTAACTAGAAATACCTGTGCTAACTTAATCTATTAAAATTAAAAGAAGTTGATTCTTAAGTTTAACAGCTTATCAATCCTTGAGGCTACCTGGATAGCATGCTTTGGTCTTCCATATATGCTACAACGGATAATACTCACTTTGGGGATTAAACACGTTAAATGTACTCCTAGAGTTGAATGTTTCACCTGCGGAAATATTGTATAGAACTGCCTTATAAGATTTTTTTTGAAAACAAGATCCCCAATGAGGATTTTCGTATGCCTCAATTTCTTCGTTAAATTAAACAATCGTATGCAGAATTAAAAAATTTTTTACTCTCTTATTAATGACCATGGTTTATTAACGTTGTTTATTACATCGTTATGGTAAGTTTTTTTCTATGTTGATTTCCTTTTTTGATCAAAAGAATGTAAGAAATCACTACAGTACCTGCACCTGTACCAAGCGGTGCTAAATAAGGGAACTTATTGCAGCACTGGTAGTGTAGGTGCTTTATTTCATTATTGCTCAGTGTAATAAGTGTAATAATTAATATTTTCATCTAAGTACTTAATATAAGTTTTGAATAAAAGAATGTTTGTAAGTAATAGTTATCCATATCTCATATAAACACCGTGCTACTAAAAGTACTGGATTTTATGCCTTTTTAAGCCTTTATGGGTATGCCTTTAAGGTTAAGATTGCATAATTAATGATGTTTTTTAAGTGTGCTCAATAATTTTTAGGCCATTAAAACTTAAAAATAACAATTTCTTTGTTTTCAATCTTCTGGTACGAATTTGATAGATAATTGTGAAAACGTTCATACATATAAGATTCATAATTTCCTTGAGGTTAATTACTTTCATTACCTCCTAGAAGTTTAGGAAGGAGATGGAAATCGGGAAATTACGGCTTGTGAGCTTGTGCACATGTAAATGATAAATAAAACCGAAGTTAAGCTAACCGTAACCGTGGAAACTAAGCTAAGTATGTTTATAGAATCTGTATTGAGAATGTTATCAGTTAGTAGAAACGTATTATGAGCAAAACATAAAAATCGTGCTGAGGCTAATGTTTACTTTTATTAATGACTTAATCTAAAAATGCAGTTTTAATCGTATACTTACTTAGGGCATGCAACACGCACGCGCTTTTCAGCTAATGAAAATGTAGAGTTCAATGATAAAAAAATCTGAAATTGTGGTACTTTAATTAGCGCTTCACGCACGGAACCCAAGGCATGTTATGTCTAATGAATATGCAATTACAACCATGTAACATTTAAACGCTATTTTCTGCTATTACAGCTCACCAGCACGGATAGAAAATTGCACGTCGTGCGTTTATAGTAGATAAATGCCGGTGGTAACCTCAAGCCAAAATACAAGAGTCATTTATACACTTTTAATAGCATTGCCGAGTGTAAAAGTTTAAAATAAAGTGATTTTCTATTAAAATTTTTGTTTGTTTTTTTCGTCAGGTTTTTACTCGTTTGTATCACACTCCGCTGTCAGTTTTAAGACTCCATGCTCGCCTTATAAGGCCTACTACGTAATTATCATTTCTTTAAAGCTAACTTCTTTTAGACATCTCCGACAATTTTTATGCAGATGAAATCATTTTCGGATTGAAAGTTTATATTTAAAGAATCGGCTATTAGTGTTATAGGTCACAGGATATATTTAGTTGCCTTTAAAGATCTACCGAAATAAAAAAAAATGTGTAAGTGTATGTATGTATATACAACGTGCTTGCAATTTTAATTTTACATCATATATTCGTGACTAATAATTTATTAAGTGTCAGTGTTGTCAATTAAATTTTTGTTAGCTGCGACTATAAATGTTTACAAGTCATAACGTAAAAGTTATAAAATGCAACGTTAACTTCTATTTACACATTTGCTTTTAGTAAAACTGTTTACATTGTGAGACTTAACATTAATACCTTTATGTTTGGCTTCTTGTTATTAGACACCTGTTCCTCGTGTTACTTTTATAAAAGCAAGAGCAATAATATTTTATATTTATTGTGGCTCGATAATACTGATTTGATTAAATTAGAAATGGATTTTTTTGTTAATGCTCTTATAAACCGAGTATAGGAATCCTGTTTCCTAATCGTACTTATACCGTTAACACTTAAGCAAGTGGTCCATATGTGGACAGGTGAAATTATTACAAAAATAGGCATCATAATGTACTTTCCTTACAACAAACGGCAACATCTTTTATGTCTGAAGCTTTACATTCTACTTTTGTTAAATCAAGCTGTTTGTACAAATTTGAGTAAAAATGTGGGTGTTTTCAATCCCTGTATGAGCTCGTCAGACTGACTCGTTGCTTACAGTGTTTCTAAGTCCTGCCTTCAAAACTGAAGAAGCAAGTAAGCAATTACCAACACGGAATACGATTTTAACTCTCATTTCTACAAAGCGGTAAAGGTTACGATGGGCAACACACTTACAAGCAATTTATTTATTTTGAAACCAGTCACATTTATTAACAACAACCACGTTGGGTTTTAATTCTTATTTCCAAAATGTAAATTTATAGGATTTTATTCATAAATCTAGTTAACAAATACTTGGGTTTTTCACGGTAAAATCAATGGTAACATCTTTAAATAGCTATTGAAATTCCAGCAGTGAAAACGAGGACATTGTAACATTATTGACTTACTTAATTTAGTAATTCAATGTTTTTTTTTTATTTCAAGTAAAGGTAAATTAAGCTACTAAACAATCACGTCACTCAAGAATAGTAAAATCACAACCATAAATAAATTACACTTTCTACTTGTTATATACATACCTACATAAAATTTTACATTTATACTTTCTAAATGTGTTATTTGTGTCTAAATCTTATTTAATGATCATCCGTATGACGGATACAATTCTTCCAAACTTGATTTTTAACGCCTCTTTCCAAATATGTATGTAGATTTTGTTTTTGATATAGTGTATAGATGTATGAGTCATTAACTGTATGACTCATCAATAACACCTGCATGTATGACGCATCAACACCTGCGTGTATGACTCATCGACGCGACTTATCGACGTGACTCATCAACAGCTGCATGTATGATTCATCGGTTATATTCTAAAACTTAGGAAAGATATAAATTGAGATCGCGAGTAAAAGGAGGGCAGTTAATGCTTGACCGGCATAGTGAAATGTAGTCTGAATAAATTGTTAATAATTATTGTACTACATAAATAGTTTTAATATAAATAGTCCTCAAATAAATTTGTAAATACCTACCATTTAAAATAGTTTGTTAAACAGTTTATAGTTATAGTGTTTTAATTAAGTGTATGTAAATTAATATTTCTCTTAAAGAATAGACGATTTAAACAGCATTTTTGTTATTATTCCAAAAAGAACGTTACAATATTTAATTCGTAGTCGTGCTTTGTTTTGTCCCATATCATTTCAATTGGATTGAAATTTCAGTGATGCGGAGAAAGTCGAATAATTTAATGGCCATACGTTAATGCTATTTTATCTATAACATACCTTGAACTGGCTTTTTCTTAGGCTTTTAGTATCATACGTAATCCTGCCTTGCCCTTATGTGTTATTGTATTAGGTTTTGTGCAACTAGAAGCTGAAGTTTTGTTTAATTTTCTGGAATTGTATGAATTATTGTCAAATACCATCAAGGTACGAGTCCGCAGTTGCGCTTCTAAAACGAAACGTAACAGTCCACCATTTACTTTTCCGCAGGTAAACTACTCCAAAGTTTTCAAAAGACGTCCACGGTCATATTTATGCATATGCTTACCACTTGCCATGACAACATTCAAAATCGGCTATCGTTCAAAAACTAAAGGTAAATTTATATTCATAACTATATTACTGCACAAAGAAGCTCATGAAAATGTCGATATGTGCTCGCTTGCCCTGATTGAATTTCAATAGCTATTTAATGATGTTACCTTAATTTGGAAATTAACAATATGTTTGTTTAAGCAATAGCTCAAAGGATTTATTAATAATATTTACGTAATCGTTTACGAATATTCTCAACTTAAGAAAGTTCTCCTTGCAGCATAATCAACACGTTTGAGAATGTCATCATAAAAGCTTATCGCTAATTTTCAAAATAATGTAGCATAAATAAAAAAATCAGGAATCAGGAATCTGTGTTTAAACAGCAGGTAAACGATTTGTTCGATGCAATTGCATACGCTACAAACGTTAGTGTTCGTATGTTCGCAAACACGTGTTAATCGAAGCGTTCAGGCGTTAAAAACAGTTAAAACAAAACCTTTCCTGTCTCCGCCTCTCCCAGTGCAGCAAAAGCATGCGATGTTTGTTAAGAATTACAGCGTCACACAATGTTTAAGTGCAATAAATGGCATGAACTGTTGTGCTCAACCGGCATAAATCTCTGTATATCAAAACATCTTTAAGAGATAAGTAGTTACCATTGACAAATCATTGTCTAGTAGGTTCTGTAGTTGTAGTTTTATTTTATTTTTATTTCGTATTTGCAGGCTTCATAAAGTCGCATAATCCAGAATGAATGCATTTTCCATTTAAACTTTACTCGCGGGGCGCTGAGACAAGTAATAGCGATTATTTGCGATTCTTCCTACCATCAGTTGCTTCACGACAAACCTCGAGTATTATGTAGTCGGGAGTATTGTGAATTTTTTAATTACATACTGTATGCGATAATTAACTTTTGAAATATGTGAAGAAATAGTTAGTATGAGAATATGTCACGAAAAAGATGCGGCAAAATAACGGAGATAAATTTTAATTTGTCTTAACACGAATATACTGTAACTAATATAGTAATAATATAGTAAACTAATTTTTTATGTGTTCGGATTTCCCGTTCTTTTTGTGTTGATATTGTTTCCCGTTTTTATTATTTTATATTTTTTTCATAATGTCAAGTAAACGAACGCTATGTTGGAGTTGCATCGTGAAGGAAAGCGTCAATGTTAAATTGATTGCTGGACGTTCCTTGACAGACCGTGTCCAAAAACAATTAAACAGTCCAATAAACTTGACCATGAAGGTGACCGTCCACAAACAGGAAGAAAAACGTACCATCAACATTTTCGGGAACCGCTCGTCAACAAGCGGCTTGACCGAAATCCGGGAGTCTCCATGAGGAACATCTCCTATCAGCGAACGATCGGTGCGAAGAATGGCCAAAAAGGCATTTAGACTAAAGACCTACAATTTCCAAAAAGACCAGCTCCTGACGGAAAAGAATAAACGTGTACAACTCCAAAGATGTCGCCAACTTCAGCCACGCGGCCGCAGGTATGCGCTGGGAAAGAATTATTTTCTCGAATGCGAAGTTGTTCATTGTGGAATCAGCACACAATCATCTGGTCTGCAGGGACTCCTGCAGTCCGTGAATTTCCGTGGGTCCAGAAGCACTTTGGCAAGGAGAATGGATCTTTCAGCACAACTCAACGCCATCTCACAGAGCAAAAATAACTCAGGAGTGGCCATTTTCCGGATTTAATTTATATCTCAAGAATGGCCAGTATACTCTCGAATCTCAACTCGATGGATTACAGCGTGTGGTGCATTTCTGAAGTCCTGTGCTAGGCCCTACAAAAGTCTGCAGTCGCTAAAGCAATCGTTGCGTCATGATGGACGCCGGGTGATCTGCAGCGATATTTGGCAAGTTAAAAATCACCATTGGAAGTGGAATTCTCCCCCCCCCTCCCCACCTGAGAATTTGGCACAAATCTTCTTCTTCTAGTAGCTATGGCCATCTGATCATAACATGAGGTACGAGAGTTGTTCCGTTGCCTCGACTCCTCCCCCAAGAACAATCAAAAAAACAACACCAATGCATCTATAAAAAGTAGCTGAGTTGGCCTTCTAACTTCTACATCTCTTCAGTTAGGTGATGTTATGTGTTAAGCAAGCAAAAAATATGAATACAGAGATATAACAATAAAAAGGTACAGGAACGGGTACAGCCCAGGTCGAGGAATGTAAATCTGAGAGATAAATGCCCATGTATCTATTCTAAAAATCCACATGTAGGTACATATATGTACTTACGATTTGATCCTTTTTAGCAAAAGTTAATTTCTTTCTGATCTATTTGGTAGAGATCTTATTTTGCTCAACTTGCAGCGAACCTGTTAGTGTTTCATGAAATCAAATACTTTTTAGAATTTTAACATTACTTGTGTATCCGAAACAAAATTTGCAAATAGAAAGTGGCGAGCTTTGAAGATAACCTCAGAATCGTGCTGACAATAGAAAATGTTGTGAAAAACTCCGAAGGTTTACACCCATTAGACCAACTCAAACCGAATCTGTACGGCATATCAAGAAGCAGAACTAATATCAATTAGCCCGTATCTCAAAAACTAGAGCTGCTACGAAAAAACGCCAGGTATTTTTGGAATCAGCACATCAAAAATATTCAAAATCAGTTCTTACTTTTCCGGCACCAAGACAAAAATTTTATTTTGTTGGGCTGTGTAATCGATTTCAAAAGATTTTTGAACTGTCATCTGTTTGGACTTCATGGGTTCTTAAATAGAAATTAAGAAAGAAAGGAGTTCATCGAAAGGACGCATTTTCACCATTCATGTCTTTCTATAATTTTGTCGGGGCCTGGTTCACCATCAATATTCAGTTTCATTAGGTTTTAGATATTTGCAGCTCTTCAAGTGTACTTGAGCAAAACCTGTTGTTTTGATCTTAATTTTCGGTTAATAACTCATGAACATGTGCACAGATTTGTGTGATTTTAGGATATTGTAAATGATCATCAACAGCTATAGGTTATTCAAACTGAACTTTGACTTTAGAGGGAGTGTCAAACTCAATGGCTAATTTTTTAAATAATTTCCATAAATTTGCTAAAATCTACAGAAATTTAAATATTAGTTTTTCTAATCACTAAGCAATCCTCTAATCATCCACTGAAGAATAACTCTATTCAAGAAAAAGTTGGTTCGTAAATAGATTCTGCTATTACAAGAATCTTCATTTTTTCTCCCGCAAACGGCAAAACCTCTGTTTGTCGGTAAGTTTTAAGTCATTCATAGCTTTTAGAAAAAGTATTTACCCTAGATATGACGATTCCGCCGAGTAAATATTATCTCAGAAATTCGTTTTAAAGTTTCAAAATAAACAAAGTTTTAGTACCTGTAAACCACTTCACTACTTACTAGAAAAGGTACCCGATATTGAACCCGCAACGCTTGTTATTGCTGATTTATTGAGTAGTCATAAACATAAAACGTTTTCTGTATAGGTACCTGGAACTGATTATTATTTTTAACTGTCTCTTACATTCTGTAAAACTCTCACTGAGAAAGAAGTTACTCATTCCAGAATTCCAATAAATACGACTGTGTTTCTACAAGACCTTGAAACACAGAGAAAACTCATAAAATCGCTAGAAATATCGCGCAAATGCATTTAAATTAGACTTTTACTTTTAAATTAAATTTAAGAATTTTAATTAAATTCATTATCTCGTGTCTCGAGTTATTTTTCCCAGGATCAGAGAGAATAAAAAATTAAATAATTTCTGGGGTCAGAAATCTTTTTAACAGTACCGCGAAATTTTGTGATTCTGACTGCAGAGGATTTTCCAGCGACAATTGTGAAAATTGATATTATGGTATATCTTTAGCGATAGGAAGAAAATTGTTCTTAATTTCCTTATGTTTCTTTTGTTCTGTAAGATAGAGGTTACAGCATGCCTAAAATTTGGATCGGCTACTAACTGATCTGCAATCAAGGAGTTCGTGCCCCATGTGCTGGCTGAACTGAAAGGGCTTCATTGGTGATTTGATCTCTATATTATCTTAAGTTATGAAGGTAGATTGTCGTTTGTTTTAAATACATATTCACTCTAGAATAGAGGGCACTTTAATCGCAGATGGATAGAACTTTTCAAGGTGAGCGCTTCTGAGATAAACTGTTCTTGAATGAGATTGGTCATCTTATTGCTGCTGCCTTCTTTTATATTGTTAGAATTACGGGGATAATGAAATTATGGTAAAATCAAGAAGATAGATTAATTTTTTATATGTAGTATACAATTAGGATTTGTTAGTGAAACTTAATGATCTTCAGGAAAGATATGCTTAATGTCGAGAAAATTTATCCATTCCACCTGTACGTTTGAACACCAAATAAAAACAAAAATATTTATAATTGATGTAAAAGACAACAAACAATATTTATATTTATTTGAATTACTATATAAACACAGTCATAAGAGACTAGAGACATTGTCCTTTCTTTGATGGCAATTATGAAAGTTTAAACTTTAATTATGTTTCTTTAATTAAGATCCTAAGGTGTTAAGATAATTAAGAGATTAATTAAATATGCAACCATCTGCTAGTGGATATTAAATTAAAACTGAAAACCACCTATATATTAATAGTGGCCTAAGAAATACTGGCCTTTTAGGAATATTTCTATTATTTAACCAATTTAAATTGTATATTTTGCTAAGTCACCTATAATACATAACATATAGGTAAGATAAGGTAAATCCTGGTCAGACTAATTGTATTGGCAGATGAAGATATAAAAGGTGTATACATACATATAGTATGATGAAATACTTTTTCATTAGAAAAATCAGTTTTTTAACAAATACGCAGATTGTAGGTCAAGGATTGATCAGAACGACACAAAGTGTAACAGAATGCAATACCATATTGTATTATACCCATATTGCAATTTTCTCGGAATGTTGCCACATTTATTAAACTGTAATTTCTTTTGATTTAATTATAAATAATTATGATATTATGTTCCTCTTAATATTGTGAAATGCATTATCAGTTCGAATAATTATTCACTAGGATTAAGATTTAATTTTCGAGCTGTTCGTAAAATATATTACTTACAAATCTTCTCATCTACTTCATTAATCAATTTACAATGAAAATACTATTTCTTATACTTGTTTATTGATAGATTTTGGCTCATCTTCTCTCTGCTTTATCGTCGGTTGTTTTTCTGCTGCGCCACCATGGGTGTTGACAAGTAAAAGCGTGAAATTTAAATATGGAATTTTTGGTGTTGATGATAGTAAAATAATCTTTATACGGATATAATTTTAATCACAAAAATTAAAATACCAATAATAAAATAATAAAAAACCAATTCTTTAATTAATATTTATTGTAAACATTAATAAGTCGTTGATCTATTTATTATATTTATGTTAAGCTGTGAAACAAATATTGAAGAAACCTGATTTCATTTGAAAAACTTTCCATTTCCTTTCCTTTGAGTTTCAGTTTTACGGTGCTTACCTTAACATTAAAATTCAAAAAATAAAACGACAATTTATTATTTCAAAAACACAGTGGCGCCGAACAGACACTTTAACCGAGTTCGAATATTTGTTTATCCAGTAGTATTAGGTATAGTAACAATAAACCTGTTGTGAGCACGTTTAATCGTTTAAGAAGCGCAAGTACAAAGCATTAATACAACATGGTTTATTAGCCAAAATTAGATAAAAAGATAAATGCGCCAGGATGAGTTTACTATTAGTACATAAAATTGTAAAACACTTGCAGTAGTAATTATATTGCATGTATATACATTTACACATTATTTTGTTTAATTATCCTGTGACATTAATACTATTTGTATTTATTGAAATATCGATTAAAAGTAACAAATGATTAAATGTAAATCACGGTTTACACTTTGAAAGTTCTTATTAGTTGTCTTGTCGTCCCACCTATACATAAAAGGGTGGTAAAATTTTAAATTCTAAAAATAGACATTGTCCCAGACACACTTGTTAGAATTGTCCTTTAAGGTAAGTAATTATAGATCATCGGCGATCAGATTGAACACATTGCAAGATTTATCGAACATTGTTTTCGAACAACAAAGAAGATGACCTGTAAATGTTAATATTTTAAACCACTTGTCCTTTTAAATAATAGTAAATCAGTAACTGATAGCTTTGTATTTTTAATAAAATTTAAATACAAAATTTTAAATATGTAAATGTATAATTTGTTATTTTAGGCTTAAATTGTATGGAAATTTTAATTCTTTTTATAAACATCGTAAAATTGTTAGATTTTAATAAAATTACAATTAAATTAAATCAGATTCTATTCAGATTAGTTAGGTTATTTTTCAATTCTTTTTATAAACAATTTTAAAAGGGAATTAATCTTTTCTTAAAAGGAAATTTTAGTACACACCTAGTTATTTTATATAATACTTGTTATAAAATTAGAAAAGGTTTGTATAATAAAATTACAATTGAATTAAATCAAATTAAATTTTTACCAAAAATTGTTCACTCTTTTCTTTAATAAACGATTTGAAAAAATTGAATTCCAGTAGACAATTAATAATAATTACTAAATACGTTATTGTATCTAAAAGTTGTTATAGAATTTGGATAATTTACATAAATGAATGTGAGTATAAATGTTTTATTATTATCGACAAAAAATAAGATTTTTAGTAAACATGGATGTGACAAAATGGTAATGTTTAGACTGAAAAAGTTCTTATAATATACAATTTGGTAATTAACTTATTGCTTATTATTATCAGAATACAATTAGAAATGTATAATTATTCAAATTCTTGAATAGACATTAGATACTGTGTGTCTAATTTTTTAAACCTTTTAAATTTCTATTTGTATTTAAATTTTTTCTAATTTTAGCAATTTTACGATTTTAATTTTGAAAAAGTAACTTTTTTCAGAAATGCACTTTAGTAAGCAATTCATAATAATTATTAAACATATTAAACAAAATACAAGTTGTTAAAGAATTTAGATAATTTACATAAACAAATATAAGCATAACTGTTTTGTCACTATAGTGATTATTAAAATTCTTAATACAAATGCGATAGAAATTAGATAATTCATTATTTATGTTGGAAATAGTTAATAAAATATTGATTTATTTATTTTCATTATTATTCATTTAGAATATAAGTTAAACTGATAAAATTACTTAAATTCTTGAATAGTTATTACATACTGCATATAAAATTTATCAAAGTTGACTTCGATTTGTATTTCTAATTTTAGGTTTTAAAAAGACCAATTTGAAACAGTAATTTTTAACAGAAGTCCAATTTAGTAAGCAAGTCATAAATAATAACAATAAAATGTATTAAACTATCTAAAAGTTGTTTTAAAAATTTAGATAATTTACATAAACAAATGCGAGTATAACTGTTTTATTACCAAGAACCATTAGCATTTTTAGTATAGATACAACAAAAAGTAGAAGAAATTTTAATATTGTTTATAAATATTTAGATTGTTATCAGAATTATTGAATAATTGATTATTTATGTATAATTTATAGCAACTAAAGCGAATTTCCAACTTCACAAATGTTTTATGTAGTTTTTACCAATCTGTAATATTAAATAATTATAAAATTACATTAAATTTAACACCACATAATAAAATTTCGTATTTCATTTTAAAACTCATACATGCCAAGGTAGACATGGTGGATACATTTTGCTTTGGTAGTGGAAAGTAACAATTTCCCTCTCTATTACTGGCTGACATCACTTTTAGCGTTAACATTTTTGGGGGAAAACAATATCAAGTACTAGAAGGGAGACCAATGGGACCAGTGAAAGTTACAAGACTTACCTTTTTATTAATTTCATTTTAAATATTTATTATAAATATTTGAATATTCAATTTAAAAATGTTGACACATATACTAGCTTTTAGTTAATGAATAATTTATTCACTTTGATAATTAAAAAGAATTAATACTACACTTTAAATTTGAAAACAAAATAAATAAATCAATAAAAATTAATTAATCATGGTTTTAAGACATATTGGAGGCGTTTCATTATGATTTTTTATAAAGACGACACGAAGTTAATTAACTTACGGTCTTTGAAAATAAAATTAATTTTACTAAAATGCTCATTTGTTTAAAGTTTGAAAGACGTGGGTGGAATAATAATTAAGATCTTTTTTAACGAAAATTATATTTGATGCTTTGAAACATTATTAAGCGTGTAATAGATTCTTCTTCCATTTATGGATATCTTTTAATAGTTTTTCTGAAAAGAAGAATTTTAATTAATTAAATTATTTTTTTAATTTAAAATATTTTTTATGAATTGTAACAAAATTTGCATAATCTAGAAAACCAAAATAGCACCATTATACAAAACTAACTAATGAATAGTTTTCAGGGTGAATATCACTCAAAAATTTCGTTTTCTAAGAAATGACTAACACAATTTTCAATCACATTTTTCCTTCTTAATTCCCACCCCATTTAAGCACAGGTGAATGGCAAGAGCCGGCTTACTGGATGGCAGCTTCTTGTCAGTCCACCGTGGATTAACGCGAAGAACTAGCGTACTTTTGTGAACTGGAATCTTAATCTTTACGTCTTCTTTTTGTGTTACCGTTACTTACGCAAGCGCAGATCCTTACGCCAAAGCTAGAATCACTTTCAGTTTCAATTTTCGAAAAAAATAGCGAACATTTTTTGGAAACATTCTTCAGGAAATCAGAATTTACTTTTTCTTTTTTTGAAATTCGAGAATTTCTATTAGATTTTTCATTGAAATATGCAGCGATGATTAGACAGAGAAGTTAATGAATTAAGTGCACTTAGCTTAGATTAGATTTTTAAATTAATTAGAATAATCTTGACTTATTGGATAACTGGAATCCACCGGGAAATTTCCAAATTTTACTAATGTTATTTAACAAAATCTTTTCAGAACTTCAATTTTGAAGATCTTTGAAAGCATTTAATAAATACATAGTTGTCAATAGGAACAAACCTAAAACCAGTTTTTACAGAAGATACAAACATAACTATAAAGTTGACATAAAGGTATTCATAATTTTGTGGTATCCTGGAAAAGGACATGTCCCAGGACTCTTCAGTGACATCCGGAATTCCCGGATGTAGTAACGACGCCTCATCCAACTCAAAAACTCAAGCAAAACCATCGGTGCCTTCAGTGCAAAACGGTTTAAGTGAATCATCCACAGAAGTTAAGACGCGTAGAAATGACGTCGCGACGCCGCCGATTGCTTCAGTTTCTAATCGGGAAGCCGTGGACGAGTGGTTAGCACGTCGACGCCGATCTTTAGTGCCTATGTCAAGCATGGAAGAAGAAAATTTAAGGGAACGTTTGCATTTGGCTCAACTTAAGCAGTGCTCCAATATTGTGTCACAGGAAAACCGATATAATAGGGATACTTTCAAGAGGCTTTTTCAATCAAAGGTAGTAGTGTTCTTTACATAAAAATATTAACAAAAAGATTTCATTGGACTTTATTGAAATGCCATTTATTATACTTTAACAGCAAACATGTTTTAATTTTAATTTATTGGTATTTAAAATGGATTTAGTACTTGTTTTTAATGGTTTTCATACAAATTGGGAATATTGAAAAACCGCAGGAGAGTAGGAGTAATGGATTAATAAATCCTTTTCGATTCAACGACATTTCAGATTTGTCTTTCAATATTGTGTAATAAACACGGTTAAATTGATTAAGTTCTATTATTTAATGACGTTATTGGAATTATAAATGTTAGTTAAGGCGTATCCGTTCTTTAAGGGCAATGTAAAAATCAGCGTATCGAATAACACTTGTTAATTAAAGAGCATAACTTTTCAGAAATCATTCGCGAGGATTAATTGATAGACTTGCATGAGAAATTATTTATAATCGTTTTGATTAAGACAAAACGCCTTTATGTGGAATTTCCGGTGCTAACAAAATTCTTGAATTCATTCTTTCGTTTTATTACGAATTTGTTTTTTTCAGGCCAATAATAAGACACCTCTGCACTATCGGGCGCAGCTTGATGTACAAAGGTGCTGTAAATAAAGAAATAAATGAATAATTTCATTCGTAATCAGGCTAGATTTATTATTCGGCCATTTAGTATTTATGACAGTTGAATAATTAACACTTTAATTACTTTTAAAGATTACTACAAGGTTAGTGAGCTTGTCTCCAAGAAAACATCCGAAGGATATCTTTCTTAATAACCTCACTGCTTACTTTGTATTTAATCATTTTTGCTTGTTTTTTCTGCTATAGGGTGTGGGGTAACTTTGAAGGCGAGAAAAGTATACCAATAGAGAATTTTGTTATATAATTGAAATCCTGTTGGGGCTGCGTGCTCATATAATGTGTGATAATGGTATAAATTAGAACAATTTCTTACTCTACGGTTTCCTTTTTCATCATCACTTATTATTCCACCATTTGTATTTATTGACTTATCTCGAATCTTTCTTTATTGACTCACTTACATAAAAGGAAATTAATAAAGCTTATCCAGTTTTACTTTTTGTGCTTGATAACATTTGAATTCCTCAAGTGAGAACATTGTTTCAAATTAAAAAAACGTCTGATCTTTATATGGAAATTACAGAGTTTTGTTATTTCCTACCTTTGTTGTTTAATCGTATGGAATAAGAATCCGACATTGTTCAACTTTACTTTTTCCTCGCACGTATAAACTGGAGGTAATATAGTTCGCCGGGATTTTACATTTCTCACTGAAACGAATTCTTCTCTTGTTGTCTTTAATGTAAATTGGTTACATTATCAGTTGTGTGTTGTCTCTTAATTTAAAATAAAGAAAAATAATTAAAAGAATACCTATATTAAAAAATAATTTTATTTAATATTTCATCTAAAATTTAACTTAAATCTTAAATGTCATGTAATGCCACGTAAGTTTTTAGAGATCTATTTTAGTAAAAAAGAATACAGCGTACACGGAAAAAGATATTCACTATAATTGTACTGTTACAATTATTTTTCATTAGGCTACTTGACGATGCTTTTTTGTACACTGCAGAATTTCTTTATGTAAAGTTATAGTAGATATCAGAAGTTCACCGTTGCCGGAGATATTTACATTAAATTGTAAAGTAATTCTATTCATGTTTTCATACAACTATATCTATGTAAATATGCTATACTGTGTATGTTTAAATAATAACAATAGTTGTGAATTTATAGTAATAGGTTCCCACCGATACTTACTTTAAATTTACATGCAATTTTACTACGAGATTAACGTAATTAATATGCCATTACTAATGTGCCTATAGTAATATTTATATTTTTACAAAGCTTAATGTAATTTCACTGTTGATTTGAATAAAGCAACGTTGCTATTGTGATTTTGCAAAACTGTTCCATACAATTTTTTACAGTGCAAGTTTAATGATATTTATATTGCATTTACATGGCTTAGTGATTCTACACTTACAATTGATCTATACTAAATTTACTAAGCTCTAATTTTGCTCTTGATTTAGGTGAATATTATTTTTATAATTAATTAGATAAATATGAATATTATTATTAATAATTAAGGCCTTCCGTGGTCGAGTGGTAGAGATCCTACCTCTCGTTCAGAGGGACAGGGGTTCAAACCTCGGTTGCGACTGAATTTTAAAAATTTAGTACTATCGTGTTTGAGCTCCTTAGGTTAAGGTATGAAAGTTGTACGAGTGATAAAGTATGGGGGAGCGTAATGTACTTGCTACAATAGCTCCATTACCTCCGTTGCACTCCCATAAGAGTTTGTGTGGAATCCCGACACTGCGAAATGCGGTAAAAGGGGAATGGATTATGTATGTATTAATAATTACAATATAAATGCATCATATAAATAAATACTATGTATTTACAGGAAATCTGCAGTAAATCCACATTAATTATGCGGTCTTTACATAAATTAATGTAACTTTCTTGTTAGGCTATGTTGAAGTCAGGTTACGTAACATTAGCTTAGATTAGGTTAGGTTCAGTTAGGCTAGATTAAAGGTTAGACTCTAGATCAGGCTGTGTTAGTTAGGTGTACGAATTATTTACGGTTTAGGTTAATAAAGTTTAAAGAGCGATTAGAAGTTACATGAGGATGAGTTTAGGTGCTAGGTTAGGCGCCGCTAGGTTAGAAGTTAAGAATAGTTTAGTCAAAAAGTTTAATATTAGTAATATCGGAAACTTATACTATATACTTTGCAATATACAAATAGGTAAAATTTTTGAGCGCCATCTTCGCAAATAGGTGTGCTACTAAATGGTGACTTTTGAGTTAGATAACTGTAATACTCATAACACTTGATTTTCCACGCCATGTTCATTTATGTTAAAATGCAACTTGTAATTAAAAACTAGTACATCTTTATCAAACAGTGATTTATTATTTGTTTGCTACCGTAAATCATTCTTCTTTTCTAATATTTTAAAAATGTCAAATTTATATGTAGTTCTCGTATAAATAATATTAGAATATTTGGTTTAGGTTATGTTAATTACGCAACCTAACCTACAGTTAAAGAATAGGTTAGGTTAGGTTGGAAGTTAGGTTAGACCTTTTCTGACTAAAACGAAAATCCGCTCACATTCGTTTGCAAGCAGTAGTTACTGCAGAAAATTTAAGATTAACTAATATACGTACGGAAAGTCGCGTTAATCTTCATAATCATACATTACATTGACGATCTTCAAGTTTTGTTTAATAAGACTCTGATTGAAGCAAATCGATTATTTACCGATCGACGTATGACGAAGGAGGTGAATTTGGATGATTAGATTACTAAATGTGTAGAATCGTCAGGTTTCTGTGCTCCACCTGACTATGAGTTATCTTATGTCGCAAAGTTTCATAGTTCCTTCATAAGAAGTTTGCCGAACATTAATTCTCTACGGAACATTGGTTAAGAGCCACTGACTTAAAGCAATAAAATCTTGTATGTGATCAATAGATTCTTAATAATTGATCTTAGCACAGAAGATTACACAATAATAGTAGGTGGATTCATACAACAATCCATCTACTACAATTCCAACATACGTACTTCCTTAGAGCCCATTTTCCCACATTATTGGTGTGTGATTGTGCCATGGAAATTATTTAAATATTTTGATCTTATTAATATATACTAGTGTACTTCTCGCGTTTTCTAAACAACCAAGAATAATCGCAAATACCAGTGTATTTGATCCAATAGATTTGGAACAATGGTGTTCCAAAAACTGCAATGTTGTTTCTTACGAAAGAATCATGCTGTATAAGAAACTCAAAAATAAAAAGAGAATTAGTTTTGATTGTATTAAATAATGATGAAAATCATCAATTGAGATTTGGCAAGAATATTATGTCTAGAAAACTGAACGGGAAACGATTAACGTATTTTGGTGTGCATGTCCACAGTATTTGGAAGTCGCAAATTACAATTTCTCATTGCAAACGCGAAGATAAAAGCATGATCGCCAAAAAAGAGCATTTCTTGGACTCGAGAAGTGTCTTGTCGGAACATTAGACGTTACTTAACTATATTGACTTCTGCAGTTTGAAAGCACAACTTTATCTAGCAATCTCAAAAATCTTGTTACAACTCTAAACGCACCCATTATGAATAAAAGTTTGAAAGTAAAACTTGCTGTTTGACAGTTGAGATTAAGAGTTTATTCAAAGTACCTACAAAAAGTTTTTAAAATTAATAAACTTAATAATGGAAGGGTCCAACAAAGAAGATATGTTTGTTGTAATCTACATTCATAAGTGAGCTATAGAGAGTATAGATAGTATGTACTATCTTTAAAACCTTACAGCCACTTGGTATCAGCCGAACGTTTGTTTACTGTGACGTTAAATTGTTCGAAGATACTGGTGCAGTAGAAGACCAACAAAGATTTGGGAGACACGCTGCGTATGTACGTCACAAGCAGTGGTGAAAGCCATCAAGGTCTGAATCTACCGGATTTCGCTCCAAAAACAAAATATTATTTCGTGTGAGATGCAGATAATGTCTCGCGCCATAAAACAAGACTACAATTCACCGCTGACATGAAGAAGAAAAGGAGAATAGATCGGAAGAGCTTTTGGTTCGCAAAACTGACGAAAAGCACCGAAAAATTGTGTTGACAAAAGAAAAACGTCATAGAAAAAAGATACAACAAATATAAAGACACGAGTGTATGCTTGCCGCTTTCCAACTTGTTCCGAAAGTTCAGAGGAGTTAGTGTCCTGTAGCTGTTATGCGTTAGGTTTACATGGGGGTAAGCTAGGGTGTGTCACAAATATGCACATCAGCCATAGTGTACCACGACTCGGTCTAAAAGTGTATTTTGAAGCTGTTGGACAAGATCTTTCTAAAAAAATCAAATATAGACGTTATTTACCTGATGATTGACTAACATACTCAAATCTATACCCCGAACAACTGGACTACATATTATGTTCGCTTTTAAAGTGAGACCCTACCCATTCAATTCTAGGCTAATTAAATGCACATGTATACACAAATAATGCTAACATTTATGAGGGATAACAAACCTCTCATAGTTACTTACCAAAGTGGTTCATTACTTCACAATAAAAGATGGTTGTTTTCTTCTTCTTATTATGTAGGCTATAAGCCTGCTCAAAACCAACTGAGAATATCTGTTACATTCATTGAGCTGTAAAAAAATGAGTTGAAAGATGGCCGGGTATGCTTCAAAGATTTAAGCAAAATATGAATAATTAGGTCTGACAACTTTAAGTCATAGTGACGTGAAACCATAGAAAGCACGTGACTGTGATGTGTTATTCACTTTACACCTGCTAATATGGTGACTGTGCTTTTTTGAACCTAACCCGTTTTACAAGAAGAAAACAAAGCTATTCGTTCATTTTGCTTCAGTTACTATTTGCATAAGTTACACCATACACTCTTGTAAATGTAAACACGTGATTTCTGCGACCTACTAAGATCATATAAACAACTAATTCAGAGCTCATAGTAAAATAGTTTCAAGGTACTGACACTTTAAATAGATTTTTCTGGCTTACTTTTTAAGATATTTTTCTTAAAGCATGAAAAACAAAAATTGCGCAAAAAATTTAATGCTGATAAATAAAGATGTTATAATACTTAGATGTATTAAGAATGAAGACACGTTTATTAAACAAAACTTAAAACCAAATTAATCGAAAATTAGAACAAAAGAAAAGAAATCAGAAATTCCTTTGTAGTCCCGCCTTTATAGCATATAAAATCGTAATTTATGTTCGATTTTATCTATTCTCATTTTATTAACTTCTTTTATTGTTTCACGCTTGCCTGCTGCAAATTCTTGCTGACAATGCTTATGTCTAATAGACCTTTACAGAAGTAACTGAAAATGTTAGATACAAAGAATATCCTTTTTTCCGAAATAGTAGTTTATTAAGTACATGGCTGAATAAATACATCAGCCATATTATTATCAATGAATGTGTTTATAATACTTTTTGTAAAAATATATGCTTGTTTTTTAAAGACTTGTTTTCGCAATTTGTATATAAATAAATGACAACTACTTTCTAATACACACACATATTACAGGTACACTAAATAACACCAGTTTTGACATTCAGTTGAATTTTATGCTTTTATTATGTATTTATGCATATATGATGTCTTAAATTTTTCTTAATAAGTTATTATTTATCCATCTACTACTTTTATTATGTTTGACTCATCTAATTTAACTTAACGTTAAACTGAAAGTAAAATCGTATCAATCGTGAAATGATTAAAAACAATTAAGTCTTTTATATCCATTCTATTTAAAAAATGCTTTTTATTTTAAATACATATATACTTGTAAATTTTTATTTGTAAATATTGATTCAGAATATTTCAATTAATTAATCTCAAGCTAAGGAATTATTGGAAATTATTCAATTATACAACTTAATAAAATAGTACAAGAAGAAACCAGGTTACAAAACTTGATCATTTATTTATTGTAAAATAAAGACCGATAAACACTTGAAATATTAATCAATAATGGAAAAAATCAGTAACTTTCTATTGTAAATAATTTTAGAATAAATGTTTTTTATCACAGGTTTTTATTTTCAAATGTAACCACAAGTAAAATTTAAAATAAGGTAAAATAAATATATTGCAATAACATGACATTACGAGCTTTCGGAAAGTGCGGAAGTAGCAGACTTGATATTTTACAAAATTATTTTATACGTTACTTTCAAGTTAACTGTGCGTGTCCGTTTCATTTGCGTACAACCATACACAAAAACTTTTATTCTGCTGCCATCAGTGTTACGCGTACTCCAAGTTGAGAAACGCTGTTTTAATGCTTTGTTAATATATTTGAATAACACATTAAAAGAAACTGCTTAATTACGACCATTGACTTATATCCGCTATATTTGTTTGAAGAATTTAACTTGAATTGTGGCCGACCTTTAAACGCAGTAGCAAAATCTTGAGGCAGCAATTGCCCCCAATGTTGGGACAGCTAAGAAAAGTTTTTGCTCTATCATTGGATACTTAAGTTAATAAAATCTCAAAAGCCCGACTTCCCCCAAATAACAGACCTGAAATTCCACCACTGTTTAAACGAGTAATATACAGGAATTACTTGAACTGCAATACAATTATTTAAAGTTCACGCAATTCTGTGGAATTAAAAAAATATATACTAAACCGATAATTTCCTATCGAGGCTAGGAATTTCTTTTATGTTTCTGGGAATTTATGTAGGGAAGTTTCAACTGGGAAGATTCCTGACACGATTTCAGACAACGCATTTATGTAGATTTTAAGACCATGTTAAAACTTAAAAGAAAGAAAAATGTTACCCTGAAGAGATTACTCAAAAGTAATTAATTCAAAATGAAACCATGCTCGTTATTTAAGACTATAGAACAAGTACTTCTGATTTCTGGGAAATTTCCGGAAAAACAGGTAGGATCTGATTGCGCCGTAATTGAGTGTAAGACTGCTATTTGTAGATCGGGAAGAAATGAGCTAGTCGAATACGGCTAATTGTTTTACACTCACGGTTTGTCTTAATAATCTGCAATATTATCAAAGTCTTCTCCGGTTCACCAGAAGACGATTTTTAAAATATTCAGTACAAACTACTGTAAAATGTTCTCGTATATTTGAATAAATCTCGTAGAAAACTTAGAAAACGTAGAAAATGACGATACCACGCATAGTCTTGTTGCGCTCACAGTTGCCGTGATAGATTGAGTCAAGCACAGCGGCAAAGAGAAATTGCCTCATCTCCGTCGAGCACAGGGAGCAAGAAAATCGTCGCGTAATGTCTAAACAGATAAAGATCGAATCTAATCAAGAATTATATACTTTCCGTTTAGTCTAATGTTTCTACGACTATTCATAATATATGCTTGAAAAGAATAGAATAAGAATCTGTAGAAGAATCTGTAGAAGAATAAGTCACACTTTTTCCCAAGAATGTCCAACCAGGACTTTCTCTGTGCGTCTAGAATTTATTATATCCGTTTTGCACAGCTCGTCGTGCGAAAATAATACACTTATCGTCAAAATAGGTCCATAAATAACGAGATTAGCTCACTTCAGTGGGTCAATCGTAATCCAAGGGTCCAACTTCGATCTCCAAGTTGGTACTTGTGGGCCCTAATGAGTACTAGGCCTACACATCTAGACTATTTTTGTATAAAAATTTTATTTATTTACAATACTTTTACATTTACAATACTATTTAGTACTAATTGGTTTTTAATTACACGAAATGATAATTAACAATATGATTTTATTATTACCAAATAACAAATTCTTTCTTGGAGTTGTGGAGTCCGAGCCCATATAAAAAGATGGCACTGGATTGAGAGATGATCGGAGCATTTGAAAGAAGATGCAGTTAAAGTATAACAAGAATATGCATACCCAAGAGCAGAGAATAATATCAGTACGGACTAGTGACAGCCCGTGCCAGATATTCTTGGGTATGCTTGATCCCATAAAATATTTGTTTTTTTGTATTGGCTGTTTATTTTGCCAAATAAAGTAAATCGTATTTTATTCTAATATGAGTTTTAGAGTTTTCGTGTTTTTTTATTTTTACACTTAAGAGTACCAGACCTCTGACTCCCGTTGCCGTCCAGATTTTCTCGCAACAATCGTCAGAAAGGAGCAGACATGGGGAAACAAAAAGTCATTCTTTCCATTGCACCCACAAATTCAATTGTTCCTCAAATAAGTCCTTATCAAATTGCCACGCTGCAAAGAAATGGGACCAGATCTACCATCCTAGTTCACGAGTAAAATGCCGTTTTACGAATAAAACTTAAACATTTCGATTTTTAGGTAATTGTAGATTAGTATACAGGGGTTTTTGGCTGTAAAATGGCGGTCGATTTAAAGAATTAGAACATTGTTGATCTTATGATATGTTAATATTTAAAAATCAGGACAGGGACACAATTGTCTTTTATAATTTTTACCGACATTTCCAATATTTAATTCGGGTTTAGGGCGATTTTACTGTTTTACCGCTAATTGTTTGTGATAAATTAATTTAGAAAAGTTTTCACTCAAATTAGATATTACTCCATTTTTGAAATATCTATATATTTAAAATTAAAATAAACACAAAAATTAAACGTAACAAAACAATTAAAAAACATTTTAGTACTAAGTGTGTTGCACAAATTGCAGCTTTATAAATCATACATTTCAATACAAACAAAAATAAAAAGTACGCTCTTATTTTACGCATTTATTTTCGTTTATTAATTCTACAGTTAATTTAATTTAGTAATCTGTTTAAGAAAAATGACTATAATTCATAGTTACACTGTACAACAAAATTGGACTTAAAATAATTTCTGGGTTACAATACATTTTTTCTATAGGTTTTTAAGATGCAGATCGTGAATCAGTTATTGTATTTCTCGGGTCAGGTCAAATTTTAGTTCGAAGTTGTTCCAAAGAAAACTCGTTTTAAATGCACGATAAGGGTTGGCAAGTTTTTACGTTTACGAGGTAACAAGAATTATTATTTGGTAGTGATTAAACATGTTTTGGTGCAGTTTTGTTCTTCGGTAACAAGAACTGGCAGCTTATTACCTGGTTACAGAAATCGTTACCCAGTTGTTAAGAATAAGCTAGTTTTAGCGTTTATCAGGTAATAACATGTATTATCTAGTAATGATTAAATACGTTTTTGCGCAATTTTTGTTCTTCGGTAACAAAAACTGGTGTTATCGCAGCTTTACCTGGTTACAGTTAACTCGTTATGGAGCTGTTAAGAATAGGTGAGATTTAGCGGTTACCAGGTGACAAGATTTATTACCTGGTAGTGATAAAACACGTTTTGGTGAAATTTTTGTTCTCCGATAACGAGAACCGTTACAACTTATTACCTGGTTACAGAAATCGTTTACCAGTTGTTAAAAATAGGCGGGTTTTAGCGTTTACTAGGTTTTTAAATTAGGGTTCCGTCTGCAAGTTGGTACCGGTGGCACTGCAGCTTAAAAGGCTTAGTGTACTCGCCCTATGCATATAACAAGTTAATCACGTTTCCTGCTGGATGTGTGATGAAGTCTTTCGGTTCCAAAGAGAGTGGTTCAAAAATGAGCTTTTCCCACTCAGCGCATGGCAGTTGTTGCAGAATCTGCAAGTGAAGTGTCAATGAAATTTCCCGATCTTACACATCGGTTCCCGATGTTCCTTGACAGTCGCTTGCCCTGTTTGGAAAACCCGTAATGCTCTTGAGTTGCAACCTACTTAAAAGAAGAAGTTCTGTTGCTCTTTTCTAGCAAGGTCTGTAAATGAACGCCTTGCTATGGTTATGTCCTGGTAATTAGTGTAGTAGATGCTGCCTAGGGCTGTACTTCTTGGTACTCTCAAAGCAGGTTTTGGGCCAGTAAAAACCTCGGAGGGGCCCTGTCTGGCTTGTTCATCGGTTTTTTCATTGGCTACAAATCCGCAGTGACATGTCCCCAAAGCAGTTTGCAGTGCTTTGGTCTGTCAGTTCATTGAGTTCCGTAAAGTATTACCATACCAAACTAGAGTAAATCCTATAAGTATCCCGACCGTCATTTTTATCTATCGTTAGGTCGAGTAGGGACCCACTACTTATAATAGTCACTAGTAGTCATACACTATACACCTAATAGCCAAATTTACGCGCCAAAACAAAAAAACATCAAAAGATATCTAAAATGACGCTAAATCGCCAAAACTATCAATCTTGTTCAAATGGATGCATAATAACTGCAGCACAGAATTGCCCGCCACAGGTTAGCCATGTTGCTAGGACCAGTTAGGGTAGTGTGAATCCAAGTTTGCTGCTTCGAAAAACCTGTGCCCTTTGCGTAATACGTGAAAAAACTGCAACATTTTAGGACTTACTTCGGTTGTTGCCTTATAACTCATAAACTATGATATCCTCATAACGAGGATGAAAACGACCCCGACCATCCTCCGCCTTCAGAGGAGCAGCCTGAGACGGACAAAATACCGCAACAACTTCCTTCAGGCCCGGAATACGATCGTGATCAACCAGGACCCTCGAAAAAACCAATTTCAATTATTGATTTGTAAGATTTCTTAATAAGAGATATACGTACATGTAAATATACTTTTCCACCTTTAAACATGATTCAATGCATATTTTTCTTTCGTCGAATGCCCTCAAATTGTTATTAGAAGTGTTTAGGCTCATTTCTTCAAAAATCTAGTCTACAGACTTCGTTCGACTTTCGTGACTTTAATTCGTGAGCTAATAATTGCTGGTAATGACTAATATCGAAAAATGCATAGTTTACGAGTTATAAGGCAACAACTGATGAAAGTCCCAAAATGTGCAGTTTTTTACGTATTACGCAAAGGGCACAGGTTTTTCGAAGCTGCAAACTTGGATTCACACTTCCCTAACTGGTCCTAACAACATATCAAAAAATTCGAACTACACCACGCTTTGCGATTTTAATTTCTAATTTGACTGGCCTATTACCATAAACCTACTGAACAATTAATGAATACGATGATACGTTCGAATGGTATAATATTAATAAGGGCAATTTGGCAAAGTGGACAATTGGAGGAAAATAACCATTATTTGGTGTCGCAAAAAAGACTAAACATAATTTAATCTTTTATAAAATTATTAACAGAATACTAATAACAGCATTAGACGAAAAACTGTAGAAATAACAGTGTTATAGCAACTTTAAATGGGACAAACTTTGAAATATAATTCATCTTTACACTTAGCGTTTACTGACTTTTGTTTTTGACTTTTTATACAGACAGAATATATGGACATCACTTAAAAATCGAGACGTACTTCAGAAATCCTAAATTTAAATAAAGAAGGAAGGATACAAAGGGATATTATCGAATGCTTTCCAAACTACAAACGGTGTTCAGCAGGGAATTATCCTGTCTCCTTTACTTTTCCTAATAGTGCTCTAAAATATATTTTAAAGATTACAAGGGCATAACGAAAGGGAACACAATGAAAACTTTCTAATACTCCAGAGGATCTAAACTTTGCAGATGATACCTGTGCACACAAATATTGAAGCATAATTCTTCTTTAAATAATCCTTAAATAATAATTAAATAATCATTAAAAAAGACATATTTAAATAGCGAAAAATATTTAATCAACTTTAATTATTATAATAAGAAACTGAGTAGGTTTTATCTTATTATACCTATTAATGTAATTCATTAACAATCTGTTGATATAAATATTTCAAGCTGAAACTTCTAAATTAACCAAATGATTTGAACCGTGTATTTTCTTGCGTTGGCGTTTGAATCTACAACATAGTTTATCTTTTTAATGTTATTATTTCTCTTACAAGATTATTAATAATACTATTTCAGCTACCTAAATTCTAGAAGTAACACGCGTTATGTTTTATAATTTATCTCAGAGTTCGTTTTTAATTACGTAGGCATAACATCCACATTCTTGTTTTCGTTTTCTGTTTGTTGCATTTTCGAAACTGAAATTATTGAACTGGAAAATGAATTTCTTTTTATTTATATTTTAATTTTTAATCCTGACCAGTCTGTTTTTCATTTATAGTTGCCTAAAGCTTTAAAAATAAGTATCTTAAAAGCCGAATGACAGGAGGCTACCAAATCGGTGAGTTGTTCACTGATTTTGGCGTGCCGAAAGTAAATTAAAATTATGCTGGACGTTCGGCAACCGCAGTTGTCTGAATTGAAAATATGTGGACGTATTATCGTTATCGTTCATCATTTTTACTTATACGATTGGGTTTGTTACTTTTTTCCGCAAAATTTCAAGCTTTAAGGGTCTTTTTAAATCTTGTTCGATATATTCCTTATAAGTATATGATACCTTTTTAGATAGAACTGTCTCTTGGTATTATTTATACCTTTTTTATCTTTTTGAACAATATAAATCGTTTTGTGATCCATATTGCTCACGGCACCAACTAGTATCGATATACAATTGTCGAAGTAGGTGGTATTCATATATCTGATATAAGCCGCCTTTGATTACATATAAAGGAATAATTGCTCTGTATGATTTATATACCTTATGTATGTTACGAGATGGAAAAATGAGATAGGTAGCAAATAATATTGTCGGCCGACATCCAAGCTGCTCTCGCATTCCCTTAGGGCCGAAATAAATTTTCGATTTTAAATTAGAACAATGCGAAATTATAATTTTGCTGTTATTGGCGGTTTCCCACTGCGAGAATGACAATCGAGTTTCAATTAATCCTTTTGAGCGACTCTGTAACTACATACATGTAATATAAAACGAGTTTTTGGAATTGGAATCATTTTAAAACTTAATTTGGGAATGATTGAAATGTCTTACCTATTTTTCAATTTCTATATTCTCACAAACTTATAAGTACGGTAACTTTGAAGGGGCTATTCAAGTTTTTAAATCAGAATTGACTGCGAAAGTAAAGATTTCCAATTAGAATCATTATTAAAATATATGTACGAGTATGACGAACGTCGGTTCTTGGACTTTCTTAAAGAACGTTCTTTACTGTAAGTTTGTTGCAAGCCAGAATATCACGCCAACGTTAAATGTCCTATTTTGTCTTCCTTTACAAAATTGCATAATGCATGTTGTATACTACTATCCATTTTTTTTTCTAGAGTCCTCTGACTTTGAAAGCGTATTGCTCGGGAACTACTGAACCGAATTAAATATTTTTTTCCACTCCCTACATAGTAAGTACACTGTTATGACATTGATTTGATGGAAGCAAGTGCAATTTACTGAGCAAGCTATGGTTACTATTAACAACGGGAGGTAAGTAGCAACTTACCTCCCGTTACTATAACAACGGGAGGTAAGTAACAACTAACCTCCCTTCAAATCAGGTATCTCATCAGAACTTGATTTCGACCATTAACGGGATGTGAGACCCACATTTATTTTTTATTTATATTTATAGTACAATTTTCAAAATTACAATTAACAAAATTTGGTGCGAGTCCCTGAAGGTCCTTTTTCACTTCGATTTTGTTGCAATCATTCCGATCTAGAATTGCACTTCCATTCACACACGAAATTTCGGTTGATGTGCTGGATGTTTCTAATATAATATTCGAAGCATGACTGTTATTGCCGTATAAAACTCTGTTAGCCAACTCATTTTTATTGGACAGGCTATCTGCAACGTACCCTTCAGCAATGGTATCCGATTTCCAGCCCCCATGTCTCTTTAGTGCAAGAATGTCGACTCCAGTGTTGGCTAATAAAGTAGCTGAAGTCCTCCTAAATGAATGTCCAGTGTAAGTCTCAGCGTTTTTCAATCCAAGAAATTTTGCTATTTTGCTCGGAATTGACGAAAACGTGTTTTTTCCAACAGGTTGACCTAAGCATTTACCATTTTGGAAGCGCATAAAGAAACGCCGATGGGCACTTTTAACCATAGATCTTATTTTCAGGTATTTTTTAAAAATTTTCAAGTGACAAACAGCATCTCTCTCACCTGCGGTAACCGTAAATTTACGGGACATACCATTTTTCGAATCGGATATATTGACAATCGCTATACTTTCCATGTCTTGAACATTCTCCATCATCATATCACACAGTTCTTGCGATCGACAAGCCCCTGCTATCCCCATTATCATAACTACTTTCATCAAGAGGAAATTATTGTCGTCAGCCTCCACTAAAAATCTATTTATTTCTTGTCGCGTGAAAACATTAGATTTTCTCGGCCTATACCCATCATTTCTTCTTTTTAAAAAAGCTTTGAGTTTTGGGAATTTAGAAATGTCTCTGTTGTCTTCAATAAACAACGTTGATTTTAACATTGAGTATTCACACCACAAACTTGCTGGTGACTTCAGTACCTTGGTTTTCTCCATAAAATACGCCAGCATTGTTGCTTCCGATATTTCAGTAGCGTTCTTTCTCTGGCACCACTCTTTGAAACACTTATATGCATTTTGATAACGTCCCTTCGACTTTTCCGGCAAGAGGAAGGAACAGGCAGCGTTTGCAGCGTCTTCAATCCCCATTTCGTTTTCCTTTTCGTTGAAATTCATTTTACAAACGGATGCAACTTTTAATACTCACACTTTGTTTGAAAAACAGACAGATGAAAGCCTTAGCAACCAAAGGCGTACTGATATTTTATTTAAATTATTGTAAAGATAAATTAACATAACCCGTATTTCACAGAGCTGTACAAGCAAGCTTGGTGGCGCAGTTGTCCAAACAAGGCTGATACCACAAAAAGGTGGGGGGTTCAAATCCCGGGCTCGAATCTTTTTTTTTTTCATTTTTTTTCAACAACTTCGGGAGTGGAAAAACTGTTATAAGCAATTTGGGAGGTAAGTATATTTGACCAGTCTCGGACTTGCCAGCCCTCGCTGTCGCTCGGGCGCAAACTTGTCCTCGACTGGTAAATATTACTTACCTCCCTTAATGCTTAAATAACTATAAAAACAAGCAAATAGTAAATTCATTTCTACATACTACAGTAAAATATTATATTTCTAACTGGCATACTTTTGTTTTTATCGGACGATACGGAATAAAAGGTACCCATTTTTAGGGAGAATTTCATTGAAAGTAAGTTCACTAATTTTTTTCTCAGAAAGTATATGTCATATAGCTATGAGATTTTTGTATGGGTTAGAAAGAAACCTTGCGGTTCTTATGTTATTAATTTTCAGACAAAAAAGCGTTTTATTTAAGATTTATATGAAAAAATAGCAAACTATGCGTTCTTGTTTATTAATAGAGATAGCGTCAAATCTTTTTCGCTAAATCAACACTTTTCATGTGTAGATATTATTGTTTTCAAAAAAATGTTCCTAATTTTAATAATAAAAATGCGGAAACAAAAAAAACGATTTTTGATGATAAGCGATTTCGCAAAAAACGGTTTTTTGTTATTGCGCTTTTATTGTTAAAATTCCGAACATTTTTTTAAAGAAAATAATGTCTACATATGAAAAGTGTTAATTTAGCGAAAAAAATTTGACGCTATCTCCATTAATAAACAAGAACGCATAGTTCGCTATTTTTTCATATATATCTTAAATAAAACACTTTTTTGTCCGAAAATTAATAGGATAACAACCGCAAGGTTTCTTTCTAATCCCTACAAAAATCTCATAGATATATGAGATATATTTTCTGAGAAAAAAAATATTTAACTCACTCTCAATGAAATTCTCCCTAAAAATGGGTACCTTTTATAATGTATCGTCCGATAAAAACAAAAGTTTACCAGTTAGAAATATGTAAATAGAATATATATTAGAAATATATATTCTACGGTTACATGTAGAAATAAATTTACTATTTGCTCGTGTTTAAAATGTCTAATTCGGTTCAGTAGTTCCCGAGCAATACGCTTTCAAAGTCAGAGGACTCTAGAAAAAAAATGGATAGTAGGGTGGTTCTTATTTGGGTCATGCTCGAATTTTGGTTTTCCCGGGTAGGTTAAAAGTCTTAAGGCCATTATGAACTTCTTACGTCTATTCTAACCATTCGCTATATAACAAGGAGAAGTTTCCCATATAAAATACACGCTTTCTTCAATTCTTTTGTATATATTTGACCACTGCACTGGGACAAATTGTTGAGAACAAATTTGAAAATAGATTTTTTTGGAATTAACAATGTTCGATGCTACTTTTAGGTAAAAAATATTATTTGGAGCATTTAATTTTTTTCTAAGGATTTATACAAATAAATTTTCTTTTTTTATCAAAAATTTGTCCCAGTGGTCAAATACATGCATAAGAATTGAAAACCACCATCTATTTTAAATGGGAAACTTCTTCTCGTTACTGCGAATGATTAGAATACAGATAAGAAGTTCATGTTGGTCTTAAAATTTTTAGGAAAATGTTTTTGGAATCAAATGGACACCCGGCAAAACCGAAATTCCAACATGACCCAAATAAGAACCACCCTAATGTATACACATAATTTAGTCTAAAAATGATTTGTTTATCACAGCATAAGGCCTAAGAGGATTTAAAATGCATTTGCCCGGTTTCCCTGCGACCCAGTCCGACACTGGAGTAATTCTACAATTTTTGTCAAGGATTATGGATTAAGTTTTTTGGACATACATATTTTTTGAGATTGAGAGATGTTTTGAATTTTTAAGCAGAAATTTAGCATTAGGAGATTGGGGTTTTTAAAATACATTTTGGGATTAGGGATTAAAGTTTGAATATCTAAAAGTATTTCTTTCGGGTTAAAGATCATGTGTTGGATTTTTAAAAATATTTTATTGCGCTTATTAATTGGGGATTGCATTTTAAGTAAAAATTTGAAATTAGGTGTTTGAATTGGATTTAAAAAATATTTGGGATTAGGGATTCGGAATTCAATTTCTGAAAATGTTTTTTTGGGATTTTTGTAGAACGTTCTTGTAAATTTGTTGCAAGCCAGGATATCACGCCAACTAGTACCTTTTAGCCTACAAATGATTTGTTTATCACAACGTAAGGTCCAGATTACCTAAAATGAAGGACCTTCCCTGCGATCAATCCGACACTGGAGTATCCCATAATTTTTGCCAAAGTTTAGGGATTAAGTTTTTTGACATAATTGAGATATTAGGTATTGAAGTTTTAAGAAAAAAAATAAGATTAGGGAATGGGGTTTTTAAAACATGTTTTGGGATTAGGATTAAAGTTTGATATTTAAAGGTATTTCTTTGGGGTTAAAGATTAAGGGTTGGATTTTTTAATATAGTTTTCTTTTTGTGGATTATAGAAGAGGGATTGTCTTTTCAAGTAAAGATTTGGAATTAGGTGTTGGGATTAAATTTTTTAAAAATATATTTGGGATAGGGATAGGGGATTGGATTTTTAAAAATATTTTTGGGAATAAGGGTTCACAATTGAATTTTTAAAAATGCTATTGTGATTAAGGATTAGGGATTACACTTTTAAAGATTATTTTCTTGTAGTTGGTGATTCTTAATCACGCATTGGAGATAACTAGTCCAGGGGTTACCCGATTCTAATAGCTAACTAGTTCATGAATATTTTTAGTTAAATATGTAACTACTGAGAAGAGAATAGATTTATTTTTACAATTATTTATTTTGAGAATTGAGATGATAGTAATTAGTTCATATGCATACAAACTGTAAATGATGTATGGGATGTTTTTGAAAGGGAAAACTGAATCATGTGTGCTTGTTTAATTTTGAAACATTGAAAGATTAGGGACTGAATTTCTAGAAATATTCTCTATAATTAGGGATTCGATTTCTCAAAATATGTTATGGAATTAGGGATTGAGGATTGGATCTTTAAAAATATGTTTTAGAATTAGAGGGACTAAGGATACATCTTTTAGCGTTATAGATTGGGGATTCAATTTTTAAAAATACTTGCTTGGGATTTGTGATTAGGGATTGATTTAATCGCTAATCCTAGTCATGAATTGCTGATTATAGTCCAGAGATTATCTAAACCTGAAAGTAGAACAAACTAGTACAACTGTAGTTTATGAAAAAAGATCCCTAGAAGTAATTATATTGACAAACATGTACAGAAAAACAAAATAATTATTAAAAGAAATACTGACCTTCTAAATGCTGCTATCAGATCACGATTAAGAGCTAATATAAAAGGAGGATAGTTCTAACATAAAACCTCATCACAATGCACATTTAATGCTTGTGCATTGCATGCTTATTTAATGACATACATCTAAAGTGACAAAGTTAGACTTATTTTTCTAACGCCCTGTATAAATCAATAATGATAGGACAAACGAGGAAGCATTCGCGAAATCTATTTAAAGTTAAGTTCTATTCTGATTTTCTTTAATTTCATTCTTTTTTTAAAGAGTTTCAGAGACTTCAACAATTTTAGCGCAGAAATTTCTGTACAAAGTTGGCATCGCACACCCCACGTGTTCATATCCTGAAATGTGTTCCTTTTGGCACATTTTGTGCGGCGTTAACTTTAACAATGTTAACATTGTACAAATCCATACGTATGTTTGTTTTAACAAAGGTTCACATTCAATTCGGCGAGGTCGCAAGATTTTTCTCTTTATCTTATTGACAACTTTTATTTGACTTGAAGTCGAGTCTTCCACAAATTTCAAAGCTTGATCCAAAAAATCCCAGTCTTTGGATAATAAATCTGCCGTCGACATCTCGTCCGCAAATGCGAGGAAGGATTAAATGGAAGAAAAAATCTATTGACTATTTTGGTAGTAAGATTAATTACTAAACAAATAAACACAGTCTATCATTTAGATATTGTTTAATTATATTTTGGTTATAATATCCTTTGTATTATAATTGATTTCGTTAACATTTCAAGTTATCGCTAAGGTTGAAAATGTTTAGAACAACAACTTTTTAATCTAATTTTCGGATAGCTTGTATTTCTATTATATTTTAGATATAAAATTATTTATTAAATAGTTTAAAGTATCTTAAAATTTATTAACGCTTATGCGAAATTAACGACTAGTGAACTAATTTGTTTAATTATTCTGTTGTATCCCTATACATTTATATGCAAATTTTCTTTTTTTATGTTAATAGAGAAACAATCTTAAGCTTAAATTGTGGCTCTTATCCACATCTATGCTTTTTGTTGTTTTGTTTTTGGTTGCAGCTGATCTGAGTAAGTAATTTATAGATAAAAAACTATTTTCCAGGGAATGGCCGGGAAATCCTCCATTTACAATGTGCGAAATTGTTTTCACTAGGGAAGTGAGGTTAATAAGAAAAATCTAAAACATCAATTTTTTTATTTTACTCATTTGTTTGTACAATCTAACGCTTTGTAATTATTCGTATTTCTATTCGTTCTATCATTACGTTTTTGTTACAATTATATCCTTTCAGGCGTTCTTCGGGCAATATGTGCCAAATAATCATCCCTGAAAGTTTAAAGCAAATTTTTTTTTCTGTATCAAAATTTGATTACAATTCAGAATCATTTTAAAAACCTGTTACTCCAAAAGACTGAACTCTAGTAAAACTGCAGTTTGCATTGTCTCACACAATGGCACGACCAGCACAAAACTATTGATTAATTCTAGTAAAATTCCAAGAAGTGCAAGAATCATTGAGGTGCAGATAGTAAAACTATTAGATTATGATGTTGAACACCGCTGGGATTGCAGTAAATTATTATCGATGATTGGTGTTACAAGTAATTGACTTAATAGAATTAAAACAAAAATAAATTGTTATTTGAAGCTCATCGAAATCAGCACGCACAAATTTAATTATCATTACAATGAAACAAAAAGTAAATTTATTTCTTCTCGAAAAAATTGTTTAGCAGTTAAGGAATTTGTTATTAAAAATGTATAATAAATCGATGTCCCTAATAATAACACCGTTTCATTACATTGACATTAAAGAATTTATTAATTATTTGTAACAATAATTGCCTTGAAATATTTACCTATTGTACTGATTAAATAATTAATTTAAATCGTAAGAAGAAACTCATCTTGGAAATGCTACTTTCTACCGTAATTGAATCGATAACAAAATTAAATATTTCTTTACTATTTTAATTAGTTCCTTTAAAATAGAATTGTAGATCTTGAAACCTGCATAGATCGTAAGAATCTATTCATCTATTCAGCTTATTCTAGTCCACTGCTGGACGTACCAGTCCACTTCGCTTCCCCATTAAAATATAAAACCAAGTGACAACTAAATTCAACAAAATCTTATTAAAATGTCTTGATTTGACGGAATCAATAATAGTATATTAAAGAACGAGTTTCATAATGCAAGATTTATTGCACGAGTCCAAATTCAGAAAACGAGCCGCTTGCGGCGAGTTTTCTAAAGAACGAGTGCAATAATGACTTATTGACACAGAAAACTGAGTGAAATTTTTGTCAATTTTCTGTTTTTTTTAATTATTTTTTCAATGCTACCAACTTTGAAAAAGTTGGGCTATTAAAGCACTCAAATGAGCCATTAACGCACTGTTTTGGGTGCTTTAACAGCTTTATTATAGACGTAAAATAGAAAAAGTAATTTATTGTTCATCAAAAAGACACAATCACCTTTCACAGCAAAATCACAGTTCCATTCCAACTGAAGGCCACTTATGCAGATAACTTGTCTGGCAAACTCTTTAAGATGAATAAAAAAGAGTACAATGCACGGGTAGTGCGAAAATAGCGAGAAAAAGCAAATACAATTCATTATTGCAGTTGCAATTGAAAAATCGCGCATGGAAAGGTATTGCTAGGGCAGAAACTTCATTAGTCTTCGTGAAGTGGACCACGTATTTATCAGTGGTACGATGTTTAATGATATGAATTTTATCCTAAATAACTTGATCCTAAATTGATCTTATAATATTCTTGATTTTTCAAAAGTTATTCTAAGCTACTAAACACATTAAAATCAAAATTCTTTGGCAAATCTCTGCATAAGGGAATAAAGATTAAGAAGAAGTAAATATTTTCTATCAAACATGATAGTCTTATACATAATAAGCGTTTTATAAGAAACAAATTAAATTATTTCCGACTTCTCTATCGTGTTGGGACTTTTTTCTTATCAATTTATCTTCTGTACATTTATCAAAAATCTTTCCGATCCAATTAGTTACTTACTTACTACATAAAGGGTATTAGTAAGCCACAGCGTTATAAGCTAATGGAAGTTCAATAATGACAGACAGAAATTAAATAAAAAACTTAATTATTGTTTTTAAAAGAAATTGTTACAAACCAACGTTTTCATGCATTGAAGATCAATGTTTCAAATAATTCTACAGCTTCAGAGTTAATTTATTTCAAGTTTTCAGGGTTTCAGATACTTGCTGATGATTCAGAAATTTAGATCAAGAATTTAGATATTAATGTTGTTCAAGGTGTAAAAAGAGCAAAAGATATTTTACATGATCATACTTTTGACTAAACCTACCCTTCATGCAATTAATTTTGTTTGATAAATTCTTATTAAGCAAAGTTTCGCAGAAGATTCTAGTTTTAAAGTACTTGTTGAGGTTCCCATGCAGATGTTTTAACCAATGGCCAATCCCCTTTTTCTGCTGATTCAAAATCAATAATATTTAAAGAGATACTTTAAAAAAATGGATGAACTCTAAAATTTGAAAACTTGTTCAGATTTTAAGCATGATTCATATTTTGTATATCTCTGTGAAGATATAACGTAAAACATTCATATGTAATTTGTGTAATAGTTTTAACTTTAACTCACTTTAAAGGCTGAAGTTTAAAGTCGAAGTGGTTTTGCTCTAAAGTCTAAAGTTTAAAAAATAGTAGTTTTCTAAGAAAAAAAAAAACAAAAATAGAATTTTTTTAAACAAAGAATTTTAAAGTTTTCAGGCGACGTTGTTTCGAAAAATAATTGCGGCAATTAAAGAATTATTGTTTATGACGTTCATAAAATATCGTAAACCAAAAATCGATGACACAATGACGTCCAGTAAATAACATTAAGATGACGTGCCACATATCATGTCATATTCTGGTCTTTTTGAGGTGATAAATTTATTTATATTTGACTGGATTCCAAAGCCAACCATAAATGTTGCCTAAACTGGATTCTATTATAGTGGCGTTGGCGTCATTATTTCTTATTTCGAATAGGTTCGAATATGATTATTGCAAAGGCTCATTGTGTTTACAGCAAAAGCAAACATTTATCTTTATTATTTTCGCGCCAATATTTTATAATTTTAGTACATTATTTTTAATATTTTATACAAAAAAGCAAACCCTAATAAAATATTTAGCAGCATCTATGCTATAAACACTTTTCTGATTCCGACTCTATTAAAGATCGAAATTTACAAAAATTGTAAAAAAGTAAGTCATTTCTTTGCTATTAATGCTGGATTTGATTTATGATAATTTGTAATCATATTTTTTTACTAAGTACCAATCTGAAAAGTAATAGTAGTGTCTGAAAGCTGATGAGACGCCAAATAGCGTCTAGCATAAGGCATGAAGTTGACGTCTAGCATATTACGTCATCGGTCTGAGACATTAGGAGGTCATTATCACGTTACATTTACGTCAATCATCTGCGCCGTTTGCGTCATCCAGGGGCCAATTTCTCATGCCATTTCCACGTATCTTTGCTATCTGTGAGAGCAGTAGGGTCTAGTTTATCGTTACCACCGACGAATATTGAAGCCAGTGTGCATGCCAAAATTCATATGGGGATAAGGATCTTTCCTTTACAAAATTAAATAGCAAACTGCTGGATCATAAGTCTTCTTCTTGATTCCTTGAAACCAAAAGTGTCATTATGTATTATCATGTATTAATAGAAGCGAGGACGGGCTATGGCTCTGGCTTCATGTCGGTGGGTGTGGTGGGATCCTCTAAAGTAATTATGTCATGGAGAAATCGACATACCAGAAGATGTAGTGTTTACCTTTCCCTGGAATCGAAGAAAGCGCTGCCGCTGTATAGAGTATACGTACATTCGTAGCGTTGATGTTAGAGTCCAGTCTCGATGCGTTAAAACTATTGAGTCCAGGGATTTCTCGGCCAGATAGCTTTTCCAGAATTTTACGTTATTAACAACGTTGGTATGACCGCACAATGAATGTCTGGTTATTTCTTCTTACCTTCTACATTTTTATATTTTGTGGAGGAGTATCGACCAGTAGGTTAAAGGCTGTTGATAGGTATCGGTTTCAAGCATTCCCTGATACAGCAACAACTCCCATTCAGTACAAATTTGAGCTTTTTGGTATTTGACGACCCAAATTTAATTTTTTATAAAATACAGACTACCAACACAGTTACTCACATGTAAAATTATTAATCACTCTACAAATTAAGAGGTGTTATAAATTAAAGGAAACATTTCTTAAAGATGTTGCATCCTAAATAGAAATGTCAAAATGTTTCTAAAGTAGTATGTAATGCGAGTAGAAAAGGAAGTTGTTAATTAGCCGTGATTCCTTACTACCTTTTGATTCATTCAACTTCATTTTAATTAATGATTAAAATTCATGTTCAGGCGGCGATATTTACATTTTATATGTTCACTCATTTCCACGTTAAAAATAAATTATATTAAAAAGAAGAAGAAAAAAAGAAATGAACCGAATGGTTGTAATCATAAAATTCAAACACCTCTGAAGTAGTAAATTTTAAATTCACAGTTCAACGATTTGAGGGTGTACAATGAAGAAACTTTCACATTTATTTACGCACAAACTAATTTATAACCTGGTTTAACGGAATGGTTATTAGCGTACTTACTGAAAACTTTTGTTACTTTTCTGATTTAATCTCATCTTGCAGGCTGTATATAAATTCCTATTTAAAATGTGTAGCGTGAGGTTTTACATATCATTAAATTTGAACCTGGGTATTATGTAATTAATTTTGGCATTGTTTGGTAAATCACCTGCATGTATGTCGTAACACTACAAGAGCAACTTAATGCAGCTTTAGACGTAATTTTTCATTTTCTTAAGACCAAAAGCAGATTAAGGTCTGATAATATAAATATAAACCGAGAGACCAGAGAACGTGAAATAGAGGCATTAAATCATACACGTTCTACATACGGTTGAATTTACAGATAATAATGTTTGTATCGTCACGAAAACCGCGAAATGTTGATATGATTTATTTTGTTGAAAGATCAAAACAAGATGGATAAATAAAAGAATGAACTAAAAGTGGTTTAGGAATTATAACTTTATATAGTTTAGAAATAACGTGAATAATTGAGCTGTCATGTTACATGTCCTGGCTGAAAGTAAAGATGTTATCAATGTGTGAAGTTAAATAAATCTAGAAACTGGAATTATATTTCAAAAGTCCTAGAAAGGTCACCAAATATTCAAAGCACAAAGTAGTATTTTATCATTTCATTCAGAACTTTTTAACAGCTGCTTAGAAATTCTTGAGATCAGATCGTATCCTTCTAAGCAAGATAAAATGGATTCTATAAGTTCAAATTTGTTAGAAATCTTAGACCTATTTATTTACAAGATTCTTTAGGCTGTAGCCCACAACATTTAAATGGTGAAGGAGGAATAGGAAATACCTCATTTGAAAACATTAACATAATATTTGTGATTTTAAAAACCACCCACTTTATTTTTCTGTTTTGTAATTTAAACAAATTAGAAAAATGCTAATCGCACTGTAATTCATAGTCATTGACATTTGTGAACCAGAATCTCAACTAAAAAGTGATAACTAGTTTAATATACCAGTTGCGAATTGTATATGCACAAACTGCATTTCCAGAACGAAGTTAAAAGCTAAACACTCTTTTGCGATAGTTGAGTAACTTATGTCACCGCTTTAATGGCCATTATCTTTATTGGATGACTATTTCAAGGGTGTTCATTAAGAGATAGGAAGTTGGTATCTATACATTTTTTTCTACTTTTTGATGCTTTATCCGAATCTGAGATTAAAATTTTGAAATTTAAAATATTTTGATATTGATATTTCCTGATATAATTATTGTATATTTGCGCCCGTTTCATATATTTTTGGACACATATCTGTGAAAGGCGCCTTATTAATTATTCAATCATTGGGTAAGTAGTTCCTGCGGCAGTCCTTTCGTAGATGCACCGTCTGATGTGCACTCCCGAAATCATGCACGATCGACCGAACTAAAGCATAATAACACAGCATTTCTTGACCTGCAGAGTATCTGCATTGACTGATGTAACAAGCAACTGAAACTCTGACACCAGGCTAAGTAACCGTGGAAACGCATTTTTGTGATTTGGTAATGTCTTGCTTGGAATTCCAGGTACTTACCTAAATCTGTAAGGTTTGAGCTTGCCCCCAATTAGGTTAATACGTACTTAGAATAAAATGATACATAAGATAACCGATGACCAAAGAAAAAAATGACAAACGATAAACACCTTATACTAATTAACTCTGGTATCTACTTATCTCGGGATCAGAATTCCTTAACTCCTAGGAAAACTACTACTAAGCCGTGGACGCTGTGTTCCCTGCATAGCTTCTCATAAGTTGGTGAAAATTGTGTAACCATCCTAATCCTGCAGGAAAGGAATTTAACCATCCCTCGCTTCCAGTACACGACTTAGTACTACTTTCCATAGTGGATTCACTATTGTGTCGCAACTGCTATCAAATACTCTTTGGAATTTCTGCCACGTTGTCTGTCATCGTGAACGGATTTGGCTCCATCTGATCTTTGTACATGAACTGATATCCCTTTAATGCGCTTGATGTTATCCCGATAAATGTATTTATTGTGCCGTCAAAGTTGAATATTTGTGATATTTTCGTCCCACCAATTATCACGATTTGCGAGAAAATCCATTACAGTACGGTCATAGTGTGCTTTCCCGTTTCCTCGCAACATAATTATGGTTACGTTTAAATGATGTTCTACATCCATTTTTTGGCACACACTGGAAGGATCGAAGGCGATACCCTGGTCGCTATTTAGGCGATGTGGAACACCATGTAAGGGTTGACCGCATATCTGACTTTTAACTGAGTATAATAAGATAAGTTTCCTAAACGCGTCAATATATATTGACAAGATAAGAGTTTACGTTTTATCAAAGGTAAAATGCCCGGTTTCAACGTGCGCCTAACGCAGTAGTTGATATTTCTCCAATTTTGACGCCGCCCATAGGTCATACGTTATGCCCTTATAGAGTTTATACCCTATAACGCATAAGTTTAGAAAATCCGTTTGTTTCCTTCGTAATTTCCGGAAAAGTTTCTCTTAAATCACTCACTCTAGGAGCTCTGTTTAAAAATCTATTTTTGATTTGTAGAAACAATATTCAAATGGGTCAATAAATAATTTGAAAGCGATTCCTTGCATCAAGTGGCGCCTGATATTTTTTTAATTTCTGCGGTGGTTTCTTGCAGGGTCATCGGAGACATTATATAGACGAATAATAACCCATTCATATACTTTGGATGCGTTCGTTTTGTTCAACTAGATTCTGCTCTGCACATGACCTCATGCGATAGGTCTTTTTGTGTATTCTGCTGAGGCTGAAACGAACAAGAATACACAAAAAGACCTATCTAAAAAATAACTATTTCGAGGCTGAGCTGAGGATCAGCCTCATAATAGTTATTTATGTTATAAGTCCTGGATGTGGAATTTTACAGTCGAGTAAGATGTTACGGACAAGGCGACGAAGGAGCTGAGTCCGGAACATTGAAACGAGACTATAAGAACATTTCCAGGACGTATGACGTAATTTCATTTCATTCATACTGCAATTGTTGTTTAATTTAGAAAAAATTATATAAAGTAAATTTCCGAATTTAAAATATGGACATCTATGAACAACGAGCATCTATGGCAACTATTAGTCGAATTCAAGACATAGAACGAGTGTCCATGGTAACGTATACTAAAGCAATGTTCAGTTGATTTATTTTATTTGAGTCCGGTAATAGTTATTTACGTGCCAAACTTTGTAAATTAATCTTTACGGGCGAGCTGGAAAGTTTGTGTGGCGAGTGAAGGAGCGAGCCTCCATAATCCAGCAAGCCCAGTAACGATTAATTGCAAAGCGTGTCGCGTACAAACTTTCATTTCCACCTTCACCAGCATTTTTTTGTAAATTGTATATTTTTTATAAAGAGACATTTTTGAATCAAAGGCGGTAGCACAATTTATAGCTAGGCGTTGCCATGGTGTTGTGGTTAAGCAACACATTAGTTGCCATAGCTTTTTGTTGATGAGCATTGTAAAACTTTACAGGTCTCTTTTAGGAGCCCGTAAAGTTTTACAGGGCTGTAGCTGTAATTACTCATTTACTTAGTTACATAAAGGCCTGTAAATTGTCATTTACATAGAAGGGGGCAAATAAAAAGTTTTACAGTCATACTAGATCGTAAAATCGCATTTTTCCGGACTGTAATCGCTACCGCAAACATGGATAATACGATACAGTATGAAATAAATTTGTTTATACGCTATGAGATTTATCTACCGCGATTCGGCAATACAATTAAGCAATATCCTGACAATATCCAATTATTCTGATAGTGGTAGGCTGTGTAAAGTAAATAAATTAATTCCAAAGCTCTGAATAGTCTAAATATTAACAATGAGTTGTTGCCCACAAAGTGGGGGTTGCTAATTGGGAAACAAGCTTTAACCGCAGTTAAATCTGTCGGCTGCTAGTTAAGTCGGTAACTAGTGTAAGGTCGTGGGTCTCACAAGATGTCTTCTGTAAGGGGCGTCAACTGTCAAGAGTCGTCAAGATAGCTAAAATAGAACTAAAATAATCTCTAACGAACTACATATCTACATAACTACGATCTACATACTACTAGCTGCTTCTAATGTGGTAGACTCTTCCCTATAAAACGTTATCTAAATTGCTGAAAGCGTTATTTCCAAGAAACAAACCACATATACACATAAATAATAAGACACGAAATAAAATATATATATTTTTCTATTAACTCAATTTTTATACAATCCCTTAATAGAGGTCAATAAGTACATTATATGTTTAAGTTAGTTACAGCATGGTCTGTCATAAATAGACTTGTGGAAAAGGGTTCCAGTGAGCCCACTCCTTACGGAGTTCTTAAGTAAATAATAATAATAAAAATAATTACTTACATTAAGAGTAATCAAGTAACTTACATAATTAATTAAAGCGATAAGGCAAGTCAAAGGGGAATTCCATAGGTCCAGATAGGTTTTAGGGCGATTTTATAAACTAGTAGTTTATTATTCAGTGACATTTTCGAATTCCTTCCAATGAGCCAGTTGAGTTTTTTGAGTTTGATTCCCAGCTGCTTACGCTTGGTAAGGATATGTGTTCTCCAATTAAGTTTACGATCAATGTGAAGGCCAAGGTATTTCACAGTTTCGGAGTGTTTCAGTTGATGCCCATTGAGAGAAACTGGTGGACTTGAATTCTCCAAAGTTAGAGCGATAGTTGGATTCTGTTTAAATGTGCTTGCAAATATCTAGACGCAGTTTCAGGTTGAACATGAGATGCTAGTACTGCGATGTCGTCAGCAAAAGTAGCTGTAGTGGTTCGTCGTGAAGTTGGAAAATCGGCTGTGTACAAAAGGTAAAGTAATTGGCCCATAACACTTCTTTGGGGTACTCCAGATAGTATTGGTTTAAGATGAGTAGCTTAGCCTCTATATTTAACAAAAAACTGCCTATTAGTCAGATAACACTTGAGGATTATATAGATTTGCTGGGGGAATAGTCTTTTAACTTGTAGCATAGCCCTGTATGCCAGACTTTATCGAAAGCAAGTGAGGAGTCTAAGAATGCATCGGAGCAGAATATGCTGCTTTCAAGATCACAGGATCTTTTGTCAACCAGCCGATGAATTAGCTCTATTGTTCCATGTTGCTCTCGAAAGCCAAATTGGTGGTTTGGAATTGACTCTAGGGTGTCTAATATTGGCTTAATTCTCATTAGGATTAATTTTTCAAAGATTTTTGAGAGGAAGGAAGGAGGCTAATAAGTCTATACGATGAAATCTCTCCATAGGTTTGGGAAGTGTCCTACTCTTAGTATGGTATTATAGATTTGACTATCGCTTGACATATCGCTTTTGCAGACAATTGTTTAATGACATCTCCGGTTATCAAATTATAACATGGAGCTTTTAAGTTTTGGTCTTATGATTTATTATTGTACGTAGCTTAATTCTCATTAGGATTAATTTTTCAAAGATTTTTGAGAGGAAGGAAGGAGGCTAATAAGTCTATACGATGAAATCTCTCCATAGGTTTGGGAAGTGTCCTACTCTTAGTATGGTATTATAGATTTGACTATCGCTTGACATATCGCTTTTGCAGACAATTGTTTAATGACATCTCCGGTTATCAAATTATAACATGGAGCTTTTAAGTTTTGGTCTTATGATTTATTATTGTACGTAGCTCTTCCACCGTGAACGGTTTAAACGGTAAACTCATGCATAAGAATTATATCAGAATTTATGATAATTAATATGGCTGAATGGTCTGCAGCTAATTCAAAGCAAGATTTGATTTGAGATTGATGGGTGGAGAAGCCTTTTGTGATACCGAAGTCGATTAAGTCTGGTAGTCTTCTGCGATCAGTTGGCCAGTAGGTTGGTTCACCGGTAGATAAATACCTTAGATTATTTGCTTGAATGGCAGTAAGTAGCCTTCTTCCATCAGGGCTTGTTACACGTGAGCCCAACTGTTCACGCTTAGCATTGAAATCACCAGCTAGGATAAATTTGTTACCAAAGGTCTTGAAGAAGTGTGTGTAGTCTTCGGTACTAATTATATGCTTAGGAGGGCTGTAAATTGCAAAGACGGCAAAGGGAGCATATTTATCTTCAATTAAAACAGTGGTGATTTAGTTGATAATTATCCATTACGTGGTGTTTAATGCTACTGCGTATTATTAGGGCTGTACCGCCATGTGCAATGCCATCCGTGTGATTTGTATGGTAAATGTTGAATTTAGGAAATTTGAAAGAGGTTTGGTTGGTAAAATGCGATTCAGAGATGAGGAGTATGTCAATATTATTATTTTCAATGAACGCTTTAATTTGATTAGCGTGTTGATATAGCCCATTGGCGTTCCAAGCAGCAATTTTTAGTAGCGGAGCTATTATGAGAGTTTAGTTATTAACGTGGCAAGAAGATTCATGATTGTCCCCATCTGGGTAACGAGATGTTTTATCATGTTGCCTAATTCTGCTGCGTCGTGCGCTTGCTGGTGCTGTTGAGGTGTTAGGGGTTGGGAATTTGTGTTTTCTGTCGTGTGGGTATTAATAAATGGTTGTGGATTTACTTTAGCCGCAAACCAGGTTCCCGCTTGCACTTCAAATTGTTCGAAGAATTTACGGCGGGGTATACCGATATCATATCTAAGTAAGTAAGGTTTTTCGTGGACATTCTATCGTTTTATGGTATTGCGTGCATTTCACACATCAAGGAGTAGGCGATGCCACTAGCACATTCTTTTATGAAGTGTCTCAAACAACGTTCGCAAAGTCTTATCAAAACAACAGGAAACATTTTCGAAAAGGTTAGAACGGCAACCAACCCCTAACAAACTATACACTATAGCTCAAAAGCATAGCGATACAGAGTGTTATGAAATTAACACGTAACGAAGTCATTTCGGTCTCGATTACGTTTTATTACTTTTATGCTGTAATACTCACAGTTAATAATAAAAAGATCCACTCCTTTAAAACTTATTACAAATCGTACATTGCACCAAAATAATTAACTAAATTGGAGAGATTGTATCTTATACCAAAATAACGTCAAGATGTTTTGTCAAACTTGCCATTTTTCAAATTTAGATGTCAAAACGCAAAAAGAAGAATTGTATTTAAAGGACTGAAGGACTAAATTAATATAAATGTACCAAAAGATTTATAAACTCATAAAGAGGAAAGTAACAACCCTGTACTGTGTTTGTGGTAGATCGTTGGTAGATTTTTCTAAAAAATCAATAGTGCCAAAATCCATTTCGATTATAGCCTATGCTCATCTCGTTTGCTTTTTCAATATTTTCTTTCTGATTCCTCTAAAAATTAAAAGACGTCGCTGCGGGCTGGTTTTAAATCTTATTACAATGAAGTTATTGGTTTTCAGTTCGCGGTTGTTATCTCAAAAAATGAGTTTCCTTGACTAAATTGCTGAAATTGTATTTGATACCAAAAGAAAAAAGTCAAAATGTTTAAATTTAGATGTTATCATGCAAAAAAGAAAAAGTTTTCTCCTTCTTGGAATGCTTAGAAAAACTACAAAAAATTCAACACTGACTGAATTTCACAGCACCACAGCAAACCAATGAAATCATAGAATTTCAATTCGAAATAATATAATTCATTGTAATTTTGGCAGTTTTTAGATCGTCAGCCTTTAGAAGAAAAATTTTCGAGGACAGACAGATATTTTCGAGAAATATTTTAGATAGCACGACATACAGTACAATCCTTATATCATCATTTCATAGATTACAATCACTGAAAAAGTATATCCTTGCTGATAGATAAATACAAGTGAGTAGCAACGGGCACAACTTTCTTTAGAACATCCATCCTTATTCTTTACAGACTACTGCAGTAGCTTCTAAAAAACCAAGTTATAGAGAATAGAATTACAATGAGTGCTTCTTAAAGGCTTCATCTAACTCTTACTGTCGTATTATTTGGTATTACCGCTGCCACGGTTATCAAAGCACTTGAAAATGCACCTGTCGTCTTCACGGCTCGGCTTTATCCCAGCACGACGTGGTCTCTTTCAACTTGACTGTGCCACACTTGAATGACATACGTAATTGAAGCGAAAACATGAAAGTTTTAGTCTATATAAAATATATTCCGAAAATTTTAATAGCTACTTGAGATATCCGTCTTTAACATCTGAAAAGTTGTTACCATCACAAAACCTGCTAAAGAGGTCGTTTATATAAGAATAATGGAAATTCTCTCTGTTGATATTCTTTAAGTGCTTTAAGAGACTGCATTAAGTGTTTATATGAAACTGTTAAAAATAATAATCAGATGTCTAAGCAAGTTCCTAATAATAACAGTAAAGGAGTACCCCAGGCCTCCTTATTGCATCCTTTGCTGTTTTATACTTATAGAAAGTTTAGATTTTTTTAACTCTTTTAACTTATTCAAAATCACCTTTTTTAGACTCGATCTTTTCTGTGGTAGATTTACAAAGATTCTACATATTATAAGTTATTAATCAAATCAATCAAAGTGTACAGTCGCTGCTACCTACTTAATAAATGCATGTATTATACACACTTTTATTATTTGCTTTTTTAATAGATTAACTTTTTTGTATACCTTAAAGTAAGTTGTACTAATCCTAATTGCCGTTATACAAGTTTAACTATATTTAATTATAAAAAAGGAACGAGTTAATAATGTAGTTTAATTTTTTTACTATGTAGACGGTGTGTTGGTACATACACCGTCTGAGTCAACATATGTTCCAAATTTTGTCTTAGACTATACATCAACAACACACATACACATACATACGTTTTTATTTTACTTCAATCCATCTTCAAAGTTGTTTTAATTACTTTGTAATAACGGTTATTAAGTCATCCAACTACACAGTGAACTCGGCTTAAAAGAATTTGAAGTCAGAAGAGAGAAGTTGAGACAGCAAGTTTTTAGAGCTTATATAAACAGGTACTTTCAAAATTAGAACTGCCTAACATTTACACATACATAGCGTTAGCCTAAATTGCCAACTGTCAAGGTTCTTTCTTTAATTTGATGCTAGGATTTTAGGTGTACCAGAGAGATTTTTTTCTAATGTTTGACAGTTTATCAATGAATATAAATTTTGCCAATCTTGTAGAATCTGTGGACATTTATATGGTAAATACCCACTTATTTAGCATAGAAAACAAATTGGTAATAATTATCTTCTATTTCTAATTTCTAAAAACTTTTTTTTTTTATTTTTGCATCTCATCTTTATAGGGATAATAACCTTTTGATTTATAAATAAGTAAATACAAAATTATCCTAAATATAGATTAATTTTACGCTACTTTAGGTTTACAAAATTACTTGAAGCCATAAGATATTAATAATTTATTACCAAAAAAGAGGGAATTTAATGAATCCTGTTTAAGTAGATCCATGATTTTTAACGACTACTTACTACTAAATTATATTTAAAAATAAAAGTAGAAAATTGAGTTAATACGAGAGATAATATCAAAGCCTTTTAGTCCACAATTACGTGACTTGTCAAAAAATCTGCCCTGACCAGGCATTTATGTTTTATTTTCATAAGATTCTTACAGCACAAAAATCCGAATATGCCTTTAAGAAAATTAAATTATTTCTTGATGTGTTTATAATGAAGTTGAAAGCACCTCCTCCGCTAGTAGCCTTTTCTTATTTTCGACGTCTACAAAACATCAACAATGAGCGCTATTTCAGTTTCGTTTATAGTTTATATATGCATGAAATTGTGTTTCAAAACATTTAGGCCGAAACAGAGATTTTCTTAGAACTGTTCGAATAAGTTTTTCTATATATGATACATCATTTTCTCAATAGCTTAATATAATACTGAAGGCGAGTTTTAGTGAAGAAAACCAGCAGCCGGGAAGATTTTGCAGTTGTGTGTTGAGCAAAATGTATTTACGATGCAGTTCGAGTTTAGTTTGGCAGCACACAGGAAGCTTTAAACAATGGTCGAAAACTGTATAAACAAACAAGTCTAAATATAATTTAAAGACCGTGCTTCTGGATTGTTTCACTACGGTTTTTCAGTATTTAAACGCGTTGTATTTTTATGAAGCTTATGCTAATAGCTCTTGGCAGGACTGGGAAAACATTGTTAAACTTTTTATGTAAAAATTCAGATAAGTAAAATGTACCATAGGCGGGCGTCAATATTTGCTGTCACTTTTTGATGTTATACGTATTGTAATGATATTTTTTAGTTAATTGAATAAAATTTCAATTTAAAGAAAAAAAGATACACCTTCTTTAATAAAAACTGGGCGTTTATCTATTTAATGTAAAGTGGGAATGATCGTTATAATTATTGTTATAGAGTTGTTTTGTTGTTCCTGGAAAGGTTTCTTTATTCTTTATGTTCTTGTCCATTTAAGATTGCAGCTAGAAAAAGAACATTGTATTAGATTAGTGTTTACGCTTTATAAACACGTATTGACATAAATGTCAAAACACACCAAATTAAGTTTATGAAAAGTTGGTAGGCATAGAAATGGAAATTATTATGTATGCAATAATGATACAGGAGAAGGTAACAAGTATTAACTATCTTTCAATAAAATTGAAGATGATAAGAGCTCATCTCGGAAGATACCTTTAGATACCCATCTTCATGGTAATCATAAAGGTATAGCTAATCTAAAAAGCGAAAGTAATAAATTCAAAGGCAGCGTCATCTTAACCAGAGAACTTTAGTGAAATTACTAGCAGAGCAAAGCGAATGTGCAAGTAGTCATCAAATGCATATTTAAAAGGATATGAAATCACTTACTCCTAATAATCTTTTAGGAAGTTGATTTGTAATATCATTAAAGGTTTGTTCGGTAAGTTGCAAGCCTTACGTGTAGTGATGCCCACGATAAGTCTCGTTTGCGAGACGTAATAGGAAACGAGAGTGTGCTTTTTGCTTGCGAGACGAGATGAGATTTTTTAAAATATCGTCTCGTATCTCGCGCGATAAATCACGCAATCTGGCAAAAGTCTCGCGTTATGGAAATTATTTCTTTAACATACTAAAAATCATGTTATGTTTTATTAGAAATCCGAGTACTTATACAATACAATACTTTGCTGTTTAGCCATAAATTTTATAATTTACTTTGTTGCGGTTTACGTTGCAGTTCTGTTATATAAAATCAAAGACAAAATAATAAAGTATAAAATATCAGAATTCACAATAATCACGTGTATTATTTCGTTATAGAGTAAACATTTTTTTATATGCGTTTAAGGATTTTGTTTTGTTAACCGTTTCTGTATCGTCCAATAAAATAAAGGATTAATGCATAAACAGCCAAAAACTGACACCGAATTGTTTTTTCTGAGGTCTCTTTAAAGAAATGTTTGATACTAAAAGAAGAGTTATGAAATATTAAGACAGGAAAGTAAATACCTAGAATAAATGAGTTAAATAAAAAGTCATTAAATTATGATTTAAAGTTTTCTTGGCTCTATGATTTTAGTGTAATATAAAGTTGTTCTTTGGACATTCCCGTTTAGTTGTACGGTCACGATAAACATTTGATTTTTAAGACGAATACTTAAATAGTGGTATTTTTTAAATCTAATAACTTTAAAATTAGTTTTGCTCTGGTTTAGAAATATTAAGGTTAGTAATAGTTTCTTAGATTTAAAACAGATTATAAATTTTGAGTTTAATGTATGTAATAGGTGAATATTAGAATTACGCTTGTTTAAAATGAGTCAGAATTTTTCAAAACGAAAACGCAAAAACATTAAAGAACAAGAGAAAATTTCAACATCTAGTGGTGATTATTCTAGTGGAAGTGATGAATTATTTATTCCTGAATATGAAAAAAGAGTGAAGTTTCAACTAGGAGTTCTGCAACAACTATCAAGACTTTATCAAAGAGAAAGAGTAAATTTGAAGACTATTTTTCAATAACAAACTACGAAGAAGGTTGTATAAAACGTTTAAAATATTTATAAATAAATCAATAATTTAGAATTTATTTAATTATTAATTAGGGATTACATTCCTTTTTGATTTTTTGTTTAAATTCTGATATATCTTCCAAAGCAAAAGTGCGAGACTTGCGAGACTAACGAGATTTCTCGTGCGAGATTCGAGACGGGACGAGATTTTTTGGTGCGAGACGAGATTCGTTTTATTTTGCGCTAGACGAGACGGGAGTTAACAAAAGTATCGTGGGCATCACTACTTACGTGAACGTCAAATAAGGTTATAAACTACTTCACAAAATTGATAATTCTAATTTAAATAAATAGGTGCTCAAATTAGTATTTAGTACAGATTATTTCAGACCTGTTGGAATTAAAATTTGAAATCAATTTAGAAGAAAACTGAACACCAGCCTTCTTGTAGATGTTTCATATCTTAATCCTTATAACAACCGGTAACCTAGAGAAATCAACTAAAAATAAAAATTTATTTAAGAATATATGAACGATTCAAACAGCAAGATGTTGGAGTCTATCATAAAATAGCCAGAGTAGATGTAAATATATCAGAAAAATCGAATTTCTATAATTATTTATCAACAGCTAGGTGTATTAATAAAACTTTTATAAGCTATTATTATAAGCTATATTTATACGCCATGGTACTCTTTTTGATGTTCAAAAAACTGAGTACATGAAAACTGATGTTATTGATATCAATACACTAGTCCCTGTTAAATCAATAAATAAATAGTTCTGGTAGTATTATGTATTTGTCAATTAAATACAGTGGTACATCAGATTTAAAGACTCCTCGAGTTCATCGAGAGTTTATTGATAAGTTCAAGACAACTAGAGTTTATAAACAAGACAACATCAGACACACGGACCTGATAAGGATACTAAACAAAAAAGGACTAGATGTAGAGAACACACAATTTGAAAGAACTGTGGTAAAGAGCAGCAACGAGAATCGAAGGAGAAACCACTGAATCTATACAAACAAAATAGGTGTTAGACAGGGATTTGTGTTATCACCGCTATTGTTCAATATGTAATCAAAAGAGATGTTTCAAAAGGCACTACACAACACCGAATTTATAAGTAATCTGCGATATGCAGATGTGTCCACATGTTCAAGCTGATAGGAAAACTTAAATTGTTCCTTTTGTCGCATGATGTTTCTTAAGTAATTGTGAACGAAAAGAAGCAAACCGTGTTGCATACAATTTCTTTGCACGGCAGCAACTTACAAAATATGTAAAAATTATTATCTTAATAATCACAACACAAATGAGTAAAACGTTTGTTCACATCACAACGTTTTTGACAGATCAAAAAACATATTAGCGATTTGGCGGAGGTTTTATAAACGTCAAGTTTTGACATTGTTTACGATTTGTAAAGTAGTTATCTTACTTACTTTTAAGGCAGTCTACAAAAAAAGGTTTTTCGACTTCCAGTCTACTTTTGAATTATTACGAAAAAAACATGGAGGCAGACTTTTTGGTGCTTTAACTCCGCTGTCCCATTTTCGATCGTAAAATCTCCCACAAAAGATCGATTCTGGTTCTACAAACGGTTATCGAGGTCGATTGGATAAAACCGCTCCTTATATGCTAAATTGTGACTTAAACCGTAGATAAATTTAAGCGATGTTACACCACGTCTAGTGTCAAGATCTAAGACATTAAACCTACTTAAGAGTTCAAACCGCGTGCAGGATAAATTCCGTCCACTTTGTAAACCAGGGATTTTAGAAATCGGCGTTGTACATTTTCTAGTTCAGTGATATAACACTCGTACACTGGCCACCACGCTAAAGCTGCATATTCGAGTTTAGGTCTTATAAACGCATAGTAAAGATAAAGTATTGTTTTTGTGTAATTAAAACTTTTGGAATTTCTTATGACGAATCCTAGAAATTTTGTTGCATCACGTACCACATGATTTATATGGTCACGAAACTCAAGTTTAACATGAAATAAACACCGAGGTCCTTAATTTCAGTGTAACGCTCAAGTGCTGAATTATCTACCTCGTAATTACAAGTTAAAGGGAGACGTGCTTACGATTGTAAGATATTACTTTGCATTTGGATATGTTCAAGGATAGGTGATTTCCCTCCACACCTAGTAAACAAGGCGAATTGATCATGTTGTAATGATTTGCAATCGTTCACGGACTTGACCTCTCGGTACAATTTAAAATCATCAGCGTACAGTAACGCCTGACTATTCACAACTCTTGGTAAATCATTTATAAAAAGAATAAATAATAATGGTCCAAGATTTGAACCTTGTGGGACTCTTGACGTAGCTAGAAATTCAATGGAGCTGCAGTATATAAATATATCCTATAAATATTATCTGACTGAAATCTGCATGAAAGTAATAAAACAAAAAAAAATCATTTTTCTTTGGTTTATTGCCAGGAAAAAACCTATACAAATTTTTAAAAAATAAAACTGTAATTAACTTTTCTTGACGTGGAAAAGCGTTTTTAAAAATAATACTTTATTCAAAAACGCAAAAGACGGAATCTAAGTTACAAAAATATACACAGTTTCCTGTTAAGTACAATAAGTATTCATTCGTTGTTAATATATAATATGCACTTGAATAATAACTTAAACACTATACAGTTGTAACTTTAAACGAGTAATAATCCTCAGAAAGCCGAGGTAAACAGTATCCCTGGATACCAGTTTCTACGGCTTCTGAGCCTAGCTCAAAAGGAGGTAAACAATATCCTTGGATATCAGTTTCTACCTTTCAAGCTCGTCGTAACTCGAACTAGGTAAGTTCAGAACTAGGTAAACAATATCCCTGGATATCAGTTTCTAAGTTCTGAACGTCGTCGTAACCTGAACTGATTTAATTTACCAAGTTGTGCTGCTTTTATACTATTATGTGGCCGTGAATTGCGCATACGTGACGATAACGTTTGCCTCCGCTAGCATTTCTAGAATGCATTTAGATAAAATTACTTAGCATTTCTCAAAACGCATTTAGATAAAGTTTCTGAATACTGCACTTGTGAACGGTATTTATCTCGCAGCTGCGAAGCGTTATCTTGCACGTGGTAAGATTTGCAAGTAGGTCATAATTCTCTTATGTGTACATATTTAATAATGCATAAACGTTAACTCTCTGTTCAACATAATAAATATGATGTAATATTATTAAAACTTACTTAGAACACAAAGTTATTTCCACAAGGTTGCATAAAACATTCAATAAAACCACCATCAATTCATTAAATACACTATTAATTTTATTTGATTTTGTACCACCAAGACGTTTCTCAGCAAACGAACACCATCATACACTTTATTATGCGTGATGTATCGTAATTTCAATAATTTCAACGGACTAACGTCGACTGCTGTAACTAATCAAAACATTTTTACACAGCGAACCAACATTGCCGCTTATGAACCTCAAGTTTAAATATATAATTACATTTTCGCAATAAACTGCTTAAAAACGTTTTATAAACAGAAAAGAAAGTTACATATTTTAATTATAAAGTTAAACACTAACGAGCTAGGTAATATTTATATAATCTATAATATATCGGAAACTGGAAATAATCATTTTCAAAATGTATATTAAATATTTATAAAATATGATAATTTAAATGATGTTAAATTTTATGCTAAGTTTTATTTGTCCAAATCTGTATTAAATATGTATGATAGATAAAGATTATTATAAATATAAATTATTGGATGTAAAATAAAGATTTAATAAATATTTTTTATATTACAACAAGAATTTAATATTTAAAATACATTTAACAAATATTTATTAAATGTGGTATGCTACTGGGGTAGTTTTGACTATAAAAACGACTACGGTATTGCTCCCGTCTTGTGTCATAAAGGCTTTGTATGTTGCAAGAAGTGGTTATCGAATAGAAATCGAATACCACGAAAATTAACCTACGAAATTAATACCAAATATATTATTAGGACTAGGCGGATAATCAATTTTATATTATAAAAATGATCGATTCTTTTGTACACAGCTTTTGATGACCATAAATATTAGCTTTTCCAGCTTACCGATAGGATTATAAAACCCAATACAGAAAAAGTTTACTTTTATAATATTTTTGAATTAAATGCTATCAAATGTTTTAAATTCAAGTAATTTATCATTAACGGTTCCTAATAGATTTGAATAAAATTCCAATATAATTTTATCGTTACACGTTTTAAAATGCTTTTTATTTCCTTCCATTAAAAGCATATTTCACTTACTAATAAAATAATATTAAAAACCATTTCATAAAATTAAAAACACCAACTACTTAAGTGAATTAACTTAATATCAAAACAAGCCCGTGGTTATCACCACATGAATATTTCCAATAAATTTTACGAACCGCTTTTTTTTAGTTTATTTCTTCCTTTTTTGAAAAATCATAATATATAGCAAAATCGATCCAAATAAATCAGTACTGAAGAAATTAATTGGGTTCACTTATTTTTAATGGTTGCAGATAATTACGAAAATGATTAACATCGTGTAGTGGGCGGAATTCTTATTACGAGTTTCACAGCTCTGATTACAAACGCCAGTTGTTAAGCTTAAATTTTTTAATACTTCTACAGGTTAAAGTTACTCGTGTGCAAAATTTATTAGGTATATATAAGGAAGATTTTTTTTATAAAAGAAATCTTCGGGCAAAAAGAAACTAGTATAAGTGTATATAATAAAGTCACGACAAAAACCGATAAAACAAAAAGAAAAATAAATTCATGTTTTGATCGGTACTTCCTCTTGTAAACCATTGGATTAATTGCTAATATTACAAACAGATTTGTATATAAACTAACGGAAATTGGCATCACCCGTAATTTTAAATCATACAAATCGTTTCGGAGCAACTAATGATCGCACGTTCTCTTCTCTAGTCCCCAATAACAAGACACCTCATTACATAAAACTCGTTTCCAATTTGGAAATGTTTGGGTCGATATAATCAGTTGACCATTTATAGACAGAACGCAAATTAATGGATGCTACTGTAGCAACGAAGCTAATCTAAATGACCATCTCTGCCAGGATTATGGTAATTAACGGTCCGTTTGTTTCGCCAGTGATGTGCAATAGACCTTTTGTCAGTCTAGTTAATTATTATTATTACAGAAGATAATAGTGTCGATAGTATCAATAGATTCGGTCTATAACGATAGGAAGCTCTTTAATCTATGACTGAATGAAAGAATAGTATTTAATAACCTAGCATACAATTGCTGGTTATTAGAAAAATAAACTACCTATTCGAAAAAACTTGGTTAATTACAACTCCGAACCACTACGGTGGTGGTACGATACCCACTGTGGTTACACTTTTTACTTTATTTTTTAAAAGCTGTGTTAAGAGGTAATATTTCGCAAAGATTTTGTTGGGTGTTTTTTTCGCCATTGCCTTACAACCAATTTGACACCGTTATCTTCATTCAATCTTCTTTGCGACCCGGAAATCTACATTTATGTAGTAATTACGAATACTTAGTTCTGAAATTAAAATATATAACCCCATTTATTTATATTTAAATAATATTTAAACCCATACCATGGATCGTTGATTCTAAATTTTCTTATCTCTGAAATTAATTAATTATATTATTCTCTATATTTTTAACATTGTCTTTAAAGTACTACTTTCTATGGTTTTTGTATTTTTCAAAAGTTTGCACATTTCACATTAAAACCAAAGCTACCGTAATTTCCGATAGTTTCAAGAAAAAAACGAGATAGGAAAAAATGTTATACTTATCATGAAGGTTACACGTTTTAAAATGCTTTTTATTTCCTTCCATTAAAAGCATATTTCACTTACTAATAAAATAATATTAAAAACCATTTCATAAAATTAAAAACACCAACTACTTAAGTGAATTAACTTAATATCAAAACAAGCCCTAGCAGACAAGCCCTAGAGTAATTAGCAATCTTGCTAATTGTCCAGGAGTTTCTTAAAATCCCGTAATCGCTTTGGCGTAAAATGTAAATTATTGTACAATCAAGCATTCATTAAATTGTTCAGTATCTAAAAATAACAAATTTTTGTTGCACTTCACGATATACGAGAGGAAACAGTGCCTTTTTTCTTCTAAAAGATGCAGATATTTCAATGTCTGGCACCTCCACCAAAATGTTTTACTGATTATCTAGTTTAATTAACGAGAACTGTTGCGTAGAAACTTTTGGTATGCAATGGCACAACTATTAGAACTTTAACTTTAGATGTACAACATAGCAAATTTTGTTGGTGATTTATTATAATCGAAATTTCTAAATCAATGATTGATGCGCATTTTTTTAAACGATTTAATTTACTGGTAGATTTAAATTGCAAACAACTACCCGAGCAGAAATTTGATAAGGCTAGAATCAGGTACATATCCGGCCTGCCCTAGTTTAAACAAGGCCCCGATCAGGTAAACCGATCCGGTCCAGATCAGAAATGTAACGCCTTGGCAGATCCAAACCTGATCAGGCTTTCAAATCCGGCCCTGGCCGGGCTATCTTATGTGGTTCGGATCAAATTATTACATCCGGTCCGTATCGGTATTTTTGATTCGCCCCTGACAAGCGTCTGATCAGGTTCCAGATTCGATACCCTGATTTAAATCTGATATAATTTATTTTATAATTTCATGAAATTGTTTTGCTTTATGATAAAATTATTATTAAGGGAAAATTGATGCACTCTGCTAGGAGTATTACAAAGGTTTATCTAAATGGTTTTAAATATTATAATTTCCTTAAAATAGAATTGCACTTAAAGTCTACTTTGCAGTTAAAACAGATTAACCTTGGGTTTTATGATTTTAACTTACTTTCTCTTTGCATAACATTTAATTGTTTAATTATTGCCAATATTAGCTTTCTAATTAGCTTTGTTAATAGGTTCAAACAACTTACAGAGTATAACTTACGTTTTCTATTGTTCAATAAATAATGTTAGTAATTGTTACTTAACTACTCAAATCTATATAATAAATCTATATCTATATCTTCAATAAGCGAGTGTGAATTGGCACTTTCAAACAATTTTCTTAACATGAAGAGAAGATTAATACTAGAGAAACATCTTATCTTTACAAATTATAGGCTTTGATTGTCAATACACCATTTACTTGAGAATAAAGGCAATGACGGTAAACGGGTAATGACCACGATAAAGTGAATTTTCACTAGGTATACACGTTTAATGAATGAAAATCACAAAAAAACTTCTTTATAATTCACATAAATGGATATTCAGTCATGTATCATGGCGAATAAACGACTTTTCTCTCGGAAAAACGTTATCAGGCGAAAGTCAACCTGATTGGTACATTCTAAAACGAGCATCGACGAGTATTTGATCGGAACAAGTTTATTGTAAAATTACCATCGGAATAAAACTTAGGCAAATTATTGCCTTACATGGCGACGTGCAGGCTGATATTATTTTAGTATCTTTAAGGCCTTAGGGGGCGCTGTAAATGGATTTTAAATTTTACCAAAAGAAAAATTATAACAATATAATAATACCTGATATAATTTGAGAAAGGAAGTGCGAAGATTATTCGAATATTTAATTTTCAAAATACAAGGTAGATTTCTTTTATAATACAGTCTTATATAAAGGATTTATTAAAAATTATACTTTATGTCATACAGAAATACTAGACCGTATTTGTATACACTCTAGTGAGCGGACTCTTTGGAAATTGTTATTTTTCTGTACATGGCTCTTTTTCAAGTATAACTATCGATACCAAAAAGTGAATCGACAGCTGTTGTGATTCATGTCTGCCAACTTATTAAAGGATAAACATACTTGCCAACAAATACGACTACAGTGGTTACTTTAGTAGACAAAAATGAAAAAATCAAGGACTTGTAGAAGAAAATTTCTAAAAGAAATTTTTAAATGCACATTTAAAGATATTAGTTCTAATTTGTGTTTATACTTTCTCGATGGTAATCAGGGAAATCAATCAATTTCTCGGTCAAGAAATCGGTTCTAGAACTCAATTTCTCGATAGATATTTTAGATACATTTGGATCTTTTAAATATTCAGAAAAGTTAAAAAAATTTTGTATATTTTAGAGATATTTTCTAGATTTAGATGTTTTATGTGCTTGGACACCATTTTTGGTTTTGGATGCTGAAGTTAACCATTTGATTAATTGAAGAATTTAATAAATTACTTAACTTTAACTTTTCTTTAAATTTACAAGCAAGAAAGAGGGGTAACCAACACACTGACGCTCAACAAACATTATAACCTAGTTCTAATATGTGCTATTACCCTCAAAATGGGGATTGCTAATTGGGAAACGGTAACAACTTTTAACCACAGTTAAATCTGCCGGGTGCCAGTTAACTAGTGAGAGGTCGTGGGTCTCGCAAGAGGTCGTGGGTCTCGCAAGAGGTTTTCTGTAATAGGCGCCAAGAATCATTTAAAATAGCACCAGTATTTGCCGACAAAATCTGGAAAGTACAACACACTTGCGACTTCTACCAATGTGGTCGACTTTTCCCTATATTGATTCCTCGATGGCTGAAGATATAAACCCCAAACGTGATAAAAAAACGTGATCCAACGAGGCAACATCAACCAAGTCAGCGTAATGGTCTTTTAACAACAAATATGCAACGTAGTGTATCAAGTTAACGTAAGATTAATATAGAAAAGAAAATTACCAGAATGCACCTGGCAAACATTTAATAAATACCTTAGATAAAAGGTGACCTAGTGAAATAGTTATCCCGCCTCCAAATGCGGCTAACGTCGATTAAATATTGAATCCTGTCAAAAGAATTACAATATAAGAGACTGAATGTAAAGAAAAGGTAAAATCTACGAACCTTTTCAAGAAGCTAACGGTAAATACCTTACAGTTACCAATACAATTGGAAATCATACCAAAAATTAATTATAAATTTGCACAAATGCAATTCCCATTTCACAACATAAAGGGAAAATCAATTTAACGACGATGCCACTTAAACATTCTTTTTAAAGAATTTGCTTCACACGAACGAACAAACGAAGTCGACTTTATCAACAGGAAGTTAGTTGCAAACAAAATGTCAACTAAAAGGAGAGAGAATACGAAAATCCCCAAACGCTATACAATATAACACAAAATATAATACAGGGTGCTACAAAATTAGCACGTAACAGTGCAGCTTTATAATTTCTACGCCTTATTTATATTTTAATAAGACTATTGTGTTGCTTGGTTGTACTGAGGATTTGCTTTATCATCATGACATAGTTTTGTTAAAATTTGTATTTTGCAACATGACGTAATCGGTAAGGAAGTTGCAGGACCTGTGTATGTTGGACACTAATTCCAACCTCCTATATTCTTTTGTTTTGAATTATTTGTTCTTAAAAATCATCAAGCTGTTTAAGAATATAATATTCGTTAGATTGTCCCAAATCAGGGCTATTAGGTTCACAATATGAAAGCCGTAAACTCATAATATAGATTGCTGGTGCTTTGGCTTTTTTTAATACGATTGGACGAGCGGAGAAGGAAACATTTTTTGAAACACTTGTTTGTCCTTCTCTGATTTTTATACAAATATTTGCTAATAAATGTAAAAGTAGTTTGAGTTATCAGCAGTCTCAAGCTGTATGTGCTAATGGAAGAGTTAGCGCTTGATGTGTTAAGAGTTGACGAAATGTATCTTACGTTTCTTCTTCCACAACATCTTAGTTTAGTCAAAGAATGTTGTCGGTAATAAAAATATTATTACCATTACTATAACAGTTAAAGATGAAGGAATGGTAATGATAATAACAATATAAATAAAATATAAAGCAAAACAAGATATTATACGACAGTATCATAAACATAATAAGAATGATCTATGTATTTGGTTTATTTCAACTTGAGATATTCTAGAAGTTTTATCCGAGGCGATTAAACTAGAGCATATAAAAAAGACGTTAAGACTTTTTAACGATTTCATAAAGATAGTGATTATGTTGATAATAAAAATAGTAGCGGCCTATATAAGGCAGCCCCGTTAATTTCCATAAAATTAATTGGTCGCTATATCAATCATTGACTTTTTGCCATTTCTACTGCATCGAAGAAACATAAAATCAAAATTCAATTAATAAATCCTGTTTATAACGACATATATTTGTTTAAAGTTAGCTATAAATCAGAGCAGTCATAAACATTTTTCTCTTTTTTTATTGTTTGTATCTATCCCACGCATTGATTAGTTGAATAGTAATTAGAAAGAAAAAAAACCCATAGTAATAACGATCTATTTTGAATATCAGGTTTAACCAAGAGATAACCGATTTAGAATTTGGCTTAATTTGTATTTTAGATGTGTGTGATCATTTTTCCACGTTAGGTGTGAGCTATCCAAGAGTTAAAAACCAGCTAGTAAATAATTTTTCGGTAAAGTAAATATATATATTATGTTTTTGAAAACATATCTGCATAGGTATGTAAAATTGTAAAAATGTTTCGTCTATGCATCATTCTTAAATGTTAAGATTCAATTCAATTCAATAAAATCATATTGAAATTGGTCTACTTTTTTGATATATGCCTTTTAAATATGGGCATAGATTACATAGTCTGATCGAAATATTTACAATACTAATAGTGTAAATAAACAGATTCCATAATAAAAAGAATCGGACCCAAGCCAGACCTTCACTCTAAAAAATTACCGGTAAATTTACCCTAAAAAATGGAGGCAACTATGTTACCTCCATTTTTTGGGGTAAATTTACTTCAAAGTGTAATTTCATAGGAAGTGGGAAATTACAATATTAGGTTAAATTTGCATTGTAATGTTTCCTTTTTAAATAAATTTACAGATTAAAATTACGATCTCAATGTAAATTTACATTTTAACATTAAAACACCTGTGTAAAGTTACATGACAAAGTTAATATTTCATGGCAATAGTACTTTTCAGGGTTAAAACACAAATGTGAAAATACTTCTTGAATGTAACGATGACTTGCGCAAGTACTTGCAAATTCAATCGTTCCTCTGAATATTACTTACATTGGTAAATGTATCGTATGAAATAAAATAAAATCAAAGTAATTTTTATTGAATGTATCATATAAAATATAAGACATTAACAGAACTTCTTTTAACAGGCTTTCGGAAATATTTGGTCTCTCAAAAACATTCAGATAATGTTTCGATTCCACCTAGAAAATTTAAAAATTATAAATTATATAAACAATTATACACGACTACCTTTCTCATTACAGTTATGCTAGTTTATTTCGAATTCTTCAAATTTTGATTCATCCTAGAATAGTTATTTACGATACGAGTGCGGGAACACAATGTTCCCGCGTGAACGCAGTTTTGAAGCACGAGCGACCGAAGGGAGCGAGGGCCTTCATATGCGTGAACGCGGGAACATTGTTCACGCACGAGAATTGTACAATATTTTTTGAAACGAACGTAGTCATTGTTATAAATGTCAAATAAAATTTTTATCTGATTTCACAACTTTTATTTAAAAAAATAAACCAAAGCAAGTCATGACTGCAATTGACAAATGTGACAGATTGTTTTTCGGCAGAAATTTTGCAGTAAAAAAGGTATTTAAATTTTGCAAGGGTTGGCAGTTGGCACCACTGAGTGTTTCCCGGTTTACTTAACCGGGAAACAAGTGTTCCCGGTTGACTAGACAGTGCGTCGAACACTGCTTTCTAGATAGTGAGTTCAAAAATACATTAAATTAAATATTTTTATTTTGTTGGTTTAAATTTGTAATTTTAACATATACTTACCGATTATTACTTTTTAACTTCTACTATAAAATCAAATTCTTCCCACCTTGGGTCATACGTGCAAATATTTGCCTTTAATAAATCTGCACTACACTACAACGAAAAACAAAATATTAATGAATGTGCAATGAACACTTCGTTCGATATCGATAGGGTACGCTTGCCGATTGCGAAACCTGTAACAAGAAATCATAAAAGAATCGGTACACACCATTCCGACCATTCCTCAAAAGCCCAATTTGGACTGTTCATAATGGGTTCCTGAATTCGTTCACGAGACGAAGGTCACCACTCATCAACAAACAAGTGCAATCAGCGAAATAGTATCTCATCGGTTGAAAACATATTAAGGGCAAGATTACACTATACTTATTAAAGTGCATCTTATCTTTAATATTACACTAAAAATGAATCAAGTTATTGAGTAATAATACATTTCCAAGGAAAGATTTTCTGAGTTATGTAAATTTACATTATGGATAGTGATTTTAACCAGTTAAATGTAGTAGAATTACTTATATTTGTGTAATTTTACACAATTAAAGAATATTTTACCACAAATAGTAAAACAACTATTAACGTACAGGTAAAGTTAAATTTTAGAGTAAAACTACCGCAAATAAGAGAGGAAAGTTAACTCTTTCCCAAGGTAAATTTCAACTCATTTTTTACAGTGTTTGCGGTACTCCAGTGTATAACAAACACGATACCTGTTAGATAACTGTGAACCTATCATTACATCAAAATACTTATGTAAAGATAGGTAAATAATACATATGGAAAGGAATTTCTTCCTACTTCTGATGCTCTCTACCTTTAAAAGCAACCATGAAAATTAATGATTATTATTCAATGATTCCATATAATCCTAAACTGTTTATCTAGAATGATACTGATACTAGTATTTAAGATACATAATAAGCACCAATAATACTCATTTTTATCTGACTCTAAACTATCTATGGCTGTTTAAATCCTCTGAATATTTCCTTTGCATGTGAATGGGTGTGATTCAAATAACATAGAAAAAAGGATTAAACCAACTGAATTTCATTAACCCGGCAGATGTTTGAAAACGGATAGTGCCCATTGTCAAATGGCCCAAATGTTGTGAGAAAGATATTCCTGAGAGCATGGATAAAGTATTCATAGTTAACCTACCATTGAAAGAATTACTGTACTTATTTATTTTTTTTAATTCATCGTTACCTTTATCTCTATACATTTATGTAGTACAATATTTTGTACAATAGTTCTAAGCCTTTTGAACAAAATTTCTTTTGTTGCTTTATGCAAAATAATATTCTGCAGTAGCTATAATAATTTTATTTAAAAGATTTCTCCCTTTTCAAATGTTTTCTAGTACATTGGAAAGAAGTGTTAACCAAGAAGGGCTAAGTCCTAAATGGTGGGCGGTTCAGCAATTTAATTCCAAGTTAATTAACTCTTTTGTGTTAGAAGTTGATTTGGGGGCTGAAGCATTACCTAAAAACAAACTCCCTTTGTTAAGTTACAGAAAAACATGCAGGAATGGCGCTCTTAGAATTTTTGACTCAGAGCTTCGTTAATTGCTGTATTAAATGTTGTTTGGTTTTTGGTTTTTTGGTCTTTGATTTGGTTTCTGGTGACTCTAAGTCTTATCCATGGTTGCAATCCTATTAAAAAAATACTATTAAAATAGCAACAAATTGCGGATATTTACTTCACATAAAGTATCAAGAATAATAAGGAAAACTTTGTTCGTATGAGATATTAAAAAATGTAAGCTATACTTTGAAGGTCGAGTCGGCATTTTCTGGAGCTGTCATAAAAAACGAGTCTCTCCTAAGGCTTTTTATACAGGTTTAAAAAATTCTATGAATTTGTTTCGATTTTTGTTTTACTTTGTTCTATGTTGTTCCGGTTAATTTTACATCAAGAGAAATGAACTAGAATAATAAGAATAACAGCTTCTACCTTTTTTCTTAACCCCAACTGTTTTGGGCACATCCTAACGATATTTTTTTGTTTATAACGACAGTCTGTACTAGCCGTGTTTGAAATCCCATTTTAAATGGAATTGCATAACACTCCTTACGGAATTCTTACTATTCGTAATAGACATATTAGGTTAAAAAATAAACAAATTGATGAAATTAAAATGTACAAGTCTAGAAAGTTTGAATCGTTATCTTATCGAAATCCATAGCCCTAACAATACCCTCGTCGGCAATCAAAAATTGTTATCAGATGCTCCACAATATCGGTAGTAGGAAATTATATAAATAATGTCTCTATAAGGGAAATGACTTATAAAACAGTCAGGAGAACAAAGCGGTCTTACTACCGACAATTAGAATATCGACAATCAAAAGATTCGAAACTTCGAAACAACAGTTACAACATTGAGATCATACAATGTACTAGAAAAGTGAGATTGTTTAGCAATCGAATATTCAGGAAGTGGTCAGTAACTTTTTTTTATTTATTGTTTCCAGCTTGTCTAGTCACTTTCAACCACCATTATTCACCAAAAGCATAATGTAGTCAAGTAATTAGCAGCCACGAAAAAATCTCCAGTAATTGTTTTTATTGAATCCAGTGGTTACTTTTGCGAATCACTTTTGTGAAGATGGTTTATTTTGGAATCCCATGTTGCAAAAAGTAATGTAATAATATAATTACATGAAGTACTCAATTGCTATCGGAAGATTGTCATCTTTTAATTGACAGTGTTGCTCTTTCAGGACCGTCGTCGTACAGAACAGCTTATAACGGGAACTTCCTGACCGGCTAGTCCACGGTGTTAAAAGAAGTCCCAGCTATATTATCATTTATTATACAAAACATTAACCTTAAACTGAACGAATTACTGGGTCCGGCAAACGTCTGCTCTAAAATAACAGCCGCTGTTTGAACTCACCACAAGCGTAGATAGAAATAAAATGCACAGATATAAAAGAAACTGAAGGCTATTTATTCTAAAACATAAAAAAAGAAATTGTGTGGTTCACACCAAATGCAATGATTATAAAGAACACAAAATTATTTGTAAATAAGCCCTTAATAATAATAAAAGTAAAACATATTACTTATGAAATCGGAAATCTTAAACAAATCTACAATCAATAAATTTACACAATCAAAATAACAATTATTTAATTACATATCTTAACTAAATTGAATATTTGAATCAGACTTACGCTTTCGAAGAAGACTTACGACGAAGAAAAGTAATGCAAGCGGCAACTGCGCTTTTAATATAATCTGTTAAAATGAATTTTATGAATTACTAGTTTACATAACCTAAAAGTTAAGAAGAGAAAAATGAGTTTTCGTTTAGGTGTTGAGTTCTGTGTTGATGTTTGTCTTCATTTACACTTGTAGGTAGCTGGTAAAAATTCTTTAATTACAGGTAGAATGCTGCTATAACCAGATCGTGAAGAAGGAGGTAAAGTAGTTACCGAAAACGAAAAGAACCGAAAAAAGGGAGAAAAAAGAGCCGGAAAAGATGTTTTCATCGCCTTTAAACGATAGATATGGGTGGATTATCACCTCTTGTTGTATTTGTTTGAGAAGTATTCCTTGCAGTAGAGCTTAAAAGACCAATAAATTGGATTCCTGTGACCCAAACAATCACCTCCGTGAAAAACTGATCACCAGCACTAAACTACATTCCACAATAAACTCATAAAGAGAGAAATTATCAAAAATTTCCTAAAACTGGAATGAAGTAAACACTCTATTTGCAAGTCAAATTACAACTAACTTTTTAAAAGCATAAAAGTGATTATCTTATCAAAAAGGTTCAAGAAAACCGAGATAAAGCTGAATTCACCAATGAGGTAGCCTGAACAGAAATATTACCAAATATGGCAAAGCCAATAGAACGGTGTGCCCAAAACCACTACCATATATGGAATGACAGAAATGTGATATACACACTAGAGAAAAGCCTCTTAAGAAAAAAAATTTAGGTTAAACATTAAGTGAAATTGAACTGGGGAAAAGCCTTTAAAGAAAAATTGTAACAAGCTTATTTGGCCAGATACTCAAATAATAACCGTTTAGAATAATAAAAGTAATACTTAACGATCTTTATTAAAATAAGATAAAAGATACAACGACGTTACAGATAATGTAAATAATTTCTACGCGAAAGTTCTAGCGTTGATCCCGCCGAATGATGGTACATGCTCCTGTGAACTACCGCGAGAATACTTCGATATACTGGCTTTAACTATCTGGAAAAAACTACTCAGAAAAGGGACTACATCTTGTATTTATAATCAAAATCACGTAACTAAAGTGATCAACTAAGTGTTGGAATATTATCATCAGACTTTTAAATTTAGCCTACCGGAACACCTTACAACGTTTCGCTGACTTACAGCATCGCATTCCATATCCCTGATTACAGAGAATTAAGACAGGATAAAATATTTAATATTACAGTTGAAAGTTAATATTCTTAAGAAAATACAATATGTTTATTCGATTTTATACTTTAATATGAAATAAAAACCATTTTGAATACTCTGCATTGGTGCTCTAATTTCCAAATTTATATTCAATCAAAATAATCAACTGGGGCACTAGAACACGAATACTTTTGTTCCAATAATTATTATCCTCTAAACAGTTCAAATTTGCAAAATTCCTTTCATAAAAACATGCGAAACTACGAAGTAATAACACAAAAACCTATTTCTGCAAAAGGCACTCAATTCCTCCCGTTTACGACGACCAAGAAAATATTTATTTGAATTATTTATAACGTTTGAATTTTTTCAAAAATCCGCCCAAAGAGTAAATATTAACGGCGTCTTGATAATCGTAACTACGAAATAGATGCAACTCGAAATCGAAGTATAAAACCTTATGGGCATATAATCTTCTGTATGAATACCTAAATAATATTCGTATAGCATCAGCGCTGCAACCTTAATAAGCTATAAGTCAGAAACTGTTCGTTATAGTATTGTGCGCCCTCAAGAGGCATTTTAATCAAAATTAACAAATTCGAAATCCATGTTCCATAAGGTTTGCGCGAGGTCCTTTCGTAGTACAAAAAGATTAAAGAACAGAGTTAGTTATCAAGAAGCTGCTGGCCAGAAATTATAACATAATTATTACCACAATAACTTAAGATAATTCAGCACTTGTTGAACAGGTCAGAATTAATTTTCGTTACGCAAATGAGAAGCGTTTTGTAAAATAAAATAAACGAAACCATCGCGTTACAATTTTTTTTTCTTGTTCTTTAAATGCAAGGGATCGTGTGCCTTTAAGGCTATATTGCAAGTTTTATGTTAAATTAGGCACGAAAAGGCGGCATTCTTAGCAAATTGCATTTAATAAAGTTGTTACTGTCCGTGATCGTTTCACGTCACAGCGTAAAAGATTTTAAACATGGAATTTCTTAACGAATGGACATTTCTGTAATTTTTCGTTACTTACGTTTCAATAATTTCTACCACAAAAGGCATACTTTTACGGTATTTATCATGTAACATCTTTCAGTCTTGACGTATTCATTTTATAACAAATTATATAACAATTATATTTTAAATAACCGAAACATAGATGTTATTATTTATTATTATTAATGGATTAGATTTTATATTCACGTTTTAATTTGGTATTTGATGTAACTTCATTAATCCTTAATGGGTTTTCTTTTGAATTACTTTTCACCAGCAACCGTGAAATACCTATCATCATCCATAAAATCATTCTATTCAGTGATTATCTACGTATGTTCTAAATTATTTAACATCAGCAAGAATTAATGATTTACTTTTCTATAGAACAACAATAAGTTATTAAATTCTTTTCAATCTTTCATTTCTGCATCTGAAATGTTAATTATAAGCAAAATAAGCAATGCCTTTTTAAAATAATCTAATGTCAGATTTCACTTGAAATCCTTAAAGTTTAAGATCAGATTTTATATTGCAACAGTTGGACTAATTATAAATATATACGTCTCCGCTTAGCATAGACATCCCAAGAAACATTTCCAAAAAAGAAAAGTACATTTTTAAAAATTTGTTTTGGATCAAGCTCAATACGGGCAAAATATTAACTATAATTATTGTTATTGTTTATGTTTTATTTTATGTTTTACATAAAATCATATTGTACGTAAATTCTCATAGATAAGAAAAAGATTAACACCAGCACTGGGGATCGAACCCAGTACTTCTGGCTATGAGTGCCAATGCTTTAGACAAGTGAACAGTTAGGACCGACCCATAGGACGATGACAATTTCTCCATACAAATTAATTAGTTGCAATTAATTTTTTCACCATCATCCTGCAAAAGAAATCGTAAAAGTCGCTATTGCAGGTCGGTATACAAAATGAAATTCAATCCATCAAGGTCTACTGTTTTCCTGCTCTATATACGTAAACTTATCAACAACATAGGGAAAAGTCTCAGCACATCTGAACTTTTTTTACACCATTCGATAAGGCATTTAAGTTGTTACCTTAAATCAAGAATAGTATGGACGTAATTAGACCATAAGTCTAAGTGAGTCTGGTCGTGAAAGTATATTAATACAATTTTTTATTAAACAGACAGAATGCTTTCTGAAGTGAAAATTTGTATTTTGTCCATCAACAAAAATTACTTTCTTTATTATTATCAATCACATACCATTTTCAGAATCGCCATGTCAAACCCGATTAACTAATAATAATCAATGTTGATTGCATGGTCCAGCTCTGTGAATACTAGTCAAACGGTATTCAGAGCTATGCAACGTTGGCCTGGGCCAGAAGTTGGTCGGGTGGTCCCTAGCTATAGTGGTACAGAAATGGCAACCGGCCGTATGTCGGTGTCGATTAACTTACTGCATTGGTAGTCGTTCGGTAATCAAGTTAAAGATGCTAGCGCCACCTGAAAACCCTGACAATCAGGCTTCACAACGGCTTCACATTATATACACACACGAGTATATTACACATACATTACAACCAATACTCAAATCGGAATTTGCTTTCCAAAAAGGCATATAGTGCAGATGCCTGAAATATTTCCTATAAAATACGAAAAACATATTTCATTCTAATCTTCATAATTACCCTTTCCTTCCTGCCGGGATTCCATTTTGGGGAGACATGCATTTTTCTATATATATTGTAATGATGATTTTCAGATAATCTGAATAAAAGATAAGCCTGAATTTAAATTTAAAAAAAGGACACATACTAGTGTTACGATTTATAGATAATGTGACAAAACATTTAACTAAACACAAAATATGGGGTTAGGAAAATCGCCTAGTAACCATAGAGATTGAATCTCTTGTCGGTTAATAATGATACCTTAAATACCTTAAAAGATAACAATGTATTAATTAACTTTCAAAGCGACTGATGAGTATAAAAGGTAGTCTCGAAAGGCAGGAAATAATGGTCTCCAGGAGGGGAAAACAAAATACGAGTAGTAAATAATAAAAAACAAAAGAGCTAAAAAAATCCGACTAAAGAAAATTTTTATAAAACCATAAATTAAATACTTATAAAATGAACATTGTGTTACTAAAAAACGTAAATTACTAAAAAAAGGTAGTGTATGATGGAGAGAAACTACTAATAGAAATTTACTATTAAAAGTGTCTCAATCGTTATTATTTGGAGAAAGAATAACAAATATCTTGCTTAAGAAACTCCAATTCATATTTAGGGCTGGTAGAACCTAGGCTACAGGAAGATTTAATTTTTCTTAAAGTACAATTCAATTTTTGTGATCAAGATAATTATTCAACTGAGTTAAAAGAAGAAGGCAAAATTGGAAAATTGCTATGTACATACTTATTCAAGTGAAAATAGGTGTAATTATTTTTTAAAAGCAGAGCAAAGTGAGAGTGCAACCATGCATGAAAGTTATAATAAAATTTCCAGAATGGACAGAAATTACTTACCTAGATAATCCTTTGGAAGTTATGTAGTTATAATTAGATAATTCAAGATTTGTTCAGTGAGTTCTAAACCTATTCAATAAGTATTTTATTTTCTAAAAATAGAATTTAAGCGCCATTAATTCATAAAAAAAAACAAAATTAAAAATTGCAAAACTTGCCTAACAAAGTAAGGTCGTAAACTTCTTGAACGATTAATAATTCTTGTTTATATAAATATCAGTTCATATAAAGCTCAAGTTGTTGAGAACAAAAAGTGTTTATGATCTGTTGATCATAAAAGTAAAATTTAAAATTTTTCTAGAGAGAAACAGAACCCTGGTCTTCCTAAAGAAATGTCATACTTTATTTATTGAAATTAAATTAATAAGAGCTATTAGTAACATAAAGGAGTCAACAAAAACATTCAACTTATTTATTTAAAATCACATAAAATATTCAACTCAAGAGGCTAGAGTCCCTATAATTAAAAAAAAGACCGGCAAGATATTATCATCACTTACATATGTGATAAAACAGACATAATAGAATTTCACTCTTCTATTAAAAGAAAGCCGGATTTTGTAGTTTATCTATAAAATTGTTTAAAAAAAGATTTTTATGCTATTCACCTCAATATCTCGATTTTCACACATATTTTACGTAAAAACGCAAAACGCCTTTTATTTGTTGATATTTTTTAATGAATGCGGTTAGAAGTATTAATTAGATGTATTAGTTAGACAAAATTTATTTAGGCTTCATCACATTCTTTTATTGCTACATTCTGTTTCGTCTTCCTGGGAAGAAAGAGTTCCGGGGTCATAATCAGAATAGCGATTATACTCCTGGTTTAAGCGCCGGAGAGGTTAAGTATTAGCAATTCGAGGTAATATCAATTAGCAACTATAAATGCAAAATACTCATAAAAACGGAAGCATAAAGAGTATTTATCAACCCTTGCTCTCCTGTAGGGACATACATGTCCCGGTTGAAATGCTTGCAACTGGGACATTTCGATATTTTATAGTTTTGGAGCAAATCTATTCAGTTTCTTATTATTGCCGATTGAAAACACGTGTGTTTATCGCTCTGTTTATTCCTGATCTGCATTTTTCCTTTTCTGAGTTAATTGTTGATTGACGTTTTCTGTATATTTAGTTGTAGTTTTTAGTTGTTATTAGCTAACAAAACAGCGGCTATCTCGAGGAAGATAAAGCGTAAGTCGAAGTTATTAGATATTTTATGATTTACCGATAATAGTTAAAATGAGCACTAGGGTTAAGTTTCGGGACGTATTTGTTCCACTAGTACTTTATAGTATGATATATAAGTCTTATTGGTTATTTATTGATCCCTATTAGTAAAACACTTTTGTCACTATGGAAAATATACAACAATCAATCTCTGAAGCTTGATGAGTTTAAAATTAACGGGAAATTTTTGCCAACTGGAATCCAAAGATCCATGTAGTAGTAACGATCCATATAATAGTGACGGTAGCATTTAGCTTTCGGTTGCTCCGAAACCGATCAAGAAGATTCAAGCTATAAATTAGAAAATGATATCCCCAAAGATTATTGTGTCGATTCAACCAGCAAGACAGAAAATACCAAATTCCCAGGCACTTCGATTGATTAAGCAGTTGGTCAAAATGATAATACATTATCAACCAGATCAGACATAAACAATCTTGTTCCCAGAAAATGTCCTGTCATACTTGCCAAGTAAGCCAAATCAGAAGCAGCAAGCTAAATTGCTTTTTAACTTGTTTCCTAAATGCTTGTTTCTCTTTATGGCTCAAAACTTGTACTAAAGATTAGATATACTTGGAATACTTGAAATTAGAAAAACAAGTTTCAACATATGCACAAGTATTGATCAACTCATCTATCTTTAGGGAATTCGAACAAAACTCCAAGATTCGACAAAAACCTATTCTATAAACGAAGTCGTTTCATCTATATATTTAAAACGCAAGGCTTATTTTTGTTCCAGTTCGTTTGAGAGTTCCACTGGGCCGATTTATGTCATTCTGTTTTTTATATTGAAGCTTTCGCCGTGTAGATTAGTCAACACTACTTAATTTTTATATTTTTTTATTGTTTATATTTTTAATTTAAATAAATATAAAATGTTTAATTTGAGAGGGGGAGGGATTGGACATTCACTTTGGGCGTCATCTCACTTTGCACGGTGGCGAGTTTCGCAACTACTCCCGCTTATTTATATATTTAAAACACAAAGCTGATTTTTGATCCAGTTCGTTTGAGAGTTCTCCTGGGCAATTTTGCGTGATTCATTTTTTATATTGAAGCTTTCGTTTTGTATATTAGTCGACGTCTACTTAATATCTGTATTTCGTTAAGTTTTATTATTTTAAATAAATAAATTTAAAACATTTATTTTGATACGCAAGAGCTTCCAGTATTTCGTTTTTGTATTTCACATAAATACGTGGTAGCAAAAGACACCAACAAATAAAATAGTTATTAGGCCGTTATTGTAGGAAAGTTTCAAGCTTTAGAAGTTGTATCCTTTCGTTATAGTACAGGACTTACTACTGGTCCCGCGGAACCTCAAAATATTTCCACGAAACCCCAGGGTTCCATGGAACACACTTTGGGAATCAACTTTTTTTTTTAAATTTGCCATTTTTTTAAAGTTTCCGCAAATATTTCCATGGAAAGTTACCAAAAAATAAATTTCCGGAAATTTGCCAACACTATTTTTATATCGTTTTTTTTTAAATATGTACTAATAGACGTTTTCAAGAATTTCTTAAACAAGATCGATTTTTGATTTTATTTTTATCATTTCTTAGTATGTAGAATAAACCGGAGTGAAGGGATAAGCCAGAGAGGAAGAAGCTGGGAAAGAGGAGTGCTAGGCTTAGAATTTTCAACTGGTTATGTTTGGTTGCGTTTATTTAAATAATCATTCACGAAAATCCTAAGGATTGTAATCACACAACGAATGTTGAATATAGGGAAATCCTTCAATCCTTTTGACCGTCATGTTTGGACGAGGTTTCCTTAGTACTTGATAAAAACATTTCCTATAGCAAAAACTGATACTTAGTATATATCAGCCCATTAATAAATTAATGGCAAAATTTAAAAACTGATTAAGCACCAAACAGTGCAGGCCACTCAAATCTATAAAAAAGGGTGTAAAAATATGGATTAGGCGTGACACATCGACAGGTTATGTTTACGATATCAACGTACTACATATCGAGGCTAATAAGCAGGAAGGTACTATAACTACAAATCAGGTTGCTCTTTGTTTTGACAAATTTCACACCATTGTCAATCTTCTAAATATATTCACTATCCTGTAGTAGAAACTGTTTATAAAAAGTCACAAGGATCTTCCCAAGTTTGACGGAAATAATAAAAAGGGCATTCTTGCTATTAGATGCCAGAACAGAAAAAAATATATAATTTTATCTAATTGTCTAATTTATCGAAAAAGATAAGAAAAAGATGAAATAATGATGGAGATTGACTGTCCAGAGGTTATCAAATTTTACAATGAACAATTGATTTGACCGATCAAATGAGTCCGTTATATGGTATAAATAAGAATTCGTAAATGTCGTAGCTTACTTATGTGTTGTTTTCAAGGAAGTAACCTATAAAAAGTTATTTTCATACAATATTTAGTACGATTAGTACGAGTGGCAAAGGAGTTCTAAGAAAGCACATGCACGAAAAGTTGAATGTCATTCTAAGTTTTCTAAAAATAAAAGTAACGTTGGTGGCCACTTACCTGTAGAAGTGCAGAAGAGAAAATGTTTTAGTTGCCCTCAGAAAAAAACAAAATAATGTGTAAGATGTGCAATTTAGACATGTGTTTCAGTATAAAACACAGTTGGGACACATGTGTCCCACGTATTCTCTCTTGTAAAAGTTGTAAAAAGAAACATAAATTTCTTTGATTTTCTACTCTAAGGAGTACATTCTTTTATATTCACACTAATAGCGTTTTCTATTAATACCCACTAATATGGCGCTGGCACCAGCACGTACTGGAATAGTGCAATTTAGCTCGAACACCGAGCATATAAAAAAAGAGCTATAAATCGAACGCGAGCACGTCAATAAACAAAACAACCTAACCTCAACTCTATGGAGCTGTTTTTATTGTACAATAAATGTTTGACACATTTTATTGCTCTATTACATTATATTTAGTTCTCAATCTATTTTTTAATACGCATGAAACGACGTCAGAAACTTCAAAGCTTGTCGACCTCGTTCTGAAAAAGTTGCACGAGTGCATATTTTGTGCATCAGCTGGCGCTAAATCGAACACTCGGCACTGAGTTAGTGTGAACCGAAAAACATAAATCGAACAGTTGCACGGCATCAGTTTTAGTCCGTGCAGCATCGGTGCATATACTCGTAAATCGAAAACGCTATAAAATGTTACAAAAATCAGTAGAACAAAATCCAGAGTAAAATGATTAACTAAACTTAATGATAACATAAACTTAACTTTTCGGTGAGGTCAAGTACATAAGCAATTTGAGGCCAGTATAAATTAGTGGATATAATTGCAAAATACTCCTTAAAGAAGCGGAATCCAGTTCCCGAAACGTTGCGTGATGATATAGCAACAAAATATGCAATAAAGCGCAATTAACATCTTATCAAATTAAAGCATCTAATTAATACCTTTTTTATTGCTTGTAAATTTCCTCGCAGTCTGGTTCCTGTTTTATGAAATTTTATCGTTATGTTATGTTTCGTTTTGTTAATCTAACCTATAGTTTCGGAGTTATAACATAGGGTAGAATGATTTCTCTTAAAAATTACATAGAATAGTACCCTGTAAGTTATGATGGAAGAGATCATTACCTTCCAGAAAAGTTTCTCAGTTTCAGACCATCTTCAAATTGCTTCCAGATTAAAGAGTAAATCCATTTGTCACTAGATGTACTTAATATTTCAATTTATATTATTCTGCTAATTAATGGAATATTATTCAATGTAGAAGCCTAACATTTAAATAACATTATTAAAGATTTAAATGTAAAAATATTCGTGATATTTTTCACAAGATCATTCAAAATTTATTTTTCATTGAATTTCGAAAATATAAATTTAACGTAACAGTTGCCCACAACACTTTTTGATAAAATGTTTAGTTTTTGAGATATATAGAACGAGTTACTCGTTAACGCTGATGAAAATATTTAAGGTTCCACTGTAGCCATCATATTCAAGATGGGGGCTTGAACATCCCTCTCCCAATTTGGGATTCATTGGTACCTTAAGGTTGGCGTTTACTACATGCGTAATATATGCTAATACAATACTAAACATGCATCTGATCTCACATTTCATTCCAAGATATTACTACAGTTGTTTCATTAGATTTCATTGTTTCATTGGATTAAGTCAGAATCCAGTACGGAGAGTCTGGTCAGGGCTATCCCGGTACACCTTCCCCCACCCCGACCACGGAACCCATGGGAGCTCATATAACTAGTAGTTTATTTAACTAAGTTAAGTAGTTTACCCGATTTCGGGTTAACGTCTTCCAGATCAAATACTAGTACGGCAGCGGGCAGAATGACCAAGACCATTCTCCGTCCACGAGATAACCACTGGGTCCCTACTATAGGTAGACGCGGAGGGGGCGCTGTGGTAGAGCACACCAGGCATATAACTGGTATAGCGGTTGAGCACATTCCCAAGCCTAGCCCACATTTGTGTTAGCTTCGATGTGGGGTTGAAAAGTCCTTATGCTGGAGACTCGTAGTTTAGGAACCACCTAAGCGGAAACTGGAACACGATGGCTGAGCACGTTAATAGTTTCGGCACTAGATTAGAAAACTACTTCGCCCTTGACAGTGTGAACTGAGAGCACTGACAAAGTTAGTGACGTGCTAATTGAGTGTACCTCTACTTCTTGTACACACAACAGTAGCAGGAGCACACGTAGTAAAGTTTTCAGCTAGGAATACCACGTAAATCTGCTGCAAGTAATTGCCCTTAGCAATAGCTCTACGTAAACTTATTATCTGATCTAGAATTCTCAATAAGAGTTTTTTCCAAGGTATATTAAAAAAACATCTGCTCTTATTAATTACGAGCAAGACTTTTTTAGTTCTCACTGCGCCTCCCACAGTTATTTATGCAAATGGCGCACCTTCTGTAGAATTAATTTTTTAATTAGGTCGTTATCGTTTTAATATCGCGCATAAATATATCTAGAAATATTTAGTAATCTGTACTTCACAGATACAATGTATTAGTATCACAGGTAAAATACCCTTTGTGTTATTTAAGATAAGTTAGAGAAAACTATTCCATCACTTGCATTGCTTTCATGGACTGCACGCCACTGGCCTGATGGCATAATCCATTTCGACTAAATCAAAAATTAAAGACATACTAAATGTCTGCCTAAATTGATTCGATATTTTAGTTTAGTTGAAGCAAATTTTAAGTTTTAAAAATAGTTTTAAAATGTTAGTTCTACTGAAGCAACTAATTAATAGGAATTATACGCATCTCTAAAATATTTGGAGGATTTTAGACTCTTGTAGCTACTTTTCAAGAAAGATTTTCGCTGCAAAGTTATGCATTAACAAGCCACGTACCAACTGATAGTGATTGTTGAGGTAAAATACCCTTTCTACTGTTATTTCGCAAATAATTACTTCCATGTACTAATAGAAATTGCTTTGTTTTGTTTAAATAAATTAATCGACAACTATCTCTATTTAAGTAACACACATTTCTCTGTCCCTTCATTTATTAGTTAGTGAAGTGAGCTGAACTTGATCTTCTGTTAATTAATCTCTAAGTAAGTAAATTTAATTTTTCTTCTATTGAAGTTTCGATGACCCTATTAAGATAAGTTAGAGAAAACTAAAAAAAAAACAATATTTGCAATTAGTTTGAAATAAAAAAAAAAGACTATATAAGGGATTTAGAATTTAATAGTTTAATAGGATATTTGATAGTTCATAAAGACCCGTTAAAAATACGGAATTTTAAGGGAACGAAAACAAAAACAGTTAATTAGTTATATTTTGTTATTGATTAACCCTAAGGACAAGAAAATTTCGAAATTTATTTCAATTCTATAAATTTAAGTCTATAAATAAACCCTTTTCGCTTATCTTTGCTTATTTAACTGCTTATTGCAAGTTACTATAAGAACTAATTTTTATCCTTAATATTTTGTTAGATTTATGATTTATTTATGTATGATCTAATAATAATAATCAGAGATGCGTTTTCCTCTCTTCTCATGTCAAGGTTAATAATCAACAATTATGCCGTCATTTGCACTCTATTTATAATTAACATTAACTTTTATTGGAATTAATTACATATATTGAATCCAGTGGCGCCCAGAAACTTTTAAAAGTCATCAAGCCTCTATTACATTTATAATTTAAATGAGAGTTTCTGGATGCATTCCATGAATTGTGTAAAATGAGAATTTATTATAAACTTTCTACATCGTTTACCTGAGATGCATTTATGAGTATTTTTCAACATTTTAAATTAGGTTTTCGACTTGTCTGATGGCATAATTTATCTCGACTAAATCAAAAATTAAAAACATACCTTGCTATAAATGTCTGCCTAAATTGATTCGATATTTTAGTATACTTGAAGCAAATTTCAAATTTTAAAAATAGTTTTAAAATGTTAGTGCTACTGAAGCAACTAATTAATAGGAATTATACGCATATCTAAAATATTTGGAGGATTTTAGCCTCTTGTTGCTACTTTTCAAGAAAGATTTTCACTGCAAAGTTATGCATTAACAAGCCGCGTGCCAACTGAAAATAATTGTTAATTAACACCAGGGAAAGTGTAAGATGCAGCATTCAGACAGACGGTAGCTCGGTACGTATATAATATGTACGCATTTAAAAAAAATATTTTGGAACATTTTACGATAAAAAGTATCAAAAATGTCACCAAAATATAATTCAAACGAAAAGCGTTAATAAACCGAAAGTACCGGTTTAGTCACTTTATTTGAACAGAATTAAAGTTGTTTTTTAAAATATAACGCCGCTTTTTGCTGTCACTCACATCAATCCTTATGAATAATTCACGCGACAGTAATACCAGGAGTATATAATTGGCAGGTGTAGGTGACGCACTCCTGCCTTTATAGTAACCACACACGAAGAAGCTTCCTTTCAAATAAAAAAATATCTAATTTTTCATTTAGATAATAATTTAAATAAGAATATATTAACCGCAAAATTATCTAGTAATAGTCGCTGGGTGCGCCATGCCCGTACGATTTTCTTAACCTTACAAATTATGCAAATCGAGTAGTGTGTATAGCGTAGGCCAGTTATGTCGTTAACTATGCAGGAATGTGAAAATTGTTTGTAAAATCGATCTTCAATTACAGAATCTAATGAGAAATTTTAAGGAAAAAAAGTGTACTGATGCCAGCCTAAAGCACGTACTAATCTGACAGTCTGTCAATCTCTGTACTAATAACCATTACTTGAAATTATTTCAGCTTTATTAACCACTGAAAGGCGTGCTATTGGCTACTCAAATATGGCAGTGAAACGAATAGCTGTGCATATTGTTCGCTCGATATAACTTTTGAAATAAATGTATAGCATCTATAGGAAGGGATATTAGATACAATTCGGCCTTACTTTTTTTATTGATTTAGATTGAATTAATATTGACAACCTTAAAATTGGAAAATAATGATGGTTAAAAAAGTAGTCTAAGAGGTTTTCAAGGTTATATATGTAGATGGAAATCTATCAGAACTTCAATCCTTCTTTGGAAAGAATGCATCTTTGGAATATTTGTTGAGACATTGAATACAGGTTGTATTATTTTCTTTGACGTAATATACAAGTTGTGTTTTATTTTCTTTCACTTCATCTGCTTGTCAGCAATTCTGGTTGAGTCAATCGAGGTTAAGAGTGTGATTGACGAATATTGCAGATCTTTTAAAATATTTGCACTTTCTCATGTTAAGATTTATTTGAATGTATATAACCATTTTGTTAAATGCAAAATACTAATACGTTGGAAGACGAGATTTTAGAGTCATCATAATTTTAAAATCATTAATAACAATGCGACACTGCATGCAATTCAAATTAGAATCGTTTAAAATGTAAACCATTTAGGTCATTCATCAATAAATAATTAATTTAAAATTGTCACTTTTCACTATCGCACTTGATATCTATATTATGTGTCTAAGTAAGTGAAACTTATATTGGGATATTCTGCGATAATTCCGCCGAGGATGTTATTCATTACACATGAAAGCGCGCATTCCTTTATTTAGTAATAAAAATAAAGATATAAAAGCATACAGTTAATTAATAGTTAAATTTACTTCATATGGACTGATAAAGAATTAAGCTATTTTCTGATAAAAAGTTCTTCCGTGTAAATGTTTTTCTTATGAACTGTATTTAAAATGTAGGGCTGAGAGGAGCACATTGAGATGTGCTCCTCTTAAGCTTAAGTCATCAACTGGAGTACCCATTTGTGAACGAAATAATTTCAATTTTGGTCAAAATGTGCAACAATCCTTTTGCATTAGAATTTATTATTTCCAGAAGTTAAATTCATTCTTCAAGCTTTGTGGACACGTGTTACAAAATACACAAATAAATAAGAACATAAGCTTTAATTGTGCTCCGAATATATGAAAAGTAACAGCACATTTGGGTTAAAAAACAATTGCGATCAATTGAAAAACAGAAAAATTTGGTTAACAATGAGAAAATAATAACAATTTTCTTTAAAAGATAGTAAGGACTTGAATCTATGAGAAATTTTTTGATTGGGGTTGAACGAATGGTATTATTGATTTCTTTTGGCTTTGAAAGCTTCATTTCAAGTTTACAATTAACCAAATCCTCGTTAACAGCATTTTTGGAAATATCATTGCCCCGACTTTTCATAAAATTAATTTTCATTAAAATTTGTACATTCTCTATCCTGCTCGCAGAAGATTTCTTCTGGCAATAGGCAACATCTTTCTCGGATCTTGATGCACGATCATTTTTCCTTTTATACCAACGCATCAATTTCGATATCCTGGGACAAAATAAATGGTATCGTATTTATATTTAATTTCATTGCGTTATATCAAACTCTGCCTCATACTTTGTGCTTTAAAGCGCTCCCACGTCCTATTGTCAGTAGAAAATTACTCAAAACAATTCTACCCAAGCAAAGCTGAATGATATACGTTGATAGTTAATAGCTTTCAATTGATCATCATAATATAAAGAAAAAAAAAACAAGAAAATCACTTAGATCATCATAACAACTTTTGTCAACAACAGACCAGTGTGAAAGTTTTAACAATGTGGAGCAACGTGTTGTCAACTGTCATATAGCATTTGAAGCAAGTACATAAAGACAATGGAAAAATTATGAAATACCCCATTTTGGCCCTTACCCCAGCATGTCACTTGTTATTTATGTGAAGATTAGTTTACATAAAGCAGTGGCGTGCGGTGAGAATTTAGGCTAGGGAAGCAACCACGATTTTAATTATAATACACCTAGATACAGGCGCGGATTAACGGGGAGGGAATAATCCCCCCCTCAATTTAGAAATAAGTTTACATAGAATAGAAACAAATAATGTTTGTTTATTATTTATTAAAACAATTATTTTTCCAAAGATTTCCCCCTCAAAATACTTCTCTGGATCCGCCCCTGCTAGATACAATAAAAAACAGTGTTATAATTATTAAGCTTAAAAGTTTTTCAAAGAAGCACTTTTACACTTTATATTTATGGAATTTGTTGACTATCATTCTTTATTTAAAAAAAAAACTACTACTACTTATCAATTTTCCGGTCTTTCTTAGCAAAATACCGGTACAGGTTTTAATCTTTGTTGTTAAATTTGAAAGATCTGGTTTTGATCTGCCTTTCTTAATAATTTGTAATTTCTCTCCAAAACTGTATGCAAAAAATTCCTTATTAATAATTTACAAACTGAACAAAAAATCGTCCCAATTCGGCTATATCGAAGGTACTCGAACCTTTCACCGAAGCAGTTGAATTTGCAGTCGTGACGATAATGCAATTTTAAATTTGCATATAGGCAAACTAAATAGAACTATTTGTCTTTAAAAAAATCCAACTTATAAATTAAAATAATAAAATGCGACAAAATACAGTCTCATTCGCAGATTTACATTACTTAAGTAACACTAAATCGAACAAATAAGCAAATTATAATAAATAAACATTTGGGAACGAAGCACAATAAAAATAACGACCAAACAATGTTAACAGCATCCGTCTACTATAACACCCCACGCTCGCTGATTCACACCAAGGTTAAGAGAAGAGCATTTGTAAGCAGTGCTTATATCAAGTGTATGTATCACATTTGAATCGGTATTACCTTTCCGTGCAAGTTTAATGAGCCTAATTTAAAATAGTACTCTAAATAATTATCCTTTTTGCTGTACAGAGTTGATATTGAGCTTTAATTTGATACATATTTCAATTTAAATAAACGATAACCATAATTTTACAAAAGTATTTTTGTTAGCATTGTTTTTATTTTTAATAAATTCTCAAGGCAAGCATTGCTTCCATTGCTTCCATGGACCGCACGCCACTGACATAAAGTAATCCAATGAAATCCAAAGAAGTACGCACACAAAGACCAATCGGGTGGCTTTTAGAGCTCCTTTTCTCAGATTGTAATGCATATATGTATATCTTCGAGCGTTAGATTTTAGCTACCACTAACATACCACTCTATAATATTTTGGTATCGACGCTGCAGCTAATTATTCTCACCATTTTGTTTTCTCAGTATAAACCGTCCTATTAAAAAACCCTAATACCTCGTATAGTCACTGAAATTTATCAGAAATCCCGTGTAATCCTCTGGAAATGTTTTCAATTTCTTTGAAAAATTTTGAAGTTACACCTGATACGTGCCTATTATGTATACACTGAAATCCACATGCGGTTTTTTGTTGGACTTATCGTTGTTAATTGAGGTTATCTTGTTATGTACTATTTTGTTATGAATTAGATCTCATGTTCATGTTGCAACTCATTGTTGACATACGATTTGGTCCTCTATTTTTGATCATTGTGAACCTAGAAGAGTCGCAGCTTGACTTCCTGTTGTAGTGCTTCGAATCACAGAACATTGAGTAAATGCTTAAAAACTATATCACACAATTTTATATCAGAGCATGCAATTTGTTCTTGCTGTTTTCTATTTAAACAATTAGCCTTAAGTAGTTTTCAGTACCTAGCTTATTATACAATAAAAGTGCGCCCAAACAGGTAAGAATGCAGAAAAGATTTTAAATTAAATAATCCCCTTTTATAAACAATAATTTATGTATATAGTATTTAATAATTAAGTATTTAGTCAGTTTAAGTAAATACAGGATCATAGTTAACGCGCACAAAAGGTCAAGCTGAAGTTATGCTAGAAATGTTAAGACAGTTACAGCAAAATCTAGAAATTAATTAAAACGAGCGGTTTGGTTTAAAAGCGTTTTGTCTTAAGTCTCGTCAGATAGCAAATGATATAACAATTAGAAATAACTGCCTTGATTTACATTTTCTAGAATACTAAAATACCTTGACTAAATAACAACATATCCTTCTAAATCCTGGAACTTTGATTTAACACTCGGTTAATCGTTCAGTCTAGTCAATTCGGGCAGTTATATGCAATTTGTTATAACTGTTATAATTTCTGGGATTGTGATATACTATTACGTAATATATTATATATTTATTCCGTTTATACTAATAGTTACTAGCTGTCGTTTTACTGTTGCTTTGAAGAAGAATTTAACTTACATCCCAACTTTCGGGGCCAAAGATTAAATAAAAATTTGACGCCTGGCATCTAAAATGGTGAGATCCGGAAAATCCTTCGTTAACAAATGGAGCCCAACGCGGGGCCAAACGAGTTTTGTTGAGTACGGAGTTTTGTTAACGTATGATTTTCGGTTGCCCCTCGAACAATAAATTTGTATTTACTAATTACTTACTTAGCTCAGTGCGGGTAAGAAAACACTATCTAAGCTTCACACTACTTCTCTACAGACCTGGAAATTGATATAGTTTCACCTAGAATATTTATATAATTTTTGAAATATTTTTGTTAAAACATATCTTACCGTAAAACCACTTTAAAGGCTTAGTCACTAAACATTTTTATGTGTTCTCCTACCTTTTCAAACCATCTGCATGTTTGGTACAAAAGGTAATAATATTTGAAGATATAAATGAAAAGTTTAATATGTTTGTAAATTGGAAATTGAAATAAGTTCACTAATTAAAACTCACCATTTATTAAGCATTAAATTATCAAAACCAAAAAAGAACATTAATTTAATAATCAGTAGCACCACCATTATAGTTAATGATTTCAAAAATTTGATTGTTCGTGCTTAAGACGAGATAATTAAGCTCATTGATAGTGACATTACCAAGACCTGCAAAATGGCACCCCTAAGATCATTTACAACAGTGCGGAAAGGATTATTTCTACTGTAAATCTTTTGAACGATAATGTCCCACACGTTTTAATTGGTTTAATGTCCGGAAAGCATGATGGCCTGTCTAATGTTGGGATTTGTGACGCTACCAACCCTGCTCTTATGTTCCGTAAGCGGTAAGCAGGTGCCTAGCTTGTTGAAAAACTAGGTTTTCATGCTCATGATCCTCATAATAAGGAATTCACTTGCCATCCATGCCAAAGGAAATGCCATCCGAACCTTGTTTATTCCGTTAAAAGAAAGATGTTTGCAATTTGCAGCTGAAAACCTGATTGGACAAAAGTAATAACACATTTAATATTTCCTGTTGTTTAAATTAATAAAAAAAAGGTATTTTTAAATAATCTGGAGGAAGAGAGAAAATTTAATTTTGACTGACCCGACGGGTTTCGTGATTATTGGCATGATTTATGAAAGAAACCATTGAGCTTTTCACGTAGAAACTGTTATGGTTGTTTCCTAATAATCTAGGCTGGGCTTAATGAAATAAACAAGCTTCGGATGGTATTTCCTTTGATATGGATGGCAAGTGAATTCCTTATTATGAGGATCATGAGTAGGTATGGATTTGTATGCACTTAAAAATGCTGAAATATGCACTTAAATATGCACTTAAAAATCATGAAATATGCGTTTATTAGAAATTTTTAATAAATATATGCACTTTCATTATTAAAAAACACCTGTTTAGCGTTATTTACATTTTATTTACAGAAATTATTTTAATTAGACATCCTATGCAATAATTTAATTAATTATATTTTCTAAACATAGAGCGTTACAGTTCACAATGACGTACATTTTTAAATTTTCAAAAGTAATCATATGCCTATTAGCCCTAAATATTGTTTTATATTTTGAGAAACTCCGTTCCACATCGCAAGACGTAATTGGGGAATACTTAAAATTGTTTAATTCTACAAGTGAATAATGTTTTAGCTCGTAGCTCGCTTTTGATGTCGAACCGTGTTCAGATGTTGTGTAACTTGAAAGCGTTTCGTTGCAGTCACTTTATCGTCGCACACTGTACAATACAACACCTTATCGTCAGTTGTAAGAACACTGAATTCCTTAACATAACTTCGAAGTGTAACAGACACAGACCGTTTTTCTTTATACTAAAATTTCAAACTGCAATGCAGTTTGCAATTTCTGAACTGTCTTAATTGAAAGATTACAAGATTGGTAAACAAAAGTACAGGCAAATTTTTCTATGAACAGGAAGTTGTCAAAGGGTCTTTGGAATTTCCTAATACCTATTTATCACAATACCGCAGGATGTAAGTATTTAAATTTTAGTTGAAACTTTTTCTTTCTTAGAGAATATTAACAAGTACACAGATGGTTAAGGCAGTAAAATATTTTAAAGCCTAGTACTTAACAATAAGCTCAAATTATGGGTTTCCCCTAGACTCAACTAAACCGCCCTTGGTTGGTTGTCTAAAATGCTAAAATTATTTTAAAAATATTAGAAATTTCATAATTAAAGCATGTGAAACGCTCAAAAAGCTAAAATGCTAAAATATGCATGCATTTACGAGGGTAGTCTGAAAAGTTTCCGACCTAACAAAGATACAAGACATTTTTTCTTTAAATTTATTTTTATTTTTCTACATAGTCTCCTTGTAAGTCTACACACTTCTCCCAGCGATGATCCCATCTCTTTAACCCGTCCAAATAGTACTCGGCGTTTTTCTCTGCAAAGTAATTGTTCACGAAGGTAATTGCCTCCTCATTTGACGAAAATCTCTGTCCTCCGAGCGCAATTTTTAGATGAGGGAACAAAAAGAAGTCGCCTGGGGCTAGATCTGGTGAGTAAGGAGGATGGTCAAGCAGTTATAACCGTAATTCGTGGATTTTCACCATGGCAACCGCGGGGGTGTGAGACGGCGCATTGTCTTGGTGAAACAGGATTTTCTTTTTCTGCAAATATGGCCATTTTTCCGCAATTTCTGCCTTCAGCTTGTCAAGTAATGATGCGTAGTATGCTCCTGTAATGGTTTTTCCTGTTTGAAGATAATCGATTAAGATAACTCCATGACTATCCCAAAAAACAGACGCCATCCCCCATCGCAGCCATTTTTTGACTGTATTTTTGTTTCGGGCGTATAATGGTGTATCCAAGTTTCATCTATAGTAATTAATTGGCGCCAAAACTCTGATTTATTGCGCCTAAACTGCGCCAACAGAGCGTTGGAAATGTTCATTCGAACACGTTTTTGGTCTAACGTGAGCAAACGCGGCACCTAACGCGCGGACAGCTTTCTCATGCCTAAATCTTGATTCAATATGTGACAAACACGTTCTTTGGAAATATTCATAGCCTCTGCTATCTCTCCCACTTTAATTCGACGGTCGTTTAGCACCATTTGGTGCACTTTAGCGATGTTATCGTCAGTGGTTGCAGTTTTCGGACGTCCCGAACGTTCATCGTCTCCCAAGCTAGTACGGCCACGTTTAAATTCAGCTGCCCAAAATTTCACTGTGGTAAATGATGGCGCAGAGTCCCCATACACAGAGTCCAACTCATCTTTGATTTGCGTAGGCGTATTGCCTTTCAAAAACAAATATTTAATGACAGCTCGATACTCGATTTTTTCCATTTTCACAAAAACACTCACATCGACTCTCTCAAACGATTGTCAAATAACAACTGCGCGTCCAAAATGGCTGAAATTTTGGTGAGCACCTGTCAAAAGATTCACAACTACATTCCATAGCTTTTATTGACGAGTGCTGCCATCTTCACGTTAAGGTCGGAAACTTTTCAGACCATCCTCGTATAAAAAACACCTAAATATGCATTTATATGCACTTTCAAATTGACATATGTGATTCATATGTGGCTTAAACATGTAGAAATATAACTGCATATGTTTGCTATAAGCAGAAAAAACATGCAAATGCATAGAAATCCTATACCTAATCATGAGCATGAAAACCTAATTTTTCAACAGGATAGGCACCTGCTTACCGCTCTCAGAACACAAGAGCAGGGTTGGTAGGGTATCAAATTCCAACCTTAGTCTGGCCATCATGCTCTTCGGACATTAACCCAATGGAAAACGTGTGGGAGATTATCGTTCAAAAGATTTGGAAATCATCCTTTCCGCACCGTAAATGATCTTAGGAGAGCGATTTTGCAGGAATTGGTAATGTCACTATCAATGAGCTTAATCATCTCGTCTTAAGCATGAACAATCGAATTTTTCAAATCATTAACTATAATTAACTGATTATTAAATTAATGATCTTTTTTGGTTTTGATAATTTAATGCTTAATAAATGGTGAGTTTTAATTAGTGAACTTATTTCAATTTCCAATTAACAAACGTTTTAAACTTTCCATTTTTATCTTCAAATGTTATTACCTTTTGTACCAAACATGCAGATGTTTTGAAATGGTAGGAGAACACATAAAAATACTTAGTAACTAAGCGTTTAAAGTGGTTTTACGGTAAGATACGTTTTAACAAAAATACTTCAAAAATTATATCAATATTCTATTTTAGTAGGTGAACCTATATATTAATTTCCAGGGCTGTATTAAGATGAAAAAATACATTTGCACAGTTATATATACAAAATATACAATTAAAATAATTATACGTAAAGGAATTATATCCCAGTAATAGTACCCAATAAAATAAATAAATCTTTCAATACAAAAGCAAAACAAACCGTAATCAATTTACTTTTAACTAATCACTGTATTTCTAACCTACTAATAATAAACTGATAATTTAAAGCTAGGTTGTATCAAAAGCTTCCGTCACTTTTTGAAAATGTATTATTTATTAAAAAAAAACTAAATTAATTACAAAATAAAAAATACTTATTTGTCGAAGAATATGCTATCACCTTCAATGTCCGTACGCCATCATTCAGCAAATTTTCGGATTTGGTCGCGATACCATTCTTTTGGTTTAGAAAAGAATGGTAACAAAGAACGCCTGACATGCCGCTTCTACTGCTTCAGCACTACAATGTTCCATTGAATGGAAAAAACCATAATGGCATCGAGTGATGTTGGGGCTATATTTACACTGGATGTGGTAAAACTACCACTTCATCCAAATCTTTTTGGTCTTTTTGTCGAGTCAAACGTTCAAACGTGACCCATGTGCTCGAGCATTGTCGTGTTGGAGTAGTACTTGTCTTCCGCAATAAGGCGGCATACATCCTATCCAGTTGTTCGCAGAACAACTCGGCATTAACAGCTCTGCCTTCTGGAACCAGCTCAAAAGGCACTATTCCTTTAAAATTCCACCATACGCTTAACATAAGCTTTTTTCCAAAGCAATCTTGCCGAACCACCGGATCGGGCTGATTTTCAATAGAGACCCACCCAAGCAGCATTTTTAGTCGTCGCTACGTACCAGCAACTACCGGTGGAACTATTAAGTTTTAGCCACTAGTCACAAGCACGTCATTGCTACGGTTTTCTTACGTGCCTGGAACCAAAATGGGGAACAATTTTTGGGTAGCAGGTACGTGGCGGCGTAGTAATTGCTACTTTCGTGGAACTTCTTTTCTCTTTGACACATCATGTCGCGTGGTTGCTCTCTCTTGCTCTTGCAACTTAACAAATATTCTATCATTTTCTATACTATATAATGCTGGATCGTGTCACAAAATGAATTACCAGTTTATTTGTAATACGTACTTAATACAAAGAGCGATGAAATGTTTGATTATTTTGTCATTCCAGTACACCAAAATTATAAACCATTGCAACTTTTCTGTTAAATATGATGATGATAGATCGAAAAATAACAACGCGCCTTCTTTAAATATATTTTTTAGTAAAAAAATGTTTTTAATAAAACATGATAAATATACACGAAATACTTATAAGTTGATACACATGATAGAAACCATTTTTATATTATTCCTGTTATGTTCTTTTATGTGTTTAAATAAAAGATACTCAATTATTGTCATTAATTAACTTTATTAATATGGAGTGAGCAGGGCGAATTACAAACACAATGCATAGACTGTAGAAGACGTGTATCCTCCAAGCCGGCTCGAGTGTTACTGACGCTCGCCCAGGGAACGGGCCAGGATTGGTTAGTTACATCACTACAAATAAATGTTGCCAACTTCAAGCTACATACATAACAATCCCTAAGGCACAATTTGGCACCAATTTGTTATTTTTATTGAAGGTTATATAGTAAAACATCTATTAACAATCATAACAAATTGCAAATTGATTAATGATTATTGATTAATCCAACATTTTACAAGTGAATATGGAGATGGAGTAGTTTACGAAAAATTACTTTAATGTGATTCTCCTGGGTAGCAAAAACGTAAGTGTTACATTCAATACGACTGCAAGGTTCTAAAAACTTTAAAGTAGCTTCGGACAAGTTACTGCTACAATCATAATACCACTTTGAAGTTGCAACGACTTTAAAGTAAGTATACTAAGTGGCAATACCGTTCCACATACTTTAATAGTTACTCAGAAGTAATGAAACTACATAGTTCCAATAAATAGTAGAAACAACTACACAATTGCTAAAATATTCCGAATTGAAGAAATTAAACCTATAAAGTCATAAATTTAGTTGCAGTTACGTAACAACTACTCAATCAAAGTTCCGATCTCAGTTACTGCTACTTAAATGCTGCTTGGGCATTGTCTTGTTTTAACAGGATTGACAAAAAAGATCCAATTCTCATCTGAAGTCACAATCCGGTGCCAAAAACGGTCCTCCGAGTGGTTTTCAAACAATTGTCTGCAGATCGTTACCCGCCGTGGGCTTGATTTTCGGTTTTATTTATGTGGATCAATTCGAGGACGTTTATTGCAGAAACCAGAACGATGCAAATGTCGAACAATAGTTTCTTTGGAAGGCCTCAATATCCTTGATAATTCGCTACTTCTAGCGTGGGGTTGCTCTTCCAGTGCAGCGTGTAGAGCCTCTTCAGTCAAGGTGGATGGTCGGCCTGATATAGTCGAGCTCATATCTCCATCAGAAAAACGCTTGAACCAATCTGACACCGTTCATAGATTTGTTATGTTTTCTCCATCAATAGCTCAAATTTCTCCCCCTGTAGTCGTTGGATTACAGCCCTTTTCCAATAATGCCGTATTAAAGCATGAATTGCACATTAAAAGTTGCAATAATAAGTGGCGGGAACTTTTGACACACCCAGTATTTTAAAATTACTTACTAGAGTAAATAACAAGTTTACTTTTTAAGTAAATTTTATAATGCTTCTACCTGTTTATTGAATAGTTTCACATCTTAAATACCAAGAAATCCAAGCTATATTTTAAAGCGGGCTTTTGGAATTTTGAAAGCCCGAACTTCAAGGAGATGGTCTTCATCACAGCATATCCATAAATGCATATTATAACGGGAGAAAAGTCTGAAATAAAAGAGACTTAATATTCTTCGAAATAACAAAACAATCATTCGCAAAAGGATCTCGTCTGAGATGAAAGGCGCCTTAAGAAGAAATACCGGTGTCAAATCTTCAGAATTACTTATAATTCTTGTGAGTTAAGTTAGCAAATGAAATTCGTAGCGTAGAATATGTCAGAGTCTAGAGAGCTTTGTGCACTCGTTAAAAAGTTCATTTATGTCCGATTGCATTATAAAGTACTGTTTATTGTATTGTTTTGCGGCAGTGAACTGGCTTATTATTGTACTCGTAAAATAAAGTGGTAGTAGTAAAATAAAGTATATAGTAGTAAAATAAAGTATGACAACTGTATATTACATGTCAAATTTTCTTCTGTCAAGAATAAATGTCAAATTTATAAACTGATTTTTTTTTTGATAATTTGCCAATTTTAGGAAACGAACAGAAAGCTTTATATGCAACTCTTACATAATCGGACCTTATAGACTCGCCCTTTTTATAGGCCTTGCTCGCTTCGCTCGCTTGTCTGTAAAGGTTTACATTATGTACTTGTGACATAAATAACTGTTTTATTCACCAGTGGTGTTTATTACAAGGACGATTTGATTTAATGATAACATTCATATCCTGCTCAGGATTACAATACTTTTAGATTTATTTTCACTACCTATGTATACTATGCATGTAATCAACATAGTATAATTGTAAATAAAACAAATTAATATATAACGTTTAACTACGAAAACTATTCTATGCAGAAACCTGTTACTAAACTTGTTAGAACTACGGTTATAGGTTTATATAATATTACTATTAACAATTACCTTCAGGGCAAATGCAGGCATGTTGGATAGACTGGGCAAAATCTAAACCAAATACTAATGCAACACAAAATTAAAAACAATGCATTGAGTACAAAAAGTTGTAGATTCGAGTAGAATAGAATTGATTATAGTTTGCAAAAACGTATCAGTTTTAGATGAAGAAACTAACCAAATACAATTTTTTGTCTGGTTTGATATTTTGTGGTAGCTGACAATATGAAATTCCATTATAAACGGTACTTTTGAAAAATCATTCCATTTTTTTAAAGGTTTAAAGATACATGTATAAATCTAGAACAGTGTATGCGTCAAACAAAAAATACTCTGATTTTATGTTGATTAAAACGTATAATTAGCAAATAAATAAAATATAAACAAATTCTTTTGGAGTTTCAATCATAAATTATCTTAAAACTGCATTAAAATTCCACCATTCACAATTTAAAGCACAAACCGCTGAAATGTCATGCACTTTTACATTAATGCTTTTAACGCAGGCGTTACCTTTTTCTACCATAAAAACATCCTAAAGGTACTATATTTTAAAATTACAGACATTTTGTAAGGTGTACCTAATATAATAATGATGATAGGGTACACGTTAACCTTACTATGGAAATTTAAACGTCCAGTTTCTATATTGCACTCACATTTTATTAATTATACTATAAAACTTTATAATGAGATCAGGTGGTAAACGATTCAAATTCCAAACCTTGAAATTCAAGTATTTATGCTTTAGGAAAACAACATACCTTGTTTTGACGAGATGACTAGAAATTACGAAATTTTTAAAATTGATACACTTTTGATACACATTTTAAGAAAGTTGCCTGGAATGTAAGGTTTTGTTCATGATTGTATGTCTAGATTTTCAAACATGTGTCTAAATCAACCTCCTTTCAAAAAATACATTGATCATACATTAAATTATGTATTTTCCATTATACGCTGTAAATAAACCCATCATCTATTACTTACTTGTTGTTGGTTGCTTTATTTGATTTTGCTTGATTAGGTATTCCATCATTATATCATGAAGATATTCCCATCATCGATAGTATATTTGTTACAAGCTGCTAAGTGCAAAAATCTATATTATATATGAGCATTTTCAATTAGCTCTAGCAATATTTTCATGTCGACCATTGCAGAATTTTAATTAAACTATGCATGCATACATGTTATTGATGGTACGTGTAATTATTTGACTAAAAAAAGTGTACTATTATAAAAGCTTATTAACAGGTTGCGAAATCAATAATTTCTAATTGTAGCTGCCATTAGTAAAACAATTTTACATAGTTTTTTTTTCAATGAAATAAGTAGATGTAGTGCTATCGAAATATTTATTATAAATTATAAAGTTGTAAATAATTTACGTAATTCCTCAAACGGGATGACTATGATTTCAGAATATAAAATTAGTTTAATAGAGATGAGCGTCATTTCATATTTGTCGGGCCTGACGCTTGCAGCTAAATATCTCATATGAACAATGTTTCTAGAATAAGCGACGCTATAGATGGTGACGGATTAAGCACCACTCATGCACATCCAAATCAATCAAAATCTAAAATTTCTTAGTATTTAATCTGCAAATTTTTGATGTATTTTAATAATAAAATTCATGTCGTCACGAATGAAATCCGCGTCATGTTAAGGTATTGTTGAAACTTTTTAAATTGACTTTATACTCAAGAGCAGGGTGAATAAAATCTATAAATAACCAAATTTACTGACGCAATAAACATTTGCACGCAACATCACGACTGCATTACATGAACGTTGATATGCCGAAGTTCAACGAAGGCAACTCTTAATCGAATTAAGCACTGGCATGCAACACACGCTTAGTTGCGACTACGTGTTTAGAATTACTTACCCAGCTTCGCTTATTCACTGGCTTGCGCGTGTCTATTAAGTTCCTTATGTTAGCATAATGAAACTTTATTTAAACAAGCTTGCCATAGCACTAGCCCAGTTCAATTATTGAGCTCATCCAACAATGTTTCAGAGGCAAATCCGGTAATTGTTTGAATATTCTTTTAGTGCGTATCAGCATTAGTTGGTTTTTAAGAGTTTCATCTCTGTCATGGTTAAGATGCTGAGAGCTACTGTGCCCTTCTAATAACGTTTTATCAATTAGATTAGTTGAATACAAATTTTAAATATACTCTGCTTTTATTTACTCTCTATCTTTAGTAACCCTCCAAGTCAGACGAAACTATAACCTGACAATATACGAGGGTAAATCAAATATAAACGGTAATTTTTTTTCATCATTTATTGAATAACGTTAGACACAAATCATTGTTTTAACATTTTTCAATATAGTCTCCTACGTGATCTACACACTTTTGCCACCGATTTGGAAGTTTCAGTATTCCCTGGTTATAGAAAGTTTGAGGGCGAGTTGTAAGCCAATTGCGCACGTGCTCTTCGACTTCTTCATTGCTTCCAAATCGTTTTCCTCCCAGTGATTCCTTCATAGGCGCGAACAAAAAATAGTCACAGGGGGACAAGTCAGGGCTATAAGGAGGGTGAGCTGATCCGACCAGTGAGCTGATCTGGTAGCAATTGCTGTACTGCCGGTTATGCAGTTTGCGCGCTGATTGGGGGTATCCCAATAACTTCCTTCTGGAAGGGAACGTGGGGGTAAGTTCACACAGGTACCCCACGTAAAACAATCATGACATTCGTAACAAAGCTGGCAGTAGTAAGCCGCATTCACTGTACGTTGATCGTGTAGAAAATCGATCAGTAAAATTCCCCTAGAGTAAAAAAAAATCGTTGCAAGGACTTTTCCAGTTGAGTGCCGAGTTTTGGCCTTCACTGGGCAACCTTCATTCTTTCTTCGCCACTCCTTACTTGCCATTATAGATTCGGGGGTGTAGTGATATACCCACGTCTCATCACATGTCACGATGCGCTGCAAGAAGGCCTCCTCTTTTCGCTGAAATCGATTCAGAAGCCTTTCTTGATCTCCGACCTAACCTGTTTTTGGTTTCCAGTCAACAACCTCGAAACCCATCGAGTACTAATTTTTCGAAAACCAAGTTGATCAGTTATAATGGATTGAACACTTCCATAGCTGATACCCACTTCTGATGAAATTTCTTCCACGGTTAACCGGCGATCACGTTCAATAAGCTCTCGAACGGTACGGGTATTGTCATCTGTAAGGCTTGTCCTTGGGCGTCGATCATGACTTTCGTTTTCAACACGTTCTTAAATTCTCTCGCCCACGTATACACACGATTCTGAGACAGTGTACTGTCCCCAAACTGTGCCTTCAAACGAGTTAAAATTTCTGACGGTTTAACACCTTCATTGGCTAAAAACTTTATGATAATCCGTTGCGCAACAGACGAATGTACCTCTTGCTCGGTCATGGCTGTACTGACGACAAAGCCAAGGATGTGAGCGAACCCGGCCGGCTCCTTACTCCTCATAAACCAAACACTACTCTTCACAACATCAGCTATCTCGGAACTGCATTCTAAGCGGAATAGCAAAATTACCGTTTATATTTGATTTACCCTCGTAGTTATAAGTTTATAAAAGTATACTGAAATATGTTATATACTGCATTAAATATCCATTTTGTGGGTTTCAAATAATAGTTATTTATGTATTAAGGGCATAATCTATTAGATTATGGCATGAGAGAATGTTTAAAGCCCGACGAAGGAGGGCTTTTAATTTCTCGAGGGCCATTATCTTGATTATGCCCGTGGTACATACAACGTTTTATTTTATTTTGCTTCATGGAAAGGATAATTGCAAGCAATTGCACATTTCATTTTGAAAAAATGTCATAGTTATAATTATTTATTAAAATTGTTAGAACTCTATAGAAACATTTTCTTTGTATCTTAGCAACTTTATACGCCCTCGGGCTAAAAAAGCCAAATTACGCCCGCAATTGAGTGCCAATAAAGACGATTATCATGTCAAAATAAAATAAAAGTTGTTTACTATTTAGTTTTTTATTATAAGGTAATATTTAAACCTAATTGTCTTAAAAAAATCACAACGCATAACATGTTAATTTTTTTAAATAGCAAGATACCCCTATATTATATACTTATTAGATAAAGATTTTTTTTCTCTTTCCGATGATATAAAACTCAATGTCATTACTTAAATTAAGTTCTGAAAAAACGAAACATTGTACTCTTAGGTCTATTTTATTTGTTAGTAGGTATTATTTTATAACAATGTAAGGTATTAGGATTTTGCCTTGGAAACTACAGCAGTTGTGATAGCCCTTATCTCTATTCGAATGCGTTATTTTAAGCTTTCAAGATCCCTCGGCCTATTTATATGAACTTTATCTTTAAGCGTTGAGTGAAGAGTTTCTTCACTCAACGCTTTAAGGTAGCCCTAAAGAAAAAAGTCTAGCGGAGTTAAATCCGGCGAGCGATCTGGCCGTTCTATTACACCTCTTTTACCTCTCTATCCAATTTTTAAAGCTCCGTTTTATAAATATCAAAACACCAGAATACACATTAATTCGATTTATATTTGCTTAATTAGGATCATTCTCAAATTATTGGATTTTTTGTTATTTAAATGACTTTACAAAGAAAGTTTTTAGCATTAGCATTTTAATAAGTTTAATTCAAGAAAAATGTAAATTAAGACGATGTTGCTGCATCTAATAACATTAATCAAAGAGTTTTATAATAACTTCTATTATTGCTTTTATAAAACGACGTAATTAGCATTAGTTATGTCATTCATAAATGTAATATTCATAAAGACATTCATTAACCTGAATTATCTAGCGTCATCAAGGCTTCTAAAAACGTTTCCCCATTTGATAAATGATATTTAAAACAATATCGCCTCTTTTATGATTATCTGCAATCTTTCTTTTTTACCTCACTTTTATATGGTTTTATTAATTAAATAAGAATATAATAAAACGTAATCAAGCAGCACATTTTTTTCTGTTTGGGGTTTGTTGTAAATTATTATTAAACTCGTACAAAAACTAATGAATTTTGTTCGGTATACGCAATAAAAAAGTCTTTCTGCAAGATAACCTTGCCACTTTAATTTAATTAGGTTTATATTATGCCGGCTTGCATTCAAATTATTGCTTGGACCAGTGCAAATAATTGCACTACAACAGCAAACGAGAAAAAGTAGCGGCTTCTTTAAAAAACAAAACGCCTCTATTCTGTCATGTTCGACCTCTTCCGAAATTTAATTAAGATTTTTGCGTGTATATCGTGACCAAGCTATTTTATTTTAATAATTGATACAATGATAAATATTTGAAAGCAGTTATTTTTTACGATTTTGATAAAGGTTAAAATCGTAGACAGGAGGACGTTTTAGTGATGCCTTGGTATCTATTAGTTGAGCGGTTCGGAAACTTTTGGTCACTGGAGACCTTTTTATTTATGATCGGGATTGTAATTAAAGTCTTAAGAGTACTGGCTACTAAGTTACTTATAGTAAAAAGCCAACAATATTACAACCAAACATAGGTGTGTTGTATATCAAAGGACCAGACATAACGCGAGGAACAGGAACATAATAGTATTTTTCTGTAAAAATAATATACAACACAACTATTAGTATTAGACATAAGAATGAGTAGATTTTTTACGCACGCAAAGAGGGCTACATATAACATTCTCGATGTAGTATGTAGTAGTGTAGTAATTTATTTCAATTAGTTTTGAGTTCCTTACAGCAAACTAGCCTGTTGAAGAAAAACAAAATTGGAATGAAGTGTCATCTAAAAAACTGATAATTTCATAAACACAGCTGCTGTACCACAGTTAATTCCACGTAGTAATATGCGACTGAAACCGAAGGATTCTTAGAAAATTTCATGCAACATGGGTAGTCCCTCTCTATGTGTCCAGGGAATCCACTCCTTCATATGTCTAATGCTGATATTTGTGCTACATATTAAGTTTTTCGAAAAAGAAGAAACAGTCAAATAAAAAATGGTACTGGACTTTTGATGACTTCTTGAGGTCAAAAGGTGGGATATATTTATTTCAAACTCTATTCAACATACTTCAGGAGGTACACAATCTATAAGTGTGCAAAATTTGGTACAATCATTACGGAACTCGAAAATCCTATGCTTTTTTGTGCATTGTATATTCTATAATGATGCTGTGAAAATTCTACCAAACTTTGCATACTTATAGATCGTATTTTCCTGAACAATCTTGAATTCGCTCCTAAAAAAAGTCTATCGAGACGTTTCATCTCTAGAAGATATCAAAGGCCAAGAACCATTTTTCATCTAGCGAGTTGTTTTGAAAAACTGAATTTATATAATTTTTACATTCTGACATTTTTGTGATTTCTTTACCTCTGATCTGAAATAATGAAAGTAATTTCAAACAAAAATAGAAATAACAGCCAAACCAATAGCAGTGGGAGTGGGGTCCTCACGGTATATTCTAAGAATTTTACGAGGCCAGCTATCAATCAACTTGATTTGTTTTGACACGATAGTGCGATTCCCATTATGTCACGGTGCTTTGTATGTCGGCCAGTGACTTAAAAAATGTTAATTTAAAATTTACACGAAGGAATTTAAATTTAGTCAATAAAAAGTGGATTTAAATTATCGGACCAATAGCAATCTTTAATTAGAAAGAAAAGTTTATGACCATTGAGACATTGAATTCCTTAAACTTGCATCTGTTAATTATTTTTCTAGAATTTTTAAAACAACAAAAGTAAAATCCTTTGTTAATTCTTAGAAAAAGCAAATCACAAACATATTTTGTATTTTCGAGTTTCCAAGAAATAAACAACTTTCAGCATTCTTTTGACCCTATTTTAAAACATTCAAACGTTATTGGGAGTTTCTTCCCTTTAAGTTTAATTTCAAATAGCATCGCCTAATTTTAAATAAATACTTCATTATGATTAATTTAAAATTTAAAATAAATTATAGTCATTAAGTTGCGTTAAAATAATTCTAAGAAATTATTACGTTTTCAAGAACTATTATATACAGCTTTTGCAATCATTTAAAAGTAAGTAGTAAAATTTGAAATAACAATCATTAAAGTGTGGAACCAAATCAGGTTATTATTTACTAAAATATGTAATATCAAGATCGAATATCTGCAATTCATGTCGCTTAAAAGAGTTCTAGAACTTGCAAATGCTAGAAGTTTTTACTTAGGTTCTTCTGTGTGCTGTTTACTTCTAAAGTAAACAGTAATTATTACAACATTGTTATAGTAAGCAATTACAGTCCCTATGCTGATTAACATTAATTAATACAACAAAAACGTTTACACCAATTATGAAGTAAACAAATTAATGTTGTCTTTCGCCCAGGGACTTCAAAAAATCTTAATTAGAATTTAAACAGCGCAAATTTGAATTTACCCAAACAAAACGTGTTTTTAAATAATTCGTCTAATAGAATATGTTCTTTTAATTTTAGAATTTTGAAATTCGCTGGAGTATAGAAGACATAGAATTTTAGAACAGTATTTAGTAAACACGTTAGTTACTTAAAGACTGATTTCTTATTTATAACAATATATGAATTCCATTGCATTAAAAAAACTATGCAACTTGGAGTCCATGCGACGTGAATAGTTTAGATGTTTGTGGAATTAACTGATCTTGCACCATGGATGGTTTACATTGCGGATTTAACTTCTGCTGATTGTCTAGGGAGAATTCTGATGTCTATGCAACCTGGATGCTTTAGATATTTCTCGAATTAACATATAGTCATTGTCTAGGGACAACTCCAAAGACTGTGCATCTTGAATGGGTTAGATATATCTAGGACTATCTTTTATTGTTTGTCAGGTGAGAAGTCTGGGAGTTCATATTAAGCTTTGGAGTTATAAAAGAAATTAAATAAAATAACCCAAGAACATAACCCTCTTTGTCCCATCCCCCTCCAATCTAAAACTAGCTACGCCTATGACCTCCAAGTAAAATAACAGGAAGACCTTTTGATTATAAATTTTAAGCAGTAAGTATACTTGTCCTCATTTCTTGAGGTGCAGCTTTATTACTCGAGAGTGAAAAAAATTGTAGTTAGTAGGTTTAATTATCATTATCACATAAGCGTAGGTGGTTATAGCTTAAATTTCCAGTAGCTAAAATTAACTTCTGGAAATACCGTCACGTACTCGAGATTTAATGACGTAAATATTGTTGACACTGACATACTTTTTAACACTTGTTTCATCATAGAATTAGTGATAATAATTATATTAATTTGATATATGTTGATATTTTCTTTCTTGTGGTAATAGAATGCACATAAAAGTATTAATGAAGTTAATTTTTATCAGTTTGATTTACATAAAAATAAGAATGGTCATAAATATTATGAAAAATTCTTTTCTCCTTGTTGATGCAATAAACTATATTAATTAATGTCTGTCATTTTATAGTAAATTACTGTTGGTTGCTGGTTTACCTACCATTAATTAACACTTGGGTTGATTGTGATTAAGTATTGTGAGTTAATAAACTGTTTCTATTAAATATTGAAGTTTTATAAACGGGTTATACTTCATGTATTTATATTATCTTTTTAATTCTCAATGTTTTCTTGTTTTTTTTTCTAAACTGCTAACTTAATTATAAACATATTTCTCAGTAACACTTTCAATACGCTCGGTTTCACTTAAACGTGCCATTTTTGCGCGAAAATTATTCACACTAAATAATGTATTTTTGACATGTATTGTCAAGATAATCACTGTTAAACAAAAGAACGACGCTGCGTTGTTATGGAGCTAGAAACTTTCAAAGGTAACTTGATGGACCAAAATATTTTTGAATACCGTAATTTATAAGAAAGTGATTTTCAAAGTTCGATATCTCGAAAACGGTTAAGCTTAGGTATAATGATGTGCTATACAATTTTGTTTAGAATTTCGAGATAAATTAAAATGTGGAATAATATACAGGGTGTTCCCTAAAAAAAAGCAACTTTGTTTCGTCATGACTTTTTGACTGAACCTGTATACTTAATTTGTTTTTATTGTAATAGAGTTTAAAAAACCCTAAAACTTTTATATTTAACATTTTTCGCTAGCTATCTTACTTTAGAAGATAATCGACCGTTTCCATACATATCAGCGACCCTGTATACTAAAATCAACTCACGCAACTGAAAAGAGGAAACCTGAGAAACACAACAATATACGTATACATTGAATTTGAATTTCTATGGGGTACAATTTATATGAGATCCTATGAAGAGATGCTCTCTTTGTTTGCCTAAGAAACTCGCAGATTATTATCGCAGTTGCTTCTCTCAGTTCAATAAATCATTTAAATTGAACTCATCGGATTGCCTCGCAAAAGATAAGCTTAATTCAGTATCATTATACTTGAACTGGCTAATAGTATTTTCAATATTTTTTTGCTAATAATATGTAACACTTGTTATTACTAATAACTACTCTATTTTAAAGAAATATATCCAATACTTTTTTAACCTAAACCAATTATATTATATCAATTATGTTTCTTGTTCTTAGGCAAAAAGATGCACATCTAGTGCATTTTAGTAATTACAAATTCGTTTCGAAAAAACTGTTCTTAACATTTTGGTAAAAATAAGTTATTTCCGCTCATTGACCACGGTGCGACGTGACAGCTCACAAAAAAGAGAATTTTTCTTTTAATTTGAATTGTAGGAAGAACTTCTGAGTCCCGATATTTTATAAATAATAATTTTATATCATATAAATAATGGTTAGTTAAATAGAAATATTGCTACAAATTTGAGATGACAAACAATAATAAATATTATAGGTAGTTGCATAAATGAGTGGGTGCAAGTGACATGTTTACAACCAAAAATAAATTATTGTAGGTGCATCGCATCTTCAGCAAGCACACGGTTCCGGATGCGTTGGTAGTTCAAACATATTGTATTGAACATCAGTGAATAGTTTTATTGTTTAAAATGTTTGTACAAATGCTACAGGTTTTTACTGTTACTCTTGCTTACTGCAAAAACTTGCAATAACACACGAAACAAAAACGTTTGCAGAACTCTTGAATTCAGTCGAAGGCTATTTCTGGATCAATATAGTATGTATGTACGTAATTTTGGTACAAAAAAGTAAAAGCTTGCGAATTTACCAACTGTTCCTTATCATCTACTTTATGCTCATTACTTACTTTACTTTGACTGCCCAGCAGAACACGCAAAACGCTCGCGGTTACTTCGTCTTATTTACGAGAAACCATAATGACCATTATCGTAATGGCAATCTTCGTAAATTGGCGGTTGAGTATAAAGGATTATCAAACAATTTTATAAATGATTGTACGTATTTGTAACTAAAACGTGTAATGTACATTAAATATTACGGTTTTGTTATTACGGTTTAAAAAGATAAAAATAAAAACTCAAAAGTTAATTCACTGCAAAATATAAGATCAGCAAAAGTGCTTGTCCAGTTACTACACAATAAATAATGTCAATTTATTGTTTTACGTCTTTTATGAAAAGACGTGGAATTCAGTACAAGAATAATAAAATATTCTCGTGTCTTTTTAAAGTTATTCATGAATTGTCAGTTTCCTTTTTAATGAATGGAATTCTGTGAACGCTCATTTTGAGATTCGTACAAGACACAATGGTAAACGTAAAAATATCCCATTAAGATTATTATTTATTACGACATCGCACGACGTACTGTTACGGTAGTCAACACGCCTTAATTCTTTTTTAAATTAACAACCCTGTTTTAAGTTAAACTTGCATCTCTCTATGTATAATACCCTCTTGGTATCTTAACAACGAAAGCATGGTACAGATTTATTATCTCTCTTTGAAAAAATCAATTGGACGCGCTGCAGGCCTTTTCATTCAAGATGCCCTTGTTGAAGAAAAAAAGGATTAACGTGATGGAAGTGATTTGTTTTTGTTTCGTATGCAAATTTTATTTGTGAAACAAAACTGTGTACATTAAGTATAATCCTACCTAGTTGATGTAGATACACATAGGTGTGTTGTGTATGAATATGGTAATGTTCATTTAATATTTAAATTATTATTTCTTCATGGTGTTTATTCTGTGAGAATAATGCATTATCCTACATAAACGTTCATTATTTAAAAGTATGCAAAATTATGCCTTTGTGCAACTAATGCGCACAACGATGAATTTTATAAAAAATTATAAAGGAAGTATCTAAAACATAGGTTTATAACTACATAACGATAACGAAAGGTTAGTTCATTCAAATGCTTTAATATCTTAATAATAGCACAATACCCGTTGAAAAATCAACGGTCCCCTTCTGGTCATGTCACTCTGCTGGTCTATCCACGAAGTAAGAATCAGCTGCTTTATTTCCAATATCTCAACGTCTATTTCTCTGATCTTCCCACCTTTCTTTTTCGATTTTTCATCTTTTTTTTCTAGCATTTTTCTTCCTCTCCCTGTCAGCCTCTTTATTTCCGACCTTTACACGTCTATTTCTGTTATCTTCCAACCTTTTCCTTTTCGATTCCTCATCTTCTTTCTTTGTAGCATTTTTCTTCTTTCCCTTGTCAGCCTGTTTATGTTCAACCTTTGTATGTCTATCTGTTATCCTCCAAACTTTTCTTTTTTAATTCCTCACTCTCTTTATCCCTGACTTGTCTCTTCTTTCTATTGCAATAAATCGATGTACTCTTGGGCCAGACTCTTCATTGTCTCTCCATCTCGCTTTCTGACTTGAATCTTTTTGCCCCTAATTGTTGTTGATTTCCTTTTTTTGGGCTTCTTTCGCACAGACCCTCCGTCTTCTAAACCTCCTTGACGCGGTGTTTCAATTTTCTCCAACACATCAAAGTGACCCTCTGAGGGTCTCCCTGAGAAAAGTAGCCTTTTTGTATGAAGGTCAACTTGAACCTGAAGTGTAGTCAGATAGAAGGGGCCGCCGTCCCTTCACACTTCAAATACAAATCGGAAGATTTGGGTAGCTGCAATAACTTCACACAGCGAGCTATAAGTCCTACCGAGGCCCATCGCTACACGTTATTCGGTAGGAGTTAGGTAATTATCATCGCCGGGAGTCGAACTAAGGACCTCAAACTCTACCCAGTTGTTGCACACGTGGCCGAAAATGCGGTCCCTTTTCACCTCGTGCACTGTCTAACTATTAAATACACAGTGTGCGATAGCTCTAAATAGATAGCTCTTATCGCCACTCATTGACACATTGCGATGGGAGACTTTACCGTCTTCCATTATCAGTTTCTCCATTGTAAAAATCAAATATTAACAAATCCGTAACAAAGTTTGCTAAATGCAAATCCGAAGTAAAAAGATTTCAAGTTAAAACAGTCGAAATAAACTCGCCCGATGTTGCGTCGCTCCTTATATATGAACAGAACAACGTTCCTAGCGAAAGAAATGTCGCCTCGTAGCTCAGGATGTGCTACTCCATTGGAATTTATATTTTCCTTAATAATAATGTCAATAGGAACATAACATGTAACATTGTACCTAGCTATAATTTAAAAAAATTACGTTTGATTCATAATTAGCAATGCCTTTCTTCGTAATTACTAATAAGTTCCAAACTTTTTTTGCTCAAATAAATGCTATAAACAGATAAGTTTGTCATTTTGCAAAATAACTTTAAACAAATGGCAGGCGTGTATTATATATGTAGTTTTTTATTATATTATCTACCTTATATATTAGCATAATATTCGTTTGAAAATCAACGGCGTGTGTAGGAACCACCGCTTAATACAAGCCATCGATCGCTGCGATCAGCGTGCCCCCATTAACTTTGTAGTTTTTGTAAGTTCGGTTGTTGTAAAAACTGTTGAATTTCGAGAACCACTGAATAGATTTTGATGCCGTTTTCACCATTTGATAGCTTATTTCTTAGAGAAGGTTTTTATGTATACAGATTTCTCAGAGAATCTTTCGAATGTCGTGTAATAAGGAAAGTGTGAAATAAGTAAGTAAGAAAATTGGCTCAAACGCATTACGCGGAGACAAAACGCATTACGCTGCAAAAATGATAAGAGATAAAGGCAAACTGTAAGCGAACAAATTATAAATCTCAAAAATATCTACAAAAAAAGTCCGGATTAGGTAGTACGTAGCTCTTACAGATTACTCACTATCAAGAGTTTTATAATAGTTATTTTTGCGGAAAACTCTTTTACCCCTGGAATGTTGCCTTACTCCGGCCCTTGATGAAATGCCGGTAATTTCTGTATTTCAGTATTTTCAGAATTGTTGCAAATATAATCTGTGAAAATTTGAAGTTTGTAGCTTACGCCATTCAAGATATATATAGCCATAACGATTTTTTGAGAAATGCCTCCCCCTGCGACCCCCTCGGGTTTTCTAGGATTAAGAATGTACTCATGCAGCCCTTTGGGGTAAGGTCCACCTGCCTGTAAAATTTCAGCTTCCTAAGTCTTCTAGTTTTCGAGATATTGTTCGGTGGACATCGGACATCGGAACTAGCTATTATTATATTAGGAGATACCAAAAAATCAAATTGCTTTTACTGTACCTAATTCTTCTTTTTTACAACTTTTTATAAATTTTCATATTTCATATAAAAAGTTTCTTATAAATAATTTATTATATTCTATAAATAGTTAATTATACTTATTAAAATATCATGAGATTGGATTCGAATCTGGGCCTACAAAATTAAGAATTGAGTGAAATCCATCGGTTCTGCGGCTGCTAGTTCATGGTACAATCGATGTCATATAAGGCACTGTCAGATATACAAGAAGAGAAAAAACTTTCATATCAATTTATAACACAAGAACCATATTTTTAATAACATAACAAAACTTGAATTATCTAAAACCTTTTAACTCTCTTTACAAATTTGTTAGAGAGGAGGTCAAAAGTGACCAAAACTGAATCGATAAATTTCCTTCATGGAAAGAAACCCAAGGCATTTTCATAAGAAACCTGCTTATAGATTTCCAATGGTGTATTTAAAGTAAATGTTAAGAATGTATATTACCTGTGAACTATTACATTTCTACATGTTCTGAACAGGACACCCTATTTACTCCCGCTTCATTTTTGCTTTTGCTTGAGTAGTACATGATATCCTAACAGTTGCTGCTTTTGGACCATGGAGTACACATCGCACCGCTAGGTCGTTTTCTACACGACGACTATTGTTTAACAAAATGCAAAGCGATTATTTTTGTTTTGAAACTTTTGATGGGCCATAAATGCTGTTCATCATTTTGCTAAATATCTGAAATACTACATTAAAAATCAATTCCACAAAATCAAAATTCCTGGAGAATTTAATATTCAAAAACCGTTATAAATTAATTCACAAATAAATTAAAACTAAATGAGATGACGAACGAAAATAAAAAAAGGGTTTATTATAATCGGACCTTAAATATATATATTAACATTTAAATGAATAAAACGTTTTCTAAATTTTGAAGGTGTTCAAAAATACGATTTTCTAGCTGAATCTGTTTCGTGCTGGTGTTGATTTCTTAATAAAAATCTACCTACTATTATCTTTCGTGTTTTTTTTTGCTTCAAGAAAATCACCAGTCGTCTTCGCCTAGTGATGATTTCCCTATAAAAAAGAACTTGAACATTAACGTAAATTTTCGGAAATCAAAAACAACGCAACATAGACTATGTTATTTGTAACAAACTTTGCAGAGCGCGGTTGCTTTTTGCAGCATAATGAGAAGTAATAGGAAAAGTAAATTTAAACTTCAACAAGTAGATAATTAAAATTATTTTATCCCGTTGAAAAATAAAAAAGATAAAAATTTCTGATTGACGATTGAAATGAAAGATTGACGCTACCATTTGTCGCATTAGATTTTTTTATAGTTTTGCTAGAAATTCACGAATATGTTATCTTTACCCATCAGTTATTTACAATTTTCTTTCGATAATCAAAATTTACACATCAGCTCCTCGAAAACCGGCTTTCCAGAAAAATCTTCATACTTTTATCGCATTCAGTTTAATTTAGTTCTATTTCTAATTAATATATTACTAAATAAAGCTAATTTCTTGTAGATTATCCGCATAGTTCACAGGTTAATTTATTATGTTTTTGAATATTGAATTCTCCAAGAATTATAACTTTTATGTATGGAAATTACTTTTAATCTATTTGGAAGATTTAACATAATAAGAATAAATTGCGTTTATGGCCCAAACTAAGTATGAAAACAAAAACAAATCTTTCGCATTTTTTTTGTTATTAAGCTATAACCGTAATGTAGAAAATAACCAAGTGGTGCGTGTACTCCACAATCTCAATGCAACTGTTAGGATGTCATGTAGCGGTCAACGCAAGCGAAGAAATGGAGTAGGAGTAAATAGGGCTCCTTTATTTATTTTACATAGAATGTTCCTAATATCTCTCATTCCAGAATATGCATTTCGCTAATGCTAACTCTAGTCTGGTTGAACTGTATACATATACGTATACATTTTTTCACCGTTACAATAAGATTGTAAGGAAGAATGAGTAAAGCCCTTGTGGCGGTTGAAAATATTTGTCTAAACATAAATCTTTATTTATCTTAATTTATTTTTTAATTAAATACAACTTTCCTGACCACAGGAATCTTTGATGTTCGATAAAAATTGTCGCTCCACCCTAATATTTATTAATAGGTATAGGATTTCTATGCATTTGCATGTTTTTTTCTGCTTATAGCAAATATATGCAGAGTTATATTTCTACATGTTTAAGCCACATATGAATCACATATGTCAATTTGAAAGTGCATGTAAATGCATATTTAGGCATTTTTGAACGAGTGCGCATATCTTACCACTTTTTGAGCGTTTTACATGCTTTAATTATGAAATTTCTAATATTTTTTAAATAATTTTAGCATTTTAGACAACTAACCAAGGGCGGCTTAGTTGAGTCTAGGGGAAACCCATAATTTAAGCTTATTGTTAAATACTAGGCTTTAAAATATTTTACTGCCTTAACCATCTGTGTACTTGTTAATATTTTCTAAGAAAGAAAAAGTTTCAACTAAAATTTAAATACTTACATCCTGCGGTATTGTGATAAACAGGTATTAGGAAATTCCAAAGACCCTTTGACAACTTCCTGTTCATGGAAAAATTTGCCAGTACTTTTGTTTACTAATCTTGTAATCTTTCAATTAAGACAGTTCAGAAATTGCAAACTGCATTTCAGTTTGGAATTTTAGAGTGTAAAGATGGGTAAAGAAAAACGGTCTGTGTCTGTTACACTTCGAAGTTATGTTAAGGAATTCAGTGTTCTTACAACTGACGATAAGGTGTTGTATTGTACAGTGTGCGACGATAAGGTGACTGCAACGAAACGCTTTCAAGTTACACAACATTTGAACACGGTTCGACATCAAAAGTGTGTTGCCCTGAAATCAAAAAACCAAACATTGTTACGTTGAGTCCAGCAAATTGATCGAATTTAATAAAAAACTATGTACTGCATTAGTGGCTGCAGCTATCCCGTTAAGTAAAATTAATCACTCAGCATTTCGTAATTTTCTGGAAGAAATTTCAAAAATACCAATACCCGACGAGTCTACACTCAGGAAAAATTATTTACCTCGTTTAGACGAAGAGACCATAAAATCAATTAGAAAACATGTAGCGAATAACTACATATGGGTTTCCATTGACGAATCTACTAACACTACTGGAAGGTGCGTAGAAACTTCATTTCCTTCGTGTTGTTAGTAAAATTTAACTAATTAAAGACAGCAGAGCAATTTACGGATGTTTTATTTTCTATTTTGTTAGTTACCTATTTAATCACAACAATATTTTTGCTTGATTAAAATAAAAAAAATGTTTAATGATTGTTTTGCGCTAATCGTTTGTAACCGACTAATTATGTAGTTCGATAAAATAAAAATCAAATTTTTGTTTTCAGATACGTGGCTAACGTTATAATTCGCGTTTTAAATTCGAAGAAAAATCCCAAATCCTATCTATTAGCAATGGGCGTTTTCAAGAGCACGAATCATTGTTCTGTGGCAAAATTGTTTAATGATTCGATGGCTATTTTGTGGCCGGACGGCATACAGTACAACAAAGTACTGTATGCCCTGAAATATATCCTAACGTAAACTCTATAATTTCAGATGTAAAAAAAATTGTTTGTAAAACTCCATATCGCATACAAATATGCGCCAATGAGGCGCTCAAGAAGTGCCTCTCCCACCTGAGCCTGTAATAACAAGGTGGGGTACTTGGCTTTCTGCAGCAGAATATTATGCAACTTATTTTGATATTATTAAAGCATTTGTAAATAAACTTAATAAACACGATGCACTATGCATACAAAACGCACAGGATGCTTTTAATACTAAGGAGGTGAGGGCAGAATTATTGTTTGTTTTGACAAATTTTGTGCGTTTAGCTAAAGTAATTCAAAAATTAGAAAGTCAGGGAAATTCATTAGATGAATCTCTTGAGCATGTAAAATTGTTAGGTGTTTCTTTGAATAAAGTAAACGGGCCAAAGGGTTTGACTATAAAACAAAAATTTAAATCCGTTATAGACAAAAATCCTGGTTTTCGCTTAATTAAAAGCATACACGATGCATTATCTGGCCAAGACATTTTAGACGAGCTACAACATTATTCGCTTGTAGAATTAAACAATTTTAAGTATGCCCCAATTACGTCTTGCGATGAGTTTCTCAAAACATAAAACAATATTTAGGGATAATAGGCATATGTTTACTTTTGAAAATTTAAAAATGTACGTCATTGTGAACTGTAACGCTCTATGTTTAGAAAATATAATTAATTAAATTATTGCATAGGATTTTTAATTAAAATAATTTCTGTAAATAAAATGTAAATAACGCTAAACAGGTGTTTTTTAATAATGAAAGTGCATATATTTATTAAAAATTTCTAATAAACGCATATTTCATGATTTTTAAGTGCATATTTCACGTTTTTATAGTGCATAGGTGCATGCATATTTCAGCATTTTTAAGTGCATATAAATCCTATACCTATTTATTAATAACTAACTGCATAGAACATCTATTAGGCAAAACTAATCGAATATTTAACTCTTTAACCTAACCTTGCTTTGGAAATGTATAGAAACTAAGTACAGCTGACTTTTAATTAAGGGCTTTTAAATTATATTATACAGGTTGATTCAGAAATAAAGGTAATCCTTTAAATGATAGGTAGAGGGGAGGCAGTAGAGCTAAGTTACCTTGACAATGATTCCCACATTTTTGTAATAACAAACGCAAATTAGACATTTTAAAAGCTTTCAAGATATACAAACACATACTCAGGATACCGTTAATAAATGAACAGATTGAGCTCTGTAATTCTTACTGTAAGTATTCCATATTTAATTCTCATTGTTTTTATCTTTTTATCTAGTTATCTATTTTTTTGTATTTACCTAAGTGTTTGTTTATATTCATATTACCTTTGATAATGACAGCTTAGCTGTCGAAACAATTATCAGATCATAATTTAATAAATAATGTGAAACTTTTTATTAACCTTTATTTATTTGATTACGTTATATATCCTACTACTACCTAACACTATCCCCAATTTTAGAAACCTTATTTTAACACATACTCAGGATACCGTTAATAAATGAACAGATTGAGCTCTGTAATTCTTACTGTAAGTATTCCATATTTAATTCTCATTGTTTTTATCTTTTTATCTAGTTATCTATTTTTTTGTATTTACCTAAGTGTTTGTTTATATTCATATTACCTTTGATAATGACAGCTTAGCTGTCGAAACAATTATCAGATCATAATTTAATAAATAATGTGAAACTTTTTATTAACCTTTATTTATTTGATTACGTTATATATCCTACTACTACCTAACACTATCCCCAATTTTAGAAACCTTATTTTAACACATACTCAGGATACCGTTAATAAATGAACAGATTGAGCTCTGTAATTCTTACTGTAAGTATTCCATATTTAATTCTCATTGTTTTTATCTTTTTATCTAGTTATCTATTTTTTTGTATTTACCTAAGTGTTTGTTTATATTCATATTACCTTTGATAATGACAGCTTAGCTGTCGAAACAATTATCAGATCATAATTTAATAAATAATGTGAAACTTTTTATTAACCTTTATTTATTTGATTACGTTATATATCCTACTACTACCTAACACTATCCCCAATTTTAGAAACCTTATTTTAACACATACTCAGGATACCGTTAATAAATGAACAGATTGAGCTCTGTAATTCTTACTGTAAGTATTCCATATTTAATTCTCATTGTTTTTATCTTTTTATCTAGTTATCTATTTTTTTGTATTTACCTAAGTGTTTGTTTATATTCATATTACCTTTGATAATGACAGCTTAGCTGTCGAAACAATTATCAGATCATAATTTAATAAATAATGTGAAACTTTTTATTAACCTTTATTTATTTGATTACGTTATATATCCTACTACTACCTAACACTATCCCCAATTTTAGAAACCTTATTTTATTTGTGAAATATAATATAAATACAAAAATTAATTAAAGTTTCACAAGTTTTATTATATTCTTAACCTGAAGTATTGTTTCGACATTAAATGTCATTATCAAAGGCAGATAAGATAGATAAACAAACACAAATAAAATAAATAAATAAAAATAAATAAAAAAAACAAAAATAAAAAAACAAAAAAATAAATGAATCTTTGTATTTATATTATATTTCATGATTATGGAAGTCCTTAAAGTAAGGCTGGAGACAGTAAACCTTATGTATTTGTTTATATTCTAATTTATTTTATAGCCAAAAACTTTTTTCTTTATTTTTAAGGCTATAAAAGTTAAACAAAGTTGGAAATGAGCAAAAACAAAAAAAAGTATAAAAATACAAAAATTATAGAATATTAAAAATAAAAACCTAACGCCTCAATATAATGTTTATAAAATAAAACAAGGATGAATAAGTTAAAGTTATTAATACAAAACTAAATATGATACACATAACCCATTTTAATCTTGCTCTTTTTGTTTCAGGTAAGCGTCACTTACTGATCCTCTAGTTGTGAATAAACGTAAGTTAGTATTTTTATTTTAACAACAAACACACTAATAGAAAATGCAAGACAGAAAGGTAACCATAGAATCTAGTGAACTGTAATTACTAAGGGAAATGCAATATTTCATGCCGAAACGAAATGAAACCGTCTTTGATCAAGTACAGTGTTTGCAGCATTTGTACAAGTACGTAGTTCAAAAGAATCCGGAAGTCGTTAATTTTTAGACCGTGGAAAAAATTTTACAAATACTTTCATTACTAAATTAAATAAGCAAAACATTTAAATGTAAAACAGAATTGGTACCAGTACTGATTCCTGAGGCATGCTAAGTTTTATCTGCTAAGTGATTTGTTAGTATGCATTTTCCGTCTTATTCGATGATATATTCTAATGTCTTCGTTTTCACTGGTGGAATTTCAATAACTACTTAATAATGTTACTTTAAACTGGAAATTAGCAGTGAGTATGTTGGATTAAACAATAGCCCAGGGGATTTGTTAATAATATTTATGGATAAAATCCTATAAATATAAATTTTTGGAATAAAAATTAAATCCGACGTGGTTATTATTAATAAATGTCTGTGAACTACTGGCCTAGCTGAATTAGCTGGTTGGAAGTGTTGTCGTCCATTATAATCTTTACCGCGTAGTAAGAATAGCAAATAAGTAATAGGCTAAAATATTATTCAATGTTGAGTATCGTTTAAGTAGTACTTGCTTCTTCGGTTTTGAAGGTTGGATTTAGATTGCATTAATTTAAAGCTGTGTAATAGATAATGATGCAACTCATTTTCAATAATACGGAATATATCAAATGCTGTCAATATTCACAATATAGGTCGGCACATTTAAAAGAAATGATAGATTAGACATAACACATTAAACTTTTACTTCGATTTTTAAATTAGGATTTAACCATACCAGCTTCAAATCGTTGTAACTCAAGAATTTGACTGATTATGCTGGCCAAATAAGATACAATAAAATCAACGCATAAATAATGACCTAAAGAACCATTAACCAAGACAATGACTCCATTATTATTATTTTAAATTAATTATTCTGCATACCTCTGATAAAACAATTAAGTCAAATTTATTATTAAATTCCTGTAAAAGTATTTGAAGGTCATTGAAATCGTAAACTTATATTTACTGAGAGGCTTTTGACATTATGTATTTACAGTAGCATCACTATCTTCAGACTTCTACGATTTTCTGCTTCCTAAAAAATCTTAACGAAGATAGAGTTAGAGATACTCGATAACGTAGTAGATCTTTTGAGATGGCATTCTATTTTTTTTTTCATAAATTAGTTACTTATAATAAATAATCATCTCTAATTACATATTTGAAAATTGCACCCTTGTTTATTAGTCAAATTATTGGTCCAGCGCAGATTTTGCTATAGCTTTCTCAACAATCTCTTTATTACGTATTTCGACAAATTCCACTTACATTATTATACATTTCGATTTCGAAAATATTCATGTCGTCTTAAATCTTTTCCGCTACTTCTTGCTTTAATTGTGAATTCAGTTTCCAGTGTATTATAATTCTGTAACATCTTTGATAGGTTTTTTAGTACCAGTATTTATTTTTTATCGGTGTTAATATTTATTTAATCACAGTGGAGAATTTGATGTAAATTAGATTACTACAGCAATTTGGGCTCGTTTCCACGAAGAGTAGTTTGCCAGATTAGTGATATTTAGTGGCCGTGGGGATTCAGAAAATTGAGAAATCCGATTGTATGTATCCCTGCCAAAAGATAACTGAGCCATTGACAACTCTTACATTAAAGCGATCCAATAACACCCTCGCGCTTCTGCTGAATTCTCGGACAAATTCAAGCAGTTAGTTACTCAATAATCCCTAACAGTAATGTCAACCAACTTACCTTTTACGATTAATTAATGGCTCCAAATTCTTAATTGAAGGTAACTACACAAGAGTTTGATTTTTCATGCGATAACTAGATTTTTTATGAGCCAAGAATATAAAAAAATTGCGAAAGCGGAACCAGAACAATTCTTTCTAAAAGATATGAGACTTTTTGATCGGAGATAGATAGATAGATAGACTATATTTAAGGTGCCTAAATAAACAATAAATGTGTCAGTAAGTAGCCGGTGATAGTAAACAGGTTTCAAAGAAAAGATTAAGGGATGACTCATTGCGGCTCTTTTTCATTACCCATCCGGTTTAAAAACAAATGTTAAACAAATTTTTAGAAAATCCCGAAATAAGTAGGTAAACCTTATTAGAGAAAGTGTTTAATTGATTTGTTGTTGAAGAAGATTCTGGAATCCGGTTTGTTTTTTGATCTTGTCCGTGTACTTACACCAAGGTATCGTTCACAATTTTAAACAATTTTACCGTAAACAAATTAAACTGCAAATGATATAGCAAATGGACAACAACCAACAGCTACGTTTGTCATGGAGTCAGATTAAACCAGAAACAATTAAGAATTGTTTTAAGAAATCGTGTTTTTACACAGAATTTAAGGAAAATCATTTGGAAGAATGTTTTTCTAATGAGGAGCTTGCAAAGTGGAATACAATAAACTCTGAGATTTCCTTCAATTAATACATAGAGATAGACAATAACGCTGTTATTTGCGGTACACTTGATTAAAATGATATCGTTTCAGAAGTTAAAACAACTAACAAAAACTCATTGTCTGAAGATGAATTAGAAGAAGAAGAAGAAGAAAAATAATCCCACCATCAAATAATGAAGCAAACAATGCAATCCTTATATTGCAACAATATTTTGAAAATTAAGAGTCCACTGAAAGTGAAGTGTTTTATTATATTAGTAAATTAAAAGTCATCATTAACCTTAATAAAAAACAAATAAAAAACAACATAAAAAATTACTCATTTTTTAATATAAGTTAATAAATCCACGACGTTATCAACACGTTTTGAACATAAAAGATAAGATCAGATTGCAAGCAGCAACTCTTGTTACTTCAGCTGTTAAAAACTTATAAAGTGGCGTGCAGGAGTTTTACTTTTTAACATTTTGTTTGTCATTGATGAATACATTACACCCTAATAACGGGATAAAATAATTATACTATAATAATTAAAAATTTCGTTATGTTTTAAGTGGTATAGTGTAATGAAGCCATTTAAAGAAAAGTGCGCAAATTCTTAGTTATAATCCGTTACAGTACAAAATAGGGGAAATACTGTAAACTGTACAATTTTCTCGAGTCCATCACAAAAACTTACTCACACGTGCCCGTTTTTAAATGCGCTTTCCCAAACTTTGGTGATTGTGTGAAAAGGTAGTTTAATAAAGTTTTTTGTTCATTTTCTATTAATAAATTAATGAATTAAGTTTATAAAACTTAATTCTTTGTTAAACCGATTTTTGCTTAATGGAAATCTAACTAATCTGTTCAACAAGAAATTAAATGCCGCCATTTTATGTTGTCCACAGTGATTTGATAACGCTGCAGTGTACCTTTTAGTGCTGGTTTCTTTTCTATAAACATCGATTTCTAGTCGATTGCTATTGTTTATAGCTACTAGACTGTCTAGGAAGGACAGTTGGTTGTTCACTTCTTTTTCTATCGTGAATTTAATTTGTTCATAACCTCATCAATATCACACATATTTGTAGTAAACACCGCAAAACTATTCTCTTCGTATCTTAGCCAAACGCTCGGAAAATATTTAAATTCTTCTTTTATCATCGTTTCAAAATTGCTCATAAACAAATTAGGCATAGAGTGATAGAGGGTTTCCCATCGCGGTTCCTTAACGTTGTTCAAAATATTTCCCATTTATTTGAAATTTGTTTTGTGGCATACATAATGAAGCTAAACAAATGTATTTCGAAATTTTCTCCTTTTCTATTTTATTTGTTCTTAAATGAGTTTCTAAATATACACATCTTCTAGAGTTAAATCCTTTACCTTATTTACAAATTCTAATGAATTATTTACAGCTAAACTCTTTAATTTTATGGGCAAACTTTTGTATTCATTCACTAGTCATTTGGATAACAAATACATTGGAGAATCTACTCCTGATACGATTGGCCTCATTAATTTGCCGGTTTTATGTATTTTTGGAAGGCTATACATTTTTGGGGTGGTTTCGGATTCTGTTATGTTAATTTATATTTAAGATGCTTTAAAATCAGGACTTGACAATTCTTGAGCGTTTCTTTAGTTTTCGAAATCATTTGATGGAAATGGATTTTTGTTTAATTCAAAATTTATAAACCATAAATTTGTAGTGTTTCAAGTCAAATCCAATATATATTAAAATCCAACGTTAATTAAGAGAAATACCAAATTACTATATAATTTATACTCTGCTTTCTCCTTTGTTATACTTAGGCAGCAGTACAAGTACATTATTATATCATTTTTTTTCAAATAAATTAGTACACTTTAAAAACACAAAACGCTTTAATTATTATAAACACATATACTGTAAATACACTTTTGTAAACTTTTTACACGTGTTCTGTACTTAACCAGCAATATATTTTACTTTTCAGTTGTTTTCAGTGGCAAGGTAGACTTAACTTTTCTGTCTAAAGAGTCAATGACTTTAAAAAGAATGACTTTACTTGACTACCGTTCAAGATGGAAAGAATTTTTAACTTACATTTAATCTACCACTCCTACTATTTACACACCGATTATGAAACCTACGTAAATATTATGAGTACAATTTAAAAAACAACAGAAGGCAAAATTTTTGTCAGCAGAGAGTATGACAATATTAAAGTTTGAGTAAAGATGTAGTGTAACAATGACACCTCTAAAAATGCAATTTTTTGCAGCATTTATCCCTGGCGTAATTAACGAGTCAACTAAGGAAAACCAAACCTTACTTTAAACTTTTGTTGTCGTTACTGGACTTGCCAAAATAATTTGTTAGAAGTAAGATGACAGTTTGACATATAGGGTACTAGGTTGTAATACCTGCTACGCGGGTATAAAGTTTTGTTTATACAGTACCAAAAAACTTTAGGAAACATCTAAAAATGACTTTAGAATATTTTAGAAACCATTAAAAACGTAAATAAAAAAAGCAAAAAATAACGTCCCAGCCAGGGTTCGAAACCCCAATAGAATCACGCCAAGAAAGAAAGAATATAGAGAATCAACGTATATATTTCTTGGATTGTGTTACCTTGAAATTATAATAAAAACTTCCAATATTAAATATTAGATTTATTTGACAAAACTCATTTATTTATTTATTTACAAAAAGCCAGTCTCGGTGGATTAGTGGTTTGCATGTTTGCTTCATAATCCAAAGATCGCAGGTTCGATCCCCGGCCGAGCTGGTAATTTTTCATAGCGGAGGAAAATTTAAAACATGCCTTCTTTTCGGATAGGAAGTAAAACTGTAGGTCCCGTGTCAATGCGATGTTTGGCGCGATAAAGATCCCTACTGGGGGTGGAATTCCTCCAGATTCGGCTAAATTCTAGTAGGGTCGGCCAAATGATCTTAGCAATCGGTGCCATGAGGTACGAAGGATGCTCCGCCATCCTGATTCCTCGCCCAAAAACAAACAAACAAACAACAATTTATTTACAAAACAACTACTCCCAGACTACTGAGACAACTACCATTGTATTATGTAACATAGGGTAAGGTACTGTAAGTTCTTTCAGACAAAATTGACATTTAGTGATCAATTAGACTTGAGCACAGTTTGTATAGAAATTTTTATAAATATGCGCAATCCAAGAAAAGCTATTAAATGTAGAAACTAAAGAGCAGAGCAGAACATAGGTAATCATAAAAATTACAGAATTATTGTAATCCTGTGGAACACTTAACGTCTTCTAATATACTTGTCTTATTTAACTGTATCTTGTAATTTCTTCCTAAACTCCTAAGGTGACGGTTGTAAAATCGATCGAATTTGTTCACAAACATAAATTAATTTTATCGGAAAGAGCATAAAGTGTAAAATTTTGTAAAAATATAAATTTGCTGTTAGGTGCTCGTAAATACCTACTCACGCAGAGCGATTGGACAAGCATTGGGAATAATATTTAATATTCATTTCGAACGCACATTTCACTAAATAACATCTGGGCGGCAGCCTCAAAGGTAAAAATACAGGTTTTTGGGGCCACTCACATTTTCTGTATTAATTGCAATAAAATTGGTCCCCGTACGTATCGCGTGAATATTAATTACGTCAACTGAAGACATACACAACGACAAATTATGAATAAAAGAAATTGGAAGAAATTTAGTTAATTAAAATTAATAAAATAACTTGTTGTACCATAACAGACCAAAGGAAAAATACATTTTGGCTTCTGGTACATAAATTCCAATCAGGATAAAATTATTTCCATGTGATTAGCGTAGGTTATTTAGGTGGAGTGCATGTTTTCTCTCGTATATATAAATAAATTGGCTAACATTAAAAAATGTATTAGAAAAGAGTGACAATGAATTCTTGTTTAAATAACACAACAATCTATGGACTTCATCACACTTTTTAAATTGCAGGTGGTCTTTATGTACTCCTACTTCATCTACTAAATCAGATCAATGATACAACTTTTTTTATATGAATCCACACCCACAATAATAAATAATCTAAAACTGTTATATTAATTGGTGTTAGCTAAAAATCTCTAAGTTGTCGTCGATGGAATTTAAAAAAATAATTCAAACCGTTCAAATATTTCTCGTCGACTGCTTCCATTTTAAATAATTACAACTTCAGGTGAAAAGACCGAAAGTTAATTATCTATTAATGGTATGTGTGCTAATCACCACAAACGAAATAGTTTAGCAGTTCACAAAATCCTTTTACTACTACTGAATGTTTCAAATTTGATCAAAAATGAGGCCGTTTGATTTGTTTGGTTTTTAATCGTAGCATAAATTTATGATACTAATAATAATTAGCTCAATTTTTGTTGAACTACTGTGAATCAATTAATAGTAAACAGCAGTAATGAATGAACAGGCACTGATGACTATAACAAACAATGAATCAAGTTTTCTAGTTTCCATTTTAAATCGAAACTGGAATCACACGATTCGTGCCTCCACACAACCACATCATTTATAAAGTACAAGTACCTTGAGCTAGTTGTCTTCTTATTACGAATTCTTGATAACCAATTAAGTTTTAATAAAAACCGATAAAAAAGAAATTATAAATGATAGAATGTAATAATTAACATTCTTTGGAAGAATTAAACAAAATTCTAACTGCTTCTTCTAAAGCTGCAAGGTTGGAGGCGATTTATCACTTTGCTTCTTTTAATCCAGAGAAATGAGTTTTAAAGAAAGACTTACCGTAGACATACCTGTTCTTATATAATTTTCTTATTTATATCTGCGGCAGTCGACTTAACTCGCCCATGCTGAGAACAATTCATTCAAAGAATGTTACAACTGTTTAGATAAAACAAGAGATAGGATCTTATTGAGTGGTATCATGTTATGTCCTTTATCTATATGCAACCACAATCACTGATAAAGAAACGAGCACTTTATAATTTAAAATAAAATTATATGGAGATATTTGTACTAGATACTTTATCAGTTATCACATTATCTTTAATTACATCTAAGATCAAAAGGCACAACATATGAGGTAGATACAATACAAATGAAAGTATAGTATACGTAACTGAAGATGGAAATTGATAGTCAAGATATATGGTATTGCAAGCTATGTGAGGTACAGTGGTACAAAATTACAGTGCTATAATGCGAAAAATTACAAAGATCAGCTTTGATTGTAAAAGGGCGAAACCTTATATTTTTATAACTACTAATTATCATAATAGTGTAGTATTCTTTTATTATTGCGTAAAAGTCTAACATGTTTTTGCAAATCTTAAATTTAAACCTACCACAGACTATCTAACCCGGATAACATCCCGGTTGGCATCCAGTATGTTATCCGGCTAGATGGTTAGTAATGCTAATGACCAAGCCCAACCAACTGGGTGCTGAATTTAAGTGCACAATTTCGTGTAGTCGAATGTATAGGTATAAAATTACGGCGAGTCCAGGTTTTTAAACTGTAATAACAGTGAATCAACTGTTCAACAATGCTTATTCCGATTATTCCGATAGCAATATTTAGAAAAAGATAAATTATTTAGTGGATTAATTTTTAAAACTTACTATACATTTCGCATGTGTAAACGATACGGTCCAGACCGGCAGATAATGAATTTTATTCTTTGTTTTAAATTCCCTAGTCGACGAGACGACGACGCCAATTTACTTTTTTATAATTATATTTTAAATAACCTTTTTAATTCCGTTGAGTTATGCATTTTTTTAACCATATTTAACTAATTTCTGTGCACGACTGTATGCTTACCGTAAAGCAATATTTAAACAAAGATGGATAATTTATTACAATTATTGAATTAAATTTTTAAATAAGATTTTAAATCTTACTGAACTTACCTAGTATGCATCTCGTATATGCAAACAATACGGCCCAGACCGGTTGATAATGCAACTTATTGTTTTATATATTGTTTTACATTATTCGGTGAGACGACGCCGACGCGATGACGCCAATTTACAAATTTTAAATTATTGCTTCTTTGTTAAAACAAAATGTAGCCACCTGTTTTTTTAACGAACCTTTTTAATTCCGTAGACAGAAATGTTTCTTCTCGAGATTGATTTAAATTTTGAAATTTATACATCGTAAAGTATTCCTGGGCTGAGGAGGTGGAAAAATTATAATTAAATTATAGATAGGGAAACTATTAAACCTTAAATGCCTTAATTTTTTGCGTAATTTATTCTATGATTATAAAGAATTGTTGAACAGTTGATTTACTGTTTCTAGTTATTACAGTTTAAAAAGCTGGACTCGCCGTAATTTTATACCTATACATTCGACTACACGAAATTGTGCACTTAACTACCCATTCAGCACCCAGTTGGTTGGGCTTGGTAATGACGCACTGTTTACATTTGCTGTAATTTATTGCAGTAAATAAAAGGTACACTTTAAATTGTTTTTATTATACAATGAAATAGATGTCTACCCAAGTCTATTTGTTTAATTAGACATATTCTCATAAATATTAAAAAATACCTATGCAATTAAGAAAAATTAAAACGCCGTACATAGCATGCGTTTTCACACGTAGATCTTACATTCTGCTTTCTAACGTTATATATACATTTTTTAACTAAATTAAATAATTAAATTAATTATTAATTTGTTAGTAGTATTAACAAACTAAGCTTTGTCAATCGTTAACAAATTTGTTTAATATATTTTAAAAAATCGGTTAGGTTATTAGGTAAAACTAAATATCTTTCAAAACCTCCGTTGTCAAAAGTTTTTGTCATGCTCAATTTAGTTAACCTTTGCTTTGTCGCGTGGATGAAATTTTAGAAAAATCATACAAAAAGGAACAAACTATTCAATCGTTTATTATTTATTGTTAACTTTACTTAATTAAACTTAAAATTTACAGTATTTTCAACATTATACTGGATAAATGCTTCAGAATTTTTAATTTATTTTTAACTATGTATTGTTTGCTTTCAGTATTAGCTTGGCAGTTTTTGCAGAAACATTTTTATAGAAATGATTCAAAATATAGTAACTTAATCCATATCCTACATATCTTATACAAAAATGAGAACGCTCAGACCTAATTAAAGTAAAATAAATTAACTTTTTCTGTTTATATATAGCAAATTATATAAGTACAAAATTTAAATAAAAAATGTAGAAAAATTAGAAAATATAAATATTTACTTTGTACACTGTGGATTGCACTTTTTGGATGCAAACAAATTTTTTTGTAAATGCATTAATAAAGGCGTAGAAATAAATTTAATAGTATTAAAATAACTAGTTCCAATATTGCTTAAGGGGACGTTTGGAAAGTTTTGCAGATATAATTAGACTAACTAAATAAATTAATAATAATAAATTAACTAATAACTAGAAATCGCTATAATAAAGCCACATCTAAACATAATGTTTTGTAATTTTTTCAATACGTATTGTCATGATATTTGACAGGCATTAGAAAGCATGCACCCACCTGTAGTATGTTACCAGCAAGATGTTAGATAGGTTGCATAACCTCAAGGACAAAAATAAATAATTTTAATAATTTTTTTATGAAGCCAAAGAAAGGGTTTTAACTTAATAAATATGCACTCTAGAACATACTAGGCAGTAAAAGGATAAATTTTAAAGTTGATATTTTTTAAAATCTTTGCAAATTTTCATTGTTCGGCTAAGAATGTGAAATCGTTACCTAATTATGCAAGAAAAATAAAATTGATGTCATTTCCAAGCAAGTTTTGAGCTAAAACAGATAAGGTACGTGGTAGTGACGATGTATGCAACTATTTGTTACCTTACCTGCTTAATTAATGTAAAGAAATTATGTTCCAAGTTAACGAGATAGAAATATCGGTAAATTTTCTTCATTAGGTAGATTATATAGCTTGTGGCTAAAAAGTTTCATTGCTGTTTTGTCAAGCAGTTTCTTAAGCACATTTTTAAAACAACTGTAAATGTTTGGGGTTGCTTGTAGAAGATATCATTAAAATAAAATGCAACTTGCAAACTGCCATAGCAATATGAAATAATGTAATTTAGCTATTATTTTCATAGTTTTGATATCTAAAAATATGTAAATAATGTTAATTAAGATGTAAGGTTGGATTTTATCAAGATAGGACGATGTATCTAGATAATTTTAAGTAATTACGTTAAATTTAATTATTTGATAATTGAGTAGGAAATGTGTTTTGGTTGACTTTTTCTAGTGACCTTATTTTTTATGTCTATGCAAGAATCATATATCATTAAAAAGGAAATATTTTGACTATCTATTTATTGAATTATTAAAGAATAATGAATAGTTATAAAAATTATGTGGTTATGTTGTATTTAGTTCTTAAAGTTCTTTTGTTTTCCATCAAAAATATCACTAAAGCCCTCGTTTGCTTCAAAAAGGGTATAAAAAAGCAACCGATTTTGTAACAAACTCTGTTATTTTTCATCTTTCAAACAGTGCACACATGTTGAGAGCAAAAATTTAAAGATTTAAGGTTATGTAGTGAGTTTGATAATTTTGTAAACAAACCAAACGTCAAAATGTTAGGTTATATTTTGTTGAAATATCAAAGTGTTTAATAATCATTGAAAGATCTTCGATTTTGACTATTTGTTTTAATAATAATTATATTTAATTAATATAACAATCAGGGCTGTGACTTTATTTGTGGATTAATATTTAATTACAAGAAGAAAATTTTATTTGGATAATGGAACATTTAACCTTCATTATAATTTGGATGTTGGAAGGTAATTTAAAAACTTAATCATTAAATGGACTTTCTGTCATTTCAATTTAAAGAAACTTTGGTTTATATTTTTTGTACTTTAGTTGTGTTTCCTAGTTCTATATTTATTTAGTGCCCTATTCAAGCGACCAGCCTGAAAGTTCAGTGTGGTGGAGATTTTTATTTTTCACCACGTTTGTAATTAGCCGGAGCAAGATTTTTTTAAGAGTACAGGGAGGTGGTTTATATTTTGTATCTATCATCACTGTGCTACTACCGAAGTCTGTTGCTGTATATTTTGTTTGTACTCTCACATAAATCAATTTAATTTCATCAGTCTCTCTCATAATAACTTGTTGCCTGAACATCAGCTTTCCTAATAAATCATACAAATAATTATAGCATTATGTACGTTTTTGTAATATGTGATTATTATTATGTACATTAAGTATTGGTAGACAAAATGACAAAGATTACTTTTGGGTTATGTCAGCTATCAGAACTTTTAATTAATCGTTAAAGGCCAGTGCCGTAGTAAAATTAGATTAATAGTCCAATGAGTGTTAATTGAATTAATTTAATTACGTTAGTGGTATTTGTGACAGCGGACATAACCTAAAAGTAACTTTTGTCATTTTGTCTACCCGGTTTACCAATGATTCAGGTTATTTTATTACCAACCTAACCGACAATAATTATTACACTCTTTTATACTTCATCTCAAAATTAGGAGGAGTGATTCGAATTATTCCCGCAAAAAAGGCGCTGTTGTGATTGGTTCTTACAAAACAGCAGTTGTTCTTGAAATCTCTGTATTAAATAATTCGAATAATTTTATATTGGCTACACTGAATAAACTAGTGTTACACGTCCGCTTATTTCGACATCCTGTGACGTTTTTGAGATTAAACTTTTTTATTTTGTGTGTTTAAAATAATAATTAATCCATATTTAATGTTTAATGTTTGCATTGAAAACAAGGGATTCTATTCGAGTATGATTTATTTATAATTTTATTAAATAATTTGAAATTTCTTCTGCAGTTGTCATATTTAAATTTCATGTTTTTGTATCGTAAAGCTTATCCTTTCTGACGCCAATGAATTTTTATTGGTTACTTTTTGGAAGGATTGCCAACAATTTTTGACTCTGATGTCACTGTTTGCCGTTAAAATGTTTTCTATGAAGCTATGTAAACCTGTCTGTCTCAGGTACTAGTCCTAGTTGAGACAAGGCTATATGTATATTTTTTTGTTCCATAACGTTGATTATGGAACATGACGCCGTATTTATGTAAATTGTGCAGTGAGAATCTTCTCCCCCGTTCGGTCAAATGTGTTGAATGCCTTTGAATCGAGTGTATCCCTTCATAAACGTAATCAAGATGTTTTATTTTTATTTATTTAGCTAGTCAGACTCTGATTACGAATCTTATTATGTAGTAAAATATGAATACTCTATTAACGAAACTACTACAGCTAAAATGCGTTAATTTTTTTAGAATGCATACCAGCCTAATGAGTGCACTTTGGTAGTTAATAATCAGGTCAAGATATCTTTTATAAGACGAGACGTAAAGCAAATACTTATATCAACTGGTTTGAGTTAAGCTTTTAACCAGTTTCTGCATGATTTGGCTTTGGATACTTAATTTCCGATTTTTTTTTCTTTGTATCGCTTCATCACGTGTGGGAGAGGATAAATTAATGACCGATTTAATGATCTCATTTCCAAACCCTTGAGATTTGAGACAGTTGACTTGATAAAGGTTTATCAGTGACTCCAAGCGCATCAGGTAGTGGAATTGATGTAATGTAACTATGTAGCACTTTTTGAAAAAGAGAGACGAGGAGCGCGTTTAGTTCTCTTTTGAGATATTCAAACCGAGCTTTTCGCATTAAAATTCTGCGTTCTACAATTTTACTTTAATCGTAACCGTTCGATTCCCCCCCGCTAGAGGTCCCAATATGCCAAAGCTTCTCCGTTTTTCACTATTCCGAACCTAATTGACATAAAGTCCCCAAAATTTAGCTAGAGTCAATCAAACTTAGAAGTTGTGCCCACTTTGGTCACAAAACGTTCAGAAATATCTACGCAGATAGAATGTTACTGGCAGTTTAGCCTAAGATATCTATTAAGAAAGAACCTGGATATATCCGTTTGCGGTTTTTGAATTGGCATTTTCGATTGTATACCGCCAGTTTATTTCACTTGACCCTCCGAATAGCCCGAATGTACGTGTCTGTTATATTCACTCTTGTGTCGTTATTCCTTGAACTTAGCTCATCTTCAGTATGGTGCGAAGGTAGCGGATGTGAGTTATTAAGGAACTAACCTTGAGGATAATAAAGTTCGTCACCTTGTTATAGTAATTTTTTCTTATATTTCGTTATTTCTTGGGTGATTTGAAATTTATTCTTCATTCTGTAGTTGCTCAGACAGAGAGTCTCAATCTAAGTGAATATTTATTCAAATAGATCTATTTATAATTTTATTGAGTCAACACTATTCTTTTTAATAACTTATGTTTAACCTTATTTGTCGAATGAATAGCTAAAATAACACAGAGTGATTCATAATTAGTGAATCAAACGGAAATGGTAGATTCTTCATGCGGAAACAAGACAAAAAGCCTAACTTATCTATGTACTAAGTTGCACCGCTAAATCTGAAGAAAAATATAGCGCTCATATGTCTATATACAACTAATTAAACAACTAACTTGCTGCTGCTACTCTGCTACTCTGCTCATAGCTACTCTGTTTATAACCTACTAATAAATCGTTGCCTAATAAAGGTTTAAAATGAAATTTTACATGCAATGGCACAAAACTTTTTCAAATTCATGGATAGATAGAATGAAATCTTAAGGGCGACTCACGCCTTCAACTTTATATCAATTATAGTTTGTAACGTTACTAGATTGTGAACCAAATTGCAACCTTATGAATCATACAGTTTCCGAAATATAATTTTTGTACAACAGTACGCGAAGTGGACACATCATCATCTGGTAACCAGGTGCCAGGCCGCCCAACTTCTACAAAACTAATTTATGTCATTTCCATAGAAACACTGTAATATTGAAACTATTGAAAGCCACCTTTCTTTTTACAATTAATTAAACTGTTGGTTTTTTAAAAGCAATGGAATTTGTACTTACATATCTTTTACGGTTGCACAAAAAATGTTGTGTATACCTTGACCGCGAGATTCTTTAGAGTCCTCGAGATTGTCCGAAACGACTAACGACGACGTTAAAAAGAGATTTCAAAGCCTTGGTATACAAATAACTATTTTTCCTAAATTTTAGCGGAGAATTGTAGAGGAGTAAATATATCTCCTCAGGGGTGAAATTTGGTGTATAGGTAAGTTAGACTTTTTGTCTTTTTTACGCATTATTATGAATCGCCCATATGACATATACAATATAATAATAATAATAATTGCTACTACCCATTACCTGGCGAATCAGACCCCAGAAGCTATGAAACTTGCGGGAGGGAGAAGCGATTATTGCTATTACGCAGGCCCAACGTGCGTCTGTAGCTTTAGACTTAACAGATGGTATAGCATAAATCCCAGATTTGTGCTACAGCTAAGGAAAACTGTTAAAAATTTTAAACCAGATCTGTAGATACCAGAAGTCGACCCGGTCACTTGGGTGAGACGCAAGTATGCTAGTCCCTACACTACCAAGGATTACTAATGATGAAATATACCGAGAAAACGGCTTGAGAAATTTGAAAACTCCATAAGCCGCCATAGTAATTTCAAAATTGAATTTCGGTTTTCACTAAAACCGCAGACATTAAAATGCCCTTAAAATACTGAAACATAGCTTCACAACTAAATAATAATCGTTTAGCGTATAAATCTCTAATATTTTGAATAGTGCCCTTTTGTATAAGACTATCATGGGACGAATTTGGAGTTAGCATATAATAAGGATAAGCTGCAATTTAAAATGTGTCAACTTTTAGTCTCTAACACCCCACCCCTCCCAGTAAAAACTTTTTTAGTGTTTGAGCGCTCTACTAATTGTTACTCTTTGATGGGCTGGGTAATTCTTTCTTCGCTATTTTATATCTGTATCTAGTGTGCCATGAATCACTTACAGATCCCAAAATAATGGTTTTCTGGCCTCAGTCATTTTTTTCAAATGGTGATAGGGGATATATGCTGATGAAACTTAATTAAATTATAGATATGCACTTTATACAAACGATCAATCTAGTATCTATGGAAACATAAACACCTACTAAGATGTTTTCATGTTTTCATGGTTTTATATTTACATGGATAACTAGAGTTAATCGATTGAATAAAGTTCAGATTTTTAATTTATAGATATCTATTATTTTAACTTTTATCAGTACATTACCAGCCTTGGTAGTATAATGCCTGGCGTGCTGGACTTTCACCCAAGCGGCCCGCGATCGACTCCCGGCGCCGGCAATTCTGGTTAAGGTTTTCTGCAGTTTTCCTTAGCTGTGACACAAATGTGGGATTTGCTCTGTTCCATCTATAAGTCGGCTGCAGCCGCACATTGGGCCTACACAATAATAATAATCGCCCCCTCCCTCCCGTACAAGCTTATAGCTTCTGGGGCCTTGGTTTAGGTTATGGGTTGTAGTAGTTATTATTATTATTATTATTAAATGAAATAGGGGCTATAATAGGTATCATATAATTTGTAAAACATCTCATTTTTACTGATGTAATCCTTTTGCCACTTAAAAAAAACTTAAAATAAGACCTAAAACCTGATTTCTGAATGTTTAAGAACGTACAAAAACTATTCTGTTGTACGAAACGGTAGAAAACTATTTTTGTTTTGTTTTGAAACAGAATAGGAAGCGTTTCAGGTGATTCGTGGCATACCAGGCGCAGAAATAACATTAAAAAATAAAATGACTAGACCTAACAAAAAAAAAGGCAATATACAGGGTGTACCATTTAAAAATCGTAAGTTGAGGTCACTTACGATGAAACTGAAAATGATAGAAAGTTGTTTGTTATGTAAAAAGACAAATAGTTGGTCTACCCAGATATGTTACCTTGTCCGAAGTCGTGAGTAGAGTGCATTGCTTAGGTGTTGCTGAATCGATAATTGCTAGTGCTGATTAGCAGCTTTAGCCCATCTTTGCATAGCTTCAGTTAGTCTTCGTAGTTCAAAAGGCAGTATATTTGACAGAATGGAAGAGCATCTTGTTGGAGTAAATATCATAGTCCTTGAAATAACTCTCATGGTCTCATTAATCTGTGTATCCACTAGATGCATATGGGGGTGCATACTGGGGCATGATATACCCCTGTTGAATACACTAGAAGCTAAGGAGCAGAAGCGTCCGCAAGGTCGGTCAGCCGGGAGCAAATGGGGCCCCACAACGAGCTACCTTATTTTAATAAACACGTTTCTATTTAGTGAGGTCCCCACTCTATATTTGTGTCCTGAGCCTCAGAATCCAAAGGACGGCGCTGCTAAGGAGACAGGCACGCACCCGCGTGCAGGGTTTCGATATTTGCACCTTATGGCACACCTTTTCTGCTGTCTCGGTCAACATTTGACGGTAGGTTAGAGATCTATCCAGAACGTCTACCAGATAAGTTGGACTGTAGTTATATTTCCCGTAATATTTGTGTACAATTACAAGGTCATTTAATAAAACATTGCCGCCTTTATCCAAGTCATTAGGTTGGGTACTTACTTAGGTAAATTTGCAAAATTGTGTTTGTGTCAAAGTCATTGGTGTAGATATTAAAAGGCAAAGGTGCCAAATCAGCGCCATAGGGGAGCTATTTCTTACTGTGTTTTCTGGCACACTGCGTTTAAGGAAATAATGAGATAAATGAAAAAAACAATAAACAGAAATAAATTAGCTTCCACCAGCCGTCGCTGCAGACTAATTGAGGGTCCAGTACAAGAACCGGGTATCTCCAATTTTCTGCGGAATTGGAATATCTATACGGAAGTACATATACTAGTTTTCAGTCTGCATTGTTCGTCGCAAGCACGGTATACCTCCTCCCTAGCGTTACTTAATTATATTAATTTTTGGCGATACACTAACCATTATGATGTGCAATTTATAACAATGTCTTTTTTTCACTTTCTGTAAGATTTAATAAAATGGAGTGCACTAGACCACTGAATTACAAAAACTCTCAGCCAGAATCAGTACTTTAATTACAAAAACTGATCACTCTCCAGAGCTGCAATAAGTATTTCACAATTTAAGAATCTAGCTCTAATAAAAACAAACAACAAGGAAAACTTATCTAATCTTTAAAGTTAACCTTCTATTTTGTGGATCATTATTTTAATGGTAATCCTGGAATCTAGACTGTTACATAAAAACCAATCTAGTATATTTTAGTTTTAGTTAACACATATTAAGACACAAAAATGCTTTTAAACACTTAATCTAATCTCCATATTAAATCTAATCAAGTCTTTCAAACAAACAACTTTTAAAGCTCAATCAAGTTCACAGAAGATAAGAAAAAAGGATATAGTAATTTGTATTCTAACAGTAAGCTCTAATTTTCAATTTTATTAAATTTATTATAACCAAATATAAACACAGAACTGTTAGTCCAATAAAAATATAAAACTGCAGGTATTTCCGTTACAATCAAACACCTTTCCGTCATCGTTCTTATAAGGCATCGATGCGTATTTTAAAATTTATTGCCCATTTGAATACTTTCAGATTCTAATTTGTTGTTTAAAATCCAGATTGCTCGTATTGACATTTCGATCAAGGTTTGTTATGTGATCGCAATAAAAGAATGTTCTGATGTTTGATTAAAACGGAAAAAGTTTGTTATGCAATAAATGAGCATTAAAGTAAAAGCAAAACTGTTGTCTAGTATTCTAAATGAGATAAGAAGATGATTTATTAAATCACTGGAAGTTGCGTCTATATATGCGTTTACTACTTAGTTCTTTTTAGTATAATATAATTAGATACTAATGCAGGGACGAACCTAAAGAGTTTTTTTGGAGGGGGGGTTACCTTAAAATTGCCAACTTATTACGATGAAAGTGCCAACTACTAGCAAGAAAATTAGAAGAAAAGTGAAGCAAAATTAGTATTTTACACAAATCTTATTTTTATTTAAAACTCTCCAACGTGTATGCATGGCAATTAGATTAAATTTTAAAAAATAAATTGTTTTGGACACATTTTCTTATCTTCTGATTTTTCTCAAATTGTGAAATTGCCAACTCTCGCTCGAAATTATCAACTTTGAGGGGGGAGATTCCCCTCCCATCTCCCCCATGGGTTCGTCCCTGTACTAATGATGCGTGTAATTATTACTAGAATGCATACGATGTATTTTGATTTATTACTTCATTCATAAAAGCTGTCTAGTCTTTCAAGATACCGAATAATAAGAAATTTTAAAGAAAAAACTACGCGGCAACCTATTGTGAACAAGTCAAGATAGGAACCGTGTTGTAGGGAATTTCTTTCTGATTCAGTAAAATAAACAATATAATTTTCATTATATACGTATTGTGCACATAATGTAATTGAGATTTTTGAGTTCACACAATGTACATAAATATCACAGTTAGTTGCACCTCGAAAGGTATGCCGTCTGGTCATGTCGACAGTGATACACTGAATGCTTGTATTATCATTATTATTATTATTATTATACCATTGTTGGAGTTTATAATAGTATTTTGTGTCTTAAGGGCAGAAAGTTAGCATTTGCAGTCCATAGTTGTTTGATGCCCTCGCTTCGTTCGGGCACAGACAACTAGAGCTGCAAATGCTTTTCTGTCCAAGTGGCATACAATAGTATATTACATGTTCAGTTGGTAAAGGATATCTTTACAAGGCAAGCGATAATTGTTTGACAGAGACGGTACGTCGAGGTCAAACAATATCGCGAGGCGTGGAAACTTTACCAACGAAACATGTATACTATTTTATTGACAATAATTATACCTAAACCAAAAAATGAAGGATCTAAACCGAGTGAATCTAGCAGGCGCAGATTAGCAGTCGGAGTTGATTGTGAGCGAGCCTTGTTCCTAAATTGTCAAATTTAGACAGTTTGAAATTAAAAATTGTCATTGCAATCTGTCAAAGTTTTGAAAGGTTTTTCACAACTCCAATTGTTACTTATTAAACTACTATTAATAAATATTAATTGGAGTTGTGAAAAATCTTTTAAGCAGCAACTAATGTCGTACACACTTTTGCTATCAGAATGTTATTTATTAATAGTAGTTTAATAAGTAACAATTGGAGTTGTGAAAAACCTTTCAAAACTTTGACAGATTGCAATGACAATTTTTAATTTCAAACTGTCTAAATTTGACAATTTGGGAACAAGGCTCGCTCACAATCAACTCCGACTGCTAATCTGCGCCTGCTAGATTCACTCGGTTTTTAAATTTTAAAATAAATTTTTTATGAACTGTCATAATTTCAATCAGAGCCATCTATCGACCAAAAGAAATTTTAAGTAAGGTTTCATTCTTCGCCGCTAAATGGCGATGTATGCGCTCAGTATTTTAAAATTAAAAATTAATTAATTCCATTGTAATTATTAAATATAAAATATGGAAAAATAAAAATAAAACTAAAATTAAATAAAAAATATGTTTTTAGCGTTAAATATATTTATAAAAACTTAAATTTAAATGGGATAAAACATCCTGTTTTAAATTATTCAGAAAAAATAGTTGGCCATAACTTTATATGTCAGTTTTACAGACATGTAAAGGAAATTGTTAACCACTTTGGTGTTGCTATAGCAATAGCTTACTTTCCAATGTTTTTACAACATATGAAATGTACATATTGCAATATGATTGTGAATAAAAGTTTTTTACCCTCCTGCTATTATACGCGGGGAGTTTTTTTAAGTTATCTACCTAGCTATTAAAACAATATACTACCGCGACAATTTTCTTATGTCAAGTTGCTGTGACATTTTATAGTGTCATCTCCAAGTTTGATTCAAATCGCTTAACATTTCTCACACATATATCAGTTTAAAGAAGCGAAAATAAGTGATTTGAAGCTTGAACACAGCTTAAACATCATGAAGTTTCTAACGACAGAAGACAGTAGCCCGAAGAATATCCATCAGAGAATGGTAGCAGTGTACGGAGAAATCCGTCCTATTTCCAAATCAAATATTGGTGCAAGCAGTTTTAATAGGACAGGGAATACGTTCATAATGACCCAAAGAATTTTGTACCAGTTCAAAACACTACAGTCTTGAAAATGCAACCTTTTGGCAATCAAAGGACCCCGCAAGTTTATTATGGAAATTGGATCCCGGTCAAATTGCCTGAAATTTTGATATGTTGTAGTTTATATCATCCTGATCAAAAGTCTCCACGGCCACGAAGATCTAGAATTAATAGTTTCGGAGTTACAGAGCACAAAAGGCAGGAAAAACTCATACTTCGGTTTATGGATTTTTAACACGTACAGCCTCACTATATATTTTTTATTTTTGTTTTGATTAACACAGGTAATTATGTTGTTTTGCTTTCGTGCGAATTATGTGAAATTAGCCGTTCATCAATCTCGTGTGTTAGTATTTTGTAAATAACGCTTAAGGGGGAGATAGGGCGCTAACTTTCACACTTTTGTCGGTTTCAACTTTGGTATATATGTAGGTACTATAATGCTATTAGACCATTTCTTAGCATCTCATAAGTCCTACGAATTTTGATCATTGACTTCTAACTACATAATTTCTTTTCTTTAATTTTCAAAGGCACTTCATCTTACTGGGGCTTTTATTATTTTTCATGTTATTAATAATTTTTTAATCCCATCCTATGTTGGTGAGTTTATTTCTTAAGCTTCTGAAATGTGACTTGTTTTATATTTAGTTCAATATCGTGTTCCTTAAATATGCGTCTATAACATTTTGCCCATTTTTCTTCCTTCTTCTTTGCCTTCAATAACCTGACCTTTCTTAATTTGGTACATCTGTGTTCGCTGTCGGTGTCCTTTTCTTATCTTTTTTTTACAGAACTTTCTTATACCTTGTTTATTAGGACTGCCTTTTCTAAGAGCTGTCTTTTCTTCTTCTTGCAGATATGTGACTGATCCTTTACCTTGTTTCTTGGTATTTCATTTCATTTTCTTCTGTATAATAATAGTTCCCTTTCACAGACAGCAGTTTTTCAAATAAGTCCAATGCCTTACTTCTGTTTTTAATAGCCTCTTTACAATCTTAATCAAACCAGTCTTTTGTTTTTCCTTCATTTAACAGTTTTAATATTACTTGCTGGAAAGAGTTCTTAATTGCTTTCTTAATATAGTTACATCTCCTGTTCTTCTTTACAATCCTATACTTTAGGTTCTGTTTCTATATATAATTTCTGTTCCTTCTTCTTTTAGTTTGCGTATGTGTCATTTTAGGCTTAAATATTAAGAGAGAATAGTAACTCTAACTATTAAGAGAGAATAGTAAGCATGTTAACCATGCCAGAGATGAGACTTATCTACAAGCAAATAGATATTATCGACTCATACCAGATTAGTCGTAATATCATTGTTGGGAGCGCTTAAAAAGTGAACTGACTGGCAGTTTAGGGCGAGTCTGTTTATTATGATATCTATATTTATAGTGTGCTGACATAGGCAATGTGTCGACATGTACTGAGGTCGCGGATAATCAACTTATGTAATGAATAGTGCGTGTGAAGGTTATAGCGTCAGAGATTCAGCTACACGTGGTGAGGTCGCGCATGTCAAGATCAGGTCTATTTTCACTTTCTTGTATGTAGGCTAAATTCAATATCATGATTCAAGCATTCAGGAATTGTGTGTCATGTGTACGTCTTTCCCCACCTCTGCGTTGAAATCGCCAGCGACAATCTTTAGGCCATACTTTAGAATGTGATTATAAAAATCTTCCAGCTACTCATCTACTTCTGTGAGGCATTTTTTCTACATTTCATTTTTATCTTTAAAAATCAGCCTTTCGTTTATAGCTTTTCAGTTTATGACAATACTTTTATTATTTTTATATATTATAAAACAGTTTCCAATCTATTCTCTTCTCCTCTCCTCCAAATTGAGGTATATTAATTGTTTACTTGTGTCACCTGTTGGCTCTTTATGCTTGTTTCTTACACTGCTAAAATTAAAATTTTGTATTTTCCCATCTCAATAATTAAGTGTTTCAAATCTCCCCCGCGATTAATACCATTTACCTTCCAAGTTGGGAAATAAATATACTCATGTGCCTTTTCCAAAGCATGCGTTGTCCTCTTTGGTTTTTCGTTTGCTGTCTTGGTTATTTGCCTCTTTGGTATACAATACTCACCTTGCCTTAAAAATATAACAATGGAAAGGAAGAGGATTTAAATTAGTAGAATGAATGTTACATTACGTACTAGTGGACCTCTGCAAGCAAGGAACAGGGTGCGATATAGACACATACTGTTATCATTATTACTGATGTGGCACTTGGCGGTGGTCGTGGACGGAGATCAGACGGCGTGGAATTTTTTGCAGAAGCATTTCTCTGTAGCTAGTTTACCGTCCTACGATGAAGATGGCGAAAGCGAAGACGAGTAAGCACTCATCTGTTGTTTTAAAATACAGTAGGTCAGTGATTCTCTTAGGGGGGCGCAAAATAACAAAAAGAGGCGGGGAAGACATGAAAAAGACAAGAAAAATCGAAAAAACTTATTATTGAATCCAAAATAAGAAATAATACATTCTGTTAATACAAAACTAAAATGTGACCCTTAAAAATAGATAAATGCAAATAAGTAATACAAAAGGTAACTTCTAAGTGAAAACTCTAGAAATATGGTGGGGCAATAATGTTTCCAAATATGGCGTAGTAAGGCTATTCGTACAGAGTGCCTTATTGCTGCGTATTAGCAGCAAACGAAAAATAGATATAAAAAAATATTAGGACTCCAAAAAATCATTGGGGTGCGCTTAAAACTGATAATGAGAAGTTGGGTCCCAAATATTAAAAGGTTGAGAACCGCTGCAGTAGGCGTAAGCCCCGATTTAACGTGAAGCATGCCTAAGGTCTGATATCCAGCGCTGTGCCTAATTGATTTGGTCGACTTTTAAAATTTAGTTTCCGATATGTTCTCGATACGTCCGGTGAATTAATTATGGAAAGTAATTATTTAGATGCAGAGTCCAGTGTTCCTCCTATTTACCTTTCCATTGATTGACTAAGTGTTGATATGGGTTACGGTAGGTTGTGATCCCAGGTCCTAGGACCCTAAGTTCATATACTTGGACACTGTGGTGTTTTCTACACCTCTTCTTCTATTAAACTAGTCCTGTGCCCTCAACGAGTTGCAGTTTTTTTACCAGGTACTCTTGAGTGAATATTACTCCGCGAAAGTGCTTGGTGCCGGTGCTCTTTCCCTAAAGAACCGCTGTCCCTTGCGGCGGAATGCTAGACATTCAACGATTATGTGAGGAACTGTTTCCTGTTTTTCTTCTTCACATAGTCTAGAGTCAGTCTAGAGTGTATCTCCTCTGTATGTACCGATGTTTTTGAGATGTCTTTTTTGCAAGTCCTATCAGCCGTCCAAATTGAGTTGTGGCGTCCAGTCTGAGTATATGGATATTTCGGTGATCCTGGTAGAGGGCATATAAAGACGTGTATCTTAAACCATTCCTTACGTAAACGCATGACTTAGATGTGTCGGAAGATTTATTATAAAATTAACTCGTCCCTGGTTTAACTAAGTGCCGGTATACGGTTCTTTAAAATCAATACTTTCTGGTTAGAGCCACATTGATGTCCTCGGATATTAGACGACTGCGTAGAACATTTGCAGCACTCTTAGTGTGATTTAGGTTTGTCTGTAGCAGACTTGTGACCTTTTCCAGTGCTTGCGCCATCTTGTCCAGAAAGCGTGGGAACAAGCATCTAAATATTTGGTTCGCAAGGCTTTCAGAAAAGCTTCGTCAATCAGTATGATCAGATGACTTACCATTGGTTTCAGAGACAGTCTTGATAATCCGACAGTCCTCTGTGTACAGCCCTTGCTTTTGATTTTTAGAAGGTCAAGGATTTTGTTCTGCGGTTTGGTGCGAAAATACTTAGCAGACCACGCAAACACTTTGGCCGCATTTAAGATTCCCTTGGCTAGCCCCACCCTATGGTTTACTCTCTCCCACAGTCTGAGATTAGGAGTCGCGGTTGTAAGCTACATTTCGGGCACGTTTAGAGAAGATGATACAGATCCTATTCTCTAAATTGTGTCTGAGTTAACCGTTAACTTTGCCCATAGGAAGTGCTAAGGGATTACGGCCATATTAGTTCCTTTAAGGACTTCCTTAAAGGTTTATTTTCCCTTTTCGTCAGAGCAGGTCTTTTTGGTAGTTGTTTTTCTACTGGGTCTAGAGTGCTTCCGTCTGGCTTCTGCCTTTTTATGGAACGTGTTCTAGTCGATTCACCTGAGCCTTCGGAATATAGCATGCCTGTTTCTGGAGTGTATTAGTTCGCTCAGACTGCCACCCTTTCTATAGCAACATTCTGTCATTGAACATTAGAAAGTCGCTTTATTAGTTCCCTTTTCAGATTCGGATGTTACAGGTACCTACGTCTTCCTCAGACATTGTTCTTCAGTCAAGTCTGAGTTAGAAGAGTTTAGCAAGGCTTTTTCATCCTCGATGAAATTGTCTATCATTACAGGAGAAATCTCTATAGAAGGTCTGTCCCGTAGCGAGGTAATGCGACTTTTGATTGAGACGGCGCGGCGTGACATGACCCCGCTGACATCCCATCTTCAGCGTTAGTTTACATCTTGACTTGGAAGATATTTATCGACCACTAGCTCTACGTAGATCCAAAGAGTTTAGTTTCACCACGTGAAGGATGTGATCTTAGATCACGTATCACCAGTCTTTGTTGGTGATGCAACGCTCTGGGTTATACAGTGGCTGCAAGGCCATAAGTGTCCTCGTGCAACTCTTGGTTGCCAGCCTCATTACTGAAACCCTCTAGCTTCCCGTAGTAATTTCATACAACGCTCCCTACTCTGGACGGAGATAACATAGGCCTGCTTTATAACTCAAGTGTCGAAAAAGGGTAACTTCCTGGTGGCGCACTTTAATAAATTTGGTCTCGTTGTAAACCGCGTGCTTTTAACTAAATGAGCTTACATCCAATTATCTCCGCTGGAGATTTTCATTGACGCGTGGGTATAGCTCTTCAATTTTTAAAAACTTATGTAACATTACTAATAGTTGAGTAACCTTACGTTTTTATCTCGGAACCGGTCCAAACTACTTCGATTTGAATAAGTTTTTTTTAAGTCTTGTAAATATAAAATACTCAAACCTTTACAAATTAGAAATTGACGCTCAGAACGGGAAATGTGGTGAAACTCGAATAACCTAAAACCATAACCAAGTGGTCCCACACCGGTTGCTCGACCATCTCAGAAAAGGATAATCTTTGGTGTGTTATCACATCTATGCATTGGTAGTTCGAAGCCACTATTAATTTACTTTTATTCCTTTTGGTTTAAATACGGCAGCCATATTTGTTTCGTGGTGCACGACGTTTCTTGCACTTTTCTATCTAAACGAAAATCTTGATATCTCAAGAACAGTTGGTCGTAGAAAGTCGCGGTAAATTTAATAATAAATAAGATAAATAAATTTTGTAAGATGTTTCCTTATGGGCGCAAATTAAGTTCGAAGTTTAACGCTTTTTTTGCAAAATTTCGGCTTTTTAGAGTGCCATATTTCCAGACAATGGTGAAGTATTAGCGGTCATTATTTTTAAAAAGTACACAGTTAAGGATAGTTTATGTTTCAAATATTTCAAATCTGAAACTTCATTATTTTGGTATTTATGTGCATTTGAAGTTCTCGTTTTCTTCATTTTCGAGCAACTTTGGACATCAACATCTCTTATGGTCATTGATGGATTTTCTTTATATTACGTGCATATGAAGCAGCATATGATAGCAAGCTGTGGTAAAAATTTTAACTTTGTTATTATCGTGAGGACAGAGTTATGCTCAGTTGAAAACTGTAAATGTATACCATTTCCATTAGTATTTTTCTTCATTTTTGAGCAACTTTGGACCTCAATATCTCTGATGGGCATAAACGGATTTTTTTTATATTATGTGGATATGAAGCAGTATATGATGGTAAATTATGGTGAAAATGGTAACTTTGATATTAACTTGAGAACAGAGTTATGCTCATGTTAGCTGTCATTCAATTTAAACAGATTGAGAGGGAAATCGGCCACGGAAGAAAATACAAAGAAAAAGTACCCTTGTTATATTAATAACTTTAGTTATCACTGCAAGGACTTTTATCAATAGCATATAACTATATAATAATAGTAATAATAATAATTTTACTTTCCCAAACCAATATTAGCAACAGAAGAAAGTACATTTACTCAGTAATACTAATTGAAATGGAATGCATTTACAGTTTTCAACTGAGCATAACTCTGTCCTCACGATAATAACAAAGTTAAAAATTTTACCACAGTTTGCCATCATATGCTGCTTCATATGCACGTAATATAAAGAAAATCCATCCATGACCATAAGAGATGTTGAGGTCCAACGTTGCTCAAAAATGAAGAAAACGAGAATTTCAAAAGCCCATAAATACCAAAATAATGTAGTTTCAGATTTGAAATATTTTAGACATAAACTATCCTTAACTGTGCACTTTTTTAAAAGGAATTAGCGCTGATACTTCACCATTGTCTGGAAATATGGCACTCTAAAAAAAGCCGAAATTTTGCAAAAAAACGGCGTTAAACTTCGAACTTGATTTGCGCCCATAAGGAAGCAGCTTACAAATTTATGTTTAGAACAAAAAATATAGCTCGAAATGTGAACAATGCAATGGTTTTTACTGCGACTTTCTACGACCAACTGTTCTTGAGATATCAAGATTTTCGTTTACATAGAAAAGTGCAAGAAACGTCGTGCACCACGAAACAAATATGGCTGCCGTATTTAAACCAAAAGGAATAAAAATAAATTAATAGTGGCTTCGAACTACCAATACATAGATGTGATAACACACCAAAAATTATCCTGTTCTGAGATGGTCGAGCAACCGGTGCGGAACCACTTGGTTATGGTTTTAGGTTATTCGAGTTTCACCACATTTCCCGTTCTGAGCGTCAAATTCTAGTTTGTAAAGGTTTTAGTATTTTATATTTACAAGACTTTAAAAAAAATTATTCAAATCGAAGTAGTTTGGACCGGTTCCGAGATTTTTTTGCTCTTTTTTTGCTTAGCGTTACTCCACTATAATATTATTATGTAATACTCATATCAACTGAAACTTTATAAAATGTCTGTTCTTATAATCTAAAAGCGACATTGTATTTAATTGAACCTCTTAGGCTGCGTGGGAAAATATGAATTTTTAAGTCATTAAAGCCAGTTACATTTATATCAAAATAATTACACAGGTACTTTAAAAGACTTTAAAAGTAACTTTTTATAAACAAAAAGTTGGTAACAACAAAAGCGCGCCATGAACGTTTTAAATTGTTTCTCAAGAGAAAATTTAGTAAGTAACCTTTTTAAACAGTGCAAGTTTTTAGATTTGCAGGCATTTCTGAGACTACACTGTCATGTCATGTGCATTGTTTATAAATCATTATATGTCCTTAATGTTTTTCTATCGCTTTCTTGCTTAACTAAATCATTCATTAGTATTGTACTGCTTGTTGCCCGATTGTTTTTGGTACCAATGTACTCCGACAGTAAAAAAGTCGAATCATAAGCTTATACAGTTCATTCATATGGAAATTTTAACGCAAAAAGAGGTTCTTACTCTTAATAAATTATACGAGATGGTAGTAAAATTCAAAGTTGAACAAGGTAAACCTTTCTGAAGATAATACGGTTGGTCAAAATTTATTGGAGGCTACAGCGAAAAGGAACCCCCATATATAAATATTATCGACTTATAAAGCAAATAACCTAGTCGTCGAATGATTGCTCGTAATTGAGTTGCCCAATATGAGTTTGTAAAAACGGATAGGATATAACACTTTTACGAGCAGATTTTAGTGGTTTTAAATTGCTTTCGGTAATCGATATTGAAGTTATAACCCAAATAAATTTTTATCTTAATGCACTTTTTAAACATCATATAGGAAAGTCAAAGTTTGTAAAAAGTAATCGCATATTGCCAAAAAAAGGTAATGCAGAATATAAAATAAAGGGACGGGCTTAAAGGAAGTATAGGTAATAAACTTCAAAGCAGAACAGATGTACCATTATTTATATTTATTGGAGTACCAAATTCTACAACATTTGGTTATCTTTTATTTTATGACCAATTTTAGATCAAGAGCAGCAATTAGAGAACTAGAGTTAATTGTATATAATAAATAAGGACACCTTCTATATTTCGCAGTCTAGATAGCTAAACTACGATTGAAAAACACATCTTGGTAGGACAAGAAATAAAGAGTACAAAATTACAATCTCAGACTTAACCAGCATTCATTAATCCGTTGCTAAGTAATTCGTTTAATGTATAAACAATGACTACAACATTAAAATTTGGTATAAAATTATTATATGTTAAATAGTATATTAAAGAACGAGTTTCATAAGGCAAGATTTATTGCACGAGTCCAAATTTAGAAAACGAGCCGCTTGCGGCGAGTTTTCTAAAGGACGAGTGCAATAATGACTTATGAAACGAGTTTTTTATGCTATTTTTTCTATTTTGCGTCTTTTATTCCCTTTTTAAATAAAAAAAATCGCAATTTCAAAATTTAGGGATTTTTGTGGTAGTTGACAACACTGATGTGACATTTGAAAATTCATTGATTGACACAGAATATGAGTGAAGTTTTTGTCAATTTAGCGTTTACTGTCTCCAGCCTTACTTTGTGGAACTCCATAATCATGAAATATATTATAAATACAAAGATTAGTTAAAGTTTCACAAGTTTTATTAATATCTTAACCTGACAATATTGTTTCGACACTTTGTGTCATTATCAAAGGTAGATAAGATTGATAAACAAACACGTTGCTAAGGGTAAATACATACAGAAAATAGGTAACTAGATACAATACATAACAAAAACTAAATATCTAACACTTCTAATAAAGGAGAATTACTAAGCTCAGTTTGTTCATTCATTAAATTACTTTAACTAATCTTTGTATTTATATTATATTTCATGATTATGGAGTTCCACAAAGTAAGGCTGGAGACAGTAAACGCTATCATTTCATCTTCGTTGGAAGAACAAGCCAAGCTATATAAAAAACTGATGATTAAACACGGAATCGCTAGCCAGAATGTTTGGTTCAATCAAGCATGTATTAAACGTCAAGTCATTCCCAAATATGTCAACATCACAACCAAGACTAGTAATTACATTACTGAAAAAATTATCAAAAATGCAAAAAAAAGATGGGTCAAAGAAGAAGCAAAGAAATGGTTTAGAATTAGAGACAATTTGCACATTTATATAAAGGTACTTCACACAGAACTTGCACATAAATTACATAATATCCAATTTGACATTTTAGATTTTGATGTTAGAGAAACTGTCAGTCATATTAAATTTCAAAAATACAATACTCAGAAAAAGAAACTGCAAAACCTTACCCAACAAAAACGCTCAATACAAAGTAATTATAATACCCAGAATACGATAAATTTCTATCCACATTTTATAAACCTATCAGATACACAATTCAATGACAGAGAAACACAATTTCTTAACAAAGGCTTCAAATTTTGTCCTTTTCCAAAATTCACTAACAAAATTAAAGAAATCTTGGCTGTTGAATGTGAAACTATACTCAGAAAAGATCACAACAATTATGCAAAATTCCAAATCTTGAATCTGATAAAAGAAATATCTCTGAAAAAGGACAAAACACAGAATAAAACATCTAACCTGTCACTACTTCAATCTATCAGACATAAAATTACAGAAAGCAATTTAATTTCTGTTAAAGCAGATAAGGGTAACACTTTGGTAATTCTTTCGAAAGATGTTTACACACAAAAGGTTCATGATTTTATTAATAAAAAAAATTTAGATGTTTTAAACAAAGATCCTACCACAAAATTCCAAAAAGAAATAAAACAAGCTTTAGCAAACTGCAATATCTGCTTTAACGAATTAGAAAAACAACAAATCATACTTAAAAACCCACAACCACCAAAACTATATGGACTGATTAAAACACATAAACACAACATGCCTATACGACCAGTAGTATCATATATCAACGCACCTAATCACACCTTGTCCAAGAAACTCAACCATATTATTAACATCATAGGATACAAATCGAAATACTCTGTCAAAAATTCATTAGAATTAGTAGAAAAACTACAGAACATACATCTTCCAGCACATTCAAAACTTGTAAGCTTTGACATTTGTAACATGTTTTCAAAGATTCCACCACAAGACTGTATTCCTTTGTTAGATAATTTCCTAGTTAATAGTAATGTAGAATTAGTAAAAAGATTGGAGTTAATTCAATTATTTGATCTTTGTATCAGTCAAAATTATTTCACTTTTAATAATATAATTTATTTACAGAAAGATGGTTTACCTATGGGTAATTCTCTGAGTCCTCTATTAGCTAACATATTTATGGATAATTTGGAAGATCGAATATTTGAATTAGATCTTTCTAAACACATTATTTTTTGGTTTCGTTACGTTGATGACATTTTAGCTTGTTTTGACAGTTCTTTTGAGGTTATCAATGAATTTTTAATTCTTATTAACAGTCTTCACACAAACATCACGTTTACACTAGAAACAGAACAAAATAGAGCTATTAATTTTTTGGATTTAACTATTACAATTAATACAGACAATGAATTTGATTTTTCCATATACAGAAAACCCACAAGCACAGATGTCACTATTCCTAACGATTCGTGTCATCATAAAATTCATAAACTAGAGGCTTATAGATCTTTAGTACACCGAGCTTTAACTACTCCAATGAAACGATCACATTTTGATAAAAAAATTTCAATCATCAAACAATTAGCACATGCAAACCATTATAACAATAACATGATTGACACTTTAATTCAACAAAAAGATTATAGGTTAGCTATCAAAAGAATATTTCCAATTGACACTCAAATACAAGACACAAACTACATATCAATACCATACTTTGGCAAGATATCAGAACAAATTGCAACTATAATAAGAAAAACCACCAGTTACAAAATAACCTATAAAACTAACACCAACACTTTTTCATTTTTATTCAATGCTAAAGACAAAACACAAGATATCATGAAATCCGGCATTTACCGTTTGAATTGTTCTTTTTGTAACTCGGTTTATATTTGGCAAACACTTAGAAATTTCGACATAAGATACAAAGAACACGTACGCTCTTATAGACTTAAACATCCAGAAAAATCGAATTATGCCAAACACATTTTGGAACAGAACCACCCAATGACACCTCAAAACAACATTAAATTCTTACATTTTTGCAACAACAAACAGTGGCGGATTTAACACTTAAGGGGCCTGAAGCGTTAGAAATTTTTGGGGCCCCGTAGTATAAATCAATTACTACAATTTTTATACCTTTTATTTCTTTATCAAAAATTAAATACATATAATTATTAATATCAGGTGCGTATTTACGTTGGGGGGGATGGAGGAAATTGCCTCCTCAAGATTTTTTAAATAATCCGACTTCGTCTCATGCCGCAGTCACACGAGTATGAAATTGCCGTTTTTGTACGTGTTACACACTACTATATACTTTATCTACGACCACAAAAACGTAATAAAACACCAAAAACTAGGAAAAATATTTAACATAGAAAATGATTTGAGATGAGATGTTGGATTGTCAAAAGCAGACAATGCCCACAACGGTAATGGTAAACAGGTGTTAGTTGTAAAAATTAAGAAATGCGTATAACTCAATATAATAATCGTTTATCATTTAAAATTAATACTGAAATTTGAACAATTATTTAAATTAATAATGGTAGTTTTGCTGGTGTCTTCAGTTTTTTAATGTATTTTGGACGTCATGTTGTCCCGCCGCTGCTTTTTTGTTAATGTAAGTAAATCATAACCTCAATTTTACAAATACATTGAATACCTAATGCTTCATTTCAATCTAATTTGAAATAATAAATTCCCAAAACATTTTTAGATTTCCATGTAATAGACCGATTATTCTAAATGTATGGATTAAAGCCATGAGAAGGATATATCGTTAAATCAATTTTACGTTAATTTGTAATAACTTTATATGGTAACAATAACTTTATATGCTGGTAGTCGACACAGTAGCTCAGAGGTAGAGATGTCGCTCAGAAATTGGCCTTAGGTTCGATTTCCAGCAGGGCGATAATTTTTTCTATATGGATTTGCATTCAAAATATAACTTAAAGTAAAACATCAATTAAACAAAATAAATTAACATAAATAAAATATAAAATTAACACAAACGTGTTTTAATAAAGTGAGTTTTGTTGATGAACGACTATTATACTCAATTTTATAGTGGTATGTGTATAAATCACAGACGAGCTGCTCCTAACTGAGGAGAACCAAAAGCTCGAAACAGCTGTCTTAACGTACCGTCTGTGATTTATACACATATCACTATGAAATTGTGAGTATAATAAATAACAATGTTTAACTTTTAAATTTATTAAAAACTCACTTTATTAAAACACGTTTGTGTTCATTGTATATTTTATTTATATTAATTATACGGTCGGACGCTCGACCGAATTTTATTTTGTATATTCCTGTATTGGATAATCATATTATGCTGCTTAGTGCGGCTTGATACCTACAGGAGGCACCACAGCTATTTGATGGTGTTAATGTTATTTCCGAGATAGTATATACGCTCGGGTGATGTATATAGAATTCACAGACTAGCTGTCCCTAACTGAGGAGAGCCAAAATCTCGAAACAGCTGTCTTAGGATGCCATCTCTATAATCTCTACCCTCAATGTCAAAACATAAATTTTGAATAACGTCATTTTCAATAAACATTACTAATAAATTTTTGAAATGACTTTGTCCAAGATTATTTCTTAAATAATTCTTTACACGTTTAAGAACGAAGATAGATCGCTCTCCAGTTGCATTACATATCGGTAATGTTAAAATTTTTTAAAATTGTTTCAACATTGGAAAATGCTGAAAATTGACGAATGACATTAAGGAATTTCACCCATTCGAAAGCATGGAACAATCCCCTACGCCGAATGTAAGTACACCTTTTTTATCCGCCTGTACACGATATGAACTGTTGTTCTCACATGTTTCACTATTCTCGACAAAGTGAGTTCCTGGGCAAGGGTCCTCTGCGGGCTTGTGGTTTGTGGCTTGTCCGCAAATCCGCCACTGTTCATCGAATGTCTATCAGAAGCCATTAATTCAAGAAATTAGTCATTATAGTAGTCGGATGAACGTGCTGATTGTGCGAGAAGACCAGCATTCAGACCGACAGAGATGATACATTCCTAACAGGTCTGCTGTGAAACAGTATACTCCGTTACAATATTTTACCTATCGCTCTGAGTGCTTGCATTTTCGTACGAAACTCTAATGCGTCCACCGTACACTTTTTTACAAGCCTGTACACGATATGATCTGTTTCTTGTTTCATTTTTTTCGAGAAAGTGAATTCCCATGCCAATAATTTTTATTTGTCGCGTGTCCTGTGCAGTCCTTGACAGGAGTCCTCTGCGGGGCCCTCTGATTTGTGGGGCCTGAAGCGGCCGCTTCAAACGCTTGTGCCTAAATCCGCCACTGACAACAAACACAAATTAGACATTTTAGAAGCTTTTGAAATATACAGACATAAACGCACAGTACCTTTAATGAATGAACAAACTGAGCTTAGTAATTCTCCTTTATTAGAAGTGTTAGATATTTAGTTTTTGTTATGTATTGTATCTAGTTACCTATTTTCTGTATGTATTTATCCTAAGCAACGTGTTTGTTTATCAATCTTATCTACCTTTGATAATGACACAAAGTGTCGAAACAATATTGTCAGGTTAAGATATTAATAAAACTTGTGAAACTTTAACTAATCTTTGTATTTATATTATATTTCATTTTTGTCAATTTTCTGTCTTTTTCAATTATTTTTTCAATGCTACCAACTTTGAAAAAGTTGGGCACTCAAATGAAAGCATTATATGAAAGCATCAAATTAAAGCACTCAAATGAGCTATTAACGCACTGTTTTGGGTGCTTTAACAGCTTTATTATAGACGCAAAATAGAAAAAGTTATTTTTTCTATGCATTCAATTTCTTGGGTTACTAATAATAATATAATATAATAATAGATAATATAATAATAATATAATAACTACTACAACCCATAACCTAAACCAAGACCCCAGAAGCTATAAGCTTGTGCTGGAGGGAGGGGGCGAATATTATTATTATGTAGGCCCAATGTGCGGCTGCAGCCGACTTACAGATGGAACAGCGCAAATCCCACATTTGTGTCACAGCTAAGGAAAACTGCAGAAAACCTTAACCAGATCTGCCGGCGCCGGGAGTCGATCGCGGGCAGCTTGGGTGAAAGTCCGGCACGCCAGGCATTACACTACCAAGGCTGTTAGGTCGAAAAAATCTTTCTTTTCGCCTATGAAATGTGACGCCTGTGACGTTGCCTCCCCGTACAATATAGTCGATGGTTTGGTTTGCATTCCCACAGCTGCACAGTAGGTCACTGCGCCGGCTTGATTGTGGGTTTTTATTAGAGATCTCGGTTTTGGCGGAATTTGCTGGCTCAGGTTTTCTAAATTTCAGTCGGCGTGTCAAGGCTACAAGAATGAATTCGTGGATTAATAGACTGGGGGTTGGAATTTATTTTCTTAAATTTACGAATTATTACATCTTTCCCAATCAGTTCTGATGGGAGGATAGTGCAGAGTGTTGATGGCCAGACTGTGAAAGTAGTCATTTACTGCCTGTCATAGTGCACCTAGTTGTCCAGCAACGTGGAGACTGGTCTGTCTGGCGAGAGCTCAGTATTCAGCGAACTGTATACAAGACTGAATGTACGTGCCTCCAGCGATTTTCTTCAAGTGAAATCGGTATGACGGGTATTTGATCGGCATGGTCAGTGTTTGATAGGATTTCCGTTGAAATGGATGCTTAGTTGACTGTTAACTATTTTTTGTTTAGGTAGAAACAATATGATCTGGGTTTGCTGTAAGATGTTTTCTAGTACTTCCACATTATTGGATATCATCTGTCATGATTCTTTCAGTTTTTTCTACGCTCTTATATGAGAGCCAAGTCGTCTGAGTATGTTTGATGGTAATTCTAGGAATAGCTATGTAGAAGTTAAAAAGGACAGTAGCAAGTAGGGATCGTAAGTTAGACTATTTTTTGGTACTTTTCTCTTACTTATTTTTGATACCTATCGCGCAGCATGTTGTTTAAGAGAATGATCAATGTTATACGCTTGGAATAACTTACATGCATTTGTACAGTAGTCCTTCTCTTCACACATAATCGCACGCTGCTACCAGAATACCGTAGAAGTCTTACGAATACTGTAGAAGTCTTTAGGGCTTGGAAACCTGCCTCAATATGAGACGGATCGCTAAGAACCTAATCTGAACAACTGCAGCCACCTTTAAAACTCATCTGTTCGATTGGAATATATTTGTTGACTTTATCTCCCACACTGTAAATGATTGGGCGTCCCAGCAGTTTGTAACAGGTTCTTAGAAGATTTATTGGGCGATAGTTTTCAGGTTAGTTTAATGAGACTGGGAATTCGGAGGCTTTATCTGATATTTCTAATATCAGGCCCTAAGTAGGGCTGTTTTCTTCATGTTTGAAGATCCCTGCGTGTAAAATAGCCAGGAGATCGCAAGAATATAATATAATCCAAAGTCGCTGCCGCGCCAACTATTTATTAATTTTTCTTTTTCAATTTAGAATTTAAAGGCGAACTTTTGGATAAAGATTTGAAATAAAGACATAAGTGGTAATAGACTTGGAAATAGTATATTGTGTTACAAGTGCAGAAAAGTGGCAATTTCTCACGAGTGTGAAGAAGTTGCGGCTTGCGACGAAGTCGAATGCCGTAATCACACGAGTGTAAAATTGGCGTTTTTGCACGTGTTACATACTATACTTTATTTACGATAACAAAAAAAGTAATAAACCACCAAAAGCTAAAAAATATTTAACCTAGAATTTATTCTCGCATTCATATTTTTTACGTGAAATCTCTGGCAATAAATTAAGAGATGTAATGTGAGCAGCTTCCACGATGTTTGGAGGTGTACATGTGTACACCCCATTTTCCCATCATCGGACTCATTCATGACAAATCTGGAATTTCGAAAAAAGTAAATGTTGAATTTTTAAAGACAATAGTAATATTACGATTACAATCTGTATAATCTCAGTCAATCTACTATTTCGTACTTACAACTAAATAATCATACTTATGTTCTCATTTTCAAAAAGTAAGTTTTTATAAACAATCACAATTCAGTTGGCAAGGTTATTAACCCCTTTGCTTCGAAATGTAAACATATTCTGACATTACAGATATTGTGATGACAAGGAAGTGTACCGCATAAGATATTTACTCAATTATTAGTATCATCTTATCTGCACGGTTATACAAAGGGAGCTCTTCGGCTCGGTAGTTAAATGTCCAGGGTTATAATGAGAATGAAAGATGTCGGGTAACTTATTGACTTTAAGCTGTACGTGAAAGGAAATGCAAATTACCAACAACAATTCACAAGTTTATTAACACAATTACAAATGGATAGGTTAATTATTAAATGGTTCAGTTTAAATTGACATTAAATAATGCTATTGACAATTGAAATGTCACAAATGACAAACTAAATTAAATTAAAAAAAGGTCTTCTTGCTCATAACAGTTTTAAGTACTTACTTGACCACTTACCTTCTTAAATACACGTATTTAGAGCGCCATTGTATAGTAAAATCGGCAAGAACCAAAGGAAACCCCCTTTTTCTTTTCTTTAGTTGTTATAAAAAATAAAGTTTCGTTAATTATATAGCTGGTAATTAATGTCTTTATTTTTACTTCAAGCTTCAAAGTTTATAATTTATTGCTGTTTATTTAAGTTTATAATAAGGGTTATTAACCACTTGAATACACTAAACATCACCAGGACTACTTAACCAACACAACCGGTGACAAATATCCAGACCATAAGAAACCTCAATTATGTACTACATAAGTTGTATTTAACAGAACATATTTCTAGGTTATATTCCACCATATGTTTTCAATAAGTAGCATCCATAAATTATATACAGAAGTGGTACCTACATTAGTTGCATCCAAATTGTCCATAATTCAAACCAAATCGACCATAATTCCCTTATAACTCAAATCACCAAACCAAATTGACCATAATTCTATGATAATATAAAATAATAATCCAAATCGCTCATAATTCCAACCAAATTAATAAACCAAATCGACCATAATTCAAACCAAGTGGTCCATAATTCAAACCAAATCGACCATCATTCAAACCAAGTTGCTCATCATTCCATTATACAACAAATCACCAAACGAAGTTGTTAGACCAAAATTCAAAATGAAAGAAAATATATTTTCGACTTATTATCTGCTTTTATAATTGCGGGCCTTTTCAATCACGATTATTAAATATCGTTTTATTCAAAATATCACACGGATATTTAATAATAAATAAGAATCTTCAAAAAAATCCTTTCTGTTTCAAGAAAATTCTTTTATTCTCTCTCCTTTCTTTTATTTTTCTTCTACCCTCTTGATATTTTAATTCAATTTCCTAAATTCCTGCTGTCTATGAAATAACTTACTTGATTCCTATAGCTTATTGCAGTATCAATGGGACATACAACTTGAAACGGAATTAACCGTTACAGAAGATAGCTTTAAGTGTACCCATCGCGCTTGCACTTGGGAAATTATGTAGAAATTATAAAAGCTTTCATTGTTTTTATTGTAATTTAGGAATAATAATGAATAATATTAAATTAACAATTATATAATAATGTAAAAAATTAATCAATTTTACGTTAATTGAATAACAATTTTTAATAACTTTATATAGTAATAATAACTAAACTTACTTATTGTAAGTCGCCTAGATAGCTGAACGGTATTAGACCTGGCTTAGCAAGCAGGCGATCCAGGGTTCGATTCCCCGTCGAAGCGATAATTTTTCTAGATGGATTTGCATTCAAAATATAATTTAATGTAAAACATTAATTAAACAAAAAATAATTTACCTTTATGTAAAATTTATAACTTTTATATTTCAAATAATTAATAATATTATAATAGTGCATGCGCTGACATCTATGGCGTTTTAATAGAACTACTGATCGTGGTAAATCATTTCCCACGGTCATTACCGTTCAGTTTAGAGATTGTAAGAAATGAGTCATTTTCACCGTTACTAGATTGTGCGAAGTGCGTAATTGCTATAGTGGTCGTAGATAAAGGTTTAATAATTAATAATTGATAATTTAAAAACTAAAAGCTTATTAGCGACAAGTTAAGTATCCATCAAGGGAGTGCAAAACTTTCTATTCGTTTCTACAAAAGCTCAATTGGCACCAGTTTGGCACTTACCTCCTTCTGTCAGAACACCATTGATATGTTTATCTAGTATTAATTTTTTGAATGGCGCTTGTGTGGTCTAGTTTTTACCCCGCTTAACCCTAATTATTTAATGAAAAGCACAGCAGTATGTAAATAAATTCACCTATCGTAAAATTGTTTCTTTTTTCTTGTTTTTTTTATGGCAAACCTTTCCTGTTTAGTGAAGTATTGTTTGCCGGCAAGTTTTAAGCCATTCATAGCTTTTACAAGTATTGTTTTAAAAAATTTTTTAAATTTTTTGAAAAGTTTTAAATACATTGAATCTTATAAACCACCTTCCTATTAAAAATACTTAGTACTGCACCCATATTTTCTTTATTATTTTTGGTTTATTGAGTGGTCATAAATATCAAATAAAACTAATCAAGAAATTTCGTAGATACACACTATAAACAATTATAAAAGCACATAGTGTCTAAAATTTATCAAAACTTTTTTGGAACCTTTTACCTCTTGCAAACGACTGCAAGAACATGCTTCAATATGAGTTTTTAATTAAAAACATTCTATTTAGGTCTTTAGAAAGACTTCTTCTTCTGCGAGTGCCGTCCTCTGTTGCAGAGTGATGGCGTTTCCCTCCTGTAATTGTGTAGTGCATCTCCAGTGATCACAAGTATAGAGGACATATAACTTGCGGTGCAGTTCGAATCACCCCAAGTACATAGCATTTAGATTTTGTATTAAATAATTTCAATAAATTTCCTGGACAAAGTATACCTAGGCGGTTTGCCATTGGCATCCGATGGAGAAGCAATTTTTAAAAATCCGGTGGATTGAAACCCTTTTTGTAGGTAGTTGAATAGAAAGTACAAGTTTACTTAATGGATGGTCTGGCCAGGTATTGTATGTAACGGCAGTTTCTTGCCGGAACTAATCCCGGTACTAGCTTGGAGAGCTAGTAGAGAGAGGATGGATACCAAACCAGTGAGTTACTAGTAGCATTGTGAATGCAATGCGCGCTAATTGAGCGTATCTCAATTCGAGTTCTCCTTGGACTCGTATTACAGTAGTAATGGGTACTAGGTCTGGTTTGATCGGATATCCAACACAATATAAAAGAAACAATTACTCAACATGTTCAACTACGGCCTAGTTTAGTAACCGAGGTACTAGGTTATAAAAAAGGGGAATCCTACAGCGAAGATTCTCGAGTTGACGTGTCTAGCTTTTCTAAATCACTTTTTTAATTGAAAATGCAGTTATACGGAAATGGTTTAATACAAGACAATGATGGAGCTGTAAATAATAGAAGTAAAGAAAACAGTTTAAACGTTCTTATTACAATTAATATTTTAACACGTTTTACGAAAGAAAGGGTATTGGACCTGAGTACGAGATGCAGGCAAGCTTCTGGTAAATTATTATGAAAAAAGCTAACCAAAGTATGTTCCACTGACGAAAAACTTAAATCTAAATCCTTTTATAGTACATGAATCACCAGTGACCTCAAAATGTAAATGTGTGGATAGGGATGTCGAATAATCGAAATATTGACTCAATGTTGATCAAAGAAATCTTACTTGAGAAATATTTTTGTCTTTTGACCTAAAATGAGTTTATGGTAAATGACGAGGTTGTTCAAGAAAATCAGATAGTATGTTTTCAACACGACGGATGTCTTAACCATTCAAACTCCTTTCCCTATTTGTTGGTACCAGAAGTTCAATGGAATGGGTCGTCAGATCTCTGGACTGTTTCCGACTGATTTTTTTTATCTGGTCGACATTAAAAATAAAGTATTATCTAAATAATTGAATAATATAGGAGCGACAAGGGCTTTGGTTTATTAACACCCCGCTCTGACTAACTGAGATACAAAAAAACATTAGCGCGGGTACCTCTAGATTTATTTTACAAGTTATTTTAAAAGGTTGTACTTATTTAAATAATTTTTCTTTAAAAAGGGTATAAATGGAATTTATTTTTTCCTTTTTTTTAAGGATATGAGTACTCTTTAAACTAATGAACATAATGATAGAAAAAAGCAGCAGCTTTAGTTATTTGGGGGATCTTACAATCTTTTAAAAGTACGAGTTAATCCCTCTATTCGCTTTCCTAATCAGACATATGTTATAAATATAAACAAATACAACGAAGAATTTATATATTAATATATAAATATAGTTAAAGTAGAAGACGAGCGGATTTAACAAGTTAAAAGTAATTGGGTTTTATGAATTTTTGCCTTGGATCGACAGTCACCATACCATTTGGTTATTATTATTTATATTCAGATTATTTTTTTTGTAGATTTAAACTCAGTAGACGAGAGTATAAAATTCACGCACCCTTCTTCTGGATACGACTCTTAGTAAGTCATGTGAACTCATAGAAATATTTTTACTTGCATCGGAAGTAGTGCTTCTAATGGTAAACAATATTTATTCGTAAATTGTGTGCCTTTATGTTGCCAAACCATTCGGAATCGAGGTTTAATCATTGTAATACACCTAGCAACCTGGAATGTAAGAGGGGTAAACGAAAAAGAGCCGCTAAAGCACTTAATAAATGAAGCCGAAAAATATTAAGTGACGCTATTCGAATCAATCTATTGCAATCGAAGTAATTAAACATTTATTTATGAATTTGAGGGGAAACAAAACCGATTTGGTACCGGTTTTATGATTCATGATACTCTAAAGAGTGCACTCATCGACTGTAAAGGAATAAATGAAAGACTCAGTTTTTTAAGATTGTGTGGATAGTACAGGAAGATTAGCATCATCAATGTGCACGCTCCATCCAAAGATGTCGCTGATGAGGATAAACAAAAATTCTATGAAGAGTTGCTTGGTGACTCTAATGCCAAAATAGGAAGAGAAAGTAAATACAAACCTGTGACTAGAGAAAATATCAAACATAACATATACAAAAAATGGTAATCAAAACAACATTTCGAAGGCACAAAGATAGACACAAAGCCACATGGACTAGCCCGGACGGGAAGACAATCAATCAGGTTGATCAGATGTTGATAGAAGGGATCCATGCATCCTCAGTGAAGAACGTAGGAACGTATAGAGGAGTAGATGCAAATACCGATCATTACTTGGTGATAGTCATTATACAGCAACAGATACCGGGAAAACTAGACTCGATAAAAAGAAACGGGAAAAAGGATCTCCAACAACTAAAAGAGGAAAAAATCCAAAAGTTATATATACAAAAAATAGAACAAAAGTTAGATTCAGAAGAAGGACAAGATAACGAAGCGGAGTGGAACCACATCAAAGAAATAATAAATGAGTCCTTCCAACAAGTAGTAAAGCCAACACAAAGACAAAAGAAGAAAGATTGGTTTGATGAGAAATGTGTCAAAGGTATAGAAAATAGACGAAAAGCAAAAATGAAACTGCTGACAATCAAGACAAAAGAAAGCGGAAAAAGATATAACGAAGCCAGACGAGTAGCTAAACAAATTTGTCGCGCAAAAAAAGAGAACAGTCTTAGAAGAGAGCATTCAAGAGCTAAAACACAGTTTAGTAAGCATGATCTACAAAAATCTTACAAGAAAACAAAAGAAATAAGAGAAGTGTACCAGCCACGGACGTTAATCTTCCAAAATAAGGAAGGCCAAGTAATAGGAGATGAAAAAGGGGGAAGGAAAAGATGGGTGGAGCACTATAAAGAAATATTTTCAGATGAAAATACACTAGAGGTAATCGAAATACCAGATGACACACAGATATCCGAACAAATTGACCCAACAACACAGGATGAAATAAGAGAAATCATATGTGAAAAAAAATAACAAGAGCCCTGGCTTAATCGATATATCCTTAGAGCTAATAAAATATGGTAGGGAGAATTTACAAAAAATAATATATAAGTTAATGGAAAAAGCTTGAAGATCTTGCGAAATGCCAATGGAATGGTTCCACAACATATAAAAAAAGGTACCAACAAAAATGTGAAAACTATCGACCTATCTCACTGTTAAGTGTTACCTACAAAATTTTAGCAAGAATGATAAATAGAAAGTTAAAAATTTTGCTGAAAAACAACTAGGGAACTACCAATGCTGTTTCAGGGAGAACCGATCAACTACAGTCCAAATATGTACACTTAGAATGCTCCAAGAGAAATGCGAGAGAAAGAACATGCAATTACACTCCATATTTATAGACTTCAAGCAGGCCTATGATCGAGTGAGAAGAAGCGAAATTATACGAAGTTTGATCAGTCTTAAATGCCTACTAAAGCTAGTGCAGTTAATCCAAATGACGTTGAGAGGCACATACTCGCAAATCAAAATAAATGGAAAATTAACGGAACAGTTCAGAACAAACAGCGGACTAAAACAATCGACTAACCTTATTGAAACAGTTAAGAGAAATGCCAACTTAAGTCGAGAAGGTCACATCTTTAAAAGGCATACCAATGTTCGGCTTATGCTGACGATGTGACAATAATAGCATGAACGAGAGAAGAACTAGAAGATGAAGGATAAACTTAATAAGTTATGTTTGGAAACAGTAAAGATAGGATTTCTAATAAACCAAGAAAAGACAAATTACAACATCCTAGGAAAAAGAAGGCAAGAAATGGAAGGTACACTAGATGTAAGAGTAGGAAACAAAACATTAAGTTTTAATAAAACAGAAAGTGTAATATATCTCGGCTGTGAAATACATAGGAATGTAGGCATCATAAATGAAATAGATAGGAGAATAGCACTAGGAACAAGAATTATGGGATCCCAAGGAAAATTCTGAGTGAGAAAATGTATCTAAAAGAGCAAAGATTAGACTAGATAATGTAAAACAATAAATACGTCCTGTTGCAATCTATGGAAGCGAAACTTGGGTTTTACGAAATGAAGACATCAAAAAATAGAAATATGGGAAAGAAAGGTTCTAAAGAGGATATACGGAGAAGAAGAACAAACAACGAAGTGATGGAATTATATTCAGAATCTTTAATCATCAACGTCATTAAACAAAATAGAATAGAAGGGTTAGGACATGTAGTCAGAATGGACTGTAACAGAGGGGCCAAGAGGATATTATTTGATGAAACAAAAGGCAGAGACCGTAAAGGAAGACCTAGGTGGTTAAACTGTGTATAAGAAGACCTCAAGAACCTAGGTGTTGCAGACTGGAAGAATTTATCAAGTGATAGAAACAAGTGAAAACAAGTAGTAAAAAAAGCCATTAGGCCTTAAAGGCCTGTCGTGTTGATAGGAAGAGAATACACCCCCTGAAGGTGTATCCAACGTTAAAAGTCCGGAATTCGCCAGTATACCTCCATATTCTCCAGCATAACTGGTCAGATCTGAGCGTTGCAGAGACTACTAACGATTCTGCAAATTGAGTATCAGAACGTCCACCCGTTTGGTCACGAAAAATTATATAGTTTTCCCTCGGGAAAGAGAGCTACCTTGTGTGGCTATTAAGAAAATAGTGTTAAAACCTTCCGAAGGCTTGAGAATCAGGGCCGCAACTGGCTGCTGCACAACCTTGAATGACCAGCGCGCAGTGGATGAAAATCACGCGATTCCGAATACCTACGATCGTTTCAAGCACATAATTTCTTTATGATGACTAATTTCTTTATTTAATTGTCAGATTTTTAGCAAGTATCATGTATCAAAAGAGAATTCTAAATTCTCTAAGAAAGATTCTATACTTGTATACTTTCATTGAATATAAGGAGTACTAAAGTTTTATTGCATGGCATCTTTAACAATTAAATCCTAAAATATTGTTAAGAAACTTGACAGAAGGCTTTTGTGGGGCAGTCAATAAATCTATCATTGTGCTATGCGATGATAAATACTACTAACAAACGGAGATTGCCAGTTCGAATCATCGACGGTGCATAACTCGGATCCGTGGATGTTTATCTACATGAGTGCATATTAAATGGAGGTTAATGATCATATAATCGATCCCTGTAGTGTAGGTGTCTAATAAAAAAGAAACCCAATTTCTTATCAGAAGATCTTAATTATTCTTTACCGCTAGTCTAAAATGTTAAAAATTTGCATCACACTAATCGTTCATGCATCCAGTTATGTTAAATTAAATTACTGCACCGCCTCTGCTTAAAATGTCAATTTTTGTTCTGGTTCCTGCTAATTTTATTTCATTCTTTTCGTGGAAAGTAATTGGCAAATTAATTTAAATAATATGATGAACGAAAATGAATGATTAAGGGGTTCGCCATGTTAAAAACAAGGACCTGTATGATTTAATACTTTTGATTTATGATCCGTAACCTGTTTTAATTTGCTCGCTTTATTAAATTGTTATCTGATTTCGCAGTGTGTGCAAAAGTTGTACATCAAAATCCTTTCGAAATTAGAGCACCAGTTTTTTTAGTCACTTTTATCCACTAAAAAAAGAATACAAGACCATGTACTACTAGTCATAATTCTAAGAATTACTTTAGATGCATTAATTACTCGTAATACTTAATTACTTAATAATAATAATTAATCTTCTGGCAACTAAATGCTTATTTAATTGCATAAACTAGTTAACAGTAATTATTATTCATGAACCAAAAATTAAAATGTTATTGGTTAACAACTAATGAATATATGCGCGCTTAATAGAGTATTCAATTTCATTTTCTAAATTGTTGATGTTGGTAATACGACTTGTACATGGCAATTTAAGAATCAATTAAGTAAGTCTTGTCGGTTTTTTTATGCGTAGCCGTGTAAAATTAAAAAAATTAACATTTTCGTATAATTTCTAAGAAAATCCAAAGCACAACGGATACGAACAAATACATCTAGACTAAACAAAAAATTACAAGTTGCTGAAGGCAGTTAACGATTAGATGGTAAACCGGCAAAAAACAAAATAGTTGAAAAAGTTTTGTAAACGAATGTAGTAGAAATAAAGTTTTGGGAAAAGAAGAAATTTATAAATATAAAATTTAAACAAGTAAAACACCTACCTGCGAATAATTATAAATGATGTATATTGCAGAAAAGTTTTATAAATTTACCATAAACGTGTTCTGGTTATTATCTAGTTTGAATAATAACAATTATCCTGTATTGGACATCACATTCAGAATCAGAACACATTGCAGAAATAAAGACAAAAATAATTTTCAGATTTTCTTAAGGCTTAATCTAGTCTTGAAAAATAAGGTATATTCGGCTGTTCTCAACATAAAGGGAAGAATCTGGAAAATTTTCTATACTTATCCAATTGGAAATAAGTGTTGTTATTGCTAAAGCAGAGTAAAGTGAAAGTGTGATTATTAAGATTATTATAAAAGGAGAATTAATATTTACTTACCTATCATTGGAAGTATTTTTAAAACTAGATGAGATCAGGTTTTTTGTACAGTAACTTGCAAGCCTACTCAATTATTTAAATCTTACCTTAAATAAAATTTAAAAATTAATTCAATGAAAGGATCACACAAAAACACATATAATTTAAACGTTTATTTAATTAAACTGTATGCTCAGTTAATTTTGAAACAAGAGGTTGATGTCTTTATTTTCAAAACTAGGGCTAAATAAATGTTACCATTACTGCGAGAAAGACAGATGCACATTTGGGAATTTCATTCAGTCACTTGATATCTTTTAATAACATAAGTCTTTTATTAAAAATTGTGGGGCATTCATCACAATATCATGGGGACTGAGGAGTGTTTGTTAGTTATTTGTAAGACAAGTTATTTGTAACATTTATGCTACTACAGTTTATAAGGAAAAAACCCAGCTCGTACGTAAAAATTTTTCCCAACTTTATCATATACAGGCATGTGTTATATCCCTTGATTTGAGATTGGTTCTAAAACTAGGTCGGACTTCAGTACGCGAGAGTAACTAGAGAGAGTTTATCCCGGTAGTGACCCCTGACTGTGGTCTTTGAGGAAGCCGTTTTGCTATGTGCTTTCCCTGTGGTAGTCACGATTGTAGATTGGCATATCTGTGGAGTTCCGCTGCAATTGATGGACCAGATTCATCCCGCTGTTATGCGGCATGAGTTTAATTACATTTAAGGGATGTTAATGCAAATACATATCATAGAACACTTAGTTTCTCACATCCAAGACAACCAGTCTCCTATACGTGCTATATGACGGGTCTTTCCGACACTAGCCTGGAGAGCTACTTAGTAGAGGGTTGGTAGCAACCTAGCCTCTACCAGTGAAGACCAGTAACACTCACATAAGCGAGTGACACGCTAATTGAGCGGACATCAATTTCTTCCCAAAGGGCCGAGGTAGTAAGCTTTTACGACAGGTATGTGACCCCCCTCTGCGTAGGGTGAAAACCAAGCTAATCAGTAATATTTTGAGCAGCAAAACCACCGTTTTGCCGATATTGACCAGTTGTTTAGGTAGTTACCTGGTAACGCGGTCCCCACAGGCCACTGATCAGGGATCATCTATTGGGATGAAAATAAGAAGTCAGTCACCCTATACTGGATCCAGACTTAAAACGCGACCACCCATCCACGACTGGTGGAAACCCAAAACCAGTTCAGTAATAAAACAGAGTCATAGTCATTCCTACTACAGTTAAGTAGACGAACAAAAGGAAACAAACATTATAGAGAGGTCCGCGATCTAGTTAGAAACAAGAAGAGCCAGAAAACGTTTTTAATTACGCCAACCGACGAAACCAGGGTCAATAACGTTATACAAAACCTCAAGACGAAAAATGCAAGAAATCAAAAATAATTCGATTAGTGTCTACCTGTCTACCTATTCAATATTTTCTGAGGAAAATGACATATAAATCTCAAAAGCTACTTACTTACACAATTTGCACATATAAGAAATGAAGATGGAGGGACCAGAAGCAATGGAAAAAGGCAAATTTATTCGTTGTTCGTTTAGAAAGAAATTTTTAGATTGTGTACTACAATTGCCACCTGCATGGAATCCTTCTGGATAAGATTATCATATATCCCAAATAATAAAGTAGGACAAGATCTTCACCACAGTAGGTTATAGGAGGACAAAATAAAAAATATATAGGTATATTTTTTAATCCTACTATATTAAAACGCCAATTGATCTCGGGAACGAAAGATCAAATTTACGCGGCGACCTAGATATAAGCTAGGGGCAACGAGAGAAGCAAAATAACACCAAAATTATGGTTCCTACTTTTATGGTTTCTGAGATACAGAATTATTTTAATATTAGAGGCTTTTGTATGGTTTTTGTCTGATTGGGATGATCGTCAAAAAAACTATTTTTTCCCCTTCCGCACAGCACTTTTTCAGAGTTGGGAATTTTTTTAAATTAACTTCGTTAATCTGGCATCTCAAACATGATGAATCGAAAATGATTTTTTAATCATATTTTAATCAATATTTTATAATTAAATTATCGCGCGTCGTAGGCGCTCGGACCCCCGATTTTTTTTATGATAACTTAATTATTTAAAAAAAAATAAATCAGCTTTAACCTTAAACTTGCACTAGTTATTTCACTGCTACTTAATTGTTGTTTTCTAAACCAAAGTCTGCCATATTACAACGGATAATGGCATGATAGCAAGTACATTTTACATTCGTCCTCTACCTCTTTACTCCAACCATCGTCATGCGAGTTCCGTAGGTGATGGATTAATATACATAAAATTACCTTTATTTAAATATGTAAAAAGCATCAAACAATACGATATGTAATTTGCTTATATTTATATTTTCTCCTTTGGAAATATTCTAATTGTAATTATTATTAGGCATATTATAATATTTCTCTTTTGTAACATTTAAATGCGTTAAATTGAACTGTAAATTCGAAGTTTACCGTCATATAGCACTTCAGCACGTCAGCGTATTTTTAGCAAGTCCTCGCTCTTCAATCCTCTCCCGAACAGTCCGAGGTCGAATTTAGACAAAGAAAGTCACCTGACACCCCAGAACATTTGCCAGAATCAGTAAAGTTCGAATTGTTTCGAAACAGCAGACGCCAACAGTGAAAATGTAGTGAAGGATCTTGGCAATTGCAGAATTAAATGGTCGACTTTGGTAAATTTGTATTTTTCTAAATAAAAATAGTTTATTATAAATTTTTATTGTGATGTCCAAATCATTTAAAACATAATTTTTTAAACATGAAGTTTGCTTGTTGCACATATTCTGGGACGCATCGCACAGATGCAGCTTAAGTTGTAGAACGATGTTTTTTTTTGAAAATGAACAAAATTTCAGTTCAAACCATGCAGTTTAAATTAAAATCTTTAAAGTAAGTTTTTCATGGAAAAACATTTTAATACAACCCATAAAGCCTTCAAATATGAGCACTGCGCTGATATGAATTAGGTGCACATATACAATCAATAGTAATTGAAATCGCAAGATTGAGGTTACCTTCAGGTTACACGTGTCATTTCGCATTTGATAATTGGGGAAACGTTATAACGTAATATACCTAGTAGATATTCGTCTCCTTTTTTGCTGATTTTGGACGTTAACTGCACTTGGGACTCCACTTGGCAAAAAAACCACATGACGAATCCCCAGGTAGCGCTCGTACTAAATTAGCACGTAGTACTGTGATGATCACCAGTGCCTTGAATAATTTGTAGTATCCAAGGCAACAAAAGTAAACAAGAGTCAAGAAAATAATTCCTAAACCACAAAGTCAAAATTCTCTGGTCTTTAAAAGTAAAATAATAAAGATTATAAACCACAAATCGTATTTTACTCCACCCAACACAGAAAATATTACAGTACATTTCTAAAACATCTGCAAAATATATATAATAGGCATTATTAGAAAAAGAATACCTATATAATTTTCAGATTAGGTTTTGTTAGTAGTTAGTTCAAAAATAAACTTTGAGTTTACGTTAGAGGTTAGATTGGAAGTTAAGTATAAGCGGTTAGATTGGAGGTTAAGTATAAGCGGTTAGATTAAAGGTTAGGTTAGAGATTAGGTTGCAGGTTGGGCTAGAAATTAGGGTAGCGATAAGATTGGAGGGTAAGTTAGTAGGTTAGAGGTTAACTTACAGGTTAAGCTAAAAGTTGGGTAGAAGTTAAGTTAAGATGTGGGTTAAGGGTTCAGTCTATTACTAATGAATTTTTTCTACTAATGAATTTCATTGAATTGCTACAATACATAACAATTACAACTTAATTGCTATTCTAAACTTAATTCTTTTGATACAGGATCTCACGGTAATGATATCCAATAACATATATACCTAGTACAGCCAAGTATTCCACGATAAAATATTATTAGACAAACTTAATTAAAACGAGAAAAAATAAAAATTATTATTATTTTTGATAATAGCAATCCGAAACATGCTCGCTTTCCCATGACTTTCAAAAGTTTCAAAAGTTCAACGACTTGCATTTGTAATATTTTTAACTACCCCACACATTCTATCTACAGAGTTTCACGAATTTCGAGATCCAGACTTTCAAAGCTACCGAGACTCGCAGTTTCAATGTTTCAGAAAGAGTCCAAAATGCAGAAACTTAAAGATTTGGGGGTTTTCATAAATAAACATATTTAGAATCTCTTTTTCAGGTTTTAAAATCCTAAGACTAAACTTTGAGGTATATAAATTATCTGGAATTTAAAGTAGAGGTACCCAGTTTCAAAGTTGCAGTTGCCTTGAAGGTATCAACATTGAAAGTAAAAGGCATAGATGTTTAGAGTTTCAAAGATTCAACCAATGGAATATTAGAATTTAAGCAGTTTATAAAATTAATTAAGACCCTATCTAACTAAAAACTGTTACCTTTTTCGTTACCTTTAAAGAGAAGCCGACTCTCAGTTCAAAAGTAATTTCTTACTGAAAAACACGGTAATAACTAATGAATACCCAACCTAATTGGCCAGTTTATGTAGTATATTTTCTATAATTTAGCATAATTTATAATAACGACATTACTAATCAACGAAACCGAAAAACAAAATATTTTGTAATTCTAATAACTATTTATAGTCAGAAATATCTGGCCAAAGCTTTAATAACATACTTTTTTCCAATACAATTCCTGCTGAAACACAAAAATAATAAACGATAATATACTTGTTAGCCGTCGTTTTTTCTCAATTACCGGAGCTTAAAAGCAAATTTAATGAGTGTACAGACTGCAATAAAATTTAATGCGCCAGTTTAATAAAACCGCTTTTCTTATGATTAGTGATAGCCGCTAGTTGTAAATGATTCAGTGATTAAACTGACTGAATTTAAAATTACGTTGTGATTTTTACTGTTGATGAACGAACTGATTTAAGAACTAATCTCTTAAAAATATCTTTTAATAATCAACCCAAAAATTAATTACTAAAGTTCCTTCTCTTTTTATTGGTATTGCCATGGTATTGCCATGCGAGATTTAAATGTACACTTAAATATGGAAATGGGCATGTTAAGGTTTGATTTCTTATTAAAATATTACGTTAGTTGTTTCTCATGAATATTCATTAGCTACTAATTACTGCAAGATTATCTTCTTTACATTAATATGTTTTGATTGGATGGTCAGTTTTTAGAGTAATCCTGTTTAAATGCATGAAGACATGTACATTCACACCCTTATACACAACGATATCAATTATAATTATTTAAATCGTGCGGGTACAGTTTACACATACTATCTTGTTTTTGCGTTTACAGATTATATAAGTAATAAAATTTTGCTGACACACACACACGTTTTAGTAAATTCTACATAGTTACCCAATTACATAGTTTTCTAAATACCCATCACAATTTCGTATATTTTTTCACATTTATTTTCTTAACGTAAATTCACCATTTTCGTGCTCTACTAAAGTAGAAACCAAACTACTTTAGTGTTATTTTAAATACTTGTTTAGAACTATAAACCAAATCTACTTAAAGTTATGTAGTTATGCTGAAAATAATGCAACAAGATTGAAATTTAATACTTCCACAATATAGAATTTTATTTTTATTGTCTTTTTTGTAGCCATAATGATCTCACATATAGTGACAAATCGTCAGGCAAAATAAAGTACCTGACAAAACAGTACCTGATAGTACTTAGTACATTGTTGTACTTAGTAGTTTTTATTTGGGCGAAACAAAGTTAAAAGTGTCATTTATATTTATATTCATATACATACATATTTGAATTTAAATTTAAATACATTTACAAAACTTTTATCCTATATATACGACATAAATCGTTTCCTTCATTTGTTCGCCAAGTAAATTCGTTTGCCCACTATTATTAATTTAAGTTATAACAGTAATAAATGCAGACATGAAAACTTCAAATCTAATTGATAGGAAAACGTGTGCTTATGCCGGGCAAAAAGCTGGTAGAGAAACACAAGAAAATTTAAAAATTGAAGACTGAAAGGTATGGGGATTTCTGGGCAATTTGACAACATAGATTTATAGGAGAAATATAAAAATTCAAAAATTTCTTTTTTACATAAAATCACTTTAACTGATCCTCTAATCACATTCCCTCAAAAGTTCCCATTTAAAATAACTGTAGTTAATAAAAGCACAGCAGATACATAAAAAAATTCTCTTGTCATAAGACTCTTTCTTTCTCTCTTTTTTTGTCGGCAATCTTAAAAATCATTTCTAGCTTTCACAAAAGATATTTTTCCTGAATATAGTGATTCAACCAAGCAGTATGATTCTGAATGATTTTAATAATTCGTTTGATGTTACAAAATAAACAACGCTTTAATAACATTCATTCTTGTAAACCATTCCGCTACTTACTAGAAGAAGTACCTGGTATTGCACCCACAACATTTACTATTTCTGTGTTTGTCAGCTTATACTATCCTATAACCACATATTCTACGTACCTGGAATAAAAATGACATATATGCACAATAAGAACGACCTAATCGTTTCTACAAGACCTCAAAATTCAAAGGAAACTCACTAGAAATATCTTGCCAAACAAGATAATGCAATCGCATTAAAATCGGGCTTTACTGGGGATTTCAATTCTAAGAATTCTACTTAAATACATTGTTTTGTGTCTACAATGTGCATCAAAAACAAATCAACTAATCGAAAATAAGAAACTATGTGACAGTTTAAACGAATTTGCTTTCTTTTTATATCTATTATCCACTTCCATAGTTGACTTACCACGCCCAATAACATGAAACCACACCCACTAGACCCATCCATTACATCCCTCACGTTCATGTTTAGTTCAACAAAATATGTGATTTAGGAGATAATAGGACCTGCACAGGCAAAGTCTATAAAGGAAGAAATATACTGAGAGAAAAGTGTTTTGCGCCCATTGAATATAAGACACGCCCACCAAACCTACCCGCTACACCCCTATGGTCCAGCCATATGAGTCCAACCATATAGTTGGTGTGGGGCGGTGGAGCTTGCAGCCAAGCCTATAAAGAGACAAACATACTGACAAACAAATTATGGGACGGACGAAAGAAACTGTATTGAGGTGACTTTCTAGTCAGCAATTTTAAACTTTTCTTGTTGCTTTATTGTTATTAGAGGAAGATCAATAATATTTTAGTTTCGCATTACTAAATTATATACCTTACATTTATATGTTACGTCTTTTATTATACGTTCTCAATTTATTTTATAATTCATAAATTAACTGTGTTACAGTTATTTTCTCATCGTAGCGGCAATGCTATAAGTTAATTTACACGTTTATTAAAAAGAAATTTGAAATCGTAAAACATTTTGCAAATAGATAAGTCTCGTTAATCAAATAATAATTAATAAATATTAATTATTCATGGCAATACACATCACCATCCGACACGTTTGCGATCCGTGCGATTACTTGTGGCGGGAGAACGTTCAGTGCAAGCTACAACGTTCTTGGTTCTTCACAAAATTAAAACATTGCTAAAACAAATTATCTAACAGGAATACATGATTAAGGCAATGATAGAAATTTTTGAATTTGTGAGCCAGGATTTGTAAAACAAATTAAACTTACTTTTGTAACTTAACATAAACTACTCTTCCAACATTTTTCACCTTTTAGTTCTGCACTGAGTGGTTAAGTCGCTTTATTCAATAAAATATTTAATTAATAATTACAGAATGATTTGTATAAGAAACAAATTCATTAAACAGGAAACTGTAATTCGGCAGTATCATTTTAATTGTAATTTACTTACCACATCCACTGAGATGAAGCCACGCCCACCAGACCCACCAATTGCATCGCCCTGATTCATGCTTTGATCAACCAAGTATGTGGTTTGGTATTGGGCCCTATAATGGGCTGAGCCTTTAAAGAGACTAACATACCAACAAAATTATTTACCGCGCCTACCAGATCCAGCTATTGCACAGTGATCCATGCTGAGTCCAACCGTATAGTTGGTTTACGTGTGGAACTTACAAAGAACAAGTCTATAAAAAAATCAGACATAACAGCAAAAGCATCCGCTACACCCACTCATTGCATCCCTGTGGTCCATGCTGAGTCTAACTATGTAGGTGGTTTTAGGAGTTTACCTCACTAACGTACCTATAAATAAATTTTGGATATTGGTATGTAGAGTTATATAGTTTATTTTTTTAACGTTACAATGACGTCAGAATGATGATTTCAGTGTATAAAGCAAAACAAGTAAATTCTACTAAGACTAACAATAGAACAAATATGAAACTTGAGTTGCAATTTATAACTACATGTTGCGCTGTTGACGGTTTTACTATTATAAAGAAGTGATCACTGATCACTTGATCTTTGTATTCATTGTTTCTAATATCTTCTCGTGCAGACGTTTGCGAAAAAAACGATTTCCACTTCTATATAATGGGCTAGCTATCTACACATTTTTATCGAAATTTGACAATGGGTATTACCTCCCCCCCCAACCTGGATAAACCTTCGATTCTCCTCCGTCCGATTAGGTCAATCAGCGGGTGACCAGCGGTACACCATGAAGGACTTCATCTTAGGCGAGAATTCAATTTATCCATACCGGTACTCATGTTAGTAGAGTTACCTCCACAGCGTTAATGAGTTTCCGTCGAGACCACTTTCGTGAATCTGAATCACACATAAATTTGTGGCTGTATCATCCGTTACCCAGATCTCTGGAATAGGGTAGAATCCAGACAGTTTTATGGGTGAACGCTGACTTCCCGACTGTAAGTCCACTGTAAGTCTACAGTGGACAAACGAATCGCACAAAAAACGTCAGACAACTACTTGATTGAACCATGATATCTTAAATAAATTACTCGTCTATGTCATTATCCTCAGCTAGCTTAGGTATAAGTAATAAATTGCCTGGACATTAACCTTAGCGGTTTACGTTAAACTTTTCAGTGTCATGATTAGAATCCCAAAGCCACTTGCAGATTACTTGGCACACATGATATGCGCATAACAGTAATTTTGACTCAAGAATGCCGCAGCTAACGCATTCTGTTTGGTACTACTACCATCCGTCATTATCAGAACCCAGCCCAGTCTACTCAATAGCTTCTTTGGCATCAATAGCACCAATTTCGATGCCTCTAAATTAAAATCTTGTAGATGAGGCCATCTGGTCGCAACTTGTTGCGGCCACAAACACTATTCAACTTCTGAAATGTTCTTTCATAAGAGACACCAGAACAAATATTATAAAATGAGTTTCTTGAAGTATGTCTTGTGTAAAACTAACAGACATAACATATAGAAGAATGTGTAAATATGTTGCTCGTATTGCAAAGAATTCCCATGTTCTCTATATTTTATTCTAGATGCTTATTTTGTATGGACTCAAATATGCCTTCATAAAAGGGAGGCCAGATTAACGCAGCGTAGTTAAGTTTGGAGCGAACAAGTGCACTATATTAAACATAAATAGAATCAACAGTAGCAAACTCTTTAGTTGACTGCAAATAAAGCAATAAAACATTCGAGCTGCTTCATTAACTTTCTTAGTAATATAATGAATTAGAGAATGTTAATTTGTTATCGAATTGAACTCCCAAATCTTTAATAAACGGCCTTCGTTCAATAGTAGCGCGAGTAGTGCATATAGCGGCGTAATTAAAAACACTTGAGAAGATAGAAGAATAGAACAATTTTACATATATGAAATATTGGATTAAATATATTTTCAATTAGCAATCCGGTTGGTTCGGTTGGTTTAGTTTTACACTTTCTAAGTCTACGTTAAAGGAGCAATAATGGTGTGCTCCGACTGCTTGTCATTTATCTGTCAGTAAATATATTTAGTAATAAAAAGGCTAAAAAGAGCACCAAGTTATTAAATACTGGTAATAAAAAAAAAAGAGTGACGTCTCTAGCTAAACTATTTACCAAAGAATGATAATTATACTATAACATGCAACACATATTTAATCTATATGCCATCTTAAAACTAAAAGCAAAAGAAAAAGCTACTGGTAATAGCGCTGGTAATTTTTTTTTCTTCCTACTCAATTAAATTCCAATGGAACGTTTGGATCGCGACACGCTTATTAGCCTAGTTTAGAAAAAATGGACAATTAGTATACTTACATAACTTACATACATCATCATCTTACCAATTATCTGGCGACTGTTTGTACAAGAGATTAGGGTAATGGCAGATTTTATAGAGAGAAAAAAGATGTTCTTCCAGCAATAAAATGTATAGGTGTACATTCACGACCTTATCACTTTGAATGTGCAAAAATGTTGACGTATTGTTAAAAAGATGATAGTTATTAAGATAAGATAGATGTTACCTATATACTACTACTTTCAAAGATGACTGCATTCTTTCATGCACGTGTTGGATGAACTTTCAAGATAACACTACGGAAGATAAATCAAATAAAAAAGCGGTCTGGACCTTAATAAGAGTCCAATTTTTGTTCACGATGTGTTGATAGCTTATAGGAAAAATATTTCTTCGCTTAAGTTCTTAAGGCAGGAGTAGTTATTTAACGTTAGAAACCTTCTTATTTACTTTGGAAGGCTCATCTTTAATGTATCATGGAAAATGTACAAATAAAGCAACAAAATATTGTTGAATGATTTAATGGTAGATAACAAAAATTTTTAGTGTATTTAGGAAAATGTCTTTTCAAATACATAAGTACAGGAATCTAAGAGCTCTTATTTCTAAAACGTTTTGAAGTGAGTTACATGCATTGTTTGTACAGGGTAGCCCGTTTATTAGAGGCATATTCTTTATCTCGAAAACTATAGGTTTGGTAAGAATATTTTTTAATATAAAAATACTAATCAGGAATATTTTAGTCAAGAATTTTGCTTGGTTGTAGACAGAATGAAAACAGGTTCATTACTTCTAAATAGGACATCCAGCATATTATTACATTTTTAATTGCGCTCTTAAAGAAAATGATAGCTATATTATAGGTAAATGGGTCTGTGAACCATATATCTACCAATTCTACTTTATGGATGTGAATCATGGGTAATGACCAAGCCCAACCAACTGGGTGCTGAATGAGTAGTTAATTGCACAATTTCGTGTAGTCGAATGTATAGGTATAAAATTACGGTAGGTTACGGTACGGTTAGGTATACATGCGACTACACGAAATTGTGCGCTTAACTACCCATTCAGCAACCATGTGGTTGCCCTTGGTAATGACAGAAAAGCTACACAAGAAAATTCAAGTTATAGAAATGAAATATTTAAGAAGGGTAGCAAAAGTAACAATAATGGAGAAAATAAGAAATGATACTATAAGGGAAACACTGAAGATAGAAAGCGCAAGGAAGTATATAGAGAAGGCCCAATTAAGATGGTGGGGACATATGAAAAGACTTAACGAAAAAAGACAAGTTAGACAAGTATGGGAAGCGAAGACAACTGGGAAAAGAAGGAGAGGTAGACCTCGTATGACATGGGATAAAGAAGTGGCAGATTTACTTAAGAATAGGGGACTATCGTTGAAGCAAGCTGAGACTTTAGCAATGGATAGAAAGATTTGGAGGAAAATGGTAAAATAAAAACCAGATGGGAAATGAAATATTTAGTTATAATATTGAAATATTTAGCTGTAGCAATGAAATATTTAATCAGAATAACGTATTTATAGTAGAGTCAGTTTTTGCATTCAGTTCTTATTGTTTACTATCTAAAGATAGAGACTTGAAATCTTTTGTAATGCCTTCAGTACTGGACCAATATAAAATGTTATATGTTTAAAATGGGGGCACGCCCCCTCGGGGGGTTGAAACCCTCATTTTGTACCCCTAATTTAATAACGCAGCCAAATTGAGCGAAATTTATATTAGGAGGGTTCTTGGAGTAGCTGATTATCAATCCAATGAGAAAATTGAAAAATTCAAAATGGCGGACCTAAACTGGCGGTCGTAAAATAACGGCATTTGAGATTGAGAATGCGATTTACGCCGTTTCTATTGATTTTAGAGAAAAACTCAAAGAGTCAAAAAGTGCTTAAAATCTGATTTTGCAGAGGAGTACACTATTTTGATTACCTTATTATGAACCCCTTCGCTCTGCCCTAGTAGTAAAGTCAATTTCTGCATTAAGGTCTTATTTTTTACTATCTAAAGATAGAGACTTGAAATCTTTTGTAGTGCCTTCAGTACTGGACCAATATAAAATATAATATGTTTAAGATGGGGGCACGCCCCCTCGGGGGGTTGAAACCCCTATTTTACACTCCCAATTTAATAACTCGGGAAGTTTTCCATCAACTTGAGGCAAATTCATGTTGGAAGATTTTTGGGGTTCCTGATTATGAACTCAATGAGAAAATTAGGAAATACAAAATGGCGGACCCAAAATGGCGGACCCAAAATGGCGGTCTTTGGGATTGGAAATGCGATCAGTGAAGAGGTTGCATAATAAGGTAACCGGAATTACGTACTCCCATGCAGAATAACATTCTAAACACTTTCTGGCTGTTTGCATTTTTCTCTAAAATCAATAGAAACGGCGTAAATCGCATTTCCAATCTCAAAGACCGCCATTTTGGGTCCGCCATTTTGTATTTCTTAATTTTCTCATTGAATTCATAATCAGAAACCCCGAAAACTCCCCCAATATAAATTTCGCTCAAGTTGATAGAACACTTCCCGAGTTATTAAATTGGGAGTGTAAAATGGGGGTTTCAACCCCCCGAGGGGGCGTGCCCCCATTTTAAACATATTACATTTTATATTGGTCCAGTACTGAAGGCATTACCAAAGATTTCAAGTCTCTATATTTAGATAGTAGAAAATAAGACCTTAATGCAAAAATTGACCCTACTACTAGGGCAGAGCGAAAGGGTTACATAATAAGGTAATCAAAATAGTGTATTCCTTTTCAAAATCACATTTTAAACACTTTTTGACTCTGAGTTTTTCTCTAAAATCAATAGAAACGGCGTAAATCGCATTCTCAATCTCAAATGCCGTTATTTTAGGACCATTTTGGGTCCGCCATTTTGAATTTTTTAATTTTCTCATTGGATTCATAATCAGCGACTCCAAGAACCCTCCCAACATAAATTTCGCTCAATTTGGTCGCGTTATTAAATTAGGGGTACCAAATGGGGGTTTCAACCCCGCGAGGGGGCGTGCCCCCATTTTAAGCATATAACATTTTATATTGGTCCAGTACTGAAGACATTACTAAAGATTTCAAGTCTCTATCTTTAGATAGTAAAAAATAAGAACTTAGGCATGTTTTTTGCAAAAATTGACTCTACTATTAGTTAACCTCTACACTTAACAGTAGATGAGGGATGGATTGTGTGTGTGTGTGGGTCTGTGATACACCATTTCGGGCTTATTAACCTTGGTATTGACCATAATAAAAAAATTAAATTATTTTAATATAAACAACTTTTCGAATTTTGTGAAAATGCTCCACATCACACTCGGCTAAGAATTGTTTGTGATATGATTTGTAAGCAAGCAATCAGTAACGTAGTAAGAAAGTAGAGGGAGGAGGTTTAGTTCCGAAACATGACGAAAGAAGTGATTACAAATAACGCTACCTAATTAAAAGTCGCAAAATTAAGGAGAGCTGGCAAATCTACAGCCTAAATCCTTTAACTCGAAATTGCATAGATCAGTCCAGTAGAACTCTGAAACGAAGCGTAAGAAAAACAAGTCTTGTGTTTAAATCGTATGCTCTCACCCCCTAGGATTATTGTACATCGAAAAAGTACCCTATTTTTTTGTTTTGTTGTCCCTAGATCGGACGATATTTAGCAGTGCCTCAAAGCCCGGAAAGTTTCCCATGTATTTTATACGGGAAAAACACTTTTTCGTATATTTGGTATAGAATACTGGAAATTCAATATTTTTTAACCAGACTGCCTGTTTCTGTTCAGAAATGTTCAGAAAATGATATCCAATAATTTATTTATTAAACTTTTTATATTAACTATTTTTTTACAGTCACAACGAAAATCCATAAATGGAAGAAACACGGAAAAATCATTAAACAATATTTATTACTATTTTTTCTGTAGTTTTTCACCGGAATTTTAATAAATAATCAACATGTGAATTGTTACAGATAGAAACAAACGTATTCTTTTTAATGATAAAACTTTAAACATTTTATAAAAATAAATTGATAATTTTGTAATAATTGTAATCCTTGGTAATAAATAATAAATGTAACTTTTTATAAAAATAAATGTATAAATTTTATTTTGAATTGTTACATTTTACTCTTAAATCAATTCCTTTTCCTTATACATATAGTAAAAAATAATTTAAAAATTATTAAATGAGAATAATAATTTCAAATTTAATTTTGATATACGATTCATTTAATTGAGGAGAGATGTCAAATTCAGAGAAAACTGCAAACTTCTATCTATACTCTATTGAAAGTTGATAAATAACACCAGTAATTTGTTTAAACAATAATTGTTAGAATTATATATCGTAAAAATAATTTTATCGTTTATCTTTAGATTTGGTTATTCTAAACTTAAAAAAATGCAAAATTTAGTAAAAGCTAGAACTCTCTAGCTTTATTTTGAAGATGTGAAGAAGTGAAATTGACAATAATAAATTTTACTGTCTCCAGCCTTACTTTGTGGAACTCCATAATCATGAAATATAATATAAATACAAAGATTAGTTAAAAGTTTCACAAGTTTTATTAAATTCTAAACCTGACAATTGTTTAATTGCCATTATTTAAATGCCATTATGAAAAGCAGATAAGATTGATAAACAAAGATGTTGCTAAGGATAAATACAGAAAATAGGTAACTAGATACAATACACTTCTATTGTTCACATGAATTCACATTTTGGTTATTTATTAAAATTCCGGTGAAAAACTCCTGAAGAACAAAAAAAACAAACTAGTAATAAATATTTTTTAAAGATTTTTCCGTGTTTCTTCCATTTATGGAATTTTTGGTTAGTACATATTTCAAAAACATTACATACAAACGATAAAAACTCAAACTTTAGTATCTTAATACAGAAATAATATTTCTTATTTTTAATTCATTTTTGTCTACTGTTTAATATTTTTATATTTTTTTAGTATTGAGTAGAAATAGCTGCAGCACGTATATCGACGACTTCGATTATTGACGCTAATAGTGATGGATGTGGTCTGTCTATAAACGTAGTTCCAAAAGTTAACATGCCGGGTTTAAGGTGGAGCCCCAAGTGTATGTCCGATCAAGTTACCTTGAAATAAATATTGTAAATTAATTTAATTCAAAAATATAAAAATTAAAAATATGAAAATTAAAAATATATAAAAATGAAGTAGTGTTGACTAATCTACACAGTGAAAACGTCGATAAAAAATAACGTAAATTGACCCAGTGAAATACTTGAACGAATTGTAACAAGAATAAGCCTTGTGTTTTAAATATAATAGATAATACGGTGATGTATCTTTAGTAGTAAGTAAAATAGGCGATAAGGGCTGTCTTCGCAGGCATGACACTCGCATGTGAAATGATTTCCGGTGCCGTAGGAAGTCCGCGACCTAAGATCGCTAAACTAAGAAAAAATCTTTTGTTTTTTGCCTTGTGGCAGTTATCGGAAATATGCTAAACCTTTATCGGCATCAAATAAGCTTGTAACCATTATTAAACCCTTGACGCCACTTTTCATAGAGGTCTAACGAAACAGTCAACTCCTGTAACAAGACTATTTTCATTTGAACGTTTTAACGAAATTTAACAAAATAAAATAGTTGAACTCACATTTTATTAGAATCGTTAAGATCTTCTTGATCCACGGCAGACTAGATCAGCTAACTCGCTGTTCAACAAGAACAACGATCCGAACACTTCTTTTTGTAGGTACAAGAAATCAAATGCAATAAGCCGTCTGGTGCTGGAGCAAGCAGGAGTGGACAATGGTGATAGCCCCAAATTTTCCCATCCTCGGTCTCTTGTACAAAGGAGATGGTCTAACCATTCTTGCACTTGAAACGAAAGAATTAAATTGAAAGCTACGAGGAACGTTTGGCATAAAAACTAGAGTAAACTATCGAAACCAACATGTAAATATGTCCACGGACTATGCTGCTGGATGGGATGCAATCGTAGGTAACTTGGGTTTCAACAGAGCATGCGCAGCTATGAGCACGGTGATCATCCAAAGAAAGATATATCTTCTTTGCCGTTGTACAGGTTCATAACGAGAGTTCCCACCCACCAATAAGTTTTTGAAGACAGCAGCGATCCCGTAAACGTCTGACTTCTCTGACGGATGTCGGATCTTTACTTTTTTTTATCATACAACACAGATGTAGTGATACCATGAAAAAAGAATAGACATTCTTTCTCCGCTCCTACACTTCTCCCGCTTTTAACTACGTTGCAGGCTTGGATTTAGGACTCTTAGAAAAAGTGAATTTGGTTCCCCTCTGGAATGTCCAAGAAAGCAGATTTCGAGAAAAAAGAGTTTACTGTTACTCATAATCTATCCCAAATAAACAAAATATACAGTCTATATAACAGAGCTTATTATCCCCATTATACTCAATTGCCCGCAACTTCCTTCTTAGGAGAAGTAGGGTAATTTCGGCGATTTTTATAAAAATATTAGTCTCTGTATGTATACTACCAGATTGGTCTTGGTGGATACTTTTACATCCAACATTGCAGTTGCTACTAGCAAAGGTACAATAATTAATTAATTTACTTCTAACCCGTTTTTCGTCAAAATTAGCTAGTAGTAGCAAGTTGTGTAATAAACTGAATGTATCCCACTAAGGGGGTAAATTCGTCAGTGAGGTGAAGGCGATTTAGCAATAACATCAAATTCGTAGGAAAATTCAAATTCAATTTTGACAATACTATTCTATCGATAACGTTCTCATTTTCAGGCCACCTTCAATATTCCGCACCCTTTTTCATGCGCTTAACATTTGTACATTCAGCTGATGTTTCACGATCTGCCCAAGATAACCACTCTCTTGTATCTGACGAGAATAAGGTTTCCAACACAATATGTTTTCTTGACAATCGTTCAACTTCAGGATGAGATGATGCTTCCGACAGTGAGGAAATTACAAATTTATTATTGCCATGACTTTGAGATGTCTTCTTCGAAAGCGGATTTTTTCTGTCTCGAAGTCTTCATACTTTGTTCGACGTCTCTTCCGGATGTCGGAGCTTTCGATAGACATAAACAGGATGTAGAGATCCACCAGCGCCCTTCATAAAGCCTACAAATGTTACTAACTCTCCTCTCTCCTGAAGCAGCAATGCCACTTCTTTCTTGCACTTTTCAGCAACAATTTCCACTTGTTTTACAACAGTGGTAATTCCACATTCATCTAAATAGGTTAGAAATACGACTCGCTGAGGTCCATCTTAGAGAAGAATTCTTCAATTGTTGTTTTATTGAAGTGTAAATGCCTTACGAACCAATGAGGCTTGTACTGTCTGGTTTTCATAGTGATATATCTTTCTGTCGTGGTAAGAAGCCTCTTATCCATTCAATACCTGCTATAGACTCATTTGTCCAGTTCTTTGGCTTAATCTTTTTGAAGAGATGCTGCACATTCAAAGGTCGATGTTCTGATTTTCTTGTATGTCAAACCATAATTCAGATTTGAGGAAATCTCTATAAAATCAGCTAAAAAAACTCTTTTCTGCAATAGGGAATACTTACGTTGTTCCATATTTACTTATTGTAGGTAAACTCATATAGTATGCTTCAACTATCCTGTCTCAAATCGTGTTCCTTTTCATTGACGATTCTTTTTTTGTAATGTTTCTGGTTATATATCTATCGTATTCTACTGTGAAGTGTCTATTCGCTTTTTTGATTTTTGAAAGTATCCAGTAACCCTCTACTTCTTCATTTATTGGCATCTGGAATCGGAAATCTATTGTAGCTAACTAAAGCTATACTACGGCATACAGTAGTCATCATACATATTCCACTTTCAGCATGCTGAAAATACCTCGCCATACTCAGGCATAAAAGAAATTATATAACCTTAATCCCATTAATGTTATGTTATCCGTTGTTTTAAATCTTATACAAGGATCTACTGAAACTTACTTAACCCTATTATCGAGACTACCCCAGTATCCCCTAGTAAAATTATATATTTCGCGTAAATAGTTTGGTATATACTATTTTAAAATGACATTTTTGGTATTACGTAAGAATTGATTAAAACTCTTTTTTGTCAGGGCATTGACCTCCAAAAATTATCAAATGATATAAAATTTAATAGAATTTCTTCTAACTTTGCATACTTATAAAACGTGTTCTACTGAAGAATTCGTCTATATAATATCTTGATAATACTTAAACTTCTTCAATTCTTAAAAGTTGTCATTTCAGTTGGGAATCACCTCTGGTAGCTCAGCGGTAGAGCTTCTACCCGAAAAGCAGAAAGTCCTGGGTTTGATTCCTAGTCGGAGTGATAATTTTCCTACATTATTATAACATCTTAACATTTAACTTAAACTTCTGTTTGGAATTCTAGGTGTCAATTCAGTTGTCCTTTGGCTGGTTTATTGTTGGGAATAACTATTATTGTGTAACGTTTTAGCCGATTTAAACGCACCTAATGTTGCAATTGCCTTTGATGACCATTAATGGTCAAGGAATGCAAAACTTTTTGTTTACTTATTTTTTTATTACAAATAGAACTTTACCTGTAGGTCTTGAGAATTATTCTTCATTTATTTTTTACATTACTGAGGTTATATAAGTGGTAGAGCAGAGTCTGTCTCAAACAGGCTGCGAACTTTCCAATAATGTTAGTATTATTTTTTATTATATTCATGTAATTTTTCTATCCTTATAACGGGAACTTCCTAACCGTCCAGTTCACGGTGTTAAAAGAAGCCCCAGTTATATTAAAAATGTATTACACAAAACCTTAATCTGACTGAATATTTGGGTCCGGTAAACGTCTGCTCTAAAATAGCAGCCGCCGTTTGAACCCGACACAAACGTTGGTAGCAATGAAAGACACAGATACAAAAGAAACAGAAGGTTATTCATTCTCGAAAGATAAATGAAAATTGTGAGGTTCTTACCACACTCAAAATCAATGATTAAACAAAACACAACATTATTTGTAAATAAACCCCTAATAATATAAAAATAATATTATGAAATCAGAAATCTTATATAATTGTATATACAATAAATTCACATAATCAAAATGACAATAATTTAATTACATATCTTTAACTAAAATGGATATCTGAATCAGACTTGCGCTTTCTGCAGAAAAGTAATATGGTACTGTCAAGTTGGTAAGTGTCAACTGCGCCTAATATACTTTGTTAAAACCAAATGAATTTAGGAATTACATTGTTACATAACCTAAAAGTTAAGAAGGAGAAACTGTTTATTTTGTTTAGGTGTTAAGTTCTATGTTGGTATTGCCGCTCTTGTTCATAGCTGGTAAAATACTTTAATTATATAGATGCGACTTCGATGGCCAATAAATACCCAACGTCTTCGACGGTGGAACAAGGTAGAACGCAGCTATAACCAGGGAGAGGGTAAAGAAGGAGATAAAAGTAGATACCGGAGGAGGAAAAGAAGCCTAGAAAGAAATTCTGTATAAATTAATGGTCTATCGACATAACCAAAAGCCTCAAAAAAAATCAAAGGTTTTTTCATCGGCTTTGAAACAATAGTCAACGGGTGGATTATCACCTCTTGTTATAATTGATGGAAAGGTATTCCTACGAAACAAGGAATTGTTAGTGATAACCATAATGATTAGAGTTATTAAAAGGTGTACCTTGCAGCAGAGCTTAAAAGACCAATAAAATTGGATTCCTGTGATACAAACAATCACCACTGTGAAAAAAATCTGATTACCAGGAATTTAGTTGCACTTCATTCCACAATAAAGAGAGAATTTATCAAAATTTCTTAAAACTGGAATAACGCAAACACTCTATTTGCAAGTCAAATTACAACTCACTTTTTAAAAGGACAAATGATGATTATCTTATCAAAAAGTTCTAGAAAACCGAGATAAAGCTGAATTTACCAATGAGGTTGCCTGAACAGAAATATTACCAAATAAGGAATGTCCAATAAAAGAGTGTGCCCATAAACACTTCCATATTTGGAATGACAAAAATATGATAAACACATTGGAGAAAAACTTTTTAAGAAAGAAAGTTTTTAGGTTAAACATTAAGTGAAATTGGACTGGGGAAAAGCCTTTAAAGAAAAATTGTAACATCGTATGCATACATGTTTAGTTTCTGGGAGAAACAAATAAAGGCATTTATTATTATTATAGATCAACTTTAGGCTTGTTACCTTAAGCTCATTTAATAATATTCAGGAGGCTAATTTTTATAAGTTTGTTTGAGTATGTAAATTCTATAAAATTACATATTTTAATAACCCCCACTTTCCGTGACTTTTTGAGGTCAATAGGAGCATCGGGTCGATTTCAAAGTAGTTCAAGAATTGTTATGTTCTATAAGTTTGTAAGTTTTATAAGTCGTGCACATGGGACTTTGATGAGCTCAGTCATGTCGGATAACCTAGCAGATCTCTTTGGAACCCTATTCCGATGAAATGGGGCAATGCTATATTATTTGTATTTTATTCTTTACACCAGAAATCTTCAACTGATCTTGCCAGAGACACAGTCAAGCATTGAAAGCTTTTTAGCTGGCTGGCTTGAGTACAATTTTTTGCATTTCATTATTGAGATGGTGCATATCAATAAACTGGAATATTTTAGTAGTCATTCCTTATTTCTTGAGAATTTTGAGAGCAAAACCCCGCTTCCTAACGACTCCCAATTTGCTCAGCAGAAGAAGAGCTGGGCAATTCCGATTGATACTATGTAGGGAAAGTGTGATGGAGAATTGTCCAGAGAAACTTATGTAGACGCTAAGAAGCGAAGTCTCTAGATAAAGGAGACACTAGACGTGGCGCAATCGTAGTCAGTCGTTCGATTGAAGGGTCCTTGAAATTTAAGTCTGGCAAATCTAGGCTAATATATATATATTTTTCTTTGAATGGTCTTTATTTTTAAATGTTGTTTTACCAAACATTGATTTTTGCTTGCATTGTTTTCCAAAATCTCACATTTGATGAACTAGAAATTATGAAACGGGTCCTAACCTGCTCTAATTCACTTCTTAAATAATATCTCTTTATAGGAATCGAAACCATTTATACGCCAAGGGTTTTTGATACCTAAATCAGAATTTAAAAATTTCAAAAATTGAGTAGTTCAAAGTACTAGAACTTCGGGATTTTAGAATTAAGATACATTTCACAAAATGACATAAAATACCCAGGCATCGAATATAGAGATTCCGAAATTTCAAAGTTTCAGAAATTTCTAGATTTTAGTGCCTTGACTTTTCTTTCACAATTTAAAATCTCAGTGTCAAATCTTTACAGTTTTAAAAGTTAATTGTTTGAAGTCACTAAAAGCGAAACACTGCTTACTGGGGTCACTTCTATCGAAGAGCAAAATATAGTCTGCTTTAGGTTAATGTGGAAGGAAAATGGAACCAGGAAGGTGAAAATGTTCTTGGCTTATGAATATACGCGATTGGCAGAGAATGAATATTCACACAGTAACTAGAACAGTACAAAAAGAGACGGCACTTTAAGAAGAAGAAGTCGGTACAATCACAATTTATCTACAGCTCTTTGATCTTGTTCGAATGAAAATACCTGCTACTGACACGCCTTCACTAACCAAACAACACCTTACACCTACAGAAAAAAGCACCGGCCAACACAAGTAAAAAATACTTAAACCATTTATATGTTGACATTCGTATATTTAAATAACAAAAAGAGTAGGAAATATAACAGCTGATTAGGCCTTAACTAGATTTAAATACTAAAGTGTTCTCTGAACACAATCATTTATGAGTTGCGGAGTATGTTATTTGCCTTAGAAGGCGGTATGGAAAAAATCTCTCGCTGATTCCACTTTACCACATTTTTCTTTTTTGAATGTAAATTGTCTTACAAAGGCTATAACTTAGGTGTTTAAAGTAAATGTCGAATATAAATTTTGTCACCACACCAATTATTAAGAGCAGCAAAAACAAGTGTTGTATAGTAAGTATCAAGACATTTGTATCACACTAGGCTACTATAGGCTTCAAGCTAAATTTCTCTAAATTGTTTCGTCAGCCCACACGCGAATTAATCTTAATATACATTCCCAATGACATACTTTTATCGAGATTATATAATATTATTATTATTATTATTATTTAAGATAGCACTAGTTAAAAACAAATACTATAGGCGAGAACGAACTAGTTTAAACAATATAGAGATGTTCTATAAAATAAACCATAACGTGACTCGACAAAATCGACAAATTGCTTTATAAACACATGTTATGTAATAGATTTTATTAACTTTTCAAATTTTACAACTAGCTGACTATTAGGTAGTACATAATAAAGGACCTCCAAATAAGGACTTGACAAAACAACGAAAAATATTCAAATTTAAAACACTTTTTTCTTTTATTTGAAAGGCTATGCAAAGCCGCTCTGGTATTTATCAAATGTAGTCGACTTATTAACAAGTTCGTTTTTAATAAAAAAACAAAGGACTAACTGCATAAAATCGTGACCGTCTTTAAAGCCTGTGTAAAAGACTATGAAGTTTATGGCACGGACAGGTGAAATGCGTTTGCGTGTTTAACATTGATACCATTCGCGTTTGCCAAGTCACGAGGATAAACATAATTTAATTATAAAATTAATTAATTATAAAGCAACGAGATAGTTTTTTGAAGTTTGTTAAGCTAGCAAAACTGTTTTTAAAATAAAATATGCATGCTAATGTTTTAAACGCCTTTCTTGAATGAAGCGTTCATTGAAGGATGTACAGGTTAATTTTCAGTCTTTCGGCATCTATTAACTAGATTAGAAAAAAATTATAACAAGTTTATTAAAACTTTTATTGACAATAACGTTGTAGTGAATAATTTACAATAAATGGGCTTATTAGAAAAAACTCATATGACCCCAGTCAGTGTTTTACATTTTTCTGTAACGGATTTAAAATTCATCCAATCAATGGCATGCACCGACAGAAAATGAGACATTTGTTAAGTGAAAAATTTTGGTTTATTTCCTCTACATTATGCGATGACATAAAACAGTAACGCATAGTTATCTCAAGATAATTCTTTTATTGATCACGGTGCTTTGGGCTGCTTAGGGCATTTTAAGGAGGAGTACTATGGATCAGCAAAGAATTAGAATTTTAGATCTTACATTACTGTTTATAGAAACGGATGGAAACAGAACATGGAATAACATAATATTTTATATAAAATATATTCGATTTTAAATAAAATCGAAATAAATATAAAAAGATTTAATATACGAGGGTGGTCCCAGAAGTACCCGACCTGACCAAGAGGTGGCGGTAGTTGTTTGAAAATATCACTGTATTAGAAAGTACGCAGTCTATAAAGCATATGTTTCAAGTTTGAAAGCGCCACGTTGTTCAGTATTTGTTTGGCAGCCATCAATAGTGAACGTTGTCAGTGAATTTGTGAAAATGGAGAAAATTGGTCATCGTTATGTGATACAATACTTTTATTTGAAAGGCCTCAGCCCAACCAATATAAAAGCTGAACTGGATTCTACTCTGGGTGAGTCTGCTCCTTCGTTTACAACAGTTAAATTTTGGGTAGCTGAGTTTAAACGAGGCCGTACGAGCTGCCAAGAGAGCATCGCAGTGGTCGACCAAATGAGGTGACGACTCCAGAAATGGTGAAGAAAATCCACAAAGCGGTACTTGATGATCGTCGACTTAAAGTGCGCGAGCTAGCAGACATTACGGGCATTTCAAAAAGTGCGGTACATCGCATATTATCTGAAAATTTGGACATGAGAAAGCTGTGTGCAAGATGGGTGCCGCGTTTGCTCACACTCGAGCAAAAACAGTGTCGTGAAAATGTTTCAATTGAGTGTTTAGCAAAGTTTCACAGCAACAAAGCAGAATTTCTGCGCCGTTTCGTAACAATGGATGAAACATGGGTCCATCATTTCACACCCGAGACAAAAGAACAATCGCAACAATGGACTCAAAAGGGAGAACCGGCTCCAAAGAAGGCGAAGACCGTTTCATCTGCAGGCAAGGTTATAGCGTCGGTTTTTTGGGATGCGCGTGGAATAATTTTTATTGACTATCTCGAAAAAGGAAAAACTATCAACGGCCAGTATTATGCAAACTTATTGCAACGTTTGAGCGAAGAAATCAAGCAAAAACGTCCGCATTTGGCTAAAAAGAAAGTGTTGCTTCATCACGACAATGCGCCAGCTCACAAATCCGTTATTGCAATGGCCAAAATTAATCAATTAAAGTTTGAATTGCTACCTCATGCACCATATTCGCCAGATTTAGCCCCTCGGATTATTTTCTGTTCCCAAACTTGAAAAAATGGCTCAGTGGTCAAAGATTTTCCAACGATGAAGAAGTGATGTCAGCAGTTAATGGCTATTTTGAGGAGCAAGACAGTTCTTATTATAAAAAGGGTATCGAACTTTTTGAACACCGCTGGGAAAAGTGTATAGAGCTGAAAGGAGATTACGTTGAAAAATAAATAAATCTTTTTCCAAAATTTTTGTGTTTTCTTTGTTGGGTCGGGTACTTCTGGGACCACCCTCGTATTGTAATGGAATGCCCTATGTTGAGCGCCAAATAAATATGGAGTAGAAAGCCTCGCGTTGGACAAACCTAATAAATATAGATAAAGCCATAAACACTGCGTACTAATTTAATAAAATAAATTAGAATAAACTCATTTACAATCCCTATTTAGAATTAGTTTCATGAACTTTTAAATAAATATAAATAATAGCACGACCCCAGTAGCATACTATGTTTAATAAATATTTGTTAAATGTATTGTAAATATTAAGTGATTTTTTAATGTAAAAAATATTTGTTTTAAATCTTTAGTTTACAACAAATAATTTATATTTAAATGTTTATATTTCATGCATATTTAATACATACATACATACATAATCTTTAACTTGTTATACCTTTCGGTGTCGAAGTGCCAGACACACCGAGCCGCAGAGTGGATATGTGTATGTGAGACGAGGCAGCGGAGCCATATAGGCAAGTACACTGCGCTCGTGGTTTACCCATCCAACTACTGACCGCCACAAACTCGACTTAACTTTGTTAAGCGATAGAAATCCACTATAACCACTCTGCCGTGCTGCCGACTATTTAATACATATTTAGACAAAAATATAAAAGTTCAACATATATATTAAAAACGTTTTTATATTATTAGGAAACTAGTATTTAAACGTACGATATATATTTTTTATAAATATTTAATATGCAAATAAAACTTAATAATGATTAAAATTTATCATGATTGCAAAAAATATATATATATTCACTAAATGTTGACCAAGGAATTTACATTTAAAGCTCCATATTTTATAAATATTTATTATTCATTTTAATAGGCACATTACGTAAATTATTGCATAGCTCATCAATGTTTAACTTTACCATGTGCACAACGTGTACAACAAAATAGTGTGCAACGTGAGTTGATGTGTAAAAATCTCTAAAACCTGCATTTCATTTTTAAAATATTCTTAAACGTTTTGTTAAGAAAATACAATATTTTTAGATTTGAGACTACCAAATCGGTAATTTCTACAGTTTTTTTCTCTTGACAATAAATCAAAGAAGTGTTTTATTTTTATGTTTTATTTTACTTAATATTTATGGGGCATATTCAACTCCATTTATTAAACAGTCTACCCTATGGAATGGGGCAAATACGTATTTTATAGGATTAAACAGTAAATGCAGTATCATTTCTGATTACAGTTAGACGCGTGAAGTAGAGTTCAAGCAAACCCTCTTCTTACGTTAACTTAATATTATATAGTAGGTTATGATGACTCTATGTTATTTAACATTGTATAAACTAATTAATGTTGAAACCGTGTGCTAGCTCGGATGGTTTGAATCTTTTTAGTCTTTTTGGTTCATCGTTATCGTCTATTAGGTGACGCACAATGTCATTTAGGTGAGCACTAAATCTGTCTTTATACTGCGTACTCCATTGATTGGGAACATACCACGGTGCTTTAAGTCAAAGCACTTTGTTTCGGGCTTTAAGACTATTTTATAAATTAGTAGCTTGTTTTCCAAAGATAATTTGGATATTCTTCCGATTAGCCAGTATAATTTACGAAGTTGTAGTCCAAGTTATTTACGCTTGTTGAATATGTGTGTTCTCCAAGTCAGTCCCCTATCGAGATGTAGTCCTAGGTATTCGATTGATTCGATGTGGTTGAGTTGGTGTCCGTTACTGGTGGACAGCTATCCTTCTTTGTAATTAATGTAATACGATGAGATTTGGATTCATTCAGCTTAATACGCCACGCTACGATTGTGGATTTACATAGGAGGCTAAGATGGCCGATATCATCTGCATAAGTAGCTGATGTTGATAGTAAAAGGGGTAATAAAATATATTTAAACAACATTCTAACTATGTGCAATATCTATGTAATATTGAATCTTAAATCTTTTTCAAATAAAGAAAATCTGCCGTTTTCTGTCTCACAAATATTGAGAATTAAACATTTTATTTATATATGATACTACCGGGAAAGTTATGTAAAACCCGATAAAGACTTTAACAATAGGTAATAAAATAATTTCATAAACCAATTAAATTTCTTACTAAAATAATAATATTTGAGCAAAAATGTGAAAATGCTAAATTTCTATCTTAGGATGATGTTAGGTTCTTAAGGTAGTTAGGTGAATCATGTTTAATCAAAAACACTCTAACCAAAGCTAATTATTAAATTATAATTTATTTTACCTAAATTATTATTAAATTTCAATCCTGAAGGGCAGTCTTATTTCCCGATTTTGTTTTTGTACGAAAAGGTGTAGACCCAATATTCCAGATTATTATTAAAGTTTCAGTACAAAACACTATTTTAATTCCATACCTTGTATAGGTATGAGCTAAACTTTGCCTTGGTGTTTTAATATACGTAGAATACTTTTTTCATATTTTTTATAGGCGGCTAAACTACCTTTTTACTTTAATACTGGTAGAATACTTTTGGCTTATGTATGTACTTGACTATAATTACAATGAGTGAGTAACCTTTATTTCACAGTTTTAGTTCGACGAATATATATTTTTTTTAATAAAAGTGCATTATAAGATGTACTCATATTTATTGTAATAAACTAATTTGTTCATGACGCAGCTTAATACTTTTAATAATAATTCACATTTATACTTTTTAATTAAACATTTACAATTTAAATAACACTTACATTTACTTTAAAATCTTACCTTTACTCTTACTATATTAATTTTCGACCACCAATAAGTGGTCTCTTTGACTGCATAAATCAGGCTGCTCCAACAATTAAAATCGGCATTTTATATGCAAAATATTTACATAATAACCTTTATCTAATTTATAACACAATATTCAAAAGATTATTTCAAAGGTGATCAATAACTATGCAACAGTAGTGTCAACAGTACAACAATCGAGTACCACCATCAGGTATGTAGAACAGAAATGCCTGAACTCTGTAAGAACACAGCATTCGCTTGAGACGATAAAAAGATTACAAAATGTTTTTATGTAGATAATTGCGTTATTACTGCCCTGAACAAAAATTCTCTTAGTCAGTTCATGAAAGAGTCCACAGTAGTTCTTGGGGAAGCTCCAATGGACCCTAGCACGGAAAATAAACAACAAAGTGATAATGTTTTTGTTTTGGGCATTACATGGAAGTTAGATCAGGATGCCTTAAAAATAAATAAAGACTGGGTTCAACTTGCTAATGAAATAGAAAATGAGATTATTAAATGCAAAGAGATTAATTCACTTGCTCTGCTATGATATGACCCAGACCCTTATTGCACCAGACATTTGAAATGGAATTAGGCTGGGATATATCTGTCAGCAGTTAAATCGAATCTGGAAGAAAGATATACTTCCTTTTTTTGTATGCAATTGAAATACCAGGATGGATTATAGTAGAGCATTTTTTGAGTCTAAGGTAGCCATATAGCTACAATTATGGCAAATTAGGGAAATAGCCGTACCCCTATCTTGTAATTTAAAGTACTTAGCAAGTAAAAAGGTCTTTAGATTGAGAATAAAATGTTCTGTTCCATCTAGCTTAGGTACCAGAAATATTCCAGAAACAAATTGGTATTTGCAAGGCTGTCAACTATATGTAGTACCAATCTCCAATAAAAGAATTAGATCAGTGGTGTAGTAGTTAAAGTTGCCCAGTTGAAGGGCAACTTTTTCAGTAAATGGTATTTTATAACCACGTGTCTAAAACAATAAAGATGAAACCGCGGTATATTTTTCCAAGCCTCAGTCAAAAACATAATCTAGCAACTTGGAATTTTACATCATTCAAAACCTGCGGCTCTACGTCTTGTAACGTGATACAACACGAATCTTTTATCCACCTGGACAAGATTTTCTGGACTAAGGTGCAGGTAGACTAATGAGTCTAATGAAGTTTAAAGACTACCTAGGAGTAAATTTGCTACCAAAAGCCTGTGATTGCTTTCAGAGAAACTGCATGGGCTGAAATTTTTTTCAAATCCGCGCTGGCTCTTAAATTCTCTTCGATTAACCAGCCATCTACCGCAACCTCCGAGATTGTACATATATGAAACCGAGATTAAGGTTTGCCTCCGTGAGTGTAACATGTTAAACATCAGCATTAGTGTAGCTGCATTGCTCCAGTGCAGTGGCTCCAATAAGCAGCTTCTTAAAATTATCGTCTCCGACCTGAACTGGGTCTAATAAAAGGGAAAGGGCACTTCCCAAAGTCGACAGGTACGCATTTGGTTTTGAATGCCAGTCAGGCCATTGTCTCTCTTCAATGCAACCTCATTGACCAAGGCATGAATTTAAATCGAATTCGAATTTTGCGGTGGCTTGGTCGCGATGGACATTTTGCCTGTTTGATTGCCACCCCCTCCCCCTCTCTTCTGTCGTTCTTGATTTGTGTATCAAAAATATTGCAGATTTTTGATTCGGCGATAGGCCGACTTAGACGAATCCGAGCTAGAATAACTTCAGGAGTAAGAACGACGCCTTTTCTTATGCTTCCCATGATGAAATGAATGAATAAACACAAAATATAGCTAAAAGATTTTGACAAAACACCCTGGCGCATACAGTCGAAAAATGAACGTTTGAGGGAGGATACGATATGATGTGGAAGGCTTAGAGTCAGTGGCGTGGGAATTCTTCATTACATTAAATGTGTGGCAACCTGATGGGCAATATGGGTTACACTATCGGGTAACAACTAAAACTAACTTTGTTTGAATTGTAATTAATTACGGATCATGGGTTTCAATTTTTAAATGTTAATTTAAAAGAGTGTACTGTGGCTAATTACTACAAAACAAATTTAAGTAATCTTTCAAATTTATTATAGGTAAGTAATAATGCCATTCGAACAAGAAAGGGTACAAAAGTGCGCAGTATTAAACAGACTTTTAAATCTTTTAAATTCGTTTTCATCATTATTGTTGCCTTGCGACCAGATCATCCACTTTTCTTAACTAGACTTCCTGCCACGTTAGGAAATCATGATGATTATGATGATAGGGAAGCCACTTTAGAAATAAGTTGCATATTAAATCTTTTAGGCGTTCGCATAATATAATATTACGAAAATAAAATATTATGAAAATAAGTAAATAGTTATTTAATAAATTAGTTTGTTAATGAAAGCGATTAATGATCGAAACTGTTTAAAGCACGAACGAGCGATAGGGAGTGAGTGCCTTTAATAGTTGAGATCATTAGTTGCTCATTAACAAACGAATTGATTACAACAGTTTTTCGTTGACCGTAAAATTCTTCGATTTTAAGATAGAAAATTTCAAATAATACCGAATCCAAACTTGTGCGTATATCTGGTTGCCCAAAGTAAAACATCATCAAAACGTCAAAATCACAAACGGGTTTATTAATGAAAAAGAGTGTATTAATGAGGTCCATTAATGCATCCTTTTTTCACAAAACAGTTACTTAATAAAAAAGAGTGTATTAATGACGTCCATTAATACATCCTTTTTTAGAAAAAATCATTCATTAATATTGACATTAACAAACGGTCAACGAAAAAATATTTTACATTATTAGCAAGATAAACCTGTTTCTACTGGCGATAGAAGGAAATGACTGGCGAGCCCACAGGCGAGCTTGTCACCTTTTTGAGCTAGTAAAAACAGTTACCGTGGGTATAACGTATAATATTTTATTTGTTATTCATTCGTAAACAACACACAACATTTATTGTATTTATAAAACCTGGTCCTAGTCCTAACAATGATAACAAAATATGACACTTTTTATAGTTATTTACGTGCCAAGCTTTGTAACTTAATCTTTACGAGCGAGCGACGAAGGAGCGAGCCTCCATAATCCAGTGAGCCCAGTAACGATTAATTGCAAAGCGTGTCGCGTACAAACTTTTATTTCCACCGGCAAATTCATTTGTTCTGTCAATTTCATATGCAAATTGACAGAATAAATTAATTTATTCTTAAAGTAAATTTTATCTAGGAAGTAAAAAGTTTTATAATACCGGCCCTTATTAGTTACATAAGGCCTGTAAAGTGGCATTTACATAGAAGGAGGAAATAAAATAATTTTATGCACAGATGCATTATAATTAGACTATTATTGCTAGATTTATCTAAACATAACTGTCTCTTTATGCCCCAAGGGCCTCTTTATGATCCGACGGGCAATAATGAAACGTCAATTAAATGTCAGAGCTGTATTTGTAGAACTTGATTGGTTCTTAATATAATTTGTAAACTTATCACCAATGAAAATAAGCTGAAATTAAGTATTTTAGATAGTAACTATAGTAATGTACTTCGTATATATGCACATAAGTATACGTACAGCGGCTTGATGTAACCTACGTACTCATTTAATTATATTTTTTACACAATAATAGATTTGAGATAAAAACAATCTGTGCATAAAATAGTGTATGCATTTCGGGCATAACTTGCTTTTATGGCCCTACAGCCTTTTCCTAGCCCTCGGCTGACGCCTCGGGCTAGAAATAACGCTTCTGGCCATAAAAGCTTCTTTATGCCCTTAATACATAAATAACTATTATGAGCCGTAGACGTAGAGGTTATTATGACAATAAAGTTTAGTTTTCAAATATCATGTACTATTAACTTGTAAAACTTTTACAGATCAGCTGTCAGCTTTACAAGTCATTAGATCATAAAAGTAACTTTTCGTTGTTTGTGTTCTGTTACATTAAATGACGTTGACGAGTGGGTAACAAATAAAAGTTTTAATTTCTCCAATTTCTAATATGCATAAAAGTAAGTTGTCTGCCAGAAACTTCTCAGGAAACAAGGTAAATAACAAAGCAGAATTATACGCGTTTGCACCATAGAAATAAATCTTAATGGAAACAAAGTTTTCGGTTTCGAACCGAGAAAGAGACTTTCCCAGCCGGAGAATGAGAAAACCCATTTTCCAGTCCCAACATTAAACAATCAACTTTCTACGCACATATACATATACATAGTACACCTAACTGGTAGAACCATTAGATTTTTATCTATTAACAACTTTGACATTTGACATGAAAAAAATGGTAAAATTTAAAGATTAAAAAATGACAGAATTACATTTACTAAAAAATGATTGATGCTAACTAAATCAATTACTTAGGTTCGACTTTAAAAAAAATAACAGATTAAGATATAATTTGAAAAATAATTAAAAGTGATAGATTCGTGCTGACGAGATCAGAACAAAAAATAAGGTTCTTCAAAAAACAGAAACCTACCTTTTTTCTTTCTACAGGCAAATTTTAATTAAAAAACATTAAGCCGTCACCCACTGAAACCTGAATATTAATTATTATCAGTGCAATATTTTTCCTATTTTTATAATTTTTATTACTTCCCAATTATTCTCGCGATCGGTTTCGCAATTTGATACACTGATAATTTCAATGTTTTCAGTAAAACAGTCGATTGATGATGATGATTACCCTGAAACTCTTGAAAGCTATAAGATATTAGAACGTGACTGCTAGAGGCGTAAACATGCCGTACTAATTGGCCGCGCTAAAAACTGCTGTCAGCGTACAACAATCTCTGTCGTAAGCAATCTAATCATATTCTTATTTATAGCAATTAACCAGTGTACATATATGTTAGGAAAAACTAAAACAAAATCAGCTACTTTCAAAAAATCCGAAAGCAGCCGTTCGCAAAAACCATCCTTCAGGTTTTTTGAAAGCCATGAATTCCAAAGTATTGTAAACTGCAAAGTTAACTGCGCTAATAAAATAAATCAAGCGCGCTTAATTATACAAATAAATTTAATTATTTAAGTGGAAACACGTAGGTAGGAATTCAAATGTGCATAATTAAAAAAGAAGAGAAAATACATAATATAAGCTGAATACTAACATGAATAATTTACACTGAGGCAATTTGTAACTAGCTGTAAATTTAAATGCAAAAAGATATGCATGTTTTACCACCCAGCAAAGCACGACTTATTCCATTTATTTCGTGTGTCAAGGAATTCCTTGGAACACACAACTTAATCATCATAAAGACCCCCTAGCTTACTAATTAAATTTAAAAAGCAATCTTATTAATTAAAAATCACTAAAGGGTAAATAAATTATAAAATCAAAAACTATATTTTAACACTGCATGCACACACATCATTTCCCAAATGGCTCTGCAACATTAATAAAAAATCAGTAAAGGTGCAAAAAAATAATGAGAAGAAGCTGAAAATTGGTATACAAACCAAACATGCAATAGTATTAAAGGTCCGAAAAAAGTTCTTCAGCTTCTCAACTATGTTGGTGTTGTATTTCAAGTTTTCAGTCACCAATTTAAAATACATCATCGCTGACATGATACGAATTAATTTAAATAGCCTACGGTTGCAAAAAACAAACAGATAACAACAAAATAGTATTTTTCAACATTAACATGTCATTAAACCAGCCTCTTTTTTGACGCAAGACTACCTCCAACTTTGCGGATAGTAAGGGATGACTTTTGATCTATTAAAAATAGGTCCCAATTAAAATCATTATATTGTTAAAAATACTTGCTGAACAGTAATCGTGGTAGCATATTCGTAAACAGCAGGGAGTCCAATTCGCACGCGAACTAGATTGTGGATGCAAAGATCCTCGTGCACGTGGGAGAAGATGCAATATTTCTGGGTATGCCGCCGCGTTTGGCTCAGTTCATCTCGGCAACCATTAGCGAAACAAGACTACGTAGTTTTACAGCTCTCAACGAGATCTATTCAAATATGGAAGAAGATTTCGCATTAATTTAAACTGAATATGTTAAAAATTGCTTTTCTGTGAACGGTACATACCTCTGACAATATCGCGGTTTTAACTACAGTCAAATTACACTTTGGCATGTGATTAATTATAACACTTAATTATAACAAATTAGATAAACGGTTTGAAACCATAATCCAATAGCTCATTTAAACTATCCGATGTGCAAGTCGTAGTCCCACGCTCTAAACTAACGGCTCAATAAGAACTGAATTTAGCGCATAATTTTTATAGGTAGAAGTCTTTTGGCGAAAGGATGATTCGTCTTCTTTTTCCTTTCTCTAAGAACTTTCCTTTCTCGCAGCAGAAGTAGTTTAGACTAACCGGGTTGCTAGTCCTGCGCATCTCGAGTTGGGTCATCTGTAATTATTTTCCTTACCGACGCCTTCCATTCTTCTATGTTACTTGATGTCTTTTTCGCTTCGTTCCAGGTAATGTTTTACTTGTGTAATTCACGATTTATCCATACTGTTCTGGTGGTGCCCTTGCACTGTGTCGATGTTCTCTTAAAGTCAATAAAATTAAAATTCTAAATTCATAATTGTGATTTTCTGCATCCACTATCTTCACCTTCCCCTTTTTTCCGTAATCTATCCACCTGTTTTTTATATAATCTCCTGCATTACATCTTTCTCCCAGTTTTCCTTTTAGATTTCTTTTATATTCTTAGTGGCCAGGACTTCAATTTTTAACTTCTTCCTTTCTGTAGATTTCAATCTTGTATTTTCAATAGTCATACATTTGTTTATTATTTTCTTGTAGCTTAGTGTTTTCACTGCTGTTGTTTTAAAGTTTTTATACTTCTGCCATATTTCCTGGATATTGCATTCTTCTAGATCTTTTATTTTGTCTTGAAACCCTTTTCAAGATTTTGACTCCCTCTCATTGCTCTAGCATATTTTTTTTTTGAAAAGAATTTTGAACCAAAACTCTTTTATTAACAAGATGGAGGCGGAAGTTGAAGTGAAATTAGTAAAAATGATGAAAACGAGATACATGGCGATAATAGAAATTGATAATGAAACATTTAAAAAAGTAAAAGATTTGGGAAAGCTAAATATTGGTTGGCGTGTGTATCCAGTTTATGAGTACATAGGTATATTACGTTGTTATAAGTGCTTTGGATATAACCATAGAGCAGAAAACTGTACTAATAATACTTGCTGTATGAAGTGTGGAGATGAGGGACATAAAATTGAGAATTGTACAAGCACAACTGATAGATGCATTAATTGTATAACAGTAAACAAAAAACTTAACTTAAAACTGGATTATAAACACACTGCATTTGATTTGAAATGTCCAGTGTATCTGAGAAATATAGAAAGAAGAAGAGAGAAAATAGAATATGGTATATAGCAATCAGTAGCTTGTACATGGAATGTACAAGGTATGTACGAAGAAGGCGCGGTACTAATCCTGGTGAATGAGCTACAGAAATACAATATAGAGATTGCAGGTATACAGGAAACACATTTATCGGGGAATAGCATACAAAAAATTAATAATTATACACTGTTTACAAGTGGTAATGAAAATAGACGATTAGGTGTAGGTTTTCTGATAAAAGATAATCTAGAGGAGGATGTTAAGGATTTTTGAGCCCAATCAGAAAGGTTATGCTATATAAGAATAAAGACTAAACATAATATGTTGACAATAATTAACGCACATGCACCAACTGAAGAGAAGGACGAAGAAATAAAGAACGAATTCTACGAATTATTGGAAAAAATGGTCCAGAAAATCCCTAAGAAGGATATTAAATTAGTAATTGGAGATATGAACGCGAAAATAGGTAGAGAGGAGATATATAAAGAGATTACAGGGGGTGAAAGTAAACACGATGTGAGTAATGATAATGGGTTAAGGTTAATAACATTCGCCATAGAGCAGAAGATGAAAATAATGAGCACGCACTTCAAAAGAAAGGACATACACAAAGGAACATGGAAAATCCCAGGGAGTAAAGAAACAAACCAAATTGACCATGTATTGGGAGAAGAAGAAGTGGCTAATAAAATAAAAAATGTTAGGACGTATAGAGGAGCTGACGCAAACTCAGACCACTTTCTTGTAGTAATGGTAATAAAATTAAGTAAAATAGAAAGAAAGTGGGAAAAACATAAAAGAAAAATAACATATGTTCTTAAGGCGCTACAGAATACTGGAATAGCACAGAAATATAGTAGCAGTATAGAAGAAGAATATAAGAACTACGACGAACAGTATGAAGAGGTAGAAAAAAAATGGAAAAAACTGGAGGAATCAATTGTAAATGCCACGAAGAAGAATATACCACTAAATAGGAAGACCAAAAAGAATCACTGGATGTACGAAACATGCAAAGAAGAGATTAATAAGAAAACGAAGATGTGGATAAAGTTTTTACAAACACAAAATGATCAAGATAAAAATCTATACAAAGAGCAAAAAATTAAAGTAAAACAGATGTGTAAGGCAAAAAAACGTAAATATATGGAGGAGGAAATAAAGGACATCGAAGAGAAGTACAAGAAAAAGGAAATACGAAATTTTTACAAAGATGTTAAAGCCATTAGAACTGGATACAAGAAAAAACAGTGCTATATCAAAGGAGAAAATGGGCAATTATTAAATAATACACAAGATATCCAAGAAAGATGGAAAAACCACTTTGAAAAGGAGTTAAACACACACGAAGGAATACATAGAGAAGGAAGCGTAGCACAAAGAGAAGAGCAGGATGAAGAAATACAGGAGATACATGATGAAGAAATCAGGAAGCCTAGTAAGAACGAAATTAAAGAAGTAATACAGAAAATGAAAAATAACAAGAGCCCAGGGGAGAACGGAATAGCAACTGAAAATCTAAAATACGGGGGTGAAATGGTATGTGATAGAGTGTATGAGTTAATAAAGAACATATGGGTTACAGAAAATATGCCTCAACAGTGGGAGAAGGTAGTGATAGTACCGGTTTTCAAAGGAGGGGATAAAAGTGTGTGCGGCAATTATAGGGGTATTGCAATATCAGATGTAAAATACAAAGTGTTGGCGATAGTGATTAAACAAAGGCTGGAAGGGTATTTAGAAGCAGCTTTGGGAGAATACCAAGAGGGTTTTCGCAAGAACAGGGCTACCAGTGATCAAATATTTACAATAAAACAAATATTAACGGGTGCGTATGAATATAATATTCCCCTGCATATGCTTTTTATTGATTTCAAGGCCGCCTACGACTCCATAATTAGAAACAAAATTTATGAAGCATTAAGAATACTGGAAATTCCAGAAAGGTTAATAAGATTGATAAAACTAACGCTAATAGATACTAAATGCATGGTGAAAGTGAATGGGGAAGTAACGAAAAGTTTTGAAGTAAAAAGGGGAGTAAGACAAGGCGACCCGATATCTACTCTTTTATTTAACGCGGCACTAGAAATGACAATAAGGAAAAGTGGAATAAACAGGAGAGGAACGATTATGAATAAGAGCCATCAGTGTCTTGCGTATGCAGATGACTTACTGTTAATAGCAAGGAGTAGAAAGGAACTAACAGAAATAGTTGGAAAATTGCTGCAAGCTGCAAAACATATAGGCCTAATGGTAAATAAAAGTAAGACCAAATATATGGAATTAAAAAATAAACACGCGGTAAATGAACAAAATAAACTAAGACTACAAATAGGAGAAGAAGAAGTACTGGAATTTGAAGAGGTAGAAGAATATATGTATTTTGGGGCATTAATTACCAATAAGTGTAAAGAGGAAAGAGAAATAGAATTAAGAATAGCTAAAGGGAGTAGATGCGCGGGGAGTATGAATAACATAATACGATCAAAGGATATCTCTAGAAAAGTAAAGATCCGGATCTATAAGACCATATTGAGGTCGACCGTACTGTATACCAGTGAGACATGGACTATGACAAAGAAGACACAAAATAGTTTAGAAGTATGGGAAAGAAGAGTACTAAGAAGGATATATGATGGGAAGAAGGTAGATGGAGTATGGGAGAGAAGAACAAATGCAGAATTATACGAATTATACAATGAACCGAATATAATACAGGTAATTAAAGCCAGAAGACTCCAGTGGTTAGGTCATATGGAAAGACTGCCTGATGACAGGATAGTAAAAGGATTAAGATGGTATATACCAGAAGGACGGAGAAAGAGGGGGAGACCGAGGAAGAGATGGTGGGAAGCAGTGAGGGAAGATCTAAAAGAAAAAAAAACACAACTGGAAAGAAATTGCTAAGGATAGAGTGAAATGGAAATTATTTACAAGGCAATGGGCCTAAGGAGGCCTGTGAACGCCATATATATATATATAGCAATCAGTACCGTCAAATGGGAATATAATTCTTTTTAATGCCCAGAGTGTTATACTACATATAAACGAAATAAGCCATTTTATAGATCGGTATAAACCATTGGTTTTATGTTTGACAGAAACACACTTGACTGGCCAAATAGATGATTTTGAGATAAATATTGATAATTACAACTTGTTGCGACTTGATTCCGATAGCAGATATACTGGCGGAGTTTGCTATTATTTAAGGAAAGGTGTCCAATTTTAGATAATTGATACTGTTGTATTACCTAGAAGTTATTGGATACTAATAATTAAGATAAAGATAAATGGTTGGTCAACAGTAATTTGCTGTGTTTATCGATCCCCTAGTGGATCTGTTACAAACTTCCTAGACTTTTTTGAACAGTGGTGTAATGAGTACGTATCAAGGTCAAGAGAAAAGATAATCATTTTAGGTGATTTCAACATCAATTGGAAATCTGATCTTATTTATCCCATGAGGTTGAAACGATGCATCATGGATAATGCGTTAAAGCAGATAGTTGCCGAGGACACACATGTAACATTAAATTCTCGATCTATGATTGACCTTGTTATCACAAATGAAATTATATTAACAACAAAAGTTATAGATAACTCCGGAATATCGTGCCATAGAGCTATTATAGTGCTAATACAGTGCGATTTTCAGAAGGAAGTAAGAATCACAATGAGGTGTGGAATACAAGACAAAACTGAATGTATGGAGAAGCTCAGAGCAGTGCAAATTGACTACAGAATGGATGATTTAAATGCCAAGGTGTCTACATTCACAGAAAAATTAACTGAAATACTAGATACATGCATGCCATGGAAAGAAGTAATAAGAAAAAATAACAGAAAGGCATGGTTTAATAAAATAGTTCTGGAGGCCATAAAGAAGAGAGATACATCCTATAATAGTTATTTATGTGTTAAGGGCATAAAGAAGCTTTTATGGCCAGAAGCGTTATTTCTAGCCCGAGGCGTCAGCCGAGGGCTAGGAAAAGGCTGTAGGGCCATAAAAGCAAGTTATGCCCGAAATGCATACACTATTTTATGCACAGATTGTTTTTATCTCAAATCTATTATTGTGTAAAAAATATAATTAAATGAGTACGTAGGTTACATCAAGCCGCTGTACATATACTTATGTGCTTATATACGAAGTACGTTACTATAGTTACTATCTAAAATACTTAATTTCAGCTTATTTTCATTGGTGATAAGTTTACAAATTATATTAAGAACCAATCAAGTTCTACAAATACAGCTCTGACATTTAATTGACGTTTCATTATTGCCCGTCGGATCATAAAGAGGCCCTTGGGGCATAAAGAGACAGTTATGTTCCGATAAATCTAGCAATAATAGTCTAATTATAATGCATCTGTGCATAAACGTTTTATATTTACTAATCATGAAGAAGACTGGAATAGATATAAATCTGACAGAAATGATGCTGTAAAGGTTATGGATGTTCAGAAACAACAATATTATGAAAAGAAAATAAACAATAGTAAAAGGGATAAAATATTAATGTGGAAAACGTTGAAAAGTTTAATAAAAAGATACAGGAGGCGAAACTTATGAGAATATTGAGTTTAATGCTACAATTTTGACTATAGAAATAGAGATAGCTACTGCCTTTAATGAGCTTTATATTAACAGTATAAATGAGATTGTGGATAGTATACCTGCAGTGAATGTTACATTTGATGTTAATGAGTCCGAATCAAGTTTAGAGAATTTTAGAATTACAGACAAAGAGTCATTAAAGGAAACTGTTTAAAGTATCTCTAATAAGGGAAGCCCAGATGGAATTAAAATTGATTTCATAAAGGAATATTTTGAAGAACTATGGATACCTATCATTCATATTGTTAATGATTCACTAACTAGAGGCGTAGTGCCAGATAATTTGAAAGTGGCCACTATTGTGCCCATTAGAAAAATACCGAAAAGTGTAAAGTGTGAAGAATTTCGACCAGTAAATATGCTGCCAGCAATAGAAAAAAATCTAGAGAAAACTGTCTATGTACAATTGTTAAAATACGTAGAAGATAATAAGTTACTCACCGATTACCAGTCTGGATTCAGAACAAAGCTTAGTTGTGAAACAGCTTTCCAGATAGTGCTTCATGATTGGAAAAAAGCCTTAGATGAAGAACAGTATGTTTTGGTGTTATTTTTAGACTTGAAAAGGGTATAACACAATAGATAGGAGCAGATTGTTGTTCAACATAACTCCAGAGAAGGAGTTATGTTGAAATGGTTCAAGAGCTATTTGAGGAACAGAACTCAAAGGGTCAAATGCGGTAAAGACGTATCTCCAGAAAAACTTATCAATGCTGGTGTGCCGCAGGGAAGTATTCTGGGACCATTGGTGTTTATCCTTTATATTAATGACTTTGTATCAATGCTTAAAGAATGTCAGTTCCACTTATTCGCTGATGATACAGTGATACACTTAACAGGAAGAGATATAATAAAACTAGTAGAAACATTAAACAGGGAAATGCTTAATATCTGTGACTGGTTTGCTGTTAATATGCTAAAGATAAATGTTAATAAAGCGAAGTGCATGGTGATTGGTAACAAAAAGGGTTTGGAAATATGGAACGAGCAAAATCTTAAAGTATTAGTGGATAATCAAGAAATTGAATTAGTGAGTAAAACCAAATATTTAGGAGTTATTGTGGACAGAGAATTAAGATTTAGTGAGCATGCAGACTATGTTTGTAAAAAAATAGCTAAAAAGTTAGGCGTTATGAACAGACCAAGTAAATTTTTGAATGTTACAGCTTTAAAAACCGTATACAACACCATAATATTGCCATATTTTTACTTCTGTGGTACCATATTATATTTATTTAATAATAAGGAGTTAGATAGACCACAAGAGTTGCAGAATAGAGGAGCTAGAGTTATCTTAAAATGTAACAGGTACACAAGAATCTTAGATATGATGTCAATGCTACAATGGTTAAATGTACATCAGTTCTGCGAATACTGTGCTTTAGTTTTTATTCACAGGGTTAAAATTGGATATATGCCACCTTATTTCAACCAGATGCTAGTAGAATGTAATAAGAGTTCATGATTATAACACCCGTAATGTAAATAACTATTATGTAGACTGTCGAGTTAAAGCTATATCTTTTAATTCATTATTTGTTAAGGGAATTATAAAATACAATAGTCTGAACAACGATCTCAAAAATATCATTAATACCGTAAAATACCCTAACTTTGAACAGTTTTGAGCAATTTTTCTTGATTCATAAAAACGTATTTGTTTAGAGACAAAATAAATGGCGCTATTTTGCGGGGAACTATGGGATCTATAACTTATTTGATAAACAATTGCCAAATGTTTTACAAATTTTGTAAAAAAAAATAAAATAGCATCTGTTCAAAGTTACCTCCCAAGTACCCAACTTTAAACAGCGTTATATTTTGTAGGATTTCAAAGCTGTGAAGGCTTAAATGCAACTTAGAACATTGAAAATGTAAAAAATAATCGATTTAACTCAATTTAAACAAAAAACAGTTGGTAAATAGATAAATTTAGAACAAATTTAAGTTGATTTATTGTATGAAAATACAAAAATATAAGTAATAATTCTTAAAAAATAAACAAAAGATAGATTCTCTAAACAAAAATGAAAATAAATTAAAAAACAATGCTTTGGTAAGTAGGTAGACAAAATAAAAATTAATGCATAGTAGGCAAATATCTGTTAATTTCAGACATTTTAAATAACAATAATTCTTAAAAAATAAACAAAAGATAGATTCTCTAAACAAAAATGAAAACAAATTAAAAAACAATGCTTTGGTAGGTAGACAAAATAAAAATTAATGCATAGTAGGCAAACATCTGTTAATTTCAGACATTTTAAATAATAGAGCTTCTCGTCTGTCTAAAATTGGGTCAGTCAATGCCACAACAATTTCTTTAAGGGGAATAAAACCCTCATCTTTTACCGCTGGCCAACTAAATTTATTTTTTACTTTTCGTGAATATCTAAGAAAGTTGACTTCAATATTTTCATTATCATCTGGAATGGATGTTATTTGGCCAATGTAATGATTATAAATATTTTTAATTCTAAATTCGATTATGTAATATTTTCCAACTAAGGGAACAATAATTTCAGACTTATCATTATCACAGTCTTCAGTTTCTATAATATTTGTACTTGTATTTGTACCCTCAGAACTATTGTCTTCTGTGTTTTGTTCATTTTCAGAATCCTCGTTTTCATGAACTTCTCTTAGTTCTTCCCTGTCACTATCGCTAGATTGAATGTCTTCAACACTAACGCTTTTACCTGGTTGGACCTTTATTTTCTTTCTTCTTCTTTGTTGTGGAGGTTCATTAACTCCTCTTAATTCTTTTAACATATCAATAACAGCCAAAGAAACAGGAGTGTTTACATCTTCATTGTCTTCGTTGACGGTTTGTGCATCTGGCAAGGTTTTTAAGACTCGTTCTGGATTAAATGGTGTTATCCCACACTTGTCAAACCCAGATATCATGTTCTGTGATTTTTCTTCTTCATTTGGATATATTTTCTGGTATAGTTTTTTTAACAATCGCGGAAACTCATCTTTAGATAATGTTTGACTCTTTTTATTTGACTTAAGTTTATAGTTATCCAGTATAAATCGCCAAGCACTTTTCAAGGGTCTATAAAATGCCACGTCTAGTGGCTGGAGCAGGTGGGTGGAATTGGGTGGTAGGCAACAAAACCTGATATTGTTTTCATTCGACAATCGCAAGACAAGTTCAGTAAAATGAGAACTTAAATTATCACCAATGATTACTTTTATTCCATTTAATTTCTTAGCGTGAGGAATAAAAATTGTTTGAAACCAGTCCTCAAAAGAATGTGCATCAAACCAGCCTGATTTACTCCTGTTATATCGAGTGCCTGGAGGTCCTCCTTCAGTCCAAGTAGACCAAATGTGGTCTGCCTTGTAGACTACATAAGCCGGAAGCATCTGCCCTGAAGCAGAGCCACAGAACATGATTGATATGGAAGTTTTTGAACTATTTCTTATCCTTTCTGGATACTTAACACCCCTTTTGAATACGAGGGTAGATTGAAAAGTTTCCGGAATGGGCAAGAGATGGCGCGCGTATCGTGAAATTGTTATGATGGTTGTCAAGGCTAACCTATTTTAGGAAAGCTGTCAAATTTTCAGACACGTGCGTCGTTCCGTTTATGTTTACTAGGATATCTTGTGAAGCAATTCAGGCACTTTTGCAAAAATGGATAAAAACGAATTTCGTGCAGTCATCAAACATTTCTGGATGGACGGGAAAACGGCGACGGAGATACGAGATATTTTGCAGAAAGTTCATGGCACATCCACACCTTCATTTTCGACTATTAGTTTCTGGGTGAGCGAGTTCAAACGAGGCCGTACGAGCACCAAGGATGAACCACGCAGTGGACGTCCAAAAACGGCCACAAATGAAGAAATGGTCGATAAAGTCCATGATCTCGTGTTAGCCGATCGACGAGTGAAGTTGCGCGAAATAGTAGAGACCACGGGCATCTCATATGAACGTGTGCAAAATATCGTGCACGAACATTTGGGCATGAGGAAGCTCTCGGCCTTGTTAAATCGTAATCCAACGGATTTTTTTCGCCGATTCGTGACCGTGGACGAAACATGGATCCACCACTACACACCAGAAACCAAGCAGCAGTCGAAACAGTGGATTTCTCCAGGCGAATCTGCTCCGAAGAAGGCAAAGACTGTCCCATCTGCTGGAAAGGTCATGGCCACCGTTTTTTGGGATTCGCAAAGTGTGATACACATCGACTTTTTGCAGAAGGGAAGAACTATCACGGGACAATACTACAGCGATTTATTGGATCAATTCAACGGCATTTTGAAGGAGAAACGGCCTCATTTGCAGCGAAAAAAAGTGCTCTTCCATCACGACAACGCGCCGGCCCATTCATCCCGAATCGCCAATGCTAAATTGGTTGAATTGGGCTACGAGGTGGTGCCGCATCCCCCGTACTCTCCAGACCTGGCCCCGTGCGACTTCTTTTTGTTCACAAACATGAAGACTTGGCTCGGAGGCAAGCGCTTTACGTCAAATGAGGAGGTCATCGCCGCCACTAAAGCTTATTTTGCAGAGTTCCCGAAATCATATTTTTCTGAAGGCTTAAAAAAGTTGGAGCACCGCTGGGAAAAGTGTATCGCCCTGCAAGGATATTATGTTGAAAAATAAAAACAAAAACCTGTTCAATTACTGCGTTTTCTTGCCCATTCCGGAAACTTTTCAATCTACCCTCGTACACATTTTTTTCGTCCAGGGTCATCGGAAAGATTGGTTTCATCATAATTGAATAAATGGGAAGCCGGAATTGCAATACCATCATTATCAAACAATGACTCTTTGAGATTGTTGAAATAATCTTGAATAGTTTGTTTAGATACGCTTGCTCTACTTTTTTTTAATATTTTGACACATTCTAACAGTCAACTGATCTGTGTGTCTTTTAACAAAGTTCTTAGCCCATTTAATGGTTGGGAGATTATCTTTGAATTCTTTTACTTCTCTGCCCATTTTATTCAAGTATTTTTGAGCCATAATTCTTATATCTCTATAGTCGAAGGGAAACCCCCACTGAGATACGGTTACTATGTGAGTTACAAATGCTGCCTCTTCCCGGTTTGAAAAAACCTTGGGTCGTCCTACTGCCTTATTATGTTTATTGTTAATTTTATTACTCAAGGTACCTAAAGGAACTTTGTACTTTTTCGAAGCTCTCCGTAAGGTTAATTTTCCGCTTTTGATAGCTCTGACTGCATTTATAAGGGTATCCTCAGTGTAACATTTATAGTTTACACCAAATTTCTTCCTGTCTCTAGCCATCGCTGCCACTGAAATACGAAATAACTGTAAAACCAAACATTGAACACTAGACCCTAAACTTGAACAACTGTTCAAAATTAGGTTAGGTTGTACGCAAATATGCACTTTTTAGGTTAGAAAATTGTTATTAATTTTGGTTATTATATTATGCAAAACTGAATATATATTATTGGTGACTAATAATCATAGCAATATATTATGTCAAAAGCAAAAAATTAAAGACTCTACTTACCAATTTACAAGCAGAAGTTTTTACGCGCTTCTCCAACGATTATTTTTGACAGCTCTTTGTCCATGGTTACCAACAGAAAATTATAAAAATGTCTCCACACCAATGCTGCCAATAATTTAAGCTCAATTCATAGAACTAAAATTTATAGATCGACGATAAAAATTCTAACTCTCCTATTTTTATGTTTAATTTTTATGACAGCATGAAAGTTGTTCAAATTTAGGAGGCTGTTCAAAGTTGGAGTATTTTACGGTATAAATATTTTTAAAAGAGAAATAGAGAAACTTTATTTAAAGGCATAGAATAAACGTATTTCTTCTTTGTTAATTTTGAATTTTTGTTTCTTTCAAATTTATGTATGGTATTTAATTTAATTTATAAGAATAATTAATGCTTTATATTACTTACTGTTAATTTTTTGTTTCATTCAAATTTATGCATGTTATTTTGTTATTATTAATTTGTAAGTATAATGTTTTACATTTCTGTGATAGTACAATGTATTAGTAGTTACTAAATAAACACAATATTATTATTATTATATTTTAGGGAATTTCCGATCTATTATAATAGGATCTATTTAGCTATGTCCCTCATGGCGCCGTTCATGATGTGTTATGTATTTTATGTACTTTCTGTAACGATCATAACGATAATTCTTCGCTCTAATAGGTGGATGCACCTTAAACACTTTTACCTTATTTCACGATTTAAAGTGTCCTGTATATGTGGCAATCCGGTTAATTTTCGTCCATAATCGTCATTTTCGCAGCGCTACACTTCTCTTAACTTAAAGGTGCAACACGAGCATTTTGTTGATATTAAAAGAAATAAGCTAAGCGTCCATTTTGATGAATTTATGATATCAGTAGTTTTTGTGGTATAGCAGTCGCTTATCTCTCATTAAACGATCATTACAGACGTCCTTATACAAAACAACTGAAGGAAATAGACCGAGTTATTTGTATTTTTATAAAAATAAAGATGTAGCAAAAAAAATTTAAAAAAAATATTTTATGCACATTTTGTTTAATTAAATAATAATAACCAAATCAAAGCAGAGCTTCATTGGCCATCTCAGTTCTTCTTAGTGGCTCGTCTACTGCGCTATTTTTGGCAAGTTCAGATGAACGGCGACGTGTATATTTTATACGTGTGTTTCTATTACAATCGCCCATACAACATCAGAATAATAACGTCGCTTATAGAAATATACGCGACGTTATAAGCGAAAAACATAAACAGAGGCCCAAGTGTGTCACCATGAAAATAGTGACACACTTGAGCCGCTGTTTATGTTTTTCGTATTTATTTCGTGGCCACCGGTGAATAATGTTTTATAGATCCATATTTATTCATAGCCCTATTGAAGCGACTCGCCTGGTAGGGTCTTAATTGTGACCAGAGAGTAGGTTCACAATTAATTTAATTTAATAATAGCAGGAACATTTTACTTTTATGGTAAAGGTAAGTGGTTTATATTTTGCATATATCTTCATTGTGCTCTTACCGAAGTCTGTACTGTATATGTGTGTACTCTAAATTAAAAAAATCAATTTAAGTTTTTTATCAACAACATTTAACCTTCAACTATAGAACGGTGATATAGATATTATATTATTACAGCCCCCCCCCCCCTCGAATAACATATTATTATGTATTGTGTATTACCATAACGACATAGTTATTTATTTACCTTTGATAATGATATATATTCTACAAACTGGAGACGCATGAGCTTGATAAAGGTCATAAAAGCGTTTATAAAAGTGACTACAGATGTTTTTAAGAAATAGAATAAAAATTGCGTTAAGATCAATTAGTTTGAAATGGGTAGCACCTTATACTCTTAATCAAAAGTCGCTTTCTGTAATACTGGCCTTTTCTTTTAAAGTAGTTTCTTGCATTCTTGGCGAAAAATTTAGTAAAAAGTGGAAACTTGTTTGTTTCATTTTATTGTGCAATAAAAAAAAATCTCATTGTTAATCTGTGTCTTTTAATAAATCTTTTTTATTCAATTTGAAAAATTAATAGTTTTGTTACATTTTAGACGAATCTGGTTTTTTAAAGGTTTTTGGTTGGAGTTACTTTATTTTAAGTTAAAGCATAGTTTGTCTTGATCACGTGGTATTTAATCTGGTCTTTGAATCTCCTTGGAGTAACTTTTCATGCAGGAATAAATGAAAAACGGTGATATAGACATAGATGAAAGTGACTAAAATGCAACTTTGTTATCATTTGAACAATCTATCTTTTTAACTGAGACGTAGTGTGTAATATGCAGTCTCCAGTGGCGACGATACGTCTAGCCGAGATTATGCGCCTATGATTGACATATGTACTATTGATTTGATATGTACATAATGATCTGGAACAGCAAGGCTAATATGATGCTATTTTATTCTTTTTCTTCAGTGTATATGCATAGGATAAAATAATAAAAAATAGCAATTTATTAACCTAGCTGCCCTAGATAATTATGAATTCAATAGTACGTAAGGGGGCTTGCTGAAAGTTTTACAAATTTGTTATTACGCTGATTAATATACTCCTAATTCATTATATTTAATTAAATAATAATAAATTTTAAAGATTAACTGCATTTCTCCTGGTATGCAGCTGGTAGCTAGACGAATCGTCTCCCCCGAGGCCTAGTAGTATGTGAGTAAGTGCGTAAAATGCATTTTCAGAACTGACTCGGTGTATTCTTATGACGTTTACAGCAATCGAAAAGAATCATTATTTAAATCATTCTCTAACCGACTGAAGTACACAAAATTAATAATAATAATATAGTGTGAGGTTCAACTTTAATAGCTGTTGAAAATACATAATTTATATTTTAAGTTTTATCTTTTTTTTATTTTATTAAATTTAAAACTGTCTATTTTTTATTTATTTGAAAAATATTAATTCGGCTACTATATTTTATAGGTTATACTTTTGACAGTTAAACTTCAAATCTGTTCTCTACGAAAAAAATATTTGTAGAAAGATAATAAATACCGGACCTGCAGGAATCTATTGGAATTAATGAGAATAACACTAGTATGAGATCTAATTTAAGAATATTTCAGCTCGGTTTTAAATTATGCCATTAATAGATAATTTATTTATTTCTAACGTGAGATTATTTATTAGAAATTTTAACACCGACTAGAAATTATTGTAAAAGTTACAAATGATTCATAGAGTATAAAGTTAGTGCTTACCATTTGGTATGGGGTTCAGAGAAATAAGCAACTGCTATAATAGGCGGTTTATAAATTGTTTAGCTTCCAACAACTAGAAAATACATTTGTAAAATATGTAAATTTAAACAGTACACAGCAATATGCAAATGTGTTGTACCTAAATATATTCCGTTAAAATAGCTATAATAGATCTAGATCCTTTAGTCATATAGGTAGACAATAATAAACAATGTAAATAGGTCATTGAATTCGAACAGGTAGAAGTTTGATAATAAGAATAATATTTTTAATTTAATAATAATTCTTAGAGATTTACAATTTTACAGCTTTAGACATCTAAAATTTAAATTTCGAAAGTTTCAGGTACTTAAAGCTTTGTTTTTAACCTTCAATTATTCGAGTTTTGAAGTTTTTCAGTAGGGGAGGGTAGGGTTAATCCAAGTACTTATGGTTCTAGTAACTATCATTCCTTGCTACAACAAAGAAATAATGTTTCTTTCTTAACTTTCGTGGTAATGCTGACTTAGTTTGGCACAAGAAAAGGTACGCCTGGGTGACATTTAGGGCGAGTTGTATAAATGTGGTTTAACTTTAAACTTGGCTCAATTGCTGCAGTAACGATTGTCAGAACAATCGTTGTCTAGCATATTGATCCTAGTTTAAAGTTAAGCTGTGTTTATACAACCTGCTTTTTAGTTAGCGGTAATATTTTGTTTTTTCAATTTCAATTTCAATTCTGTTAAATCATCTCTAAGCTGGGACAGTTAGTTATTTCCGATTCTCCTTCCTACGCTAAAAGTCATGTTCCAAAGATATAGAAAACTTATCCAATGAAGAATCATAATTCAAGTTCAATTAGCTCGAGCAAACCTCGCTCACTTTCTGATTTGTCAGTTGAGTTATTTCTAAGAATCTGAGTCAGAATTGTTTTTTCTTGTTTAGTTTCTAACGGCTGATTTAAAATTGGTGTAGTTGTATAGACTCATGATCTAAATCTTTTCTTTTGGCCTTCGGTAAACATGGCATTTTTATTATTATAAACACCTTATTAAATTTAGCCCATGTTGACACAATTAAAAAATAAACAAACAGAACACATTCGTAATAATTAGGTATAGGATTTCTATGCATTTGCATGTTTTTTCTGCTTATAGCAAACATATGCAGAGTTATATTTCTACAGGTTTAAGCCACATATGAATCACATATGTCAATTTGAAAGTGCATATAAATGCATATTTAGGTGTTTTTATAAATGCATGTATATTTTAGAATTTTTGAACGAGTGTGCATATTTTACCACTTTTTGAGCGTTTTACATGCTTTAATTATGAAATTTCTAATATTTTTTAAATAATTTTAGCATTTTAGACAACCAACCAAGGGCGGCTTAGTTGAGTCTAGGGGAAACGCATAATTTAAGTTTCTTGTTAAATACTAGGCTTTAAAATATTTTACTGTTAATTGTATTGTTAATATTTTCTAAGAAAGAAAAAGTTTTAACTAAAATTTAAACACTTACATCCTGCGGTATTGTGATAAATAGGTATTAGGAAATTTCAAAGACCCTTTGACAACTTCCTGTTCATAGAAAAATTTGCCTGTACTTTTGTTTACTAATCTTGTAATCTTTCAATTAAGACAGTTCAGAAATTGCAAACTCCATTTTAGTTTGAAATTTTAGAGTGTAAATATGGGTAAAGAAAAACTAAAGGTCTGTGTCTGCTACACTTCGAAGTTATGTTAAGGAATTCAGTGTTCTTACAACTGACGATAATGTATTGTACAGTGTGCGACGACGATAAAGTGACTGCAACGAAACGTTTTCAAGTTACACAACATCTGAACACGGTTCGACATCAAAAGTGTGTTGCCCTGAAATCAAAAAAACTAACATTGTTACCGGGGTACCTTAATAATTCGCGCGGTGACTCCAGCAAATCGATCGAATTTAATAAAAAACTATGTAGTGCATTAGTGGCTAAAGATATCCCGTTAAGTAAAATTAATCACTCAGCATTTCGTAATTTTCTGGAAGAAATTTCAAAAATGCCAATACCCGACGTGTCTACACCCAGGAAAAATTATTTACCTCGTTTATACGAAGAGACCATAAAATCAATTAGAAAACATGTAGCGAATAACTACATATGGGTTTCCATTGACGAATCTACTGACACTACTGGAAGGTGCGTAGAAACTTCATTTCCTTCGTTTTGTTAGTAAAATTTAACTAATTAAAGACATCAGAGCAATTTACGGATGTTTTATATTCTATTTTATTAGCTACATATTTAATCACAACAATATTTTTGCTTGATTAAAATATAATTTTTTTTAAATAACTGTTTTGCGCTAATTGTTTGTAACCGACTAATTATGTAGTTCGATAAGAAAAAATCAAATTTTTGTTTTCAGGTACGTGGCTAACGTTATAATTGGCGTTTTAAATTCGGAGAACAATCCCAAATCCTATCTATTAGCAATGGACGTTTTCAAGAGCACCAATCATTGTTCTGTGGCAAAATTGTTTAATGATTCGATGGCTATTTTGTGGCCGGACGGCATACAGTACAACAAAGTGCTCCTGTTCGTCACCGACGCGGCACCGTACACGATCAAGGCTGGAGCATGCAATGCATAGAGTTGCGGAAAAAGTGCGGGAAATATATCCTAACGTAAACTCTATAATTTCAGATGTAAAAAAAATGTTTGTAAAGCTCCATATCGCATACAAATATTTAGGGAAACTGCTCAAGAAGTGCCTCTCCCACCTGAGCCTGTAATAACAAGGTGGGGTACTTGGCTTTCTGCAGCAGAATATTATGCAACTTATTTTGATATTATTAAAGCATTTCTAAATACACTTAATAAACACGATGCACTATGCATACAAAGCGCACAGGATGCTTTTAATATTAAGGAGGTGAGGGCAGAATTATTGTTTGTTTTGACAAATTTTGTGCGTTTAGCTAAAGTAATTCAGAAATTAGAAAGTCAAGGAAATTCATTAGATGAATCTCTTGAGCATGTAAAATTATTAGGTGTTTCTTTGAATAAAGTAAAAGGGCCAAAGGGTTTGACTATAAAACAAAAATTTAAATCTGTTATAGACAAAAATCCTGGTTTTCACTTAATTAAAAGCATAAACGATGCATTATCTAGCCAAGACATTTTAGACGAGCTAAAACATTATTCGCTTGTAGAATTAAACAATTTTAAGTATGCCCCAATTACGTCTTGCGATGTGGAACGGAGTTTCTCAAAATATAAAACAATATTTAGGGATAATAGGCATATGTTTACTTTTGAAAATTTAAAAATGTACGTCATTGTGAACTGCAACGCTCTATGTTTAGAAAATATAATTAATTAAATTATTGCATAGGATGTCTAATTAAAATAATTTCTGTAAATAAAATGTAAATAACGCTAAACAGGTGTTTAATAATGAAAGTGCATATATTTATTAAAAATTTCTAATAAACGCATATTCACGCATTCATGATTTTTAAGTGCATATTTCACGTTTTTATAGTGCATAAGTGCATGCATATTTCAGCATTTCTAAGTGCATACAAATCCTATACCTAGTAATAATAATCGCCTCCTCCTTCCCGCACAAGCTTATAACTTCTGGGGCCTGGTTTCCAGGTTATGGGGTTGCAGCAATTATTATATTATTATTATATTGTTATGAAACTCGCTCAGTGAAAATTCTTTAGTAAAATTATATTTCTGAGAACACACAACAAAATAGAAAATTTAACACTGACTACGTCATAATGTAGTTTGGAACTCGGTTGATATGTAAATATTTTGTTTATGGCACAAGTTTCAACAAAAACTTCGTTCGCTCACCTAAAATCCTCTTTGCAAATTATTATAAACTGCTGGGATAACCGAATCTTCTTACATTACTTGGCGTCGAAAGAATTTGTTGTTACCCCAACCTACAAATAGCTGGATCAATCATTTTATAAAATTTGATCGCAAAATTAAAATTGTTTCTACTCACTTCAGTAAATTAATTCATCAAATTCTGCACTTAACTTGAAATGTTTAAATTTAACAGATTTTAAACTCCGAATTTGACAAGCACAACTAAATTGGATTAACTTTATTAATCCGATTAATTGACTTGAAAAATTTGACTTGAACTTAAAGTTTAAAGTTAATCACTATTTATTTAAACTTAAAAAATACTGTAAAGGATCACGACTGAATTAGATTAATAATTCTGAAACGATACGACAGGAATTTGTTTAACTTTTAACAATTATTTTAAATTCCAAACAGATTTTAAATAATCGCCACAGGACTTAAAAATTTCCGTCTGAACGATACGGTATATCTCTACGAAACTTTGCATGTCGCCTTCACTACCAACTACTTGATCTCTCTACGTTCTGATTTCACGAGAGAAAGAAACACCTTTTAGCATGAATTGTACGAAGAAGATTCAAGAACATTTTACTGATTTCATGGTCCACCAATGGTACATAAACAGCTTTGCTATCGAATTTAATATTTTTATCTTAACTTAAAAACATTTTTAGAGTAAAACATGCTTATAAAACAGTTTCGGCTATTAAAGTTTTATCACAAAGGTAACTTAGAAGAAATACATTCTGTATTTGTCAACTGGGGTCATAAATAAATCTAAAACTAGCTTAATTCTATATGTATTATAAAGTCAACGAATAAATCCGAAATGTTATATTACAAGGTTTGTATTGAGTTTAATGTAAATAGTCAAAAACAACTTTAAGATATTATAATACAATTTTAACTAGCGGAAAATAAATTCAAGATATTATAGTACGAGGTTTATTTAATAAATCTGAAACAGTTTAAATTCGTCAACCAAGTAACACCGTTACACAGAGAAACTGAAAGAAAAAATATGAAATTACTACCTTGTGCAACTAAAGGTTTCACCACGAACACCTTTATCGCAAAGACTTCTAGATGATTTGATGAATCTTGTTGCTAACCTTATGCAAAACGATCACATTGCTAAAGATCAAGATGAAAAAAAAATGAAGAACGACATGTAGGCTCAAAAAGTATATATTTTGTATAAAAAAATAACTGTAAACTTCGAAAAAACTAATAATTTATCAGCTTTGGTACATTACTGGTAAGCACGTTGATATCATGATTAAGGATCAAACTTGCATTTTTTACACCGAGGAAAGATTAAAAACGCCTTCTTCTCGTATAAGGAAGTAAACCCGTAACCCACCACGTCAAAACGATTTATGTCACGTTAAACATCTCTACGGAAGGTGTAATTCCCTTATAGCTTATATGAACAAGCGTAAAGAGAAATGTTCTCGCCGAAAAAGAAATAAACAATAATTTATTAGGTGTGCCTAAAATCAAAACACTCGCGAAAAAGTAAAATTCCAAAGAATGCCCTCTTGTACCGGACACCAACAACTTATTGTCTACGTTGCAGAAACATCGCAAATGTAATCAGGAGAAACTCCAGCTTCCTTCATTTTGCTTCTTTCAGATTTCTTGATGCTTTTACATACTTTTCCGACATCTTTTCCCGATAAAAGTCGTTTATCACGCCAACTTGATTCTGTCATTTGATATCTAAGCCTTTGTAAGATAACAAAGTTGAAATGTTGCTTCTCTCAACATTTCGCCTTTTTGGGCTAGGTCTACGTTTAGAAGCATCAGAAATAGGAGTTCATTGTTCGAGATTTGGTTTTAAGTTTGCCAAATATGTGAAATGCTGAGAATAAGAAGTGAGAATGGTTGAAATAATTTGTTAGAAGGTTAGATTTTTACCAGGGCCAGGGGTTTAGAATTCGGATACCTTGATAGACATTTGTTAAATAAAAAAATATTTCCGTTTAGTGAATGTATACGAGCACATTGAAAGCCAGTTAATCTGCCCCAATCACTTTCGGGAAAATTGCAGCAGCCATTTCTGCTATTTTATATTCGGTAGTCCTCAGCCATTGAATTTATCTCATTTACAAGTCCCATGCCTCGTAAATACGAAGTATGTATGGACATATATACGTATTGTGTAAGGACTGTATTAACATATCGTATATAAGTGTGATGTTCGATTAAACCTTCTCTACTGTTGAGATATTGTGACTACAGTAGCTGTCCAAAATTGGCAGAACTGTATTATCAGCTGACGGATTGTTATATTTTGCAAAGTGGCAAAGCAAATACTTTAGAAAGATCCATCTGTTAGGCTTTCTAGGGATACAAATATTGATGAATATTGACACCAGTACTTATACAAAAAAGGAGCATAGCATTATTGACGCCTTTAGCCGATGTTAGTTGCTCAATGTATTTATTCCTAGCAACACATTGAAAGTCATGTCTGTGAGATGTCTGTGGAAGGGGAAGTGTATAGTTTCAAGAGATACGATATAATAGATTTACCACTCTATAGAACAATAACAAAACGTCCATAACTGTAAGACACAATCCTATTAGGTAGATAACCCCACCTGACTTCATATCTGGTTAACTAAACCGAACACCTCCGGTTAATTAACGTGAACTAACGGCAGACCTTGATTAGGGCTAGATTTAGTCGCTAAAAGACTAAAATATCAAAAGTAATCCTTTTCTAAAGCTCTTCATAGACACTACCAGACTGGATACTTCATTTTGTAAGAACTTTTTTTAGGTAGGTTTTTATATGAAAAACAATTGCAACTGTGCTGAGAAGGACCTGATGTTGCACATGTTGTAATCTTGTAAGTGCACTCTACGGATTACTAAGCAATCAACTTAACCCTCGGGGACAGCTGGTCTCTGTTCGAGTGTTGATTATATTAATAAGCCTTTACTGTATTGTATTTAACTTATTCTCGTGTTAGGTATGACATGATAAGAAGCGTAATGACAGAGGGCGTTAGCAAATAGAGCAAATTTCATTATTTTTAGTTTATATTACAGCTAAGATATACGCTGGCTAGATTCAGTATGAGCACTCAGACTGGAACTACGTTTATATCTGGTCGGACAGGAAATAAAAATTACTCAAAAAAAATCATTTTAATCTTACTTTAATAAATTCATTTTCTACCCAATAAAATTAAGTAACATGGTTCTTACAAATAAAAACCTTTGGCGTTATTGAAACTTAGAATTATTAAAAGCATTAGTCTAGACAAACGGTGTGAAAAGTCAGCGATTTTTGTGATTTTCGGCTAAATATGAATTAAAATCAAACGATTTATGGTCCTTTCGCAAGCGAAGTAAGAGTCTACACTATTTGGATTCCTACAACTATCAATTTAAATGATATAGTAAAGATAAGATCTAAAGTTAGAATGATTTATTTCACATTATCTTGAGCGTGCGAACTTCAGTAATTACTACAGAAGTCCAAGATATATGCGTTGCATGATTATGATTTACGAATCTCAAGTACCTTTTCGACAACTAGTATACCTAGCCGAGGAATAGCTCCCAACACTTTGAAAAACATCATAATTTATGGTAGTTTCAACATTTTCTTTCTCTTAAGGTTGTAGATAATAAATGTACCTAAAAATAGCATTTTTAAGTTGAAAATTCATATTGGTGTGTCAGTGGATGTATTGTTAAAGTAACTCGTTAATCAACACAGTTTTCCCTTTAAAATCATTAGAGATTTAATTATTAACTTTTTCTATTCTAATGTTGATAAAAATTATCATTTTGTGCATAAGCCACACTTAAAGAAAATAACAACATCCTCTCAGCGCTGGATTAATGCACAAGCCGACTATCAGCACATAGGGTCACAGCTAAAGGCAGTCCCCACAAGAAATTTATGTTGTTTTCTGAATAGGTGGTTAATAAGTCTTTTCATTATATAGCTATTAAACAACCGATTCAATTCTACCATTTATTCCCATTTTCAATACTTTGCATTTCTTAGATAATTAGCAATGACAACGCCATTTGCGTGTGTTTACGACTTGCATATGGCGTTTGCATAAATAAGGAAGTGTTTTGATATTAGCAAATACATAAATCGGTTAATGTCGATGTCACTTGGAGATGAAAAATAACATATGCATTTGGCATTGACAAATATGCAGATTTTCACGGCCTGAGTCAAAAATCAAAGAACGACTGTCGGGTTTAGACCGATTCATATTGAGAACAACTTGAAAGAATGTCTCTGTTCTCCATATGATACGGTCCAAACCTGGGAGTCTTTCCTTGTCCATATATAGCTTTGATGCAATAAATGGAACATAGATAATATAACAGCAATAAACCATAGTGCACCGCACAATTAAGAGGCCAAGGAAAGCGCAAGCTTGAGATTCAATTAACAAGTTGCATTTGATGTTCTATCGTCTTGAATGATTCGTAAGGAGGAGTAGGAGAAACGTAAATATAAAGTAAGTTTAGGCTTAAGCCCGTCTTTCGGACGGAAGGCACTTCGACAAATTATTATTTAACATCATCAAGAATAAATTCACTAAACGATAATAATCCTGAATATGATAGGTTAAAGAAATTTTCTTTTCTTTTATACTTGCCTACATTATCCACTCCCATAACAAATTCTAGTTTACTTCACACGCCCACTGACATGAAGCCACACCTTCAAGCACCTCTTTGGTTCTTGCTTAGTCCAATCATATATAATATGTAGATTCTATAAATGATCAAACACTGACAAACAGATGTCCCGTAAATGAAACTACGCTCACCAGAGACATCAATTGCACCTCTTTGATCTTGCTAAGTTTACCCATATAAGTGGATTTTATAACGGGACAAACACACTGGCAAAAACATCTTCCACGCCCGCTAACATAACGCCTACCATATCCACCCATTGCACCCTCTGCTCCATGCTGAGTCTAACCATACAGGTGGAGGTTTTAGGATTAATTACTTTTTTACTTTTAACGAATTAGTTAACATGTATGGTAAACATGATTTTTAAAAATGCTAGAATTCTCGAATAAAAATTTATAAAATAATACGCTAATTTTTGTAATTTAATAACTACTCTGTCAACAGTCTCAACATACAATATTTTGTTCTAAATTACGGAGTTAATTCACTTTAGTTAATAAATAATTTATTTAATAATTACAGATGGTTGATATCAAAACATATGCACTAAACGAAGCTGAAAAAGTATATGACAGCTTAAATGAATTTTCTTTCCTTTTATATTTAATATCCAGTTATCCACTTCCATAAAAAATCCTAGTTGACATACCATGCCCACTAATATAAAACCATGCTCATCGGACTCACCCATTGCACTTTTCAGTTCCTTGCTTAACCCAACAATATGTAAGTGGACTCTATAAAGGAACAAACTTAGTACTAGCAAACAAATATGCCACATCTACAAACATAAATTCAAGCCCATTAGACACATTAATAATTGCACCTCTTTATTCTTGCTTAGTCCAACCATATATTCGGATTGAGCGACTATACAGAGTCAAACACTGGCAAAAACATCTACCACAGTCACTAGCATGAAGCCGCATATACCAGACTCACCCATTACGTCATGCCGATTTAAGCTATAAAGGGTGTATAGTAATTGAAGGGTTTTGGTTGAATGGTAGATAGGTGGAATATAGTAAAGCAAATCTCCCTTTTAAAGTTTGTTCTTCAAACGATTAGTTTTCGAGAAAATGAATTTTAAAGTTTTATTAAATTTCGAATCCGACCCTGTAACACTAACCTACCTTAATTTGCACAAATTTAATTTAAAAATGTGATACCCTTTTAGATGTACATGCCTTTTACAAATTGTTGTTATATGTCACATAAAAAAGCTAATTTATGGCTATCTGCATGCTTTAACGTAAATAATGTGGCTAGAAGTTATTACTGAATAAACAGTTTTTAGAAACAGGTTCCGATGTATTTGTATGTATTGTATATGATCCGTTGGTATTAAAGCATATGTTGCAAAGAAGCATGGCATTTATTTTTTAACCTAATGGTAATTAGTAATTACATATTGTTATGTTGGTGTTACATGGGTGTCGTATGGGTTATTTCGAACATACATACTCACATAATCAATTCCCCTTTTACCGCATTTATCTATAATACTTGGGTGTAATTAATTCTTATACAAGTGGTGTCATATTTCCAACGATTTCAAGATAGATTAGAAATGTAAGAACACATTTAAGGAACCTTTATACAAATCCAGATGACAATAATTTCTGAAAACTAGTAATTCAATAAACAGATTACAACACATTTCAAAGGGATGTGCCACTTTCCCTTCTGCAAATTCTTAACACGTATTTTGTTATATATTTAAAATATAACTAAAATTCTTTTCAATGAGGTAGCCTTTCATATAATTTATGTAAAACTGTAAAAGCCTATTTGCAAAGTGCACGAAATGTTCAGAAAACCAGGATTATTTGAACATTTTTAATTTCCGTTTCAAAAGCAATTTCGTATATTCGTCGAATTCCTAATTTGAATTCCAAAGCGAAACTGTACCCATCACTAGACTAGGATTTCTAGCCTTCCTTTACAGGAACATACCTGTTCATTGATAGTTAACACTGGTTTACAAGCAAAAAGAATTGTAGGTTTTTTGGATTGATTAGTAATAGAATTATTGTTGAAAACATTAGTTATGTTATCTAAATCGTTTTGTGTTGATGGCTTAGGAGTCTGCGTGACATTGGCATACATGGACATTTTACAAGTAGTCGCTGTTTTATGGAAAAGGTAGGTATAAATTGAGAATAGCAGTGGACCCAAGTAAGATCCCTGATGAACTCCTCTTGAAATAACTTCCCAGTTAGTTTGACTTGCGGGTATACCAACACTTTGACTCTTATTAGTCACTTAAAGCAAACTAACTGCAGAAACGGCTAAAACAATCCTACTTCAAGTATGTTTAAGAGATTTTCGTGATTATTACTATTAATATCTAGTATCAATTGTTTTACTTAAATCAAGAAGAATTAATATAGAAACCTTTCCATTATCAGTAGCAAACAATATGTTATTGACTGCATTAGTAAAGACGGTTATCCAGGCCGAAACCCAGATTTTAAAAATTATATAAATTGCATGCCAGTAATTATATGAAATTAATTTAACTACTATCTCAGTTGCAGATTGATTACCCTTTCAATAATATTAGAGATTACATGAAGCCGACTAATAGATCTTAAGATACGTTACATTACACCGATTATAGATTTTAGCAACGAGAAGGGGAGCACCATAATCTTCAGAACTTGGGGCCTCTCAAGGAATTAACCACTCGTTTCATATGTTTTGACTAACTGTTAAGGCTGAGTTTAAAAAAAATCGTATATAGTTTTAATTATTCGCTGTATTAGTTTAATCAAACGTCGGGCTGGAAACCAATTCTAGCCGGTCAAAATTATTTTATAGGCTTAACTGAAAGCAAATGACTGGAATAATTTTATAAATGGTATAAAAATAATAAAATAATCAAAAAAGAAATAAAAAACAAATCATATTAGCCACTAGAACTGGATCCGTTTGATACTTTTTCCAAGAAAAAGTGATTTACATAATGATGTTATTAAGAAATAAGGTAAAGACGTAAAATAAATAGCATTTATACGAATTCTTTTTTATTTTAAGAAATATTACACAACCTAAAATGCTTCTTTAATATCTAAATGAAATACCGTGCAAAAATTAGATTGCTAATCGTTTAATAACTATCCCTTTTCATTTCGATTGTATTTCAGTTTATGCAACATTATGCATGTTGATTTTTAAATATGTTATTCTTTATACTACAGCAAAAAAATATTAAAAATACAAACACAAGAGCTTGCAAGATTTCTAAGTTATAAACCACAAAATAAAACATTTATTATTCGGAAAGTAAAACTCACCGTTTCCTATATTTTCTAATATAGAAAACGTTTCTATCAACTTACCTTTTTATAAGACTTTTTACCACTTCAATTCTGTTTTTATAAATTATTGAAATTAATAAAAAAAATAGTTCCAAAAAAACACTTTCACGTTAACGAACAAACTACAAATACATCTACACAGATTGGCGCCTTCGGAAGTGTTAACTCTGACCTGCACTTTTACCGGAATTTTTTTATGGTTATTATTTGCCGTAGCGGTAAACGGCAGATAGTTACGAGTTGACTGAGCTTCCGACTAAAATACTAATTCTTAGGATACCTTTAATTTTAACAGGTTTTTGAACTTTTGACCGGCTAGAATCAGTTTTCAAGCCTGTGTGCGTCGTTAGGTTTTGCGCCACGTCCTAATATTGAGGTTATTTAAAATTTATTAGTAACTCTCGTTAAAGAATGTTATCTTTTGTATTTACCTTTCGTCTATTCTTTTAATTCATCAAGCTATAACTACTTGTGCTAGCGTTCAGTTTAAAGCCACTTTACATCTTTCGGTAGATCTTGCATCCCTCGGTAGATTTTTTGTTGAACTAATTTTAATTCATTCTTTTATTTATATAATGTACAAGTTTTTAGAGTTTTAGTTAAGTACATAACAATATTTTACACTCGGCTCAAAGAACTGCTAAAACCGAAATTAAAACTCTCACTGCATTGCTGAGAATAAATTGTGCAAAACTTAGCGTTGAAAAAGCCGCAGCCGGTTCAAAACACCCTCTCATTTGAAAGATGTATCGGTAAATCAGTTCTGCTTCCGCGTGTTCCATTACTGGAATTATACATCAAACTGGTATGGGTCGTGGTTTCTGCGGTCGTAGGTTATCGACCATCAAGTCAGGGTTTCCAATATTTAAATGCTCGAATACTATTTAAAAGATTAAGATAGGTTGTTGTGTGATAAAAAACGATTAGAATAAGAAAATAAATTGCAGTCGAGTCCATAATGCTGACCTTAGATCACTTTCGGAAGAAAATGCGATTTCATTCCTGAAACCAACGATTACTACCATTTAATCCAGGTAAGACATCAGTAAAAACATAATAAAAGGCTAGTTTGGCATATCTTATTACAATAAACACTTAAGCTTTGCTTATATTGGCATTTACGTCTGAAAATGGTTAAATTATCAAATACATGCGCAAACAAGACACCAGTACTTATTTTATTACATGACATTGCAGTAGAAGCACGTGCTGAATAATATAAAGGTTAGAACATTAAATATGCCAGCTACTCGTACTTTTCAAATAATAAACTTTATGTACTTTACTTCGTTAGGAACGAGATCCTATAGATCTTTAGTTCACGCAAACTGATGTGTTTACCATATAAGATCCCACATTTGATATTCAGTAAAAAAATTTAACAAACGCAAAATCATAGTGTCTCCTCACTGCTTATAAGTGGCATGATAGACCATGTAAGGATTTGCGACAGGTTCGTGACATCGATAACTAACGTTCAGATGTCGCCGTTCAATGCGTGTCTACTATTGACATGGCAGTGATTATTTCAGCAAACCTGTCATGGAAATCCTTAAAGCTAGTACATATATTTTTTATGACTATTTTCTTATACTCTATTGTGGTTTTATGCCTTTCTTAGATGAAAACAGAAGCTACATCAACAAACGAGATTTCCATTTGATAGGATAATTTACATCTGAAGGTCTCTTGAAAATATTTACATATGAAGATTTTTAAGTTTATTGCGTTATAAATTATTTTTTAAATGAGTTAATAAACTAAGGCTCAGTGATTTTTTAATTTTTTCATCGCTTACATAATTTTTATGAATTAATTAATTCTTATTATAATGAATAAATTTTATATTTATTGCAAAACTTTTAAAGCACTTTATGCTTTTTTAGATGAGGCAGTTATAAACTAAACAAATAATTAGTTACATTCATAAGGAAGTTATTGAAATTAGGTATAATAAGTGTCAAGACATAATATGTCATTTCTACAATTACTAGGTGATTACCAAACCAAGGAAGACTTAAACGCAATTACTAATTAAGAAAGGAAAGTTTACCAGAATTCAAACTAAATTAATGAATTATTTTTATTAACGTGGCTTTATGTACTTGTGTAAAGCTTTAGGGTTCCCTAAGTTAAAAAAAAGTGTAATAAAAGATAATCTTCAATGCTAGATGCAGCGTTAACATCCATATGATTAAATAAAGAGCAAACAAGAATAAGAACGGTAACAGGTAAAACAACTTACAAACCTAGCAATGCTGAAATATTGTCTTGGAAACTAGTTCCTAGAAAAATAGTTCCTCTACAGTTGCGATGAGACTTTTCCAGTGAAAAGATTAACTTATTTCAGGTGTGTTTCAGGAGTATTCGAGAATCTGCGGGATTACTTAAGTAATGTGTGAAATGCTCCCAGAAAGTGATAGGTATTTCAGCAGAGTCTATCAGAGATTTCCAAGTGGACAAAGGCGTCCAACCACTAAACAAAAATACTTTTAACAGCTTTACACCTCGTAGTCAGGCGGTTCTGATAAATACCAAATAATACATCAAATCTCGTATGAACTTATCGTAAACCACTGCTGTAGCTTTTATAGAAACCAGGTAACAAATAAGTGTACGAAAGATGTGAATAATTACACCAAGACGTTTAATAAAGGCTTTCAAAATTTTACATAAACACTATTTGATGAACAAAATACTTACAAAAGTAAATAAGTAAATAATTTAAACTGTAATTGGAATATTTGTAGATAGGATTTTTGGATATCCATTAGTTTTACAATTAAAAAACCATTGTATTTACATTCCTTCCTACTACTTCAATAATTAATAATTCGTAATCTAAACAGCACGAATGAAAATAATAAAGCGATAATTAAAACATTGGCTGCTATAGATTTTAAAAACATTAGATTTTTATCTTAATTAGTATTAACCTCGTTTCTACTAAATCCATGCAGGGTTTGCTGTCAATAACGTCAAGGAACTGCTAAATACACGACGTCTGCGCCCAAGGTGGGGAATAACCCAGTGGAATTGGTGAGTAGTACGACCAAAAGATAGTAATAATCAAGCCAGAAAAAAGGGAAAAGGTAAAGCAAAGAAGAAAAAATCATCTAAAATATGCTAATAAACTATTGACGAATTAGGAAATTAATTACTAACTCAAGATCTTAAACGGCTTGCAGAAATTACTTGTAGTTGTAGTACAAAATGCTTTTCCCAAGAAATTCTTCAACCCATTGAGCAGAATCAACCTGATACCGCAAGACCTGTAAGCTTTCCTAGACATACAGAAAATAGATGTATCTAATCTTTGAGACTCGCTTCACACAATAATTCTATATGAAATTCAAAAGCTACAATGTTTATCAGTGCGACAGTAATCAACCCTAAAAAGTTGCACTAGCTTATTAATCTTGGATCCAAGACACAATCACGCAAAAGGTTACCTCAACGTCCTAACCAAACTAGGCGACAGATTTAAAATTTTCGGGGACTTCAACGCCAAAAATATTAGAAGTAAATAGTTTAAGAATCACCTCTACGAAAGGCAAGGAATTACATAAAGCAGCGACTGAGATAGATACGTGGTAGACTTCTTTGTATTACTCGCCGATAATTCTACCGCTGAGTGACAACATAACAAAAAAAGAACATAATCTTTCACAACTCAACAAACAAACTGACTGGAATGGGCTCCAGGAAGAATAGATGTCACAATCAATTGAATATATCGCTCAACATAAAAAAATCTACTATATCTGTTGTAGGCATAAAACAAGCAGCGTCTTTCGCTTGGCTCGGCATAAAACACTTTTGAGATTAAGAAGAAGACAGAGAGAATAAATCCAAGGGATATGAAAGATTGGTAGCTGATAAAAGAAAACAGAAAGAAAACTGTAAAAATTAAGAATAAGTCCATAAATTATTCATTTTTTACATTTTAAATGAAAGGACATTCTGCAATTCTTTCCTCCTTAAAAACTGCGAGGTGCCCCCTAATAGAACTTCATTATATGTGTAGTTGGCATGGAGCAGGTTTAGGGGCAGTACTATAGCGTCTGGGGTGTCGGTTTACCTTTTGATACACTATTTTTAAGAAATTTTTGTAAAATAGTTTAAGTTCAATGAAACAGCGTATAACTTATAGAATCTTTATTTTTTTCTAATTTATTTATCCTGTCGCTATGGTAATCCATGTGCTTCAATGCCTTCCTGGTGGAAGCTGTGAATGTAATGATATACGTGGTGATCATTTATACAAGATCATTACGTAACACTCCCTATAAAAAAGAGACTGAACATATTTTAAACAGTAATTCAGAATAACTTGGAAAAGCATTCAAAGCATTCTCCAAAAAAAAGATAGGATGTGTTACTGTCCTTGCATATGGATGTAGAATATATCTAGCTACAAAAAACTTGGGGGTGAATGTTTTCTTCTCAATGGTTTTCTGTACATAAATGCTTAAATTAAAATTTAATAATATAATTAAGTAATAATAATTAAAAAATAACTTTAAGACAATACAATTTAACTAATTTTAATAATCGATAATAACTTGAAGAAGATATAATTCAACTAATCTTAATTAGATTGTAGCAGTCCACGCACGTATCTCTTGAAGGTTTTCTTACTAGAACGAAGAAAGAATACGAATGCAAAAATTAATTTATTTAAACTAAGCAGGCTTAAGTCTGTCTGATATGAGTTGATTTAACCCATCTAGCATAAAATAGTTAAGGGCCTATACCATGCAGGAGCATTTATCGTTTTTGACATAACCTCGAAAAAATTATCTTAAATATGGGTGGATTCGTTTGCTAAAATTACACGCCCATATTGAGTAGTAAAAACCATGCATCTCTCTCCTACTCATTTCCCCTCTTTGTTATAGAATTTCAACGCGACACTTTCTAGAGGCCGACATAGGCGAAAAAATTGAGGTATGCGGAAATCCCATCGGGTTTTTTTCCTCAAAAAGATCTCCGGGTAAACGAAGTGGAGTTCCGTATAGCATTTCTAGAGGTGAAACATCTAATTCGGATTTTATCGTAGCTCGTAGACTAAGTAATACACATGGTACGTTCTTTAACCAAGAAGAAATATCACTGGTGCGTACGGCCTGTTTGAGTGATTCAGTTGAGTGACAACAAGAAACAGCAGTATCACGAGCCAAGAAAAATATTTTCATACGGTGTGTTCTTTAAGAAAAACCGAATTGCCAGAACAGCGAAAAGAACTTAATTCAATTTTTTTAAATTTATTTTTTATTAGCAATCAAATACATGATATCTATAAGCTAATTTGCTAATTGAAACATTGTAAAAGTAATGTATGTAATGACATGATGAGGAGTACATCCAGCGACACCCCCTCTAACTCATTATAGGTCTGATGGCAGTGGTCTTGCTAATCTTCTGTTGTGTACACGTAGCAAAAGTGGTGCAATTAAAGGATTGGGATGATCATGTAACTTTGCATGCTGTTTATTGGCTTTTTCGTGGATGACTTCGCTTACGTATGGGATTTTCAGGTCTCTATGGAGTGTGTAGTTCGAGACGTACCAGAGTGCATTTGCAATGATTCTTAATATTTTGGACTGGCATCGTAGAAGTATGGCTATATTTGACTTGTAGGCACAACCCCACAGCTCAATGCCGTAATTCCAAGTCGGTTTGGTTACGGCTTTATATACAAGTATTTTATTTTCTATCGACAGATGCGACTTTCTACCTATCAACCAGTTCAACTCCTTGGGTTTTAGGTCTATTTGTTGTCTTTTCTTTTTGATGTGATGTTTCCAATTCATTTTTGAATCTAAATGTAGTCCCAGATATTTGACGGTGTCTTGTTGTGGCAGTATGACCTGATTAAAGTTAACAGCAGGGCACATGCCCCTGCGAAGAGTAAATGTAATGTATGTGGATTTGGACGCGTTCGCCTTTGATTTTCCATCTTTTGCCAATTTTCTATAAGGCTGAGATGCTCTTGCAGATTGGATGCGGCTAAATTAGGATCTTCGTTAATTGCTATGTTGCCCGTATCGTCTGCGAATGTACCTATTTCTGTGTGTCTAGTAGTTGGTATATCGGCTGTGTACAAATTATATAGCAGTGGGCCAAGGATGCTTCCTTGAGGCACCCCTGATTGTATAGCAAAACGAATGGACACTTCTTCGTTAACCTTTGTTTCAAATTCACGTTTTTGTAGGTAAGATTTCAATAAGGTATAGTATTTTGCTGGTAGTGTTCTTTTGATTTTGTACAACAAGCCAGGGTGCCAGAATTTGTCAAAATCCTGGCTTATGTCGATGAATGCAGCTGTGCAGTATTTTTTGTTGTCTAGTGCTTCGTTTATTATGTTAACAATACTGTGGCATTGCTGTACTGTCGAGTGGGCTTCCCTGAAGCCGAATTGGTGATCCGGTATACTATCACGTGGTGCGAGATCTTCTTTGATTCGCTTGAGGATAAGCTTTTCTAAGACCTTTGATATAGTTGGTAACAGACTGATAGGGCGATAACTTGTAACATCCATATGATTCTTACCCGGTTTTGGAATCATAATGATTGGTGCTGTTTTTAAAGCTTTGGGCCAATAGTCTGTTCTTAATACAGCATTGTAAACGTACATTAGCTTTACTAGTCTTTTTCTTGGCAGTTCTTTCAGCATTTCTGGACTGATGAGATCAAGTCCTGGTGCTTTCTTTATGTGCAATGATTTAATTTCATCCATTACCTCTTTTGGCGTAAAGGGTCTTATACGCTCTTGGACGTGAATGGGCATAGTTAAATCTTGTTCCACTTCTTGATCGTGCACAATATCGGGCTGCATTTGGTGTGGGGTGAAGACTTCCGAAAGATACTCTCCAAATAGATCTGCTTTTTCCTTAGAGCTCTTTGCCCAAAGGCTCGGTGGAGTTGAGTATCTGTGTATTGGAGAGACTGCTGTTTTGGGTTTTTTTTTGTTATTTTTAATCGGTTTCCATATGGAGTTGTCTTGTCTTTTTAAGTTGGTGACGTACGTTTTGAAGGAGTCATTTCTAATTTTATATAGTTTGGATTTTAATTTATCACTCAGATGATTGTATTGTCTTCTGCTACCTGGTGTGTGCGTCCTTTGCCAATTCAAATTTAGAAAAGTACTAGGATAATGGGCCCTACGGGCCTAAGCACTTAAGTATGATAGAAATAGGTCAAGTAGGTCAGTATTTACATGACCTACATAAATCTCCAATCGATTCTCTATCGATAGAGCACATATTAGTACCAAATAACACTCAATAGCACTAAATAGTACGATAGAATCAGCATTTATCGATTTTTTAAAACATAACCTAATGTAAAAAATTTTAAAACATAACCTAATTTAAAAAATTAGGTGCATTATCGGTGCGGTCGTGCATTATCCTCGACAAATTACGCGTCGAATGAGCCCAAGCCCATCTCTCTAGCCCTTATAGAACGCGAGAATGGGGCTCGGACACACATACAAATCAACTTTAGTAGTATTGGATATTGGCTAATTGTAAATTGTGAGACAATCCCAATTCACAGTACGTACATAGTGTATTCACAGTGTATAAACAAGTGTTAAAACCCGTGTGGATCTACTGACCGATGGAATGTTGTAAACTTCCTTTTTTTCATTTTATAACAATACGTGTCTATCCTTAATTTTAAAAAACCATTTTTATCAAATCTTGTTAATATTAAAATTTCAAGAACTCGGGCTGTGATATTATGTTTTATCATTTGTAATAATATAGATATTAAAGTCATTTACTGTCAAAAGCTTGTCGTGCATATTCTCTGTCAACAACGATATGAACTTGTGATAATCACCCAAAAGTTAGACTCAACAGTCTGGTGATAATATTCTAAATTTTAATTGGCCACTTTAATTGCGACATTTGTATATTTGCGGATTCTTGATCCTCAATCTAACAGAAACATTGTGGATTTCAGTTCACAATTAATTATACTTATAAACGGGTTTAAGTTCCGTACACAATAGGGATCTAATTATGAGATGTGCTAAATATGGTCATATTATTATCATATTAGTAATATACAAGCTTTCCAAAATTAAGTTTTCAGAAACATTATGGGCGTACCAAATCTTTATATGCATCAACAGTTTAGAGGAAAATTGTTGGAACATGTTAGAGGAAGACAGCCGGTAATGATTAGAAACAGTACAATTAAAAAAAATGTAAAATATTAATGTTATCAATAATTTTTCAACTAATGCATTCAGTTAATCTAATGTAATTGTATTTTGATCTTTCATGATGATTCTGTACTACTTACTCGTAGTAATCAATAATGTCCCAATTAAGCTTATCAATGAAAGTACTTGCTTGTTGCGTGAGATATTTAGCTGCCTATATTAAATTTTTTGAATTTTTTAAATAGAATATAAAAGATTAAATATTTAATGGGATTTTATTTAATGTATTATTATAATTGCAAAGAATTCTCCTTTTGTCTCTTTAATATAACTGCAAGTTTCCGAGACTTTAGAAAAGTGTTTATTTCATTAATTTCCATTAAAACAGCAAAGTAACTTATAAAAGCTTTTAGGCAAATCTCTGTTTATAATCACATAATTATTTCCTCTAATTTCCGATCTTAATTATCATATAAAGTAGTATTAATGGATAAATTGCATGTAATCGTTTATTAAAGAATGTAAATTTCTTCACGCTTGAATATCCTCAACAAATCACAAATACTGAGAGACCACCCTAGAAAAGGAAGTCGTTTATTTACTCTTTGAGCTTGTAAGCTGAGATCGTGTTATTATATATTTAAAACACACCTAGTTATCTCGATAACTTTAATGACTCCATTTGCTTATTCATTATCAGTCAATGTCTAAAGCCTTTAATGCTTAACGTTAATAGCTTTGCGCGATCTTTCTCTTCTAGCAAAACTAGCTGGTACGCAGTTGCAAGTTATTAAAGTAAAATATATACATTATAGTAATAGAAATATTGTTATTTATTGCTGAAAAAATTAATAAATAACAGTTTTAAAGAGCTAATTATATGCAACCATATAGTACTTTAATATATTTTTTTAATGTTAAGCTTGTTAGTGTTGTAGTATAATAAGCTAATGTACTACTTGTATTTGAATACATAAGTGAAATCTGCTCAAGAGTGTTGAGTTGTGGTTTAAATCTTAATAAATCAAATTTATTTCAAGAGATTCAAATCAGATTGAAAGTGTGTCAAGAAGACGCGTTTCATAACTTTTCTTCAATAAATTTAATTTGGTGGTTGTTTCGTAAGAGTGGTACTTCCAAAAATTTAACCAGTCTACAATAAATAATTCAGTTTAGTGCTGCGGCATTCTTCTTTTTTTTCTTCTAAGAGAGATACAAGTTAATGATATCTATAGAAGGCTAGATGTTGTACATAATTTATTCCTAATGTCTGGCTTACGTATTTTAGTACAGTGCACAAGCAGGTGCACAATGAGCAGGTCTATCTATCAATTATAGTGTGGGTAGAAACTGACAGAATGTGACACTTTGTACAGTACATGGGATCACAGTAGAAAAAGTTTAACAATAAATTATTGTAATAAACGATATTAAGATAAATATTCATGACTTAGTAAACGGATTTTATGCAAAGTACAATTGATTAATTTAGTTGTGTTTTGATATTTGTTTAAATTTGTTAATATGTTAATAACATTTCATGAAAAGCTTGGACAGTACATGAAAATACGCTCTTATTCTTGATACACTGAATTTTTAGGCTTACAAGTAATAACTTACGTTTAATCATACCTTGACCACCAAATTCTAAATATTCTAGATCGCGCCCACGTCGTGTCGTAAGTTTGAAGTTTAAGCCGCCCCAGAGGCGATTAAAGTGGGTACTGTAGAAAATTTCTTGAGGCGCAAGAATGCTTTCTTAATTCCGAGGGCATTATCTTTGAAACTAGAATCGAAAACGACAAAGAGAGTATTAAAAGACGTAAAATAATAGAACTTTCAAGAATTCTCTCATAAACAAAAAAGTTATAAAGAAAAACAAAATTTTGCCTTTTTTAATCCGAACTGTGTGCAAATGTAAAATCGCAGTCACTAACTTAATTATGTGCGCAGCGTGGAATGCCTCAGTTATGAGAGTCCTGAATCGTTTGCGCCTACTATCGAACGTATGCCCCCCCCCTTCAGACTACGGTCCCCGATATTAGCTGGTGGATAGCCCTATGAATCTAGTATAAATAATAACAGTTTCCTTAGATCATATAGACCCTTTGGAGTATAGCAGGACATACTTAGGCCCATAAAGGTACATGCGAGTGGTAAAGTGGTAATTTTACGCACCGACCGCCTACCATTACCCCAGGAAATTATTTCCAGGCTGAGTCGACTCGGAAGCCTTACAAATTTCTAGAAATGCCTCGATGTTAAGGCGATCCTGGGGATCGAACTACTATATACCGCTATATAGTACATCGTGTAGATGTGTAGTCATCTTTGGAGTGTCTTACTATTAATGTTAATTCGCGCCTAATAAATAGATGGAAGGTATCAGTAAAACAGCATTGTGTTTATTATTTGTTAAGTTAATAATAGACACCGCATGATACAATTTTAAAATATGTCAATTTTCGATAATACCCCTAATACCTAGTATTAGACAAATGTGACAATACACATTTTAAATCATAAATTTTGCATTTGAAATTAAATTAAAAATAAATGTCATATATATATATATATATATATATATATATATATATATATATATATATATATATATATATATATATATATTTTTAGATAGAGTTAATTTTTATCAAGTTGGATAATGATTTTACATTAAATAATATTTTGAATGCAAATTCATATAGAAAAATTTATCGACTCTGCTGGGATTCGAACCCAGGACCCTCCACTGTCTAGGTGGTATCTCTACCAACTGAGCTACAGAGAACGACTACCAGCATAGCGAGAAATTTTCCATATGAATTAGAATTCTAATTCATTCGAATTCTAAGTGTGTTGTAATGGGGGTAGTATATACAAGTATTTACTGCCCTACCTGAGCTCATTTATAAGAAATAATTATGTTTCAAATTAACGAGATTTTCATATCATTAATTTTTCTTCTATGAGAAACTTTTACAGTTATGGTGTAGTTTTTTGATGCAGGATTGTAATTAGTTTCTTTAGCACAGAATTGAAACTATTGGCTAAGCTATGGAATAAAATACAAGTAAGTGCGATTATGCCTCGTAGATAGAAATAATATATTTATCTTGAATTTTCATTTTGTTGTTATCTGAAAGTATGTAAATAATGTTTGTTTTTGTTTAATTTTGTTAAGATAGGAAGGTTTAAAAAGGTAATTTTAAGTATTTAAGTCAATTTTAGTTATGTAATAGTTGTGTAAAAATGAGATGTCATCGACAAATAATGGTGGCCTTATTTTGTCATGGGAACATCAATGCTATATACCAATGGTTAGGGAATCTTTTAAGCTACCATTTTATCTAATTAGTTTAACGAATAGTTCAAATTTGTAAACAATAATTTGATTGTGTTATAAATCAATTGTCAAAGTTCATTTGTTTAGACCAAAACTCCCAGTAGTTTTCAATTGTTTGCAAAAAGGGGGTATAAAACAGTGGCCATTTTTAAAACATTAACAAATAACAACAAAACACTATCTTTTAATTTAATTATTTTTTATTTATGTATGCATATATGTTACGGTCAAAGATGCAAATACGGACAATCACGCAAATGGCCGGGATACAACGTTAATGGGCGGCTGTTTTGGTCATTTACGTCAATGGCCGGCCAATGACGTTAGTGCCCAGTTGATTGGTTAAAGACGTCGCTTCATATGATTTATTACGACATTGGCCGGGCCAAATAGTGTTACATTAACCTTAAAATTGCATGGAAACATATTTACTAAATATCTAATAAACTTCAACTAACACATAACCTAACAACTAATATGCAGTCTGAAGTTTAATTATTAATTGAGCGCTTTTAATTATTAATGGTCATCCCGCAGGTGAGATTAGGTTAGCGTTATTTAGAAGTTTTACGTTATGAGACTGGGCGACCAGTAATGACATTGGCCGGTTTATTACATTGACCGTAACATTATGCCTTTATTTTCAAGATTTCCTACTTTATACCTTCAGATAGCCAGACGATAATAACCGGTCAATGTTACTTTCAGTATTAAAATTAAACAACGTTGGCCACATTCACTGGATATTTATGGCAATGACCTGCTTTTAACGTTTTTAATCAACCTAAATGGCTATGACGATAATAGCCGGTTATTAGCGGCAATATCCAGTTTATCACATTAACCGTAACATATACAATAGTTGTTTTTTTGTTTTTGTTCAATTGTTATCTTACCATAGTTTAATCTTAAAAATATATATGCAACAGTACTAAATAATTAGTTATGTTGCAGTTAGTAGCTTACTTGTAATTCAGACAGCTGTTCTGTAATAAAGAATGTTCCTCTTCACAAATTCTATGAAAGAAATAATGTTAATACCACAAACAATTGAAAGTCACATAGCTTTAATTTATTTTATGGAAAAGTAAAACAATTCATTGAGAATTCAGTAAATTAACTCGATGGGGCACAAACAGTTTTCTATTTTCAAATACGAATTGTTCTTGATTAGTAACGCTGGTAGTTAAAAGTACTGTCGCCAACAAAGGAGAAGGACGCGCATGTCCTGCAGGAACTTCCCTACTCAAGAGCCACTGTTGCTGTTTATACACTACAAACAGGAATTGGTACAACGTTTCGCCCCATGAAAGTAAAATACAGAAAAATATTTTTCTATTTATAACATGCTTAGCAGCACAATATGTTGATAATATCTGACGGTATACAGCGTGGAAGGGGTTAGGACGCATTAATCTTAAGGGGTGATAGAAGACATCAAAAGAAACAAAAAAGTCTTTATAACTTTGTTCTAGAACTTACTACTTTTTCAAAAAAAAAATAATAAAGTTAGAAACTTTAACTCTCATCTATCACAACAACAAACCTTAATAACATTTTACCGTATCGTATGTCATTTCCGCGTAAAATTAAATTCTTTTTACAATTAAAAGTTCGTTTTACTTAATTAGGACTCTTGACAACTCTGTAAAGTTTGTAATAAAATTTGCTCCACATTCGCACAAAATGCTGATGTGGATGTTTGTTGAACTTGAAAAAAGCACGTTTTGTTTAGAACCTTGCAATTTAATAAAGAAGATTTGTGTCAATGCCTGATCACAGCTGTGTAAATAATACCCTTTTAGAGTGAGATAATACTGAGTTTGTAGTTTTTTGAACTTTGAAATAATAATTTGTCAATAAAGCGAGTTGCTGTTTATCTAATAACAGTTTTTAATGGTTTTATATGTCATTTCCGCGTAAAATTAAATTCTTTTTACAATTAAAAGTTCGTTTTACTTAATTAGGACTCTTGACAACTCTGTAAAGTTTGTAATAAAATTTGCTCCACATTCGCACAAAATGCTGATGTGGATGTTTGTTGAACTTGAAAAAAGCACGTTTTGTTTAGAACCTTGCAATTTAATAAAGAAGATTTGTGTCAATGCCTGATCACAGCTGTGTAAATAATACCCTTTTAGAGTGAGATAATACTGAGTTTGTAGTTTTTTGAACTTTGAAATAATAATTTGTCAATAAAGCGAGTTGCTGTTTATCTAATAACAGTTTTTAATGGTTTTATATGAAAATATATTTTAAAGAAAAGATTTATATAATTTAAATTAGGTTAAGGTATTTTGTTGACACCTTGTTTTGGCTACATAAGAAAATCTTTATTTTTATGGTAACTAGGTGCCTTAATCAATTTTTTTACAAAAGATTTTATTTTTTAATAAAAAAACAATTACGTCAAGAAATTTTGAAAATATTTCGGAAATTAATAAATATAAAATATAGGTCAGTTATTGTCTTACTTTTACAATTGATTTGTTATGAATCAGCGTGTTTTTAATGTACAACGTACAAATCTTGTTTACGGAAGAACAGTGCCGATTAAAATTTTCGTAGAATTTGTCACCCGACTAATCTGCTTCGGATGTTTATTATTTTTAAACAACGGCTGTCATCATCAGTTTGTTTGTTTGATTTTCTAAAACAGGGTCAAGACCCAGCTGCGATTATACTTAGGTTGCCAAATATGGCAATGGTTTTTTCTAAATTACTCGAAAGCTAATTAACATAGAAATTATTAAGACTTTTTATTCCTTTTGATGTCTTCTATCACCCCTTAAAATTAATGCATCGTAACTGCTTCCACCGTGTATACTAGTAAATCATCAATGCCTAATATCTTCTGGGAGTACGTCCACATTACTAGGTACTAATGTTTTTAGAAAAGAGGGGGTTAGAGAAGAAAGAATATAAATAGGGAAGAAGGCAAGATATTGTGTGTACACTGTACACGCGTTAGCATTTCAATGGCTTCTGTAAACAGTTGTCTATTCACATGTTCAAGATTACATCTTCAAATTACTTTAATGACACATATATTCACGACATTCAAGATAAATAGCTGGCTTAGACTCAAAATCGGTACGTTATGAAGTCCTAATTCTCTTGATATGTCAAAATAATATAATTTAAAGAAAGACATTTCCGACTAACATGATAACTTTTTTTCTGTTAGATTACTCTCATTTATATAAAAACGTCTAAAATTAAAAATGATTGATTAATTAATTTCATGTGTGGTCACTCGGATTTTTCTTTTAAGTAATTAAAAGTGTGGCTAAATACGTCATTACATTTTTTCGTCACTGGGCTTCATGCAGTACTATCTGCTCTCTTGTAAGACTATATAATTACCTGCTATAATATCGTTGGGTTTCTGTTTAGATAGTTTGTTCGTATTTTTTAGAAAATCATACTGTAAAAGCATTATTTTCACGATATAATTATATGTTTGTTTCAATTACAACACTCGAAGAAATTTTTCCAATGCTTTGCTTGCAGTCACTTTGAACTCTTGGTGGGTTATTCCTTGTTGCCACACTTTTTCTTCGCGGTTCCAGTTCCACTTTCGCACATAATATTTTTATTGCAGTTGTTATTTACTCCTAAATGAAAATAGACATGATGTTTATGAGAAAATTAAGGTATACGTCAGTTGAGATTGAACACTTGTGTGGCCAGACATAAAATAAGACTAAAAGAGTAATAACTGACCTAAATTAGTTAACAGAAAAGTCATTAAAAACGTTTCTTATTTACCGCCGAAAAGATCATTACTAATAATCTAAATGTCTAGCAACCTCATCACTTTTTTTATTACGTGCGGTTACATAATTATCTGCAAATTAGTAATTAATATAGAACCTGTCTATTACCTCGAGTTCAAATAGGAATAGTAGGTATATTGGAAGTTCCTTTGGTAGAACTTAATAATCGAGATTTTTTGCATTTCAATTTGCTAATTAGGATGTGAGAAAAAAGTCAAGAAATTTTGTTCCAAATAAAATAATCTCACACTATTAGTTGACTGGTTATGTATGTAAGATGCTAATTTGCAAAAATAAAAAATATGTAATCACTAAATAACATGTAATTGGGCAGCTTGATTCAAACACGTAACTAAACAAACCAATTCTCCTAAAAGAATCAGATTTTAAAGGATCGGCTTTTTATACTTATTCTGTATAGCTTATGCATGCGCTTATAAATGCGGGAGATTTCAACGGTGGGTTATGACAGAAACCTGGCTCTTGATGCTAAAAATTGAGACGCAAAGCACTACCTCAGCCTGCGGTGATAGGTGATCAATCAGGTGATGGATAAGATCTGCATAAATAAACTTATTAGCAATTATTAATTTAATCAAAATGTAAAATGTGAAATTTTTACACTAGTAAACCTTTGAGTTGCTTACTTTATTATGTTGCACACTACAGATATGTGACAGTTAAGAAGAACAAATAATGTGAAACAAAAAATTTTTTTTGACTTCAAGTAGAGTTTTATTTGCAATATTTTTTTACAAAACATAAGTAAATCAGATGGCTACAATTACAACATCTTTCCAGTTACAGGTTCTTTTTAAGGTCCACTTAATTTAAAACGATTATTATTAACAATTAACAATCTAAATGTAACAGAACGCAAGGTCGTTTCTGGGGTAAGTACACAGTAAAAGATTTAGAGTAAAATTAGAACACTAGACCACTCTAAAAAGTGTGTGTTTAGCTCCAACACATTTAGAGTAAAATATATAATCTGTACCTTCGTGTCGACCATAGAACCATCAACTTCAATACAATTTTAAGTGTACAACACTGTACAATGTGTGTAAATTTATTATACTCTAAAACAATTATATCTTTAATCATTTATGGTAACCTTTTTACACTAAAACAGTAAAATTTCGCCTAGTTTTGAAGTAAAATTTTACTCTTGACTTTTGAATCTTTTACTCTACATGGGAAAAATATTGCCTATTTTGAGGGGATTCTTATAAAACTTTTGTATAATTTGTTTTCTATTTAGATTAAGATTTAGAGTGAAGATAGTGTAGTTTTCCAAGGTCAAAGTCAATAATAAAATAAGTGATTTATTTATTTATTCCAATGCAAACATACATAAAAAGTATATACATATAATTAAAACAAAAGAATGTATACGAAAAATATATACGAGCCCAGTTGCGACACTTCTATTTTGGTTAAAGAACAGATTGTAACTGCACTGTGCCTCAGAGTCAACTAAGACAGGCAGCGTTATTTTAACGTGGCGCACCTATTAATTTAATCACCACGGTCCAGCTTTTAGAGACACGAATTGAGATACGCTCAATTAGCACGCTAATGCTATTGCAGCAGCTACCTCCATTAGTGGGAGCGAAGTACACCTATCCAGACCTCTACTAGCTCTCCAGGCTAGTACCGGAGTTATAAACGTACTCACTCATCGAGACCCCTTCTCTCGGCATAGGAGACGGCCTCTAGCCCAGCTTCGGACTTTCCCCACATGTGAGACTATTCGTGCTACATGCCAACTTTCATGAAACTTTTATTAGGAGATTCCCTTGCAGCACTCCGTGAACTCCGCTAAAGTTCATAATTACTACAATTATGATGTAATTACTCTCATGTTCTGTAAATTAGATGTGATTATAATTATTGCTTTTACTTACCTAATTTCTTAATATCTGTTTTTATTGTTTGGAAATAAAACACTGAATATGAATTACTGAAAAAAGTACAACTCCGTTGGATATCAATATTAAATAGTTTACTGTTGAACATGTCTTCAAGTGCTCCCGTCTTACTCATTATAAGTAACACTCATTACTATCATTATAAAATAATAAAAATGAAATGTTTAAAATATAAAATTATTTTAATTTATCTTATATTACAACAAACTGTGAAGTTTCACATTCACACGTAGTAAAACGACGTGAACATATTTGCACTAATAGGTATCTAGTTGTAATTGTTAAAACTTTGCAATTTGAAAAGTTACTAAAATTAGCGGGAATTAAGTTAATTAAAGATTTGTAAAATTAAAGATTGTAACTTTGGAAATTGCAAAGTTTCGACAGTTCTAACTACTCGAAATTAAAAGCAACAGACAGCTGATTGTCGCCATTTTTTGTTAGTGTCGATATTGCGCACATGCTTCTCTTTTAAAATACACTTGTCGAATATATATTGATAACTTATTAGATTGAATATTCAATCTATATAGAGTTAATTAATATAGAGAGAAAATAGATTACAGTAGTGAAGAATTATTTTTGTTATAAGAATAGAGTGAAAAAAATTGTTTCTACTCTAAATTTTAACTCCAAAATCTTTACCCAGTACTCCAAAAGTTATTCTCGGGGCTGTCGTTTTTACTGTAAAAACCCTGGTGCAAGCTGAAATTTTAATAAAAATAATACATTAATTTGTTTGAGCATCGTCAGTACTTAAACTACTCGTAAAGCAACAAAAACAAAATGTTGCCGATGACCAATGCATTTTTATAACTAGATAATGGTTTCTTTACGTTACACTTGCTAAAATCCACACGCCGTTCAGAGGGCGGCACCGACTAAGTTGACAGAGATTTCTTTAGCATATAGGGTGATCTTTGGTCAAAAATCACGTTAGGGTCCTTCAGAGGAGGATCACTAAGCTATCAATAGGTCTAAATAGATATATGTACTATATTTCCCCCTATCCCTACCCCTTTTTCTCACCATCCGTCTCTCCAATACAGAATAACAATATCTAGCGCTCAATCCGCAAGACCGGGTCGTTTGAACTATAATTAATAAGGTTTATATGCTTTCGCGCTCCCCTACCTGGCCTTGTACGTAAGTACGTGGCGGAATGTGTGGGTTCCAAACTTTGAAGCGCCCACCCCGTATGTGCCCATTGAATGTTCACACAAACATGCTTGGTCATATCTTTTAGCAAGAATGCGATTCTCGTCCAAGCCTAAGATTCATGGCCCGTGGTGCGCCTTGTTTTAAGCATCCACGGTCAAATATATCCCCGCCTGTCCTTTCCGTGGGTACGGCCGAGCATGGGATGCAACCGGGAAGATCATTTTTGCATTAGTTTTATAACTTTTATTTAACGGCTGGTTGCAGGAATTGGACAGTGATATTGGACAGTCATATGACAAATTTCATAAAAAGTCGACTAAGTAAAATCAGTAACTTCAGTCAGTATCGCAAAAATTAGCTACATAGACTGAGTTATTATTTTAACAGGCAACGGGCGCACCACCAAACCGAAGTGAAGGACACCCGTCAGCGACCGGTTCGTTACTTACGGGAAACCGCCTCGTTGCCCTTGGGCCCTCTGGTGGGCTGGTCTCGTCTGGTCAAGATTCGGTTAAAACTGAATTTTTGGAATTCTGAAACCATAACATCATATAAAAAAATAAAATTTAAAATAACTACGAAGCTTTAAAATTCTAAAGTTTTCAAAATTGAAGCCTGAAATCCATAAAGTCGCTGCTTTATAGACCATTAAAACACTTTAATCTTTTGGTATCTGAAATTGAGATTCTGACAGATTTGTACTTCTATGCATTATAAGACTCTTAAGTTGCTAAGCTTCTGAATCTTCTTTAAATCCGTACTACCTTGAAATATAAAAGTTTTAGGCTAGTTAAAAGAGATCTTGGAATAGAATCTAACATCCATTTAATGTTTGAATTTCGAAACCCTTGAAGTCCAAGTTTTTTGTTGCTTTGGACTATTGCTTCCTAGATTTTTTGCCATTTTGAAACATAAACATACTACAGTAAAAACTTTTAGTTTTCCTTGTAGTGTTTCTTCGGTATCTAAAAAATCAAGATGACACAATTAATCCTATATCTTTTTGTTCAGTATCAAGCTATTCTATCAGAGTTCGGTATCAACAAGTCAATTGTAAACAATGGTAACTCTAACTATACGTCTTGTCTCACACTATGACGTATATGCAACTAACTACACTGAATCCGGTAAGAATGGCCCAATCACACATTGCCCATCTATAGATCCCTGTGAAGATCGCTATTACGAACTCACACGGTTCTGAAATGTTTAAAATAATTACTTTTTTTAATAGTCGCACGACTATGCGCCATACGTCCTGGACGTTTTGGGGCGTAAACAAACCGAATAAGGGTTTGAGCAATTGTTATGTGCACCAAGAGTTTATTTTGTGTTATATATAGTTGAGAATTTCTCCCCAATAACCAATACATGTTTTGATACTACAATCTCAGTTTTTATTTTTGTATGTTTCTTGCCATAAGTCAAATACAAATGTGTTACTTGGAAACACCGTTTAAAATATACTGATATTCCTTTCATTTTAATTTAGCATCTTTATGCCGGTCTCTATTCCTTTATTAGATTTCTTCTTTGTGGAATTTCAGTATTATTCAATTTTACTCGAAATTTTTTTATTTTCTCTTCGTGACATTGACCTGGTCAAACTTGGACTAATTTAATTTTATTTGCCCCTTTCTCATCCATATATAGATTTTTTTATTGCTCTTTGGAATCTGGCGGTTATTTCATCTATGCCATTCCCTGCTGCTAAGATCACAGTGTTATTGGCAAAAATAGCCAATATTACATTGTATGTTTGGAGAATATTGCATGCATATACTAGCAAGTACAGTATCGGACAAGGCACGCTCCCATGAGGTATTGCTGTTCTGATTGATTTTAGTTGGGAATATTCATTTTTTTGCATGGCATGGCAAATAAGTCTGCTCCTAATATAAATTTATCTCCTAGAGTCTGCAGGAAATTAAGATAATTTTCTTGTTTGAGGTTGTGTCTAGGAGGAAATATCCTGTAGATAACGTTATATTATGATTTTTTATGAGTTGTAATTCCTCTGCACTATATTTCGCTTTCGTAATATTCTAGGTTATTTTTGACTATTTCTGCTGCTCCACCCCTAGCTGCATTGATTCTCTGTCAGTTTGATGTATGACTGACCAGTAAAATGTTTCTGAAATCAGTATATGCTTTGCATCTCCTGCGTCTTCTAGAATACAATTTATTTTGCTTATTTTACTACTACTTTGGTTGATCTCAGATGTTTAGTTGCAAATGATTAATTCGGTTTCAGTTTTACCGAGGCTTCGTATTATATTTCTACAATTGTGTATCTTCTATATGTATTTAGTTTTATGATACGTCTAGCTAGTAGAGTACACTAGCTAGTACAGCTTGATATTTAATCTACTTTATTTTCTGCTAAAACCTTTTTTTTCTCTTCTCTTGTATAGGATGACTCGTGCCTTGCTCTTTTCTGAGTTTCTAGCACCCACCCATTTAATTTCTTCATCTAATTCTTCTTCGATATAGTTAGTAAAGTATTCAAGTTTCTTGTATTTTCTGTTTATTCTGAGTTGGATCTGCCGTTACATTTGGCGAACTTAACTTTCACTTAGATAGCAGAGCGGCTATTCACTACCTCTTTTTAAAAAATCGAAATAGTTTTAAATAATCCGCACTTTTCCGCGGATTTCCGACTGTAAGCCTCTTAAATACCCCAAGCACATATATATTTCAGATATATATACTTTGGGTTGGCTGTAGCTGGATGAAAACAAAGTGTACCGCACACCCAATATGTTCAAAGAAGTTTATTTTAAGGAGTACAATAGCGGTATTAACCCATTTTCCACCTAAAGTGCAAGAGACGCTTCGAATACAAAGACAAAGTAACTTCAAGCTATACCTGAAAAACAGGAGGTGAGTTCCACTGCGCTTGCTACGAAGAAAGTTAATCAAATTGCTAGTAGAAAAACGTAATACTCCAGAAGGGTTGCAGGGTTATTAACTTTGAAATAATCTACTACCAACTCGATTAAAAAAATCACAGACTTTAATGATAACTTTGTATATTATTTCGAAAACTACTACCTGGATTGCTACAAGAATTGGAACAATGGGATTTTTGAGCTACGAAAAATTTATATTTTCATAGCTCAGAACACCCCCAGTACAAATTTTTGTAGAAATCCAATAAGTACTTTTCAAGATAATGAATTTATTCCGTACTTAATGTACACAGTGTATACAACTTTTACATTTCTGTACAAGGTCTTATTAACGAGCGAGGGAATAAAACTTTCTTAATAACAAAATAATTAATGCATAACCATTCCATTCCAATAGGCATATTAGATATTTACAAGATCCATCAGCTTGTCCGATTTTGTTTCACTCAAATGAACTTAATTTACTAACCAACCACACTAAAAGTTACCTTTTAGAATAAACTAGGTAACCGGATACACCTCACATAAAATTTATTAAATGAAAAAGAAATTCCTCAAACCATGTCATACAGTAGAAGAATACAAGAAACTTTTATAGTTACAGAAAACGATACCATCGCGCGACAACCTGCGGTGCTCATCAGGTATTATGACTTGCTATGCTGCAACTGGTCATTGATATTTGATCCGTTAAGTTGTTAGATGATAAGTTCATCCGGCAACCTTTCCAACATTAAACCACATAATCACAACTACTTATTGCTTATTTCACCCGTAAAGTATCAACAGGCTAATGGGATTAACGGACTATCCGTGCGGCTACTCTTCAGTACATTTTATGAAATGATAGCTTGACACTTGGTACTGATAGGTGTGTAATTATTATTATACCTGCATACATATCGTGAGCTTAAGTAAAATGCCTTCCATTAAAGGATTTTGCATTTAGTTAGTTCATATTTATAAAAACTGATAGAGCAACATTTACATACATTATCTTACAGCAGCCCTTATATGGTATGTCTTTCAATCAGAAAAGCTGGTAATTAATGGATATGTTTATACCAGTGGGTACTGCCTTCAATATTCAATTAGTAGACGTTCAAATTTTAAGTCGTACGCTCAAGTCGGCAGTAGCTAAAGAGAAAAATAATTATTGGTAGCCATAAAAAAATTTAAAAAATCAAAACAAAAAATAAAGGCTTGTATTTCAATAACTACTGAGCGCTGAAAAAGTTATTACAAGACGGTAGCTCCTGATGTATTGCTAAAAGCTATCCCATTTAAAATTAAAATTAATTTATACATACAATTATATGAAAGTATACATTAACTTTTAGAATAATAATTATTATTTCAAATGACGTTTAGATCAAATAAATGGTTATATCATACAAATGAATATGTCAGTATAAAGGACCCCGCAGTTTTTGATAGGGAAATGGCTTTCAGTCAATCTCGCTGAAACCAACGGGAAAATATACCCTGTGTCATGCCGATCAAAAGTCCCCATGGTCGCAATAGCCGAGGAGTTCAAAATCTCGCGCAAAAAGCTGTTCTGTGCCTAATACTGCAACAATCGGAAAAATCGGTGTATACTCATATATCGCATATCCATGTAGCAAGATTCATTAATATATGCATAGACATCAGGAATATAGCGATATATATACAGGGTGTCCTGTTTAACAGTCTACACTCAATCATTCGGACTGGCTTCTGGCTACAGCAATGAAATTAAAAGAACTTTGCATAATTTGACCTCTAGTTTATGAAATCAGTGTTAGAACCCATCTTGGAACGTTTTCTGGTACCGGATATGACGTCATCGAGATTTTTTTACATGGTACCATTAGGTTTTAAATATGAAAATCGATAGCAAATGTGATTCGGAATACAAAAGTATGAAGGTAATAAAAGTCTAAAATGCATAATAACGGAGCTAGAGCCCCTTAACTGGATGTCCTGTTTAACAGTCTACACTCAATCAGTCGAACTGGCTTCTAGCTATAGCAATGGAGTTGACAGGAGTAGTGTAGTTACATCTAGAGCTTAGGAATACTGTTAGAAAACTTCTTAGTGCTTATGGGGTCCATGTATGACATATTTTCTTTCTGCGATAACACAAAAAGAAGGCGAGGTACGAAAAAGCATTTGAGAATTTTTGGTAGGGATTTAAATAAACTTTATTTTACCTAAATTCCTTCTGATAGTTTCGAAAAAAATGACAAAAACCGTTAGGGAGCGTGGTTTATTATCTCTTCGAACCCTACATTTTGTTGACTTTCAGGGGGTTATTTGACAACCCACAAGGAAGGACTTACCCTCAACTTTCCGCTATTTGTTGACTGGATTTGACTGGACTATTAGCGAATAATGGAACATTGTTACCAAACCGCTATAACGACTTTTAATAAATTGAACTTTCTCATGTACGATTCCACCTTATGTCACCAGATAATATCTGCCACTACCACTTAACTCAATCGCTGATGTTATAGCATTCATCAAACAAATGCGCTTTTAATTTTAGAATCAAAATGATAATAACCAAACTAATCTCTTTAATATCCTAATGTTGAGATTTAGATTTCCAGTAGAGGAGATGTTCGACTTACCTGTATTAGATACAAAAATGGTACTTATTCAATAGGTAACAGCAGACCCAATACCAAAAAATCTTTATTTCCTTATTAATTTTTTAACACCATAGCATGTACAGCAACAAGAACGGTTATTACCATCTAGACCGCAACGTATAAAAATATAGAGTTGCTGATATTTAATCATTGACCACAGAATACTTGTGATATCTCATAAGCACTAAAAAGTTTTCTAACACTGTTTTCCTGTTTGTTTGTATGTTTTAAAACATACCGATTCCATTTTATAAAATCCCGATGACGTCATATCCGGTACCAGCAAAAGTTCCAAGATGGGTTCTAACACTGATTTCGTAAACTAGAGGTCGAATTATGCAAAGTTTTTAATTTCATTGCTTTAGCCAGAAGCCAGTTCAAATGATTGAGTGTAGACTGTTAAACAGGACAGAACCCGTTAAGTGGCTCTAGCTCCGTTATTATGAATTTTAGACCTGTATTACCTTAATACTTTTGTATTCAGAATCACATTTGCTATCGATTTGCATATTTAAAACCTAATGGTACCATTTAAAAAAATCCCGATGACGTCGTATCCGGTACCAGAAAAAGTAGCAAGATGGGTTCTAACACTGATTTCATAAACTAGAGGTCGAATTATGCAAAGTTCTTTTAATTTCATTGCTTTAGCCAGAAGCCAGTCCGAATGATTGAGTGTAGACTGTTAAACAGGACAGAACCCGTTAAGTGGTTCTAGCTCCGTTATTCTGCATTTTAGGCCTGTATTACCTCAATACTCTTATATTCAGAATCACATTTGCTATCGATTTTCATATTTAAAACCTAATGGTACCATTAAAAAAATCCCGATGACGTCATATCCCGTACCAGCAAAAGTACCAAGATGGGTTCTAGCACTGATTTCGTAAACTAGAGGTCGAATTATGCAAAGTTCTTTTAATTTCATTGCTTTAGCCAGAAGCCAGTCCGAATGATTGAGTGTAGACTGTTAAACAGGACACCCTGTATATATATATATATCGCTATATTCCTGATGTCTATGCATATATTAATGAATCTTGCTACATGGATATGCGATATATGAGTATACACCGATTTTTCCGATTGTTGCAGTATTAGGCACAGAACAGCTTTTTGCGCGAGATTTTGAAATCCTCGGCTATTGCGACCATGGGGACTTTTGATCGGCATGACACAGGGTATATTTTCCCGTTGGTTTCAGCGAGATTGACTGAAAGCCATTTCCCTATCAAAAAATGCGGGGTCCTTTAATATATTAGATTTATTTAGACAAGAAATTTGATTTAAAAGAACAATAGCAACATTATTTGAAATTGAACCGAGACCCGAAAGGCAATACAGTTATACAGCGCCGATGGTTGAAGTGGTTACTTAAAACTGTACCGCTGAAGATCGAAATGAATAAGTATGTCGAAGATCTGCCGAAGTCCCCAGTTGACCTTTTCAATTCTCCTCAAAGTTATATATGTACATACTTACTTAGAACTATCTTACCAAAGGCTGGTCAACAGCTTCAGAAGTAGAATAGAATTTCAGACTTCTCAGACATCAAGTGTTTCAGTTTGTAGAATGCTAGCTTAAGAGTTTAGCTAAAATTTTAATATTTTTAGATTTCAAAGTGTTAGTGTTCAGAGAATCAAATAGTTTCAATTCAGCTTTGAAATCTTAAAGTTTCAGTTATAGTGCCGTAGAAATTTCAAAATTCGTGGAAGTTATCGTCTGGAATTTGTCGTCAAATAGTGAGAAAGGGATTTTGGATGCATTCATACAAGATTTCGCGAACTGTTGCCACTGGATTGTCATGACCGTGTTATATACTGTCTGTAGTTTAATACTAACTTGTGCATGTTACTATGTTATGCTATGATACAAGAATTTTAGTAAATTTCCTACATGATGGCGTAGCTTACAATGGTACTGTAAGACATGATCGAATAAAACTCGGTTTTAAAATTTTGAGTCTAAATATGAGTACCCTAGATGCAGTTGTAGTGAACATGCGATGTGGCCACGGTACGTACTCATTCGAATGAATTTATCTAGGTTGTCTTTGATTAACAAAATTTGCCCGTCACTCTGCGTATCACTAGGCTGTTTTCTGAATGTCGAATGACCTTATCTGAACGCGGAAATAGAGGTTTTTTTTGTATCCGCACCCCAGTGCCCCCTACTTACCTGGATCGAATATTGATGATTTTTTATGTAGATTTGTCTTATTGGTAAGTTTGGGTGGATAGGGCTCGTTTATGTCTTGCAAGGTACGTTCAAAAAGATGCTTTCAACATTACTGCGCGTAATGATGGACAAACTTCAATATTTGTGTGAATCTTTCGATTATCGAATATTCATAAAAGTGTACTGCAAGAATATTGTTGATGGTCTTCGAATTTAAATTATTTATACTTTTTTGTTTATACGTCCAAAAAGTACAATATTCAATCAGCTTTATCACACAACTGATGAGCTATAAGAAAAAAGTGTGCTAATAAGATCGTGGGAGAACCGAAGAGGGTCTATAGGCCCCCCCACCCCAAGACTTGGTGTTTTCTTGACAACACTATATTACTATGTCGAAACCCCGAACAAACGAAAAAAAGAGTGTTATTTAGCCGACGGTATTAGTTATATATAATCGATATCCCCTTCTACCTTTCGATGTAGGGTTTTGGTTAAATTGTTATGACTCTTGTACAGATTTTTTCCACCTTCTTCTGTTTGCAGCTGTTCTCTTTGCATCATCTATTGTTACTCCTCTTTTTCGTATTAGCTTTGCGATTGCGCTGTCCCATGTTTCATTTGGCCTTCCACGTGGCTGGTTCTTTCTTATTTTGGCTTCCCATACTGGTCTTTCTGCTTCCATGCGTAGAAGGTGTCCCCACCAGCTTAGCTGTTTTTTCTCGATGAATTCTAGTACTGGTTGAATTTGTAGTTCCTCTCGGACATCTGTGTTCCTGATTCTGTCCCTTCTAGTTATTCCTTTTACTGATTTTAAATATTTCATTTCTGTTGCTTGTATCTTACTCTTCATTCTCATTGTAAGGACCCATGTTTCGCTGCCATAGGTTAGTATCGGTTTGTATACTGTCTTGAACACTGTCATCTTAGTTGTCGGTGATATCTCGTTTTTTGATGAATGTTTGTCTCATTGCATAATATGGTAATGCTCATGGCAGAAAATGCACGCCTCGTCGTCCTTCTCTTGTTTTGGCAGGGAAGAATCATTTTTATCAATCATTTATTTTTTAGCTATCTTGAGAGCCTTCTGAGATAAATTATATTCTTCAATTATCTGTTTCTTAATTTTTCTTCGGAGATTCTTCAGAGCACCAAAAAAAAAGAAAAATGAAACCAATTAGGAAGATAAAATAATGCTATTGTCATGATGCAACAAACATAACGTTGCGTGACTATACCATAACGTAAATAATAACGAAACGACCAAATACTCTTCAATAGTAACAAATACAAGTATTTATGGACGTACTTACAGAAATAGAATTTCACGTTCCTACACAGATAAATGATAAATTTTTATCAAAAGTTTAAAAAAGTCCTCAGTTGCAACGAGTGAGTTTTACAGCGTCACGCATCATCTTCAAGTGTTATTGCGACAGTAAATAATGAACGAGTTGCTCGACAAACGCCGCACTAATCAATGGAGGTATTCGATTTTACTCGACTGTCCCCTACTTATCATAAAGTTGCCGGAAGTTAGAAAACAAAGCGTAACAAATACCTGAAAATATTTACTTGTAACTGATCAAAGAATTGGACAAGCCTTGAACTGTTCTGTTTCATATTAAGTAGGTAAGAAATAAAGGTGAAAGTTTTATTGGGTGAGTGGAGAACCCCCTAAGCCTAAACCCTGCGTGCGCCACTGGCTTAGATATTACTGAAATTGTTACAGGATTAGTTTAAATTTAAAAGCGTGAAACGAAAAGTTAGTTTGTATAACAAAAATGTAGAGATATATTCGAAGAATTCTATCTAGTAGAAAGTTTAGCAGTCTTTATGTAGAAAAGTAGTCTTTTAAGAGTGAAATTTAGGTTTACTTCACGTTTTCTTTTGTACGGATACCATACTGAATTTGAATTATATTTAAGTTACATAAAATCATATTCTGAATGCAACTCGATATAGAAAAATTATCACCACGACTAGGAATCGAATACAAGAATCGAACCCAGGACCTTCTACTTAACATTAATTAAAAAATTAACTTTCATCTTAAATTAAGTTTCCACTACTTATTATGTATTTTCACTGTATGTAATTAGTCCAATTCGAAATGTTCACACCTAGAGTCAACAAATTTATCAACCATTCGGCTTACATTCAGTTTATATTTTTGACGATCAACTCATGTATCATTTTTAAATGACCATATTGCATTAAGTATCACTGGTGATAAGATATACCCCTGTGGAACTCCCGATTTGGTTTTCTTCATCCGTTTATTTATAACAACGATACATTTTGATTAGTTACACCCGATAAAAAACTGGTAGGTATGCAAAAAATAATAAAATACTATCCAATAATAAAAAACAACTTTTTCTTACCAAAAAGGCAAAAACCCATCAATTATTTTTATTGAAAAACTAAACATTAATTTAATAATAACTCTTCGATCAAGGTAATCCCAAACGGTTTTCCTTTTTTGATTAATCATAATTGTTTTATAATAAAACATTAATTCGGCCAATATATCATAAAATGGTTCATAATGGGCAAGTGCTTCGTATTTACTACCCTATATTAGGTAGCTAAGGCATATAAATCAAAAACGTGTGCATGCGTGCGGTTGGCTACATTAAATTACCCACAATCTTCTCCAAAAGAACATTCTTTAACGTTTTTTTTTGTAGGTATAATCTTTTTACGTTATACTTGAAAACTTTTAACCGGTATTTATTTCTTTAATAATTTCAATTCCTGCTTTTCAAAACTCAACAACCAGATCAATAATTAACTAACTGTTCATTACTACAGAAACACAATTATTTTTCAAGATCACCACAAAACTGGGACGAACACTTAAGCTGAAGGGCGTCCACATCGAAAATGTTGATTGACCAACTGCACGATTCCATCAAATGACAGTTGCATACAAGTGTCTAATCTTATTTCGTCATAAGCATTTGCTCAATCGCGATTATTTAGTTGTTGACAAATATGGAGTGACAAGACCACATACCGAAATACTTTCTTCTTTGATCCGGATATTATCGCTCCTCTTGATTGTGAACGTTTGATGAACATTTAAAAGGTTGGCACAATACAAGATTTATTGATCACTTTTCCTACTAAAATTTGTTGTTGAATTAATACGTTTCTTAATTTCCTAATAACACTTTAATTGTTATAAAATTACTCAAGTAACTTGTTTGAAAAACACTTTATGCACATTTCGTGACTACTAAAGAATTTTTTTTCCTTAAGCAAACGTCGATAATAACACTTTTAAAGACTTCGTGGTTAATGATTTTTTTTTTACTTATATAATATTCAAGTTCGCACGTCCGTATGTCTTCTTGACCTAATTTTCAAATGGCGTTGATGTGTAATTAAATATAATTTATAATAAACGTGATGAATATTTTATAATTGTCTTTTAATCCTTTTTATCTTACATGTACGGGTGGTATGTATGTCACTGATGATTTTTAATAGAAAAGCTTCCGTCATTAATTGGAAGCTTTTTATTTGCTGTTGATGTGCTAATAACACGTAATGTCAAGAGAGAGAACAATATGCAAAAATTGCTGTAAGTTTCAATAGTATCTAAATGAGCTTTTAGTTGGTTTATAATAGTTTACGAAAGCTTCCCAATACTTCCAACTTCCAAATTTGTATTAAAACGAAACTAATAATTGTAGCAGTTTATTCTGCAAGAGAAAAAGTATCCAATTAGGGTCAATTGGCCATGTATGCCCAATAATTATAATTTTTAAGAAAATATTAAAAATTTCTTTTCATTTTCTACTTTGTTGAATGCAAACTTGTAGTTCTATTTCTACATATCATTTAACTATGGGACGATAAATCTTGAAATTGCTATTTACATATTCTGTTCTGAAGCACTTTTGATACAAAATGACCTTTGATAGTGTACTAGACAGTGTCGTGTTACAAGTTAAAATTGTCTTAACGTGTTTCAATTATAGAAATTTTGTTTTGATACGAGATTTCCCTTTAATTTAGACAATACAATCTTCTACTTAAAGTAGAATTACGCCAGTGACAACAAATTATTTTGTTGACATCATGTTATCAGTTAATGAGTAACGACTCGTCGAAGTACATAACTTTGAATTTTATCATTTATTCTACTTGATGATTATTCTAATAAATGGTTGCTAACTGTTAATTTCTGTTTTCTTGTTTTAAATGCATACACGGACCGTTATTGTTCAATTAATTAAACCTTTTATAACCCCGTATTCCCCCGCCCGTGTGTTTAGAGTTAAATAGAGCCAATGTTTAAATGTTTGCAAACAAGTTTGTTTAACTATTCCGGGATCTACTACTCCCTTTTGTGTTAAAATAACATATTTATGTAAAATCCGGATGTGCTGGGAACCCATGCAGTGTTTCAATTTTGGGGATCAACTTTCGCTTTTGGACATGCAGATCAACAGTGGAACGGCATGAAAACCTACCAACGACTAATGGGTGATTAGATGGGAATCAATCACATGAAATAGTCGCAAATATTAAGTCAATTAAAGATAACATCTTTTGGTAATTTGGCAAATATTTATATTTTAATTATGGCTCTTACATGATACGATTGATTGAATTTACTGTTTTTTTTATCAAAATACTCTTACCTAGATTTATACATTTTTTTCTTTTGTAAAACCTTAAACGTCCACGGCTCCTACGAAATGCGTTTTTTATTACATAACGTATTATTGAAATCATCTACATTAATATGCTTTGAATATAATTAATAATTATTTTTTATATTTACGTTTATTTATTTATTTATGTTTATTATTATGCCTTTTCAAAACCTCACAGCTGAGTACCATCTTTGTCGAAGTTTTCCGCGCCATACTGCAGTAGTTTTTTAATTCACTTCCAATTCTCCACTCTTTCCTCATAAATGGGCATTACAAGTGATAACTAAAAAATTGACGGATTACTTACAATTGTAAGTGATCCGCCAACTTTTTTGTTACCAGTACAATTGTACTAGTTGTACAAATAATATAATATATTGAGGTGATATTTTATAAAAAATATAATTTTGCGTTGGTTGCCATTAACATATGCAGTGTCATTTAATATGCATTGAAATTTAATAAATAAAAAAATATAACCCCAATATTCTTTTCTTTCTCCCAATGTTTACTCAGGTTTAATTAGGAAGAGCATGAGGTAAGTGAAATAATAAAATCTTATTGATTCTTATACCTGGAAGAACTTATACTACCAAGACACTTGGATTTCCGCAACTGGACAACAGCAAACTAAACTCTATATGTGAAAAGAAAAAAAAATGGATGCTTGCATACACATCAAATAAACACATAGATAAATTAAAAACACAGTCTTTATTTTTATTAATGAAAATTAAAAAAAAAAATTTTTTAAAGAAAGTAAGAGAAAGATTACTTAAACAGAACAGTAAAAAGTATAGGAAAATCTTCCTTGAGCTTGTTCAAATGTGTAAATTATTCGTTATTAACCTGACATAGGGTTATAACTGTTCTCCATTTGAGTAAACTGACATCAATTAAATTTATCAGTTTAAAATATTTACAATTGCTAAAATAAATTTATCTAATGACAATTAACTTTTTATAAACAAATTTAAATTGTTTATTTGGTAGAATTTTGTTATTGAAAAACTTTTAAAATGAGAAAAAAATTCTGAATTTATTAAGATTGTCTTTATGATATTGTTATATGAAAAATTTAACCAAATCCTTTTATTTTTACCAACTTTGTATATAAAGTACGTCGAGATCCACTTCAATCCTTTACAATTGGTAATACTGCATTTAATTCAGACAGCTGATTTTTATAATAAAATGCGTCGATTATCCAAATCAATAATGGAAACAAAAATCTTCTTGATTTAATTTAATAAATAACTCGTTCAGAATTCCATACAATTGTCGAAGAACGAAAATAAATCTTCTTTAATTTAAATATCCAGGTAACTATTTATTACACTTTGTTGAATTTTTGTTGGTTGACAAACAAACATACGGTTATGACTTAACCTAACTTTATTTTACAGATTTTTGGTTTAGAGTCGAGCGTGGATTCAACCAAAGCGTTTTATCGACTGAATTTGTTAATTTCTCCAGGCCTTTTTATATATTTTATCGAAACAATTGACGACTATGTCAAGTTTTTAAAAACAAAATCTACACGCTACATTTATGACGTCACTTCACAAAAACAGATGTTTATAATTATTACTAATCTTAAATCTAAAAAGATAGAATTGTAGCTGGCAAAATAACGATGAAAACAACATAAGATACTTATAGTCTAAAATTAATCATAACTGAAAAAATTAAACAAAACGATTGACGATGAAAAAATCTCATTAAAACTTAATTACATGGATACACATGATCTGCAGTTCAATCCTTTACAAACAATGAATACATAACTACACTAGGTAACTGATACATATAAAATTTACATAAGAACATATTTACAATAGAAGAAAAATTCAAATGTAAAATCTGTTTTTACGATTTTAGACATTCAACGATGCTTATACAAGATCCTTACAAATAACAACATAAATTAAATTAAATTATAGTCAAACTTATTATAGCATATCAGCAAAGCCAAAATCTTCATTAGGATAAATACTCTTTATTGGAATTCAGGAGATTGTAAGTTTAATGTGCTAATGTAGTCATTACAATATTGACCTAATTTACATCTTTTTAGTGAAATATTTTCCCGAAAATGAATCAGTCGCATGGGAAACAGAAAGAATTTTCCCTACGTTACCGATCTTTATACTCAGGTCTAATCAAGGAAATAAAATCTTCCAGAAAAATGGAAAACCATCCTAACATGTGACTTAGGTTGCATAAAACATGTATTATTATGAAAACAATCTAAATGATAGATATCCTTTTTATAATTTCAGACTTTTTATGTAAAAATTGAGGTTACGTCTGCATGAAATTTATCCTTCTATAATTTCTATTTTAAAAATTGATAAATCTATCTGTAACCTAACATGTAACTCTTTTAATATATGCCATAGGCTAACTTAAAATATTTTAAGTAAATTATTAAAATAGTTCAATCAAACTAATTTAAATCGGAATGAATAATTAATTATTCGAGCATATAATCTTAACACGAGAATAACACTACCGTTAATTAGATAGAGCCAGTAATCAAATAAAATACGATGCTGCAGTTTATTGAATGTGGGAAATAAAGATTTTTAACAATTCTTTACTCGAGAAAATAATCTGTTACAAAATTGTATATGCAAAGTAAAACTCCACTACATCAAATTTATGAAAATATACCAATATGAAAATATATCAAGAAAATATGCCAAAGAATTCGACTATAAAATTAAATAACGGTACAATTTTTCCAGAAGTGAATAATTCATGTTTCTATTTAATATTTCATTTAACACTGATTTCAACGCACACCATAAATCCATTAGTATTTAGTATTAAAACTTCGGATAATTATTAATTCAATTTTTAAAATATTACATTTATTTCTCATAACTATACTGTAATAGCCATTGTATAAGGTAAATATTTTTATTTCCCCCTTCTATGTAAATGCCACTTTACAGGCCTTTATGTAACTAAGTAAATGAGTAATTACAGCCACAGCTCTGTAAAACTTTACGGGCTCCTAAAAGAGACCTGTCATATTTTACAACGCTCATCAACAAAAAGCTATGGCAATTAATGTGTTGTTTAACCACAACACCATGGCAACACCTAGCTATAAATTGGGCTACCGCTTTTGATTCCAAAATGTCTTTTTATAAAAAATATACAATTCATAAAAAAATGCTGGTGAAGCTGGAAATAAAAGTTTGTACGCGACACGCTTTGCAATTAATCGTTGCTGGGCTGGCTGGGTTATGGAGGCTCGCTCATTCGGCGCTTGTTCCACAAACTTTCCAGCTCGCCTTTAAAGATTAATTTACAAAGCTTGGCACGTAAATAACTATTATCGCCAACCGTCAATAAAGCCATGCATTACATACCATAAAGTCGTCAATTACCATAGCAATTTGTGGAAGTAAACACTTTATTTTACTGTACAAATCTTACCTGCCGCAAATATGGTTGGCGATAAAATTTTGTATGCACCACGTCAGTAAAGTGTCTTTATCGAACTCGCCTGTTATTCGCCTCTCTTGCTTCGCTCGCTCGTCTCATAATTTCAGACTAGTTCGATAAAGAATCACTTTACTAACTTGGTACATAAATAACTATTATAGATCTCCCTCTCTCTATAATATAGATATTTTCGGACTTCTTTTTTTTCGATAATCTTATACGATATCTTTATACGATATCTTATAAGATATCTCGATATGTTTACTTATAAAGAACACTGACCTATTCATTCCTATTGTTATTCTTCTACGATTATTCTTATAAAGGGTGTGTTACGCTATTGAAAATATAGATAGTTGATGTTTAAATGCATTAAAACGTTAGTATCTATTCTGACAGTACAGTAACATGGCATTTCTAAATGATAATGGTCTCACTTAATAATAATTAGCTAAATTCACCTAGTTTCAGTATTCCATATACTTCGTGAGAATTCATAATTTCTTCACGATTTTCAGATGAGATGTTACTAATGTTCCTGTTTTATGTACAAGGCAAGTCTCATTTCTTGATTAATATGTCTGTGTGTGAATGAGAAAGAGAGGAGGGGCGAAAGAGGGGGGAAGAAGATTAATACATATAATATGCGTATATAAAATATCGCCCTCCTATATGTCTATCTGTCTTGGATATCTTCGAAAGCATTGCACTGATTTTAAAGAAATTTACACTAACGCATTGCTTAGAATTCTGGAAATGTTGTGTACAATACGACACCATGTCGTGTACACCATCACGATAACGATACAACCAGGTGTCTAAGCAGGAATCAAAAATGAACGACGAGCGGCATCGCACGTCGGCAATCGATAACTGATAAATAAATGGAGAATAGCTTACATTCTCTTTAGCCCTTAACCAAATATTTTTTATGTTATATCTTTTGCTACAAATTTATGCTCATTGTATTCATTTATAATATGTAAACACCAGTTTTGTGCACTACTAAAAATTAAATGTGTTTATAAATTTTATTAGCAATCCAACTGATTTGTTACGTGCTAATTTCGTAGCACCCTGTATAGCTATGCTTTTGTGTTATATTGTACAGCGTTAGGGATTTTCGCATTTTCTCTCCATTTAGTTGCCATTTTAGTTTGTAACTAACTTCCTTGTTGATAAGAAACTTCACTTCGTTTTCGTTTGATTGTGGAGCTACTTCTTTAAAAAGAATATTTAGTGGCAGCTCCGTTAAATTAATTTTCTCTTTATGTTGTGAAGTGGGAATTACATTTGTGCAGATCTATGATTAATTTTTGGTGTGATTTCCAATTTTATTGGTACCGTAATGAATTTACCGCTAGTTCCTTTTTCAAACAAGTCCCGTTTTCTAAAAAGCAATGTACACGACTTTTTTCATAGTACGTTATTTTTCGCAGTGGTCGCCGTTAGATCATTGGTTTTATAAGCTTCTAACGTGAATACCGCATGTTACTGAAATGCTACGAAAAAATATAATGAAGCACAAAATAGACTATGGAAATTAAAGAAAACATCACTGTAAACTCAAATAAGTTTATTGACAATTACAAGTTAGTTCAATTGCTAATTTTCAAAACGTGCATATGAAACTCCATCGAACAAAGGGTAACACGATACTTATTAAACATTAAACAATTAAGAAATAAACAAATCACTAAACATTAGTTAGTTATAAAAAATGTTCAAAATACCGTCCATCAACTTGGATACATTTACTTATTCGCTTTAAAAAGTTGTCATAGCTTCTACTTAACGCCTCGGGGGTAATACCATAACCCTTAGCTTAAAAACCATAACCCTGTGTAATGCCCATGACCGGTATGGCACTTTCGGAAATGGGAAACAATGGACTTTCCAACTGTGAAAGAGTATACAGGGTGTTCCATTTGAAATCACAAAGTTGCTCTGTTCCCGAAAATACGCTATGTCATTTCCGAATAAATCGAAAGCGGGCAAAAAAGACGGCTACTCAGAAAAATATTTTAAAAACTAATAAAAAGGCTGGTGAACACCGCATTTCGTTATCTCAATTAGTTCAGAAGTTATATAGATTCATAAAAAGTCAAAATAAAAAATTCCACATGAATGCAAAACAACATAATTACCTATTTTAATCAAAACAAAAACAAAGAATATACACAAAAAAGTGACGTTACCGAGGTTGTTGTACGTGTTAAAAATCCATATACCAAGTATGAAGTTTTCCTGCTTTCCGTGCTCTGTAACTCCAAAACTGTTAATTTTAGAGCTTCGTAGAAGGGAGACTGTCCATCGGGATAATGTCAACTACAACATATCACAATTTCGGCCAATTTGACCGGTATCCAATTTCCGTCAGAAACGTGCAGAATCCTTTGTACGACGGCGCTCATTAGGCTGGGTGCGACCCTGTACACAATCTCCCACAATTTACATTAGTTAATTATTTACTAATATCATTAATGTGAGTTGTTAGGTTAATTCTTATGCATTTCTGTTACCTACTTATTAAAAATAATTATTAAAATTATTTGGCTAAAAAAGTAAAAATCATAATAAAACGAACAAATAAATAAAAATAATTTTACTATTATAACAACTTCCTGGTATGCATTGATATATTGATGACACCCCGTATGTATACATTGAGGAAACAAACTGTAATATCGTCATTAATAGTGCTACTGGTTACCAAATGGTTCTTTTAATTAATAGTAATAATAATAATTAATTAATAATAATATTATTATTAATAATAATTAATTTTAGAAAGCATGTGCTACCGCCGGTGTTTGCCAATTTTCGAAGCAACCGTGATCTAGTGCCAATGTTACATAAATCACATAAAATGCAACTAGCCTAAACACCTGAGTCTTAAACCTTAATTACAAGAAGAGTTACTAAAAGTCCTAAGGTGTAATTTATTAAAAAAAATAAAATAAGAAATACTTCTTAAACATGTTTACGGTAATGCACGCACATGGAACTTAAACAAAAAATTGTATTTTTGTTTATCACAACTATGCTAGGGAGATCATTTTACACAATATTCCAAGGAAACATAAAAATTATTCTTTATTCATCCATTAATTCAAAAATAAATATTTTTTTATTCAAAGTATTTACAAAACGTCGCGCTCAGTAACTAAGAACATTAGATACCTTTAAGGTAACCTTGAGCAACAGTATCCATATTTACTAAATAATTTATACGAAACAATTTAGTCTGCCATGTATGGATAGCGTGACAAAATACAGAAACAGTGGATTACAAATAGAACAGTATTATAAATTACGGTAACAAAGCACGCAAGCAAATGTTCAAAGACTAACATATTTTGATATTTTGATATCAATCAGCATATTCAGTTTTTACTTCGTAGTCCATCGAGATAGTATTTTGTAATTAAGAGGCCTCCGACCATAGCATAACGGTAAATCTGAACCCCCCCAATAAAATATTGGCAATATTTTTACATCACGTCCGAGAAAATCGATCGGTCCAAGAGTCTAAAAACTTCTTAGCGTCATGTACCTAACTATCTTTGTCTGTGGACTGATAATGTAGACGTTTTCTCGTTTTAGCGGTAGGTACATATTATGAAGGGGTCTTGCAATAAAATAATAAAACTTCGGTTCGTTCTATTGTTATGGTAGACTCGGATTAGTGTTACATTTACATGTTCGGTCGACCATAGTCCACCTAAATAATAAAACACGATTCATCACAGAAATTATATTTTTACAATACATATTAGGAGTATAACAAAATTGCAATATATGATACGCCTACATCTATGTTTTGTATTCAACATTTTGCTGTAAAATAATAATAATTAGAGGAGTGTGATGTGGCCTGTAACCTATACTTGACATAGACATGTAACTTTTTGTCCTAAACCTGCTGTGTTGCTAATATATCAGGAAGTAGATGATCAAAATAAAAAGTTTGTAATTTTGGTAACATTTTTTGCTCCCAAAAATCTAAATCTTTTAAAATTTTTTCAAATAATATCCCATGTGGTGTCCATACTACAAAATAACAGTATTGACGCGCGCTTATAAATAATTGTCCTTGCACTTGATAATAGTACTTGTCAGTACGTTTCAGTTTCAGTTCGTTGTTGTCATTTATTGTGGCAAATTTAATTTTTTTTGTTCTGATGCCTTCTTCTGGGGTTAATTCTTTTGCATTAAAAGGGCATTTAATTTCAATGATTCCATCATTCCCCAGGAAACCATCAGGACTTGCAGCAAGAAACGGATATTCACCTGAAATTATTAAACCAGCTTCGTTGATGTTTTCGCTAATTAGACTCTTAAAAGAGGCTACAGCATTCCTCTCATTATCTATACCATATTGCGTAAATTTATTTCCGAAAAAATTTGATCGCAAAATATTGTTTACAGTCTTTTTTCTATCTATTTTATATCCCTTCAAAGTGTATTTTTCATATTTATTTTTCTCTTTGTACGTATAATACATCTTTTGTCAACGTATTTGGAAATTCCAAAGTGGTCACACGGCTACCCCTTTGAGGATTAGCAAGTTCTCCGCAAATGAATAAATTTTATGCTAATTCCGAAGATATGGGTATTACCAGTGTTAAATTGCAGGTAGGACATGAGTGTTCTTTTTGACGATATGGTCTTTCAATTGTGATATTTAGTGAATACCTAACTGTAATAAATTCACACCCTGATTTGGTCCAGCTACCTAAATACGGTAATGCCTTCGGCAATGTACAAATTTACAATCCCATTGACAACTACCCTGCCATAATAAATCTTTGTTCAACCGTCCAACCTGTGCTTCAGCTAAACTGACACCCTGATGCGACAGAGAACGATGTTAGGGGATAGATATATGTGCAATTGGATCGTTTTTACGCTTTTATTTATTTATTTATGAACGTATATTTTTTTAAACATTTTTCCCGTATTCTCTGTGTCACACTCTATGTTTTTAATTTAAAAAGTGTCTTAGAAACGATTATTTCCAATTTACCTTACTTTTATTATGGTTTACAACGGTACCAATTATATTTTAAAGAATTCACGACATAGAATACATTGTAGGTCAATTTTTGGTAAAAACCAGATCAAAAAATATTGAGCGGTTACTGAATAATCACGTATAAACGTTTACATGCGTTTTCCTATCTTCCAGAATCGGGTGGCAGAGCCTTAAGGCTGGACTGTTAAATCTAACTTTAAATACTTTACAAATGTAATGTGCAGGTTAATACATGTGTCGAAAATCCTAATAAATATATCGACCAAATGTACTCTATTGCAGATTTGTCTGTATTGCTTCCTGTTAGGTGTAGATTGCAACTAACAACTGGTAGCTTTTGGTTAAATGGTATGCAATTGCCAATGGACTAGTCTTTTCGTTTCAATGATATCGTTAAGTTGCAAGAATATCCAATTCATTCGTCGAAAAGCGGCCTTTTTAGCGGAACTACTAGAAATTTTATTCTTTTTTCCAAACAGTTGTTAAGGATAGTTGTATTGATGTATGTAGATGACTTACAGTGAATATAACAAATATCGCAAAAGAATCGACCACCTATGACATATAGTAAGCGAGATTCGTGGATCCTCCCAACTTTTCATGCTTTCCAAGATGGATTGTACGAACATCAAAATTTGTCCCTCTTTTAGTGCGTACTACAGATAAACTTTTTGAATAGAGTTGAAAATGAAGAGAAATGAAATCTTATACTAGGCCAAAATTTGTATGAATCTATTTTTTTTATATGTAACCCATCGAATAGGACATACCAGAAATATCTTTCAAAGATTTTCCAAAAATGTGATCGTAATGATATTTATGGAATCTACTAGAACTATGAATTCTATTTAAATTTAAAAAATGGAAGGTAGTAAGTTCAAAATATAAACAAAGTGCAAGAAAGTTTATTTTAGAACATCAAATAAAAAAGGTTCTTTATGATATAGATGATTTTCTTCATATTAAGATAAAACGTAGGTAGTACGTATATTTGCAATACCTCATTGCTTTATTTACATGACATTTCCCATTTTCAATGTAACGACCCATGTCCTACATATAACGAACCGTGCCAAACCAATTACCTTTTTATCGAATACATAGATTTCCATTTTAAATTTTTTAATAACCATCCAAACTTCTATAACCAATTACCATAGATTTGTAGTAACTATTTCAAGTAAATCCAAGAATATTAAAACCGAACGTTAATTAGGAAGAATACCAAATTATTTTCGGGATTTTGTAAATACGTGGTAATTTGTATGGTGCATTTATCTCCTTTCATTTTATGCTTCTACAGTAGTCCACAAATACTTTATATGTTTTGTTTTTTTAAGTAATTTAATTTACTTTCATTAATTAATTGCATAATTAATAAGAACACAATTAGATTTTTAATTTCATTTGTTTTTCTTTTTATTATAAAATAAAATAGTTTAATCACTATAAACACCTTTATTGCAATTTTAATTTAGCATTTTAGTGTTCTATAACGGAACCTGCTGTTCAAGGTAGAGTTTTCTTTACTATTGAACATGACATAATGAATCTAAATTTACACCTATTTCTACTGGAATTACTACCTAAGCTACTATATACATATAGACTAGAAACGCATGGGCTTGATATAGGGATATAAAAGTGATAGTGAAAATTGCAATAGGAGGAAACGTTTTATTTTACTGTACTTCTTCTACTATCATCAAGACTTATAGTAGACGTTTTAAATAAACGATTATAAAATGTATTACACCCGACCAAATATATAATATATAAACTATGGATAATAACCAGAGCTAGGCGTGACCTTGCTAATTGTGCACTTGTATCGCTCTTCGTAATCTTATGCATGCGACCACATGAAATTGTGCTCCCAACTACACAATTAGCAAGGTCGAACCTGGCTCTGATAATAACAAAGGCTATTATAAAATCTATCTACTAAACAGAAATTTTAATTATCATTAATAAATAATTCAAATATTGTGATTAATACGATTACATAATTGTAACTCATTTAAAAGTTCTTACAAAACTGTATTTAATAATTTGTTAAATAAAATAACAGATGATCAATATGCAAATTCAGCATGTTTTAACAATTTTAGTTATAATTAATACTTCTAATTAACCAAGAAGGACCTCGGCTCGATCTAAGTAGAATTATATGAAGCTAATCTCATTAACGTTTTACATTCACTTAACTGATTTAGAGGAATGACATCCAACTACTACATATCATTATTCATCAGTGTAATTGAGCATTTTCTGTAAACGATTTTTGTTGAAATAAACTTAGTTTTATTTTTTTGTTTATTGTTTCCAGCCTTATTTTGTGGAACTCCATAATCATGAAATAAATAAAGATTATTAGTTTTATTTAACTGAAAGTTAAAATGTATTTGAACAAACAAGGTAATTATAAGAAAAATCAGTTTTTAGAATTGTCCAAAATTTATTTTTAATATTGTATTTCTTTCTTTACGAAAATTTATCAAAATTTTCCAAACACTTTCTAAATATCTTAAAATAGATAAAAACTTTTGGTATAGAGTACGATTGTAGCATATATGAGAAACTATTACCACTGAAAGAATGTATTTTTTAATTAACAATTATAAACAGCTAGCAAGAATATATTCAATTAAACTAAAAGCAGTAGCTAAGTTCATTTCATCAAAAAAGCAATAACATTTATTCGGTCTCTAATAGTCAGATTGGTCTGGTATGTTATCTATTATAGAACCGTTTCTAATTAATTTTCGAGTTATCAAAACAAAATGAAGGCTTTTTAATTTACAATCGATATTCGTTTAAAGTTACGGACAAATTAAAGTGTAATCAGATAGATGCGTATAAAGAAAAGCATTTTTTTATCTTTGAAATATCATTTGGGCAGTAGCAAAAGCATGTAAAAGGTACAGGTTGCAAGATGGTCATTGAACCAGTTAGTATGTAGTATTGTTTGATTTGACTAAATTGGAAGCAGAGGCTATTACTGACGGCTATCATGAACACATCAGTATCATAAAAATTGCTGCCTCATTTTTAAATTGCTCCTGTAGATTTTTTTGAGGACTTCATTTTCTTTAACTAATGTGGCTGAACTGACAATATTATTGATGGGATTGTGATTTATCATATAGGTACCTATACAAGACTCTATTGTTTTTATTTTGTTTTATTAGTTTTACAGTAAGTTATTAGTAGTCAAGAAAATAAAATTGTAACTATTTCTGAAATATATACAGGGTGTATTATCGATTTTGCAACATAGGGGAATAGCATGTAAAAACACAATTTCTCAAATATTGGCTCCCCTAATTATTTTAGAGGAAAAGTCGCTGTAGCAAAGTTGTAGATCTTATTGAAAACTGTTCAAAACAACTTTACTTTAGCATATGTGTTAATTAGTTTCCAAGATATAAGTGATTTCCTAGTATAGGAAATTAACATTGTAAATCGGAAATTCACTAATAGCAATTACCGCGTTAGACATTAGGTGTAAATGCAAGAATTATTTAGCACAGTTTCATGGGGCAAAATCACTTATCAGAATGTTACAATTGCTACCGGTGTGGAAGAAATAGATAAGATTTCTCAAAGGAATTTATTTTTGTAAAATCTTATTAACATGACAATAGTTGTCAAATTAATCTCAAGAATCACTGATAGGTTATGTCATGCTTTTATATTATAAATTTAAAACATATTATAAGAATGATACTAATATAAGAAAAAACCTTTTAATCTTATTATGGGGGTTACATCATTTATATTATTATTTAACAATAATAGTAGTTTAACAAAATTAAACAACAAACAATAAAAAAAGCAAAAACGACAATCAATTTATAAAATATGTTCATAATATAAAAGCATGACATAACCTATATGTGATTTTTGAGATTAATCTGACAGCTATTGTCATGGCTAATAAGATTTTATAAAAACAGATTTCTTGGAAAATATTTCGTATTTCTTCCACACCGGTAGCAATTGTAACATTCTGATTAGTGATTTTGCCCCATGAAACTGTGCTAAATAATTCTTGCATGTATGCCTAATGTCTAAATCTAATGAGGTAATTGCTATTAGTGAATTTCCGATTTACAATGTTAATTTCCTATACCAAAAAAACACTTACATCTTGGAAACTATTTAACACAGATGCTAAAGTGAAGGTGTTTTGAACAGTATTCAATAAGGTCTACAACTTTGCTACAGTAACTTTTCCTCCAAAATAATTAGGGGAGCCAATACTTGAGAAATTGCGTTTTTACATGCAATTTCCCTATGTTACAAAACTGATAATATACCCTGTATATTAAAATAGCCCGGTATCTTTTTTTTATTTGTTGTTGAAAAAGCTCCAGTTTTTTAATTATACTTCTCCATGAAAGAGGACCATTGAGGAGGTTTATCTGTAAGAAGTCCATAATGTCCCTAATATAATTTATTATATTGACAAAGATGAGAGAGTATTGAGGGAATCGACAGTGCTAGTGGCGGTTATCGAGCATTGATTGTTGCGCGACAAGTGCTGAGAAATAGTGTCACGCCTAGCGTCCTATTTCCAAACCTCTGGGGTACCTATCTAGTTTTTTTCTAATTATTGAGAAAAATAGACATATTTTAAATCTCTGATACCGTTTGCATATAATATAAGACATACCGGGTAACATAGGCCATATGACACTCGCTATTAATTTTTTTTTTTCTAAATTTTCCTAAGACCTAAGAAAGTGCAACTAATATGAATATCTTAAATATAATGTACCAGCACTTATTTTTGGATATTTTGGATCTACAAGATATTCTGAATCGAATAACACCTCATTTGTTGATTTTCGTTGCTATGGCTACAAAAAAGCAACTTTTTAATTTAGAATCTAATAGGCTATGGATCATTTAAAATTATTAAAAATCGATCAATTGTGACTAAAAAATGTGAAGTCGATTCTATTGTGTTTTAATCCGTTTCCACGGTAACGCAAGACTTATGGTTTTTACGTTCTAATATTAAGATAATAGGTTCTGGGTATTCGGAGGAAGTACAAAGGCGAGGTACCAGAACAAATCTTCATGAGACTGAGGCCAAAGACTCAAGCAAATAATAAGTCTGGTGTAACATCAATGCCTGCACGACACCAAGTTTTTCGTAGAGATGGCTGTTGTTTTACCTCCCTAGGTAATCAGTAGCGCTTAATACCAGATTCTAAGGGAAGTAGGTAAATTGATCAGTAGAAGTTATTACTATTTTTATTTAAAACTCTTTTTGTATATGTACAAACTATACATCTTTTATAAATCTGGGATGCTAAAATAATTCTATTAATTACATTGATTTATATGATAAAGTTAAATAATTAAATTGATAACATTTTGATTGTGTACTGGTTTGTATATATAGCTATAATTTCTAAGTGATAAAAATGCAACTTAATAACCTACTATTTTTACATATCATCAGATTACACAGTAATATGCGTATGTTTACATTTTTTCCTAACCTGCTTTTATTTTAAATTGAAATTACCAAATAATAGTTACTTTGTATGTTTGCTAAAATATCTAATTCATATAGAAAATTTGTCGCTTTGCTGATTGATAGTCGTCTCTCGGTAGCTCAGTTGGTAAAGATACCGCCTAAATAGCGAAGGGTCCTGGGTTAGATTCCCGGCCAGGGTGATACATTTTTCTATATCAATTTGCATTCAAAATATAAATTAATTCTTCTTCTTCTTCTTATTCTTAGCCTGTTCCTCTTATACCGTTGCCGGTGTCGAGGTTTCACTACAGCTCACACGCTATAGCTCGCGCATTGCACGCACTGTTTATTACACCAACTTCTTAGCCCTGTGTTATTACTTGTTTTACCCACTTTTTTCTATCCATCGCAACTCGTTTTGCGTCATTCCAATCAAGACTTCTTTTTTTCAGTATGGTTGCAACATCTTTATCCCATGTTGTTGGAGGTCGTCCTCTCGACTTTTTCCCTTTGCTGTTCGCTTCCCACACATTTTTCACTAACTTGTTATTCCTCATTCTATGTAAATGGCTTAGCCATCTTAATTGGTTATTTGGTATGGTTTTATGTAGTGTTTGTGTGATCAAGTTATGTCTAATATCTGTATTTCTTAGCCTGTCAAGCTTTGTAACTCCAGCAATTCGACGAATCTTTTTTCGTCTTTGACCAACTGACATCACAACTGTTTTATCACTATTGATTTATAAGCCATATTCTTCTAATTTTTCATTCCACCTGCTAAGCTTCTCTCGTAATTACCTCTCTGTATTTGCCATAATAACTAGATCATCTGCATACATAAGTTCTGACAATTGAACCGGCTCCATATTCTTGTAGCCAATACTTATTTGATTGGTGGTGCATTTGCATTCTTTCATAATTTTATCCATTAGAATTATAAATAGTAGGGGGCCTAATACTCCACCCTGTCTTACGCCCTTTTTCGTTACAAATTCTTAAGATGAAAAATTGCCGGTCCTTATATAGTTCCTTGTGTTTTGATAAAAACTTTTTATTATTAATATTATATTATTCTTTACCCCTTTTTCTCTAAGTGCCTCCCAGATCTTCTCTCTAACTGCGGAATCAAATGCTTTTTGCAGATCTATAAAACATACCATCATTTCCTTATCATATAGTACCGTTTTCTCGATTATTTGTTTTAAAACAGAAATGCACTCTTGTACGCCACGGCCTGCTCTAAAGCCACTCTGCGATTCGTCCAACTGATTTTCTACATCCTATCTGAGCCTTTGTTCTAGCACTCTTTCATATATTTTACTGGCAACACTTAGGAGTGATATACCCCTATAATTATCACAATTAGCTTTATCTCCCTTCTTATGTAAAGGTAGAATTATAGCTACTTCTCAATCTGCTGGTATTCGTTTTTGCTTCCATGCTAAACAGATTACTTTATAAAACATCGCCATGCCCGCCGCACCCATTGATTTTAACATTTCAGCCCTAATTTCTTCATGGTAGCTGCTACTTCTTTTTCTAATAGTTCTTCCTGCTCTACTGCACTTTGGGAGACTATTGCTTCTCTGTTACTACCGTGTCCATCGGGTATAGCTCTGCCTCTTCAAAGTGGACTTTCCATCTAGCAATTATTTGCTTGTCCTCCGTTAATAGGTTTTTCTCGTTTTTTTCTTTAACATACAACAAGGCTTCTTTAGTGGGTTTCTTTAGCACTCTAATTTTCTCATAAAACAAACTTATGTTCTCTCTAGGTTGTTTTCCAATTCATTCCCTTTCTCCCATTGTGTAGTTTTTGATACTGTCACAAGATGTTTTACCATCTTCCTCTGGCTCTTGTAATTGTGATAGTCACTGTCATGTCTGCTTTCTAAAATTTTTTTCCATAGTTTTTTCTTCTGCGTCTCTAACCGAATCTCATCTGACCACCAGCTTGTTGATTGTTTCTTTTTAAAATCTTTCCTTGAAGTTTTCACTATTCAAGATAAAAACAAAAGAACAATTATAGATCACACAAAATGAATTCGCAAATAATCCCTATCAATATAAATAATTTGACAAAATCCATGATTTTTATACAGTTCTTAAAATATTACAGTTACACATAATCAAAGATACAAATATGAATTAAAGATCTTAACAGAAACGAATATTAGAATATTATTTACGATCTCTGCAGAAAAGGTAATTCAGATTACAACTGCGCCACTAATATATTTGAAAAAAAAACAAAAAAATAATAAATTATTACATAACCTAAAAAGATATATAATAATGTTTATTTAATTACCCATATATCTAAAGGGGTTAATTATCCGATCGAAATCAGAATACTGGTAACAGAAAAAAGAAAAGCTAGAAGAAGATGGCAGCAGTCAAGAGATCCGTCGGACAAAACCATCTTGAATAACAAATCACAAAAACTCAAGAGAGAAATTCAAAAACTCAAAGAAGATTCAATCAGCTCCTATCTACAAAATTTAACTGCGGACGAGGAAACAGAGTACTCTCTATGGAAAGCAACCAATAAGATCAAGAGGTCTGTAACATCAATTCCCCCTATAAGGAAGGATGCTGGGCCTTGGGCAAGAGATAATAAGCAAAAAGCAGAATTGCTGATCATTTAACTGAAATCTTCAAACCCAATGAATTTAAAGCTAACACTGCCTTGGAAGAGGTTAATAATCTACTGTACGAAGAAATCCCTCCTGTTACTCCGAAGGAAGTAGCTAATGAGATTAAGACTAATCTAAACGCTAGAAAAGCACCAGGATTTGATCTCATCACTGGCCAAGTTATGAAACAACTGCCTAGAAGAGGTATTGTGATGCTTACGTACCTCTTCAACGCATCATTCCGACTAAAGCACGTGCCTACAATTTGGAAAGTAGCAGAAGTGATTATGCTGCCTAAACCGGGTAAGCCACCCAACGATGTGAAGTCTTACAGGCCTATTTCTCTGCTTCCTATTATTTCAAAGCTCTTCGAAAAATTACTTCTTAAAAGACTGAGACCTTTAATAGAGAACAATAGGCTGATTCCAGATTACCAGTTTGGCTTCAGACAGAAACATTCCACCATAGATCAAGTGCATCGAATTTCAGATGTCATCGAAAAAGCTCTCGAAGAAAAGCAAGTCTGCTCAGCAGTCTTCCTTGATGTGGCCCAGGCTTTTGATAAAGTCTGGCATGAAGGGCTCATTCACAAACTGAACAAAATGCTTCCAAAACAGTTTGTGGAAGTTCTCTCCTCGTACATATCGGATAGAAACTTCAGAATTAAACAAGAAGATGAATACTCGGAACTAAAAAAAATTAACGCAGGTGTACCTCAAGGTAGTGTCCTAGGGCCTATCCTCTACCTGCTATACACCAGTGATATTCCGCATTTGGGCGATGTTAAAATTGCAACTTTTGCCGATGATACGGCACTACTCGCAATAGGTCAGGAACAGGATGTGTCCACCAGTAAACTACAAACAGCTAGTGATACAGTACTAGAGTGGACAAAACAATGGAAGATCAAGCTAAACGAGCTCAAGTCTATCCATGTAATCTTTACGAACAAAAGACTAGTTGATATACAGCCACTAGATATAAATGGTACTTTAGTACCATACTCGAACAATGCCAAGTATCTTGGCATGACGCTAGACGCTAAGCTCCGATGGAAAGAGCATGTAAAGAAGAAAAGAACTGAACTTGGTCTAAAATATAAACAATATTATTGGCTCCTTGGAAAAAATTCAAAGTTGGCACTAAATAACAAAATCCTAATCTATAACCAGATCTTGAAGCCGATATGGTTATATGGTATACAGCTCTGGGGTTGTACCAAAGCTAGTAACATTAAGCCCATTCAGTCCTTCCAAAACAAGGTTCTGCGTAATATGGTCAAGGCTCCATGGTACGTCCGTAATAGTGACCTTCATCGGGACCTTGGCATTCCAACTGTTCAAGACGACATTAAAAGGTTTGCTAGCAGGCATGAAGCCAGGCTACATAATCATATCAATGCAGAAGCTCTTCAGCTGCTGGACAATCAAGATCTCGTCCGAAGATTGAAGAGGACAAAACCATTTGAGCTTGTGTAGTGTTTTGGGTAAAAGCAGAGCATTGTGCGCGAGTGAGAATGTTTAGTATAGTTTCAACCAGAACAAACTACAGAACATTAATGGATGAACTCTAGCTTATAAGTATTTAGTTTAAGATTTATTAGATAAAAATTAATGGTTGATCAGCTTTGATCAGTTTTAATGCAAAGCACCACACAGGTGTTTAAAGGAAAAAAATAATAATAATAATAATGTTTATAGATACATTTATAGATGGGTGGTAATTATGTGTTACAAAATGTTATGGTTTTTGTCTTCTTTCTTGAATATTGATTGTTGGTAATACACTAATCTTTTTAGTTGCGGCTCCAAACGGTAGTTTGGTTGGTAGATAACAATACCCAACGTTTTGGAAGGTATTTTTCCAATAAGGTAAAAACGTAGCTAAAGACAAGAAAGAGCCTCGAAAGTCATTCTGCATTAATTAACAGTTTAATAACGTAAACTATGACCTACCAGAAAACAGGTTTTCATCGACTTAACAACAACAAATGAACGAAGAATATTACCTCTTGTAAATATATAGCTGAAAGGTATTTCTACAAAACAAGGAATTGTTAGAGATAACCATAATGAATAAATTAGTTAAGAAGTGTACCTTGGTAACGATTAAAGACCAACAAGTTAGATTCCTGTAAAACTGACAATCATCTTCGTGAAACTAACTAATGACTAGGAATTATGATGTACTTCATCCACAATGAAACTCTTAAAGAGGGAAATTAATAAAATTTCGTAATACAGGAATAAAGCACACACACACTACTTGCAAGATAACTTACAACTAACTTCACAAAAGGAGAAAAATGGTTATCTTATCAAAAGTTTCTAGAAGACGGTGATAAAGCAGAACTTACCAATGAGGAAGCCTGATCACCAAATAAGGAATAACCAATAAAAAGGTGTGCACACAAACATGACTATATTTGGAGTGACAAAACTGATATTATCACTATGGGAAAAGCATTTTAAGAAGGATTTTAGGTTAAATACTAAAGTGAAATTGAACTGGAGATAAGCCAAATAAACATTGTAACATTCAGAAAATCAGAATCGCCTATATTTAGGTTTTTCTTAATTTTAGAGGACTTATGAAATAAATATAAATAGGATAAACTTTTTTTGATTATTCATACTGTTATACAACTAAAAAAACATTGACAAAAATGGCAATTGCATTTTCTTTTTCACACTTGAACTTCCTTCGATGACATTTTGAACACAAGTGAATACTATTTTAAATCAGCCACTACCTCACAAGCAAATGATCACATGATCATTTTTATTGGCCATAGCTTGCTATTTTAAAATTATGCATAACTGAGAACATGAACTTGAAATGCTTATATGTTTTTTCAAACCAGATGTGCACAACAAATAACTGATTATCACTACTGTAGTAATACTGATAAAGTAGTCTTGTGGTTGTAGTCTAGTCTAGTTGTATTGTACTTAAATCTGTCGCAATACATGCAATACTAAGAGTCTTTTTACAGGCCATGGCCACATTATATTCAATTTTGAAGCTCTCTTTTAGAACCACAAGCCACTAGCTAGAAAAAGGCTATCTTAGCAACAGCGATATGAGTGACCGTCAGCAGCATTTACTCATAGTCATGATGTCATTTGGGTGAAAATACGTTTTCGCATTTTATTGTTGCTTCAAAATATTCAGATAATTGGGACATCTATTGCATCAAATGGCACCACAACAAAAAAACCCACCTAATTGTCGTCATTAATGACCATGATTGAATGATTGACTTGATGTAACACAATATGATATTTTGTGTATCTTATACATAAGATGTGTTTGTTTTAAGATAGGGTCAGGGTCAGAGAGCATACTATCTCGACCCTAATGAGTCTAAAGCTTTACTACTTTAGTCTTGCTAAAAGAAATGTTTAAGACAAAAAAGGATCGCACCTACGTTTTTACAACCAAATTTATTAAGATTTTCTAATAGATTATCCATAAAAAATTTATACAACTTTCGGATATTCATTAATTTAGTTGTCCATTATTTTGTTGTTGTATTAGGAACAACAAAAATATGATTTTCATGTTTTCATTCATGCACTGTGTCCATTTTTGGAGCCATGTCCTTGGCACATTCTATTGCACCTCCAATATTTGTGCACTGTGCGGAATCAATCTGAGTGCAAGACGTTACTCTTTCGTATCGTTTTGGTAGAATGCTATGGTCTGGATTGATTTGATTGTTCTTGAAGCAAACTAAAACCAGCCAGAAATGAAAGCAGGTACATTCTAGCAAGATATACATTTTCAGGAAAGTCTACGATTTATGAGTCCTATGCAATTATAATCTCATACCTTAGGTATGTGCAAACCAGTTTTAATTTGTTCAATATAAGGCATAATTAACGTTAAGCATAGGATCTACGATAGTCTTTACGGTGCGAACGTCTAATTAATTAGTTTTAATATTATCAAGAGCACGGGGATTCAGTGAGCTTAATTAAATGAATCATTAATAATACAGAAACCAAATCAAGGAGTTTAATCATTTAACAGGTTAGACAAGAAAGGAATGTCTTTAGCCTTGTGAACATGTTTTTATTTCTATTTAACGGTTATTACTTATTACTATCATCTTCATGTAGAAAGTTTTTCCTTTTAAACATTGATATTATAAAATCTTTAACCTTCACACAGTCATCAGTAAAAAGAATCATCTAATAACATACACTTATTGAAATAGTTTTGAAGAAAAAATAGTACAAAAAGTCATTGACATTAATGTATGCAAGCGTAGGAGTTAAAATTATACTAAACTTGCCAGAAGAACTATAAATATTAATTCATTTAAATTACTATTATGAAAAAGTACCTCCGTATAGGTACTGTAGAAGATGCCGTCAGGCTATAGAGTGGACTCAATTTGCGCTACCATAGTCCGATAACATCAGTATTTGATGACTTTAAGTGTTAGACTAATTAGAAATGTTTTACAACATCAAAAAAAGAAATGCTAGCTAAAATATAAAATTGTTTATATTCACAATTCACTTTCTATTATTGTAAGTATGCACCTACAAAAACAGGTTTGTAATAATGTTGAATTTTCGTTTTTCAGTGTCATCTCAGTCTGTATTAATAATGAATAAAATATTTTAAAAACTTGTATTTGCATAAATTATAAAAACCAGGATGTTATTCTTCGCCAGAAATACATTTTTTAACCTTCTGCTCTTTCAAAAAATCCCACCCTATTAGCAAAACTAATAAAATGACAATCGCCTAAAACTTCCCATACTACTTGACTTGTTAGTCCATCGTTAGCCCTGGAGTGCTGCTATACTAACGTGTGTTCAAATTTCCCTTTTCTTTTAGTTTAAAGTGAATACTTTCTAATTTCGTGCTTCAGTTTATAGTGCTAGTTGCAATGGATGAATCAAATTCAAAGCAATCCGGGCTGAAACATAAACCGCTCGGATTTACTTATAGTGTGCCATCATCAACCCTAGTTTCTAATTGTAATAAGCTCACCATAAAACGAAACAAAGCTAAAAGAGCATCTTCCACGGGCTTTATGCATGATATAAGAAAGATTAGATTGCTGCCAGAGTGGATTTCACATAAAAAGCTTGTTCCAACCCCGAGTGCTTCTCATAAAGAAAATCCGTTTCATTTTAAACAGCAAAGTGATACTAATAAGGATAATAACAGTGAAAATACAATACCCACGACTCCACCATTATCAGCTATGGAAAAGGAATGTTTAAGGGAACGATTGTATATCGAACCTTTAAGAAGATGTTTCCGGATAGTTAACAAGAATAAGATTTATTCTGAGGAGATGTTCGCAGACTTGCTACAATCTCAGGTAATTTGCTTTAAAATAAGTCCTAGGATTTATGTGTTATGTTCAGAACAGTCTTTAAGTTGCCTTACAAGTCGTCAGATTGATGTTACATTAAAAGCAGGTTCGTGTTTTATCTGCAGCCAACTACTGAAATTGAATACATCATCTTTTATACTCTTAAAAGTTAAATTTCTTTTCATAGTTTTAAGTTTGTGAATTTTCAAAGTCAACACAGTAAATAATTATTGCCAATGGATAGAGACAGGTTTTAGGAGAGTTGCTCGCCTTCACAATGAACTATTGTGACGTAACTAACTATATTGTGGCAAAAGTACTTACACCTACAGTAGTTTTCTAAAACAATAAAATAATATCTTTTTGCCGCTGTTACGTTCTAAATCTTATTATGTACAGAAATACTATTAAAAGGAGCATTTCGCAAATGAAGATATAGCGCATCCAGTACATATTAGGACTTTGACGTACAGATCAAGTGTTGGATAGACTAGTGTGGCTTGCCAATATTGTTTCGTGCCTACGAAGCAGGGCAGTGGCTACTACAGGCTTATCATACCTCTTCGGCCTTGTGGAATTCATTTAGATATTGATAGATTTTGTGATCCATGTGATGGCTGATGTTCATGATGAAATGAAAACGAAAATGATGGCGGAGGCCAAGCAAACAAGCTCGTAGGTTTTGGGTGGTGGCTGCTGTGGAAGCGATGATGTGCGGCGGTGACTTCAACTTGATGCTATCGTTGTCGGCAGAGTCGACGATGCTTACCATTGCGCCTTTGCTTGCTAGCGTGACAGCGTCATGCCACTAACAAAAAAAAACGGATTTTTTTGAATACAACACCCTCCACGGCATGAACGCTACTCGGTGGGGTGGAGTGGGGCGATAGTGTGCTTTACCAGTGCTTGTTATGTATCATAAATTATCATGGGTTAACCTTTTGTGTTCTCTCAATGTTGAAGAAAGGTTTTCCTTGTCAGTGTTTTAGCTTACATGAATATTACTACTTATAGACATTAAAATATTCTTTATGTTAAAATAAGACTTTGATGACGCTTCATGTATCTAAGGTTTTCCTCAATTTTTTTATTTTCGATTATATAAATCTTATTTAATATTTTTTAAGTATAATTTTATTGTCCTTAGCGAATAGTCTGTCCATAATATTCGCATATTATATAGACCATTTATTCTATACTCTATTGCTCTCGCTTCACAGCCTACTAAGTAATGTCCTATGTTCATATGATTGACTGATGACTTTTGGTAATTACAAGATCATAATTACTTTTTTTAGTCTGTCTCTTTTTAATTTTAAAAATACCATCAATCTACTTCGTTCCACTTTATTTTATTTGTGTTGACGCATGATTGAATGATTGTCAAGGGCAAAGCAGACTTATTCTTCGAATCTCAGCCGCAATATTATGGTCTGTAGCCCTTTTGCAGGCAACCTACCTATAAATCTCAGGGTGGTATTTAACTGAACACCAAAGCAATACTGATCTTAACATTTGCATTTTGCCATCAAAAGTACCTAATATTTGAGCACTAAGAGTTGAACTCTAAATTATTCATAATTGATATCCAAAGATAGAGTTTGGTTGCCTATTTATGTTGGAGTACAAAATATTTAATGTTTCATCAAAAATAATATTTGAGCAAACAGTTGAAACAGTTGAACATCAAGATTTATAGTCAAGAAAATTTTAGCACCAGAAATAAACTATTTGAGAACCAAAAGTTCGAAACAAATACACTTGCTCGTACACAAACACTTTTTCTTCAAACTATGTTTTTGGAATCCACGTGTACTTCAAATGCAGAAATACGGACTCTGGCTGAAGGTAATGGAAGCGACAACCATCAACATGTGGTGTTGTGCATTGCTTATTAATAATTATTTCTGGGCTGTGATTATTTTAGAGTTTTATTTTATTTTTCTTATGAGTTTATTGAACAATATTGGATGTCATTAACAACTATCCTTGTAGATTCTTTTATTATTTCTGGTGCTCATTTACTAGGTTTGGTACTTATTCATTATATCTGGTGGTAAAACGACCTATTTGTAGCGTTGGAAAAAATATTTTTTATTATTTTTGACGCCCGAGGATTATTTTAAAGATCAATAAATGAAATTACTGCCAAGAGTTGATGTTCAACAATTATTATGGAGGAAATTTGACACGTTGGCTACCGAGTGAATCACCAGTGATACACGAGCCTTTCTTTCATTATCTACCATGCAAAATTTGCTGTCCCTGCTTTTACTTAGCCTTACTTTCCACTGAAAGGTGGCGGGACTTATTATTGCAGCATTAAATACTATACCTTCCACAAACGTAAATGCCATGATCACCGGTGATTTACATGGTACTTAGTGTGTACTTAGTGTAATTTAAATAACTAGTACAAATGTCATTCGTGTTTTCTTCAAATATTTATAAATGTATTTCCCGATCCTAACCATGAAGAACACCTCCTAATGTGGTAGGTACAGTAAAATAACATCGGAAAGAAAGCGTTCATTTGTGCATATGATATATAAACTAGATAGTAGATGGCAAGAGTAGTTATAACTTATTTTAGTTAGTAGTTTGCTAATAATTTCAATGATTTTTATTACTTCTATGCAAATAAAACATGCTTGATAATGTGTCTTTAGTCTAAACATAAACTCTGCGAATAAACCTCATATTGCAACGTTATGTGAATCACCGGTGATACACGCGATAAGCGTAAATACCTTAGTTCATTCTTGTACCACTGGCAAAATTTGAAAACAATTGTTTTGTGCCATTTTAGTATAAATTATAAAAATCATTGACCTAAGTTGACCGGTAATCGACATAGTATAAACCTATCAATGTGAAGCACCAATGATACATAAAATATTTTTATATCAGTGTTGTGAAGTTATTTCTCTTGGTAGCCAAAGTGTTTAATGATCTCTGTAATGAAGGTGTAACGGAAACTGTGGTACATTTTAAATTGATTAATTAATTACTTTCATTATGAAGCAAACGGCGCCTCTGACCATGACCCGTTACTTCCTCCGTCCCTGGATCAGTGCATATATTCTGTAAACCATAGTACATACTCGTAGTTTTCAGCCTACGATGATACACAAGCCACAATTGGTGACTTAAAAAAAATCCGAAATTTCATTAGTTTCAGTGACCCAGGATCTCGAGATTTCAGAGGTATACCGTTTAGAATTATTAAAGTCAAAGGGTAGAAATTATCAGGAGGTTATAGTGGTGTAATGCTATTCATTCATAAAAACAGTCATTACATACATATTACCTCAAGAAGGCATTGAATGCTAAGTGATTGTCATAGCTACAAGAATAAATAAGAAGTAATAAAAGATATCTTAAATGAACACGTTTTTTATTAACTCAAAGATAAAATATAACTTCTGGTAAGCACCTACCGTTATAACTGGTGACCTTTCGACGATAAATAATCAACAAGAAGAATCGAACACATCAGCAGATCTGAATCAAGCTATAGTGTGTCCTGCTTCCAACACGTGCTAGTCGGTTCCTCTGCATGCAACTAACAGCTCTTAGTTCTGCATCAACCAACTACGGCATCTACAATTGGATTGATTGGATAATCGCTAGCTTATCGATTCTGAACCAATATCGGAATATATACCTTTTTTTAATCAAGATAAGTATAACTTAATTCAAGTTCATATTAAATATGGCTGCTCATATTCCATTTTCGACATTTGACAATTCAAATATAGAGTCCTGGTTAACTTTATTAGACCATTATTTTATTCATCTCAATATAAACGATGAACGCATACGATATGATATTCTAACCTTGAACTTGCCAAATGATGTTATAACTAACCACCAAGATCTCATAGTAAACGTACCTCGCAGACAACCGTATTCTGTTTTGAAAAATGCCATAAAAAATTTTCATGTAGGCTCACGCCTTTCGCGAATTTCAAATCTCCTGGATAGTTTGACATTCAGTGGCAAAGTCAAGGAATTGGTGGCTGACATTAGAACACTGTCAAAGGACTTGAACTTTGACGATGAAATTCTCAAAGATTTTCTAATAGCGAAATTACCAAACCAATTAAAAATTCAAGCAATAAATTTATTACCTTTACCTATGTCGTCAGATCTTGTAGAGAGACTTGATATGATCAACGAATTACACGAGACTCCAAAACCTGATCAAATACATACAAATTTACAACATAAGATTGACCAACTAAACGATCAAATACAAAACCTTTCTGGCAAACTAACTCAAATTCAAAATGTTCGCACGTTAATCCCTCGTGTTTTAACAAATTATAAACCACAAGTTAATACTGCTACTAATACTGACTGCTCAAAGGTATCTAGGCTGTGCTACTACCACGCTAGGTTCCAAGACAATGCCCGTAAATGTACAGGCAACTGTTCCTACCAGAAAAAAAACTAATTGTCAGCTCTGCTATATCAAATGATGAGGATAGCAGAGTTTGTCCCAATGCCTCATCAACCTTCATCGAATTGACATATACGATTAACAAGATTTCTTTTGTCGTTCACACTGCATCCCAATATTATATAATAACACCAAAGATTGCTAAGTTATTCCAAAATACAACCAAACAAAATTTTACTGATAACCTAAAAGCTGCACACAATACGAACTTTCCCATATTAGGTACAGTAGATTTGACACTTGACTGACATTTCTTATATACAGCGCCAACCCTGGAAATTTTTGATAGCTAATGTCACATTTCCTATCCTTGGTTTGGACTTTTTACAAACAAATAATTTAAATATTGATTGTGTCAATAAAACTGTCACATCTAATTTGACATCGACAAAAGCTGCAGACACGTCTTCTAATGATCATAATGATCATGGTGACCAGGTCAGTACCGTTGTTACTAACCTTTCTCTATCTACACAGGTATCCTCAGAAATTGGTAACAATAACGATGATCGCAACGTCTGCACAAACATATTACATAAGAAGTTTTCTGAATTACTACAACCCTTTAATTACAACAGACCTATCCAACATTCGATTACTCATAAAATTGACACAGAAACTAATTCTACTGTTAGAGCTAAGCCTAGAAAATTAAATCCTAATGAACTACTCTTTCTAGAAAAACACTTGAACGAGCTCATGGAAGCAGGTGTTTTTGAACGAAACGATCAGGGATTGGTCCACACCGATCCACCTGGTGCCAAATAAGAAGAACACACCATCAGCGGAACCTTATCGAATGGTCGGAGATTATAGGCGGTTGAATTCAATTACAGTTCCTGACAGATATCCAACACCATTCTTAAGTGACTTCACCCGGAAAATAAAAGGCGCTACCATTTTCTCCAAAATAGATCTGAAGAAGGCGTACTATGCAATCCCCATTCACCCTGATGATGTTCACAAAACAGCAATTACCACACCGCTAGGCCTCTTCCAATTCAAAAGGATGTGTTTTGGTTTAAGAAATGCAGCAAGCTCGTGGAGCCGATTCATGGATACAATATTATCAGGACTATCTTTTATGTTTTTTTACGTAGACGATATTTTAATATTTAGTAAAGATGCTCAACAACATCTTGATCATCTGCAACAAGTCTTTTCACGATTGCGAGACAATGGGCTTCTAGTAAATGTGGATAAATGTAAATTTGGTGTCTCAGAAATTGACTTTTTGCGACACACTGTAAATATTAGCGGAATTAAACCACAAACTACAAAATTTGAAGCAATTGCAGAATTCCCATTGCCTACTAATCAAAAGAACCTTAGGAATTTTATTGGCCTTGTTTCGTATTATCATAAATTCATTCCAAACTGTGCTGAAATATTAACACCACTAAATAATCTCGTTATACCAGGCAAAGCCTCTCAAACACCTATCATTTTAAATAGCAAGCAAGTACAAGCTTTTAACAATGCTAAAAATGCTTTAATCAATGCTACACTACTAACCCATCCTAAACTCGACGCTCCAATTAGTATTGCAGCGGATAGTTCATCTACCACAATTGCAGGAGTACTTCAGCAACTGGATAATGGAATGTGGAAACCATTAGCATTTTGGTCACGTAAGCTAACCCCTACGGAACAAAAATATAGTGTTTTTTCACGCGAACTTTTAGCAATTTACTTTTCGCTAAAAAGATTCCGGTATTATGTTGAGTGCAGAAACTTTCATATATATACTGACCATAAACCTTTATGTATGGCAATAAAGAACAATAGTGATGCATACTTGCCACGCGAATGTCGTCAACTTGAATATATTTCCGATTATACTAGTGACATTAGACATATTCAAGGACAACAAAATATTCCCGCTGACGCATTAACAAGAGTGCAACTTATTCATATGCCCGATTCTTCAATTAATTACAAGGCAATTTCTCGTGCCCAACAAACGGACAAAGAACTGCAACATCTTCGAGAGTGCAATAATTTCAAATTGGTTCAAATTCAAAATCCCGGTCAATCACCTATTTGGGTGGATGTAAGCAAGAAAAATCCCAGACCTTACGTTCCTCAACCATTTCGCTATAAGTTGTTTCAACAACTACATAATGTAGCGCATCCTGGTATCAGAGCTTCAAGGAAAATGATTTCCCAACGTTATCTATGGTCTTCTATGAACCAAGATATAAAAAAATGGGTTATTTCCTGCACTGATTGCCAACGCCACAAAGTGATTCGTCACACGAAAGCTCCTCTGCAACCGATTATAGAACCAGAGCAACGTTTCCAAAAAATTTACCTGGATCTAGTACATTTGCCACCTTCAGAAGGTTATAAGTACTTATTGACCATAATAGATCGCTTCAGCAGATGGATAGAAGCTATTCCTTTAAGGGATGCTACGGCAACTACAGTGACAACTTCTTTTATCAACACATGGATAACACGCTTTGGAATTCCCCATTATATAACAACAGACAATGCTCAAATATTCCATTCTCATTTATGGAAGCATTTCACAAATACATTAGGGATAAAACACATTACTTGCACCGCGTATCATCCCATAAGCCAAGGGTAATTGAGAGATTCAATCGTACACTCAAACAGGCCATACGCACCAGTGGTATATCTTCTTGGTTAAAGAACCTACCATGGGTGTTACTTAGTCTACGAGCTACGATAAAATCCGAATTAGATTTTTCGTCTGCAGTAATGTTGTACGGAACTGCACTTCGTTTACCCGGAGATTTCTTTGAAGAAAAGAAACCCGATGAAGATTTCCGCATACCTCAATTTCTTCGTCGAATGAAATATCAAATGCACAATCAGAAATTTTTTTTCACAAGGACATATAAATCAAATTCTTTCGTTCCCAAAGAATTACATAAATGTACACATGTTTATGTTAGAAATGATACACATGACTTAACCGTTAAAGACACCTATGTTGGCCCTTATAAAGTGATAAACAGAACTGCAAAGTATTTTATGCTAGAAGGACTAGATCAATCCGTATCAATAGACAGACTTAAGCCTGCTTATTTTACATGAATAAAATTTTCATTCGCATTCTCTTTTCATTCTAGAAAAAATACCTTCAAGGGATGAACTGCACTTGATGCTGAAAATTAGTGTTATATGTTCAATTTAATTATTCAATTTTAATTCAAGTGTTCAATTTTGTATTTGCCGAGTTGTTTTGCTTAGGTTAAGTTTGTCATATTACTTCGCCTTCAGCAATACAGCCTTGGTAGTGTAATGTCTGGCGTGCCGGACTTTCACCCAAGCGGCCCGGATCGACTCCCGGCGCTGGCAGATCTGGTTAAGGTTTTCTGCAGTTTTCCTTAGCTGTAACACAAATGTGGGATTTGCGCTGTTCCATCTATAAGTCGGCTGCAGCCGCACATTGGACCTACATAATAATAATAATCGTCCCCTCCCTCCCACACAAGCTTATAGCTTCTGGGGCCTTGGTTTAGGTTATGGATTGTAGTAATTATTATATTATTATTATTATAATACCTTTTTACTATTAAAAATAAGGACTTTCAATTCTTTGATTATTAGCACCTAATCCTTAGCATAAGTTTTATTGTCATAGCATGTAGAGAATTTTATTGAAAAGATGCAAACGACCTCAATTTTTTATAGCTAGTATACATTAAACATGCCGTTACATACAAGTACGACATTAATGTATGCTATTTTTTTGTTGAGGAATGCATTAAATGCCCTTTTGACTCACGGCTCATTCCTTTTGGTACATCATCAGCCTTTTTTTTACCCGGTGTGTCATGTAATGATATTCATTCATAAAAACAGTTATTACATACATATTACCTCAAGAAGGCATTGGATGCTAAGTGATTGTCATAACTACAAGAGTAAATAAGAAGTAATAAAAGATATCTTAAATGAAGACGTTTTTTATTAACTCCAAGATAAAATATAACTTCTGGTAAAAATCCACCGTTATAGTGGTAAGGAGATCATTTTCGTCATTCCCGTTGGCACCAATCACTTAAGCTTGCTTTAACTCTAGATACAGAATAGTTCTCATGGATAAAATTGTAAAAACAATTTTAACCACGGTTACAGTTCATTAGGGCTTACTGATTGTGACAACGGGCATTATAAATTTATTTCAAGAGTAGGGTTTCCTAGTGTCACAAATCCCCCTTTTCTGTTAAAATATTTTTGAAGCGTTTTAAATTCTCTACAGGAGAAAAAACGAATCAATTCTATAAACAGCCAAAACACCTGCCGAATGACTACTGGCGTTGGCACATCTCTACGTGCCCGATGCATGTAAGAGCGAGACAGACGACCTGATATCGTCATGCGCGACCCTGCCTCGTGAACGTCAGTCACCGACCTTCCAACTTTAACATTTCCAATTCCACAACCACGACAGGTACCGCTTATTTAACAATCTTCGCATGGTCTTCTAGCGACAGCGTACGTGACTTAATTAATTTTTTAATCAGGTCTCTGCTTTTCTGTATAACGAGGCTGCCTGTAGTCATAGCTTTAGACTCAAGTCTGAGTCTCGAAAACCTTCAGGCAGTCTTGGGTAAATGTAAACAATGTTTGAGAATGTTTAGTTTTAGCCTATAGAAGGGTTTTAATTTCTGGCATGGTTGGCATGCAGACTTACTGTGCCCTTATACTATTTTTATATTAGTTAATTTAGTTTATTATAAAGTCAGGTTTGAGTTTTAGACATAGCGACATCAAACTTCTCAATTTTAGAATTTTAAGGTTTCAAAAATCAGAATTCTATAGCGTCGAAGATCTACTGGCGTTTTGATGGCCGCTGGAGGTCAAAATGTTCATCGGTACGCTTGTAAGCCCATTTACTAATGTCCACGAGGCCAATTTTATACCTTTGTCAACTTTGAAACAATTCTCATGATCTCTAGAGGTCATACGAATCATCAAAATGCGTTTGAGATAATTTAAAAGTTGTTGAAAAGGTCTAGGTTAATAAATTTGCAAAAGTTGAAAAAATTTTATGGAATTTTACTTATTTATATTCATGGAAAGTAATCCCAATTACTCAAGACCGTTTTCTGCCTTCTTATCTCCCGTGTCTACCATTTTGTCAGCGTTTCATATACTATGATTCGTAAGGTAAGTTATAATAATGTATTCATTGGCATCGGCAATCGACTATTATTAATTAACACAACATTCTCTTCCGTAACGACAACGTGTATCAATTTTAGGTTATGGTTACATCAGGTGTTTAAAATCGTATGTCGTCACCAAAATTCAACATTGATAATAAATAATAATAATTTACACAACCTACATTTTAATTAATTGATCACTGAACCGTAGTTATCAATCAGGGTTATTTTTGTAAAATAATTTAATTATGATGACAAAATACTATTTATCCGGTAATGAATAAAAAAAATCTTTTGTGAGCGGTTCCTACCATTCCTTGTTTTCGGATCTATCGATATTGGTCTCATCGTGTTGGACATGGACTTCTGACTGAACAGTTAGAGTTTTAAAACATTTCTTTCTATGTCTTCTAATATTTCGGAGGTATACTTTGATTTTAAGGTTTACCTTGAAGCCGAATGCTGCCTCCAAGAATCTAAAGACAGATAGTGCGTTATGAGTTATGGTTCTATAGCTGTGTTGTTTGTAACATATCATTTGCAATAATCGAAATAATATCTAATATACGATAAATATAACTCAAGACATCTTTGACAAATCATCCGCCTACTCCTAAATCAGATCGCGTCTAAAATCTGCATACGGTTATCACAGACATGTCAATTTTGACTTAGTCAATTTTAAATTATCAATTGCCAGAACACTTTACTTTGTTGAAACATAACCTTGGAGTTGAATAAATTCTAACGATACAATGTTATTTAAATTATCACATTTGGAATGCAAAGTTTCTTACCAGTTTGAGTGCTAAGTTTATTAAAATAAATTCCTTAAACTCGTTTATGTAAACACGAAATGTACTCTTTTTGAAATACTAACCTGACAAACTTCGCCTCAATTCATAACAACCACTTTTCAATTAAAATACGAACTAGATACTGCTGCTAACTTTAATAAAAGAAACTAAAATGTTAACATACGGGAATTTTTATAACGCATACCAAGATTCGATAGGAATATACCAAAATATTTATAAAGATATTGCTTTGTTGCTCTATTACTTTAGGTAATATGGATATAAGTATAGATCGTTACACTGTAACACTTTCATGATTATTGATGCTGATTTTTTTCAAAAACTTAATATCTCTTTTCAAATTACTGATTGATTACTAACTCTAGATAATAAAAACGAAATGAGAATTTTTTACGCATTTATTAGCGAATGACATGCAGTACTGTAATATAAAAGAAGAAAAATGAAGGGTACTGAAGAAAAATAGGAAATAATCGATATATAGCATGATAAAATGAACTTTTAAAACAGGTTCGCAGCTTCGCGTATTTACTATTTGGGTTATATGCTGAGTGTGAAACATGATACGTAGATAATAAATTACATAGATGAAATTATTGAAGTGGAAACAAATTATCGTATACATTAATTAGAAATATAGACAACATTGTAAAGACACCGCATCTTCATGCAGAATATTCGATTACAGGCTCAATTAAAGATTCTCTATTTAGTGTATCAACTTTAACATGCAACTCATAGATGTTTAGAATAATAATCTTATCGCTATTTTGGATAGTATAAAAAGAATTTTTCTAAAGTGTTATGAATAAAAATAGGTGATGGATGAGAGGTTAACATCTACTACTAGATGTTGATTTCTGCTATGCAAAAACTTTAACTCAAATTGATTATTCTCAATAATTCCATTGATAAAAAAATATCTTTTTATATTTGAAAAATTCCACATATCTCACACAATTAATTCTAAAAATTAGTAAATTTTGAAATAAGCCTTGAACTTCTCCAACTGCCGGTATTGACCTCTAAATCCTGTTCGTTGCCACCAAAAGCAGGATGAAATAAATCTTATATAAAATCGCTTTTTCTAATGAAAAAGAAACAAAAATTTGTAAATTCTACGTTCTAGACTAATCTTAATTTTCTGTTCTAAAAAAAATGTGTTTTGATTGGCCAATAAAAAACTAAAATCAGATCAGGGAGATGTCTTCTTTCATGTGTAGAAACTAATTAGTCTGCTTAGAATCTAGAAAGTATATCTACTGATTATTTTGTATTTGTCGTCACAATTTTTCTTTTACACTATAGGTACCATTAAAAAAGATTTATTGTATTACAAAAATTTATACAGCTACCAGACTGTTCAATCATGATAGGTGCTATGATAGTTTATCTTCTTCCTGCGTACATACATTCGCTTGTCAAGGTGACAAATTGCAAAAATAATTAACATTCCAAGCCGTTAGAAACCTAAGAAGTTGTAAATTACATTTTCGTTTTCTGGTTTTTCACTAACTTTTCATTTAGTCCAAAACAATTTAAGCCATCCTTATGGTTAATGATGAACGTTTGCAATTTGTCATGGAATTGACACCACGATAGGTGTCGAATGGGACACCAATTAAAGCTATTGGGAGCTTCAACATCGTAGAACATTATGTCATAACATCACAGTCTTGAATGTAACATAAATCACTGCAGTGATTTGCACGGTAGTTATGGTGTAATTTGAATTACACATTTTACAAATAACTTTTCATTATTCATCAATAGTATCCTCTTCCTGTATATCGAGATTTATATCCATATGTAAATCTAAGAACTTCTATTGTAACAGCATTTTTCAAGGACTTCAACATTTACGATTTTAATTAATTGTAACTTTTAATCAAGAATAGTTTTATCAACGAATTGCAAATTATATTTTAAAAACACAGAGTCACAGTCAGATATTTAGTAATAATTATTACGGTAATACTTCGAACACTTAAAAGAAATGATGGATTGAACCCTTAAAAGTTATTGGATGAACGCTTTTGAATTGGCAGTTCAGTGAATAGAATTCAAGGTAAGAATTTAAAACTAGGAAAATTCTCAACCTTTTCGATGGGAACCTTCTCCAATTCCAATTCTTTCTTCATTATGGAAATTAATCATTTAGATGGATTTCTTCAGTTCGCCGTCCTAAGTAGATTAGTTCTTGTGTAACAAACTTCTTCGTGAAGGGCGTAGCCTAGGTACCACAAACAGTTTGCAAAGTGTGAACAGCGGTCAAAGGTTATTCGCACCAAAGCTGGGTTATTCCTCTGCATCTTGTTGCGACGCGGCTGGGATGTATCGTAATCTAAAACAGGCGGGTGGTACTTCGAGAAAACCAAGTTAACTGTCGCGATAGAAATCCATCATAATCTTTCTGTACATAGATGTAATTGATACTCACTATCACGCTGTACCTGATCTAATACATAAAAGGAAACAGGTAAGTAAGTAAGCAATGACGTAAGCTCTGTTCTAATCGGCCTAGTTATCAAGTCCCAGTGCAATAATTTGTTGCACGATTGCCCGACGCCTGTCGAGAACTTTTGTTTCAACCGGTGTCTGTTTCTCATTCACAGATTGAGTTTTTTTCCAATCATTTGTATGTGAGGATGGTACGCGTTAATTATGGTTAATGCCTTAAGGAAGAAATCCTCCAACATGTGTTACATGCTGAGCAGGAAGCATGGCGCTCCGAAGAATTTAAAAGAACTTTTGATAAGGCTCGACTCTTCAGCGAGACCTAGTGACAAGCTTAGACTCTTGCTGTACTTGCCTGATCGTCAGTAAACTGATTATGTAATCCATGTTGTAGCAGAAGTAAAACCAAGGCTACTAAACAAAATAATTTATGGCCCACGGTCGATCCTTCAGTTTCAGAATTTCCGTAATTATGGCCACGACTGGCCAGGTTCAGCATAAGACATTATTCTCACTAAAATTCGTTTTAGGTGTAAATAAATTAATAGGTTGGCTAGTTGGAGATGGCCTATTATCTTTCTTTAATAGCACCACCTTGATTTGTTCATAATATCCAAATAAATGTTTTCAAGTTAATAATAATAATTAATCCTTCAAAATTTGATTGAAGTTGTCGAAGTGATGTTTCCGATACAAATCTACGAAATAACCAGAAAATCACTTTCCAGTTAGACAAACCATATAAATAAACAACAAGGACAACCACATATAATTATCGATTCATTCATTAATAAATAGATACGAGAAATTGTAGTAAATAGAAAACTAAAAATAATATCTGATTACTAATATTTGTAGTCAAGTGAAAGAACTTTCAATTTAATTTTAACTTACTTTTAGTCAACTCTAAATTATCAATCGCTATAATACTTTATTTCGCAGCTCGTTGAGACATAACCTAAGATTTGAATTAACTTTAATCGTACAGTGTTGATTTAGGCGATTAAACTGGTATAGTTGAAGTGTGAATTTAACTACTTAGAAGCTTAAATAATAAAATAATTAAAGGAAAATTTTCTTTTCTTTGCAAACAAAGAATTTCAAAGAACTAACCTAACAAATAATTCAAAGTTAAATTGAATCCAGGGACGCAGCTAGAACGTTGATCTAGATAGAGCCCGACTTTTTGTAATGGGAGCAACAAAAAATTATTAAATATTTTGTTTTATAGGATATCGTTTCTTTGGACAACATGTTATATATTTGAATGAACAAATTGTAGCGGAGAGCATAGCCCCATTGTTAAGGAAATTTTATTTCTCTATTTTTTAATCATTTTATCCTTTTTTAGTGCACAGACTACTTTTCATTTGTTGAAAAATAAATAATACATTTGTTGGTTTCAATCTTTCACTCTTTCTAGTGGGGTCGAAGTTGAGTCATAGGAGGGGCACAGCCCCCCCCGCTACCCCTCTGTAGCTACGGCCGTGATTGCATCGTTATGCTTTGGTTAAAACAGTTTTTCTTCTAGCGTCTTCCAAGTCGTTTTTTTAATACTATCAACTGCTATTAAACTTGACGTTTTTGCTACTAATATAAAAATGTAGCGTGGTTAGGATACTAGGAAAAAGTAGGAAAAAATCAATTCTGTTTAATAGTACAGTGATATCAGAAAAAAGTAGCAGTAGCCATTGCAGTACTTTCAAAAATTACTGTGATACAAGCCCACTTGATAACGGTTTTTTCTATACAGGGTGTATTATCGGTTTTGTTACATAGGCGAATAGCATGTAAATAATATTTGAAAAATTGTGTTTTTACATGCTATTCGCCTATGTAACAAAACCGATAATACACCCTCTATTATGCAGATTATTTCATCAAAATGTGTGAATCATTTCAAAGTTTTAAATATTTTATACTATTCATATTGTACTTTCCTTGGGTGGAGAAAAAATTGTATGTATCATTGGGATTAAAAGTGGCCTTCTTTGACTCAATTTTGCATTTGCTCGGCTACGCTACGCTACACCTAACATAGGTAATTGCTCATGAATCAAAGAGCCATTTTTTATTCTAATAACAAAATACCTGGTGGATTTACGTGGAAAATAGTACAAAGATATTAAATATAACATACACATACAGCCTTGGTAGTGTAGTGTCTAGCGTGCCGGACGTTCACCCAGGCGGCCCGGGTCGATTCCCGGTGCCGGCAGATCTGGTTAAGGTTTTCTGCAGTTTTCCTTAGCTGTGACACAAATATGGGATTTGCGCTGTTCCATCTGTAAGTCGGCTGCAGCCGCAGATAGGGCCTACGTAATAATAATAATCGCCCACTCCCTCCCGCACAAGCTTATAGCTTCTGGAGCCTGGTTTCCAGGTTATGGGTTGTAGCAATTATTATTATTATTATTACTATTATTATTATTATAATTTCGGAATTACTGACAAATATAATATTAAACATAACACACTTCTGATTCCGCCTGAAACACAAATAACTTTAATTTTTTAAATCCCTGGGTATTTTAAATTTTTTTGGAATTTTTAAATCCAATTAAATTGCCATTCCGTTTTTTCATTGTTTTAATATAGGTCATGATGACTTAGGTAAAAACTCTTCATCTAACTTTTTTGTAATTATTCGTTCATGTTATCATTAGGTTGAAAATCTAATTACAAATTTAATGATAGGCATCATGTTCAACTTTATCTTCATCAAAAACTAGATATTAAAATATTTGTCAGATAATAATAAAATGCATAAAAGTTTTGGTGAGAAAAATGGAAATTTGACAACCTGGTTAGATGTAATTAAATTCGTATATTCCAAAATAATCTAAAATATACAGGGTGTAACATTTAAAAAATCCAAGTTGGTTGATACAATCCTTAAAGTCTACTTTGGAGAATTCCTCTCTTTCATAAGCGCATCTTGAAACGCACCGAATGACTGAGTTGGCTCATCAGCGTCAAGCTTGTCTAATAGATTCAACAGTAGAAAGAAATGAAGACTTCGGTCTCGTCATAAGCATTCAACGTGGCCGAGAACGGCAAGTGGAAAACGTCACTATCGTTTCCGCGAACTAGGCACACCATGCCTTGTGAGAGACTGTCAACAACATCATTTTGGCAGTTTCAGTATCTCAGCAGTTATGTACCAGGTATCCCCTATTTGGTATAAATAGTAATTTCCCTAAAGCCAGTGTGCTCGTGACTACCTAGCACACGCAGCGATCGTATTTAAACACTGTTTAAATGTAATGAAAATTACATTTAATTAATTAAACACTGTTAAATGAAACCCTGTAAGCTGACTGATAAGATCAGCCCTTCCACCGTGCTTTCCAACACGTTAGCTTTTTCTCGATGATCAGTCAAACTGATGGCTATTACAAGAATCTACATGAGCTTTCTTTTTCTCAGCCATCAGGTTTTTTTATCATTTATCAGCTTCCGCAGAATGATGACATTTCATACTATTAAGGTAGCCAGACTGAACTTTGGCGGCCTACAGCAGCCACTCGGCGACTAGGGTTTTTGTGTAAAGGTTGGTTGGAGGAGTCTTTGTTGAGATCAAAACTACCAACTTGGTCTTAGAACAACACCCAACATGGAAAAAGTCACAGAGATCACCTTGATGACTTTTTAGAATATCCAGAAAGAACAGTTTGTCAGAGTTAGAATCAATAATGTGGAGGTAGTGAAATATTTGCACAAATTAATATTTTAGATGGGTATTTTACAAGGCAGTTTTTAATTTTAAGTGCATTCAATTCAATCAAATCGAAGCACTTCCAGATCATTAAGTGTTTCAGATCATTTAACACAGGTTAAATGCCATTATCTATGTTTGTAGCTTCTTCTGTGTGTCTAACGTATAGTATTTTAAATACTGATTTTTCTTTCAGGTGAGTCCATCTTCATATTTATTGGGAATACGTGTAGCGGTAAGTTTATAACTAATCGACTAATAGTTTTTCTGAAACTGCATTTTTGCAATAGCTTCCAGACTTCGTCTAGAAATAAATAAAGTAAATAGGAAGAAAGGAAGGAAATAAAGTAAATAACTTTACAACACAAAAATTCAGAAATTGAATGAATCTAAAAAGACTAGAAAGAGTTATATCATCCTCTTTACAATCCATTCTAAGAAGCAAAGCGTTGTTCTGTCAATCATAATATCAGATTGTCAGCAAGAGAATATTGCCAACCGCGGTTTCGGTAGTCTGTTACAACGTTTACCACAATAAGTAAAAGTACGAAATCACTGAAAATATCTCTATCAAAAAATACGGATTTGGCCCAGGACAAGGTACTTCATGGTAAGGATCGAAATGATCGAAAGATTACCGATATATTTACAGCAGTTTTACATGTGGCTTTTCCCTAAGCTGCATCGAGCAAGTTGCACGATGAATAGAGTCTCAATAAAGTCTCTGCATAACGAGTAATCGTAATCCACAGATTCGAAACACATCAGGCAAGTTACTGGTGAGATTAATTCAACAATAATTAACAAGGCATGTTTCTCAGATGAGTTTTTGTAAAAGATCCACAAAATCTGTGTTTACATGGCTGCTATTCACAATGGTGGTTATGAAATTTTTGAACAGCTCTCTTATTCTTTTGATCTCGCTCCCCTCCCATGTGACTACTGCGTAATCCCTAAATTAAAGGAAATACCTCTGGAAACTCATTCTCCAGATAACGGTGGTAAATGAATGACTTGAGAAACAAAGAAAAAAAATGTTTGCGCATTCAGGTGTTTAAGTGCGTACATTAGAGTTGATTAATTGTTTAGAACAACATATTATCATACAAGTATTATAAGACGATCTATTGTAGAGTTGCTTAGAGAGAAATTGCAGAGTGCTCCAGAGGGACGAGTACGGCAATGCGTTTTATAAAACAAGTTTACATTATGATATATAGATTATTAAATTCATTTAATTAAAGTTTACAACAAAAATTATGTCTTTTTGTAACTTTAAAAGAATTATTTGAAGATTCTCATTGCTAATTAAAGAAAATATATTAAATATACTAATATACGTCTATAATAGGATGATAACCAAGGAAAAGCACGCGATCGTAGGTTGCATAGTCAAGCAAAGGTTTTATGCAGTCGCACGCATGAAATTGCTGGGAGTAATTAAATTAAATTGATTAATAATTAATAAATATAATCTAGAAAGAAAGAGAAAAATCCCATTACATTAATTTTGGATAATATTATCGTATTCATTAGAAAAATATAATCAAGGCTTATGTAAAAGTGCCAGTGTGCAAATTAAAAAAAAGCAAAATCGAAGATCCATCTAAGTACTTCCCATATAGTATAGTTTAATAATACCAAACACTACACTTTAAAGCAGGAAAACACAAAAAATGAGGTAACGGTACAAAAGGTTTCGTCTTTAGTGTTAGGCAATAACATTGCGTGTATAATAATCAACCCAGGTAGGTGGTAAAAAGCAGGAAGAACAGCACACAATTCTGGATCATAAGCTGTAAGAAACATCCTTCGTTGTTGCTCCTGCCACTTCTTCTCTAACTAGTTCAAGGATTCTAAATAAAAATATGTTCATATGTTCGTTCTTAAGTGATTAATACCACTACTATTTATTATAACGGTGTTAGAAGATTAATATTGCATGGATATTGTTTTATGTCCTTCATTCAGTGGATGGACTATGAAACAAAGGTTTTTCTTCCCAAATTCAACAACACAAAGCCCCGCAATGGACGCCAGTGAAACAAAGCTTTTTTTTAACCGGGACAAAAACAAAAGAGCCCCGTATTTCTTACTCTAAATTATTCTGAATACTTGCAATGAGGTTTGTAAATTTCTTACTGAATCAAAATATGATACTTACTGTAATAAAATGCTCCGACTTTCTTTAAGGCGTCTTTTCACAAATTATAGCTCAGGATGTAGGTATTAATTTCCATGACACACAGATTATAAGGAAAAGTAAGGTTTTTAAAAGTCACAAAAAATAATGGGCGCCAGTTATTTGAAATTATTCTAACACGCCCCCAAATAACAAAGGGCTAGATTAAGTTGATTAAAGATTAAAAAAAGAAACTAATTAAAATTAGTTTGATTGACGTTAACACAAATTAAATTATCAAATAATTTCAATTAATGCTAGGTCCATTTTCAATACGGTAAGGTTTAATTTATAAATTCATTTATACCAAAATAAAAAAATATCAGATTATCTCCGATGACAATCAAGAAGTTTTGATGGTAATAATTTTAATAATAAAATAAAAACTTGATAAGAATTCTTATTCAAAGGACCAAAACACTTAATATTACAAAAACATTCGATGAAACAAAAAAATACAAATAAATTTCATAGTTACATAAACTTACTCTTATCAAACAAAAAATCCTTAATGTCTTTGATGCAGAAGTAGAATTTTACAATTCTTCAAAATGTCACAAAACACCTCACAATACTTTAAAACTTTGAATTTTGGTAAAGATGCTGCAACGATGAACTGAAATTTCTTGAATGAAGTTACTAAAATTATTTCTATAATTTTTCGGCACTGAACCACCATAAAATAACTTAAATCTTAAACTGTAGTAATTCCAGAAGTTTAATTATTAATATCAAATTTTATCAATAACTGAAATTCGTTATTAGAAGGCTATACTTTCAAATACTTTAAATTCTCTTCTTCAAGTATTAACTAATAATCTTCTGCATTATTCTTTAATGCGTTAACCGAGAAACAAACTTTAAAATTCAATAATAGATTGAATTTTCACTAGAACTTTAACGAACGGGAACGGGATTTGGTTAATTTTATTAACACAAAACTAAAACGGTAGGTTGAAGCCAATAAGCTTCCTGTATTTAGCGAAGAAACGCAAAACGGTAATCACACAACTTAATTAACTTTATTCGATAATAACGCGTGAACTAGAATGCTGGGACAAGCCCGCTAACTGATGATGAACACCCATTATTCGAATGGACGCCACTTTAGGATACAAGACCCGCTATCCGAATTGAAGCTCTCGAAGAGACTTGCTTTTTTTAAAACTCCGTCATTTGACTTATTAACTTCATTATTATTAATTATTAGCACGGGATCCGAGCTCGGCCTTATCTGTATTCTTTTACTAACTATAAAGTGTAAATTCTAATTAAAAACTGAAAACCAACTGAATACTGAAAACTAACTGAAGGCTGAACGCCAACTCTGTAGCTTGACTCGACGTCAATTGTACTATCTAAAGACTTGACGTTAACTTAAAAACTCAGGGTTATTTTACTGTAGACGGAATATTGAGAGGGGTGCACTTTTACATTGGCCAATAGGAATCGCATGATCTTGTCTAAGCGAATCAAAATTAATGTTTCTCACACAAAGAAGTCTGGAACGCAAGTTAACATTTGTTCATTACCCAAGCGAAGTGCGACCTCATTATAAATGTATGCAAACTAAACGCCTCAAGCGGGGCGCCCACGATTGCAGGCGCGGTATCAAACCCACGGCCACGTGTGTGCATAACAAGCATCGCAGAACTCTATAAGGAAGTCACGTAGGCCACAGCAGCTGCAGTACTTATCAAACCCACGGCCACGTGTGTGCATAGCAAGCATCTGCAGTACGCAGAACTCTATAAGAAAGTCACATAGGCCACAGCAGCCGCAGTACGCAGAACTCTATAAGGAAGTCACGTAGGCCACAGCAGCTGCAGTACTTAGAACTCTATAAGGAAGTCACGTAGGCACACGGCCACGATTTCACGCCCACAGAAGGAGTATATAAAGACTTTATGGGACAGTTCAGTCTCTGAGTTACAACGAAGCTCGAAAGGTAGAAACTGTTTACCAGGGTAAATGTTTACCTCCTTTCAAGCAATACTCACCCAGAAATACGTAGAAACTGGTAGCCATGGTTACTGTTTATCTCGGTCTTTCTGCACAAAACACCATAATTACCAGCTTTAAGTTGAAATTGTATAATAGTATTTAAGTGATTATGCAAGTGCATACTGTGTAAATTCACGACGAATAAATATCTTATTGTACTTAACTGTAAACTGTATTCATTTTGTAACTTGGGCTCCGTCTTTTGCGTTTTTAAAATAAAGTACCATTTTTAAAAACGCCTTTCTTCGTCAAGAAACGTTAATTCGCATTGCTTCTTGCAACGTAAATTGCAGACGGAATATATTTTGAAATGCAGATGGTAAAATACCATTTAGCACGTACAAACGATCATTCCTTGAAACGAAATAGGTTTTTATAATATTTTCGGGGAATAAAGAATTGAAACGTATATGAGAAAGTTTGAAAACAAGATTTCACACCATTCAAAAATGTCAATCTTTTAAATTTTAACAACGGAATCATTTGGCGCTGCAAGCACCTGTCTAAACCATATCCTTGTTTACGATGGAGGCTATAATTCTTTATTATTTTATTATACGAGACGACTCCACTAGTCTGAAAGGATTTTAACACATGACCATTAACAATTTTCATGAGGTTTATTTGTACCACATGCCGATATAATTTTAAATTACAAGAAAAGCGCAGACTTACAGGACCGCATTTAAGATTTTTTAGCAACTTCACGCCAAAATTTCATTAATTCAAGACTGGTAGAAAAAATACCGTTACAACTATATGGAGCATTATTCACATATCCACATTGTTTACGTAATTTTTTGTAACATATATAGTTATACGGGAACGCGATAAAAGACTAAACTGACATGGCTTGGTATTTGTAACATTGCAGCTAGATCTAGTTCAACTTTAAACAAAAAAATAGTCATGCTGAAGAAGGTAATTACGAACCAATTTTTATGTAAGAATTTGTTTTCTGTGCGATTGTCCAGAAATTTTGAAGTTACAAGAAATCTTCGTTTGAACAGATAATGGTATGTCCTCTGCGATTTTGTGAGTTGTAATTACGTTCACCAAATTTCAATGACATTTCCAAATAGCTATCGTAAACATAACCAGTTCTACTAAGCTACGCTTTAATGTAGTGCCTATCATTTTGCAAAATGCAGTAGCTAAACCCTCTAACGTTTTCATATTTTTCCTTTGTAACTTCCTAAAACCCATCATAACCTCTATCATTAGACAAAACTTGTGAGAGCTTGCTTGACATAGTAAATTCTTCAATTTCAAAAACCGTACGCAGTTTGTCAAAAGAATTTGACTTTTGTGTTTCATTCTTTAAAACAGCTTTTCAAAATTGAAATTGTTTCAAGTCAGATCATAGCTCAATATTGACTTCCTACTGTGTGACCTCATTCTCTCGCTAAAGCTTTGCACCAGATGGAATTGTAAACAACCTCTGTTGTGTGACATAAAACACAACTGCGATGATCTGACTTGAGCAGATTAAGGCTTTATTTACACTGAAGTCAGAGAGTACACAGCACGCAGAGTGCCGTACTTTGAGGCCCAAGAGCAAATCTAAGATTGTGGAGCCCTACCCAAAAAATAAACTTTGAAAGTGAAGGAGGTTATAAAGGTTAGTTATCAATCGACTGTTCTTACCACATTGTAATCTTTTCGTAGTGTCGTGCTCTTGAAAAGAAATACCAGAAAAACTCCTTTCCGATAACCATAAACTTAAACTCTTGAGTGCTTAGCTACCTCTCTCTCTCTCTGTCTCTTTCCTTTCTTTTGTTTGTTCTGTGCACCAATCTGATATCTACATTAATTATATTTAAATAAATAAAATCACAAAATCAGAAATATTCTAATTTTTTAAATCAACACTTTTTATATGTAGCTTAGCTACAGGAAGTGAAGAGCACGATTTAAAATCGGCGACGTTGCCAAATTTAAAAATAGTCTTTAAATCTTCTTTAACCAGGCTTTAGTTAATATTGGTATGTGACTAGAGGTACATTGTTTGTAATTGCTAAAGTACATTGTGTTCAAAAGTGCCCAATATGAATAAACTCCAAAGAGTACGTGTGAATTTCTATCTCTGGCTTCAGAAAAGGGCAGATATGATGCGAGCCAAGTGTAAATAAGGACTTATCTACGCGCATTGAAATAAGTTCAAACGGGGTGCGCTAGTTCCCCCACATTACACTTATTGTTTATTTTTATAATTTGTAGTTAAATGCATTTCGACTTTTTACCGTAAATTCCAAAATCTGAAATGGTTATAAAAACATAAATCGACATATAATCTATTTTTTAATTGTTTTGCTTAGTCGAAAAAAAAAATATACTCTTGAGTGGAATTCTGATATCACTCTCGAACGTTTGAGGCACTGTTTTACGTTGCCTTATACATATTAATTACTTTATTTTACTTTACATATTATTACTTAAATTTATTTTTTGAAAAAACTTGGATTTTTGAAAAAATAACAGAAAAACTGAGTTTGCGCAGAAACTGTGCAGACTTTTGAAATATACATTAGGCAAACATACTTAAAATAAAGTGTAGAATCAAAAACAGTAAAAATATACAGGGTGTTCCATTAAAAATAAAAAAGTTGATAGTAGCCACTGCAATATGACTCGCCCTGTATATACAAAACTATTATAAAATTAAAATTTGTTTTACACCAACCAACTTTGGTATTTAACATTTTTTCGTAACTCTTACAGTTTCCAAGATAAGGTACAGGATCATCTTGCGTGGGCCACCCTGTACTAAACGTTTTAAACACACTTTAGGTTATTGTGTCAAAATGATAAATGTCAATTAGCTATAGTACCAACCTTACAAAATAGTATATTATATACCCAGGGACTAAAGTGCATCTTTTAATCCCGAATGTGAGTTTATTATTCAAAATTTCAAAAATCTTTTCCGAAAACTTCGTTACATGTCATTCTGACAATTGAACTCTGCAAACGCTAAAATCGCATAGTTTCAGGATAATAAATCCTAACATGTACCGCGATTACTTTTTTTTGTTGTTTACTTGTTGTTGTTGTCATGGAAACACTTTACTCCCTCAGGGAATAAAAGTGCTACTTTACTCCCTCTTTTGGGGGACTAAAGTAGAGCCTTATATATAGGACGTGCAAAAAATCTATTATATTGTAAAGCTTGATAAGTATGCGATATATCTACCTTTCTCAGATGAATTTGTATTCGCTCACACACACATGAAAGCCCTATCTCAAAGCGAAGTTTTACTAATACTGTATAACACTTGCTAATGTCAGCAAAAGAACACGTACAAGAGCTTTAATGTGAACAATTACAAAGAGCAGGAATGAAACACGAAATGACGCTGGACCATTTCGACAAATGGCAAAGAGGAACGGGGCAGCTACAAAAGTTTGAAACTTATTAATTAAACAGCGACGAAGCGTAACAGCTAAACGACAAAAAGTTGCATTTTGGAGCTCTGAAAATTGTCCATTGTACGCAAAATAATATAATGAACTTTTATCTTTCTTTTACTACAAAAATAATCGAAAACTTGTTTTTTATTCGCCTTGTTAAAATGTTTAATTAAGACTTATTTGCAGTTCGTGCTTAACTACGCCCTCGAGACGTAAATACAATCGTGCAAAAATAATTCGGTTGCATTTTATGCAACTGCTTATTGCCATACTTTATATAGCGCAATAATTGGTCGCTCTACATTCTAATGTAGACGCCCTTCAATTCAAGTGCATTACAGAACGCAACGGCCCAGTTTTCAATAAATCAGATCAGTAAATAATGAAACATGATATTATTATTATTCAGCAAGTACATATTTTGTTTTTTTTTTAATTCTTTCATTACTTTTAGGTTTTCATTGAGATAACGGAAAAATAATGTCCAACACCCAACATTAATAAACCAAAGAGTTCCTTGAAGAGATTGTTATCCCAGTCGTATACTAATGAATTGAAGCATTCATTTGAAAGATTTAAATTTCGAAAATTTAAATTTCAAATCACAGAAAACATAGGATTTATGTATAGGCAACAAATAATCTTATCGACAATCGAAAACCCATCCAATCAATGTCTTAATTACTTCTATTGGCAGGACACGATTCCTAATAAATAAATCGTCCACTCAATCACTAATACCGTTAGTTCGTTTCTTACCAACTGAACAAGTAAACTAAAGAAATAATTTTCGGGCTTAAGATGAAGAAGAACACTGCTTAAATACGTCAATAATCCTGATCGCGTGACCAAGTGGCGTTAATTAGAGATCAATTCGTGTTGCGAGTTAGCGCCTGATATGAATACGAAATGTGAAAATGGAGCATTACAGCTTAATGAGAATTTAATGCAGTCCTGTCAAAGCCTCCACAGTTATTTTAATAGTATTTATGTGTATGAAATTAATGAATTGCCTTGTTCGACACAATTAAAAGAGTAAGAATAAGAAAACTTTCGTACTAATGTATTGATAAAAGTTGCGGTTGTAATTTACAGGAAAAAAATAAAAAATATTGTTTTAAATTCTTTTAAATTTTCTTGGAATACGAAGCTATGCTACCGAAAATGTTGTAAAATTACAGTTTTATAATTACTAAATTAAATGATTTATTACAGTTTATTAATTTCTGGATATTTTTTCTTTGCGTTTTATCGTATTAGTGTCATCGTGTTATTAAGATTGTATTATTTATTCTTTTCGTTAATAATTTCCTCTTAATTCGCAAGAATTTTAACGGAATAGTTTTATTATAAATTATTATTTGTTGCAGTTAAGTTAATGTTATCATGTTTGTGCATGATCTTTACGCTCAGATTGCACAGAGATGCACGTGGAATTAAATTGTCAAAACTCGACATGGGCTCAGAACTAATTAAAAGTTAAACCAAATCATTCCTATTGGGAAGTTTAAAATATTTCCCTTTGTCCCAAATCAATATGTATAAAATAAAATAATAAAATAAAATTAAAATAATAAAGCTCAGATAATTCTTTGCTCAGAAAGATTGGAATCCAAAAGTTTGTATTGTACAGGTCCTGTTGATGAAACTTTTGCTCAAATATCAATGTTCCATTACTGGACCTCCTTATCTTACGACATACCATGCAGTTTGTGTTTTTGAATTTTCCTGACTTCCACCAAAATGTAACTTATTAGTTGGATTCATATATCTAAACAGCAAAACCACTTGCGACGTTAATATACCGAGTCCTAGATAAGTAGTGCAGTCCTTATATAATACAGAGTTAAAAATGATGAGAGTTATGAAGTAACAAGACAAAGAAGGAGTAAGATTTTTTGAATTATTCTGAGTGAGAGTAGAAGATTTCAAACAGGTGTCTTACTTTTATAACTACGTTCAAAATTCTACTAGCTTTACTTATTTATGTGCTTATATTTGAATATTAGAAAATCCTAATTATTAAAAGCAATTCTTGTTGTTAAGTTTAATTTATTCCATAAACCTTTAACAATTTGTAATAGTGTATAAAGAACTATACAACATCCTGCTTTAAAGCTCTGCTTTTATGTTTTGAATAATATACTCATTTTAATGCCACACACGTTGATTCCACTCGTTATATGCTGCGGTAGAACAGAAAGTACTAACTGAAATAACCACCTGAAGAAATGAATTAATTAAAAGAAATAATTAGTATAGCTTGCTCTTAAAATTGAATTCCTTATTGTTTGAAAGACCAGCTCGTAAGTATTTACCCTTTTAAGTTTAATTAGAAAGAAATATCTTTGAAAGGAGATGCTCTATAATTTAACTTAATTTACTTCTTTTTATTATTGTCAATTAGGCTTAATTAAAGAGTTTTATGGAGTTTAATGAACACACGTACGGCAAAGAAGCGAATTTTAAAGTCAAATTCGTTTACAAAGAAAACGTGCAGTAGTAATAAATAGCAGCAATACAGGTTATGATGTTATTACGTATTAATAAACTCGCTTCATTCAAGGAATCATTTGTAATAATTTATTATCTATTTATTATTATAATAAATCAATTCAATTCTTTGATAATGTAATTTTTAACCAGCTAAACTTTCAAACATAGTACTTTCAAATAGTTAAATGCATAGGCGCCCGTAGAAATTTGTCCAGGGGGGGGGAAAGCCTAGAATGAACGGTATGCCAGGGGGGGGTTGCACGCCCCTCCTTGCCCCCCTTCCGGGCGCCTATGGTTAAATCCCCAGTTGAACAGGTTCATTCAGCAACAAGAAAAAGAGTATTTTCACCTCATATAAAAAATAAATTTAGTACACTGCTGAAGGTTTTATTAAGAAGATATGACATATCAAGAATGCTATGAACCATGAACTAGTGTAACACCAAAACGGTCTTTAAGAGAACGACATACTTCTAGAAATTAAATAAAAATAATATAGTATATCAATAATACCGTTATATAATTATATCAAATAATAATTATGATAAATCAAAATTTTAGACTATACGAGCTCGCATTTTACATATCATTTGTGTATAATAATGTGGCAGATTTAACAGAAATGTAGAAATACATTAATTTCAGCTTCTACTCTGAATCTGATAGATCTGCCCGAGAATATCTCCTAAATCAAAACTGTCAATCAGTTGTTATGATATATTACATTCGTTTAGAGTCTTATCTCTGATAAATATACAGAATGCATCGTAGTAAAGGTGTTTAACATAAAACAATGCTGTTTTCTTTATAGTTGACTATTCATAAGTGAAAAAGAAAGTATAATTAGAAAATAGCTGCAAGAATAGATAGTAGATATATAAATTTGTATAGTTAAAGAAGTTAATAAGATATTTTCAGATACATATTGCCATACATGAGCAAAAAATATGGAAAAATAGAAAATTAGAATAAGTAACAATTTATATTATCAGAACTTAACTTGTATCGCAATGGAAGTACTAAACACATTTTAATGGCCTAAGGCCATAAAATGCTGTATTACGCCCACTTTTCAAAGCAATTATCGATTATATTATTATTTTACTGATAAATATTTTTTATCTCATATTACGTTATTATTTATTACTTTTTTGCTGTATAAAGTATATACTGTCACGTGCATAAAGGCCTTCTTGGTGCACTTTCTACTATTCGTGTATTACAAAGTTTTTCGGGAGCTAGTGTAAATGTTAATCTGCACACATCCTGATTTATAGCTTTAACTGTACATTTTACATGTTGCAACGCCTGTATACTTCTAAAATGAACTAGCTAGGCGAGAAGGCTATAATATAAATTTATTTAGTAATATCGTCGTAGCTCGGTTTGGCTAATCACACTTAATGAATGCATTGACGTTGGTCCATAAATAACAAAATCATACACTGTAAGTTATAGGAATGTGGATACCACAATTTGGTGCGATTGATGTCTGTCGTATCTTCGTAGGTCATTTCGATATGGTTTTTGTTGTAATGATTTTAAAGGTTTACCTCCACGGAAGGATTCTTCCGGAGTCCGGACAGAGTCGATATACCTCTAATAATAAACAGATTTTAAGTACAGTAATCTGTCCTTTCTCGAGTCGAGTCTGACGTAGCGTAGTGCGGAATTTTCGAATATTTCCTGATTTGACTAATAAATGATTGGAAAATTCCTACTGAAGACGTTTCTGAATATTTTTATTATTTAAAAATGAATTTTTATTAAGTTTAGAGTTTTTGAAATTTTAGTAAGAAATAAATACTTTCGAAAACCTTTTTTTTACAAAAAATGAGATGATCAGAAGCTCAATCTTTTAAATTATGCTACCGTTGCATACAACTATTATGCCATTTTTGTTCAGCCAATTAATTCAAATAGATATTCGAATTAGCTATTTTTGCACTCCGTGAACTGAAATCGCCATTTTAATAGCCAGTTTGGAAGATTAAACGTAATCCCTCCGGAATCAATCCCTTAGTTTTAATCCCTCCAGGTTTAAAAGAGGCACTTTAGACCCTTGGTATGTAATATACTATTGTACACGAGAGATTTTAACTTTTCCTCCGAGGGTCAATTTGAAAAAGACACGCATACGAGAAAGGAAAAGATATTTTCCCCCTGAGTTGCACATATGATTTTTCTACCACCTTTAGAAAGTTTAAAGAATCAAATTTTAATAAAAACGAGTACCTAACATTTTTAAGAATTTTATAAAAAGTTTTAGTGACCTTTCCATCTTTGCTTTCTATACCATCTTTGTCTAGTTTTACCATTTCCTTTCCTGAAATTCGAGAGCAGATTAGTATTTTTCTGCCCTAGGGAGATAAAATTGATATTTTTCTCCCTAGGCAGGCAAAGTACTATTTCGCTCCCTAATTTTAGGCAGCAAAATAGAACTTTCTGTTAAGGTAGTAGAATAAATTAATTGCAAAAGGTATTTTACAATAATACATTAAAGGCAGAATTTTAGCTTTCCTTGTTTCTTTTTCTCATTCTCTTCTATCTCAAAAATTCACTGCATTGTTTATAAATTTGTATGAATAAAATGAGATAGAGAACAAGGTCACATTTCCCAGGAATAGACCAAGGTAAAAGATTCTAAAATATGTTTACATTCCAGTAGGCATTTATACCTTCTAATACACTTAAATATCATAATGGGAATAACAGAGAAATCTTTAACAAAAATTGTATTTCTACTTGTTTACACATATTTGAAATATTCACCCAACTGCCCATTCTGCCGGTAATAATGAAGACATTTCTTCAATTTGTTACTTTGTTCAGGTTACGCTGAGAGTCTAGCCATACAGAACACCTGTCAGGATATATAGTTTAAATAATGAAGGCATGATTATCCGTTGAATATTTGTACATATTGCTATAATATATGGGGTACGGTAATAAAATGTAGGTTACCGGTTATACGATGATGATTGAAAATTGATAAATTGTTAAAATTGATCTTTAACATTGAGACTACAAAACAACACATAAATTAGACTTCAGTAAAAGCACAGTGATGATATATATACACAATATAAACCACCTACCTTTGCCACAAAAGAAAACGCACCGGCTAAAATAATTGTTGTGAAGCTTGGCTCTTATCACAACTCTACAGGCGGATCGCTTTAATAGGGCAGTTCATAAATATGGATCTATGAAACATAATTAAATATACACACAAATGAAATAACAAACCAGAAATTACTTTAAAATTTAAATAACAAAATTTATTTAACACAACACAAGAAACAAATAAGCAAACAAAAAAACAAAAAAACTTGAAATAATAATAAAGAAAAATTGAAATTTGGATACCCTAAATAAAAGGAGGGTTATTTCTAAGACAATATAATGCTTTTTATCTTCAGAAGTAATAATCCTGTCATTCGTACTATCTTAAAAAAACTAAATTAAAATTTAAATAAATATCTTAAAATATATACAAATAACTAGTCAACATTTTTGGCGCCTTTGAAATTACCAACTGGACTTGGTAACAAACTACAAATTCTCTTATTTCCATGTGGTTTTATAACAAATTGGTAGAAATGCAAAAATTCACCTCTTTTCATAATAAAACAAATCTAATTAATTGATATAATAGAAATTCTTAAAGACCAGCTGTATTCTTGAGATATGCTAAATCCATCTAATTGATAAAATCCCTTTTATCATCCAATTTGTAATGAAGGCTGATAATCTTATAACCCTTAAGATTTTTCTTTACAAAAAGAAAATTAATCACTATTAAAATTCACTGCACTGCTTAATTAATTTAATTAAAATTGTTTATTATTAAAACCACTAACTAAATTCAAAGAACTTTGACAATTATTAAACACGTTGACGTTTCATCAAAATATAACAAATTTTGACGTTTGGGTTTTGTTCGCATTATGAAATCGCAACATAACCTAACCTTTAAATTCAACATTCTGCTCTGGGCACATATGCACTGCTTGAAACAACTAAATTTACAGAGCGTTTGTCACTAGATTGCTTACTGTATTCATATCTTTTCAAAAACAAAACACATCTATGGTTATTTTGCTAGTGGAAAACATTGCTAAAATGGAACTAAATTTACATAACCATATAATTGTTTATAATTATTAATAAATGTTTAAACAAATTCTATAGTTAGATAGGAAAAATCCTCTTTTGAATTATATATAATACTTACACTAAAACATAATAATAAAATGGCTATAACTTGTCAACCAAATCAATTTTCAAATGCATACAAAAATAATTAAAAATTGAATTAATTACTTAAAACGGTCTACTTACCTCCTTCTCTGCTTACAAAATCCAATCTTACATCCTATTGAACAATATTTACACAATTCTAGATATCCAAACTATAAATTAACAACTAAATTACAAATTTCAGATTGCCATGGTTGAACGCAGAAATCTGTATTTTCAAATCCATAGATCTTCTATAGAAAATAATCCCCACATTTACATTTATGTCTCAGTTATGTTCAAGGAACTACTTGACAACAACATAATGAAATATTTGAGCCCACAAACTTTTTAATCTTTAAAAACAACAAAATTATAATGAAACCACCAAATCATATTCTTGTAATAGATCTTTTAAAAATTAAACCTGTAGGTAAGGTAATTAATATCTGCATAAATCCTCACAATTATGCACTTTGTCTGTTTTCAAAAGTCAAAACAAGCCTTGAAATAGCTTCAAATTGATATTTGCTTATAAAATTATGCAACGATTCCATATTGCTAAATAAACAATGAAGTTTTATCAAGATGGAATGAAAAGTCAACTCTAACATTCATCCTTTTTCTACCTAGTGTGTTATAGAATGTTTCTTTAACAAAATAAAAAAATTTCCTTTGGTTTACTTAAAAATTAAATTAAATTAATTATTTCCCCTTGAAATTATGCAACCCAACAAACATGTTTGTAAATATGGATGCATCCTTTCCAAAAGTGTGTCATATATCATGACAATATACATATACTACGTATACGCTGATCTGGGCAATCATGACTCCGGAAAGGAGCATGTTCAATTTCTCGTCGTTCATGATGGCAAGCTACAGGCGATAAGAAATGATTTTCATCTTGTTGGTACGGGTGTCATTGCGGTAGGTAATTCCACCACAGCAGCAAAATGTATCTACGGGTTCGCTGGCACCAACCTGCACCTCGTTTTAGTAGCACAGAGAAGCAGCATAAAAATAACTACACAAAATAATGGTTTTAGAGTAACTGAATTACTACGGGCAGGAAATGAGACAAACTGTAACGGAAACAATCGCAAAGAGAAGAAAAACTTTACCCAACGTATGTTATGTTTTGTTTTAAGTGTGTATGCAAAAGCATAAATGGAATATAAATGGTAAAAGGCTGAATTCTAAAGATCTTTAAGTAGTATGAGATAGGTGTGAGTGATAAACTTAAAATGACCTTAATACTAAGTGAATATTTTTCTAAACCTTCCTTCAGATTGGATAAAGAGAAAACAGATACCATAAGAAACGTTAGATAATGGCTAGTTTTTATTTTGCTTTTTGCGACCTATTCTGGTCTGAAATTTTTGATGTATTCTACTCCCAACCTGTTTACATCTTCAGACGGAGTCATCTCAAAACATATATATACTCAAAATACTAAGAGTCTATCAGATCATTAGAATCAGACATACTAAGAATCTAGTTAAACAAACATTCTTAAAATCGCTTATCTAGGTCCTTGACCCACTGAACCGCTTCTAGCGAGTCAGCATTCTTTTGTTCCAAGATACGCTCTGTTGCGGCTGTGGAGTTATCTGATGTGGCGATTGTTTGGATAGCTTTGCCCAAGTCACACTGATAATAGGTATGTACTATGACAGCTTACTTAGGATCCGTCACTCCAGTGCGACCTCGAAGACGAGGTTTTGTGTTGTGACGGTCGGTGGAGACCTCGAATGCAGGCGTTGTTAGGTGCCTGCAATGATTTATTGAATTGAGTAATATTTTCCTAAATTCCCGGATTAAGTTATTTTTCCTTCTGTTTGAGGGGTAGTCTGTATTTGAGAACTAGTAGCCCCAATATATTGGTGACGATCTTATGGCACTGTTTATGGTTTTCAGATGTGGAATATGCCAGTGCCCGGGTCGGAGTACGAAAGGTGTGGGGGGAAGCATTCTATGAGCTTCTAGCTAATTTCTGAAGAATACTGTTTCGGGTTGTTAACTTGACGAATACGTCACTAAGTTGCTTCTTGTTACATGTGCAAATATTTGGAGATAGGGTTGGGTGGAAGAGCCAATTTATTAAATGACCCATTAAGAATAGTCTGGGTCATTCTATAGTTAAGCTGGAAGCAGCAAGGCTACATATTACAGGGTGTAATCCGTAATTTTTTAAATATTGGCTTAGTATTTCAAAATATGTTTCTAAGACTCTAGGGTTCTCTGTTATATTGAATATACCTGTTGTGTTAGAAGTTATAGCTATATCAAATATAACTATACTCTAACAAACAAATGAAGGATCTAGGTCGCCGCGTGATCACCACCTGGTAAACACATAAAATCTAAGATCAGATTTTAAGCAACACTGATATTATATAAGCTGTTAAAACTGTCAGTGACGTACGTTGCCCGCATGGATACGGTATGCAAGTTAGCCCTCGTGATTTCGGTGACCTAGATCCTTCATTTGTTTGTTACAGTATAGGTTGTAAGCATAGGCTTGGCAAACTGACGCGAGGTAATAGCTGGTTTTTCCGCTATATGTAGATTAAATAGTAAGGGCACCCGAACTGAGCCTTGAGGTAATCTGTTATTTACAATTTTTGTTTGTGTAGTCTTAGTAGCAGTAATCCACACACTCAAATTTAGTTTAAAGCAATTCAGTAAATATATCAGGCAAAAAAACTAAGCAGAAGCATTAAAAGTGGGGAAAAAATGTAAAATTTACTTTTTAGATCTAGCGAGACATTGAAGAAGTGTGTGAAAAGATGTTTTGTTCGTGTTCACGTCTTTATATAGAAGATGCAAATAAACGAGGAAACGTGATTGAGATCTGTAAGTATTGAATCTACTGCCGTACCTTCAGCAGTACTGCAGACAACTTTCATAGATTTATATCAATTAATTAAGATTTCTGATAAATTTTAATATCATAATGCTAGGATCCTACAGCATATTGGAGATCCTGTTTTCTGAAGATGTATCAGATACTTCTGAAAACTTAAATAGCAGTAATTGTAGCTGTCTTTACTGCAATTTGTTCAGTAAAGAAATTAATTCACTTTTACAGCATTCACTTCGTGGGAATTCATGCTTACAATATAACAGATATCTAATAAATTTTCTACACATATGTATTTAGTAATTGTGTAGAAAATAAATAAAGATCTTTATCACATTCAATAAGAGATATTTAAAGTAAGAAAGTTATCACCTAAAAATTTAATTCCCAATCATATATGTTTTCTTCTTCCATCTTTTACCATCACTTACCTTGCTAACAGATCGGAAAGTGCAACCTAAAGCAAAAAACAAAAATTAAAAATAGTTATATGAAAGGATTATTTCAGTTGTTTGCAAAACAGCCAGAATTACCTCGTCGTAATCAATTAAAACCGTGCATGATGAGGAAAAATGAATGAACCCAAAAAATATGTATATTGCTTATTTTGTAATCTACTTTTTGCAAGTGCATTAGTAATAATATCGGAGAGGATTTTAAAGTGGAAATTTGCCGACAATCATTTTATCCAGACCTGCTGGAAGCGGTGCATTAGCGTCGAAAGATAAATGCACTAAAAAATGTGAAATATGGAGGCTGTTCTTAAATTGATTCAAATTGGACCCGTAAGAAATATCATACTAAATTCGTTCAACCCGAAAAAGGTACAAAATGAGATGTGGAATTGTTCAAAGGAAGGGAGTTTTAGATATACAAAAATGAAAGGTATTTACCTAAAACTCGTATAAAAATGTAATTTAGACAAACAGAATTCTTTACTTGAGAAATGAAATCAATTTAGTTTGTATTTACGTTGGAATTTTAATTGCAATGAATCAACTACGTACATGTTTTTACAAGACATGGTATTATTTATTAGTACATATATATTTCTGTACTAGTCAGAAAGAAAGTTGTAGATAACAACTGTCTATCTCTATCATGACATACCATTCATTGGACTTCTACTACTAGACAAATGTACGAGTGATTATTTTGCACATCTGTGAAGGGGGGAGGGGATAAGATAGTTACAAACAAATCCTCGAGGATGTAGTTGTTTTTACGTGTATTGACATTTTTATATGCAAATAACTTTTCTTACTTGATACTGCTACTCAAGTGTAAGATAAAAATTGCATTTGTTTTACATCATTTTTACCTTAACAAGATAGATACGAACAGGTGTAACGAGATAAACAATATTAGCAGGTATGCTTAAACGTCGTACATAGCACACAATTCCCGGCCGGCGTAGGATATCCAGTTCCCGTCGCCCGTCTCATTCTAGCATCGCTGTTGTAGTATCATTTTTCTCTGCTGCGCAGAGTAATTACTCGTACATTTGTTTAGTGCTAATGGTCGAATTGTATAGAATTTACTACACTGATCTGAATATTAATTTAAATCAATTTTCGATAATCATAATTTTTTGCTTCGAATTATTCTGATTTTTATTAATAACTCTCTTTCTTATAATCTCATAATATTATTTTCTATTTCGGTATCTTCAATTCAACTGTTGATTATGATTAGTCTTATTACTGCCTTGAATACTTTCAATATAGTTCTAAATTATTTGATTCCATTTAAAAGACTGTTGATCATATTAATAATTTTATTGTTGTGTTCATCCTTATTTTTTTGTCTCTTTTTTGTCGCTATTTCTAGTAATTATTTGACTGATATGTGTGGTTCTTTTCTACTGTTGTTAAATGCACCTCTCACGCTCATTCTATACGCGTAGTTTTCTAGGTCCCATTTTGTTGATACAAATTTAAATATAAATAGTTCTGGCTTCTGTTTAGAGAACCAAGCAAACTTAACAGTTGATGAGAACGAAAAGATATTGGATATGGACTTGTACCAGTTGAAGTTCCACAATTAAAAAAACACATAAGTGCAACCAAGAAAATGAAGCGCAGTTACACAATAAGATCTTTTTGATTAGACTGTCAAGAAAAAGTACGGAAACATCATTACCACCTACTATCTACCAAATATCACCTCCTAGACCTACGGTATGCAATTATTTTGCGAAGGTACTTCAGAACTGTCCCCATTGCTAGATTCAATTAACGTTCACTCCGCTATTTAGTGGTTTGTTCCATATTCTAATTTAGAAGAATCACAGCCATGAGGTTTGAAACTTAAAATCTTTAGGACCCTTCTTTGGAACTCCATCATTAACCGAATTGTCTCTTTAATGTATTAACTTTTTTTTTCGTTTAGCTAGTCAAACTTTTCCGATTAGGCAGTCACACCTGGACTTCTTTTCCCATCCCAATGTTGTTAAGCCATTATAAACGTTAATTGTTTTTTGATTCGCCAGTAGCTGTTTGGTATTGCTTCCGCTTTTGTATAGTTCCCATTACACCTACACAAGTCTACAAGCCCCGGCTCATTCCAATGAGTCCAGTTTTATTTTTGTTATTTAAAGGACGCCCCTCATTTATTTTGGTATACACAGTGGCTGTTTCTTGTCGCTAGAGAAAAGTACTGTCTTCGCACTTACTCCATGTTCGTTTCATGAAGTTCTATCAAGTCCCTCTTACCACTTCTTCAACTCTGATCAATCTGAGAACCCAAAGAAACTGTAAGAGAGATCCCTGCCCCAGTGAATTTCATAAAACTTGACATGGGTTAGGTGCAGAGACTAAGACTTTACTCTAACAACAAGAACCAGCCATCTTGAAGACCAAACGAAATTTTGGGAAATAAGATTATGAGATGTACTTTGTTTTATAACATAAAAGATATCAATAAAACAACATCACTTGTAATATAGGATGTCAGTACTTTACTCTAGCAACAAGAAATAGATACTTCGAAAAACCAAGAAAATCCAGTAAAAATAAAAGTATGCCAGCTTTAGTTAAACGGGGCTCGTATAAAGCCTAATGGCAAGGACTTTTGGAGATGGCAATTGATCGGATTGCTAGTGACAGAAAGTTTGCTTGTAGTGGACGGGAAATGGTTACGTCTAGGGTTGTCGAAGATTGTGGAGGAGTAGTGATGAGCTGCAGCTAAAGAAGAAAATGTAGACAGCGATTGTAATTTGAACCAACAGTAAAGACAACATTCAAACAAAACGTGCTGTATCAGAACACTTATCACCCTTTCGTCAGGACTTGATACACTCGAAAACAGCTCGTACAGCTGCATCGATTATGGAAGATAATTTAGCTACTTCTAAGATTGGTGCGCATCTTTTGCACATTTTTTAACTGCAAGTCAAATAAGCCAAGAAATATTATCTTTCTGTACAGAATATTTTTTTATTTATTTATTATTATTTATTAATTTTATTATTAACATCAAATTAAGAAGTTTCATTAGCTTCAGAGTCATACATGTTATAGTTTTTCGAAAATTTTGTACACATACCCAATAGCGCGGGCACACACCTATACCTGAAAGTGTTTTCAGGTATAGGTGTGCGAGCATGGGTGTGTACCCATGCTCGCACACGCATTCCACGAGAATAAGCTTAGGCTCACACGAGCACGTACCAGCGGATGCACAGTAGGGTGACTCTGTTTCTCTTCTGAAATCTTCAGAGAATAACATCCAATAATTTACTTATTAAATTTTTTACATTAAAAAATAATAATAAATATTTTTAACGATTTTTTTTCGTATTTCTTCCATTTATGGGTGTTTTTGTGGCCCTGTGAAAAATAACTATTTATATTAAAGTTTAATAAATAAATTATTGGATGTCATTTTCTGAACATTTCTGAAGAAAAACAGAGTAGTTCGGTTGAGAAATCTTGAATTTCCATGATTCTATACCAAATTTACGAAAAAGTGTTTTTTCCCGTATAAAATGTGTGGTAAACTTTTTTCCCGTATATGGGAAACTTGACGGGCTTTGAGGCACCACTAAATATCGTCCGATTTTAAAATAAAAAAATAGGAGTATTTCTTTTTCGATGTACAATAATCTTAGGGAGTAAGAGCGTAAGATTCTCTACTTTTCTTTTTCTTTCATACATTTTTGGACCACCCTAATGCACAGCCACAAAATGGTATTTTTGTATTCGGTAGATCTTAAAACACTTATAAATTCCAAAATCTCTAGGTTTTGTCAGTTTCTTAGATTGAATCCAATACTTTCTTTTTACGTTGTTCGACGCAACGTTGTAAAAACGGATAAAAAGATTTGAACATCTACACTCTGTATTTTAGGTATATTTCACTTATATTTTACGTTCGGAGTCTATGCATAAAAATTATCTGATACGTACCTGTCCGATCTTTTTGTTAAGGGCCCTTTAACAACTGTAACTATCTACGATCTCTTGTAAAAATATTAAGTAAGTTGTAATTTCTATTATTTATTGTAGTGAAATGTACCTTGGGTAAAAACGCACTATAAATAGTATTACATAGGAAGCTAAAAAGATTAAAAACTCGTTTTTAAAATCACTTTAATTAATCCTCTAATCACTTCACCCCGAAAGTTCCTATTAAGCATAACGGTATTTAATGGAAAGCACAGCAGGTACATAAATAAATTCTCTTATCATAAAATCAGTGCTTTTTTTCTAACTTTTATTACAAAGCCTTTCCTGCTTTGTGTTAATTGCTTGTCGGCAAGTTTTAAATCATTCATAGCTTTTACACAAGACATTTGATGATTTATCATGATTTACCCTGAATATGATGATTTAGTGGAGCAAAAGTATTATTTCAAACATTCATTTAAACTTTCAAACTACCAAATTTGGAATTTATTCATAAATCATTTTGCTATTTGCTAAAAAAAGTACCTGGTATTGCACCCACGAATTTTATTATTTTTTGGTTTATTGAGTAGCCATAAATACTTCTTACAATCACGTTTTTTATACATCTGGAATTGATTATTTTTAACTGTCGCACAATTTGATGGTTGTAGGTCCGACAGATGAGAAATAGGCTTTAAACTAATAATAACATCACCAACTTTAATTACTACAAGTTCCTCAGTAATTATTCGACAAACAATAAAATTTGCTAATTGCTTGAAGAGTTCATCTTTATTTTCAGAACCATGCAGAAATTTTGTCCAGTTATTTGGTACAGGTGTTCTGTCTTCAATCAGAGAGTTGGGAGAGTTTCCCTCGTTGATTCATTCAGACGGAAAGGCTTATATACATTAAAAATTGTCAATTTGATTAGTGTTACCAAACTGTTTTTGCACATAAACTGTTGAATATCTCTCTTACATATTGGACCCAACTTTATTCGTGGGCTTGGCTTCAGGAAAGGCTGCTTAGGTTACGCAAGCGTTACTCTAAATGCAAAAAAGCAAAAATAAACTAATGCATTTTCATGTTACTGTTTCGAGATATTAAGTGGTTTTATTCATTTATTTTTGAGTGAGGAATCACCTCATGGCACTGATTACTGTGATAATTGGTCGACCCTACTAGAATTTAGCCGAATCTGGGGAAATTCAATCCTTTGTAGGGATTTTTATAGGAAAAGAAGGCATGTTTTAATTTTTCTCCGCTATTAAAATTTACCAGTTCGGCCGGAACTCGAACCTGCGACCTTTGGATTATGAAACCACCAATCCATCGAAGCTGGCTATTAAGTGCTATTGTTTTCTAATATAGATAGATTGGTTGTTCAGGCATTTAAAGTATCCAAAAATGTAAAAATATTGAGCAACTTAATAAAAAATCTCACCCCCAGCTTTTTTGGAACGCATTGTATAATGAAAAATATTTTTAAGATAGGCTAATACAAAAAGAAAATCATTTTTAAAAAGGGTTTATTTTATTTGTAAGCGTTTTTGGGGTGCCCCTGGTCTGTCTCGGTATTTGTAAGGGGCCTGCTTACGTAGTGGCGATTGTGTGCTTTCAGTGATCTCGGTATCGGCGGTAATTCTCGGGCGCCAGTTATTTTTACGTGGTATGCTCCACAGCTCCAGTTACCTACAAGTGGAGAAAAGATAATCCAGGGAACTGCTGGGGTTGCTCAGGTCGACCCAGTCTGGATCACTCCTATCACTAAAGCTCTTAGAAAACAAGAGGGTATTGATGCTAACAAATAAAACACACAGTCATCAAACCAAACAAATTTATTACTACCAAAGCTCTATCCCTCCAACAAGCTTCAAACTCTATAACTAAAAGCATATGTTATGTACGGTTACCTACAATAGCCACAGCAAGCAGGGTGCAATACAGCGTGCGGTATCAAGCAAACGTGCGGGTTGCGCAGGGTAAAATAACGGACAACAGGAGAGGCTCCTAATTTATGGTAACGGGTGGAAATTAGGATGGGACCCCCAGGCACACGCACAGCGAGGTCCCGGACAAGGTACAGTAAAGCGGGTGGAAACAGGATGAGACCCCCAGGCACACGTACAGTGAGGTCTCGGAAAAGGTGTAAAGAGGGTGGAAGCAGGATGAGACCCCCAGGCACACGCACAGTGAGGTCTCGGTAAAGCGGGTGGAAACGGGATGAACTCCCTGGCACACGCACAGTGAGGTCTCGGACAAGGTACGGTAAAGAGGGTGGAAGTAGGATGAGACCCCCAGGCACTATGCAGGTGCCAATTGAAAAATCAAAGTTCATGTTTTTTGCCTAAGCCTAAGTTTTTGAGAGCCCCCTGGTTCAAGCGATTCCTTTAAATATTAAACTTTTTAAAATTTTGAATTTATTGCTTACTTTTCGACTTCACTGTATGCAGTATGCAGATACTAGATTACGGAAAGGTATTCCAATTTAAGCCGAACTATTGCAAAGTATAGGCAATTTATAGCATTAATGTTTTAAAAAGATCTAGTCCGCCTCATCACCAAACCGGAAGTTTATTATTTACACGATTAGAAAAGCAAAAAGATACACAAGAGCATTTAATTAGCAGTTAAGCACATTAATTTGTATCGCTCCAAATTTAAATTTTCTGGTCGTCGGCAAAAGACATCAATTCGAAAAAGCTAGCATATCCGGTAGATCGTCTACAAATATATAAGAAATAATAAAGGTCCTAAATTGGAACCTTGTGGTACGCCCAAATTTGCTGTGAATTTTCCACTTGGTGCTGCCTTTACATTTAATGACAATCTTTTCTAAAAAAAACTTGTTATTGTTTTTCAAACAGAAATGTGTTCGACTTTTCTTTAAAGCAATTACAAATACTTTTAATTCATGATTCTAAAAATAAAACAAGAACGGATAAAATTCAGTTACCGTTCAATTACACGCAAAGCTTGTAATTTAAATTTAAATGTGACTTTCAATACATAAAATACACATTGTAATAGAGACACGTACAGAGTTAATAGTTAAAGTGGGTTGTACAAACTACATGCAACAAGTGTAACTTAACCTCCACACTATAAACTATTGTTACGTACTTACGCTCAGGTGTAGGTTTTAATCAGGCTATTGCAGATTTTAAACTAGCCGGTTGTAGGTTTAATTGAAACACTACAAAGCATTAAATTTTCTTCAAAACTCCAACGAAACAATATTACAGTAGTTCGAAGCCAGAAACGTTATAGGCTTATACTGCTCATCTTGTTATAAATGGTACGTAAGCTCAATATATGGATGTCCGTATATGGCACATTCTCATTGAAATTGCCAAATAATTTATTATAATACATTAAAAGTACTCTTATTTTTGCATTGTAATATAATATAAACTAAATTTACTTTAAAATAAGTCAATGAGAGTTTAAAATGCATAAATCGGCCGTTTGAAAAGCTTCTCTTTCGCCATTTATTTATATCTTAAAATTTAAAAGTATTCACAAATAAGTCAGGATTGTTTTAGAATTACAGTTTAAAGAACTATCAAATACCTATTTAAATTCTTTCATTGGATTAAATGAAACTGGTTTTGGGTTAATGTTAATGTATATATGTTCAGAAAAATTGAGTATGGACAAAAACAACTCTGAAATAGTGTCGTGCTGAAAATAAATTGACTCCTCAACAAATAGTTCAAAATCACCTACGTTACTTTTCTAAACGACTTAGCTAGGTTGTGGTTGGACAGATTAAGAGGAATTTAATTAATTCTAATTATTTAAAGAAAATGTACAAAACTACAGACTATTTAAAAAACCTACCGGAAAAATTAAAATGTACCAAATAAGGGATGGTGCAGATGCATAAGGTATAAAAATGTGTACTAACATTTAAACAATAAAACATAGAAACAAATTCTTGATGGATATTAAAAAGGTGGTTAAAGTGAAAAAACCGCTCATTACTCGACTGCAAAAGATCTATTTTCAGCAAATTGGCACAGGTGTAAATTATTGAAGTAGTTTTTCCCAGATTTCTTCGAAACTTTAAATGATCTTTTAAACCTCGCAAATCCTCACAATTCTTCTTCTCTTTCTTGTATTTAACCTCACATCGGTGGATTTTGATCAAGTACTTGTCTTAAGGTTCGCCAAAACGCAGAATAAAGTTGTAGTAGGTTATCGTACCAGCACCTATATCACATATAGCACATTAACGAATGGGAGCTTTTATTCATTCTATAAAATGGCACATTGCTCTTATTAATACACTTTTCCAAGTAGATGTCTTCGTTGATTGTTCCTGTCGTGTTGAAAGATAAATTAAAAACTCCTAAGCAAAGGATCCTGCACAAACCGCATGGGTCGTCTCGGTGGATTCAGCTGAGCTTTTGATGTGTTGTACTTTGAGTGGTCCTGATCAAAGGTCATTCGGTGGGGTCAAAGTCTAGAAATAGGCATTTTTTTAGATATAAACAAGCATATAAGTGCTGTGCATTAATAATAAAGATGGTGGAGATATCAGAAGAAATAAAAGACAACCTAAGTAAAATGGACGAGAGGAACGAACGAATGGAAAAAATAGATGAGGTAAAGAATGATATAAAAAACATCAAAAGGGAAAACGAACAATTAAATAACGAGAATGCAATACTCAAACAGAACATATTAAAACAAGACAAGAGAATTGAGGAAATGGAAAGAGAGATAAGAAAAAAGAATATAATAATATATGGAGTCGAGGATCAAGAGGAGGACGGTGATTTACAATTAAAAGAAAAAGTGAGGATAATATTAAGAGAAATGGGAATAACAATGAATATGGAGGAACAGGTAAATGAGATCAGACGAATCGGGAAAAGTCAAGAAAACGAAAATAGGCCAATTATGATTGATGTAAGAAAGTGGGAGAAGAAAATAGAGGTACTCAAAGCAACAAAAAAACTAAAGGGCACAAAAATATACATGGAAGAAGATTTCTCAAGAGAAATACAAAAACAAAGAAAAGGGATAATAAAGTATATCAAAACGATTAGGGCAAAAGGACACCTGGCTATTATCTAATATAATAAACTTGTAGTTAATGGGGAGGTATACTCCTTGGAGCAATTAAGAGCCATCGAGGAAAACGAAACAGGAAGTGAAAAAGAAGAAAATGGCGACGAAGTAAATGAAAGAGAAAACAGGACCGTAGAAGATAATAAAGCCCCGGTTAAGAAGAATGGAAGTACGGAGAGAAGAAATGTCCGAACCAACAATAGGGCGACATAGTAAGCACCAGGCAAGCAATAATAATGGTCAAAGACTAGTAAGTTTTGCAACACAGTATAACTTATGCATCACCAGTACTAGATTTGAACACAAAGAAATCCACAAAGGGACATGGCTTGCAGTAACCGAAAATATACGAAACAAATTGATCACGTTCTAATCCAGAAGGAAAACATGAATAGTACAAAGTGAAAGAGAGGTTTTTAACCAAACTAAATAAACAAAGCTTAAACCTTCAAACTAAAAGTTCACATTACTTAAGCTAATTTAGAACACAAAATACGATACTTACTGTATATAAAATGCTCAAAGTTGTCGGCTTGAGATCTCGCTCTTTTTACAAATTTAAATTTCAGGTCGTAGGTATTGGTTCTGCAGTTGTCTAACTGGTAAAGAGATGGATAAAGGTTTCAAAACACAATAACATACACTAGAAGGGCGCCATCTGATTATGAAACTTAATAACAATAATTAAATAGATCAAATAAATCTAATAAATCTGTCTGAAATCACTAATCAGAAATCAGACCGATATAAATTTAGTGCAAAATATTAGTTAATTTCAACAAAGTCAAAATTTAGTTTAATGATGATAAGATTAAAAACTTTCATAATTATATGGTTCAGTCTTACTGGTTTTAATTAACTTTAGAATCACCTTTATTTTAGAAAACACAAAGAAAAATAAGATATAAGAAAATTACAAATTTTAAACTCCAAAATTCAAGTAATAATTCCCTACCTAAGAGCTGTTGACTATTAAAATCTGTTAATGAATAAAAGTTGTATACAAATTACGTGTAAATAAAAAAAACAGACTGTAGAAATATTACAAAGATCCAAAGAAATTCACATAAATATTTAACATTAAAAAAAAAAGGAATACATAATTCACAGTACCTGTAATTATCGGTAATTCGCAAACCAAATTAACGCTAAATTGCACAAAAATGACTCCTGCACACACTAAACAATCACTGCTGAACGGAGAGAGACTGGAGTGTTCGTAGATTTTTGCTTTCACATCAAACAAATATGCAATGAATTAACCCTCGTAATGCCTGTATGAGGTGAACTATTATTCACGAATTCACCCAAAATAAAGTAACTAAATGCAACCATAAAACTTCAATAAGATTTGGTTATTAAATTAATTTTGAGAACCATCGGCAAATGTTTGTTATTTTTCTTAAAACAACCCATTTATTATTTAGATCCGAACTGAATTTATAAAGCACATAACTCGAATTTCATTATTGATCCGAGATTTCGATCATTGAAGATAAAGTCTGTAGTTATTAATTTTTATCGGTATTTCGGTACGAGAACTATTTTTATCGATATACGATATTATATTTATTTCCATCGGTAAACTGTATTAAAGCTATTACACTTTTTATTGGAAAAACTAAATTCCCATTCTTTAATAACACAAACATCCGGAAGAATATTTAACTGTATAACGGTACTTTTATTAACCGCAAATTCTGCAGCTGAAGTCAAGTGAACCCTCTGTTTTTTAAAACGCTCCTCTTTTTATGTCGGAATGCTTTTTATTTAAATGCAAGTCGACTTCAACCAATAGCGGGGTCGCATGGTTTGGCCTAAACAAATCAGGGCTATACAGTCCACGTGTTGATAATAAGGGAAGTTTTCTTAATTCCAATACTAGATTTTGACCCGAAAAGGCTAGAAATTACGCAGTTTTATTTTTACGAAGGAGAAAATGTAAACCGATGCTATTTTAAAGCAAGTCCTGCAGACGTATCATGTTTTATTCGCAGATGTAAATAACCGAAAGAGATTTTTAACACGTAGCAAACATCATTTATTAGATAAATGAGATTTTTTATAGTATTTTCACGGAACACCAAACTGCAATATCTATGGGAACTATATAAATTTTGCTGTGTTTATAAGCTTTCAAGGTTTTAACAACGAAGCCATTTTAACTAGCGCACACGTGAGTAAATAAGACGCAGAATGAAATAATTTATTACCCAAATGTCCTTACAATTCTATGAGAATTTGAAACACAATCTTTTAAAATAATTTTTATAGGTTTATTTGTACCAAATAGTAACATGAATTCAAGTTACAAGAAGAACGTAAATTTGCAGGACCGGAATTCAGATTTTTTTTAATAAAAATGTAGACAAAACTACATTTATTCCAGACTAAAAAAAATATCGTTACAAAAGGACGTACGCAGTTATAGAGGAGCGGACGCGGATAGCGACCACTTCCTACTTATTATAAAAATAAGACAAAAATTCGAAACAGAGAAAAGAAAAAACACCAGGAAGGAGAGAAGGATAAATGTGAAAGGGTTACTAGAAGAGAAGACAGCAATCAAATATAAAGAAGAGCTAGGAAAAAGACTAGTAAATACACATAGGGAAGACATAAACCAGAAGTGGAGACAAATACAAGAAGCCATAAGAAGCACAGCGATAGAAACAATACCGCAAAGAACTAACCGTAAAGGAGTGGCGTGGTTCGATAAAGAATGCAGAGAAGAGATGACAAGGAGAAGACAAAGTAAAGAGAAGATGTTACAAACAGGGACCATCGAGGATAGACAGAAATATGAAGAACAAAGAAGGGAAACGAAGAAAACATATAGAACCAAGAAGAGAACAGAACAGAAGAGAAAAGTTCACGAATAAAGAAATAAAAATTTTTTATCAAGAGGTTAGGAAGAACAAAGCAGGTTTTTGTCAAAGTAACCAACATATTAAAGATACAAATGGAAAGCTAATAATTAATGAGGAAGATACATTAGAAAGAGGGAGAGAGTATTTCAAGGACCTATTAAATAGAGATGATAATAGGGCAGGAGAACACGCAGAAGTCGAAGAAGTCCGAAATCAAGAAGGTTAACATATACCAGAACATATACCACCACCGACAACGAGAAATATACAAGAAATAATTCAAAATCTAAAGAATGACAAAAGAAATGGTATAAGCGCAGAATTGATAAAACATGGAGGAGACCTACTAGCACAAGAGATACAGCAGATAATAGAAGGTATATGGGAGAAGGAAAAAATACCAAAGGAGTGGGAAACGGCCCAACTGGTGCCCATTTATAAGAGAGGCAAAAAAGATGATTGTCAAAACTATAGAGGGATTGCACTTCTTGATACTGTATACAAAATAATGACAAAAGCAATGGATATAAAAATTAAAGAGTATACCGAGAAACAGGTAGGCGAGTATCAAAGCGGTTTCAGAGCGGGAAGATCCGTGACTGACCATATCTTCACGTTGAAACAAACACAAAGAATGCTAAACCAATATGGAAATAAAATATATGCGGTGTTCATAGATTTTAAATAGGCCTACGACTCTATAAATAGAATAAAACTATTTAATGCGATTAGAAACCTAGGAGTACCAGCAAAGTTAGTAAATTTAACAAATAACCCTAGAGACCACTATAAATGAAGTAAAATTCAGAGGCAAGATTTGGAAAAGTTTCCAAACATCTACAGGGTTAAAACAAGAAGATCCATTGTCAACGACTCTCTTTAATATAAGTACTCTTGGAATGGGTAGTAAGAAGAAGTGGGATAAATAGGACTGGCACCCTAAGAACAAAATTGCATCAAATGTTAGCCTACGCTGATGATGTACTAATCCTGGCCCGAACAAGAGGGGAACTAATACAAGTGTGCCAAAAATTCATAACGGCAGCAGAAATAGTTAATCTGGGGGTAAATGAAAACAAATCTAAATTCATGGAATTAGGACCAACAGAAAAATCACAAAAACATTAAATATAGAGGCAACAAAGAGCATAAGGTTAGAGGAAGTTAAAAGCTACCTATACCTAGGAACCAGCATAACAGAGACGGGGGAAGAAAGAGAAGAGATCGAAGCAAGGATGGCGAAAGGGGATAAAAGTGCGCGCGCCCTAAATAAGATATTGAGATCAAGAAGTGTGTCGAGGAAAACTAAATTACATTTGTATAAAACGGTAATCAGACCAACGGTTTTGTTTGGGAGCGAGGTACGGACACTCAACAAAAGAGAGGGAGAGAGAATAGATACATGGAAAAAATCCTGAGAAGAATTTTCGGTGGGAAAAAGAAAGGAGACAAAGGTTTAGAAGAACTAACGAAGAAATAAAATAACTATACGGAGAGCCAGCTCTCAGTAACCAAGTCAAAGCGGCAAGACTACGATCATTAGGCCACTTAGAGAGATAACCCGAAGACAGGATCCCAAGAAGGTAAGGGACATAAACCTAGGAGAAATAAGAAGAAAAGCACGACCAAGAAGGAAATGGTTGGAAGCAGTTAAAGAATATCTACAAGAAAAGAAGATACAGGACTGGAAGACACAAGCTAAAGATAGGAAAAGATGGAGAGAGATCACCAAGCTATGGGCCTAAATGACCTGCGTACAGCAAAAAAAATACGTAGATGGTATTAATAAGTGTCATTGAAGAAATGCCGTGTATATGCACAGAACCACCATACATTGATGCGAAGAATCCTTTTTCTGTGAAAGTCATTACTGCAAACGCCATTACAGCGAATCAATTACAGTGATTGACAATTACAACGAAAAACCTGTAAACTGAATCAATTACAGCGAAGACTTTCACAGTGAATGATAGTTACAACGAAAATTCTTTACTGCAAAAAGTCAATTATAGTAAAATCCCTTTACTGTAAATAACAATTACCAAGAAAACCTTTATTACGAATAAGCATTCCTACAAACTGTGGTTAGGTTAGGTTAGCAAAACAATAATTCTCTGCGTCGCAGGATTTAGTAATTGTGTAGTAGGAAAGATGTGTCGGGCCTATTTTGGTTTAGTAGTGAAGGCTTTCGTAGTAATTGCCACTCGTAGTAAATGCTTTTTCAGTAATTGCAATTCGCAGTAAAGGCTTTACGCTGTAATTCATTCGACGTAAAGGTGTTTTGCTGTAATTGGTATTCGCTGCAATGACGTTCGCAGTAATAACAGTGAGTATGTAGTGTGTAGTACAACAGTTCGAGTATGGGTAATATCTTGGTATGCTGTATCTGTTACTACAATATCTTCTTCTTGGAACCTTTTTCTCATTGCCTCAGTACCTCTCTGAACCTGGTTTTGAAGAATAGCAGCATCATTGTTTCGACAAGTCCAATACTGTTAGAGACAAAACGTTGCATTAAAAGTTTTCTGACGGTAGTAATGGCCATACTTGTCTTACGTCATGCGTGTCTACTTGCATCTTATACAAGATCTATTAGCAGATCTTTCTTAATAACGTGTCTGTAGCTACCTCGACAAAAAAACTCTATCGTAGTAATCAAACAGTTCTAGGAACAGCTCCTTCGTCACAAATGAAAATGAATCAAATTCAACATCTGCCAAACTGTTCTCATCGACACATTTCGACTGAATTCTTGTAGTTAATTGAAGTTGTGGTTGAACGAAGCTTAAGCCGACAATTCAGCATTACAAATACGCATGTATATCCTAGTTTGTGTCAATAAATTAGTACATACAAGAATGATCTCGTTCAATTTCAATTGTCTCGTTAAAAATAAATTTATTGCAATTTAAATGCCTTATGTGCATTGCGGAAACAACTGTATACGAAATTTCACGTTTTTTCAGTAGTATTCCATACTTTAATTACACCCTATATGTACAATTGTACATAAGGTCTTGAAGTTCTACTACAAAATAATTATATTCTTATTTAATTTTTTTAACTATTCTGACTAGGATAATCAATTGTTATTTTTTTGTTTCAGGTGAGTTTTTACAAGAAAGGGGTGATGCGTGATTTTTGGTAAGCAAATAGCAGTTTAAAACCCAATAATAAATAAAAAAAGGTAATTTTTTCTCTTGAAATTCTATTCTTACTCTTGATTTAACAATAAAGATTCAGTCAATTTTAATATAATAATTTTACCATATGCAAGAAAAAGAGGAAATGCGGATCAGTAGATCCATAGGTCGCATACGAAAGTGATGCTTAGCACGTTAAAGGTCTTTACTGAGGATGAAAGTCCAAAAAGTAGAAAAGCTTTTCTTGCAGTTGTCTTGTTTTGACAGAATTTTGTAAACAGTAGTCAGGCTTATTTCTTAGTTGTAATTTGTTTGCAACACATCCGATATAATACAGCTGGTTCGAGAGTCGCCTTAAGAAAATTATCTAATGAAACAAAACCAAAGAAGACTTTTTTCTGGGGCAAGCTTTATATTCGTACAACCATGTACAACCTACATTTAGAATAAATGTTGTGCGCTCGAGCGCCGATTCCACAGCTCAATTAGCTATTTATCCTTATAAATAAATATAAATATATCGATTATCCTTATAAATTTTATTTTGTAAACAAATTTAAGAAAAAGTAGTTATCTGTCAGCTGGAATCGTACCTGGGGTTCCCACTTAGGATTATTATCTCGCCGCTCTGGCTAACTGAGTTATGCAATTATGTTAGCAACACTGACTACTCAACACTAGCTTCAGAAGTTGGTTGTACCATTTCTAAATAATTTTTCTTTAAAAGCTAATTCTAGTTTAAGCTAATGAACAAATTGATAAACAGAAATAAGAACTTTATTTACTTGACTTTACAAACGGTTTTGGTTAATCCTTATATCCGATTAAAAAATAAGTTGTACTGTGTAAATATTATGCATTCACACAATTATTGTATATCAACAAATCAATATGAAATAATTAAGAATATATGTATACATATGTGGATGGCTGTTTTTCATTCATGTTACTGTTCGTTCTTCTTGATCGGTATATAAACGACAAATGGTGATCTAACCTCACTTTTTAAACTGTTTTACAGTAGTGTCGCATTGTATCATATCGAATAAACTATTTTTCTTCTCAGTTGTCCTAAAAAATACACGGTCTAATCCGGAAGTCGTTGCTTGTCCATTGAGACTCAGGTCGTGAAAATCTTCGTGTTTATTTAACAAAATGGTCAGTTTTAAGACCCCGGCCAGGATTTAACTATTTTGCCCTATATACAAGTTCGTCTTGCGAGGGAGAAACTGGGCACATGCCTGGAATTGATTAAGTTAGACCAGCAGCTGCGTTGGTCTCAATGCTGAATTTCTGTAGCCATAGATTATAAACCTTCAAAATCCCTACATGAGTCTTCTCATAGAGTCCCTACATAAGTCCTCGAATATTAATCTGCACTGCTGTAACGTAAAGTGGGGGTTCATAATCTTTTCATTGTCGTTACAGAATACTTCAACGTGCTGATTTTATATTTTTTATTGATCCGTAAAGATTCATACGACACCCTGCATGGTCCAGGAAAATTCCGCGTTCTAGACTTGTTGACGTCCGAATTCTTTTTCATGCCGTACATCTCGCACACAAAGCGCTTAATATCGGTAGGTTAAAAAGGAAATATTGAAATTAAGAAATTGTTATGGATTTGTTAAGATTTACCATCTAGATCTTTATTTGATAAAACTTCATGGCGGTACAAGTTAGAACATGTCTGTTTTATGTCTGGATTTTTATGAGTTTGAAAGGTATCCGTCTAACTTCTTTTCCAAACTCCAAAGAGGGAACAGTGATACTAGGGCTGTAATAAAGTTAAAATCTTACATTAGGTTAAATCCTCATCGATGGCGGTCAAATTTAACCTATGTCAATTCAGATTAAGCCGAATCCGGTATGATCAAATCCAAATATGTCATATCCGTTTAGATCAAATCAAGTACTATTATAATAAAGACAATAGTGCTAATTATTAATTAGAAATAATTAATAATAAATAATTTTATAAATAATAGGAACAGAATATTTCATATAAAGATGTGACCGACTTGAGTTTTTTGCAAATTCATTAAAAATGCTATAAAGATTATTTTCCACATCAACATCAGCCTCTATTAAAATATCTAAACGTCTAGGTCTAAAGCTCATTACTCCCCGCAAGTGCCGCCAAACGAAACGAGGTAGCGGAACCCGAATGCGGATGCTGCTTATCCTTTTTACAAGGTCATACACTTATTAAACAAACTCGCAAGTTAATTGTTAATTAAAGTTCCTCCAGCTTCGGTGCATTAGTGGTTAGTATGTTTGCTTCATAATCCAGAGGTTACAGCTTCGATCACCGGTCAAGCTTTCGTCTAGTGCAAATGGAACCTACGAGCCGGGCCTTTTTTCTTCTGCGAAAGTATATTGAACAAATCGTGCAAAATATTTATATTTTTTACACTAATGCAACTCACCTTTTATTCTTATCGTGTTCCCCACAAACCAATATGTAAGAAATAGGCCGATAGACAAAACTATATTTAGGCATTGTGGAGGGTGTAATGAGAAAAAGATATGTGATTATTTATGTGCTTGCAAACATATTAAAGTTACCAAGAAAACAAGTCTGATCGAGAGATACATACGAATAAAACATTCCATATGTAAGTATATTTACAATGAAGGCATGTGATAAATTACAATTATAATTTACGATATTTAAACATTCAAATTAAATTATGGTTGTGTTAGATGCGACAAGCATAATAATTTCCTTCAAATGAAATATGGAGAAGTTTTATTTTGTCATTAATTTTCATTAATTTTATTTTATCCTAGACTTTTCAAAGGTAGCTTTTTAACCCTTCGGTATTGGATGCGTTGGTAAAGTTAAGTAATGCATGAACAATTATTGCGGTAAGCTACTACTATTAGTCGTTTTAACATGAAGCAGAAATAACGAAGAAGTTGTTAACAGGGTGGTGATCTTGGTGGCTTTTATAATATCTTTATATACCAACCTGCCGTGCACGACTTGTATTTAAATTTACAAACTCCACTACATATTACGTATTTGAATTATTCATGCCCCCATTTGCTTATTGCACACCGCAGTTGCCGAAGGCCACACGCGCTACCAATAACTTTATGTCAGCTTAATATTTTATCTTAATATCTATTTGGATACCAACTCATTCCATATTGCTGGATAAATATAACTTGAATCGAATGTGACCACTTTTTAAGGTTAGAATACAGAGTGTATCACTTAACTCACTTAACCTCACTTTAAGAATAGCAGTGTAGAAACGCTTTTTCAAGACTTTTATGTAATTGCAACAAGAATTAGAATTAATTGGCTTAAAAGATAAAGGATAAGTCGAAGAGATCCTTCAAATATTACACTAGAAGGCGTTAGGTGCGAAGTGCATTTGTGTTGCAGTAACGTCGCAACGAATCCTTTTAAGGTTTACATAATGCAAACGAACGTTTGAATTTAAATACACAAGAGACGCTACGTTAGACATTTCTGTATTATTCTTAAAAATACTCTGTATATGGGCACATCACGTTTTCTTAAACAATTCGTTGAAAAGGATAAACTACGCTCCTTACAACACTACTATATTATTAAAGAACGATTATTATGTTTCCTTCAGTGACAGGCCATTGGTGATACCATCAGTATAATTGTCAATTTGCTATTTACAAAAAATATTGTTCAATAAATTAATTATTCCGATTCTAACAATCGGCATTACAAAAGCTTGTGGTAATTGCATCCAACAGGTTAGACCTTATCTCTACCTTACACACAAACGAGTGTTTCACTATTATTTATGGCTTATATAAAGTTAAGCTGTTATTTGTTAAAAAGCGGCACTTTGTATTATGTGTTTAACAACTATAACAGTTGTTTTAAAAAAATCATTAAAAAACTATTTTGACCGCTTTTACACTGTCATCGAGAAAGATAGCACACTTTAATGACTGCGGTGCTTCGTCATCAGATTACATTAGATTAGATTAGAGGAGATTACAATCTATTAGTGTTTTAATATCCAAATGATATACATTTCAAAGCTGGGTATGAAAGTGATTAAAAATAACTGTAAGGTATTAGAAATATGAGCTGATTATTGTCTGTGGAGTAGGATTTAACATTTGTTAGAGAATTAATAAGTATAATTACATTGACGATTTTTAACACTTAACAATTAAGAAAAATCTTTGAAGCACCCCTAGGGATAAAACAGTGGTTTTATTTCGCATTATCAAGCATACCACCACTTTTAAAGAATTACTGTTTGCATCCAATTACAAACGAGCATTTCATACAAAAAATGAACGACTACAAGTTATAGTAACGTTATTCATTAAGTAGGTGTTGGTTTTTCTCCGTAACTTGGTTCCGGAAATTTGGCCCCGCCCAGTTCATAAGTTTTCGGCAAAGCCTAGCAATATATAGTGTCCTCTTACCTAACACCATCTAGCAACCAAATTTTAAAGCTAGCACAGTTACTGTTCCAGAGCTTCTTAAGTGAGTCTGAAATTGAGATAGGTCAGGTTAGCACTAGATATCCTAGAGCTCATTAGCTAGCACTTATGTTAAAACGCTAGCACCGCAATAGGAATAAAAGTATAAGGGTTGAAAGTTTGACAGCTAGACCCGCTCGGTGACAGTTTGTAAATTGTAAATAAGTAAATTAATTGCTTCTAGCTGGCACTGGCTAGCACCTAAATGGCAAAGCCAATTATTGAGATATTTAAGTTTGAAATCGGGGAGAACCAGATTAACGCCAGTCCCATCAACGTGTTCTAGGGCTTTCAAGATCTAGCACTAGGTATCCCATAGCTAGCACCCATATTAGAAGGCTAGCACCATAAAATGTGTATAAATATAAAGGTCAAAAGTGAGAGAGCTAGCCCCCGGCCGGCGACTTTTTGTACATTGTCAATGGATGAAGAAAATTCTTGTAGCTAGCGCTATCTAGCACCAAAATATTAAAGCCAGAACTAATACCATTAAAGAGATATTTAGGGATAAAATCGGATGAGTGGAGCGAGTTAGCGATAGCTCTGCCAGCGTCAACTATCGCATTCAACACCTAGCACCAGATGTCTTGTTAGTAGTACTAGCTAGCTAGCATCCGTATTACAAAGATATTTGATAAATATAATGATTGACATCTTTGATAGCTCAGCGGTTAGAGCATCTGTCCTACAAGCAGAAAGTCCTGGGTTCGATTCCCAGACGGGGTGATAATTTTTCTACATATTTATAACATCTTAACACTTAAGATAATGATTGACAATTTAAAAACTAGCATCCCTCCGTTGATTTACATCGTAAAGAGGCTAGCACATAATTTTCAGAAATTACACCAAAACCATTTATAAGTTACTCGGATCAAAACTTTAAACGGCAGCTATAGGTAATACGGACTTTGAACGACCACGGATAACATTATCATTTTCTCTTTTAGTAAGGCAGGTAGAAAAAGATAATGGTGGAGTACGCTCAAGATGAATTAAACACACGATGTTTTATAAGGAGCGTTCAATATAGTATGAGCAAAAAGTAACTCCATCAAAGGTACCTTTGAGATTTTGAATTCAAGTGTATTATAACACCAGAAAAGTATATCAAATAAATAACAACTGTCACTGTCAAAGGACTCCGATTATTTTGTATAATTTTCTGATGTTATAATACACATGAGTTCAAAATTCCAAAGGCACTTTTGATGGAGTTACTTTTTGCTCATACTTTAGTTTATCTACCTGAGTGTGAAAGAAAGTAACGATCGTTTTTAACAAATTTGTGCATGTTGTGACACTTCTTAAAATAACACATGCTAGTTTCAGTTCAGATTGTAACATACAAGCAGACAGCATATCAAGAGAGTCCTTAGGTAAATTTAATAAGAAATTGTTCAATCTGAAGCACCGTTCGTTGATAACAGATGGATGCAGCTTATTATAAGTCTGATCCAACATCGTGTACAGTTAAATTCTATGGCCAATAGGCGGAAGCAACTTCCGGAGGAATGTGTAAGAAAGTACAGGATTTCATTTTGTCGGATATAAGAAAAGGTTTCCCGGATAGCTGAAGTAATAGGCATTATAGGTGCGACTTGGATTCTCGAAATTCATATCCTATCCAAGTCGGGGTTGGATTAGATCGGATACAGATTGGGTCAGATATAGATTAGATACATTCTAACATCCAAATATTTAATGACTAGTGATTAAACTTGGGTGAATCGTAGAGACCCCGAGTTCAAAATGGAGTGTATGAGGTGGAAGCACAAGACTTTCCCGCTTCTAAAGTATTTGTACAATTTGTAGTGGAAGAATCAAGTTATGAAAACTGTCTTCTCGGGTGAGAAAGGACTTTTGCGCCTGGAGTTAATGACACACAAGGCAACCATAACTGAGGAAAGCTACGCTAACACAGTAGCCGCTTTGTGGGAATCTCTCAAGGAGAAAAAACGAGGACAACTCATAACAACCGTGCTGCTCCTTGACAATGCACCGGTGCACATTCAGGTAAAGCGCAGGCTGCCATTCGACATTTTGAATTTCAGCAGCTGAACCATCCATCCTACAGACCTGACCTGTTTCTATCGGATTATTTTCTGTTTTTAATTTTGAAGAAATTTCAACGTAATCGAGTAAAGGTAATCAATAAAAAGGTAAAAAGCTTTTTGGCGAGCTAAGTTATTTTGCTTGAGTTCCCGTTTCGAGACTGCTTGGAGGAGAATGGAGCAAACTGTGAATTGTTTGCTATTATTGAGACTTTAAAAGATTTCAAATAATTACATGGTTTCCAGCTTTAGGAATTTTGGTGCTTGGCACATTTTGGCAAATACTTTCCTAAAGTGTTGTTTTAAGAAACCTTTGTTTTTACCAAGATAAGCAAGTTTTTTTTATGTGGGTATCTGATAAAATATTCCTCGGTTTTTTTTTAATATTATTTATTTGATCTAATCTGATATAATTTTAGTAATTTTCTTTTCCTTGGAATATATATAAAATATTTGAACACTCTGGGTTTTAGAAGATTTAATTGCAGGAGTGCTAGTCTGTCCTGTTCTGGTGACTTACAGTTTTAAAAAATTTAGATCTTTTTCCTGAAAGAAGATTCCTGGATAATGTAGATAAGTTCGTCTTCTTTTTCTTAGCTACATATTATCTTGCTTTCATTTGCTTATGTTGATTTTAAATTTTTACATAATCTGAAATGCATATTTCTGCAATTCTAACTAGCAGGTCTTAGAAGCAATGGAGATCTTTTCATCTGTAGATTGGCAAATAATTATCACTTGTAATTACACGAGTGCTTCGAAATTATCGATTTGTAATACGAACGTTGATTAGCAACCACGAGTGTCATTGTTTGACGTTTTAATTTCCCGACGTGCAACGGAGGGAAATTTGTCAAAAAATGACACGAGTGTTGCGTTTTAATCAACTTGAGTATTACAACAGATAATTTCAGAAGCACGAGCATGTAATTCGGTAAGATTATTTCATGATACAGTTGTTTATTTAAGCATCTACTTATTAACATAAAGATTAGTATTTGACATGAAAGTAAAAAATGGGACACATGTGACACTAGTTTTCAGCGTTGTCACGAAGATAAAAACAGTCGAAAAGGACAATAAAAAATTATCGAATTATCGCTGTAATCCAAAAAATAAAGCCTTGCGATTGGTCAAAAACGAAGTAGAATGAAATAATCACTTGTAATTACACGAGTGCTTCGAAATTATCGATTTGTAATACGAACGTTGATTAGCAACCACGAGTGTCATTTTTTGACGTTTTAATTTCCCGACGTGCAACGGAGGGAAATTTGTCAAAAAATGACACGAGTGTTGCGTTTTAATCAACTTGAGTATTACAACAGATAATTTCAGAAGCACGAGCATGTAATTCGGTAAGATTATTTCATGATACAGTTGTTTATTTAAGCATCTACTTATTAACATAAAGATTAGTATTTGACATGAAAGTAAAAAATGGGACACATGTGACACTAGTTTTCAGCGTTGTCACGAAGATAAAAACAGTCGAAAAGGACAATAAAAAATTATCGAATTATCGCTGTAATCCAAAAAATAAAGCCTTGCGATTGGTCAAAAACGAAGTAGAATGAAATAATGACTTGTAATTACACGAGTGCTTCGAAATTATCGATTTGTAATACGAACGTTGATTAGCAACCACGAGTGTCATTGTTTGACGTTTTAATTTCCCGACGTGCAACGGAGGGAAATTTGTCAAAAAATGACACGAGTGTTGCGTTTTAATCAACTTGAGTATTACAACAGATAATTTCAGAAGCACGAGCATGTAATTCGGTAAGATTATTTCATGATACAGTTGTTTATTTAAGCATCTACTTATTAACATAAAGATTAGTATTTGACATGAAAGTAAAAAATGGGACACATGTGACACTAGTTTTCAGCGTTGTCACGAAGATAAAAACAGTCGAAAAGGACAATAAAAAATTATCGAATTATCGCTGTAATCCAAAAAATAAAGCCTTGCGATTGGTCAAAAACGAAGTAGAATGAAATAATCACTTGTAATTACACGAGTGCTTCGAAATTATCGATTTGTAATACGAACGTTGATTAGCAACCACGAGTGTCATTTTTTGACGTTTTAATTTCCCGACGTGCAACGGAGGGAAATTTGTCAAAAAATGACACGAGTGTTGCGTTTTAATCAACTTGAGTATTACAACAGATAATTTCAGAAGCACGAGCATGTAATTCGGTAAGATTATTTCATGATACAGTTGTTTATTTAAGCATCTACTTATTAACATAAAGATTAGTATTTGACATGAAAGTAAAAAATGGGACACATGTGACACTAGTTTTCAGCGTTGTCACGAAGATAAAAACAGTCGAAAAGGACAATAAAAAATTATCGAATTATCGCTGTAATCCAAAAAATAAAGCCTTGCGATTGGTCAAAAACGAAGTAGAATGAAATAATCACTTGTAATTACACGAGTGCTTCGAAATTATCGATTTGTAATACGAACGTTGATTAGCAACCACGAGTGTCATTTTTTGACGTTTTAATTTCCCGACGTGCAACGGAGGGAAATTTGTCAAAAAAAGACACGAGTGTTGCGTTTTAATCAACTTGAGTATTACAACAGATAATTTCAGAAGCACGAGCATGTAATTCGGTAAGATTATTTCATGATACAGTTGTTTATTTAAGCATCTACTTATTAACATAAAGATTAGTATTTGACATGAAAGTAAAAAATGGGACACATGTGACACTAGTTTTCAGCGTTGTCACGAAGATAAAAACAGTCGAAAAGGACAATAAAAAATTATCGAATTATCGCTGTAATCCAAAAAATAAAGCCTTGCGATTGGTCAAAAACGAAGTAGAATGAAATAATGACTTGTAATTACACGAGTGCTTCGAAATTATCGATTTGTAATACGAACGTTGATTAGCAACCACGAGTGTCATTGTTTGACGTTTTAATTTCCCGACGTGCAACGGAGGGAAATTTGTCAAAAAATGACACGAGTGTTGCGTTTTAATCAACTTGAGTATTACAACAGATAATTTCAGAAGCACGAGCATGTAATTCGGTAAGATTATTTCATGATACAGTTGTTTATTTAAGCATCTACTTATTAACATAAAGATTAGTATTTGACATGAAAGTAAAAAATGGGACACATGTGACACTAGTTTTCAGCGTTGTCACGAAGATAAAAACAGTCGAAAAGGACAATAAAAAATTATCGAATTATCGCTGTAATCCAAAAAATAAAGCCTTGCGATTGGTCAAAAACGAAGTAGAATGAAATAATCACTTGTAATTACACGAGTGCTTCGAAATTATCGATTTGTAATACGAACGTTGATTAGCAACCACGAGTGTCATTTTTTGACGTTTTAATTTCCCGACGTGCAACGGAGGGAAATTTGTCAAAAAATGACACGAGTGTTGCGTTTTAATCAACTTGAGTATTACAACAGATAATTTCAGAAGCACGAGCATGTAATTCGGTAAGATTATTTCATGATACAGTTGTTTATTTAAGCATCTACTTATTAACATAAAGATTAGTATTTGACATGAAAGTAAAAAATGGGACACATGTGACACTAGTTTTCAGCGTTGTCACGAAGATAAAAACAGTCGAAAAGGACAATAAAAAATTATCGAATTATCGCTGTAATCCAAAAAATAAAGCCTTGCGATTGGTCAAAAACGAAGTAGAATGAAATAATCACTTGTAATTACACGAGTGCTTCGAAATTATCGATTTGTAATACGAACGTTGATTAGCAACCACGAGTGTCATTTTTTGACGTTTTAATTTCCCGACGTGCAACGGAGGGAAATTTGTCAAAAAAAGACACGAGTGTTGCGTTTTAATCAACTTGAGTATTACAACAGATAATTTCAGAAGCACGAGCATGTAATTCGGTAAGATTATTTCATGATACAGTTGTTTATTTAAGCATCTACTTATTAACATAAAGATTAGTATTTGACATGAAAGTAAAAAATGGGACACATGTGACACTAGTTTTCAGCGTTGTCACGAAGATAAAAACAGTCGAAAAGGACAATAAAAAATTATCGAATTATCGCTGTAATCCAAAAAATAAAGCCTTGCGATTGGTCAAAAACGAAGTAGAATGAAATAATCACAGTAGCATTTTTATAGCCCTTTTATTTAATTTTGCAAAAAAAAATCAAAAAGATTTTTGAATTATCTAAAGTTTCCAATCGAGAGATTCCGATATCCAAACCAAATATTTGTTATTCTAAAGATCATTTATGTCTCTTCCCTGTAACTGCAGGTAATAACACAACTTAAATAAATAGATTAAATAAATGACTTACTACAACTGCTTCGATATACTCATGATTGATTGTAGACCACTACAATATTTTATTATCCATTTGACAGCTGGCATTTTTGTTGATTTCCCGGGTTAGGAAACATTTTTGAACATAAGTGTATTATATCAATTTGTTCGTCTGTTTAAGAACTACATTTCTATGCAATTAGATTTAAGAAATTTAATCATTTTTATCACATGTTAAATTGATGACGTCAATACACTCGATTTTGTTTAAAACTTACTGTTTCACAATTGTTTGGACAAAACGTATATAAGGACCTACAACAGAAAACAATTTCAGTCAGCGAAAGATGTAAAGGCGGAATCCATGCCTGTATGACTCAAAATCTATTAAATTAAAGCAGTGTTATGCACCCATTGTTGATATAAACAAAGAATTGTACTTAGGTTATTGAACAGTTTACACGTACCTTTATGAACATTGTGGTATTCAAGAAGAATCGTAATTACTTTTGTCAAGGAATTGTAATGGATTTAAAGGAATTTATTTATCTTAAAACAAAGAAGACTTTTCCAATTCATTATGTTGATTGACTTACACTGATCGAATGAAGTGACATCTGATATTAATCTAGGTGGTGCTCTGTGTGTATGATACCGCTTTATTTACCGGCGGGGATATAAGTGTTCTCGTGTTTGGAATTTTAACTAAAAGTAAGGAACATTTTTATTTTCTGGCCAGAAATTGAACAAAGATTTTAAAGGTCGACTGAAATAAAGAGCTCATGACTCTAAAAGCTACACTAGCACAGCGCCATCTTGTGGGGAGCGGCGGAATTGCGCAAAAACGTCAATTATACTTGGTTAGTCGAAGTATACAACGCCATCTTGTAGCCTAATAGTCTCAGTGTATCAGGTTAAGTTGATAGTCATTAATTGCAAATTTTACAATGCAATCAAAATAAACTATGGCGGGCCGGATACCGGGCATGTCCGGGCCGCTACCGGGGGCCGGATTGGTGATGCTCGTGAACCGGTGTTGGCCCGCGAGCCGTAGTTTAGAGACCCAAAATTTAGATTACGGCCTATCGGTTGCCTAATTCTAGATGCATTTTACATTTTCTCCCACGTGATTTTTGATGACTCATATTTTGTATTTAAGGTTTAAGTTTACAGAAGTATTTAGTATTATGCAGCCAATGTCTTTCATTGTGATAAAAACTTTTTAAAGAAATACGATACTTATAATTTTATTATACAAATCAGCACAAAGCCCAACTTGTTTATGCAATAAATTAAACATTACGTCATTATCCGGACCACGTTCCCGGTGTCGTCGAGGACGATCGTGTGTGATGCTCATAAGTGTACGGCAATTTTCAGTGTTTAAGATATTGGATATCCGTTAGAATCATTAAAGATCGCATTACCTCTTTTTAATCAGAAAAATACATTAACATAGATAACAATCAATTGCAGTCAGTGTGAATTGCTGATGTATATTATTATGCGAAATTGCTTGAACATCCACATAAAATCAACTTAATTATTATCGCCCAATAAATTTAACACACCAACTGCAAAATTGCTATTCATTAATGATAGCATTAATATGTATGATAAAGTTAATATGTAGTTACTTTAATGACATTTTGTAATATCTAGTCTTTCGAATAAATATGTCAGAAACAGTTATTAGAGAAAATTTAATATGAGATTATATTGAAATAGCAGAGAACATAATAAAAATTAATGTTATGATAGAGAGTACATTGAAGAGGGGCTATAAATAATTAAGGCATTCAATATTTACATAGTGATCACAAATCTCTTTACAGATATCGTTATGAATTAGTATCGTTGTGAATTTTGAGTACCTGTATGTTCATTATCTAACTACTAAGATTCAATCTAATCTTATGAAATCTAGACACATAGTTACTAGATAACAGGTTATTAGTAAACCTTCATATTTTGCTTTCATCGATATGTACCCCAGTACCTCCGTATTCTCTATGGCATATTATTATTGATAGTAGTTAATACGTCAAATGCTCTTATTCTTATATTACTCTTAATTATTCAAATAAAAACTTCATAAAAATCATTGATACACTTCATAAAGACCGCAATTTATCGTTTCTTATGTAGCCTACTTTGTATAACTTCCGAGAACACCGTGATGATAGTAATCTGCAAAACTGGACAGTCTGATGAAAGACTCCAAGATAGTAATCTCTCTACATGTACAAAATTTAACAAACTCCTGTAACATTATTACAGTCTTGCAAACCGTAAAGAATAACGCCGAATAGAGTCTATTTACTCAATGGCTGTTTCAGAAATCTTAAAAATTAATAGACAGACATGACTTTGATGTATTGTAACAAGACTAATAATGCATCGCTTCGCACTATAATTATAGCTTCGAGAAAACATGAGCGTTAGCTAATAATTTTATGAAAAGTACAAATTTATTATTGATACTTTGATTTATACCCTTCCACTTTAGTTGCTTTGATTATATCTTTAACATTATTACAGGCCATGTAAAGTATGTAGTGGTCTTCACGATTTGCTCTTTCCTATCGCGATTAAGTTAAAAATAGTTTCCGTTTCCCGTCTTATTAAAAAAATAAATATAGAAAGGTTATAAGTGAGGAATTTTTAAATTTTAATTACGATAACGTCAGGTGGAGGTGTTAAGAATTTTTAATGAGTATATCTGCTCCCTCACACCGTCTTCTTGACCTCAATATTTGCAGGATTTATGAATATATCATTGTGATCTATAGGGACGCGATGATATATCATCGATTAATTATTTTAATATTAAGTTTTTTTTGTGCATTACTTATAAAATAATGTTCACTTTAGTTATGGCTTATAAAATTTAGACAGTTATAAATTATAAAATTGATTACGCAGAAGAAAGATGCTTCTAAGAATCAAATGATTTATATGTGGCGATTAAAATTTTAAAATTTATTTTTTTCAATTTTAAAATGTCTTAACCATAAAAACAAAACTCAACAAAGCATTTCCTATTTTAAATTTATTGTGCTGTAGGTTGCATTCTGATTTATGATTCCCAGTCCAGTTTAATACAATTACTGCATTTTGCAGATTGGTTTCATTAATCATTTGAATACAGTTTTATATTATTACGTACGTTAGATCTTTTGACGTAACCGACCAAGTAGTTAAATATTACGGATTATTGTTTGTAATTATTAGACTCCTTCAAGCTATGGAATGAATTAATATTTATATGCCATTGTATGTGTGGTCTATGATTGGAAGAGCGTGTCTTTTTAAAAGAATATACTATTAATTTAAATTATAATCGGTGAATAATGAAATCATTTCGTTTATAAAAAAAAGTATAGACAAATCTGACAAATATGAAGATTTTATACATTAATGTCTTAGGTTTTTACATAGTTAGTTTACCAGCCATTAATAATACTTCACGATGCGGTAGGTCTTTGTAAAATAATATTTAAAGTTGTGTATTTGTTGATATTTATAGAAATTGTAGGTCCTTTTATCTGTGACACGAAAGACATTTTATAAATGCTGAAGAAAGTTAATAAGTTGCCGATTGACGAACTATTAATCTTTCAACCAATTTAAACTATGTTTCTGCATTTAGGCCGATTTGTAAGTAGATTTACCAAATTTAGATTGCGTCTACTGATCTAAAATCTACCGATCAAATCAGAATTTTGTAAATTAAAAAAAAATTATATTTATTTTGTGTGTTTAGATAAATTTCAATTTTTAGTTAAGTAAAAGTAAGTTTTTTCAACAAAGATCGTTTACAGATGTTCAAAAACCTTTAATGATATGAAGTAAATTATTTATATTAAATATAAAACGTTCACGAGATGACTTTCAGCAAATTAAACTCTGATCGATTCAAAATTCTTCATATTGAATTAGGGTCTTATTTATTATTTATATATAAATTATTTAAAACTGAATTTATTATTTTTCTTTTAATTGGGTATGTGTAGTATTAGTTATCTTTTAAACCTCTATTTCAATTTATATATTTTTGGAAAAACATAATTTATTTATGTCGTTTATTTGAATGTGACATATTTGATATCTTACTTCTCGTTCATTCCTATCATATTAATGTAACAATATTATTCTGATAAGTTAATTAATTTTTTATTTATTGTTAACAAATAACTATAATATGAATTTAAGCTTTATACGTATCCCATTTAAAATACTATACTGCATATGCAAGACAGAAAGAGTTAACTAGATGACCATCACTCATTAAAATCTTACGAGAAAGCTTATTGTTTAAACGCATAAATTAATTTATCACAAAAGGATTCAGGATAACTGGAGATTTTATTGACTTTGGTAACCATACATGATTGAAATTTTGAATAATAGTAAAAGTGCCCTTGCAGTTTAATTCCGAAAAAGAAACTGTAATTAGTACCAATAAGATAAAAGATAATGAATATATAATTTAATAACAATAAATAAAATCTAATTCATAGAACAATATAATTTCAATATAGCCTAGACCACGATTACCATGATAAAATTTGACGATTAATTGCAATGAGAATAAATAATAGAGAAAATTAATGAGGTTCCATAAAGCCAAGATAGATACAATAGATATAATCCAAATAATGACCAAGTTTGGTTTATATTAAGATAAGAAAAGAGAATAATTTACGTATTCATTTAAAATTTGTTAAAAAGTTAAAATAAATGTTAAACCATAATATAAACATTCACCGAGTTTTAATCAGTATCAAAATATAAGAAAGTAAAATAAAGAAGAAAATTACCTAAACTTTCAAAACATACCAATGGTCCTAAGGTGTTGATGATGAGACATCGAAACAAGCTAAAAGTAAATTCATCGATGAGCAGCATGTACCAGCAAACTGAAAAGAAAGAAAAAAAAATTAAAGACAACAATACAAGTTAACGTAGTAAGGTGAATAAACTTTTCGATAAAGTTACCTTATACGTTGCAGCAACTCCCAGACTTCGAGGCCGGCAGCGACGGTGAAGGGATCCAATTACACCACTCAGCGCAGACAGGAACTGGAGGGATAGAAGGAAAAAACACATCTAAGTTCATGAGGATTGTGTTATGAAAAAATGTTTTAAATAAATAAAGAAAGAAAGAGGTTTAGTACTTTTGTTTTATATGAAAGTCGCAACAGTGTTTCTACAAAGAAAGTTTATTATAAAAATGAATACTTACCTTGAAACTCAGATCACTGTAAAAACAGCACGTAATTCCTATATGCTCTGAAAGAATAAATCAAATAAATAAAATTTACATACCAAAGAGATAAATCTAATAGTTATTTGATTTTATAATATTCATTCATAGAGTTGTTTAGGTTAAGTCATTCATCTGTCCGTTCAGTCCATCCCATCGTATAAAATTATTATTCAGTAAAAAAAATATTCTTATTATATTTTCAAAGATCAACATTACAATAGATTATTTGTGTATAAATTAATGAGTGTTTAGATTTCTGTTAAACAGCTAGGCTGTGCAACCCTTTTCATGAATCTTACTTTCAGTCACAGTTTATATAATACGTTTGTTTATGTCCAGTTCATTATCTTATTTATGTTTATGTATGTTTTACATCATCATGTAAATACTAAGTTAGGCAATCATTTTTTAGTTGTAAGCTGATATTCATTTTGTCTTGAACGGTAGTCAAGACAAGTACAGCCCACCCTGTTTTCAAATCTAGAACAGTGAAAATTATTCTTCGTTAAGTACAAATTACTGTAAAAATTTTGTCAGGGTAAAATGCTACATGTGTTTTATTTAAGTACAAAAATAAGAATAAGTGAAATTATTAATGCAAGTGCATAAAAAAGAAAAATCGTGTAAAGTATTTGTGTACTAGTGGATAAACTTAAAAGAAAAAAGCAGCATATAATTGATAACATATTTTTAAATGACCAAAGTAATTTGGTATTTTTCTTAATTAACTTTTGATGTCGACATTTATTAAATTTATCTGAAACACTACAAGTTCATGGTAACAGGTTTGAAACTTTGAAGAAATTTTAATTTTATTGAAATTTACCTTTAATATTAGTATTAACTAATAAGCTACTGAAACTACAAATTTACGGTTTTCGATAAAAAGATGGTTGATTTGGTATGGTTCATTATATGGAGTACGTAATATGTAGGTTAAGGAAAAGTAGGTTAAGTGAAGCCGTAATTTACAGTAGAGCCAATCTTTAGTTTAGATATTATTAATTATTTATTTATTATAATTAGATATTATTATTTAAGAATCCTTTGTAATATGATAATTGATTTAAATTAACTTTTGTGGCCCATGTTTGAGAACCATTTAATCGACCTTGAGATCTTATTTATTTAATAATTTAGAATCCTTTGAATGTTTTGCATGATTTGTTTTTTATGTCGTTTGGTACATTACAGGCAATCTACTCTATACTATTACAGCTATCATTTTATATTTATTTATTTATGAAGTATCTGTAAAGGATACGGGTATTTAGGTCAGTTTAAAAAAAAGACTGAAAATCAAAATAAGTTTTAATAAAGATAATTTTATTAGTAATTGATGACAATTTTAAATTGTTTTTATTTTTGTCAAACATTACAGCATTTGTTTATTTGTTGCAATAAATAAGCGGTTAGATTAGATTTTAAAACGTTCATTTAAATATATTGCGGTGATCTATGAATAAAATAAAATATAATATCCACCGTTCCAAATAACTAAAATAAATTATATACGGTGAATTAAATTAAGAAAACACACCACAGACATTCTTTATTTCTCTCAGCTAGCTCAGGTTTTCTCAGTAAAGCATACATTATTTGAATTGCGAGACTCTTATTTGCATTTATGCCTGGAAAGAAGGAAACACTTATGTCGTAAGCTCTAAAACTCCTGCAAGCTAGACAACTGCTACTCAACTCTGAATTTGAAAGACAAGAATGCTGGATGTTTGTATTAACATCAATTAAACACATATATAAAATTGAGAACACAAAAACTTTATTAAACAAACAAAAATTAAATCAAATAGAACGTCAAAATAAAAATAAATGTTTTCCAAGACAATAAAAATGTTAAATTGAGAAATGTCTTCTCAGGTTTGCTCAAACGTTATAAATAGTAGTAGAAATCTGACATAGGATAACTACGGTCATTCGTTTGAACAAACCAACATAAATAAAATTTGTTTATAAATAAAAAAAAATCTATTCAATGAAAATAAACTCTATGAAAAGAAAATTAAGATTGTTTTATTTACTTTAAATCAAATGAATTCTCAAAAGAATCTAATAAACTAAACCAAATAGATTTTTATTATTGAGGATGAACTTTGTACATTAAATCATTATTTATAAACTCAATAAAGATCACTTATTTTATTAACCAACCTGGTATAATATGATATATTTTCCCTTTTTAAAATAATCCTTTTAGTGGTAACACTGCGATGAAACCAAATAGCTGATTTCTTGTTTATAAAATCGATATGTCAATCGATGGAGAACAAAATAAATTCACTTGAATTTATTTAAACAATCACGTTCACTTTATTTATTATAACACTATAATTGAATCTTCCTTTAATCCTTGAAGATAATTCAGGTAACACTTTTTAATTTTATTTAAACTTTATTTAATACAATGACATATGTGTCAAAACCATATGGTTAAAAAATCTAACCTCAATTTATTACAGATATTTTATCCGGAGCCAGGCACAACTTCTGCCTTCAATGTTTTAACGATTGATTTTGTTCGAATTTTCCCCAGCTTATATACGTTCTGCCATAACAATTGAAATCTATGACACATTTTCAAAATAAAAGAAAATCAAGCGACGCTCGTGACGTCATTAATCCGACAGCTGTTTATGGATCAGCACTAATCCTAATTCTATTATAATAGGATTGTAGCGCTTGAAACGAAACGACGATCAAAAAGATATAAGACATGTATGGTCCTAAAATGTATCGTAACGAAGATATTCAAGAAAAACCGTTAGACAAAGTACAAACTCATTACGATCTAATTACATATACAATTTAGCAAATCAAGGTTCATCCCTTACAAAACAGTTACAAGAATACATGATATAGATAAAATTAACAATTTGTCTATAAAAATACCTTTCAATTTAACATAAACATTATCTTCACAGTACACAACGCACGAAATAAACCAATCGATACTTATACAAATGCCAGCTTAATATTTGAATCAATGTTAATCAAATTGTGCATAAAATGTCCAACATACAGTGCTCTAGGCACTTACATAAAAACAACGGTAACAATCTTGTAAACAATTTCAAAATTTAATTGTATGTTACTAATCATAATAAGATAGACCTAATTAATCTATTTTTAGCAAATTAATACTGTAAAACTGAGCTGGTGTCGAGGAAAATAAAAAAAAATCTATCTAACGTAGAACATCGTAATGTCTAAATTTCAATATGGAAATAACTTCTTCCTAACAAGTGGAAACCCTCCTAAATGTAACATGGGTTGCCTAAACATGATTATAATTAAGCAATCTAACAAAATTATATCCTTTTTCTGAGATTGAACCCTATTTTATTATTGTGCATGAAAAAACTAGGTTATGTTTGCATGAAGTCTATATTTTTAAGTTTTTAGAAAATTCAAAAATTGTTATTTACAAATAGTACTTTTGAAATAAATAAACAAGTTCCCTTGTTAAGAACGTTATATAGTTTAATTCGTGTGTATTATATTTATTCTACTTTTATAAAAGGCTAAATAAGCCAATTTTTCTTTAGTGTTATTAAACAGATTAGTTACGAAGTTGATAAGAATACGTAATATGCAGTTGTGTGAAAGTTATTTTTATACAGTGCTATGATAAGTGTTGCTTATGTGTGCATAATGCTTTGACTCGATTAATTTCATATGCAACATAGGGAAATTCTATATACTGCAATTTAACTTAATAGCGCTGTATACAATTTCTTTATGATAAATTCTAAATAAGTAATGTCGGAGGGCAATGAGAAATACCTTTAAGGTTTCTTTGTCAATTTAAATAAATCGTTATTGTTGCATAACGTTATGATTCAGTGTAAATGTAATAGATATGTGTCAACTATTACAAATTATGTTATATAATCAGTATTATGTGTTGTAAGTAAGTGTATAGTTGTATTTGATTAGCGATGAAGATGATGTAAATAGTATATAAGATTATGATGTAAATAGTAGTATATAAGCTTAGGGAAGAATAATCTTAAGTAGTTCTTTAATACGACGAACGAGAATAGTCGTCGAGAAATATGTAAAAATGTAAATGGAGTTCATTATATACTGTGAAAGAGTACGGTCGTCGATAAAATTGTAAAAATTACTTTAATTCAGACCAGTCAAGCTGTTAGGATGAGTTTGATAAATTCAGTAACACTGTAAAAGTCAGTCTTATTTATAATGCTGTAACGAGCAGTCCGCATATATTTAATTTACTTACCTTTTGTGTATGTGCGTAGATTTATTGATAAATCTACGCACATACACAAAATGGTGTTTTATATAAATCATCACATAAAACAAATAAATAACCGTCGTAAACAAACGTAACAAAATGTTCTACGAATATAAAAAAGGAAATCTAACTCTTCTGCATAAAATAAAGCATATGTGATTTAATCACTATTATTTTCCTATGTGAAAAATGGTTTGAATGGTGAATACGTGGAATTTGTATATGGTGATAGAACAAATAATTTGAGCTGCAAGGATAAATACACCGGCACTGGAAGTAGTAATGAAGGAGTAAAAGCTAAATTCTCTCTCTATGGTTTGTAAGAAAGATTGAGACAAATCAAAGGAAAGGATTGACGCAACTATTAAAAAGGTAGGAAAGTATTTTTCTTTTATTTAATTGGAACCTGTAAAGAAGACGACCATTGTGGAGCGATAAATTAATTAAACTATTTTACAATTAAATTTATGAAGTATAAATATATAAATTTATACCGCATATTTAATTATTTTGCTAGCTAAGGTGGGCATTTCACAACGTTTGTTTGTGGTGAATTACTATTTTTTCGAGATTCCACACTGTTGTGTTTGTTAAAAAACTGTTATTTTCATTTATATTGCTTTAAACACATTGAGCCGTATTCGCATCTCTCTATTAAATTAACAGCATGTTTAATTATCACAGTGTCTTTTCCCGCCTATTAGAAGTAGATAAAGCTATCTCTATTCTTGTTGATTAAACACAGATTTTAGTTAGAGACACTTTTAATCGAGGCTTGTAATTACCAATTGTGACCCATTATATTTTAAATTAAAATTAAAATATTAATTATTAATAAAATTATTTTCTAAATTTTTAAATAGTTAAAAATAGTATTTTTTTACTTTTTAAAAATTAAATCTATGGAATCTACTAAAAAAACCGAAACTTATCTACCAAAACTGCTTATATTTTATGAATTATTATTCAATGCTTACTTCTACAGTTAAGATTCGATTTAATTTATGTAGCACTTGATCACTTTGGCAGATGAATTCAATCAGATATTCTTAATTAACCTGCACAGTTAATTTTGTGATAAAGATCAAATTTTAATACGATAATTTAAATGCTAAATAAAAGTGCAATGACAAAAGCATAATGAATGCTGCATAAGAAATTAATATTGAATGAATAAAAATAAAAATGTTAATGTCACTTTTCTGGTTATTATACGTATTTATTACTCCTTTTTTCAACTAGATCTCATAACAATACAACAGCTTTTAACCGTTAAATAATGAAGGTAAATGTTTGTATTATTAATATTCAATGTATTATTATAAAAATGCAACACAAGCAGGGATTTTCAGTAATTAGTTACTATTTAATTAAATATTTAATCGTTTCACAACGATGTTAAATGTAACAAATAGTGTGTTGAAGTAAGTGTAAATATAATAAACGCTTTTACAAATAAGAGAATAAGTTTCAATTTCATTTTCACGCGATTTGAAGTAGATATTACCGTAAGCTCTTAACAAGATTTCCGTATATGGTTATCGAACTCCTCTTACAAATTATATTGGCAGTAGTAAATCATTTTACGAAAACTAGAAAAATTAATTATTTTATCAAATGAATTAAGGTATCTCATGTGTATTTCATAGATTACATGATTCTTAACAATATTATTGAATAAATAGGACGCACAGTCTAGTTTGCAGTATTTATTAGTTTAATTTAAATTGACATCATCACTAATTATTACCTTACATGTAACATAAATTATTAATTTATCGTGAATAAGTTTGTTATTAGTAGTTTCCTTATTGGTATTGAAAACATTTGCTTTAACCAATATTGTATATATCAAAATTGTCTAAAATATGAGGAAAAGAAGGGAGGGGAGGTAGTTAAAACAAACCGTATCAATATACCAACAAGTGTAAAATCTTTGATTTATTAAGTAGTTATTAGGAAACCTACTTATCTTTTGTATGTATCTACCTACAAAAGATTAATTTAAATTTATAACTAGTTTTATGGTTATCAAAAAAACCACTAAGCCCTTAAAAAAGCTTTTCAAACCCATAACAATCATAATAAAGTACATTAGAAAATTATTAGTTCGAATGCTAGAAACCCATGACTTACAAGTCTTAAGTCTTAAGAAACACTAAAAACACAATAAGCCTGTTTTCTAGGGCAAAAGCTCTGTAAGGATGATCTAAGGAACCCCAGAGCTACTATTGCAATTTAAAAAAGCTGGGGATAATAATAAAAGAGCCAAAATAACCAGAGATCCTTAGAATAATAATAATTAATAATAATCAGTCTACATTTAAAATTGAATTGTTCGACTCAGGACTGACCCGGGTAACTCGTAAGTCAGACATAAAAGATAGAATTTAGCATTCGTCCTTTGGAACCAAGCATTTAATGCAAGAATTTAATGGCCACGTGAGTTTGAAGGTTTTTATTTTTTTAAATCGTTAAATAAAACACTCTGTATCATGTTACATCATTTACCTGGACCTATTTGATCATAAATAAAGGATAAATAAGGATAAGCATAAGTAGGAGTAGGAGAGACTAGTTTTGAAGATTTCAAAAAAAAATCTAGCTAGAAAAATCTATATAAGCAGGAGTCGGGATTAGCTATATTTAAATTTACATTAACAAAATGGGGCCCAGGGACTAAAATTAAGAACCCATATAGAAGTTACCAAACGGGTCAGTAGTGGCTCAACATTGGCACCGTTATTGGTAATCAAGATTTTTTTTTTTACAACCCATAACCTTAACCAAGGCCCCAGAAGCTATAAGCTTGTGCGGGAGGGAGGGGGCGATTATTATTATTATGTAGGCCCAATGTGCGGCTGCAGCCGACTTATAGATGGAACAGCGCAAATCGCACATTTGTGTTACAGCTAAGGGAAACTGCAGAAAACCTTAACCAGATCTGCCAGCGCCGGGAGTCGAACCCGGGCCGCTTGGGTGAAAGTCCGGCACGCCAGACATTACACTACCAAGGCTGTTTAGGTTATATGAATAAATATAAGTCCTTAATTAAAATATAAAAAGGATATACCAATTTGATTTAAAAAAAGACATTGATATGATATCATCTAATTAAAGAATGATCAAATTATGTAACTATTCAATTAAGAATAATGTTTAAAAGTTGTTGTTCGTAAAAAAAATTCCTTTATGAATATTCTTATACCACATTCTTATTTAAAGGCTTGTAGCAATCTAAACAAATAAAATTTATAAAAAATAAATATTTACGATTCATCAAGATGAATGGCAAAATGTCAAAGAGAACAAAATCAGATTACGAATATTGTTAGTTATTGAACATTTTGTTGAAAAAATGCAACTAACCCCCAAGACAACATAATACACCCAGGAAATAATTACATAAGAATCGTCTCCTAGACGGAAAAAGCAACATAAAGAATAATACGATTTGTTTTGTATAACGAAAGAGACAATAAATATTGTAACAAGAAATTTAGCTAAAACTGGGCATTAAATAATTTTATCCACAGCCGATATATTATGAGACCATAATTCTACTGTTTTGAGACGTCTTGTGGTATTCATAAAACACTAGCTGTCTTATATTCATAAGACACTAGTGTCTTATAAGTGATAAGACACTAAAGCGGTTATAGTCACAGAATGAATTTATTTAGCAATCAAAAAGAAATGGCAACGCTGCCATGACCTCAGAATATTGACTGTTCATCTCTATTAACTGTCGTGTCTACTATTTTCGTTGTTGTCTTAAATGCCTAATAAGAATAATAGAAATAAGTGCTAAGTCTTTTAAAATAATATAAAGATGGTACACAATAAATAAAAAATTACAAATTGAAACTTACTAGTTAAAAGTGTTTCAATTCTTGTTTATTGTTGAGATAGTAACAAATTTTGAGTTAGAAATCCAGTTTACAAACAGTGTTAAATAATCCATGGACAGATTGGTATACAATCATCCATGACAGTTAGACATGACTGAAGATAGCAAGATAAATTGGTAAATTAACATTATTGCAGGTAATGAATTAGAGTTGCATCTGGGGCTGATTAAATCCATCAACATAGAGCAGCTCCGTGCAGATTTGAAGAACAGGCTAATCTTTGGGATGACTCATACAGGCAGTTGATCTGAAAATTAGAAGAAATAAAACCAAGCGATGCATCATATTAATCAGCGAGATTAAGTGTAGTAAAATTATTTTAGAAAAAACACAGCAAGAAGTGTAAGTGCCTTCATTAATAAAAGTAGAAGTTCAAATTACTTACATAAATACTTTGGAGTTAAGTTATATAGTTATTAAAGTTATTCATAAATTGATAATTTTTGTTTCTTGAAATAGTGTAACGCCACGTTTTTTAAAATTAATAAATACTAAAGGAATCTCAATACGGTCCTGGCAATTTAGTAAAATTCAATTATGTCGGAACTGCAAATATTATTTTAAGCTAATTAATGTTTCCTCCAAGAGTCACCTCGAGACATATTCGTAAACAATGTCTAATATTTTAGTAGAATTTTTATTGATGCAAGTGTTTATTTTGAAGTGTTCTCATGCCAAACAAAGGCTTATTTTCCGAGAAATAGAATGCTTCAAAAAAACAAAATTGTTTTTAATTCCCAGCTTGTAAGAACTAAAATCTAATATTAGCGTTAACAAAAATTTCCTTATGGTTAAAACGTATGAAAGTTTGAATTCATAGCTTTAAAACATTTCCTTGTAAACAAAATAACGATAGGACGTCTAGACACCACCTGCAAGTATAATGTACAGATTCAAAAAGGAATCCCCCTAAGTTTTCGTTGAGATTGTTCTGGAATAAATGAAGTAATCATATTTTATTGGCTAATGAAAATCCCGTTATTTTTGTATTGGATTATTTAAAATTTCGCCCTCCTTAAAAAATCATTCCATCGCGAAATAGTTTTTAGTTTAGACAGTCAGTCGAAGACAGTTTAAGATAGGGGCTGGTTGAATACACAACCGAGCGAAGTGGCGTTTGCCACGCGGGAGGCCTCGCGCCTTCCCCGTGAAGAAAGTTGTACGAGGGTTGATTGCCTTTGGCATTTTCCAATGTTTTAGTTATGTGTTTAATTATCGATAAAAGTACAAAAAGTTCAGTGATCAATTTAGAATCGCTTTTACCGAAATCTAATAATTAGTTTCGTATGAGTTATCGAATTAAAGACAAAGTGTAGTTAATATTTGGCGGCTATATTTCAGTTTTGTTGAATGACTTTGTTTGATCAAAATACAGTTATTGTAATGAACAGTTACATTTATCGAATTTGACCTATCGTGAAGCAAGTTTTACAGGATTCCGTTTTAAAATAATTTAAAATCGGAAGTTTTAAAACTAAATAGTACTTAAATAATACATTTAAGTGTGACGTTACCTCTATTAATGAAGAATATTTTTAATAAACAATTAATAATTGTAATCATATAGTTATTTCGACTATTTTTTAAGAAAAGGATAACTTTATCAAACATTAGTTCTAATGAGAGACAGTTATCGTGAGCTTTAGTTCCTTAGTTCAAATTCAGTAGCGGCGTTAGTAAGGTGATTTCCAGATTCCATCAGTTTCATCAAGCAGTCAAGTTTGGTGATAAGTGTTTGTTCTGATAGAAAAGGCAATTTTGTTTCAATTGCTGCGTAAGGTGAAATCAGATTGAACTATATGAATAAGGTATTGTGTCCTAATGGATTTTATTTTTGGGTAAGTTGAACGATTATTTTTGTATCGACTATTTTTGACCACAATCTTACGTTGGGTATCATTGTTTTACATATTTAAATTTGTAACGATGTTTTAATTGGAAACTTCCTATTTTTTATTTTGAATTATCAATAAACTATAATCAGAATTAATCAAACTAAATATTACAGGACCATATATTTATGAAAGTCTTTAAATATTTTATTTAACCTAACTTTGACAAGCGATTATGACTAATATTTGAATTAAATGTAATAGATCTGATATCGATTTCTGTTTGCAAGTATCGGGTGATTATCTTTATAAAATTCCTGGAGTTTCCTAAACAGATGGCGCTCAACAATATGCGTTTTCTTGTGTCTTTAAACCTATAACGCATTTCTTTTATAATTTGTGAGCTGTGGAAACAATACCTGCGATCCGAATTTAAATTTGTAGTATAGATATCTTCAAGCCGAGGCAATCTGGAGTTGTACAGTAAATATTAAATATTTTGTGTTGTACAGTTTGCGTAAGACTTTTTGAAGTTAAAGTAATCTGCTTTGCTTTGTTCCGAGAAAAGTAACTTTCGTTTCAATAGAAATTCCCTCTAGGTATAGCTCGCAGTCACAAGGCTCTTTTGTTTTGGTCTTTCGGGAAACGAAATGTTACTGCCTGACTATTTTTCAACTGACATAATTATACTTATGCTTACTGTCATAACTATACTGTAATAATTATACTTACATCCAAGCACAATAAAGCAGTGAGGCATCTAAAAATGTAAATATATATGTATTATGTAATAATAATAAACGCCTGTATTAATTTTTTATATACAAAGAAACACTGCATTATTTTGCAAATAACTAAAATTAATATATCGTTTCCTGGCGAAATCTAGCCAAAGGCTACTCTATTTAACCAGGAAACCATAAGAAATCCTAATCAGAATGAATAATTACTCAATCTACTTAATGAACTCTGATATCAACGGTGGTGCGGATAAGTCAGTTTAATATTTATAAAAGAAAATCGTCGCTACAACTAGAAGTGAAATTCGTTTGACTTCCTTCATCACATCACGTGCACACCAAGCATTCCAAAATTGTAGTTATGTGGTACCTTCTCGAACATAAAAAACTTAATTTCAAAATTACACCAAATATGGAAAAATACTAAAATATGTCGCCTAAGTTCTTTAATTTATGTACGCCTAAAAAACATCATTAGTTTCGATTCTATGATCAATAACTACTTTGTTAACTTTAAATTTATAAGCTTGTTAACGTTTACATCAGAATATTTTAGTTTGATCAATAAATTTTTCTATAGCGGTATTTTTCGTTTTACATAAACTAAAATCACATTAATAAAATCATCATCCTCTTAAAAAATTATTTAAGACAAGAAGGTATGTTTAGCAGAGGATAATAATTTACTTACACGTTGTAACGTTCACACTAATTAATTAATTAATCTATCGGAAAGCCCGTGCGCTTGAAAAGAAGTTACCTATTAGACCTAGTAATAAATATACTGAAACTGTTTAAAAAATTAAACTTTTAAAGAGGTAATAATTTTCATTTTGTTTCTCACATCGATCTACCTTTAATGTGTATCTCGCATGATTTAAGACAATATCCAGTATCGTCCCAGCAGGTATGAGATAATAATAACACAATCAAGGCATTTTCTTCGGACCACATTCTTCTTTAAATGTTCGCTCTCCTTTATAATGAATTAATCGTGTTCAAGTGTTCGATTATTAATTGATTAATAATTCCTATTCATCCAGCAAGTAATTGTATTGTAACTAATAAATCAATTAGCACAATCGCCAAGCTAACAGTTTACTGTTCTTTAGTTTAACAAGCGCATAATTGTTGGCAAGACATTAAACGGTAGGTGGTCCTCTTTCCTGGAGAAACAACGATCGTTAATCACCGGTCTCAATTTTACTGTTCTTTTACAAAAATAACAGCTTTCCTTTATCTTCACAGAGAAACGCTCATGTTGATAAATATATCGATATATCGAGCACGCAAATAATGCTCATATCTTTCGTAATGTTGATGCAAATTCTTAAGATGGTATTTACTATGAATTTTATCCTTTTCCACGATCTACAAACATATATTGGTTTGTTTTAATGAAAAACCATTTACAACATTGTCGAAGCTAACTGTTCCGTTTTACAATAATTAATACTTCCTTTAAGAAGTTTAAACGATCTTGTTCTTCCAATTACCATTCTTTTATCTTAGCCAGTTATGGACGTTACTGTAAAGGTAATTGATGGGTACCTGAGGTACTAAATCACTATAACGTTGTCTTCTAAAACAATTTGTTAGTAATGGATTTAGGTTTACTGTAACTAAAATTTATATTGGTTTACACAGAGTCAAAATTGGTTTGCTGGTAATTGGTGATTCATCATTTTCATGGAAGGTTTTCAATCTTTATGTGTGTAGACTAGTGTAACATTAAAAGGTTCTAAGAGGTACTGATGACAATATGCGCATCCACAGTGTATACACTGTAATTATTTCAGAATCTTAAAAATTATTAAAAAATAATTGTAACTAGATATTTGGAAATAAAACGATAAAATTGAAACTACTAAAGAGATTAACATTAAATGAAATTGGTCATACTGAATTTCATGAAATGTCTCCTCTCCTTCAATTGTCTTCGTGAACTCTTATACGCTTTACGTTTATGTTTCAAAACTTAAAAAAAAATAGAAATACATACTATTACCAAATGTTACTGTGTAACGACCTCTGTTGTCCACCATAGATTGATACAGAAAATCAGTTTTTAATTTCATAAATGCGTTCTGAATTAAAGCGGGTCAGGAAGAGACATAATTATCTTTCATAACTTCTAGGAACAAAAGAGATTTCAAAGAGAGATAGTAGAGTTTTGTCAACAATTTCAAAGCATCAAACAATTACATTTTTACAAGATTCAGAAATGCATATCTTAATGTCACTGATTTCGGAATTTATAATTCTATCATAATATTATATTTTTAAAGTTTATACATGTTTAAGTTTCAAAGAACTGAAGCTGTAGATAGTTTTAAAATTTAATATTCTAAACTAAAACATCAATGCTTTAAGATTTCATAGTTTCAAATTAACATAATTTTAAATTCCAGTGTAACATTCTAGTTCTTATTTAATTTCCTGAGTTTGAATATTCCCAGTTTGCAGCTAATTCTTTGAACCATTGAAAATCTTTAATGTTCATAATTTTATTATGTATGAAATTAAGAATTTGCAGCTGACCCCTGTTTTACCAGTGTAGGTATAAAAGGAAAAGTAAAGAAACGATCAAAATATAATTACGACACAATAAAAATTATTATTAAAATCAATACTGAATTAAAAACAATAATAGCAATTAATAATCGAAGAATTTTACTCATGGTAATGAAAATTCCAATGAGACAATAAGCATAACCGTTAACGCATGGATTATTTAAATTTAATCAGAAATTACCAACAATATTAGGCCGAGACGGTTTAAAACACTTGTGGGAGTAATTAAGAAGAATAAAGATGTTCTAGAAGATTACAAGGAGAATGAACTAATTAATTTATTAAACAGTTATAAGTAAGTGCAAATACTAATTGAAATGGATAAGTTCACCAAATTTCAAGTTTGTGTAAACATTCTAAAATTTCTGCTTGATGGATTTATTAATACTTAAATCATCCGTAGCTTCTATAAGTTCTATTGAACTTTTTATACTTCTAGATTAGCTTAAAGTAAGTAATCTTTATTGTTTAAACAATTTAATAAATTTAATGTATTTGAAACACTAAATTGAATTAGTAATTTTAGATAAATAGTTCAATTACTCATCTGATTAATAATATTTAATTCGTCGTCGTAGTTCAAATGTTGTGATAACCAGACTTAGAATACATAATAGAAACTAATAATTAGAAATTACTAATAAAAAGTCTGTAGTACATACACAGTAAAAAATTTAGTGTAAGATTTGAAAACTAGACCTGAAGAAAACTAGTGTGTGTTTAAGTCCAATAGATGTAGAGCAAAATATCTAATCTGTACCTTCATGTAGACCATAGAGTTAATCAATACAATGTTAGTGTAAAAAACAATTATATCTTTCATAATTTATGGTAACTTTTTTTACACTAAAACAGTCAAATCTTTAATCGTTTCGGAGTAAGATTTTACTCCTGACTTTTGAATTTTTTACTCTACGTGAGAAAAATATTGCCTATTTAGAGTGGATTATTATAAAACTTTTGTATGATTTGTTTTCTATTTAGATTAGAATTTAGCATGAAAATAGTGTAGTTTTTCCAAGGTCAATATTAAAATAAGCAATTTATTTATTACAATACAAACATACATAAAAAGCATATAGTTTACATATACAATTGAAACATAAGAACGTATTGAGAAAATATATACGAGCCCAGTTGGGACATTTCTATTTTGGTTAAAGAATACCGCGAAACTTTTACTTCGAAATTGTTTTTCTTGGTCTACGATATGGTTGTTAATTGTTGCTAGAGTGAACTACTCGTGCTCCATACCAACTCCCATGAAATCCCTATTAGGAGATTCCCTTGTAGCACTCCGTGAACTCCGTCACATTTGAGAATTACTAGAATTATGATGTAATTAGTCTTTTGTTCTGCGAATTGTATATAATTATAATTATTTTTTCTTACCTAATTTCTTAATATTCCTGTTTATTGTTTGGAGATAAAACAAGGAATATGAATTATTGAAAAAAGTACTCCGTATCAATATTAAATGGTTTACTATTGAACATACCTTATAAGTTTCCAAGTGCTCCAGTCTTACTAATCATAAGCAGCATTATAATTATAAAACAATACATGTATTAATGTAAAATTGTTTTAAGTTATCTTATATTAATTATTAAAACAAACTGCGAAGTTTCACATTCGCACACGTAAAAAGACGTGAACATATTTGCACTAGCAAGTCTCTAGTTATAACTGTTAAATCTTGGCAATTTGAAAAGTTACTAAAATTAGCCGGAATTTCAAAGTTTTACAAATCTAAACTGAATGTAAGGTACTATTATTTATGTACAGATACCTGTTTTTGGTCTAGTCGATATAATTTTGATGTCTAAATTTTGCTTTACATTACATTTTAAATTTTACAGCTACACTAAGTTATTTAAAGATTTGTAAAATTTTGTAATTCCCACCAAATTGAGTAACTTTTAAAATTGCAAAGTTTCATCAGTTATAACTAATTGAAGTCAAATACAGCAGACAACTGACTGTCGTCATTTTTTGTTAGTGTCGGTACTGTGTACACGCTTCTCTTGTCAAATACTGTGCCAAGTATATGTTGGTGCCCGCTTTTTTTTATTTACAGAGTGACATGAACACTAACAAACATTTTCTACCAACTTAGATCCCTTTTTAACAACTTTTCTTCTCTTAGAAAAATTAAAATTATACTGGATTCTGTTATACTTTCAAAACAGAATATTATTATATTAAATAATTATACAATCTATATAGAGTTAATATAGAGAGAAAATAGATTTCAGTATTGAAGAATGATTTTTGATATAAGAATAGACTGAAAAAAATGTTTTTCTACTCTAAATTTCAACTCTAAAATCTTTACCCAGTACTCTAAAAATTGTTCACGGGGTTGATTTTTTAGTGTGTAGTACACATGGCAGAACAACGCGAACGCAACCAGTTTGCAGACCTACTGACGGCTGCACTATCGCTTTACATTAAGTAAGCTTTAAAATAGGTATAAATCCCAATAAAGATTTAACTAAACCGAGAGTGAGTTAGATACCCATGCCTATTAAAGAATCAATTTCAACAGTAAAATAGTAGATGTACTGAATTTAGAAATCATTTGTTACATAACTATGCACTTTAAAAATAGTAGCTCGAATGCTAGGTATCCCAAATTTCTGCAGTATAATTAAAATTATGAACAGCAAATTTAGGCAGTATTTATAAAGACATTATTGGACTAGGACTAGTGGGAATTGTGGATTTAAAGATTCAAGTAACTGCCAAATGCGTTTGACCTAAGAAGAAATAAACTTGGAGTAATGTCAAAGGTTAAGGGAAATTGGAAAACAAAAAGAAAAGAAAAAAATATGCTATTTAACAGATATTTATATGTATCTTCCTATACCTAAGTATATGTACCTTACTATAATTATAACGATACCAGTACAACGTACAACCAAAAATCTTTTTGGTACATATTGAGCAGTGCCTAAACAATTGAAGCTGCAAAGTTTGCGATGAAAACGATACATCCCTCGCAACTTCGATAGCTTTATATACAGAACAGATATTAAAATTGAAAACACTTTTTTATCTATGACCTGGAGATGGAGATGGAAAAAAATACGAAACTAGCAAAAATCCTATTTTTTAATAAAAAATTGTTTTGCTTGTTTTGTATTTTTAATGTAATGTGAGTACAATAAGGGTACTTAAAATCTAAAATGCAATTTTCTCGAAAACCAGCAGGAAGTGACAACGTGTCGATAAGGAGAAATATGTTCTAAATCATTACAGCTACCTACCAAGACCAAGGTTTTTGGTTATATTAATTACACCTTGTGTATATGCTATTTATAAATTCTGCATATCTAAATAGAAAATAAACAAATAAAAGACCAGGCTCAACAAAAAAATAAATAGTTTTAAAGCAAGTGTTTGAATTAACGACCCATTTTCTATACATAACTGATTTTAAAGGTTTTGTTTATAACCTTATTTGGCGAAACTCCAGAATCAGTTTTATTTATTTCATGTACATAATTTGCATAATATACCCTAAATTGGAAATATTTTCCAAATATACGTTAATTATTTATAAATTATTCTCAAAATGCAACATTTAGTAAATATTTCTTATTATGCTAAATTTTATGTTCTATTTGTATATTAAATAATTTGCTAATTATACTAGAACCGTTTAATATATCTGTTAAATTTTTATATATTTGTCCAAATATGTATTAAATATTTATGAAATATAAAGATTTAAATATAAATTATTTGATATAAAATAAAAGTTTAATAAATATTTTTTATATTAAAAACATTTAATATTTAAAATAAACTTAACAAATATCAATTAAATAGAGTATGCTACTGGGGCCAAGCCAAAGGGAGGGAAGGGTATGAAAAACTAAATTGGGCTAATCAATTTTACATATTTTATACTCCTAACATTGATTATAATAAGCAACAAGTCTTTAAAAGTCGATTTTTTGAGTGCCTAAAGCTACGGAATATAAATTAGTAAAGATTTAAAACAACAAGACCCAAAATTTCTAATGAAATCAAGAGTTTGGTTAACAACGGTGAGTTAAGGAGCATTTATTGCTGCTGCACAAATCATTTAGAAAATTTAAGGAAAAAGAGAAAGACACAGAAACGATGAACATATAATCACACACCTATAATATTTATTAATATAATCAGTACTATATTAAAATTATAAATAAATAAATAACAATCTAATAATTTTGTGAAACGTAATCAAAATTCCAATAAACCAATAATCATAACCATTAAACACTGACCCTATTAAACCAAAAAAAAATCAAGTTATAAACAATATTCGTTAATAAACAAATCATAAGGTTACCAAAAATTAGTCTGAGAGAATTAAAAGCTCGACAATAATAATTAATATAGTTAAAGAAAAGGGGCTACCTGAAGAGTTACAAAAAAGAATGAACTAATTATTTTTTTTAAATTTCATTATGGCCATAAGTATCTTCGAGCATACGGTTTCATGAATTCAATTCCGAAACTGAGAAATATTTTCCAGTATCCAGACTCGAATTTCGAACATTGGATCCTATAGTAAAGAGTAGAGCGATGGATTATTTACCCCTAGGACAGCTAAACTCATAATAATTTATGTGTTATTAAAAAGCTATAATTAGGTACAAATACCAATTGAAATGGGTAAATTTACCATGTCTCATTTTTTAGAAATAAACATTTAAAAATTCCAGGCTAAACCTCACTCGTCCTAATGGATAAGTTGTTATGAATCCTATAAATCTAATTATACAAAATCTACTAACTTATTCTTCTAGGTTAGATTAAAGTAAATTATGGTGTTATTAAATAATTTAATAAAGTGCTTTTAAGCAATAGAATAAATTAGAATTTTATACAGGGTGATTCAGAAATAACTGATATCCTTTAAATGGTAGGTAGAGGGGAGGCAGTAGAGCTAATTTACCTTGACAAGTATAGGTCAAAAACGAATAGTTTTCCAGAAAATGAATTTTAAAGTTTAATTAATTTTGGATCCAAAAGGATCCAAGGTCAGGACAGGATCCAAAATTCATGAATTTATATTCTTCTGTACCTATCCTTCACTATTCTTCATTAATTCTATACAGGGTGATTCAGAAATAAAGGTAATTCTTTAAATGGTAGGTAGAGGGGAGGCAGTAGAGCTTATTTACCTTGATCCAAAAGGATCCAAGGTCAGGACCTGATCCAAAATTCAATAAAACTTTAAAATTAATTTTCTGGAAAACTATTCGTTTTTGGCCTATACTTGTCAAAATTAGCCCTACTGCCTCCCCTCTACCTACCATTTAAAGGATATCAGTTATTTCTGAATCACCCTGTATAGATAGCTTAAATAATTAATTGATTAATAATAAACTAGTCGTCGTAATTCAAATGCAACGCAGCATTCATAGGAACCTTGAATGTGACAATGCTGTAATACATCAGCCATTATTCTGTGGATGATGTGATAATGATTCTAAGGATCAGAAGAATTAAATTGACAACACAAGTTGATTAACTACTCCTTGCTAAGTAGTCTCCGAACATTTAATCAACTCATGTTCCATCCAAAACATGTGATGTTTACAAAAAACTTTAGTAAAAAGTTTTGATTTATCCTCTACGTATGATTCGCAGAAGCCAGAAATTTCCCGGAAAAATTAGTGATTTTCGTGGGAGACATGGAAAGGTTTTCTACTAAGATGTATCAAAATTAGTTGTGTAGCAAAATATGCAAGAAGCTGAAGGTGCAAATTCTAATTTATTAATCTAAAGCAGTTATTGATAGTTTTAACAGACAATAATAACCACAATAAACTTCTTTCGCAATTATAAGTTTTTATTCAAAGCCAACTTGGTAAAAGTACGATTAAACAGTAGGCCTTTAACGAACGCAAAGCACCAATTAAAATCTAAACCAACCAGTGACATTATTTATTTACGAGTCCATTATTTATGAAAACTTTACGACCCTTTCTACTTCGAGCAATATAGTATATTGATATGTTGATAACTTGCATTAATGCATCTCTTTTAGCACCGCCTACAAGTTTAATATTGGTATCAAGGCCTATTTATTAAGGTTATAGTTATTTTTTCTTTTTATTTTGAAAGTGCATTTTATGCACCTATTTAGTTCTTTATTCAATCAATTCTTGACCACAAGCCAGGTTGTCGTGTAATACAGTGATATTAATAACCCAGTTATTATTATTATTATTAATATTTTTAACTGATAATTATCCATTTGCAACATTTACAGTAGCAATTTGCTTGTTTAATAATTTGTTTGAAAAAACCGGCGACGTTTTGCATGTACATATACATTTAATAGCTGTGAAGATTTTTTAATGCCATTCAAACAACATAAATTGAAATTATGATGATTAAAAAATACAATATTTTTCTTTTGTTTTTATGATCTGAAATAAATAAAAAATAAAATTATAGTGTTTACAGCCGCTCTCATTTTAGCATTAAGATATTGGTTGGAATTATGCAAATGTATGCAAATGCATAACTACCAATTTCTACGGGAGTTATTTATGATAAGCTTCAAAATCTTATATCCTCTATTTTTTTTACTCGTGTGGTTAATAAAAATATATCGCTTATACTTAAAATTATTAGTTTTTTAATACAACGAATCTAGTTCTAGGCAATTCATTTTTAAGCATATAGAATTTATAGGGGCATGATTTTGGATTTATAGCTTATTACAGCTTCTACTATAAAAATCTCGGTGCTTCTACTTAAAAACTGGTCCAATGAGAAATTACATTACGGCAACTCGGGAAATCTTATACGAAGACCCAGATATCATCCCTCACACTTATCAGTGAATGTATTATCATTTATGTTATCAATAAATAAATCAACTAAAGCATCGTTATAAGAATTTAAAATTATTGTAAATAAACACAGACTGGAGTTCGAAGTCAGTATGTAGAAACAGTAATATAATTAACCAACCGATAGCTGTACGGTGGCTTCAAAGTGAATGATTCTATAAGCACCTTTTAGAAATCATTTGACACAGCTAACATTATTCCGTCGTCCCTTTTGAGATGTGTTACTTCTAAAGTCAATTTTCTGATCTACTAACCAGGGGTCTTCAATCAAGCTATAGAAGAAACATATAATAGTTACACTGCTGCATACATAGCGAAGATAACATAGAAAACTTATGAATTTTGCGTTTTTAAGTTAAAACTCAACCTTCACAGACATTAAGATTATAACGATATTAAATTGTTGCCTCGAACTAAATATAAATCAAACGTCGCACGATGAATACCAACTATAGCGTCAACAATAATTCACTGAAAGAGAACGATAATACTTACTGTACTTTATGCACCGGCTGAGATCTCTAATTCTGCAAATTCAAATACAGGAGTGGGTGTTAACCCCAAAAGCTTCAGATTAATTAATAGAGTCAGGAACAAATAAAAAATAGTGGGCGCCACCAAACTGAATGATATTCACATAGTTTTTTATAGAAAGCGAGAAATCATCAGTTTGGGAATAATTAAATCGTTAAATTAATCAAACACATTAGTCATTAATAAAAAAATATAAATAAAGTCGAAAACATTACACAAGAACCATTTAGATAAAAGAAATTATCTTTCTTAACTATTACTTAACTTCGGGATTCCAAATAAATTTTACATAAGCAACTTAGTTAAACTATCAATACCTTGAAACAGTTATCTTTAATCCAACATAATTTTCATAAATTCCTTGCGCAATTTGAAGGCTTTCAAACATATTACATTAAAACCCAATATTAACCATACACATAATTTTCACTACAAAACTGCTGACCTGGAAAACCAATATGGGAAACAAATTTTCTGAGCTTTGAACTATTTTTGATTTTATTTTAACGGCGAACTTCAACATATCTATTTGCTATAATCTCCATTAAATAATAAATTTTTTATTATTATTACACTAACTGGAACGGTATTTAAATTAACTGAAATGTTGTTTGAAAAATGCTTGTTGTAAAATTCTAGCACAACAGGAAAGGTGCTTCGATTACTAATTTACTATTAGTAAAAAGAGTCAATGTGTTAATATGAAAATTCAGTGTTAATTTAGCTTTAAACAAATTTTTTTAAGCTAATACAACGTTCAAATACGAGGGCAATAACACTGACCTCTAATAGCAAATACGCGGCGGCATTGGAATACTAATCACTATTCTTACGTGAATGAAAGTTTACCAAACTAAGATTTCTAGATAATCCTCTTCACTGGATTAATTCACTAACAACAAAATCGGTATGGTATACCACTAAAATTGCTTCATTCTAAACTGTACTGTACATAGGTGACAGTAATATCACTTGCATGCGACGGCCGTAGCCGACGCAAACGTTAGGGCACCCCCTAACTTAGGGCTTCGAGAGCCGCTGTCAGACTGACTCGGGAATTCGAGAACTATTTTAAAACCACCACTCATATAAAAGCTGACGATAATTTAATCCAATAAGAAAATACAGAATTTTTAATATTAATTCTACATTTAAGACCTGCTTTATCGAGTGTTACCGGAAATGACACGCAATAAATTTGAAGCCTATTAACTACTTTATTTAGTTGCAAAAGTACAAAATTCTGATAATAAAATGCCTAACAAGATACAAATATCATTTGTGACAAAGGAAAATAGCAATATTAATATGCAGCCTTTTATTACCAAAGTACGAAACTGTAGACTGCTTTTTTTTCAACTAAAAACTGCACCCAGAATGATTTTTAACCGTGGGAATTTCATTTGCTTATTTAAAAATGCAAAGAGAAAACATTTAATATCTACACGCGACGAAATATTTTCCTAATATACAGGGCCGTACTAAGATTATTTCTATAAATTTACTTTTCAAAGTAATAAAATAGATCCTAAAATTTTAACGCGTTACAAGATATGAATATGCAGATATGGCAATTAAATCCGGGGTTGAACCTTTAAAACGCCAATTAAAACGATAATTGATAACACGGCATATATCAACCAAATATTCAGAAGATTCTCAAAAAACTCTAAAAAATAATTCTTGTAAGAAGAATGTTGGTAGTGAGAACCTACAAATCTAACACTCCAATCAACTTCGCACGATTATTCCACGCAAAAAATGGGAGTTCAAAAGAACTCTTATGTGAGAAGGAGAGAGAAAGAGACAGAGAATCCATCGACCCCGGTCTCCTATTTCGTATTTAAGCAAAGAATACATCACAATTTCAGGTTTTCAGAAAATCATGTAACTTAACCAATTTTATACATAATACCAACTTAATACAGAATAAATTATTTGAAATTTAACACGAGACGGTTAACACCTACCAGTACCGAAACAGCAGTGCTAAGACAGTGCTCCTATATAGAACATGGCAGATATCATAACTAGGTGAAACTACCCAATTACACAAGCAGGACTCTACTATTTGTTTCGTTTACTGTATCTTAAGTGTAGACATCCTCATGACCATGTGCCTAGTCACACTATATTCCAATTAGTTCGGCTGAGATTCCTACCGTCTTTCACTTACCAATTCCACACTTTTCTCATCTTGCAAGCGTCGACTGCGTAAAAAGTTGCTTTAGTAGTCAATTTGCCTTTAAACATTTATGTCTGTTTTACAATGGTATTATTGTATCGTATAAGTTAAAGGCTACCTAACTAGGTGTGTTTTCCCCCTCTTTCTTACTGTTAATACTACAGGAGTAGCAATGAACACTTGCCCACAAAATTTAATAGAGGTTTATAATTACGAGCGTTGAGTATTGTACATTGTAATGCCTGGCTGTCCGAGTTTTTAGGTCGCACTAGCGCCTCTCACATGATCTAACGACTACCAGTCTAACTGGTAATCGGAACCGGCGGCTTAACGTGCCCCGCGAAGCACGACCGGTTGCGATCTTTGTACCACCATAGGGTCACCCACCCGGCTAACTGCTAACATAAGTTAACTACAAATACCGTTTAACGCGTACTCATAACGCTAGGCCATGCAACAGATCCACATAGCAAGATAACTATGAGGAACAACAAGCAAAATAATAATAATGTTCAAAAACCTACAGTCTAATCAGCATTCTGGTATCAGTGAACATTAGGTCAGTACGACCTAAGTACGAACAACGAAAGTAATAAGGCACGTTTCAATATTATATATATGAACATCCTCAGATATAAGGAATACCTATTATGTCAAATTCCAAGAACTCTAGCCTAGTTGAACTCTTTAGTTGTCGGAAACTAATAGTTGTAGATTAAAGAGGCCACTCAATACTGAAAGGACTAAATATATAAATCAGTCGGGGTATTTTGTAAATAATTAGCAATGTATGGATGCAACCACTTAACGACGTAAGTTTCCATGTGCTAGAACAACAGTTTTTAACCTGTGGTACTCCTGGGAGAATGTCTAATAATATATTGGAACAAGGAACACCTTTCAGATTTGAACAATGTCATATTGGCAACAACAGAATTTCATTCACAATTGCTTTTGTTCAGAATTAGGTCTTCTTCGGGAGAAAATAAATACAGCACTTAAAATAATATTGGCAAATAAATGATACCAAGGACAAAACAAATAAGATGCGGGATTACGCGAAATAAAGAAACAAAGAGAGTACAAAAGCACTTTTGCAAATAGAAAAAGAAATACATTTTCTAGAATTCAAACACATGACAAACTTTGCACTGATAAAACCGGCAGCAGCACAAGGAAATTTACCAAGTGAGGAACAAGAACTCTCAGTCCAGCCCACCCACTGGCATTACAACTACAGTACCAGTTAAAGAATAGTACCAAAAGACTGATCCCAGAAATGCGCTGTTGATTAAACGTAATTAAAATAAATATTTGTTTCGTTATTTATTACCACAGATAGTTACGCATTTTATGGTAAGATCGAATTGACGATCATTGAGGATTTGGCCTTCAAAATTATTATCGCCTTTTAAATTTCTGAAAAATACAGCAGTTATTTTCTAATTACGCTGCTTACTCCAATGCTCTTTCAATAGTACTAAATAATTCATAAAATTTTCAAAATCATTTTCAGGAAAATTTAAAGCATAACATGATTTTCTTCCGACCTAAAGATGGAATCTCGACTCGATTTTGTTTTTTTTCCATAATGAATGTTTGATAAGGAAGTAAATTCATAGTTCCTGTGCTAATTCGATGTAAGTATGTTTGATGTAACTACTGGAGTAGGAAGGGCAATTTATTTTATATTAGTGTGTTTATAAAATAATTAAATAATGAGAGATTCTTAATTCTTTATACTTACATCACTACTACACTACGCATCACTATGCGTGTGTTCATTTAGAATTTGTCTGCTTTTTACTAGTATATCGATTTTTACAAAATCTCGGTGGTTCGGCTTTAATCCCCCGAGCTTCCAAAATCTCAATGTATTTCTAGATCTCAGAAATATTTAGTTTTTCCGAAAGAAACATTATTTCATATAGTTTATAAGCAAACGATGAGAGTTTTACTAATTCTTTTTAAATGTTCAACAAACTTTAACGGAAGTTTATTTAAATATGCATGAATTAAGTAAAAATCACGCCTCTCTTCGCAAATTAATAAGAGAAGGAACGATGATCGTCGTAGTTACGAGTCGTTACAAATAGAATTTTAATGCTTATGACGCTTGCAAAGGGAGAAAACTAAATCCATAGAAATGAATATTAATTAGATGAAAGTCTGCCCACCTCTACAGTAATTTTGGTTTTGATCTTGATTTTCAGTGAAGTGACCATTGAAGTGACAGTTGAGTTTCCGTGACCATTATGCTGTACAATACGGTATGGAAATTTGGTCTTTATAACGATACTAACAATTTATCAAAATTATTGATAATTATTATTGCATTATAATTTTTGATTTTCAAAGTAGATTATTAAGTACCAGGACGTAAATTCGGCAAGAAAGGAAATAACTTGATGGTCCTTGAATGTATGTACGAAAAGATAGTCCATTTTCGTAGTTTTATAAAAATTGTAAGTTATTAATTGAATCAATAATTAAACCCTGTCCATAAATAAATAGCTGCTGTCGTCTTTATCTTAGATAACTTGTGGAAACTAGTCTGATCTATGTTGATAAATTTATGAAATAGCAATGAAATCCATACAAGAATTTATTTCAAACGGAAATTGAAGTGTCTCTCATAAACAGTCTTTATAAATCATTGCCTAATGGTAAAAACTTGTAATTATCACTTCGAACTAAAACGTATTTACATAAATCAATAGTTTACAGTATTTTATTTTCCGTGGAAGCTTTCAGTTAATGTCATCTGGAGAACAGGAGTTATAAAATAGAGAGTGGCAGAAAAATTTGCACAGCTGAATTTTTACACGCAATAAAAAGCATTAATTAATAAACCGGATTTTAATCTAGTTATTAATTCTCAAAAACATATATGTACGTTATTATTTATATCAGTAGTTCTTATCTCAGCTATTATATATTTTTGTAACCACTATCTGTATAATATTATTCATATGTGCAATCAGCCTAATTATAGGTTTTCTTGACCTAAAAATATTTGCCTTGCTTTTCCTCAGGGAAACTTAAAGTTGTTATTAATCATCAATTTATCAAATGGACTGTTGATTTGTAACATATTATCCATCATAATATATGTATTAAGGAAAAAAAATACCAAGTGCAAAAAGTAATAAAATAGAATGACTTAGTTTTTATGCAGGGACTACTACAATAGTTAATCAAGATAATAAATAATAAGTCGTTTGTTCTTAATATAACCAACAATAGTAGGAGGAGGTACAGTCGTTACTGGTTTTTTTATTGTGATTTATATCTGAAATATTTTGATCTAAAGATAAGTGTTGTTTCATTGTTAATGTTTAATCTAGAAGCCCCGGGAATGCAAGAAGAAAACCGGAATGAATAATCTAAAAATGATCTTTACTTTCGCCATTATTAAGGGTTAACTGGTCTTTTTATATATAATGGCAAACTTTAGTTGGTTAGTTTATTGTTTGGAAGTATCAAATTTGGAATTTAGAGGACTTGCACAATCTTTCAACATTTGGATGTTCAATATCTGCAATCCTTTATGAAATTACTTTGAATCTATTAATAGTCTCACGTTGAGACTACAGTGTATGCTCTTATGAACATGGGGTTGCCAAACAAACATCTTGCAAGCAACTTTTAAAAAAATACTTTCTAAATATTGTAGTTGTAACTACATAAACCTTTATAATCCCTATTGTTCGAGCAAGTTATATTGCAGGTAGTCACTTCTTCTGGCAGCGGTAGTAAAACAAAATTTCAAAATTTGCTGATGTTCATGTAGTGCGCATATAAAGTCTGAAACTATCGAAATAAACCTTTTATTAAATATTTTTGAGAAAAATCCTCGAGCACGCCGATTTTTATCTTAAGGAGTGTAATAAGATATTTTAGTGTAATCGTTATTTGTAGATCGTCTTTAGTTTCCGAGTTATGACGATAACGAAATTTTTTTAAATGGAAACCCTAATTTTTTATGATGGATTTAGAAAAATAATGTAATGCTAAGATCAAATATGCTAAAAAAGTATGATACTGTATTAAGAAATTTCCGAGATAATTGCTTTTAAAGTTTTAAAACAAAAATTAAAAAACAATCAAGAGTTCCAAGTTTTAATAAAAAAAAAGAATTCTTTGAAGAACTGTAATAAGTTTAACGCTAAGTCACTTGTTACATGGATACTTGATTTTTTATTCAGAGGATTAAACTCTTGATTGTTATTCAATCAAAGTTCAAATCAAGAGTTCAGATTTTTTGATAAAAAATCAAGTAGCCATGTAACAATTGACTTAGCGTTAAATTTATGGCAGTTCTTAAAAGAATTTTTAATTTTTTTTTATTAAAACTTAGAACTCTGGATTGTTTTCAATTTTTGTTTTAAAGCTTTAAAAGCAATCGTCTCGGAAATTTCTTTCCAAATCCATCATAAAAAAATATGGTTTCCATTTAAAAATATTTTCGCTATCGCCATAACTCGGAAACAAAAGATGATCTACAAATAACAATTACACTAAAATAAGTCTCATTTAGGATAAAAATCGACGTGTTCGAGGATTTTTCTCAAAAATATTTAATAAAAGATTTATTTCGATAGTTCCATACTTTATGAGTTAACGCCAGTACTATTACAAAACTAATTTTGAGTATAATTAAAAGTCAAACGTTCTATTTCGAGTTTTTGAATTTTAGGTAAATAAAAAAGTACAACACAAGTTATAGTTATTTGGTTTTTATTAAATAAAGAAATATTAAAACTAATAAATTATTGTATACTATCAAATTGTGTACTATCAAACTACACTTTTTTAATTGTACAGCTTTTATATAAAGCAGTGATAAATTGAAAACAAATAATATGAGTATAAAAAGTACACCAGCAAAAAGTTCAGCATTAGCACAAATCACTCAAAATCACTTTCATCTTCTACGTCACTTTCACTATCACTTTCCAAATTTATAAGTATTGGCTCAATATCGTCCATCAATCCATTAATTTGCCACATGTTATCTTCTGTTTTAATTACATGGTTAACATAATTGTTCCATTTTTCCGCTGTCACTTGAACGTACGCTTCACTAATTAAATTTCGAACATCTCCTTCATTAAATGTGGTATTTTTTTAGCGACATACTTTTTTACATCACCCCAAACCAATTCAATGGTATTTAACTCGCAATGGTACGGAGGTAATCTTACTATTGGAATGCCGTATTCTTTTGCACATTCTTCAAGAATGTATTTGGCGTAATTAGATTTGAAAGCATTCACCACGTCCAATATATCTGCTTTCAAGTAATCATCGTCAAAATATATATCTTTTGACCAAAGCCATGATCGTATTTCTTCTTTTTTCCAAGACTGATTTGGTATCTTTTCAATTTTTCGGCAATGGTGTGGTGCATTATACATTACTACAACTGATTTTGCAGGTAAATTGGGCAACAAAGAATTTCTAAACCAACTCTCAAAAGTAGCTTCATCCATTTCATCATGATAATCCGCACTGTTCTTCTTTGCTAGAAAGGTCAACTCTGTCCCATTTATAAAACCTTGTTTGCTGCCAGCATGAAGTAAAATAAAACGAGGGCCACACTTTGTGGGAGCTTTCAAACCAGTGGTTAATACTCGAAGGAAGGCGTCCCGATATGATTTAATTGACAAATCCACCCATTGAGCCACGATTCATCAATATAAACTATATTGTAATCCTCTTCTCTATATCTTTTAATTTGTCTTAAATAACGATGACGCCATGCAATTATCTCTTCTCTTTCAATTAAATAGATCGTCGTCCTCGCTTAACATACTGAAAATTCATATCACGTAATAATCTATTCAACGTACTTCTACTAAAGTTGAGCGAGTTTTCATCGTCATTTCCAGCTGCTACAATATTGTTCATTGGTGGTATATTTTACGAAAAAAACTCGTGCACCTTTCTTCTAATTTCACTCCTAATTCGATCTTTTTCTTGGAGATTTTATTCCATCAGGTGAAATACTCTCTTGACGTACTGAGAACAAAGTTTTTTCGCTAATACCTGTTTCTTTAGAAACTTGTCGAATAATTACTGATAATGACTGCCGGGTCTCAGTAAGACGATATTTTATCAAATTTGACAAAATCTGTTTTTCACCAACCTTTAGTACACAACCCATTCTGTTTTTAACAATATCCGCCATACTTATGTATAATATACTATGTGCGTTATGTAATACTGCAATACGAATAGTTACAACAAACAACACGACAATGTTAACAATAATTACAAACGATAAAACACAAACAACTAAGCGAAAATCTATAGACGCACAAGCTATCAAAATTTGAAACCAAATAATTATTTCTGTATTAAGAAATTTGCTTATATGCGTTCGGTGACAAATAATAGTGTCGCCAAAAAACGTTATACTATAATTTCAGTAAGTACAAACTGTATTATGTAGTTTCGCAAAGTAAAAGTAGAAAAAACCAGAAGGGTTTATTGTTTACTAAAATCCTTTGCATTTGCTGCTAATCCTAAATTTCCGTTTCAGCAAGTTTCTTTTGAAACAAGTTGAACAAATGAATGATTTTATCATGATGAAATCATTTTACCGGTAAAATTACGTTTGGGACTTCCTGTATTTGCCTGTGAATTAAAAGATTAAAAAGATCATACAGAAGCTAACCAGCCGTTATTTTTATGTTGAAAGAATTTGAAGACGAAAGAATTAAACAAAAAAGTATAAGTAATAAAATATCGGATATTTAGATACATATACGATATAAAAATCCCAAGTAATGTTTAATAAAATAACAAATACATGTTAATACGACTTTCCTTTAAATTCTTCTTTTGTATGGTTACGATTACACTTTTTCGGTTACTGTTTTAAAAGGTTTAGAACTTCTGGAATCTTAATCCACATTTCTATAGATTCATACAGTCAAATAGGTGGCAACAACGAAGCACAAACTCCCATAAGAAATACATTGACTATCTTTCCTTCACTGTACTCCCAACGTGAGACGGACAATAGGAAAGCTTGAAACTAATAAAAATTTAGAAACAGTAGAACTCTGAAATTATATAAACAGCTATTAAATTATTACATAAAGTTATAACTTATATACTTTGGCAGTTTTTGAAGAAATCATAAACTGAATTCTCGAAAACTTCTTCAGAAACTTAAGGCTGAATCGTTAACATGCAAAGCTTTTTGAATATTTAAAATTAAATCTCTGGAAATTTTATACCTTTGGTGCTCATATGCTCATCTTCTACATCTCTGAGTCGTCAAAAATAGATGTGAAACTTAGAACTTCTAAAATCTAAATCCTCCAACTTTCTCTTTTTGTATTTTTGTAAGCTGATAGTTCAATTTATCAATTCAAACTAAGAAATTCTAGAGTTTAGAGCTTCAAAATTTTGAATTTTGTTAAACTAAAAATGAGCATTTTAAAGTTCAGAATTTTTAAAATTATAAATGTTTAAAACTTCAATATTCCATAGATGCAAAAACGTACAGACTCAAGAACAAACAAAGAACAGACATCTAAATTTTTTTTCATCCATCCATATACGAAAAATATTATAAATAGATATCTATAAACATTCCTACATATGTAAATAGTTAACAGGTGTTACAGAAAGAGACAGTAATAAGACTGACAAAAGAAATATATTATTATTATAAGGCTGATATATTTATCACGAAAATATTTCACCGATTGACACATACATAAAACCGTTTAGGTTTTACACGTATAGCTAGGTCCACTTAAAAAAAGAAACAGATAAAAAGGCTAAACCATAAAGTCACTTTATATAAATTGGCAAGACCACACCCGACATATAAATTTTAATGATATTCCAATATCAACTCCCGTTTACACATTTAAAAGTTTCAGATTTTTAGTACTGATATAAAAATAATCACATCATCACCTTTTAAGAAAATCACCTACTACATATTATTACCACTATCGGTTTAACGATTTGGAAATTCAACTTCTGATAAACTCGGTACTATAAATTCTTAATTATTGGCTATATGGAGAAGAAGAGTGAAGGTATGGAGGAACTTATCAAGAAAAGAACATAATAACTCCAAAGGGTTTAAAAAAAATACTATTTAATTTGAATATCATTAATGTTATTACCAGATCTGACATACACAATAAATATTAGTAACGGTGGTCGATAACGAAACTATAATAGTTATAATTACTAATTGAGAAGGATACGCTGTCCAGAATTTAATTGGGTAATAGTTTTTCAAAATTCCCTCCCTAAAATATTATTTAATTTAATAACTTGAAGGATTATATTGAACTGCAAGTTAAAGTTTTGTTTTAAGTTATCTAAAGAAAAATTAAAATATATTCTAATATTACATAATCACTTATAGTTCAGATGTGCTCTTTGGAAGGAGAATGCGAAATGTTATGGATCTCCGTTAATAGCTAGTTGGATGATTAATGGGGAACATAAACCAACAATTAAAACCACTAATAATTAGCATTAGAATTAAATAGCATTTATACGGAATGTTGAAGATGCAATCATACAAAGGGTTTAGAATAAACCTACTAAAAATTTAAATATGGGTTCAAAGTGAATGTACTATGTAGTTTTATTATAAATCCTAATAAAATCAATATTAGTGCAGAATCGATATTAAGATAAATGATCCATCTATAATAGTTATTTATGTATTAAGGGCATAATGAAGCTTTTATGTCCAGAAGCGTTATTTCTAGCCCGAGGCGGTAGCCGAGGGCTAGGAAAAGGCTGTAGGGCCATAAAAGCAAGTTATGCCCGCTATACATACACTATTTACACAGACTAAGTTTTATCTCAAATCTATTATTGTGTAAAAATATAATTAAATGAGTACGTAGATACATCAAGCAGCTGTGCGTATACTTATGTGATTATTACGAAGTTCGTTACTATAGTTACTATTCCAAAATATTTAATTTCAGTTTATTTTCATTGGTGATAAGTTTACAAATTATATTAAGAACCAATCAAGTTCTACAAAACACTTCTGATATTTAATTGACGTTTCCTTATTGCCCGTCTGACCATAAAGAGGCCCTTGGGCCATAAAGAGACGATTATGTTTAGATGAGTCTTACAATAATAGTCTAATTATAATGTATCTGTGCATAAAAGAATTAATTAAAAGTGATGAACAACTATTACTTCTAATAGAGGACTTGTATATCCTGTACGTTCCCATCAGTATGTAAATACTATTGAATAACAAAAAAAAAATTCAAAAAATATTAGTAACTATCCCTATCTATACTAATAATTGCCCTAGCAAATCAATTAATTATTATTTAAGAAAAACTCATGGAACAATCTTTTGTTTCAACACCTTGTTACCCACAAAATGGGAACTGCTTATTGGGAAACGGTAACAACCTTTAACCGCAGTTAAATCCGTCGGCTGCCAGCTAACTAGTGGGATATCGTGGGTCTCACTAAAGGACTTCTGTAATGAGCGCCAAGAATCGTCTAGTGATGGACTCGAGCCCGAGCCAAGCTCGTTCGACAATTCTTTATTCGAGTCGAGTCGAGCTTCACGTATGTCGAGCCCGAGTCGAGTCCAGTTTTTCGAGTTTTTCTAGCTTTTCGAGCCGGCTCGAAAAAATTTTACAGTTTACAGTATTTTCCCTATTTTGTACTTTAACGGATTATAACTAAGAATTTGCGCAATTACTTTTCTTTAAATGGCTTCATTACACTATGAGACTGAAAATATAATGAAATTTTTAATTATTATATAATTATTTTATCCCGTTATTACGGTGTAATGTATTCATCAATGACAAACGAAATGTTAAAAAGTAAAACTCCTGCACGCCACTTTATAAATTTTTAACAGCTGAAGCAACAAAAGTAGCTGCTTGCAATCTGATCTTATCTTTTATGTTCAAAACGTGTTGATAACGTCGTGGATTTATTAACTTATATTAAAAAAATTAGTAATTTTAGTTTGTTTTGTTTTTTTATTAAGATTAATGATGACTTTTAATTTATTAATATAATCAAACACTTCACTTTCAGTGGACTCTTAATCTTCAAAATATTGTTGCAATATAGGGATTGCATTGTTTGCTTCATTATTTGATGGTGGGATTCTGACTTCATCTTCTAATTCATATTCAGATAATGAGTTTTTGCTAGTTGCTTTAACTTCTGAAACCATATCATTTTCGTCAAGTGTACCGCAAACAACAGCGTTATTGTCTATTTCTATGTATTCATTGAAGGAAATCTCAGAGTTTATTGTATTCCACTTTGCTAGCTCCTCATCAGAAAAACATTCTTCCAAATGATTTTCCTTAAATTCTGTGTAAAAACCCGATTTCTTAAAACAATTCTTAATTGTTTCTGGGATAATCTGACTCCATGACAAACGTATCAAACACACAGCATCCAGAACATTTATTGCTTTAAGCTGTTGATTGTTGTCCATTTGCTCTATCATTTGCAGTACAATTTGTTTACGGTAAAATTGTTTAAAATTGTGAATGACATCTTGGTGTAAGTACAAGGACAAGATCAAAGAAACAAACCGGATTCCAGAATTTTCTTCAAAAAAATCAATTAAACACATTATCTAAAAAGGTTTACCTACTTATTTCGGGATTTTCTAAAAATTTGTTTAACATTTAGTTTTAAACCGGATGGGTAATGAAAAGGAGCCGCAATAAATCATCCCTTAATCCTTTCTTTGAAACCTGTTTACTATCACCGGCTACTTACTGACACATTTATTGTTGATTTAGGCACCTTAAATACTTAATCACAAGAAAACTGCCTAAAATTTGCTAAGAATTCACATTTTTAGTTTAAAGGGTAATAAAAAGAACCGACAAAGGTTTAAAAAGATATGTAGTAAATATCTGTAGCCAGTCTACAGATTTCTTTCAAGTTGTTAACAACGTATAGACTTAGTGGTGAATCAGTGCAAACATTAATCTTTTTCTTGTTTACTGAGATTTAGATTTTTATGTTCAATATGGCAGACTTTGACAGTCGCGACAGTTAGTCGCCGCAAGCGGCTCGTTTTCGGACGAAGAGGAGAAAAAAGTTTTCGCGACTGCTATATGAATTTGGAAAATAACTATGATTACAAAACGAGCCGGCTCGACTCGACTCGAAACTCGACTCGATTTCGAGCAGAGTTTCGAGTCGAGTTGAAACAGATTATTTCTAGTCGAGCTTGAATATTTTTTTCGAGTCGAGTCGAGCTTTCTAGGAAAGCTCGGCTCGACTCGGCTCGAGTCCATCACTAGAATCGTCTAAAATAGCTACAGGATTGGCCGACAAAATCTGAAAAGAACGACACATTTGCGACTACTACCAATGTGGCCGACTTTTCCCAATAATGACTCCTCGATAGCTGAAAACATAAACTCCAAGTACCAAACATACAAATAATAAGTCGTCAAGTAAGGGATGTACAGTGCTTTATTATAAATTAAACAAATTATCAATTAAAACAAATTAATCAATGTGAAGTAGCCTTGGTAAAAATTGAATATTGGTTATTGGTTTCTACACACAAATTGAAAGGGGAAAGGATTAATGCGAGCAATTTATTTACTCTAAATCTTGGCTTGACTACAAGTCTCCAAAATGTAGTAGGCACGGTAAATTAACGCGAATACCTGTGATGTAGATTGCGCAATCGTAACCTCGGAATTTAATTCTTTAACCAATTCATTACGGAGCAAAATCATACGTATTCACTCGCAAATATTCCTAACAATATAATACAGTAAATAATATGTGACAAAATTATATATACGAAACAGATACTAGATATTAGTGCTACACGCACACTGGTGAAAAACCAATTAACACATAAATTTATAATATACAAATATACAGAAATGTTTTATATACAAAAAGGGTTGTCGAACGTTATTGATGTCGTAAATAGTTGCTACAATATGACTAACTCACGATACGGTGTCTTCGAACTGAAGAGGAACGTCACCAACCAGGTCGAACGTAGCGTGATCGAACGAGGCAGCACCAACCAAATCTGCGTTATGGTCTTGTAACAACCCAAATATACAACGTAGTGTATGTAATTATTGTAGGAAGTTATAATATTAGTAAAGATATACCCAAAATAAAAAAATAGATCTGTAACAAATAGAATCAAATTACCAGAATGCACTAACGAACACTTTATAAATACCTTCGGTGTAGGGTGACCTTAAGAGATAATTACATCGCCTCCAAATGCTACTAACGACGATTATACATCAAAACCTATCGAAAGAATTAAGTATAAGAGACTGAATGATAGAAGAGTTAACCTAAAACACTTACGAGCATGTGTGATTCTAACCTCTAAGAAGAACAGTGGAAAAATCCCATTACGGCTTCCAAACTAACAATTTGAAAAACGATATCCACAAATTAATCACAAATCTGCACTAAGGCAATTTCCAATTGACAACATAAGGGAAGAGATTAATTAAACAGCGACGTCCACGAAAGGATTCTTCAAGGAAGTTCTAGCTTCACGAGTGGATCGAACAAAGTGACAAAATCTCTTATCGAAAACAACCGGACGTTAGTTCCATACAAAATGGCAACTACAAGGAGAGAAAATGCGAAATCTCTAAACGCTATACAACTTAACACAAAAGCATAGCTATACAGGGTGTTACGAAATTAGCACGTAACAACCTTTGCTGAATTTATGAACCAATAAAGTTGTGGGGAAACAGCAAGAATTTGAATGAATATAAGCAACGCAGCCTGTACGAATTATTTTCATATAAATAAATAATATTGTACAATAAAACTCAACAAAAACAAATTGATCGGCATATTCCAGGTAAATAATAATTTATTAGTGAGGAATAAAAAGTCAACTATAAAACTAGAGTAATATAACCATAAGGTACATAAAACTGGAGATATTGTTAAAGAAATATTCTAATACGCTAGTTTTCAACTCTTCAAGTTAATGTTTACTCATTTCTAAACCTTTTTGAGATTAAGTAGACATTGTCAGAATCTATATGCGATTCTTCGGCAATTTTAACTGTAACGGATGAGTGGGATAAAGTATTTGCTAAAGAGTATTTCTATAGCTGCAATAAAAAAAGCAATATTGTTTTATTTTAACTCTATTTATTCTTTGTTAATTCTGTTTAACTGGTAGCTTTGAAACGTTGATTTACTTCACTTCTTATGTTTAACAGATAGGCTATAAAATAATCATTCAGCGATTACTTACAAATTCACAATTATCAGTCATCAGGTAACTTATTGCCGATTAATAGTGAGTTTACAGCTAAATTTAATGACCAAGTACACTACGAAAGACACTATAAATGTAACTTAAAGACTTAATGATAATTTGTCATCAAGATTACCATTTTATCTATTTGGAACATTTTATAACTCAATAGAAAGGTTATTGCACAACAAACACACAGGATATTGGTTCCTGTCTTCCTTTCGTTTTTTTTTTGTGTATGATCTTTTGATTATATTTGAATGTCGAAACCTACTTGAAATATTACATTACTGCACAATAAGATGAATCCATGTGGGTGTTCATGTCAGTGAATTTTAATGATGCTCTCATACAATGATAAATGATGTTTGAAACTATTCACTCCGCTGCTTTATATTAACATATGGAAGATAAAGAAAAAAAGAAAATAAGGCAACTCTTTAATTATATTAGCAGTAGTAACAAACAGGGGCAGATATTTATTGCCTGTCCTTTGTAATAAACTTATCAATTTAACAAACTTTAAAAGATCCTTTCTTACTGAAACTCTATATTTTATACGAGCGTGAACATTTCTCTTATTTAGTTGTCAGTATTTTCAATAAATTTACACTTAACAATGACGCAGGTGAAACTTGGCTTAATTGAAAACAACTCTTACAAAACATGTATGTGTATGGGAAGGACTTACTGTAGAAGAACGATGGGTAATGAGGAATGTATAAACACAATGTTAAATACATATTGAGTGAGTACCTATATTAGATCAAGCCGCCCTACACGCATTCAATTCCTAGAAATGTAGCCTGTATTTGTAAAATCTATGCCAATGGAATTACCCGATTTAGTGGTAGTTGAAGTTCTTGATGAACTCTTGTTTAAATATCACAGCGAATGATTTGAGCATAAATCATGTTACAGTAAAGCTCACCCGTCGTTTGTCTCTCAGACGGTAAAAAAATCAAACGTCTTTCGAAATTAAAGATTGCCAGTGGGTTTTGTGGATTTTCTGTATGGATAGGACGCCATACCCCACTATGACGCAATATTTGCTGTTTCGGGTAGTTACGATTTTCTCCGCCTAATAAAATAATGTTGCTGTGCTGTTTAGTTTTGGATTTAGGACTATTACATTACAAATATTACAAATTCTGGATGTCCATATTCATCCATACTCATCATCGCTATTCTCAATTAATGGAGATACTAACCTTTAAAAATCCTATCTGTGTTCGTATCTGTTTTTCTGACTTCCAATATAGCAAGCAAGGCAACCTTCTAAATTTCAAAGCTTCATAACTTAAGTTTAAAGAAATTTAAGAGAAAAGTTTGCTGTTTTGGTCGAAATTTAAGTTATTCAGAGTGATGCTAGGTCAAGTAGGCTAGATTTTTACTCGAAAACACAAAAAAGATTTTTCTATACCCTGCCTTTAGCAGATTCACTAGTCTATCAAAGGTTTAAAATTCCCAAAAGGTTCCAAATAACTAACGATTAAGAGGCTCTACGTTTCAGAATTTAAGAGTTTTAAAAGCACTTTTGTACAAAATTTCAGAATTTTGCTGCTTCATTCATTTATTCAAAGATTGGGAAAACATTGAAATGGAGCGTAGATTAATAGAGATAAATTTGGCAGTGAGACATGCACAGTTCTATAAATTTAGGCAGATGCAGACTTCTGCACAAAATAAGAGCCATCTGCTGCTTTGCAAAACAGTGGAACCCCCAGATAATGTTGAAAACGAGAAGGATAACTGTTTATGGACTATTAAGTGTTATAACTGAAAATACGAAAATATAATTACGTAATTTACACAGAATATTGAGGTATCAGGAAGATACACTTTGATACGTAAATAATACACCGCCCTCTTTCGGTATTGGGCAATTATAATTATTAAACGAAAATGCCTCTACAGTTCAGTAAAAATAGGCGTTTTTTACCGAGTTGGTGAACAAATTCGTACATAAATGTTAATATATGAAAAAGGTACATTTTGGCAATAGAAAACAAGAACTGACGAGGTTATAAAAATAAACCAATCTTTTACCCCCTTTTTCTGGGGTCTAAAGGACAATTTTGGGGGTTTTTGCTCATTATCTAGAAAAGTAAGCCCTAAATCGGAATATACAAATGGTTCGAATTTGTAGAACACAAAAGATACATGCGATGGTTTTTACTTCGTCCAAATGGATTAAAAATTGACACATTGAATTTTAAATTTGTAAAAAAATCGCGAGTTTTCACTTTTCAGTTTTTGCTAAATAATAATTAGCAAACGCTTGATATTACAATTAAAAGTGACAACTTCATCTGGATCAAGACTTTTTAGTCACGATAATGAAGGGCCTTAAATCACTTAAGAGTGAAAAAAATCAATAGCATAAATACTACTAACAGTTAAACCTTTTAACACAAAAATAAATTATTTCAACCTTTTTAAATTTCCACGAATTCATTTTAATATTCGAGGGCAATGAATGAAGGTTTATAAATCAAAATGTAGTTGTAAATTCTTTTAGTAGAATACTAGGTATTACTATAAAATAGTTAAACCGCAAACAGAAAAATAAACTGTTCCGAGAATTCTTCCACCCTTCTTAAATTTCCACGAATTCATTTTAATATTCGAGGGCAATGAATGAAGGTTTGAAAATCAAAATGTAGTTGTAAATTCTTTTAGTAGAATACTAGGTATTACTATAAAATAGTTAAACCGCAAACAGAAAAATAAACTGTTCCGTGATTTATTCCACCCTTCTTAAATTTCCATGAATTTATTTTAATATTCGAGAACAATGAATGAGGGTTTGTAAATCAAAATGTAGGTATAAATTCTTCCGCTAGAATACTAGGTATTACTATAAAATAGTTAAACCGCAAACAGAAATATAAATTGATCAGTGGCGTAGCCACGGGTGGGATATATCCCCCCCCAAGGGTCAAAAACTTAAAAAAAGTAGATGAAAAGTAGTTGACATATTTGACGAACTGACCAAAAAATCATGGCGCCTAGATTTTGTTTTGTAATGTTATTTGTTGAATAAAAACTAGTATTCTAAAAATATTGTTTATTATTCAGTATTCTTTAATATTTGCACTCTTGTTTCATACAATCTATAAAAAATCTGAATTAACAGTTACTATAGGTATACGTTGACAGCCAAGCCCGCGCATTTTCTTTTATTATTGTATATCCCTCTCTAAGGGCCAGCTCTGGCTACGCCACTGAAATTGATTCAAGAATTATTTGACCCTTTTTAAATTTCCACGAATTCAATAAACATTCGAGAACAAGGAATGAAAGTTTGTAAATACAAATGTAGGCTTTTCGGTTAAAGCTCGTACCAGGGTCAAACTATATCTAGTAGTACAAAAAGAAATTCATTAGAGCCTCATATATTCAGAATCACTATTATATTATTTTTATTATCACTGGTTTCAAAATGCAGACATTTTTTATCGTGGCGCACGTCCTTTTCGCACTTTGTAAGCGTTGGCGGTAACTTTTTTTATCTCAGCTTTGGTCAGTCCTAGGACACCGAGTCAGAAACTGTGGTGTTAAGTACATTGTAGGCTACAATTATATGCCTGTATACTCTAAAAATGATTCCTTCGTAATAAATTTTAAGGTTCAAAGTTTTGTACGGCAATCGCTGAAAAAGCTACTTTTAGATATTGTAATGAAAGAAAACCCATATATGCCATCATCGAACATTCTAGATTCTGGCGGCAAGATATATGATTAATCAACACCTGCTTGTATGATTCATCGGCGTGAGTCATCGACGGCTGTACAAAACAATACACCAACCAGTCTAATCCAGTACGTTCTAGAACATTGATATGGGGATATAAATTGACGTTCGCGCACAGAAGGGAGTTCAGTTAGTATTCAACCGGCGAATTGAAATGTGCTTTGTGTAATTAATTAACAGTCGAATATTACTGAATAAATAAATGTTATAAATGGATGTTGTATTAAAAATAAATACCCTACTTTAAGTTAATATCAAGCATTTAAGTTCGTTAAATATAATTATAGTGTTTTTAATTAGTGTATGTAAATAATAACTCTCTTGTGAATAGACGATTAAACAGCATTTTTGCTATTATTTTAAAAAAGAACGTTACTGTATTTTCTAAGGTAGAAGGCAGTTTGTTGAATACTTGATTTTTTTACCTGTGCCTGTGTACTAAGAGTTTGTAAATTAACTTCTAATTACCCTAAAATATGTTTCAGATATATAATTTTAGTTGCCTACCATAGACTACTCTATTGTGTATAAATTTAGGATTTTTTAACTACAACCCAACAGAGATATTTAACCTTAAAGTTAGAAAAATTTTTAAAAAGTATCGCCACTTCGTTATCATTCGTACTCTTCCATTTTTTTCTTTAAGAGTTTGCGGATTAGAACCGGGTTCAAAAGGAAAAAATTAATCTCTACCAGCCTTAGGTACGTTGGAATCTAAACTTGTTCAGAATGAAATAGACAAATCTCCTAACAATCGTCCCATCATTGTGTTGAATTTTTTTAAGTGCACCTTGACAAAAGTACCCAAAAACCTTGCAAGAAGCGGTGTAAGCAAACCCCCTGCTGTGGTTTTTATGTTTTTATATAAATAAATATATTAATATAACGGATTATATGGTCATAGCAATCGATGACTAGAGAAGGTGTTTCATTACTCTGGTACCTTGTCTAAAAAAAGCTAAAAGAACCATAAACTGGATGGAGCGTTTATTTCCAGTTTTCATTTTTTAACTTTATTTTTAGAGTACAATATACAGTTTAGTGGAGATTACATTTTGAAACATGATGACTCTTCAATATTAAAGAGCACTGTAAGATATAAATAAACTGACGACGCACCCAATACACGACGCAGAGCTGGAAAATTGACGTACTCGTAAGTATTTCTGATTATCTCTGAATCTAAATTTCAGTATTTCATCCTATCGCTGCTTAAAAGTGAGATTAGAAGTTCCATGTTCATGACATTTGATGACGTTTTGCTCATTTTCTGTGAATTGTTGAAATACACAACGATTAAAATTGGATATTTTATTAATGCGAATGCACTAGTATTTTAACAAAAATAATTATTATTTTCTACATTATAATAGTTAAAAGACATAACTTTACAAACTCAACACAATCTTAATGAATACAAATAACAACTCTGAACGTAGACAAAAACAATTTACAAGAGGTATTCAAAACGTCCTCCTCTTTGTTCTAAACAATAAGTCAGACGATCTATTGGCCTATCACAATATTTATTTAATCAGTATTCATTATATTAAGTAAACTTATTTAAGAGATAATTATTAATTTTTATTATTATTAATAACTATTTATTAATAATTATTATTATTAATTAGTATATCTGAAAATTTTTGTGGATGAGGTTTTCAATTTTCGCAGAAGAATCAATAATCTTTTTAATGAGCTGGCGAAATGGTAAGAATGGTTGCATAGCTTAAGGGTGTCAATGTGCTTGACGTGTTATTTTAATAATTGAACATACGAGTTTTAGTATATGCTGGAAGTTTGCATGTCCACAGATATAAAATTCGCACTGTATAGTCTTTAGTTTGTTCTTATGGGTGTTCGGGAGACCTCACGACGTTCACCCATAAAACTGGCTGTCTTCTACCCTACCCCTGTAAAGGGCAATGGATGAAGCTGTCAGATTAAGTGTGTGGTAGAGAAATTCGTGAGAATTCTCGACGGTAACTCATACCGATCAGGGGGAGCCCTGGTAGATGAGACCGGTGTGGGCAGATTCGAATCTCGCCTGGGATAAGGTCATTTATGGTCACCAAGAAACCCGCTGCTTGACCGAGGTTATTTATGGTCACCAATGGAGCCCGCTACTTGACCGAGGTCATTTATGCTCACCAACGGAACCCGCTACTTGACCGAGGTCATTTATGGTTACCAACGGAACCCGCTGCTTAACCGAGGTCATTTATGGTCACCAAAAGAACCCGCTGTTTGACTGAATCTCAACTGCGGAGAATCGAAGTGAGGAATCCCGCCGTATATAGCGCAGGCACATGGGAAACTGCAAGCCGCCAGGTAAATGTGCTTAGGAGCTATCCCGACCACCCTATGATCCGGACTGCAGCCGGGTACAGTGATTGGGAGAAGCTCTGAAAGCCATTACACTTAAGGAGAGTTGAAGCGAATACATAGCCTCTCACAATCTAGACAACTTCACCAAATACGGGTACATACCGGGAGTCTATAACGTGTAGACTTAAACGAAGCTCTGTTGAGGGCCCACCAAGCTTATAAGTGGTAGATCGGGGTGGTAAAATCATTAAAGAACCAAGTCCCGCCACAATTGAGGTTGGATTCGATCGGGCAGTGGTCCCACTTTGCAACAGCGCATCGTTGGGGAATAGTCCTATTGCTGGACGAGGTACTTCGGTACCGGCGGGTGAGCAACGTGTTAAGTCAATTGCTCCGGCACTAGACCTGAGTTAGCTAGTAGAGGGTGGATAAGGCTAACTGTCCGCGAAAAGGAACTGAATCCTTCTCTACAGTGATCTATTAGCCTATTACCTTTAAATATACAATAGGCCGTAGTAATTGTCTATAAGGTATTTGATTCATGACTAATTTTATGAACGTTATGGGTGCTCCTTCCCGCCTTTTAAGACGAGCCGAAGCTCGAATAATTGAGTTACGCTCAATTAGCGCGCATTGTCACTACACTAAACAATGCTACCAGTATTAACTCACTGGTTGGAGCGAGATACTATCCATACTCTACTGACTCTCCAGGTCAGTACCGGAGCGATAAACGTGCTCACCCGTCGGCTCCATCTCCAAGGAGGCTGTGAGGGACGTATCACACGACCAAGGAGATTTCACCTAGTCTAGCTTCAGACTTTTCTCCCAACATACTGTCCCTAGCTGTTGGGAGCCACTGCCCGATCGAATCCAACCTCAATTGTGGCAGGACTTGGTTTCTAAATGGTTTTGCCACCCCGATCTACCAATATATAGGCTTGGTGGGCCCTCGACAGAGCTTCGTCTATGGGTCTATAGCTAATAGACCCCCAGTGTGTACCTAGCTGAGGTGAAGTTGTCTTAATTGTGAGAGGCTATGTGTTCGCTTCAACAATTCTTAAGCGTAAAGGCTTTTAGAACTTCTCCCAGCCACAGTATCCGGCTGCAGCCCGGATCATAGGGTGGTCGGGATAGCTCCTAAGCACAATTACCTGGTGGCATGCGGTTTCCCATTGGCATGAATTTACCCCTTCACACCGGGATAAACCTCACTTCGCTTCTCCTCCTTAAGATTCAGCCAAACAGCGGGTTCCATAGGTGACCATAAATGACCGAAGTCAAACAGCGGGTTCCGTTTGGTGACCATAAATGACCTCCTCCAAGGCGAGACTCGAATCCACCCACACCGGTATCATATTACCAGGGCTCCCCCTGATCGGTATGAGTAACCGTCGAGAATTCTCAGGAATTTCTCTACCACACACTTGACCTGACTACTTCGCCCATTACCCAGTCATGTTTCCATGCCCCGTATCCAGGTTCCAAGGATAGGGTAGAAGACAGCCAGTTTTACGGGTGTGCGTCATGTGGTCTCCCACACACCCGAGTGGAGGGTGGATAGGCAACCTCGCTCCGACCAGTGAGCTGATCTGGTAGCAATTGCTGTACTGCCGGTTATGCAACTTGCGCGCTTATTGGGCGTATCCTAATCACTTTCTTCTGGAAGGAAACGTGGGGGTAAGTTCACACAGGTACCCCACGTAAAACAACCTTGACATTCGATGTATAGTCTTGAAGCAACCTCGAGACGAAGCTCTGTTAGGGGCACACCAGGCCTGTAACTGGGAGATCGGGGTGGCAAGACCGCTTAAAAACCAAGTCCCGCAACATCTGAGATTGGATTCGATCGGGCAGTGACCCCAACTAACGCTGGATGAAGGAATTTGTGAAGGCATGAAAAAGGGCTGGAGGGTTCGGATGTACCTAGCCTAGGTTGGGGAATAGTCCTAATGCTGGACGAAGAACCCGGCGCTCGTTTGAAATAAGACGAGAGGGTTCCGACTGGTGAGCACGTTTATCGCTCCGGTACTGACCTGGAGAGCCAGTAGAGAATGGATAGGCAACCTCGCTCCGACCAGTGAGCTACTGGGAGCATATGCTAAGCATATGTGCGCTGATTGAGTGTACCTCAACTACTTCCTCTTGGAAGGAGCGTAGAGATTAAGTCTAACGACAAGTGCTCCACGTAAAACACTCTTGGAATCTATGTATAGTCTGTAGCCTACAGTCTATGGTTTATGGTCTATAGCCTATAGAGTCTATAGTTCGTAATTTATAGTCTGCTGTCTATTGTTTGTAATCTGTTGTCTAATGTCGGTAATCTATTGTCGGTTGTCTATTGTCTGTTGTCTATTGCCTATTGTGTATTGCCTGTTGTATATTGTCTATTGTCTGTTATCTACTGTTTGTAATCTATAATCTGTAGTCTATCGCCTTTAGACTAGAGTTTGTAGGTCACAGTTGTATGACCTACATTTTTAATTAATTTATAGAAATCTATAGGCTGTAGACTATACAGTCGATATAGATCGCGTGTATAGCCTACAGCCTACGGTCAACAAACTGTTTCTTTCATACTTTATTCTACAATCTAATCTTTTTTGACTGATTTATGTAAATATCAATAGGTTTTTAAGCGTAGACTCTTTGGAACTAATGGAGAAATAAAACGCTGTCCAAGGTAGAACTTAATTAAGAGTTGCCATGAAGTTCTTTGAATTTCAGAAAATGGACTAAACCAAACAGGGTTATTAATCTAAATATTATATTTCTTCAAAATAGCATCAGTGTACATTTGTCGCACAGTTGCATCTAACGTCTACGTCATTTTCTCAAACAGTTCCGGAGTTCGGCTTTCGCTAAATACCCGCAATTGATCTGCTGTATTAATGCAAAAACTTTCTCTTCATCGTCAATGCATAAGCAGTTTAATCATGTTATAGTTCACTGGCGAGCGAGAACTTGCCAGGTTGATTCTGTAGGAAGGTTCTGCATTCTTTCTTTTAATAGCGTTCTGTGGCGGAAAAGTTTAGGTAAAAGAACCGCTGCCTACACAAGTCTATACTGTACAGTTCCTAGTTTGCGATCTGCAGCAATCTATAGTCTAGAACATTTGGTTTGCCGCTTAACGTACAGAAACATGTTCTCATAGTAGTTACCTAGAATGTCCTTTTTGATCCCACTCTTCCCCTAAAAATAACGCATGGGAATTCTTCACGAAACTCCATTTTTGGAGAAAGAGAGCATCACACTTTATGTTCTTAGAAAAACTATTTTGCAATTCAACTAGAGATTTGTATAATCGAGTATAGATTAATCATAATCGAAGACACAGACCACCCCCAAGGCATGCAAGCCTTTACATACACATAGTCGAGTATTCAACGGTGTTCGGTATTACCCGTCGATTCCCTACGTCATTACTTTTAAAAAGACTCTGTCGGACTTTTAATTAACCGAGAATTATTATTTTATTAATCTTCTAATTAAAATAATTTATGCTATTATAATAAGTATTGACAATAAATAGCCTTATTTATTTATTGTTTTATCGATCATATCAACAAACTCCATTTAACTAAAACCGTGTCGGCCTAAAGAATTATGGTAAAATTATTAAACGAAATGTTAACAACATTTTTGTTAATGAAACAACACTGATAAAACCAATTTGCATAATGGAGGGGCGTTAAATAAAGATTTCTTTTAATCAGAAAAATAAAACTCCATTAAGTTAACTAATACAGATAGATGACCACTCCGATTCACTGAGAAGTGGTGTTAGAAATTGTTGAAATAAGCTCATTAATTTGTTTTTTCTGTTGGTAATTGGGCAGGCGATTATATCGATTTTAATGAGATGCCTTGTTATTTGGATATAAAGGTGTGGTGCTTGGTTCTCTTTTACAATTCAAAAATCTTTGCGAAAGCTCAACGAACCCCATCACAAATCGAGGGCATACTTGGTAATAGTAGCATCATCATAGATGTACTCAAAATGCCTAACATACTTCTAATTAGGTATAATTTCGTAATATGAAAATTGCAATTTATAGAAAAGACCACCAGCTGTTAATTTTAAAGTCGGCAATTATAAGGTTGAGCTCCAAGTACATGAATTTAAGATTGCATCTGGTGGTCATATACGTTGATTTATTAACCACAAGCATATTTCATACAATCACTGTAAATAAGTGTTATTAATCATTTAATAAATGCTCTTCAGTTCGATTATTGTTTGCATTGTATCAGTTCGTTATTTATGGCCCAAATTTTGAAAACGTGTTTGTTGCTGGCCGCACAAACTACAAACAAGAGCAATGTTTCCTCCTCCCTGATAGATTATATATTATAACTGAGCCACATATTGGTAGGTAATAAATTTTAAATAAAAATTATACACCAGTTTATACTAACATAAAGTATAAAGAAACGACGTGATATTCCCATGTGACCACTGAATATAAAAAGAAGAATATTTTATTTCTTCCGTGGTGTTTTATTCAGTGGAACAGAAAAATAACAAATATGAAATGATCCCTGCAATCAATCCTGAAACCTAGAACTTTCATAACTACTGGTTTTTGGGTTCTAGAGGAAGTGACCTTCAACAACGAAAAGAGCTTTGATATACTACACCTAATACCATAAGCTACCTATCTTCTTCTTAAGATTAGTGCACCGCCGTCTCCTTGCAAAGATTGACGATGTAAATGGGACAACTGAATTTTTGAGATTGCAACTCGAAAGTTGTTAGACGGTGTCAACCATATGGGTTTACGTTTAAACTAGAAAAGCTCAACGTGCCATTTTACTTAAAAAAATGAATACACAATACTACTGAAGAACAGTTATCTAATATTTCACATAGCAACAGATACTGTTTTACTATACATTTATGTTTACATAAAGGATACATATAAAAAAAGAAATATCAGTAAACGTCTTTTGTAAGATGTTGGTTTTCACGTCAGATACAGGAGTATATACCTAGATACCTAGACAAGCAAGAAAGTGTAATACGCACAGAACAATAAATAGATCACATATAAAATAACATAAATCAAGCATGTGCGCAAATAATAGTGAGAAGGGCCTCGACACAGAATATATGGTTTCTTTTCAATGTGGAGCATACCCTCTCTCTAATAAAAATACAAGCCTGGAGGGACCTCAACACAATGCACCTCAGGCATAATAAGTATGTACAGCGGGAAAACAAACACTGTTCCGGACCAGTGGGATTATCCACTAATATCTTAGGCTCCACAGTATATCATTAACAGTATGTTGTAAAATCAACCAATAAAATCATTATGTACCGACTGTGAAACACATAAAAACAGTAGTTGCATTTAAGGCACGTCTAACATGTCCAGTTAACAATAAACTGTAACCATGATTATACACAAACATTTAATAATAATCGTTACTTTCTAGTGATGTTTCCCAAATCAGATTAAACAAAATTCTAATTTATTACAGATCAAAATAACGCTTTTTGATTTGATTATCATTAGTTGAACCAGCTACGCAGATCTTTTATTCAAAAATTCTGAAGTCCTTTAACTGATCCCTTTCCTTGTATCATCTTGCGTGCTATATAAAAATAGAGGTTAGCGGTTCCAACGTTGCATTTCATTTTGCTGGAATGTAATTTTACTCGGTGGAAGTAAATAAATACCATACCCTTACCTAACTTTCAAGAAGTGGTATCTCGGTGGGACTGGTTAAATGCTAGCTGCTTTCCCACAGACGGCAATTCTTAAAAATCCTATTTCTTGAGATATTTTTTCACTTCTTTTGATAGGAATTGACTTGAGTGCTTTGATAACACTCACGGGACAGCGACGAGTGGGTTGCATTGAGATTTGGAACTGTGTACAGTTGCGGCCAAAAAATTTTTAACGGTAATTTATCAAGTTAGCACATTTTTCTGATATTCACATCGTATGAAGCTGGCTTGTACGCTATTTATGACATATCAAACGAATAAACGTGACGTCTCTTATGAAAATTTAAAAGTCGAAATTACACAGTCGCAATAGACCGCTGAAAATTTTTCGGTCGCAACTGTACCTATGCATTTCCTTCGATTTAGAGCCAAAGTTCATGAACTCAAACTTGTATTGGACATGAACAGTCATTGGATGGTCAGTAGAAATAGGATTGCCTACCTCATTGGCGCATTTTTTTTAAATTGCTGAAATTATAACTTCCAATTATATTTACTTGCTTCTTTTGACCAACCACATAGGGTATAGTCCGAAGACACGTTTTGTTAATGAATAACCCTTACAGGTCTATTATGTAATACACGGGTTCCTCACTTGACAGGGGTATACAATATGTCTTTTTCGTAATACAATGAGTAATTTCTTTGCAGGAGAATTTGAGTTATTTTCACGAAACAAGAGTAAGGGATAATTTTTCTACGCCTATGACTCTACCAAGAAGTCCCAACTTAATTAAGCATCACCCCCTTGCATTCGCTAACACCCCTGCATCCGGCAGACTAGGACAAAGTTTTATTTGGAATTCTCGGGAAATCATTTTGAGAAAATCTGCCGAACAACATGAGATCTAAACACCTTATGTTCAATTTCTGTACTGGTTCAAGACTCACGGTATGAAGAACTCGTTAATATTATGAAGAATTTTGACTATACATACTGCATGCTCTTTCCTAACGGACACACGCAGACCGATAAAACTGGTATAAATTTATTTGGGAAAGTGGGACAAAGTAGTGCTCTACTTATGTACACAAGTGCGGTAACTGTTCACACGGTTGCGAAATAGTTAGAAACGTCACTATTTTAAAGTAACACTACTGAAGTTTCTTGAAGAAAAACCAGCGGTGACCTGTGCAACAGTTAAATGAGTTTTTTTGTACCAAAACCGTCTTCCCTGTCCGATTGTGCGACAGTTTTATCAAAATGCAGTTGATCATAAATAGAAGAAAGAATTTGAGTTATTCATGAACAGCTCTTAACATGCAGATTGTTATTGAGCCCGCAAGAAAGCAACAAAAAAATTCTAGTTAATTTTGAGGTTATTGCCGTCAACAGACAAGCCAAATAGTTACTTTCGTCATCATCCTCGGTCTACAGAATGTTTTTCGATAACTTGTTTGAGCTTTAACACTGATTTGCGATTTGCACAGGCTTGCATTGTTGATACTTGAAGGAGGAGAGAGAGAGGGGAAAGGACACCAGCGCAAGCGGTCTTCGGCATCATGCGATATGAACAAAGGTTGTGGATGCCAGCAATCTCATGCCGCTTTTCCCATTTTCAACCCGCATTACTCCGATCTACCGCCTGTTCTACCGCGACACAACTTCTCAAAAGTTATGTAAGTGGCAACAATAGTTAACTGCGTTAAGTCAAGAACATAAATTAAATTACATAATGAGGCAGTTACAGAACGAACGAATCCAAGCCTACGAATCCTGTAAGACGCTTTACTGATGTGTTACGTATAGTATTTTTTCAAAAACTCTAAGGAAATTATTCAAATTATTTTAAGGTATTTGAGGTAAATATCAAGACAACATCATTGGAGACTCTTACTTTAGTAGCCATTGGTATTCGCTTGCTAAGGTAATTATAAACAACCAGGAAAATATTTTCAAGCCAGTTTCACGAAATACTACCGAATTTACGTTAGTCCGATAAACTAATGTTTTCAGTAACGAATTTTGTTTTCGGACGAATGACGGGTAATGAGTTTTATTTCATACTGCAATTATGGCATTATCGGTATACCTAATTAAAAAAATTATATAAAATAAATTTCCGAATTTAAAATATGAACCGCATGGACATTTATGAGAAACGAGTATCTTTCAATATCATGATCCAAGTTGTATTCGAGCGGTGAGACATTCTGAGGCGCTGACGCATCCCTGCGTAGCTCGCCCATGTTCGTGCGCAGACTGGACATTAGGGTGGAGCGTTTTTATATCAAAAAATAGTTTTTCTGTCAAATAAAATTCGCTTGGTGCGGAATTGGTGCTCTAGTGTGTTAATAATGTTGTGTCAAAATACCAGAAAAAAATATTGATATTTAATACTGCCCCCAGATGATTAAAAATTATGAAAATGTGGAAAAAACTATAAGATGGTTTTTTATATAAAAAAAAATGTTTTCCTTTATATTAAACTCGCTTGGCGCGGACTTGGTGCTCTAGTGTATTAGTAATATTGTGTTAAAAGATTAGGTAAAAATATTGGTATTTAATGCTGCCACCGGATAACTAAAAGTTCTGAAAATGTGGGGAAAAAATACAAAATTATCATAACTCCTATTTAGTTAAATGTTTTTAATTTTAAATCTAGTTGTTAGTGGAACGTCTAATAAATCGAAAATTAAAGTTATCAAAAATTAGAGTCGTCGAAAATGCTGATCCAGCACTATTTGTCGACATCAGACCGGGAACATGTCGTGACAAGTTTCTCAATTGACATTTATATGTGCAACGCCCAAGTGTCCGAAAAGTCCCTACCAAGGAACGTACTTTTTTAAACGACCAAAGAAGCGGAAGAAAAATGATGATAGGCGGTGTTGATGTGGTTACTAGTCGGAAGCAATTGTCATTGACTGAAAGAAAACGGAAACGACAGGAGCCCAAAATCAAGCTTACAATTTCTAAACATTCTGAACCGTCATGTAGTACTGCTTTAGAGTTTGTTGATGGTAAAAACTTATGTATTTTTTATTTCTATTCTTACTCTTATTATTTTTATTAATTTATTTTTTTACTATCACTTACTCTTTTGCAGAAGTCTTGTCAAGTTCCATATCAGAAGAATTATTTGCTTGCATTTCTGAAAAAATGCACGTATCTAAGAAAACAGTGCAAAGTGAAGAACAAAATGTTAAAACAAAATATCCTGTTGTGGCAAGAGTATTAGATCGATATGGAATATTAGATAGAGCTGCGGCTGCAATCGTCTCTGCTAAATTACAGGACAGTAGATAGAAGTAGACTTCGTCGGGCTCGTGCAAATACAAGAAAGAATTTATTATGTCAGTCCTCATCCACATTTACTGACTGCAATATGTGTGACGTATATTTTGATGGCCGCAGAGACAAGCCTTTTACTATGAGTGACGGCCGACGTAAGGTTTTAACGGAAGAACATTTATCATTAGTAAAGGAGCCTGGTTCGTTATATATGGGACATGTTTCTCTAGCATCTGGAACAGCTCGGGCAATTAAACAAGGTATATTAAACTTTCTTTCTACAAAATCAGTTGATCTCAACAAACTCGTAGTAATTGGTTGTGACGGTGCAGTTACAAATACTGGTCAAAAAGGCGGTGCGATTAGGCTCTTGGAACTGGGGCTTAAAAGACCCATTCAGTAGTTTATTTGCCAATTACACGCTAATGAATTTCCATTACGACACCTTTTTGAACGTTTGGATGGTCCAAAAGGTTTTGTAGGTGCTATTGTAGAACACCTTGCAAAAAGCGAAGATCTGGGCCAAATAATCTCTGTCAAACCATCATTCTATCACGATACTTAGCCGAAGACTTGAAAAATATAATTGATCCGGTGATCCAGAGAAATGGCTTCTCCGGCCATCCTGAAAATATTTTGTTGGCAATGCCATATAATGATCGGCAACATATCAGAGAGTTGGCTTTAAGGCGAATTATTCGATCATGGACATTAGGAACAAGAATTTTTACTTTGCCAAAATTTAATTTTTCCACAACAGATTATATTGACCTAATTGATTGACACAGCAATGAAGTCACAGAACCACCTCTGACTAAATCGTTAAGTGAAGAATCAATCCCAAATGCGATTGAAATAAAAAATATAGATGCAAATGAACTATTGCGCGAGGCAGCGATATTCCCTTGTCACAAGCAAGCTGTAGAAAGGTGTGTAAAAACAGTAACTGAGGCATTTGCAGCTGTATGTGGTTCTTCAAATAGAGATGGTTCTATAAGGGCCAGAATTGAAGCCCGCAAAATAATTCCTGTTTTCAATACAAAAAAGAATATCCTACCTATACAATAATGTATAGTTTCTTAATTTTTTTTATTTAATTAGTCTTATATAATACTTAGTCTTATTTTTTATTTTTGTGCAGTAAATGTTTCTTGAGTTTTTCTGAATTGTATCACTACTACACTACATTGGATACAAATAAAAAGTGTTATTTCATCTATCGATTTTTTTTATTTTTCGAAATTTTTATTCGTGTTGGCAGTACAAAGCATCGAGATATCGTTCTCAAATTTTAACTCAAGCAACAAACTACCATAGAGCATCAATCCCGCATCGAGCCGAATATAAACTACAACTTTCGTATTTTCACTCCACCCTACTGGGCATGTATTATTAGGGTCAAGATTCGGCCCTCGACAGGCCTGAATAATAAATAATTATTCAGTTGATTTATTTATTTAAATACAATAAAAATCTTACCGGACTCGAGAGTCCGGTAGAATTGTTATTGGACTATAATAGTTAACATAAACATGGAAATTACGATACAGAGTAATTATCAAAATAATTATACTGTACTGTATATAATCAAAATAAAAGTAATTTTTATCAAATGAAATTTCCTAAAGTGGAACCATACTAACCTATTTTCTTTAATCTATTTTCGACGTTTGAAGAAAAGAATAACATGTTTTATTCGGAGTAAAAACAACTTTTCGGTGAATCTGTAGTGTTAGACGGCAACTAGAGCAAGTGCCGCTTTTACACCTAATAAAACACCATGAAACCGTTATAAAATACCCATATCGTGATTGGATGTTTTCAAATTTTGCGGGCATTATTGAAAAATTAAAAATGGCTGCATCCTTAAGTTGTTTACTTTTACTTTGACGTCATTGTATTCTTGGAAAAACCAATGATACTTCTAGGAATGAACTGCGAAAAACCCATTACAAAGGATCCCCGCAGGATATAAAGCAATCAAAGAAGCGCATTATGAAATATTTTTGAAGCAATTATTTTCTGAATTTCTCAGTATACAGACTGATGTTCTGGTGTACTATTCCTACTTATATTTCTGAATTAAATAATTGTAGTTTTAATGCTTTCTTGCCAAATATTATAATAGTTTGCACCAAAATCTTAAGTTCTTACCGACTGCTGAGTTTCGGTGTCAGCCTTAAATATTGTTTAATATCATCTCAATGACTACTCTTTTACACTGTGTTAATTACCTTAATAAAGACTTAAGTAAAAATGATTTTGTTATATCGTTTTAAAAAGTTAAACATACACCTTTTGCAGGTACCCGCATAAATCCAAATAGAAATCTCCGCAAAAGATACGTTTTCGTTTGGTAAATAAAAACTTCTTACATACCTACTATACACCAGTAATAAGATGTGCTTACTTGATCGTCTACTATAATATTTTACCATAGCCAAGGTGTGGCGTTACATTTTTATTATAACCTGGAGCTTATAACAATAAATAATTGGCAGAAACGTATTGCTCCAGATTTATTTTTTGTCCTTGAGTACAATGGTAAAAGTACACTAACAAGATATTCCATCTTAAAAACTTTTTTTAACTAAACCATAAGATTTTACAAACGACACACACTCACTCAGCAATTTCAATAATTTTCTTTAAAATATTGGAGACGTTGTCGAAAGTTCTAGTTACCATAAATTATGTATGATAAATATTGGTTTCATAAGTCAACTAACAACTAACAAGGATTTAATGTCGACAAAAATTAATCATTTAACTGGAATTACTATCATAATAATACTCTGGACACATTTTACAGCTGCAAGAACTGGAAACGGATTTAAGTGTCAGGAGACATTGATTAATAAGACTACCCGACTTAAGAATGTTGTTAAATACATCTCGGCGCCAAAGACGAAAAGTATTTTAAGTAAAAAGTGTAATTGTCAAAAAGTGGGAAATTTGATAGAAAAAAACCAATCACTTTTCTTAAAGTTTTCTTTTCTTCTTATCGGATTATTTTTGGAATCTCTTGAATAACTGAAGTGTCCTGTCAGTTCAAAAAGAGCAGTGTGGACATTCTATTTGTTATTAATGGATTGCTTAAACTGTATTGAAAGACATGAGTTTTACAAATGGAAACCTACTATCAGATACTGTTAAATGTCAGAACGAAAATTTTGTTCTGCTTTTGTCATTAGGCATCATAGTCGATAAGTTTTGCATACACTTATAAACGATTTATAAGGTGGGACGCATGAAATTCATTATTAATCTAACTTTTTATGCTTTATCACTTTATTTTCAATCATTTTGAAATTGAAGATATGCTTTAGTTTTTAAGATCGCGATATGCGCGTTCCGAATGTTTAAATCACAAATTAATGCTTAGCGATTGAAAGTAATTTTAAAAATACCGTATTTATTGCCGGTTAAAGTACGTCCCAAACGCGGTATTTAACAAAAAAAACCACATACCCACCTACCCCCAAATTTACCCGCGTTCCTAAATCTACCGAACCATCCACAACGACTCATCCACCCACACCCTCTGCTTAAAGTGATTTAAGTAAAAACAACATGGACAGCGTGGGGGCTATTTTTTGATAGAAGTAAAAAAAGTACATTTGGACCATATGTCGAGCCTCTTAATGACTACCTGGACAACAATAATTTTGTAAAAATTCTGAAAGACAGCAACATATTTTTAGGAAAAGAAGGCGCTTCTCTACAAAATGTTTTGGCAAAGGATGTATCACCAGTGAAAATTAAGGTGTCTGCTGAGAGCTGTCTCATTTTTTGAGCCTTGGAAAGTCGAGCGTTTACACCATCCGTAACGTTCTGTAGCTTTATAAAAATCAGTCGGAAACCAACCAAAAAGATTGTTGCTGTCGACCGCAACGTTATGCAGAAGATCGTTTTTGTATATGAGGTGGGACTTGAATATTCTGCATCACGAACTTCTTACTGTTCCTGCAGCTCTTGCAGAGCAGTATTGCGTTTTGTAAAATGGGGAGAAGTATGAAGTTATTAAATGTGAAAGGCTTAGTGAGTCACCTTCTATCTAGAAAAAAGTCCCCCATCACTTGTGAAAGCTACTCTATTTCAACTAACAATTCGTCATAAATCAGGGGGGTTAGTTAAAGCAAAGGCTAGGTTGGAGGAGGGAAAGTCGGGAGTGTTTGTTAAAAAATAACGTGTCGAGGGGTTCGTCTGACAATCTTAGACTTTTCTACTGGTTTTTCGATTTGCATCTGTGTACTATTTTAATTTTTATAAAATTGGTTTCTTTGTGTATTGGGGAAATTAATTATTCCTTTTTTTTGTTTTAGGTGAGTTTCTACCAAATACTTCCCAAATAACTGTTGGTTGGTAAGATAAATATGAGTTTATATTATTTTACAAATGGTAAACTGTAAGTAATCTTTAAAATAGCTAAGTAAAGGTAACATCACTTTTGGAAAAGTTGGTATGATTAACTAACGACAACTTCTGTATTCCATAAGGGTACGAACACAGTAAACACCGCTTTTTTGCTCGCTGGTTACTATCGCCTATTGACGCTCATTGCTCGCAGTTATATTATACATTGCCCAGTCGGCTCTACTAAAGATTATATGAACGAGGGTAGAGAGGCCAGGGCAACTTAATAGAATAAATGGCGAACACGTTAAAAAGCATTTAACGATAACTATTTAATGCATTTTTGTTGATTGTTTTTAACATTATTATCAACAGAAATTTAAGATATGATTAAAAATTAGTTCTTTTACTAAAATGACATGATATTGTTTTGCGGACTTCCGTGGCATACCTGCCTAAAGGCACTTTTGGGTAAAGAATTGAGATACGCTCAACTAACGTGCTATCTACCAGTTCTCACTGGTGGGGTAAATATTGAATTCCATCCTCTACTAGCTCTCCAGGCTAGTGCCGAGCTAGTTACGAGTTCACCCGTGATGTCATCAGGAGGCGCGTCACTCTTAGTCAGAGTGACCCCCTGCCCACCTCAGTGGACAACGCTTAACCTAGAACGAGCCTAGGATTTTCCTAGATTATGCCCAGCCCGAACTACCAAATTAAAGGCTTGCACCTTCACCAGCGCCTAGTTCGACTCTACCTAAAGTGAAAACGGCATATACCGTCTTAAGGTCTTAAATGCGAGAAGCTTGAATCACATCTCTGAAGGTGATTCCCCTGGATAGCCTTCTTGGGCTCAGCAGCCGTATCGGATTTTTGAGCATAGCACCCACTCATGAGCAATTTGAGCATGTAACTCCATGAACTCTGAGGTGAGTTTACCCAAGAATGTCCAAAGTAGCTGATCCATAGTTTTGACTCGCAACTTCTTCTTTTTATTTTCCTTGGTGCCCTGAAGATGGATACTTGTTTCTTGACTATGTTACTTTTTCCTACTTTAAAGGGTTTTGACGCTGTCGCATAATAATAATGCATTCGCAAAACAATATGAGAACAAACTTCTACGCCAAGTTTTTGTCCAATTTTCTTGAAGTCTTCTACAGTTACATGCTGCGAAGTCTCCTTGGATTTCGATTGAAGAAAACGCCACAACTATTTGATGGGCCCAGTGTTATTGATACAGCTGCTACAGTGCTAGCTACGCACTTGGTTTTATATTTACGGATATTCTGTTCTCTAATCGTTTGGACGGATTTTTCTTCATTTCTCAAGACACTAATAAAGTAGCTTATATGGTGCACACGTCTTAACCAACATACACTAGTATTGACACTTCTACGGCATAAACTGAGAGAAATACTAGAAGAGAAAAAAATCAGGAAATTGCTCACTGATGGTGAGCGTGTGCATGAGTAAATATCCAGGAAAGTATCTATACTTTCTTTGTCCTTATTCCGAATTTCTTATAATAATCCCCATAACAATACTTTTTAAATGATGATCCCTTTTAAAAAGTTAAAAGAGTTAAAACACACTCTGTATACAAGTAAACATCTGTTGCTTAAGACTATTGGATATTTATACCCCCTTTTCTGATTTATCGAGTTAAATAAAATTGTTTGAATAAATTAAACAAATGAATAGACAGCTATGACAATTAGAGCGTTGTAACCAGATAATACTTTTTATATCACCTATGGTTATTACAAGAACGGTTTTATGTTACCTTACAGACATAAAAGTTAATTGATGTGTGCAATTTGCAGAGTTGAGATCGGATTACTTTTTTACACCAATTTTTAAAGCCATAACATTCAGGATTTTTACTAAATATCAGGTTAACCCACATTTTTGATCGATTTCTAATCTTCGCTAGACAATAATTAAACAATCTTAACCTGTTATTAATGTAAACTGCGTGCGTGTAGTACATATTAAAAGAGTTGATTACGGGTATATCCTTGTAGGTATTAATTAATATTAAAATCAAATTTTAATTAAACAAAGCGTTTTGGGCAATAGTTTAGATTTGTTTAAAATAAACCACGTTTGGAAGGTCAAATGTTCAACATTTTCAGTATCAGAACAGTTTATTGCAGCAAATACCAGAGCTTTCAAACGGAGCACTGTTATCTTAGAACTGTCACAGACAAACAGAAAAAGCTTTTCGCTCGTTCGACTAGAAACACGACATTTGTTGATTAAAAGCGAGAAGTGAATGTGTTAGCGTCTAATTCGTCCATTTGCGAAGTTTCAAGACGCGATATTTCTACAGAATGTTGCACGTTGCACCTGATGCATTTTGTATTAGGAGGAGAGGTCAAAACGTGCGTGACATCCTGTCGTTTACACTCTGTCGCTGACTGTATGTTATCTTTGGCACTTGTTTTCGTCATTTAAAAATGGATACGGGAAAGAAATAAAAGAATAATAATATTTTTTTGATTTTCTATTTTTCTTTCAATTGAAAAAGGTTCATGCTACATCAATATGCATTTTTGATTGTAAATTCTCGATTGTTTTTATATTAATTCTACAGTTTTATTAAATCGTATATCGATCAAGATTATTTTAAAATTTTAGATACTCTTTCTAATAAGGAGCAAAGTTTAAAGATTTGTTTATTTTGAAACTTAAAAGAGTTTTTTGAAATAATATTTGCTCGGCTGAATCATCATATTCCGGAAAAAGTTTTCCTATAAGCCCAATCCATGACAAATCTATGACAAACCTAGCATCTATATTATCCTAAAATTGTGATTAGGGGTTTGCACAGTTCAATTGTCAGAATGACATTAAACTACATAAAGTTTCGAAAATGTTGAGATTAAGTCCTTTAAGTTATCAAAATATACCGCATATATTATTGTAAAAACTGTGAATGGCTTATGACTTGCCGATAAACAAATAAAACTAAACAGGAAAGTTTGCGATAAAAGAAAGAATTTATGAATATGACACTTTATTTATGTACCTACTGTGCTTTTCATTAACTACAGCTATTTTTCAATGGGAACATTTAGAAAAGTGTTTAGAGGAAAACGAATTTTTGTCGATTCCTATGTAATTCTATGTAAAATGCCAGCCAATCGTTCATCTACAAGGAAAACCATAATGAAGGACCCAATTTGAAGTGGTCGCCATTTTGTCATCGCGACAGATTTACTTTGACAGACGTACAGTGTACATGTTCTAATTAGTTTGATTGTGAACTACAGTTAGTTATTTCGACGTAGCGAAATTTTCACAGAAATCAACCGCTTAGCACGACTCCATAGTGGTGCACACAGAGAACACCTACACTTCAATACTATCACGGTCTGCTAAACTGAACAGTAAGTTGACGGTTGACCGACAGTTCCACTTAAGAGGATTTGTAAATAACCAGAACTACTGCTTCTGGGGAACAGAACACCCTCGTATTCTTCAGGAAAGTTCGTTACATCCTCCACGAGTCACCGTATGGTGTGACATTTCTTCGCAGGGTGTACTTTGTCCATACTTTTTTGAGAATAATGAAAACACTGCTATTACAATTAACAGTGAGCGCTATAAAGCAATGCTGCGGAACTTCTTGTCATCTCATTTAGAAGAACAGGAATGATATGTATGGATACTGTTTGCTACAGAATAGTACGACACAGAAATTGCAGAACACTACAGAACGTGCACGCATGCAGACAGACACGCAATGGCCATTTTGAGAAACATATTTTCTGCAGATTTAATTCCTAGATTTGGTGTTCTAGCATGACCTGCAGATCGCCAGGCCTGACAACATTTGATTTTTTAAAGAGCTGCCTCAAAGAAAACGTATAAGCCAATTCGATGCTTCACTCTAGAGATAGACAGTCTTTAGAATAATAACCGGAAGGGTGCACCTAACTCAATATTTGGGTCCACGAGAATGGTAGTCTAACCTTCAAGCTCTATATCACAAATATTTTTCATTGCTGAGAATACGTTCTCACTTGTTGCTGTGTTTGCGAAACCTTCTACATAGTGAAATAGAATCTAAATCTCTAAATGCATTTTTTAGGTTTTTAATTTTAATTATAAAGCTATTCAGGAAAATTTGTGAAGTAATTTAGAAAAATGCCCTTTTTGCGTTTCAAAGAGCTGCCATTCGAAGAAGATCTATGAATCATGTCAAGGAAGAATGAAAATAATATCTAAAAAAACTTTGATTGAAATGAACTACAAGAAAAGAGTGCATTTAGATACTGCAGGATTACAATCACTTTGTACATTGTTTTGTCTATGAGGGAAGGGGTGGGTTTTTCTAAAACTATAAACCGAATAAAAAAATGTACTTAGTTTCCATATTTCGTGAAAACGTTTACTGTATAGCTTGGTACCCAAAATAGTTGATTCTTAATTTGCTGTTGATCACGAAAGAAGAATTGAGACTTAGATACTCAGTGTCTGTAAACGACTGATCAAGATCTGAAACTTAGAATATGAGTTTGCCAAAATATTTCAAAAACGAAACCAAGAAACTACGCAGCCTATTGGACGTTCGAGATTTGTTCTGAAGAAGTATGAAATACTGAAAGCTTGAAACTGTAATATTCTGCGATTTAGGAAGGTTCGCAATATTTATACTTTATTCTTGAAGATTTAAAAATGTTAAATTATGATATTCTAAAATTTGAAAATTTACGTAACGTATAAAATACGTTGAAACGTATATCCAGAGTATTTCAGTGTTTTCAGATTTTCATTTTCATACTTTGAAAGTCCCAAGAATTCTGAATATCTACACAGGGAGAAATGTTTGTATATTTAGTGCGCAATTATTGTCGAGAAAATTAAAACAAATTGTGCCTAAAACGGTGACAGGAACAATTTGTGCAATGTAATTGCATTGCTTTGTGCAAAACAAATTGTAATGTTTATCCAAACAACTTATTATTTTTATCTCCATACCAAATAGGTACCTACCTAGAACAATTTGTTTAAAGAATCTTCTACATTTTGTAGCATAGCTTTGCACAATGCTGTATTAAACACTTGCGATTCTTATGTTGAATTTTTGCACAATACTGTTGGAAACACTTACGAATATTGGAGTAATGTTTCTATAGTAGTTTAGTGCTTATTTGTACAATATTGTGCTTATTTTCCTTTAACCTTGAATATTGCTGAAAGAAACGCTAAACACTGGGTGATTTAATGATACAAATTGTGCATAATTTTATCAAAAAGTTATATATTTAATTTAATCGCAAAAATACAAAGAGAATACATTCATATAAAGAAAAAATACAAATTAAACAAAAGATCTAACTGAAATAAACGATTTACTATTTAAATTACTAACAAACCATGGCATATAAGAGTGCAAATTTGAATAATGCCAAACACTGGAAGATCATCGGTCTATTTTCGAATTAATGGAAAATTTGGTTTGTAAAACATTCCTAAGTGGTTGACCCAACATGATGAGAAAACTCCGCACCCAATTACGTCTGGAAAATGAATGTATTAATAAGTTATTTATTACATAGCACTTGCACTAAAATAAATGGATAAATTGAATGCGTCCCAATCACAATAATAATGATTTAAAATATAGGGTAAAAATTAAAAATACTTACATTAATTAAATTTTCATTCACAGTTACATCCGTATTCTGCAAGTATCACTATCTGAACTTACTAAACGAAATATGTTCCATTTCCACTTAGCACAGCGTTTATTGCAGTTTGTTTATGTCTGGAGCCTGATCTAAGAGGGAATAAATGCAATTGGTCAATCCCACATTAAAAATAACCTTGACAAGTTTCGCTTAAATTGTTTTACAGTTTCCCATTTTATTTCTATTTTTTCTGCATATACAATTTAAAAAGCTGCACAATACTGTGCGTGATTACAGTTAAACAACTTGTATCAAAAGATACAACAACATTGTGCAAAAACGCAGCACAATATTGTGAACTATTAATTCCTTCAGTTACTTCAATTTGCTTTGCCCAATTTGTTAAAGTAAACCTCACAACGTCTTCAAACAACCTTATTAAGTAAGAATACGCAACGCTTTAAGATAATTGAACCCAATTGTACAAAGAAATCGTACAATCACAACTAACCAACGTTGTGCAAAAGTAGGCTATAACATTTTTCCCTGTGTAGAACCATTTTTAAACCTTTCAATATTTAAAACTGAAATATAGAAATTCTAAAGTTCTGAAATAATAAAGGAGCGATCTGTAAAATTATGAAATACTTTAAAACTCTGAAACTTTCAATGTCTGCAACCTTAAGATATTTGCGTTTGAGACCTTAGAAGTCCCATCTATAAAATTTTGTGAGTTATTAAAAAGTTAGATTGGCTTAGAGAATAGAACTTTTAAAATTTGTAGTTCAGAAAGTTGGAATTGAGGAAGATTTTGAAACTGTTAAAGAGTTTTCATTAATGGTAGCTCCAACCGAGTTACATATGGCTTTTGAAGTTAGTTCCACCATTTATTCCACTAAGAAATAATTGTATTATTAATCTATAAAATGGGTAGTAAATTTGCATTCAAGCTAGTCAATCTACTTGTTACCAGTTATTCTAATTTTTAAGAACCGTTTTGTGATTAAAAGGGAAAATGATATATGTATCAGATATACAGGAAGATTGATTACGATTAACAGTTACACTAATTTAAGTATAACTTTTTATAGAATATAAAATAAAAAATAAATAAAAAAGAACATTAATAGTAAAATCATGCCCACACTACCTCACACAATTAATTGATTGAAACAAGTCAACACGAAGGAGTACTCATTAGAAACGAGGATCTGGGTAAATAAACTCTTAATTAACTAATATTGATCAACAATCAATCAATTCACATTCGTAAAAACGTCAAACAAATTATCGTATACGTGCAGAAAGAGCTGCTCATTAACTTGTGTTCCGTCTGTAACTAATGAACAGATTATATCGATGGGCCCGGTTCCATTTTAGGGAGGATAAATATTTTATTTAATAGAATTCCTCATTGGAAATATTAGAGGTGTGGTCTTTTTAATCAATGTCATAAATAATCTCGAGTATTTTTTCTGAAATATATAAACAGAAATTACATTTTGTCCCCTTATTCACCTTAGTGTCTCCGATTTCTTCAAACTTGGTGCAAATATATAGGGACCCACACACTATTTCATTTCAGCTTGAAAAGTCTCAGCTCTCCCTTCACAGACAGTATACTCGAAATTCATAAACTCGAGTTTTCTTCGTTGTATTTTTCGCACCAACTTGGTACTATTGGTGCTTTTATCCCTGGCACGCTAGGCGTCAAAGGTATTTCTATCGTTGAGTCAGGCAAAGTCTACTCTTTTATTTGGTAGTTTTTTTTGATTATCTTCAAATTTGGTATAAATATAGGACTCGCTCATTATTTAATTTCCGGTGTTATAAGTTTTAAGGGTCTCTCTCCCTATCTCTCTTCTTATGCATAATCCCCACCTCCACAAAACACCGAAAAATCCTCATTTTTCCTGATTATCTCCAACTCTGATGCGCGAAATGGTACCTCGGGTTCTTGCATTAGATTTCTCAACAACCCTCGTCAAATTTAGATGTACTTCGTTACAGACAAACAGGTACAAGTAGGTACAATACAAGGTACAAGTTGCATCTCACTTGACCTTGGACCCCACAGCATTCCTTTATCGGGACTTCAATTTCATTTATTTAAGTGCAATATGCAAAACCTTGTCGTCCTATTATAGTATATTAAGCAAGTACATTTTTGGTTGGTTAGAGGTAGAAATGATTTTTGACCCAGCACTACAGGAATAAAAGTACAAATAGTTGTTGTGGATGGAAATCCAAAGCAAAAAAAACCAAGGTCAATTTGTGCTCAGGGTCGGACATATTAGTTTTCTAAAATCAGGAAAAATTAGGATTTTTCGTTGCTTGTGAGGATACTGGTGAGAAGAGAGAAGGGGGAACTTAAAACGGGAAATCTTTGAGCAAGTTCGTTGGTTCTACGCCCTATTTCTACCAAATTTGAGGAAAATGAGAATTGTCAAGTGGACAAACCCTGTACTCATTAAAAAATCTTATGAAATCAGTTTAATATTTCCAACCTATACGATAATAGTGGACTGTAGTAACAGTCACAGTTGTACACTTACAGTTGTAAGGTGTGAAAGTTATAAATGCATATATAATGATTATAAAAAATCATTCATAGTAGACATTACTTTTATCGCGTATTTGCATGACATACCTGCCCAATGGCTTACTGTGAAAGTCGGACAATCGACATAGGCTTCCTAGGATCCCAGCACTGGGTTTAACCGGTGGACGCCAAGTCCGTACTAAGCCCTGAACCCAACCAGGCCCCTCCTATACAAGGGCACCCAGCTTCAAAATCTGACCCGCGGTTCTGCGTGACTCCCCCACATGAAAGTCCGAGTAATGCTACTAATACTAGGGAATCCTTAGATATGCATACGACCTTCTACCTGATGACACGTTTTCCATAGGTTCGATGGAGTACTGGTTTGGATAGGTTTGAGACCACCCAAAGAAATAAAACTAACTAAATCCTTTGCACCGGGGCCAGACCTATATTTTCACGCAGATGTTTTTTAAGTATAAATAGAAATCATTGGATAACAAAGCATGGCTGTATAGTACTTACGGAGCTGGAGTTATTAATAATCTATTAAAGTTTTTGAGCTTTTATATACCCTGCAATTGTGGTGAAGCAGCAAGTTCCTTTGAGTGTGGTTATTGAGACTTTTCGGTTCTAGACCAACTTTTAAATTTATAATTGTTTTGTCATATACATCTCCAGTAAGTAGAGCCATAGTAGAGTTTTCCTAAAGACGATTGCGTTCTGGAAGCTTGCGATGACAAAAAACCTTTCTAAACCCCATCAATTCTTACGTCGTAGAAGGCTCCCAATCATAGCCCTATGTCGCATTTTCAGTTACTGATTTTGCCTATAGAACTGTGTAAGCAATTAGGAATCCAGCGTACTGCCAAATCTTCATACAAAATTTTCAGAACAGTTGTTTTCGACACTTTCGACTTCGTGTCATAGGTCCTTTTTGACATTAAATTTGTTTTCGGCGATCCCAAAAGGGTAAGGAAACACAATTTCAGAGTAAAATACAGTAACTGGAAGAAGTTTAAAAATGCAGGAAAAAGAGTCAATCCCATGTTAAATGCTGTTTAAAGTTCAACCCTTCGGTGGCGCGGGTTAATCCTATAAGAGATTTTGGAGTGTACTCAACGTAATTCAAACTTTTCCAAAGTAACGGACACCCTAAGAAATATGTATATAATGTATACTATATGTAAAAATCCCTATTTTATGTTTTTCATCAGAAGCGCTTCATCTTTAATAGTCAAATGCCCTTGTGTTTTTTAGTTTACTTTAAGAGATTGTGAATCCTCAAACCTGCATAGACTCCTTATGGAAATAGCAAACAAGCAATCTACAAAATCGAGCGTAAATTCCCCAAACATCGGTAAAGCCGGTAACTATTTCTATTTTTTATTGAGCTCTTTTAAAACCATCGCGCACCTAACTGGAAAGGATCATACTCTTATAACAGCCGTTGTCCCCTCTTGCTTCAACTCTTGGTTCAGGCAACCTTAAAACGCCATTGTGACCTAGCAGGAATTAAACTTTGAGAACGTGCAAATTGATAAGGTGAAATCGGTTATCGCCTATAAAGGGACCTACTTGGTTTGGTTTTGAATAAATAAAAGCATTGAACGCCAGAAGCTTTCTAACCAAATCTTTTAATCCTGTTCCCAATTGATTAGGTAACTCTATAACCACTTCCCCTAATGAAAAGTCATTAGAAGGTAATGTAAAAACTACATATCTTAATTATAATTAGCAGCAACGAAAGAAATATAAATGAGAAAAAATCAATTTATCGTACTTTTTTTTGGTTTAACTAAAAAAGTCATTTACTTTTCATTTAAACAAATACAGTGTAAGGGGTGTTACTTGCCTCAGGCACTGAGTTGGTAGGCGGGGTCTCAACCCGTGCACCATACGTGTACGGCTTTATGGTGTCGAAAATAGGACGAGACCCCAGTCTACGCACAGCGAGGTCTCTGGAAGGTTACGGTAAGGGATGAAAGGAGGAGACCTCCAGGTACGCACAGTGAAGTCTCGAAAAGAGGTAAGGGATGAAAGGATCAGATCGGGGCAGAGAGGAATGGGAATTACGGTAAGAGGACTTCCGGGAAGGAACTGAATAAAACGGCTTGCGTACCTTCTTATATAGGTGCTCTCGTAGCGTAGCGGAATGTTAGTAGTGAAACGAACTGGCGCTCGCCAATCAACGGTTAGGGAAAGGATCTTTCTTTCTTTCTTGAGTCGGCGTCTTATCCGAGCGGCCATAGATGGCACGGATAATAAGCTTATTCACTCTTACACCTAGAATAATTAGCCAACATAAAGTAACTTCGTTACAACAGTAAAACATTTAAAAAAAATAATAAACAAAAGAAAACATCCAATCCACGAGGTAAATAATTATAGAAAACCAATGTAACTGAGATTAATACATTAAGTCGATAGGGCACAAATAGCGTTGTATTTCCAGATCTTTCTCGAGTCACCCAAAGCGGCATGGACATATTTTTTCACAAATGCCAAATATGGTAGACAGAATCAGTGCTAACGACAGTACGAAGAAAAGGAAAGAGGAGTCGCTGAAACTGAAATGCTTTGATTAAAGCCCTACAACTTACAAACTAAAATTTAAATTGTAAAGAAAGTATGAAATGAAAGCTTCAATATTTAGAACTTTTAAACCTGCTATCCTTAAAGGGGAATACTCCCAATTTTTTGAGAAAATTCTGTTTAGAATATTAAAATTGTGAAACTCTTAATTCATAGCCCCTACAAACTGAAACATTCGATATCTGAAATATAAGACTATTATTGTATTAAGTCTTCGAAAACAGCTACTTTAAAGTTATAAACATCTCGAACTCAAAAGTGTTACTTTTTACAACTTTGAAGCTATGAAATTATGACGATTTAAAAGCATGAGTTTCAGAATTCTTTGACTTTGCAACATTCCCAGATTTCCAGTTCACCGTCTAACTATATAAAAGCATCAAAACTCTTAAGTCCTGGATTTTCAAAATTTTAATTTGTAATACGTCCACACTCTGAAACTTGGACTGATTACACTCTAAAAATCTAGATGTTTTTCAATACTCTAAACTTCAAAAGTGTTATTATCTGAAATCAGAAACTACAATTCATTACTGAATTTGGTTGGCGTCATCTCCAAGTTCGGCAAAGTGTCCACCGCTTGCAACCTGCATAGAGTCCACGGTTGGCAAAGTGTCCACCGTTTGCGGCCGTCGTAGTGTCCACGGTCGGCAAAGTGTCCACACGATGCGGTCGGCGTACTTTCCACGGGCAGCTAAGTGTCCACAGCTTTCGCTCGGCATAGTGTCTACGGTCGGGAAAGTGTCCAGTAGCAAAATTTATTTGAAGGGTCGGCTTAGTGTCGTCGGTCTCCAAAGTGTTCAAAACCGCCAGTAAGCGTAGTATCCACGGTGGCATTGTGTCCCCGGTCGGCGTTGTGCATTGGCGCAAGTGATATTCACCCAATGTTGCGTGTACGCAAAGTTAAATTTTTTATGTTCTAATATGTTATTTAATTTTTTTTGTATTAAACAGCTTCAGTTAATGTTAATAAAAATATCAAAACACAAAAAAAAATTAATTTGTAGTTTTTCTTTAGTAGTGGTTTTAAATGGGTAGGCTTTTAAAATATTGAATTTATTTCCTACTTTTCGATCTCAATAATCGCTTATGACCGCAGATGATTTTGTAACTACCGAAACTATCGCATTTAATTTGTCCTTAGCACAACATTAAAAATAGTTGTAAAGATCTATTCAAAACTAGAAAGACCATATCACTTGATAATTAGGGGAATCCCCAAACACTTAATATCATATTGATATTGACTTATAAGTGTTTTCGCATAAAAACAAGTTTATTTCAAGGTAGAATTATACAGAATTTTCATTTTGATATCAAAAGTCAGAGGCTAATGAAACAAGCCATCACATTTTCTGTCCGTTTCTCGTTTATTTACAAAAAAATTGATTTGCATATCTTAAGTAAGCATCGATTAATATGTTTACGATATTTTAATTTGCAACAATTAACGGAGTTCAATTAGCCTCCTTTTTTCGTTACATGCATTTTTAATTAAAAGAGAAAACATAAAAGATGCCACTCTTTATTTTGCATGTGCAAAAAACGAACTAAAAGTTTTATTTAAAAATGTGAGAACAAGTTTTCTATAATTATCATGAAAATGATGCGATAACATCTAAGAGTTTATCTGAAATGCTGATCTGCTCACTTCATTTACGTATTTATTTTACTTTTTTTTACAAAACTCTTTTATGACGACGTGAAGACGTAAAGGTGATTTTGATTAATTAGTTAAATCAGTTTTAATCAAATAAATAATCTAGATTCTAACACTCTACTAGACATACTCAGAAGAAAGAACGCAAATAAGAAGTAATATCTCCTAGATGGTTATCAGCTTTTCATTGATGGTTATTAGAAATATCGATCTATTCAATCGCCAAAGATGAAGGTTGGTATAAATAAAATGATCAAGTACCAACTTCCGCCCACCTGAGTGTAGCTTTCAATTTACGAGAAACTAAAGCCATTTAACATCCTTTAACATGAATATATGCTGAATATATTACAAAACATTTCCACATAAACTAAACTGCAATGTTCTTGCTCTAGTTTATTGTTGCGTCGATTTCCTAGAACTTCCAACATTCATTTTCCTCTTAGTTCCTCTAGCAGGTGTTCTTGAAATATCGTAAGTAACAGATTGGAAAAATATACAAAAGGTAAAGGATTTCTAGTATGTAAATGTAAACATTTATAAACATGGAAATTTCTATATATTAATATTATAGTAGAATTTTATTGATATTGCAAAAAACATGGTCCTCAGCACGAGCCGGGTCAAAAGTTCAATTTGTTGGCTGATTTAACTTGGAATATGATATTAAAAGACCGCGGGATCTGAAACAATATGAATAAATATTATAAGGAAACATTAGGTAGTATTATTTCTTACGGGTTATTCTTGAATAGGTGTATCTAGTATACCGACATTTGAACTTTCAGTTTACAGTGCATTTAGTTTACATAAGCCTATATGTAGAAAAGCCGGCATGTAGATACTTTACAGTGATTGTAAATTGTAAATGATTCCACAAACAACATGTAAATAAATTGTAAAGACGCTTGTATGAAGACATCCAAACATACACGACATCAATGTTTAACTCAATTTTTCAAATTTTGTTTTTGCAACAAGTATTTTATTCGTTATCAAGTTATTTTATTTGTCATTTTATTTATTATGGTATTTGCATTACCTTAAGTCAGAAGTTTAATAAATAATTAATTTAGCAAAAATTCTCATAATGTTAAATTGTTAATTTTAAACGTCCCGAAACACAGAATGTAGCGGCTAAATAAACAATAGAACGCATAAAGATAATATTCGCCAACAGCTAATAAAGAAGTTATTTATTGAATAATTAACATCACCATTCGAAAGATAAATGTCGAATTTCTTGTTGGTTTCACCAACATATTGGATAAAGAAATTATTGGTTAACTTACTTGATGAAGCGTGTAAATAGCCTCACCAGAAAAATTAAGAATTAAAAAATCTAAAAAAAAAGTGGGAGGAAGATTGACACTACAACTCTATGCAAATAATGAGGAGCCAAAGCACAAGGGACTCACCAGTAATTACTCCTCTTTCTTCTCACGTCTATAGTTCTTCCACTTGTGATTGTTGCTTACAGAATTCTTGTAGGGCAACAATGTTTCAGTAAAACCAAATAATCAGATGATAAGTATGAGGGGTGCGGGCGGTTATATATGATTAAATCTTGAAGCACATAAACTATAGGGGTTATTTTTCTTGTAACTATTCATAAACGTGATTCACAAAGAAAAACATAAATTATGTCAAACAAATTTTCGTATTCTTTTCTCGTTACTAGAGTCCATTTTTTATTATTCAAAATAGTTGGCGGTTATCATATAGTGGACACGCCATCGACGCTATCCAAAAATACCGAAAAGCGGCGAAATCAAATATGCGGTGAGCGCAGCGCAACCATTACTATTGTCCGTCTCACGTTGGGACTACAGTGAAAGAAAGATAGCCAATGTATTTCTTATGGGAGTTTGTGCTTCGTTGTTGCCACCTATTTGACTGTATGAATCTATAGAAATGTGGATTAAGATTCCACAAGTTCTAAACCTTTGAATACAGTAACCAAAAAAGTGTAATCGTAACCATACAAAGGAAGCATTTAAAAGAAAGTCTTATTAATTTGTATTTGTTATTTTATTAAACATTACTTGGGATTTTTACATCGTACATGTATCTAAATATCCGATATTTTATTACTTATACTTTTTTGTTTAATTCTTTTGTCTTCAAATTCTTTCAACATAAAAATAACCGCTGGTTAGCTTCTGTATGATCTTTTTAATCTTTTAATCCACAGGTAAATACAGGAAGTCCCAAACGACAACAAGGGATTATAAAGGTTTATGCAGTTACAACTACAATATTTAAAAAAAGTGTTTTTAAAAGTTGCTTGCAAGATGTTTGGCAACCCCGTTGTCCATAAGAACACACACTGTAGTCTCAACGTGAGACGATCAATAGTCCAAAAATATGCGAATATTCTGCCTATACATCAAAAAAACTCAGAGACATCACACTAACCTCTTTCAAATTTTTGAACAATTTGAGAATTAATAAATTCTTGGAAACGTACCCCGTTTCTAATGGGTAATTAGAATGCCGAGATTTTTGGTATATTGTAATTTAATACTTCCTGTCTTTGGAAAATTCCCATTTAAGGAAGGAAATTACATTTTAAGGAATGCCTATGATACAGTGCACGTGAAACGCTCTAAAGAGCGCTCTTGAGGCCTGTACCATGAAATATGATTTGTCGGAAGACAATAATTGTATTGGGAGATGTCACAGAGATTAATACATCGATAAGCGAGTACACCATCAAAGCAGCTGAGAAACTCACATGGTTAAGATCATTCCAGACTATGCCAAAACAAACTGCAGACGCGAAGTGAGAGATCTCAAGCACTTCATGTGGGAAGATCAGCATACCTGCTCCTTGCACAAACTGTCACTTTAAATCCTAATAACAGAATGTACTATTATTGTCCATTTAAAAATGCAGATTTTTGTTTATGTTCTATCTTTGGATATTCGATCTTTTTCTTCTTCTTGGTATGAAATTCTGCATTGCACTAACTTTTCCCAATACATCTTAAACAACAAGATTTAGCTTAGACGTTACAGTAATGAAAATAAGCTTATTTTGTACCTGTCGCACTCGACTTTCAACCCCCAAGGTATGCCGTACAAAATTTGCTACACTATCGCAGACTGATCTCTTAGTTTATGTAAGTCCAATCTAAAACAGCGCAAAATGTATGTGATAACCATGTGTATAAAGCTGTCAAGTCTCCCAATACTGTTCTACTCTTAAACGGGAAATGACCTATGATTCGTCGATCATTATTGCGTGGAGCAGCAGCATATAAGGTAGAATATAGCAGCTTTAATAATGTAATGTCATCAAATCAAATACATATATCATTTTGTACGTCGTTATGTAACCACTCGTGTTCACTACGGTTGAGTCAATTTTTGAGTTCGCAGATATCTTCAAAGTATGTTTTTAACAGTTGTATCAAATTCAATCGTTCATCGGATTTACTTCTGTTAAAGGCAATCCTTGCATTGCTAATACATATACAGGGTGCCCATTATGTATGGAATATCGGTCTAGGACATTTCGGCGCAGCCGATTCGGTGCGACCGATTCGGCGCAGCCCTTTCGGCGCGAAGACATTTCGGCGCGGAGACGTTTCGGCGCAAGGACTTTTCGGCGCGATTATACATATTGTTTAGGTTTTGCTGTACTCTTTCTAATACATGTATTCGGTCAAGACTAGCAGCGGATAATTTAACTTCCACACAAATAGAAGCTAGGGAGCGTTCAAGTATTACGTAAGCAGGTTTAGGCGGACACAAAAAAGTCTCATGTAAGATAGAAATTACAAGTTATTAATCTTTTTAAATAATATTCGAATACTTACTTCAAATCCATAAAATTACTTTTTCTACTTTTACTAACAAGTTTTTTTCTACCCAGTTTGTTTATAATTCTTTATAAGCAAAACCTTTGTTCTGGGAATTCTCCTTGCCGCTGTACTATAGTACAAAGTAGTCGACTTTTAACATAATATTTGGGTGAATCTCCGATATATCAACTCAAAACAAATTAAAACAAACGAATAAGAGTCAAATAACATTTGTTGTAAGATTTTCTTTTGATTGCTTCGTTCTTTTAGCTTAAATAAAAGATAGTTTTATTTATTCAGCTTAAAAAATAATTAAATAAGTAGTTCAGTAACATTAGAAATTTGATTTCTATGATTTTTGTTTTAATTTTGATATCTAATAAAAACACAAAAAACTGCTTACGTCTTATCATTTGGGAGAGGGGGGGGATCTGTAATTTTCTAATTTTTCCTTACAAAGGAAGGGTGGGGTTTAAAATCGATAAAATGATGCTTACGTAATTACGCTCCCTACTAGAAAACTTTAACATGTGCATCAGAACACAACAGTACAATTTGGAGTATTTTATCTTGTAAACAACAATTTTAATACGACTAAGAATATCGAAAAGTTATATAATATTACATAAAACATGCGAAAATAATAATTGCTTTCACACAGGTGTTTACTAGAAAATCTTCATTGGAATATTTCTCGGTAAATCAGTAATCCCTTCGGACAAGGCATAATTTTTTATTTGTTTGGACACCTCTTATAAGTGGGGGTTGATTTAATTTCTTTTATCTTATCGTATCATGCACAAAAATATGCAGAGTTGAATTGTTCAAATTTTCAAAAAGTCTGTTTGTGTGACCAAATCATCTGTCTGTCAGTCTACGACCAGAGTATAAAATATTTAGTAAAATTTTTGTTTTAGTTATTGTTATGTAGTAATTCTAAATGGATTTGAGTTGATGAAAACAACATTATAATTTGCAGAAAGACATCGAAACAATTCTAATTTTTGCCTTAAACACTTTTTAAATCCGTATTCTCACATATCATAAACCGGGTTACAGTGTTCGAGTGCATTCATGAGTAAATTAAAAATTGCATTTTTGTCTGGACAGAATAAATTTATAAAATTTAAAAGTTACAGTTTCTAACGAGGGTTTATGTTAGAGCAACGTCAAATTTATGATTAGGTATTTCGCGCCGAAACGTCTTCGCGCCGAACCGGCTTGCGCCGAATCGTCTCAGCAACGAAACGTCCCGCGCCGAACCGTCCTTTCGCCGAACCGCCTGCGCCGAATCGGTCGCGCCGAATCGGCCGCGTCGAAACGTCCCATTCCGTGGAATATAGTATATATCTCGGTAAATATCGACTTTATAAAAAATTTGTTATGTAAAAGTTGTTTAACATTTTATTTTCCATAAAAAGATAGCAATCAATTGTTTTTATTTCAGAAAACAAATGAGTAATGAATAACACTTTCATTTTTTTAAATAGCAATGTACCCTTTCATTAGGCTCATTTGATAGAGATTTTTTTCTCTTTTCGATGACCTAAAATCTTAGTACCCTTATATCAGAAAATTTTTGAAAAAAAACGTAAAAAATGTTAATTAAGTTAATTCCACCAATAACATGAATCTGGATATCCGAGATCGTAAAGTATCTCGAATTATTACCCTAAAATAAACAGATGTACATCTACATAATGTACAAAACAAAACAAATGAACAGAAAATTATGTACGTCTCTTATAAAGCTTGAAGACAAAACGAAATTAGCAATAAAATGGTTTTCATGGCAATAAGTGTTCAAAATGCTCACCATTAACTGCAAGGCAGTGGCCCAACCTATCACGAAAAGCTTGAAAAGAATTTCTGAGCGATCTGGGAGAAATTGCTGCAGCTTCATTTTGTATTCGTTGCTCTAATTCGGCCAGATTCTGGGGTCGGGTCGGTTTGTATACACTTTTGATTTTAAATATCCCCAGAAGAAGAAATCGCAAGGTGTAAGATCCGGAGATCGAGGAGGCCACTCCACAGACCCTCTTCTGCCTATCGAACGGGCCGGAAATACCACATTTAAATATCGGCGTACATCTAAATGATAGTGGGGCGGTGCTCCATCTTGTTGAAACCAAAGATCATCAAGATTTGCTTGGCAAGCTGGAATAATTTGCTGTTGCAATCCCGAACACCAGAACTGGGTGTTCGGGAGACCACACGACGTTCACCCATAAAACTGGCTGTCTTCTACCCTATCCTTAAAAATCCTATCCCATAAAACTGGGTAATGGATGAAGCTGTCAGGTCAAGTGTGTGGTAGAGAAATTCGTGAGAATTCTCAACGGTTACTCATACCGATCAGGGGGAGCCCTGGTATATGATACTGGTGTGGGCGGATCCGAATCTCGCCTTGGATAAGGTCATTTATGGTCACCAATGAAACCCGCTGTTTGACCGAGGTCATTTATGGTCTCCAACGGAACCCGCTGTTTGACAGAGGTCATTTATGGTCATCAAAGGAACCCGCTGTTTGACTGAATCCTAAGTGAGGAGAATCGAAGTGAGGTTTATCCCGGGCAGATGGGAAACTGCATGCCGCCAGGTAAATGTGCTTAGGAGCTATCCCGACCACCCTATGATCCGGACTGCAGCCGGGTACAGCGGTTGGGAGAAGCTCTGAAAGTCATTACACTTAAGGAGAGTTAGCGAATACATAGCCTCTCACAATCAAGACAACTTCACCTTAACGGGTACACACTGGGAGTCTATAACGTGTAGACTTAAACGAAGCTCTGTCGAGGGCCCACCAAGCCTATAATTTGGTAGATCGGGGTGGCAAAACCATTTAAAAACCAAGTCTTGCCACAATTGAGGTTGGATTCGATCGGGCAGTGGCCCCAACCCCTGTCTCGGGGAGGAGCTTATAAAGGTATGAAAGAGGACTGGAGGGCTCTCTCTATTCAACTGAGTTAAGTTGGGGGAATAGTCCTATTGCTGGACGAGGTACTTAGCCCCGTATGAAAGAGGACGGGAGGGTGCCGGCGGGTGAGCACGTGTTAAGTCAATCGCTCCGGTACTAGCCTGGATAGCTAGTAGAGGGTGGATAGGCAACCTCGCTCCGACCAGTGAGCAGACTGGGAGAAATTGCTTCGCAATTGCGCGCTGATTGGGCGTATCCCAATCACTTCCTCTTGGAAGGAACGTGGGGGTATGTTGATACGGGTACCCCACGTAAAACAAATTATAATAATCTGTTGCAATAATTGCAAATAACGGTCACCAGTTAGAGTACCACGAATAAGGAAAGGTCCAATTATGTGATCTGCACAAATTCCCACCCATACGTTTAATTTTTGTGGTGTTTGGGTATGATTTTGGATCATCCAATGGGGATTTTCAGCGGCCCAATATCGACAATTATGCCTATTTACATTTCCATTAAAAACAATATTATTAAGAAAATTTGGATTATTGTTGATTCGCTTCATCATAAATTCACAAAATTCAACGCGTCGATCGTAGTCATCTTCGGATAATTCTTGCAATAAAGTCGGTTTGTACGGATGTAATTTTTCTGAATCTAATATTTTCTGTATTGAACCTTTACTTACGGCATGGTTTAAACTTAACTGACGAGTTGAAATGTTTGGATTTTTTTCGATTTCTATTAAAACATCGAGCTTTTTATCTTCATTTGTCGCAGACCTCTGCGGACCAGTCTTCACCAGATCTTTAACATTGCCAGTTTCCCTAAACCGATTCAAGGGTTTGCTAACTACTGACTGGGTGATTGGTTCTCGATGTGGATAACGCTCATTAAAAATTTCACATACTTCTAATTGTGTTCGTTTGCGATCCCCATAACCGACCACAATTAAGATTTCTATACGTTCAGTTTCTGTTAAATGAACCACTTTTATTTTTCCATGTACCAACAACTTAATTAAATAAACAAACTTCTGTCACAATAAAAGCCTACAATCAATTGTTAAGACAAATGAAAGAGATCTCGGATATCTTGATTCATGTTATTGGTGAAATTAACTTAATAAACATTTTTTACGTTTTTTTTCAAACATTTTCTGATATAAGGGTACTAAGATTTTAGGTCATCGAAAAGAGAAAATAAATCTCTATCAAATGAGCCTAATGAAAGGGTAGATTGCTATTTAAAAAAATTAAAGTGTTATTCATTACTCATTTGTTTTCTGAAATAAAAACAATTGAATGCTATCTTATTATGGAAAATAAAATGTTAAACAACTTTTATATAACAAATTTTTTTATAAAGTCGATATTTACCGAGATATATACTATATTCCATACATAATGGGCACCCTGTATAAAACATTTTTAATAAGTCGACATCGTTGTCTATCATTTCTTTTTTTGTAATGTTGATAAAGATCGCGCCACGTTTATCTCTCAAGTTATCTAATAATTGAAAAGATGCTCTGTAGATTATATTCACTTCTATATTATTATACAGGATGATTCAGAAATAAAGGTAATCCTTTAAATGGTAGGTAGAGAGGAGGCAGTAGAGCTAATTTACCTAGACAAGTATAGGTCAAAAACGAATAGTTTTCCAGAAAATGAATTTTAAAGCTTTATTGAATTTTGGACCCAAAAGGATCCAAGGTCAGGACCGGATCCAAAATTTAATAAAACTTCAAAATAAATTTTCTGGAAAACTTCGTTTTTGGCCTATACTTGTCAAGGTAAATTAGCTCTACTGCCTCCCCTCTACCTACCATTTAAAGAATTACCTTTATTTCTGAATCACCCTGTATATAGATTATATTCAGTACCTATCGAATATACGATTAATTCTTTTCTGAAGAACAGCCCAAAATATGCTGTCGCCTACTCAAAACAAGCAACTACAATAGTACACTGAAAGAAATTTCAGTTTTTATAACAAAAATCCTCTTTCGACGTTCAAATAAATGCATTTACTTTAGAGTTTAACAAAAAGCAGGTAGATTTAAATTAAAAATGGCTAGATTCTGCTTTTGTTTACTACTTTCAACTGATTTTTTAATTTGAAATCCATTTCACTTTTATGTTAATTATAAATTCCTTGTTTGAACTGCAAATGCGTTCTTTTTTTTATTTCACGCCTACACTACGGGGGAACCAACATCTAAGGTCATCTGTCCCCCATCTAACATGCAACACGAATACACACATCTATAGTTGAGGTGGGGGAATTTTCCAATTAGAAAAATCCCGCCGCCCCAAGTGGGATTCGAACTCACGACCCTTGGAACACGAGTGATGTACTGACACCACTCGTCCACCGCCGGCCCTAATGCGTTCTTTTAAATGCAGGTATATTAAATTTCCAGAGAGGTGGTATTTAAAATAAAAATATTTTACTTCTGAAACCAAATATATGTTTTTAAAACAAGGTAGGGGAAGTTCGGGTAGCCCCGGACATTTAAATGAAATAGAAAAAATGCACAAAAATAACAAATTTCAACGTTTATTATCATACTTAAAATTTACTTTGGAACTTCTTCAAACTTTTTAGTACAAAAAATATAAACATCTCTTAGTCATTTAAAAAATAATAATACGATAATCTTATCCCTTGATTTTTGACAATGGAACAGATGGCGGGTAGCCTCGGACACACTTATTAAACGCTTTTATCCATACAAATGACAATAGTAATCAATATTTCATAGATCAATGTTAACGCAAACTTCGTGAGCACAGCTTTACATTTATAGCATTAAATTCGGTCTTCTTCAAATGTTTCTCTGCAAATGACGCATTCGGTTTCTTGATCACGATATTCATGGGAAGAATTTTGACTATTTGGTTTTGTTTTTAGTTGTTGACAGGGCATTGCTTTACTTTTCTCTTTAAGATCATTTCTATACGGAAAAGATGTTAAAATCTCATAATTCTGTGTTTTTTGTGAACGCTTCATAAGGCGCTGTTTAGTCGCATTAGGAAGAGATAATAATTTTGACATATTTTTGTACAGATTCTCCAAATAAAGAAATATATTTCCATATATTATAATCAAATACCTAGAATAAACCCAATTACCCAGAAAACTTTCTTACTTTCTTTTCGTTAAATTTAAAGCTTTGAAAAATGTCCGAAGGTACCCGACTGATTTGCGTCCGGAGTTACCCGATTACTTAAATGCTATGTTTCTATTAATAGCACTTAATTTATGAACGGAATCAGATAAATACTATTGTAGTCGTAAAATACATGTCATGACCAAAACTTCAGCCAATAAATTAAGTTAAGCTACTTACGTTTTCCATGTGATAACCTACTACGAAGTTTGATAGGAGTGGACACAACATAGTTGATTAGAACTAAACTTACTGTAATATACAATTCATTCAGCGGCAACGACAATACTGAATTATATTTTGTTTGTAGACCCTATGGGACTCGTTTCGATTTAACATTATGTTATTTTTGAGTGATGGCTTAGTAATCTGATTGTCCAGGTATACCCGACGTCCGGGGCTACCCGCACTTTCCCCTATAGTATTGGGTAGTAGTATTTGGTTTTGTTTTGAAATCAAAACTTATTAGACATACTTCTCAATTATAAGTTGCATTGCTTTTGATTTATTTATAAAATCTGTGAATTGAAATGTACGTGCTCTTGATACTAATTTTAAAGTAAATAAGGGGTTTTAATTCAAGTGCGTATGGTTTTAAAATAAAAGTATGCACAAATAAATGTTTTTGAAATAAAGTATTTGACTTTGTTTTGACATCATTTTTTTAATTTGAGTTAATTCGGCATTTTCGCAAATTCGCGATATGTTTTATGTTAGTGCAAGTGGTATAGTATTATGAACATTACCTATACTATGACACAGGATCACCATCAAATAATATATTATTAGAACCATTAACTTCTTTCACAAGTTCTCCGATGCATATTTATAATGTTACCAGGAAATGTTTTTTAATAAATAAGTAAGTATTTATGTATAAGCAAACTGTTTATATTCTGTATTTTGTATAGGTTATTGTTTTATTTCAATAATAAAAGATTTTTACCTTTTATTTTTGTACTAGATGTGATGTGATTTCAATAAAGCATTAATAACAGCATAACTGTTTTTTTTTCGCTGAAAGGATATAATATACCTATTCAATTCAACAGTGTTCTGCATTTAACGCCATTAACTTAAAAGGAAAACCGCATATTAATAAACTATTTAAATCAACCCCCAAAATAAGTTTTTGATTTAAATGCACACTACATTCAATTAAAAACTCAAAACTCTCAAAAGTAGAGCTACTTTTAAATTTAAAAAAGATTTTGATGTTATCTGCAGTTTCTTAATTTAAAAGCTGTTTTTTTTTTTCAGTGTAACTGTCGTCATAAAATTGTTATTCCCGTAATATATTTAGTTATATTTGTAGACAAGAACTCAGGTGTATTTCTAGCAAAAAATGCCATTACCATCAACTTTCACTCTCTATCAGCAATCTATCACTATACACTCTTAGGTAAAAAGCTGGTAATTGTACGCACCTAGCGATTTTCCATATAATTCAAAGATTATACGTGTTTTTGATATAAAACTACAATAATAGATAGAACAATACGTTGGTTACCCAACTGCTTTACAAGGAAGAAGGAAGCCGTTTCGCCAGGTGCTTTTTCTAATGTACATAGTGCGGAGTGCAAACTCTCTGCATTTAATGAAGATCCATCCAGCTGCTCCCAGCAAGGCTCTCACACCTAAGAGACAACCCCATCTCCACGTGGTATATGCAGGATCTCTACTTTTATATGGAGCCGGACAGGGCCCTATCGAAAGCTCACGAAGTGTTTATTATGGTAGGCCGGGGTGGAAGAATTGTAGATGCCCAGCCACACTTGAGGTTGGACTCGATCGAGCAGTGAAAGTCCGCGTGCTGAATTTGGAGTGAAGGGACTTCAACGAGAGACGAGTCCCGACAGGTGAACACATTAATAGCCTAGAGGGCTAGTAGAGGGTGGCTAGCAACCTCGCTCAGTAAGAACTGGTAGCACTCACATAAGAAAGTAGCGCGCTAATTGAATCTATCTCAATTCCTCGCCAAATAGGAGGTCATGGAAGTAGTAAGCCTTCAATGTAACAGTGGAATGTCCAACACGTGACGTTGAAAGATTTTGCTGCAATTCAAGCCCTGATTAATCGAGATCCTCAATAACCCTTGTATAATGGTCAGCTGTAGAAAAATCCTCTACTCCAAGTTGGTAGGGATTAAATGGCCAAATACTTGAGCACTTAAAGCCTGATTCGGCTTTTTCTATTGTGGCTAGTTTTTTGTAGGCTTTATGGGATATTTCTGCTAATTCGTTTGAAATAACTCGTTCATTTGGTATAAAATTAATAAGTCGCATTCCTAAGGGATATGAATAGAAATTTATCTTCAACAAACCAGAAGAGTCCAAAAGCTATTCTTTATCGGAAATGTGTAGAGGTATAATAACTAAAATAATTCCGTTTGCTTTGTAGAAATCATATATCTGTACGGATATATGACTTGAATGGTTATCTTAGACAACCACAACTGAATCTTTGAGAGTTAGTTTTTGCAAACTTCTTAAAAGGCAGAGTTAAACTGATTAGTTCATGTGGTGTCAGCGATATTTGTATAACAGCAAATAGAGTTCTTTTTCAGAATTTTTGTTCTTGAAAAAAAGGATGTTGTTGAAAGTTGTTGAAAGGATGTTTAGTATGGCCGACATCTGCAAAAGTATAAACCAGTTTACGAAAGTTTCCGACTGCCTATTACCAGAAAATAATTCAGCCAAAGTCAATACTTGATTACACAATTCAATTTCAAAATTATTTACCTTCCTAACTTGGGCCTTTGAAGATTTTGTATAAATTTTCTTTGATTCTCTTTGTTATTGTGGATTAGTAAATTCCAAATTACTATGCGTATCATTATCCCACATATAATTTTTGGGCAATTTTTCTTGTAAAAAGTTAGTTTAAAAAAATACCTGATCATTATTTAACAAGGGTGTACATAGCAGCTCAGGTTACATATCCATTCATAAATTATTTATCAACAAAATAAACGATAAATCGGATTTACCGCTTATTTTCTAGAAGCAGAATATTACTGGACAAACACGTGCTTTACATTTTCGTTCATTAAATATTCAAACCTGTAAGAAAACAGAAATCTATAATCACATGTTACAAAAAAAACATTAGATTGCACAAATGTTGTTATTTCTAGGTTAAGATCCATAGCATGCTTATACGCCGATGGATACAATTGTACCATAAATATTTATCCGCCTCGTACAATTATCCGCCTCGTACAATTATCCGCCTCGTACAATTCCCGCCTCGTACAATTACTCGCTACTCCGCGGGCATTATTGCATAATGTACAAATGGTTGCTCAGTTACAAGTTATATGTAAGTTCACCTATAGTACGAGTTTACTACATTTCTTATCTCTGTGTGCACTAAAAAGATTTAACATTACGTTTTGAACTAACTTCGGGTATTTGTTTCGAATTGTATTGCGTTTATTTGAATCTCTCAACAAGTCTGAATCCATTTTTGGTGTTTTTCTTTAAGTTAAAATCGAAAAACGAGCGTTATCTTACATGACGTTTATCTGACTACTTGTCCACGATTAAGGTTTATTTATTGGAGATGTATAACTCGGAGATGTAAAACTGTTAAAATTTGGAGGAGAAAAACTTCTACGCATGCTTGCCTTACTATTTAACGAAGATCTTATAAAGGGAATAACTCCAACCTAGTAGGATAAAGCAGTGATCATTCTAATATAAGACAGGGTATTTATAGATCTTAAGAACTATAAACCAATCAGTCTATTGTCACATGTTTATAACCTTTTTACCAAAATCATAGCCAATAGATTGACAAGCAAGTCACGAGAACAGGCTGGATTTAGGTCAGGTTTTTTGTACAAATGGCCATTTGCAGGTGATTAAAATCCTAAAATGAATACAACAAGCCTCTTGTCTTAATATTCGTAAATTAGGAAAAGGCTTTTGACATGGTAAATAAGCTGAAAATGATAAAAAACTTTATCAGAATGTCGAATAGACCATCGATACACCGCCGTTATTAAAAATATCTACGAAAATGCTAACGCTTGTGTGAAGCTTCATGAAAACACTAATAAATTCCACATCATACGAGGAGTTCACTAAGGTGACACCATTTCACCAAAATTGTTCACTACTCTCTTGGAATACATGCGTAAGCAAGCAAACCTAGACATGCTAGGAATAAAGATACACGGCGAGAAGATTAGTCTGAAATCGGAAAGAGTTTATCGGTCCTCTTTCCAGGAAAGACAAAAATTAACAATTCAAAACTTAAGAGCTAACTTAGGTTAGCTCTTATGTTTTTGAATTGTTTTTCAGTTGTTTGAGACTAGGTTTAAATGTAGTGATCTTAGTTGGCGATCACTACAGTACTGAGTGATAATATCTCTATAGATGGTATAAGTCTCGCAAGAAATAGCCTACAAATACCTAGGGCACGAAATCCGCTTAGAATAGGGTTGGCTTAGGCGGCTTTTGGGAAGCTGCGAGACGTCCTCAAATCAGTCTGTCTTAAAAGGAAGATATTCGACCAGTGTGTTTGGCAGTTTTCACTTACGATGCCGAAACTCTAACACCAAGTCGCCAGTGAACAAAATCAGAGTAAATCAACGTGTAATGGAAAGGACCATGTTCGAACTGTCGCTAAAAGATAGGATGAGAAATGAAGAACTTCACCGTAGATGAGGTGTAGGTGACGCAGTTGACAAAAAATATCTTTAAAGTGGAACTGGGCTGGACATATCGCAAGAACAATGGATATAATAGATGGACGAAGCGTATTTTAAAATGGAGACCAAGGCAAGAGTTTAATTTCTTTTGAATCAATGTGCAAAATGTAAATACTAAATAATATAGTGATATAAAATTTAAAATAAATTTCACAAAATATAAAATTTGAAATTGAGATATGGAATTTTATACTGGATAAAATATCAAGTATGCATTTGCCCCATAGGGCTTCCGACAGTCCCATTTCAAGTAACTAATTATGCAAGAGTGATTTCTGACCGGTAATTGTTTTATAACTGGATGTATGTCAGTTGGTTAAGCACGAGCAAAGTATCAGCGAAATTATCATCTTCGAAAAATCTGGCTCCTCCACCAAAAGTTCACTGGAACTTCACCAATTGCGATTTTCGGAGAGCCCTAATAGTAATTATTCAGGAGTAATAAGAGCATTCAACTTGCTTTTCGAGAGCCCTAATAGTAATTATTCAGGATTATCTTTAACCTAAATTATTTATTATCATTGAATATAGTTGAGGTATCAGATTAAAGTTAGTTAGAAAACTAAGTCTATATTCTCCATAGTTTCTGACAACATGGAACATACTTTACATATAATCTACACAGATGTGTAAGTTATAATTTTATTTTAACTGACTCATGTTTATATTTCTTTTAACCTTAAATATTTACAGACTGCAACGAATCGATAAAGTAATTCGGACTTGTTTTTCATTTCAGGACCTTCTAGAGCAACTCTTCAAATTGTTCGATCAAGATAGAAGACAGCGTCTTCAACAAGATAGCTGGATAGAATTCCTTAAACAAAGATTAACGTAAGTTTTTGCTCTTATCTAACTTCTTATTCATTTCTAACATTATTATTGTAGAGATGAAAAACAAATTGATTTTGCCGAACAGCTGGAAAGCGTTGCATTTTGTCTATGTGGAGATGATCCAATAACTCTAGAGAATTTTTTTCAAATATTTCATACGAAGGGCGTAAGTCACGTCAAGAAAGATCATTCATTTTTATATGAATATTTTTATATTTTAGATTATTGAGAAGTTTTATAGATTGATTGACCAAGAGAATATAGGAACTGTTAGTTCAGAACAAATAATGGAATTTTTAGCTACAATAACAAATACAAGGTAGGTAGTATAAATAAATTATTCACTAACACATACTCAAATAGGTTTGCAAGAAATATATATTTGCTTGCGTTTAAATTTATTGGATTTCCTTGTAATGTTGTAAATTTAAATATTACTTGTTATTATGATGTAAATTTTTGATTATCACTTGTACAGTAAACATAAAATCACTAGAATCGAATTATATTACACTAATACAGGAAATAAATTTATTACCCGAGTTACAACATAACGCAAAATTTAATAATATTGCAATTTACATAATACAATCTTACTATAAATAATCTTCTTTCCTCTTCTTAGACCAAGAACTGGTTTTGACAAAGGAAGTTTGCAGTGGTTGGAACAATTATTTAGACAAACCGTGGGAAACCAAAAAGAGATTCGAAGAGAGGAATTTGAAAAAATCGTTGTATCTAAAAATGTAAACCCATCAAGGATATATTAAAACATCCGTTTTTTAATAATAGATTTTTTATTATTTCAGCCATTCTTCACTGAAAGAGTATTCCAAATATTTGATAAAGATGATTCTGGTTCTATATCTCTTCAGGAATTCCTTGATGCAATGCACCAGTTTGCAGGACAATCGCCAGAAGATAAGATTCGGTTTCTTTTTAAAGTTTATGATCTTGATGGTATTTTTTAATTAAAGATTTGTTTCAGAAGATTTTAATTGATTTTTTTCTAGGGGACGGATTAATACAACATAGAGAGCTTCAACATGTCATGAGAGCTTGTATGGAAGAGAATGGTATGCAGTTTAGTGAAGAACAGATTGAAGAACTTACGGTAGCGATGTTTGAAGACGCCGATACAAACAATAGAGGTGCTATTACATACGAAGCACTAAAAGCTCAATTAGAAAAACATGGAGGATTGTTAGAGAACCTATCGATAAGGTAGTTAAAAAGACATTATTTATTCCTTGTGAATACATAACTGGATATCCACTTGAGAAAACTGCTTTCTTTATTGTTGTACACATTAGATTTTCTTCTTGTTTTGTTTATAGTGGCATCAAAAAATAAATATCATCATTACTATATAACAAACACCGGTTGGTTTTGATATCAATAATTTTTGTGTTTGGCTAGGACTAGAAGAAAAACTTACTTACCTTAAGGATATCTTTCAAAGGTATTTAACTTTGAAGTTAACGTGGGTAAAAGCGTTTTTTTATCCAATTGAACTGTAATTTTGCATACCTCTAGGCCCGAGCAATGCTTGATTGATTTAAATGAGATTGGCGAGGAGAGATTCGGCGCTACTAACACTACAGCCTTTAGGCTTACTGTGTTACTCATCATGTCACTTATTAACGAAAAAGTTTCGCCGCCCTTATCAAGTTTACTAGTCTTTTCAGCAAGTCTTCTCTTATTAAAGCTTTTCGAAAGTTAGCTTCTCCCAGGAGAGCATGTCTTCAACGAACAAGGTGTTGCCTTTCTGTCCAACTACCTAGAACTGCGGGTTTAGTAATACCAATTACTGGTTCAGGACCAGTAAATGTTGTTTCTAATCCCATCTTCGCTTCTTTATGGAAAGGGGGGATCCCCTTTCGACCCGGAATCCAACTAATGGTTACCTTTGGTTCGCAAGTGTTATAAAGTTTTGACGACAATTCCAAACTAATTTCTTTAAATTCTACTGGATTGATTCACTTTTGAACCCGGTAGCTTGCTAGCGCTTTTGTAGCAGCCTGACTGTCTATTAGAAACAGCATATCTTTGCCTTGATAATTCCTTCTTATGTTCCTTTGCAGTTGTATACCACGTCTTTGTAAATACCTGACCTTCATTCCAGTCAAGCTGTATATTAAAGAGGTTTAAAGGTTATTAATATTTTGTCTAGTTGACATAGCGTCGTTGTCTATTTCTAATGATGAATTGGGGTCCAATCCATTATATAATTCCTAAAGAAGGGTAACATTTTGGAGTTTAGGCAGCTCTAACTTGGTTTGCCTTTCTTCTGCCTTAAGCTGCCACATTAGCGATTCATAGGCATCTGTAGGTCTTGTTACAGCAGTGTACATGCAGTATAACATGCATGATGTAAGTTCTCAAGTTTTACCCAGTGCTAGTTTTGTTGCCATTACAACTTCCCGCGTGTGTGAGTTTCAGGTTAGCTTTGCGTCCAGGGTTATACTTAATATTTAGCCTCCTGTTCCACTTGCACTTCGTTAGAAATGTCTGGCATTTTGGTCTGCCCATTTTGCTTCTTGTAAATGGGGCCAGTGCCGTTTTGGCTACTAGCTTGGCACAACGCTTTTGACAATGTTTAAATTTCTTGCATAAACTCCGAGACAATGTCGTAAAATTTTCCAGAATACAGCTACATCATCGAAATACCCCTGAGTACACTGCCCTTGTCTATTTAGGTCTACTAGGAGCTCATCAGATGCAACAGCAGGGATGATAAGACTGCCCCCTGCGGCCTTCTTTTGATAGTTACTCTCTCCATCGTCTCGCCAAGTAGAATTGATTGTAGTTTACTGTCGTGTAGCAGATTGTCTTCTACTTCATGGTTTCTCGCCGCAGCTGTCATTTACACGAATGAGGTAAGGTCAAAAAAATTTTCTGTATGAAGAAAGGCCGTCAATGAAATTTCTCGTTTGAGAGATTTCAGTGGTGAACATGATCATTTGGTGAATCGTAGTTTCGCCTGATTCTCCCGATTGATACACATGCTGGTGGGGATAAATAACCTTCTTATAGTAGATTTTCCAATAATATGTCTTTCAGTAAGTCTTTCTATGACTTTTAACATAAGGGTTGTAGGTTGATAAGGATACCTTGGACTGAAAGTAGTCTTCCAAGCTTTGATATACAAAACTCTAAATCGCTTCCAGGCAAAAGATCTATATTATTTTTCTAGGCTTGCACTCAGTATCCTACAAATCTTTGGACTGATCATGACCATTGGCCATATTTCAACATTGGTCAGAGTGATGAGTTTTAAGGTGCCTGTAGCAAAAGTACAGTTCGATCAGATGAAAGAAATGTTTCTTCTGGAGGAACACGTTTGAGTGTCTTTCAAATGGAACACTTGCAATCATTTCAGGGTGGTAGTATTTCTTTTCGATATACGGCGTTGTCTTCTGTGAGCAGTTATGCTTCCCACATTGAACGTTTTACTGTCCTTATGGTACCCTCAAGGGTAACTGAGTTGAGGAATCTGTTTCTCCATTTGAGACAGTCTTGAAGGAGTTTGGCCGAATGGTAGGTGAAGTGAATCGTGTATCTGCTTAGAACGTACCACCATAATGGTTGTGTAGTAGCAGAGCGCAAGTGACGATTCCTAGTTGTATGAGGGTTTGATCCCCATTTCATGCAGAGCAGTTTTCGTAAAAGGCTGTTCCTTGTGGAAAGTTTCCCTCTAGCTTTTTCTATACGTTGCTGAAAGATGAATGCGCGGTCGAAAGTAACGCCTAAGTAGCAAGAAGTTAATTAACTTAATTGCTGGTCATTCCAAGTGCTATTTAAAGATCTATTTGTTTTTCGATTCCATAAGTGAAAAGGCATGATGCAGTTTTACTACCATTTGAGCGAAGACTGTTCTGTTTTGTAATAATTAAGGCCGTTTAAAGTGTTTCAGAGTGTATATTCTATGACGAATCGGAAAGTTTGTTGTCGTTGTATGGCAATAGCAGACTAAAGCTTTTACTATAAGGTGCCATCGGCTGATCAATAATATTTACAAAAAAAGGGTAGGCGCTAGGGCACTACCCTGAGATGGTCATTTTCTTTAATTTTCCAACAACTATGTTTGCCTCCAAGGTCTACATTCCATTGCCATTTACTACAGAGAAGAGTAGATATGACGTTAGTTTGAAGTTGTTGAAAATCCTATGAGTTTTCTATAAGTGTTATTTTGAAGTGTTTAATGATCTCATAAATTTTCAAATAATCGTCTCTGACAACAAACAATCTCGGTTTACTGTGCTGAACACTTATGACAGATCAACAAACACAGTGCCAAGATTCCTAGAGTGTTTTTACGTGGAGCACCGGTCGGTAGACTTAATCTCCACGTTCCTTCCAAGAGGAAGTAATTGAGGTACGTTCAATCAGCGCGCATATGCTTAGCATATGCTCCCAGTAACTCACTGGTCGGAGCGAGGTTGCCTGTCCACCCTCTATTGGCTCTCCAGGTCAGTACCGGAGCGATAAACGTGCTCACCCGTCGGAACCCTCTCGTACTATTTCAAACGAGCGCCGGGTTCCTCGTCCAGCATTACGACTATTCCCTAACCTAGGTTAGGTACATCCGAACCATACAAGTTCGTTCACCCAGCCTTAGTTGGGGCTACTGCCCGATCGAATGCAACCTCAGATGTGGAGGGACTTGGTTTTTAAACTGTTTTGCCACCCCGATCTCCTAGTTATAGGCCTGGTGTGCCCCTGACAGAGCTGCGTTTCGAGGCTGCTTCATACCGCCGATCAAAGCTGCATCCCGGTGTGTACCCGTTAAGGTGAAGTTCTCTTGGACGTGAGAGGCTATGTATCTTCGCATCAACGTCCCTTAAGTGTAGGTCTCCAGACGATTTCTGAGAATCCGACGACTAGACCTGCACAGCCAAAGCCAGACCACATACTGTCGTCTCCGAAACGCTACCTGGCGGCATAAAGTTTCTCATAGGTCAACGAGCGAACCCCTGACGGAGATAAACTTCACTTGATTCTCCTCCATAGAGCATAGCAGCGAAGTGATATTGATCAAAAGTTTCGGCTCATCTAATAACTTACCAAGTTTTGGTATGATTATAATATTGCTTTCATCATTTACCTGAATTTTGGATACTCTAGGTTTTTGTCCATTATTTGTAGGTAGTTTTTCAAAATTTTTTTTAACTTAAAGCTAAAGTCCTTTCCTAGTAAATGACACCTCAGAACCTCCCCAATTCTTTGTACACAATTTTTACTTTCATCAGCATATTTATAAGGGGGCTGTGCATTGTCTATGAGAATAGTTTGTAGCTTGGCTATACTACTTTTTCTAGAATTTTAGCAAGAGCTGCCCTTTAAAATTTCTTGCTCGCAATACTACCATCAATATTTAAATAATTTTTGCTTAGACGTTTACACTTAAGATCACCTAAAAGAAAGTTGAAACAAGGTCCTGGAATGACATAAATAATTTTTCTGTCAATTTTTGGAGATTTTGGAGTATTTTTGGTCATTGAAAGTATGACGTTTTTGAAAGGTGAATGGTGTTATCCTATTAATTTCAGACACAAACCGTTTAACAATAAATGTATGAATTTACGCTAAACTCAGTTCAATGTCAGGAAACTGCTTCCACTTTGCTTCTTCGCACAACTTAGGACACCTCCTCCTTACTTTCATCATTGCCTATCTTAATAGTCGCTCTTGCAGATCCTAGAAGATCCAAAAGAGGTCAGTTACCTTCCAAAGACGCACTGTGCACCAGCAGCCTCCTTTTGGAAGGTTATTTACTGATCTCCATGAATTTTCCAAGTTCAGTTGCCTTTTCTTAGTCTCCCTCTTATGCTTGGGCTTCCCCAAAGGGTTTGAACATTTTCCTATTCTGGGAATCACAATTTTGTTGGAGAGGACCAATTCTACTGTCACAAAAAGATAACACAGTTTAGTGTACACAGTCGGCCAATAGAGTTTTATATGCGGCAGCAGTAATTTTTTTTTATTTTGAAAAGAGGTAGGTAGATTCCTTTTTAATGAAGAGCTCTAGCTTTGTTATGTTTTTAAAGAAATGCCCACAAATAAATGAGACGTGGACCAGGAACTAAAAAATTAAAATTTTTCAAGAATTGGCTAATTTCATAGTATCGTCATTTCAAAGAAACTGAGATGCGGAGTTTAGTAACTCAGAAGAGATTTGTAGTTCTATCAGAGAAATTCAAATTTCCATTTAGAATATTATCAGATTCTTATTTACAGACTGAAACATCACTATAGTATGTATTCTGCACCATGTCAGGGCGTTCTTATTTATTGAGATAAATAGATCTTTCAAAATAGACCTTATTAGAGGACATTTATCAGTTGTGTGAATAATGTATAGAAACTTGGATTAGTCTGCACCTTAGCTTTCTCAGCTCCTCCACTTATATAATGGCCAATGTTAGCAAAATTCACACGATTAGGCTATCATTAGAATAAATCACTATCGGCATCATCTGACGATTCTGTCGTTATTCCTCGAGCTGCAGACGTATCAAACATTGGTGCCGGAGATGAACATAGCTGTTAATTTCGCCGAGGAGATGAGAGTGCAGTTTCCAGAGTATCTTCTATTACTTAAAGAAATTCGAAGGCTCTATCTTCTATTGTCATTGAGTTTTAGGAGCTACAACAGAATCATATATTACTCAAGGTACCCAAAACGACTAGATCAGGATTCTTACCAATTATGAAGAAGCTGAGTGAAGACCAAGAACAGCAGATCTCAGCTCAATCTCGTACCTGAGTACTGGATGGTACATAGATAAAATGTTTCTTGATGTTAGTATTGACAAGTGTATTGAATACTTTCGTCTGTTCTATATTTATATGACAGTCTTTATGTTCTACCTCTTTCTGTATTATACTAAATATTCTGAACTGCATTCAGAATCAAATATTGTTTTGTGCCAGTTTATTTCAACATTTACCCGCTTTCTTTTATTTGATTTAGCTTTTGGTGCTGCCGAAGACTTTCATAGCTACTAAAATTTCATTCTGAGAAATATTGATCCAACATCAAATGACCTATGCTTGCTGACGAATTGTACTTAGGCAACTGATGTAAATGAAACGAGAATCTCTATATTTGTTTAACATCTATAAAGGATGTCGAAGCTCATTGATGTTTGATTAATGTTGCATGTAGGTACCTATAATAATATGTAAAAAAGAAATGGCAGTTTCTTGGTTTAGAAGCAGATATTAGGTCTAGATCTACAGATCAAAAGCGTAAAGATAAGGAAATAGAAGAACAGAGATTGGTTTGATAACTGGCATAAGATAGGCAGACCGAACATCACTAGATGTTGAAGGGTTATTACTTATCCACTGTTGATGTTGGAGACCTTATATTACCTATCTAACCTTATTTGTAAGTACACCCTTGGCCCAAGTCGGTAAGTACTACACTAACCAACCGGTTGGTGCCAATCGTGGGCCAAATAGATTTGGCACCTTCTTATTAAACGCTACTTAGACTATTTGTTTTCCTCTTCTGTATAAAGCTGCTGACAGATCTTGATCTATAAAGATCGTCTCTTTACGATCCATAAACATTCTTATAACTTGCAAATATATTCTATAAATAGTTCCCACTACATGATAATAATTAGACTACTTTCATGCATATCTGACATAACATAAAGGTATCAGGGTAGACACTAAAACTATAGACTAACATTTTTTTTGTTACAGCATAGATCGTTGGCTGGTGCCACCAAAACCCAAAGCACCACCTACCACATTCTGGAGAAAATTAATGAAATTTAGACCGTATCAACTAACAAAGCCTTATGTTAAAAACAATTACGTTTATTTAATCTTCTTAACGGCATTTCTAATAGTAAATGTAGCCTTATTCATTTCTCGTGCCATACAATATCGTAAACACAATTTTTATACAATCATAGCACGAGCTTGCGGTAAGATCCTTATCGTAATTCTCATGAAACGCAATCATTCCTATATTGATTCTTTCAGGACAATGCCTAAACTTCACGTGTATGTTTGTACTGGTTCTAATGCTGCGACATTCTATAACCTACCTAAGAACCCGTGGATTCAGTGCCTTTTTACCATTGGATCAGCACATTTACTTTCACAAGTTAACCGGTTTTTTTATTTTCGGATACAGTTTTGTACATACCATAATGCACGTGTTGAATTTCAGTAAGTACGTTTTATTCCTTGGTCTCTTCCAAACTGAAAATGCAGTTTTGTATTTGTTTAGGTTTAGAGGTGGTCAACGATCCTGAAATAAACGCTAAGAACTACACGACTTCTGAATGGTTATTTACCAGTAAGCCAGGCCTTTTTGGCTTGGTTGGTGGAGCTGCAAATCCTACAGGATTTGTTTTATTCATCATACTGTTAATTATGTTTCTTTGTTCGCAGGCGTTTGTCAGGAGGGGAGGTTGTTTTGAGGTAAATATGAAGCAATTTCAGACACTGTCCATTTTGCCATATTTTAGACTATTTTGGACACAGTGTATTTTTTTTAAAATAAACTTAGTGTGTATCTATTAAGTAGTTATATATATTTCTCCCGTACATAGATCTTTTATTGGACCCATCTAATGTATATCCCATTTTGGGTCTTGTTAATCTTCCATGGCCCAAACTTCTGGAAATGGTTTATACTACCAGGCGTCTTATATTTGGTGGAAAGACTACTAAGGCTTGTTTGGATGAGGAGCAAAAGAGGCAAAACATATATTAGTTCAGGCTTGTTGCTGCCATCTAAGGTAACTCATTTGGTTATTAAGAGGCCATTACATTTTGACTTCCATCCTGGAGATTACATTTTTGTAAATATACCAGCAATTGCTAAATATGAATGGCATCCTTTTACCATTAGCAGTGCTCCAGAACAAGAAGGTAAGTGTTTTAGTGTAATTCAAATCTCCATAACAAACCATAACTGGAATTTCTAGGCTACATGTGGTTACATATCAGAGGTGTTGGTGAATGGACCAATAGATTGTATGATTATTTCGAAAAGGAACAGCAAAAATTACACGATGGTCACATTTCTCCACACACTTCAGCTTCTTCCGCTGCTCAAACGGAGAAGAAACGTCTATCAAATGGAAGCATAGTTAACAATAACCAAAATCCAATTAAAAAGATTCAAGCTACAATTACTAGAACCTTTTCAAACAGAGATGCCAACAAAAGAAATGGAGCTCAATTAGTTGGTTTTACTAACGAAACGTTTAAATATGATAATGGAAACAAGATATCTTCTTCAGACGGCGACCTTAACAATCGGGCATGTAGTAGTAGCACAGGTTAGAAAAAACTATCCAATGTATTAATTAGTTTGCTTCATATGTACCATTTTTAGAGATGCTTGCTTATCCTGCACGTCCAAGAAAAATCACTCCTGATAAAAAACTTCACAAGCTTCTATTTTCCACTAAGGCTCCTTTGGAGAAATCATTATCAATGCCAGACATCCAAACAAAAGCAAAGAAACGTGAACGCTTGATGGCGTAAGTTGAAAACTTATTCGTTTTTTTTTAAGCTAACCGATACCCTTTTGTAGCCTTCGCGAATACATGCGATCTGAATCGGAGAAAAGCTTTGATGAATGTCAAATACGACGCGCACGCTTGAAGTCATTAGGACTGGCATACTTAAGTCCACAAAATAAGTCTTTAGCACAAAGCTTTCGCTATATGAGAAACAAGCCTACTATTATAGCTTTTAAAACACCCAGCTTGGAGAACTGCGAAAAGAAAGATTCGAGCAGCTCTTTGGGTTCTATTGGTAAGAGTTAGTGTGGAAAAGATTTTACAGAAAAGATTAAATTGGTTTTTTAGGGCGCCAAACAAGCGGTTTTAGTATAGTATCATCAAGCCCTGAACACCAAGCGGAAGAAGGAATGGTTGGAAGGGTTACAAACCTAGCTGAAACATCCGTGGGAGCTGTGTTTTTAAAACCAGTCAATTATCCTGTTGGGAAGCCTTTAGAGGTAAGGAATATATCCTCAATTAGAAATTTAAATTTCTGCGGTTTCCTATCCACCTATTGATTGTAAGATTGCTTACGCAGGACAAACTGAAGATTTTGACATTCTATGTAAAAGGCCGTTTGTTTTGTTAGTACTGTTAAAATTTGAGCAGCCGTGCACCTATACACATCTTTTACTTATATAATCCTTTACAAAATATTTTATAGACCATAAGTGAACGACCTACTCCTCATGACAGCATTGAAGACATCTTAGACGAAGATTTCACAGAAATACTTAATAAACTTCCATTAGGTTGTGGAACAGAGGTAAATTTTGAAAATAATCGAGTGTTGTTTTACTGTCGTCATCTAACTTACTAATTTGCTGTATCAATTGAATACACGTAAAGTTTTCTATTTGATTATTGATTGCTAATCTGCACATTGCGTTCAATTTAAGATCACTTTTTCTAACCTTATTTCTACTCTTACAACTATTTCATCTACATTTAGTATTTGCAAGATTAATGCGTAGTGAAACTTTCATAATAATGCTTTTTTATGCACAACATTAGTGGCAAGATTGTTCACGGTTTACATAATGTAGTCAGTGATCAATAATGCACCAGCCGCAGCTTGCACACAATTATGTAGTCCTGTAGTACAGAGCATAATTGACAACTAATAATCTTCAGTCTACAATAATATAGTCTACTACAGTCTATTATCTCTAATCTATGTATAGATTCTGTGGAATACGATCTATGGTCTAGACAATGTAGCCTACAGTGTATGGTCTATTTTCCATACTTTATAGTCTATGGCCTACATTGTACAAGCTGCATGTTTCACAGTGTATGTTATATAGTCTAAAGCCTAATCTTTGGTTCACACTGTATGGTATATAATGTATGATCTAGAGTCTATAGTCTGTAGTCTATGGTCTATAGTCCTATGGTCTATAGTCCTATGGTCTACAGTCCTATGGTCTACAGTCCTATGGTCTACAGTCCTATGGTCTACAGTCCTATGGTCTACAGTCCTATGGTCTATAGTCTATGGTGTGTAGTCTATAGTCTATGATTTATAGTTTATGGTCTGTAGTCTATGGTCTATAGTTTATGGTCTATAGTCTATGGTCTATAGTTTATGGTCTATGTCTACAGTCTATAATCTATTATGTATATTCGAAGGTCTATAGTCTATGACATCTAGTCTATTATATGCAGTCTTTTATAGAAGATGTTTACTAAAAAACGCCGCAGGCCATAATTCTATTATTTATGGTCCGATTTTGACAAACCGAAACCCAGATGAAATGTTTCTCTAAGTTTCTCTTTTTTTTTCTTAAATCGGACCATTAGTAGTGGTGTTATAGCTTGCAGCATTTTTTTGATGAATAGCTGGTATATAGTCTATGATCTAGTGTGTGTGGTATATGGTCTATAGATCTATAGTTTATCTTCTGCACTCTGTGACCTACAAGGCTTATACTACGAGGGGGGTGAAGGAACTACTCGAATCTACTTCCAAGATTCTAATAAATTTCTTTGGAGATGCATTCATTTTATTTCTTCTTTCAACTCTTTGATATTTCTAGGTCTACACTTATATAAAATCTACATTTGATGATGCACAGTCATTAGAATTAAAAATACGATCAATTAGGCGATATAGGCAAGCCATGGAAGAGCATTATGTTACACTATCGCATGGTCTGAAATAATTTTACTCGGCACTACTATTGTCGTCACGGCAACTGTACGGATAGTTATCCGTCCTACTGGATTCACCTATATTAATTGAAGACTAATTTATGGACAACACAATTCCAGTTTCCAGAGATTACATATAACCTTTAATGTACCGATCACCATGCCTTCAAAATCTTGCCTTGACTATCTTCTTGAAAAGGGAAGAAATATGATTTCAAACTCTTTTTTTTCACAACATGACATCTTCTCACTTGTAGAGAGTGTTTTAATAGTTTGTACTAAATTGATAGTCATTTAGGATTAATTTAATTATTTAAGATTAGCTGGTATGTGCCCAGCACCGAAAGAATTGTGGTGGTTTGGTTATTTATCAATTCAAAATGTTCTTATCTACAGTAAGGATTACATGAAAACATGAAAAACCACACTGAAATATCTTGCATAAGTTACATAATTTCGTTTTAATATTTCCATGGAATTTATAGTGTACTATGTTCTACAATACATGTTATATAATCTATATCTTGTGGTTTACAATCTATAGATCTACAATATACGGTGATATTAAGCTAAAATGCAATATACTTTATTACTCTATATTGCATTTGATATAACCAAGTGAAAACATTGGTTAAATTGGTTAGTTGTTGCAAGTGTACGTATGATTTTACCACGAACAGACATAATTTGTTATAAAAAATACACATTTGCATTTTTTATGTTACAATAAATTTTATTTTCATTTCAGTTTGTATTTTTTAATAAACTCAATTAATGTTAAATTATCCCCAAATGAAATGTAAAGGTTAAACGGATAGCGCATTTTGAACTGTTATGTATTGTTGGTTGTATCAACATACAGTGAATGCAATGGTTTGATATGATTATTTTAAAATGCAATATAGCAAAGTATAAGTTTTCAAAGAGCGTTTTCTATACTTTGTTAGAGTCATTACAGCCTCTTTCAACAAATCTGGAATTTGATGTTGGCCACAACACTAGGATTGATGTTCATGTATGTATCGTTTAGTGATAGCTGCAAGTGACAGCAGCCTTTTTGCTTAAAGAATTTGAACTTTTGACTCTTACTACTGCGAGTGGTATATATTACTTTGCCAGGGTTTTGATTGCGTCAGAGGAATGCCAAGTAATGTAACATTTGTGACCTGTAGACAGCTTCCATGGTTACCTTACCAAGTTTGAAATCATTTGAAAGTCTGTATCCTTTAGAGAGTCCCGATAGAGTTTTAGTTTTCCATTTAAGTAATATATTTACACCCTTGTCAGAACACTATAAACTCTGCTACCTCCCTATACCTACCTCATCGCCTTTTGGTCTTTAGAGAAACTATTCTGAATTTACTGGCTGTTTGTGACCTTCAGAAATTTCTACAATTGCAATATTTATTAATCTTTGAACTTATAATCATGCAGCTAAATGTTCTTGCAAGAATTTGCCTAACACCTTGTTTAACCCTACATTCATGTAAAGTTTCAGAGGTTTAGTGTCTTTTGTCTGCAGACCTTCGACAAGATTGGAGCAAAAGTTATAAATGTTTTTGATCTGAGGTAACTTACTCTACTTTATACAGTTTTCATGTTCTCTGTGAATAACACAAGCGTTTGCCATGAACAGGTATATGAAAATGCCTCAGTGGTATACCTAATGTTTATTAAAAATGTATCTCAGAATAATTAATTAGTTTGTGTTCTAACCCAATCAAGAAAATACCAGTGAAGAACAAATGTACTAATTTCTAATTCTATTTCAGATATATCTAGATGGGCCTTATGGAGCTCCTTCAAGTCATATATTTAGAGCACAACATGCTGTTTTAATAGCAACAGGCATTGGAGTGACACCCTTCGCATCAATCCTTCAATCTATCATGCATCGCTATTGGAAGGCAAGGCATTCATGTCCAAGATGTAAATTTTCATGGGCTAGTGAAATTCCACCAACAATTATGAATTTACGTAAGGTAAAGTATGATACTCTACGTTGTTTGAATGATGCTGAAACAATTCTGCTCTTAGGTTGATTTCTTTTGGATAAATCGAGATCAAAGATCATTTGAATGGTTTGTAAATTTATTATCTCAGCTCGAGATTGAACAGGCTGAGCTTGGAGGGGCAATGGAAAGATTCTTAGAAATGCACATGTACATAACTAGTGCCTTACAGAAAACTGATATGAAAGCTGTTGGTCTGCAACTTGCTTTAGACTTACTCCATGAAAAGGTTTTTCTTTTTAGAAAACCTAAATGTAAATAACTAATTTTGAATGTTTTAGGAAAAGAGAGATTTGATAACTGGGTTAAAAACAAGAACTAATGCTGGTCGACCCAATTGGGATAGAGTGTTCAAGCAAATATTAGATCAAAAGAAAGGAAAAGTTACCTTGTTTTACTGTGGTCCACCACAATTAGCTAGAATTTTAAGAATAAAGTGTGATCAATATGGTTTTAGCTTTCGTAAAGAAGTTTTTTAGATGGTTTATTATTTTGTGCTATATCGTAAATTAATTATTATTTATTATTTGTAGATATTCGTGTATTTATTTGTACATACAGTTTATTCATTTCTTTAATAAAATGCTTGTTTAAAAAAGTAGATAGTTATTTTACCTTTTCTAACAATGGTCAATTGGAGCGGTGAGAAACCTTTTAAGCAGCATCTGACGTCCTGCACACTTCTGCTATCAGGATCGTGTATATTCAAAGAGGTTAGAAAAATAAAAATTTATTTGTACGAAGCTTTTCAAACAGCAACTGATCACCACCAATGGTTTTGCTATCAGAAAGTAGTTTAGCACCAACAATAGGTTAAAAAATAACAGAGTGGCAAAAACCTTTTAAGTAGCATCTGATGTTTTGCACACTTCTGCTATTAGGATCATATATATTCAAAGAGGTTAGAGAAATAAAAGTTTATTTGAACGAAGCTTTTCAAACAGCAACTGATCGCCACCAGCGGTTTTGCTAGCAGAAGGTAGTTTAGCACCAACAATAGGTTAAAAAAATAACAAGAGTGGCAAAAAGCCTTTTAACTAGCATCTGATGTCCCGCACCTTCTGCTATTAGGATCATATATGTTCAAAGAGGATTGAAAAATAAAAATTTATTTGTACGAAGCTTTTGAAACAGCAACTGATCTCCACCAGCGGTTTTGCTCAGAAGGCAGTTTAGCATCAACAATAGGTTTAAAAAAATAACAGAGTGGCGAAATGACTTTTAAGTAGCATTTGATGTTTTGCAACACTTCTGCTATCATGATCATATATATTCAAAGAGGTTAGAAAAATAAAAATTTATTTGTATTGTATAGGTACGTTATCTGGTTAAATATTACTTTTTCTATAAAATAAATGTGAGAGATTCAGAAAATAATTAGTAGATGTCGCTTAAATAGCAAAGATAAAATCAGGCACAAAAGCATAAAGAATGTTAGATTTCCTGTAAATTGACTTATATGTGAGGATAGACCTACAAAACTGAAGGATTAAAATTTCGGATTTATGCACTCTTCACGTGAAGCTAACGATTTCAGAACTAAATCATTCTAAGCAACACTAAATTTGAAAAACAATTAGTAAGGTTTTGTAATTTCAGTAAGATCAGATTAGAAATGGCTTTATTGAATTAGAACAGAATATTGAACTATAATAGAGCACGTGCTTAGAAAGAACAATTTTTTTTATTAAAAGATCGTTAAAGATTCCTGCTAGCATGGCGTACTGGATTTTAACGAAAAAGACCACCCAACGCTGTTTTGCGCATCAGTTAAACTAGTTCTTTAAATATTAGGCAGGTGTGATTTGGTTAGTGTTATACATAGAGCAAGAGTTACTTGTAGCGTGGAGGTCAGGTGGTAAGGTATATATATGGCTTTGCACAGTTGAGTGGCCTCAGGTGTATCACATTTGAGGGGCTAAATAATATCCTGGCAGATAATTAGGCTAAGGATAAATTAGCCTAGCACTGTCATAGGAACTCTTGGACGCGTTATTCAACACCCCCGGCTTCCACCCATTCTAGCATATTACGTATTATTCACATTCATACATATTAGCATTCTAGCGTTATTATTTTAATGGCAGGTTTACTTGCGTGCATTTAATAAAATTAAATATTCTATAACTATTTTATTAATAAAGTTCAATAAGAAAGACGTATTAGTAATGTGGGGAAATTCAGGAAACAGAGCAACAAAGTATATTACATTTAATTGCAAAATTTAGATGGTTGTGAAATATTAAGATTCTCCATCAGATTTTGCCGGTAGTACCTACGGGGAATGAAATCTAGTAGGTTGTGTTGTGAACTAATCTAATAAGACACCGATTTTGTTTTTCATAATTGAAAATGAAAATTGAAAAGAAAAATAATTGAAAAAAAGTACATTACCTGATATAATGAAAATGCATTTCCTCCACGACCACTATAGAATTTGTAAATTATGAAATTAATTTTGATAATAAAAACTTAATTTTCTAACTCTTGTTTTAGAATAAATATTCTAAAACACTACCCTACATAAGAAGGCAAAAAGCAGGTTTTCTTGGCAATAATTTAGTCCCTAGACATACGATTTTCGTAAAATTTTGGGAAAATAGTTCAAATACTATGAAACTTAAGTGGTATTTTTTTGGTTAACTTTGAACATACAGTTTCTCTAAAATTAATTTTTCACGTAAAACATGTGAAATAATTTAATTAATAAACATCGTTTTCCAAAAAAAGTTAGGTAAACAAACATTTAACATTCTTCAGAGTATTAATTTAAAACCGAAGTTATCCATTATTATATTATTTATGAATAAAGCAAGACACGTTTTTTTTGGTACACTTGGACCTTAATCATTCTTCTATTTCATCTCCCTCAGAAGTTGGTTTACCTTGCTTAGCTGTTGATTTGTCAGGTATACAAATCAGTTCACCTTTGTCAACAACATAGAAACGTCAGTAATCTACTCACAAGACAAGAAACTTTTGATATCATCATCAAGGTCGAAAGGTGATTGATCTCGGAAATTATTTATTATTTATTATAAAAGAAAAGTTAAGGAATATTTTATCAGCTATTTTTGTAATTTATAAAAATAAATAAATGTGCCAAAAATATGTTGTATTTTTTTAGTTTTAAAGAACAGTACTTAAAAAGCAAGGTATAAAAGTGTTATTGAAACAAAAGATCAATTCAAAATTAGTATTACATGCAATACATTTACCGAAAGATAACAATTTCGTGAGATCCCTTTCTAACAAACCGCCACTGGAAATATTTAATTATAAAACTGAAAACGCCTGCTCCGTCAACCGATTATATTAAGACGCCATCCCGGTCACGTGATAGATCATTATGCTCCTTCCTAAAGTTTATTATTGAAAGAAAATTATGTAATTGTATTTTATATAGAGATTCCATAATTCATATTTCATTCAAAATATTTTATAATCTGTAAAATTTATTTTTTAGAAAAGTTTATGATTGCAAAAACCTTTTTGTGTCCTCCGCCACTGTTATATATTTAAATTTCTATTGGTTTTTTGTCCATGACGTCACAGTTGTCAACATTCGAAAGTTAGGTTATGTAATCAATACATGGCTCTTTTACCAAACTTTACCGCTAAACTTCTGGAGTTTCCAGCTGTGGCAGCATTAGGTGTTTGGAAAGGGTGAGAAACATTAACTCCTACGTGTGTTGATTGTATAAAAAAAATCAATTACTCTTTCTTTTTTAATATTTCTGTAGGTATTAGTTTTACCTTTGTTCTTTGCACAATTTACAAATAAGGAAGGTTATTTATTGATAAACACGTGTTTTACATTTCAGATTTCAAATAATGGCTTCAGACAGTAAAAGCCCTCGGATTGTAAAAAAGATTGGTACTCACAGTGGAGTATTTCATTGCGATGAAGCACTTGCTTGTTTTATGTTGACACAACTTAATGAATATCGAGATGCTGAAATTATCAGGACTAGAGATCAAAGTGTAATTTGGTTTAAAAGTTAATGTGATTTTATGTTATTTGAGAATTATTCAGATTTTAGATACGTGCGATGTAGTGGTTGATGTTGGTGGTGTTTACGATCCTAAAACTCACAGATATGATCATCATCAAAGGAATTTTGATCATACATTATCAAGTGTTAGGCCAGATTTAGCAAAAAATAAACATATAAAGTAATTTATACATAAAATATATTATTTAACAATTCTAATACACTTTTCATTACAGATTAAGTTCAGCAGGATTAGTGTATGCTCATTTTGGAATGGAAGTACTGTCAGAAATTCTTATTAAACATAAATGTAAATCCAGCACGGAATGTTTACAAGGTATTTATGTACCTGTATATGAAGGTTTCGTAGAAGAATTAGATGCTGTCGATAATGGTATACCCATGTATGCTGACGGCCATCCCCGATATCGTATCAATACTCATCTTAGTGCTAGAATACGTAAACTAAACCCTGAATGGAATGCACCCGAGCAGGAATCGAGTATTCAATTATTTAAAAAAGCCATGAATCTTGCTGGAACAGAATTTACACAAAGCGTTATAGAAGTATGTCAATGTTTAGGGTACACGTTTATATTTTTTAACTTCTTTAATTACTACTAGGCAGGTACTGTGTGGTGGCCAGCAAGAGAAATCGTTAAACAAGCACTACTTGATAGGAAAACAGTGCACAGTACGGGTGAGATTGTTGAACTCAAAGAACGGTGCCCTTGGAAGGAGCATTTGCTTTCACTAGAAGAAGAAATGGGTCTTACAGGACAGATTAAATTTGTTATATTTCATGATAAAAGTGATTCATGGAGAGTACAAGGAATTCCAGTGCAACCAGATAGTTTTGTTTGCAGGTTAGTAATATTGCGTAATTTTGCAATTTAGTTTTATAATCATACTGTGGTTTAATTTTTTAGGATATTTCTTCATAAAGATTGGCGAGGAGTAAGAGACGATCAGTTAAGCGGTATAGCTAGAATTAAAGATTGCATATTTTGTCATGCAACTGGTTTTATTGGTGGAAATAAAACAAGAGAAGGTGCTTTGGAGATGGCCATTCAAAGTCTAAAAACAGCAACTGTTAATGGAGATTAATTGATTAACTTAAGGTGTAAATGATTGTGTTGTATTGCTTGTTCATCACATTTAAATAAAATTACTTAATAAGTTACCTTTTGTTTTTTATTTCAAAATAACTTAGTTATTTGAACAAGTGACGAAAGTTCATTCAACCGAGTTGAACTCAACATGAAATCTCGGAGAAGGTCAAAGTAACATCACTCTCGGCAAAAATTCTTCTAACTGTAAGACTTTAAATGAATTAATAGTGAGGAGAATATTAAAGCAAAACAGAATAAATACAAATTCGTGTCTGGATTTTCCAATTACATGGATAAATGGCTAATTCCATGCCAAATCACATAATTTAAAAATATAACCGTGCTGCGATATCTTGGATTTTGTTCATTTTTTCCTTGCGTAGATACATATGAAATAACATTAAATTAACTTTTTGGATAAAAAATGGCCCAACTAGAAATTATGAAAAATTTCGTATTTGATGTAAATTCTCCTACCCGACACTACATCATCTAACTAAAATGGTCATAACTCCCTTATTTCTTGAGTTATCTGGCTCATCCACACCTGAAGGAATCAGATAACAAATAATAAGGGAGTTATGACAATTTCTGTTAAATGATGCCGAGTGTTGCATAACAGAATTTCAAATACTGCTATCCGACACTCTGCATCATCTAACTAAAATTCTCATAACTTCCTTATTTGTTTAGTTATCTAGCTCATTCAGGTGTCAGATTGAAGCTAGTTTTTGGATCTTTCAGAGTATACAAACAAACATGCAAATGCATTGCAGTAGTTTTTTTCTCTACAACTACAAAAACACCCTTTTTATTTTTTAACTATATCAAGCATATATATACTAAGATGATTCTATAAAAAAAGTTTCAAAAGGGTGACAGTTGTAACACAGGAGCAATGTCAAAATTTGTAAAAACACTAAGATTTGCCTTCGGAGCCTGCCACTTTTCTACTGTGTCATGTCTTTGAAAGTTTCTTAATATACTCTAAAAGAACCAAAAACTAGCTTTAATCTGACACCTAGATGAGCCAGCTGGCTCACAACTAACAAAATAAGGAACTGATGACAAGTTTAGTTAGATGATGTAGCGTGACTGGTAGCAGAATTTGTGAAAAATCGGAATTTTCAAAAACTTCTAGATAAACAATTTTTAATCAAAAAAATACCTACGCAAGGTAAAAAAATTGAACAAAATCTGAGACATTGAAGCACATGGCTTTAGTCGATTTGGCATGAAACTAGCCAAATGTCTCAGCTAGTCATGTAAATAACTCACCCTGAATCAAAACTCGAGTATTTCAAAATAAGGAGAGGGGTATAGATCTATGATTAAATTTACAAAATATCAATATGAAAATTATATTGTTTCCAAACTATCGAATACAAAAACCAAAAGGAATTTTGATGCACCCTAAGCAAATATAGAAATTTAGATAATTATCTCTTGCTCACAGTTGAACTTTGGGAAGAATTTTATAATTCTATAGTTAAAAAAGAAATAATAAACAATATTCCTTCTTTTGGGGTTGTTTACCCATTTTATTGATTGCCCTATTACACTTTCCAGACTTTCAACTATGCTATATGTTGTAAAAATGGAAGTTCCCGTGTTTTTTTTAATATCTTCCACAGAACTGGCATACATTTGTTCTTTATTAAATAAAATTATGGATTCTGAAACTTCCACCTACTTGGTCTGAGACAATCTTTACAATGTTACACAAGAAAGAACCAAGGACAATCATTTAAATTAAAGGGGAATCGTTCTTGTGAACTGTTCTACTGAAATTCCCGCTTAGATTCTTCTTGATAGACCTGAGTAAAGGATGAAATATATTGGATCTGTTTTGAACTTAATGGCAAAAATCTCACATTAACTCGCCTCATCGCGTATTGAACTATATCAATCCATTCCTAAATTATTGTTGTGCTATATCCTAGATATCTTGAGATTGGTGAAAGGGTAAACGTTCATTTTTTAAAAAGACTACCGTTACTCCCTAAAATTACCCCTGAAGTGCTCGTTAGATTAGAAATAGGTTCTTTTTTCCAATGAATATTTTAATGATATCATTTTCTGAATGAATATTTGCAAGAACTAGTTCTACAATTACAGCTTAATATTAAAATTAATTAAAATGTGTGTGAACAGTTATTTTAACATACCGACTATAATGCTGTAGGGCACTAAAACGCTTCAAATCTACAAAACACGTACAATTTGAGGTTAATTCAGCACTCGGGGATTCCCCTAGTCAGGACCGGAGTATGCTTTAAGCCCTAAACAAAAACTACATCAGGTAACAAATTTGTTTTAGTTTCAGTTGATAGCTACATAATATTACTGTGTAAGCGAAACCGAAGTTACATCAGTCAGCTTACAATAAGTATGATTGGTCTAGAAAAACAAAAGCTACGGACAGAAGCGTCCTAAGGTCGGTCAACTTGGCGTACGCCCGGGGGTTAGTGCGGCCCGTCACCAAGCTACTTTATTTTAATCGACAACACAATAATATATGTTACGCATTAATAAAATAGACTGAGAAACCGACATGCAAGTTCTTATATATAAAATTAAAGCTTACCTGTGAAATGAAGCGCACCGAACTTTCAAATGTCTCACCGTTAGGTTTTTATAAACGGGCAAACGGCGAGACGTTTGTAACCGAATAGACCCGCTCCACTGACTGGACTAAAACTACTAGTGATGGGGTATAGTGGAAAAATCCCGCTCGCCCGACTCATCTAGCAACACACTGCTTCTGCTTAGTAGTGCTTACATCGGCACCGCTTTCAACGTCGGGGGCGCGTTGCCAGTCGTTCGTTCGAGAACATTTTGTATACAGGGTGTAACTAATATAACTAGAAACCTCGTAATGGGGGGGTAGCTGTAATGATTTATAACATACATATTTTCCTTATCTACATGTGGTCCCTTCCTGATAGTTTTCAAGATTGCATTTTAAATTTTAAGTACACCTATTGTACTCACATTACATTAAAACTAATAAATAAGCAAACAAATTTAAATTTTTTAAATCACTTACACAACTTTTTTGCGAGTCAGAGCCGGACTAACAGCAACGCAAGACCTAACATGAGGCCTACTGGCAAGTAAAGATATTGTAAATATACTAATTTTAATGTTATAATTATTATTATTAATACATTATTATTTATTATTAATTATTATTAAGAAAAACATTGCAAATTGGCGATGTAAATTCGCTACTCAAATTCACAACTTGAAGCAGTACTGATGCTGAATAAAATTTGTTGATTGTCAGATAATTAGATCTTCGAATAAGTAGGTACTGCTACATTTGCGTTGCATTTTTTTAACACGTTCTCTGCAAATTGATCATAGACTAATTCAATAGGCACGCACTTATCTCTCTACCTTTATTTATAGTTATTATTGTCCATCGTAATGGCACAGCATATAAGATGGTATAAAATGCAACAAAATTGCGCATATGTACATAAAGGCGCAATTCCACTGAGGAAACATTTAAGCAACATGTGGCATGCGGCAATGACGCATGCTATACTGAGTCTTTCAACCGAAGCAACATAAAGCATACGTCTTTGCCGCCTACCTCACATTGATTGTCTTTGCCCGTCACATGCATCATCAAAGCTAGACGGCATGTGGGATATCACATGTCGCCTGGTGTTGCATCAGTGGAATTGCTCCTTAAGGTTTTACAGACAGAAAATACACCGTTTGGGTACTGTAGATTACTGATGGTAAACCTCTGTAGGTTACAGTGAATATTGGTCTACTATTAGTACTATACTAGTCTAACTAGTCTACTAGTTACTACTAGAGTTCATTCATTCATCGAATTTTGATGTTGTGATGACAACATCAGAATGACTTACGTTGTATATAGAAAGTAACAGAGGTGTGCGAGATAAAACTAAGAAGCAGAAAAAACACCACTGGAACCACATAAACTTTGAGTCAGAATTTGTAGAAGTACTAGTAGACAATCGATAAAAGAAGTATGGAGTAAAATAAGCCAATCGTAATTGCCCACAAGGAGTTTTTTGTGTTAGACAGAAAAGCTAACTTTCTGTCTGATTTTATGCTAGAGATGTTGATGGTAAAAGTAAAAATTTGCCATTGCATTGAGTGGTTTACTTGGATGCCATTACAGTATCACTAGAAACCCACCAAAAAATAAATTATCAGGTTACCAACTTTTGCTTTCTTATTGCCGGAGATCTGTCTTAGAGCTGAAGCTTACCTCGAAATTTAGAGTGAATTAATTGAACAACCATAAGTTACTCTTGTTCTTACTAAGTTCTTTCGTACTTCTTGTACTTGATGTTGATTTTTTAGTGTTTTTTTTTCTTGGCTTTAATTGACTTTAATATCTGATCCAACTAGAATTTACCGAACCTGGGAGAATTCCACCAACATTAAGAATTTTTGAGTTGCCTTGGAGCTCACGGTTTTACCTTCCTGTTTGAAAAGAGATAATACTTAAATTTTTCTTCACTATGAAAGATTGAGATCGAACCTGCTACATGGGTAGCATAATCCATGGGGATTATGAGGTAAGCGTGCTAATCTTGTGTCCACCTTGGCTAGTTTATTTCTATGTGTAATTTTATATATTATCGAGTAGGTTGTTGAATGTTACTTCTTTTCAAAAGATTTCTTAATATTCTTAGCATTTTTTAAACTTAATATATGAATTTATATCTATCGGATTGAACGTGGTGCTCACTAAACTGACATTTGTAGTAGTATCTCTTGATACCACTACAACTCGCACTATTTCTTGATAAAAAATGAAGAAAAAACATTTTCTTAGCAAAAGGAACAACGGGAAATAGTTAATATTGTAACGTTCTTTTTCAAATAATAACAAAAATGCTGTTTAATTGTCTATTAACAAGAGAAATATTATTTACATACACTAATTTAATCTTAACTAATCATTTAACACTATAATTAACGAACCTAAATGCTAGATATTTAGAAACTTATTTAAGGACTATTTATTTATTATTACAACATTTATTAAACATTTATTTATTCACTAGTACTTGACTACTAATAACCCAAAGCACATTTATTAAATTCACCGGTTGAACACTAATTGATTCTCTTCTCCCATATAAACGTTCTAGAAAACGTTGGAACATACTCGGGTATTGTACCTGGTCCCGCCGATGTGTCATATATCTCGAATCTTCTAGTATGTTCTTTGCGGCGTACAGGGGGTTTTCCCCATTCGTTAAACTGCCCCGCTCTTCAAGTCTGTTCTGGCCCAGAACAGATTTTATTCTCTGGTTCCTGTAGAAAGGGTCGTGACGATATCGACAGTCTTCACCTCGACTACACGTTCCATTACGATAGAAGTAACAGTCCACACTCTTCGTTGGCCTGGACGCGGGCTGTGGGTCAAAACTGCAGACCAAGATTTTCACGTCCGTAGCTTTTAAGATAACTTCCAGCATGTTATTTACGATCCTCTAATTGAACTGTTCCCGCCCGCAGCCGAGTTTGGGAACTGCCAATTTGTTAATGCTCCTGGTAAGCAAGTCGGTCCTCAAATCCCATAACGCCCTCCATAGGTCCGCGTAACCGGGCTTCTGGTAGTAAGCCTGTTCCGTTACTAGGTAGTAAATAAAGCGTTCATGATCCGGCAAGTGTAAGACTTTGCCAACTTTGAGATCAGAGGGATTCTGATCTCGAAGTTCCTTCACCGTCCAAATTTATTTCTAAACACTACTGCGATGCCTCTTGCCATTCGGAAATCCTCGGAGACACAGTGGGCAATGGAATAATCAACGGGGACCCGGAAGAGGTCTTGTAGCATCTCTATAAACTTGATAAAATAAAATTGATGCCCATGGGCTGCTCGATGGCTCCTGGTCCCACCGATGTGTCATATATCTTGAATCTTCTAGTATGTTCTTCGCGGCGTACCGGGTTTTTCCCATTCGTTACAATATGGAGTTTTTATTTAAATACACACATGGAGACCCTAACAAGTTACCGCCTACCTAATAAGTTTTGGTGGTTTTGGCAAATAGGAAGTTTCGGAAATTTTGCAACGTTTGTTTGCATCAAATATGATTTAAAATTTGCGATGTAGACCATGTTATTTGACCATTTATGGTTAAAAATCTTTTGGTGCAGTTTCTAAACAAATTAGTAATAAGTTTGTAACCGTTTACTATTTAACAACACTTTTCTTAATAGATCAGTTTTTTAAGAGCTCTGAGGAAAAATGAACCTAAACTGACTTATTTATTAAGTGTTTTATATAAAGTGATTTCTAAATTAAAATAAGTAATCGTTTCGGTGCGGAGATCTTCTGACGCGAGGACTTTTCGGGGCGGAGACGTTTTGGCGCGAGAACTTTTTGACGCGAGTATACAAGTACATATTGTTTAGGTTTTGCTTTGCCCTTTTTAATACATGTATTTTAGCGGTCTAGACTAGTAGCGGATAATTTAACTTTCAAATAAATAGAAGTTACTAGAAAACTTTAGCCTGTGCATCAGAACACAACACTAAAATTTGGAGCATTTTATCTTGTAAACGACAATTTTAATACGACTAAAAATATCGGTAGGTTAAATAATATTAAACACTTTTTAATTTCGTATTTTTGGGCCGCCGGTGGTCGAGTGGTGTCATCACTCGTGTTCCAAGGGCCGTAGAATCCCACTTGGGGCGACGGCATTTTTCTAATTAGAGAATTCCGCCACCTCAACTATGGGTGTGAGTATTAGTGATGCATTTTACATGAGGGATATATGACCTTAGCAGTTCATTATTATTATAGTGCATTATCTGTAAATGTATGTGCAAAATCTGTTTAGCGAGTAGCATCTGAAATATAGCCAGTGTTACTAAAAGTGCAGAAATCCTTTCAGCCCTCCTTGTCAGTAACGTTTCTAGAATAATCGCAAAATGAGAAAAGCCTGTGGACGTCATCAAAGTTGCGCGTCATTTTTGCGCCAACACAGCGGCAGTGGCAAAACGCTAATGAGCAAATGAGAGATAGAACAACTTTACACATAAAATATCCCCCTATTAAAAGAATAAACTCAGGCGAGCGTTGTTTCGTCTACTACACAGCGGGCTTTGCTCATTTTGCAATTATTCTACATCTATCTTTTGTTTGGTCATAAGTACATATCTCAATTTACACTCAAGTGTATCGCTCACTATAAGTACTGAAATTTTGTTTGTTATACTTTGATATACTGCAACAACACTTAACAAGTAGCTACTTAAAATTGTTTTCAATCTACATAAATAATACATTGACTTTTATCTTGTTTTCTGTGTGATAAGAAAGAAAGTTTTATTTTGTATTCGTGAGTTAGTTGTAAATTATTTTTTGATTTAATTAGAGCAATAATAAATAATTAGTCAGGGGAGTGTCCCGACTATTTCATTATGTTAAGATTATTTAAAAAATGGACAGTGTTATTTGCTTTCTTGTGTTTTTACACAAATGCAGCTGATTCTATGGTTCAAGACCTAGGAGGAACATGGAGACTATTAAATAAGGAAAAAGGTACGGTAAGATGTAGAATGCTGCCCTGTGTAGTAGCCTGACTCCAGTGCCATTTGAAAGCTGGTGTAGCCTATGTTTCCCTATCGTAAGTTTATATTCAGTTTCCTGCCCTACTTCAGCTTTTAGATATCCAATTACCAAACTTAAATTATGATTTGGTATATGTTGTATGATTGAACACTTCACAACACTTCAAAAAATACTTGTCCGTTTGCCTTTGGTAGATACGTGGATGCATTCTGCAACCTTTATTTGTCCAACTTTTCTAGTAGACTATGGAGTTTGCCGGTATTTACATATTTATGTAAATAAGTTTCAAAAGTTTACCGTTTGGTTGCCGAGTTACAAGAATAATAAAGTTCGAAATACAGCCATCGGTTTTAACGTCCATGGTGACGAAATGATAGAGTATATCGAAAGCCATAAGCGTATCTTCGGCAGCTTCTAAGACATCTTTCCGGGTGTTTCCATAAATACATTATAGATAACAGCAGATAACTGCACTAGACCTCCTGGACTTAAAGGCTTGACAGCTTGAAGTAAAGGTTGTCGAATTATAACAGCAGAGTCAGGGATAGGTACCTTTGATATATAATAGATATGAAGAATTACATAATTATATTATAGTGTATTATATAAACCAGTATTTTACTAAACTACTTATAACTGCTTTTTAAAGAAATTCATTGTTTAGGTTATAATCTTCCTGCTATAGTACCCGGGGGAATTTACACAGACTTGATGAAGAATAACATATTGGAAGACATTTTCTATGAATTTAATGACATCAATAGCCGTTGGGTTTCTAAAACAGATTGGACTTACTCCAGATCATTTCAAGGTAGGCAATATATTAGATTCATATTTACTAGAGTTATTTATCATGACAATTCCTTCATTATTATTTCAGTTAAATCTACCATGATGAATTATGAAAATATTAATCTTGTTTTCGATGGTGTTGATACTTTCTCAAAAATAGTTATCAATAACATCAAGGTTGGTGAAACGAAGAATATGTTTGTAAGATACATCTTTGATATTAAAAAGTATCTTCAGGTAAATAAACTAAATTAAAACTAGATGAATTAAATTCTTTAGATTTTATATTCGTAGATTGGAAAAAATAACATCGTCATACAATTTAAGTCTCCAGTAAATGTTGCCAAAGATCTTTATGAAGAACAGTCTAAAAACTATACAGTTCCACCTAAATGTATTCCATCGACATACAATGGAGAATGTCACGTTAATCATATTAGGAAGATGCAAGCTTCGTTTGCTTGGGATTGGGGACCAGCTTTTCCTTCAGTTGGAATATGGTAACCATTTTTCTCTTTTTTTTTAATGTTGCCTCGTGTCACATACAATAAGTTTGTTTGTAGGAAAAAAGTATATTTAGAAGCATACAATCACTCAGTCTTAAGAGATGTTACTGTTAACACCCAATTGAATACCACTACAGATAATTGGGATGTCCAATTTAAGGCCTACTTGGAAGGAACCTTAAAGGGTGATAGTATCCAAGGAACTTTATCCATTCAGATATTAACGGATATTGAAAAAAAGACAAATCAATATAAACTGAACATAAAGAAAAATGAGAATGGAGAATTTGTGGCTGTACAGAATATGAGTATTCCAAAGGTAATAAAAGCATTAAAGGTTTAAAATAGGGGTGTGTGGGTATCAGTTTTTGAACTATCCGCCTGACCCGATCTCGTTGAATATAGTTTTCACGGACATATCCGGTTTTACCCGGTTGCAAGGATCTGATCCCTGCCCGTTCCCGTTAACGTAATTTAGCTGTTGTACTTTGTCAATAGTAAATCATAGCATAGTTGAAGATTTTACTGTACTACTTAGCCTTTTATTTATTTTTTACAATGAAGCATTTTGCATCTTAGTTCTCGTCTTATTATTTATGTTTTTATAGACGTGCTTTGTTAGTTCTTGTGAAGCTTGATTTGTAAATTCAAATATATTGAGAAATAATGGTCGTAAATATGTTTTAAGATTAATATCTGTTGTTGGCGTTAGATTCAAAGCTTTATTATAGTGGACTCTTGGCATCTCTTTAAAAGGACATCTTGTAAGAAGGTTGACCTCACGACTAGCTAACTGGCATCCGACAGAATTAACTACAGTTAATAGTTTTTCGCCGATTTGTCAATTAACAACGCGTTCAGGCTGCAACATACTGTATTGTATGTAACTAACTTCTTGTATTTTTGCACAATCTACAGCAGACATTAATTTGATGATAAATACATTTTGCAGAGCTGTGTTGTATTATTGTTTTGTAATTATTGTACATAATGTTTTTTTTCTACAACTCTCTCATTACCAATGTTTCTATTTACAAACAAGGCTATTTAAGCAATTCAATAATTTTAGACGCACGTTCAATTATGGTGGCCAAATGGATATGGAGAAGCCAAACTATACCAAGTAAAGGTCTCTTACACGACGCCCGAAAGAGATGCAACATCCAAAATTTTGCAAATAGGTTTTAGAACGGTTATTCTAATTCAGGACTCTCTTGGTAAAAGCATCCATCCGTCCTAGTCAAACTTTATAATAATTCCAATTGCATTCTAGATAAAGGCAGAGCATTTTACTTCAAAGTAAACGGGTTGCCCATTTTTGCAAAAGGGTCAAACATCATCCCAATCAGTATTTTACCTGAACTTGGCCAAAACGAAACAATTGGAAGGTATCTTCTACAGTCTTCAAAAGATGTACATATGAATATGTTGAGAGTTTGGGGTGGTGGTGTTTACGAAAGTGATAAATTTTATGAGCTTGCTGATGAAATGGGGATTATGATTTGGCAAGATTTTATGTTTGCTTGTTCAATGTATCCTACAAATGAAGAATTTATAAGGTTGGTAATGTAGTTACAATCTCAAACTATTTTAATAACATTTTTGTATTTTATTTTAAGAACCGTCACTGATGAAGTAAGACACCAAGTTAGAAGATTACAACATCACGCTAGTATTGTGCTATGGGCTGGTAACAATGAAAATGAAGTGGCATTAAGGCAAAATTGGTATTTCATTTTAAGTCAATCCTTCTCAACATATTCCCAATATAGTATTTTTTAATATTACAGGTACGGTACACACAGAAACTTCTCTTTGCACAAAGAAGACTATGTAAGATTATATGTAGATGTTATGAAACAAGAAGTGTTGTTAAATGATGACACAAGACAATATTTAGTTTCAAGCCCAACAAATGGACTCAAGTCTGAAGAAGATGGTCATGTTTCTTTGAACCCACAAAGTAATCTTTACGGCGATGGTACCTACTCTTATCAAAAACTTACAAACTTACTCTTAGTTCTAATATCAGATATATTTCAGTTCATTTCTATATGTACATGCTCGACAGTTGGAAAAAATGGATTTACCCCATAAACAGATTTGCATCCGAATATGGTTTTCAATCTTTACCAAGCCTTTCAACTTTATTAACAGCTACTAACAACACGGAAGATTTATATATGGATAGCTTATTTTTAAAAAGTCGACAACATCGTCCATTTGGATTTACGGAGATGAAACTATTAATGCTTTATCAACTGCGTTTACCACTTAAGACCAACCACAAAGCCTATATTTTCTACAGCCAAGTCTGTTTGAGATGTTTAAAATCTTTTTAACAATTTACCAAAAATATTTTTTTAGATTGTCCAAGCAATGTCGGTAAAAATCGAAACTGAAGTGTATAGGCAGTGGAGAAGTGATGTAAATAAAAATGGTAAAGGCTTTACTATGGGTGCGCTCTATTGGCAACTTAATGATGTATGGGCAGCTCCCTCGTGGTCTGGTATAGGTAATGTAAAAATAGTTTAGTTAATATAACAATTTTCTGATTAAGAAATTTCAGATTTTAAGAATAAATGGAAGATGCTACATTATTATGCAAAAAACTTTTTTGCACCAGTTATAGTGGTAGGAGATCTTTTTGTCTCCAAATCCAAGTCGAATAACACACTCGATATTCATGTGGTATCTGATTTGATAGAAACTGTTTTCAATTTAACAATTACAGTTAGTATTTATAGATGGGATTCTTTAATACCGCTAAAACAATACGCCATAAGAACTGATGCGGTAGGTAACTTACTTCTGTTGGTTTAAAAAATAAGTCTTAAGTTTAGTGTTTCCAAAGTAAATGGCTCAGAGCCCAGTCGATGATTCATATGAATCGAGGTAACAGTTTGACCGCTTCCCAAAGATTGAAATTATAAAGCCAGGAGCAAATGGGGAACTTTTCTTTAAGCAGTTTAAAGGTCCGGGGATCTATCAAGATAGATCAAGAAATAAATAGTAGGAGAAATGGCCGAGTATTACTTATACACAAATACGGCCTATTATAAATTTATCAGGCAATGGGCTATAAAGAACACTGTTAGGATGGATAACTCCATTCACCAGAACAGTTGCACCGGTATGTCCAAAAATTCAAACATCGGCAAAATGTACTCCGATTTATTTTCTCTGCGCGAAAAAAACATTTAAACATTATCGTGAAGTAAAAAATTAGTTTTTCACAGCGCATTAAGTTTGACAGAATTAACCATTCCGTTTCGCATTTGCGCCTAAAGCGTGATTGTAATTGTAGTTGAATGTCGTACAACTTGCATGACGATGTTTCATGGTATGGAAATCGAATACATTAACTCCCCAAGTAAATTAAGTTATTATTCCTGTTTATCATTTTGTTTGTTAGCTTACTTAAACAGTACTCGTATCCTGAAAATGAATAAATACATTTAATATCTTTTTTTTTAAGAAAATCATTTAATTTAGTACAACCTATTTTTAAAATAAGTGTGGCGTGCTGGAGCACTGACATGATACTATAACTTAGTTAGCTGGAGCGGGGTGATAATAACTCTAAGTCACTACCGCCTCAGGTTCGACTCGAAGTTGGAAAATCTTTTAAAATTTATTTTTTTACAAAACACGATTTAAAATCTTTCTCTTCGAAGATGTGAAAATATTTTTCTGCATAATTTTAATAAATTGCATAGTCTTGCTTTTTGTTAATTTCTCATGTAACTGATAGTTTTGCTAAATGTTTTGTTTTACTACTTATTAATGTTTGCATTTTCAGATGCATTTTATTGACCTGGTGATTTGTTAAGATAAATGCTCAAGTTATATAATAATTGAATCAGGAGTACGATGCACGTCATTTTCCTGGGAACAACATGTCGAAAATTTAATAATTCTCGTTAACGAAGTACCTATTTAGGTTGTCAATCCAAAAAGATCACCATTTTCACTTAACCTGTTTTTAGTTGTGTGCAATATTGTGAATTAGAATTACAATTTATTAAAATTTTATAACTTGTAATAATATATAAAAAGGATAAGTTATCTGCCAACTGGAATCGAACCTGGGACGACAGCAACTTGGAGTTAATATCACCTCGCTCCGGTTAATTAAACTATGGAATCATGTCGGCTCTTGACCATGCCATATATATGGTTAAGTTGCACTATTTTAAATGATATTCTTAAAAAAATGGAACTAAATGTATTTTCTTTCATTTTCGGGATATGAGTACCGTTTAAACTGATAGACAGAAATAATAATTTTATTTACTTGAGGAGACCTTACAAACGATTGTTTAAAAGCACAGGTTAATCTCTAAATTCGAGTTGAGTATTTTGATTTTTTACGTTGTATTGTTATTGTATGTAAAAGTTTAATTAATAATTCCTTTGGAAATACTTAGTGCCAGTGGCGGCTCGTCCAGGTAGGCAGGTTAGGCAGTGCCTACCCTGGGAAAATTGAGTGCAAATCAAAAATGGTTTCAAATTTCTTCAAAAACTTTGTAAATTTTTTTTAATAGTAAACCAAAATAGAAAAGTTATTGTCTTTATTTTATTTACTTATTTTCTTTATACTCAGCCTGCTATAATAAACATTCCGTCGAGTTTGTTTGCTTAAGATAGATGCAAGTGAGCGTACGTATCACTGACGCAGGTCAGGCTAGCCGAGTTTGAGACGCTGAAAGCGCCTATGGTAGTCACGAGCTCAGTGATGTAGTGGACGGTTTCTCTTGGGCTCCAGACCCGGCTAGCCTGGGTTGGAACTATTCACTGATGTTATTTCTACCAGTGTTGGGCATCAATCAGTTAAATTCTTAATCAATTGATTGAAGATTTAATTGTGACATTTCAATTGCAATTAAGCTCTTAATTTCAGACTGCAACTAAATTTATATTGCAATTAAACTTAGTTTCAACTAATACGTCAATTGCAATTAAAAATCACAACTAAAATTGTTACAATTAAATACTATCTATGAAAGTTTTAATGTAAATAAAAAATATAACTATGAAGGTCATTGTACTAACAGCAGATCGCATTTCAACCTTGTCCCAGACCTAAACAAACCCTAATAAATAAAAAGAGCAATTGAAATAGTTCTATATATATGTATATTGTAATATTGGGTGCACAAATAAACTTTGTAAACTATTAAAAATGTGTTACAGTTCGGACTAAAAAAGTAAAACTGTACAAACGTACCGGAGCGATAGTTTATAGCGTTCGATATTTTAGAATCTAGTTAGTGAATAGAAGTAACTTTTACTTTTATTCTTCCTTGTTGGATTTAGTTACAAACAAGTAAGTTTTTTCTTTTCAAATTAATTTTTTCCTTTTTTCATGGATTCTGATAAGGACGACCCTGGAGGGTCGTTTTATACTCAAAAAAAAGGCGTGATAAGAATGGTCGATACATTCTTTACTGAAGACTATTTGAAAAAGTCCATCCAATCCGAAAAATAAGTTATTAATGTACAACGGATGAAAAGAAGATTTTCTGATAAAGACGGTAATATACAGTATGTCCCTAGGCAGATGATCAGTGTCACATTTCTAGGAAATTCTATTCCTAAGACCGTTAAAATAAATCTATCTCACTTTACTGCAGACAAATACATTTATCCAGTCGTCCAATGTTTTCGATGTTTAAAATATGGACATACTTCCAAACTTTGTAAAGCCAAAGAGGCAAGGTGTCAAAACTGCAGTGAAAAACTTTGTCAAAACAAGCCATGCGATCCAGAACATCAATTTTGTTTAAATTGTAGTAAGGTAGACCACGACCCAATTTCAAGAAAGTGCCCAAAGTACTTAGAACAGTATCAAATCAAACAAAGGATGGCCAATGATAATTTATCATTCAAACAAGCTGAAGCTATTGAAAACAATCCGTCCTATGCTAAAGTAACGACAAACAACAGATTTAATGTTCTAAATACTAATGAAAACTTTCCACAACTCTCTTCAAACAACACATCAAGTAATTTCATTACCTTCAAACCTAAGACTGCCAGGAAGCCCGTCTTAACTGAATTTATTTCTAAAAAACGCAAACCAGACGAACCATCTCCTACTAGACCACCTATACATCCTCAACGGCCTAAACGAATCCCCTTTTCTCATCCAATTATTCCTAATCCTCACTCATCCAGGGAGGATTATCCGAAATCTAAAAAAAAATATTGAAGATATTGTTGATTATGTTAATTCGATCTTTGTTAACCAAGAAGTTGCTCAGAGCCTCCCCTCTGATTTTGTTACTAATATCAAACAAAGTTTATTTTCCGTATTGGACATAGACAAAAGTTCAGATATTCAAGAAATAAGTGATAATGAGTCAACTTATTGAATCCCTAAGAATTTTACAGTGGAATTCTCACTCTATTATTAAGCAACTTCCTTCATTATGAAACTATCTTAATAAAAATGAGAGAGATATAGTGATTCTTTCAGAAACCTGGATTGAAAAACAATTTAACTATCATGTTAAGGGCAGAAATGAAAGCCCCCTACAACAAATTTACAATCATGAGTACTAAATTTTGGTTAGTAATAAATATGTTATTTACTTTTCAACAAAAAAATTTACTTTTCAAAGCATAATATTTCTACCCTTCAACAGATGTAGATATTATTTTTTTAAAGGATGGTCATTTTAAATTTAGAAATTGTCTTTTCTGGGCTTTTCTTTTTTTAACTAATCTCTCTGTTTTTCTGCACAAATTGAATAAATATTTGATTTTGTAATTATATTATTGTTATTAAAATTATTAATAATTAAAGTGTTTTAACAATAATAATTAATAATTTTATCCGTTTATTATTTATAAAATTTTTCCGTTTATTGGAATCACTAAATTCTATCTTCGCCGTAGTTACATCATTAAACAAAAAAATTAATAACATACAAAACTTCTTTTGGATTTACTAACAGTTTTTTTACTACCTACCCTGCCATTTTTAGGGTTGGGATTTCCCATTTGCCTACAATACTTCTTGAACGTGCCGCTTTGAATGAATATAGGATTATAACGGTTCTTGTTCCCTTTTATTTATTTCCGGAATAATCTTGTTTTGAAGAATCTGCTTAAATTTGGAAAATTTGAGTTCGAGCAAAAATACATACTACCTAACCTACTAACTATGTATTATGATTCATAAATTCCTTTTAATCACATAAACATACATTTTATACAAAGGCCGCTTAATATATTCTCCAGCAGCGTGCCGTGCATACGAGACAGTGGAAGCAGTCCCGATATGACGCATGCGCCTTCCAGGGTCGGATTGGTCAGTCGGAAAATCGGGAAAATCCCGAGTGGCCGTTGCATCAACGAAATCCGAGGCCGATGGTTTCTCAATTGATATAGATATTATAAAAAACTTTATTTTTCATTGTAGTAAAAAATATTTCTTAGCGTTTATGAGTCGGCAGGTAGTAAACTTTATTGCTTCACCCCCTTGCGGTACAATGTACGTGTCAGCTAAACTTGGGAATCCGCGGTATAGTCTTTTCTTATTAAGTTAGGGAAATGATCGTTTTTAACTTTAATTTAAGAATGTGTAGTAATACTCCAAAAATCCAGGTTGTTTTCACATGTGTTTCGCATTTCAGTGTTTTCAGTGGCCGTCTGGCCGGCTTTTTACATAAAAATAAAACATTTACCAAACCTAAAAAATCGATCGTGGCCTCGAAATCTGGAACTAAAACTCCCTATAATTTATGAAATGAACTCCTTTTGTTGGCCCTTTTGGTCTTCCAAATTCTGACAAAGAAACACAACACGTGCACTGTACAGCAAAAGGTTCGAGCAATAAAAGTTTGCGATTTGTCTTTTTTAAATATTGGGCACTTGTTTGTCTTGTTGGAAATGTGTACAACTTTCTCAATTATACCAGTTTTTAATACTATATTTTTACAAATCTCTTGCCATTGAATGGCTTGTTTCCTTTCGTGAGATGTTTCCAACTTTATTTAGATTTCTTGAAGTTATTTCCCAACATTATAAATGAATTCCGAGAGTCATCGATTGAAAGCTTACAGTGAATCTTTTTATTGTAATTTAATATTAGCTTTACTACTTTAATACTCCTGTGTTAAGTAAATTTAATTTACCTTCTTTAAGTTACGCCAATCTTTAATTGAAGTTGTAAACTTGTTCTTATATTGTCTCATTCGTAGGTGTCGTACAAACGAACATTTTCCAAACTAATAAGTAAAAATTATAGTAAATCGGCAACAACATCTGACAATAGCAGCTGAAGATGAATTAGAACCTAACGAAACCTAACCTAACAATCCTCATTGGTCACTTAGGCAAGTATCACCAAACTTGAGTTTCAAAAACTCGTTTTCTAGTAACCTAACCAAACTTAACTTACCCTAACCTAACCTAACTTAACCTAACCTAACCTAACTTTACTTAACACAACCTAACCTAATCTAATTTAAACTAACCTAACCTAAGCTAACAATCCTCACTGGTTACTTTGGTGAGTATCACCAAACTATACAGGGAGTTTTAAAATAACGCGACAAAAAGATTACTACTACGGCTGTACAAACTTTGATGTCTGATGTGAAACGAAAAGTTAAAAATTTTAGTTATAGACAGTAATAATGTACAATATATGTAAATACGTTTTAGAAGGAACATATATGTTAAAAGTTAATAATAGTTTTAAGTCATAAATAATTTCCGACGACCCTACTTTTTTGATGTTTCTGTGGCCAGATTTTTTCGTGCACATCCTTTAACAATTAAACAGGGCATTAGCGGACAAATCCAACATTTAGACTTTGAAATATAGTCGATTACCTACAATTTAAAAAAAAAATCATCAAAATCGGTGCCCAAAAGGCGAATTCCAAGGAATCGCTCTTTTTTTGTCTCCAGGAAACCGACTACGTGTACGAACGTGATTTTAAGAAGCGGCGCATACTGTATAACAATCTTTTTAGCAACATAACAAAATGAACATAAATCACAAGTTATATAGCAAATGGTTTGGCTCTGGTTTGGCGCATGTCTGTAATAAATACAAATATTTCTACTTCTTTCAGTTGTGTGGGTACTTGGGCAGTTACATAGTATAATATTTAAATTCGGGGTTGTTTCCAGTACCAAAGCCCGTTATTCATTAAGTAATTGGTCATTACAAACGAATAAAGAAACTGATTAATAAAATAGTTATATATTCAATTTTACTCTTATTATTTTCATTTATTCCTTCAACTATTTAATCTATATTATTAATTATTTCATATCCTTATAGCCATCGTAGCCCTACAGATATAATATGTCACCGCGGACAAAAAAGGAATTATTATATTAGGGGTCATATATTAGAAAGTCCGTTTTTTTCAATGAGACTATCCCCAGGCCTCTAGCATAGTTACTGGTGTCATAATTTGCAGTTTAGTTATTGTACCCTAAAAAGTTACCACCTTTCAAACCGACTATACTGCTCTTTTGATGTTGCATAACAGCCACACGTAACATGCTGCTTTTTATCTCCTTGGTTACGCGTATGATGACAGACAAGACAACTTGCTTCATTATACAATAAATTCGGATAAATTTTAAAAGGGAGAAATTAGGATTGAAATACGAAATAAAATAAAACAACTTATGCAATACGGAGATCAAGCTTCTTTAAATCCTCGAAGATGTTATAACGCCTCGGCTGGCGCCTCGGCATTATAATACATCTTCTCGGATTTAAAGTATCGCTTAATCTCCTAATTACATAATAGTATTTACAGTCATACTAGACTGTTAAATCGCATGTTCTGGACTGAAAAGTTTGACGTAAAACTGACAAATGTGACACAGTATGAAATAAAATTTATTTTCTCGTGCTCTCTGGCATTGCAGCTTGCTCACTTTTGATTTATTTGTTATGAGATGTATTGTTTATTTTGCTTATTGGTACTACGTCTTTCGTTTTTTTCAGCATTTTCTTATTTCTTGATGTATATAATACATAATTATTTTTTGAGAAATATTGTTCTTATTTTGCTGATAGTACTTTTTAGCACCATGGTGGTATTTAATTTTTTGCGAATTGCAATTTTGATGATTATATCATAAATTGTGCATTTGTAATTCTGCCTACCCAGAGAAAATGGCCACGAGTCGCCCCTGGTAACATGTTGCGGTTGGCCATGAATAATTTTCAGCTCATGCCACAGTTTTATTAATTCAACAATTATATACTCATAGTTTGCAAATTCGCGGCCATTGTCAGTTTTGTAGTATGGCTGGAGATCCAAATTCAAGGAGGATTTTCAAAAACATAGCTACTTAAAGAGCTTTTGATTTCAAAGGACATAGGCAAATAAATTTAGTAATCATTTGTATTCTCTATCCTGACTTGACCTTTAATCGATCAAATCAACTTGATCGTTTGATCTGATTTAAAGCAAAAATTATGTTATCCTTAGCACCATGGCCCAGTGAAATATGTGCCGAATACAATATTCGAAACATGTTTTCGTATGGTGTCACATAGATAATATTGCCATTATTCCCCAATCTTCTCTTGATGACCACTGACTTCTGTTCTATCTTGAACGTGTCATAAAGTTTCGATAGATGATAGTGACGTGGAGTTTTCTTTCCTTTTTTTGCTTTGCACTCAAGATTTCTATAGCAACCTAAATTTTTTAAATGAAATTTATGTATTGATTTTGAGGATAGGATTGTATATATTTTAATTTGTTTTATAACAAATTGTTAATAAACATCTAATACAAAATGCATAAAAATTAATGTAACAATCATATGCAAGTTTGTTTCCAGGAAATTGGGCAGCAGTTATTTTACTGCTTTTACTAATGTTGTTAATGATAATTGTTATTTGTTACGTTAATTGTAATGCATTCTCTGTCACATATTTATTAATAATTGTCACATAAACATCTTAAAATAGTTTATAACTTGATAAAATTCAACTATAAATATTTATAAAAATTTGCATGAAATTTGTAGAACTGCGCGCATTCTAGTAACCAGTAGCATTATTATTAATAAATTAGTAAGTGTTGTTTAATTTCCTGAAAACACCTGCATCCGTTATTTTCCTATTAATGTTCTTAATGATAATTTTTACGTTATCTTTTATGAATCTTCTGTTATATATTTACTAATAAGTGTTACAAAGCAACTTAAAATAAATATTCTTTTAAAATTTCTAAATTTGTAAACACTAGGCGTCATCTGGTAACCAGTAGCACTATTAATGATGATATTGCAGCTTGCGTTGCTGATGTATTCATACGGTTTGTCACCAATATATCAATGCAAAAGCATATCAGGGTTCCAGGAAACCACCATCAACGTTTTCTGCTATCCTAATGCAAGATTTCTACGTTCTGATGAGGAATAAACTTCATATAATAGTTTGTTTATTAATCTTTTCATTTTATTAGAATTTTTACTTTTTTAGATGTAACAGAAAATGCATAAGAATTAACCTAACTAGCATTAAACATATTAGTAAACAATTAACTGATAATAACAGCTATGCACCGATGTGATTCCTGGAGATTTGGCCGAACTAAGCCTAACTGTTAATTTAGAGCTTCGTGGGCATGGAGAATTTCGATCAGGATAATATATTTTTTTATTTTAAATTTGATATTTACAATCTTTCGATTTCAGAGCATTCGGGAAATTTTATGTTACAATATATGACATGCAGGGATTATAATAATAATAATAATAACTACTACAACCCATAGCCTAAACCAAGGCCCCAGAAGCTATAAGCTTGTGCGGGAGGGAGGGGGCGATTATTATTATTATGTAGGCCCAATGTGATTGGTCCGATAATCCTTCCCTTTTCTTCCCTTTCCTATTAATTATATAAATTGTTTAATTATATGACATTATAAATTAGAAAGAGTTAGTTAAAAATATTCTATTAGTTTTATCCTAATTAAATCTACTACTGAAGTCCATCGGTTTATAAAGCATTTTAATCGCCTCACTTCACCAACAGAATTTATTAATTTGTTTGCTAGTTCATTGGAATGCTCTTCCAGTCTGCTTTGATATGTAACACAATATTTCTTGAGTTCTTCGCTGATAGAAGGGACTTGCAGGTCTTGCTCGATGACAAAGTTCGGTACTTACCATGACGCATTAACAATCATTCTAAGGACCATATTTTGAAACCTTTGCAAAATTTCGATATCTGGTGAACTAGCTGTCCCCCAGAGCTGAATACCGTATTTCCATACCGGTTTCAAAATTGCTTTATAGATTAAAGTTTGCTTTTTACTGAGAGTTGTGAGTTGCGTCCAATTATCCAGTACATCTGCCGGAGTTTCAAGCCTAATTGTTTCCTTTTTATAAATATATGTTTTCGCCAATTTAGCCGTCATTCTAAGTGTAGCCCTAGATACTTTACCTCATCTGGTAAGGTAGAGTGTGGTCATTAAGTGTCACCGGAGGACAAGTCTCCTTTCGCAATGTAAAAGTTACATGCGTAGATTTTGTTTCGTTAGCTTTTATTTTCCAGGTTTTCAGCCATTTCTGGATTTTGTTTAGGTTTGTTTGTAAGTTTTGGGATGCGGATTCTGGATTTAGATGTGACGGAAGTATAGCCGTATCATCTGCGAAGGTCGCAACTGTAGTTACTCTGGTGGTCAGAAGATCGGCGGTGTATAGCAGGTAAAGTATGGAACCCAGAACACTCCCCTGGGGAACTCCAGCGTTTATGGAGTGCAGGTGCATGTACTCGCTTTGGTGGTTCACAAGAAAATGTCTGTTACTTAGGTATGATTTTAGGATGTGGAATAATAATCAATAAACGCAGCAGAACAGTATATTTTACCTTCTAGATCCCTATTTATTTGATTCACTATCCTATGCACCTGTTCAATAGTACCGTGTTTGTTCTTGAACCCAAGCTGGTGATTAGGAATTAGATGTTTTTCTTCTATTATGGGTAATAGCCTTTTTAATAGTAGTTTTGTTAGTACTTTGGATAACAGAGGTAAGAGACTGATGGGTCTGTAAGAAGTTATTTCGTTTATGTTTTTACCGGGTTTGGGTACTAGGATGGTTTGCGCAAATGTCAATGGTCAAAATGGCGTTGAATATTATCTGAATAAGTTTTAAGCATTTGTCAGTTATTTCTTGCGGCACTTTCCCTGTTACGAGATCATATCCTGGAGTCTTCTTTTGATTAATTTCTTTCATAATGACTCTCTTCACTTCCTTGAATTTGAAATTACGTATGGGCAGATCCATTTGAAAGGGTGTTTCTAAGAATGATAATATTTCTTCTTCCTCTTCAGTCCTTTGTTTAGTTTGATGTGGCTTGAATACTTCGGAGGGGTGTTCAGCGAAGGCATTTGATTTTTCTTTGTCATTCCTACACCATGTTCTGTTGATGTCTTTAATTGGTGGAATAGATTGTCGGGGCCTCTTTATTTTGCTAGTTACTTTCCACAGTGACTAATCGTTAGCTTCTGTGGTTGATAATCCACCAAGGTATTCTTGGGTTGCTTGATTCTTGATCTTGAGAAGCAATGCTTTTAGTTCTTTGGTTGCTCTATTAAGTTTGCGTTTGTTCTCAGCCGTTCGCTCTTTTCTCCATTGCTCTCTTAATTTGCGTTTATTTACAATCATTTCTTTTACTATAACCGGAAAACTTTCTGTCATGTGTGGTTCATTTCGGTCTGGTGTGGCTTGCCAAGCTGCATTTTGAATTGCTTGGATCAGTCTATGAAGTGCATCATCTATTTGCGTAAGGGAATCTTTAAATCAATTAAAAAGTCTAGTTTTTCCTTAAATATATTCCAATCGTTTTTTGGTGTAAAGTGTCGGTTGTTTTTCTTTTTTCACGATTTCTGCAAGAATTGTTAATACAACTACGGAATGGTCGTGAAATAAATCCAGACACGACTCTATTCTTGTATGTTTGGTATCAATTCCTTTTGTAATATAAAAATCTAGTAGATCTGGCATTTTTTGGGGATCTGTGGGCCAGTAGCTAGATTCTCCAGTGCTCAGGTAATTAAGATTATTTGTATGTTTGTATGTTTTTCCCCTCCCCATTGTATGTTTTTTGAGTTGTAATCTCCACCGGCTATAAATCTATTTCCTAGTGTTTTAAAAAAGTTATTAAATTGTGCTCTTTTTGTGCTGTGTGTTTAGGTGGACAATATATAGATGAGATTATAAGCGGACCCTGGTAATCTTCTATAACGATGGCGGTTGCTTGTAAATGATCATGTCTATATTTATCAATTTCATGATGTTTAATTTTCTTACTTACTATTATAGCACTGCCACCATGTGCTGTACCATCAGGATGTTTTGTATCATATACTGTGTAATTTGGTATGTGAAGTGACTCTTTGTCGTGTGCGTTTTTGTAATTAATAGCATGTCAATTTTATGTAACTGCAGATATATTTTTAACTCTTGTACATGCTGTGACAAGCCATTGGCATTCCATAACGTGATTTTTAAAACTTGGGCCATTATGGTTTTTTATTTATAAGCATTGTTAATAAGTTTAAGACAGTGCTTATTTTTATGAAATAAATAAAGATTATTAAAAGTTTCACAGTTTTATTAAAATATACCTGACAATATTGTTTCGACAGCTATGCTGTCATTATCAAAGGTAATATAATTATAAACAAACACGTCGCTAAGGTAGATACAAAATAGGTAACTAGATAAAATAATAATAATAATAATAAAAATTAATAATAAAAATCATAATTAAACATCTAATACTTCCAGTAACGGAGAATTACTGAGCTCAAGTTGTTCATTCATTAAAGGTACCCTGAGTTTGTGTTTGTATATCTCAAAGGCTTCTAAAATGTCTAATTTGCGTTTGTTATTACAAAAATGTAGGAATTTAATATTATTTTGAGGAGTCATTGTGTGATTTTGTTCTAAAAGGTGTTTGGCGTAATTCGATTTTTCAGGATGTTTATTTTTGTAATGACGTACGTGTTCTTTATATCTTATGTCAAAATTTCGAAGTGTTTGTCCAATATATACCGAACTACAAAAAGAACAATTTAAACGGTAAATGCCCGATTTCATGATATCATGTGGTCTGTCTTTAGCATTAAATAAAAATGAAAAAGTGTTAGTGTTGGTTTTAAATGTTATTTTATAATTGTTGGTTTTTCTTAGTATATGTGCAATTTTTTCTGATATTTTGCCAAAATATGGTATAGATATGTAATTTGTGTCTTCTGTTTGATTGTCAATGGGATATATTCTTTTGATAGCTAACCTATAATCTTTTTGTTTAATTAAAGTGTCAATCATGTTCGGATTATAATGATTTGCATGTGCTAGTTGTTTAATGGTTGATATCTCTTTGCTAAAATCTGATTTTGTTAGTGGAATAGTTAAAGCTCTGTGTACTAATGATCTGTATGCTGCTATTTTATGTGTATTGTGGTGACAAGATTCATTTGGTATTGTTATGTCTGTTTGTGTTGGTTTTCTGTATATGGAAAATTCAAAAAGATTGTGTGCGTTAATCTTGATATTTAAGCCTAGAAAGTTTATAGCCCTGTTTTGTTCTGTTTCTAGTGTAAATTTTATATTAGGATGTATATTGTTTATAAGAATTAAAAATTCATTGATAACCTCAAAAGAACTGTCAAAACAAGCTAAAATGTCATCAACATAACGAAACCAGAAGATAATGTGTTTAGAGAGGTTTAATTCAAATATTCGATCTTCAAACTTGTCCATAAATATGTTAGCTAATAGAGGACTTAGAGAATTACCCATAGGTAAACCATCTTTTTGTAAATAAATTATGTTATTAAAAGTGAAATAATTTTGACTTATACAAAGGTCAAATAATTGAATTAACTCTAACCTTTTAACTAATTCTATATTACTATTGATCAAGAAACTATCTAATAAAGGAATACATTCTTGTGGTGGTATTCTGGAGAACATGTTGCAAATATCAAAACTAACAAGTTTTGAATGTGGTGGAAGATGTATGTTTTGCAGCTTATCTACTAATTCTAATGAATTTCTAACAGAGTATTTCGATTTGTAACCTATCGTGTTAATAATCTGGTTCAGTTTTTTGGATAAAATGTGATTAGGTGCATTGATGTATGATACAACTGGTCTTATTGGCATATTCTGTTTGTGGGTCTTCACTAATCCATACAGTTTAGGTATTTGTGGGTTTTTATTAATGATTTGTTGGTTTTCTAATTCTGAAAAGCAGATATTGCAGTTTTCTAAACCTTGTTTTATTTCTTTTTGGAATTTTGTGGTTGGGTTTTTGTTTAACGTTTCAAAATTTTCTTTATTAATAAATTCATTAACTTTTTGTATGTAAATATCTTTTGAAAGAATTACCAAAGTGCTACCCTTATCTGCTTTAACAGAAATTAGATTGTTCTCTGTGATTTTCTGTTTTATAGATTTTATATCTTCAATCTATAAAACAGAAAATCACAGAGAACAATCTAATTTCTGTTAAAGCAGATAAGGGTAGCACTTTGGTAATTCTTTCAAAAGATATTTACATACAAAAAGTTAATGAATTTATTAATAAAGAAAATTTTGAAACGTTAAACAAAAACCCAACCACAAAATTCCAAAAAGAAATAAAACAAGGTTTAGAAAACTGCAATATCTGCTTTTCAGAATTAGAAAACCAACAAATCATTAATAAAAACCCACAAATACCTAAACTGTATGGATTAGTGAAGACCCACAAACAGAATATGCCAATAAGACCAGTTGTATCATACATCAATGCACCTAATCACATTTTATCCAAAAAACTGAACCAGATTATTAACACGATAGGTTACAAATCGAAATACTCTGTTAGAAATTCATTAGAATTAGTAGATAAGCTGCAAAACATACATCTTCCACCACATTCAAAACTTGTTAGTTTTGATATTTGCAACATGTTCTCCAGAATACCACCACAAGAATGTATTCCTTTATTAGATAGTTTCTTGATCAATAGTAATATAGAATTAGTTAAAAGGTTAGAGTTAATTCAATTATTTGACCTTTGTATAAGTCAAAATTATTTCACTTTTAATAACATAATTTATTTACAAAAAGATGGTTTACCTATGGGTAATTCTCTAAGTCCTCTATTAGCTAACATATTTATGGACAAGTTTGAAGATCGAATATTTGAATTAAACCTCTCTAAACACATTATCTTCTGGTTTCGTTATGTTGATGACATTTTAGCTTGTTTTGACAGTTCTTTTGAGGTTATCAATGAATTTTTAATTCTTATAAACAATATACATCCTAATATAAAATTTACACTAGAAACAGAACAAAACAGGGCTATAAACTTTCTAGGCTTAAATATCAAGATTAACGCACACAATCTTTTTGAATTTTCCATATACAGAAAACCAACACAAACAGACATAACAATACCAAATGAATCTTGTCACCACAATACACATAAAATAGCAGCATACAGATCATTAGTACACAGAGCTTTAACTATTCCACTAACAAAATCAGATTTTAGCAAAGAGATATCAACCATTAAACAACTAGCACATGCAAATCATTATAATCCGAACATGATTGACACTTTAATTAAACAAAAAGATTATAGGTTAGCTATCAAAAGAATATATCCCATTGACAATCAAACAGAAGACACAAATTACATATCTATACCATATTTTGGCAAAATATCAGAAAAAATTGCACATATACTAAGAAAAACCAACAATTATAAAATAACATTTAAAACCAACACTAACACTTTTTCACTTTTATTTAATGCTAAAGACAGACCACATGATATCATGAAATCGGGCATTTACCGTTTAAATTGTTCTTTTTGTAGTTCGGTATATATTGGACAAACACTTCGAAATTTTGACATAAGACATAAAGAACACGTACGTCATTACAAAAATAAACATCCTGAAAAATCGAATTACGCCAAACACCTTTTAGAACAAAATCACACAATGACTCCTCAAAATAATATTAAATTCCTACATTTTTGTAATAACAAACGCAAATTAGACATTTTAGAAGCCTTTGAGATATACAAACACAAACTCAGGGTACCTTTAATGAATGAACAACTTGAGCTCAGTAATTCTCCGTTACTGGAAGTATTAGATGTTTAATTATGATTTTTATTATTAATTTTTATTATTATTATTATTATTTTATCTAGTTACCTATTTTGTATCTACCTTAGCGACGTGTTTGTTTATAATTATATTACCTTTGATAATGACAGCATAGCTGTCGAAACAATATTGTCAGGTATATTTTAATAAAACTGTGAAACTTTTAATAATCTTTATTTATTTCATAAAAATAAGCACTGTCTTAAACTTATTAACAATGCTTATAAATAAAAAACCATAATGGCCCAAGTTTTAAAAATCACGTTATGGAATGCCAATGGCTTGTCACAGCATGTACAAGAGTTAAAAATATATCTGCAGTTACATAAAATTGACATGCTATTAATTACAAAAACGCACACGACAAAGAGTCACTTCACATACCAAATTACACAGTATATGATACAAAACATCCTGATGGTACAGCACATGGTGGCAGTGCTATAATAGTAAGTAAGAAAATTAAACATCATGAAATTGATAAATATAGACATGATCATTTACAAGCAACCGCCATCGTTATAGAAGATTACCAGGGTCCGCTTATAATCTCATCTATATATTGTCCACCTAAACACACAGCACAAAAAGAGCACAATTTAATAACTTTTTTAAAACACTAGGAAATAGATTTATAGCCGGTGGAGATTACAACTCAAAAAACATACAATGGGGAGGGGAAAAACATACAAACATACAAATAATCTTAATTACCTGAGCACTGGAGAATCTAGCTACTGGCCCACAGATCCCCAAAAAATGCCAGATCTACTAGATTTTTATATTACAAAAGGAATTGATACCAAACATACAAGAATAGAGTCGTGTCTGGATTTATTTCACGACCATTCCGTAGTTGTATTAACAATTCTTGCAGAAATCGTGAAAAAAGAAAAACAACCGACACTTTACACCAAAAAACGATTGGAATATATTTAAGGAAAAACTAGACTTTTTAATTGATTTAAAGATTCCCTTACGCAAATAGATGATGCACTTCATAGACTGATCCAAGCAATTCAAAATGCAGCTTGGCAAGCCACACCAGACCGAAATGAACCACACATGACAGAAAGTTTTCCGGTTATAGTAAAAGAAATGATTGTAAATAAACGCAAATTAAGAGAGCAATGGAGAAAAGAGCGAACGGCTGAGAACAAACGCAAACTTAATAGAGCAACCAAAGAACTAAAAGCATTGCTTCTCAAGATCAAGAATCAACAACCCAAGAATACCTTGGTGGATTATCAACCACAGAAGCTAACGATTAGTCACTGTGGAAAGTAACTAGCAAAATAAAGAGGCCCCAACAATCTATTCCACCAATTAAAGACATCAACAGAACATGGTGTAGGAATGACAAAGAAAAATCAAATGCCTTCGCTGAACACCCCTCCGAAGTATTCAAGCCACATCAAACTAAACAAAGGACTGAAGAGGAAGAAGAAATATTATCATTCTTAGAAACACCCTTTCAAATGGATCTGCCCATACGTAATTTCAAATTCAAGGAAGTGAAGAGAGTCATTATGAAAGAAATTAATCAAAAGAAGACTCCAGGATATGATCTCGTAACAGGGAAAGTGCCGCAAGAAATAACTGACAAATGCTTAAAACTTATTCAGATAATATTCAACGCCATTTTGACCATTGACATTTGCGCAAACCATCCTAGTACCCAAACCCGGTAAAAACATAAACGAAATAACTTCTTACAGACCCATCAGTCTCTTACCTCTGTTATCCAAAGTACTAACAAAACTACTATTAAAAAGGCTATTACCCATAATAGAAGAAAAACATCTAATTCCTAATCACCAGCTTGGGTTCAAGAACAAACACGGTACTATTGAACAGGTGCATAGGATAGTGAATCAAATAAATAGGGATCTAGAAGGTAAAATATACTGTTCTGCTGCGTTTATTGATTATTATTCCACATCCTAAAATCATACCTAAGTAACAGACATTTTCTTGTGAACCACCAAAGCGAGTACATGCACCTGCACTCCATAAACGCTGGAGTTCCCCAGGGGAGTGTTCTGGGTTCCATACTTTACCTGCTATACACCGCCGATCTTCTGACCACCAGAGTAACTACAGTTGCGACCTTCGCAGATGATACGGCTATACTTCCGTCACATCTAAATCCAGAATCCGCATCCCAAAACTTACAAACAAACCTAAACAAAATCCAGAAATGGCTGAAAACCTGGAAAATAAAAGCTAACGAAACAAAATCTACGCATGTAACTTTTACATTGCGAAAGGAGACTTGTCCTCCGGTGACACTTAATGACCACACTCTACCTTACCAGATGAGGTAAAGTATCTAGGGCTACACTTAGAATGACGGCTAAATTGGCGAAAACATATATTTATAAAAAGGAAACAATTAGGCTTGAAACTCCGGCAGATGTACTGGATAATTGGACGCAACTCACAACTCTCAGTAAAAAGCAAACTTTAATCTATAAAGCAATTTTGAAACCGGTATGGAAATACGGTATTCAGCTCTGGGGAACAGCTAGTTCACCAGATATCGAAATTTTGCAAAGGTTTCAAAATATGGTCCTTAGAATGATTGTTAATGCGTCATGGTAAGTACCGAACTTTGTCATCGAGCAAGACCTGCAAGTCCCTTCTATCAGCGAAGAACTCAAGAAATATTGTGTTACATATCAAAGCAGACTGGAAGAGCATTCCAATGAACTAGCAAACAAATTAATAAATTCTGTTGGTGAAGTGAGGCGATTAAAATGCTTTATAAACCGATGGACTTCAGTAGTAGATTTAATTAGGATAAAACTAATAGAATATTTTTAACTAACTCTTTCTAATTTATAATGTCATATAATTAAACAATTTATATAATTAATAGGAAAGGGAAGAAAAGGGAAGGATTATCGGACCAATCACATTGGGCCTACATAATAATAATAATCGCCCCCTCCCTCCCGCACAAGCTTATAGCTTCTGGGGCCTTGGTTTAGGCTATGGGTTGTAGTAGTTATTATTATTATTATTATAATCCCTGCATGTCATATATTGTAACATAAAATTTCCCGAATGCTCTGAAATCAAAAGATTGTAAATATCAAATTTAAAATAAAAAAATATATTATCCTGATCGAAATTCTCCATGCCCACGAAGCTCTAAATTAACAGTTAGGCTTAGTTCGGCCAAATCTCCAGGAATCACATCGGTGCATAGCTGTTATTATCAGTTAATTGTTTACTAATATGTTTAATGCTAGTTAGGTTAATTCTTATGCATTTTCTGTTACATCTAAAAAAGTAAAAATTCTAATAAAATGAAAAGATTAATAAACAAACTATTATATGAAGTTTATTCCTCATCAGAACGTAGAAATCTTGCATTAGGATAGCAGAAGACGTTGATGGTGGTTTCCTGGAACCCTGATATGCTTTTGCATTGATATATTGGTGACAAACCGTATGAATACATCAGCAACGCAAGCTGCAATATCATCATTAATAGTGCTACTGGTTACCAGATGACGCCTAGTGTTTACAAATTTAGAAATTTTAAAAGAATATTTATTTTAAGTTGCTTTGTAACACTTATTAGTAAATATATAACAGAAGATTCATAAAAGATAACGTAAAAATTATCATTAAGAACATTAATAGGAAAATAACGGATGCAGGTGTTTTCAGGAAATTAAACAACACTTACTAATTTATTAATAATAATGCTACTGGTTACTAGAATGCGCGAAGTTCTACAAATTTCATGCAAATTTTTATAAATATTTATAGTTGAATTTTATCAAGTTATAAACTATTTTAAGATGTTTATGTGACAATTATTAATAAATATGTGACAGAGAATGCATTACAATTAACGTAACAAATAACAATTATCATTAACAACATTAGTAAAAGCAGTAAAATAACTGCTGCCCAATTTCCTGGAAACAAACTTGCATATGATTGTTACATTAATTTTTATGCATTTTGTATTAGATGTTTATTAACAATTTGTTATAAAACAAATTAAAATAGATACAATCCTATCCTCAAAATCAATACATAAATTTCATTTAAAAAATTTAGGTTGCTATAGAAATCTTGAGTGCAAAGCAAAAAAAGGAAAGAAAACTCCACGTCACTATCATCTATCGAAACTTTATGACACGTTCAAGATAGAACAGAAGTCAGTGGTCATCAAGAGAAGATTGGGGAATAATGGCAATATTATCTATGTGACACCATACGAAAACATGTTTCGAATATTGTATTCGGCACATATTTCACTGGGCCATGGTGCTAAGGATAACATAATTTTTGCTTTAAATCAGATCAAACGATCAAGTTGATTTGATCGATTAACGGTCAAGTCAGGATAGAGAATACAAATGATTACTAAATTTATTTGCCTATGTCCTTTGAAATCAAAAGCTCTTTAAGTAGCTATGTTTTTGAAAATCCTCCTTGAATTTGGATCTCCAGCCATACTACAAAACTGACAATGGCCGCGAATTTGCAAACTATGAGTATATAATTGTTGAATTAATAAAACTGTGGCATGAGCTGAAAATTATTCATGGCCAACCGCAACATGTTACCAGGGGCGACTCGTGGCCATTTTCTCTGGGTAGGCAGAATTACAAATGCACAATTTATGATATAATCATCAAAATTGCAATTCGCAAAAAATTAAATACCACTATGGTGCTAAAAAGTACTATCAGCAAAATAAGAACAATATTTCTCAAAAAATAATTATGTATTATATACATCAAGAAATAAGAAAATGCTGAAAAAAACGAAAGACGTAGTACCAATAAGCAAAATAAACAATACATCTCATAACAAATAAATCAAAAGTGAGCAAGCTGCAATGCCAGAGAGCACGAGAAAATAAATTTTATTTCATACTGTGTCACATTTGTCAGTTTTACGTCAAACTTTTCAGTCCAGAACATGCGATTTAACAGTCTAGTATGACTGTAAATACTATTATGTAATTAGGAGATTAAGCGATACTTTAAATCCGAGAAGATGTATTATAATGCCGAGGCGCCAGCCGAGGCGTTATAACATCTTCGAGGATTTAAAGAAGCTTGATCTCCGTATTGCATAAGTTGTTTTATTCGTAGAGTCGTAGACGAGCCTGTCACCTGCTGGAGCCAGTAAAACCAGTTACCTTGCGTGTATTGTTATATATTTTATTTGTTATTCATTTGTAAATAAATGAAAACACCTCAGATACATATTCAAATTTCGATTACAAAAAATTCGCAATAAATTTGTGGTAAGCTTTGAAAACGTTACCATGATTGCATGTTGTTTATTTCACGATTTATTTATTTTCACAATTTTGGTGAAAATGAATGTGCCCGAAGCAATTATTAAGGAAGCCACCAGCGTAGCTTCAAGTTTATTGCCAGAAAAGTCATCTTCAAGATACGAGCGCGAATATATTATTACGGGAAATAACAGTTGTACCATGATTTTTAAAGTTTATGATGCAAATAAAACAAAATTTTCTAATGTAAATAATGCTACTAACTTGTAAAACTGACAGGTAATCTGTAAAAATTTTACAAGTTAGTAGCTTGTAAAAATAAACTTTCTTTATTAATATGGTGTTTTGATAAATTGACGTTTACAAATGAGTAACAAATAAAATTTTTTATTTCATTTCGTATTTCAAACAATTGTTTATATACTACAATTAGTAAAATAAAGTATAACTTGATCTCCGTTGTCAATGACACCGGAGTTCAAGACGTTCTTGATCTCCGTTGTTGGCAACGCAAAAATCATTTGATGTTGCATAACAGCCACACGTAACATGCTGCTTTTTATCTCCTTGGTTACGCGTATGATGACAGACAAGACAACTTGCTTCATTATACAATAAATTCGGATGAATTTTAAAAGGGAGAAATTAGGATTGAAATACGAAATAAAATAAAACAACTTATGCAATACGGAGATCAAGCTTCTTTAAATCCTCGAAGATGTTATAACGCCTCGGCTGGCGCCTCGGCATTATAATACATCTTCTCGGATTTAAAGTATCGCTTAATCTCCTAATTACATAATAGTATTTACAGTCATACTAGACTGTTAAATCGCATGTTCTGGACTGAAAAGTTTGACGTAAAACTGACAAATGTGACACAGTATGAAATAAAATTTATTTTCTCGTGCTCTCTGGCATTGCAGCTTGCTCACTTTTGATTTATTTGTTATGAGATGTATTGTTTATTTTGCTTATTGGTACTACGTCTTTCGTTTTTTTCAGCATTTTCTTATTTCTTGATGTATATAATACATAATTATTTTTTGAGAAATATTGTTCTTATTTTGCTGATAGTACTTTTTAGCACCATAGTGGTATTTAATTTTTTGCGAATTGCAATTTTGATGATTATATCATAAATTGTGCATTTGTAATTCTGCCTACCCAGAGAAAATGGCCACGAGTCGCCCCTGCTTAGTGCCTATGTATAAGTATAAAACTCCTAGAATACACTTCAATCACTTCAATAAAACCACACATTTTGTTGCATATTTTAAATGCAAACAGATGAAACTTGTTGCAAGTCTTTTAGAGTAAATTGACAATGTACTGAATATTTAGAACTTAACTATAATTTATCCACCTTAATTTCAAGGTACTTACACTAATTTTTACACTTGATAAATTATTAGGTACCGTAAAAGGGGGCTATTTGGTATCCCGGGGGCTATTTGAAACAAAAAAATTATAAAATTTGGACGTTTATAATTCGCGCCCAATTTGTCAAGCGCCCAATATTTTTACCTGGGGTAGTAGCGAGACCTTGTGGTAAACACGTGTTAAGACAAGCGTGCTTGAATCAGTTGTCTGTTGAATATAGGAGCGATAAAGTGGAGTGCTGTATTTTAACAGAAAAAGTAGGGGTAAAAACTTTTGTCTGCAGAAATTGTTGGGTAAGTTATATTCAAGTATTAATTGGGTAGGATAAATATTTAGTTACTTTAAGCATATTTCAATGCGTCATGAATGATAAAATATTAATAACTAGTTTTTTATGACAAAAAAATCTGAGGGGGGTTATTTGGAACGGAAAATGGGGCTATTTGAAACCCTTCTTTATTGCACATTTGTGCGTTATTACCTTAATGTTTCTTTTAATTAACAGAGTCATGGTGCGAAAATACAAAAGGACGCTGACAAATACCAGAAATGGAAAAAATTTCACACCATATACGTATTCTGACCAGTTGTTGAATACTGCATTAAGGGAAGTTCGCAACGGAATTTTAAGTATGGGGGAGGCGAGCAAGAAATATGCTATTCCAAAAACAACAATTTCGCGAAAAATACGAAATATTAACCCACAAAAATCAGCTGGACACCCCCTGCTTTTTACCGGGGAAGAAGAAGCCATGTTTGTGCGACAATTGAATATCGTTTCAGAATGGGGATTTCCGTTCGACAAGTTAGATTTGAGACTTTTAGCGAAAGGCTACCTTGATAAAGCTGGAAGAAGAGAACTGCAATTAAACGACAATCTACCAGGGGTAGATTGGGCCAAGAATTTTGTAGATAGACACAAAGACGAACTATCTAACCGATTTTCCGCAAATATTTCAACGAAACGAGCTGCATTAAGCCATGAGACGATAGATGATTTTTTTAAGAATGCATCGGACCTGCTTAATTCAGTTGATCCGGAACTATTGATAAACTATGACGAAACGAATCTTACGGACAATCCTGGAGCCAAGAAGTTTATATTTAAGCGAGGCGTACGATATCTCGAACGTGTCATAAACTCGACAAAAACTGCTATCAGCATTATGTACGCTGGAACGGCAAGTGGGTACCTTTTTCCTCCCTACGTGGTTTACAAGGCTGAGAATCTATGGGACTCATGGACAAAAGGTGGACCCCTCGGAACTCGCTATAATAGAAGTAAGAGCGGCTGGTTCGATGGGTTCACGTTCGAAGACTGGTTTATGACAATAATTGTACCATATTGCCGCAGAAAAAACGGAACAAAAGTTCTTGTAGGTGATAACGTATCTAGCCATTTTTCCAAAAGAGTGCTAGAAAAATGTGAAGAATGTGATATAAAATTTATGTGTTTACCCCCGAACTCTACACACGTCATGCAACCGCTAGATGTTTCTTATTACGCACCATTAAAGAAGCATTGGAGAGAGGTACTAAGTGGTTGGAAAAAGACTGAAGGACGTCGATTTACCTCTCTATCAAAGGACTGCTTTCCCCTTTTGTTGAAACAACTACACAACAAACTTGAAGCTAATAGTTCACAGAATATAATTGCTGGTTTTAATAAAACTGGTCTTTATCCTGTGAATCCAGACAGACCGAAAAGTAGAATTCCTTCTGCAACAAACACCAATATTGAGGAGTCGGTTTCGGAAGTCGTGATTGATATGCTTGAACAATTACGCACACCTACTACTACAACGCGACAGAGACGAAGAAAAATTAATGTAGCCCCGGGCAAAAGTATCACTCAACACGACTTATCAGAAATGCCAAGTACATCTAGAGAGATTCAAAGTCTAGATACTGAAGGAAACGACGAAATCCTTGACAACGAATTATCTGATGATGAATCTTCGGACCATCAAGAAGCATCTAGAAATGAACCTTCTGACCATCAAGAAGCATCTTGGAATGAATCTTCTGATCAAGAAAATATTTCGTCTAATAGTGAAGGTTCAAATGTAATTGACAATCCGATAACAGAATCTCAGTTATCTGTGGGCACTTGGGTACTTGTCAAGTACAGAACAAGCAACATTTATGTTGGGATTATAGAAAATGTTGAGAGAACTGAGGAGACAATGTATAAAATCAATTATTTGAGACGAGTCCGTGGTACCTCGCAAAAATTTTGTATACCTACCCCCAGAGACCAAGATGAAATTTCCCAGGATATGATAGTTAGATTTCTTCGTCAACCCAAGGAAGTCGGCACAGGCAAACGGAAATTTTATGTCTTTCAAGACGATTTGTCTTCATTTGCTATTCCATAATACTCTGGATGATATTACTGTATTTTGTATTTGTATTTCTTTTTTTATAACATAAAAACATTTTTTAAAAATTAATTTTTGTGTTCCAATTAACCCCCGAGGTTGTGTAAATTGAAACAGTGTACTTTTTAAGGCATCAACCAAATAGCCCCATCCAGGGGCTATTTGGAACAGCCTATAAAAAAAAATAATATAAATGTTTTATATTGAGTTGGGAGCTTGACACTGCATCTGAGTATTAGGAAATACCAGGGTCTTGTTTGTACACACGTATAAATTACATTACACTAGTTAATCGTGAGTTATACACGCAAAAGTAAAAATTTTGTACCAAATAGCCCCCTTTTACGGTACATCTTTCTCAATTCAACAAGTGAGTTAAAAGAGTATGCACTTATGTAGTAATTTTATTCTACACTGTAGGTAGTGTTTCTTATGGAATCGTACAATACAACTATAGTAATTAACATTGAAAATCTATTTTAGCTCCCTGGAATGGCCCGCAAGATCGAGACAATACAAATAGAGTTTGATACCTCATGTTATAGTCAGAAAAGAAATACAATTCAAAATTGCTTTATATATTTCACAGCTAATAATAACACTAATCAAAAGGTAGCACCCGATAATTACGTTTTTCCAGAGAAGTTGAAGTTAACAAGTTTAGAGCAACCAAACTTAAGGGTAAGTAAGTAGGAGGGTACATTTTAATCTACCTAGCTATGGAAGAAAACAGTTAAAACAAAAACATCCCTTTATTTTTCTTTATAGTTGACTTCAACACTTATACATTTACTTCATCTATTTTCTAGAATGTGTCATACGTGGCTCAGACAGTCTAGCGGCAGGTTGCTAAGCCAGCAGCTCAAGTTTAAGTCCCTGCCGGAGCATACAATCTCTGCTGTTACATGTTCTCCTGTATTTGTCCAGGAGATTTTTCCAAAGTGCTTACGAACACTTTGATGTTTCAGACCCCAACTAGAACTTTAGGATTGTCCTATATGTGTGTTCACTGGATACCACACAGCATAAGTATACGAATGGCATTGCCTACATCCTGAATAGGTCATGGTACTCCAAGAACAAGCCATACCTTTAGAACAATTTTTTAAGTAGATCTGCATAAAAATCTTTAGACTTCAGTATTAAACACATTTTTCCCCCATGATGTTTTTTCAGAAGTGTGAAGAAACAGAAGTCGAGAGTATCTGATAAATTGATATAAAATTGTATGAACGAAATGTGCAGCAACCTTTATTTGTAGTAGAGATCTACATACCTGAATGAAAGTATATTTTGTTTTTTTCTGCACATATTGTAAATGTTAACTTTACATGAAAGAAAAGCTATGGTTACTGCACGACTAAAGAGCTTAATATATGAACAGATCAGCGAAGCACAAGGGCGAATGTATTCGATTTCTCGTCAACAAATTTCAACATACAGGAAATGTTATATGAACAAAGAACATTCAGGCAGACGTAGACATCATACAAAATGTTCAAGTATTCATTAATTATATTCCTTGTACATTAACTCAGCACCGGAATTAAGAACATGGTACTCCAAAGTAGTTTGGAAGATTTTCGTGCTGACTTGTTCATATGTTGAGCCTCTCGATCAACCATTAACCAAAGCTGTAAAGTTAACATTCTCAACACTGCAACAAAAGCAAAATAAGGCTTGTCTTATAAAGTTTTTGTATGCGTGAATGCATATTTGAAATAGCTACAATCTTTTTGTTAAAATAAAGGTGTGATTATTAATGCATATGCTTCAATTAAAAACCATATTGTGGTGGCTAACCCTGCTCAGTTCTAAGTACGAGTTCGAAAAGTAAAGAGATACGTCGAGAAATTTTGCACGTTTACACTAAAAGTAACTTAATATTGGATGATGAATCTATGTATTTTAAGTTTGTCTTATTGCTCTCCGAAGTCCACAATTCTATACAGTCAACAATGAGAATGTATCAAATAATCTGAGACAAATTACAAATGAAATATTTAAACCGAAGGTACTCGTTTGGTAGGTTACCTATGCATGTGGCGTTCGTAGTAAACCACTGTTTGCAGAAGGCACAATCAATTGCGAAATTTGTCACTAAATATTTGCTAAACGTTGCTGTCACTAAGTGCAAGAGCAATTACTACCATTTGTACAGTATCATACTACAGTAACTTTATTTCGGCCAGACCCAGCAACGGTGCATTATACCCAGAGCAATTTTTATTGCAAAATTCCAAAATTCTAGATGGGCACATCGGTCCCGATGATCACACAAACACCTACCTGTGGTTGTCGTTAAGAATAACACCGCCCTTATATCACGCACAAGTATATATTCATACTTCTGTGATTTGGTAATGTTAATTACAATTAACATTTATACATAATATTATTACTTTGTTTAATTTGGTCTTCAGTCACAGACAAAAAATTGTTTATAATATTCCAACAGTACAAAAACTTTGTGCAAATTCTTAGTGAGTCACACTCTGATCAGAGCCATATCAATGAATAAATTTTATTAATGAAATAAAGCGTCCTCTATAGCCTACAGTAAGTCTTAAATAACCACCATAGTCAAATTCTTTACAGCCTATCTATAATAAACATTGATTTATTAAATAACCTTTTAGCTAATGTTGTCTGGAATTACCTATTTTTTAAAAGAGGTAGAAATATTTAATTTCAATAGTATATGTATCTACCCTTTTTAAACAGTATGTTTTAAATAAAAAGTTGGTTTTATTATAGGAAAAATTGTATTCAAACAAAATTTTGGTCGTTTATGCAAGTGATCTGGTTGTTATGAAGGTGGTCTCTTTTACACGTTTCAGTGTAATAATTTTGTTTCGTTCATATAAATTTATGTTTTGGGTATAATATTAGGATAATATCCATTCAAGACTGATGAGAGGGCACTATGAGACTATGACCCGGGAGGCGCAGCAAACCAGTCCGCCCCTGTTTCAAACCTGCAAGAGTCTCCTAAACTTCGAGTCACCTTGGATGGATTCTTCACACTATTGGTATAGTTTTGACCAATATTTTACTTGCTAATATGATGGCACATTTTCTCAGTATATGGAAATTATCTTTTTGTGAATAGTTTTTGGCCTATATTGCCTTCTGTGATCAGGAACTTCGTAATATTTTAATGTTCTAACTTAATTTTACTTATTTTCGAAAACAAATCTCTTGAACTTACTAAACTTCTATATGTGTCAATGCTATTTTTTGGTAGTCTATATATACTTAAACCATAAATACAAGGAATGAGTCACCACAAATCACCTGGGCAATAGCCGGTTGATTTCAACGCATTTTTAATTCCATCTCTCTCTATTGTGTAACGAAAATATGAAAAGAAAAAAGTAAACAATAGAGAAAGAGAGATGGAATGCACTAAAATATTGGGAGTCTCCCTCTGTTGACCAGGTGATTTGTGATGACTCATTCCTTGTATTTATGGTTTAAGTATAGTTTACATAATCTCTATTTTCTTTCATAGCTAGGTAGATAATATTAAAATATACCTTCATATTTTGATAGATTTGTATTATATTTAAACTACATAGTAGTATATATTTCAGATTTCCAGTATTAAACAGATGGATAAATCAGGAAGACAATTTGCCATTGAAATTAAAGCTAATGCAATTGCTTTGTTTGTGTGGCTAGATGTAGATGAAATCTTAGGAAATTTTTGTGATAATGGTTTTATGCAAGTAACACCTACAAAGACTGTACATTTCTATGCTCAACAATCCACAACAGTAGAAGATTTGGAAAAGCATTTAACAGTTACTCATCTTGATGAATATATTAGTAATGATCAGACATTTCTATAAGTAGAAATAAAACTACAGTAGCTCACAAAACTATTCATACTGCAAAGACAATATTTATATTACTAAACTAAAAATCAAGAATTATAATTCTTACAATATAATCTTTCTTTATATACAATTATAATTTATTAAGTTCTAACTAAAGAATAATAAACAAATCAACAAGAAAAAAATAATCAATATTAAACAAATCATAATTATTTCGTTCTGTTCCCACAGAACCCAAAACAAAACTATTTGTACTTTTATTCTTAATTAATTATTCTACAATATGAAATTTAAACAAAAACATAATTTGTATTTGGTTGTTTCTATAATCATAATCACCTTTTGTTTGTATAACTGCTTGCTACATTTTTTTCATTTGACATACCCCTGAACTTGGGGTAGGCATGTGGGCAGTTACAGAGTATCCATTGCTTTACGCTGTATGCTTAGGGTCATTGTCTTGCTGGAAATAGATATGATTTTCTAACCCTAATCTTGCAACGCTGTCTTTCAGATTTTCTTTATGGATGTTTAAATATTTAAATTTATTTATTATTCCATCAATAAGTACCAAATTGTCAGCTCTGTTAAAACCCATACCAAAAACTTTCTGATGTCCTGTCTTGGATCTATCAGAAGCTACTATTCAGTCTTCTTTAATGACATATTGTACTCTACTGTGTAGTAATTAATCAGAATAAACCCCTGGCACATTCTCATCAAGGTATGGCGATAATCTTTATTGATGGTATCTGAAGTACTTGAACCTTTCACCGAAGCTGCTGAATTTGCAGTCATGATGATAAAGCAATTCTAAATTTGCATACAGAGCAAACTAAATAAAATTATTTGTCTTTAAAAAATCCCAACATATAAATTGAAGTAATAAAATGTTCCAAAATACAATAATTTGCAGATTTACACTGCTTAAGTAAATTTAACAAACACTAAATCAAACAAATAACCAAATTATAATAAATAAACATTTGAGCACAGAGCTCACTAAAAATAACTTGACCTTTACGATGTCAACCGTATCACCACAGCACACCCGGCTACTAACGAAGTGCACTATACAACTAAATTAGTGCTTATATGCAGTGTGTGCAACACATTTCCACACAAGTTTAATGAGCCTAATTTAAAATAGTACTCTAGTTATACTTTTTGCTGTACGGAATTGATATTGGGCTTTAAGTTGGTTAAATATTACAAATTTAAATAAACGATGACCATAATTTTATAAAAATATTTTTGTTCGCATTGTTTTTTATTTTTAAAAAATTCTTAAGGGAAGCATTGCTTCCATGGACTGCACACCACTAACGAATAGCTTTGTGTGATATGGTATTTACCTATAAATGTGCTTTAAAAGAATAAAAATGTCATATGGTGTATTAACTTGTATTGCTTTACAATTGTAGATTTATAAAGCTAAACTACGAATATTATTAAGAAAAATATGTATTATTTGTCCAACTCGTAAGTTGCAACTGTGTACAAGACACAAGTAGTTTTGTGAGCTACTGTAGATATAATTTCTGAAATTGTAAACTATGGCAGCCAGTTTGAAAGAGGAAATACTTTTAACAACTAAAATAAGTTTTCAAACTGGTATTTCGATTGAGTTTCTTAACATTTCACGATTAATAAAGTAACAAACACAATAATAAATTAATTATATTTATTTAACCACATTAAACGATTTATAAAATTAAAACACAAATTTAAATAAATTGCCATCCAGTATTCCATCTCCTGCGTGATTCCCTCCTTAAAGTATTTCCATCTAATTTCTTTGGATTCTTTTCAAATTCTTCCAGCGCTTCAACTCTAGATTCCACTGGTTGTAATTTCTTAGCTACTACAAATTCACCATTCTCCTTCAAATATGTTCCAGTAGAATCTTCAGGGACTCCGTTTGGAAAAGTAATAGGATCGATTTTAACTAAATGCTTAACCCTCCACAAAAGAGCATTTATCTCAGGTATATTTTTTAATACAACAAATTCGTTTAATTTCTGGCCATTCAAGCCTAACTGTTTCATGATATCTTTCTCCCAATATGGGCAGCCCTTTAAATGTTTAATTCGTTGTACACGAAATAGTTTCGAAGGTTCATAAGGTGGATCTTTGAAATCGTGTTCTCTTGGATAATATTTGAATCCTGGATATTTTATGCCTTCATCGTGCCAGATATATCTGCGTTTGCTGATATTTCTTTGGAATTGTTTTAAAAATGTATTGGATTTCAAGAAATTATTCATTATTTAATATTATTATAACCTGGACATTTCATACACAATATAATACAAAAGTGAGGTTACATTAGATTTCCTTAAAAAATGATTTAACTAAGCAGCGTTGCCAAGTAGACATGAATGTAAGAAAATTAAGAAAGCAGTAGAGGTAACTTTGGTATCCGCAAAATACAGATCCCTAATTATAAAGAAAAAGTATTACAAAAGGTCCAACTGTACCCAAAAAAAATCTACCGGTACATTCAAAAATTCTAAACAAAATCACAGTCAAAATACTTATATTGTGAATAACTATACCAAATTAAAAAAAAATCATTACAAAGGAGCCATTTTAAAACTTGCTTATCTAATAACTTATTTTGGAAAACGATGTTTATTAATTAAATTATTTCAGATTTTTTACATAAAAAATTAACTTTAGAGAAACTGTACATTCAAAGTTAACCAAAACAACTTAAGTTTCATAGTATTTGAACTATTTTCCCAAAATTTTAAGAAAATCGTATGTCTAGCGACTAAATTATTGCCAAAAAACCTGCCTTTTTATAAGTTTTTTTTAGAATAACTTAAAAACTATACATTCAATATTTTTGAAATTTGGTATAATTATTCACAATATAAATAGGAAGCACGGTATTTATTTCTTTATACTTTTTGAAGTACATTTCATTTTTTATCATTTATTAACTACTCAAAAATTATAAAAAAATGCCGTGCTTCCTTTGACGTGCCTTCTTCTTCTTTACGTGCCGTGCTCTGTTGCAGAGCGTTGGCATTTCCCTCCTATACTTGTGTTGTGCGTGTTCAGTGATCACAAGTATAGGGGACCTACAGCTTAAGGTGGACTCCGAACTACCCCAGGTACATAGTACTTGGATTTTTTCATTAATTTCAGGGAAATTTTCTGGGCAAAGTATACCTCGGTGGTTTGCCATTGCCTTCCGAGGGAGAAGCGATTTTTAAAAATCCGGTGATATATTGGCCGGGGTTCGAACCCGGGTTCCTTGGTCGGTAGTCCCGCACGCAACTAACCAAGCCACAATCGCTCTCTTTGAAGCGCCTAAGGGGCTGTTATTGGCGCAAAATATTAGCGTCAAAATATTTTCTTTTAATAATCGTTTTTTAGGAAGATAACGTTTGATGTCGATTGCTAAACTGTTAAGGTAGTGTGGAGCATAGTTGGTAAGGAGTAGATATCTAAAATAAATTGTATAATCGTAATCGAGCATCGCCAATCTTGTAGAATTTAGTATTGATTGAAATAAAATAGATGTACACGGCGCGGGAATTTAAATATGGCAGCACGAAAATCAGTCATTTCCCTAGTAGCACACATATATAACTATTCGTTTCGACATCCGCCTTTAGCTAATATATTATTTAAAAATATTTCTTTAATATTATTTTAATATTATTTATATATATCTATGACGTTCTGTCGACATAATAATAATAAAATATTTGTTTGACATTCGATTTAAAACATTAAAAATTACACACAAATAACATATTTATTTAATATGTATATCAATATATTTCTAAATATTTCATTTTTAATATTTTAGAAATATCTTCCTAATCTTTTAAATATTTAAAACACATATAATATTATATTTATATTTTTTAAATATTAAAGAAATATTGTGTGCTACTAGGGTTTTAGTTGAACGCTTTCTGCACCAGGAAGCGTTGGGTGGTAATACTCGCGGGACATTTAAAAGTAATTTAACTTTCCTAATCTTTTAATAAATTATTATTTAATAAATTCCCGAAGTAAATGTTGTTTTTCTTTACTTAAGAGCATGTGACGGTTAATTTTTGAATAAACTATTTCACTCTTAATTAGTCCTGATTAATTTCTTAAAACGAATAGTATATATTTTCAATATTTTAATATAGCAATATTCTTTTTCTTAAAACCAGCAAGAACAACTAATATTTCTAAATATATTTAGCAGTTTCATATTCCCTTTTTTGATTTTAACTACCTTAGATTATTCTACGGGGGACTCAACTGAGGAGACGAAACGAGGCAAATAAAGCGTCCCCGACCTTGAACGTTAATTCAAGTTTGAACGTTACTTCTAGATGGCGCTACGATTCTGGACAACGCTGACAGTGTTGACAGATTATGCGATTTATCGCAAATTTTATCGCAAATCTGGCTAATTTATATGAAACATTGCGACCCATATGGCACTCCAGCGAACTGTCAACAATGGCCAGCGTGGTCTGAGCGTTGTCAAGGACCGAAGCGCCCTCTAACGAAAATTTTTTAAAATACAGGCCATTGGGTACGCAAATGTTTGGAACGCCCATTGCCGATTCGTCTCCTCAGTTGAGTCCCCCGTAGATTATTCCTTGGCATTCAAAAATTAAAAATTTCAGTTAAACTTAAAATATTTTGAAAGTTCACGCATGTCTGGCAACACTGTGAGCAGAGAACCGGGATGCGATCAAATAATGTTTCTATTTACTTTTTAAAATTTTAGTTTTAAAGAAATTAATTCCGTTTTGCGGACCGTAGCGCCATCTTTAGGTGTTTATGGTTTCTGAAGCTTCCTATTATTAACACTGGCGGCGATAACGCCCCCTTTATAGTGGCGCAAATAAAATGTTGTTTTAATTAGTTTTTATTGTAACGACATTCAAATTTTATAATTTTAATAAATGTTTTCCTTTGTACGAAGTTTCCGTTTAACGAACGAACGTTTTCTGGTTTTCTTGTTTTATTTGATTTTTTTATTAAAATTGTTAGGTACGCTACTGATCACAGGTATGTATAATTCTGGCAGTTCTTCTTTTACACGAGTTTATTTGAAATCCAAAATCCAATTTTATATAACATGTTTCAATATAAATTTTGTTAAAGTGTTAAGGCTCTGCCACCCGATTCTGGAAGATAGGAAAACGCATGTAAACGTTTATACGTGATTATTCAGTAACCGCTCAATATTTTTTGATCTGGTTTTTACCAAAAATTGACCTACAATGTATTCTATGTCGTGAATTCTTTAAAATATAATTGGTACCGTTGTAAACCATAATAAAAGTAAGGTAAATTGGAAATAATCGTTTCTAAGACACTTTTTAAATTAAAAACATAGAGTGTGACACAGAGAATACGGGAAAAATGTTTAAAAAAATATACGTTCATAAATAAATAAATAAAAGCGTAAAAACGATCCAATTGCACATATATCTATCCCCTAACATCGTTCTCTGTCGCATCAGGGTGTCAGTTTAGCTGAAGCACAGGTTGGACGGTTGAACAAAGATTTATTATGGCAGGGTAGTTGTCAATGGGATTGTAAATTTGTACATTGCCGAAGGCATTACCGTATTTAGGTAGCTGGACCAAATCAGGGTGTGAATTTATTACAGTTAGGTATTCACTAAATATCACAATTGAAAGACCATATCGTCAAAAAGAACACTCATGTCCTACCTGCAATTTAACACTGGTAATACCCATATCTTCGGAATTAGCATAAAATTTATTCATTTGCGGAGAACTTGCTAATCCTCAAAGGGGTAGCCGTGTGACCACTTTGGAATTTCCAAATACGTTGACAAAAGATGTATTATACGTACAAAGAGAAAAATAAATATGAAAAATACACTTTGAAGGGATATAAAATAGATAGAAAAAAGACTGTAAACAATATTTTGCGATCAAATTTTTTCGGAAATAAATTTACGCAATATGGTATAGATAATGAGAGGAATGCTGTAGCCTCTTTTAAGAGTCTAATTAGCGAAAACATCAACGAAGCTGGTTTAATAATTTCAGGTGAATATCCGTTTCTTGCTGCAAGTCCTGATGGTTTCCTGGGGAATGATGGAATCATTGAAATTAAATGCCCTTTTAATGCAAAAGAATTAACCCCAGAAGAAGGCATCAGAACAAAAAAAATTAAATTTGCCACAATAAATGACAACAACGAACTGAAACTGAAACGTACTGACAAGTACTATTATCAAGTGCAAGGACAATTATTTATAAGCGCGCGTCAATACTGTTATTTTGTAGTATGGACACCACATGGGATATTATTTGAAAAAATTTTAAAAGATTTAGATTTTTGGGAGCAAAAAATGTTACCAAAATTACAAACTTTTTATTTTGATCATCTACTTCCTGATATATTAGCAACACAGCAGGTTTAGGACAAAAAGTTACATGTCTATGTCAAGTATAGGTTACAGGCCACATCACACTCCTCTAATTATTATTATTTTACAGCAAAATGTTGAATACAAAACATAGATGTAGGCGTATCATATATTGCAATTTTGTTATACTCCTAATATGTATTGTAAAAATATAATTTCTGTGATGAATCGTGTTTTATTATTTAGGTGGACTATGGTCGACCGAACATGTAAATGTAACACTAATCCGAGTCTACCATAACAATAGAACGAACCGAAGTTTTATTATTTTATTGCAAGACCCCTTCATAATATGTACCTACCGCTAAAACGAGAAAACGTCTACATTATCAGTCCACAGACAAAGATAGTTAGGTACATGACGCTAAGAAGTTTTTAGACTCTTGGACCGATCGATTTTCTCGGACGTGATGTAAAAATATTGCCAATATTTTATTGGGGGGGTTCAGATTTACCGTTATGCTATGGTCGGAGGCCTCTTAATAGTTTTACCTGTGAAAACTAATTTCCTGTGCATTTTTCACTTCTGCTGGAACACTTAAAACACAACAATTTACCATATTGAATAATTAATGTTTTCTTGATAACTAAATAATATATTTATTGTAAAACACGAAATAACTTTATAACCTAAACTCAATATTTGCCGTCCAATTAATGGTGACTGGTAACACTAAACAAGCATTGTGGGTATACGTACGTCACGCCACAGTGGTCACGTGTTATCCTCTCCTTCCTAATCTAAGAGTACTATTGATTTCATAATGATCTAGGACAGCAAGGCTAATATAATGATATTTTTTATTATTTTATCCTATTATTATGAAATCACATACAAATCAATACACCTTTTTTCAAAGTTCGTTAAATGGCGCCTTATAAAACACAAACACATAGTCATTTGATTTGTGAAAGGAAGTGTACAATATTTCACTGAAACTAAGTGTAATACGTACCAAACTCCTACTTCAGGGTACCTATCGCCTGCTACCTGCTTGATGGATACCAGCACCTGTCGGGTTGGGTTTTCAGGCTTGTCAAAACACAGTCATAGGAAGAAACCCGTCCCCTATTGGCCTATTCAGTTTACGTTTAGCCGCTAAAAAGCTTTTAATCAGTAGTCCCAAGTGCATTAAAATAGCCGATTAAATTTTGACGTCTCTTTCAGAATGTTTTGCTAAGAAATATGTCGAGTAAATTTACTGAGCAAGAAAATCCCGAGTGCGTACCACGAGATTTTGGCCGGGGAATTTTCGAGACGTATTTTGACATTTTGACAAAAAATCGTCAAAATATAATCAGGCTATTTTACATGCAAGCGGAATATTCGGCATGATTATTTTCTGAATAATCAAATAATTAATAATAAACCAATAATTATTGGTGTTTACATTAGTACAGTTAATAAAGAAATTACAAATTTTAAATAATCATGCTTCCATTTTCTGCATGTGCATCCGAAGATACTTGTCTAAGCACCTTTGATAATGATGTCAAAATTATTTAGAAGTGATTCAATTTCGACACATATTTAACTGCGTTTAAATTTTGTAATTACGCATGATTATGTATACAAAGGAAATAATCAGAAGTAATATCCCAAGTGCAGTAAAACAGCCGAATTTTTCCGCAAAAAATACTCAGAAAACCTAAGTAAACAATATCCCTAGATATCAGTTTCTAAGGCTTTTGGGTGGGTAAGTTCTGAACTAGGTAAACAATATCCCTTGATACCAGTTTCTAAATTCTGAACGTCGTTGTAACCTGAACTGATCTGTCTTGCAAAGTTCCGGTGTTTATATACCATTCTGTGATCGTAACATTCGCCCACATAGCATATATTAAGTCGAATTAGAATAATATTACGATAAAGTTTGTATAACGCCTACATTAGTATTATGATGCAACCATTAAGATAAGGTTTCTGAGTACCGGCAAACAATCGCATACATTTAGAATAATATTAAGATAAGGTTTCGCATACATTATGTAAATAGAATAATATTAAGATAAGGTTCTGAATATATTACCTCCGTTATCTTATATGACTTCATACAGTTTATAATGTTAACTCGCACGTTTCTTACGGAAATTTGATTCCGGTCAATTGGCTGAAATTGTGATATTTTATAGTTTATATTATACCGATTTAAGGTAAGTACTCACAACAACGGATCCACAGGCGGATGTCATATGATTGGTCGGTTTGAGTCAAATCGACTCAAACCGACCAATCGTATGACATCCGCTTGCGGATCCGCTGCTATGAGTACTTACCTTAAGAGTCTCCATGGCCACCAAGCTCCAAAATTAACGGCTTTGGAGTTACAGAGCACGAAAAACAGAAAAGATTCATACTTTGGTTTATGGATTTTTAACACCTACAGCTCGGTAACGTCATTTTTTGTGTATATATTTTTTGGTTCGATTAACACAGATAATTATTGCGCAGGTGGATTATTCACATCATTTGACTCTGAAAAGGGCCGATTTATTTGAAATCAGAAAATGTTATTTAAAAATGAAAAATATCGTTGATTAATGCGTATGGTGTAGATGGAGACTGAAACGGTCCTTTTCAGGGCCAAATATTGTCCGTTATTGGATGGTACCGGGTGCCCCACTATATTCTGACCCTTTATAAACCAATATAACTTTTCAAGTATTTGAGATAATGAAATGTGATGTTCATTAGTCTTCTTACTTTTTAAAGTTTTTTTCTGATTATTCGTCTTTAAGCCCACTTTCGGTTTATCCGGAAATGACATAGCGTATTTTCGGAGATAGGGTAACTTTATGATTTCAAATGGAACACCCTATATATTTTTCCACAGTTGGAAAGTCCATTGTTTGCCCTTTCCGAAAGTGCCGAAACATGCTTATTATACAGGGTGATGGTTGTATAAACTCTTAAAATAAATACTGCATGTTATTGAAATGCTACGAAAAAAGATGTCTTTAACAGCATTATTGCCGAGGCGTTAAGTAGAAGCTATGACAAACTTGTAAAGCGAATAAATAAATGTATCCAAGTAGATGGTTGACATTTTGAACATCTTGTATAACTAACTAATGTTTAGTGATTTGTTTATTTCTTAATTGTTTAATGTTTAATAAGTATTAACAGAATAACAAAGGGTAACCCCTTTGTTAGATCGAGTTTCATATGTACGTTATGAATATTAGCAATAATTGAAGTAACATGTAATTGTCAATAAATTAATTTGACGTTTACAGTGATGTTTGTTTAATTTCCATAGTCTACTTTGTGAATCATTATATTTTTTTCGTAACATTTCAATTCAAGAGCTTATAAAACCATCACCCTGTATAATAACCATGACCATGACAAGTATGGTACCTTTGGAAAGGGAGAGCAATGGGCTTTCCAACCGTAAAAAAATATACGGGTGTTTCATTTGAAATCACAAAGTTGCCCTATCTCTGAGAATACACTATATGTCATTTCCGATTAAACCGTTGATTCATTTGATTATTGCGTATGGTGTAGATGGAGGCTGAAATGGCCCTTTTCAGGGCCAAATATTGTCCATTATTGGTTGATACCGGGTTCCCCATTATACTATATTGACCCTTTATAATTGAGATAATGAAATGCGATGTACATTAGTCTTCTTATTTTTTAAAGTTTTTTTCTGAGTATCCGTCTTTTTTGTCCACTTCCGGTTTAATCGGAACACATGCGATCTGACGTTTATTTGACATCGCAGGATTTGACAATCCTGCCACGAGCGTCTCGCGCCACATGCGATCCGACGTTTATTTGACATCGCAGGATTTGACAATAGGGCAATCCAACCAGCTGTCAAATAAAATTCAATATGGCTGCTGGATGACAAACAAAGGTTTGTTGTGTATGGCATTGAAGTAACTTATAAATAATTTTAGTTATATTTGTAGAACAAAAGAGTTTTAAAATGCCTTAATTTTGTGCAGTAGTTGAGTGTATCAATAGATCAAACAGAGATGTAGTTAGATTTTTTAGAATTCCCGCTGTTACAGCATATATGTTAAACATAAACAACATCAAAACGATTTAGTTGTTGGACGAAGAAGACAATGGCTAAATGCTATTAAACGGGCAGATTTAGCTGAAAATAATACAAAATATACAAGAGTGTGTTCCAAGCACTTTATTTCAGGTATGCATATATTTTATTCTGAAACTTAGAACATTTCTAAAATTAAAAAATGTTTTAATTTGAATTTTCTTCTAGGAAAACCAGCTGATTTAGAAGAATTTAAATCTTAATTGGGTTCCCAGTATTTGGTACCAGTATCTATTTGGGCTATAAAACAGCAGGTACAGCAATAACAACCAAAACAGGAAAGATACGAATGAAGGAAAAAACGTCGAAAAGTTAATGCATATTTCGAATTTACAGATATGATATCAAGGGATCTTTGCTTTTTGGAAGTTATACATATGTGTTGTATATATGACTACTTAGATGACAGATATAAAGAATTCTTTCACTTTTATTTTAAACATTTTTAATTAATCCTTTGATGTGTTCAGGCAATTGATTATAAAGAATAATTCCATTATAAAAACTTGAATTTTGCGCTTTTGATGGATTTCTTTGACTTAAATAAAAATTATTGTTAAACCTAGTATTGTGATTATGAATATCATTTACTAATATTAAATTATCAGTCAAATATTGTAATAACCCTAATTTCATTTTATGTACAAAAACAACCTGAATTTTAATTGAATTTGAATTACTCTCATTGCTTTATTTTGTAGAAGTTGTAACTTATTCAAGTCTCCTTTATTCCCCATAAATAAAATAGCAGCAGCAAAACAAAAATGTATTAGTATTATAGTATTAAAAACCAATCTTTTTAATCAAGTTGTCAAATAATCACATCTTCCCAAAACCCCATTTCTTTGAAAAAATCTTTTTACAAATGTAATTAATGTGTTCATTAAATTTTAATTTTTTATCAATAATACCCAAATATTTATGACTTTACTGTTCCTACGATCTCACCATTAACATTAACTCCAAAATTATTAAAAACCTCTAGATATCCACTTCCTTTAACCAATAATTAACAATTTAGTTTTATTTCCCTTTGAATACCAATATTCCCTCCCACTAATGTACGCAACCATGTTGTCAGCAAATGAAATTTACATTTATAATGACATTACTAACATCGTTAATATATAGACGAAACAAAAGGGGTCCTAAAATACTCCCATGTGGTACCCGGTATATTAATGTTAAGTGAAAACTGTAAATATATCTTTTACAATAAAAAAAAATGAAACTATAAATTGTACTTGTTTATTTAAAAATAAGGTTTAAAACTACACTTCAACTTAAAATTATATTTAAATGTTCATATTCATCATTGTATAATTCCTTGTAAGAATTTACAGGAATATATCTTAGAAGTGATTCTACGATCTCACTTGCAAAAGGTTCCGTAACACGTTCCAGAACGGCACTACTTCCAGCATTGCGTATGTCCAAAAGTAGATTTATTATTTGGCTTTCATTAAGAGGCGCAATGTCTCCCACATTAACTGTAGCATTAGCAATACTTCTGCCAAAGGTCAAACACAAAATTAATGGCGCCAATTTTAAAATTTATTTGCCGATAGCTTCCAGAAAATACCTACTTTAAATTCCCTGTGAAATAAATCTGTTTTATGGATATAAATTAATAAATACTTATAGAATAGTATATACTTATACTATACTTACAACTAGTTATGAAAGTCATACTTTTTTCACGTATTTATCAAGCAAATGAGTGAAAAAAAAGACTTTCTAACGTGTTGCACACGATATTTTTTTGCATATGGTAAGTTGAAAAATTTGTCCTAAAAGTATTTATGCAAAATGTTAAAGAAATCAGAAAAACGTAGTATCCTTTGACAATAACCTTAAGAGGGGATTGAAATTTGTTTTTTACGAACATAATTTTAAAAAAAGGGTTAAGAAAAGTCAACTTTCATTATTATCAATATGCAAAAAAATCAGATTTATCATCCCATTTTTCATCAAGGGCAGAAATATTTTTAGGAAAACAGAATAGTTAATATTAAATATAAATATAATGAGAATTCAACAATAACAATTCAGGCAAAAACAATAATTACATAAATATTAAATATCTAATTAAAAATATTAAAACTAATATTATAGCATTCCTGTTAATAGGAAAACTCAAATTACGAAGTGTATGTATGGTCGAACATTGTATGAATGTTTATAGTAACATCTGTTTTATTTAAAAGACTATCCAAAATAATATTTTTTAGCAGGATTCGTTGTAATTCTTCTTTTATCAAACCAGCATCCCGAATATCATCTAATATGTGTACAAAAGTTGCGCCTCCTTTTAATTTATCTAGAACCCAAAAAATTATTTACTGAATTATGATTTTTAAATATTCCCTATTATATATTATTATAAATTCCCTATTATAATATATTATAAATTCCCTCGCTTTTAGTCAAAACCTCCATCCTTGAAGGACAAGCTTTTTCAATTTTATTTATTCCTTTGCTTTTAAAATGTCTTACACCTTTCCCCTTGTTTATGTAATTATAGGAGCAATTACAGTAGTAAAATTCTTTCTTACTGCCATCGGCTAATAATTTAAATGAAGTATGCAGAACATACGACAAATTGCTTTTCTGGATTTGGTCTTTCCGTCGATGAAATGCTAGAAAATTGATTGAAATTAATTGTTACATACATTGATATGTTCTTATATATTGTTACTTTTTTATGACTTGCTATAAACACTATTGCGTAACATAGTTAAATAAAATATTATTATTATTATTATCAAATCCAGGAGCTTACCTAAAGAAGATTCAAACTGAAACTCATTATACCCAATTTCCACTTTATGTACAGTGGTCATATGTTTTCTCAAATCTTATAAATAAAACGAAAACTTTTTAACTTTAAACTTTACTTTTAAATAGGTTAGGTACAAATCCTGCGATGTCAAATCTTGCGATGTCAAATTAACGCCGGATCGCATGTGGCGCGAGACGCTCGTATTTTCAGTGTACGTTTTTAAAAGGATTATTCTCTTATGAACAAAATGACTAGGTTCATTTCCATCTATCCCCCCATTATTAATGTCTTAACTCTATACTCTTGTTCTTTTACACAACACTTTAGACATCTTGAAGTAAACAAATAATAAAAGCAGGCAAAATCATCAAACACAAAATAACAAGCTATCGTAAACCAAACTCAGAAAGCTACAACCGGCTACAACTGAAATAAATTTGACAATACAGCGTGTCGCATACACAGGTGTACCAACCTGTTTTTCTGTTGAAATAAATGTGTATTTTCTCATTAAATGAACAAATTACATTTTGGTTTAAAAACCTATTTGTATTTATTCTATAAATAAATATATTACTAAAGTATATGAAAATTAAATTTTATTATTTTCGATAAAGCAAATAATCTTTCTTTATAAAATTAAATTTTGAATGTTATTATTTGCACAGTTGGTTATAATCTTACGTCACTACTTTTGTATTTATGAAGTGAACGTTAAGTTAGACTAAACGGTGTATAAGGGGTCTATTCTGTAACTAACCGTTCACGAATGGCGCCGTTCGTGAACGGCGATCGTTAGCTACTTCCTCAGCGGCAGCTCCAACGAGAATCGATAGATAGGTTATTCTGTAACACCAACCGTGAGCTATGCGCACTCTCAACGACTGTCTAACGTTTTCTAAAAAGGTAATACATCTTTGCCGTTAAAATAGATACAGTTTCACCTTTTTAAGTATATATTGCGCATGCCATATTTATTATTTCTGGAGAACGCGCCAATTTTGTAAAAATGTCGCAGTTTTGAATTGATTTCAAAAGAGTTGAGAAGGCAACAATACATCGTTCTTGGAGGAATTGCGAGTAAACGTACATTTTAGGTGCAAGAGAGCACCTAAAAGAAACCCCCCGCTGAAGAGAACATAGTACTATTTGTATAGTTATTATTAATAATATTAAAAGTATGAGTTAGTCCTTTGTTTGAATTGGTTTTTATGAAATAAATTAATTACAACTAAGATTTATTTATTAATTATTTATTTAATGTGTTGTTTCAGTTTTGGGTATGCAATTAAAGTTAGTTTAGTTTAAACGTATATTTCGATCCGTTTTGGATTTTCGTTAGGAGTTTATTAGCATTAATATAATAATCTTAATACATTAATTGACAACTTAAAGTGGTTGTATGTAAAAGTTGATCTAACCCTGACAAAGATTGAAATATAAGTTTTAACTAAACTTACCAACTTTAATTGCATACCCATAAGTGAAAAAATACAAAAGAAACACATAAATTAATTACATATAAGTTTATTACGATATCTTCGGCAAGTTTAATAGGTAGTGTAAATACTGTTTACTAATTCTCAATTACTTCAAGAATTTAAAAATATGAGTACCTATAATTATTTTTATTTTTTTAGAACCCTATTCAAATGTAGTAAGAAGATTTTACAAATAAATTCCTGAAAATGTTTAAAATACCCCAACAATAGTAAAATTATCAACCTGCAATAGTAAATCTTTCTTCTCCCATTTCATTGAGAAATATTCTATCCACTATTATTATACCTTCTTAAGAGATTATTTTTCATAATAAGAATCCTTTTGTAATTTTTATTACAGGTGGTTTTTCACCTGATCTAAGACCACCTCTGGTGAGGTAGGTACTACCTGAAATAACAATTTATTCAAAGTATATAATTGCTACTATCTCCTAATAAGCGGCTATTAATAATTCTTGATTCATCTCAACCAAGTTTTTGAGGTTAGATTAATTAGCGTCATATATTTATTCTTTCAAATTCATTTACAATTAGATTAAATAAATTACTTTCCATTTTAACATACTCTGATAAAATTAATACAACAATTTCACATATAAAATTTCTTTTATAATTATAAAAATAAACACGAACGTTGGCTAACGTCGACTAATGCCATGTGCTATGTGCCACCGTTCGTGAAAGGTTGGATCTCGAAGGGTGCGCTGTTCACTAACGAGTGCATAACGGTGGTTGTTTGTTTGTGTTTGGCCGAGGAATCAGGATGGCGGAGCATCCGTCGTACCTCATGGCACCGATTGCTATGATCATTTGGCCGACCCTACTAGAATTTAGCCGAATCTGGGGAAATTCCACCCCCAGTAGCGATCTTTATCGTGCCAAACATCGCATTGACACGGGACCTACAGTTTTACTTCCTATCCGAAAAGAAGGCATGTTTTAAATTTTTCTCCGCTATGAAAAATTACCAGCTCGGTCGGGGATCGAACCTGCGATCTTTGGATTATGAAGCAAACATGCAAACCACTAATCCACCGAGACTGGCTTAGACATTAGGTGTAAATGCAAGAATTATTTAGCACAGTTTCATGGGGCAAACTCACTCATCAGAATGTTACAATTGCTACCAGTGTGGAAGAAATAGATAAGATTTCTCAAAGGAATTTATTTTTATAAAATCTTATTATCCATGACAACAGTTGTCAAATTAAAAGAGAATCTTGAGAATCACTGATAGGTTGTGTCTGCTTTTGTGTTATAAATTTAAAACATATTATAAGATTGGTACTAATATAAGAAATAGTATATTATATACCCAGGGACTAAAGTGCATCTTTTAATCCCGAATGTGAGTTAAACACATGTTAATAAACACATGAGGGATTAAAAGGCACTTTAGTCCAGTGGTATATCATGGTATGGCCGGGGATCGAACCTGCGATCTTTGGATTATGAAGCAAACATGCAAACCACTAATCCACCGAGACTGGCAACGGTGGTTGTTTGCTTACAGAATAGCTTTAGAGCGAAAAACCTTTCAAACAACGATAACCGCTCGTGAACGGTTCGCTCAATGCTTACAGAATAGACCCCTAATATTCATAGGTCCAATGTTGAATCTGGTAACTTTCAATGTTGCCAGTATAGTTTTGCTCCAGCAGCGAGATCAATCGCTGTCGCTTTTATTTGAAAATATAGGGCCGGGTTATCTGTAAGTTTGTGCCTATACTAGTAAAATCTTGCCTAGTTTTTCTCAGATTACTATATTAACGGCACTACTACTAGCGACCAAGGTCCATTCATGTGTATGTATACCTAGTACACATCATCAAAGTTTAGACGGCCATATTTGAGCCCAAGTTCGATCTGTCAGTTTCTGACATAAGTGAACCGCCGAAACCTTTTTCCCAAAAAATGACTGGTTGTAGTGCACCAAACTGTTCTAGCAACTCCCGGAATGGTGAACGTTTGTTTCGTTTTCTAAAAGATACGAAAATAAGATAAATTTGGTTAGATATGCGTAGCCGTCAGAATTGGAAATTACTAAATACTCAAGATTATGCGAAGTAAGCAAGTTTGAGTCTTAATAAAATTACATGTAAAAATAATATGAATTATTTAAGCATAATGTAGTTTTTAGATTACACACTCTTTTATTGCCGTTCTACATTTCGACGACATTTAACGACAATATCTGACGAGAAAGAAGAAAGTAATAACTCGGAATGAACATGAAATTGGAATGGAACATGGAAATAAATTAATAGCGGACCTCGAACGAAAAACCATCAATTTATTATAAAATGCGCAAAAGAAATTTGCATCACCTCAAAAGAAACAGAGACACTATTCACTTCAGGTTTAAAAAAATACTGATGTGGCCGCTGGAAATTTTGAAAATGGCAGTATAAATACGATTTGCAGATTAATTTTCAATTACATTTTAAATTGCAGTTACCTACTTAATATATTCTTAATTTTTAGTTGGTTGGAAAGGTTACAAATATTAAAGAAATAGTTATAGCATCTAGCATCCACTTCCATCATATTCCATACTGCGCAGACATTGTCAGATTTCCGTCCACGGCTTTTATATATTTTTTAACTTAAATAATGTTTGAAAGGGATCCCTACCACCTACCATTAATAAATTAATTAGTATCACAATTACAATATTCTCTTTAGTTGTTATTATTGTTTTGCTCGCATAACTAATAAATCTTCGCCATTTTAGACTATCATTTTTTTGTGTTAATGTTTTCGTGGTATTATTATTCAGTAGTAGTAATTAATATTATTCAATAGCAGAAAATAATTTGAATCCCCAAAAGTTTTGTTTGTTAATAAGTTAATACATAGTAATATTGATTTGTTTTAATTAAAATATTCGTAACTTTCTCTGTATGTTATGTAAATATTTGATTTGACAAATTCATGACAATTTAAAATTTCCGCCAAAATGATGCCATTTTTGTATCCATTTCAAAAACCAATAGTGGAAATGGGTGGGACAACGTTACTTTGAACATAATAATAATATGCATGCATCAACTGACCTTGCTAGCGACTGGTGGCGACTCTGAACTATCTCCCGCTCTATTTAAGAACTCCCAATACAAACTACGGAACGTACTAATTTAAATTTACATTGAATTCAATTCAATTCAAATTATTTGTGGAATGTTATAATATCATTTTAATATACGTACTAACCTTATAACAAATCTAACTTATATTAAACTGTATTTTACTAAAAATAGTTAGGATAAGATTATTATTATTATCATCGTCAATTATATTAGATAATTATTCGGGGTTTTATAGTCCATTCGACCGTGTCATCGTTTGACAGTTCGCAACTGTAAACTTCATCCTGTAATTTTTCAAAATCTTATCCTTTTATCGCGAATGCCTACATTTTTCTAAACTTTTTTCAGTAATAACTTACCACCCTGGCTTCTTCAAGTGTACCTGCTTTAGGTGGAAACTGGTCCTCAATGGATGTAGATCCAGTTCCTAATCCCTTAGGAGGTTAGATTAAACAACTTTTATGCATAATTCAAACAGACACGCTTTTTTCGGCAAAAGCTTACCTTTTTGTTTGAGCTTTATGTTGTCTAATCCACTATTTAATCATAATGTGTAAGTATCACGAGTAAAACTTATTATCAAATATACAATTTTATTTGCAGCATTTCCAGTTGTTCCGAGCGGATCAGGACTACCAAAAATTGATGAGAATTCAACTTTGGAAATTAAAGCCCCAAAGCAGGCCTTGATAGAATTACTGGATGTGTTAGAAGGGCATGTTGAAAATTTACGAAAAGAAGCCATTAAATTAGAAGAAGATCGTGATTCCTTGTTATCCTCGTTGGATTCTGTAAGAAATTCGGAATTGTTATCAGAATTAGCTGAAAGTAAGAAATGTGAATTTTGTAAATTTTATTATTATTATTATGTTGGTTGGCTTTTAGATGAACGTGATGATGTGATGCATTATGTGGATCGTATTATGAACCGTTGTCATACTGTCGAATTAAAGATTCATACGCAACGAGATAAACCCCAAGAAGAAGCGTTGCATCAAATTAATCACTTAATAGATTGCCTTGTTGTTGGTATGAAGACTGATCCTGAGGCAACTCATGCGAAGTGTGTTGCTTATATGAATGCATGCTCATCGAATTTAGTACAGGGTATTACGGATAAGAATTTCGAGTCTGCTTTGTTAGGTTGTACTATTGATGATCAAAAACGTGTTAAAAAAAGATTGCAGGGATTGCTTAGTTACATGAATAAATTAACTGTTAGTAGTGATAATGATTAGAGATATAAAAGAGAAATGTAGACTATTAATCACACGTGTATTATTGTGTTTTACATAATGTATGTTATGTACTTCTGTTCTTCATTTCATTTTATCATTAACTGTTTAGTTCTATAATTTTTTTTATTAAAAAAGACAGTACTTAGTTTAGAGAAATTTTTAATTATTAAAAGTTACAAATATAAGTAATCTTTTTTATTTATTTGGTTTTTTTTTGTTGATAAATATTGTTCGCTTTTGAAAAACAAATAGCTCTAAGTTTTCTTATTTATAGCAATACTGACACAAAAATGGTACCATAAACAATAGTATGCATGTGAAAGATAGTAATCAAATTTGTTAATAGCTAACAAAAAAGTATGCAAGTAGTGTATGTTACGGTTATTGTAGTAAACGTCAATGTCGTTAATAACTCGTCATTATCGTCATAGCTCATTTAGGTTGGTTAAAGACGTTAAAAGCTAGTCATTGACGTAAATATCCAGTCAATGCTGACAATGTTGTTTAATTTTAATACTGAAAATAACATTGACCGGTTATTATCATCAATGGCCATCTATAAAATCGGAAATGTTGAAAATAAAGACATAATGTTACGGTCAATGTCGTTAACAATCGCCCAGTCTCATAATGTAAAACTTCTAACTAACAGTAACCTAACCTCACCTACGGCTTGACCATTAATAATTAATTAATTCAAGGGAAGGTTTTCCTGTAATTAAATATTACAATAATCTTAATTTAATTTAAATGTCACGATATTATAATAATATTATAATATAATATTATTTATACATTTAATAATAATTAAGCTGCAGATTAGTTGTTAGGTTACGTGCTAGTTGAAGTTTATTAGATATTTGACAAGTATGCTTCTATGCAATTCTCAAGATGGCCGACAACACTGACTGTAACAATATCCGGCCCGGCCAATGTCGTAGTAAATCATATGAGACCATGTCTTTAACCAATCAACTGGGCATTAACGTCATTGGCCGGCCATTGAAGTAAACGACCAAAACAGCCGGTTATTAACATTGTATCCCGGCCATTTACGTGATTGTTCGTATTTACCTCTTTGACCATAACATATATATCTATTCATATCACTTTGGGTTAGATGGACCATGCTCGCAGCCTCCTCCATTTGAGAGACAAACATCTCTTCCATGGTTGGTCGTGTTGGATAAATTTCTGTTTTTGACAGCTTTCATATTGTAGCGCCATCTGTGGTAATTACTTCAATAAATCATAAGTTTAGAAATAAATTTAGAAACTACGTTTGGCACTGTGTAATTTGATTATTATAATTTGTAATTACATACATTCCAGCTAGCTCTGTTGTCCAAACTTCATTCAGTTCTACAAAGAAAAAGGCCGTTTCAGGGTCACAGTTTTTTTTTTATATAAAAAAGAATCCCTTTGATCGGTCGACTGAGGAAGGTTTGATATAATTTAACCTTTTCTCTCATATCTCATTAGACTTAATTGTCAGAACTTTTGAAGCAAATATTTTGAATTATTGCTTTAATTTATCTAAATAAAAATTAGTTGCTTTACCACTTATTTTTCAATATGAAAGCACATATTTTATGAGAGGTTATTAACAACTTTGAGAATTTGCATCCGGGCAGTAATGTAAGATTTCCAAAGAGAGTTTAATTTGATATTTATTGTACTCTAGACATGTATAGGAACTAGTGTATCCAATCCCGAAAGGTATTTTCAATCCTAAAATGTATCTTCAATCCCGGTATTTCGGGATTGAAATTTTCGGATCCCAGAATCCCGGAATTGTATATGCAAAATATTTAAAATAAAACTCAAAATAGTATATTAAAGTATTAGTTTAAGACAAGTTTTTAGCACACGCATCCAAGCTTAGAAAAAGACCCACGTACCGGGGAGTTATCTAAAGGACAAGTACCCTAAAACGTCTTATGAAACAAATACTTTATACTATTTCTTCTATATGTGTGTCCAAAAGAATACTGGAAACAGTAGCATTTTATTTTTTAAAGTTGATATTACTGTTGAACAGCTGTTGTAAATGTGAAAAACCAATGTAGAATTAGAATTTTCAGTGTTGCTAACTATCAAAAAACAAAGTTTCCCTAACAAATCTTATTTAAAAACTAAGTTATTAGTAGTATTTTTTAAATAATTACAAAATAACACAAATAGACAAAATAGTATAAAGCAGTGATGGCGAACCTTTTTCAGAGTGGGTCAAATTTTGTTCATTATTTTTTTTAATACTAGCCCATGGATCACTAAGTCAGTGGCGTCACTGGGAAGGGAGGGGGTAGAAAGAGTACCAATAATTTGGAAATTTGTTAACAAAAAAACTTGACAGTTGACTCTTTTTTTGGTTCTCATTTTTAAAATCATCTAAAAACGTTTACGTTTCCTTTTTATTTTACAACTTTTACTTTTGCAGGTGAAGAGCAAAAATAATAATAATAATAATAATCTTTATTTAGAATACTAATTAAATCCAATAATATAAAATATAAATAAAACTTTTCAATCCAACAAAAAATTAGAATACTAATTAAAACCCAATAATATAAAATATAAATAAACTTTCAATACAACAAAATGTACAAAACTTATTAAATAAATATTTAATGTGAAACCTGTTGTTACTTATTTTCAGATAGTTTCTTAATATTAGGTTCATATTCCGTATTCATTAGTCTAACGCATTTCGCAGTCAATTAATTTCCAAGTTTATTTCTGTTGGTAGATTTTACAAAATTCATTGAGGAAAACAATTTTTCACGCGAATATGTGGACCCAAACATCGTTAAAAGAGCATTAGCAAGTTTCTACATTGATATAAAATTGTTTGCTAAAGAATCCCTTATGTTTAATATAATATTTTCAATTTTTAGTGTGGAATCATTATTATCTGCACTACAACTGTCGTAGTGCATACATAGGTGCAGTGATACGATAGAAAATCGGTTAGCCAACTTGGAAATATTTTTTTTTATAAATTCTTCATTAGATATTTATACTTTAATTTTTTAATATTTTCAATTGTCTGTTCTCTCTTTTATGATATAAAAAATAAGTTTATAAAAATCAACGGGTGTCTGACATGCGGGTCATAGGTTCGCCACTACTGGTATAAAGTATTCAGCGCACTTGTCCTTTAGAAAAAAGCTGGACGCATGTGCTCAAAACGTGTCTTATGAAACTGATACTATTTTCTATTTACATTAATTTGTAATCATTTAAAAAAATAACTTAATTTTAAATATAATTTGTTAGGGATACCTTGTTAAGGTGTTTGACTGTTGGCGACACTGGACATTCTAATCGTGCATTTGTTTTTAAAATTATTTAAGATTTTACATATTTAATTATCAGAAAATATGAAAAAATTATCATCAGTCAAAAACTTTCTTCACGTGCTGTTTTCAAATATTGTTCATCTAAGATTGGCAATACTAACATTATTTTCATTTTCATCATTTTCTTCTTACCGGTCTTTTTGGTGGGTATCTTCCGAAATATCTTCAGTGTTGTGTAACTCTCTATAGAACGAAATAGTATTGCACAAATAGGCGAAGTCCCGCATTTTGGGATTCAGGATCCCGGGATTGGATGCCCTAATAGGGACTCTTCAGAGACTAGATGCAACATCAAGTACCTAATTTAAAAGTTCTATGTTCAAGCTTACGAGAGACTTGGCCAATTTTAAAGAGTTTTTTTTTAATTACATGTTTTACTAGGACAGTATGTTTTTCAGTATTGAATGCACACAATCACATTATACATATATAGACAGATTAATCTTATAAATATTAAATCGTTAATGATTTATTGAAGAAACTAACTTTTTATTCACATATAAAAATGGTTATCTTTCCTGTATCAACTGATCTGTCTCTTCCGAACACCAGAGAGAAATAGACCAGGCCTGCCATGATATACCACTAAGTTCTACTACAACATGGTTGACTGACATGAATTCCCCTTTGTGTGAGAACTGGTTTAAACATATTATCAAATATTATGTGTATTACTTTACCATCTGAATAATAAACAAACTTTTACTGAATGATCTGTATTATACAGTTTATTAGCTGAAATACTTGCACAAACACAGCCTATGACTAAATCTGCTATTACCATACAACACTGCCATCGGTACACTGTTCAACAAATAACTGTCTCAACTTGTCTCTCCCGGACTTAATCCTAATAAAAACATGTACAAGAGTAAATTTTAAAATATAATCTAGTATTAATAAGTCTTATTAGGAGAAGTGTGTCAAAAGCAGCAGTGGCTTGGGCATACAAAATATTGTTCCAAACGTCCTGAAACACATGTGCAACTGGTTTGCATATGCACCAACCGCCATTAGTCAGTATGAAAACGTTCACATATACAGGGTGTATTATCGGTTTTGTAACATAGGGAAATAGCATGTACAAACACAATTTCTCAAATATTGGCTCCCGTAATTATTTTGGAGAAAAAGTTACTGTAGCAAAGTTGTAGACCTTATTGAATACTGTTTAAAACACCTTCACTTTAGCATCTGTGTTAAATAGTTTCCAAGATATAATTGATTTTCTGGTATAGGAAATTAACATTGTGAATGGAAAATTCTCTAATAGCAATTGCAACGTTATATTTAGACCTTAGGTGTAAATGCAAGAATTATTAAGCAGAGTTTCATGGAGCAAAATCACTCATCAGAATGTTACAATTGCTACCGGTGTGGAAGAAATACATCACACAAGAAATCATAATTATGATTATTATTATTTTATCTAGTTACCTATTTTGTATCTACCTTAGCGACGTGTTTGTTTATAATTATATTACCTTTGATAATGACAGCATAGCTGTCGAAACAATATTGTCAGGTTGTATTTTAATAAAACTGTGAAACTTTTAATAATCTTTTTCGTTGACCGTTTGTTAATGTCAATATTAATGAATGATTTTTTCTAAAAAAGGATGTATTAATGGACGTCATTAATACACTCTTTTTTATTAAGTAACTGTTTTGTGAAAAAAGGATGCATTAATGGACCTCATTAATACACTCTTTTTCATGAATAAACCCGTTTGTGATTTTGACGTTTTGATGATGTTTTACTATAGGCAACCAGATATACGCACAAGTTTTGATTCGGTATTATTTGAAATTTTCTATCTTAAAATCGAAGAATTTTACGGTCAACGAAAAACTGTTGTAATCAATTCGTTTGTTAATGAGCAACTAATGATCTCAACTATTAAAGGCACTCACTCCCTATCGCTCGTTCGTGCTTTAAACAGTTTCGATCATTAATCGCTTTCATTAACAAACTAATTTATTAAATAACTATTATTTATTTCATGATTATGGAGTTCCACAAAATAAGGCTGGAAACAATAAAAAAGTTATCTTAATTAATTATTATGTTAAAGTTAAATTAGAAATTTATTTTTCTTATTTGAATGTAAAAGTAAATAAGTATGTGGTATTGAGCTGTGTAGTTGTACTTAAAATTTAATATTAATTATATTTATGTATTTGTCCTGTAATTGGGGTGTACCTGTTGGGCAAATAAATGTATTATTATTATTATTAACACAGATGCTAAAGTAAAGGTGTTTTGAGCAGTATTCAATAAGGTCTACAACTTTGCTATAGTGACTTTTCTTCTAAAATAATTAGGGGAGCCAATATTTGAGAAATTGTGTTTTTACATGCTATTCCCCTATGTTACAATATATATTGTTCTGATGTACCTACCTTATAGTGCCCTGATGAAGCAATAAATTAATTGTGAAAGCTTGGCTCAAAACAAAGAGTAATTATTGAATAGACTGCAATTCCTAATATTATTATCTTTATAATAAACATTTACATCGGTCGAAATATCTTCATTATTTTTTATACCCCACAGACATTTATAATCATTTATAAAATATGTTTATAATACAAAAGCATGACATAACCTCTATGTGATTTTTGAGATTAATTTGACAGCTATTGTCATGGCTAATAAGATTTTATAAAAATAGATTCCTTGAGAAGTCTTATCTATTTCTTCCACACCGGTAGCAATTGTAACATTCTGATGAGTGATTTTGCCTCATGAAACTGTGCTAAATAATTCTTGCATGTATGCCTAATGTCTAAATCTAACGAGGTAATTGCTATTAGTGAATTTCCGATTTACAATGTTAATTTCCTATACCAAAAAAACACATATCTTGGAAACTATTTAACACAGATGCTAAAGTAAAGGTGTTTTGAACAGTATTCAATAAGGTCTACAACTTTGCTATAGTGACCTTTCCTCTAAAATAATTAGGGGAGCCAATATTTGAGAAATTGTTTTTTTTTTACATGCTATTCCCCTATGTTACAAAATCGATAATACACCCTGTATGTATGTAACACATCTAAATTTGGTATTAGGAGATGACAAAATATAGAAAATATGTTTCTTACTGGATTATAATATAACTATTGTTCAGTTAAGTTTTTAATAACAATTATATCAATGTATATGTGATCTCACTCAGAACTAATTGATAGAAGTGAAATCATAATATTTCGTTTTAATGTTGAATAACCATTAGTTCATCTTGGAAAATATGATACATTAAAATTTTTCCAGTTGCCCTAAAAGCCAATGGTCAATAAAAATTCATTATCCTCGACATACTCTTTGTACAAGGCTCCAGTTAATTTAGGTTTCAAAGTGGTTTTCGGTTTTTTGAAAACATAGAAAGGCTTGTGGTAACAGTCTTACCAATTTTGTTAAACTAACTGTGCTTCATAAGAATGTGATACTCTATTAAATCTCTGATGTATGCATAAACTCTTAATATTAAGAGTTAGTTAAGAAAGTCTTGAAAATTCAATAATAATAATTGATATTCGCATCTGACATTACTTTGCTGATTCTAAGAGCTTTTGCAGTCACGTTTCCCACCTTCGAGAGATTTTATAATTTCACAACAGTTGGAAATTCAATATCAGGGTTCGTGTGCACCTGGAATTGTCAGGGAAATTTCTTTTTCTGGAAAAGTCGGGGAATTCAACAATAATACATATATAGAACTTCAACAATAAAATTTAAATTGGGTTTGGTATTTACCAGAGAATTTAAATTTACCGGTTCCATTAAATTTCAATTTTGTTTCAAAAATGGCTTACAAAATTGACCTGGAAAATTAAATTTTTGGGTTGGAAAAGTCGAGGTATTTACAAATTTCGAAAGCGCAAAAATTCTAAATAATTTCTTAAGAAGTTAAATAACCATCTCTGAGTTGCAGTGAACCTGAGGATGTTATTGGAATCTGTGTCCAAATGAAAATATTAAAAAAAAATACTCCAAGCTCATTTCCCAGACTTCCCTTGCAGAAGCGATTATATGCACGTTTTCTTAATAGCATCCAATTTATCAGAAGTATCAGTTTTAAATGTTTTTTAAAACCGCCCTACAAAGTTCTAAAACTCCAATTGGGATATTTGTGGCAGAACTTTTTATTTTAATACTCAACAGTATGCATTCATGTCTGCCCTTCTATTCAAGAGTAAAGTATTCCCAGTCATCTTGTTTTTTTTTTATTGTTGTTGATGTTCTTCTCTTCATCATTAGTACTTCTTTGGATAATTTCTGTTTGCATGTTCCTGAAAAATGTTTCTCGAATATTTACTTACATTTGTAATTCGGCTGCAGCCGTACGTTGAACCTCCATAATAATAATAATCGTCCCTACCTCCCACACAAGCTTAATAGCTTCTGGGGCCTGGTTTCCAGGTTATGGGTAGTAGTCATTATTATATTAAAATACAACAGTTTTTCTTAAAACTATTTACGTATCGCAATTTAAATTTGACTAATTAAGATTTTGTACAGTGCCAAAGAAATTTAAATGCAAAGCCTACTCTAATTATATAAAGAAAGTAAAAATTAATAACTATCTGGCAAATATGGGTTGCTCCATTTAGAATAAAAGGTCTGGTATGACCTACTGAAAGATATAAAACTTAGTAACACTGCTGATATCAAATTTGGATTTGTCTCATTTAAAAATAAATATACAGTGTGTTTTACTAACTACTAGACATAGGGAAACTAACATTGGTGGAATTATGTAAGGATCAATTATTGCTATATAGATGATTGGTAAGAAATGAAAAGTGGTTAATAAATTAATTATAAAGATTTTGACAATTATTTGACAAACTTATCAAATTTTTTATTTTCAAATAGTAGCGACAGCGATTGATCTCGCCGCTGGAGCAAAAGCACCAGAACGATGTTGGCGACATTGAATGTTACTTGACAATCTGTCTTACAATAAATCTTTGGTTTAATAATAATCATGCATTAAAAGAATCACAGTTTAACATTAATTTGATAATGGAAATTCATGTTCTGTAAAAACGGCCATATTTATATGATATATACCTCCGTAATTTTAATTTTTAAACAACTTTCTATTAAATTTCCTCAACAGCATGCATGTAGTAATTTTTTATTTATTAAAGTTTGTGTCAGATTTGCTCCACGATGTCGGTACTATTTGAAATAAAGGGGCTATAACCTACAGTAGTTTATCCTGATGTAATTTCTCTATGTCTGATAGTGAAACAAACTGTATAAAAGCCAAACTGGGTAGCACATTCCTATGGTTCCAATCCCCACTCTGGCCAACCCAGACATATGTATATAATTTCTTAAAGTTCACAATTCGGTATATGACTTTACCTGATCAGACACTGTGATCAGGTTGAAATCTGACTGGAAACTAAGGTCAAAGCGGGAAGCTTCCAAAGGCCACAACTTTTGAGATAAAAGTAATCTAACACCAGCAACAAATGTCTGGTGAGTGTGGTATAGGAGGCAAGCAACTCGATTGTGACCTGGTCAGTTGTGGATTCGAGCATTGCTGTCGAGCGCCGACAATAAGTGACCATCTGCTTATTTTTTGTTTTTCAGAGAAGAATCAAACTTTTAAGTTAAAAAAAAACTTACATCTATCAATTATTGTATTTGAGCATGACAAGATTAATAAAAATGTTTGCAAAAATTTAAATCTCGATTCAGGATCTGGATTTCGACCTTTGAAAAAACAGTAGACATGCTTGAACATGACCTCGATACACATTTGGACCTAGATTTTCCAATATCTAAATTGCTTGATCACCAAAGCGGACATTCAGTGGGATCACCCACCTTTGGTTTTAAACATGCTTTTATTGCGATGTAGCTCAAACTGTGTAAATGTAAAGTATTTTTGCGTAATACTTGTAATTGTAGTACTTGTTTTAATACTTAAAAGTCTTTGCAGTAGGTACTCACAGTAATTACAGAATGTTTAAAGTACAATTACTTCAAAGTAATGTATACAAGTTGTTAATGCATTACATAAACATTATGTGCAGAAGTTCTTAGCAAGAACTTCTAAGCAATTAATCAGTAAGCATGCAGTGTAGTAATTTGTATTTGTACATATATAACTTAATATAATATCTTGAGTATAATATCGGTAGCAATATTAGACTCAAAGTGTCAAAGTACTTTAAGTATTCAAACGAGTAATGAGTAAATATTCAATGTTATTAATATCACAAAATAGCATTTTTATTCCAAAATACTTATGTAAAATACTTCAAGTACCAAAAATACAGTGAGATTATAAAAATACTTAATTAGAGTCAGCTGTGTTTGAAAGATGCCGACATTGAACCGAATGAGCTAAATAATGATAAGAATAAAATTAAAGAGTAGGTTATATTGTGCATTGCATATATCAATCAAAGACAAACAGAAATGTATTTGTATTGCTGATAATTCATTTGTTATACAATTTTTTTTAAAGACTTTTAATGTAGCATGTGATACAAAAGTTTTGGCATCATAATTGCTTATGATACAAACAAGTACGTCAGTTCTTAATTAAATTTGACATTTTTAATTGTCGGTGCAGTTCAAGAAATATGTTTGCCCAATCAAAAGTTTTAGCCAAGGGCCTTTAAGGCCTGTAGAGCTGTTATATATATATATAAATCAAAAGTGACTGTGATGTCAGGATTTTTTAATTACATGATGTATGTAATAAAGTACAGAAGTTTCCAGCCTAACCCTGATACCAAAGGAAAATTAATTTATTTTAATTTTTCAATGTATTGTTAATGAACAGTTTAGTAAGATTTCTAGATCTTTATAAAAATAATTTAGTTCTTCTCAAAGATCAAATTTCAACAATATACAGGGTGATTCAGAGCACTACTATCAACTTCAAGAGCCTGTTAAAAATGCAATTTTGGGTAAACCTATGTCCAATTTTCAAGAATTACAGCGTCACAGGAAATGTTGGCTTCTTTCTATGCCCTTGTCTTCACAGTCTTACACTTAAGTTTATTGAACTATGACGACTACAGTTAATTTCTAGAAGTGTGTTAAATACAACATGCCATACGATTTGTGGCTGAACTCCAACTGCAGTTTTCCTGTTAAAATAGGCTTTCCGAATTACAATTTGTAAGATGGGGTTGTTATTAAGATCAATTTCTACTTGTTAATATTTTAGATTTTTTATGTTGTAAATGAAGACTGTTGTATAACTTCTTAATTATTGGGAATTGAACACATAACATTTTCAGTTTAAAACGAGATTGTCTACACATTCTTAAATCTTGTATCTAGTACTGAATCACTCTGTATAGTAATTGTTTGGGGGTGTGTCAGGACTGCAAAGCGGATGAGTTTTTGAATAGCAGTTTTTATAAGAATTATGTTGTTCCAGAGCAACAGGATACCTCAAGACAAGTTGCCCCATCGACTTTTGTAATAGCATCCTTCAATTGATGTATTAAGACAAAATTCTCTTTTAGAATTCCAGAAAATTTGCAGCTATATGAACTTCTTTTGAGATTGTGCCCCTGTTTGATCTCTTGGGCTGTATTGAATCCAGATGATCTCGCGCCTTCATTCATTTTTAAAACGGCATCACAGAATAGCATTTCATACCCTGTAACTGGGCTAATAATAATAATAATAATAATGCCCAGCTCTGGCTGTAATAATATAGACAGTAATTGCACCTATACTTGTTATTAACCATCAGCTATAAGTAATGCAATGTGCTTTGAATATAACGAACTAGATCTACAATTTATAAATCTTTTGCTTATTAAATCTTTCGTTTAATTAAATCAAAATCACTGATGTGAGAGATCCCTATGTCCAATCTCTAAAATTACTGAAAGTTTAATTAACGTAATATACTATGGAAAACAAAATTTCTTGTTTTTTTTTATACAAAACGATGTGCCTAGATAAATATAGTCGGCGAAAACCAGATTCTCAGTACTTTTTTTGAACCGACATGAGGGGTTTCGCAAATAAACAATTAAATTGCACTATCATCTCCTGTATATTACCAAAGCTATTATATTATCGTTGATATAGACTGCTTGGCTTAACAACACGACTTTCTGAATTGAATAAATAAATCACAAGACAAATGCTAATGTCTTCTAAATGTAAAGCTGTCACTTCTTTATTCATAAAGATTATATTAGTATAGAAGACTTTGTAGGTGGGCTACCGTTTGTCCGTTCAAGACTTACCTTTTGATAATATATATTTTGAATTTGCACGGCCACAATAACTCATTTTTCATGTCACTTATATTTTTTGTAAACTTGACATTAAAAAGCACCAATAGAGTAAAAAATGATTTATTACAAAACTTTAAGTGACAAAATGATCTTGGTGTGTTTAAAGACATTTACTACTAGTACATCAACATGTACAGTAAAATGGTCATGAATGTACATTAACACGAGTTGTCTATATCAATGATTAGTCATTACTGACATACCTACTTATTATTTTAATAATATCTTGAAATGTTACTTTTCAACTATTTTTTTTATATGTATGAAACAAAAGTTAAAAGAGAGCTGTTTCTGTTAATATTTGCATGAGTTCGTAGGGTGATGCTAACACAATTTTGAAAATATCTTTTTATTCTGTTAAAGCTGTAATTCAAATCAATAAATAAATTATTAAAAGTTTTTCCAAAAGTTTTACTCTATTCGCATTTTCCAATATAGGGTCAACCGGGGTAAATATGAAACACCAAAAATTTGGGGTAAATGTAAAACATGTTGATAACCACTCTATCTTTAATTTTTAGAAAATTCTAATACGTTAATATAATTACTTCAGGTTTATAATACATGATGTATAATTATAATATGTTGGACTGCCCTTTATACACAATTTATTTTATTCAATATAAAATCTGCTAAAAACAATCAAAAGCATATAAAAAATTTTTACGATAATTACCATTCTATACTAGCTACTCTATTAATTTTCTATTTTTTAAATAAGGAATAGATTATTTAACACAGCAAATATAATAAATTGCTTTCATAACATCTTGATTTTGTTTTATTTAGTTGCAAAGTTCAGGGAAAAAATGCAACACAAAATTGGGTAAAAGTGAAACACGGCCTGGGAAAAATTGCAACACCATTTGCAAGATTCAACACGAGTTAGAGGCAGAGATGTTATTGGATTTACTTCTCATTTCTTCTTAATATTTTGAGTTACTTACTAAATGAATGGCACTAAGTATTCAAGTGAAAAAGTTGAAGCAGGAAGAAAATCGCGAAACCTACTCCAACATTGGGCTCATTCAGCAGGCCTACCGGTCTGGGTCACCGGAAGTTGTTTTGCTCACCACATTTTAAATATGGTTTGTTTACATACCATACCGGTACAATTGAAGTGAGGTTACAACAGTGCCCTTGACATTTATTTTGTTGTGCTTGATATATATTTTTACAATCTCTACCGAAAAAACTGTTGATATTTACAATCTAGTTTTATTATCCTCATCTACTATTAGTTGCTCCATTATTATTAGTACAAATATCGAATTAGGCTATGCCACTCTATATTTGACAAGTAAATTTAAATATATTAACCGGTAACTAATTTTTCATAATTCAGTTAAAATCTACCGGTGAGCAGCAGCAGCGGTTTATCACCGGTAAGTCTGCTGAATGCGGCCATTGTATTGAATGTTTTTGGTGATTCCTGCGCGCCAAATTTAACTACAAGAAAGATAATGTTATCAATAGAAAGAGAAAGTTATTGCGCATCAAATGATACTAATAATATTAAGACTGCGGTTTTTATTTTAAAATATTAATTTAAAAGTTGGCTGTTGTTAAGCATGACAAGCCATGATTTTCAAATTATTTTATTTTAGCGCATACACGCTTGTGTACCTAGGTTATTAGAAAGTTAATATTGACAGTTTCAAACCTCACAATTGAATAACGACTATTTAAAATGTTCATTACTTTAATATAATTGGTTTAGTCTAGTACAACAAAATACATAAAAATAAAATATATAATGTTAATTACCTATGATCGACTTTGAGAGTGGACACTCGGTAATGCCCTTGACGAACTTGATACCTCATTAAATAAAGACTTAAAGTGATGTTTCACTTTTTCCCGTTTGCGTTTGATATTTACCCCATATCCAGGTTAAAAATGAAACGCAATGTTTACCTCTTCATAACTACAAATATAATGTTATATAAATTGCTTTTATGTGGTCTTATAGGTAAGGCTAGAAGGAATCTATTGATGTATAAAAACGAAGACTTTTTTAATTTTAAGGTAGTTTAAAATTAAAAGTTTTATTTTTTGTTTCATATTTACCCTGGTTGATTGCTGTATTTCGTGCCATGTAATAAAGAATTTATGTTTTGGGCCATACCTGAGACGTTGCGCTAATTTGAAATTATTCTAAAAGAAATAAAAGAGGATGGAACTGATTAATGTCATATAAAGCAACAAAATGTATATTTAATTTATAAATTAAATAAATAACTGATAATCAATAAATGAAATATGTCAATTAACTACAGAAATATTTTTTAACAAAAATAATTACGAACATACACAACCGTTTTGAGGTTAATACTTTTCACACAAACGTCAGCTACGTGTTTCTGTTTGCACTTTCAACCAAATTTGATTGGTTTAGAAAATTCGGTCTACTGCGCATTCTTAGGAACGTTACACCTGTATTCTTACATACCATGATTCTCCCTAACTAATATTCTCCTATAATTAGTTTCTCTAATAATTGCAGGTTAATCTTAGAGGTTAGGTTAGAAGTTTTGTAGGATGATCAGAAATTTTAAAAAAGAGTACATTTTTAAATTAGGGAAATAGTAAGATTTTTATGCTTTACTTACATATTTTGATCTTCATCAATCAGCTGCCGTCTCACCAATGCACATACTATTATCTACTTTCCTTCACCTTCAATAGTAACACTAAAGATCCTCTTACACCGGACATTTGAACCGGGTAGACAGGAAATAAAATAATTGAAGATGTTGTTTACTTATTTTTAAATCACATTTAACTACTAGCCATTTTTTTTCTAGAGTCCTCTGACTTTGATACCGTATTTCTCGAAAACTACTGAACCAAATTAAATATTTTAAAAATGAGAAAATAGTAAATTTACTTATACATGTAACAGTAAAATATCATATTTCTAACTGATATACTTTTATTTTTATCGAATGATACATAATAAAAGATACCCATTTTTAGGGACAATTTCATTGAGTGACTTAAATTTTTTTTTTTCTTAGAAAGTATATCTCATATATCTATGAGATTTTTGTAGGGGTTAGAAACCTTGCGGTTGTTATCCTATAAATTTTCGGACAAAACAGTGTTTTATTTAAGATATAGGTATATGGAAAAATAGTGAACTATGCGTTCTTGTTTATTAATGGAGATAGCGTCAAGTTTTTTTTTGCTAAATTAACACTGTTCATATGTAGACATTATTTTCTTTAAAAAAATGTTCCGAATTTTAACAATAAAAGTGCAATAACAAAAAAACCGTTTTTTGTCGAAACCGCTTGTCATCAAAAATCGTTTTTTGTTTCCGCATTTGTACATAAGAACCGTAAGATTTCTTTCTAACTCCTACAAAAATCTCATAAATATATGATATATACTTTCTGAGAAAAAAATTAGTGAACTTACTCTCAATGAAATTGTCCCTAAAAATGGGTACCTTTTATTGCGTATCATCCGATAAAAACAAAAGTATACCAGTTACAAATATAATATTTTACTGTTGCATGTAGAAATAAATTTACTATTTGCTCGTTTTTAAAATATTTAGTTTCGTTCAGTACTTCCCGAGCAATACGCTTTCAAAGTCAGAGGACTCTAGAAAAAAAAATTGATAGTAGTCTACTCACGTCAAAATATGAAGTCCGATAAGTTGTAACAGTCTCAAAGCACTTCGAAAACAAATCAGAATGCAAGGCCCTAGGGTAAAATTTGCATGAAGAGTAGTACTGGGAGAAAATCATCCTTATGACTTGGCCATAAAAGGTATCATTTAATATGGTCAATCTTACATATAAAAAGTAGGTATTGCAGATAGCTTTTGAAATACAGAAATTCTAGAACAAAATATTCGCATGCACAGCTCGTTTTTTCTGATTTTCTTATAGTATGTATTTTTAAAAATATTTGTACGTATGTTTTAAAATATATTTAAAAAACATTTGTATTAAAGGTATCTTTTTTCAAAGAAATATACACGGTGGCAAAGGTTACGATACATTAATTTTAAGGGGTGATAGAAGACATCAAAAGGAACAAAAAAGTCTCAGACAACTTTGTTCTAGAATGTACTACTTTTTCAGAAAAAAAATAAAGCTGGAAACTTTAACCTCATCTTGCCGCGTTAACAATAGCACTTTAATTATGGGGCTTTTTTCGGCAGATGCATCTCATCTAACACAATAACAAACCTTAATAATTAACGTTTCCGAGTAAAACTGATTTCTTTTTACAATTAAAAATTCATTTTAGTCGATTAAGAAACGTGACCCTGTAAAGTTTGCAATAAAATTTGCACCACATTCGCACAAAATGCTGATGTGGAAGTTTGATGAACTTGGAATAAAGCATGTTTTGTTTATAACCTTACAATGTAATGAAGAATATTTGGGTCAATGCCTGATCACAGCTGTGTAAATAATACCCATTTAGAGTGAGATAATGCTGAGTTTATAGTTTTTTGAACTTGAAATAATTTGTCAATAACAAACAGCATGAATGAAACCTACTAGTACAATGGAGAATATTTGGGAATGAAATATTGGCAATTATTGTAAAAAGTTCCAAGTACTGTTATTTCTTAAGTGATAGTAATTCCTTTATAAATGCCCCTTCTTGTCCTTTCTTGGAAATTCTTTTAAATATTCAAATCCTTCGTTGTAGTATAAAATTCATGGTGAAGTGATAATACTACTTATACTATTCCTGTGTCAGATTAGTAAAATTGAATTACGTATCTTGAAAAACTCATGTCACCTTTAATTTTAGAACGTCTTCCCATGTACTTCTAAAAAGATTACAATAGAGATATTATAGAATACTTTTCCTGGAATAACATAAATCCTCTTACTTTTTCTAATAAGTTGAACTTCACTAATATGAAACATAACGCCATAAACTATTAATTGCACTTAATGAATATTGCTCTAACAACTTAATACATGTTAATTAACAAATTGCATAATCAGATGTGGTATTGTTTTCGTTAAATTGATTTCTGTATTCCCCGTATTTTAACGAATCATAACTAAAAATTTGCGCAATTACATACGTTTCTTTAAATGGCTTCATTGCACTATGACACTTAAAACATAATGAAATTTTTAATTATAACCCGTTATTTGGGAGTATGTATTCATCCGTATAACGCCGCCGCTGACGTTATTATTTAGTTCTTAACAGCAGAGAAAACAAAAGTGCTGCTTGTAATCTGATCTGAACTTATATTTACACAGATGTTGATCATACCCTGACCCAGATTCCTCATTTAATGTTTTTAAAATCCTTTTGTAATAAAAAGCAATAAAACGTGCTTAATTTAGCTTTTTGAACAAAACAACGGATGTCATCATCGGTTTGTTTAGACTAACTGATCTTAATTCTAAAACAAGGTCAAGACCTTCAGTTGAAGAATGCCATTACACTTAAGCAAGGTTGCCAGATATGGCAATGGTTTTTTCTAAATTATTCGAAAGCTAATTAAAATTTAAAAAAATTTATTTAGACTTTTTTGTTCCTTTTGGTGTCTTCTATCACCCCTTAAAATGAATGCGTTGTAACTGCTTCCACCCTGTATAATTATTATTGTATCAATTGTATGACTTTAATTTTTGTTTTTTTATTTCATTTTAGCCTACACTATGCGGGATACAACAGATGAGGTCATATGTCCTCCATTTAACATGCAGCACAAAATCCTGCCACACCAAGTGGAGCTTAAACTCATGACCTTTGGAATACGGAGTGGTGTTAGCTCAACACTCTGTTGGCCCTTTATGTTTTTAAATGTACATGTATTTATCGTTTGAGTGCTTTTTGCATAACTGCAGGTGTTTTCAGGGACATCCCTAGATAGTTAGCTGTCCTTATGAAAAGATTATTACTGCTGCCCCCGATCTTTATATCTGTTCACTTTCCTCATTGATTGATGATATTGGTAGCAATAACAGTTATAAATTTAATGTTAATTTGTAACAAAAACACACTTATTAGAAAAATAGGTCCGTATAATTCAATTTAGCATTTCTAACCACAAGTATTTAATAGCACAGTATAGTTATAACCAGTAGATGCACTATCGCAAATGTTGAAAGCTGTTGTGTGTGACCTTGTTGATTCTCGGGTTGTTAAATAACGGGTTGGCAGGTTACGAAACAACAGTTATACTGTGATATACAATCTTCGTTATTAGCAGCATGCAAAACGATGATGACCGGCAAGCCTTGTTGAATTGGTCGTGGTTTATCACTCTTGTGTGCAATATGCCAAGTGTGTTATCAACTTTAAAGTGCCGAGAATCGAGTGGGTATGCTGTGTTAATAGCATTATATATAATTTTTTCGATAATTTTAATTTGGAAATTGCTGCCCGTCGGCATATAGTATTTAGTACCATATAGTATTAATTTTAAATTCATTTGGCTGCTGTGCACACCTTCGCATACCGCTGGGGACGCCCCTGGGTGTTTTAGAACTGGATAATTCACAACATACACAAAGTCACCAAACCTCAACACCATAGTGATAGTACGGTAAAATAGGATTGGATAAGAAGAAAAGAAGTCTTGTAAGTTGTGATGTAAATAGAACTGGATTCTATTTAAAAAATAGAAAGAGAGAAAAATAGAGTCTTGATTATAAATATTATAGATTGTTACTACGCTTTTGTATTTTTATATCTTATCAGACTTTTAGCATTTTTGTATAGTTATTAAATGTTGTCCTTTTTCTTCCCATTCTTTAAAATACTCTTCAATATAACTTGAAAAGATAGCATAAATATATGTGCCAAAGATATTACCACTCATTTTCCAAAATGTGGGTCATGTAGGACTCAGCTATAACAAACGCTAACAGGATGTATTATATTTTCTCAAAAACATCCATATATTGAATTCCAGGCATGGCCGCTTCATACCAAGACTGACAGCTACCACAATGCAATACATGTCGCAATGTTGCTCTAAGGGGCCGTTCAAAAAGAACATTATCTGAAAGGTGAATATATTGTAAGTAATAATGTGTATGTAAATTTTATACAAAGACGTGTTAAATTGCTGAATTTCCATTTACTCATCATTTGGGGGGGTATGCCGCCATCATGAGTAGGTTTAAGGTTTACAAATGAAGACGAACATAGGGAGGGAAGGCAGAGTGCAAAAAATTACGAAATTTTGTAAATGTTCTTTGTGAATGAGCCCTAAGGTGAGCCTAATTTATATCAATCGTACAGCTATGCCATAAAAATTAATTAAAAACTTATATTTAAAAAAAAACAAATGATTAGATTTGAATATTTATAATTTTTCTAGAATTCTTATCAATCATCATGGAGAAATTTTTACTTTTTAGTTAGTTTTCTGCTGATTAATAATGCAAACTTGTAAAATGTCAACAGTCTTGTGTTGCAATATTGCTTTATTTTTTTGCGCAAGGTTAATCTTTTTTACTTTTTTATGGTAACTTGTTTAACTAACATGTGCCCTAAAATGCAAGTTACTTATTAATACATTCAGGGATGGACATTTAAAAATGTATGTCTTTTTAACTTGATCCGATAGTTGTAGTTATTTGAATTAAATAGCTTAAATAATTAGCTAGACTCGAGACTTATGAATAAGTAAAAATGTTAATTGATGTTCACAGACTGTTACTTTTATTTTCATAGGTGAATGGGATAACTGATGTTTTAAGACGCTCTTTAGATTACTCATGCAAGCTTAAATGAATCAATGTAATACCTAAATACTAAAAATGTCTATGTCTAACTTAACAGCTCCTTCTCATTACAAAATCTACAATAGATGCTTTTTAAAAAGTAATTACAAGGTATTCGACCAGCGGTAAACAAATGGTGTCAGCACACACTACTCATGTTCCAAGGATCGTGGGTTCGAGTCACATTTGGGGCAGCAGAATGTTTCTAAATTCTAAAGTTCAGCCGCCCCAACTATGGGTGTGCGTGATTGTGTTGTATGTTAGATGGGGTGATACATGTTCGTTCCAACCTTAGATGTTGGTTCTCCTGTACTGTAGGCAAATCAAGTAAAATAATATTACAAGATATTAATAGATAGTAGCTTGATAGTAGATTGTCTTATTTGAGTGTTCAATAAATCTACTTAAAGATTTTATCTTGTTGAAATGGGGGTCAAGGTCGTCTATTAACTTTTAACAAATTGTTTAAGTACGAGGTAAGCGCCATAAATTCTCGGCCCGGCAGGCTTCTACAGGTGCCAACATGTTCAAACTCGGTTGCGTCATAGTTGAACATGTAAGAGGCCTACACTATACATATTACGGCTAGAAGCGTAATAGATTTTAGTAGCCACTCAAGCATCGAGACGAGTGCATGAAAATGTCACAGTTAACGAAAATTGAGTACCGCGCGGTCATTAAATTCTTAACAAAAGAAGGGCACAAGCCTAATCAACTCAAACAACGTTTAGACGGCGTTTATGGTGATTTATCTCCTTCATATTCCACTGCAAAAGAAGTGGTCAAAATGTTTCCGTTTGGGGTAAGAATCTCTTGAAGATGATAACCGCACCAGTCGGCCAATTAGTTTCGCCTCAAGCAGTTGCAATCATTGAAGAAATGGTATTAGAAGATCACTGTTTCAAAGTTAAGGAGTTAGGACATTTCGGAAACAAGCGTTCGCCGAATTTTTCATGACCATTTGGGTATGAATAAAATTAGTGCAAGATGCGTACCGCGCCTTCTTTCTGCTGTTCAACGTCGCGTCGAATGTGCGCGCTCGTTTTGGGTCGCGACGACCCAAAGCCGATTTTGGAAATGAAACAATGACACTGGAAATGAAACAATGGTTATGTATTATGATCCTCTATCCAAAAGGGAATCGATGGAATGGCGGCGACCTGATGAACCTCGTCCCAAAAAGGCGAAAGTTGTTCAATCGACAAAGAAAGTTATGGCAACAATATTCTAAGCCTGTGGCGGCATTTTACTGATTGATTTTCAAGAACGCAATACAACTGTTAATAGTACATATTATTCGTCTTTATTGCATAAATTGAGAAATAATATTCGTGAAAAACGTCGAGGAAAATTGATAAGAGGTATTCAATTATTACACGATAATGCACCCGTTCATACTGCCGCAATTTCACAAGCTGCCATTCGCGATGCGGCTTTGAAGCATTGGATAATCCATCGCACATTCCGGATATGGCTCCTAGTGACTATTATTTATTTTCCAATTTAAAGAAAGACTTTAGGGAACGTAATTTTAAGGACGAAAAGGAGTTGCAAGCAGCTATAATTGGACATTTTGAAGGAAAAGCTTCAGATTATTTTTACAAGGGCATTGAATTATTAATTCCACGTTGTAATAAGTGTATTGAGATTAGGAGAGATTATATTGAAAAATAAAAATTATTATATTTTACCAACTTTATTTTTTCTATATCAGGCCGAGAATTTATGGCGCTTACCTCGTAAATAACCATTGATTTAAAAACTCACATTGATCTAATCTATGTGTATGGACTAGACTGTAATCTTCATGTTTTTATTGAACACATTTATGAATTGTGTAATCTTTATGAAAACACTCCTAGTATGTCCTGATAAGTGCAAAAATGTGTCGAATAATCACAACTTAATAAAATTAATCATTAATCATCATTGATAATGTTTATAAATAAAAATATAAATAAGAACATTCTGAAGCTGAATAACCAGACATTTTTCATTGGAAGTATTCCTCCTGTAAAATCATAAAAATGAAAATTTTAACATTTATTATTGTATTATATTGTGCTGTGATTACTGTAGAAAGTGCAAAAATCCTAGGAGTCTTTCATATGCCCAGTTTTAGTCATCATATCGCTCCAAAAATCCTTTTTGAAGCCTTAGCCAAAAGAGGACATGAAGTCACTGTGATAAGTAGTTTTCCCTTAAAAGTACCTGTAAAGAATTATGAAGACTTTCATGTACCAAAATTATTGGAATTTAAAGATGGTATGTACAGAATCTTTAAAAATATTTTGTTATCAACATAGTGATTTGTTTCAGATGGTATGATAAAAATGTTCATGGAAGCACAAAATGCATCGATATTTGAAAACATATCGCTTCTGAATAAAGTCGTATTGCAGTTAAACAAACTCATCTTAAGGGCGCGCTTCATTACGTGCTGAAAGTGTCGTTTCCGACCAATTTTCGTTAGAGTTCACACACCTTCAGGAATGAGATGAAGATTTGGTCGAGGTCTTAAATTGTAGATAAAGGATATACCTAGGGTTTGACATATTTTTCAAGGGTGGATATTTTGTAATAATTGATAGAGAGTCTTTCAAACTTCGGCAACTTTAGATTGTTATTTTCTACAAGTTTAGAAATTCTTCGAAAATTAGAAATATGTCATCCCCTTGGAAATTCAATGGAGAATGTGTTTATGAAAACTGCATGTCGCTATCACCTCTGAATTTTGTGATGAACTCTAACAAAGTGCGCAATGTTCCTGACAGCGATTTATACAGTTACTCCTAATTTTAGGCTACCCAACTGACAATGGCTGTAAAAAAGATATCCAAGCGGAGATAAGAAGTTAAGGTATTTTCCCACTAAAGGCGCTTCATTCGTATTTGTAATTCGAGCAGTTGTGATGTTTATATAAAGAAATTCTGACATAGAAAAAAAATATTGGAGATAAATATACATGTTTTATTAGAACTCTATTTATAAGTGTATAATATTTCGTTCATTGTTTGCCTTCTTAGAAATAAATTTAAAATTAAAATATTTCTATGGAATAGAGAATGGGAATTTTAATTAATAAATATCCTTTTGAGCACATGCGTAACGTATTTTGTAAGAAGTAAGTTTTAATTAGCAAATAGTAAAACTTATTTAAAACAATTTATTGAAACTTTTTATTAATCCTTATTCATTTCACAATTAGTAAATAGTTAAAAATACAACAAAAATAAATATACAGTATAATATTAAATAAATGGATTTATTTATCCATCGTAAATTTCGCTACAGCATAAAAAATTAGATAAAATAAGTGAATAACAATACAAGGTCTTTGTTGTTTCAGTAGTTAATATTTGTCTATGGGGATAGATTAATTTCAGTGCTTGAATACTTTTATTTATGCGAGAGTTTATATGGATTTTTTACATAGGAAGGTATTATCTAGTATTATTCAAACTGACTTAATAAAAAAAGGATTAAAATTATCCGTTATTTTCTTCTAAATTGGAAAATCGTCCAGAAAGTTTCATTTCCTATTTTGATATTATTAGCAAAATCTGCTATGCAATTGTTGCTTTACCACTCCTTTAAAGTGTTACAAACCCTATTAAAAGCAGAACTTTTGACTTTTTTGTATTGTCGTGAGTCGAAAATGTCATTTTATGCATAAAGTGATATCTAGAGTAACACTTTAGACACGAGTGTAATAAGTAAATTCAATAAATAAATTACCATAACAACAATTGATATTATGGTAATAACAGCAATGGTTGTTCTGATAGATGTTCTTTCGTAATTATAAGCCATTCGATCTTTGCATTACAATTTTGTATTTTTATCTTTTTTTAACCCCTTTAATAGGGTTTGTAGAAAAAATAATGTATGATATACGTGTTAAAAGTGAATTTAGTTTGTTCGAAGAGATTACTAACTCTGCTGGAACGTCTTGGGCCAAACTTCTCTTTTCGCAAAATAAACATTCACTTTTGACACTTTTCTATCATAAACTATTATTTAATGATTTCAAAATAGTCAGTTATGGGCACTGGCGGATCTAGGGAGTTTTTCAGGGGGGGGGCATGGAAATTTGTAACCAAATTGTTAAAATCCACAGAAATGAAATATATATATATATATATATATATATATATATATATATATATATATATATATATATATATATATATATATATATACAGTATGTCCCCGGATTGAGTTCACAATAGGTGAGATGGACCAAAAATTTTTGAATTGGAATTTCATATTTTGTGATTCCGCCCTGCTTGGTCTGAAACTTATTTTTAGTTTACTTTCGATTTGTTAAAATCAAGTAGGCCTTTACAGTTGAGCAAAAATCCGTTATTTGTCAATTCCGTTTCAGGTAAAGTACCTTTTCTGTTCATAGTACTCCAAAGTGTCACTAAGAAAAGTTGTTCGGAATGAAAAGTTATGGCGTTATGCAAATTTTCAGAATGATCGGCCTACTTTGATAATAGAAGTAGAAAATAAGAGAAAAATATTTTTTATTAACGATTAGATGATAAATCTAAGATGAGAAAACAGGGTGATTAGAAATTTTCAAATTAAAATTCAAATTTTTACAGTTTATCGTTGTATACTTTCGCTATGGTCATTTGGTTAATTTCAGCTACCTTATCCCTAATTGTTTGTTTTAATAAGTCGATGTTATCATGAAGATCATATAAATAAACTTTTTGTTTCAAATAACCCCATAAGTAAAAATCCATAGGTCCGTAACATTGTATTAGGTGAATGCGCTGTTCGAGAGTCAACATTTTTAATACAAAACAAGTAAAAACTAAGGAACAAGTAATTTGCAACTTACTGAGATAAGTAATCAGTTTAGAACAAATACTTCAAAGTTTTGACGTGTATCTAAGATAATAACAGTAAATTGTTTGCTTTACTACGACGCGATTGTTCGTTCATACAATACAAAACAAAAGCGGATTTTATCAAAGTAGGCCGATCATTCTGAAAATTTGCATAACGCCATAACTTTTTATTCTGAACAAATTTTCTTAGCGACACTTTGGCGTACTATGAACAAAAAAGGTACTTTACCTGAAACGGAATTGACAAATAACGGGGTTAAAATCTTTATGCCTTTGGCCACTGTTTGCAAATATACTAAAATCAACTGTAACCAATGAACATAACATAAATAAGATGGATAAAAATGTGACGAAACAAACAAAAACACAAATCCACAATTCTAATAATAAACTTCCAAAAATAAAACATCTTAAACAAAAACTTATCAAATTATTGTTTATAAAATAAAATCCATATTTCTTTGGCCACTGTTGACAAATCTATTAATAACAAATTGTTCATTGATCGCAATGTCCGGATGGACGTTAATAATGGCTAAGCCAGATAGCCTTTCTTCTGAAATAGTAGATCGGAGCCAACTTTTTATTCGCCTCAACGAAGAAAAACTCCTTTCCGATGAGGCAACACTGATCGAAAGTGTAATGAGAATTTTTAAAAATGATGTTACCAAAGGAAACATTATTTCATCGCATTGAGCAAGGGCTCCTAAAGCCTCGTCAGGAATAGGAAGTTTTTCTTCGGAGGCTTTTACCCACTTCGTCTTCCACAACCTCAGTTCGCTTTTGAATTCTGTGAACAAAAACTCCAGATTTTGATGAAAAAGTTTGTTAAATCTTTCCACCAAGGTCCGTGCTATTGAATCCAGAGATGTCATACCAACTTCCCTAATTACCGTGGGTATTATAATGTTCAAATTGAACAAACTGGTTGTATCAGCAGTGAATCGACCCTCCAAATCTGTAATTATACTGTCGAGCAAGGGTATATATATAATCTGCCTATAGTAGTGTTCCAGTGATTCGCAACTTGGATTTGGTCGATGTCTCATGATTCCAGTGGTTCTGGGTTTGCTCAAAGTTGCCCCCAGTTCATCTAGCGATTTTTCAATATTCATGAAAATTGCGTTAAAATGTTTTTCAGCTCCAGGTCACTAAAGGTTATGAGGTGGAAGCAGCTGTCGAGCTACAAATGAAGTGCTTTAAATTTGTCTAGAAGCTGTGCAGTTCATATACTATTTATCTAGGGGTTTTTATCTCTTTAGACTCATTATCTCGAAAAGTAAGCCCTAAATCGATTAAATGGAACACTCCCAAAAGAATATTTATTTGTGACCTTTAGAAAACGCTGTAGGCTATGAGGGGACAAGACTGAGGAAGCTGTCATAGTTACAAATCAAGTACTTAGTCAGATAGTGCGCATATAGTTTGTATAATAAGGGGTTATTCTCAAGAAAAAATGTCGCTATGGGCTATGAATGGAAGACAGGTACCATATTTACAAATCAAGTGCTTCAAATGTGACTAAAAAGTGCGATTATATTTTATATAGTCTTCATTAATTAGTAAATAGAAAATCTAACTGCAGCCTGAGGTCACGAGAGGTCAAGAGAAGCAGCTACCATAGCTAGACATCAAGTGCTTCAAATGTGTCTAGAAAATGCGCATATAATTTATATAGCCTTCATTAATTTTTAAATGGGACACTTTCAGGAGAAAATTTACTGCGATCTCCAGAGGTCACTAAAGATTATAAGGGAAGACACCTGCTATAGATACAAATCAAGTGCTTAAAATTGTGAAATTTGAGCATATAGTATATACAGCTCTTAGAATTCTGTATCTGACACTGACAGTTAATTGTTGAGTAAGTTTCGGAAAGGGAAAATAATGGGCTTTCCAACTGTGAAAAATATACAAGGTGATCTATTTGAAATCACAAAGCTGCCCTATTCCCGAGAATACGTACGTCAATTCTGGATAAATCGGAAGTGGAAAAGAAAGACAAATACTAAAAAAAAACTAAGAAGACTGGCAAACACCGCATTCTATTATCTCAATTACTTTAAAAGTTATTTACGATTATAAAGGGTCAAAATATAATGAGACACCCTGTATAATTTCACATGAATAAAAAGAATTACCTGCGTTAATCAAAACAAAAACAAAAAATATACCTAAAAAATGACATTACCGAAGTTGTACGTGTTAAAAATCCTGCCTTCTGTGCTCTGTAACTCAAAACTGTTAATTTTAGAGCTTCGTATCCCTGGAGACTTTCGATCAGGATAATGTAAACTACAATATATCACATTCATAATGCTAGTTGTCAGATTAATTCTTATGTATTTTTTGTTACATATTTATTAAAAATAATTATTAATATTGTTTGGCTAAAAACGTAAAAATTCTAATAAAACGAACAAATAGATAAAAATAATAAAATCTTACTATTATAAAAACTTTATTCCTCATCAGAAATTTGAAATCGTGTATTAGGATAGCAGAAAAGGCTGAGGATGGTTTTTGCTGGAATCCTGGTAGCTACATTGACATATTGAAGACCCTCCCGTATGTAGCATGGACAGACACCACTTGCAATATAATCATTAGTAGTGCTACTGGCTATAAGATGGCGCCCAGTTTTACAGATTTTCAAGAATGTTTCAAATTTAACTTCGTTAAAAGTTAAAAATTATTTTGAGTTATTTTATAACAATTTTTAATTAGTATATAACAGAAAATGCGTAAACCATAACGTAACAATTAGCATTAAGAACATTAATAAAAATAATGGAAGCAGGAGTGTTTCCAGGAAATTAAACAACCATTACCTTGTTAGATGGCGCGCAGTACGATTTCTTGGAGACACACCTGCTTCTCTTAAACTGTCAATGATCCAATTGCCAATTGTAAAGGTTTCTCACTACTTAAAGTGTTATTCATGAAAAGCTTTGACTTTAAAATCCCTTGACAGCGCAGAACTGCAGCAGAACATATGAAAAGGCTTTTCACTACATAAATTACTACATTTTAACCTCTCTTAACGTATAAAGTCACAACACTGAAACCACCGCTGGACATGAGTTTCTACCTGAAAACTACTCACACCAGTCGTTGCATAATCATTCTCTTAACCTCTCTCAATACATAATATACAGGTAGCAAAACTGTCAATGAACCAGCTGCCAATTGTAAAAGTTTCTCACTACTTAAAGTGTTATTCATGAAAAGCTTTCACTTTAAAATCCCTTGACAGCGCAGAACTGCAGCAGAACATATGAAAAGGCTTTTCACTACATAAATTACAACATTTTAACCTCTCTTAACGTATAAAGTCACAACACTGAAACCATCGCTGGACATGAGTTTCTACCTGAAAACTACTCACACCAGTCGTTGCATAATCGTTCTCTTAACCTCTCTCAATACATAATATACAGGTAGCAAAACTGTCAATGATCCAGCTGCCAATTGTAAAGGTTTCTCACTACTTAAAGTGTTATTCATGAAAAGCTTTCACTTTAAAATCCCTTGACAGCGCAGAACTGCAGCAGAACATATGAAAAGGCTTTTCACTACATAAATTACAACATTTTAACCTCTCTTAACGTATAAAGTCACAACACTGAAACCATCGCTGGACATGAGTTTCTACCTGAAAACTACTCACACCAGTCGTTGCATAATCGTTCTCTTAACCTCTCTCAATACATAATATACAGGTAGCAAAACTGTCAATGAACCAGCTGCCAATTGTAAAGGTTTCTCACTACTTAAAGTGTTATTCATGAAAAGCTTTCACTTTAAAATCCCTTGACAGCGCAGAACTGCAGCAGAACATATGAAAAGGCTTTTCACTACATAAATTACAACATTTTAACCTCTCTTAACGTATAAAGTCACAACACTGAAACCATCGCTGGACATGAGTTTCTACCTGAAAACTACTCACACCAGTCGTTGCATAATCGTTCTCTTAACCTCTCTCAATACATAATATACAGGTAGCAAAACTGTCAATGATCCAGCTGCCAATTGTAAAGGTTTCTCACTACTTAAAGTGTTATTCATGAAAAGCTTTCACTTTAAAATCCCTTGACAGCGCAGAACTGCAGCAGAACATATGAAAAGGCTTTTCACTACATAAATTATAACATTTTAACCTCTCTTAACGTATAAAGTCACAACACTGAAACCATCGCTGGACATGAGTTTCTACCTGAAAACTACTCACACCAGTCGTTGCATAATCGTTCTCTTAACCTCTCTCAATACATAATATACAGGTAGCAAAACTGTCAATGAACCAGCTGCCAATTGTAAAGGTTTCTCACTACTTAAAGTGTTATTCATGAAAAGCTTTCACTTTAAAATCCCTTGACAGCGCAGAACTGCAGCAGAACATATGAAAAGGCTTTTCACTACATAAATTACAACATTTTAACCTCTCTTAACGTATAAAGTCACAACACTGAAACCATCGCTGGACATGAGTTTCTACCTGAAAACTACTCACACCAGTCGTTGCATAATCGTTCTCTTAACCTCTCTCAATACATAATATACAGGTAGCAAAACTGTCAATGAACCAGCTGCCAATTGTAAAGGTTTCTCACTACTTAAAGTGTTATTCATGAAAAGCTTTCACTTTAAAATCTCTTGACAGCGCAGAACTGCAGCAGAACATATGAAAAGGCTTTTCACTACATAAATTACAACATTTTAACCTCTCTTAACGTATAAAGTCACAACACTGAAACCATCGCTGGACATGAGTTTCTACCTGAAAACTACTCACACCAGTCGTTGCATAATCGTTCTCTTAACCTCTCTCAATACATAATATACAGGTAGCAAAACTGTCAATGAACCAGCTGCCAATTGTAAAGGTTTCTCACTACTTAAAGTGTTATTCATGAAAAGCTTTCACTTTAAAATCCCTTGACAGCGCAGAACTGCAGCAGAACATATGAAAAGGCTTTTCACTACATAAATTACAACATTTTAACCTCTCTTAACGTATAAAGTCACAACACTGAAACCATCGCTGGACATGAGTTTCTACCTGAAAACTACTCACACCAGTCGTTGCATAATCGTTCTCTTAACCTCTCTCAATACATAATATACAGGTAGCAAAACTGTCAATGATCCAGCTGCCAATTGTAAAGGTTTCTCACTACTTAAAGTGTTATTCATGAAAAGCTTTCACTTTAAAATCCCTTGACAGCGCAGAACTGCAGCAGAACATATGAAAAGGCTTTTCACTACATAAATTATAACATTTTAACCTCTCTTAACGTATAAAGTCACAACACTGAAACCATCGCTGGACATGAGTTTCTACCTGAAAACTACTCACACCAGTCGTTGCATAATCGTTCTCTTAACCTCTCTCAATACATAATATACAGGTAGCAAAACTGTCAATGAACCAGCTGCCAATTGTAAAGGTTTCTCACTACTTAAAGTGTTATTCATGAAAAGCTTTCACTTTAAAATCCCTTGACAGCGCAGAACTGCAGCAGAACATATGAAAAGGCTTTTCACTACATAAATTACAACATTTTAACCTCTCTTAACGTATAAAGTCACAACACTGAAACCATCGCTGGACATGAGTTTCTACCTGAAAACTACTCACACCAGTCGTTGCATAATCGTTCTCTTAACCTCTCTCAATACATAATATACAGGTAGCAAAACTGTCAATGATCCAGCTGCCAATTGTAAAGGTTTCTCACTACTTAAAGTGTTATTCATGAAAAGCTTTCACTTTAAAATCCCTTGACAGCGCAGAACTGCAGCAGAACATATGAAAAGGCTTTTCACTACATAAATTATAACATTTTAACCTCTCTTAACATATAAAGTCACAACACTGAAACCATCGCTGGACATGAGTTTCTACCTGAAAACTACTCACACCAGTCGTTGCATAATCGTTCTCTTAACCTCTCTCAATACATAATATACAGGTAGCAAAACTGTCAATGAACCAGCTGCCAATTGTAAAGGTTTCTCACTACTTAAAGTGGTATTCATGAAAAGCTTTCACTTTAAAATCCCTTGACAGCGCAGAACTGCAGCAGAACATATGAAAAGGCTTTTCACTACATAAATTACAACATTTTAACCTCTCTTAACGTATAAAGTCACAACACTGAAACCATCGCTGGACATGAGTTTCTACCTGAAAACTACTCACACCAGTCGTTGCATAATCATTCTCTTAACCTCTCTCAATACATAATATACAGGTAGCAAAACTGTCAATGATCCAGCTGCCAATTGTAAAGGTTTCTCACTACTTAAAGTGTTATTCATGAAAAGCTTTCACTTTAAAATCCCTTGACAGCGCAGAACTGCAGCAGAACATATGAAAAGGCTTTTCACTACATAAATTACAACATTTTAACCTCTCTTAACGTATAAAGTCACAACACTGAAACCATCGCTGGACATGAGTTTCTACCTGAAAACTACTCACACCAGTCGTTGCATAATCATTCTCTTAACCTCTCTCAATACATAATATACAGGTAGCAAAACTGTCAATGAACCAGCTGCCAATTGTAAAGGTTTCTCACTACTTAAAGTGTTATTCATGAAAAGCTTTCACTTTAAAATCCCTTGACAGCGCAGAACTACAGCAGAACATATGAAAAGGCTTTTCACTACATAAATTACAACATTTTAACCTCTCTTAACGTATAAAGTCACAACACTGAAACCATCGCTGGACATGAGTTTCTACCTGAAAACTACTCACACCAGTCGTTGCATAATCATTCTCTTAACCTCTCTCAATACATAATATACAGGTAGCAAAACTGTCAATGAACCAGCTGCCAATTGTAAAGGTTTCTCACTACTTAAAGTGTTATTCATGAAAAGCTTTCACTTTAAAATCCCTTGACAGCGCAGAACTACAGCAGAACATATGAAAAGGCTTTTCACTACATAAATTACAACATTTTAACCTCTCTTAACGTATAAAGTCACAACACTGAAACCATCGCTGGACATGAGTTTCTACCTGAAAACTACTCACACCAGTCGTTGCATAATCATTCTCTTAACCTCTCTCAATACATAATATACAGGTAGCAAAACTGTCAATGAACTAGCTGCCAATTGTAAAGGTTTCTCACTACTTAAAGTGTTATTTTCTTATTAATGTTCTTAATGATAAATAATTGTTACGTTATCGTTTATGGATTTTCCGTTATATACTTATTAAAAATTGTTATAAAATAACTTAAAATAATGTTTAAGTTTTAACAAACTTGAATTTGAAACATTTTTGAAAATTTGTAACAACTGGACGCTATCTGTTAACCAGTAGCACTATTAATGATGATATTACAGATTGTGTCATCAATATCGACATACGGGTGTAATCAATATGTAAATGTACTATCAGGATATCAGCAAACCACCCTCCGCCTTTTCTGCTATCCTAATACACGATTTTAAATTTCTGATGAGGAATAAAGGTGTTGTTATAATGTAAAAATATTTTTATTTGTTCGTTTTATTAGAATTTTTACTTTTTAATAATTATTTTTAATAAGCATGTAACAGAAAATGCATAGGAATTAGCCTAACAACTAGCATTAACAATATTAGTAAATGCCGTTCGTTCATTGTTTGCCTTCTTAGAAATAAATTTAAAATTAAAATATTTCTATGGAATAGAGAATGGGAATTTTAATTAATAAATATCCTTTTGAGCACATGCGTAACGTATTTTGTAAGAAGTAAGTTTTCATTAGCAAATAGTAAAACTTATTTAAAACAATTTATTGAAACTTTTTATTAATCCTTATTCATTTCACAATTAGTAAATAGTTAAAAATACAACAAAAATAAATATACAGTATAATATTAAATAAATGGATTTATTTATCCATCGTAAATTTCGCTACAGCATAAAAAATTAGATAAAATAAGTGAATAACAATGCAAGGTCTTTGTTGTTTCAGTAGTTAATATTTGTCTATGGGGATAGATTAATTTCAGTGCTTGAATACTTTTATATTATAGAGTTTATATGGATTTTTCACATAGGAAGGTATTATCTAGTATTATTCAAACTGACTTAATAAAAAAAGGATTAAAATTATCCGTTATTTTCTTCTAAATTGGAAAATCGTCCAGAAAGTTTCATTTCATATTTTGATATTATTAGCAAAATCTGCTATGCAATTGTTGCTTTACCACTCCTTTAAAGTGTTACAAACCCTATTAAAAGCAGAACTTTTGACTTTTTTGTATTGTCGTGAGTCGAAAATGTCATTTAATACCACTAGTGTCTAAAGCGATATCTAGAGTAACACTTTAGACACGAGTGTAAAAAGTAAAAAATAAATGTATGATATACGTGTTAAAAGTGAATTTAGTTTGTTCGAGGAGATTACTAACTCTGCTGGCACGTCTTGGGCCAAACTTCTCTTTTCGCAAAATAAACATTCACTTTTGACACTTTTCTATCATAAACTATTATTTAATGATTTCAAAATAGTCAGTTATGGGGTGTAAAAATGTTAAAAAACATTTTCCTTATGTTGGGATATCTTGTTCAAACTAGATATGTGAACGTAAAATGTCGTTAGAAACATTTTTTCTTACGGCCTACGTAATAATAATAATCGCCCCCTCCCTCCCGCACAAGCTTCTAGCTTCTGGGGTTTGGTTTCCAGGTTATGGGTTGTAGCAATTATTATTATCATTATTATTAATAAAATATTTTCCACATTTTAACACATAAGATCATTTTTCGTGATTTAGAAAATTGCGAATTTAACAGATACCTACCTATAATTTCACCTGTCAACTTTGACATGGCGTATTTCAAGTATTTCTGGAAAGAGAGTTGCCCTGCATAGTTGTTTCCAATCAGAATAGAAAGAATTTTCTGATGTGGAATATGGATCCAACTTTACGACACACACTGTAAACTAAAATCTAAACTTTTAGCTTCTTTTTTGATAGGAATAGGGATCCCACCAATCGCTACGTTAATATTGTCAGTTAAAAATGTATTAGGCTTTATTCGCAAAGAAGATAACAACTGATTTTTGAAGATTAATAACACTGTACAACACGAAAAAAACTTCCAGGTTTTCATATGGTTTTTCTACAACTTTTTGGTATGAAGATCACGAATCTGCTATTGGTTTTTTTGGGTCAGGTCAAATACTGTTGTTTCAATGTCATTCGGGTCATTCCATGCCACATCATCACAAGCAAAATGAACTTTTCAACCCGACCATCTCAGATTTTCGTGAAATTTAGGAGGATGGTAGACGACATAAAGTAACTTACGTATGTAAAATAATAACCCTCAGTGACACACGGTATTCATACAGCAGGGTTGGATATATGGTACAAAATGTAAAATTTACGCTTACAAGGTGAACAAAAACAATTCATAACTTTGCTTCTAATCGTAGTAGATCTTTTATCTTAGGCTTGTTTTAAAGCTAAAAGAGCAGAGTTTTATAAAAAATATTGAATTCTTCATTCCAAGGTCACATGATGTGACCTTTGACTTTGAATATCTAAGAAAGTGTACCTTCAATTTCTTTAGAAATACAGTATGTTATACAGCTAGGTGTAGACTCTTTTTGGTGTAAGTTTAATTTTGGAAAGCCTTTGGGAACAGCCTTTAACACAAAACATGTACTCCTGTTACTACCGATGAAAAGCTAGAAATTTCATTGTTTATTGCTATACACTGTGTGCGATTGGCTAATTATTTATTGAATATAATGTTAAATACAATAACACAATAAAATACTATTAAAATCTTCACTAAAATATTTAATTATAAATTATAACTGTCGTTTCGCTACACAATAGCTTCTTCAGATAAAGACTGGTTATAACTAAAACTTAAACCAGTCTTTATCTGAAGAAGCTACCGTGTAGCGAAAGGACAGTTATGATTTTTAAATAAATAGTTTTATTTATTGTGTTATTATGGATCTTCATAAAGTACAGGCCGAATCAATGTAATTGATATAATGTTACTTTTTTGCATGTCCCAAAGGTTTAAAATAATCTGTTCTTGCTCCTGAACATGAAAATGATTTGAAACCCCAGTTCAAACGTTTTAAGGTATCAAAAATTCGAAATTTATAATCCAATACTGTGTCATTTCTCAAGTCTCAAACAGAAGTCTTTTAGAGGTTCACAATTACAAGTTCAGCATTACAACAGTTTTTAAAGCATCGATTCTAGAATTTCTTCTATGTTTTAAAATCTCAAAAATTATAAATTTCAGAGATATAATATTCGAAAAGTTTAAAAATAGCAGAATGTTACAGTAAATACCAATTCCGTTGGCGGAAGATTCTTGGAACGAAACGTCATCTGTCACATAGTGAAAGCTATCCCTAGAATGCTACATGATTGTAAACGATGGGGTCTCTACCTGTCGGTTGGTTCTAGGGATTCGAAATCTCCTTTCCGTTCATTCCAAGAATCTCCCTCCAATGGAATTGGTATTTACTGTAAACGTTTAGGATTAAAAATGAAGCTTAAGTCTAAAACCGACATAGTTTTAAAATGCAGTTTAAGAAGTTTATAATGTAAAGTCTCACTCTTAAGGTTCTAAAATTCGAAATTTTAGAAATTTAAAATTCAAGTCAGAGATGTCACGTTTTAGATTTCAACTCATATCCGTAGTTTACATTGATATGTTCTGGGCATCATTATATTGGAAACTTCCAAACATTCCATTATTGTTTAAAATGAAAACTTGGAAACTGAAACTTTGACAATTTAGATTAACGATTTCGATTACATTAGAAACTTGGAAATTAAACTTTGAATGTCTCAGTTCTTGATATTTAATCTTTAAATGATTGAAACTAAAATACTAAACTTTAGAATTTTAGAGATAATGAAATTTCGATTCTTTGAAACTTGGTTAGTCGATATAGAAATTTTGAGGCAAATAAATAATTCTGAATAAAATGTGTATTCGGCTGTGAGATCATGCGGTGTTTTGTAATCTGGTGTAGCGTGTACAATTTCTTTCTTGAGATTAGTCTCCTGATTTTATCATGTGGAAGAGGCTGTACATACTTTTTATAATATCTGCTTATTTTATTAAGTTACTTGTCTTGCAATTAAAGACTTTTATGTGACTAAAGTTTGTGAGTGAAGTTCTCTGGTAGACTTCACTCACGAACTTGAGTCACTTGAGGTCCCCAATTGCGTTTAACGGCAAATGCGTCTACATAAACTCCCCACAGCAAAAATATGTTTTCAAAATTTCAAAGTGTATCAACTTTGTATCAATTCTCGAATTTGCCAAAGCTGCCCTTTTCAAATAGATTTCCGAAAACTGGCAAATCGAACACTACAAACGATGCTTTGGAAATCATGAAAAGTACAAATCCATTGTTTTAGTGATTAGTCATTAGGAGGGAGACATTTGCAAGAACATCTCGACATACCTATTCCATTGAAAACACATGTGGTATTCTGATTTTCGCAATTAAGGCACATAATTTGTTGATCTGTTTCTTGTAGGTTTTTGTCATTTTCCTGTTCGTTACAAGGCATTGTAGTAACGTTATTCAATTCTAAGTTCTTACATTTTCTGCATATATTATTACATTTGTTTCTTCCACCATGTTATACACATTTCTGTTGTTTCTTCTTCGCCAATTGTTCTTTCCCATTGTTCACCTTCTTGTACATATTTATATGATTGGCTAATACTGGCATTTACTTCTACTGAATGACTTTGTAATTTTTAGAGTAACTCATCAAGATCATCTTTAGTGCCTAGGCACAGTATACAGTGTGGTTTTTGTAAACTATAATATAGGAAATCCAATGGAATTTTATCATTTTCCTCGTAAGTTTGTACCCTTGCAAATGTAAGTAGAAATTTTGGTATCAATCGAAAGAAGAATTCATTTTACGTCAAAAAAATATTAAACTTTATGAAGAAAACCAAAATCGATTTAGAAAAAGACTTAAAAAGCTTATTGATTTATTGATTTTGGTAATAAGTTATTAAAAAAAAGCTGGAAGCTGAACGCTGATTGGTGTAGCGGTTAACGCTTCAGATTCCTAATCAAGAATCGCGAGTTCAAACCCCATCATCTTATACTTTTTTTTTAATTGTATTGCTTACTAATTATTATTTTTAGAACTTTATTACAACGATCATTAATTTTTCTTATTGTTAGATATTTTTGCTACGGGGGTTTACCGTTATTTTTTGTACAATTTTAACTATCCATCAAAAAGGCAAATGAAAAAAGGGCATAAAACTAATAATCGTTGTAATAAAGTACTAAAAATAATAATTAGTAAGCAATACAATTAAAAAAAAAGTATAAGATGATGGGGTTTGAACTCGCGATTTTTGATTAGAAATCTGAAGCGTTAACCTCTACACCAATCGGCGTTCAGCTTCCAGCTTTTTTTTTTAATAGCTTATTACAAAAAGCAATAAATCCCTAAGCTTTTTAAGTCTTTTTCTAAATCTATTTTGGTTTTCTTCATAAAGTTTAATATTTCTTTGACGTAAAATGAATTCTTCTTTCGATTGATACCAAAATTTCTACTTACATTTGCAAGGGTACAAACTTACCAGGAAAATGATAAAATTCCATTGGATTTCCTATATTATCGTTTACAAAAAACATACTGTATATAACAGTCAGTAGGTTTACTTGCGTGCGGCACTATTGATTTCATTAATCCACCTTCGAATATCACGCCCATAAACGAAGTAGTGCACCGGAGTTGATCGGTCGACATCGCCTGCAGATAATATCCAGTAACGTATTCAATAAAATACGAAATAGAATTGTTTGAATCAACAAAATTAATTGACGCCTTTGAACAATTAGTTTGTTATTAACTGAACTTAAATTAACGTACATAATTGAATATTCATTTACAAAACGAAAACTTTATTGTTAATTATGTTTCAATACAATTATCTTTTTACTACTTTTAGATGATTTAAAATTTCTGTTAACGTCTTTTAAAGTGTAATACACTCGCAGTCGAGCGTGTAAATGATTTACTATATTATTATTATATTTAAAATTATTGTACGAATGTAGAAATGTTAATGTTTTGAAGATGGATAAAACGCGTTTGACAACATTTTCATTTACACAAATATCTTGGAAGTGTTGTTGAAAAAGTATTTCCATAGATAAAATAAATTAAATAAAACTCAGGTTTGCAGGTATGTACCGATAAACATTTTTTATCAAATAACTGCATATATATATCGAATAAAGTTTTTTCTAATTTATCAGAAGTTTGGTAATCTTTGTCAATTAAAACAATCTCTTCATCGTTTCCTGATTCTGTGTTTATTCATTTCGTAATAGGGGGCATTCGCACTGCATAATTGGAGTTATACGGGACTGGATAATTTGATGTGCTCGGTCGCGTCTATGAAGTAGGCTTTCTATGTACTGCCGGCACCTGCCAGCTTGTTGTGTGGTGGATGGTAACTATTTGCGACAGTCACGTTATTGTATGTTATTTATACTATGCCCTAGGGATTTAATCATTTTATTGAAATGATTTGTAGAGGATAGTCTAATTTTTAGGTCTGTGCCAAATTTTGCCTTGTACCAATCCAATGTAATAATCCTATGGAAGGAACAGCTTTACTGAAACTGCAAGAAATAACAGCCAACGGACCAATTTGTGTAATTATTGTCCTGCAGTCAGACTGGCAACATATTTTTGACATCCTGATTGCTTCTTGCTATAATACTGCGTGTGATTGAGGATGTCGCGGTTGGCCATGAATAATTTCCAGCTCAGGCCATAGTTTTACTAATTCGAGAATTATATAGTTTGCAGATTCAAGGTCATTGTCGCTTTTGTAATATGGCTGGACATCAAAGTTCAAGGAAGATTTTCAAAAACTTCTAAGCTACTTCAACAGCTTTCTTTGATTTCAAAGGACGTAGGCAAATAAATTTTGTGGGATGGTCCTAATAATTTTGTAACAATTTGTATTCTTTATCCTGACATGACTGCTAATCGATCAAATCAACTTGGCCCCGAGAACAAAATTCTTTTAAAACTATAGGTTTAGTAACCAAATTTGTATGTTTCGATTTTACCTTTTTTCTTCTTAAGACGAATTTCACGCGATTGTAGAAATATCCGAAAACAGGTCGTGGAATGATGTGGTCTGATTTTAAAGCAAAAATCATTTTATCTCTAGCACCATGGCCCAGTGAAATATGCGCCGAATACAATATTTAAAATAAGTCTTGTTATGGTGTCACATAGATATTATTACCACGTTTTCCGCGGAATAACGCATTACACCAAAAGTCTACGACTTGCATGTATATTGAATAAATATTTTCACTTAATTGTTTGATTTTCTTGCTTAGAAAAATAAATACGTATGTATTCCTTAGGCCACCCTGTATAGTAACCTCTAACTGTGTCTTTTAACAAAATGTATAAACTCTTGCATTCTATGCTTTTTTTAATTGAAACTTCCACATACTGAAAAATTGATTTCTACTAGAAATCTCCAATTTTAATAATAACTAGAAGTATTTTAAATAGTTTATGCTATTATAGCTTAATAGTTGCTAAGCATAATAACAATAACCTTGATATCCATAGGTGAAATTAAACATAAACCCTTTACTAATATGAAACTAAATTAATATTATTAATTTAATTCGTAACTCTTAATAATATAATAATAAATACTTTTAATTTAAAGAGATTTCAATAGACATTCAATAATGTCTTTCATTTTGATAAACAGAAAAATGAACAATTATAAAACTGACGCTTATAAAAATGAAAATGAAACCTAATATGTTTAGTGTTGTTTATAACACAGTAATTTACGAGCGACCCTGGTCGGAATATTTGGGAATTCCAATGTTGAATTAGTCATATCTGCTGTCTGAAAGAAAAGAAACCAGTGCAAGATGGGTTATCTAATTAATTTTCTTTTAAGGCGCAGTAATTTATGCACTTTTGCGTTATCAAGCGCGCTCTTAAGTGACAACTCTGTTCAAAACCTTCTGACGTCAAACAGAACTTTTGATTTAGTAATGTTAGATTGGTTCTTATCGGACTCACTTTTAGGAATAGCTCATCATTTTAAGGCTCCTGTTATAGGAATAAGTTCTGCAGGATCATTCATTACCACAAATAGAGTAACTGCAAACTCAGCACCATATTCTTATGTTCCCAACCTATTTGTAACTGGATCTGATGAGATGGATTTTAAAGAACGAGTAATTAATACAATAAGTTCAATCTTTTTTGAACTAAACGAACATTTAAATCATGTTGTTGCACAAGACGTCCAATTACATAATTCTTTCCTAATGCCCCTTCCGCTGCAGACTTAACTCAAAATATTTCCTTAATCTTGTTAAATTCGCACATTAGTATTGAAAGTCCAAGACCATATGTTCCTAATATGATCCCTGTTGGAGGTATGCACATGGAAGAACCCAAAAAGCTCAATAAAGATTTACAGAAATTCATGGATGAAGCTAAAGAAGGTGTTTTGTTTTTTAGTTTAGGAAGCAATGCTAAAACCGAAGATTTAGCCAAAAATAAAATAGAAAGCATTATTAAAACTTTCGGAAAAAACATTATTAAAACTTTTGCCTTTAAAAGTGTTGTGGAAATTCGAACCAACAAATGACATTAAAATGCCCGTCAATGTTAGAACTGAAAAATGGATACCTCAAAGTGATGTGCTAGGTAATTAAAGCAATTAAATTACTGTGGCCTTAATTTTTAATCTATAGTGGTGATCTTTAGCACATCCAAACATGAAAGTGTTTGTTTCACACGGAGGTCTATTAAGCAATACAGAAACAGTTTACCGTGGTGTTCCAATGGTTGGTATACCTTGCTTTGCAGAACAAGAATTTAATGTAAAAAATTCTGTAAGACACGGTTATGCTACAATGGTAAAAGTGGATGATCTAACTGAAGAAACGCTCTATGAAGCAATAATGGAAGTTGTGAATAACCCAAGGTATGTTAATAATGATTTGCATTTAAAGGTTAAATCTAAGTTGTTTTATTTCATGTTAGATACCGCAAAAATGTTCTAAAGAGATCGTCTTGGATAAAGGATCAACCAATGAAGCCACTCGATACAGCAGTGTTTTGGGTAGAATATGTTTTAAGACACAAGGGTGCACCTCATTTAAAGACGAGCGCTGTCAAATTGAAATGGTATCAATATTACTTGATTGATGTTGTTGGATTTCTAGCATCTGTTGCTTTAATAGTTTTCATTGTGCTACAAACAATAGTCAAACTATTAATGAGAGTTATATTTACAAAAAAGAAAGTCAAACTAAATACAAGTAAAAAAGACAATTAGATAATTTTGGAGATAAAATAAATTTTACATATTTCTTACCACTTTCATTGTTTTTGCTCACCTTTTCCTCTATCTTCTTTTTTATTTCAACTCTAACTGAGCGAAGGTTTGTTTTCCGTTTTGTCATTCGCTGAACTTATTTATTAAACATTACCTACTAATTGTGCTATAACAACTAATAAGACAAACAATTAAATTATACAAACAAAATTTTAAAAAGAAAATATTTAAGTAAGATAAAGACAAACTAAGCAAAAAGTTTCACTGGTTTGGACTGACCACTATAGACATAATAATAACAATAATCCTTGTAAAGTGATCCCATTGATCACAGGGTCAATAAAACAGCATTAATTATAATTGTTACTCTGATTCAGATAAATATTTAAGTTGCACTCAACTCACCTTTTCCTGTACAGTTAGCTGCCTCATGTCCCATTTGTTTGCATTTTGTGCATACTGCTTTTAATAATAATAATGCTTTTTGGAGTAATTATAGGTAATCTTTACATGAATTTTATTCCAGCGCTATCTGAGGATGTTGTGGCTGATTGAATAAACAATAGAGGGTTTTAGAATTGGACATTTACAATATTTTATATAAGGAAAAGTCAATAATTAATAACTTAAAAAAGTTTATTAACAGCAAGATTACAATTGATTAAAAATATAAATTGCACATAAAATTATGGCACAAATAAAATATTACCAATAATGCTATAGAAGAACACCTAGATTAGGTAAGAAAGAGGATAGTGCGTGATGTATACTCCCAATACTTGTTTAGTGTTATCAATCAATCGCCTTTAGTTGGATGGCAAATATTTAATTTAGGTGGTGAAGTTATTTTGCGTTTTACAATAAATATATTATTTATTTAACAAGAAAACGTTCATTATTCAATATGGTAAATTGTTGTGCCTTTAACTGTTCCATCAGAAGTGAAAAAAACGTACAGGAAATTAGTTTTTAGAGGTAAAATAAAAATACGTTGTTATGCATGAGTATCTAAATTAGATTATATTTTATTAGTGCATTATCGAAATTTACTCTGCTTTTAATATTAGTGGATTAATTCTGATTGTTAATATAAGTTGAGAAATACCTAAGCTTTGACATTATAGAGGTTGCTGGATGAAATCAATGGTCATTTTTTTGTTATCCCCCATCATAACAATTATGGTCAATATGAAGTGGTACAGAGGCCCTCCATGGTTGAGTGGTAGAGATCCTACCTCTCGTTCAGAGGGACAGGGGTTCAAACCTCGGTTGCGACTGAATTTTAAAAATTTAATACAATCGGGTTTGAGCTCCTTAGGTTAACGTATGAAAGTTGTATGAGTGATAAAGTATTGGGGAGCGAAATATACTTGCTGCAATAGCTCCATTACCTCCGTTGCACTCCCATAAGTGTTTGTGTGGAACCCCGATACTGCAAAATGCGGTAAAAGGGGAATAGATTATGTATGTAATGTGTGAGCAACGGAATTTTGATTCAGAGAAGGCCTTGGAAATTTTAGGTTACATCTGATATTAATTTTAAGTAGGTAGTAGAACTACTACAGATCACTGAGAACTACTCTCAGTCACTAACTGACAGACCTACTTTAAATAGCGCGCACGCGTAGCATTTTAGTTCTGATTTCGGAGCTCTCAACAATCTTTAATCAAGAGATTTTTAAATAATACAATTAAATAAAAAATTTATTAAAGAAGATGGCTCCCACCTACATCTCTACACAATGCAACTCTCCTTTTAATGGAATCGATAACATTATGGAGGATACAAGGTGTGTTATTTTCTTCAATTTTGTTGCTAATTCTGTGTTAGATAAATTCCTACCATATTGCGCTTTTGTACATCATTAAATATGAATGTCATTATTAAAAACTGATTTTTTCTAATTTTTTTCAAAAACAGTCAATCTGACAGCTCTTTTCAAAAAGTGACAGTTTAAAATGTTTAAATAAACTAATTCATATGATTCAAAATTGCACATGACCGATATGTCTATCTCTTTCTTTCAAGGCCAACTCTGAATCAAAATTCCGTTGCTCACACATTGTGTATGAAGTGGTGTGGTACAGTACTGGTCGCTCGACCATTTCAAAACAGGATATCTTTTGTGTGTTATCACCCCTAAGTATTGGTAGATCAAAACCACTGTTATTTTAATTTTATTCCTTTTGATTGAAATATGGCAGCCATATTTGTTTTGTGGTACGATGTTTCTTGCAGTTTTTTGATGTAAACATACATCTTGATATCTCAAGAAGGATTGGTCCTAGAGACATGCAGTAAAAACGATCATATTGCTCACATGTCGGACTACATTTTTTAATTTAAACATAATTTTCGTAGGATGCTTACTTATGAGTGTGATTTAACCTCGAAGCTTAACGCTTTTGCAAAAATTCTCTCTATTCATTAATCTCTCAAAAAACACATGGAGGTTTGGCATACCCGTCAGATGATGTCATACTAATTTGTAAAAGGTCTGAAGAATATCTGGGGGTCAACTGAAACCGTTTACATGAAAAAAAAACTTATTTCAAAATTATTTCGTAAATTGACAAAGGTAGAAAAATGGAATGGGGCAACAAAGAAAATCGGATTGCTGTAATATTAATGACAAAGGGTGCAATTTTTAAAACTTTAAAGCCGTGAAAATTAGTGCTGTATGTTTGTTTATCGGACCATCAAGTTGTTTGAGGAATTAAATATCATCAAGATCTGGAAGACCACAAATAATATGTACACACACCACAAGCTATTAAAGCTGTTTTATTAAACTTGCAATAATCGCATCTTGGTTTTAACTACTTGCTACAACTTGACTTGACAACTTTTACTTGAAGAAAAAAAGAAAGCAGAATCCAAAAAACTGTTAACTCAATATGCCAATGGAAAACATCATCAGATTTTGTTTAGTGACGAGAAAATCTTAACAGTTGAAGAACATTACAATAAGCAGAATGATAGGGTGTATGCTTGGTCATCCAGTGAAGCGTCTGAGCTGGTGCCGGAAATTCATAGGGGACACCATCCTGCTTCAGTGATGGTGGGGTGTGAGTTAAGAGGGTATAAGACATTCATTTTTGTGATAAAGGAGTTAAGACCATCGGCTAACGTCTATCAAAAAACTGTATTGTGAAACCCTTGAATGAGACCTTATTCAAAACCAAAGTTGGGTCATTCCAACAAGATTCTGCACTGAGACATAAATCCTCGCAAACCTGGTTGGAGAGCAATGTATCAGACTGTATCAAATGCAAAGACTGGCCCTCAGAAAACCCCAATCTTAATCCACTGGATTATGAATTCTGTACTATTTTAGAGGGTATAGTATGTTCTAAGAGACACCCTACTATTGACTTCCTCAAGACAGCAATAAAAGCCCTCTGACAGTAAACGCAGTTGCTAGTTTCCCGATGGATAAGGTGTGTGCTGCAATAGATGCGTAGCCAGATCATCTAAAGGTTTGTGTGAAGACGAATGGTGGTTATTTTGAATAATTTTCTTATGTTTTGTACTAAGTATGTTAGTTAATAAAAATCTACAAAAAACTCAAAAAAAGCTATTGTCATTTTCATTTTATAGCAAAAAAAAGTATTTTTCTAATTTGCGTTTGTAATACGTTTATTAACGTCTATCAGTAGGAGTCGTTTATGGCTATCTATAAAAGTACACTGTACTTTAATCAATTATAGGGTTATTTAGTTTTTAAGGGTTGGATGGGTAATGCGTGAAATGTGACAACTTCAAACTGCAAGTATCTGTCAAAATTGTCAACCTCCGATAAATTTTTAATTAATATCGATGAATTGATTCGCTGTTTGTTGATTGTTACTTACATGAAATTGCACTTGAAGTTATGGTCTATTTTTACTTGGAAAGAAGGTTAGGTTTTGGATATTCCTAATTAGTAACATAAACAAGTCTCGTACCTACATCAAATCTGCTTGGACAAATCAGTAAGTCCAATTCATGTTTGTAATTTTATGGTACTATAACCCTTTGTTTACCAGAGCGTAAAATCTTAAAGGTCTGTGTATCAGCCAGCGGTACTTTAAAGTACCCCAGTTTTTGAAAGCTACTGCCATTCAATATAGCATTTTGGTGTCATTCCAACGCCAGCGATCCTTTAAAGCACCTTTGCTGAAGCGTATGAGCGAGTGGCAACACTGAATATGCAACTTCACTTTATTTTTATCCACTTGAAGTGAGTGGGAATCAGCGCCAACTTTGGACATTTTTCCCTCACAATTATTTTAAGTGATTGTACGTAACTGGCTTTGTTTTTGTGATTATTGTTTCAAATATAGTGGTAAGTGTCTAATGGAATATAATTACACCTTATTTACATCAATTTAGTTATATTTTTTAGTATTTTTCCGTCTGGCACTTTAAAGTACCGCTGGGTAAATGCGGCATAGTATTTTTTGCCGCGAGATTTAAATTTCAAAATGGATAAATCCAGAAACAGGGATTATTGCCGACCTTTGACCGACGAAGAACTACTCCAGTTGATCGAAAGCGATGAATTTGAAGATCTCCTTCCTGTCGATAATTCACAAGAAACCGATGTTGAATTCGATTTTGAAGAAGAAGGAGAAGGTATGTGTGCATAAGCATGTTATGAGTATTACAACAAAATATTGATTTCAGAAAATAATGTAACCAAAATCTCTGAAACTGTCGAAGGTAATACCATAATAGATAGTGGAGAAAAACCCAGCGAAGAAGAATCAGAAGACGAGGATGTTACAACAATTGGAGATTTAGAAAGGAAGTGGCAGAATGTCCATAAAACAACTGAAACTGGTGTTTGCAATGCACCGGATGGAATAAATGAAACTGCCTTTTCAAGCTGCAAAACCATTTTGGACGTTTTTCTGAAGATCTTGGGTGATGTAGTGGACCATGTAGTATTTGAAAGTAATTTATACGCCACTCAAAAGTCAAAAAACCTAAATCTGACACGGGATGAATTGCTGTGTTTTATTAGAATCAATTTTTTGATGGGGTATCATCAACTTCCTAATATTGCTAGTTATTGGAGTCTTAGTAAAGATCTTCATATTCCGATTATTGGAGAGTCAATGTCACGGAATCGGTTCACATCAATTTTGTCTAGTTTGCATGCCAATGACAATAGTTTACTTTCACCTACTAATACTGACAAATTATACAAGGTCCGACCATTGATTGACAAATTGAACAAACAATTTTCTGAGCTTTATAATGGTACAAGACAGCTCAGTGTGGATGAGTCTATAGTTAAATTCAAGGGCCGAAGCACGATGAAACAGTACAATCCTCAAAAACCAATAAAAAGAGGCTATAAATTGTGGGTATTATCTGATCAATACGGTTTTGTAAAAAAATTTGATGTTTATCAAGGAAAACATGGCACTTTATATGAAAAATATAAGAAGTATCAATTGGGTGAACGAGTCGTATTGTATCTCACGGAAGAAGAGAGAAAAAAGAACAAAATATTGTATTTTGACAAATTTTTCAATACAATTCGTTTATTGAAAATTCTAAAATCGGAGCAAACATTGGCTTGTGGCACAATAAGGACAAATCGTGTTGCGTTACCTAAAAACTTGAAATCCGACAAACAAATGAACCGTGGCGATTTTGAATTTAGACTTTCAAATACAGGTGTGAGTTTCTATAAATGGAGAGATAATAGAACTGTCACACTTGCATCTAACTTCCATGGTTCTGAAGACACTGTTGTGAAGAGAAAAGAAAAAAACGGTACAAATGTGGACGTGAAAGCACCAAAAGTTATTCAAGATTATAATAACTTTATGGGAGGAGTGGATCATCATGATCGCCTCAGAGCTACGTATACTCTAGACCGACGTTCAAAAAACTGGTGGCACCACTTGTTTTGGGCATTTATTGAAATTGTTTTTGTCAATACATATATTGTATCAAAATATTACTTGAAACTCGAAGGATGTTCCACATTACTGCAATGTAGAAGAGAATTAACTCTGGCGTTACTGGCCTCTAAAAATAATAACAACAAAAAAAGACACTCACAGACATCAAACAAGCGGCCCCACAATTTTCCAATCCAAAATTCTGTAAGATTAGCGAATTTGGGCGTTCATTGGCCAAAATTTTCAGAACGGAGAGGAAGGTGTGAATTATGTAGAACGCGAAATATTCAATCAAAGCCGCATTCGCAATGCTCTAGTTGTGGTGTATACTTATGTGTGAATGAGAAAAAAAATTGTTTCTTTGAATATCATAACAGTAAATAAGTTACTTACAATAAAATAAGCTATTCCGTACCTATTTATTTCTGTTCTACAGTTAGATACCAATAAGTACCCAGCGGTACTTTCAAGTACCACGTAAATAAAACAAGAACAAATTAACAAACTTTACAATTGAGTATTTAAAAAATTCAAAAAAAATACATATTATAAGAAAACAATACATATTTGAAGAAAAAAAAGCAATTTAGTACCTTGGTTTTTGCAGGTAGGGTACCAGTCCCATACTTTTGAGTACCGCTGGTAAACAAAGGGATAAACAAGACACGTATCATCGATTTAATCATCTTTGCTTTTTTATTTTCTTTTCTAGTAGCTACTCGAAAGACAAATTCTGCTATGTAAAAGGAACAAGTGCCGATGACACCCAATATTGTAGCCGTTTCAAGCAATATGAAGCATCCAAGTTCAAAAATGTCAAGAAATTGATCAAGTGGAAGGTTTATATTTTTGCCGCTGGGACTCAAAGTATGCCAACACAACATTTTCTGAGACAGTTTGAATATTATTTTCTTTTCGTCAGTCTTCAAATTTGGCAAATTGTTTTTTGTATGCCGCTTCTGATTTGTCAGGCAACAAATTTTGCGTTGTTGTTTCGGCAATTTCGCGAATTTCGGGCAGAGTGCAAATTAAGTTGTCTTCGCTCATATTTTATTTATTTGTAACACTAATAAAGTAACAAAAGTAATAACTAATTTATTTGAAGTGACGGATGATGACAAATGATTCAAAAACTCAAGTGGGCGCCGAGTGTTACCAACTGTTACCAACTAACACAAAATTCTCTAGACGACCAAAATATTTTTTTTGTATTAAAATAAGAAAAAAGGGGGCGCAAATTAGAAAAAATAGCATAGAATACTCGTTTTATAAGAGCATTGGCGCACTCATCCCATAGAAAAACTCGTTTGCGGCTCGTTTTCTAACTTGGGTTTCGTGCGCCAAATCAACCCTTATAGAACTTGTTCTTTAATATACTATTATGAGACTAGAGTAGTAGCAAAATGCAAAAAGGCTGTTGACATCATAAAAGATGCGTGTAACAAATAATGTTTTTAATTACTACTATATGACAGACGAAGGTTAATGTAAGAGGAATGCTCTAGAATAACTTGGCAAGTAGAACATCTCCCTAGTAAAATAATAAACTAGTCCGAATGTTGAATATTTTGTTTTAAGTAGAATAAAGATTTGAATAAAAATGCGACTTCTATTATAAACCCTATTACTGCATTTATGAGACAAGACAAGTGTAAGTGATTACGCATCCTCTCTTCTACCTAATCTAAGAAAGAACATTACACTGTAATAATAATAATTTTGCAATATGTTTTTATATAAAGCAGTTCCCGACACTGCAAAATGCGATAAAAGGGGAATAGATTATATATGTATAAAGCAGTCCAAAAAATTCATACTTAATAGGTTATGCTCGAAATGTGCTAACTAAATTGTTAACTAAAATTTCACAAAGTAAGAAGGAATAGAATAGATCCATACTTTATCAATTCAAGTGCCCACATTTTGATGTGGTACTCAAAGAATTTAATCAGCAGCATTTAGTAAATTTAATAATGGCAGTGACTGTATAAAAAATGAAAACTACTTATTACCAATTATTAGCAACATACTTTTTCTTCTACAGCCCACTAAAGATAATTGTTTTGGACTGCTTAGCTACACTGATATCTTATTAAATCTGAAGATATTCCAACTTCTAGTAGAGAGCTTTAACATGCCAAGTATCACATTAAAAGGAAACTTACAATTATTTTAGTTCCTTATCGAACAGGCAAAACATGCAATTGTAATTATGTGAAGTATCTAGATTCAAAAGTTGCTGTAGATGTGTTCTATAAAACATTTACAGTGAATCTTGAATCTTGACTTATATTTTGCATACCGATATTACTTTTTTAAATTGTAAATTCACAAATTAAAAGGGAGAATAATCAAAAAGAAGTTTTGTTAATATGTACGATGGTTTGTAACAATAAAACATATTGCAAATTACTATCAATAACCTAGGGCTAAACTATTTTAAAAAGCTGCAGCTTTTCTCTTCGAAAAATTTGTACTAAAATCAAATGTGCATTCATTGAACTTTAAATATTCCACTTAATAACAAAGTGCCTTGTGCATTAATATTGAGCAAATTAATTGAAAATTAACATCTACATAAAAACATTAACCTTTTTAAAATCTAAAATTACGTAGTAAAAATAGTATATACGTATATATACAAAGTCATTAAATTCAGTACTGCATCAATAAATCTTCTATTTCCTTACATAAATCATCAAACTTAGGTCTTTCATGTGGATCAGCACTCCAACATGGATATATTATACGTACGTAGACTGCTTGCGGACATGTTCGTGGACATGGAAATCTGTTACAAAATTTAATACATATTTATGTGCTGTTAATGATCTTTGCAATTAATGAATACATATAAGAAAAAAATCGAAACTATTTTTATTTTATTGGTTATCAATCTTATATAGTACCTCTAAAATGCCAGTAAAACTTTACCTAGCTGTCTTCCTTACGGAACCAAGATGTTGAAAATGAAAACCTGAAAACATTTTTTTTTTAATCGACCATTTATACCAGGGAGGTTTCTTGAAGATTTCCCCTCCTTCAACAGTTGAAACCACAAAAAAACAGGTTAGGTTAGGCTAGGTTAGTTTAGGATAACTGAAGTTAGAGGCTAAGTTTAGGTTAGGTATTAGGTAATACAGATAAAGATTTTGATACAAACGTAACCTTGAACATTCATAGTGTCTGTGTTCATTAACTCCTTTGAATGAAATATCAAATATCCAGAAATCATAATATCCAAAACACAAGATAATGATCTGATAATTTGGCAATTCAGAGGTGTGCAAAGGGGGACAGAAAATCGAATATATTTCACCTGTTCATTAAAATAATAATTCTATCTGTAAACAATTATTAGGATAACTAGATTACAAATTACAAGCATGGAGTTTATAAAAATGTAGAGTAAGGTAAGATATGAGTGAATACACAACATTTAAATGCTGTTTGGGCTAGATGTACAGGTGCAATCATTGCCTAAGGAATGATGAAAAAATCGTGATAGTTGGTTTTTTTGGTACAATGTACACTGTAATTCGACCTATTTATGGACTGGGTAATTATCATGTTGAAAAATGAAATGTTCTTGATTACCATATAATAAACTTACATTTACATTGCACAGAAAAGTGAAAATTCGGGTATCGTAATTTTTTCATCGTTCTTTAACGAACGATCACAACTGTACATGACCACAAAGATTTTGTTTGTTTTACTGCACATCTACAGACCACTAGTAACAACATACAAAAAGTTCCGTGTCCATATCTCACATGATATGCAATCTAACATAGCCTAACCTAAAAAACGTACACTGACTTAATCTAACATCAAAACACAAACTATTGATAGAAACCACTCAAAAAAAGAAGTAAAATAGCATAAACTGACATTGAAAATCGCAAAATGACTTAAAGATGATCTAAAAATACAGAGTATTGATGTAAACTAACCTAGAAAACCTACAATGATCTAGCCTAAAATAAAAAGGCAAAGCATTGATAAAAATGTCATGTCACGAGTACATTAATTATTTATTCATTGTTATTTAATCTTAAAAACTCGTGTTTTTGTAATTTGTAATGATTATAATAAATAATACATCAATATTCAAATTATTTACAAACCGTATTAATTTTTATATTTTCATTTGCTTACAGCTCTTCGCTATGTAAACGGTTCTAGAGCTAAATCGGATGCATTGTTCAGTTAGATTTTATATATAACTAATCGAAATTTTTAATGCGTTTGATGTATCTTAGACTATAATTACAAAATATAATTACTTATAAAATATAATGCGTACTAGGCTCGGATATTTTCACCTTGGTACTGCTAAATAATGTGGGGGTACCGTTGGTGTTGGGGACATAACAGTTTAGCAGTACTTTTTTATTATACAAATCATGTGGTTTATTTTGACCCCAAATTTGGCCAATTGCCAGATCCATGACAATTTTTGAGCTCACTTGAATTATTTTGAACTAAAATATGAATTCTTCTAATTTGATACCTTAATAGTACCACAATATTCTATAGATCATTACATGTTGAATAGTATGCACACTCAAATATATATTGCATTTATTGTTGCGGCCTGAATATGTCAGTGATATTAATGTATATCTTCTGTGCAGTTTCTTCTTATCCACTAGCCATTTGGTCAGTACTTTATCTAGTCATGTGGAACTGTAATACATTGAGACTATGTTCGTCATAATAATCAACGTGTTCAAAACTCTTGTTTACGTTTTATATATGGAATTCCTAAGTTTGCACATATATCTTTAAAATTAGCAGAGACAGGATGGCTTAATATGAAACAACGGCGTTACATACAGACTGCAACGTTCTATCATAACATCATAATCAATAGGCAGCCACCCTATTTATATAATAAGATAAGGTATAGAACAGATGTACACAATATAAATGTGCGACATAGAGGTCTGTTGACTATCCCCAAGCATAATACTACATTCTACGAGCGATCATTTAGCTACAATGTCGCAAAAATTTACAATAATGTACCTTCATCTTTCAAGACATTGTCGGTTGGACAATTCAAAAAAGCATTGATTAAGCAATACAATGTAGATCGTCATTGATGTGCCACTTCGCAATCAGTCAATACTGATATTGTTCTTATTACTATTATTATTATTATTCTCATATTTACCCAACTTACTTTACTTTTATTGGAAATTATAATTATAATCATTAAATTCACTCACAATGCATAATGTTACTTTGTTTAAATTATACAAGGGGGGAATGGAAGAACAACATTGTTGAATTCCCTCCTTGAGATACATTATTATAACAAATGAATTAATATTGTAATTTTATTGTATTATATGTTTTTGTAATCTCAGAATAATAAATTAAATTAAATTAAATCTATTCTTCTTATGACCAATGAGTAATTTAATGACTAATTAACCTTAATATATTGTTTACAAGTCTTTTTAGTTTTCATCGGTCTATTAGAATGTCAAAGATTAGTTTTTAATAAATTATGCAATTCTACGTCATAATAATATGCTGACTGATATTTTATTGGCATTTTAGAGGCATTAGATATAAATAATACAAACCTGGCACCACTTTCGATTGCTTTAAGTAAAACTTGCTGCTCTTGCCCAGCTCTTTCATCACAGCTTAATTGCAATTTAGGTTCTTCACCATGTCCAAACATTTCGCACATGGTCACTCCATATGACCATACATCTGAACGTGGTGAAAACTTACCATCTCCAAGACTCTCTGGGGCATACCTATTAAAAGAAAAATGAATATGCTTAGTACTCCAAGGTACTTTGGTACTTCAAAAATAGTCGTTTACCATTTAATTGGAAGCTCCCTATTCGTCTGTAAAATATAATATTCATTAGCTCCCATAACTTGTGCCAATCCAAAGTCGGAGATTTTCACATGATTTTCGTCTACTACTAAAATATTTCTTGCTGCAAGATCTCGATGTACAATATGTTTAGCACCCAAGTAATCCATCCCCTGCATAAAATAATTGTTTAGAAACTAATTAATAACTACATAATAAGATTCATTTTAATACCTTAGCTATATCTAGAGCATATTTTAAGAGTTGTTTAACGGATAAAGATTCACGATAAATTTTTAAATAGCTTTGTAATGATCCATGTGTGACATATTCCATAACTAAGGACACTTCTGGTTCTTGCAATACTCCTAGGATCTCAACTATATTAGGATGTTTTAAAGTCTATAACAAAAAATTAGAAAGTCTTACAAAACCTCCAAAAATTTGCCTAGGTAAACTACCTTCATTATTGCAATCTCACGTTCAAAGTCTTGTAAACAAGTTGATACAGCAGTCTTTTTAAGCTTTTTGACAGCAACTTGCCTCGGTTCCTTATCTTCATCATTTAAATATTCTAAAGTGCCTCTATAAACTTCACCATAAAATCCCTAAAAGATTTATTTAGCTAAAATATATATACTTTTTCTACTTTTTTACCTGTCCAATACGACCTTGTAATATAACATTACAATCGGCATCCAATTCAAATATACTCTGCATAGAACTAATACTATCTAAAGATGTATCAGATGTAGCTACAGAGAAGTTGAAATTTGGAAAGATGTTCGAGAACAATGACATTGTATCTTCATTATTTTCTAACTCCTTAAACACGAGGGCATATTATTATTTTTTTTATTTTTGTTTGTATTTATTAAATAAAAAACTCACCTGCGAATTAAATAACCATTTCTTTTCCATACCTCCTCCTTTTATGAAATTGGAAGCAAAAGATATGTCATTATCAATGCTCATACCAGATATTGAAAAGTCATCTTGTATCACAGCTGTAGATTCTATTATTAAAGAAAATGAATAATAATCGTTTTATTAGGTTTCAAAAATTATTTACCCGTCGCAGTAGAGAAAAGACTGTTCATTGAAGCTGAACTTGTCAAACTCCTTGATCCATGATGAGAGACTTGGGCATACGAATGCACTTTACGTGAATTATAAACTGTAATGTAAGTAATAAAATTTTAATAATTTTAAAAAAAGGCGTCTTCATGTATAAACATTACCTTGATGAAGAATTTGACTAATATCTCGCATGAGAGCTTGTGGTTGTTTTCTACCATGGGGATCTGCATTCCAACATTCTCTTAATATTTGATAAATAGTACTTGGGCATCCAGGAGGTGGAGGTAATCTTTTTCCACCCATGTAATACTAAATAAACAAGAATACAGTTTATTTTAATAAATTAAAAATAAATTGTTATTATTTATAGTTGACTGTATTAGGTTTATAATTCAATAAAGCTTCAATATGATTCAGAGTTGGCCTTGATAGTTTCAACAGAGTTTAATAGGTGGGTCAAAAAATTAGTTTTTGCCAAGTTGTTTTTCAATAGCAACAAAAATGTGACCACATCTTTTAAAAAGTGTGGCCTAAAATATCTTTTATTTATTTTTAATCTATCCTACCCGTGCATTTGATATGAATTTTAAGAAAATTCATATTAAGCAAATATTGAGTAAAACTCATCTAATAAAGTAGGTATCAGAAAAATTATTTTCGATATTATTAAATGGAATAAATTATAAATATGAATAGAGAACTGTATTCCTGGTCATTCCATTCAAAATATTCTTTGCATCATAAGTGGGGGTGTGGTGGAAAGGGCTCAATCGCTCCCTGCACACAGATTACACTAGTTGAGATAAGTTAATGAGAGTGAGAGGACAAATGCATTATTCTCATTTTAATTTTGTGTTTATTATAGAAGTGAAATAATTACAATATGGATAGAACAAGGCACGCTTCTAACTGTTGTATTTTTGGTAACATCAAAGACCTGCAAAATATGTTACCTAATAGGTTATAAAGTTTTACAGTTTTACAAGATATCAGCTCTTAAGCTGATTAAGCTTACTTAAAAAGGATACTCAGATTATGGCATAAGGCTTCTATAGCAAATGTATCCCATACATGTGTCATGCAGCAATTACTGAAAGCATACTATTCCAAATGTATAAACTAGAAGATAAAAACATGATAAAATCTTGAAAGCAATTGTCAGTTGGTAAAAAAGAATTCCACATCAGCAGTAACAGACTATTTGATATACGCAAAACAGGAAGCGCAAAAAAAGAACAATGTTTATTGATGGAGCAGAGGTCTAAAATAGTTATAGAAACTCAGCAAACTCATCAGATACCAAGAAAAATAAATGTCACAAACCAAAAATTAAAGCTATACTATAGTTCAATAACAGATACAGAACGTCTGAACGCTAGGGTTGAATTTACTCCATTATATCTGACTTCTCTGAAGATAATAAAACAGAAATACTTTGCAACGAAGTTCGTCTTCAACTCCCCAAGAGTCTAAAATATGTGATCAACATATTTGACAGAACTGCTGCAGCAATTGTATCTGCTGTTATTCATGACATTCAGTTCGATGTTTAGATTATAGAGAAACCCTCATTGCATTGTGAAAGAGCAGAAGTACAAAAGGAAATGTTAGCTACAGATCTTATTCTTAATGTCTTAGACATTCCAGCTTTATACTTTGATGCCAGAAAGGACAAAACCTCAAAAATAGTGAAAAAGGATGTCAAAAAATACTGACAAGTAATCGTAGAAGAACATGTATCTATCTTTCTTTGAGTTGGTTTTTTTCTCAAAACATTTCTTTGATAGAACAATGACAAATACTGGAAAATACAGCAAGTGTTATACGACTATTAGAAAAATGTTTGAATCAACCTTTATGTCCTGCCTCTAAGGCACCCGTCTTCATACTTAGGTGGGGCAACTACTGGACTGATTTCTGCCTGCTTTTCATACTGCGTGCAGTATGAAGAGATAGAAAGTGTGTTGCTGAATATTAATGTCTTCAAAAACGTAAGTTGCGATCAATGCTACTTGTACATATTATATCACCTGTTATAAGTGGCATGTGTTCTTCAAATCTAGCAAACATGATTCCAGGAAAGACATCACATGCTCAATGGTTGACAAAAAACAACAGTATATAAATATTATGTATGTCCATAAGTATACCATCTAAAAGTCTTAAACAACTGGCCACATTTGTCATCAGAATTTATATGCATGTTTAGCTTAGAATTAAAATCCATCCTTCATGTAAAGATGGGTCTAGGCATTTTTGCAAATTGATTTCCAATTATCGATACCTTCCACAACAACTAAAAGATTGTAAGTAGTCTAATAGAAAGTAATCCATCTTGTCATTGTGCAAAACAGTTTCTTTACGCATCCTGAAAGCATTTTATTGTTGATGCTCAAATACTTACACATCATTACACAGATACACGACATATTCTGAAAAACTTCCCAATATCTTTGAGATCCCTAAAATAAACTTTAATACCAAATCACACTTAGACCCCATAGCTTGGAAACAAAAGTATTTTCAGCCTCCTATCCTTCAAGACATCATGAATACTATCGCTAGTGGAATCAAGAGGTAATATTGTAGTGTGATAAAAACTCCAATAACATAGAAAATTTATGATAAAATTCGAATGCATATGTGATTTTAAGGTGTCTACTGACTAATTTTATTTGTAGGTGTTCGTGTGGTTGTCGGAACCGACTGCTTAACATGTCCATCAAACATCAAACAGCACGGCAATACTTCTACAAAAAAACGGAATTACCAATATTTGTATCTTGCAGATGGTGCACTGTAACATGTTGCAGTTCATATTGGTAAAAGTATTTCTGTTTCCTTTATAATTTTGCTTTTAAATATTTGCAAACAAAGAAATCACTGTCAGAGGACTATTTCTGTCAGGAACTGCAATATGTGATAGTGCACTATCTTGTTGATACCAAATACTAATAATAGGCAAGTGGACACCGTCCATCAATTCATTTAAAACAGTACACATTCAATTTTACACCTCTAAAATAATACAAAGTTTCAGTAAATAGTTTATATAAAAAATTACATAATGAAAAAAATTAAATTAAAAAACGTAAAATGTTCATAGCTTTTGAAAAATGTGGTATCATATAAGTCATAGCTGCTTCTCCGCAGTATCAAAATGTAAAGACATACGTGATTAAATCTTTCAGGTAATTGGCATTGAGCTAGTATAAAATGGTTGCTAAAAACATAATGTATGGTTTGATGCGTTCTTTGTTTGCAGCGTTTCCACATGTGATTCGGAACTTAACCTTAACCTTACAAATAAAAAAATTAATTTTAAAAATCTCTTAAAGCAGTGATAAGTCATGATTTTGAAATACACAGAGTGTTAACAATAAATATCTACTAGTTTATTTATAAAACTCATTTTAGCCATTACTGTAAGCAAGTTTTTCAAATGCAAAGCTGATCTGGTTATTTTTAAAGAAAAGTACAAATAATTTCGTGCCCAAACCTTGAAGAGATGTATGTGTGTTAGCAAGGGTTGAAGATAATTATTAAACTACGAATTCAAATAACAAATCAACAACAATCCGATTTATTATTCTACACACAGCAATAATCTATTGTATTTATAACAAACAATTAACTCTGTAACGTTACTCCTCTCTTGTGCGGCGCTCACAAGTTATCGGCCGCTCTTAAACACGCGTCACGCGTGTCCGCGTCTCTTGTATTGAGTCACCTCTTGGCTTATCGAGATACCACTAAAATGTGCATTACAAAATCTAGCTACAAACATGATCCCAAATTCTTCAGCAATTTACTATTAAAAAGTATTATTAAAAACACCTGATTTATTTATACAAAATTTACAAAAAACAAAAACAATGAAAATATAACCTAACAAACACGTGCTTAGACAACGTAAAGTAAACAACAAGCCAATGCCACCACGCTGGTCGCATCTGGCAAATGTGCATTTTCAGCTAATCGCGTACAAGCTAGCAGTTATGACATATACAGAGCGGACAAATTACTCATTAAAATTTAAAGCAATTTTTAGGAATTTTTTATGCCGAAAACACAGCCAGAGGAAAATTATTTGCTGATATTCTGCTTTACTAGTAGGTGTTGACTGCAATAAAATTTAAAAAAAAAGTAATTCCTGTAGCCTATTTTGTTAATTTAATGATTTTATCCAAAAATCATTGCAGATTAGAAATCTGCATTTTATATTATAAAAGTTACACGAAACCAAAATAGTTTTTTGGTATGTAGATTTTCATATTTTGTAAATCATTTACTTCAAACTCCTGTTATGAAGTATTACGGAACTTAGAAAAAAAGGATACTTTTCAATTATGGTGAAAAAAGTTAATTTTAATATTAAAAAAAATAGTTGATGATGTCATGGCACCTAAGGCGGTGGAGCAAAAAAATAAAATAGACCTGCCAAAAGTCAACCAGAAAGAAATAATAAACAGTATTCCATAATTTTGTCAGTCTCGTTATGTAAATGCACGAGAAAGCTAATAACTTAATCTTTTCTATTCGAAATTTTACTAAATATTTCACAATCACCAATACAAGTTAAAGTTTAAAAATTTAAAAGACAAATTCGAATTTCTGCTGTACTACGAACTTGTCAAATTATATATTCGTTCATTCTGTCAAGCATGTTATGTACTTTAGAAAATAAAATGGCTTATTAAACTGGATTTATTAGAATGAATTCTACTGTTTACATTCAATATAGTCCGGTCAAAATAGACAATTCAATTTACAATAATTCGCATAGAGCTGAAAATTGGTACAGGTCTTAGGTACACTATTACAAATAAAATTTTAAAAATCCCCACCGATCCTACGTCTGCTAAAAAATTTATTCAAGGTCAAAAGTCAAAAGTATCGATTTTTTGCATTTTTCTCGTAAACGGTAAGTGTTATTATAAAAATAGGTCAGACAAAAGTTGTAGATCATGCAATTATCTACAAAAATTGTTCTTATACTTTTTGTCCTACGAATCACCATTCCTAAGATAGCACCATTTAAAACATCGAAAATAATAATATGCACGTCTACGCCGCCTAGAAATACTTTTATGGTCGGTTTCACAAAGCTTGATTAAACTCTGATTAACTTAATTGTGATTAAATTTGAAATCTAGGAATATAATTGAATAAAATTCAAGGTCTGTTAAATCTCAGCCAATGAAATTTCTGAATTTTGAATTTAATGACAATTAAGTTAATCAGAATTTAATCAAGCTTTGTGAAACCAGACATTAGTGTTGAACGTTCTTTTGCAGTGAATACGCGTGCTTATTGCTAAGGGGGGGGGCGTGGGGGTTTTTTAAAGATTAAAGAGGGCAATTTTAGTGTTTTTCAAAATTCAAATGTTCACAGCTCGGAAACTATGAGGCATACGGAGACGTGGATTGTGTCATTCGGCTTGCGACTCACATATCATTTAGCTGATCACGAATTTTCGATAAAAAAACAAAAGGCGATCGTTTCAGGGGTGTCGCCATTTTGGAAAACAGGCGAAAATTGCTGTAGCTTTTTGAAATTACAGTATGTGCTGTAAAATTCGTTTCTCTAACCATCAAGCCAGGTTTCGTCCGATTCGCTTTTGTTTCCATACCCCCCAAAAAACGCGTTATCACCTTTTTCTCGGGGACTAAACATCGCATCGACATGGGATCTTCACTGGTAGATAGAATCTGGGACCCTGCATAACATATCGAAGCATAGTCGATCGGCGATTGTTTTTAGGTACAGTTGTGGCCAAAAAAACGAGTTTTTCAAAATTTGGAAGATCGTGCCGCCTATAACTGCAGACCTGTAACGAAACAAGTTATACTAGAAGATAGCCCTGTGTATCCTCTATAAGAAAGCCTAAATGCATTTTCCCTGACAAAGACCATCTTCAGGGTCAAAAAGTGCAAAAACCGAAACGAGTACGGAAAGGGCGCCGGTCCGGTGCGGAGGTAGCATGGACTGACCTCCTCCAATTAGACTTTGACCACTCCTAGCAGGCCTATTTATTAACCCAAAATGAAGACTAGCATACCAAAACGATTTCTTGGGATGCCGGCTACATTATATTGTTAACCCGTTTATATGGTGGATCCTCAAAAAATGTTAGGTTAGGAGAACTAGAGGCGGAGATCGGTAACAGCTAGCTCGAATTTGAAGATACCACGCGATAGAGGGCGTCGAGGAGTGTCAAATGGTGTTTTTGTTTCTGTTCTAGCACTACCCGTTTATACAGGGTGATTCAAAACATGTCCCATTTCTGGTCCTCTTTGCATGCCACTGGAGCGAAACCTAATCGGACTTTTATGTTCCTGTTAAGCGGGAATAATACTTTCCACTAGACTTTCCTCTAGAGCACTGCCAAGTTTTGTTCGTACGGTATAATAACCAAAGACGCTGCGATTTTTCAAAGGTAAAAGTTTGATACCAAAGTTGGTGGGTATGAAGCCAGTTTTAATTTTATAATATTTTTGTATATACAGGGCGCGAGCCCGGACCTGGCCGACATATAAACCCGAGGCCAGGCCCAGGTGCTAGCCCGGACCTGGACTAGTAAAGAAGGAGAGGCCAGGTCCCGATGCCAGCCCGAACCTGACCAACTTAAAAAACCGTTTAAATAAAATGCTACTGTAATGATAGAGCCGTACAAGCGATTTGTACAACTTTTGATATTCTCCCTTGAATAATTCTACTTCTAGAGCTGATAACTCAGAAAGAACTTAAACACCACCAAAAACAATCACCTTCTCGACCTGTACTCTCCTGTTAAGACCTGCAACGGCAATTCTTTTCCATTTTCTTCTTCCCAATACGATTATTTTAGTCTTACTTGGTGTGGGCTACGCTAAGCTTCAGCACAGAGTCGCAAGACCTTGCGTGCAGGTTTTAAAAGCTTTAAATTTCTTAACTGAATAGTTCTTAAGTTTTTTTAAGATTTAAGTCTTATCAACATCTAGATACAATAAAACTAAAACTTCCACTGCACTATTTTGAAAAATTATGCATATATATGGCCTACTCTGGATCATATTGCAAGTAAATGAATTATACCCTCATAGCTTCTACATGATCTGTATGAGTAATTGGTTCTCCAAACATAAATATCTCCCAAACAGTTGTTGCAAATGCCCATACATCAGCGGCAGTCGATCGTTTTGCAAATTCTAGGTTTGAGTAGCATTCTACAGGAATCCAATGTACCCTGTAACAAATTTATTTAGCAAAGATTGCATTTAGTTACATCAGTCTGCATATACTCTGTTGATGCATATGTGTGGTTGATTCCAGGATCTCCCAATTTGACAGTGAAAGTGTTTTCGGCATGGCAACTAACCAATAATTTTCTACATCTGATGTTACCATGAACAATACCATTTTCTTCCTGCAATCAAATAGCAAATATTAAAAATTATTCTTCTATGTATTTATAAATTTACTTAATAAATTCTTAAAATTAAGTAATTAATAGTCGCGACAACCCCTTGCACTGTACGTGGTGCAAGGGATAAGCATAATAAAGTAAATATCAAAGAAGAAGTACAGTATTACCCAGAGGTGACGCGATAAGTGGGACGACAAAGATCACATAAGTCGAATTCGCGTAACTCGGGGTACAATTTTGCATACAGATCCATACAAATTTTAGTTAATTAGGACTGAAGGTCTCCAAAAACAGAACTTTTTTTAGAAATTGTAGTTTTTCGTATATCATGTATGTATTAAAATGAAAGTAGTATATCCAATGATGTTCTTGCCATAGTTATTTTTTAAATGATACTCTTGTAATAAACCTTACACAAACCGATCGTAAGTTTCGTCGTCCCTAAAAAATCAAATAGTTTGTGAGAAAAAAGTCCATACATGACATTGTGCTATCGTGTTGCATGAAATGCAAGCAGATTGGCATGAGTGGGCGGTGGGGAACAAAGCGGGAGAAAAAAATAAGAAACTGCATAACTCTGAGTTCGCTTAAGTCAGGGTAGCAGGTATTACTGTACTACATCTGTATGTACTGTACTCATTCTATAATGAGCACAAAAAACTTTTGAATATAAGCATTGAAGTCGAAATCCATGAACAAGAGAGAACAGTAAATGAGAGTCATGATAATGCTGATAATGTAATTTTGTTTGTTGATTATGTTCTTCTGCAGTACATAATGACATATGTTCTAGCATTCGAACAAAGCTCACCTTGAGGAATATATTGCGGTGATCTATTAAAATAAAATATAGTATGTAGTAGTTGGAATGGTGGGTTCCAAATAAAAACATAAATTATTTACGGTAGATTAAAATAAAAATACACCACAGATATTTTTCTTTATTCCACTCAGCTAGCTCAGGGTTACTCGGTAAAGCATAAATTATTTGAATTACAAGACTCTTATTAACTCTTATGCCTGGAAAGGAAGAAAAACTTATGTTGTAAACACTAAAGCTCCTGCAAGCTGGACAACCACTGCTCAACTCTAAATTCAAAAGAAAAGAAAACTGGATTCTTGTATTTGCATCAATTAAACACATAAGTAAATTTAAAAACACATAAACTTTAGCCAGTCTCGGTGGATTAGTGGTTTGCATGTTTGCTTCATAATCCAAAGATTGCAGGTTCGATCCCCGGCCGAGCTGGTAATTCTTCATAGCGGAGAAAAATTTTAAACATGCCTTCTTTTCGGATAGGAAGTAAAACTGTAGGTCCCGTGTCAATGCAATGTTTGGCACGATAAAGATCCCTACTGGGGGTGGAATTTCACCAGATTCGGCTAAATTCTAGTAGGGTCGGCCAAATGATCATAGCAATCGGTGCCATGAGGTACGAAGGATGCTCCGCCATCCTGATTCCTCGCCCAAAAACAAACAACAAACAAACATAAACTTTATTTAAAGAACGAAATAAAAATTCCAATGAAAAATCAATGGCAAGAAATATTGTTCAAATCAATACAATTAATAATTGAGAAATAAATTCCCAGGCTTGCTCAAATGTTATTAATAGTTGTAATGGCCTGACATAGGGCCAATACAGTCATTCACTTGAACAGACCAATACAAATCGAATGTAATTTATAAATAAAACTGTTTGTCTAATGAAAATAAATTTAAATAAACGAAATTAAATTGTTTTATTTAATTGTAAGCAAATAAGTTCTCAAAAGAACCTTGTAAACTAAACAAAATAAATTTGTATTATTGAGGATAAACTTTATAAGTTAATTATTATTAATGAGATTAAAGAACCCATTTATTATGACCAACCTGGTATAAATTATAAAATTGGTTTCCTTTTAAATATTAATCCTCTATTGGTAACACTGTGACAGAACCTGTCAGCTGATTTCTTGTTTTTAAAATATCGATACAAAGATCGATGATGAAAATAAATCCACCTGAATTTATTTAAACAATCACGTTCACTTTAAATAATTATAGAACAACACTAAAATCTTCTTTAAACTTTTGAGATTGTTCAGATAACACTTTAATTTAATTCAAACTTCGTTCATACATGACATTTACGTCAAACACATATGGTTAAACTATCTAACCTCAATTTAAATTACAGATTTTTATCCGGAGTCGGGCATAGGTTTTGCCGTGAACGTTTTGTCGACTCATGTTGTTAAAATTTGCTCCAGCTTATATAGTTTATGTTAAAACAAAAACCGGTGATGATATATTTTCAAAACAAAAGCAAATCATGTAAGCTTGATGACGTCACTAATCTGCACAGCTGTTCTTAATCATCACTAATCTTAATTCTATGATTACAGGACTGTAGTCCTTAAAACAAGGATCAAAACAGTATAATACATCCCATGTCCAAAAATGTATTGTAACGAAGGTATAAGAGAAAAACGATTGACAATATACAAATCTCGTTACGACCTAAATACATATAGAATTCAACAAATCAAGGTTTATCCTTTACAAACTAGTTACATAAATACACAATACAAGTAATGCAAATAAATTCTCCATAGGAGCATCTTTACAACTTACAACAAACATAATTTTTACAGTACGATACTACAATGAATAGACCAATTAATGCATTTGCAAGTTCCAGCTTAAATATTTATTCAAAATTAATCAATTTATGATCAAAATGTCCAGCATACAGTACTCTAAGCAGTTACATAAAAACAATGGTGAGAAAAAATAGGATGAGCCAATAATCGTCCCAATGAAGCAAAACGACAAGATTAAAACCTTCACTAATAAAAATGATCAGAAATTTTATGACCAAATTCAAAAATTAATTGTATTATATAAGTCATAATAAGATTGACCTAATTTATCTGTTTTCAGTTAACTAACAGCGCGAAACTGAGCTGGTCTCCTGGAAAGTAGAAAAATTTACCTAACGTTAAAAATCGTAATCTCTAAAATTGAATAAGAAAATTACATCTTCCTTACAAGTGGAGAACTCATCCCAATGTGTAACTTGGGTTGCATAAACGTAGTTATGATCAAACAATCTAACTGAATGATATCCTTTTTCTAACTTAGGTTATATTTGCATGAAATTTTTATTCTTAATTTTTAATTTAAATATTAATGAACCTAACTGTGACCCTATATGTAGCCTTTATATTAATTATGCCTATGACATAGCATGTCTCTCTTTTGATTTAAATCTGATATGTGTGAAACGTTTGTTTTGACGTTTCCGTTCTATCGTTGATAAAATTTTCAATGAGGTGATTTGATATCACCGCAATATAGATATTATTAAACAAGGAATTTTTTATGTATGTATGAGCTGAGAGAAATTAAACAACACATAATTCATAAAGAGTATCCTTTATACATGGTGAATCAGTTTCGAGCAAGGTTTGGTTTCCCTGGAATATTTTTATTCATTGAGGCTTGTTTTATATGTTGTATGTCTATACAAAATGTAAAAAATATAAGAATCCAGCTTACCAAATGCCACAAAGCTGATGCCAAATTAGAAGCAGCTTCAATTAAATCCTCAGTTTTCAGGATGGCTTTATTGCTTCTAAGGTACTGATCCAAAGCTCCTAAACGCATGTATTCCAGTACCATTGAAACGGGACTAGTCAATGTTATTCCATACAATCGAACAATAGCATTTGATTGCAGAAAGGCCCAATGTCCAGTCAATTCTAAGAAATCCTAGAATATTAAATATTATATTATATTAAAAATGAAACCATATTCGACCTTTTAATCTAACCTTTAGGTATTTTTCACAGCAATCATGCTTTAAAACTTTCATCGCAACTTCTACCTTTTTTCCTTTTGTCAATCTCCACATGCTTCGATACACTATGGTAATACCATCTGCACCTTCCTTTTTATGTCCTGTAATAAAAAGCATCTTAAGAATAGTAATTTAAAAAACCATCGTAGGCAGATGTAACAAAATAGTGAATATCAGATACTGACTCTAACCTTCGATGAGGTCGTAAAGTATTACAGAACATCTTGATTATATTAATATGTAAAACCCTTGATTCAAAAACACTTTACTGAATTAGAACGCTTTTGCTATTGCTGTAATTAATTCACATAATATATACAAATACATATACCTAATGTATAGGTATATTCTTGTTTGTCAGCTCTCCGCCTTTTTATCACAGTTTGTAGCTTTCTTTTAATAGAGCATAGCTTCTTAACAGCCACCTATCTCGATATATGTACGGCTTGTTTATTTAACAGTGCCAGTAATGATAGCTACTGCAAAGAGATCATTTTCAAAATTAACCCTTATAAAAAACAATCTTCGCAATTTCACAGGTGAGGAATGATGAAGTGTACGAGTAAGAGTAAGAAAAATAGACTCTCAAAAGATAATTAATGATTTTGCTTCACGAATGTCAAGAAAAAAGAGTTTTAATTTTTAATAACTAATTTTTCAGATTTCTCACTTATAATATTTAACGGAGATTATCTTGTTCCGGACACTATGTGGGTGCAAAATTGTCCTAGCGTAGAAGTTGTCTTTTAAATCAGTATTATTTGCATTTTAAAATGTGTCCACTAAGATCATTATTTGATTCTAATCTCTCAAGTATAAGGTAGAACTTTAAAGAAACAAACTATTCTGAACACTACCCTATTTGAATGTACATTTTCTAAGGGGTACATTCTAATAAAGAAATCTGCTCTTATGCCGATAGAATAAAACTGAAATTGGAAAGAATTTTAATTTAAACATTTTCCATGAATTCTTTATACCCTGGAATACCTTTTATTTGCTTTAAAAGATTGTTATAGTAATTTAATAATATGCTGTTTGTTCCGAACACTACATCTTTTTTCCGTTATATAAAAATTGTTAGAAAATATCAAATTTATAAATTTTAAATTTAATTAACAAACACAACACTCGGAGACTACAAATATTCAAAAATAAAAGTTTAACAATAATAACATAAATTCTAAATATCTTTATTTTTAACGACTCTCGGAAGATGACTTAATAATATCGACATTTTTTAATTGAGATTAATTTGTTTTAAATAATAATATATTTAAATTAATAAATAAAATAAATAAAAATAAATTAATCCGAGATTTAAAATATTTTTTTATATTTGCATGTTCTAATGAAGCTATTAGGACACGCATTTCGCGTGTCCTAAAGAGATTTATTAGAATACGGAAAACAGTCACATTTTATTATTTAAAGTTAATATCAGTATTGAACAGCTGTTTTTAGAATGTCAAAGTTATTTATGCTGTAAAGAAAAACAAATCCGGAATCTGAATTTTCAGTGCAGCCAACTTTTAAAAAAGTTAACAAAGTTAATAGCAAATTTTATTTAAAATTAAATTATTTCTTTTTTAAAATGATTAAAAATAAGGCAAATACAAAAAATAGTATAAAGCATTCGTTTCATAAGACGCTTTAGCGCACTTGTCCTTTAGAAAACTCCCAGCTACGCGGGTGGTTTTCTAGACTCGGACGCGTGCGTTAAAAACATGTCTTATGAAACTAATACTAATATACTATTATTATAAGATTTCAGATTTAGATGTTTTTCCAACCAAAATATGTTTTTTGCCACAGGCACATATATATCTCGCTCGAAAAAATGTACCCGTTTTGGCGGACATCCCCCTCTAATTTTGCACAAGTGTACAGCAAGTGCTGATTCAAAGGACATTATTCCAACTATTGCCAAACTAACCTCCGAAAACGTCATTATAATAATGCCAAAAGTCAGAAGTATGGACCACAACCAGAAAAACCAAAGAGAAGATCTCTGGATGCTCTTCGAGCCATGATACCGCGGTAGAAGCGATCAATTATGCTTTCCAAATCGATGATGAGTGTTATTCAGTATAACCTTGGCAGGGTTGCCGTTGACATGTTTATCGACTCTGGAAGCTAAAGAAATATTTTGGATGATAGAACGTGGACCGAACTGAAATGTGCCAAATTTAAAGTCTGGGACCATGTCAAAAACCCAGTGAAGCTGTTTTTCACTTATGTCAGTCAAAAGCTCTTACACATTTTGGGTTAGTTTAAATTTCACATTTCCATATGGGAAAATAACGAAATAGCAACATTTTATGTCATACAAAATTAAAATCCAAAATTAAAATTATAAACCATCGCTTTTTTTTTAAACTTTTCTGTTAAATGTGATGATGATAGATTGAAAAATAACACTTTAAATATATTTATTAAAAAAAAATGTCTTTAATAAAATACAGTAGAAATCTTTAATCTGAACCTATAAATGCAAGGCTAGTTCATATTAACGAGGAATTTGGATTACTAGATGTACGAATAAAACCATTACTTTATGCCATGGTAGTTTATTATAAAGAACGTAACTTATGTAATTTACTAATTCTATTACAAAACTTTTATTTCTAATTAAAAAAATCAGTATTTTTTTTTTAAATTTTCTCTTTCTCCTTTTATATAGCGATGTTCTGTCATTTCTTGATCTTAATTTCACAATTTTTCTATTTCTTTATATCGCCGACTGGTTTTTCTTAGTATATATAAAATAACATTTAAAACCAACACTAACACTTTTTCATTTTTATTTAATGCTAAAGACAGAACACATGATATCATGAAATCGGGCATTTACCGTTTAAATTGTTCTTTTTGTAGTTCGGTATATATTGGACAAACACTTCGAAATTTTGACATAAGATATAAAGAACACATACGTCATTACAAAAATAAACATCCTGAAAAATCTAATGACGCCAAACACCTTTTAGAACAAAATCACACAATGACTCCTCAAAATAATATTAAATTCCTACATTTTTGTAATAACAAACACAAATTAGACATTTTAGAAGCCTTTGAGATATACAAACACAAACTCAGGGTACCTTTAATGAATAAACAACTTGAGCTCAGTAATTCTCCGTTATTGGAAGTATTAGATATTTAATTCTGATTATTATTTTTGTATCTACCTTAGCGACGTGTTTGTTTATAATTATATTACCTTTGATAATGACAGCATAGCTGTCGAAACAATATTGTCAGGTTGTATTTTAATAAAACTGTAAAACTTTTACTAATGTTTATTTATTTCATTCGTAGAATTTGTTTACACCCATTTGGTCGTAACAGTATCGGCCAACAAGCTGTGTCAGCAATCTCTATAATTTCGTTTACAATATTCACCTTCCAAGAACGCTACATATACAATTTCAGTATGTACATAGAACTTTCTTGTTTGGATTAAAGAGGTTTGTTAAGATTATAGCTTGTAAATGTTGTTGTTTGGATTACTAGATGTTCGGAATACAGTCTGTTCGGATTATAGATTTCTACAGTATAACACAAATACTTATAAGTTGATACAAATGATATAAAAAATTTTTATATTACTCCTAAGATAAAATTTGGCATTAATTTGTTATTTTTATTAAAGGTTATAGTAAAACATCTATTAGCTATCATAAAAATTGCAAATTGATTAATAGCCTCCAATATGTTACAAGTTAATGTGGAGTAGATTTCAAAAAATCACTTTAAAGTAGTATTCTCTGTAAAATGCGTGTCTAAAGTTTGTGTCACTTAATTACCAGTAACGGGAATTAAACAAACTTACCACGAAGTATAAAATAAGTTAAAAAATTCTGGAACTTTCAAGTGACTCTTACTATAAAACAACATTCATGTTTTCATCACCACTTTCCAGTTTCTAATGTCACTGCAAAGTTCCCGTTGGAACATTAAAAAGTTTAAGTCTAACCTCACATTTAACCATGAACATTATATTTTTTATACTGCAACATAATAATTAGATATGACGTATGTTAAGGTTGCAGCAATCAAAGAAAAAGGGGGAATTTACTTCACCCATGTTTCCTATAAATGGGAGCAAAATAATATTTTGCATTTGTATTGGCCCCAACTACAACCAGTGCAAAAACACAATTAACCTCCAAATTCTAAACTAACCTACAGCAGATATGCCTCTATTAGGCAATCCAACTACGAATCAAATGGTGTTTTTGTGGCGCCAATGGAAATATTTGCCCATAGTGGCCATCATTATTTGGATCAATTAGGCCAATTTATTAGATAATCCAGTAGTCTGTCAAACAGTGATTTATGGCGCTGGCGGGAATGTTTGAACACAGCAACCATATTGGTTTGGATTGCCTAATAGAAGTTACTGTATGCAAAACAAGTAGTAAGAATCACTTTAAAGTGATTCTCCTGGGTAGCAAAAACGTAGTTTTGCTTTCAATACTTCTGTAAAGTTCCATAACTTTAAAGGTTAAGCAATGGTATCAGACAAGTGGCAGGAACTTTCAGTACTAGTTTAAAATTTTAAAAACTTTAAAGTAGCTTCATCGATCATCCACTTTGAAGTTGCAACAACTTTAAAGTAATAATACTAAGTAACCATACCGTTTCACGTACTTTAAAAGTTACTCAAAAGTAATGAAGTATTAAAGAAAAATTAAATTAACTTTTTTTTATGTTTTATATCTGTATTTAAATGGTAATAAAAAAGAAAAGAAATTTATTCAACAAAACATTTATTTATTATTTTTCTTTTTCCTCTTACGTTTTTTCTTTCTAGGTGCTTTCTCAAACCTATTTGGCAGTGTACCAAATTTAAGGTATAAATACAATCCTAATGCAACAATAGCACAAACAAAAACAACAAAGCTGATAATCACTATACGAATGTTATTTTCAGTTTTCATCCATCCAAATACAGGTGCAGTCAAATGATCTTCCATTAAATGTGTATAAAAATTAGGAGCCCCTTTAACATTTATTCTTATTAAATTAGTAATCCATAGAAATTTTAAATCAGGTTGCTCTATTTCACACCTCCAAACTCCACTGTGAGACTTATTCACAATTAAATGTTCTGCGCTTACAGCAGCTAAAGTTGTAATTCCATGATCAATATAAATAACATCATTTAATAACCATCTTTGACGTAGATCTGAATATATGTATCCCAAAACAACTGCATTAGACTTTAATGTTACAGAACGAGTAGCTCGTGTTACTATATTATCGTATGCCGTTAATACTGTTAAAGATATTACACGAAATACAATACGTTCTTTAATAATACGATACAGCATGCAAACATAAACCCCCATGTCAGATACTGTAGCATTATATATTAAGATATTATCATTTTCAAGCTTAATATGTACTGGTTCAGCATTAACAATTACACCATTTATTGTCCATTCATAATAAGCCTCTGGTGATTGTTGAGATATAATAGCCAAGAGTTCATTATCATTTTCTAATAATACTGAATCACCTTCCTTGATCATATGATTAGAGTTTTCCGTTTGTAGTTGATCACGGATTCTTTCTATTGTTTCTGGACTTATATCACCACATTGAAAATCATTACATACGCCAGTGGAAGTAGACGCACCTTCACAAAGTATCCCAAATATATTCGGTCTAGGATTAGAACAAGTTCGGGTTCGAAATCCTTCCCCACCACCGCAACTTACTGTACAATGCCATGATGACCATGGTGACCAACCTCCATCTAATGGTTTGCCATCAATATCGGGAGGATCACAATTTGCTGTCCAGGTAACAGAACCATTCTCAACACCTACAGAAAACCAATAAAACAGCATTGGTTTTGAACTATTGTAATTCAAAATTGAAACATTGTTTCTTGTAATATTTAAGCTATTTTCATTAAATATTATATGGAATGCTGTCCATGAATTATTTTTAAATATTGACTCAATCACTTGTTGCGATAATAAATTTGTAACACCAGTGGTTGTGTTTTCATAAATACTTATAGAATTTTTCTGATGACTTATTGCAATTCCATAATAAACTTCATCTTCAGGAAAGGTTAATAAAGGTATAAACATAGTACCATTTCCTCGTATATGCAATGTTAAGTTTCTATAAATTAAATTTTCAGTTTCAGACCACAAACCTATTGGCATTATCTTATTTAAATTTTTAACAGAAGTAATTTCTGTATGGCAATCATCGCATTTAAAAAAGAACCCAATTGGTTTCCCTGAAATAGATCTATAAGACAAGAAAACGGGGTCAAATGCTTTATCGTCATCCTGCCATTCAAAAAGAGCAGTGTGCACCTCTTCATATCCCAACAGAATTTCTCCTTTCCTAATTTGTAGCCAAAATGATACCCATTTACCAGCAGGTATTATATGAGTGAACGTTTTTGTTTTTTCTATGTTAGAATCATAAGTAAGCACAATTTTTTCATTATTCTCAGCACCAATCATTAATTCGATTATTTTGTTTTTAGTAATTGATTTAATTTCAAAAATTATTCCATCTAAACGGTCAGGATCCCATTCTTTCAATGAAAACCATAATCCTCCATGGATTCCTGCTTCCTTCCATTGTGGAAGGATGTAGAGGTCTCGGCCTAAACATAAAAATTAAATGTGAGTGTTATATGTTCACAGAATTCACAGAGCAGCCCATGAAAGTGTACTCAAGTCAAACTGGAGTGTTTGTCTAAAATTAGGGTTGCCATTTTTAATATAGGAATTCTTTCATTATATTATATAATTGTGTGATAATCAAATCGTAAAATAGCTAATGCCCACCTTGATTTTAGACCTGTCATTGTTGCAAAAATAATGTTTTCCTCTGTAAAAAAGTTTTCCCCTTGTAAACTTCATCTGAAGACACACTGTCTAAACAATAAAATTCTAGGGACTAAATTCATTTGCAATGCTTTTTGTGATTATTACAAAAACCCGAATATTTTACTTATCATTTCTTATCTCGAAGGTATCATTACTTTATCATTTTTTAATATATCTTCATAAGTTGCTAGTTCATGCCTGTGAGACCAGTATTTTCTTAGCAAAGCGGGAGATTCACTTACTCTATTGGGACATCCTACAAGTATTTGTTGTTTTAATTCCACAAAATCTACATCTGTATTTGTCTTTTGTTTTAACTGCACCGATCTCGTTTTTTCTTATTGGTATTATTATGCGTACCGCAAATGAGTTTTCATCCTCATCATCATGAACATTTCACTTGCAGTCTCTGCTCAGTGTATCAGCTATGTACAACATTGTTCTTTTTTTTGTACACAATTGTGAGATTATATGGCACTATTTCAAATAGGATTCTCTGTAGCCTGGAAGGCACTTCAGTCAATGGTTTCTAACAGCTTATGATCTGATTCTGAAGGTCCGCGCGGTTCATTCTCGGGTTTCGGCACCATGTCATGTTTTATGTTAATATTTTCATATTAACATTTTATTTTAATATTTTATAATAATAATTAACCAATAAAACATGTTATTTAAACAATAATTTATTTATTAACGTGTATGCTTTACTAATGTCAAATTAGTATGTATCGCAATAACACAGGACTTGCAGTTTTACTTCCTTATACCAGGAAAAGGCATGTTCTTTTTTGCTATGAAAAGTATATTTTTCTATTTTGCGTCTATAATAAAGCTGTTAAAGCACCCAAAACAGTGCGTTAATAGCTCATTTGAGTGCTATAATAGCCCAACTTTTTCAAAGTTGGTAGCATTGAAAAATAATTGAAAAAGCAGAAAATTGACAAAAACTTCACTCAATTTTCTGTGTCAATCAATGAATTTTCAAATGTCACATCAGAGTTGTCAACTACCACAAAAATCCCTAAATTTTGAAATTGCGATTTTTTTATTAAAAAAAGTAATAAAAGACGAAAAATAGAAAAAATAGTATAAAAAACGCGTTTCATAAGTCATTATTGCACTCGTCCTTTTATTCTGTTAAAGCACCCAAAACAGTGCGTTAATAGCTTACTTGCGTGCTTTAACAGCCCAACTTTTTCAAAGTTGGTAGCATTGAAAAAAATTTAAAAAAAACAGAAAATTGACAAAAACTTCACTCTAAAATTTAAATTTTCAAATGTCACATCAGTGTGTAAACTACCACAAAATTCCCTAAATTTTGAAATTGCGATTTTTTTATTTAAAAATGGAATAAAAAACGCAAAATAGAAAAAATAGCGTAAAGAACTCGTTTTATAAGTCATTATTGCACTTGCCGCAAGCGGCTCGTTTTCTAAATTAGGACTGGTGCAATAAACCTTGTCTTATAAAACTCTTTCATTAATATACTATTTTGTGTGCTTGTTATTTTTTTTTGCTATTTTACTTTACCGCATAGACATTTCTATGGTATTTTGTCAGACAGTTTGTGCCTCTAGATCAGGGGTTCCCAAAGTGCGGCCCGCGGGCCAAATGCGACCCTCAAACCCTAGAAATGTGGCCCGCGATGTCAGATCATTCGAGATCTTGAATTCATAGAAATAATTTACATTTTTACAAAAATAAATAAATAGATTTTATCATATTATAATTAAAAATTGTTCACTTCAAAAAAAGCACTAGATTTTATATGTAATAAGTATATTGTTATTATATAGCTTGTATATAGTATTTTGTATGATTATTGAGTGCCAAAAAGTAAGGCTGGAAACAATAAACAAGTATTTTGTCTTATTGAACTAATCGAATTACAGGAAAATGCCGAAGCCAAGAATTCTTATCGCAACAATTCCTTAATTGGTTTTTATAAAGTATTATCTTCACAGGATTTTCCAAAATTAAGCAATCATACTTAACAAATGTTTTAATTATTTGGAAGCACTTATAGTTATATGCGAAAAAACTTTCTCATTCATGAGTATTAATAATACCAATTTGAGATCAAAATTAACTGATGAACATTTACAAGCAGTATTAAGAATACATTCAAACTGACTTAGAACCAAGGATCAATGATATTATTACAAGAAAACAAAACACTTCAGATCAGATTGATGTGTTTATTATTTTTCTCTTTTTTATTTTAAATTATTTATTCGTTTAATTATTTTTTAAATGTGTTAATAAACTATTTGAAATAAAAAGTAATTATTATTATAAGTAGAGAACGATTATGCTATAAAATTAGTATAAATCTTTCTTTTGTGTCTAAAGCCCGATTGACATGATATTAAATTTATGCAAAAATTTTTAATGCAAAATATTTTTTTAAAAATAATGCAAAAAATTTTTATGCAAAAACGAATAAATTTCTTCATAAATTTTTTTCAGGTTGCAAACACGAAATTAAGGCAAGAAATTTATTAGTAAATTATTTAGATCTTGTTCTAAATACGTGAGTAAAAATGCGAGTAAATGTGCGCAAGCACCGTGACTAACTTCAGATCGCATACATTTTTGGCTTATTTTGTTTTTTTCTTTCTTACTAATAGTATGATTATGTAACGTACACGCAGCTACCGCTGCAGACATTTCAACTGCACTAGTATCAGACGTTTTCCAAATATTGTAATAATAAGTAAACAGAACTAAATCCAAAGATAATTAACCTCAAAAGGTAATATTAAAAATATAAACAAACATGAAATCAACTCTTATATTAAGACTACAAACGCTGCAACCACAAATATCACTAAAAAAATACGTTAATACCTTAGGTTAATACACGAGCGATTAAAAAATTTTGCATTAAAAATGAGATTCGTTGCAAACAGAAAATTGTCAATTTTTGTGAAATTTTATCAAAATTTTTTTACCAAATTCACTTCTTAATTTTTGCGTAAATGTAGTGCCGTGTCTAACGGTCTTAACTTTTTATTGATTTCAACGTATTTTTCCATAAAACTTTTTTTGGCCCGCCAAATATTTTGGAATTCACAATTTGGCCCACCTAGGCAAAACTTTGGGAACCCCTGCTCTAGATGCAGTAAAGTTAAACTTATTTTCACTTTACGCAAGACAAAAAAGCTTTTTTAAGAAATTAAATTTTCATGCTTCTTTATATACAGTGTGTCTCCAGATGGATGTTTCATGTTTTTGTTCATGGATGTGTAAAGTTTAGTCTACCTATTATAATGCAACAGTCTCACTTATTTCTCATATATCAGGGGCATCAGGGCTACTACTCTACTTTTTGTCATCGCTAAGTATATGAAAGAAATACTTAATTTTATAGAAAAACAAGAATTATACCTGCACCGTTTTCCTTTACAATAATAGTGCATTCTTCTGGTTTATTGCAATCTTTAACATTACAAACATCCTTTATGCCTAAATCTTTGGTGTAACACCAACTTCCTAAAATAATAGAAATAATAAAATTATGCTACAAACCATCTTTAGGTCTCACTAAACCTGCAATACTTCTAGATGGGTTCCTGCAATAGTTCTTGGCATTGTCTGAAGTCATATCAGGATAAAGTGTACCGTTTAAAAGATGTTTCTTATCTGGGACATGTTGAGTAATGTAGTTCGTCCAACTTTCACAAGTTCTATTAGATCGTGTCTTACTAAGTTTACCAATATAATCATTTCCTGTACCTGCCATTTTACATTCAGCAGATTTACATTTTCTTATAAGGCAAAATTGTTTTTCTACTTTAACTTCAGGGGTACGCCTCATAATGTAGCAGTACGTTCCTAAAGAACTCTACTTTAAAAAAAAAGCTAAATCTTTTGCCTTTAAGTGTTACCTTTAAGTTCGTTTTTTGGATCCCTACAATAATTAACTGCAGGAACAACTTCTGTAGTGTTGTAAAGATCTCTAGCATCTTCAGGTAATAATTTTAAGGCTGACCAGGGTAAGCAAGGATATCCGTTCTTCGTAACAGCTTGCGTTCCGGAATAATCCGGTTCGTTTTTATTTAATGCACATTCAGGAGGCAAGGCAAATGGTGGATCTGCAAAGCTTGGTGGTTTACAGTAAAACGTCCAGTGGGCTATGGACCTATCTGAACTGGGAGAAAACCAATGCATTTTCCTTATCGCTTCATGTTTAACCTCTAGTATCAAATGTGTTCCAACGTCTTTAATCCAATACAATTGTAAAGAACCCGCAAAAAATGAAATGGAAAATCTATTCCATTTCCAATAATCCAATAAACGACCAAGATCAACCTCTTTGAGAAGAGTTTTAGGTCCACCTTCATATTCCATGGCAATAATACGTGTAAGATTGTCAGTTTCTTGCAACAACACTTTTACATGCGGATAATTAATCACTGGGCTAGTTACAAATAATATGTGTGCAGAATGGAATGCTCTTAATTGAAATCGCAAATCATGTCCGACACTGGTTTCGTGTAAAGGCCAAAACTGTTGAAAAAGAGATGAAGTGGTTGTATGAACATCGCAATCACCATCATCATCACAAAAGGGAAAACTCCATAACATATTCGTACCTTGAAATGCATAATAATAAAACTTGTCTTTCATAAAGCCCAAAAGGTTATTTTTTATGTCAAACTCAGCCAGGAATATCGATTTTGATACTCCTTGCATATTCAACGTAATAAAGCCAAATGACCATGTTAAAGAAAAAAAGGTAAATTCAGTAGATTTCAAAGCATTATGTACACGTTCATATTCAATTTTATCTTTATTGCCAACAGTCAAAGCAGCAACTTCATTTGTAATTAGTATTTCTATTCCAATTCCAGCATCATTTATCTGATCTCCTGTTAGAGGTAATGCTAGTTCAGATAAGACTAGTCGAGCGCTAGAATTTAAAAATGAATCAGAATCCCAAATTTTTAACCCAAATGTTAAATTTGTCAATGTATCATTAAAATCTGTATAATGTGTATAAATTGAACTGTTAATCGAAAATACTGTACAATCCTGATCATCACAGAATGGAATACTGCAGTAATCTCGTTCAATCTCATCGGCATCTTCGATATCCACGTAGCACCACGGGCCCGCTATATCTCCATTTGGATTACGACAATACTTTTTTGCATTGACAAGATCTCTCTCGGGAAATTTAGATGGATGATATTTATCTTGTTTAATATGTTTACCTCGATATCTTATTCTTTGACGAGCCTTATTCCACTTTAAACATTTCCTGCCTATATTATAACATCTATTATGAATCTTAACTGATATGTTAATTTCAAGCATACCTGTTATTCCTTTGTTGTGTTCTCCACCATATTCCATTCCAGGACCAGTAAGTCTGCAATCACGGTACGAACACAAATATACACCACAAGTATCATTGATAAGATTCACATCCATAGTATAACACCATGGACCTTCAGGATCCCTACTAGGATTTCTACAATAGTTTTTAGCTTTCTTTCTAGAATGCTCCGGAAACTTATCATCAGTATAACTTTCAGCAACTTTATGAATTGGTTCAGAAGCTTCCCATGGTTGACAACGAACACCTGATTCTGTTTTGGCCACATCACCATGATATTCAATACCTAAGTGACTTACCTTGCAAATCGACAAATCTGTTAAGTTTCCAAATGCAATACTTGCTAATTTTATAAAAAATACAATAAATATTGTATAAATATTGTGAACAGCAGACATTTGGTTTATAATATGAAAAATAGACAGACGTAAGGGTACTTATGTAAGATAAATTATTTTAAGGTGCCAAGTGTCAGTTATAAATATTTATTAAAAGATTTAAAACAGCTCAACCTAAATACAGGGTGTTTTTATGTAAGTACTAGCTAACTTGATGAACATGCCCAGGAAAAATTAGCGTTTCTCCTTAAAAAGTTCACTTCATCTGAAAACACAGGCCCACAAAATAAAAAAAAGTCTTGTAGTTGAAAGGTGATGTAGCATACTGTATACTTTTTGGTGTGCTGAAAACGAATCCGGAGTCAGAATTGACCCATCACCCAAGGATTTCGACATAACCTTCAAAAAACACTTCAAGGAATTTATAAAAATACATCTAAAACAATTGATGGGTCAATTCTGACCCCGGATTCGTTTTCAACACACCAGAAAACATACGGTAAGGTATCTTACCTTTCAACTACAAAACTTTTTTGTTTTTGGTGGGTTTGTGACAGGCCCACAAAAGAAAAAAAAAGTTTTGTAGTTAAAAGGTGAGGTACGTACCATATCGTACGTTTTTTCGTATGCTGAAAACGAATCTGGACTCGTTTTCAGCATATTAAAAAACTGACCCTGGGGTCAGAATTGACCCATCATCCAAGGATTTAAAATAGGATAAAGGATAAAATACATTTTAAAAAATCCTTGGGTGAGGAGTCAATTCTGACCCCGGATTCGTTCTCAGCACACCAAAAAGCATACGGTATGGTACCTTACCTGTCAACTACAATTTTTTTTTAATTTTGTGGGCCTGTGAAATCATTCCCATTTAAGTTGTTACGTGTGTAAGGACACTTAAACGAAGTATTTTCCATTTTGCGAGTGCGTATCAAGTTGCCCTCTCCAAAATGCCTGCTTTTGCTTTACGGCCGAGAGACGATTTGTGCGTTGGTTCTCTGTGCGAGCGTTGGGTCTCGTTATCTTCTTGTAAGAAGCTTCCTTTTGTGGAATATTTATGGACCTCGTTCGAGATTAATTCTACTGAATAACCGCATTGAGTGGATTTTATTGCGGAGATATTCTCTTAAAGATGTCTTCAATCTCAGGTGAGATTATTTAGTTAATCAAATTTTTGGGTAATTTGAGTTAAACTCGCTTTTCTATTTTAGCCTTTTTCCCCCTTTGTTTTGAACTGTTTTGAATAAATAAATAAATAAATAATTACTTAAATCATCAATAAATTATAATATTCTACATTCACAACTACTATCGAATGGATTGTTTCCCCTTTCCGTTCTCCAACTTCTGGATGCGAGAGGATTTTGCATTAACCAACACCATACACAATTTATGGTATAACAGACGGTCTCGCTGATTCAACATTAATCGCTGTAAAGAAGTAAGATCTCTCCTGATTACATATTATTTATTGCTAATAGACTGATGATTGGATCTGAAACATCAGATTAGTGTATACCAAGGGTTTTGTTTTGCTACGAATTCTTGTGTTAGATACCTTCCGTATCTGCATGTGTTATCACTCAAGGTGAAATATTTTTGTATAGGGAATGCAAATATTTTGAACTTTTACTTCAGAAATTATCTTTTAGAAATATATCTTTTTAATAATTTATTTAATTAAAGATTCATAAATTGTTATTTGTAGGATTATTAATTTAATATTATCATTTTCTTTATCTTTTGGGGTCATTAATTCAATTTTACATATATTTTCAGCTGTTTATGGTTTACTATTATCACCTTTATTTATTTCTACGCAATTGTTAGGGGTACAGCAAGAAGATTATTTATATTAAATTACCGATTGGGTATATAAACACTTAAAAGGCCAAAATCTAGATTTTCCTCCCTCTGAAATCGCGCTTTTTTTTTGCTTTAATTTAAGGTATATGTATGATTACGTTATCGAAGTTACTTGCCGACTCCGAAATATTTAATTTATTTTATTATATTGTATCAGGGTTATATTATTTGGGGTTTAATCTCACTTTATATTCTATTGGGTTTTATGTTCATGAATATTACTGTATGCAATTATAAGTATTTGAATTTTATTTCCTTGTTCAATATAAAACAGTGTTAAGTGTGAATTGAGTTTGTTTTACCCATCCCATGCTCTATTGTGTTGTTTAATTCTTTTATTTCAGCTTGAGCTATGTTTAATTAGTTATATAAATAAATAGTACGGGGAATCGCCGGGATCTCCCCACTTACAAAGTCAAAGATTACTCCTTCCAATATAAAAGCTTCCTATTATCCTAATTGCAACTGACCTAAAATTTATTTAAATTTCAGTAAGAGATTACTCCTGCTAATTCAAGAAACCCATGGAATTTTTTCAATTGACCTTAATCAAGAATGAAATGAAATAATAATAAAGTATAACATTTATTTCCCTTATTAAAGACCCTGGGAACAAATAACAAATGCCTCCGACTTTTGTAGTGAACAGCAGCTGCATAAAACATTTTCGGTCCTTTTGGATGAGTGCACAGAAAAATCGCTTTGAAACAAGTAGCATGGCAGCACTCATTGTCTTTATTTTACTCTGTCACACAATAAACAAGCCACACTACCGATATAACCTCAAAGCATTATTGCCTAATGTTCAGAGCAAAGATTAGAGAGGGTTGATAGGAAACTGGCATAAAAGCACTATGTAAAAAACCGACTATGCCTTTTGTGGTCCAATTTCCCCTGAGGCGTTATATGTCGCAATATTCGCTACAATTTCATGGCCATACATATTCGCTGACGGCGGACATAAATGAAGTTGGTCATGATAGTACAACTGGCGTCAAATTTACAATGGTAGATGTCGCAACAATCGCTACAATATCATACAATATGGATGGCTTCAAATTCTTGGAAAAGAGTATATACTAAAAATAGTTACTCTTATTTAATTTTCAAGTTTATCTAAAAGAAATAAATCTACTGGTTTGTTTATAGACATTATAATGACTGTATAATACAGATTATACACAGAAATAATGCTGTTTCGCCTTTAATAATTTGCGTGGATGACAAGTTTTAAACTGTTCTAATAAGAAATGCTCGCTACACATCCCTAAATCCTTTTTCGTACTGCAACTTTCTACATATTTTAATAAATCATCCCATGCAACAAACTTAATCCCTTTCTTTGCACTAAAACAAACAGGAAAAGTAGTCCTGTAGAGCAATATTAATACAACCAAAAGATATTTACGTCCTCTGGCAACCTTAAGTATGTTGAGCAGTAGCGGTGGGTGCATACCTCAAACCCGGGGCACTCGCAGTGCAACACATGATGATATACTGCTTTAATGTGTCACATCCAGCTTGCATTCACAGAAAATTGTCCAAATGAAGCCAGTGAAGATGGGAAGTACAATTCGGTTATGCTATGCATCCAAATAGGACCCCTTTCCTGAAGTTAACTTTTGCTTTTTTGGTGTATGTACATACGACCTTTAAGTTACACCTTAAATAACACTAGTGATTAATAAAGTTGCTAGTCACCGTATTATTAATTTACTCTTCGTGAATTTTGTAGTCCTCCAATCTTCTTAAAAAATCAACATAAGGCGTTTGCTTGACTTGGAATTTTGAAGTTTTTAATATTTTGTAGTGATCTTAATTGATATATCGACATCAATTTATTTTCTCTGTGCGAAAAAGACATTCTTGAAGCAAAAAATCAGTTTTTGCTGGCAATGCATTAAGTTTGACAGAATTAATCATTCGGTTAACCCATCATTCAGATGGGCAATAAAATTCAGTTTCATAAAATTTTATATTTTTACCTTATAAATTATCCAAAAGATTTAATGAATAATTATTTTTGTTAATAAAAATCATTCTTTGCTGAAAATACTATTGCATTTACATCTCATTAATTTTTTTAACAAATAAGGTATTTATTCTATGACATGAAATATAATTATTCTTATTTCATCCAATTTTTTAATTTAATTTATGTCACAAATACATTCTACTTGGAATTTATAATAATCTTCAACAGTACAAAAACCAAAACTACCTATAATACACCTGGCAAATTTAAACGAGGTCCTGCCGCTTAACGTTGTATCAGACAAGGATGGAAATTCCTATGTCGTGCAGATTACCTAAAGTTAGCGAAGCTATGTGAAAAACAATTGCTAGTGCAGAATTTTTAGTGTTACCAACTGTCATGCTACTTACCAAAATATCCCTAACAAATTATATTTAAAACTAAATAATCTTTTTTATTCAGTTAATAATGAAATAACTCAAATAGAAAAAAAAGTATAAAGTATTAGTCTCATAAGACGTTTTAGCACGTTTGAAAACTTCTGCTACACGGGCAGTTTTCTAAACTCGAACACGTGGGCTGATACTTTAATATGCTATTGTTTATTTGAAAATATTTTAGTAAAAGTATTTTTGCTGCCAGTGATTGGCCAACCACTGGTAGTAAAAGTAATTCTTATCAAACCAAATTTCCTAAAGCGGTGCTCCTAAATGGTAATTATTCTTTACACTTAAAAACCTATCTTCAATGTTTGAAGAAAAAACAGCAAGTTCTATTCGGAGTAAAAGCGAATTTCTGTGGCTCTTTTTTAAGTAACTATTATTATCAGTTAACAATCAGGAAAGATACATAGTATTTTCTTAAAACCTACTTAAAAAAGCTTAAGATACTCAAAAAAAAATACCAACCTTTATAAACTTGGATATCCTTGCTGTTGATACACAAAGGAGAACTAGGCAATATACCAAAAGCTGCTGAACTATCAGTAAGCGAATCGCCCAGAAGTTTGTCATTTCGGCATAGTAATAATGGAGATTTGTCTGTAAAAAATGTAAACAGCATTCACTATTTTGCGTTAAGTATAGACTCATTGTGATACTGAAAACGGTTTAATAATAAAGGATATTACTATATTACTTTTTAAAATTGTTTGAACACCAAATGTATTTGACAGTGTTACCACATATTACAACCAAAAATTGCTAGATTATAATTTTTAACAGTCTGAATGTACAAATTTCGATAAAATTAATGACACAAATTAAAAAAAGTAGTATATTATATTTGTTAATATATATATTTGTTATAAGACGTATTGAAGCACTCGCTTCTTTGAAACATTCCTCGCTTTGCTCATCATGTCCTGAACAACTCGTGCTACAATACATGGTGTATGTAATATACTAAAGTATAATTATTTAATTAATTAATTGATTTATAAACACAAAAAAAATACATAAACTTAATATGGTCAAAAGAACACTTTAAGTATACAGAGCTAGCACCTAAGTGATTAACTTGTGTGGTGCTTTGAGGAAGTTACCTGCTACTAGTAATAAATCTATCAAAAGTATATAAATTTAATTATCTAAAATTTTGATAAGCTAAGAATAATTTCGAACAATAAAATTTTTTGTTCAGAACAGTTGAGATTAATAATATGCTTCATCTCGAGTGGCAAAATGTTACAAGTTCTAGGCAGAGTTAGGGTTCGTAAATATGAACTGAGCTCTCTGTTATTTAGAGTTAAGCCACCCATGTCGAATTTTCCTAGTAACATTTCATATTTTAAAACTATTTATTAGAAGGTTGGTAATCATGAAAATTGGTTTAATAAATTAAACTGTCAGTATGACAATTATGTAAATCTGAAATTTAGAACAATTAATACTTTATTAAAAGCTGTCGAAAAATTGATATATGTACAATAGTAGCTTTAAAAATTCTCTACAAACAGTAAATAAATGATAATGTGCACATTAAAAAAATTCACATGCATCAAAATAAACACGACAGCATAACCTAAAATTTATAACTGACAGCTGCTGAATGTTGTCACTAAAGTAAAAAAAGAGAAAAAAGTATCTCTGTTTCAGACAGCTTAGTTTTGGCCTAAGAAGAGATAGATTTTGACATCCGTGTCCTCTAACTCTAAAATAACAAAGTTAAAGTTTTCATTGAGGAACTCTAGGTAGAGCGTAACTCAGAAATCTATGACAAATATTTTGGTTAAATCTATTATACAATAATAATTATGTAATTACCATATTCTGATGGTGGAAGACATTCGTGCAAGTAAATAGTTGTTTGTGGATCATTGTATGCTGCCATTAATTGATGAATATTTTTATATCTTCTCAAATCGTCGTTGAAGATAAACTCATCTTCATTAAGGCGCTCCATTTTAAATGTTTTTGGTTTTAAACTTAAAAATTTAAATATTGTAAAAGAGAATTTATAACAGCAATAAACTGTAACACCCTAGCACAGTGGTTCCCAGAGAGGTCCAAGAATAACACAAAAATGATATGTTATAACTATTAAAATTCTTTTATTAAAAGTTATTGAAAAATTTTTCAAATATGAAATCAATTAAGTAAACTACAACCATATTTCAAAATTATTTTTGGCATATTTTCACAACTCTAGAAAAGCTAGCCAGTTGGAATACTGCAGCTTTGGTAAGATTACAAAATTGTATGGCCTATTTCAGTTTATAATGTTAAGCAAGGAGCCCGAAAATTGTTTTTAATTCCTAAGGGATTCTTGAGTTTAAAAATTTGAGAACCACTGTCCTAGCACATTAACATACCTATCCTTCATGCAAACATCCAAATAATAAACACTGTATTTAGTTTCACTTTCACGTAATATAAAACATCCTGGATGATTTTCACGTTTCTCTTCTAACTTAGCATAAGAAAATTCTCCTCTAAAAAGTTTCAATGGAATAACATTTCTGGATTTTAATCTGTGAAGTACTTACCCTACAGGTCCATGGCACTTCATGGCATATAATTTTTGTAAAGACGGAGTAGATACATCTTTACATAAATTAAATATCCATTTGCAAGTTAATCTATAATATCCATCTAATAAACTAACAAAGGATAACATTGAAAGTATAGAATTGAATTTTAAAGAAAATGGTATGCCATTCTTGCGACTAATCTCTACTGTACCCTCCTTTCTAACGGAAATGTAACATAATTCTTCTATTGTACATAAATGGTGCCATTCCTAAAATACAAAGATAAGTCTTAAGCAGTAACTAAATTAGGGGCTAGAAGATGAAAATTTTCAAAAATTGGTCAAATTTAGGTTTTGCATTTTAACTTCCATTTATAATTTGGAGATGTTTTAGCAGCATTATTCGATAGAGGTGTGCTATACAAACAGCATACAATAAAATGTTTGTATATTTTAGTTTTATAGAGACCAATAAATAAATGATATTATATTAATAATAATAAATGACTTTATTTAAAAAGTAGCTGATATAAATAGAGAACACTAAATAATACAGAGAAGTTTGTAAATGGGGTAAGTTCAGCATCGTATAATTGCTGCTCTCCCACTTAACCCAATGGATATTCAACAATATTTAACAACTGTTAACAAATCCTTGAAATTTAACAACAAAATGACCAATTTATGTATTGTATTTCGTTTACATATAATTTTACATTATTTTTACGAAGAGAGAAATTTTATAAAATTTTATTTGTCGATTAAATCTTAAATATTTCGTCAATACTGTTGCAAAAATTTGCATGCATTTGTGGTAGCAGTTGTAAATACCACAGGTAACCATAGTTGCCTATATATCTATAAATATCTATCTAGAAATTTAAAATACCATATTTCTAGATAGTATATACCAATAATAAAAGCTATTGAAAACCTTTTCTTATTTCATTACGGTTATACGTTATGACCAGAGGCGTAGCTGGAGCTTGTGGTGCCCCTGTGCAAGGCAGCACAATGTCGCCCCTCAAATGAAAAAAATGGTCGATTAAAAATATAAGCGATATTTTATTACATAAATACTGCAGACCGATGCATCAGTAATATTCACATTTATTAATGATATTTTGATTGTATTTGTAAGTACTTGATTGTGTCTTGATTTGGAAATTTGGGATCTATTTTCATATTATTTGTTTATTTTTCTTTAATGAGCATATATAGCTCGTTATTGAAACTGGTCTAATAGACCAACCATCAATTTATCTTTAAACTCTTAAAACTAAATAAAACTTAAACTATAGTTCATCCACTGATGTCCTATATTTTAGTCTGACTTCGCTTCTTGAAGCACTTGCACACGTATTTAGGCATGCATTACAAGTACTTAGCCTAGTGCAAATGGCTTAGTACTCTTCAGTCTTCTTATGATGTTTTGATTGTCGAATAGTTGTGCCTCGATGTTTCCACAGGAATTTTGTATCTAATGTAACAGTTACATTCTGCAGAACAAGTAGATGATGGGACCCAAGACCCTTCCTTGGGGCACATCAGCTCTAGCCTTAACTCTGAGTATTCATTTTCTTGTTTAATGTGAAATAATCTGTCTGATATATAACTTGTTAGTAATTCAACATATAGTTTTTTTCGAGGGGTCAACCACTACTGGAAATCACTGTACACTTTGCTGGGAATACTTTGGAAATACCTGGGAATACTTGGGAATACCTGGAAATACTTGGGAATACATGGGAATACTTGGAAATACCTGGGAATACTTTGGAAATACATGGCAGTACCTGGAAATACCTAGGAATATTTGAGGAATACTTGATATTATACATGCTTGGGTGGAAATTTATTTTCGTTTTAACAGTGTTATTAGACGAAAATCTATTAAGTAAAGTCAATTACGGCAAATTAGTTTAACCCAAACTCGTTTATCAATGTTATGATCATAAAAGCCGCATGTAAGAAAAGTTAAAGACGTAGGGGAAGTAGAGATATTTCGTGACGTCATAGAATATTTACGTTAATGTATAGAAGTGACTCTGCATTTTTAATATATTTCATGTATTAAGTAAGTATGCTCTGCACTAGAGCATTCATGAGATGATCAGATCAAGTAGAAATCATCTTTCAGTTCTGGATATGGAAAAATATGGAGTTACAAGCAAAAAATAAAGCTGAGAAAACCGCAAAATCTTTTGGAATAGAACCATCAGAAATACTGTGTGAACAAATAGGAATACCCTTAGTTATCGAATCTCAAGAACTTCTTAATCCCACGGCTGTCTTGAATGAGAATTTCGAAGATGATGATGGAAGATTTAATATATACATATAACACCGGTAATATATATCCAACATAACTCTAATTGCATTTAGTGACGAAATAAAAAAAATGATGAACAGTTATCCATTCTAAATTCCTACGACACAAATTTAAAATATTTTACGGGAATTAAATCATGTAATGATAAATCATATTTAGCAGTGTTACTGAAAAATAAAAAAACGATGACGGTTAAAAAGACTACACATTGCCGTTTTCTTTTAATAAAAAAGCTCATTTATCGGCTGACAGAGTAATACGAGTTAGAGCTGCACAAAAAAAATTCAAAAATAAATCAAAAACCCAAAAAAACTTGAGATCTCTACGTCAAAGAAAATAATTAAGAAGAAATGACCATTAGAAACTGAACCTGTGTTTTTAAAGGATGTGATCCTTTTTGCATCCAGAGGCACAATTTTATAAATATTCAAAAAAGTACAAAATACTTTAAAAGTTATAAGTATTAGTATAAAAGTTACTGTTATTTGTTGTACATGGCTTACACTCAGCTAAAGATGAAATTCAGCTGAAGAAAAGCCCTTTCCCCGAGACAAATAATTAGTGGAAAAGTTCTTTGGGTGCATTTTCTGATCAAATATAAACGATAACAACAAATTGGTTATTGATAAAAATCTAGAAAGTTGTTATAAAGATTTTGCTAATGTCTATTCGTCTAGATCAGTGGTTCCTAAACTTTTTCCTATGGCACCTCTTTTTTGGTATCACCCTTACACCTTACCCCCCCCCACACGATAATTAAGACAAAAATCATATTGCAATAACATTTATTTATTTATTTAACAAAAAAAGTCAAAATACAAAACCATTAATGTTAAGGGTGGTGTTGGACTGCGAACAGGAGAAGCGAGACAGGTTCTTTGCAGCCTATATATTATATGCGGTAAAATGGTAAAACAATCTGACCGCGCCAATTCCTAAATTCAAATATTGAATGCTGCTCTATTATTTGTAAGCAAGGAATAACTTTTTCAAATTTATATAATGTAGCTACATTTTTGTTAAAAAATTGAATTTTTTATCCAGGAATAAGATTTTTTCTGTGCGCTTTCATGCCCCCCTTAACGTTACTTCACGCCCCACAAGGGGGTGCGCCCCCCACTTTGCAAACACTGATCTAAATCGATAACTAAAACTTGCTGGTTTGATTGCAAGAAATTGTTTGGAGTATTAGAAGGGTTTAAATAGTGATTCAAGAAAAAACTTCTATCAAGGTTTTGAAAGATTGTTGAATGATTGTGTGAAAGATATGTTCTACGGTTATCTCAATGGGAAAAATTAAGTGTACTAGAATAAATATTCTAAACATTATACTATTATTTTATGTTCAACTATAATGCAAATAGAAAAATGCAATAAAAAATAGTAAAAATACTAAATTGTGATATAAATTAATGTATTGTAAGGAATGAGTGATACGTAGGTATAATCTGTAATCTCTTTAAACTTGGTAAAGAATAATTTTTTTATATTAAAAATATTGTTTTGTTAAATTTATTTTATTTTAATTACATTACTTTGACACATGCTCTATTTAGTGTCCCAATCTTGTCCCCGCATTTGCCATACTTTAAGTAAACATTTAAGTCATCTCACAAAGATAAAATGTTTTTTACTAAAGCTCTGTTTTCTGATGATTTAGAGCTTTTAAACCATTTAAGTTTATATCAAAATAATATGACTTTCTATGTTCTATTTTTCGATAAATTGGAATTACCTGAGTATACTTGGTAATACCTGGGAATACTTGGAAATACCTGGGAATACTTGGAAATACCTGGGAATACTTGGAAATATTTGGGAATACTTGGAAATACCTGGGAATACTTGGAAATACCTGGGAATACTTGGAAATACCTGATGTTTTTTGAAAGTATTCCCAGAAACTGGAAATCACTGTACGTTTTTTGGGGAGTGGTTGACCCCTCGGTTTTTTTGTAACATTGAGTTTGCGTCAGCTAAACAAAGGCTTGAGTCACATCTAGGAAAATCGTTGGGCAGATGTACCGGCGGGTAATAAGGCCCATCGGAAAATAAGGCCCATTTTTAAAATTGGCGCCTAAATGTCATTTGATGAATTTGTCCTTCTAATATAAGTTTCTACAGATCTCTAGAAGTGTGCTGCCATCAAGCAGTTTTCAGATTAAGCTAAATGAGGAAACTTCTGTACCGATTTATAACTACGTCGAAGTTGAATGTGTCGTGTTATAGCGCGTCTTCTAATGTAAGTACTGTTTTTAATCACTTAAAATAAAGGTATCACTTTGAGTTTTTGCAAAAAACATCAGTAGGTGTTCTTCTTCCTGTTCATCTATAAATTTTTTAGAAAAAACTCTGATTTTGCGTTTATAACCAAAAAACTTTCACATGTCTTGACGGAAAATAAGGCCCACAAAAGTAAAAACAAATGTGCCAAAGCTGGGTTCATGAAGAGTGTGTTGGACTAAGTAAGGACGACACAGAAATTTTTGTTTGTCCTAATTGCGATCCTTAAAATCAATTTTTATGTTTTTTATCAGAGTAATTTTGTTTTGTTTTATATTTCAAGTTTTTTCTTCAGAGTTTATTTAGTTTTCGTTCAGTTTTTGTAACTTTTACTACATATGTACTTTGTTTAATATAAAAAGTTAATAAAGCATTTATTTTCTGGCTTCTAATTATATACACTTACAGTGGGCCTTGTTTTCCGCCTGTTCGGTAAATAAGGCCCAAAAACACGTTTTTTCTCAATCACTTCAATTCACAAGCATTATTTCGAATTCGCGGCAAAATTGTGGTTTCTGGTCACTAATACTATAAAGACCATAATTCCAAAAAGAAACATTCAAAAATAAATGTTTTGAATTTTTTAAAAATCAAAAGGTGTTAGGTGGGCCTTATTACCCGCCTGTACCTTAACTTTCCTTTTAATGCAGTTTCAATAATATTTGTTATTCTATGGGCTTGGTCGATTGTAGAATTTTGTGTAAATCCCAACTGACGGTTTGGTATTAGATTTTGTCTTTCTATAACAGGTCTAAGTTTTTTAATAAGTACTTTTCAAAAAGCTTTGATCTAAACGGTAGTAGTGATATAGGTCTATATGATTTTGCCTTGTTAGGTGGTTTAAAGTTTCGGCAATGTATTGTACAAATGTTTTAGCCATCTGTTTGTTAATTCTAGTTCATATACTATCACTTTCCATGGGTGGAATGTGAGTGAGGAGTTGTTTGATTTTCTCTGTGCCTTTCTACAGCAAATAATCAGTCTCTTCATCTGCTGTTTGGAGATATCTTTCAGAGAGGTCGATTAAGCTGGCAGTGCAAAGTGAGCAGAATCCCATAGGACCCATTGGAGAATTAAGTGCTTTTTGAGTGTTATTTAACTACCCAACCAAAAATTTAAGTGCTCGTCAATTTAAAAAAAAACGGATGTTTTGCTAGCTTAAGATTAAGCTAGCAAAGCATTATCATGTACACTTGAGCTAAATCATTTCTGCATACATAATAATTTAAGTACTTTTTGAGTGCTATTTAACTACCCAACCAAAAATTTAAGTGCTCGTCAATTTAAAAAAAAAACGGATGTTTTGCTAGCTTAAGATTAAGCTAGCTAGCTAGGAGGTCCATGAGACACATCACACTCTTCGTGAGTGGGTTTTGCAGTATCTACAATATACTCCTCCATCAGGGAAGTGTCCAACCAAGGTCCATTCATGTGTATGTAGTACCTAGTACACATGAGGTTAAGTGGAAGAGCAGAAACAAAAAGAAATCTGATTCTGAACATCGCCTCGTGATGACATTTATTTATAAGTGTATAAGAGACCAATGTATTTCTTTTGGAAAAAAATAAAGACCATTATTATTATTATTATAGGCATCATCAAAGTTTAGACGGCCATATTTGAGCGCAACTTCGATCTGTCAGTTTCTGACATAAGTGAAACACCAAAGTCTTTTCCCCAAAATATGACTGGTTGTGGTGCACCAAACTGTTCCAGCAATTCCATGAATGTTGCAAGTTTGTTTCTTTTTCCAAAAGATAGGAAAATAAGACAAATTTGGTTAGATATGCGTAAACATTAGAATTGGGAATTACTGAATACTCAAGATTATGCGAAGTAAGCAAGTTTGAGTCTTAATGAAATTATCTGTAGAAATAATATGAATTATTTAAGCATAGAGCTTTCTCTACTATAGAGCTTTCAACCCTTTGGGTTGAAACAAAAAGAAAAGATGCATGGCAAATATTGAAATCAAACGCAATTCCTACGTTATTTAACGTTTCTAATACTATAGTTAGAGTCGATAAGAAACTTAAAAGATTAAGTGAAGAGATCAATGTAGTTGCAATTAAACTTTTAAAGGCAATAAAGAAAAGATGCCATCTAATTGCCAAAAACAAGCATTAAATAATACTGGATATGAATTGAATAGTATGGAAGGATTGAGAGAGCCTCGATACTTTAAAAAATAATACTACAACACATACTCATGCAGATAGATACTAAACCTACTGCAGAGTACTGCAACATACTGAATGCAGATTCAACATATGCAGAAAGCGTATCACTCAACTTAAAGACAACGTCGACAACATACTGAGAAAGAAGAAGTAAGTAATAACTCGTAAAGAACATGGAATTGGAATGAAGCATGGAAATAAATTAATTAAAAGAGAACCTCGAAAGATAACACCGTCAATTATGAAACGTTGAAAAGTAAATTGCATCACTTCAAAAGAAACAGTGACCACTATTCATGTCAGGTTTAAAAATGTACTGATGTGGCCGCTGGAAATTTTGAAAATGGCAGTATAAATACGATTGGCAGGTTAATTTTCAATTACATTTTAAATTGCAGTTACCTACTTATTATATTATTAATTTTTAGTTGGTTGGAAATTTTGTTTGCTACAAATATTAAAAAAATAGTTGAAGCATCTACTTCCATCATATTCCATTCTGTGCAAACATTTACAGAAATTAGATTTCCGTCCACAGCTTTTATATATTTTTTGTCATATATGAATAACAAAAAAAAATGTTGAAAGGGATACCATTAATAAATTAATTAGTATCACAATTAAAATATTCTCTTTAGTTGTTTTGTTCACATAACTAATACATCTTCGCCATTTTAGACCATCATTTTTTAATGTGTTAATGTTTTCGTGGTATTATTATTCAGTAGTAGTAGTTAATATTATTCAACAGCAGAAAATAATAAGTTCATACATAGTAATATTGATTTGTTCTAATTAAAATATTCGTAACTTTTTCTGTATGTTATGTAAATATTTGATTTGACAAATTCACTACAATTTAAAATTGCCGCCAAAATGAAATCATTTTTGTACCCATTTTAAAAATCAATAGTGGAAATGGGTGGGACAACCTTATTTTGAACATAATATGCATGCATCAATGGACATTGCTGTTAATTATAGGCTGTCCTCAAGGTGGCGTTTTGTCACCACTGCTATGAAACCTAGTTGTGGACATTGGACGTATCTTCCTACGATTGCTTAATGGCGCTGGTTTCTACATATGCAGATGGGATATGCAGACGACATTACTATTCTGCTAAAAGATATGAACAAGTGCTATGTAGCTTAATGCAAACAATATTTCGATTGTGTTTTTAAATTTCTTGTTACTATTTCATTTTTATCAGTTCCTGTTATTGTCCTTTTCTGTTAGTTTTGTTATCTTCGTTATTATTTTGTTATATTTGTTGTTTTCATTCGTTTTTATTATTCTTTGGAGTACCTATACTCAAATTATTGCAAGTACAAAAATTTTGATGTTTCTGCAATGTTACTTCTACTGATTTGCAGTGTAACAAAGTTACTTTATTTTGATTAATTATTTTTGGTGTAAGAGTGAATAAGCTTATCATCCATGTGATGAGTAGCTGCTCGGATAAGCTGCCAACTCAAGTAAGACCAGGTGTCCCTTCCCTAACCAATTATTTGGCATACGTCACTCTGTTTCACATCTACCATTTCCCCTCTGAGCACCTATATAAGTAAAAGCACTGGCTGATTTGGTCAGTCCGTTTCCAGGACTCGAAGCCTTCAAGGCAACCAGCCCTCAGCATAGCCAGCTCAGCAAACCAAACCGCTCTCAAGGATTTTAGAGTAACTCCTTTTACTATATCACCGATTTCCCTTTCCGCTCTGATATCATCTTTGCATTCTTCACCCATCTTTCCGAGACTTCACTGTGTGCAGCCGTGTGGTCTCTTCCTAACATCTCCATCCTCTTTGTCCTGTCCATCTGTCATTACCCTGACACCCCTCTTTCTGACCCCGTAATACATACTGTTTGCATGCTTGCTTTTTACCGTACGCTGCATTGCACCCCACTTGCTGTGGCCACCATAGGTTTATGAGAGCATAACTAAAGCTTGTGGTATTAATATGTTAACTTGTTGGTTTTCTGATTGCGAGTTTTATTTATTGATAACACCTTTACCTTCTCTGAGTGTCTTAGTAAAACAGGTGGAGACCCATGAAGAAATCCAGACAAGGTCGACCTATATGACCCCAGCAAAACTTAAATAGCTTAACTTCTAAATTACATACTGCTGTATTTGCTATTAATAATAATGCTCTTCCCAAATGTTCTTTTTTTAAATCCTTTTGTTCATAAGAAGAGAGTGATTGGAATTCGGTTAGTTGCATTTGGGACTACTAACCAAGGGACTCGGATTCGTTAATTTATAATTTTATTTGATAAGTTTCAACTTATTAGGCCAACAACAAAAAAGAAATTTAAAGCATTTGCTTGACAAGAGATAGCTAAATTTACTTAACTTTACAACATTCAAACTGGCAATATTTACCTCACGTTTCGATTCATAACATATTCTCAATCCAGGCTCACTAGGATGATATGGTGATACTTTTACAAGTATACTACAAACCAAACCATCTTGATCAGTTAATGCTTTGTACTCTTCAGCAAGGTATTCTGGTGCCATTATTTCTAATTGCTTTAAATATTCCATCTTTACATACCAAGCGTCATGTCCTGCTTTCTTAATCTTTCCAAGGGTATCATGAATAGGTTTTTTAATAAATATTGAATGACGCTTAATAACTTCTTTAGGTATATATTTTTTGTAATCACTTTCAACAATTTCTCGCGGAATGTCCTTCTCCAACATCACACGATACATATCTGTAACTCCTAAACCTACCAGTTCTTTTTTATATTTTTCATAAATCAAGTCAGGAATTTTATTTTCCAAAACGTCGCTCCTAACTTGATGAAAATAATAATCATAGGCTTTCCTATCGATTTCCTTAAGCTTATTTATATTAGCAACTTTAAATCGTATCCGGAAATCGTAGGCAGGATTCTTTTCAGCAAATGTATGTGAAGGCATAAGGAAAAGTGGTTTGCCACTAATCCGTAAAGCAAATAAATGTCGGGCAACTGGTTCGATACCCAGTTGCTTACACAATGTAATGCACACATCTTCAGCGGTTGTTGCTTGCACATATGGTATATAAACAGTTTTACTATCTACCAGCAAATTTATTAACAAAGTAGACTCGGACATGTTTAGGATTTTTATATTCACATAGTTTATTATAATTAACTCTTCTACAATAATATTAACTAAACAATGTTATTTAAATTTAGAGGTTATATTTTCCAAAAGAATAAATTATTTCAACACTAACAATATAAATATTTCACATTTTGATTTTGATATTCAGTTTGAACGCTTTTACACAATTATTAACTTTTTAATTGAATGTAATTTGTTGATAATACGCATTACAGATTAATTGAAAAACTGATAAAAGATGCAAACAGAAAAACACAAATTTGCATGCTGTTAGAGCGAGAGGGATATGTGTTGTGATTTATCTTACCACAGTGGCGTACTATACACTTTTTAATAGGGTAGTGCAAAGTGCAAACAAATTATGATAAATTATTTTGAATGTTTTCTTCATCGATAAACTATGCCTTAACAATGCAATTCTTTGTAAATTGCAGCGATAATTCAACGCATTCTTTATTGACCAATAAAATGTTACAGATTTCTAGGAATCGGCAAAATATACCTATTTTAGTGACAATATAGGGTCATATAACATGTAACTTTACTTTAATAATAAGTTGGCCGATAAATAGCGAAATAAAACAACTTTAGTTCTCAATCAATTTTTCCAAATTTAAATACGCTATTGGGATTTTATGTTAACCCCCTAAATCCATTCTTAGATATACATTGCCTGAGATGTTTCCAACTTACGATGTGTTAATTTTATTAGGTGATTTAAATAGTATTATTAATCTATTTAATTTGAATAACTAAGATACTATGGTATTAATTGGTATTGAATTTATTTGAAAGTGTGGGGCAAGTACAAATAATAAAAGTATCCATTCACATAACTGAATACACAGCAACATTAGTAGACCACGTAGCTATGAATAATGTCAACATCACTGGCAACTTGGATGTGCTTGGTTAGTGACCACAAACTAGTTTGGTGCACACTAAGTAAAAATTCAGGGAGTCGGTAGTAAACCCAACCTCATCGGGACATATAGGGATTATAGTAATTTTGATCCTGTAGTTTTTTTATGAGCACTTGTGCTCTATGCCAGCGTTTCCCAACCGCCGGTCCGCCAAAAATCTTTTGAGGTTCGCAAAGAAATAACAGTATTTTTTTAATTCATGTAATCCTGGAGCTAACGAAGGGTCAAATGATTTATCGGATTTTACCAAGAGTAAACTCCGAGTAAATTTATACTGGAACCGGAAGCATTCTCGCCTTGCGTCCGCGATTAACGCGTCCGCAAACGATCAAAACTTAGGTCGCGAGAACGTTTTTCGGGACCACAAACGTAGCATTTTTTTGTGTCGATGCGTTGGGAGGTTCCCGTCTTGGATTTGTCTTGACCGTCCCCGGTAAATTATTTAGGCGGGGTCGACAAAAAAACTACCAGCCTTACGGAAGGTCAGAGCGAAAATCCGACATCAGAATCTTTGCCAGCGCCGTTCCCCGATCGTTTCTGCCGAAAAAGATTTTGGCGGAGGCCAAGGTGGTATAAAGTTTTTGAGGGCGATCAAAAAGGAAAAATCGGAAAATTCTAAAAATTTCACAGATTCAAGTATTCGTGGAATAGAATATTCTGTAAAAAAATTGTGATATGGATTTTTCTAGTAAAAAAGTTTCAGAAGCTTAAATATTGGTAAAGACTTCTTTGGTGCAGTTGGATTTTCATTACTGAATATTGCAAATTTATCTTTGATACAAGTACCGCAGGCAGTAAATAATTGCGATTGTTTTTTGATATGTGGGTAAATATTTTGTAAATTTTTCTGGTCAATTTTTCAAATTAAAAACCATGCTAAACAATGGATAAATAGTACTGATATTTTAACATTTCACTATTGACTTTTTTTATTTTATTACTTAATTTTATAGGATAGAATAATTTTGCATTAATGAAAGTTGTTTTTAACATTTCTTGTAAACCTACTTGCAATTTTCGACCCTTACTGTCAGAAACCTAACAAAATAAAGCAGATCCTGTTGGACTAGGAAACTTACCAGTTGCTGAAGTAGACCAGTAGCTAAGATTTTTTCATTGATTTATAGTCATGGAATATACTTCAATTTGTGCAACCGTTCAACCAACGGTTACTCTAATGTCATTGATTGAATTGATGTATCTAGATGTTTTGAAGCATCTTATGAAACCAGAGCCAATCGGATTAATTCAGGGATAATTTCTCGGCATGGGATAGTTTTAAATGTAGAAAACCTATTTTTAAGAATGTTTTTAGTCTCTTGGACTTTATATCCCTAAAATATGTAATTACTAATTACTGTTAGGTGTAAAAAATAAATGCCATGTTTCGTTGCAACATCTGTTTTAATATAAACGCAAATGCATAGTTAAAGTTTTTAGAGCGGGTCATATTTCTAAAAAGTATTTATTTACTCAGTAATAACTTCCAATCACATTATTTACGTTAAACCATGCTGACAGCCATAAATTAGCTTTTTTATGTGACATACAACAATTTTTAAAAGGCAGGTACATTTAATAGGGTATCACATTTTTAAATTACATTTGTACAACTTAAGGTAGGTTAGTGTTACAGGCCTGGACTCGAAATTTAATAAAACTTTAAAATTCATTTTCTCGAAAACTACTCGTTTGAAGAACAAACTTAATAAGGAAGATTTGCTCTACTATATTCCACCTATCTACCATTCAGCCAAAAACCTTCAATTAAAATACACCCTGTATATTCATACTTCAGTGGTTTGACAATGTTAATTACAATTAAGTTGTACATATTATTACTTTGTTTAATTTGGTGGTCAGTCATGGACAAAAATGTGCATAACTGTTAAGTAAATACATCTACAAATTTGATCAGTTGTTTTTCTGACGAGAGGTTAATAGTTGTGCAAAGTTTGAAGTACCTGATGAGATATTGTGGTAATTATATTCACAAGAAAAGTGACACAAAAGTCAAATTGCAAAAAACAATTTTCAAGATTTTGTACCAAGTGTCACAGCAAGTTTAAAATATTTTGCTTGGAATTAAAGTATGTAAAACTAAAATAAATACTAAACAATAGCCATTTCCATAATCTATAAAAGGGCATACAGCTTAAATTCAAAATTTTCTATAATATCCCAACAGTACAAAAATTTTGTACATATTGTTAGTATGTCACGTTCTGATCAGAACCATATGAACTCGAGCACCATCCATCCACTTGGAAGGACTTAGCTGTATATCTTCCTTTGATACTACTTTTGGCATGCATGAAACCCTGGTTGCTATGTAAGACTTCATGAATTCCCTTTGTGATTGTCAGTACTAAACACTAGCTTTGGAGCCCACAAGTACACGGCACATCCTTCGTGATTATGCTTGTTGGCACAGGGTCATGAATCCCCCCTCCTCCAATTTATTGTATTTAAAATAAAGGTATACTGTAATAATAAAAAAAAATACTTGCAATTTTGAACAAATGATTTAATTTGATAATATATCAGAATGGACAATACAAAGTCTTACAACACCGAAAAAAATAAATAACTATAATAATTAATTAAATCAACCGTTATCAAAAAAAAAGTACACACTTATCAAACTGGTAAAAAATTGTAATATATTGTTTTCTTTAAATTTAACAAATAAAACAAAATTTTTTAAACCAACAGGTATTTGTTGATACGTTCAGTTAAAAGTATTAAACGATCAAAGTGTAACCGAACCAGAAAAAGAGAGGTACTATATATTTGGAAAGTTTTACTTTAAATGAGATAATTCTTGGTAAATGATTGATAAGATGGATTGATTATTAAAATTAGATTTGGTTGACCTTTGATCGTTGTTATTACACATAAAAGTATTAAGTATGAATATTATTATTAATAATATAATAAAGGTTTAAATAATTTTACTACTTATTTTGTAACTACTTATGTACAGTTTATTAAAAAAAATTACATAAAAAATAAAAATTTAATGTTAATCATGTAGCTCAACAACTTCAGTGGGATCTGTTTGGGGTTGATTCGAATTTAATAAAGATCTTATAGTATTTTCAAAATCAAATCCTTGAGCGCCGCCACCAGCTGCAGAGTTCTGTTGCTGTTGCTGCTGGACCAATCGCATTTGTTGCAGCAAGCGCATCTGTTGCTGCACATAATATTCTTGGATTCTTTGTTGTTGGGAAGCTTGTAGTATTTTAAGCTCACTTAATATACGGTTAAATAACTGAAAATAAAGATTTTAATATCAAGCACAAGCAGAGATTTCTTAGAAATAGTAATTTATTTAAAAGTTGTTAAAGAGACTTGTATGACAAAACAAATTATCTAGATTTTTGTCAAATTATACCTTACACTAAAGTACAACCATTAAACAGGGTGGTCAGCAAGAGTGGTACTTTGAAATTCAAGGTTTTTCCCCCAGGTTTAAACCCGTTTCTCATCCAGTTTTCTAAAAGACAAGTGCAAAAAGACTATTTTTACTATTTGTCCTTGTCCTGTAGAAAACTCCCCGCTGCACAGGTCTTTTAGATGTGCGCTAAAAACATGTCTTATAAAACGAATACTTTATACTAATTGGAATCTCTTTTGAACTTGCAAATACGTATCCAAATGGCTTCAATTGGACAAGCAAATAGAAAAAAATATTTATATACCACGGCCACGAAATTGCATTTCCAATCCTGTCCGCATGTGTCCACTTCGCGTACGTTTGCACAAAAAAGTTGTACTAATGCGCTATGTATTTTTTGTTTGTAGCCTATTCCTAGTTTTAATTTTTTATTTTTTTCTGAAAAAATCCCGACTGATCACTAATTCAAGGTTTTTTCCCAATTGTGCAAATTCCCGGATTTTTCCCGGTTTTCAAGGTTCGCTGGCTACCCTGTTAAATGAAGAAAATAAACCAGAGTGAATTTAGCTGCCAGAGTTGATTGTGAACGATCTTGCTCCCAAATTGTCAAATTTGGTTAGTTGCAATTTTGAAATAAAAAAATAGTCATTGCAATTTATCGAAGTGTTTTTTAAACTTTGGTTAAAGTTATTTATAGTATTAACATTGGAACATTGCATTTGCCCTGCTATGATACGTATCTAATTAGCCAAGTTAACTGGAATAGTCTTATAATAATATGAAGGAAATGAGGCTGTACCTGAGGTGTACGTATACGCAATAGATTTAAGATTATTTTATTCAAAGCAAGTATTAAATGAACAAGTCGACAATAGCCTGTATTTTTAATTGTATATTAACAATCGTTTAAACTTTGAAGTCCAATTGGCGCACAAAATGCTGTTATTTTCTTATTAATTAATTAATGACACATTTCCTGCTATAAAGCACTTTTTATTATTTTTATTTATTTTCTTCATTATTTGGTTGTACTTTAGGTAAGGTACTATCAACCAGCTAAAATATTGTAGTGTGGTTAATTTGATTTCTTTGAAAGGTATTATCAGTTTTTAAAGATTAAGAGCTCTTGGTTTCTTTGCATTTTTTTTTGCTAAAAATTTCAACAATCATGAATGATATATATTATGTAATTAGGAGATCAAGCGATACTTTAAATCCGAAAAGATGTATTATAACGCCGAGGCGTTATACATCTTCGAGGATTTAAAGAAGCTTGATCTCCGTATTGCATAAGTTGTTTTATTTTATTTCGTATTTCAATCCTAATTTCTCCCTTTTAAAATTCATCCGAATTTATTGTATAAAGAAGCAAGTTGCCTTGTCTGTGTCATCATACGCGTAACCAAGGAGATAAAAAGCAGCATGTCACGTGTGGCTGTTATGTAACATCAAATGATTTTTACGTTGCCAACAACAACGGAGATCAAGAACGTCTTGAACACCCGTGTCATTGACAACGGAGATCAAGTTATAGTTTATTTTACTAATTGCAGTATATAAACAATTGTTTGAAATACGAAATGAAATAAAAATTATTATATAACATCAATTGCAAATATGGAAAAAGCACATTAAAGTGAGATAGAGCAATACAGGGATTGAAGAGAGAAATAATAACGGTCCGGGCCACATAACAGTTATGAAAGGCGAGATAATTTTACTTAAGAGTTATAAAGGACCTTTATCCGCGATTGAAAATAAAGGTTTCTAGCTTAATAACTGTTTCGAAAAAAGGAAGAGATTCATAAGAGTTATTGTTTGAACGACCGAAAACGACCGATATTTAAAAATCTATAAAAGGAATTGAATACACTGAATGTAAAAGAGCACATGTTCATGATACGAACAGCATTTAGTAGATGTATTTCCTTTCAGAAATTGCTTATAGACGATAATATTTTTTATATCTTTCTTAAAATTAGAAGTACTACAAATATTTATTATTATTAAAATCCAACATTATTCGAGACCACGTGGACATAATTATATCCTAGGATAACGTCCGAGACGGGGTGCGGATAATTGGCTCAATGTTTAGATTTACTGTAATTTATTACACACACACACGTTGGACTTCTAGATAATTCGTATAATAAAATCATTCGTATTGTATTATTTCTTTAAAACGTGTTTGGTGATGGTGGCGGGAAGGCTGCAGTTTTAAATTGAACTCTCACATACACGCTGACGACAGTGTTGGGCATCAATTAATTAAATGTTTGTTTAAACATTGTTACAACTAATAATACTATTTATGAAATTTTTAAATTTAATAATGAAGTCATTCTGGTTTTAGTAGCAGATTACATTTCAACCTCGTACCAGACGTAAACAAACGCACCAAAATATTAACAAAAAGTGCAATTGAAATATCTTTTTACAAGTATATAGGTTCAATTGGTTGTACAAATATACTAATACTCAACAAATCAACTGACCATTTGCACAAATTCGTGTAATTTTTTAAATATTTAAATAATTCCCATAAAACCATCCGTGTTTATTTTATAGTACTTATATTAAGCATATGTAATTGTATTGCGTTTCAATATCAACTTACGCATTCACAAAATCATATTTTTATTAATAAAATATACGCCGATGCCAAGATAAGCAAGTTCAGTTCATTTTTTTTTTTGTTTCGACAATTAAGTTGTCCTGTACCATCTTGTACATCGCGCGGCCATACGCGTGGCCCGTGAGCTTAGCGTACGGTCAGCGCGCTGACTGGCCATTGGAGAAATGCACCTTTTCGCGCGCTGACCGACGTTATTTTGCTGTCAGGTTGCAGATATACACCATTTGGTGTGAAGAGAGGAATCATAATAAACCCCTTTAAACCCAATGGCGTCTTTATTATTAGGGGTTGCACTCGCAAAAACAGTCATAAAGTACTTATAGCAAACACTTGAAATATTTCTTTAAAATTAATTTAAAAATTTATAAGTAGTAACAACAGAAAACAATGGTGGGATTTGGATTTTCTGGAATTATGATTTAGTACCTGCTTTTTTCAAACCGACAAATCAGAAAAAAAGGAAAAGAGTAATAAAATTTGCAAACTGTTTAATTATTGTTTCTTATTATGTTTCTTATACATGAAGTTGAGATACGCTATTCAAATGTGCGACTGTAAAGGTATCAATTACACTTAAATTATTTCCATAGCAAACCCATAATACTTTAAAACATGTGTATACAAAATTTAATTATTTTGTATACATTTTACAAATAAATACAGACAAAATTTTGGACACCTTGTTTTTCTAATTATTATGAAGTCAATAATGTCTTTCATTTTGTTAAACACATTTTAATAAAGAAATACTTTATACAGTCGCGAAGCCCAAGTTGTTTACACAATAAATTATAGCAAATCTAATAAACATCCGGGCCACGTTGTTGGGGACTTTTGTTTATTTACATATATAACACAAAAATTAGACTCCTTATTAATAGAAGGAATGAATAACAAGATGATCTGAAACTATTTAACACTTTCAATTCTTAATTGAAATGTTACAAGTACTATATTTATAATCCTGTTATAGACTTTTTATATCTCTCCTTTTCGGGCTTTAAAACGATAACTGTTATTATAAATCTTCCCTTTTTGAAAGAGTTATGAAAGGAGAAAAATTTGCTTTTTCGGTTCTTTAATAACAGTTATGCAGATTTGAAATATAAATATTGGGCCTTCATAATTGTTTTATAATGACCGATAAATAACTGTTTCAAACAGTTATTTTCGTTACAGTTTCAATCCCTGGAGCAATATCAGATTGCTATAGTACAACCAAAAAATGAAAAAAATAAACCGAAGTGAAACTAGCTGCTGCAGACTAGCAGTCGAAGTTGATTGCGAACGAATTGTCATATTTAAAAAGTTTTTCATCACTCCAATTATTTATAAAATTATTAAACTACAATTAATAAATATTAATTGGAGTTGTGAAAAATCTTTTAAGCAGCAACTAATGTCGTGCACACCTTTGCTATCAGTAGGTTATTTATTAATAGTAGTTTAACAATTAACAAGTTTAACGTTTTAAAAAACTTTGACAGATTGCGATGACTATTTTTTTATTTCAAACTGTCTAAACTTGACAATTTGGGAGCAAGGCTCGTTCACAATCAACTCCGACTGCTAGTCTGTGGCTGCTAGATTCACTCCGGTTTATTTTATTCATTTTTTGGTTGTACTATAGTTACACTAATACTAGACATCATCAGTTACAGCCTGAATTTAAATGTGCACACCTTATGCCCTTGTCATTGCCTTCAGTACATTTAAATCTGACTTGTTATTCATTTGGGAAATTAAGCGTTAGTGAAGCGAAAACAAAATTCATGGAAAATTAAAATATAATTTTCCAGAAATTAGTTATCCAAATCATGCTTATTTAAAACTGATAGTTTATATCACTCACATTTATCATAAAAAACTACAGCACCTACATCATGCAGGATTAGTAAAAAGTACTCAAATGATTATATACAACTTTATTCTTTACAAAGATATCTTTTAAAAATTTGACATGTGCTACATTAAGAAATCAATGCAATTTAATAAGGCAAATCATTTATTTTCTGCTTCTTCCCATACACAAATAAAATAGTACATTATAAATAAAAGACCAAGACCACAAAAGTAAGTTTAAATAAAAAAAGTTATTTCTTAACGAAACGATAATGAAACTCGCTAGAAATAAATAATTGGATACTACATAAATACCAAAATCTCCCGGCCTGACCATGAAAGAAACGGCTTAAGATTCATAATTAAATTTTATTTTTCAATATATTTACGACATCAATGCATTTATTACATCGTTTCAGTAATACCCCTAAAAAATATTCCTTTCGATCTGTCTTCACAATGTGCCCCCAAACTATAGCCTTCACCTCTTAGTCTTCACTGAAGTGGCACTCACGAAGGTCCTTTTTCAAATATCCAAACAGATAATAGTCACTGGGGGATGATCCATTTGTTCAAAACTGCAGCAACTAATTGCAGCTTGTGCAATTCCAACAGTGGTCATTGTCAGTGGTGCAGATACAGCAAATTAGGCAGCACTACCCTTATATTTTTAAATTGTTTTTATCCAATTAGAACCAAATTTTTATTTGGTTTGTTTAAGTTTCGAACACATTTATAGGATACTTGTGACCAAAAAATGTCCTTAAATCGAAAATTTCATTAAAAATAAACAAGTTCAGTAAATTTAAAAACAATGTTCTCAGAAGCCTAACTACAGGGGAATCAAAAGCTTAGATCATATATCCCCATCTAACATGCAACACGCACTCATAGTTGAGATGGCTTAACTTCCCAAATTAGAAAAATCCTGTCGCCCCAAGTGGGACCAAACCCACGACCCTTGGAATACGAGTGATGTACTGATACCACTCGTCTAGAACCGATCCATGATTTTCTTTTTATTTTGATTTGAACGCTTTTAAATTTGCGACTTGAGGCAAGTGTACCCATTTACCAGCATAGTATATTTTATCGATAATGGAAACAAGCACATTATATGTAAACTTTGATTTAAAATAAAAGGTTAATTCGCGCCAACTTTACAAACCATTTGGTAAAAGATATTATCGATCCACATTAAAAAATCCATTCCTTCAGAATTTTACTGTTGCACAGTGTAATTATTTGTTGAGTAAATTGTTTTTTTTTAAATAATTTAAATATTTAGTTTTAGGCATAGCCAACTTTAGGGAAAATATTTTAGAAACTAATTATTCTATAAAAAAATAGAATAAACTTTAAATTCTAAAATATAAATATTCCTCTAGCGCATTTAAAATAAAATAATGTCTTTTTTGACAGTTAGTGTCAGTTTGCATCTTGTTTTTATAGCCTACTAAGTTGTAAAAATGTAGATATTTCTAATAATAATAATCAATAATTAATAGTAATCAGTTTTTCATACATTATAATAATATTCTTTTGTTTTTTTTGCATTTTATGCATTTCTTTCCAAAATCAACTTTAGCGGGTTAGATTTAGACATTAGGTGTAAATGCAAGAATTATTTAGCACAGTTTCATGGGGGAAAATCACTCATCAGAATGTTGCAATTGCTACCGGTGTGGAAGAAATAGATAAGATTTCTCAAAGGAATTTATTTTTATAAAATCTTATTAGCCATGACAATAGTTGTCAAATTAATCTCAAGAATCACTGATAGGTTATGTCATGCTTTTGTATTATAAATTTAAAACATATTATGAGAATGATACTAATATAAGGATAAACATTTTAAATCATATTATGGGGTTACATCATTTTTATTATTTAACGATTATAGTAATTTAACAAAATTAAACAACAAACAATAAAAAAAGCAAGAATGAGAATCAATTTATAAAATATGTTCGTAATACAAAAGCATGACATAACTTCTACAGTGTGTTTTTTGTAAACGATAATATAGGAAATCCAATGGAATTTTATCATTTTCCTCGTAAGTTTGTACCCTTGCAAATGTAAGTAGAAATTTTGGTATCAATCGAAAGAAGAATTCATTTTACGTCAAAAAAATATTAAACTTTATGAAGAAAACCAAAATCGATTTAGAAAAAGACTTAAAAAGCTTATTGATTTACTGCTTTTGATAATAAGTAATAAAAAAATGCTGGAAGCTGAACGCCGATTGGTGTAGCGGTTAACGCTTCAGATTCCCAATCAAAAATCGCGAGTTCAAACCCCATCACCGTATACTTTTTTTTTTAATTGTATTGCTTACTAATTATTATTTTGAGAACTTTATTACAACGATTATTAATTTTTTTTATTGTTAGATACTTTTGCTACGGGGGTTTACCGTTATTTTGTGTACAATTTTAACTACCCATCAAAAAGGCAAATGAAAAAAGGGCATAAAACTAATAATCGTTGTAATAAAGTTCTAAAAATAATAATTAGTAAGCAATACAATTTAAAAAAAAAGTATACGATGATGGGGTTTGAACTCGCGATTTTTGATTAGAAATCTGAAGCGTTAACCGCTACACCAATCGGCGTTCAGCTTCCAGCTTTTTTTAATAGCTTATTACAAAAAGCAATAAATCCATAAGCTATTTAAGTCTTTTTCTAAATCGATTTTGGTTTTCTTCCTAAAGTTTAATATTTTTTTGACGTAAAATGAATTCTTCTTTTGATTGATACCAGAATTTCTACTTACATTTTCAAGGGTACAAACTTAGGAGGAAAATGATAAAATTCCATTGGATTTCCTATATTATCGTTTACAAAAAACATACTGTATATGATTTTTGAGATTAATCTGACAGCTATTGTCCTGGCTAATAAGATTTTATAAAAATAGATTTCTTGGAGAATTCTCATGTATTTCTTCCACACCGGTAGCAATTGTAAGATTCTGATGAGTGATTTTGCTCCATGAAACTCTGCTTAATAATTCTTGCATTTACACTTACGGTCTAAATATAAAGAGTGGCAATTGCTATTAGCGAATTTCCTATTTACAATGTTAATTTCCTATACCAGAAAATCACTTATATCTTGGAAACTATTTAACACAGATGCTAAAGTGAAGGTGTTTTGAACAGTATTCAATAAGGTCTACAACTTTGCTACAGTAACTTTTTCTCCAAAATAATTAGGGGAGTTAATATTTGAGAAATTGTGTTTTTACATGCTATTTCCCTATGTTACAAAACCGATAATACACCCTTATATGTTATCAATAATAATGATATAAGAGTTTTAACTATACTATATAATCCTATGGTTCACTCCTTATTGGAATATTGTTCAATGATTTCGTTTCCTTATTATGTTGTCTGCATAGATCGAATTGAAGGTGTACAGAAAAAATTTATTAAATTCCTCTGTTTTAAATTTAACATTTATTATAATAGAGAAGTGTATGTAGATATATTCAATTATTTCGGATTCTTACACTTCGTATTTGACGAATTTATCATGATGGTGTGTTAAATGGTTACATTAATTCTCCCGTAATTCTAAATTCGTTTTCTCTTCATGTACTTAGATACAGAAAGTTGGACTTTCTTGGGTTTACTTAAAAAAAGTTTCCCCTTAAAAACAAAAATTAACAGATCTGAGCGAATTTATGTAATTCTCGTAATTTTTTGACTTATTAAGGGTGAATCATATGCAAATGAACACACTGTATGTACAAGATTTCTATTAAAAGAATGCTACGGTATTAAATATTAATAAAGTATAAATTAATGGTACAAATGACTACCATTAAATTGCAATGATTTTATTATAGCTGCATGCAAAATCAGAGGTTTTCTTTGCTCCTCGTTCTATTTTGTTGCATTTATAAATGCATTTTCTTTAATAACAATTAACACTGAATTCATTCATAAAAACAAAACAAACATTTTAGAACAGAACAGAATTGCCAAAATAAAACACCTAAACATTTATGAGGATTTATTAAGTTGCATGTAATACATTAAATCATAAAAACTATAAACGCAAAAAAAGTGAACATAGGAACAAGTAGCCAATTCTTAACCACCAACTAGCGAAACAATATTTTGTTAACATGTCAAGACATAATATTTGTTTTCTACTTTCTCAAACTTCTTCAAACTTGTTAAAGGTCAAACTTTAATAATCCTATAAAAATGAGCGTGTCAAACACCAATAAAATGATTTAAGCACTGCAAAAAATGACAGCAGACAGCTGACGTTTTATTGTTGTCACTGTCACTTTCCTGCAGTATTTAAATCACTTTATTGATGGTGGATGCACCAGATATAAATAATCTCACATACATAAACTCGTTTTGAAATCTAAAATTCCTGTAACAGCATTTCTTGATTTGGCTGTGTAGTTATAATAAACTGTGTCATACAAAATATGAAAAAGATACGGTAAATATTATTAATCTTGAACAATGTTAATACACGAGTCTATATAATGACAAAATACTAACACCGTGAGCAAACGATTGCATTTCAAATCTTTGGCGAATAACCTTTGTCTTGAACAACAAATTGGCAGAATTATTTAGCTGCTGCTTTTTTTAAGTATGTGCTTATTCACAAATATTACACAAGGTAAGAAAAATATTAAACTTATACAAATAAACATAACAACGAATCAAAAGTATTACACATAAAAATAAGAAAAAAGAAAAGTAAAAAGATTATACCAGCATATCTCCTTTTTCTACTTGTTCCCGAAGTTGTTGAATAATCATAGGTATAACGCTTTGAACTTGCTGATTACTCCAGGAGGGTTGGTCCTTTTGAACGATACTGTTAAGAGCTGCATGGATGCTGGTTACTGGGAGGTTTTTAATCCACCCACCTGAAATTTAATATTAATAATTTTTTTAGTAATAATTTGCGCTAAAAGTTTTGTTTTTGTTTGTAATTAGATTTGAAGCTAATGAGATTGTTTCAGTTTTTGCGTCTGTTAACATGTTAATAAGGGACATATATGTCCCAGTCCCATATTGTGATTTCCAAAAGTGCACTACCCGAGAACAGAAGTTTTCCACCAGGTACGAGAACCATACCTCTTTTGATGGTACAGGTATCAATATGTTTCTAGTCACTTTCTAAACCTTTTTTTATAAAATAAAAAACTACAAAGCAAATGTGATTGTAACTGCACCTAGATATAAACAAATTGTTTAGGGGACACTTGTTTGTTTACACTTATCAGGAGCGGATCCAGAGAATTATTTTTGGGGAAGGGGGAATTTTGGAAAAATAATTATTTTAAATAAATAATAATTAAACAAACATTATTACTTTTTATCCTATATACAGGGTGTCTCAAAAATAACTAACAATAACGTAGAGGGTTAAAGAACATCCGAGGTAGAATCTAATACTGAAGAAAAAATCTCTACCTTGAAAAAAAATTTTTTTTATTTGTAAAAAATTCTTTGCAATACTTTTTGCTAATACGGTCGGTCCTGTTATATTTTGTTCCAATTTGTTAATAAATAATAAGTCATCTAGCATTGGGGTAGTCAAAACATTGTAAAGTGACATGTGCAGAGTTGAGAAGAAATTCGGAGAAGTCGATTTAAAGCAATTTTTTCCGCCATTTTTTTCAAGATGCATATATTCATTTAATTTTATGATTCCACTCAAGATTAACAGAATTCATAAATTAGTAAAATTTTAATTTAAAGAATTGCTTAACCTGTTCTATATATGAAACTGCAGGTTAAAATACCAGAAATGTGCATACTTCCAGATCACAATCAATATGATCTATCATGAATTCCTGCTTAAATCTGTTTAGTTGTACCACATAATAAATTGTTTTATAATTAATTAATATATTGTATAATTGTTATATTGTATTGAGCATGAGTTATTTTCTTTAGTATATGATTTAAATCAAATTAAAAAAAATTTAACACTGTATAAATAGTAAATGATAAACATTGATTTGAAAGTCATTATAGAAACGGTTTTGAAATAGGTCGCAGTTTTGTCATCTAAGAGGGTGACATTTTCAAAAAGGGTAGGGTCCAATTCTACATTATCCAACCAAGTATATTATGGCAACATTCTTGAGGTTTTTAGATTTTCAAATACAATTTATTAAAATGTCAAAATCAATTTGACATTTGTTAGGTGGTAATTTTAATCAACATTTTATATTTGTCTCTGTCAAATCCGAAATGGAAAAAAGGAATAAATTTGGTTTTTTAAGAATTTAGCAACCCCTTAAGGAGTTTCAATAATATTTGTTTGGATTTTTTAATAAACTAATAAGAGATTATCCTTACCTGGAGTGTTATTTATTGTATTGACTTTAGCAGTCTTCTCATTTTCATATTCTTCCCATGCAGCTTTTCTTTCTGCTTCATCTAATTCTTCATCCTCTTTGTTCTCCAATAATGTCTGATGTTCATGATATTTGAATATTTTATCTTTTTCTTTTTGCAATAATTCCGCTAATAACACATCTTTAGGTATTAATGGTGTTGGTTGATCGTCTGGTTTTGGATCAAATCTGAATGAATTAAAAAGTTAAAACTAGAACAAAGTGTACCTCAGTAATTGCATACTTATATAATTCTGCGAGATCATTTTGATTATAATGCCTATCTATTTGTTGTTCATCTATTACCCTCTTTGATATAGCTTGTTTGGTTACCTGACGTTCATATATTTTCATTTCCATTGTACCCTGCAATTTATTGGTTTTACAATACTGGGTCATAAATACTAAAAGCTCTTACGTTTGTTACAAATCTGTATACATAACATGGTTTGGTTTGGCCAAAACGATACACCCTATAGATACTCTGTATGTCATGCGATGGATTCCAAGAAACATCAAAAATAACAACTCGATTGGCTCCTACTAGATTAATACCAAGCCCACCAGCCCTGGTTGATATTAGGAACAATCTACAATAATTGACAAATGTAATATAAAAATAATTATAAATTAATTTTTCTATTAATTATACCTAGCTCGTGGGTTATCAGGATTGTTGAAACTTTGACATGATGCAGAACGATTATCACACGATACAGAACCATCTAAACGGAAATAGTCTAAACCAGTTGCCCAGGAACCGGAAAATCCACATACTTTTTCACTTTCACCTTTTTGTGTGGCCTCATCAATTTTAGCCAGGAAATATTCTATTATATTCAAAGAATATAATGATTGTGAAAATACTAACCTAAAAATTTAAAAAAAAAATCAATATTAGGAATCCTTTTCTATTCGCACAGATTACTTACAATTTGTCTCCAATAAGTTCACATTCTTGCAAGATTGTAAACAACAGATGTAATTTACAACTTAAACCAATGTTATCAAGCTCGTCACCGCTGCAAAATTGGCTCCACCATTCTTCTTTGACAGGTCGTTCAATTTCTTCTACAACTGAAAAAGAATAAATAATGTTTAATAAATAGTAATGTTTAAATAGTAATAAATAGTAGTGTTTAATTGATAGTAGACCATCGCAAAGATAGATGCAGCAAAAGTAAGCCACTGACTCTAACCTCCAATGAGGTTGCAAATAATATAAAACATTTTAATTACATCTAATATAATTATGAAATAAAAATATATTTTTCATATATTATATTTTTCATACGAGGTGAATGTTTCTTGTTGCTAGAGTGAAGTATTGCTCCCATAGCTACTCTATCCCAGTTTCAAGAAATTTTGTTGGTTGGTTCCCTCACACTGTCCCTTCATGTCTGCAGATTGACAAGAGTGTGTTACCCACAAAATGGGGATCACTAATTGGGAAATGGTAACAACCTTTAACAGCAGTTAAATCTGTCAGCTAACTAGTGTGAGGTCGTGGGTTGTCCAAAATAGCTCTAGTATTTGGCGACAAAATCTGAAAAGAACAACACATTTGCGACTACTACCTATGTGGTCGACTTTTCCCAATATTGGCTCCTCGATAGCTGAAAATATAAACCCCAAATACCACACATATAAATAATAAAGTCTTCAAGTGAGATATACAATGCTTTATTATCAATTAAACAAATTATCAAATCAGGTGTGATATTTTCAATCAAGGTGAAATAGCCTTAGCAAAAATTAAATGTAGGTTATTAATTCTTGTATACATTTGCACGGAATGAGAACTCATGAGAGCGGGATCAATTACTCTCAATCTGACTATAAGTTCAGATCTCAAAAATATAAATGGCACGGTAAATTGACGCGAATACCTGTGAAGTAGATTGCGCAATCCTTAACCTCAGTTTTTAATTATTTAACCATTCCATTACGGAGCAAAGTCATATGAATTCACTCGCAAATATTCCTAACAATGTAAACTGATAAAATAATATATATCTGAAATAGTTACTAAGATATAATTGCTACATGCACACTGGGGAAATACCATTTAACACATAAAATTATAATAAAGAAATATACAGTAATGTTTTATTTACAATAAAGGATTGCCAAACGTTATTGTTGTTGTAAATATTTAGTTGCTACAATGTAAATGACTCACGATACAGGTGTGTGTTCTCCAAACAGAAGAGGAACGCCACCAACCAGGTTGAACATGGCGTGATCCAACGAGGCAACAGCAACCAAGTCAGCGTAATAGTCATTTAACAACCCAAATATACAACGTAGTGTATGAAGTTAACGTAAGATTAATTAAAGAAAAAGAAAAAGGTCTTCAATGAAAGGTGACCTTCTGAAATAGTTATACCGCTTCCAAATGCAGCAACGTCGATTAAATATCGAATCCTTCAAGAAGTGTTCAAGTGTTTCTAACCTTCAAAAGAAGTTGCGGAAAATTCCTTATGGTTACCAATAAAATTGGAAATCCACCAAAAATTAATTATCGATCTGCACAAATGCAATTTCCATATCACAACATAAAGGGAAAATCAATTTAACAGCGATGCCACTAAAACATTCTTTTTAAAGAAGTTGCTTGACAAATGAACAAAACGAAGTGCCAGTTCCCTCTTATCAATCCAGGAAGTTAATTGCAAACAAAATGGCAACTAAACGGAGAGAGAATACAAAAATCCCCAAACGCTATACAATATAAGACAATAGCATAGCCATACAGGGTGCTACGAAATTAGCACGTAACAAGTGTCATCACAATAAATACCGATGGCCAGTGTCATTGCATTGAAGTGCGAATAGGAAGGGTACGATAGGGATTAAAGTTGAAGATTACGCCTATTTGGCAATTTTGTTTTTGTTTATTAAACATTATTTCTGGGAAGAATGATGTAAAATAAAGTATGTTTCTTAAACCAATACAGTTCAACTACTAGCTTTTGAATTATTCTCTGAAGAACCTCAAGAGTCAAAAAACACGTACTTTATTTCGATTGATGAGCTTGCTTTTCAAAATTTGTGAATGTATTTGATTAGCAGCAGTACTACTTCTACACAGTTCAAAGTATTCAATAATAGAATTATCTACAACTTGAAAATGTTCGGCAGGTGTTTCAGTATAGGTTAATCTAGGCGGCGCAGGATTCAGATTGTTTAAATCCAATTTACAAAATTGTCTTGCATAAAATTACATAACCTCCTCAGAAATATTTATAGAATATGGAAAATCGTTACTACAGTAAGTGCCCAAACGCATTAGACAATTTATTGAACAAAAGTACAAAATAAACTTTAAGCACAGATACATAATAATTAGACTATTATTGCTAGACCCATCTAAACATAACCGTCTCTTGATGGCCCAAGGGCCTCTTTATGGTCCGACGTCAATTAAATGTCAGAGCTGTTTTTTGTAGAACTTGATTAGTTCTTAATATAATTTGTAAACTTATCACCAATGAAAATAAGTTGAAATAAAATATTTTGAAATAGTAACTATAGTAACGAACTTCGTATAAGCACATAAGTATACGCACAGCGGCTTGATGTACATACGTACTCATTTAACTATATTTTTACACAATAATAGATTTAAGATGAAAACAATCTGTGCATAAAATAGTGTATGTATAGCGGGCATAACTTGCTTTTATGGCCCTACAGCCTTTTCCTAGACCTCGGCTAACACCTCGGGCTAGAAATAATGCTTCTGTCCATAAAAGCTTCTTTATGCCCTTAATGCATGAATAACTATTATACTGCCGTGCTAAGCGAAAACAACCTATCTGCAAAACATCAACTCAGAAATATACCATATATTTTCTTAGCTCACATTTACATTCTATATAGTACATTTCTACATTGTAGTACATTTCTACAGTATAGCATTTAAATATGTGATGCGGAAAGCGAAAAGGGACCTCAAGTAGGATACGTGAATTTTCAGGAGAAGCAAAATAAGCGGTTGGGGTCAACAAATGGTGTTTTTTATTTTTTATGAATTGTGATACGATGATATCTCTTTTATCAACCCAAATTATTTAAAAAAAATAATTTCAGACCAGAAATAGGATAAAAACCTAATTTAATGGGGAAAGGTCGATTTTGAAAAATTTGTGCGCGTTTTCCCACAAAAAGCACTTTTTTAAATAAAAATTCCAAAACGCTGTAAACACCGTAATTTTTGAGATATCCGCGCCATTTTAGTTGTAAGGTTTTTCTTTTTTATCGTACTTTTCGAAAATGTCAACAACTCAAAATCGAATTTTCCGACTTTTCGCTTTCCGCATCACATATATTAAAACTAGTTTCATTTATAAAATATAGTATGGGTCAAATGACCAAACCATGTTGATCTGCACACTCTTTAAAGCTACAAACTGTTAAAAGTATCGTCCCAAGATTTGGTTATTTCTAAATTTACAGACTTTTAGTAATAGATATTTCAATTGAATTAACAATATTAGACCATACATAAAACTAAAAATACAGCGTACTGTTTCATCATGAATACTAGGTTTAAAAATCTTTCTTAACAGATGCCTACTATGTCACTTAGTTAATCATTATGCAATCAACACCTGGTTGACCAACGTCAAATAGCATTGAAGAAGCTCCATTGTTACCAGTTTTAAAAATCTAAAACTTCATATTCTGTTTAAGTAGCCATCGGTGGAAAAAATGTTATTCAAGTTTTTTACTAAGTTTTCATCATAGAATACAACACTGGAGAGTTTTATCTATCGAATTACTACACTCTGTACACCCTATTCTTTAGTTACCCCAAAGAAAAAAAGTCAGGTACCATAATATCAACAAATCTCCTCAGGGCCATCAATCAAATCAAGAGTGAATTTGAGAAACATCGCTGCAGAATTTGCGTACTAGTTCTTGATGTACAGCATGTAGCACCGTCTTACTGAAACCTACAGCAATTTTGTTCTGCTTCAGTAGGCGGTATAAAAAAGCAAGCATATTTGCCTGAATTTACTGATTTGCTTTAATGATTTAAATTTGCTGAAAAAAAGTAAGGACCAATTATCCTTGCTCAAAAGCTATTGTTTTGTTTATTCACACTACTACTCAATATAAGATAAGCTTCATTGCTCATGTGAAAAGGTGTTGTGATATTTCTGGCTAATTATGCTTCAGTCTAAGAAAATTTTTAGAAAATTTCAGCCAACTTAGTTTATCTTGATTACTTAACTTATTCGCAACTGATATTCTATAATGGATGATATTTGTTTTCTTTTAACATTTAATTATTACATATTCATTAGTAAATATGTACAAGGGGCTAGCAACCCTGTCAACCCTAATACAAGCTAAGAAACACCAAGAAAAAGCACCTCATGCTAGAAGCAATGAGTAGAAGGATTAGTAAATGCCAACGCTCCCCTTTTATGTATTGTCAGATCATTTTGTCTATCATTTGTTTCACCGTAGTTGATTAGGTATGCATCTTATTATTGTTGCAGATACAAAGTATCCAATACAGTTTGGAACTCACGGTTTAATACCAAAAATGAATTTGAAATTGAATTTCGTTCAATCGATATATCAAAGCTTGTCAAACATATTATAACGAATGGGAAAACGCCGACGACTGTCAAACATTCGAGAGCCCACGTGAGTGGTGTGGATCGCCGGCCATCGAGGTGCTGGAGACTTCTAGAGAATTCTACACACTTCCTTCAGTATGGATATATAAAGATCGCCGCGAAGAAAGAGAAATCAATTGTTATTCAACCGGTGAATTGAGTATGTGCTTTGTGTAATTAGTAGTCAAAGATCAGTGAATAAATTAATGTTGTAATAAAAATAAATAGTCCTTAAATAAGTTTGTAAATATCTAGCATTTAAGTTCATTAAATAGTTTATAATTAGTGTATGTAAATATTTCTCTTGTTAATAGACGATTAAACAGCATTGTTGGTATTATTTTAAAAGAACATTACAATATTATAAAAGAATAACTTCAAAAGTACATATACATAATAGTAACAATAATTGCTACAACCCATAACCTGGAAACCAGGCCCCAAAACCTATGAAGCTTGTGCAGGAAGAAGGGGGCGATTATTATAATTGCATAAGCTCAAAGTGTGGCTGCACTTGACTTACAGATGGACATAGAAAATAATAGCAAACTCGTAAAGTTCCTATCAAGATTCAGAAAAAAAAATGCATTTGAAATAGTTTTAAAGATTAGATAGAACACAATAGGAAAATTATTGTAATCTTTTTAGATCCAGAAAAGCATTTAATAGAGCATATATATATATAGACCCGTAACTTTGTTAGCAAAGTATAGGTCGCTCGTGATTGAGCTCTTCTGATCCGGTTTGTGCGGAGGATCGGTCTCGCATATTCTGTTTGCATTTTTCTTCTGTTACAGTTTGTTATGTGTCCGTGCCATCTTTGTCGTTTTCTTCCATTCTTTCCTATCTTTTATTATTTCGCTCCAATTCACTATCTCCATATCTCGTATGTCTTTCATCACTTGGTCCTGCCATCTGATTTTTGGTCTTCCTTTTGGTCTACTTTCTGTAGGTTTCCAGTTTAATATTTTCTTTATTGGTGTTTCGGGTTCTCTTCTTTGGATGTGTCCAAACCATCTGAGTCTTTGAGCTTTTATAAATCTAACTATGTCTTCTCCTCCTAATAAGTCTCTCACTTCGAAGTTCATGAGTTGTCTAAATTCTCCTTCTGGTGTCTTCACTGGTCCGACTATTCTTCTTATGATCTTCCTTTCCAAAATTCTCAGTCTTTCTTCATCTTTATTGTTTAAGCACATTGTTTCTGCGGAGTACGTTATGACTGGTCTGATGGCCGTTTTGTATATTTTTAGCTTTGTTGTTTTGCTAAGGTTTCTGTCTTTCAAGAACTTTTGGTAGCTCCAGTATGCTTTATTCCCCGCCTTTATTCTTTCAGTTATTTCTGGGCTTCTCTCATTCTTTCCTTCTACTATTACTCCCAGATACTTAAAATATTCTACTCTTTGGAAGTAGTTTCTTCCTACTTTTATTCCCCTTAAGTTATCTAGTCCTCTTCTTGTGCTCACCATGTATTTTGTTTTTTCTTCGTTTATTTTCAAGCCTCTAACTTCAGCTTCTTTTGTAAGTTCCCTTATTACTTGTTCCAGGCTTCTTTTATCTCTTGCTATGAGAACTAAATCATCAGCGTATCCGATTATTTGTGTAGAGTTGCGTGTTATCATTTTATTTCTCCATTCACCTATGACTCCATCTAATGCTATATTGAACAGCGTGGTTGAGAGGCCATCTCCTTGTCTCACTCCCACTTCTATATTGATCTTGCTTGAATTATCTTCGGCTGTGAATATTTGTGCAGTAGAGTTCATCATTGTCATGTTAGTCAATCTTATTAGTTTTCCTGGTATTTGCATATTTTTCATTTCTTTGAGTAGTTGCTAATAGAGCATATAATTGATAGAAATATACTGTATGAAAAGGCAGCACTTGCAAAAACACACAAAAAACAATGCTAAAATCTTTTTCCTTAGAATACTTTTTAAGAGCACCTCAAGCTTCAATCTTAGGCCCTTTCTTGTTTATATTGTATATAAACCAAATTAATTAGTGATGGGATCTCGATACTACCCGAGTGTCGCAACAATTCGCCACGTGAAGTGTCGCCTCTTCATCATACTTTAACAACACTTCGCATTTACATCATGCATGCGTTAATAAGAGCGATACTATTTGACACTCAAGTAATGTGACACTTGAAGTGTCACGACCACGAATAATATCATGACACCCAGACATGAAGTTCCCAACACTAAAATTAATGCAATGCAATTTGTAAAGTAAACTTATTTATTGATGGCGATTGGTGATAAATGTATTAGTGTTGTTGTGAATAAAATTAATAGCGATTCAATTAAGTTATCACCTTTTTTATAGTAATAAAGATTAAAATTAAGCACATTAAAAACGAAGCCATGCTAATAATTATGTATACCATTGGTGCAAATTTAATGTATTGAACTTTCTCTCGGACTCCTTGTTTCCCGATCCTATTTAGCCTAAAATTAAAGTAAACTTACCATAGCTGTTCATTTCACTTGGTCTTTGAATTTAACATTAATTTGTCTAAACAAAAAGTGTTCAGAAATGTCAACATAAATAGTTTCATTTCAGTGCTTTATCTTTTAAAATACAGCTTGCGACTATAACAAAAAAACTGTACGAGGGTCATTTTTTAAGTAAGAACGGATTGCGCATCGTGTCTGCGCATTCAGTCAGGTGATGCCAGTTCAAGGTCAGCAACTCTTGGCCGGTCCTCCACTACACCGTTTCACGTCTCTGCCAGTGCTGGTTGTGTGGTTATACTGCGTAGTTTGTCGCCATGTCTATCAGTAATCCCGCCGATTGTGAAGTGCGTGCCGTTATTCGGTTTTTGAATGCAAAAAACGTTCGTCCTGCTGAAATTCACCGGCAGCTTGTTGAAGTTTATGGTGAAAGTGTAATGAATGATGGTAATGTGCGTAAATGGTGTAGGCGTTTCAATGAAGGGAGGACAAATGTTCATGATGAAGAACGATCTGGAAGGCCAACTGTCATGAATGAAGAATTGACACAAAACGTTGACGAGGAAATCCGCCGAAACAGGCGCTTCACAATTGACGAGCTTCATCAGAAATTCCCTCAAGTTTCAAGGTCGGTAATTTATCACATTGTTAGTGACAAACTTCACTACAAAAAAATGTGTGCGAGATGGATGCCAAAAATGTTGACAGAAGAACATAAACAAAAGCGAATAGCACATTCTTTGTCGTTTTTGGAGCGCTACCACAATGATGGTGACAATTTTTTGAGTCACATTGTGACTGGAGATGAAACGTGGATTGCGTACTACACTCCAGAGACAAAACGTCAATCCAGTGAATGGCATCATTCAAACTCCTCGTCACGCCCACGGAAGTTCAAACAAGAACCTTCAACACGAAAAATCATGGCCACAGTGTTTTGGGACCGGAAAGGCATTCTTCTGATAGACTTTTTGCCAAGAGTAATGACAATAAATGCCGAGAGGTATTGTGAAACACTGTTAAAGCTTAGGCGCGCTGTTCAAATCGCCGACGGGGACTACTGTCTAGCGGCGTCGTTCTGCTTCACGACAACGCTCGGCCTCACGTTGCAGCAAGAACAAAAACTTAAGGAATTTCTCGGTGGGAAGCGTTTGGACAATGATGACATGCTTAAAGAAACAGTTACAAACTGGTTTAATAGTCAGGCGGCAGAGTTCTTTGATGAAGGGATCCAAAAGCTGGTGCCACGGCTTGACAAATGCTTGAACGTTGATGGCTTCCATGTTGAAAAGTGAAAAAATGTTCATATTTTAGTTTTTGATATAATTTGTGTTATTAAATAAAGTTTCTTTTACTCCATTATAAAACGGTTCTTACTTAAAAAATTACCCTCGTAATATAGGCAGACACACCAAAAGTAGCTAAAACCAACCGACCCACAAATATTTTGAACACACATTTGAAGTATTGTGCTATATAGTATATTTTTCATAATTAAATAAAAATTAACGCTTATTAGCATGAAGAATAAATATTACCTATTCCTTGTGCAGCTGCTGAATTCCTAGTTAAACGTGGTCCCCCTTTTTTCTGTTTGGCTTTTTCTTTAGATTTACTCTTTTCATCACTTCCGGATTCATTGTCACTCGCGTTGTCGCTACTGCTGGTGCTTTTTGCTGAAGATGAATCATCATCTATAAAATTCTTAAGTGAGCCTTCTGAATCCTCATCATCATCTTCAAACAGTTTCTATAAAATATGAGTTTGGTTAGCATTAATAAGCATGGACAGATTAACCTTGATGAAACATTACTTTTCTCTGATCTTCCTCACTCTTCAGCAAAAGAGTACGCGGATGTGTGATTATTCTCTGGAATTCTTGGAAATCAACAAATAAAAATGATGTACGCATTTTAGTATCAGCTGCTGGTCTTCTGGAGTAATTAGTTAAATAATGTTGGTATACTTGAATTTGAGTCTCAGTGAGTGTTAAGAATAACACATATTCATGTTTTGGTGGCAAATATGGAGTTAATACTGAATAATCTTTACGCTAAAACGGCAACAAAAATAATTTCTAAAGTCTAACATAAAATACAAATAAAGATTACCTGTACAATACCATCTAACATTTTATGTAGTACATGTGACCTTTTTCGCATTATATTAATATCGTGATCAGTGGAATCAGTATATTGTCCGTTAGTTATAGGATTTACAAATCTGTTGAGATATTCTTTGTATGTTCCCAATAAGTTTGGTTTAACAAACTGTACCATACAATAGTATTCTTTTAAATTATTCTGCATTGGTGTGCCAGTGAGTACAATCCTTCTTAATGTATGAAGACGATTCATTGCAATACTTAAATTACTTTTTTCATTTTTCAATAAATGTCCTTCATCGCATATAACTAAATCAGGTCCTGTAAAATAAGTTTTAAATTAACAAATTTAAATAAACGAGCAACAGAGTGAATACAATACCTGGGTTAACAAGTCCTTTTTGAAAAGCTTCACGTTGCGTTTTTCTCAATCGTTTATTGGTTGGATTTGTTAAATTTCTAAACATATCATAACCCATGATTAATACTCCACCATCCTGGGTCCATGCTTCAACTTGATATTTTCTTTCGTAAGTTTGTTTTGATGACACTAGATCAAACACTTCAATTGTAGGTTCGTCGATGTCTTTAAGCCACTTCTCAAACTCAGATACCCAATTTAATACAGTATTCACAGGACAAACAACTAATATTCTGTGTATTTTAGTTAATTTTTTATTACTTATCAAGGTGTGGACCAATGCAATAACCTGCAATTAGAAGGCTTAGTGTGAGCAACAATAACAAGAAAACATGAGCTATGTGATGTAATAATGTTATAACTAACTAGAACAACAGGGTCCGTAGCAAACTATACTCGAAAACATATGAAAATATGTAGCTGAAATATTAAAAATATGTACTATTTATGCAGTAAAAAACATAATATGTATAAAATATGTAATTCAAAATCATTTAAAAGTTTAACATGGTGACCAGCAAGAGTGGTACTTTTAAATTCAAGGTTTTTCCCGGGTTTCCAGGTTGTAAAATATCATTTTCAAGGTTTTTTCCTTCAATAATTTATGCATACCCACATTCTTGATCAAATGGTATAAATTTACTTTAGCGGCCCCACCCACAGGAGCGTTAGTGTCGTCAATCGACAGGGCTTGAAGAGGGAAGTCGAACGGTGCCGGTGACAAAGTGTGGAAACGCCCCCTTAAAAAGTTACGTCACGTTTTGTGCTTCATGTTAAGTTTATGGGAAATTTTGTGTTTCATTGAAATTGAATGGTGCAATAAATTTAATGATGTTCCGCACCTAACCTGACCTGCCTGATATGATCTGACCTGACCTGAGCTAACCTAACCTGACCTGACCTGACCTATCCTATCCTAACCAAACTTATCCTAACCTAACGCCTGAATATTTTTCTATGAAAATAAAGGAATTTTTCGAAAATCAAAATATTTATTAAAATCAATTAGGGACACGCCCATAAAAGAACGGTTTAGGGGCTGAGCATCAGCTTAAACTCGCAAAAAACACATTGATTTAGAAAATCAAAGTACTATTGATTTTCAATGAAAAAAGGTCGCTCTCATAGATTTAACATAAGTAGCAGCATAGAAAGGGCCGTAATTTTTGAATGGTATTTTCGCACCTCGAGACTAGCGTCATTCGACTCAGCTCGCCAAGCTGCATCGAAAGAGTTGAAGCCCCGTTCTGCCCGCTAAAGTAAATCTGAGCCAGTAAGGTAAAGCCTAATATTTCTTTGCTTTGAAACGTTTTCATTAATAAAGAATAAATAAGTAAAAACAGAGAAAAATAAGAAGTATTAAAAATGTAATAGATTTAGACTCTGACTTTACACATAAAGCATTTGCTAACACGCGATTACTAACGCGTGTTAGTGACTACATAGCATTGACAGCAGTACACATTAAGCAATTAGCGTAATCCAGATTTTTTCCCGGTTGTGCAAAATCCTGGTAATAAAGGTCTCATAATTAAAACAATATCAATAAAAAATCTTAAAGAAATTAATAGAAATTCTTTGTTTGAACACGCAATGGCCGCAACGTCATGTGTCACGTGTTCAGTAGTTTTGACAAAGCACAAACCGGTCAACGCGGCAAAACTGGGTTGTGGCTACATTCTGCCGCCGGGAACTTATTTTAAAGGACGAGTAAATAAAGATTTCCAAAATATGAAGTTTATGAAATAGAGCTTAAAAATATGTAGTAATATGTAGTACTATGAAAAATGTGTAGTTTTTCATAAAATATGTAGGGAATACGGACCCTGGAACAAGCAAACAAGAAATGTTTAAATTAATTTCTTATACAGATACTAATCTTAGTAGTAGCAGTAATAGTTCTCATATTTCTTTTAGGTAACTGTTAAATATATGTAAAATTTTGAATAACGCTCGAGACTTTTCATACAATGGACATTTAGTCTAATGACACTTTGTCCAATTAAACACAATTACTCCAACTAAACCACAATCACCGCATTAACTTTAGCAACATCTCTTTATAACTTAAAAAATTGCGCTAATTATTGTCCACTAGTCATGTGTTAGTTAACCTAACCTCTTGATGTTTACTGGTCATCTGTTCAACATTGTCATTGCCTTCGACTGCAGCCACATTTTCAATTATCAGTTTAGCTTGTATTCTTTATTGATTAAAGCCCTTTTTTTATGATATTTTAATGGTACTACTTTTACACAAATAAATAAATACCAGGGAAACCCTGTCAATCATGACAGTCAAAAGGATAATTTATTGAAAGATTTCCTTATACAGTGCGAGTGTAAAGTCTGGAACTATCGCAATAAATCGTTTATTAAACGTTTTTGAAAAAATCCTCGAACACGTCAATTTTTATCTTAAATGAGACATATTTTACTGTAATCGTCACTTAAAGATCGTCTTTTGTTTTTGAGTTATGACGTAAGCAATAATTTTTTTAAATGGAAACCCTAATTTTTTATGATGAATTTAGAAAAAGCATGAAATTCTTAGACCAAATATGATAAAAAAGTGTGATATTGTATTTTTCTATTTGGAAGATGTTGTACATAATAGTAATGAAAAATCGAAAACACGTCAAATAGGTTAATGATTTGATAGCTTATTTACTGTTTCATTGCGTATAATGTATTGAAATTATTATTTTACTGTAATCGTCACTTAAAGATCGTCTTTTGTTTTTGAGTTATGACGTAAGCAATAATTTTTTTAAATGGAAACCCTAATTTTTTATGATGAATTTAGAAAAAGCATGAAATTCTTAGACCAAATATGATAAAAAAGTGTGATATTATATTTTTCTATTTGGAAGATGTTGTACATAATAGTAATGAAAAATCGAAAACACGTCAAATAGGTTAATGATTTGATAGCTTATTTACTGTTTCATTGCGTATAATGTATTGAAATTATTAATGAAATACAAAAGAAACAAGAAATAACAAAATAAAGAAAAACAATTAAATTAAATTTCTGCGCGAATTCTTTGCTGTAGCTCTTCTACTGTCTGTGGGCGATTTATGTAAACCTTACTCTTTAGATAGCCCCATAAAAAAAAATCCATCGATGTTAGGTCGGGTGATCTCGGAGGAGGCCACTCAACAGTTCCCCTTCTGCCTATTCATCTACCAGGAAAAATTTTGTTTAAATAATTCCTAACACCAATAGCAAAATGTGCCGGAGCACAATCTTGCTGAAACCATAATGTATTGCTTAGTAGATCCGGATCTTCATTGTTCGGATAAAGCACCGCAAGAGCAGGAATTAAATCGTTTCTTAAGAAATCCAAATACTTTTCACTTGTCAATGAACCCTCGATAAAAAATGGTCCTAGAATTCTATCCCCTACAATTCCTGCCCAAACGTTGAGTTTTTGAGGAAACTGCGTGTGCGTCTCGTTCATCCAGCGCGGATTTTCAGGTGCCCAATATCGATAGTTATGACGATTCACTGTTCCATTAAGGTGAAATGTTGCTTCATCAGAAAAAATGATGCGATTTGAAAAGTCGCCATCGATATTGCACCGCTCCATCATTACCTCACAGAACTCTGTTCTACAATCAGGATCATCTCCGTTAAGCTCTTGCACTAATTGAACTTTGTAGGGATGCCATTTATGTTTCTTTAAAATCTTTATAACTGACCTTTGAGAAATGTCATTATTTGCGACTAGTTCTCTTGTAGTTCCATGGGGATTTTCTTGTAGAGACAACAGAATATCTAATTTGTTACCTTCTTCGGTTGTTGGACGACCACCCCTATGGCGATCTCTCACATGTCCGAGTTCTTTCCGAGTTCCAAAAACTTTCTTCCTATTTTGGAAACTGTCGCTCTTGTGAAAGGTTCTTTATCAGGATACTTGTTATTAAATATCTCACAAACCTCTTGTCTAGTACGGTCGCCACACCCCCTCAATATTAAAATTTCAATTCGCTCTTTTTCAGTCAAATATCGCACCATTATTTACTGAATTACGTAAAAAAGCCCACAATAAAAACAGATAAACAAACTGATAAAGAACTGTCATAATTTTAAAGCTGTTAATCATAATTGTTACATGGCTACTTGATTTTTTTATTAAAACTTTTTATTATTTTTATAATAAACTACTATACTATTTTTATTAAGATTTTTGTTTTAAAACTTATGTTTTAACGGCAATTATCTAGAAAATTTCAAAATACAGTACAGTATTTTAGCATATTTGGTCTTAGAATTTCATGCTCTTTCCAAATTCATCATAAAACATTAGGGTTTCCATTTAAAAAAATTATCACTTACGTCATAACTCAAAAACAAAAGACGATCTTTAAGTGACGATTACAGTAAAATATGTCTCATTTAAGATAAAAATTGACGTGTTCGAGGGTGTGGGGGGTGTGAGGGGGGTGTTCAAAAATGTTTAATAAACGATTTATTGCGATAGTTCCAGACTTTACACTTGCACTGTATACAAACATTTGGTGTGTGATTACAGTCCTTCGGGTTTCCACAAGTAATTATTTAACTAAACATAACCAAACAAAACCAGTTGAAAATGCTAAGCATAGCATTGTATGATGATCTTCTGAATGCATTATTTAACAAACACCCTTATCTTAACCACTCACCTGCCCAACTTACTCATTCACCCATCCTAACTTAACCCCCCCCCCAACCAACTTCCACCTACTTTTACTGCCGTCATTTACTTCTACTCATAACTTACCCCTTTCCCCCACTACCCTTTTTGCAGCTTACACCCTCCTCCCAACTTACCCCTTTTCAATTTATACCTCCTCTGGTTTAATTCCCCCTCCCAACTTATTTCCCTCCCCAACTTAACCTCTATCCAGCTTACTCCCCCTCGGACTCCAACCCCCTGACTTACCGCCATTCTTACCATAAAAATCTACAATGAATTCATAATATGCTTAATATAATTTTCTCAACTTTGTTGGCGATTTTGCCAGATGATCTAATTAACCACCTTAGTTGTTGTGCGTTCACTATTTTTACTACATTAACATTTCCATCTTTATTCTTCTTATCTTTAATTTTTATGAAGGGTCCACATTTCACACACGTATGTCACTTTCAGTTTATTCACTGTTTTGGAAATTATATTTTCATTCCTTGATAAGCACTTCATTAGTAACACTCCTAAGTAAATAAAGCTGTTCACTTGTTCGAAACTAATTCCGTTTCATTCTGCATTTTTATTTTAAGACCCTGTCGATCATCTTCATTACCTGCACACACCATAATCACAAACTATGATTTTTATTCATTTATTTGTAACCTGAATTTTCTTACTGCACTCTCTAAGTTTTTTACTATTTTCATTATGTGTTTTTCTTAATTCTGCGATTATGCTCTTCTCTTCAAAGCTTTTGTTATGATTTTTTTTAACTATTTCATTAAATTCTCTTGTCATTGGCAGATATACTTCTTCCTCTAGCTCCTTCTGTCTTGGTTCAATTTTTTGTTCTGTTTCATCTCTGTTCCTATTCAATACGTCTTTGAAAAATTCTTTCTATTTTAGAAGCAAAACGTTTGTGAAGCTTAAAATTTCACAAATTCCTCGATGTGGAGCTGTCTTATTAGTCAGAGAAACATTCAAAACTGTCCGAGTATTTTAACAGAGGGCAAGGTACAACAAACAAATACACAGATGCAGCTGCTATATGAATGAAACACGGATTTTACTCAGGAGCATTCTGAGAGTGTTCCAAAGCGATTAATCAAAAACACTATTAGTTACAATGATAGTTAACTACAATGACAGAGCAAGAAGTCAAGAGTGTATAAAAAGGACTGTACCAGAGAAAAAACCAACCACTAATAGTGCTATAAACACTAGTGCGACTAAAGCAAAATTACAAACATTTGTCAGTAGGTGTCTTAGATATATTCTTGGCATACGTTGGCAAGACAAGATATCTAATCAAGAATTAATGAAAAGAACGGGCCAGTCAGACATACACTCGGAAATACAAAGAAGAAAATACGGATGGCTTGGACACACACTAAGAAAAAGCAAAGAAGAAATCTGTAACATAGCCCTAGAGTGGAATCCGCAAGGACAAAGAAAAACAGGTAGACCAAGGATAACATGGATACTAGGGTGGCCTTAACAAATTTCTTTTTTCTACAACAACAGGTGGAAACGATCCCAAATGATCAAAAAAGGAGCAAATTAATTTTAGCTTTTTTTTAAACAAAAAACCGTGCCACAATACTTTTTTGAAAAAATGTGTTTTTAGCGTGTAATTCTTTGTTTCAAGTCAGACGTTTACTTTCTCCTATTCAAAATAATGTTTCAATTCTTTTTTAGATGATTGTAAAGTAAAAAGTTTCAAATTAGTTAAAATGAAATTGAATTAATCTTTGTTTTTCTATGAAAATACTTTAAACTGAAACAATATTTCTCAGTAAATTTCACAACTTCGAGTCCGTTATGGCACAGTTTTAAGTTAAAAAAAGCGCTAAAATGAATTTGCACCTTCTTTTTTCATCATTTGGGATCGTTTCCACCAGTTTGTAGAAAAAAAATCTTTTTTTAAGGCCACCCTAATGGATACAAGGTAGAAGTACAAAAGTATTAAATATATGGAATTTTTATATTCTATTCTAATTATAAATTGCCTAATTTGGAACATTTGATTTATAAAATATCAAGAAAAAAAATTATGCACTAATCTCCGTTTACCCAACAGATATAGTAATGAAAAACCAGAGACATTTAGATGCAACTTGAAACTTGAATATCGATTGGTTGAAATAAATGGGGCGGTACTCGATAGAAGTCTCATTTACACATACAAACACAAACGGCAAACGCCAACTTGTTACGCATGCGTTTACGTCAGTTGTTTTAAAATTTCCGTCAGTTTTTCCAATTGTGTTACATATTAGGTACATTACAAGTCTTTATTAAGACTCGCACCATTCAATACACGAACAGTTGTCAATAAGTAAGTTAGAATTATATGATAAGTTAATAATAATAATGAGTTGGTTAATTTGTAGAATTTTCCTTACTGCAAAATTATTAAAAATGGATGATGAAAACGTCAACAATATTCAGTTGTCACCACCAAAAAAACGCCAAAAAACCACTTTTCTGTAGAGGTGAAACAAATAATTATGAGCCTTTTAAAGTGTGTGAAGAGCAGCATCCTCAATGGAAAAAACACGAAAAAGTGGAAAATGTTGCTAGATTGATAGGTCATGTTTTAATTTACCTTCCAATCCTACTGCTTATTTACTATAATTTTATGAATTGGTGTCGCCAGTGTTTACAACATACTTCGTGAGCACAAGCAACATCCTGATTATTTTGATGCTCCTAAGGCGTGTCATAGACCAAGAGCTATTTTGGACAATGTTTCCGAAGAAGACAAAAATGGCAAAAAAAAGTGTGGGCTGACATGTCCATAACAAATCCACGAGATGCATTTTTAAGAGGGTTATCGACTGGCTTGAGAAATCCATCGGGGAAAGGAAAGCGGCTCATCACCCTTCATATAGGATCTGATGACGGTTTTGTAGATAATGGATTACTGTTATTGAAATCCAAGAAAACAAATGACTACCATGAAGAAATGATCGTAGATACATTTGAACAATGGTTTAAAAATATTTTGCCCAGTCTTGAAGAAGGTTGCGTTATCGTCTTGGATAACGCAAGTTATCACACAAGAAAAATTGAAAAAATTCCGTCTAGCAACACAAAGAAAGCTGACATACATAACTGGCTGCAGAAAAAACTATCCCCTTCGAAGACAGTATGGTGAGAGCTGAATTGTTATCTTAAGTAAAAAAGAATGCACCTAAACACAGTGCTAACGTAATCGACGAATTAACACAGGAAAGCAACAGAACTGTTCTGAGATTGCCACCTTACCATGCGACGTATATATAGTATGTTTGTATGTAATTTCTTTGTTTTATTGTAAAAAATATTTATTATATATTATAATATGTGTAAACACATAGCACTCGCGAACATTTCATGGCTTTTTTATTAAATTAATAAAATGCAATTTTTTAAAATGTATGGTTATTATTTATACTAGTATAAATTTCTCTAAGTGACATCATTTATAACGAATTAACAATTTATATACAAAAATGTTCTATTGTAAATTTAACTTTCACATAAAACCAAGCAGAACAATCTGTGCTGCCTTGATTTTTTTTTAACTATATCTGTTCAGTGTCCGGAGTATAGTAACAACTCAGCAACACGAATATACAGGGTGATTTTTTGAAAACGATCCGCCGGAGATATTTCAGAAACCAAAAGGAAATTAAAAATTGCCAGGAAAACAGGCCCACTTATATGTCAAGGGGGAAACGGTTTGACCTATGATTCACACTTTTGACGTTTACCCCTGCGCCCCCACCAATACCTCCCCAAAAATTTTAAATGGAATGACCCATCGTGTGGTATCTCAAATGAAAGCTTATCTTATCAGGATTATGGTGATGTGTCACTTGCGCATTTGTTTATTTTCTCATACATTTTATGAGAAAGTTTATCATTGCCACTTCAGGAGTACGGTAAGCGCTATCGAAACCTAATTTTAATCAGGTAGGCGTGGAAAAAAAAGAAAGCAAGCCGTTGACGTTTTGTCTCTTGTCTTTTGTCACATTAGTTTCCGTTTAGTCAACTTCACCTACATACTACATTGGTTTCCGTAAAAATGGTGTACTCTATTGCTGAAAGGATGGAAGTTATCTACATTTATGGTGCCGAGCACTGTGCTCGTGCCACAGCAAGAGTTTTTAATCAAAGACATCCAAATAAGCATATGGAGCATAAATAGGTTCGCGAACTTGTGCAAAAATTTGAAGCAACTGGATCGGTAGAGAACAAGAAAAGGCATGCTAATCAGGTAGTAGATGAACTGGCGGAGATGGAAGTAATTGGAAATTTTACCATGGAGCCAACCAGTTCTTTGCGTCAGGTTGCAGCATCCACCGGACTTTCTTACTCGTCGGTACGCAAAGTGACAAAGCTGCATAACTTTCATCCTTACAAGATGCAGATATTGCAAGAACTTAGCGACGGCGATTGCGACCGACGACTAGAATTTTGCGAAACTATGACCGAAATGATCATTGCAAATCCAAATTTAGTAAAAAACATATGCTTCAGTGATGAGTGCACTTTTTACTTAAATGGGCACGTGAACAAGCAGAATGTACGATATTGGAGCGACGAAAATCCGCGTATGACAAGAGAGGACCATACCCACAGACCTCAAAATATTAATGTTTGGGCAGGAATAGTAGGTTATTCAATAGTTGGACCCATATTCATTAATGAAACGCTAAATGGTGCCGTCTACTTGAATATGTTGGAGAACATCATCGATCCTCTAATAACTGAAGAAGTGGAAAACCAGCTTGATGAAGAAGGTAATCAAATACTCGACGAATATCAATTGTTCTTCCAGCAGGGTGGTGCTCCACCGCATAATGCTGCGAATGTTCGTAACTGGCTTAAGCGGAGATTTCCAAATCACTGGATTGGTAGACGTGGAACAATCGAATGGCCTCCACGATCACCGGACCTCACAAGCCTTGACTTCTTCCTTTGGGGTCATTTAAAGTCAGTAGTTTATAAGACTAAACCCATAGATCTAAATGACTTGTGTCAACGAATTATCAACGAGTGCCGAAACATTCCACGAGAAACTTTTCAGAAAGAAAGGCAAAAATTTGAAAACCGGCTTTACTACTGCATGGAGGCCAATGGTGCTCATTTTGAGCAGTTCCTTTGAATGTTCTTTTTTCAGTTTTGTTAAAATGTTATTTTCAACGCCTACTTAGATGTTTAAAGACTTATTATTCTTATCCTAATGTAAAATTGACCATTTCTCCATGCTAAATAAAAAAAATGCGCAAGTGACACATCACCATAATCCTGATAAGATAAGCTTTCATTTGAGATACCACACCATGGGTCATTCCATTTAAAATTTTTGGGGAGGTATTGGTGGGGGCGCAGGGGTAAACGTCAAAAGTGTGAATCATAGGTCAAACCGTTTCCCCCTTGACGTATAAGTGGGCCTGTTTTCGGAAATTTCTAATTTCCTTTTGGTTTCTGAAATATCTCAGGCGGATCGTTTTCAAAAAATCATCCTGTATACAGTAGGAACTCCATAATCCGAACACACTGTATTCCGAACATCCAGTAATCCGAACAGCAACATTCACAAGCTATAATCCGAACAAACCTCTTTAATCCGAAATTCTCTTTAATTCGAACAAATCTCTTTAATCCGAACAAGAAAATTCTATGTAGTACATACTAAAATTGAATATGTAGCGTTCTTGGAAGGTGAATATTAATTATAAATGATATTATAACAGATTGCTGATGCAGTTTTTGGCTGATACTGTTACAACCCAACGGTTGTCCCGTTGAATTGTAAACAAATTCTACGAAGATTAACAGACACTTTTGTTATTAATATAAAGAGTAATAAAAACCCTGAAGGCTACAGATGTAATAAATAAGCTATAAATATAGTAATCATACCATCACAAAGGTGTCTTAAATGTTTTGACGTTGCTGTTTTGCCGCAATTATTTGTATAATGACATCATCTACCTTAAAACTTTTTTCTCACAATTTTGTTAATACACAATTTGTATTCGTGGCGTTCAAAATTTAATTAAAAAATGTCAAAACGTAAACACATATTAAAACTATCAGAGAAATTATTCAGCAATTAAATGTTGGGTTAGTGTTCAACGATTGGTTTAAAACATGATGTTGATAAATAGACAGTCAGCGATATAAAGAAAAACAAAACTAAAGTCTATAACGTCGAAATTCACAACCCATTGTTTGTTTGATGGTCACTGTTTAAAACCAAGCTTCTCCGTTGTTTGGTTGTCACTGGTTTTCCCTTTCTTTCTGTTTATCGTAAAGTCATACCTGCGTGGTTAAGCGCTCTCTCGATAGTGCTGTTGATAGAACAAAATGGCTGGTTTTGGTACTAGAAGTTGAATGTTCGAGATATGTTAGAAACTTGCTTTTGGATATTAATTCGCTTTAGCGGAATAAATCTCGCATTCAACAGAATGATCGCTTGATTAGTTATATGCGATCAATCGTCAAATTAGACGGATTACGTTCTGGTGCTAACCATTTAGGTAAATTCTTTTTGTTTTCTCCAATGTGCTAAAATCTTACAAATGTCTTTTTATTTCAGGTAATATTATTTCCCTAGCCGTCACCTTGAGGGAATTGTATTGTAAAAGACCTTTCAGTTTATAGAAAGGTAAAAATCTTCAAATATTTAAAATTAATACAATATACAGGGTGATTCCTTGTAGGTCTTTTTCTTTTGGGTTTTGTTGTTCATTTATTCTTGTTCCTGCCTCTCTGATCGTGGGTTCATTTAGAAGGTCCTTCCCCTTTGGGTCCGTACCTACATCTGTACATGTACCGGGTTGGAACAAAACAACAGATATCGAAGGGTGAAGTAAAACCCCTAAGCAAGGCTTTAAATAAAACAGCCGTGGGTCTTCGAATGGTGGGATGTTTGTCTAAACTTGTATGTATTCTGTGTCATTTTATTTATGTTTATATATATATTGATTAAATGTGTGTACAATGTATTCATGCATGTTAATTTTAAGAGCAACATGAGATCTCGAGTAGTGGAATTGTCTTAGGGTAGTTTTAAGCCAACTGTGATACAAATCACCATTCACCGTTTTTTTTTATTAAACATTAAAATTTTTGATCTGCACAATAGACAATAGTTACAATTAAAATAAAGCCCTACTTAGAAAGTTTACATTTCACTACGAGTGTTTTATTTATTTATTATTTATTTATTTGTATGATTTTAATATTGCTTTCCAGTTCGTCATTTGTAAGTATATATGTACGGTACGACCAAAATATTGGAAGTTGCCCATATTTTAGTAGAAGATCTATTTCTTCGTTTGTCTGATAAGCTTGAAGTTTTAGTAATAAGCATTGTTTTTAAACAAAGTGGCGCTTGTTTTTTTTTATCTTTTATATCTTATATTACCCCGCCCCTCTCCGACTTATTGGGGGTTAGCCGGCAAAAACTAAAGCAGTGTTATTTGGATCAAGCTGATACTTCCAGCACAGCTATATTTTGGGTAGGTTAGATACTTATTTATATAAAAATAGCCTTTGTGTTTATGTAGGTTATAAGTCCTAGAATGTCTCATCTACTGACAAAGGTGCAGGAAATAGAGAAATACTGAAATTAAGACCATAAAATGAGAGCACAACGCTATAAAAAAAGAAAAAACTTAAAGCAAGAAATTACTGATTTTCTTAATTAGAAATAAAAGTTTTGTAATAAAATTAGTAAATTACATAAGTTAAATGCTTTATAATAAAGTACCATGGCATAAAGCAATGTTTATTTTCGTACATCCAGTAATCCGAATTCCTCGTTAATACGAATTAGCCTTACATTTATAGGTTCGGATTAAAGATTTCTATTGTATTATGTGAATCATTTCATTTGGCCCAAACATTAAACGAGTCATATCACTTAGCCCACAACTGTTACAGCGAAAATCACCACTGTGCAGCATTGCCTTTGTGTTTCAAACTGCCTGAATTCGTCTGGGCATCGTGTTTACAAGTTCTTGACAATACTCCGGCGTAGAATCAGAACGAGTTCCATATTTCTGTGATACAAGTTTGCAATTCATTAATGATCCTAGGTGGAGTAGCTTGCAGCGTTTTCTTCATTCTATTCCAAAGAGTTTCAATGGGTGAGAAATCTGGGCTACTTGATGTCCAATCCAGTAGCTGTCATGTTCTGACAACCATTTTCTAACTTTATGAGCCATGTGGCATGCAGCGATGTCTTGCTGGAAGATGAACTCATTTTGAGCATTCTCCAATAGAAGTGGTGGGTGTCAATAGAAGGAATGAGGCTACTTTCCAGAATTCTAATATATTCTACAGCATTAACCTTGTAAAATGAATATCCCAATTTCTTTATAGCCCTTAGACAGGTCGATCTAGAAAAATTTTCTTTAGTTGCTTTGTTCCACTCCACTGTTATATCTCCTACGTTAGATCGACGATTTTGTTTGACAATACTAGGTGGTGCCCTTGAATTCCATGGGGTTACTTTAGTAACTCTCCCCAAATTAGGTTTTACGGCTATAGATCCAGTTGTTTTATGCAACTTAACAATATTTCGTACGGTATACCGCGATAGTTGCAACTGCTGTGCTGTTTTTGCACAAGATTTAACTGATTTTGATAAATTGATTCTTTCATCGTAAATCGCGGGATAGGGTTTTGCCACGAACCATTGGTGGAAAACAAATGCAGATATGCCATTTACAACAGATGTAAACAGTTACTGATGATTTTTTGTTATTTGTTTTTCCCATTCAAGGAGTGCTAGATGGAAAATTATCTACTTAAGCTGTTGGGCCAAATGATGTGATTCACATAACATTGTTTTATGTTATTGTTTAATTACTTTCCTATTATTGAGTTTCGCAAATATTTTATACAATAGCCTCTTAATGTTCGCCCAATTGATAATTAAGATATAATTATATGATAAAGAATTCATAATTATTTAAAACAAAATTTCTCTTTAACAGCAGCAACGGTTTTTCAAATGGGCCAACCGATATGATTCTGGGCTCGTATGTACTAAAATCCAAAATTTGTCAGTATGTTTATTCTTTTATAGACTTGGCTCCTATAAGTCTACCACCCAACTATATGGTTGGACTTAGTATGAACCAGAGTTGCAACTGGTGGGTGTGATAGGCAAGGCTTCATGTTAGCAATCGTGATAAATTTTTTTATATGTTTGTAGTACCTTGAATAGACTCCGTCCCTGCAATTCCCAAACCCAAATCAACTTCATGGTTGAACTCGGCATGAGCCAGAGGGTGCAATTGAGTGAGTCTGGTAGGTTCTCTGTAATGTTAGTAAATGTTTTTAATATAAATTATCCTGTAATTATTAATGGGGAACAACTAAAAAATTTGAACAAACTTTTATGAATTGTGATTAATCGTAGATCATGGTTTCCAATTTCCAAATGATAGTTTAAAAGAGTGTGTTGTGGCAAAATACTGCAAAACAAAAATAAGTGATGTCGCTGGGACCAACTGCTTAACATGCCTATCTGAATGTACTAGAACTTTTATATGTCAACAAGAAATTTCCTCTCGCCAGATCCGGGGATTGATCCACGGCCGCCACTTGCTTGAGAGTTATACTCTTTACCGTGCGGCTATTCACTCCACGCATATTCCTCTTATGTTTAAATCATTTGCACAAGTGAAGCTTTTTCATCCATTTTTTCTAGGGTTTTAAACCTAGGTTAGATATAATGCTTCCTGAGTTTAGGTGAGGTAACAGTGCAACTACAGCGAGTGAAAACATTTGTGCTGTTTATTCAAATACATTAGATATTCATAGTGTCAACGAAGGTTTGCTAAGTTTGGGTAAACTAGAATTTAATAAGCTCGCTAATGATCTATCACACATTTTAATTCAACACTTTTTGAGTATTTAAGGTCCTGCAACCAATAACTTTAACTTTTCATATATAATAATTTTTGAACTAGATAAGTTTTTCCTTTAATTTGTTCAAATAATATTTTAATGGTCAATATGCATAATTAAATATTTTGTTTGTATATTAGGATTACTTATTTAATAAGATTCTATTTCTATTTATTTAAAAAATATCATTAAACTGTGTAAGAATGTGTATAGACATGTGTATAGGTTGTTTGGGCGACTTAACAAAGGACATGGCACTATTTAAGTCTAATTTGGCCCTCTGTAGATTTTTCTGCAATTTTGATATGTTATAGCTGATACCAAGAGAAAACTTTTTTATCCGTGCACCAAAGTTCTATGTCTACCGGGTGTGCTCGAAAAATGAGATCAAAGTTTCAAAAACGGACATTATTGAATAATGATCTATTTAAACTATTCTACGTAAATCGATATTACATTGAGACAAAAATACTTAACTGAACTTCAAACCATTGGCTACGGAATGTCTCATATATGTATTTTCCGATAATCACATTTAGTGAGTTATAGGTACGTATATCTATATATGCTATGTATTTCATTTTTATCTAATGCACAGTGCCTACTTATTTTTAAGAAACGTTTATAATGTTTCTAATAATAGATTAGATACAGAATGTGCGAAATTGATCTATTACTGATAGACATAATGCAGGAGGTTGTAAAATGCAGTGTTATCGCTGTGTCATTAATTTACCAGAACAATAAATAATTGTAACATCGACATACGTAGAATAGTTCGAAAAAATCATTATTCAATAATGTCTATTTTTGAAACTTTGACCTCACTTTTCGAGTAGACCCGGGAGACATAGAACTTTGGCGCAATGATACAAAAGTCTTCTTTTGGTATCAGCCACAACATATCAAAATTGCAGAAAAATTTACAGAGGGCCAAATTACACTTAAATAGTGCCATGTCCTTTGAATGAAGAACAATTAAGGCTTAACAAATCACATTTAAGTATTTTTTTTTATTAAATGGACTTTTACAGCGTAAGCATAAATTCCATTAAAACATTAATATTCTTGTAGCTCCAGTACCGCAATAGTTACATACAACAGAAATAATATTATGACCAGGAATGGCATTAAAATTTTTGTTTTTTTTCAATAGGCCGGTTAATACGTAATAGAGCCCTGGCCAATAAGGAAATAGCCAGTAACAGTATTCAGTATGACCTGCATTATCGGCTTCAGTACAAGCAAGCGGCGTGGTTTTATTTATAAAATATAATAAAAATCAATAGATTAATTAAAATTTCACAAGTTTTAATAGAAATCCTTAACCTTACAATGTGTGTTCTTAACGACATGTCGAAACAATTGTAAGGTTAAGAACCAAGAAGGTTGTGAAACTTTATAGTACAGTAGATATAGATTTTTGGGTGGAACTAATTCCCACAAAGACGAGGTTTGAATTTTCTAGTTCGTTGTTGGTATCTTTTTGACATAATAAAAGTCTAAAAAAATCTGAGTGTGCAAAATGCGTTTTTTGGTCGCCATCTTGAAAAAACATAAAAAATTAAAAAAGCCATGTGTGGTATCAGATTACGGGAAATTTCGTGCTGAAAAAGACAATGATATTGGTTTTTAGATTAAATGTTTACAAAGATGAAGTAGGTGGTATCTTTTTGACACACTTCATTTTTGGAAGATCACAATCCATTTGATTCACAATGCGTTGAGCTACATAATATTTTCAGTGGGTTAGTAGACAGTAAACACACGGTAACTGCAGATGAAGCTAGGTTAATTGGAGTTCGACCAATCCAAACTGACTGGAAAAGCTTTCAGCTCTGTTACCATGGTTAAAAAGGATCAAGCTGTCACAATCAAGATATTAAGAAAACATATTGTCATTGACGGAGCTATTCAACATATTAATACAGGACTCCTCACTCAGAGAATGCTGGTATGTTTGTCTGTAAATCCTGATCTGCAAAAATTAAAGGAGAACTTCAATTATGAATTATTTATACTTCTTCCATCTCTATTTGATCCAGAAACTCAGTTATTGAGAAAAAGTGACAAATCATCATTGGCAAGAACTTTGGATGGCATAGCACTAATTTAAATGGCATGTTACCTGCGGAAACACCGTATGTTTTTGACGGGGGTGCACTACTACACAAATTGCCTGGCCAAAAACTCGTAAATTTTCAGATGTGTTACAACTATAAAGCAGTCATTTTGCTAAACAATATAAACTCGTGACAATTGTATTTGATGGCTATGCCATCTCCAGTACAAAGGATGTAGAGCATCAGATACGCAGAAAACAATCATCAGTAACAGTGAAATTTACTGAGAGCTCTCCTCTTCTTATTGGCAAAAGACCCTTACTTTCTAATAATGAAAATAAACAGTGCTTTATAACCATGCGTGGAAAACACTTAAAAGCAAATGGTCACACTGTGATTCATGCTGCAGACACAGTTGGTGGAGATCAAAAGACAGAGACTCCTACACGATTGAACCTACTACGATATAATCTCTACTAATATCTCTATCTCTGCTACTAAAAAAACACAACTGTCAAAAGTGAATTTAATAATGCAAGAGTGCCGCCTACAGAAGATGCTGCTGTTCATCATTTTCTCCGCGTACCTTTACAATGTCTTTGTTGGAAAACTATTAGATTTAGTTTTTATCTTATAAGATGTAAGACTGATGAAATACATATTATACGCATATGTATGAAATACGCATTCGTATTATAAAATGCATTTTGATTAATACAAATATGATTTTCAACACTGCATAAGCTTTCAGTTTTTCGGCTACTATTTTGTTATTTATTTTTATTTTTTAAAACCAATATCATAATCTTTTTCAGCATGAAATTTCTCTTAATTTGATACCACACATGACTTTTTTAATTTTTGATGTTTTATGAAGACGGCGGTCAAAAAACGAATTTTGCACACTCAGATTTTTCTAGACTTTTACTATGTCAAAAAGATCCCAACAACGAACTAAAAAATTCAATCCCCGTTTTTGTGGGAATTAGTTCCATCTATCACCTATTTTTTACATATATCTACTATACTATTAATTAGCTTTTTGATTTTTATTATATTTTATGATTATGGAGTTCCACAAAGGCTGGAGACAGTAAACGCTGGTTTTATTTAGGTTAGAATTAACCTGCCAGCCTTAACCTTGTTTAAAGTACTTTTACTTTAGATAATGACAAATTGTTGTTAAGTTGGTTATCCTTAACCCTTTCGCTGCTTTTAACGTATAGATCCGTTTTGCAAGTGCGTGCCCGTACTGCTAAAGACGTATCTATACAATTCCGGTTTTCCCAGCTTGCTTTCAACATACTTGTACGATTATCAAGTGGGGGCCAGACTTGAAGGCCAACCCAAGAGAGTAAACATTTGTCCGCGCCAATAAAAAATTGTTTAGTGCACTTCTCACTGCAAGAAAGGTTGTACGTAGGTCTTACGATGGCGGTTATAATAAAGCATTTCTTATCTTTTCATCAGAAAAATAACTAATTACTAATTTTTCTATTTTTTTTAAATACTACATGAAAGCCTATTGTCTTTTACATATAATCACATATTTCTAAAAAGATATAAAGCTCCGATATCTCTTTATGAATTTTTTTGTGAGAAGCTGCAAAGAGCTGCAGCGTGCTGAAAAATCCGCCGCACTGGAGACTCGACAGCGGTCCCTGACCGCCGCACGGAAAAGGTTAATCAAGTCTTTATATTGGCATATCTGGAGATTCTTTAAATGTCACAAAATTATGAGTTAAAATAATATACAGATTTATGTACTTTTGTTTTTAAACTGTTTACAAAAATTAGCAATATCAGCACGTAAAATTATAAAATGTTACACATCCACGCAAATATTGACCAACGCTTCTTATATTTTTGACAACTTAACCTAAAAACATTAGTAACTTTTTGTCACTAGATGTCTGGTATACTCACTACAAAAAGTATGTTTGTTATTGTACAGTCCCAAGATTCTATAAAAAATTTGACACCAACAGTTGCAGTTTTGTTATTTCTCCTTTTTATACAAATTAATTATATCTAGTTTTTCACTTTTATTTTCTAACTTCACATCACAACTTCAAACATTTGAGGTTAGAAAAGTTGTCAATCTCTTATTGGTTCGGGCTCTAACATGTGACATATGGCACAAATTTAAACTATAACTTTTTTTGTTATAAGGGCTGCTGTGTGACACAAAATATTATTGCTAACGTAAATTTATAAATCAACGCTATAGCATAACACAATAAGAAAAAAAGATTCTTTTTTTTATCCCATCATTACAGAAGATGATAAATGAATTTTATTTAAGAATCCAGAACAAAATGGCAGTAGTTCTAGTTATTTTCAAGGCAAAAATCTATTAAATGTATTCTGATAAACTCAATCAACTGAACTCAGCTTAATAGAGAAACTTTCTCGTCTCGTCAACCAGAATAGCATCATATACCAACATTGCAGGACTGCAATGCGAAAAGTGGAAAATAGAAGGGCACTCCTTAATGAAAAATATTTACACAAGCACAAACTGCTTTTTGCAGTACTATATAAATTTTTTCCAAATTAAAGCCGCCTAACTTTTCCAAAGAGCATAAAACATTACTTTCCAGTTTTCTTATACATGAACTTTCATTACATACCTGCAACGTTTTACCAAGGCCCATGCAATGAGCCAGAATGCATCCAGATCCATTAGTCTTTTTCACTCTTTCTACAGACTCAAAACAAGCATCCCACATAAATTGTACACCTTTTGCTTGATGAGGCTTAAGTTTCTTAACTAAATCTTGATCAACTGCAATTATCTCTTCTTCAGTTTCTTCATTGAAATCAAGCACCACTTTATCCACTGTTGCATCTGCTGGTTTATCAGACTCAAAGAGCTGATTATACTAAAAACATTAATATGAAATTAAAAATAAAATCACAAAAATGATTTTTATTTATTTACTTTCTTTTGACGTTCAGCGATACGAGCTTTCCTTTCTCTTTCATCTTTTTCGGCCTTTTTTGTTGTTTCTGCTAAAGAGTCATGGCCTATTACCTAGAAAATAAAAATTCATTAAATGCTAAATTATTAATTAATTTATTAATATTACTTTTCGAATGGTCTTTCTTGTGGATTTATTATCTTCATCGCTACTGCTATCTTTTACTCTTTTAATTCTACTTTTCTTTTTCCTAAAATGTAAAATGTTTAATGATGCTTAGAATAATTGTTCAGATACTTACGTGTCTTTTACTTCTTTCTCTTTGTCTGATTCTGAATTTGACGAATCTGAAGATGACGAAGAAGAGGAGGAAGAAGAAGGTTTAAAAGCATCATCGTTTTTCTTCTCCTTATTGTTGTCTGATCCGGAATCGGAGTCAATAACAACTTTAGATTTCTTTTTAACCATTCTAGTCAAATGAAGAAAAATTAATTATATATAAGTATTCATTAAATTAACATTAAGTGTACACTACCTGGCTTTTGCATCTTGCTTTGCCTTTTCACTTCCTTTCTTAAATCTTACAAATTCATCTTCAGAGTCTGAATCGGAAATTGTCATGGTTAACAACTTATCTTTACGCCATTTCTTTTTTTCTTTTCTTTTAGCATCATCTTCCTGTAAATCAAATAGATGTAAGCACTATGGAAAAATCACAACATATGATTATCAGTTTTTCAAGCAAGCTGCCAGATGGTAAGGTAATTACTATAAAGTTATCTTTTTCATTTTTTTTAACTCTACTTTAGGATATGAATACTACTATGAATGTGTTAGATATAAATATTTATACTTTCATAATTTTGCACTTGAAAATGAGAGCTCAATTGCAAAACATTATAGAATATGCGAACCTTATCGCTACCCGATTCCTCAGATGAATCTTTCCTCTTTTTATTTTTGCTCTTTTTATCTTTTTTGGTATCTGAATCACTTCCATCATCTGACTCATCAGAATGTTTCTTCTTCTTTTTTTTATCTTTTTTCTTCTTCTTTTTATCTTTTTTGGTATCTGAATCACTTCCGTCATCTGACTTATCAGAATCCTTCCTCTTTTTAGACTTGTCCTTTTTTTCATTTTTAGTATCGGAATCACTTGCGTCATTTGAATCAGAATCATTCTTTTTAGAATCTGAATCATTTCCATCATCTGACTTGTCAGAATCTTTCTTCTTCTTAGACTTGCTCTTTTTGTCTTTTTTAGCATCTGAATCACTGCCATCATCAGATTCAGATTTATTTTTGTCCTACAATTTTAAGTAAAAATTAATTTCAGTTCTAAAATTTATAATTATTGTTTAAAACTATAAACAACTTTAATTACCTTTGATGATTTCTTTGATTTCTTATCACTGCTACTTTTTTTAGATTTATCTTTTTTTGCATCTTCGTCCTCATCATCAGCATCACTTTCATTTTCAGATTTATCAGAGCCCGAGTTGACATTGTCCTTAAAACAAACAAAATATTTTAAGATATGCATGCCTTTCTAATAAGGTCGGCAAGTTGCAGTCTACCGAGTGGTTTCAACTACTTGCCACTACACTACTCAAGCTAAGTAAATCGGCAATAATTATCAAACAAATGCCTAGAAACAATAACAATGCATAGGTCAACAGAATGGGTTATTATTTCTTACACACTGTAATGGGTAAGTTCGGCATTGTAACTCTTTTTGCTCCAAAAGCTCTATTGTCATAGTTACAATTATCTGCAATAATGGATACTATGGAAACCAAGCTCTTGGAGCTAAATAGATCTGAATGCCGAACTTACCCAATATATAACCGAGCCCGATCAGGTCACCAAAACTTTTCCAAAAGTTGTTTCCGTCTTGGTTACGCTTAATATACCAAGTGACGACGAAACTTAAATAAAAATGAATATAGACAAATATGTATCTTTCTGTAATACAAGTTCTAGATTTGTGGTTTAACCGGAAGTGACAGCCACTTTACAATCTTAAATGACATCTTGTATATCTATATACAGTGTCTGCCATAAAGTTGGATCCATATGGAAATTTTTTTTAATATTCTGCTTAGAAAAAAACTTTGTGGAGCAATCACTTCTGCTTCCAAAAATACTTGAAATATGCCATGTCAAAGTTGACAGGTGACATTAGGTATCTGTCAAATTCGCCATTATTTTCTAAAGTCGGCAAAAAATGACCTTATTTGTTAAAATATAAAAAAATTTATTATGAAAAAATGTTTCTAATGGCATTTTACGTTCACGAGTATTGAACGAGATATTCCGACATAAAGAAAATTTTGTTTTTTAACATTTTTTGATTTACCCCGGTAACTGATTATTTTGAAATCATTAAAACCGCTTTAAATTAGCAGAAAGGCAACAATTGCGTTGCATATTTTAATAATAATATTGGATTGTGTAGGTATTCTTGACAAATATTAAAATTATCAAGAAAAAAATGGAAGGTTCTGGATTATTTTCCAATTTCCAAGAAAATAACTCATAATTTTATTAATTTTTTTTTATTAAGCCACGTTTGAATAATACAGGAATTGTTGTAATTATAATTTAAACAACTTAATACTAAACTACTGTTTAAAAACTTAATAATAAGAGATAAATAAAATTGAGCTGATTTTCTTGGAAATTGGAAAATAGTCCATTTTGTTTTTTGATAATTTTAATATTCATCAGAAATACCTACATCATCCAATATTATTAGAAAAACTCTTTTAAAGCATTTTTTATGATTTCAAAATAATCAGTTACCGGGGTATGTCAAAAAATGTTAAAAAACAAAAATTTTCTTATGTCAGAATATCTCATTCAAACTCGGTATCTGAACGTAAAATGTGATTAGAAACATTTTTTCTTAATAAAATTTTTCCAAATTAGGTCATTTTTCGCCGATATTAAAAAACAATGGTGAATTTGACAGATACCTAATGTCATCTGTCAACTTAGGTATGACGTATTTCAAGTATTGTTAGAAGCAGAAGTGATTGCCACGCAAAATTTTTTTCTTTACAAAATATTTAAAAAATTTCTCATATGGATCCAACTTTATGGCAGACACTGTATATTTGGAATCTGCATTCAATTGTGAATATGGTGGTGCGCCATTTTTCATATGTTTCTAAAATTTATAATTTTTTTCTAATTTTTAATTTTTAGCTTAAGTTGGCTGTGGTGTGTATTAAACTTTTTTCTGGGATGAGCTTATTTATTTAGTATACTTAGATTGGATAAAAATTACATAAGCACCTATTTATAATCTCTTCAACATAATAATAATAATATGAAATAAATCAAAATGGTTATACAGGGTGTATTATCGGTTTTGTTACATAGGAGAATAGCATGTAAAAACACAATTTCTCAAATATTGGCTCCGCTAATTATTTTATAGAAAAAAATCACTGTACAGGGTGGCCAGCAAGAGTGGTACTTCTAAATTCAAGGTTTTCTCCCGGTTTTCCAGGTCGTAAAATATCATTTTCCCGGTTTTTTCGTTCAATAATTTACTCATACCCATATGGATGATCAAATTATTACTTTAGAATTAATAATAACGGATCATAAAACTTCACTTGAAGCAGTGTTTTTTATTGCCGGAGAAGCCTAAATAACCAAATAACGATCAAAAATGGCTCAGTTTAACTGAACTCTGTAAAATAGTACATTAAAGTATTAGTTTCGTAAGACACGTTTTTAGCGCACGCGTCCAAGGACAAATGCGCTAAAACGTCTTATGAAACCAATACTTTATACTATTTTTTCTATTTGCGTTATTCTTTAATTATTTAAAAAAGTAATAATTTGTAAGCAAAACGTTAAGTTTTTTGTTAGTTGGCAAAATTAGGAAAATTCTGATTTTGCATTTGTTTTTCAAATTTACAGCGTAAATAAGTTTGACATTTGAACAGCTGTTCAATAGTGCTATCAACTTTAAAATATAAAATTCAGTATTCAAATAAATCTTTTTTGGACACACGAACGCGTAGTATATTAAAGTATTAGTTTCAAAAGACACATTTTACTTTATACTATTTTTTCTATTTGGTTATTTTGTAATCATTTAAAAAATAACTTATTAGTTAGTTTTTAAATAGGATTTGTTAGGAAAACTTTGTTGGAAAGTTTTTTGAGAGTTAACAACACTGAAAATTCTAATTCTGTATTTGTTTTTGAAATTTACAGAATAAATAATAGCGAATTCTACTAGTTGCCCTGATGCGCACCTAGGTTCGTAAATTCGTTGTAATTCCTAAAACGTTGTCGTAATGGATGGTAAAGCAAAGAATGTTTTATTAAATTTCTGTTTATTTGATGTTCTAGAAAGTAACAATAGTAGCGATAAAGTGGCACTAATAATAGGAAGAGGTAAAAAAGATCAAAAATAAACAATTATTTATTGTATTTTTGAAAGTACATACCTACTATTAAAATTATTTTATGTCCGATTGCATTATAAAGTATTGTTTTGCAGCAGTAAACTGGCTTATTGTTGTACTCGTAAAATAAAGTGGTAGTAGTAAAATAAAGTATATAGTAGTAAAATAAAGTATGGCAACTGTATATTACATGTCAAATTTTCTTCTGTCAAAAATAGATGTCAAATTTATAAACTGATTTTTTTTTATAATTAGCCAATTTTAGGAATCGGACATAAAGATTTGTATGCAACTCTTACATAATCGGACTTTATAGACTCGCCCTTTTTATAGGCCCTTGCTCACTTCGCTCGCTCGGTCATAAACTGAGCTTGTCTATAAAGTCCTACATTATGTACTTGTTACATAAATAGCTATTATTTTTTAATTTTTTCCTGAAAAAATTCCCGACTTTGATCACTAATTCAAGGTTCTTTCCTGGTTTTTTCCCAATTGTGCAAATTCCCGGTTTTCAAGGTTTCCAGGTTCGCTGGCCACCCTGACTGTAGCTAAGTAGTAGACCTTAATGAATACTGTTCAAAACACCCCCACTTTAGCATTGCATGTTAAATAGTTTCCAAGATATAAGCGATTTTCTGGTATAGGAAATTAGCCATCTAAATGGGAAATTCGTTAATAATAATAATTACTAGGTTGAATTTAGACATTAGGTGTAGCTGCAAGAATTATTAAGCACAGTTTCATGGAACAGAATCACTCATCAGAAAGTTACGATTGCTACCGGTGTGGAAAAAATACATGAGAATTATGAGAAAAAACTTATTTTTATAAAATATTGTTAGCCATGACCAATAGCTGTTAGATTAATCTCAAGAATCACTGAGAGGTTATGTAATGCTTTTGTATTATCAATTTAAAATATGTTCACTACAACAAAGAATGATACTAGTACAAGAAAAAAAGTCTTATTATGGGATTACACTACTATTATTAGAAGTATCAGTCAGTAGAGTCCGGGCGTGTGAAGTGAATATACGTGTTTTCCGTGGCTCCGGTAAAATAAATCCTAAACGGATCGTGCCGAGTTAGGAAGGCATAAACCGAATTAAGAGTGAATTAAACAAGAGTGACCATTAATTATTGTGTAGTGGTTAAAATTATTTTGTATAGATTAAGTGATACAGCTAAAAGTGTTAAATATTAATGTACTAAATTGAAGGCATAGTAGCGTTTATAACTAGGCGTGCTATACAATCGGGAAGGCCAACGGATCAGCGAAGATAAGTGCAGTGCGTGATAATTCAAGTAAATTTAAATTCAAATAAAGTAAATATTAAATAGCAAAATGAACAATTTACAAAACCCTAATACATATGATAGTGATAGCTCAACTACCGAAGATAACAAACGTAAAAGGCAATCAAAAGAAAATTTAAATAATAAGAAAGGCGAAGATGGAAATTTCAGTAAAAGTAGAAAAACATATAGAACACCACCAAGCGAGGCAGGAAAGCGAGATAGCGATAGCGATATAGAGGGAAACATTACAGATGAACGGCAAAGTAGCGATAATGCAAAAGTAAAAACAAGTTCTCATAAGGAAACATCCGACATGTCCGAGATTAAAGGGATGTTTAAAATACTGATCAAAGGTCAGGAAAATTTTATGAAGGAAATAAATGAGTTAAGGGAGGAAAACAAAAAACTAACAGAACGGGTAACAACTCTTGAGAAAAAAATTGAAACCTTGGAGAACGCAGAGAAAAAGAATAATATTGTGATAAAAGGGGCTAATATACAGGGGGACTCAGTAAAAGAAGCAACCAAAAAATTTTTAGAAACGGAGTTAGGAATATTAGTCGGTATAGTTGAAGCAAAACATATAAAGACAAACCAAGCTCATCCAATAATAGTTGCAAAATTAGGCGAATGGGACCAAAAGATGCAAGTTATGAAAAATAAGGCTAAACTAAAAGGTAAACCAATTTATATTGAGGACGATTTATCATTAAAGGATAGAAAAATACAGGCCATAATTCGAAATAACGCTAAAGTTGCGAAAGAAAATGGAAATACGGTTAGAATAGGGTTTAAGAAGATTTTCATAAATGAACAATGTTGGTTCTGGGACGAGAATCTTAATAAACTCACGAAATCAAAAAACTGAATAAGTTAAAGACACCGGCGGGGCATACGAGGACGACGATTAAGGCAAGGAAATGGATAATGAATAAGAAATATGAAACAAAACCGAAAGTGAATGTAGTGAAGAAACAACGTTTAAAAATATGTCAATGGAATGTACGCACACTGTACCAAGAAGGCAAGGCGGCGCAAACCATAAATGAGATGGAAAAGTATAAAATAGACATATTGGGAATAAGTGAGTGCAGATGGACGGGATACGGGGAATATAAATCAAAGGGATACTCTCTTATATACTCGGGCAAAACAGAAGGTAGCGAGCATGAACATGGGGTAGGGATAATCTTTAACAATGACATGAGAAGAGCCTTAATTGATTGGGAACCTATTAGTGAAAGATTAATAAAAGCCACTCTAAAGATAGAACAGAAGAAAATAGTAATAGTACAGTGCTACGCACCTACAAATGTTAGTGAGTATCAAGTGAAAGTGGAATTTTATGATTTGTTAAATAAAACGCTGCACGCAATTAAAAAGGATCATTTCATAATTGTAATGGGAGACATGAATGCTCAGTTAGGAAGTGATAATAGAGGGATAGAAAACATAATGGGCAAGCACGGGTTGGGTGCAATGAACGAAAATGGTGAGTTATTTGTCGAATTTTGTGGTGTTAATAATTTGGTGATAGGAGGTACATTATTTAAACATAAGAATATCCATAAAGTTACTTGGAAATCGCCAAGTCAAATTACAGAAACCCAAATTGATCATATTTGTATTAGTAGTAAATGGAAAAATTTGTTGGAGGATGTAAGAAATAAAAGGGGTGCCGAAATAAATAGTGATCATTATCTGGTAATGGCTACAATGAAAATGGAGAGGCCAACAAAAAAAAGGGCTGTTAACCAACTTAATAGGAGAAAATACAACGTATCAAAACTCAAAGATGAAAATGTGAAAATAACTTACGTTGATAAATTAAAAATAGGTATACAAAACATAAACTTTAATGAAGGAATTGAAGAGACTTGGAAAAAATGTAAAGATTTGATACTTCAAACATGCAGGAAAACATGTGGCTTTATGAAAACGGCCAAAGTAGAATGGATGAGTGACGATACTTGGAATAAAATTGAGAAGAGAAGAAAAATTAAGATTGCGAAATTAGCGGAAAAAAATGGAACGAGAGAAATAGTATTACAGGATGAATACAATAAAATTAACAAGGAAATTAAAAAATCAGTACGAAGGGACAAAAGAGAATTTATAAATAGTACAGCAAAAAATGCGCAACTAGCGGCAGACAAAGGAGACATTAGAGAGCTGTATACGAACATTAAGAAATTAAGTATGAGTAGAAGACCCAACCATATTATTAGAAGTAAAAATGGAAATATCCTGTGTACTGAAGAGCAACAGATTCAGAGGTGGCGTGAATATTTCCAGGATGTACTGAGTGTCAATGAAATGAACGACGAGAGTATACAATTAATACCACGGGAAGAATTGCAAATAAACACTGAATGTCCAACAGAGGAAGAAATTGTGATTGTAATTAACCAGATGAAATGTAACAAAGCACCTGGAATAGATGGCATAACAGCCGAAATGCTAAAGGCAGATGCAAGAGTCATCGCAACCCTATTTAAACCTCTAATAGATAAGATATGGATAGCGGAAAGTTTTCCTCGTGAATGGAAAGAAGGACTAATAATAAAAATACCAAAAAAGGGTGACTTAAAAAACTGTGAGAATTGGAGGGGAATAACGTTATTAAGTATAGTAAATAAAATATTTTATAAACTAATTTTAAATAGAATAATTAGAATAATAGATAATGACTTGAGGAAGGAACAAAGTGGATTCAGATCAAACAGATCATGTATAGATCAAATCACGACGCTACGGATAATAACAGAACAATCAATCGAATACCAATCCCCGTTATACTTGGCTTTTATTGATTATCAAATGGCCTTTGATAAACTGAATAGACATAGTATTTGGATTGCACTAAGAAACAAGGGTTTACCTGAGAAATTTATCAACTTAATAAAAGAAGGCTACAATAATTATAACTGTAGAGTGCTGCATAATGGTAGAATTTCAGACAAAATCGAAACAAATACGGGCGTGAGACAAGGATGCATAATGTCCCCAATGTTATTTATTATAGTTTTGGATGAAATATTAAAGAACGTAGCTTCAGAGAGAAGGGAAGGAATAAGATGGGGTTTGAATAGTACACTTGAGGATCTTGACTTTGCCGATGACTTGTGTTTATTAACTCATAATAGCAGGAATATGCAATCAAAAATAAACAATCTCAAGCAGGAATCAATTAAAGCTGGTCTACAAATTAATAAAAAAAAGACAAAACTTATGTGCATTAACATTAAAGATCCAATGGAAGTATTAATAGATAATGAACCAATTGAAAGAGTGAGTGAGTTTACCTACTTGGGAAGTGTAATAGCTGAGGAAACGGGGGTGTGCAAAGATATCAGTGAAAGAATACGTAAGGCAAGGGGAGTATTTATAGGTTTGAATAAAGTGTGGCGTGCAACGAACTTAACCATAAAAATTAAAATGAATGTGTTTAATGCTATGGTGAAGCCAACGCTTTTATACGGTTCCGAGTCGTGGGCGCTAACAAAAGTGTTAAAACATAAATTACAAGTGTTCATTAATCGTTGTCTGAGGAATATATTGGGAATATGGTGGCCCGAAATTATCACTAACGAAGAGTTGTGGCAACTAACGAACCAGTATGAAATAAGTAAAGATATAACTATAAGGAAATATAGGTGGCTAGGACACACGCTCAGAAAGAATGAAGATGAAATATGTAAACAAGCATTGAGATGGAACCCACAAGGGAAGAGAACTAGAGGGCAGCCCAAAACTACATGGAAAAGATTAATTAATCAAGAAACTAAGATGTCGGTGGCACAGCTGAGCAAGCTAGCAGAAAATAGGCAGAACTGGAGAAATTTTACCCAAACCCTATGTCCCACCAGGGAATAATGGGAAAATCATCATCATCATCATTAGAAGTATATTATTTAAAAATTGAAGCAAAACTGCGAATAAGGGTCTAAAGCATATTTTTGTTTACCCCTGTTTATTCTAGAATCCATTTGTCATTATCGGTGTTCACCTCATCCTGTGCTTTAGACCCTTATTCCACACTCCAAGCCATCTGATACGGATATTCGAGACAAAGGTGCTCGTGCCTTAGACCCTTGTTCCACGAATTTAAACCAGATTTTCCTCCGAAATAATTAGGGGAACCAATATTTGAGAAATTGTGTTTTTACATGCTATTCGCCTATGTAACAGAATCGATAATAGATCCTGTATATTGTAATATAAATATAAACAAACACGTTGCTAAGGTAAATACAAAAAAATGGGTAACTAGATTTAAAGAAAAACTCATGAAATCGGGCAATTACTGTTTGAATTGTTCTTTTTGTAGTTCAGTATATTATTGAGCAAACACTTTGAAATGTTTATGAGATAGGTATAAAGAACATGTGCGTTGTTACAGAAATAAACATCTAAATAAATCTAATTATGCGGAACACCTTTTAGAACAGAATCACACAATTACTCCCCAAAATAATATTAAATTCCTATATTTTTGTAATAACTAATACAATTAAGACATTTGTTGAAGCTTTTGAGATATATAAACAGAAACTCAGGGTACCTTTAATGAATGAACAGATTGAGCACATTAATTCTCGTTTTTTTGGAAGTGTTAAATGTAATATAGACCTTTGTTTTCCAGGTCGAACAGCTGGTTTGACTTGTCCCGTTTCTTTACACCGCTTTACAGTTCGCTACATAAAGTTCTTCTCCATCTTGTGGTACGACAACTTTTTCAAAATATCTGAGGTTTTTCTCTTTGAGATAGATGCAGAGCAAGCACTGCTTCATGTTTTGTCTCCATTTTAGATTTGACACAAATTAATAAGCAATATTTATGTTTATTTAAACAATGGAGCATCTAACAAATGTTAGTTGAGTTGACAACAGATATCTTGATATAGGTTGACTAAAAACATTACGAACAAAGTGTGACAGTTTTATTGGGGCAGCCTATATAACAGAATCTCAATATATTACTTATAATAGTAGAAAATCTAAAAAACCCATTTTTTTGTAAGGAAAAAAATGACAGAAAGTCCAATATTTAATTTGAAACTCACGTTCATCTGTTGTTCTGATTTTTGCTGTTTTTATTAATTTGTTAGCTTTTTCTGGAATTCCATGTTACTTAAATTTGAGAAAAGGCTAATAAAGTCTCGTCTGTAATCAATAAACAGTATATGAACAATTATATTATACTGTTTTGCTCTTTCGATGATTTGATTTATTATATGATATATATTATTTGTTGTTGATTTGTGTATTTGAAAGCCATTTTGATATTCTCCTATATTTTAAGGAAATACTATTACTTAAAATATTGGTTAAATTTATGTTATAAGAATGATGAAACGAATAATAATATAATCCTACAATTAGTATATCAATGTATTTAATTGAATGTACTGTTGGTGTCTGTGCACAGCCAAAAATATATAATTTTGAGGTTGACTGTACCTGCCCCTCAGGTAGTTTGTTTGCCTGTGCTGATGTTGGTATCGGCAAGGCACTTGTTGTTAGTACTTCCTAAGAGAAGGGACTGCTCTGTTCACACGTATGTTAAAATAAAGTTTTATTTGTTAATTAGTAAAAAGTGTGTATTATTAAAGAAGCACTACTCCCTAACAGTTGGATTTATAATAAAATAAATTAATTAATTGAAAAAAATGTGTCAATCATTTTAAAGTTTTAAATATTTTGTTTTTTTAGTTGGAGAAGAGATAATCTGTCATTCTGAATAAAAGGACTTTGTTTGAGTTTAATTTTTGCATTTGTTTGGGTATGTTGTGCTCCATGTCGCTAATGCAAACGTAACTGCTCATGAAACAAAGTACCACTTTGTTTGATAATGATAATTCTCCACTCTCGAAAAAATTTGGGAGGTCAAACTATCCACCAGATAGATTTTAAGTTAATTTAAGGCTTATTCACACTATCATCGATCAACCAACGGTCAACTCACGGGTCACGGTCAAAGCAAAATTTCTTTTCTACTAAACATATGCATTTCACGGCTGTATATTCACATATGCGGTCTTCCTGCAATCAAGCGACGGTCATGTGACCGCGGCGATCATTTGAAAGAATATTTGACCGGCACAAACCTGTCAATTTCCACGAATGCCTGCAAGTGTGAATTACATTGTAGTCAATTTCCGGTCAATTGACATCAAAAATTATGGCCAGAGTGAAGCGACAGAGAAAATTTACTAGTGAAAATGACGAAAACTTAATTGAAGCAGTACGTGAATACACAGAGTTATACGATTTATCGCAAAAAAAATATGCAGATAGTGTGCACAAAACAGATGTGTTAACCAAAATTAAAATTTTGTCATATACAAAGTTTAGAAATTTAATACTAGAGCTAGCTGAATACGTGTTTTTGTCACATGTCAAATTAAAGCAAATTAAAGCATTTCTATTGGCTGTACGTATACAAGGTTTTGGATGATGTAAATTTTTTTATGTCCTATTGCATTATAAAGTACTGTTTATTGTATTGTTTTGTGGCAGTAAACTGGCTTATTATTGTACTAGTAAAATAAAGTGGTAGTAGTAAAATAAAGTATAGCAATACCAAACGCACACTACAACACATTCATCCAGTTTCCAATTTCACTGTATATTACATGTCAAATTTTCTTCTGTCAAGAATAGATGTCAAGTTTATAAACTGCTTTTTTTGATAATTAGCCAATTTTAGGAGTCGGACATAAAGCTTTGTATGCAACTCTTACATAATCGAACTTTATAGACTCGCCCTTTTTATAGGCCTTGCTCGCTCGGCCATAAACTGAGCTCACCTATAAAGTCCTACATTATGTACTTGTTACATAAATAGCTATTATTCCTGAATTTTGTTAAGTATAACATACGGTTATTGTTAATTGTGGCGTATACGAAGTTTTGGTATGACGATGACGATATGTATCAGTTGCAAAAAGTAAATAATAATACTCTAATAACAACAGTAAATATTGCATGACATAAATAGCTTTCTGAAATTTGTATGAACAGTTTTATATCTTTTCCAACTGCCAAGGTACAGATCCCGACTCCGAATTGAAAAAACTTGTTAAGTTTTCTCGGACAACAAATGCTTGTTGTTGAGCGTTGCCGCCTTGGTTTTGTAAATTTACAAGTATGCATTTTTTGTATGTTGTATTTTCCTTGTTAATAGCAAGCATCATTAATTGCTCAAAGAATGTCATTAAATTCTTTGACTGACATTCTGAAATGTTTAAAATATTTACTTTCGTCGTCTAAGAGTTGATTGTATAATGTGAAAAATTCTCCTTCTATGTTTCTGAGTTTTAATATTTGATGAACCCACAAACGTTTTCTCTTCCGGACTTTGCTATTTTCTTTCTCTTCTTCATCCAAAATAAGCGCAGTTTTTATTAAACTTGATGTGGAAAACATTTTTGCACATTTGACAAGCACCAAACTGACTGCCGGTAGACCACCAGTGTGAATTAATTGAAAATTGACTAGACCGTAGGTCTGTGACTTGACCGTTCATTGAGCGATAGTGTGAATAAGCCTTTAAACTGCATTCAAAAGGTCAAGTGCCATAGGCACCCGCAGAAATTTGTCTTGGGGGGAGGGCAACTTATAAAAGTCGCTCTTAAAAATACCACACATCATATAAACGGCATGTTATACAAATATTATTGTTTTTCATCTGAGGAGCAATGCAATATTTCAATAAAATTCAAATTGTTTCAACTTCCGGAGGGGGGGCTAGTGCCCCTCTTTACCCCCCATTGTTGCAGCAGCCTACGTCAAGTTCTATAAATCCACGGTGTCCCATTAAGACATAGTCAGACTTTGCCAGTGGTTAGGTAACCATTAAACAAAGAAAATCTCTATTTGCCATTTTTCTCGTACTTCTATACTTTTGGCGAAAAATGGCATCGAAGTTCAGCCTAATGTTTTCAAATTTAATAGTATGAATGCACATGACACATATTTTAAAGTTCAAGGTGATAAACAATCCAGCTTGTTTTCAAGAATGTGCAAACTAGCATAATAAAGTCTTTATTTTGGCCATGTGTTTTATGTAATAAGAAGGGATAAATAAATAAGAAACGTACTCTCGTTTGATATTATGTTTCAAAAACGGTATTTTTGTTTTGTTATTTCTGCTTTGTAAGGCAATTTCATATTCTTTTAATAGCTATGTTAACCCCTATTATGTGTAAATACAAGCAGGTCTGTGAATAAAAAAATATTTTCGTATTAATTTTGTTTACAGTAAATCAAATAAGATAAGTAATTTAGTATTCTATTAGTAGTATTATGTGTTTTGATTATTAGATTTTTGTTTCTGATAGCTGCGTGCCAGTTGTTATTTCTTGAGCATGCTGTACTGTATTATTTTGTACTATTTTTTATTTAAAATAATATTTATTTCCAGAAAGTACATACTATGTAATAAATAAAGGGTACCGATTACTAGTGAAAAGCAATAAAATCATCACTGTAGATACCGTTACTATTCCTAAGAATTGTTACTAATTGGCAGAGCTGTATTAGCAATACACCAAACAAAAACAACCCAACCGACATACTTTATTGTTTTTAAATCTTCGGCCAAGTTCAAGGACTAATGAAATGCAAAACCCTGACACTCCACTTTTTATTAGTAGAACAATAACAATTTGGTTAAATGATCGTTCGTTTTGATTTTGCAAGGCAGTACTTAGTTTTGAGCATGCAGTTTTGTATTATTTTTATACTATTTATATGTAAACAAATTATCATCAACCACAAAACAATAAAATTTTTACTAAACAGCAGTTTTGCTCTGTTGTGTTTAGAATAACAATACTTATTCCCAGAAAGTTCGTAAGAAAGGCGGCCAATTTCTGGTGAAAAGCAATAAAGGTTTTACTAAAGGAACTTTATACTACAGCATTTAGATTTTAGACTTTCATTAAAATAAATAATAAATAAAAAATAACAATACCTATTGACGGATAGATTGAATTAACCAACATATCTTTACTTAATTAACTAATGAATAACAAATCAAATTTAATGATATCATTAAATGGGTCAGTATTAAAATGATGTCATTTCTGCATGCTTTTTCTACTATTAGAACACAGGGGAATCCCCTGGATTAATAGAACGTTTTAAAAGTTGTTTCAACAACATCCAAACTGGAATGTGTTCCGTCTGCATCTTTGTTGTGTTTATTCAACAGATGTCACGTTTTTGTACTGATGGTGTCAATTTCTAAAGCGTTTGCATTTAATTCTATTAGACTTAAAAACTGACCTGCATCAATTACACGTACTTTTCTGAAAACGTCGGGTAAAATTTTCGAAAGAGAAGCTTATCCTCAAAGTCCGATCATTAGGTACTGAATCACCATGTATACAAAATCTCAAACAATCTATGAACGTACTGGACTTTGATACAAGAGGACAATTTTTAGGCTCAAGGCTGAGATTTAAAGCACGGCACAGAAGAATGAAGATACTATTGTTTAATATTGGAGATGTCAGTCTTCTTTAATGTGTTTATGTTGTTATGTGTAAACAAAAAAATAATTTGTGCATCTGGTACATATACCGGTAAATGTGGTGCAATTAACAAATGCGGTCGGTTAAAACTTATCTGTAATAATGAACACTATAATACATACCGGTGTAGAGTGCTCCAATTATCATAAATGGCCAATATCATGAACAAATTTGCCCATTTACAATTTTAAGATATCCAAGCAAGTTCTGACTGATTTTTGTATAGACATTCAAAGTTGATTTTTTAAATGATAAATTGGTTAAAAATATATAGGCGCACTAACAAAATTTAAATTTTATATACCAAGACTCGGACAATTTGGCTTATCAAAATTAACCATTTTTTTTAAATTAGATCAATTAGATGTCAGTTAAAAACTATGACTAAAAAATGAAATACAATATTACTTAAAACTATTTACCAGTATCATTCTAACAGCATCGTCAGCCAATCCATTACTCGCCGTCCCTTCGTTTGTACATGGTGGAATGGTTTCAGTATCCATTTTATTATTTTCATTATTAGGCCCTTCCTCATCTGATGAGCTTTCACCAGAACTGTCATTCTTGTTCGTAGATACCCTAGCCTTCTTTGCTTTTGGTTTCACATTTTCAGAATCTGAAGATGAACTGTTGTCGCGCATCTTCTTTTTCTTATTCTTACGAGACTTTTCTAGGGAATTCAAATCTGTTAATCTGTAAAATCAATTATAACATTTATAATAACAAAGTTTATATAAATAACAAGCTTAATAATTATCAGTAAACTTATTTAATACCTAATCTTATCTCTAATAAAAGTACAGACCTTTTAATTTCACTAACTTCCTTGTTATTCAAATAAATCTGTTTCAACTTTTCACACGCAATACGTGGAATGGGAACATAAGCTTTGCATGAGAATTTTTTATCAGTTTGCACATCCAACATTGGTGTTTCTTGTTTTTTTAATTTTTTAGGTGACTTCGATTTACTGTGTGAATTTTTCGATTTTGAATTGGACGATTCATCCGATAAGTCGCTGCCACTACTAGTATCCGATAAGTCGCTGCCACTACTAGTATCCGATAAACGTATTTCTTTTAATAAATCTTTCTTAGCGTGTCTGATTTTTGCAACGTTTGGAGTATTACTAGGTACTCTTTTACTTGAATTTCCATACGCTTCTTTCTTAAATTTCCTCGAGTTTTTTTCGTCATCAGATTTTTTGCAATCATCAGCAAAACTCACTCTTTTTACTGTTTTTTTAACTTGAGGTGTTTCTTCAGTATCAGAATCTGATATAATTAATATAGAATCATTTATACTGACTCGTTTATTCTTTTTCTCAGAATTTGAACTTCTGAGTGCTGGTAAAATATGAGGGCTTACTAATTTACTTATGTCGACACATTTTAAAAACACTTTTGGTTCAGGTATTGTTTCTTCAGATTCCTTCGTGGGTTCTGTGTTTTCTTTTAGGCTATCATCTTCATTTTCCTTGTCATCTTCATTTCTCTTATCACTTACATCTTCTTGTCCATCTTCGTCATTTCCATTTCTGCTGCTTTCAACATTATTTTCCAATACAGTCTCATCTTCAACTTCTTTGTTACGTTTCTTTTTACAAGCATCACGTTCATTTTCACTTTTATCATTATCAACTGTTACACTTTCATTTGTATCTTCTTTGCTTCGTTTCTTTTTACAAGCATCACTCTTATTTTTGCTTTTATCATTATCCTCTGTTGCACTTTCATTTGTATCTTCTTTGCTTCGTTTCTTTTTACAAGCATCACTCTCATTTTTACTTGTATCATTATCATCTGTTACACTTTCATTTGTGTCTTCTTTGTTTCGTTTCTCCTTACAAGCATCATTTTCGTTTTTACTTTTATCATTATCTTCTAGTACACCCTCATTTTCGTCTTTTTTGCTTCGTTTCTTCTTACAAGCATCATTTTCATTTTTAGTTTTATCATTATCTTCTATTACACTCTCATTTTTGTCTTCATTGTTTTGTTTCTTCTTTTTACAAGCATCATTTTTGTTTTTTCTTTTGTCAATATCTTCATTTTTGCCTTCTTCGTTTTGTTTCTTTTCACAAGCATCTTTATTTTTCTTTTTCTTCGATGTAGGATTTTTCTTGCTTTCTAAATTCTTATCACCACCTCCCTGTTTATCATCTGTAGTTGAATTTTTTTTGCATTCTTCATCTTTATCATTTGTATTCACGTCTTTGTCTGCATCATTATTACATCCTTCATCTCCTCGACTATCATCATTGGCTACAGCAACTTCAGATTCTCTGTCTTTTTCTCCAATACTTTCTCTGGTTCCTTCTGAAGCATGGCTGTCTTGATTGCTTTGGTCAGTCACTGGCTGCTCAGTGTTTGTTTCATCTAAATTGCCATTAACCTTACCATTTATAGCGCTCTCATCAACTGCGACATCTTTCAATAATTCCCCTTCCCAATGGTTATAATTTTCTTTAAAATAATCATCAATCTTTACAGCTTCGTCTTTTAGAGAAGTAACAAGCTGTTTTGTGTCTTCGATAATCTTTTTAACCTCCTTGTTATCATCGAAATTTATTTGTTTGTATGATTGTTGTATTACTTTCGAATCCTTAATTACATTTTCAATGTTTGATATATCTTTAAAAACTTTTTTTAGCACAAACGATGGACTGTTCTTGCCCATTATAGCGACTCAAGAGACTTAATATTATTACATGCAACTGTAACAAAAAAGAAAAAATAATAAAGGTATCAACTTACACTCTTGAAGGTATCATTTGGATGCGGAAAAACAAAATAAACAATAGTAATATCTAATGATGAAAAAGGCTTAGGCGGTCACGTAAATTACTATCAACCCTAACAACAAGAATGAACAAGATCGAAACGCGGGGGAAACTGATCTTTTGTTTATTATAAACCGATTGTCAATTTTTCCCGCGCATTGCAGCACCTTGTTTTAAACTTAATAGCATTTTTGTTTTGAAATATTAACCTCAATTAATTGACAAGAAGTTATATGCAATTATGGAATTACAAATGCACTATATTACCTTAAAAAATCCTCACAAATAATTAATTACAAACGGCATAGATAGCTTAACCAGCAGCCATATTTGCCGTTTTAGTTTTTTAAACGTGATGTAAGCAAATGTTACTAATATAGTAAAATATGAAACGCAAACACTGGAACCGTTAGATACGCAGAATAGCCAATATGAAAATTAAAAAAGTCACTAGTTGTTAAAATCGACGAGGGAGATTGGAAATACTTATTTTTATTATAAATATAATTTATATTTTTTTTAATTATATACAAAAATAAATCATTTTAAAATCTTCCAACGCAGTATTATGAGAGTAAATAAAATAGCTAAATATTATCCCAAACTTTAATTATCGTTATATGTGGTTATATAAACAAAAACCAACAACGATTAACGATCAGTAGCGTAACTACAAGGGGCCAAGCTCTTCCAATGTCTTCAATCATTATGTATGTGCAGTGTCACAACTAGGGCGTGGCGGTCACGAGCGTAACTTTTATATGCAAAATTTCTAATTTACTTCTATGTTTTCATTAAATTCTAACATCATGATGTTAGAATTTAATGAACATAACCTAATTATTTATTTAAAATACAATAGACTTCGATAATCCGGGGTGGGGGGGATTGTAAAAAATTGGATTTTTGATTGGGATATTATGTAATGTCACGTAATGTAATCGCCGATTTGAGAAAGGTTGGACGTTCAGATTGAAATGTCATCGCTTTGAGAGAATTTCAATGTGAAATTATTTTTATTTTATTTAATACTAACCAATTCCCAAGAACTTTTCTAAGACAAAAAACTAAAAAAATACTGTGACTCCGACAGTTAAAATTGTTTAAATTTTGTTATAAACTATATTTCTTGTATTCCACATTGATATTAGTTTTTTCAGTTTTTAATCCCTAAAAGCTCTTATTACTTAGAGCCTTATTCAGACTTCAAATCTTATCCCGTATAAAATTAAAATTCTAATGCTGCAGTTTTACACCTACCAATTTCTTAACAATAACTTGGCCAAACTATTATTGGTATATGTAATACAGAAATTGTTGACAAAATTTTCCGAAGTCTAATAATTGGCCAAATTAGAACCAGCTCTAATTTATTGTACAATTTTGGAAAATTCTAGTAACTTTTGATCTTGAACTTGTAACTTGAATCTAACTAAAGGTTCATTTCTAGTAAATCTACTGAAAATGTATAATACCATACGTCTAGAGATCAAGCACCATTCACTTGTTTTATTTAAGACCAAACTCCACCAATTGCTATGGAACAAACTACTCATTAACAGATTTAATCGTTATGATCATCCATTCTTTAAGCTTTTTTTTTTATTATTTTCTTTATTCTCAGTTATTATTTAAATTATAAACTGGCATCACAGAGTATAGTTTAATATTAGTCGTTTTTTTATACATAGGATTAAGCATTTCTTGAAAATCAAGTTTTTCTTTGTCAGTCAAGGTTATAATGGAAGGTTACTTGTAAGGTAATCTATGCTTTATTGTTATATATAACATGTATTTCATTTATAATAAGTGTGAGAATAAATCGCTTTATCATTATTATTATTTTGGTATTTCCTCAGGTGTACTAATATATAGTTAAAAAATACATACCTCTGCTAAACTGTTTTTAAAATAATTATATCCCTCCCTCAATATGAATACAACAATTAAAACAACAAACTCTTTGACCAAAATATCAAATATATAAAATGGCACCCTGCAGCTCTGCCAACCCAGCCACTATCAATGTCACATTTTTCTTTTAAGGTTGGCAGATTTGAAGCAACATAATAAATTGGCCAATTTATTGTATTGTGTAAAAGGACCAGGGAAAAGTTTAATTTTTTCGAAATTTCTCATTAATGAATCCTAAAAATTTCTTTTTTTTTATTGTGCAGTTATTAGCAGTCAAATTTACAATCTTACAAGAGAAGTAGGAGCGAGCAATATCACTTCAGTTACCAGTTATCTGATGGTCAAACTCTCTTCAGTCTTCGGTTAATTACAGGTTGTAAGAAGGACTGCAGTATTAGGTTAGGATGGTATTCTTATTTGGTATGGTGGGTGGTGCTTCTTTCTTGAATGACTTTCCTGGTATAAGGAATTTTAATTCTGTGTGTAGTGTGTTGTTTGAGACATACCAAGGTACGCTGGTAATGGCTCATAAGACCTTAGATTGAACTCTTTGTATAATTTCTAAGTGAAATTTATATGCAGATCCCCAGATCCCAAGTGTTGTTGGAGATTAAAATATGGTGAATTAGGGCCTTCATGTGTTGTACTTATTATATACTTGTAATTATTACTTCAGAAGTCTGAAGATCAAATGTACATAATATGTATAGAAAGGGACAGAGGATATTTCCCTGTGGCACTCCTGACTGGATGGAATGAATATCAGTTGGAGATTTCACCGTTAACTTTTATTTTGAACTCACATTGACTGAGGTATGATTTCAGAAGACTGAAGTATTATGGAGGAAGATTTCTTTTCATTTTAATCAAGAGGCTTGGATGCCAGACTTTATCTAATGCTTGTCTAACATCTAAACATGCTGTATAATATTGGCGATTACTGATGAATTTGCTAATTGCATCTTCTAGATGATGGCATTGTTGTATGGTGGAGTAAAATTTTCGAAACTCAAATTGGTGGTTTGGTATCCAGTTTAGTGAATTTAAGTCATCATTTATCCATTTCAATACTAATTTTTCAAGCAATCTGGATATTGTTGGTAGCAAACTTACAGACGTGTATGACAAGATGTTGGATGTGTCTTTCCGGCTTTGGTATCATTATTATTTGTGCAAACTTCAATGTTTTAGGCCAATATTCTAACCTTATAATCACATTCTGAATAGTACAGGGTGTAACTAATATAAGTACAAATCTCGTAATGGGAGGGTAGCTAAAATGATTCCTGCTAGTTTTTGAGAAAATCGCATTTTAAATTTATAATTAAGTGTCATATGAATAGGAAAGCGGTCAAATGTGAAAGTGTTGCTCATAACCAGAGCGAGGCAAAGGTTGCTAAATGGGTAGTTATGTACACTATCCCATGTGGTTTTGCCTATATAACTATACATTTAGCAAGGTCGCATCTCACTTCATATTTAATAACTTTCAATATTCATACTTAAATATTTTGTTTGTATTTTAGGATTACTTAGTTAATAAAGTTCTATATAATTATATGAAAATGGAACGTCAATATTGTCATCAATGTTGTCAATAAATAAATTACAAATGAAGTCAACTTGAATTCAATTGATTGTTTTCATATCCACAAGTGTGTGTATATAAAATTATATCTGTACTAGCCAATAAGGACTTAAAATGGCTGGAGAAATGGAAAACACAAGACCAAGCAAATTCACCAATTCAAGAATAAGACCAGGCAAATTCACAAAGCCAGAAACAAGAGCCAGCAGCACAAGGAAATTAATCAAGTGAAGAACAAGAATCCTCAGCCCAGCGCACCCACTGATCTTACAACTCCAGTACCAGTTTAACAGAAATACGGATGCAAATATTTTTTTAAATGTGGTATTGGGCTGAGGGTTCTTGTTTCTGGCTTTATGAATTTGCCTGGTCTTGTTCCTGAATTGCTGAATTTGCTTGGTCTTGTGTTTTCACAAGACAGTTTTAATTTGTCTGTTTTTGTCAGGCTTGCAGTTAATATTCCTCGCTAGAAATGCATTGATGCTTTCAAACTATATACAAAAAAGTCATTATTGAGATCGATGTTCTTTTAGAAGAAAATTATATACACTGCACTGCGTTCTAAAGTAACCTCCCTCAACTTGAAACATTTTTAACTAAGCAAATAAGACTGCTTGTCCGGAGAAAGACCTAGCAAATTCAATGCTTCCCTCGGTTAACTTAATGTTGCACATTTTACACACTAAACAAGTCAAATGTGTTACTTTGCAAGCTTCACTTTGGACCGCATAGTAGCGCCTCCTGTTGCTATACATTTTTACAAAGCAAGACAGATCGATTGATGATTGATTAAAAAAATATTAATATTCCCTGCAGAAAAGAATGTTTAAAACTGAAAGAAGCTGAATTTCTTACACACAATTAATTCTTATAAACAGTAATGAACAGATACATGAATTTCTTTAGATTACTTTGTCCAATAGAAGAAACAGGTTTTAAGACATTTCGTTATTTACGCTTGTAAAATATGCTCTGAAATTTAAAATTTTGCACGAGAATTATACAACAACGAGGGAATATGTGCGGAAAAAAGATACTGAATATATTGCTGTCGACCCGTTTCAGACATCACTGAGGACAGATTGTCGGGGCAACGTTGTTATAGTATACTATTGATTGCTGGAATTGGCTGCTTTTCAAATGAGTGAAACGCGAAGATAGTAGTACATGTAGGAGTAGAGAAATATTTATTTTATAAACATCAGATGTATAATAAAAACGACATAAGCAACCTAACTGTCTAGTATAAATAGAACCAAAAATTATTAGTCAATTCGTTAAATTCACTACTTATCAATAATGTTATTTAAATTGATCTCTAAATAAAATGATTAAATTACCTTATATATGTATATAATATGTACTATAAATCTAACTAATTTTCACACAACTTTTAGTTGATCTAGGGCAACAATTCTTTTATTACTGAAGTTGTACACTATTTGACAAAACTAACATTGACATATTTTGACATTAAAATATGTTTGTCTATAATGGATATAACAAAACACAGCTACAAAAAAATATTGCAAAACTTTGTAATCGTGATCATCAAATAGCTAGTAATAAGCATATGATAATATAACTATAGTAAAGGATTTGTTTATTTGCCTTATAGATGTTTGGAGTATATTATTATGAAGTTTAATGTCATTAAGGTGCTCTCATACCTATACACCTTTTGTATTGGGCAATCTGGAAAATGATGCAGTTCTGGTGTCCAAGTTCAAAAATTGCACGCCACTTTTCAACACATACTTTGCCACATTGCATACATTTTTAAAATTGCTACGTCTGAAGCTATTCAGACCCCCAAATGGTAACTATACCAGTCTCTACGAGTTTTACAAAAGAAATTAAATAAAACATGTTCCGGATCTTTTTCTGCACATAATACATCCAATAATTAAGATTATAGCTAATCTTTATTTAAAAAATTCGTTTCAGAAGTAAGCCGAAATCTCTCTGATAAAACTAGGTTTTTGGTTAATCAATAATGGAGATTAGAGCATTTCATTTTTATAATTAATAACTTGTTATTTTACAATATGTAATTTCCTGAAATGCATTTTGAAAGGTAACACACATCATAATCACTTATGTAAAAATCAAGGCAAAGCAAAATCTCAATAAACCCTTCAAAATCCAGCTTGAATGGAATGAAGGGCAGGTACAAAGACACTGTCAGGGAGGTAAAATAATCTGGTATACAGATGGATCCAAAACTGATGGCGGAACTGGAGCTGAAATACATCGGGAATCATCCTGTTTTAATGCATATGCATCCCTAGGGAAGTATGCCACAGTATTCCAAACAGAGACTCATGCAATTGACATCTGTCTGCAAGAGAACATAAGCAATTATGACAGAGAGCCAGGCTGCTATAAAAGCTCTGGCGAGTCACCAGATTAATTCAGAATTAGTATGGGACTGTCTTCAAAACCTTATAACACTGGCTAACCACAATAAAGTTACTCTTATGTGGGTGCCAGGACATAAAGGAATACGAGGCAATGAAAGAGCTGATACACTTGCAAAAAAGGGATTAGAAACGACCTTTACCGGCCCTGAGCCAGCATTTGGAATTGCCAAAACCACAGCTCGCAGTTGGCTAGAAAGTTGGATAAAAAGACAACACCAAAACCTCTGGAACAACGTGGAAGGTATGAGACATAGCAGATTGATGCTAGGAACTTCGTTTAAAAAACTAACGGATGACATACTGCAACTAAGCAGACAACAAATCAGGCTAACAACAGGGCTAATAACCGGTCACTGTAACCTAAGAAAACATATGCATACAATGGGCATATATAATGAGGAACCAATATGCAGACTCTGCAATGAAGAGGATGAAACAGCCACTCATCATTTTTGAGTGTGAAGCCCTTGCCCGATGGAGACATGCACTCCTAAGAGGGGCCGGGGACTACTCTCGAAAAACTCTAATAAGAGAAAACTTGGTAAAAAGATTACTAAACCTAATTGGAGCTACAAGACTTTTTGCCTAACAAGTGACATGATGAGCTAACACAATAAGCCTGCAGGTTGCATTGTCAGGGGCACCCGATCCTTTTTCATCTGTCACCATTCAATCAATCAATCAATCAAGAATCAGGGACTGGAACAGGAACCCAAAAGAACCGGAATCGGAACCGATTACTTTTATGGACCCGAAACCGGAATCGGAACCCTTACCAAAATCCGTGTTAATGTTAAGATGAGAACTCGAACCGTTATAAATTTTCGAAAGAACCGGTATTTTTCGGTTCCACATTTCGGTTCTACTAGTAAATAAATAGTTCAACATTCTCCCAACAGCGCTACCATAACCATTTCTTACTGAGTTTATGTTGATACTAGATCGATCCACTTCCACTACTAATTGACCAATAGTCTGTGAATTGACTAGAAAAGAGTTACGTCACATTTTAGATTAGTAGCCCTGAATATTTCCAAACAAATTTCATCTTGAAAAAAATCTACAATATTAGCCGTGTTTGATATTTCACATCTGTTTACTCCAAGAGCTCCGTTTCTATGGTATCCATTGTTGTAAATAATTGTAACTCTAGCAATAGAGCTTTCAGAGCAAAAAGAGTTGAAATATCGAACAGCAAATATATTTATCACCCATGTTATAAACAATACTTTAACCTAACATGCCTCGACTGTCAATTATCAAGGTCATATTTGTTTGGAAATATTTGGAGCTATATACCAACATAAAATGTGACGTCATTACTTTTGCTTCCGGAACCCTTATGGAACCTAAAAAATCCTGGAACCAGAACCTTAATGATTAGAAAACTAAAATTGGAACCGGAACCAAAACCCTTACTTTGAATTTTCAAGACCCGGAACTGGAACCGGAATCTATATTTGTAAAGGGTTCCAGTCCCTGGTAAGAATACATTCAATATTCTTAGGGTCTTTGCATGATTTTCAGATTTATTCCCAACGAGTTCAGAATTGTATAATTTATTGTTATTCAAAATATTTTTGCTAAATAACTGTTTTGTTTTGTTTGTTTTTGGGCGAGGAATCAGGATGGCGGAGCATCCTTCGTACCTCATGGCACCGATTGCTATGATCATTTGGCCGACCCTACTAGAATTTAGCCGAATCTGGGGGAATTCCACCTCTAGTAGGGATTTTTAACGTGCCAAACATCACATTGACACGGGACCAACAGTTTTACTTCCTATCCGAGAAGAAGGCATGTTTTTAATTTTTCTCCGCTATGAAAAATTACCAGCTCGGCCGGGGATCGAACCTGCGATCTTTGCATTATGAAGCAAACATGCAAACCACTAATCCACCGAGGCTGGCAAATAACTGTTATTATCATAGTTATTAGCGAAATAAGTTAAAATAATTATTCAGGTCTTTGAACCGCATTTACGCATGCGCGGGCCGCGTGACGTCACCGCGCGTAGAACCGTCTTGCAAATGCACTTACTCCGTGTATTTAGGTGTTGTAATTTCAAGTTATTTGTATTCTTAGTTATTAAACAAGTTACCAGGTGTTTTGTTTTTGCTCTTTCTATTAAAAAACAGTCTTTTTCAAGACTATAAAAGCAAGAGGGATTATAGAAAGGTAACTTTTAAATTACCGATAAATGTATGCATATTTGTCATAAAATAAAATAATAATACTCAAGTCTATTCACCATATTCAATTTATTTACCATTAAAAATATAAAAACGTTACATAAATATATGTTTCGGGATTCCAAGTAATTGTATTGCCATCCTCAGGCGATTACCAATGAAAAAGTTAATTACAATACCTACTAATAAAAGTCCCAACTTCTTAAAACTTATTTACATTAATACCTATACCCATTTTTCATTTTACAAAATATTTTCCTCCTCATCTTATTATAATTAATAATAAACAAACCTTTCTTTCCCGTTCCCACCGATGAGAAAAGAACAAAAGTTGTAGATAAATGCGGCAAGCGGAATTGTTCAGATCTTGCGAAAACTTCATGCTTGTATGTAAAGATCACTTTAACGTAAGTATAACGACAAATGTATCCAATATTTTAAAACTACAAAATACATACACATTCAGTTTTTTTTAATCATTTATTATATAACAATAAAAGCACGGCAGTTGTTAATTAACGTATGTAATAAATCGTCCTTTCTTGTGAAGGTAGCAGCTTTTGTTTTGAAAAATTTAACTTTCTTAGGCGATTAGAACTGTCATGCTAACAATCAAACCTTCTTTTGACGACAACGGACTTACTTTTGAATACAGCAGCCTTTTAAATGAATAAACAGAAATTAATTAATAATAAAAATAAATGCGATAATTACGTTGATACTTTACGTTTTTTCTCAGGTTTCCTACTGCATGTAGCCTTGAAAATGGCCGTTTTTCTATAAATTCAAAAGTAACTAACAACCAAACACGTATCTAGACAAAAGGAGACAATTTTAAATGCACCGGCAAAACAAGTAAACCACGTTGTAAGCACAGCTGATACAGGATCTTATAAGTAAACTGAAAGACAAATTAAATAAACAATTTTAGCTTTGTAATTGTACATTAATTTCAATGGTATTAATAATAATGGTAATTTGTGTAATTCTGTTTTGTTGTTATTGTGTTAGGAAAATATGTTTTATACATAATAAAATAGATTTTACTAATTAGGTAGCTTTCAAATTATTCCTTAAACTTAGATTCAAAATATTTTTTAAAAGAAGAATATTTTTAGAAGATTTTATTTTAAGAACTTTATATGCGTTTTTTTATTATTGTTATTGCTGTTTGTTTTTGTATTATATTATTTGTAATAATTCATGTGGATATAATTTATAAATTGGACAGTGGTTCTGTTTTCATATACTACTACATTCATTTTATTCAATAAATTTTATACATTATTAAGGTTTTTTTTAACTTTTCTTAACTAACAAAAAGTTGAATTTTCTTCAAGCAACAACAAATAATAGTATACATTCAACAGAGAATTTTAAATGTTATTGAAAAGTTGCATCTCAAGATTGCATAACAAAGACAATACTTCATTGCATCATTCTCTATTACACAGCTTTAAATGTAGGTTAAGTCCGATCTTCAAAACTGAAAGAAGCAAGTGAACAATTACCAGCATTGAATACGATCTTAGCTCTTATTCTTACTATACGGTAAAGGTTACAATAGAGGACAACCAGGCAGGTAAGTTAGGTGGCCCAGTGGTCAGCACTTCACAAACTTTATTTGTAAGCGACCGCATTTATTAACAATAAGAACGTTGGATTTTAATTTTTATTTCCAAAATGTATATTTACAGGATTTTATTCCTAAATATTATTAACAAATCCTTTGGGCTATCGTTTAAACAAAAATACTTCCTGCTAATTTTCCGTTTAAAGTAACATCATCAAATAACGAGCTCATTAGAATACTATAAAATTACTTAATGAGTTTCTTTGTGAAGTAGTTTGAGTTATGAATATAAATTTACGTTTAATTCTTGAATGACAGCCGATTTTGGATGTTATGGTGGACTGTTATGTCTCGTTTCAGAAGTGCAACTACCTAATGCCTTTCAAGTATCACCGAGCACTGTGAAGAGAGTGGTGGATAAGAAAAAAATGGTAATGAATTGCATCTTGTTAAAAACAGCTGTGGTCGTTTAAAGCGGGAAGACATGCCCACTGAAATTAGAATAACAGTTAAAGTTCTTGTGTACTACATGTATTCCAGGAAGTAGCATGTCATGTTAAACTCTTTGTGACAAAAGTGACTGAACTAGAGAAACACTTTAAAGATTACTGAAGCACATCGGATTTAAAGAGGTTACAGCGGATCTTTGCGGGGTGAAGGGCAAGGGGATATCTCTTATGCTTTTACATAGGCTCTAACAAGAAATACCAATCGATAAAAAAATAAATTAACATTCTTAAAACTGAACAAAATCATTTTATTATGAATGCCTATAATGCATTTATTAATTATTTGTATCTATTAAAATAATTTAAGCCGATTGGAGTGCATTTGTTTAATTGTTGAAAGTGTAAATATAAATGTAAATAGGTTAAGAATCGTGGCAACACCTCAAAGAAATCAATCGATTTTGTTGGTAGCAGTGTTAGGTTTCAGCTTTCGATTGAGTTGACATCCTAACCTCCAAATGTCAATCCCAAAATATAAGTGGAAACATGTTGAATGTTTTGTAATTTTGTATGCAATTACAGATGGGAATATTCTATTTTTTAACTTTTGTATAGTCTAAAGATTACAACCTGCTAAGCAGATACAAGAAATATATAAAAAGTTGTTGAGGTTTAATACATATATTTTTAAAATTAGTGTGTTTGTATTACTGATTTCGTGGATATTCTGATTGTGATGATAAATTGTATTCATCACATTGCAAAAGGTAATTTTACATTATACAATATTTCCGTCGAATTAACATTTGTATTCTGATATTATTAACACAGAAGACTGAATTGTTCAACATAATTTGATTAGTAAAATATATGATTATTAGTTGATACAATAAAATATAGATTATTATAACAGTCATTATATGTCATCTTGCTGTTCTGTTATTTGAATTCACGCGCTATGAGGTGTTGTCACATCTCTGCTGTCTTTCAACATATGTCGTGAAAAATTCTTGTTTTGTTTACTTTAAATTATTATTGTGCATTAACTAGATACAAGATTTCAAAAATATTGGGCAGCATTGTTCTTCGAATATGAGAGTATGTCATTTTAGTTTTTTATCAGATTCCCTACATTTCTTCATCATAATTTTTCGTTAAAACTGCTAAAGGTTAGATGGTCTCCATAAGAGCCCATGTTAAATTCTGAATTTTACTTTCCATTTTTCTCGGTAATGGTACACAAGAAGATTATAAAAAAAAGTTACCGAATAGAATAAGTGTCAAAGAACTCGAGGTTTAAATTTCACGTCATTCTCTACATTTTTACATTTCGCTGTATCCTCCTTAAATATAAAACAAGTAATAAAAATTTTAAAAAACATTTGTTTGCTTGTTTCATATTATTAAATGTGATGGTATAGGATTTCTATGCATTTGCATGTTTTTTCTGCTTATAGTAAACATATGCAGAGTTATATTTCTACATGTTTAAACCACATATGAATCACATATGTCAATTTGAAAGTGCATATAAATGCATATTTAGGTGTTTTTTTATAAATGCATGCATATTTTAGCATTTTTGAACGAGTGTGCATATTTTACCACTTTTTGAGCATTTTACATGCTTTAATTATGAAATTTCTAATATTTTTTAAATAATTTTAGCATTTTAGACAACCAACCAAGGGCGGCTTAGTTGAGTCTAGGGGAAACCCATAATTAAAGCTTATTGTTAAATACTAGGCTTTAAAATATTTTACTGCCTTAACCATCTGCGTACTTGTTAATATTTTCTAAGAAAAAGTTTCAACTAAAATTTAAATACTTACATCCTGCGGTATTGTGATAAATAGGTATTAGGAAATTCCAAAGACCCTTTGACAACTTCCTGTTCATAGAAAAATTTGCCTGTACTTTTGTTTACTAATCTTGTAATCTTTCAATTAAGACAGTTCAGAAATTGCAAACTGCATTTCGGTTGGAAATTCTAGTGTGTAAAGATGGGTAAAGAAAAACGGTCTGTGTCTGTTACACTTCGAAGTTATGTTAAGGAATTCAGTGTTCTTACAACTGACGATAAGGTGTTGTATTGTACAGTGTGCGACGATAAGGTGACTGCAATGAAACGCTTTCAAGTTACACAACATTTGAACACGGTTCGACATCAAAAGTGTGTTGCCCTGAAATCAAAAAAACAAACATTGTTACCGGGGTACCTTAATAATTCGCGCGGTGAGTCCAGCAAATTGATCGAATTTAATAAAAAACTATATACTGCATTAGTGGCTGCAGCTACCCCGTTAAGTAAAATTAATCACTCAGCATTTCGTAATTTTCTGGAAGAAATTTCAAAAATACCAATACCCGAGTCTACACTCAGGAAAAATGATTTACCTCGTTTATACGAAGAGACCATAAAATCAGTTAGAAAACATGTAGCGAATAACTACATATGGGTTTCCATTGACGAATCTACTGACACTACTGGAAGGTGCGTAGAAACTTCATTTCCTTTGTTTTGTTAGTAAAATTTAACTAACTAAAGACAGCAGAGCAATTTACGGATGTTTTATTTTCTATTTTGTTAGTTACATATTTAATCACAACAATATTTTTGCTTGATTAAAATAGATTTTTTTTAAATAACTGTTTTGCGCTAATTGTTTGTAATCGACTAATTATGTAGTTCGATAAAATAAAAATCAAATTTTTGTTTTCAGATACGTGGCTAACGTTATAATTGGCGTTTTAAATTCGGAGAACAATCCCAAATCCTATCTATAGTATCTATTAGCAATGAACGTTTTCAAGAGCACCAATCATTGTTCTGTGGCAAAATTGTTTAATGATTCGATGGCTATTTTGTGGCCGGACGGCATACAGTACAACAAAGTACTCCTGTTCGTCACCGACGCGGCACCGTACATGATCAAGGCTGGAGCAGGCTTACAAGTTCTGTACGAAAAAATGATCCACTTAACTTGTCTTGCCCATGCAATGCATCGAGTTGCGGAAAAAGTGCGGGAAATATATCCTAACGTAAACTCTATAATTTCAGATGTAAAAAAAATTGTTTGTAATGCTCCATATCGCATACAAATATTTAGGGAAACTGCTCAAGAAGTGTCTCTCCCACCTGAGCCTGTAATAACAAGGTGGGGTACTTGGCTTTCTGCAGCAGAATATTATGCAACTTATTTTGATATTATTAAAGCATTTGTAAATAAACTTAATAAACATGATGCACTATGCATACAAAGCGCACAGGATGCTTTTAATACTAATACCTTTTTTACTAATTTACTAATTTTAATACTTCAACATTGCAATCAAAATGTGCGAATTTCGAAATCAGTGGAAAATTTCTAAGATAGTTCCTATTTACAAGAAAGATGATCCTTCAAATATAGAAAACTACTGTCCGATTTCGATTATACCAGTAATGGCAAAAGTATTTGAAAAGATTCTCTACAACCAAATCTATGCTCATGTGGAAAAATCACTATCAGTTTGTCAACATGGTTTCATCAGAAGCAGAAGCACCGTTTCCAATTTATTAACTTTTTCCGACTATGTGAGTGAAAAAATAACAAGTGGTAATCAAGTGTGTTGTGTTTATACAGACATCAGCAAGGCATTTGACAGTGTCTCGTTTGGTATGCTTCTTGAGAAGCTTTACAAATTTGGGTTCAGTGATAATGCAGTTGCATTAATCAAATCCTACCTTTTAAATAGAGTAAATTTTGTTACGGTAAATGGTGTAATGTCATCGATGTTTACTCCTACGTCTGGCGTGCCACAAGAATCCTGTCTATCTGGATTGTTATTCAATATATTTATTAATGACTTACCACAGTCTGTTACATATGCTAAGTGTTTACTTTATGCTGATGATTTTAAAGTTTATACTGTTGTTAATAATGCCAATGATTGTGTATCACTTTAAATAGATTTAAATAGCATTACAAGTTGGTTTTCGAAAAACGATCTCTCTTTAAATGTAAACAAACGTTGTATAGTCAATTATTCAAAATTTCAAAACAATAACTGGGATTACAGCTTCTCTATTAATGGTCAGAATTTACCGAGGAAAGAACAAATTAATGATTTAGGAGTATTGTTTAACAGTAAGCTTACCTTCAACGAACATATTAACAATATTATTACAAAAGCGTATAAAAACTTATTCTTTTTAATAAGAAATTGTACTCAATTTAACAATACTCATCTGTTGGCTTTTTTTGTGTTAATATTAGATCTATTTTAGAATATGCTACAATAATTTGGTACCCTGATAAATATGTTCTTATAAACGACATAGAAAAAGTGCAAAGAGCATTTATAAGATGGCTTTGCAAAAAGATTACAGGTATTTACCCAAAGTATCCATACCTAATTTCATATAATGATCAAATTCTTCTTATTCAAAGATCTTGTAACTTTGTAATTACGACGTTAACAACAGAAGAGACACGACTGTAATATTAATTGTATATAAATTATTACATAGTCTTATAGACAGCCCCATATTATTAGAACATGTTAAACTGAAAGTGCCACTTATAATCCTAAGGAATAGAAACAATGGTATATTTATTGTAGATAGAATAAACACTCCTATTAGATTAGCACTATCTACGTGCAACAGAGTGTTAATATCGAATAATGTTGATTTCTTTCATGACTCTATTAATGAAGTTAAAAAAAGCTCACTTTGTAAATTTCGAATTGTTTTTTTATTGTGTACATCAATACATTCTTTATTTTTATTAATAAAAATTACATTAAGATTATTATATACTCCTAGTATAGCTTTATTTTTGTTGAACTTCTGTTTTTATATACTTTCATTTATCCATCTATCTCTAAAGGTTTGTGTTTGGTACAGTTGCATACTTACATATATTATTTGTATTAAAATTGTTAGTATTTGTTTTTGTTCAAAATTTAGGATATATATCTACATATACATATATCTTTTTTGTTATATTTGTTACATTATGTATATTTTGTCGATGCCAATTATATGTAAAAGGCTTATTAAAGCCGTTTATAATTTGGATAATAAAACTTTTTATTATTATTATTATTATTACTAAGGAGGTGAGGGCAGAATTATTGTTTGTTTTGACAAATTTAGTGCGTTTAGCTAAAGTAATTCAGAAATTAAAAAGTCAGGGAAATTCATTAGATGAATCTCTTGAGCATGTAAAATTGTTAGGTGTTTCTTTGAATAAAGTAAAAGCACCAAAGGGTTTGACTATAAAACAAAAATTTAAATCCGTTATAGACAAAAATCCTGGTTTTCACTTAATTAAAAGCATAAACGATGTATTATCTGGCCCAGACATTTTAGACGAGCTAAAACATTATTCGCTTGTAGAATTAAACAATTTTAAGTATGCCCCAATTACGTCTTGCGATGTGGAACGGAGTTTCTCAAAATATAAAACAATATTTAGGGATAATAGGCATATGTTTACTTTTGAAAATTTAAAAATGTACGTCATTGTGAACTGTAACGCTCTATGTTTAGAAAATATAATTAATTAAATTATTGCATAGGATGTCTAATTAAAATAATTTTTGTAAATAAAATGTAAATAACGCTAAACAGGTGTTTTTTTAATAAAAAAAAAATAATGAAAGTGCATATATTTATTAAAAATTTCTAATAAACGCATATTTCATGATTTTTAAGTGCTTATTTAAGTGCATATTTCACGTTTTTATAGTGCATAAGTGCATGCATATTTCAGCATTTTTAAGTGCATACAAATCCTATACTTAGTGATGTGAGTACAATGGGTGTACTTAAAATTTAAAATGCGATTTTCTCGAAAACTAGCAGGAAGCAACCACATGTTGATAAGGAAAATATGTTCTAAATCATTACAGCTACCCCCCTCCCCATTAAGAGGTTTCTATTTTATATTAGTTACACCTTGTACACTCATCCATGCAGGAATGAACAGCTGTTTTGTTGAGGATGCTGGTTTAATTTTTTTCTAATACCATAATACCAACCAATCAACAAACTACCATGACAATATGAACTCCAAGCTATTTGATAAGTGGTTCGAGGACAACGCTTCATACCATTCCAGAAAATTAAACACAACTGCTGCTTTCTAATTAGACAAAACTTAATATAATACAGTGTTTAAGAGAAAAATGTATTGAAGAGAATAAAGGTAACGCAGAATTACTTATGCTAGCAAAGGGCTAAGAAAAGCCAGTCAAAATTTATAGATGAATTAGCATTAACGTATGGTCATGAAATTCTTCAGCTTCCTCCACATCCCTGCCATTTCAATCCAACTGGCAAAGCACGACTGTGATACATATATAGTAAAAATAAAATCTACAAATGAGAAAGTTAAACGAATTTGGAAAGACGTGTTAAACAAAATAACCCTTTAAGTATGGAAAAGATGCTTTCAAGAAGGAATTTGTTATCAAAAAAGTATGTACTACTAATTTAGCGCTACAGGCCATGTAGGCCCAAGGTTTGCTGCACGACTTTTTTCCATTTTTTCCACTTGTTTGCTTTTTGTTCCCAGTTTGTAATTCCTATTTTTTATAAATCTTTCATTACACTGTCCAGCCACTTGTTTTTCAGTCTACCTCTCCTTTTCTTTCCCTCTATTTTGCCTCTCTTCGATGGGGCCTAGCCGTTGCCATAATACTTGGTTGCCCATAGACTTCCCTAATCTCCTTATTGGTTCATCAAAGAAGTAATGTTTCTAATAATAATCACGAACACCAATGAAACCGAAGATGATGCTAATGATAGTGAAAGTGACAAAGATTAGAATATGTTTAAAAAAATTGTACAAACTTACAATTACCAGAAATAAAAAAAAACAAGAAAAAATATTTAAAAAACTACTTTTAAACACGCCAGCAACTTTACTGCCAGTCCTAAGCCTGGAATAAATGTGAAGGGAAGCTGATAAACTTTATATGTATTTAAATTATTTATGCAATGTGTCTCTGGTGTGTGTGTGTGTGTGTGTGTAAAAAAGCGCTTGGCATTGGAGAATCCATTTGCCACAGATATTTATTAAGTTAGTTTAATTTTGAAACCTACTCAGACAAATTTCAAGAGCTCGTAGTTAAGCTTAAGAAATCCTCTAAAGTGTCTAATATTTTTTAGTACTAATAGACTACTAGCAGAGTTAGATTAATTGGGAATTGAATTTTATTATTTTTTGAAGATGTTATTAGTCCTAAGCACTGTTGAGAATGATTTGCGCAGTCAAAAAGAATGTGATTTAAATCGGCAGTTGACCGGCCGTCGCATGGACACAAGTCTGCGTCGGCAGCACCTATTCAATGAAGGTGAGCTGGGAATTTTCCATGATTTAGTTTTAAGTGTGTGTTTGTAAAGGAGTAAGCTCTTGACACTTTATAATCGACAATGTGTGGGATTCGGTTTGGTAACGTGGGGTGAATTATGGTGTAATGATTATTGAATGTTTCGACAAACTCTTTCCACTGCCAATTTCAAATAAGACGAATTCTTTTTTCCCAATATTAATTCCATCTTTGTATTCATGTTTACTGTTCAGAGTTGGAAAAAGGTTGCATTTTCTTGACAACATATCTAGAGTTTGGTTACCTGATATGCCTGCGTGGCCTTTGACCCAGATAAAAATGACTCGATAATCTAATAGTTGGAAAGCATTTTTTTTATATTGCACATGGGATTGGATGTGGATAAGTTGCTTTCTGAAAAGCTATTAATTGCATCTATGGCATATACTGAAAAACATACAGGAGAATATTAAGCAGCGTTCCGAAAGAACCAATCAACCACAGATCAGATCTTTACTCTTAAAGAACTACAAACAGAATGCTAAGAGAAAAATGTAGGGAAACATGCAGTATTTATTGATTTTAAAGCGGCCTATGACTCAGTGCTAAGAAACAAGTTATATAAAGTCATGAGAGAAATTAAAATCCCAAGAAAATTAGTCAAACTAACGAAAATGACACTAGAGCACTCAGTAAATGGCACTTGAAAATCTATGTGGAGAAGCTAGCATAACCAGTTTCATAAAAATGCAAAGAATCAGATGGCTTGGCCACATCAGCTGACTGCAAAACGATAGATTAGTTCAAGAATATATATAACGCACAAGTATATGGGGACATAAGAAGAGATAGACCCAGGCAGTAGAGGAAGATCTTCGACTTAAAGAAGTATAAAGCTGGAGAGATCAAGTATCAGACCGGAGAACCTGGAGAAAGATATCAAAGCTATTGGCCTAGAAGGCCTGTTAAAAGCTTTTCATATACCGGGTGTCCAAAAATGGTGGAAACGCTTGAATTTCTCGAGAACGACACATTAGATTACAAAAAGAAAAAACACGTGTTCCTTTATTTTTTGAAACCTATTCAGTCATGATATGCAAACATCACCCCTACCCCCCTGGGGGTGGGGCGGGAGTAACTTGCGAAAACTTAAATGGGAACACCTATTTTTTATTGCACTTTTGCATTCTCCATAAAAAACTGTTCTCAAATTGCAAATTTCGCCCCCCCCCCACCCCCGAACCCTCTTGGGGGGTGGAAGTCGGTAGGAAATGTAGAGAGTCGGTCAAATTAGGGCATTGCATCAGTGGTTTTGAGATATTAACCATTTTCAATTGCAAATATCTCAGAAAGGTATACCGAGCAAAATTCTGATATTTTTTGTTGTATTTCAATACGATTTGCGGAGTATATTGTGTATCCAGTACCGTATTTAGTTTTTGTGTCATCTGTGTATAATCCTAAGATACTTAATTATCATAATGACTTGTAATTGAATTGAGCAGAATCTGATTGGATGATGGAATTTCAGAATATGATGGTATTATTGTAGTTGGTTTGAAGATTATCGCCGGAAAAGGTAGTGCATATATTGGCACCAAACAGGAATTTTATTTATGTATGTATATAACAAATGAAAGTTGTAGTTTATGTGTTGTTGTAATTTTACTATTCTTAAGTGACATCACTGTTTAAATGTCAATTTACTTTAAAATTAAAAAAATTAATCGTTGAATTACTTATTAAGCAATTTGATATTATGTCCTCATGATCACTAATGGAATTTCAATAGCTATTTAATGATGCTACTTTAAATTGGAAATTAGCAGTACGTACATTTGTTTAAACAGTAGCCAAAAGGACTTGTTAATAATTTTTACAAAAAAAATCTTATAAATATACATGCATTATTACCAATTCTTCGACAGTTCTCTCCATTGTGCATAGGGAGATATGTACAATAAGTTATGTTATATTTAATAATTATATAATTATTTATTTATATTTTAGTATACATCTTCGGAGTATTAGATTCTAATTTTTAAAATATATTTTTATACTTGATTCTTATTCCTTGTACAAAAGAATCAGGTGGTAATAATTTACGCCTCTAGTAGGGTAAACGTTTTCAAAGTGTCTGAAGAATTTTAAAAACTGTAGAATTTTTCATTGTACCTACAATTTTATAATTTATACTTATATACCCAAACAGAAAATTATTTTTTTTAGTTAAATCAAGAAAAAAGTGACTTTTAGGAATAGTTTACCTATACATTACCTTAGGGATAAGTATTTGCCATTTTTAATTTAAAAGTAAAATAGTAATAATTTTTCTAGCAGGATTTGAACAAATCGCCCCTTTTCATTACTAGCTTTTAAGAGTGTTTTCGCCCCTTAAAACCAAAAATTAGCTAATAAAGGAAATATGTATATTTTATTTATTGATGCTTAAAACATCAAAAGGCGGACGTTGACATATCGGATAAGTTCCTTATAGGAGCGTTTACATTCACAGACAACAATGAATATTTCTAAACAACTGAACAACTCATTAGTCCAGTCTCATTTAACAAAATTTACAACTCACAGTTTCCAGTTTCTCAGTATACATATTTCTAGTGTAGTCTTTATAGTAGTTATTCCGTGGCTGCAAATAGATCTATATGGATACGTTGATTTTATGCTCCTCACAACATTTACTTTAGTGCACAAATTTGTGATTCCCATCCTTTAAATGTACCTATTTAAAAGAATAGCGTGGCTATAAATCTTTATTTACCACATATAATAACTTTGTTAACAAAACATTTTTAAATGGCCAAATGAGTTTTCCTTCTTTCTATATTTGTCATTTCTTGTAAAGAGGCCATATTTGTTTAAAACATGAATAACTCTGTCTATTTATAAGTCTATAATGATATACCAAGAAAACATGCATATATAAAACTTATAAAATTATAATATTATTTTTAATTTCATACTGTATATTGATGATTCTGCTAAATCTGGTTAGTAACTTGAACTATGGGCTGTTAAATATAAATTTCCTTCACTTTGCTATTGATAGAATCGCACAATTATTTTTAATATTCGTTATCTTCCCTTACATTAATTAATCAGAGTACACCTTTCGTTGAGAATCTCCGTCCATGCTTTCAATTATTTTAAATTTTATTTTTCAAACAAGTTCATGTCCAATACTGCCAATAGTTAGAGAGCAAATCTTACTAACTTTATGGCTTATTAAAACAGTTGTCTAGTAACTTCCACAGGTAGACGTTGCAATCCTGATCGATTCTTTCCGTAATTAGTGGGGCGATCACTATTCCAGTGGCGTCTACTTGCTTTTTTAGTAATGATAAATACAAAGAAAAATTCAAAACCATTTACAAGATGAGGTTATGTTTACCTTTTTTGCATATTTCATGCAAATATATAAACAGAAATGATAAAATTTAAGCTTACCAATATTTCCAATCGAAAACTAACCGAGTTTAATTAAATAACGGTAAATTAATTTGACACAAATTTTTAAATATTTCACTAATCACATTAGTATTATTTTATATGGAGTGTTTCGAAATGTTCATTTGTATTTACCAGCGAATAATGTAAGTTGCGTAAATTTGACTTTGTTATAACGCCTTAAAAATAAAACGTCGATGGTTGCTGCTTCTAGCTGTATTTAACAAGAATGCTGTTCACAACAAGAAAATAACCAACATTCTTAATTGAAATAAAAGGACTTATTATGTTTGCCTAAAGTTTTTATTTTGTATGAAATACAACTTTCTACTATTAATTTGAATTTGGTTATTAATTGAACAAAAAGTTAAAAATTGCCAACATATAAAAATTAAATATTTTTATATAAATAAAAATTTATGTAAATGGGATCCTGGAAATCTTTTTGTAAATGTGTACTTATATCTGAAATAAAATCGAAATTTACTGTCTCAAATGCCCAATGCAAATATCTTCATTTATTTATATAATATTTCATACTATATTCATTTTTTACATTTTAAATTAAAGGACACTCGGCAATCTTTCCCTCTCCAAAAGTTTTTTCGAACCAGGAACCAATCTTGAACCAAGTAAGAAATTTTTGAAGTAAAAGTTGCAGGGTATCCTTTACAAAATTTGATATGTTGGATCTATTATGAATCTGGGTGTGTATATTTTGTACAGAGAAACCACCAAAGAATTGTTTAATCCTTCTAATTCATTATTATATTTCCCTATTTATATTACTTAAAAGGTCTGAGTGTAGATTTGATTTGAAAATTCATATTTTAGTGGTACCAGCTTCACAGTTTACACACCAGAAAGGTACACCGCATTTAGGTGTTTGAAAGTGTCAAACATTGGCTCTGAATATGACTTATGAATTTTATTACTATTTCAGGTTCCTAAATTTAGATTTTCATAGTTACGAGTATTTTAAAATTTTCTTGTAGCAAATATTCAAGCTTCAAGTTTCAAAACTTCCCGGTTTCAGACTTTCAGTTGTGGTGAAAAAATCTAAAGCAATTTAAGTTTTGACAATACATAGTCACAGACACACGATAAACATTTATAAACTTTGCACAGTTTACAGTTATACCAGCAACATTATAATATATCTGGAGAAAATTAAAAATCTGAATAGCAAACTCATTCAGAAGCAATTGTAAATGAACTTTTAAAATCAGTTAGGGTTTCTGACTCGAGAAATTCCCGGGACTTATGTCCGTTGTCTTTTTTTTTCGTTGTCTCGAGTCCCGGGAAAAATAATTCAAGACACGGGACTTTCGTTATAAGATATTTAATTAAAATTCTTACTTTAGAAGTAAGGTTTTATTATTTTCTTAACCATTTTTTTGAAAGAAACTAGAAAACAACCATTTCAAAGACACAAATTATCCACAACTTGTCTATAAATATCAATAGAGGGATTAGTTTGAGTAAGAAGCTTTTGTTGGGTCCATACCTGGCAAAATCATTCAGTAAGTAAACTGTACTTTCTATATTCAAAAAGGCTTTTAATCTGGAATTTCTTATCTTATTGATAAACAGGTACTAATATTTTTAAATAGCCCTTTCTTCCTAAAGAACTAAACAGAATGTTTTTATTTAAAAATTCATATTGAAGTATTTTATTTATAACTGCAATAAAACAGAAATAATAAAAAGTTGAGGATGCAACCACGTATGTTTTGTAGTAAAGAGCAAAGTGGTCTAGAAGGATGAATGTATTTAAAACTATCTTGGAAACTTCAAATGGACATTTGCAACAATACTTGCTTGGTTAAATCTTCCTCATATTCAGAAATTAGATGTGTTGTACATTTTGTCCAGTTTCAAAGACATCTCTTTTAACAAATTCGAAATTTGGAATTTTGCATAGTTATTATGATCTTTCTTAAGTATAGTTTCGCATTCAACGGCCAAAATTTCTTTAATTTTGGCCGTTGAATGCGAAACTATACTTAAGAAAGACTTAAGAAAAGACAAAATGTAGAACACACCTAACATATCACTTCTTCAATCTATAAAATACAAAATCACAGAGAACAATCTAATTTCTGTTAAGGGTAACACTTTGGTAATTCTTTCAAAAGATATTTACATACAAAAAGTTAATGAATTTATTAATAAAGAAAATTTAGCAACTTTAAAGAAAAACCCAACCACAAAATTCCAAAAAGAAATAAAAGAAGGTTTAGAAAACTGCAATATCTGCTTTTCAGAATTAGAAAAGCAACAAATAATTAATAAAAACCCACAAATACCTAAACTGTATGGATTAGTGAAGACCCACAAACAGAAAATGCCAATAAGACCAGTTGTATCATACATCAATGCACCTAATCACATTTTATCCAAAAAACTGAACCAGATTATTAACACGATAGGTTACAAATCGAAATACTCTGTTAGAAATTCATTAGAATTAGTAGATAAGCTGCAAAACATACATCTTCCACCACATTCAAAACTTGTTAGTTTTGATATTTGCAACATGTTCTCCAGAATACCCCCATAAGAATGTATTCCTTTATTAATAGTTTCTTGATTAATAGTAATATAGAATTAGTTAAAAGTTAATTTAATTATTTGACCTTTGTATAAGTCAAAATTATTTCACTTTTAATAACATAATTTATTTACAAAAGGATGGTTTACCTATGGGTAATTCTCTAAGTCCTCTATTAGCTAACATATTTATGGACAAGTTCGAAGATCGAATATTTGAATTAAACCTCTCTAAACACATTATCTTCTGGTTTCGTTATGTTGATGACATTTTAGCTTGTTTTGTTGTTAGTTCTTTTGAGGTTATCAATGAATTTTTAATTCTTATTAATAGTATCCACCCTAACATAAATCTTACACTAGAACCAGAACAAAACAGGGCTATAAACTTTCTAGACTTAAATATCAAGATTAACGCACACAATCTATTTGAATTTTCCACATACAGAAAACTAACACAAACAGACATAACAATACCAAATGAATATTGTCGGGGATAATATAACTAGTGTTATGATTATCATCGGTGATAGCCCGAGTTAAAACCGACGAAAATTGACCGAGTGCGAAGCACGAGTTCAATTTTCTAAAGGTTTTAACGAGTGGTATCATCGTTGATTAATCATAACACGTGTTATATTTGGTGAGAGAATATAATGAACGTTGAAAGAAAATAAACACTGAAACTTTCTGTCACTTTGACAGTAAACAATTTTATTTATTAAAAACAGGTGACAGTCAACATGCGGTGATAGAATTATCATCGATTTGATAGCCTATTCTGCGAGTTTGTTTTTGTACTTTCACCAATGAAATTAATAAAAAATTTACCATGTGACACGTGAATTATATTCTCACCATAATACACATAAAATAGCAGCCTACAGATCATTAGTACACAGAGCTTTAACTATTCCACTAACAAAATTAGATTTTAGCAAAGAGATATCAACCATTAAACAACTAGCACATGCAAATCATTACAATCCGAACATGATTGACACTTTAATTAAACAAAAAGATTATAGGTTAGCTATCAAAAGAACATATCCCATTGACAATCAAACAGAAGACACAAATTACATATCTATAGCATATTTTGGCAAAATATTAGAAAAAATTGCACATATACTAAGAAAAACCAACAATTATAAAATAACATTTAAAACCAACACTAACACTTTTTCATTTTTATTTAATGCTAAAGACAGAACACATGATATCATGAAATAGGGGCATTTACCGTTTTAATTGTTCTTTTTGTAGTTCGGTATATATTGGACAAACACTTCGAAATTTTGATATAAGATATACAGAACACGTACGTCATTACAAAAATAAACATCCTGAAAAATTTAATTACGGCAAACACCTTTTAGAACAAAATTACACAATGACTCCTCAAAATAATATTAAATTCCTACATTTTTGTAATAACAAACGCAAATTAGACATTTTAGAAGCCTTTGAGATATACAAACACAAACTCAGGGTACCTTTAATGAATGAACAACTTGAGCTCAGTAATTCTCCGTTACTGGAAGTATTAGATATTTAATTCTGATTATTATTATTATTTTATCTAGTTACCTATTTTTGTATCTACCTTAGCGACGTGTTTGTTTATAATTATATTACCTTTGATAATGACAGCATAGCTGTCGAAACAATATTGTCAGGTTATATTTTAATAAAACTGTGAAACTTTTACTAATCTTTATTTATTTCATGATTATGGAGTTCCACAAAGTAAGGCTGGAAACAATAAACAAGACTATTATAGTAATTGGGGATGATATAATTAAAAACTACCTACGCGTTTAAATATTATAGTATATTAAGTATCAAGAACAGTAAGGACAGTTTACCGATCGACGACAATGTTTGGCGACTGAGCGAAGCGAAGTCGCCAATATTGGAGGAGATCGGTAAACTCCTTACTGTTTGAGATGCTTATACTATTTTTTGTACGATCACTATGAATATAAAGGTATTAACTAAGGAAATATCCCGAAGATGGTAAAAAAATAGATTTAAGATAATTTATTTTTGCCCTGTAAGTATATCCACCAAACATTAAGTAGGTTTTGTCGTTACCATGGATACGTTTGTAATTTTATTTTTGAATGTCACGATATTTTTGTCGTTACCATGGATACGTTTGTAATTACTATTATTTTTGAATGTTAGATATTTGTTAAATTTGTGAGGAGTGAATCTGAGAACGAATATAATTCGGATATTGAAGAGGCCTGAGCAAATTTAAATAAAAAACATACATTTTTTTTAATAGTCCCATTATTTAGAAAATAATGATTTTTCCGCGATCGCGAAAGAAACATCTAAAGATCATGCATTTATTTTATAAATTACATATAATTTACTTACCGTTCTGTTTTTGACAGAACTGAACGGTAAGTAATTACTTACCGACGCGTTTCTGCTTAGCAACCGGTAAATATAACCTACTGTTCTAAAACCAAGTATGGTAAACAATCCGAAATGCATGGTCGTACAAAAACATACATGAAGATGTCGACCATTAAATCAGATGTTGTAACACTATAGCATTATCAAAAAGAGTCTTATTCTGGATGCTGTCTTAAAATTGTTTGATATCTTCATTCCGCCTAATTAACATATGCCTACAGGTTATTGACCCTTTATCTTTTTTCGATAACAATCAAGGATATCAAGGCTAAACTAACTGAACGCTAACATAATATGTTCCACAGGTCAACCTCAATTAACCCCCGGGCTATACATCCTTAGGCTAGACCATGCAAATCAAATTGACAAAGTCTTGAAACAAAAATGACAGAGTCCACCCTGTTAGATGGTTAGGCAAGAACTCAGAGTCACGTTATTGGCTGACAAACATCTTTGAAGAACGCACTGATTGATTCGACCATCTGTTATCCCGACATTATGAAGTATGAAAATAATATACTACCTGATAAATAAATTTTACAGTGAAGGGGAAAACCTTAATGAAATGTGGTTGCTGAGTTCTGCTAGTGAGCTTCACTTCACCACTTAGCTGATTCAATAAAAAATTTCGTTATTTAAAAATTCCTAACATGGATAGTTTTATCTGTTTTAGAATATTCAAAGACAGTATATGACAATAAATTATCGTGAGAGATCTATACAAAACGCCGTATATATAAAATTAGAGATAAAAATTAATCCTATATGGTGAAAACACAAATATTCATGAAAATATGGGGTACATGATCCTAATGGATTATAATTTATATTATACAAACGGAGAGACAGGAATAGGTACAATCGGTTTATGTTATGCTCCCTCATCGTCTTAACAGAATAATCATACTATGTAGAACGCTACGTATGATTCCATGCCTACGGGTAAGTACGCCGACTACGGATACTATGCAAACAGGATCCAACAAGTTGAGACAAGTAGAAACCTGTTAGAGCCGTTGTATTATGGATGTTTTAATGATTTCCTCCCTCCCTCTTCAGAAGCTAATAAATAGCAGATGCCTACTTATTTAGTCACGATTCAACTCTGTTGCCGCTGCTTATCCATGGCATTCTACAAAGCTGTTCAACATAATAGATGGGAACCGTATAGTGTACAGTGTGATTCGTCTCAGCAGAAATTTTTAAAAATTTACAAAAGATGTAAAGGTTATAGATGATGATGATAAAAAATTTAAACTACGAAAAGTCAAGACTTCTTTGTGAAATACAGTTGCCGTTAAACAACAGTGGTTCGAAATATTTACATCTTGGACTGGACAAGAATTTTGATGTGGGAATCTTGAAGATAGACGTTGATGAAGGAGTGCAATTTAACGAAGACTCATTTAAAGAATTTATGGAGGATTCTTCGTACATCTTGGGATGTCTGAAACGAGATCGATGGACACGCCGATTACACGCTTCATAGTGTAGGAAACAAATGTCTCAAATTTGTTCCGAAAAATAAAGGTTTTGAACTTTATGATTTATTTTTGAATGAATTAGTTTATAAGTTTAATAGGAAAACTATTGTAGATTTGCAGACTGACCTTGATTTAGATGATATACTTAAATTTATTACATCTGATATCATGTATAATAAATATATATATAATAAATATATTGATTATTGATTTTAATTGTACCTACATCTACTTATTCCAGGTAGGTTGATTGTATGCATATGTAAGACTAACCTAAAATCATGTGTCCTAACCTAACGATGAAGGGCGTCTAGCCCTGTTTAATTAAGGGTGACGGTCTAAGCTAATGTCATACAAAACATGCAAAAGTTTGATAAAATACATGACTGCATGCTCATTTATGTCAACACTTGATAAAAATAATTGTAGTACATTTGTATATATTCTTTCACTCTGCAGGAAGTCTTTTAAATAGATGAAATATATAAATAAACACGATGATTGGAAATTGCGCGTTTATATGCTTTATTATGTACGTCTGTGCGTGTATATACTTCAAATTGCGCGTGTATCTGTTTGAAATTGTGCGTGAATATGCTTTATTATGTACGTCTATGCGTGTATATACTTCAAATTGCGCGTGTATATGCTTTATAATGTACGAGTATGTACATGTAACTGAACTATATAAACAGGAACTTTGTTCCTGTTCATTCCTGGATATATTGTATAATAAATATCTTTAAAACTTATTGATTTTAATTGTACCTACATCTACTTATTCCAGGTAGGTTGATTGTATGCATATGTAAGACTAACCTAAAATCACGTGTCCTAACAATGAAGGGTGAACGGTTAATTAAGGGTGACGGCCTAAGCTATTGTCATACAAAAGTTATTAACAAAAAAATTACTTTCAGAAACAACCATGATCTATAGTATTAAGCTCCTCTAGTACTTTCGTTCACTGTATTTAGACGCCGATATGTCATATTGTTTACGGTAGATAGATAGGAAACAAGAATTAAAGCAAATGTAGTAAATATTCATGTTTATATGGTAAGTTTGATAATTTAAATTGTACGGACATCGGTTCCTGGTTACATGCACTTAGGATAGAACCTACGATTCATTCTCGCGCATGCATATTGCTCCGAGCGCTTACGATTATAACCGAGAACAACCGATTGCGCAGGTCGATCAGTATAAATAGGCGGAGTAGTGTTCCAGTTCCTTCATTAGTCGAGATGGATCAGCACGTGAACGACGTATGTAAGAAGAAGAATGACTGGTCGACAGGATTGCAAAATACAGTGTCCGGTTTGCTTCAAGTCTTCCGCGAGGCCATTCACATGCAAGAGACACGTAAAAACCATGCACGAATCAAACAGAATCCAATGTTCTAGCTGTGTAAAAACTTTTTTAAACTCTGATGCCTACAAGATACACATGAGAGCCGTCCACGAAACAAACAGAATCCAGTGTTCTAGCTGTGTCAAAACTTTTTCACGTCGTGACCACTTAAAAAGACATATGAAAAGCGTCCACGAATCAATCAAAGTCCGGTGTTCTAACTGCTTCAAATGTTTTTCACGCACTGACAACTTAAAAAGGCATATGAAAAGCGTTCATGAATCAATCAAAGTCCGGTGTTCTAGTTGTGTCAAAACTTTTTCACACACTGACAGCTTAAAAAGGCATTTGAAAATCGTACACCATAACGCAGCTGTTGTGAAGACAGGAACGGAGGCAAATACTGATATCGTTGAGACAGAAGATATGACCGCAACTACGCAGCCGGATAATAATGATTATCGTACCAACTATGAAAGTAACGAAGAGTTACGAAACGTTACAGGGTCAACGAGTCATTAGTTGGACTTTATACGTATTAGTATTTCTGCGAGGGCATACGACGACTCAGAGATCCGTAGAACTACAACTAAACCATTTTAGATAAAGTGTTTAATTGATTTGTTGTTGAAGAAGATTCTGGAATCCGGTTTGTTTCTTTGATCTTGTCCGTGTACTTACCACAAGGTGTCATTCACAATTTTAAACAATTTTACCGTAAACAAATTGTACTGCAAATGATAGAGCAAATGGACAACAACCAACAGCTTAAAGCAATAAATGTTCTCGATGCTATGCGTTTGATACATTTGTCATGGAGTCAGATTATACCAGAAACAATTAAGAATTGTTTTAAGAAATCGGGTTTTTACACAGAATTTAAGGAAAATCATTTGGAAGAATGCTTTTCTGATGAGGAGCTTGCAAAGTGGAATACAATAAACTCTGAGATTTCCTTCAATGAATATATAGAAATAGACAATAACGCTGTTATTTGCGGTACACTTGACGAAAATGATATCGTTGCAGAAGTTAAAACAACTAACAAAAACTCATTGTCTGAAGATAAATTAGAAGATGAAGTCAGAATCTCATCATCAAATAATGAAGCAAACAATGTAATCCTTATATTGCAACAATATTTTGAAAATTAAGAGTTCACTGAAAGTGAAGTGTTTGATTATATTAATAAATTAAAAATCATCATTAATCTTAATAAAAAAACAAAACAAACTAAAATTACTAATTTTTTTAAATATAAGTTAATAAATCCACGACGTTATCAACACGTTTTGAACATAAAAGATAAAATCAGAATGCAAGCAGCAACTCTTGTTACTTCAGCTGTTAAAAACTTATAAAGTGGCGTGCAGGAGTTTTACTTTTTAACATTTTGTTTGTCATTGATGAATACATTACACCCTAATAACGGGATAAAATAATTGTATAATAATTAAAAATTTCATTATGTTTTAAGTATTATAGTGTAATGAAGCCATTTAAAGAAAAGTAATTGCGCAAATTCTTAGTTATAATCCGTTAAAGTACAAAATAGGGGAAAACTGTACAATTTTCTGCTCGAAAAACTCGACTTCAAAAACTCAACTCGACTCGGGCTCGACATACGTGAAGCTCGACTCGAATAAAGAATTGTCCAACTCGACTCGAAACTCGGCTCGAAATCGAGTCGAATCAAGCTTGGCTCGGGTTCGAGTCCATCACTACACCCAACCCTAGGGAGAAATGAATAGCAATAAGGGCAACCCCAATAGAAACTTAAGAAAATAAGAAAAATTGTAACATTATCAAGCAATGACAGTCTGGCAATCTGTTGTTGTATTATTATGATGCCAAGAAAGTGCATAGCACAGGCTAAAGATCCTCCCGAGGTTTATAGTGCCACTCATATATAATATCTTTTAATAACTATTGAACACAATTTTGTATCATGAAGAGCCGGGGTTCAATTTCTTCATGAACAGTGTCAATTTCATAAATTATAAGTGACAACTTCCACACACTTAGATCCCTTTTCAGTGGCGCACCCATGGGGGGGTTTTGGGGGTCGAAACCCCCCCCCGAAATTTTTGTATTTATCATAGAGATTTTCCTTATTCTCTTAATAATATACATAAATAAATTAGATAGTATATATTACGCAAATAAAATAACCCCCCCCCCCCCGAAAAAATGTTCTGGGTGCGCTACTGTCCCTTTTCGATGTAAGTAGTATTCAAAATTTACTTTTAAAATTCCTATTAACCTTAAAATATTTTTTTTATTTATTATTAGTGTGACAGGTAAAGTATTACTTTCCTTTATGAGTTTTATCTAACTTTCCTTTATCCCTTTTAGGCAAATTTTAGAATCACGGTTTGCGACTTACCAAACACATTGTTGTTACTATTAATTAAATTATCTACACTTCGAAAAGTTTTATTTGGGTAAGTAAACTTTATCTTCTTGATTTGCTTATATGATTCTTTGCTGATGTTTTTCTTTTTAACCAACTATCTTATGTACACTTTTACTCTGCTTTTATAACACACACATATTATCACTTGATTACCTTTTTCTTTCTTCTCTTCTTACCACTTATTCCAATTTTACCTTATGTTTCTGTTAGATATGTCGTCTCCAAAACTCACATGAAGGTTAATCCAGATATGTTGTCTTTTTAAGATACCTATTCCTCGATTTTCTTAATGATATTGATGAATAATACACAAGATATGCTTTACAGGTACGTAGTATTATTTTATTTCCAAACCTTTTGTTGTTAATCTTGTACAACCCCACAATAGTATTTATATTTTACACATTTTTCTTTCAATAAACATTAATTTTATATTTTATACATAACTTTTATCATTAAAATTTCTTTATCAAAATTTTTCTTTCAAAAAACTTTTATATTTCAATTTTTCTTTTGTTTATATTCCTCTCAAGGAAACGATTATTAATATTTTTTTACTCATCCTTTATCTTTTATCAATATGGTGATGTTATCAATAATCGTTTGCCTCTATGGTGTTTAAGTTTTATCTCTTTTGTCAAAACATCTTATGATTATTATTTAATTTGTTAATCTAATACAATTTCTTTTGTTTTTTTAGTCCGTGGCAAACCCAAGGATGATTCATATGACGTTATATTCACAAATTTACAAGATACCTCATCAACAATGATTATAGCTGACTCATTCACACCATCCCTACAATAGTCTTGCATTATTAAATACGATCACCTTTTCTTGTATTTAAAATCTAGAATGTATCTTCTTGAATTTTGATTAAAATTTTTAACCCTTTGAACAATCATTTTTACCCTAAAATATTATCACAGTATACATTAGATAAACAAAGCGATACATTAAAAAACGCTTATATATGAACATAAATATAATATCAGAATGAGTCCTGATAAGTTTACGTCATTAATAAAACATAGTATCAATTTGTCTCACAGAATTGCATATGAAAAGGTTAAGATTGTTAACAATGTCAAAAGTTATAAAAAAAAGATTGCTAATAGAACTGCCAAATATAATTAAAAGCAAAAATATAATGAATGAAAGAACTGATGTAGATGAACTTAATACTATATATCATGGGTGTTTCTGAATGTATCGTTTTGTTTTATTAATAACTGTTGTATGTTTTGTTTTATATTAACTGTTATATCTGTCAATTATTTTTATTGACAGAATTAAAATCTTTTGTTATTTATTAAATAAGGTAGGATTATAAGAATTTTAATTGTAATTTTTTAAAATGTACACGTTTTGTCTTGTAGTCTTTGAAAAGCACCACGCTAAGTGCTCGAAATGTCAGCCTGTTTTTATTAAACAATATTGCTTATAAATTCCAAGATTGTTCCTATATTGGCCACCTTTTTATTATTAATAAGTTAAAAAATCCATAAGGTTTGTGCGGGATCCTCTTGTTACAAAGTTCCCACAGGAAACTGAAGCTAAGATACCTGCAGGTATTTCCAGATTCATAAACTTATGCAGGATGAGACCTTGCCGTAGTCGATGTCCGAGTTAAAGAAGTCAGCATGATTGGCATACAAAAAAGTGACGGAAAACTTTCATGGCAACAAGAAATCTGAAAACTTACTATAATAAGGAAATTGTGGAGGAAATATTAACATTTTAGAATTCTAGGGTGTAGAGTGAGTGTTAAAGTGCATTTTCTCAACAGCCATATTGCGAATCTTGGTGCAACGTGAAGAACAAGGTGAGCGGTTTTATAAATTCCTATTTTTCATTATTAAATCAAAATGATTCAGTTAATCTGTGACAGACTGTGGATGTGTAATGTTAATGATAATATTAATTCTTATTGTATCGAAGGTATACTTTAAGTTTTTGTTTTCTTTCAAGTTTTGTAACGGGGCTGAATCAGCTATGCTGCCTGCCCTTCTCTTATATACATAAATAAATAAAGACATTAAAACAATGAAAACCCACTATCAAGGCCATTGGGATGTGTCAATGATGGCTGACTATCGTTGGTGTTTGAAAAGAGACGCTACTGATGGACATATCAGAGCTTCGAAAAAATAAAGTTAGTGACTGAACGAGTTGAATTTGCTGGTTAAAGAGCAAACGTTGAGATGCGTTATTCTCATAATCCTGAGATTAAAAGACTGATTAGTATAGTAGTTAGTACTAATAGGAATTTCATTCTTATTGACACAATGACGAGGTGATGTGCAAGCTTAATCAGGGACAATGCAGGATTAAAATTTTGAATGATTTTTAACTGCGCCTATAATTTGTATGGTGAAATACTACACAGAGTAACTTATTTCACAGAGTGAAATAAGTTACGCCCAAACCTAACTTTTTTACAAAGTGAATGGACAATATTAATATGATACATTTGCTGCATGTAAATTGTGATTTAATTCATTTCTATATCTCTGGCTTCAGTGATCAACAAATCAGTTAATTCTATAGAAATAATATTTATGAAGCGTACGGTAAATTACGTGACTTTTAGAATATTACTTTATTTTCTTTTCAAGCAAGAATAGGGTATTTAATGATGTGGATTTATCTGTTTATTCATGGATACCAAAGATATAATGAAAAAGGGAGGCAATTAAATAAAAAACTAAGACTACAAAAAATGTTAATAATACTTTTATTCGTTAAAATTCTTTATACAATAAAGTACAATCTATATAAAATATTGTATTTATATATTATTATTGTATGTATATAATCATTTCAAAAATATTAAATCTATCAATTTCATAACATGTTCTATGCCAAAAACAATGTAGATAGTATATAAATTAACATTAACATACGTACATGCAGGCACTAATCACCAGAATATAATAGTCTTGCTGTATTAAAAAAGCCGCATTACTTCAATTACTAACATATATTACTAAATGTTAGCAAAATCCAACAAATTAATGAGATGACATTAAAGCGATCTTATTTTAAACAAAATTATAAAACCAAAATTTAACATCAATAATAGTAATAATAAAATACTGCACAATTTAAACAGTTTTTTACACAATTAGAAATTTTAGAACTGTAACAATAAAATTATTTGGCAACTTTGTTTTAAATAATAGCAAGTTTGCGGTAACCAATTAAACGTTTTTATATTACCCATTTTAACGTTAAACATAAGAAAATTCTCTAGCAGACGAAAGTTGCTTATGGTTATATTAAAAACATATTTGTTTACTGAAAAATTGACATGTATGTTATTTCAAGATTATAAGAATAATTTGGTTGATTTTCGATATTTTTATAAAGTACCTAAGGCTCTAAAATCCAGTGCAAGGTATTGTTTTACTTGACGTTAAATGTTATAAGTCATAATCAAATTTTTCTAACGTAAAATGCAATACCGCAAACTCACTAATAGCTATTATCAGTTCACTTAACACACAAATTTTAAGATCTCAATATCAGAAAAATTTGTGGACTATACACAGGACATCATACTTTTGTTAAGTACTTATAAATTTAGGTGAAGTAATTGAATTTATCGTATTTTTATGTTTATGAATTTTATGATAATTAGTTATTTGTTTAATTAGTACAAAAAAATGCATGTTTTTGGGACGAATAAGAAAGTTGCCGGATGACGGGTTAGCGGAGTCTGACAACCTCATGAGTCCCAAAAACTCATTTTTTGTACGAATTAAACATACTATTTTTTTTCTCCAACTGCTTATTTTTAACTAGTAAACTCCGTGAAAGGATTGTTTAGAATGAACAACATGATGTTAAACTACTTTTTACTTATTGCAATTCTAATATGCGTAAAAAGTAAGTTGAACATTAAGAATTAATATCATTAAGAAATACTCACAAATGTATAATCTCACTCCCATTTCGTCGAAAATTCGAAGAGATTTTGACAGATATGTGTTTACCGTAAAATAATTAGAGGTTAGGCAGTGGCGGATTTAGGCACAACCGATGGAAGAGGCCGCTTCAGGCCCCACAAGTCAGGGGGCCCCGCAGAGGTCTCCTGCCAAGGACCGCCGCACTGGACACGCGACAAATAAAAATTATTGGCGTGGGAATTCACTTTCTCGAAAAAAGTGAAACAAGAAACAGATCATATCGTGTACAGGCTGGTAAAGAAGTGTACGATTGACGCAATATAGAGTTTTGTACGAAAAGGCAAGCACTCAGAGCGATAGGGAACATATTGTAACGGAATATACTGTTTCACAGCAGACCTATGAGTAATGTATCATTTCTGTCAGTCTGAATGCTGGTCTTCTCGCACAATCAGCACGTTCATCCGACTACTATGATGACCAATTTCTTGAATTAATGGTTTCTGATAGACATTTGGTGAACAGTGGCGGATTTACGCACAAGCGGTAGAAGCGGTCGCTCCAGGCTCCACAAGTCTGAGGGCCCCGCAGAGGACCGTTGCCCAGGATCGCAGTGGACATGCGACAAATAAAAATTATTGGTATGGGAACTCACTTTGTCGAGAATAATGAAACATGTGACAACAACAATTCATATCGTGTACAGGCGGGTAAAACAGGTGCACGGTCGACACAATATAAAGTTTTGTGCGAAAAGGCAAGCATTCAGAGTGATAGGTAAAATTTTATAACAGAATATACAGTTCCGCAGCAGACCCGCAAGGAATGTATCATCTCTGTCTTCCGACTTACATTCGGGGAAAGGAACTGTACCATGCTTTCGAATGGGTGGAATTCCTTAATGTCATTTGTCAATTGTCAACATTTCCCAATGTTGAAACAATTTAAAAAAAATTACATTACCGATATGTAATGCAACTGGAGAACGATCTATATTTGTTCTTAAATGTGTAAAAAATGTAATGTTTTACTTTAAATTATATTTTGAATGCAAATCCATATAGAAAAAATTATCACTCCACCTGGAAATCGAACTGGGCTACTGTGTCGACTAACAGCATATAAAATTATTATTACCATATAAAGTTATTACAAAAATTGTTATTGAATTAACGTAAAATTGATTTAACGATGGCTTTAGTCCATACATTTAGAATAACCGGTGTATTACTTGGACATCTAAAAATGTTTTGGGAATTTATATTATTTCAAATTACATTCAAATGAAGCATTAGGTATTCAATGTATTTGTAAAATTGAGGTTATGATTTACTTACATTAACAAAAAAGCAGCGGCGGAACAACACGACGTCCAAAATACATTTAAAAATGTGTCTATGACATTTAAAAATTTGAAGACACCAACAAACTACTATTATCAATTTAAAGAATTGTTCAAATTTCAGTATTAATTTTAATTAATAAAACTATTATTACATTGGGAGCCATGGTAGCTCAGTGGGTATGGCACTTGACTACCAATCTTAAGGTCCTGGGTTCGAATCCCAGGAATAATACATTGGAATTTTAAAAATATCTAAGGCTTCCAGGTCGACTCAGCCTGTGAAAATGAGTACCTGGGAAATCATTTCCTGGGGTAATAATAGGCGGTCGGTGCGTAAAGCTAGCCACTTTACCATCCTTGAGTACCGAACGGCTCAAGAATAGTAGCCTACCCTGCTATACCCCAATGGGCCTTCACGGCTTGTGAAAGGGGACTATTATTATTTATTATTACATTGAGTTATACGGATTTCTTAATTTTTACAACTAATACCTGTTTTCCACAAACTGTGGGCATTGTCTACTTTTGACAATCCAGCATCTCAATCTCAAATCATATTCTAGGTTAAATATATTTCCTAGCTTTTGGTGTTTTATTACGTTTTTGTGGTCGTAGATAAAGTATAGTGTGTAACACGTACAAAAACGCCAATTTCACACTCGTGTGACTGAGGCACGAAACGAAGTTACTATAATAAGGAAATTGTGGAGGAAATATTAACATTTTAGAATTCTAGGGTGTAGAGTGAGTGTTAAAGTGCATTTTCTCAACAGCGATATTGCGAATCTTGGTGCAACGAGTGAAGAACAAGGTGAGCGGTTTTATAAATTCCTATTTTTCATTATTAAATCAAAATGATTCAGTTAATCTGTGACAGACTGTGGATGTGTAATGTTAATGATAATATTAATATTATTTAATTCTTATTGTATCGAAGGTATACTTTAAGTTTTTGTTTTCTTTCAAGTTTTGTAACGGGGCTGAATCAGCTATGCTGCCTGCCCTTCTCTTATATAAATAAATAAATAAAGACATTAAAACAATGAAAACCCACTATCAAGGCCATTGGGATGTGTCAATGATGGCTGACTATCGTTGGTGTTTGAAAAATGCCAATTTCACACTCGTGTGACTGAGGCACGAAACGAAGTTGGTTTATTTAAAAAATCTTGAGGAGGAGGTTTTCTTACCCCTCCCCCGTGAATTCACACCTGATATTAATAATTATATGTACTTAATTTTTGATAAAAAAAAATAAAAGGTATATAAACTGTAGTAATTGATTTTTACTATGGGGCCCCAAAAATTTGTAACGCTTCAGGCCCCTTAAGTGTTAAATCCGCCACTGAGGTTAGGATCGGTTTTTGATTTTGCGACGTCGTTCCGAGCAGCAACTAAAATTTTAATAGATACGTGGAATTTCTTTTTGTTTTTTTATGTCTTTAATTAATTTAATATTTTAATATTGTCATAGAAAAGATAAATGATTATTATTTAAATGAGAATTTCTACTTATTACTTCGCATTATTGCTATAAAAGAAAATCTTTTAGAGCACCGCAGAAAATAGTTCATACATACTACTCAGACTACTTTTTGTATTAGTACAAAAAGTGATTACTTTTATTACTTTATTGTGCGGTTGGAGAAAATAGTTATTTATGGTACAAGTGAGTTAAGTAAGATATTATCCACGAACGAAAAATTTACCCTCGAGAGCCGGCAGGCCTGAGAGGGTTAATTTTTCTGAGTGGATAATATCCTTAACTCATGCGTGCCATACAAAATTTTATCCAACACCTCTTTATTTAAGTTTAAACATCGAATTTGCAATGTATAGTTAGTCTGTAGTTTTGACGGTAATACTCTAGCACGATGACTGGATTTTAATAATATTAAGTAACGTAAGCTGGTGATTGGTTGTTATCTTTGAAGGAGTGAGTTTTTTAAAAATAACCCACGTTGCTAGGGACAACGTAGGTTATAATGTAACATAAGAGTAAACAATCACTTTCCTTATTTAAAATGGCCATATTAAACATGGTATTTATATAGAGGTGTTGGATAAAAGTATTTATTTTTACTGCCTGCTTGTTGCTTAGTAGTTTGGAAATACCGTTTTATTTTGCCTTGTTAAATCATTTTCCATTTCTTGCTTTATTAAAAAAAAACTACCTGAATATCAAAATAAAAAAATTTTAAAGCAAATGAAAGGGCATGACACAATCCTAGCATGAAGATTCCCTGTGCCGTGATGAAACTGAGACAATTTCTGTGTTAAGTGAAATGATAGGTGTCCTAAACATTTCTTCAATTATTAATATAAAGTCCAGTTATTTGTACACAAATAACTGTGCAATTAATAAAAATACACAATAATTATTAAAATTATCCATTGAAAAGTTATAAAATGTCAGTATAAAGATCATCAGTTAAAAAATCTATTATATAAAATTGTTTCATTACAGTTTTGTATGTAGTTATTAAAAACATTGTGTGCGTAGATTATTATAAGGCACTACAAATTGTAAAAATTACGACCAACCACCTGTTAGTTTATGGAAGAGTTCCTCGTTCAGAGTTTGATTAGCTTCTTTAGATCGCATTGATAGGAAGATGTACCCACCGATGAATTCATGGATGACTTTGCAATCAGCTGATAATACACTGAATATTATGTTTTCTTCTTCGAATTGTACCATCATGTGTTTTACTTCCCAATTTACATTCCAGGCCTGCAAAAAGTATGTTTTAACTTGAACCCTAACTCACCTTCCACAATCCGCTATTGAAGAACTATAGAACTATTACTATATTTGAGCGTTACTCGATGAATAAAATCTACTGCTTTCATTTTGAGAAAACAAAGGGTTAAAAAAAGTCAGAGGTAGTTTACAAGTTGACAAGTGAAGTGACGAGAAACTGAAACTCGACTCTACTCATCGAGTAGTGTCCAAATTTACTGGTCCCGCCCATCAAGGGGCGTGGCATCAAGTATACCTTCATTGTATTAAACCTCCACGTCTTCAAATGATCTCCATTATTTATATCCATCTTCATAAGCCTATTATGTGCAACGCCTAATAAATCATCTTTCTTATGGCCCATAAATCTGACAACAAACAATGATATTCCATATTCGGGCAATGATTGCCAAGCTTTAATATAATTCAATTTTGCATCAACTAAAGGAAGCTCTTTAACATTTGCGTGGGCTTCTAAAATTCGTTGAACCAACTGCAATAATAAATAAATAGTTAAAAATTTTAATATATTTTTTTCTTGTTATTATGCAACCTACCCTTCCTTTTAATTTTCGAGCAAATCTAGGCGCAATGTAATCATCAGGTTGAATGTTTAACGAACTAGGATTAATAGCAGGTCCTCTTTCGCTAGGTCGTTGCATTTGCATGAAATCTAATATGGTTTGCACTTCCGAATCATAAGAGCTGTCAGCTAAAGATCTCCCTTTTGCTGCTAATCTACAGGCAGCCATCCATTTTGCATATTGTCTCTCCTTAGGAAATTACAACATTTAAAACACAATTTAACAAACAAAACCGACAAACTTACATCATCACATCTTATATACATTTCTGACATTCCATCTGCGCTAGGTACTTCTAATTTTATTCCATATTTATTCTGACTTATATTAACATCAGGAGTAACTTCACATCCTTTCAAGTTAATCGAATGTGTAGGATTTCCACGATGTACCATTTCTTCACGACTTTTATACAGATACAAATGAAGATCTTTACAAGTAAACCAATATTTTTTGAAGGCTTTCAAGGTAAATCTTTTAGGCCTACAAAGAGACAAATTTATTAATTTCAAATAAATTTTAAATAAATAATAACATACTTTAAAAATCGTAATTCATCATAAAGTTCAGGCACTTGTGTAATATCGTTTGCATGAACATTAATAGTAGAACCTTCTAGTGTAGTTTGCAAATCAGTTAGCGCTGCATCGATGTCATCATCATTAGGTGATGATACACTACCATTATCGAAATTAGGTTGTGGTTGACCTGTCTGAAGTGTTACTTGCAACTAAGATGAAAAATTAGTTTAATTTCTTCGTTTTTCTCAGACCAATCACTAAACTTACTTGTAAAGCAGCAAACATAAGCATTTCTTCTTCTGTACAATCGATCTCTTCATTAAGTAATTGCCACTTGGCTTGTTCATAAATTTGATTTATCCTAACAGCATCGTATTTTGGATTGAGGTCATAAAATGTAAAGAATTTAAATCGCAAACACAATGTGTCATATTCCCTAACACCTTGCTCCATTATAGAAAGGGATGAATCTAGCCAACTAAAGAATATATTTCTTTAATATTAGTTCTACTTGTACTAATGATTTAGCATTGACTTACGCTACATTCATCCTGGCTTTTTCCACTAAAGTTTTCGGCCTGACTAAATGGCTTCTAGCTTCTGGACTAGGATGTGGTGGACTCTGGGCTAAACTACTGTCGTAACTACCGTCAAGTTGTTCCAAACTGTTGTTTGCATTTGGTGAATAGCTTCCATTTGCATCGTAACCATTCCTCTTCCAGGTTGAATTCTAAAATTCAGAAAAACATAAATATGAATAAAAGTACAACGTATTTGTAGCATATTTATTAATTAAAACAATAGTACTGTTCTTTTCTAATTTAGGGTGACGACTTGACGGTTCGTCAAGAATCATCATTGAATAAATGCTGAACAAGGTTGGATAATCCACCAATTTTTGACAATGATTAGGAATTTAGTTTTTTCAAAATATTTTTTGAAATTAGAGATTGGAATTAATCTGTTTTAAAGATTTGGGATTAGAATAGGGAGATTAGATTTTTTTAAAATATTTTTTGGGATTAAGGATGAAATTCTTTAAAAATATTCTTTGGTATTAGAATTTAACTTCTTTAAAAATTAATCTTTTCATAATAAAAAGTATTCTATGGGATTTAGGGATTGGGGAAAGGGGGTTGATTTTAAAAATATTAGAAGAGCGATTGTTAAAAATGGTTTTTTGGGAGATTTGATTTTGTTCTAAAAGGAGTTTGGCGTTAGAACAAAATCACACAATGACTCCTCAAAATAATATTAAATTCCTACATTTTTGTAATAACAAACGCAAATTAGACATTTTACAAGCCTTTGAGATATACAAACACAAACTCAGGGTACCTTTAATGAATGAACAACTTGAGCTCAATAATTCTCCGTTACTGGAAGTATTAGATATTTAATTCTGATTATTATTATTATTTTATCTAGTTACCTATTTTTGTATCTACCTTAACGACGTGTTTGTTTATAATTATATTACCTTTCATAATGACAGCATAGCTGTCGCAACAATATTGTCAGGTTGTATTTTAATAAAACTGTGAAACTTTTACTAATCTTTATTTATTTCATGATTATGAAGTTCCACAAAGTAAGGCTGGAAACAATAAACAAAATTACAAATGTATCCATAGTAACGACAAAAATATCGTGACATTCAAAAATAAAATTACAAACGTGTCCATGGTAACAACAAAACCTAACAACTGACAAACTTAATGTTTGGTGGATATACAGGGCAAAAATAAATTATCTTAAATCTATTTTTTTACCATCTTCGGGATATTTCCTTAGTTATTTGTATTTATAATGGTCCTACAAAAAATAGTATAAGCATCTCAAACAGTAAGGAGCTAACCGATCTCCTGCCAAACATTGTCGTCGATCAGTAAACTGTCCTTACTGTTCTTGATACTTAATATACTATTTCAAAATACCTTATAGGATTGGTATTAAAATTATTTGTTGGGATTAGAGATTGCGGGCTGGATTCTTTAAAACTATATTTTTGGAATTAAACATAAAAAATTAAATTAGAGATTAAAGATTAGATTTTTCAAAATATTATTAGGGATTATGGATTGATTTGAAGTTTTTTCAGAATTAAAGATAAAGGATCAGATTCTTTAGAACTAAAGATTGAAGGATACATTCCACGCCGATTCGACCAAAGTTGGCGTGGTACCCTGATAGATTTTTTTTATATTTTGTTCACGTAATACCCTTTCCAAGCTTTATATAAAGCTCAAATATTACTGCCCATAAATACACTGTTCGCGAGATATAGAGGTTTATTTTTTTCAGTTTTAAACGTACATGCCTATATTCAAATGCTATTTACTCGGCTTTCTTATTAGTTAGGAAGGTTGGGTTTGTTGCATTTGAAAGAGACTGAAATGGACTATCTAGGGTAATTTTTGTTCGTTTTCAACATTTGTAACATAGTATATTATCTGAGTTTTTAACAAATTTTGACTTTTCTCAAAATCGGTTCCATTAATTTTTTTCAAAAAAATTACAACTATTGTATGCAATGTTCTTATAGTTGCGTTAAAATTTCAATTTGGTATCTCTATGGAATCAAGAAGTTATGAATTTTCTTTTATAGTCGTGCGAATAAAATGTTCTGAAACGACATACACTTGTATTAAGAACAGCGAATGTGACTCTCAAAATGTTCCATTATTTTTCTCCAAAAGAATCAGAAGAAAATTTCAATTTGGTATCTCAATAGAATTAGAGTTGACACATTTTATCTATAGTCGTGCGTATACACTGCAACAAGAATATTTCTGTAGTCCACGGATCGCAGTTGGGAGCAAACCTATTGTAGGTATATATTATATCATATCATATCATTATTACTACTTTTGTTTTAACAAATCAAACTCGAAATAATCATTTGAAAATCAATAAGTTTTCTCTACAACTTTTGCGATACGAAAGATCAATCTAACGTTCAATAAACTTAATATTAAAAAAGGGTAGGTTTTGCTGAAAATTATATTTCAATTTAAAGCACATGAAGGATTTTTGAACCAGTGATTTATCAGCTCCAGAAGGCTTTCTGGAACTCTAAAGTTCCATTCTACTCTTCCTGTTGGTATCGAAATTCTTATTCATTTTCCAATGATCGTTTCGAGTTTGATTTGTTAAAGCAAAAGTAGCAATAATTATAATTCGTTGTATTATCATATAATCAGAGGCGGATCCAGAGAATTATTGGGGGGGGGGGATTTTTGGAAAAACAATTATTTTAATACATAATAATTAAACAAACATTATTTGATTCTATCCTATGTATATTTATTTATAAATTTGGGAGGGGGAATTTCACCCATTCCTCCCCACCATTAATCCGCGCCTGATATAATATATACCAACAATAGGTTTGCTCAAAATTGAGAAAATTAATGGAACATTTTGAGAGTCACATTCGCTGTTCTTAATACAAGTGCATGTCGTTTCAGAACATTTTGTTCGCACGACTATAAAAGAAAATTCATAACTTCTGATTCCATAGAGATACCAAATTGAAATTTTAAAGCAATTATAAGAACATTGCATACAATAGTTGTAATCTTTTTTGAAAAAAATTAATGAAACCGATTTTAAGAAAAGTCAAAATTTGTTAAAAACTCAGATAATATACTATGTTACAAATGTTGGAAAAACAAACAAAAATTACCATAGATAGTCCATTTCATTCTCTTTCAAATGCAAAAACCCGACCTTCCTAACTAATACGAAAGCCGAGTAAATAGCATTTAAATATAGGCATGTACATTTAAAACTGAAAAAATAAACCTCTATATCTCGCAAACAGTGTATTTATGGGCAGTAATATTTGAGTTTTATATAAGGCTTGGAAAAGGTATTACGTGAACAAAATATAAAAAAAATCTATGAGGGTACCGCGCAAACTTTGGTCGAATCGGCGTGGAATGTATCGAAGATTAGATTATTCAAAAATTTTTTCAGAAATTAGGCATATTTTTGGGATTAAAGATGAAGCATCAGATTCTTTAAGATCATTAAAAATTAAAACTTATATTTTCCAAAATATGTATTTTATATTGGTTCTAAAAAAATTGTTTGGAATTAGAGACTAGGGACTGGATTGATTAGAGATAAAAGATTACATTTCCTAGAATTAGAGATTAAACATTACATATTTCAGAATATTCTATGGAGTTAGAGATTGAAGTTTTAAAAATATTCTTAGGATTAGGAAGTAAGGATTACTTTCTTCAAAACATTCAAAATATATCTTTTGGGATTAGATTGTAAAAAATTTTTGATTGGTGATTAAGGTTTGATATAATCCCCAATTCTGATCATGGATTGTTGATTACTAGGCTGGAGCATTTGCTTCTCAATTGTGTAGTTAAGCCCGCAATTCGGTGTAGTTGTATATTTATAGTATAAGTAAATATTTGGGAAAGAATTACTGAATTGTGAGAAAATACCATCCAGCATCAATGTAAACTTGTGAAACGTACATTGCAGGTCAAATCCCTTTCCTAACTTCCGAAATTGTTTGAGATATCATGGTGAAATTTGGAGTGATTATGTAAAGAGGCAAAATACTAATATTAAATTGCTACTAAACTATTAAAAACAGAGGGTGGAGTGACATCTTAAGCTAAGATTAGACATGGCTACTTTTGCTGTGCAGTTCCAGAGTTGCAGCTGTGAAGGTTTCGCAGTGTATTCACACATATCCCAAAAGTAGCAACCAGCGTGTGAGTTTTTCTACTGCAGCTACCCTTTAAAACTATAAGTCTAATAATAAAATGCTTTTATAGTGTTCACACACAACGCATTTTTCTCAGCCAATAGCTGCAGCATACGTACATACAGTATTATTATTATATTTTATGGTTCCTTGGTGTTTCCTCCTGTGCACTTAGGTATTTAATAAGTTTGAATTAATAAGAAACATTAATTTGTGTCCAATATGGGTGTAATTATAATCACATAACAAAGCTAGCTGCAGCCTGTTCTCTTAATAATGCAACGGAGGAGATGCCGACGACGCCTGCAAAACAAAGAATTTGGATAAAAAACTGGATTAAAAAAGAGAATATTGTGGTACTATGAATATTGCGGCGTGAAGGGGCAGATAAATCTTACAAAAACTTTTTAGAATGGCCATGACAGAGTTCGAATATTCATTGAAAAAAGTGACAAATATCTCTAATAGAACAAGCTGATGGACAAAGAGTCAAACAAAAAATAATACTGAAACAACTGGTATGAAAAAATACATTCAGACAAGAGAAGAAAGAAGATAAAGGCGAACACGGCAAAAAGATAAGAAGAAAGTAATCTTAAGAAAACAAAGAAACAAGAGCATAAGAAGCATCGAACATAATATTTGACAACTCTACACAAAATAATCTGACAAGTTTCAGAGTAGCATTCGATAATATGATTGGTATGTGATATACAGTCAAACACGTTACAAGACTCTTGAGCCATCGTCATTTACTAATATAATAAACCTATTAAAAAAATGTGGTTATCCAAGATAAGTAAAATGTGTTGCCTATTCAGAAATGTTTAAGCAAGAACAGGATCTCTTCTATGATAAGTTAGATTCCATCTTAGATTAATTCAAATTTTTCATCCGATAAAAATTAAGAATTTAGATGGAACTGGTGTACTAATGGTTCTTCAAACTCTACAAGTCATTTGTTTCTTCTGAACATGACTTGAATTTAACATAACAATATCAGCAAAGTTGTGTTCATTTTAAACCGAAAGGTGTGTACTGTGTAATGCAGTGTATAATAATAATATATCTTGGTGTGTCCATTCATCTAATAATTAAATTGTGTTAACCTTGTAAGAAAAATTCATCTAATTAATCTGTTTGAATCATTTCATTACATGCTAACTACATAATAAAACGAGCAGTTTTCTTTTACTAAAAGCATTATAACAATTTATTAAATCACGTTTTTAATGAGGATGACAAAAGCAGCTATTTTTATTTAAGTAGATAATAGCTATGATGCTTGAAGTTTCTTTTTACTTTTAGTAGCAAACTTTTCACTCTTGATTTTATGTTAATAGTATTTGTTATTATTTGATCATTAATTTAGCAATTTGGGCTTTCCAATTCAGAAAAATGAAAATAAATGAGATACAAAAATAGAATAATTGTTATTTTATTATCAAGCTATTAACTCTATAAAAATAAGAGTGCTAATAAATCATAACAATAACACCAAGGTTTCTGGATAATGATAGCAATTCCTATATACTAGAATCTATTATTTTCTTATTTATCGTTTCACTATAGTCATTTTTATGTAAATAGACAATCGTTACCATTAATTTAGTTAATCTTTTAATTTCTTATAATTTTTTTAATATGAAATTTATTTGATAAAATTTGTTATAAAATATATATACTACATATATATCTTTGTATAGTCTGTTACAAGGATTTACAGTAGCTTATGTCGAAACATATTGCAAACATTTTTGATTGACAATGTAATAATAGTATATTATATACCAAGGTTGTGAAGAGTTTTTTCTAGAGCCGAGCATTATTAGATCCCGAGATGCGCAGCATCGAGGGATATAAGATGAGAGGCTCTAGAAAACACTTCACAACCGTGGTGTATATATTATTTTTTTCACTACTAGTACTTTTATTCCTTTTATTCTTCTCACATAAAAAACGTACTATCGCGATCACGGATTTTTTCCTGGATGCCAGTGTATAATGGGATGTATTTTTGCCCCGTGTTACACTAAAATCTGGATTATTGACTAGTAGTCAATAATAAAAAATTATTTACCACTAGGCAAGAAAACTAACTTCACAAGGTGACAACAGACTAGATAATAGTATGTTTTAAAGCTAGTAGTGAAAAAATGAGTTTTATTAATTACATTCAACAGATGTAAGTTATTTAATATGATATGATAAAATAACAGCTATATGCTTACTGTATATTGTTTATATCAATTCTATTTTATTAATTTATTTGTACTATATCTACTTATTAAATTCATTGCCAGAAAAGTAATTATAAATGTTCAAAGACATTTGCATTTTGATCAACATGCTTAAGAGGATCAACTCTTGAAAGAGTCCCAGTAATGAACTGTCTTATTAGCCTCTGAGGATTTTGGCTTATATACAAATTTTAACCAAAGATCCATTAAATTTATAGGTATGACAGTTATATGAAATTAATCAATTTAATCTGCCAGAGTTTCTTTTTTGTCTTCTGCGCACATGTTGGTAAATGGTTTGTATTAAGTTTTTGGACATTTTATTATTTTTGCTTCCTACAATTGGTGTTTGCTTGTTTTTATTATAATTTTTATACTGTTTTAACAAACGTTTATAAGTTACAAAAAATGTTTTTTTAATTGAAAACCCTAGTATTTTATTGTATTTTGTATTCTCCTCAAAGAGATAAATTTCAATGATTTGTCATACTTAGTGGCTAAAGTTAATGGTCTGGGTGCTACAAATATTTGAAAAATGCATTTTGAAATACTCATAGATAAATATATTTGAAAAGTTATTAGGTCAAAACGTTTAAAGATTGAGCAAAACGGCTTACATGTCTCTAGTGTATATGAGCGATAATCACATTGGCATACAGGATGGTCAATATTTCTAGTAATCTCGAAGTTGTATTCCTTCGTTTTGTATTCCACATTGTATTCCAGTTTTGATTATGGCATAATAGTTGAAAAATTAAGACGGATATGTAAGGCATTTTGCTCAATTTCAACTGTTTTCAAAATTGAGAAAAATACATTTTTCAAATATCTGTACACCCCAGATCCTTCGCTTGTGATAAGTCGTTAAGATCAGTGTTTTGAGGAGAATCCAAAAATGCAATAGCATACAGAAGTTCCAGTTAAAAAACAACTTTGATACATGCCATAATTTTTTGGCATACCCTGAAAATTCCAAATTGCGGCTGTTTGGTCGAAATCTTAAAATTCCAAATCAAACCAAATGTTCAGGTTATAACGAAAACGTCAAATAAGCAAGTCCACCCTGTATCAGCCTCTATTAGTAGTCATGAGCATTTTGTTATTGAAGAGTGCTTAGTGCTTGAAAAATTAAGCACTTTTCAAGTGCTTAGTGCTCAAAACATTTTTCGTCAGTGCTCGCCATAGCTCTGATTTATAGCATATCCATTTACAAAATGTATTGAAATTAAACAAATGCACATAAGAAGCACGTGAACACATGGACAGGCTCGCATTCAAAATAATATGTAGTTTAGTTTAATAAGTAGTTATAAATAACTGAACCTATTGCATAAATAAGAATCAATAATTAAAATTTAACGAATACGAAAATCAAACATGGAAGTAAATATGTAAAAAAATACGGTTACTAAATTAAAACCAAATAAACAAAATACAAAAATTAGACAAAGCAAACGTAAATCAAAAAAAGGTAGTCTAGCTCTACACGATGGTAGTTTTAACAACAAAACCGACTTTTAAATCAAATCAACAATACAACAGCATATGCAATGCAACGAACAGAAATGACCTGTATACTGATTACAACCCTATTAAACGTTTAAACGCTTCTCCGGAAAGAATTATGAAACCATTTTTCTATAATCCTATGTTGTTTTGATTTTTAATATATACGCGACATAAAGCGGATGACTCACGTTAGTTTACATCTACCACCACTAATAAAAACTGGACTCCGGCGGGATAAATCGCTAAGTGCCCTAAAGTGCATCTGAAATAAGCTGTCGCAAGACGTAAATAAACTTGAAGTTAGCTGACCCTTGATGCGCGTTTGCGTACCGTGTGCGCTTAACTCGCTCTTACGGTTTCAGCGTAATATGGAATGGAAAATGATACTGATGAAAAGTAAATACACCACAAATAAATCAGATTCGTCGTCACTCGCTATTTAAACATAACAAAAGTGTTTGCCCTAAAAAGAGTAATTACAAAATAAATTTAACAAAATAAATAAACTTTAACGAGAACTGATTGTAAAGTAGCTTAAGCGTTAAAGAGAACACGTGCGCGCCGACCAATAGCATCGCTTATGGTTGTTTACGTCCTAGCGACAGCTTATTTCAGACGCACTTTGGCAAATTCTGCAAAATACAAAAAATAAATATGATAAACTGTGTTTTATGTGAAGTATTTTTGAGTACACTAAAGTCGCTACTCTTCATCATCTACGATGATGCGTGTTTTGATTGGGTTATTACCTTAATCAAGTACCGTATCGGGTTGAACGTCGAACGACAAATAGCCGCGGAGAGAGCAAATTGTTACCTTTTAGCTCTAATGAGATTATTGTTTACCGTATAATATTTATGTTCGTTGAAAATACTTTCACATACACATACGCGTTTAAATGAGTATTTATATATTAAACGTTTACACGTTTAAACGCTGTATCCCTAGTTCAAGTGTACCAAAAAAATGTAACGCTACATTCAAAAATTCTAAACAAAATCACAGTGGATTTACCTATATTGTGAATAACTATACCAAATTATACAAAAAAAATTATTACAAATGGTCCATTTAGACACCCAAATACGATGCATAAATCTTAACTGCATGATTAATAATCGTTGTTTTTTCATAAATAATATAATGATGTGATTGATAACTTTGGTTTTAAATTAATATTCTAGAAATGTTCAAGTTTGCTTACCCAACTTGGTTTGAAAAACGATATTTATTAATTAAATTATTTCACATTTTTTACGTGAAAAATTAATTTTAGAGAAACTGTAGATTCAAAGTTAACCAAAAAATACCACTTAAGTTTCATAGTATTCGAACTATTTTTCCAAAATTTTAAGGAAATCGTATGTCTAGGGGACTAAATTATCGCCAAAACTCCTGCTTTTTGCCACAAAACCTGGGTTTTTTTGGCAAAAAGCAGGTAATAATTTAGTCCCTAGCCACACGATTTCCTTAAAATTTTGGGAAAATAGTTCAAACATCGTTTTCCAAACAAAGGTAGGTAAACAAGCATTTAACATTCCTTGAGTATTAATTTAAACTCCAAAGTTATCCATTATTATATTATTTATGAAAAAAGCAACGTACGTTTTTTGAGGTACACTTGGACCTTAAGATTTCTCCCCCAGTAACGTTTTATTGCTGTTAGACCAATACCAGTACAGTTATCCTCTGATCACGCGCTGATCATTGTTTACTTGGAATGCATTTCGAATGTGAATTTACATTCGAATAGTTACATTTGAGTTAGGATAGGTTAGGATCAGTCGTGGGTTTCTGGCATCTCTTAAATCAAGGGGGCCTCTAACCTCAAGCTCAAAAAAACTGTTTTATTTTAAATTTTTACACTCATCTTTATTACCGTTACTGAAAAAAACTGTAATTTAATATGAGTAAGTTAGTAAACTCTTAAGCGAATATCCCTAGATATAATCTGAAATATCTATGCAAATTAAGTGAATCTGAAGAAGAATACATATTATCATTAAATAAACACTTTGTTTTTTCTTAGTGGTGGTAATTCCATGAGTGAAAAACCCTGTGATGATATTGCCCAAGACGCAATATTAAGATTTGTTCGCAGAGGCAGTTGAAAACTCTTCGCAACTAAAGTCTGGTCGCATTAGCTATTCGGAAAGCGTAAACAAACCAATGAAACGCTATTGGTGGGCACGTTTAATGACTGATGACGTTTACTTAAGCGCGGAAATGCGTGCAAACGTCCAGTACTAATGTTCATGTTACGCAAAATCTGGTCATAAATTAAAGGTTACTTTGCAGCAAATAACAAGACGTTTAAGTTCAAGGACGTAAAAGATTTCTTAGTGGTTGCCTAGGTTACTGCAGTAAACTGGCAAAAATGCGTCAAGCACTCTCAACAAACAAAACAAGTGTGGGATCTGGATCACAAAGTCGATGTTTTACCGTGAACAGTCAGTTTCAGACACGGATTATACATCAGAAGGTTCTGAAAGTGATGACTGAATTACTTTGAAATTTGAATTATGTATTAAAAGTTTTTAAACGAAACTATAATTATTTTATAATGGCGGTCTACGTAATAAAAAATTTCCTTTTTAGGACAAACACCTCTTTTAAACTCGACTTTGTTATTAGCAATGATACGTAACGAGTCGAATTTAATTGTGGTGTTAAACATTTTCATCGCCGTTTTCCATTTTGTGCGCTAAGGTCCGTTCGCAGAGACCTGTCGCAAGACGTAAATACACTTGAAGTTACCACTAAACAAACTATAAGCGATGCTATTGGTCGGCGCGCACGTGGTCTCATTAACGCTTAAACTACTTTACATAAATGCGGAAACACGCATAATGCAATCACTTTCCACATTACGCTGCAACCGTAAAAGGGAGTTAAGCGCACACGGTACGCAAACGCGCATCATCGTAAATGAAGCTTCAAGGGTCAGCTAACTTCAAGTGTGTTTACGTCTTGCGACAGGTCTCGGCGAACGGACTTTAGAATGTATACTCTAAGCGGTGACGCATCATTATGTGAACACAGCTTTGAGCGGTCACCTGACTATTGTCTGTTTATGCTTTCCGAATAGTTAACACGACCGAAGTTTAATTAGGAATCAATAAACAAGCGCAGTAGTCTTTTAGAGTTTCTGAAATCACAACTGCCCTGGCTAGCATGTAACAGCGGTTGCATTATAGTTCTCAAACAATTTTGAACTGACTACACGAACAAACCTAACAGGTTTATTTGTTACAATGAGACCATGAATTCATATCATATCATATGTTCTGTTTATGTTTGTTCTTTTTACAGTAATCAAATTATCATTTACTAAACTTTTTCAATTTATCAAACATCTTTTAACTATTTCATAACAGATATTTAATAGGTACTTATTGAGGTAACCGTTATTTTGTGAAAGTTAAAATTGTTTAGGAGCTGCGCGAAATCTCAGCCTATTTACACCCTAGTACTTATTTATATTATGTCATTTTTAGTCTTTAGGACAAAAGTTTTCAAACAATAAAGGTAATAAGACTTGAGTGTTTGACATAGGTTTACAGCGCAACAAAAATTAGAACTATTCATTGAAAGTGTATTCCCATAATCTCAGTGGGATGTCGTTTATACAAATGAATAATAAATAAAGTATTTATTTTAGAAAAATTTTAAGCAGTATTTAATAAATAGTTACTCTTCTTATAGTCTATGTCAAGCCATACTTATATCTGTCCACTTATATCTATATCAAAGCTAGTAAATCTTTTTTTTTGGTATTATAAACTTAAAAAGCAGCTTAAAATAAATAATTCTAGAACGAGAGAGTTATAATGTGAAAAATATTAAAATACCTACATTTCCCATGGGACTATTAACTGGTGTAGAAGACGGAGGCGGTTTATGAGGTGTAACAGGTGCACACATAAAAGGAGTTTTATCCAGACTGCCAGTGCTTCCAACAGGACTAGTATTTGAAATGAAAGTATTCGTATCGGGTGGTGGAACTCCATTCTTTTGTGGTACATTCTGTTCGTTCTTCCTTTTTGCCATCTCCTTATAATTATATTTTAGATGATTCGTTTCTAAGGGCTTACAAAACGACAGCTCTTCTGGATGTCTTACTCCTAAATCTTTACACACACCAATCACAGCAGAAAATGTTTTTACTGAAAAGTCAACTCGCATATCAAGATATCGGAGATCTGGTAATTGAACACGTAGATTTTTGTGCATCGGTGTAAAATGCAATAAGGCGTCGGCTTGTACCCCACACTGGTCTAATGTAGAACGGGTCCTGGTTAACCACACGTTTCGATGAGGCCACCATAGAGCGTGATCTGACCAGTCTATTGAGATTTCTGTAATCAAAAAACAAAATGTAAAATTTTTGAATTCTAGGTATATAATATTATGTCAATATTTATATGTAATAATTTTTATTATAAATTCTAATTGGGAATTTATAAATTCTGTAATTTCCCATGCATTTAGCTTATAAAGCGAGGTGTAAACAATATTTAAATGCATACATGTCTGCATGGTGTGTACATTAAACAAAAAAATACCTATGCATTTTGCATTTTAATTTTGTTATGCAGGTGTTTATTTAACCTATACCATACTGTATCGTGTATTGTTTTTGAGATTATCAAAAAATTTTAATAGAGTTGCATTCCAAGTTGTTCATTTCCAAAATAAATACTGTGTACCTTCTGATAATCATTTTCAGTAAAAGATTGAGTTTCATTAATGGTTTATAAATAATTTCCTGTTTTTCCTCTGAAAATTGTATAGTCAGACAAAAGCAACATGCAAAAGATGCAAAATGCTTTACTACAAAAATAAATACTAATAGACTGACTTATATTTAATCATATCACAATTGGTTTAATCATTGATTGAAGACTTAAAGACAGAACTGATCTGAGCTCAGTTAATCATCAAAAACATAACAATATAATAATTTAACCGAGCACACATCATCTTGCTAGAAACTTGGAGTCAAACCAACCACCAGCGGTCATCAAAATATTGGTCAATTGAGACGGTTCTGATAGTATATAAGTTTCTGTAAGATGATAAAATAAACAACTCAAAGCAATATTTGCAATAATGATCGCCTATTACTATGAGATCATTAAATTAATAATAAACTGAACCTTAAATAAAAAGTGATAACAGGATAATTTCATGCCAAATCACCTAGAGGCATATGCTTCAAGTCTCAGATTTTGTTCAAATTTCTTCCTTCGTATGAAATGACATTAAATTATTTTTATCTACGACTACCATAGAAAGTTATACATTCCGCACAATCTACTAACCGTGAAAATGACTAATTGCACACGATCTCTAAACTGAACGGTAATGACCGTGAGAAATGATTTCTCACAATCAGTAGTTCTATTGAAACACCACAGATGTAAGCATTTGCAATATTATAATATTATTATTTGAAGTATAAAATGTTATAAATCTTAGACAAATTTAATTTATTTTGTTTAATTTAGTTTGTTTTGCCTCTTCTTCACACTCGTGAGAAATTGGCACTTTTCTGCACTTGTAACACAATATACTATTTCCAAATTGTTGGATGAAAATTAGCTGAAGTAGGTTTTGAAAATTTCAATTTTTTGCAAATTCTGCTTTCCGACACTCGACATCACTTAACTAAAATTGTCATAACTCCCTTATTTGTTGAGCTATCTGGCTCATTCAGTTGTTAGATTAAAGATAGTTTCTGGATTTTTCTGAGCATATCAAGTAACGTTCAAAGACATTGCACAGTAGAAAAGTAGCAAGCTCTGAAGGCAAATTTTAGTGTTTTTACAAATTTTGACATTGCTCCAATGTTACAACTTTTGCACCTTTGAAACTTTTTTATAAAATAATCTTAGTATATACATATGTGGTATGGTTAAAAAAAGGGGCAATTTTTATAGTTTTGCAAAACAAATTTGTCTTCAGAGCCTGCTACTTTTCTACCGTATATTTTCTGCACATTTCTTAATATACTCTGAAAAAATCCAAAAACTAGCTTTAATCCGACACCTGGAAGAACCAGACAACTCAACAAATAAAGAAGTTATGACAACGGCGATGCAGAGTGTCAGATAGTAGTATTTGCATTTGATTCAGCTATGCGACACCCTGTATTCTAAGGTAATTCTATAAAAAAATTTTTGAAGGTGTTATAGTTGTAACACAGGAGCAATGTCAAAACACTAAAATTCGCCATGAGAGTCTGCTACATCTCTACTGTGCAGTGTGCAATCAATGTCGTTGCATGTTTCTTGATGCTCTGAAAGATCCAAAAATTCGTTTTTATTTGATATCTGGATGAGTCAGATAACTCAAAAAATAAGCGAATTATGACAATTTCAGTCAGATGATGCAGTGTCGGATAGCAAACATCGCAAAAAAATGACGGACTGAAATATTGAAGCACGGTCAAGCTTTAAAATTAGATGATTTAACATAAAATTAGCCAACAATATAAAGGCCCTCAACTGTTATATACAAATTTACAAATTGAATTCGCAGTGCAAGAGCCATCTAACTACTGATAACATTAAATCAAAACGTTAACATACATAGATGTGTTCTAACATTGTAACGTGTTAAAAATCTAGATTCAAATTTAATGTATTTCTAAATGCATTAATAGCAAATAATCTTAGTTCGGCCCTGTACATTTCAATATATTCTCGTTGGATTAATATTCCAGATTTTATTTCAAATTAAATGGTGTTCTTTTAATGCCAAGGGTCACCTTAAATGTTTTCGTATAGGATAAAACTCCTTTTAGAATAAAAATAACTAATAACATTGCGCCGATAAAGACAGAAAAATAAGATCGGCTTTTTAACAAAGGAACTTAATGCCAGAAAAGACATTTAGTTTAAAATTTATATATCCCGTATGTGGTGCCAATTCTCAATTTTGGATGAACAAACTTTCATAGTGCAGACGCAGAAAAACACATTACTTGGCCATCTGTCAAGCATTAAGCTACACCCAGCAAAGACAACGTTAAGTCCGGTGATTTCCCCTCGAAAATCTAGAAGGTTCCAGAAAGTTCTTTTAAATGTTGATTCTTTATTGGCTTATGAAGTGTTAACTTCGTTGTGATAGGCTGATTTAAATAAAATCCAGAAGAGAATAATTTTTCCACGCCCCTAGCCCAGTTTAGTATTGAAGCTTCACTTAAGGCAGTCGAGTACAGGGTCTCGTATCGTTGAGTAGAGTTAACAGACGGGTCTATCTGGGATTTCTCCTCGGAGAAGCCCCCGGTGAAATTTTATGATAGTGTTCCTAATATTATAAGTATTATGTATGGAACAAAGTTACAGTTTGGAAAGCACTATTTATTACTTGTGTAAATACCATTTTGTGTAGTATCATATAGTACAGGAAGGTTACTTGCTTCAGTTTATCGTTTAAATTATCAGTGTTAATAAATTAACACAAATAATCCAGTTTACCGGACTTGGTAACTTACTATTCAAGACCGGAAAATGGTCTTGAAGGGTAAAACAGATTACAATACTAATTGTAAAATGCTCTACCAGATAGGAGAAAATGAAAAGAAATAGGAAAAATCCAGTCGGAGACAACTCAATTCCAGCCAACAAAGCATTTTACCTGTGAAGGTAGATAGGCATAAGCATTAAGTATAGTATACATGAGAAATTCTCATATTGAAATTAATATATTTTTATATTTCAACAGAATGGAGCACTTCAGCATAATGCCCAAATTAATAGAACTATTATTTTTTTCCTGTGGAATTTTAGACACAGAGGAAACACTGCAAACTTGAGACTTCTATTATTCATTTCACGTTTCATAACAACTAATCATGTCTCAGAAAAGCAGATGTTTGAAAATCTAGAAATCCATAACTAACAGCATTAAAAAAAACCAACAAAAGACTCAATGTTTCAACATTTTAGATCTCAGGCATTTTTAAAGTATCTAGACCATTAAACTTTTTAAGTTTCGAAGATTGGCAGTTTAGGCAATTAGTGTTTAAAGCTCTCCGAGTTTCAGGCTTCCAGGGATTTCCAAGTTTAAGGAGCAATAGATATAGCTCACGAACTTATAGGATTATGGATTTATCAAAGGTTTAAATCTTCCAGAGTTTCAGTGTGCAATGTTAATGGTTTGCAAATCTAGATTTCACATATTCAAATTTTCAATGTTTCATTTTAAAGCATAACTCCAGCTTTTCAAATTTAAATAGTATAAGGTTTTTCCATATATTTTGGACCACTCTTACAGTCCTTATTTTAAGAGGTAGAAAATAATTATAAATGTTGAAGGATTTTTTTTGAACTGCCAGAATTTGCCAGCAGATAAAATTAATGACCATCACAAAGTTAGGAAAACATAAGAACTTATTTTTTTTAACGCAACTCCCTGTATATTTTATTTTAACTCTCCACTCTAATGGCTGAAATAAACATATGTCCATATATATTATATATTTTTTAGAAATTAGGGTAGAATAGATAGTTAAATAAAGTATACAGGGTGTTCCATTTAAAAGATTTAAAAATCTAAGTTTATATTTTTTCCTAAATTTGCGATTATCATTTGCCTTATCTGACGACCCATTCTGGTGGTTCAAAAAAATTCTGCAGCTTTTGTAATTAAAAGATTTGTTTATATCTTAAAATAAAGGCTGTAGGGATGGTCTAAAATATACAGAAAAAAACCCTGCTCATAAATAATATACAGCATTTAAAATTTTACAGTTTGAGAAATCCAAAGCTATTGGCTTTCAAACATTAAGAGCCGGTTGCATAAAGCTTTGTTAACCACATGATTATTTTGATGCGTTGTTAACTCATGTGATTGGTTGATTCAAAGCAAGTCTGGTAGTGTGATTAGTCCTTTTAGTCCCGTTGTTAAGTTTTATCAAATCAGGTTGCTTAACAGCGTGATCAATTTGACTATCTGGTTAGCTATGGTTTATGCAACTAGCTTTTAGAATTCCAAGCGTTAAAAAAAATCAAAGAATTCAAAATTGTATCCACTTTTCAAATTCTCTAAAGTTTTCAAACTCAAGTTTTCTTAATTTAAAATTCTGAAAAATATTCAATATTAAAGTTTTTAAGACCCAATATTTTTGATTTTTTGGGCATTGAACGTTCTGTTTCAGATATTTAATGTTTCAAAGTTATAGCAGTTTATAATTTGAAAATTTAAACATTTATATCATCAAAGTTTTTAAGTTTCAAAATTCTTTGTAGTCTTTAAAGTTTTGGAGTTTCAAATATTTCTAAAATATCTCGCTTCCAGTATTTACAAACTCAGATTTCATAAGCTCAGTAGTAGTATTCCAGGTACAAGCTATTTGGAGTTTCAGTCTCAGATTTCCAAAGATTAATAGTGTTTCCAAGTGATTCAAGAGGTGCGTTCGGTTTTACGTTTCAAGAGCAGAGTAAGAAGAGTAGATCATGTAGTCACGTGACCAGTGAGTATATGGAGTGCAAAATATTATCTAGAACGATATAGAGCACATAAATCGTCAGACGTAAAAGTTATGGATAACCTCATTTGTATTATTATTATCTCATCATTTTTGTATTATCATTATCTCATCATTTGCTTGAGAAATTGTGTACGTTTGCACTGATTGAAAATCTGACCAAAAGCTATCCATAATTACATATAAATGTATTAAATTTCCATATTTATACTAACTATAAAGTATTATAATTATATTAACCTACCTTTAATGTGATGTTACGTTTGTATATGCCTAGTAGTTTCATCTTTATTAAAACTTTGTACTTTACATTCGGAACATTTAAATAATAATCCCGAAATATCCATTACTAAGTATTACAAAAAATGATTTCCACAAAAATTACAATCATAAATTTTAGGTTATGTTGTCATTTGCTCTCTTTACACCACCATCTCTGCTGGAGTTAAAGGAGTATACTCTCTATGCTCCTCTCTATAATAAACGAACGTAATTCTAATAAAAGAACGGTTTGGCGCTAAAAGTGTTGCTGGAACGTAAAACCAAACGCAGCTAAGGTTCCAATATTTCAGTATAGCAAATTCTTGTAAATTTTAAAATTTCACGTATACACTTTTACAGTCTCAGAATTCCAAAAATTTTTTGTTTTGTGTTTCAGGCTTTCGCAGTTTCAAACTTTCACAGTTTCAGTTATTGAACAACTTAGAGAAACGGACTGAAAAGCTTTTCAAACTTTTTTAGCTTTAGACCTCCAACATTCTAAAATAGAAATATGAAGTTTTAGAGATTATTCTAGAGTTTCTAAGTCCAAGAATTATAGATGCAGTATTTTCACTAAATCTGTATTTTAAAGTTTAATTAATTAATTTATTAATGATTAAATTACATTTCGATCAACTGAAGCTATTTTCAATGAAATTAAGAGCATTGTCAAGTTTCATTTATAGTGGCAGTGGAGCACCTGCATTACAACAAATTATCACTTCCTATTTATTGAAATGATTAGACAGACACATTCAACTTCTTCAGGTATTAGGGCCGATCAGACAGCAGCTAAGGAACTTTGAGATCCTTTCTGTAGTAGATTTTCAGACAATTCTTGTTGACTGGCCCCATGAAAATCTGGGATTTTGCCTAAAAGACTTAAACACTGATCAGCGCTACTGGAGATGTACGCTGCTACTTCAAGTGATACTATGATAATAACCTCAAGTTACAGTCAGATAGTTAATCCCCAGCTCCATCTATACATTGATACTGTAGTGCCGTCTGGAATCTGAAGATGGCAATTGTGTAGTAAAGGTCAATAGCAGGGGTTGTTTTGTTATCAAACACCCTCGGCTCAGTCCCACATAGCGCAATCAAACTCGAATCGCGATCCCGCGGATTGCTTACATTTCAGATAAAACTTCGTCAAAAGGTCGGGAACTCGCGATTGGGAAACTTCAAGCTATCAACCAATTTTAAAACGCTGTAAAGAGTTAGCTTATTGGAGCTAGGTAGCAACTTCTTAGTGATGAACACCTATCACTTCCAAAAAAGAAAGTTATGCTCGATCCACCCTAACTGTAACTTATAGGGGTGTCTAGAGTTCTAATTAGCTTCTTCGATTCACTCAGGTAATGTAAGGTAGCCATTTCCCACTCTTGTTTATTGTTTCCAGCCTTACTTTGTGGAACTCCATAATTATGAAATAAATAAAGATTAGTAAAAGTTTCACAGTTTTATTAAAATATAACCTGACAATATTGTTTCGACAGCTATGCTGTCATTATCAAAGGTAATATAATTATAAACAAACACGTCGCTAAGGTAGATACAAAAATAGGTAACTAGATAAAATAATAATAATCAGAATTAAATATCTAATACTTCTAGTAACGGAGAATTACTGAGCTCAAGTTGTTCATTCATTAAAGGTACCCTGAGTTTGTGTTTGTACATCTCAAAGGCTTCTAAAATGTCTAATTTGCGTTTGTTATTACAAAAATGTAGGAATTTAATATTATTTTGAGGAGTCATTGTGTGATTTTGTTCTAAAAGGTGTTTCGCGTAATTCGATTTTTCAGGATGTTTATTTTTGTAATGACGTACGTGTTCTTTATATCTTATGTCAAAATTTCGAAGTGTTTGTCCAATACATATATACCGAACTACAAAAAGAACAATTTAAACGGTAAATGCCCGATTTCATGATATCATGTGTTCTGTCTCTTTAGCATTAAATAAAAATGAAGTGTTAGTGTTGGTTTTAAATGTTATTTTATAATTGTTGGTTTTTCTTAGTATATGTGCAATTTTTTCTGATATTTTGCCAAAATATGGTATAGATATGTAATTTGTGTCTTCTGTTTGATTGTCAATGGGATATATTCTTTTGATAGCTAACCTATAATCTTTTTGTTTAATTAAAGTGTCATATCGTCATATCATCATCGAAACAATATTGTCAGGTTATATTTTAATAAAACTGTGAAACTTTTACTAATCTTTATTTATTTCACATTTCCCACTCTGATTTGATTTTTTTAACCTGAACAATGAACATCTTACAAGCAAGGTGTAGAACAGTTTTCAATAATTAATCAAATAGCACCAAGACGTTTCGGTTTAGTGATCTATATAGTAAATCAGTATTAAGGGTCATGACACAAGCCAGTAAAAACAGACTCTATGACAATTGAAAACGGGTCATAATTCAATCAATTTTCTTTAAATTCCACATACAACAAGAAGAAAGTGTGTTCTATAAGCTACGCATGTTGATTTCTTAATTAATGTAATACTTTTTAAGATTCTGAATCATATTTTAGGGTTATATTTGAACTGTTATTACGCTTGTCCTAATTTCTTTTCTATGGAGGAAAACATGCATTGCTTCAAGATAAAAGTACAATTGAAGTTTGAAGGCATTTTTAAAAATGAAACCGATTATGGTTAGAAAAATATTTTTATAGTTCGCTCAGGTAGGAATGCGTTAGCCCTTGCGTTTAGTGGAAGCATAACAGGTACCCATTTTTAAGAGCCCTCCTTTTATAGAACACCCTGCATACGTGTAAATGCTTTCAAATTATTGGGAAGGTAATACATATTGAATAATTTCTCTAGCATTCTTCGATCGCAGGCATCTGTTTTTGGCATGAATTTCCTTTGGATAAGTTATACTTATTAGTATTTAATTCGGGTTGGTATTCTTCACATTCGTTTGTTAAAAGTTCAAATCTCTTCAATTCTGAATTCGTATGTTACATAATCTTGATGAATGTTTTACTCTTAAACCTTGAACACTATTTTATCTAGATATCCATGACAACTTTTAAAGTGTTGTAAGAAGACAATTACAGCTTCAGCCAACAAAGTAATTTACTCCCTATTTAGTACGCCTAGTGACACTTTTATTGGTGTAATCTTCAGAATGGGAACTCGTATACCGATCGTTTTACCCAACTAGTAAGAGTATAGTGCGCGCCATACGTTTACGCCGGTACCTTCGGCGTGTGCGTTACGATTGAATTGCAGTGCCATCCTCCTAGTTCTGCGATCTCTTCTGTATACTTATTATACTAACTGTGTAGTTAGTGCACGTGTTCAAAGCTATGAAGTTTAATCGAAGCTTTTATTAGTTAATAAAGATTAAGAGGCTTTTTAATATTTTATGACGTGCATAGTTATTAGTTCTTGTTATACAATATAAAATTCAAGATCAACATAGCAAATAAAAAATCTCCTTCCTCAGATCCTGCACATGAAAAGGAAAAGATGAAAGAAATGCCTTCAGTGTAAATTAAAAAAGTGTCGACGACGCGACTAGACGAGGCGTTCTAATTTAGAACTAAATAGAATCATAGAATACATAATAATATAATGCTTTTTGTGACCTCAATTGATGTAAGCAGCAAAAAAATGCAAAAAGGCGTCTTGTTCTATTTTAATTAAAAAGTATTTTTATTCTTGTTAATCTCAAAATTTAAGTTTATGCTATTATACGAGACTATCTTTTAAAGAAAGTCTATAGTAACTACATATAATTAATTTTTATACTTTTGATGTGTAGTAATAGTTTCGACATTAATAAAAATTCTGCGAAGTTCTGTTTTTTTAGAATCTAGCAAAACCGGTTTAATTAAAAATAATTAAAACAGATCATTAATTAGACTGAAGAAATATTGTATAATAGTGAATAAATACGACATTACTATCACTGAAACAAGTTTTAAATGAATACATTCACGCCGTTGCGTTCATTCATTTAATGTTGTTGCTATATCTGTGTTAACGTAGTTGATGCGCTCAATTAGCGCGTCACTTACTTTTTAGCTTCCTTTCCAGGCAGTCCAGTGCCATTTGGTCAGTAGATGAACTCAAGGGCTGCGTAGATATGGGGGGTTGAGGAGACAATTCTCCCCTACCCCCAGAAAATTCGTGCAAATATATACGTTAATATCTTTTTTTAAAACTATTTGCAATTTGCTAATCTCTTCAGGAGGAATATTTTTTACTTTTAGAATGTAGCCTTATTCTTAGTTTAACTTAGATCGAAAGTCTGTTAAATGTTTTACGTTCTTTAAAAAATATATTATTTTATTTTTATTTTTTGTTATTTTAGAATTCATGACTTGTTTAATATTTCTTGTTCCTGTCATTTAATTTTTTATTTTAAAAATATTTATATTTAAATATGTATACCCTAAGGGACAAAAGTCGCCCCTTGCTTACTTCCAAATCATTTAAAACATAGATAACATAGTGGTCTTTTAAATAAGAGAAATTTAACTTAGTCATTCAAAATGGCGGTTAGGTGCCATCTTAAACTTTTTTTAAATATGAAGGATGGTGCTTCTTCAATTACTTCTTTTTGACAATTTTTAAATAATGTAAGATTTTTAAAATGTCACTCGACCCCCTCGTGTTTAAGATAAAATCCAAAATGATAACCAGCCGCTATTTCGAAAAGCTGAGTTGATTTATTTCTACTTAAAAATTAGCATTTTATCTCTTCGATTCCAAATTTTGTCACAATCTACAAATAGTTTCTACGAGCCCTCTACTTCTAGGAGCCCCCCACGCCAAAGAAAAACTTCATTTTTGGTCATCAAAAATAATGCTAACTATTAATTCGTTCAATTAAAAATATTTAATAACAAATAATATTATTAATAATAGTAATAAAATATGGCATAATTTCTTATGCAGCGTGTAAACGAGTAACTGTCGGAGTAACCTTTGGGCCTCTAATTTGCGGTTCCAGACAATTGCTTGTACATGCCTCAAATACATTTAAGAACAAACGAATTTGCGCTCACAAGGCAAAAGTGGTCCAGGCCTGATACAAACAGAATTCATTGCCCAGTTTCGTCACAGCGGAAGAATGACCTGCCTCGTCGCGGGATCTAAATACTGTCGATTATTGTATATGGGGTTACATACTGATGAAATTAATGAATACAAAATTCAATAGCGTAGCCGACTGCAATAAAACATTTACTAAAATAAACGGCTAAGTGTAACTTGCAAAGCAAACGATGAGCGAATTGAAGTCACTTCCAAAATTAATAGAAATATGTCAGATGTACTACAACTGATTTCAAATAAATCTAAGATAGCCAGTACTCCATAGTGTATATGTTGCTTTTTATTTTCCTTGATATTTAATTAATTTTATGTAGTTAACTATGAAAATATAATTTAAAGCCTAGTTCACACGTTGTTAAAAATGCAAAAATCATTTTCAAGACTTGTCCTAGATTTATTTGAAGTCAGTTGTACGCTGTAATAAAGTTTTAAGCGAAAATTAATAACAATGTTAAAAATTGTAAATTATTTTAAAAACTTGCACAATTACCGCACAAAAAGGAAGAGAAAGAGAAATTGTAACTTTTATGACTTTCACTAAAGAGCCCCAATATGATTTTGCCCCAGGAGCCCCCACATGCTAAAAAATGCCCTAGCCTCATCGAAGCTCAACCAAGTATGGATATAAACTGGGTCTAACCAGTGAACGCTAAGTCGGTATTAGGTCTTGAACCTGCCTGACACTTTGTTTAGTATTGATTTCGTAGCATCTTATATAGTAATTTTGTTAGTATGTAGCTATTGCGTTTTCATTACTTTATTGGATTTATTGGATGAAAACGCTTGTAACAAACATTTCGTAATTTTAGTGATATATTAATCCATTTTCTTTTGGATTTTTCCTTTAGGGGATTTTATACCAGTAGTCATTTTTTGAGGTTATTGAACCAGTTTTTACACCCTCGCAAGGTTTGCGAAAACGATTGTGTTTACCTCGCTTAAGTTGCTTTTATGTGTTATGTTATGCAGGATTCTTTCATCAACTACAAGTTGTGAACTGCATTTTGGCGATTCGTTTGTTTACTGAACGACTTCTTCTGGGATTTATGTAGTTGCTCTCTCTAGTAACCCTGAGGCAAATTATCAAACTGGTGTTGACGTTCCAGGGCATACATTCGACTCTTGGAGAATTTTACATCGTGGAGTACCTGCTGTAACCGTAAGAACGAGTAGAAGACTGCAATCGTGAGTTGAGTCCAAAAATCCCTGCGTAACCAGTAGTCGCGTTAGCATTGAGCGTGATCTTCTAATTTTACTGATTAATTTATTATTGATAAAGAAGTTTTTACGTAATAATCCGCGCTCGCATTAATTCGACAATTCAATGATTTTATAATTGCAATCTTTATGTTGAATGAGTTATAACTACTTTGCTAGGTTAGCGGATGGTTGCTGCCATTAAAGATTCTAATTGTTTTGATATTATTGAGCTCTAGAATCACGCTATGATATTATAAAATTAGCATCACTGAAGCTGTTGCTATATTCAAGTTATTTTTTCCCTATTTTTCAATAAAGCGTCTTGTATCAGATTTGTGGCTTATTATTTATGTGTATTTGTATTGGTTCAGTTCTTGGCACAGGAAGCTTTCAGGTGGTATGCAAATTCGTTTTATTGGTTGCGCATAGCTTCACATTGCTAGCAGTCGCTTTGGACTTGGGTTTTGGAACTTGGTATTGTTGGCATTAGACCAGAGAGCTATTAAAGTCGACTCTTACAGCCTACTGAAAAAGACATCTCGTGAGAACCACCTCACACTAGTTAACCAGCAGCCGACAGATCTAACTGATGTTAATTGTTATATACCGATTTCCCAATTAGCGACCCCTTTCATGGGTAACAACTCAATCTATTTCATTGAGATTAAACCTAAAATGGGCGAGTAGAAATAAAAATCATAATGTTTTACCGTTTGGGAATTTTAAGAGTCGGGAGGAGGTTATCAAGAGACAAAAAAGTCACAAAGGTGCACGTGGTCATTTTTTCTCCAAAAATAATCCCAAACATGCACCGTGGCGGTTCTCAGTATTTTCTGCCAAATAGTTGGCTCTACAGAAAATTTCATACAAAAAGAAAGTATTCTCTATAGTATACTAAAACTCAAAATTCGTATCTCTGTTTTTTTATAGACTTCGCCCCTTAAATCTCATTCCCAAAACAACTATATTGTTGGATTCGACTTGACCAGAGGGGTGTAATGGGTGGGCCTAGGGTCCGTGGTACATTTGTTTGTCAGTATGTCCCTTTATATAGACTCGGTCCCTATAAGTTATACACTCAAATCAACTACTATATAGTTGAACTCAGCATGGACAAGTGGAATGGGTGAGTCAGGTGTGTGTGATTTGTTTGTCAGTATGTTTGCTCTCGTAAAGAATTGGCCCCTTATTAACTATTCGAACACTGAACGAAAGGTTCAGTGTTCGAAGAGTAGTTAATGTCAAGTTACAAAAATTAGCTTAATTTATTTCATTTGATAATGGATTTTTGATCACCCCTTCTATAATTTCTATCGTTTTTAAAAGTCATATTTCTCTTTCAGGTTAAATATATTTGTTGTAGTGAAGTGCCTTCCGTCTGAAAAAGGTAATTGGCAAATAAAAAAAACTGTAGTTTTAATGCTATTGGGACACGCCAATAAATATACATGGCGTTGTACAACTTCGATATGCGGTAGATGATTATGCAGCCAACCAAAAATTATCAAAGTAGCTGTAGCAAATCATTTAATCACAAAACAAATTGCATTCTAACCAAATTACCTAGGAATGTTATTACATACAGGTACAGGCAAAAAAGATATACATGTTTTTAAAATAACAACTATTTGATTAAATATAAAATGTTTAGGGATGTTTATTACAGTTTCTTTAAAGTTGGTAACTTGATTTATGTTGTAAAGAACTATGCTATTTTGTTTTAGATAGAATGATTAAAAAAATGTAAACAAGAAGTAGGTAGCCATTTTGGTCTTTGCTTTTACAGTAATTTGCTTCAGGTAAGTTCATTTTTATTTGCTTTATTTATGTTGCTTCTAGTTGTGTAATGTGAATGTTATATTATTTAATTAATCTAAAATCCAAATCTCCCGATTGAGACTCGTCAAAATCTAAATGGTAACTAAATTTAAAAAGACGCGTTTTGATAATTCATAATAATTTGTAAATTTGTCCTTTTTAGGTGTAAATATTACTAGAAAACAATGTTTTATTAACGTTTAGAGTTCGTTACAGTTAGATGGACATGTTATTCGTGCCTTAAATGCAACTTCTGTTTTATGTGTTTCATAGTCAGTATTTATTGATTTGGTTGATTTTCTAACCTAAATAAATGATTTACTTTGTGGTTAAAATGTCGGGATAGCCTTCTGGTTCGAAATAGTTTGTTATTTTCCCTGGCGATAAACTGATTTATTATTTGAATGTATTATTAATCTCCACGGTGGCAAGAAACCCATGATAGTCCGTGTAAGAGAACCTTCAAACCATTCTTTTGTGTACACATGTTTTATTTATGTTATTTTGTATGGAATCTATTGTTCTGTGCTTATTACACTTTCTCGCTTGTCTAGGTATCTAGGTATGTGCTGCTGTATCTGCCGTGAAAACTAACGTCCTACCAACATCTATGTACGAACTTCCCCTGTACCTGACGTGAAACCAATGTCTTACAAAAGACGTTTTCTAATTTTCTTATTATATACGTATGTATCGTCACAAAATACCTGTTGCTATGTCAAATATGAGATAAACTTTTGTTTAGTAGTTCTTGTGTATTCATTTTTTAAACTGGCACGTTTACCTTTTCCAGTTTATCCGTAACTCCACATGATTGACTCAATTTCACTTACTTTTGATGTTTTATGTCAATGAGAGATTTACGTTTAAACTATTTATAAATACCTTGTATAAACACACAACTGCATCAACTTGATAAATCGATTTATTGATCTGTATTGTCCATTGTAACCAAAAACTCATTGTAATCGAACTAAAAAATAATTTGATTACCTATTGAACTTGAAGCGTTGAAGCGTATTTAAGCTGGGCTAGCTTATTTTTAAGGAGGTTTTTACAGAACTGGTTTTTTATTTTGTGTCAGTTTAAATCCGTCTCTTCTCGCTCAAGATTAAGAATAAATTAATAAAATACTACAATCAGATTTAAGTGTTCTTTTATTTGTGTTTATCTGCATAGGTTTGGTGACTTTGGAGGTTAGGTTAGTTATAGTAAACGGTCGCAAGCTATTCTACAACTATGAATCATGTTTCGGGATTCAGTGGACATCCGATTTTCGAGGTTGTCGACTAGTGATGTCTAGAGAATTAAAACTGTAGGTTTAACACTATACCATTCCGAATGGCGAGGTTTTGTGACTTAAAATACGCTAACGACTTTGGAGGTTAGATTAGTTGTAGTAAGACGTTGTACGGCTACGATTAAGGACCGCGCTTACGATTCGGTCTAATATAGCATAAGTGGGCCATCAAAATGGAACCAAAGTTCTGTTCTGTTGTCAAGAAGGAATTAGGACGTCCGAATGGCCTGGTTAGGTTAGGTTCATTTTAACTTCGGTCAAATTAGTTTCGCCTTTTTTGTTTTCAGTCAGACTTACCTTTCCAAGTCATTAATAATATAATAGTACATATTTGTTAGAACACTATCTTTCTAAATATGGCAATTAACGATAATTACCAGTTACTTTAAAAAAAACTGACCTGTACATACAGATGCCTGATTTAACTCCAGTTCCCCTTTTAGTCATATACGCCTCTGTATTCATGTTAAGATCTTATAAAAAAACTATTTCCCACATTTAACAGCAACACACTTATAAAGATATCACAAATAATGTCAATCAATGAGATATAAATAAAACCAACCACTCATTAAAATATTATCTTGTCGTTTGTCACTTCATAATAAGCTAATGATGTTGAAAAATAATATTGGAAGCGAAAATGTACCACACAAGGTCCTGTCAATTTGTTCAAATAGTTGTCAGATGTAATATCAGTTATTTAGGAGCAATTTACTAATGAACATATGGGAAGAAACAAGAGTGCATGAGCGTCTGGAATGTTAATTTTAGTAACTATCAACGTTGCTGCTCAGAAGCAAACATTTACATTCACAGTGTGCTATATCTCACTTCATAAAACCATAAATCCTTTAATTAGGAAAACAAACATTGACCGAGATAACATACTTTGCAGATCCCAAATGGAAAATCAACACGCGAAGAAAAAAATTGAAAAAATGTGTTATTAGTTAACTGAAAATTGCAATATTTATATGCGTTTTCCGTAATAGAAATCGTTACAAACAAGTTGGCTCTGACTGACTGAATTATATCATGCGGTTAAGCAAGCCAAGAGAGACATTAGAAGAAATATGGAAAATATTAGATGCGGCCCATTTAATTCAAGAATATAGCCAAGTTGGATAATTTTAAAATAAAGGACGTCACTTATTTATAGATCTAGTGATCTAGGAGCTTGAGAAAATTAAAAATACAGACACGCCCAAGATATTTTAAGGAACTTGACAGTTTCCTGTAGTCTTAGAAAACAATAGAGAGTTGATTTCTTTATTTATAATTTCTTGGCATGGAATGTTATTGTGTATACAGTGAATGATAATATTCGATTCCGCATATCATAAATATTTATATTTATTAAATCTCACTGTCAGCACATCCTTTATTTATTCTTATTGCACAATCTGCAAAAATCGATAGGTTTACTTCTAAAGCGCTTAATCGTAACCAGAATTTGCTTCTGTCGGCCAACATTACGCCAACGCACCGCCGCCATCGACATCGGCATGCGAATAGCGCCAGTAGCCAAACAATCACCATCTTGCTTTTGGCCCGCGTGGGACTCTTTTTTGTGAGTTCAACTAATTTAGATAATAAAAGATGGGTTTAAAGTAAATGCGAGTCATAGACTTTTCTTCTACAGATCGATATACACAGTCGTTTATGGAGTAGCAACCCTCAAATAGTACACTGCAGATTCGGTGAATGAGAGGGCCAAAACAACAATTTTAAATTTTTTGTTTTGAAGTTTGATATCCATAAACTTTTCAATCTTCGTTAACGTTTATACAGAGATTATTAAAGTTGAATAATTTTATAAACACAGCACCTCATAACACGAATTCTAGTCACTTATGTTGGAAGTGGATCCGAACAAAACCCACAAACTCATCAGCCATCGTCATCTATTCACATCACTGGAATACGCCATCCAGACCTAACATCCTACACCCCGGAAAATATCACGATCCTGGTTACTGAGTTTAGTCATCAAAAGTAAATGGGTTTGAGACTTTCGGCCCAATGAGATTTTTCGCCGAATGGTACTTTTAGTCTAATGAACGTTTAGTTCACGTTCCAATGGTACTTTTTTCCAAAAAAAAAGGAAATGACCGGTTTACTTAAATGACAGTAACTAGTGGTAAAGGTAGACCCCTATTATTGTGCATTCTTAAGTGTCAGCAAAGTGTCAGTTAAGGTTTGTGTTGTCGAATACAGTCGCATTTTTAGTTAATATTTTGTGGATTAAAATCCCATTGGATAAAACATCATATGACTAAAAATCCATTATACAGAAAGTCATTGGGCCCAAAGTATGCATGTTTGTAAGCTTGTTTATTTCTTGCAGAAATGATGCTGGAAAGATGCCAGCAAAATCAATAAAATGGTAAATAAGTTCTTATGAGTTGTATGCGAGTTCATGTGCTATGATTTTCCTTAGCTAGGAAAATTCTAGAGAAAACTACGGATCTGCATGCAACTTTAGATATGACGCTATCCTTCAGAAGTATCCTACTATCGATTAAGAATTTGATCCGGTGTACTGACTATTAGTACTAATTCCTAGGATTCCAAGAAGCTCGAGAGGAGGTTCCAAATTGATCATCTGTATATTATAAATCCAAAATTTGTTTGTCAATATGTTTAAACCAGGTTTAAACCACCTATATGGATGGACTTAGCATGGACCAGATGAGTGCAGTGGGTGGGTATGATGGGCATAGGTTCATGTTAGTGGGCGTGATAAAATTTTGTCAGTATATTTATTCCGTTACACTCCACTAGTGGAAGTCCGACACCCAAACCGACTACATGATAGAACTTACCATAGACCAGTGAGATTCCAAACGAGTGAGTCTGCCGCGCGTGATAATTTTTTTTGTCAGTATGTTTGTCCCTTTATGGACTCATGCCCAAACCGCATACATCATTGACCTAAGCATGCACCTGATTGATCTTATGGATAGGTCTGATGGGAGTGGTAAACAAACTCGCATTTTCTGAACAAGTGGATAATAAGTAAAGCAAGTTCGTTTAATGTCATGTAGTTTTTTTCTTCGCTCAGTGAATTAATTCAGAGTTTAAACGTATAAAAGACAAACATTCATCGAAGATAACAAGTTTATATTTTTGGGTCAAAACTCGACGCTTTTAAATACCAGTATCGTTAATTGAAAATTTTTGCAATGAATGCTGTGGAAAATTCAGCTACGGTAGCATATGGTATAAATCAAAACATCAAGATTCGAATCTGGTTTTGATTAGGTAGAATACAGGTCCACACATCTAAACATAGTAACATAGTGAAAAGTATAAAATAATAACACAAAATACTGTTTGCTTTATCATCGTACTGGGTAGAAGAGGGGGGCGGAGCAAACAAAGTCTAGTAAACAGGTATCAGACATTAGATTCCCTAGCAGATTAGCAAGCCTTTCTTGATGCTTACGTCAGATAATGGTGTATATCCCACAAACACCCCCTGATCGATATGTAATCAAGGTCATATTCGTTGAGCTGCTATCTACAAATTTGACGTTTCCGCAAAATGATCTAAACTAAGCTTTACTTTTCCACTCAACAATAATAATGGCTGCGTTTAGCCGGAACACCACTGATGTAAAAATGTTGAGCAGCAAACTGCATTAAACAATAACTATTGCTCAACACTTACTAAGAAAAACAGTCGAAGCAAACGAGAGTTACACTGGTGCATCCTTGTCCATTTCTTACCTATGTTATCCTTTTCTCTAAATGAGGAATTGACATTGTACTCGCTCAAGCAGGGTTTTCTGGTCACAATCTAATGATAGTTCTATTAAAATAGAAATATTGTCCTTATATTTTTCTGCCCTGTCTGCATAATCATTTTCTCAGTAGCAGTCGCAGTACCAGAACTGCTTTTTGAGTACTCTTACGTTTCCCAAACTCAAATCGATACTTCAAAATATCCGATATTGTCAACTGTTCTACAGATAATTCTAGTGTTAGAAGACGATAGATCCTCAACTCTCTATTTTTTTAAAACTCCAAAGCTTGAAACTATGCTTGTTTTTTACCCTTACAGAGAACAAAAAATGAAAATTTCTTACATAGTGTTATATCGGATCTCTTCTTGTGTTATCTTTCATCCTGGCTTCATTTTCAACATCGTATTCTTCGGTTTTACATCCACCACATATGTAATTGTGGAAACGCGAGTCATCTCGATCTAAACTTTGGAGATGACAAGAGAACAAAACTCGCTTACGCTCAATTTGATGACGTAACGTAACTCGATTAGACAGCAATGATAACTTCGATCGCATGTGTAATCGCTTCATGCACTGTAACTGAAAATTCCGTCTTCTTAGTTATCAAGTCCCAATAAATTGTCATCTTCTGCCGAAATATGTTCTACAGGAAATGCGTAGCAGTGTAATATTTTAAATACAATTTGTTAATGAGATGTATTAGTCAAAAACAAGTACCGCAGAGTATGGGTAGCATACGAAATGAGTTACTTCCGATGGCGCTACATCTTCGTGAGAATAAAATGAAACAACTGTTCTGAATAAAAAATAACTAGATAAGATCCGAATATTTGTAAGCTTCACCGTTTGAATACATAAACAGTTAAATATTTGTGTGTACCAAGACACTTAAATCAAATTTTTATCACAAATGTAGATATTAGTAGGCACAAGCCTAGCAATTCTTTTTAATTAGTATAGGTCCATATCCATTACTATGTAAAATAATACTACTACAATATTCTACTTGTCTTACCAAACAGCAACTTTTAGTGCCAATCTTGTAGAAACTCACCTGAAACGAAAAAATAAAAATTAATTTTCCAGATAAAATATTTTTACAGAAATACTAAAATATAAAACGATCCGTACTGCAGATCAAATGGAGTTACCTATCGGGCGCGTCTTCATGCATGAAAGATGAACATATTATACATTATCATTGCGATGAACTACGAAGCCCTGAAATGGTGCTTGTGATCAAACTAGCTTGAGGTGCATTATCTCGTTTTACAGCTTAGGGTAGATAAGTAAAAGTTTGACTTAAGGGCTAATTTAGAGCTCAATATTCAAGAAAGATCAAGAAAGTACAGCAGTTTTGGGCAGTATTTATATATCACCCAACTTTTAGCGGAAATCGGAATAAATAACAAACAAAAGACATCGAGTCACAGCGGTTTTGAACACCTAGCAATAAAAACAATTGAACTTCCCCCATTTTTGTTATTCTTACAAGAAATATATTTCCCTCACTTGTCAATCTTACATTTCTTGCTTTTCGCCAAAAGTTCGCTGATCTATAAACAGCCAATTTATCCTAATTAAGACCACGATGACCCCTATGAGACTAATTTCTTCATTTCATTTCTCATTGATTTGAGGCATAACAGATGCTTAGAACATACTATTATTATTTTTACTCAGTAGTAGTGTTTATATTCGGTATGGGAGGCATATAAGGTATTTTTATTTAGAAAAATACAAATTTGCCAAAAACACAATTCGACAAATTAATTCAACAATTGGTAAGATGCTTTACACACTTGCACTACTGTTGACGTCTGGTGCTTCGAAGCTATTGAAACTCGACTGATTCTGGTTTGAACCCTCGTTTATATGTTATGTGGTATCAGGCGATTTTCTTTGTCTCACTTTAACCTAGATCTTTCAGAAGAGGATTTGAAAGCTTCATGTGCGCGATAAGACCGAAGTTTCGCTTAAAATACACTTATAATATCTTGCTGCATATTATATTTCAATGTTACAATAGGGGATATTATATCATGCCTTATAATGATTTACATTTAGAATGAACAATTAGAAAGGAACGTACAAATACATATCGTATCTTTTGAATAAGACTTCTTGTATGTATATATTATGGTTGGAGTAAAGAAGTGGGGGAATGTGAAATGCACTTGCTATCTTGCCATTATCCGTTGTGATATCGCAGCTTTCCGTCTTGGTTTTAGAGAAGAACAATTAAGTAGTAGTGTTGAGTGTTAAATTTAAAAATAACTGGTGCAAGTTTAAGATTACAAATGATTTCTTTAAGAATAATGTATGTTATTATAAAAATAAAATACCTAAAGTATATTTTGACCAGAAATTGTCCTACTTTCCTATTTGGGATATTTGCTAACCCTAGATTAAAAGCTTGGTACGATCATAGTTTTGTCAATAATAGAAGTTGGCCTGTTCGTAATGTTCGATTGATGTAAAAGTCTTAATTTTTTTTATTTCACTATAAGAGAAAATATTAAGAATATGAGAAAAATTTCAAGTAGTTTTATAGAATGTTTTATAGAAGATTTAGTGTTAGAAGATACTAACCTAAGTATGTTTATCGAAAAAAATATGTCAAGGATTCCATTAGAAAAAATAGAACTAATAGCATTCCAGAATGTATGTAGTCCAAAAGTATCATAAATCATAGATAATACCCAGGATTGAGGACTTGGGCTTCAGAACATACTACATAACATGTGTAAAGAAAGTATTAAAAAATTATATATTTAATTTGACATACAGTTTACTATCCATTGTTTTATTCCAGATTGAAAATGCTTACTTAGTTGTCTAACTATTCAAAATGATTTACCCTACTATAACTTTTGTTTTATTATTACAACGCAATGATTAACGTCTTCCTTAAAGACGTTTATCATCATCGTAACTTAAGCATTACAACTTCCGTCATTTTCTTTAAGTTAATTTTAGTGTGGTAGGTTGACTAAAAAAGCTATAATTAAAAATGTGCTTTTTCATATTATGTAAAACAAGGCTCATTAGATTTCCACTCCTGTCTTTTGGTGTTTGTCGAAAAAAGTATTAACACAGTTAATCAAGGTTTTTATTTTTTCCTATACACTAGCGAGTAAAAGTTTTTAACCCAAACAAATATTTCAAGTATTTTGTTATTTTTTTTGCCAAATGGCTACTTCTTGTTTATTTAGAAGTTCTTTCAGGTATTCATTTACACATGAAGTTGACTTCACGCCTCCTATCATTTATAAATCTGTCGTTGCCAATTTGTAATGTGTAAGCTAAGTAAATCTTTAATAATCATCCATTACCCTTATTTCAAAATAAGTATGCTGAAGAAGTGAGAATGAGAAAGACATAACCTTTGAAACTTGCAAAATAAGAAACAGCATTTTTAAGTGGAGGGAATCCTAAGACTAACATCCAAACATTTGTGTGGATAGACTAAAAACTATCCGAGAAGTTTAGATCTAGAAATCATTGAAAAAATGTGGTCAAATACTTTTGCATGCTAGCGTATAATTTGATACGTGAAATTTCATAAACGGTCAGCAATCGAAGTTAACCTAAATACATGCCAATATAACCAATACAATACCTACCTTCAATAATATCACGCTGGCACGTGCGTGCCTTGTGAAAATATAGTTTATAGGCAGGTACTATATAATCTTGCAGTTTCGGTATTAAGTTCGTTGAACTTCCAATACTAAACGTTGTTTAGGAGGTGTAATATAAAAATATGGCGATAGTAGCAGCGAAGGCGTAATGTATTTATGTGGGTTGCTATTTTTGATCACGCACACATAATTACCATCTTCGTGTATGGGAAAAGTTAATTTTCTTTAAAAATAATCATACGTGAAATTTCCTAAATTGGATGGGTAGTCATTAAGGAGGGCAATGAATTCATAACCTATAATTTTTTTAAATTCAAAACAATTACAGTAACATTAAGTCCAGGAAATGTTATCTCAATTTTTCAAGTCGAGAGTAATTAAGTGATCTCTACTCAATGGTCAGTGTGTTTTGGCTGTCGTTACCGCTCATCAGTCCACATGTATGCTAATTGCCCATGTTACTACTTAAGTTTAATATTTAGTAAAAGTGAGAAGATTTAGTTTGAATATAGAACATCCTCAAAACTTTGGAAACGATCAATTGTGGAACACCCAAACAAAATAATGAATGGATTTTAAGAACTGTCATCTTTCGAACAAATTTGTTTGTCTACGTACCATAAGTCACGTCCTATTAATAGAAGTAGAAGTATGCCAAGAGACATGTCTACAAAAAATATACCATCTGATGATCTGAATAATAATAATAAAACGCTGTGACCTAGAAATTATGCTAATTTCGGAAGCACGTATAACTATTGACAACTTTGTACTGAAGATAACTAATACTGAAGTTCATAGAAGAAAACATTTAAATATCTTCAAATCAATACAAACATTATTTTAACTTGAATGATGAATGCATCTTTACCCATTTTTGAACTTTTGGTCCAAAGAGGTTTTGACGTTTGTTTCGGCAGAACTTTTTCCAATGCGACTTGGTTGATTTCTCTTGGTCTATGTTAGATGCTTGTCAAATTTCAAAAACAACTTTAACCAATAACGAATAAAAAATAAACTGAAAATATGACTTGACAGCACCTCAAGTAACGTACAATAAATGACTTGTGGACAATGATATGTTAGGCTAGGTTAACAGATGATCGATGGATAATATTAGAAGCTCTATTTTTTGTTATCAATATAGTCTACCGTTGAAGTTTATTCAGTTACTGCGTTTCAGTTAGTTGAACTAAAAGTACTGTTGTTTGTTTGTTTGTTTTTGGGCGAGGAATCAGGATGGCGGAGCATCCTTCGTACCTCATGGCACCGATTGCTATGATCATTTGGCCGACCCTACTAGAATTTAGCCGAATCTGGGGGAATTCCACCCCCAGTAGGGATTTTTAACGTGTCAAACATCACATTGACACGAGACATACAGTTTTACTTCCTATCCGAAAAGAAGGCATGTTTTTAATTCTTCTCCGCTATGAAAAATTACCAACTCGGCCGGGGATCGAACCTGCGACCTTTGGATTATGAAGCAAACACGCAAACCACTAATCCACCGAGGCTGGTACTAAAAGTATTATTGGACGCAAAATCCATTAGAGCAAATGCCAAATACCATTAATTCTTGTACCTTGAAAGTTTAAATCCATGAAATTTCGCTTTTGTTATAAGTCTTTCCGTCCCTGTGCGGCGTAGATGAAGTTTCGTCTTAAGGCGATAGGACACGCTTATCCCACATTAAGTGATCATTACAAGGCGCGTACATCGTCGCGACTACTTCTACTAACGTCCATATACGAAACATCAGAAGGAAATAGACTGAATCATTTGTATTTTTATAAATTTGTAAATGTAGCAAAAAGAAAATGTTTATTAGAAAAAAAAAAAACAAAATGAATTGGATAGTTAAAGAGTTATAGAATAGAGGAAACACATTAAACTGAACAAATTTGTAATATTTGTGAAAATAAATGGCATTAAAAACAAAACTTCGTTACTATATGTATTAAAAAATTTAATTTCTAAACTAACCACATTTAATTAAACCGCATCAAGTACTTCCCTCTAATCTATAAACATATATAGGTAACTGCACACATTTCTATTTTATGAAAATTTTGTTTACTTAAGTAACAATAATGAAATTAAAGTAAAAAGCTGCATTTCCCATCTCAGTTCTCCTCAGTTATTAGGCTAATGCACTATCTTTGTCGTATAGTGTCGGATTCTAAACGTACATTTGACGTGTCCTAAAGAATTAAAATCGCCCATGTAAGATACACATACTAACGTCGCTCATTTCTCGTATAAAAATAGCTGGGCAACTGATTTATGCTTTTCGATGTATTTCGTGGCCCGCGTGCGAGCTTCGGATGAGTTCGGACGCTATCGGCTGCCGGTAGAAGTCGAGTGCCCTTCTCTGTGCGATTAGGTAACGCCCGGTAGGATAAACAAAAGAGAAATTGATTCTTTATGACAGAAGTTTTTTGAGAAATAGAATAAGAATTACGTTAAGATAAATTCGTTTGAAGCGTGGTTGCGTCCTATGCTCTTAAGAAATAGGAAAATAAAGTTTACTAAAATAAGATCCATTAATAAGAGTTACAACAGTGACTCTTCTATGGGATAAATACTTACCTAACTGAAGCGATACAGGTTTTACGATGCGTCGATGTGATAGGTTTGAGACTTTTTGTTCAATGAACTTTTGGTCCAATAGCCATTGGCCCAACGGGACTTTTAGTCTACTGGGCGTTTGGTCAAATTAAACTTTTTTTTTCAATAGCATGGGACTTTAGTAATGAACGTTACAATTCTCATTGAACGAAAAAACTGTTGGACCAAAAGTACTATTAGACCAATAGTTTATTGGACCAAAAGTTGGAAATACAACTATTCGACATTCTTGGTCAGCTATTGTATTACTGCATTTATCCAATGGATCGGTAGTTAGATTTTCACAAATCACTCCTGATGAGTGCGGTTTATTGAGAAGGGCTTATTTTCGATTATACTTTCTGGTGACTAAATTTTGGCCTAGTCGAAGTTTGGTCGATGTGACTTGCGATTGTCTAGTTAACCGCCGTGTTATTCTTAGTACTGCATTACATTTTGTAATTAGTTAGGTACAGAGTTACAGTCTATGACAATTGACAAGTTTACGATTTAATATGTCAGTTTAACTAGAAAATCAAAAAGAAAATAATTAGATGTTGTGATATTGGACTAATTAGTGATTTGTATATATTAATAGTTTCAAGTTAATTGGTCATGCTACCGATTTGCTTCAAGCTCAGTATTTAAATGTTATTGAGAATCCTGAACAATGTTCTACTAAAAAAACCTAAATCGTAAAGGTCGGTTGTTTTAGCATGGCGATATGTGTTAATTTTCTTCATGCTCAAGCTTTAGAGACAAATTTTCAGTTAGTTTATGTGATAGACATCATTAAACATCATATAATGCAACATATATCATGCGCCCGATTTGTTTCAACCCCAGAAATCAGTTGATAATACTGACATGAGCAATGTCTAAATGGACACAAACTCCGTGTTTAAATCAGAGAGTTTAGATCAGGTTATCACCGTTCAAAAAGTTGAACCTGTAGCATGGAAACTTCTACTAAGCTTCTTTTTAAATTTTTGAACAAAAAATATCACAGAGTGCTAAATCCTAACTATAAGGTGAAGTGGATGTCGCGACTTGGTGAATTCAGATTCTTGAAGAAACATTTGAACTATCCGGGCCTTATGTTTTCTATAGTTGCGCAAAAGCCAATATTTTTGTCTTTAAGAATGTGCCTGCTTTTCTTTTAAGGCTTTCTCTACCACAGCTTCAAATTCTGGATAGTTTTTCCACAGAATTCTTTTCGCATTATGCAAAAATAGCTACTATCAATTTTTCAGCAGAAGACTGGGTCGTATGAATAAAGTGAAGTAAATGCTTTTACTTCTATTAGTAAAAGAGAAAAGATACGATTTTTAATTAGTAAGAGTGAGATCGACTTATAGTAGAAGCATTTGCTACATTTTATGTATACGGTGGAATATTGTGTTTTGGTCCCTTTGTTGTGGCGTAGAACCCTTGTAAACTCACTGCCTTGATTCTAGTGGAAGGATTACAGTAACTGGTCCAAGTTTCCTCTAATTTGTAAAAGAAAATTAGGTAATACTTTAGTTTAGCGTATAGCCGATAGGGTCACTGTTATAGATGATTAGACTCATCTCTCAAAGCTGAATAGAACAGTTTATAGGGTTAACACCCGCATACCATCCATTTATGAAACATCGTTTTTTCACATTTACATGTAAAGCCTATGCAGAATTATCAATTCAGATTATAATGAGACAAAATAAAATCAACTGAACCTAACATAACCTAGCGACGCGAGCACAATGGAATCAGACATGAAACTAAAAGAAGCTAGCGTATCAACCCTATTAAAGGCATCTAGTGCAAAGCATGCCACCATCGCTTTACATGGGCGGTATACTTACCATAGGCATTAACAAGTTCCTACAGACTTTCTTCTCCTTTTTCAATTTCTTTGAAGAATTTCTTTTCTTTTTACGTACGTGAGACTTTTGATAAATGCAGAAAATCTTAGAAAAACGTTTGCTGATAGAAGCAGAGTTTGTTTACTTTCCAGCAAACTGCTTTTATCAAAGTTTTCTTCTACATTTCTCAACTCTTACAAAAATATCTTTTTTCGTAAAAGAGCTTACGGAAGAAAAGGAAAGCTTTCAGTAAAATCTTTGTTGGCATGAGTTTTTTAAAAAGGGATGTTCTGAAAAGTAGTATTTCTAAAATAAGTTCCGAAGACAATATGGAAACAGAAAATTGACTGGTCCATACTGAAAAAATGATGGAGATGGAAATTTCTTGCGCTACCGACGACCAACCTAATTTTACTATTTTCCCGTTTTGTTATTTGTCACAGTAAGTTGAAGTTATTGAATTGTTGCCGGTTGCTATGACAACAAGAACAGAACTGTTATAATTCATAACATGTTTGGGTGCTGTTATGAACAGAAATGAGTATAAAAGTTGGTTGTGAAGCAAACGCTGTGAAAACATTGTGAACATACCGCAATACATACCTAATCTTACTTTTGTAATTTGGTGACAGATAACGCTTAGAATTTTACATTACAAAATTACGAAAGTAAGGTTAGTATATTTTGTGGTATGTTTACAATGAACGTTTTATACTCATGGTTAAGTGCTTAAAACAGATCTCGACAATTGGAAAAACTCCATCTTTCTTCTCATAAAGCACTTACCGGTATCGTATCGTAAAATACTATTCCAGTTTCATGGAGACAAAGTGACTGTTTGTGCACAGCGGATCCCGGGCGGTAAATGAGTTTTTTTGGCAATAGATTTTGGTGATGTTGGAGTTTTATGAATAGATTTTTTATAAATTGTGAAAGGAAATAGGAAGATTCTGAGAAAACCCTTCTTAGTGGGGAGAGGAGGGCTATCTCAGCTTCAGAATACAATTTCTTTAAATATCCACAAATAAGTGTCAACCAGGGAACATAAATATAAAAAATGGTCAGGTGTAAATACATCCATGGACAGGAAGTGTAGTAGAAAAATATTGTGATTATTGCCAACTATTTTACAGTCTTTCCCACTTGGATTGGTTCTAAGAAATAGTGAAACCAACTTATTAGTCATTTAATCAGTTTTGGATTTGTTTAGATTAAGTATGGTGTCCCATGCATTACAAATTCTTGGCATACTTCAGGCGCCTGTGGTTGCTCTAGCAGACAAGCAATTTACACTGTAAAAGTCGCTGATCTGATTACAGTAAACAGAAGTGGAAATGTTTGTGAAATACTTGCGCAGGAAACCATAGCCTTCCTAGGAACAATAAAAGAAAAGATTAAGGCCAGTGTTCTTAATTTGGACAGACATGTATTTCTAGCACATACGGATATTGTATAGGGTGTCTAAAAACACGCGTGGTCAAGACACTACAATCAAGTAACTTAACCTTAATAATACATTTTAGACATCCCATATTTACACTATCAAGAATGTCTAATACATTATAAAAATGCAGATTAAATTGGCCCAATCAACTCATGGAATTGAAAATTCACTTTGAACCACACGATTACTTGATGGCATCACTTCCTTTAACTATTATCACAAAGTCGTTGGTGCATAAAACGATTTATCGCTGTTTAATACTTGTTAACATTTAACATACAAAACCGGCTCCCAAGCTAACTCGCAACATTATGTTGCTGGACCCCGTCTAAAGTTTGACGACGGATTCGGCCGGGGGCGGTTCGTGGGAGCCCCGATCCGGAAGATTTCCCGTGTAGGTGACCGATTTACGCGTCCGCGAGCGATCAAAGTCGCGCTCGCGGACTTTTTCGCGGTCTCTAGGTGGCGCAGAGGTGGTCCGATCGGGACCGTTTTTTGGGGGCGGATGCGTCCGGCCCTCGGCAGCTTAAGTTCGGAGTCCGCGCGTTCCCCGGTAGACCGTTTAGGCGGGGACGGCGAAAAACTGCCCCCGTCTTAGGGTAGGTCGGAGCGGAAATTCGCCCCTCGATTCTTTGCCAGCGACGACCCCCGATCGTGTCTGCCCAAACGCATTTCGTGCCCGCGCCACTCTGGAGGCGGGGGCCGGGGGCGGCATTAGGTTCCCGGGGGCTAGCGGAAACCCGTCGACGGCGTTCGACGTATCGCTCGCTGCTGCTACCGAAACCGCTATCGGTTCGTCGACATCTCCACCCGCCGCCGTTCTACGGGGCGGCGAGTACCCAAAGTAGACCCCTTTTCGAGGGGCGGTATCTCGGGAACGGTAGTAGCCAAAACGAATTTTTTCAAGTGGAACGACGTGGAATCTCAAATACTTCAGACGGTTGGATTCTTTCCCGAACGGGTCGGATAGCAGAAAAACCCCAGCAGAAAAACTGGAAGTTTTCTATTTTTCTTTCACCCGAAAATCTTGCACGAGTAAAATCGCTGCCGCCGACTTTATCTGCCTCCTAATTGGAAACGGCTTCGGGGCGTCTTTAGGGATCTCCTTCCGCGTCGATCGAGCCCTATCTCGACCTCCTCGCCGCTCCCGTTCCGGTCCGCCGCCCCCTCCACCAACACGTTGACGCTATCGGCTGTATCTCCGTCCCCGGTATAGATAGCGCGTTGCGGTCTTTACCGTCTGATAGCTCAATTCGTCTAGTATCCCGAAGGTTCATCATAAGTGTTCCTGTTATGGTCCATTTCCGATTAATATTGGACAAACCGTGGGGGCAGCCATTCTCGCAGCTGTACCGCCGCCGTCCGCAGTCCTATTTGCGATCCGAAGAGCTCTTATGAGACTTCGGTTTGTGGGCTATAAAAAAGGTTATTAGGTCCGATCGTTAAAAACCGCTCCTTATACGCGAAAACCGCGAGTACGCGAAGGTCAACGTGTCGGGGGGTGGCGTCTGTCCGACGACTAAACTTTTGGTACGGGTGGGTTTCCCACGACGGATTGGACGCCGTAACCTCTAGAAATAGTATCTGGGTGGCGGCGTTTCGGGGGCAGTTGGGAAAATCTCTCGGAAAGCCGCCCCCTCTGACGCCGTCAATTATAGAAGTATCTCGAAGATTTTCACCGAGTGGCCTTCCTCTGGTCGTCCTCGATAGGGTCGTCAAAACGTCTTCCCGCTCGGATGTATGGTTCTCGAGTAATCCGCGGTTCAATGTTTCTCGCGGTTTTAATTAATTATCGCGGATTCGGTGCGAGATATCCAAATTCTGTTGGCACCACTACCTGCGCAGTGCAAAGATAAATAGAAAAGGTCCTATGACGCGAAATCGTACGAAGCGTATTTTAAAAGTTATTTGCGATTAACTGTTTAGAAAGTGTTAAAAATCGCGGAAAAACACCCCGAATGTAGGTCTCTCTGGCGGCTTTAATTGTGACCCTAAAAGGTTAACTTTTGCGGTTCCGGGTAGCACGTACGGTCTTCTACGCGGATTTCCAAGCGGATTCGTTTTGGCTCCTATAGTTTTTTAGTTCTAGCCACTTAATTAAAATGGTCCGTTTAAGCTGCTTAATTAGCGTGTATGAAGGTGTATTAATCACTTTTTGTAATTAAAATTGTGATTTTCTTATAAAGCTCGACCAGATGACAAAAGTGTTCCGATGTGTCGAAGCGGAAAATTCAGTCGTTTACGAGGAAATCAAGAAAAACTGTAAAGTGTCAACTAACTGTAAAGTGTTAATAATGGTATCCCTTTTAAAAAGTTCTAACATGGCGCTGCCATCTGTAGAAGGTGCTGGCTCAGATGCATGTACTCCGACATGCTGTCTTATGCACCCGTTATGGCAGTATTGTTGTTGGTTCGAATCTCACTTTATACCAAAATTTTTTTTAACTGGAATAATTGCTGAAATTTTATTTTTTTTGTTTGTTAATTCAGTAATCTTTTTTTTAAGTTGAAAAATTAATTTATACACAATATAAATGGGGAAAATATGAACATTAAGGCGGATTCAAAAATGAGATTTCATTATTAGGTGAATTTCGTGTTAGATACGTATATTTCTGGCTAGAAAATGGTTTTACCGAATACCTCTCTTGATTCGATTTCAGTCTTAAATCTTTTTTCACTACAGCATACATATTGTATGTTTGGATTAGGGTTGCCCTTTTTTTCAACAGTACCGAACTTGAACAATTGTGTCTACCCTCCTATCGCTCCTACATCACGCTTCCACTTTTGGTCATATCTCGGCTCCGGGAAAAGATGTCTCGTTCGGGTTTTCAGCGATGAATAGCCCTAAGTATCTGGAAGGCGGCTATCGACATGCACACCGCCCCCGTCTTAAAGGGGGGGCGGCTGGGAACCTTCAAACGTTTCGAGCGATAACTCCGCTTCCGGCCCAGATATCTCGTTCTGGTTTTCGAGGATGGACCGGCCGAAGTGTCTGCGACCCAGTTATGGTCTTCGAACGACGCTCGTGTCCCCAAGGGGGCGGCTGAGGACTCGCAAACGTTTCAGGTCGTATCTCGGCTTCCCGTCCAGATATCTCGTTCTGGTTTTCGAGGATGGACCGGTTCAAGTGTCTGGGACCCAGTTATGGTCTTCGAACGTTTTTCCAAGGGGGCGGCTGAGGACTCGCAAACGTTTCAAGTCGTATCTCAGCTTCCCGTCCAGATATCTCGTTCTGGTTTTCGAGGATGGACCGGCCCGAGTGTCTGGGACCCAGTTATGGTCTTCGTACGCCGCCCGTGTTCCCAAGGGGGCGACTGAGGACTCGCAAACGTTTCAGGTCGTATCTCGGCTTCCTGTCCAGATATCTCGTTCTGGTTTTTGAGGATGGACAGCCCGACGTCTCTCGGACCCGGTCGTGTACGTAGGCCACGCCCCCTCCGACGACCCCGCCCCTGCGACCGCTTCCCTCGTTCGTTTGGCGAAAAGAAAAACTCCATTTGCTCTCTGTGTATTGGTACCCGCCGATTTCGGGCCGTTCATGTCTTTGACGTTAGAGGTTTTGTATGCGGGAAGCGGATGAGGACACGAAAACCGACTTTCCACCCGAAGCGCTTGTAAAAAAGAGACACTTTTAATAGCAGCATTTAACGTCATTTCTAAACGGAATACATACACGTATTTATAGTCCAGTGTGTAAATATAACCAGGACAAAACGTGTGTAAATAGAGAAGCAAGGCGAAATGCATTAGACAAGTTACACAAATGTGTTGTATCACGTAAAATGTGGCAAATAATGCGGATATCCTGCCGTCCAGTTTGTTAACACACACACGTCTAAAACGGATTTTGATTGCAGAATATCGTAACCTCAAACATCCTACTTTTTCTATATCTGGAAGGGACGTAGAATAGAATTCTGTTGAGTTTTATTTTCTTCTGTAGAAAATACGTATTCTATCGTTACCAAAGACAGGTATGAATATCCTATCGCCCGAAAAGTAACCGACAATGATAAATCTTATATCGAATAACTAAGAAAAACAGTTTTATTGACGTCTTATCAGTAATAGTTGGTACCGGCCTTTCGTCGTTATTGATAAGAAATATCCTATGGGGATATCTTAGGGAATAACGGAATAAATTATCTGTCTTTTTTTTAAATTGGAAAATACATCTTGCGTCATTTACTTCTATCGATTATCAATCATGATTCTTTGAAAAATTCTCAGTTAAAAAATGCAAGAAATTAATCTGTTTGTATTAGAAGCAGAAATCATAACAATTCATACATAATATTTCGTAATCGATCAAAATAGTATCACATAATACCCGATAAATAATAATTATTAATAGATAAGTTAGTAAACATTGTATGAAAACAAAAACAAAATACTTCATTGTAATTAGTGTAAAAGAATAAATCGTTTTTTTCTATTTACTACCTTCATTGAATTTGAATTTCATAAATCATATCCGTTCGAGTAATTATTCACTCTGATACAAATTTATTTTTTAACTAAATACTATATTCATTAAGATATTTAAGCTTACATAATGCAGACAGGCACATTCCATTTTGAATGTTGTTGAAACACAGTGGCGTGCGGTGAGAATTTAGGCTAGGGAAGCAACCACGATTTTAATTATAATACACCTAGGTACAGGTGCAGATTAACGGGGAGGGAATAATCCCCCCCCCCCATTTAGAAATAAGTTTTTATAGAATAAAATAAATAATGTTTGTTTAATTATTATTTATTAAAACAATTATTTTTCCAAAGATTTCCCCCTCAAAATACTTCTCTGTATCCGCCCCTGCTAGGTACAATAAAAAACAGTGTTATAATTATTAAGCTTAAAAGTTTTTCAAAGAAGCACTTTTACAACTTTATACTTATGGAATTTGTTGACTATCATTCTTTATTTAGAAAAAAACTACTACTATGTATCAATTTTCCGGTCTTTCTTAGCAAAATACCGGTGGTACAGGTTTTAATCTTTGTTGTTAAATTTGAAAGTTCTGGTTTTGATCTGCCTTTCTTAATAATTTGTAATTTCTCTCCAAGACTGTATGCGAAAAATTGTTTATTAATAATTTACAAACTGAACAAAAAATCGTCCCAATTTGGCTATATCGAAGGTACTCGAACCTTTCACCGAAGCAGCTGAATTTGCAGTCGTGACGATAATGCAATTTTAAATTTGCATACAGGCAAACTAAATAGAATTATTTGTCTTTAAAAAAATCCAACTTTTAAATTAAAATAATAAAATGCGACAAAATACAGTCTCATTCGCAGATTTACATTACTTAAGTAACATTAAATTTAACAAACACTAAATCGAACAAATAACCAAATTATAATAAATAAACATTTGGGCATGAAGCACACTAAAAATCACGGCTAAACAATGCTCACCAGTTAAACAGCATCGTCTACTATATCACCCCACGCCCGCTGAATCACGCCAAGGCTAAGAGAAGAGCATTTATAAGCAATGCTTATACTAGTATGCAGTGTATGTAACATATTTGAATCGGTAATACCTTTCCGTGCAAGTTTAATGAGCCTAATTTAAAATAGTACTCTTAATAATTATACTTTTTGCTGTACGGAATTGATGTTGAGCTTTAAGTTGATTAAATATTACAAATTTAAATAAACGATTACCATAATTTTATAAAAAAATTTTTGTTAGCATTGGTTTTTATTTGTAATAAATGCTCAAGGGAAGCATTGCTTCCCTTGCTTCCATGGACCGCACGCCACTGTTGAAACAACTTAAGACAACAACTAACTTTCTATTAGGAATAAATAGTGTAGTCAAAACAAATCCCCACAATTCGGGGGGTTTCCCTTTGTTCTAGTAGAGACAGAATTCGTGAAGTGGACCAGGCATTTATCAGTGGTAGATATTCAATGTTAATATAATTTTTCCTATGACCATTAATGTTAGTACCCTGATACTTAATTGATTTTATAAAATTCTTCATTTTTCAAGTTATTTTTATGCACCGTTTAAGAAAAATTCATTTTTCTAAGCTACTAAAACATGAAAATCAAAATTTTTCTTCAAATCTCGGCATAAGGGAATTAAGATTAAGAAAACGTAAATATTTTTATCAAACATGATATTCTTATAAAAAATAAGCAATTTATTATATTATATTTTCTATCGAGTTGGAACATTTTTCTAATCAACTTGACCAACCAAACCATTGCTGAAAAAAGATTTTTCCGATCTAAATTTATATTTATTGAGTCTGTGCGCGAATATTAACAAGAATAAGCATAAAACAAGAGCACCACAGCTGTTTCGACACTAATGTAATAAAATATTATTAAGAGATAGTCTGAATACATAGTCTACGATGCTAACGTACTTGGGCAACGTGAAAACATTTGCTGTAATTTCCTAGAAAATTTAGATCAGAAAATTTTTTTCAGCAATGTTTTGGTAAATGTACACAGAATATATTATGTGATTAGAAATATGTTCCAACTCGATAGGGAAGTCATAAATATTTTAACTTGTTTATTATAAATTGTTTTTATAAGAATATCATGTTTGATATTTCTTCATAATCTTTATTACCTTATGCAGAGATATGCCGAGAAATTTTAATTTTAATGTTTCCGTAGCTTAAAAAAATGATTTTTTCGTAAATGCATACAAATGTTATTGTTAATAACTTTTGAAAACTCAAGAATTTTATAAAATCAATTAAGGATCACGTTACTACCATTAAGTTACACAAGAAAATTCATAATAACATTAGAAATCGCACCACTGATAAATACATCGTGCACTTCACGAATTTTGTCTCAGTAGGGAACGCGGGCAGAAACAATATTATTCTGATACATTTAATGATCACTATAATAGTTTGATTTGTTATTCGTTAATAAATAGTTAATTAAGTAAAAACATGTTGAGATCATTTAATCTATCCATCAATAGGTATTGTTATTTTTTATTTGAATTTTAAATACAGTAGTACAAAGTTCCTTTAGTAAAACCTTTATTCTTTTTTATGTTTTCATAGAAGCCCTGATGGATGATAATTTGTTTACATAGAAAATAACTACATAAGTAAAAGAATACAGAATGCGATGCGTAAAAGTTAGGTACTGTTTTACTAAAAACTGCAGTGTAGTTTGCAATTATTAGTCACAATCCTTATTAATACCTAGCAGTTCTTTATGGAAATAAATACTTAATTACTAATTAATAATAATTTCAACAACCACGAACGTACAAAGATGAGCTGGACTTTAAACTTTAAATTCCAAGAAATTGTAATTGAAACATAATATGACAAAGAAGTTGCGCACCTGTGTTTGTGTTTATTGAAATAATAATAAAAAAACGGTACGTAGAGTATTTATTGTTGATTTACCTTATATTACTTGCTACCATGCACATTCTAGAAACCAAACAGATTATGTATTTAGCTCCTTGAACTTCAAAATATGTGTAGTGGATATTATTACTATTCAATTTGAAAACATTGGGCTGCTATGCTAATCTAGCAACTTCGATGCTATTTTGCTATGCTACAAAAGTATAGAAGTACGAGAAAAATGATATATAGGAATTCTTTTCTTTAACGATTATCTAACCATTGACTATTCCTTAACGAGTCACGTGTATATTAGACGACACTTGGTTTTTCTATGTCATTGTATTGGAAATCTGCTGCATGTTCTTTGAATCTAATCACGATCGACGTCTTTGTCTGACATATAGGTAAATACTTTTGATTACAGTCATTGCATTCGATTTGGTACATTTTATTTTTAGATTGCCTAGTAAATCTCTTAATGAATTATTAGATGTGTAACATACTGACACTCCTGTTCCTGCTTTTAAATAGAAACATCCTTTTAAATTGTATGTGTATGTTTATGACTGACCTTCTAAAAGTCACTCTCTGGAAAATGTTAGAATTTTTTAGATTAGACGTTTTTTCCGGTGAGAAAGGTAATTTTCTTACCGAATAACGTCTTGGCATAAATCAAATGCAAATGCCTAGTCTGGAGACACCATTTAAAATATACTAATGGAAAAACTGCTTAAAAAACTGACATGAGTAGTTAATTGCTACAGTTTAGGATTTTGTTGCAGGGTTTATCATATTTGCGCGATAATGTTTTCGATAGGTTTCCGCCTGGATTGTTTACTATTTCATATCCTTATCTTTTTTTTCTGACAAGTGTTAGCTCAATTTATTTTTTTAAATTAGAAATTCCTTAATAACGAAACAGACTAGAACAAAATTACCAAATCTCCAAAAATATAATACTTTTCTTGGATTTATGCCAAATAGTATTGTGGTTATTTGTTATGTATTTATTTTAGTTATTCCTGGTAATAAAAATCTAAACGTATACACTCATAAGTTTATCCAGATTGGATGTTTATACAGAAATATGGAATTTTAAGGCTTATTCTGGATAATGTTTTAAATGGAACAAAAAAAAGTAAAGTTATCTCATAATTAAATTATTTAACAAGCAGGTGAAAAATAGCCCCTTTGGACTAAATACTATTAAATTAATGACCCAACTACAAAAAGGTGTTATAACTCAAGCTTACATCAAAGAAAAAGCAGCAGTCTCATCTATCTTGGATTCTTTTTTTGGATAGGTTTATTTTTAAGAGCACCTTCAATAGGAGGATACCTACCTGTAATTATCGTTCCTTTTCCGTTGACACTTTAATCGGGAAGGGAAAGCAGCGTCAACAATTGGCAATCAATAGTAAATAAATCCCTGACCTTATTTGCGATTCATAACCGGTTGATTCAAACGTGGGGCTTGGTTTCCTTTTCCTTATTTATAGACTTATTTATATTTCAAATAAGCATATGGTCGCGAATTTCTCTTTTGTTTCTATTTTATTATTTATTTAAATATCAAATGTCCGTGTGGTTAAATTAGAAAATCGAATTAATTACAAACTAAGTTATTTACTGTGTTATTCAGTTGTCAATTCAAGATTTATTTTCATTTAAATACGCGTGTAAACACTCATTAAGTAAATTGTAGATAAGTGACCTCAACCAAATTGGATAGAGGCGCTCAATTAACCATTATAATAATCGTCATTCATTGAGCTACTTGTGCGCTTTTCATGTAGTATGTTGTAATTTCAGAACCTTATCAAATCAGCTATATGCATAGTTATGCAATATTGTCGCTACTAATAGTAATAATCTCTAGCAAATAGCAAGACCAGATTTTTTTTCAAAATAAGTTTCCAACAATAAATTTCTTAATAAAACAAATAACTGTTGTAGCTATCGACAAGCGGTTTTTAGAAAAAATCAAACGATCGATTATTTCTGCAATGCATTGGACAACGAATCGATTACAATCGAATTAATTATTTTAGATTAATCGGTCTGGTGCTTACTCATACATTAAATACAGGGTATAACTAATATAACTAAAAACCTCGTAATAGTGGTAGCTGCAGTTATTTAGAACATATTTGCCATATCAACATGTGGTCGCCTCCTGTTAGTTTTCGAGAAAATCGCAAATTAATTTTTGGTGATTATTTCTTCCGCATTTTTTACAGTTGCATAGTAATTTTTCATAATGGCTGATACTTGTCATTTTGTACCTTCTGTCGACACGGGTAAATGATCCCTGATCGAGTTGAAACTTTGCCATGATTTCATTATTTATGGATTTTGTTTGTATAAATAGATTAAAATATGTAATTATTTATAGTTTGTTACTTAATAATTAATTATTTATTCAATAATAATTACATATTAACTTGTTATTTAATCAACCCAGACTAGAAATACAGGTTGACCTAGCGGTAAAGATTACTCTTCACTGTAGATTATGACGCTTACAGTTTCCCTTCGCAACTGACCACGTGACGTGGTGTACCTCCGATTCGATATATCGAAAGCGTTTTATGGATATAAATACTCATGCACGTAGCCTGAGGGGGGAGCTCGTGGGGCTGAAGCTCCATACGAAGCATATATGCGACTTCATGTTTTTTTTTCACTTGAAAGTTTACTTTATTGTATAAAAGGATTTTTTTGTAATAATTATATTTCGTTGAAGATGTTATTAAATTAAATTTAATTTTGTTTAGTCATGATCGATTATGTCAAAGTTAGGTTGAATAAAATATTTAAAGAGTTTCATAAATATATGGTCCTGTAATATTCAGTTTAATTAAACTTAAGTATAGTTTTTATTGATAAATGAAAATAAAAAAATGAAGTTTCCAAATAAAACATCGTTACAAAATGTAAATATATAAAAAAATGATACCCAACGTAAGAATTCTTAACGACAGGAAATAATACATTTAAAAAAATTGTGGTCAAAAATATTCGATACAAAAATAATAGTTCAGCTTACAATACATTACCCAAAAATAAAATCTATTAAGTCACAATATCTTATTCAAATAGTTCAATCCAACTTCACCTTACAAAGCAATTGAAACAAAATTGTCTTTGCTATCAGGACAAACACTTATCACCAAACTTGACTGCTTGATGAAACTGAAGGAATCTGGAAATCACCTTACTGACGCCGCTACTGAATGTGATCCAAGGAAATAAAGTTCACAATAACGGTCTCCCTTTAGAACTAATGTTTAATAAAGTTCTCCTTTTCTAATAAAAAATAGCCGAAATAACCATAAGAGTTCAATTATTAAATGTTTATTAAAAACACTTTTCTTCAATGGAGGTAACGCCACACTTAAATGTATTATTTAAGTACTATCTAGTTTTCAAACTTCCTATTTTAAATTATTTTAAAACGAAATCCTACAAAAACTTGCTTCACGATAAATCAAATTCGATAAATGTAACTGTTTATTACAATAACTGTATTTCGATCAAACAAAATCATTCAACAAACTGAAATGTAGCCGCCAAATATTTACTGCACTTTATCTATAATTCGACAACTCATAGAGAATTAATTACTTAATCACTGGAATTTCTGCACTTTTATCGGTAATTGAATATACAACTGAATATTTGGGAAGTGCCAACGGCCATCAACCCCTGTACGACATAATGAGAGGGAAGGCGCGAGGTCTCCCGCGTGGCAAATGCCACTTCGCTCGGATGTGTATTCAACCAGCGCCTATCTTAAACTATCTTCATCCGACTCTCTGTGCTAAACTAAAAACTATTTCGCTGCGAAGAAATGATCTCCTGAGGGGGACAAAATTTTAAACAATCCAATAGAAAATAGCGAGATTTTCATTAGCCAATAAAATATGTTTACGTCATTTATTCCAGAACAATCTTAACGAAAACTCAAGGGGATTCCCTTTTGAATCTGTACATTATACTGGTGTCTAGACGTCCTATCGTTATTTTGTTTACAAGGGAATGTTTTAAAGCTATGAATTCAAACTTTCATACGTTTTAACCATAAGGAAATTTTTGTTAACCCTAATGTTAGGTTTTAGCCCTTATAAGCTCGGATTTAAAAACAATTTTGTTTTTCCGGGACATTCTATTTCTCGGCAAATAAGCATTTGTTTAGTGTGGGAACGCATTAAAATCGTTACATGTATAAAAAGTTGAACATTTTTTTTGTGTAAATTGTTTAATTTTTAATTTAAATTTCTACATCATCATGGGGTTAATAACTTTTTATACATGTAACGCAATAATAACAAAAAGATTTTTTGAAAAAGCCTACATTGAGGGGCGAAACGTTAAATTAATTTTATAAATGTTTTATTAAAGGCTGCCCTCAGTCCTAGTCCTGAATAACTAACCAAAAAATAAATTAATTAATTATTATTTTCATGAAAGTTATCACATTTAGTCCTGCAAATTTCAAAAGATTCTAATTTTAAATACCACATTGGGGTATTGCTGAACTCAGAAAAAAATATACTTTTCATTTATAACGAGAAAATAATGGGGTTATAGGCCACACAATAGTAAACTAAAAAATTAAAATTGATGCCCATAAAATTCGCAGGAAAAAAAATAAAATTGACGTTCCGAGGTTTTCTTCCAAACAATGATAATACAAAAAATATGAATTTTATTTCTTACTTTATTTACACCCTTACAGTACATATAAGGAAATCCTTTAATCAATTAGCCTTTTAACCGTCATATATTAACGGGGTAAGAGTCAAATCACGATTCTTAGAAACGGTGAATGATTTTCAATGTTCAAACAAAAAATAATTACTTGCCGTCATTATTTTTCCCCGCACACTACAACATATACCCGCTTCTTCAGGAAACCACCTAGATTTTTAAGCGCGTTTGAGATAAAATGCGTAATAATGGAAATTGAGAAGAGAGAAATTGCCGAGTTTATTTCTTAGTATTGCAGCTTATTCCTGCGTATTCCCGTTTATTTCTGTTTATTGCCGCTTATTCCTTTGTATTCTCGTTTATTTCTGTTTATTTCTCATATTGCCGAGTATTGCTCATTATTTCCTACTCATAGCAATTAATTTCCGAGAAACTGTACACCTATTGCTGAGAGTGAGAGACCCCTCGGTATGACATTTAATGTATACAAAGAATTTTTTTGTTCCGTAAAGCATAAAAGGATTAAAATAATTATTTATAATTTGGTATTTAATAATTTACTTCTATTAAATATTTAATAGTTATTTATGTATTGCCAGTTAATCAAAAAATACAGCAACCCTTTACAACATTGCCCTTCCGCACCTGCCCTTTCACCAGTGTTTGCCCCACCCGAATGTTGAATGAGTTGAAAAGCAGAAGGTGATAAACGCCTCTCGACTGTGTGACGTGGTGCATCTTGAATTCGATATATCCAATCAGCAGCGGTACATCACGTGGTCAGTTGTGGAGGAACACTGTATTTGTTGATTAAATAACAACAATAAATTAATAATCATTAATTAGTAGCTAATAAGCCTGTCTCCGTCAGACGCCTTCCCCAAGCCTTGACAAAATTTAACGATTTTAATGCGTTCCCACACTAAACAAATGCTTATTTGCCGAGAAATAGAATGTCCCGGAAAAACAAAATTGATTTTAAATCCGAGCTTATAAGGGCTAAAACCAAATATTAGGGTTAACAAAAATTTCCTTATGGTTAAAACGTATGAAAGTTTGAATTCATAGCTTTAAAACATTCCCTTGTAAACAAAATAACGATAGGACGTCTAGACACCAGTATAATGTACAGATTCAAAAGGGAATCCCCTTGAGTTTTCGTTAAGATTGTTCTGGAATAAATGACGTAAACATATTTTATTGGCTAATGAAAATCTCGCTATTTTCTATTGGATTGTTTAAAATTTTGTCCCCCTCAGGAGATCATGTCTTCGCAGCGAAATAGTTTTTAGTTTAGCACAGAGAGTCAGATGAAGATAGTTTAAGATAGGCGCTGGTTGAATACACATCCGAGCGAAGTGGCATTTGCCACGCGGGAGACCTCGCGCCTTCCCTCTCATTATGTCGTACAGGGGTTGATGGCCGTTGGCACTTCCCAAATATTCAGTTGTATATTCAATTACCGATAAAAGTGCAGAAATTCCAGTGATTAAGTAATTAATTCTCTATGAGTTGTCGAATTATAGATAAAGTGCAGTTAATATTTGGCGGCTACATTTCAGTTTGTTGAATGATTTTGTTTGATCGAAATACAGTTATTGTAATAAACAGTTACATTTATCGAATTTGATTTATCGTGAAGCAAGTTTTTGTAGGATTTCGTTTTAAAATAATTTAAAATAGAAAGTTTGAAAACTAGATAGTACTTAAATAATACATTTAAGTGTGGCGTTACCTCCATTGAAGAAAAGTGTTTTTAATAAACATTTAATAATTGAACTCTTATGGTTATTTCGGCTATTTTTTATTAGAAAAGGAGAACTTTATTAAACATTAGTTCTAAAGGGAGACCGTTATTGTGAACTTTATTTCCTTGGATCACATTCAGTAGCGGCGTCAGTAAGGTGATTTCCAGATTCCTTCAGTTTCATCAAGCAGTCAAGTTTGGTGATAAGTGTTTGTTCTGATAGCAAAGACAATTTTGTTTCAATTGCTTTGTATGGTGAAGTTGGATTGAACTATTTGAATAAGATATTGTGACTTAATAGATTTTATTTTTGGGTAATGTATTGTAAGCTGAACTATTATTTTTGTATCGAATATTTTTGACCACAATTTTTTTAAGTGTATTATTTCCTGTCGTTAAGAATTCTTACGTTGGGTATCATTTTTTTATATATTTACATTTTGTAACGATGTTTTATTTGGAAACTTCATTTTTTTATTTTCATTTATCAATAAAAACTATACTTAAGTTTAATTAAACTGAATATTACAGGACCATATATTTATGAAACTCTAAATATTTTATTCAACCTAACTTTGACATAATCGATCATGACTAAACAAAATTAAATTAAATTTATTAGATCTGATTCCAGTTTCTGGTTACTGGTATCGAGTCAATATTTTTATAAAAATTATTAGACTTTCCTAATCAGATGGCGCCCAAACATATATGTATTTTCTTGTGTCTTAAACCTCTATATTTCTTTTATAATTTGTGAGCTGTGGAAACAATACCTGCGACCTGAATTTAAATTTGCAGAAAGATATCTCAAGCAGAGGCAATCTTGAGTTGAACAGTAAGCATTACATATTTTGTGTTGTACAGTTTGCGTAAGAATTTTTGAAGTTAAATTAATCTGCTTTGTTTTGTTTCGGGAAAAATAACGTTTGTTTCAATTGTTAAGTGCTCTGAATCCTAAATCAATTTGTAAAAATGATCGAAATATGGCACTGGAGAGGTTGTTTTTTCAGGCGCAGATTTTGCGCAATTTTTTCCTTCTACTATACCATCTTCACCAACAATTCAAAAAACTATTTGCGCTATTACGACAGTGCATTGGAATTAAATCATCATTGGTGCATTGGAATTAAATCATCATTGGTACATTGATAGTCATCGTAATTCTAAACAACCCTCAATGCAATTTCTTCGTATCTTGCTTTTGAGTTTTTGACATTTTAGTTAAAGTTTCTTCTTGCAGCTCCTATCCCTCTAGGCTTCAGAGTAGTTGACGTCTCTAAAAATGTACTATAAGAAAAAATCTATAATTTCCTCATCTCAAAAATTTCCATGACCTCCTAGGGTGACTAAACTATTTGATTACATGATATAATATCTAAAAAATTTCCATTTGTCTTGAACTTCTTGGGACACGTGGTTATGTATCGAGCTTGAAGGAAATCAAAACAACTATAAATGAAAAGAATTCCATTTCTGAGAGATTTTTGACTTGGGCAGCCATAAGTGAGAAGAAGTTCTAACTAGGAGTATCTTCTAGGAAATTTCGGGGTCAAACCACATTAAAAGTTCAAGCTCTTGTATTTTTCTATATAATTTAGTACATTCGTCGCCACTTCAGACTGCCAAGTAACATAATCAGTTAGTAGGCATGTTTAATGAATTTATAATTATACAAGACGAGTTTAAACGAGTTAAAATGCTTACAAATTTGATTAGGTTGCAGTCTTAAAGTGTTTTTAATAATAATGAAGGAAAAAGGAAATAAATATACCATATTATCTAACGGAAAATACAGAAAAATAGATAGCAACTAGGTATAATATTATAAACGTGGAAGTTTATTTTTTTTAAACTAATAGTAAATATTATCCTTTTTACAGGCCAAAAAAATATATTTATGAATAAGGAAAATATTTGAAACCACATCCTTATTACGCAATAAAAAATATTTAAAGCGTTCAAACAGCACTTTGCCTTTTTTGACGTTTCAAGTGCTTTCTTTTCTACAGGGCATTTAAATTTAATGGGCGTTTTTACGGTTATTGCTTTAGTTAAATAGCAGCATTCATTTGTTTATTATAAAATGCCTACTTTTATTGGATATGACGAAACGTTTTCTTGCACAATTTATTATGTGTGTTTATATAAACAAAATTAACATTAGTATGGGCGCATCGTACCGTTGCGTTGTTGAATTATCTTTTTAAGGATTTGTTGTGTTTGGAATACAATTTCAATAAATTAATTAAATTTAGATGTTCATCAACATAATTTATATGTTGCTTTTTATAAATTAGTATAAAGATTTGGAAGATTTTATAAAAAAGTTAAATTAAATACTTAGAAGTTGTTATTGATAACAAGATTTAATTCTGCTCTAATAATTTTCTGTAGGTGAAACTATTATGGATTATATCATAGATGAAAAGATACAGATCACGTCAAAGTTAATATTACTAATTGATTGTTATATAGTTACTTCATCCTCCAACTCCAACTATGTGACGACGATAAAATCGTGGGCGATCATACGCTCCATTTAAAGAATTTCTACATTCTACTACACCTTTGCAGTTGTAAATTACATCGGATAGGTTTTAACACCCACGCATGCTTTTCTATCGTATTATTATCGGTAATAGGATTCATACCTCTCACTCTTATTTTTCTGGTTTTTATACCGAATATACTCAAATAAAGCGTTGCATCATTGCTGCTTGCTGACAGATGACTAGATTAGGTCGAGATGACCAAATTCACTTGTGTGCAACTTTATGACTCTATTTGGAAATGTTTTTAAAGTGTGTCTTAATACTGTTGATAAGTATCAATAAATATGAATACTGAAACAAGAACTGGTAGTTGTCATTGACTTTTACGTACAGAGGAAACCCTTAATGATGTAATCATGTTTTTGTTTATAAATGCTTCGAAAATAAATAAAATAAAACTTCGATTTTTCGACACTCATGTCCAAGATGAAATGACTCCAATTTCGCTTTTTTGAATGGAACACCCTGTATATTTTTTGCATATTAGGCTTTTGCGAATTAAAATTAGTATAACCACGTTGTCAAATTTAACGTTTTTCGAAAAAATAAACAATTTGATCAGTAGCTGTTGTATTGATTTTTTAAATATAATTTATTGATAATGCTTGGCTCTACTCTCTCTGTGTCATCCGGTATAAGATGAAAGCATTTCCTGAGCTACTGCAACTATAGATCGATTAGTTACATTAATTCGATTAATTACTCGACTTTACTTCCATCTCTCTGGTTATATTAATTCGCCGATCATGAAGATCGGTAAGGATGTGAACCCACCTACTATAATATTTCATCAAACTCCTTTGCCTTCGTTGAGCATTGGCTTGAAAGAAGGATATTTTTCCAAGATATCCGATTGAGACTTGGGGGATATACACCATCAATATTTTAAGTATTTTGATAAGTCAACTACTGCATTATTAAGAATCGCTGTTAGGATGTTTTCAACAAGTCGAGGCGACTGCACTAGAGGAGCTTGTCTATACGTAAGTATTTCGATGATCGAATAACCAGTTAAATGCATAAGACCACAATATAAAATCCTTCAATGTTTTCTTCAAAAAGTATGTTACTTGTACAATATAAATCCATACACATAACAACATAATTTACTTGCATCTCTTATTTTAACCGTCACATGAGTTGATATATATCTGCCCACGGCCTACTGTTCTTTTTTAAATCCACATCGCCCACAATGATTTGGCAAATAATATGACCTACAATATACATTATACGCACAGTCAAACTCAACTGCACCGTACGGTGGTGCGCTTACTTTTAAACATCAACAGTGCCAAGCAAAGCATATGTGTAATGTTTACATACCCAACGCTGAATTAATAAAGATATAAATACACACATCAAGATTTACAAACCAACCAAGAGTTTTAGCTATTTTATCTATCTCGTGTATATACGCGTGGAGTTTATATTTTGTGGCAATGACGGAAAAATGTGTGTAGGCAACGGGAAAAAATTAACGTGGGCATTTATAGTGGTTGTTGTAAATAACTTTATGAAAGAACTTGCGTGTTTTTCTTTTAGAATTAAGAGAATTTATATTTGTAGATCAGGGACATAAGATTTTCTTTTTATTTGTTGTTGTATCATTGTAAATTTAAGAATGACTTCATTCTTTGCATATGTATGCCTGTGTTCTCTTGCATTTTTATTGTATCTTTAAAAGAGTAGAATTTTACGTACCTTTTTTTTGTTTCTATAGTGTCAGTTAAATGAAACCATCCAGTGACTCAATAATAATTAGCTTGATCAAAGTTAAAAACATTCAAGTTGGTATCCTCGTCGTGCTATCCTTCTTTTCCCTATTTTTTGCAGCCTGTTACGTCTTAAGGTATTAACTCTTTTTATGACGAATGAAAACAGGTCATAATTGCAATCATTTCTTTTTCTAATTTCATATACGAGAAGAAGTGCATTCTATAAGCTACGCATGTTTATTTCTAAATTAATACAATCATTTTTACGATTCTGAATAATGTTTTACAGTTCTATTTGAAGTATTATTACACGTGACTTAATTTCTTTCCTAAAGAAAAACATGCGTAGCTTCAAGAGAAAGGTTTATTTAAAGCCTCATAAAAATGAAACCGAAATATTACATATCAACATTACCATAATTGAGTAAAAAAAAGCTTTCCTGCGATGATTTTAAATCTCTTTGTAACCAATAGGTGGTCTCTGTATCTGGAACCAATTCTCCCAACTTGGAGCGGTGCCAGACATGGCATATTTCATGGTAGTACACTCATGAACAAAGCCATCCTTAGTGATGGACTCGAGCCCGAGCCAAGCTCGACTCGACTCGATTTCGAGCCGAGTTTCGAGTCGAGTTCGACAATTCTTTATTCGAGTCTAGTCGAGCTCCACGTATGTCGAGTCGAGCTTTTCGAGCCGGCTCGAGAAAATTGTACAGTTTACAGTATTTCCCCTATTTTGTACTTTAACGGATTATAACTAAGAATTTGCGCAATTACTTTTCTTTAAATGGCTTCATTACACTATAACACTTAAAACATAATGAAATTTTTAATTATTATATAATTATTTTATGGAAATCTCAGTGTTTATTGTATTCCACTTTGCAAGCTCCTCATCAGAAAAACATTCTTCCAAATGATTTTCCTTAAATTCTGTGTAAAAACCCGATTTCTTAAAACAATTCTTAATTGTTTCTGGTTTAATCTGACTCCATGACAAACGTATCAAACGCACAGCATCGAGATAATTTATTGATTTAAGCTGTTGGTTGTTGTCCATTTGCTCTATCATTTGCAGTACAATTTGTTTACTGTCAAATTGTTTAAAATTGCGAATGACACCTTGGTGTAAGTACACGGACAAGATCAAAGAAACAAACCGGATTCCAGAATCTTCTTCAACAACAAATCAATTATCTAAAAAGGTTTACCTACTTATTTCGGGATTTTCTAAAAATTTGTTTAACATTTGGTTTTAAATCGGATGGGTAATGAAAAGGAACCGCAATGAATCATCCCTTAATCCTTTCTTTGAAACCTGTTTACTATCACCGGCTATACTTACTGACACATTTATTGTTTATTTAGGCACCTTAAATATATAACCACAAGAAAACGACCTAAAATTTGCTAAGAATTCACATTTTTGGTTTAAAGTGTAATAAAAAGAACCGACAAAAGTTTAAAAAGATACGTAGTAAATATCCTGTAGCCAGTCTACAGATTTCTTTCAAGTTGTTAACAACGATTTGTTTTAACGTATAGACTTAGTGGTGAATCAGTGCAAACATTAATCTTTTTCTTGTTTACTGAGATTTTGATTTTTATGTTCTATATGGCAGACTTTGACAGTCACGATAGTTAGTCGCCTCAAGCAGCTCGTTTTCTGACTAAGAGGAGAAAAAAGTTTTCGCGACTGATATGAATTTGGAAAATAGCTATGATTCCAAAACGAGCCGGCTCGACTCGACTCGAAATTCGACACGATTTCGAGCCGAGTTTCGAGTCGAGTTGAAACAGATTATTTCGAGTCGAGTTTTCTAGGAAAGCTCGGCTCGAGTCCATCACTAGCCATCTATGTTTTCTGTATCTCGCCCATATAATGGCTCGTAATGACATTAAATAACTCCGTATAAAAGGTTGTCCGGTTGGCAGGAGTGTTGTCTATGCTCAGAGTCTTCAAGGAGGCTACTACTTCACAACTAACAAACCTTGTCATTTTTAACCATTCGTTAGTCAATCACAAAACTTGCAACAAGATTCTGAAAGTTAGTCAATGCTCCACCACCAATCCAAGGTAAGACGTTATTTTAATTTTTTTTCTTTGTCTTGGTAGAACCTCATCCAGCCAGTTGTGACAAAATAAAACTTAAATCCCGTGCTGCTGAAAAGTGTTATCAAAATGAAGTCCGGTTCAACCAACATCGGTATATAGCCGAGAGTGCAGTTTCCAAGACAAACGGGCTATGAAAAAGTACTTGCATTCCTGAAAACTTAAAAGGACTGCAGGAAACTCGCTTGACGCTTGGTATGCAGACCAACCCCCACGTTGCACCGATTCCTGTGTCCGACATAATCAGTTTACTACGACCTACATACAAGCGTCAGATTTTAACAAATTAAGCCGTACTTTTAAAATCGAAGCGAAGAAATTCATTAGGCCCTTATTTCGATAGTTTGAGAAATAGGTGACCGAGATAAGTTTGGTGAAAGAGCTGACTGACATTCATCCATCCACCGTTGAAAAGTGGCAGTTGTAGCTGCATACCCTCGACCTGTTTCTGGTATCAACAAGGGAAAACAGTAATAGATCTGAGGCCAGTGGCAACAGAGCATGCTCAGAGACAAATAGCTTAGAAAAATTGGCCACAGAGAATACTGTGAAAAAACCCCAACACACCAGTAAAGGAGAAGTTTGAGATGCACTTTGTCCTCGTTGCAAATGGAATTAAGCCAAGATGAAATTAAGGATGGTGTGAAGTGATGCCTTCTTCAACTTTGCTAAGGTGGCAAGGCACATCCTATGTAGTTATTCTGTTTATCTGCTTTCCAAGAGATTGTTCCCAATTTCTAGCAACACGTAGAAATCATAATTAGCAGAAGGTCAGCTTGATTTTCATCTATTAGAATTTTTTGCCCGAGTCAAAAGATTTCTGTAGTTGAGACTGCATGCGAGAAAAAAATAACCCTCTAGCTACACTAATAGTACCTAATAGCGACATGAAATTCGCCGTGATATTTAGAAATGTGATAATATCTGCAATGCATGGTAATGTTAGCCCAGGCGGCGATTAGCGACATTTTGAGAAGCATTGCGATGGTTATGCGGCATTGGACTACCGCATCGCATTGAATATCGCATAGCAACCTCCGTACCTCATATTTCTGAGAAATATTGATAAATATTGCAATGCAACATCCGCTGAATATCGCACTGCGATTTCCGTACTTAATTCCTGCTTAACAGACAACATAATGCAATCATGAAAATTTATTGCATTTATATTGTTTATAGAACTGTTAGAAAATTAACATACCTGGAGTATCTCTTGTAACTATGCATCACCTGTTGCACAGACACTTCACAAGGACGTTTTTCTTTTCATATTGTTGAGTTGCCAACGTGTTTATTGTCGAAGCGTATAGTTTCAAGAAATACTCACCAGTGATTACTATACCATTTATAACTAAACCTAGGTCGCCTACTGATCATGGTCTTACCTGCAACAAATAACAATATGTTTAATTAGGAATACAAACAATATTAATGCGTTTCTAATGTATTAGATATTGTTTTTTGTTAATAATTGCCTCTTAAAATTATTTTAGGTGGTTTTTCAGTAATTTCCTAACCATAAATCATGCTTAGAATAATTAGTCTACAAGCCTAGTTTTATATAGCGCAAGGAATGCTGGCAACTGCAGTCAACAAAAGCTGATAAAATTATTTGAACGATATGCTGCCTGTTATTTTAGCAAATGTAGAGCGCGATGAACTTTCGCTGGTAATTCTTCTGTTTATAAGATATATTCTGTCAAATGACAAGCCCCAGATTGAAAGAACGTCACGGATTTTCCAAATTTCTGGATAACTCGAATCAAATCAGCAAAACTCATCATTGAACCTGTTATGCTGACTTTTATTCATGATCAAAGTTATCACATGGCGTCATCGCATCACCCACTAAGCAGCATATTGTTGTAGAGGTCTCATCTAGTAGGTTAAGAATATATAGCACATTATCAGTCTGTTTCATTGCAACGTCCATTAAGAAGCATACCGTTGAAAAGGTCTCATCAAGTAGGTTGGAAATATGTAACTAGTACAAGATGATACTCTGACCATTCATGTGGCTTACATCTTGGTAACTCGCCATTATTTTAGATTGCAATTATTTTTCATGTTACTGTTGTATATCTTTCAATTCAAAATAGCTTGTCTTTGGTCATTATTTTGATATTATGATTATTGTCAACCATGTAACTGCATATCAAGACAGTCATTAATTAATTAATAACCGTAGTCAAGGCTATTTCTGTATTGTTATATTATTGTCAATGAGATATGTAAAGTTTTATAATTTTACTAAACTAATACATTCTCTTTCTTTCAGATGTAACTGCAAGTGAAAATCCTATCAACCCAGAAGACCTCCTTCTACTAAATCTTGTTCTGTACATATACCAAATTAATAAAATCAACTCAAACTTGAATCGTTTTATAGTAAATTCTTTATAAATGTTCAATTAGCAATTATTAATGATAAACGCACAGTCAACATTTATTTTTCTTTTTGAGTAACAATAAGAATTCATGATTTTAGCTGAGGCAACTAATTCTTATTAATATTATGATAGAAAATCATTACAGTATATCCAACGAAATTATTAATGCTTATAACACGTACTTACTGGTCAACTGAAAGATAAATTAAATGAGACTCGTATAGGTATTCTAATTCAAATAAAACCGACGCATTTGATGAAATTTGAAAATAAATTGCATTAGAAATATTTCAGTTCAAGTTCGGTCCTGATATATTTAGGCAACCCAACAATCACCTGTGCGCGCAGCTGATTTTTAAGTACCTATACGAGTCTCATTTAATTTGTCTTTCAGTTTACGTACTTAGCGGTAAGTAAGGAGAGTAGGGTTGTTTTTTTTAAATTTTGTACTTATTCATAAAAGAATTCGTATTTGCACCGATGATTTTGATTTTGTATTTCGTAATATGAATTAAGATAATCAAAAAAACAATAAATATTCTAGTTAGACTAGCTCATTTTGTAAACATGTCCCCGTCCGTAACGTTTGGGACAATGAGACGTAATGGAAATATATTTTTTGTATTAGTTTATTTGTGTTAAAATATATAATTAAATAAATGGTTCTTCCTTGAAATCCAGTGGCGTAACTACAGCTCCCGCAGACTCTGCAACGCGGGGGGGGCGCAACCCTTCGAAGGGCGCTGCTTTTGTGGAGTTTTATTTCGTTGGGAATAGAAATTTTAAAACAAGCATTGGAGGTAAAAAACATTCTATGAAAACAATAAAAGAGAATTATGGACATACATTACTCAAAACAATTAAAGGATATGTGTTACAATAATGTATTAGGTGTTTAAATAAGATTAATTAAATTATTAAGTATTGATTATTTATCTGCTTTGACGAAGATATTAACATTAACTAAAACGTTTTCGTATACGTGCTTCGTGCTCTACTTGTAAATTATAATGAAATTTGCAACTTGTTTAAAAACCTGAAAATAAATGTGCTGACTGACTGGATCAGCGACAACAGATTGAGATTTTCGGAGAAATGTATGACTGTTCTCCAGTCCAGTTTCGTCACTCACACCCGCACATGCTATATACGATTCGATGCGTCTCAGCGAGCTGAACAACGGTGAATTGGGGGAGGCGGCAGTAGTTTTCGAGATAATCGCCAAAAACCTTTTTGGGAGGAAGCCATAGCCATCCATGTTAATTCCCTTACCCTACATGAAAATGCATGTTTTAATGCGCATGCTACCTAACGTATCCTAACCAAAAACTAAAGTAAAACACGTATGAATTGATGAATAACGCAAACCTAACTTTAGCCTAGGTCAGGTTAGGTTCGATTGGCTTGAGTCAGATTCGGTTAGGTTAGGACACTATTGTTCAGCCCGATGAAACGCATCGAATCGTATATAGCATGTGCGAGTGGCGGGCTGAATCTAGTTTACCAAATGTATTAAGAGGGTTTATAGGAGAAATGGCAAAAACAATGGATTTTGAGAGTTTAATTTGCCAATTCGCCTGCGTTAAAGCCCGGAAAAACCTGTAAGTGGTGTTAACTCTCATTAACCATATAAAATATATTCGTTAAAGAGATACAAGCAAATGAAAAGGTAATGACTTATATATTATTAGGTATTGTAGATTTTATTTTAACAAAAGTTACCTATGTATAGGTATACTATATGACGGGCGCAAACGTAAGTCTCGCAGGGGTGCAAACGTAAGTCTCGCAGGGACGCGCAATCTTACGTAGTTACGCCACTGTTGAAATCTAGTGATTACCTTTCAGTTACAAACTGTTTTTAATTTACAAAACTAACTTATTTCCCAGATATTCTAATAAGTTTTGAATTTTTTGAAAATGATGGAAAAAATGTGTCTTATGGACATAAGACACATTACGGACACACACGTTACGGACGTAACGCTATGTTCCTTTTATAACTTTTCTATTTTTAAATGAATTTAAATAATTCTAATGGCAATTAATGGATATGGCAAACATTCTATGACGAAATTATTATTGCAAAATGTCCCCGCCCGTAATATTGAATGGGTGATATGTATAACAGTGTCTATAATAAAAAAATATAATTATCGAATAAATTACTTTAGCATATAACTAACATAACAATGGCGTTGTGCGTCTCGACGCAAGAATCGGAAAATTAGGTACATAATAATACTGAAAGGGAAAACTGTAAAACTCCTTAAAAAATCCTGGCGTTCTTCTTTATATAATATATGTTGAAAATTAATTTTAGACAAAAGGGAACATTTTAAACTCTTCAATAGGGATTCAGCTTTTTTGTTCAGCTTTTAATTCGTTCTGTTCCCATGTCGAGTTTTGCAAATTTAGCTCCACGTGCATCCCCACAGGAAATATGTAATCTGAGCTTAAACCCAGCCAGCACACTGAGGTTATAATGACGTTATTTTTAAGTCAATATTGGTCGACGACGTCATATGACTAATAAATGATGTCCATAAGACGTCATATAATGGGACGTACGTAGACGTCTTCAAAACGACGTCTTTTGAACGTACAATACAATACGTACAAGTTTCATTAAGAAGATATTATTTTAACAGGGGCCAAGGAATACTGGTCATTTAAGCAGGTGGTCACAATATAGAGATGTTTTGACTATAGTATATAATAAATGTTATTTCCAATATTCAACTATTTATTTATAATTCCTGTCTTAGTCCTCATATAGGACGTTTCAATGACGTCTTATATAGACGTTTTTGGGCTGTGACATAATTATGTCAGTTTTACGACAATTTGACGTCGTTACTGCCGAGAAAACGGCGACATTATGACGTCAGTGTGCTGGCTGAGAAGATAATCTTCCGAAGATTAGGCACAGACATGATAGAATTGTGAAATAAAATAAAAGTTTTTTTGGTAATTCTCTCTTGTTTTTAAATCCTCACGGTTAACACAACACAACCCTATTGGAACCTTCTAGAAATCAGGCTCGTCGGTAATTTTCCCTTCATTTTTCCATAGTTAACTCGAGTGAAACCTACTACTAGATAAACAGCTTTACATGTAGCGTCATTACTAACATGTAATAATTGGCAACTTTTTCTTTTTAGAGGGATAGGAAGCCCTGCAGATCTATATCTAGTTTACAGTACCATACAATTGGTTACAAGTTAAACCTATGTTTCTAACTTAAATGATCTTACTTAACAAACACCTTTCAAGTTCGTGTTTTCTCATGGCAACCTTTTACTCAAGCTTGACTTCTTTAAGTAAACTACTTTCGACAAATCATTTCATATGATTTTGTTCTTGTTGAATTTCTAACTTCAGAATTCAAGTTTATCAGAATAAAGCACAGCTTATTGTGACCTTCCAGGTCAATTATTACCCATGATTACCTATAATAAAAATAAATATTTCTTTGGTTTATGATAACATCTAACACCGAAGTGAAAAGTAATAGATTGTCAGTTATTAAATACTCATAAATCTTAAATACTTCTAATAATAACAACTCAAAAGAGGAAATGTCCACTTATTATTACTTAAAAAATGCAACCCGGAAATGGAAAAGTTGCTGCAAGGTTGCTACTGTCAGATAAAAATAATCAAACAACCATTTAATAATTATAATTCCTTACACTGCAAAACAATCGTTAACTGCAAGCAACAATGTTATTATAGTTAAATAAATCAATCAATCATAATCAGTCATTCATTCAATGAATGAAAAGATTATACGGGGAAAAATTATATGCAAAAATGTATCCTGCTGGTACCGACTAAATTTGTAAACAAATCCATGCCCTGCATATTAAATTCAATAAGGAATTCTTTCATAATAAAAGATCAAAGTACCATATAAAGCATTTTAAATCTAAATATGGGTGTGTTGGGAGCGAGCGTGTTATTACGATATAGTAAGTGATGTACGGTACGATGACTGAGAGCACATGTAAATATTAACAGAAGCCAAAGCAGAAGAACTTCCTGTCAACCATGTGTTTACATTATCTGTCAAAATTAAACTACCTAAAATCGGAGGGTTAAGACATCAAACAGATTCGACTGAAGCCGAGTAGGTAGATATAACGGTTTTCGAATATTTTTCACATAAATAAATAAACTTTTTGACGTACGACTTGTGCCAGAATTATTTGGATGAGGTTCTCGAAGTTTTTTGGATTGCAAGAGGCAAGTCGATTTAGGTTTTTCAATGACAGGAAAGTTATGTAATCTTTTATAATTAAATAACGGTCGGTTTAAAATTAAACGGGGAATTTCAGTTTCGAAAAGGATTTAATTTTGATTAAAAGGATTCATCAAAATGACAAACAAAATTTTCAAAATTTTGCAAATAATTTAATTTTCAGCAAGAAGGCCTCATTAAGATGACTTAAATTGAACGAGATTATAATTTAATTTTAAATTTAGTTATTTAATTTTGAGCAAAAACGGCACATCAAAATGGTTTAAATGAAATTTTAATTTAATTTCAATTTCGAAAATTATTTAATCTTGAACCAAAAGAACCTCGTCCAGATGACAAACGCAATATTAATTTAATTTTAAATTTCAAAACTAAATTAATTCTGGGCAAAAAAAAACATTACAATAACTTTTTAACGAAATTTTAATTTAATAATGATTTAATTTTGAGCAAAGGAATTCGCAAAATAATTTGAATTAAAAGAAATTTTAATTTGATTTCCATTTCGAAAATTATTTTGAACAAAAAGGACTGTGAAGATGACAAACGAAATATTAAATTTCAAAAGTAATTTAATTCTTCAAAATTTTAATTTGATTTACTTTTTGAGCAAAGAAATCCTCAAAATGACATGAATAAAAAAATATTTAATTTAATTTCAAATACTATTTAATTTGAGAAAAAGGTACTCGTCGAAATGACGAGCGAAATTTAATTTTAAATTTGAGCATGAAATGATTTAAATTTAAGCAAAAAGGACTTACTAAAATGATTAATTAAAGGAAATTTCAATATAATTCTAAATTTTAAAACTGATTTAATTTTAAACAAAAAAGAGATAAAAATGACAAATTAAATTTTAATTTTGAAAATGATTTGAATGTGATCTTAAAAATAATTGACGTTTGGTATTTTGACCTACATAACTGAAAATCTAATGTATATTTTCCTCTCTAACATTGACTAAATAGCAAAAAAGTTATTTTATTGTAAGGTTAGGTTAATTGTTAGGGTTAGGGTAATTGTAAGTTAGGGGAATCGCTATTTCCTATTTTTACTTTAGTCACACTTAAAAACTCAAACCCAAAACCAGATTTTACTAACACATACTTGGGTTGGAAAAGGTTACTACTATAGTGTGTTGAAATGAGGAAATCGAAATAAAGTTTGGCATTGTTGAACATTTCTTAAGTTTTAGGTTTTCAGGATTTTTTAGCGAGTCATTATTTTATGTATTTTAGCATAAGTGAGAGCACTGGAAATCTTCATTTAATTTTAAGATTAGAAAATGATTTAATTTTGGACAAAATGACTCAACGACAAATTACAAACAAAATTTAAATTTAATTTTAAATTTCTAAAGTGATTTAATTCCGAGCAAAAAAGACACGTCAAAATGACTTGAATTAAAAGAAATTTTAATTTAATTTCAATTTTGAAAATGATTTAATTTTCATCAAAATGACAAACGAAATTTTAACTTAATTTTAAATTTCGAAACAAAAAAAAGGAGAAGGAACTACCACTAATAAAATTTCATAATAATAATAATAATAGTCCCCTTTCACAGGCCATGAAGGCCCATTGGGGTATATCAGGGTAGGCTACTATTCTTGAGCCGCTCGGTACTCAAGGGTGGTAAAGTGGTTAGCTTTACGCACCGACCGCCTATTATTACCCCAGGAAATGATTTCCCAGGTACTCATTTTCACAGGCTGAGTCGACCTGGAAGCCTTAGATATTTTTAAAATTCCAATGTATTATTCCTGGGATTCGAACCCAGGACCTTAAGATTGGTAGTCAAGTGCCATACCCACTGAGCTACCATGGCTCCATCATACGTGTGTCAAATTTTAGAATATCGTAAAGAGGATCATGAAGAGGATTAGAGTATCCGAAATAGCATTACATACACTGCACAATCGGATCATATTCTAATATATAGGAAAAGATGTCCCTTAACCTCCTAAACAAAGTTGCGTTAGGAAAAACATGTACCAATTTGCATTGGCCTCCAGAGATCATTGTCATAGATGCATATACAAAAAATGGCTATTAGTGTCCTCATTAATATTTAAATAGGCGGGTTTCAACAAACTCGTGTTTGACCTCCAGAGGTCATTAAGGTTACGAGGTCTGAAGGTCAAACGCTGATTTTTAGGTTAGCTCGACTTTGTTTAGGAGATCAAGGGATATATTTTTCTAGTTGTGTTATTAGGAAGCATGCGTCAATTTGTAATTAACCTCCAGAGACCATTGACGTCAACACGGGGGCGGATACACAGGCAAAAAGTTTCCTCAATAATGTTTAAATTTTCCTGTACAAGCTCGCGTTCGACCTACACAGGTCATTAAGCTTAGGAGATTTCAAGCTGACTCGACTTTGTTTAGTAGGTCAAGAAGTAGCTTTTTCTATATAGAAAAAATATCCCTTGATCTCCTAAACAAAGTTATGCTAGGAAGCATGTGTCAATTGGCGATTGACCTCCAGAAACCATTGACATTGATAGTTACTTTCTTGTACAAACTCCGTTTGACCTCCAAAGGTCATTAAAATTAGAAGGCCTGGAAGTCAAACGCGAATTTTCAGGCCGACTCAACTTTGTTTAGGTTACGATCTATTTTTTACACAGAAAAAATCTGAGGCGACTACACACGTTTTACCTTACCTTACCTCTTTAAGATGGCCATTTTGACAACGCATAACAATCGTTTTGTTGTAGATGGGAAATTATTTACAGTCATAAGAGTGGTTTTAAATGTCCGTAAACTTAGCACCCCCACTTACACAAAATCAAAATTTAGCTGTAAATTATGAACAAATTATAAGCTAATTTTGAGCCAAAAATAAAAATTTTGAGCTCTCATAGTACAGCCGTAAATAATACATTTTAAGTGGGGGTGCTAACTTGACGTCAACTCAGCACCCCCACCATGCCAATTTCAATCGAAATTCAAATGTTACTACATGAGAATTATGAGCTAATTATAAGCTAGTTTTGAGCCAAGAATAAAAATTTTGGGCTCCTATATTATAGCCGTAAATAATATATTTTAAGTGGGGGTGCTAACTTGGCGTCAACTCGGCACCCCCACCATGCCAATTAAAATCGAAATTCAAATGTTATTACATGAGAATTATGAGCTAATTATAAGCTAATTTTGAGCCAAGAGTAGACATTTCGAGCTCGAATATTATAGCCAGAAATTAAATTTTATCTATTAATATTAAATTCTATCTCGACGCCAAATCGGAACTCCCATCATATAAATTGTAATAAAAATTCAAATTTAAGTATGTACTTGAGAATTATGAGCTTCATTAATAAGACATCATTACGCCAATTCAACCCTTAAATTAAAATTTACCCTCTTTATGAAAATACAAAATGCATTATTTGAATAAAATAATGAGAATTTTGTCATTTAAATGTGGTAAAATCAATAAAACAATTACGAATTCTGATAGATACAAATATCCTAGCTAATAAAAATTTAATATACGTAGTTGCTAGTTTGACATTTCTTGCTTTCCGATGAAAAATAATTTGTGCTTGACATTTCTTTTTTTTAGATTAAAAGTAGCCTATGTTAAATAAGCTGCTTTTTATAATAATTAATATCTGAAAAATTGATGTTTCTGATACTATCCTTAAATTTAAAAAAATGGATATAATATATTCAAATTGTGGTGAAAAAATTTGCAAAGCATTAAATTAAAAGCCGAAACATGAAAAGTCGACGCGACTTGCCTCCGTGGTTCAATGGTTAAAACATTCGGCTTGCTAGACCGCATGGGCTCGTGGAATGCAAGATCGCACCTCATTACAAGCAAGACTTTTTTTAAATTTTATTTATCATTAATCTTGAATTTAATAACAATTGAAATAATTTGTTATTATTCTTTTATTCGAAAAACGTACAAGAAATAATAAATTAGAAGTAAGAAATAATGATACCCAATTAATAAAACGTCAGTTCAAGAATTCTCATTACGTATTTATTTCAAATTAAAATAAATAAAATGTAAAATAAGTACTTGTTAATACTGAAACTTTAAATGTATTTAAATATTCAGGATTTTGAGTGTTAATAAACTAATATTGTAAAAATTGGTTTCTGTAGTATGCAGTATGTAAAAGCATCATCATCAGTTTTCAATAATTATATATAAAAACAATATAAAGTTATCCGAACTTATTAAGTGCTAGATGAAGAATAATCCAATTGCGTCAGCCTTACTCACAAAAATTTCTAACAACTTCCAATAACAATAACAAACATTTTTCTTTTATGACTTGACTTATATTTCGGCCACAATCATAATACTAATTAATTCCAATAAATAATAAAAAATGAATAATTTACAAGTATTCCTTAATATACTAATAGCATAAATAACAGTTTGTTATACACATATGTCTTTAAGTTTCTAACAAATGCTGAATCGTCATGTCTGTTGTATAACAATTCCACTCTCTATTTATAATAATAATGCTAGTATTGCTTTATATTGACACGATAAAATCGGCTTTCGACATGCAGCGCATATCGCCAGCAACAAATATTAACGCAACCGGCAACGTTTTTGTAGAAGCGATACTAAGTTGCTTCAATGTGAGACTTCTGATTAAATTCAATGTAAACAACCCAATGGAGATAATATTGCGTGTTTCCAATTGCTAGTTGCTGATTGCTTCGGTGTGGAGCCGCCTTAGAGGAGCAAACCCCTTTTTAATTAAATAAATGTGAACGAAGCAATGATAATCTGTTGGTTACAGCGTACGTCACTGAATTCTTAGCAACGTGAAATCTGCACTCTTATCTTACCCCAGGTCGTATTTGATTATTCCGGTGTGATTACGAAAATGACTGATTTCATGTATTTATGGTTGAAGTATAGTAGGTTAGTATAGTCTCGTCTCCTATGGACGCTGACCGTCAGCGAGCTGACCATCAGCGCGCTGATGGTACGCCTGGCATTTTGTTTTCACACGATCAGGATGAGAATTGATATCACAGCTGATGCATCAACCACTGTTGTCATATCTGTTACTTACATATAGCAGTTTGCAAATTTTATTACCCTTTTTCTTCTTTTCTGATATTTGTTCGTTTGAAAAGGCAGGTACTAAATCATAATTCCAGAAAACCCAAATCCCACCATTGATTTATGTTGTCACTACGTATACAAAATTTTTAAATTGAATTTAAAGAAATATTTCAAGTGTTTTCTATAAGTACTTTATGAATGTTGTTTCGAGTGCCACCCCTAATACAGACGTCATTGGGTTTAAAGGGGCGTCATTATTATTTTCTATACACCGGATGGTGTATAGCCGCAAACTGACAACATTGTTTTTTTAAATAATTTCGGTCAGCGCGCTGATTCGGCATACATGTGGAAAAGGTACATTTCTCGAATGACCCGTGCATTTCTTCAAAAATGATTTTTTTCAAAACTACAAAAAACACCCTTTTTATCTTTTAACTATACCACGCATATACTGAGATGATTCTATAAAAAATGCTTCAAAAGGATAATAGTAACACAGGAGCAATGTCAAAATTTGTAAAAACACTAAAATTTGCCTTTGGAGCCTGCTACTTTTTTACTGTGCAATTTTTTTATACTCCGCGCGTATTTTATACTCGGAAAGACCTAAGAACTAGCTTTAATCTGACACCTGGATGAGCCAGATAACTCAAAAAATAAGGGAGTTATGACAAGTTCAGTTAGATGATGTAGAGGGACGGGTAGCAGAATTTGCCAAAAATCGAAGATTTCAAAAACTTCTACTTCTGCCATTTTTAATCCAAAAAATCTGGAAAAAAATTTAATGACATTTCATATGCATCTATGCAAGGACAAAATTTGAACAAAATCTGAGACATTGAAATACGGCACTAGTCGGTTTGGCATGAAATTAGCCTAAAGGAACTTTTTACTACTACTACTGTATTTACATTTTAGACTTCCAATAAAATAAATAAAAAATAACAATACCTATTTATTAATGGATCGATTACATTAACCAACATATCTTTACTTAATTAATTAATATCTGTTTATTAACTAATAACAAATCAAATTTAATGATATCATTAAATGAGTCGGTATTAAAGTGATGTCATTTCTGCATGCTTTTCCTACTATTAGAACACAGGGGAATCCCCCGGTTTAATAAAACGTTTAGGATGTTGTTTCAACAATATCCAAACTGTGTGCAAAAATAGATTTTTCTTCGAAAACTTTTATATTATACTAAAAATTCAAACTACCTAGATATAGATTATTTAATTTTCCAACACCCTTTTATACCATCATTTAAGGGATATGAATCACTTCTCGTTTTTAGGTTCTGAATATTTTTTTGCTTGTTTTTCGTGGTGGTTGGATTAATAATCTATAAATGTTTATTTTGCACCCACTGAAATCACCACATGGTTATCAAGTTATTTACGAATAAGTGTAGGTATTGTAATACAAAAATACGCTACGAATTTCCGTAAATTATTTGTTTGATTAATTTAAGTCAGCTAAAATATACCGAACGCCTATGATTTTTAGTACATCAAACTAATAATTTTTATTATCAAGAGCTTATTCGAAGGTGTTTTCTGTTTTAAATAAAATAGATTAATGGTAGAAATTGCTCTTATTTAATAAAACGTCGTTTAATTTAATATTAATTATAAAAATGTTCTTTTTAAAAGTTTATCTTCTGTTTATTTTCGAATGTTATTAAAGAACGAAAAAAAGTATTTACGTTGTGTATGCCTTTTTTAAATTGCGTTGTTTATTTTACATAGATCACACTCTGTGTATTTTTGCGGAATGGCTAGTCCAATATTTTATTTACAAACACAAAATACGAAAGAAATGTTTAATACAAACAGCGTTTACAAGTTGAATTTATTCTATAATGGTTTCAGTTTTACGTTTTACTGAAAAGGTTTACTATTAGACAAGTATTAATTCTTCAGGTTCTAGTATGATGTATTAGCACCGCAGATAAGAACTAGTAATGTCATTTTCTTCCCAACTCTTTTTATGTTTTTTAAATTACATTCAATGCCGCCACACATAAATATTTCCCTTTAATTTATTTAAATATGATCTCAGATGCTCTCTGTAAAAATCAGATGTTTTTAAGCTGTTATTAGACCTTGAATTTATTTTAAAATAAACAAACTGCAGCATGAGCAAAAAGGACACGTGCCCTATTTACGAATTTCTTCAAGATCAAATATCCCATTTGGCTATTTTGCGGCAAGACAAATTTGTGCTGTATTGACAAATTCTGTAAAGTTCAACAAACTACAGTCATAAGCATTATTATCAGGAGAATATGGAACAGAACATGCAGGACCGGACTCAAAACTTGAAGCTTAAATATCTCGGAAAGTAAATAATTTAGAAAAAAAGTTATAGGAAAAATCTTCTCTACACATCATCAACTATCTCGTATTCACGTATTGTTCGCTATTTTTGGGACACCCTGTATATTAAACTTTTATTTTCATAGCTAGGATACTTGTATCTATCAGAATTCGTAATAATTGTTCTATTGATTTTACCGCATTTAAATGGCAAGATTTTCATTACTTTATTCAAATAATGCATTTTGTATTTTCATAAAGAGGGTGAATTTTAATTTAAGGGTTGAATTGGAGTAATGATGTCTCATTAATGAAGCTCATAATTGACTCATAATTCTCAAGTACATACATAGTTAAATTTGAATTTGTTTATTACAATTTATATGATAGGGGGTTTCGATTTGGCGTCGATATAGCGCACCCATTTAAAATATAGTATAATTTCCGGTTCTAATATTGTAGCTCAACATTTTTATTTAAAAATTTTTGCTCAAGATCAGCTCATAATTATAATGTATTTAAATTTGAATCTCCATTTAAATTGGCATGGTGGGAGTGCTGTGTAGACGTCAAGAAAGCACCACATTTTGAAAATCTAATTTCAGACTATAATATTCGAGCTCGAAATTTCTTTTGGCTCATAATTAGCTTATAATTAGCTCATAATTCTCATGTAATAACATTTGAATTTCGATTGAAATTGGCATGGTGGGGGTGCTGAGTTGACGTCAAGTTAGCACCCCCACTTAAAATATATTATTTACGGCTATAATATAGAAGATCAAAATTTTTACTTTTGGCTCAAAATTAGCTTATAATTAGCTCCTAATTCTCATGTAATAACATTTGACTTTCGATTGAAATTGGCATGGTGGGGGTGCTGAGTTGACGTCAAGTTAGCACCCCCACTTAAAATATATTATTTACGGCTATACTATGGGAGCTCAAAATTAGCTTATAATTAGCTCATAATTATCATGTAATAACATTTGAATTTCGATTTTAATTGGCATGGTGGGGTGCCGAGTTGACGTCAAGTTAGCACCCCCACTTAAAATATATTATTTACGGCTATAATATAGGAGCCCAAAATTTTTATTCTTGGCTCAAAACTAGCTTAAAATTAGCTCATAATTCTCATGTAGTAACATTAGAATTTCGATTGAAATTGGCATGGTGGGGGTGCTGAGTTGACGTCAAGTTAGCATCCCCACTTAAAATATATTATTTACTGCTGTACTATGAGAGCTCAAAATTTTTACTTTTTGCTCAAAATTAGCTTATAATTTGCTCATAATTTACAGCTAAAAATTTTTTGATTTTGTGTAAGTGGGGGTGCTAACTTTACGAACATTGGTTTTAATGAAATATCTCCAAAATCGAAAGCAGATAGTATCATTTCATACGTTTACATGTTAAATCAAACCAATTTAAATCAGTTGTCAATTGTAATTCATCACACCTAAAATCAAGGGTTATCTTCCTACGCTATACCCGTAGCCCCCCCCCCCATCTTTACAATGATATATATTTCTCGGGGGTATTCCCAATTGTAAAAACTATCAGAATAAAAGACTTTATCACACGTAGTACAGACTAATATCAAATTTCGAGGTATTTATTGCCCATGCAAGACTTCTAATATATTCATTTGCAGTTTTTTCGCGAATTTCAGCAATAGGCGGGCAATCATGCAAGCTGTGCGACCTAGGGTTTCAGTTGTACCGTTGCAATTACGACTAGTAGTAGTTCAGGACAACACAAGCTCACAATTAGACGAATCAGTGTATCATATGGGGTTCAGCATCTCCTAGCAAGAAGTATTAACGTTTGAACGTTTTGCTGTTGCAGAAAGAGGAAGAAGCTTATCTGAGACTTTGGAATCTTCTGCAGCCACTGAAAAATGCAGTGGGATGAGGTTCTTTAAGTTCAAGACCGTTAAGGAGATCCAGTACTACCACGACCCATCTACAAACCTAAATATCCTATCACGTCTTCTGGGACTGAGTGTCTTAGGCTGCCAAGGTATGAGCAAACTTCTCCACAAAAAAGTGAATATCCTGACGTATCTTCCGTAATCTTTCTTTCAATGATTGAGATAAATCCAACAAGTGAGACTTGTAGCAGGTTATTCTTTTATGAATGATCATACCAAAATGACTTTTGATAAACCCATTTTATACAAAGCTCTAGGAATGGTTAGTAATGTACCAGAGACCAAATATCGCAGAACTGGAAGTTTTGCACACGATAATGAGTTTCTCCGCGAGTGCAGTGCGATTGTGATGACTAGTGCAGGGTTAGTTAAGATACTTGAGATAATACATGCAAAAAATGCTGGCACCTTTAGCATTGAGGCTCTATCTACTGCTTTGGACTCGAACAACTAGTTTCGAAGGTACCGAGTTGTCTACGAATTATTTATACCTTCAGCATGTCGTGAAGCAATCTGCGAGCGAGAGTGTTTTTGAATGTTCAGAATGGATGCGGTCGGACCATGCCCATTTTCAATAAAGATAGTCATTAATTTTTAGTTGTCAGGCGTCTATGTGGTACACAGACGCGTGACAAATGAAGACTATAAAGAATCTCTTGCTATTAAGCAACAAAAAGCTGGATTGTATATTCTGTAAATTTTCGTAATACTTATTAAGATAAAGCCGTTAACCTTTAAAATTCTCAAGTATATCAATTCAATGAAATCTATGTATACATAGTACCACATTCTATTACCATTCCAAATATTAATCTGCTTATCTAATCTGCTAATGTATAGCATTTAGATAAAGATTTTTGATTCACTCTGCATCCTGCGCCAATATATAAGACTTTATACCTAAATAAAAACTCGTACTGAATATTTTATTCATTTTGTATTTTAACTATCTTTTCAGTTTTTAGTCTCTATTCTATGTAAATGAACTGACTGCTTACTATTTTAGTCCAAGATATGGTTTTGATTGTTTTTGCATAATATAATTTTACCATAAAGTGCTTTGTTTCCCATTTCAGGATAGGTTTGCAAATAAGTAGCGGTTTTACCTTTTTGGTGCCTGCATGTCGTATAGGCCTAGTCACGATTAACTTAAAATACTTACCTATTATAACTACAATCATTTCTTTTATTTGAATCGGTTTCTAAATAGTTAATGTAAATTTATACATTTATTTAATAATAAACAGTAACTAAACCAGCAAAAATAACAAGATTTATAGAAGGTGTTACTGAGAGCATAGGCATATTCTTTTTTACTACTTTTACGTCTGATTTCTTATTCTTTTCCTATTTTATTCAGTTATATTTCTTATTTTACAAAAATTGCAAAAGTAAATTAACAAGAACTTTACTTTGTTCAAAATCCGCTCAAGAAATAGAAGTCTATCAGGATAGTTCTGCATTTTCTAAAACACCCTGTATATTTTTAAATTTTGAGTATCGAGAATTATTGCAAATTATTAACAATAAATGAAGAAATCTGTTATTTCCATAAAATTCAACTGTCTTTGATCTCCCCAACTTTTAAAGATAAATAATAATCTTCGAAAGTACATACGTACAGGGTGGCTCACGTACAGTGACACTTTGCCTTATCTCAGCAACTGTAAAAAATAACGAAAAAGGTTTAATACCAAAGTTGGTTGGTGCAAAGGCTATTTTAACTTTATAATATTATTGTAGAATTTCGAAGTATAAGTATTAACCACAAATACACAGAATAAATTGTAGAATAGAAAAATCGTACAAAGATACATGGTGTTCTATTTAAAATAGAAGAGTTGATACTAGTCGAAGATAAACGACTCACCCTGTATACTTAAAAATACATACCAATCAACTTTGATATGTATTTAACTTTTTTTTCGTAATTGTTACAGTTTCCGAGGTAAGGTCATCTCGCGTGAGCCATACTGTACTCATTACACAACACCGTGTATAATTAGGTTTATCGCTTCCTTTGCCTTAAAGTCAACAGTCGTCAACGCTCTTCGAAACAGGTTAAATGGCATCACCTATCCCAAAAAACAAGTTATTGGTGAACAATTGGTTGTTCCCTGAGATGGGATCTGGTGGAGTAAGCTGAAGGAACATGAGAACCCATATTGTTTTCGTGTTTAGACTTTTACTGCTCCATCTCTGTTTTTCTGTTCCATTATTTGGAAGACAACGATTGGTGGTTAATCAATGTGGTTCTGAGAACAGCAGTTTTTTGAAAATGACACTGAAGGTTTCTTCGCCGTCCCATTCCGGCACACCGTCATGCTATCACGACGCACTGCCAATATCATAACATCAAAGTAACCAGTCGGAACTCGGAACTATCGCCATTATCTATCTAAGACCAATCGCCATCATGATCTATACCTTTCGAGCCGTGACGCGATCATTCTCGACATGTGAATTCTGCCCGACTAGACATCGGAGTCAGAAACAACAGTTTCTGTCTGGCAGCCGCTATAGGGATTCCAGTAAAAAACAGTTTTGAAACGCTAAGCGACATACTACCATCAAAATCTCAGCACAAACATGCAAAAATAGTTTTTGGAATTGTTCTACCTTCCAGGCATTTTATATCCAGGAGGCGCAGGTAGTTTTGGTTGAACGCTAAGCCGAGTTAAAAAGGCTCATAAACAGTAATTCATATTATTATAACTACTCGAACTCAGCTTATATCGTCGTCCTTGGTGACGGTACCGCACAGATCTCAGCATTGCAGTGATTAAACTAAGAATTCATTTGAGGCCTAAATTATTTCTGTAACAAGAACAAGGAATGCATTGAAAAAAATATTTTATTAGTGTAATAAAATAAGACTAACAAAAATTTAAAAAACAAACAAACGGTTTTTGAAAAAAAAAGTGGTTCCAAATGGTAACACTGGGACTAAGAGACCAAGTGATTTATTTTTTATGACATAAAATTAAACAGTTACGTTATAAAATGAACAGTGCCTTCTGGTTCTACTGAGTTTATCTCTTAGTGCATTTACTACTGTCAAAAACAAAAAAGAGCATGTCAAAGTATTAGAAACTATGTCAGTTATTTCTATCTCAAGTTTCATAATTTAAGATGTTCAGGGTTTTCAAAGTTTTCAAAATGAGGTTTGTGAAGTTTGGGAGTTCAGCAGATCAAAGTTTCAATTTGCAGAGACTGACTACTTCTCGCTTAAGGTTCCTGAAAGTTATAACATTAAAAGCTTCAATTGCGAATATCGTATCTTCAGATTACTAAGTTTCAGCGATTTCGAGAGAGAGTAATAAGCTCATATCGTCAGAGATCTTTCCTTGTCTTGTATGAGGACGCAATAGTTGCAATACGAATAAAGTACAAGCAATGTTTAGTTGTTTTTTAAGCAAGCAAAATGTATTTATCTACATGTGCTGGCTGTCTGTTTGGCTGTGTACACCTGAGACAGCCAAGGTCAGTAACATATCTTTAAAACTAAAGTGACTCGTATTGCTTGTAGGCCACGCTGTATTATATTACATCTAATTCCATCAATAATAAAAAAAAATCAGAATAATTAATGCGAATTTTTCAGATTTTCGTGTAGTGTTTACAACTTGATGATTTAAATCAAAAGTGTAACTGGCACTTCGCCATTACTACTTTCTTTTTATTTATTCACCATTTCGCACACATAAAACCGTAAATATCATTCAGATATAAAAAACATTTTATAGTTATTAGACCAAAAAAATTATGATGTAATATTTTGCAGACGCCGTCGACGGCCGCAATAATAAAATATGTTACAACAACCTCGTAGTCTCTAGACTAACTAGGTCGATAGAAGGAATTCATGGTCCATTACAGTTTTATACTTTTGCTAAGCCTATTGACATTTATGTAAGTAGTTATCGAGTAGTCCCTCTTGTAGATTTTACTAAATAAGGATCTATTTATAGAAATTATCGTGTTTTCGTTTTTATTTTAATTATTTAAATCTTTAGCCTCAACCTATGTAGTTAATAATAATAAAAAAGTTAATTAACATTTTTAAAATATAACCGTGAATGTTTTATATGTACATTTGTACATGTTTGCATATTTATGTACGTGTTTTAACTAAAGCAACATTTATTACAGCACTAATTTAGGGAATTACGTAATTGATAAATTAACGAAATTGCTTTTTAGAGGTTGTCGGAACGTACAGTGTGTTATCAGCATACTTGTTTGGGTTCATTTAAACGACGAGAATTAATTTTATGTAGGCCCCCATTATCGAGATACTACAGTAAAGACGCTGTCAAAGATTTGATCGTCTAGATTCGACGCGGGAGAACGTAGGGATCAGTAATTCTTCTGCAGATAAATTATGGATGGTAAATTACTGGATGTTCGGAATATAGTGTGTTCGGATTATGGATTCCTACTGTATTTACTGTGTTGATGATACGGCACTTAGAAGTGCTGGTACCTGTTTTGTTGTTATCATTTGGCAACGTGAGTTGTTGCTTGAATTGTGATTCGAGGCCAATGTGTGATATTGACTTTATGTTGATGTTAGCAATTGGTGGAATTGCTGTATTATATTGATGTGTTGGCAATTGAGGAATTGCCTGTTGTTGTTTTGTTGTTGTGTTGATTTGTTAGCAATTTGTAGAATTGCTGTTGTTGTTCATGATATGTGAATTCAGCTCTGTAAATTAACCATACAGTATACTGTTTACTTGGAGTCGGAGAAATGGGCGCATCTTGAAGTTCGCCTCGACCTGGGTAATTAATTAGAATTACACCAGTGGTCCCAGCGATTACTGGGCAGCAATGGGGTGCTTATTCCCCTACGTTCCTGTATTGCAATCCCAACGAGGAGCGGACTCAGAGGGAGATGAATACATTGACAGTACCTACGTGTACCTGGTCCTGTTAGCGTTCGGTTAAAGGGCGCCCGATGGGGCAAGTATCTGTTTCAGGTCATCATGATCGTGGTAGTGCACGGAAGGTATTCACTCCCGAAGGCTCCAATCATACAGAACCAACGTGAGACGGTACGGGGGATCCCCAATCTCCCCCCTAAGTACTGCTAATTTCCATTTAAAGAGTAGGCGACTAATGTGTTGTAATTATCTTTTCATGTGTGCCTTAATCCGGCCCTGTGGTATTTTACGTTTTGGTCTCAATACGGAATGTATCTGAATTGAAGCATAACCGACCGTTCCCACCCACTCCGGAGCAAGCAGTCACACGGCCCGAAAGGACCTGTCAAATGTAACATTTAGACTTGGGATTAACTTTGATTTGTGAGAATTAGAATTCTTTAAAATAATAAGAATGTTTAACAAAATTTAAATTATTATCGAAATACGACCCCGGCCTACAACAGGGCATTTAATTAGCCTTTAATTCTTCGTAGGATGCTTTTTTTAATTGCGCATTCTACATTGAGTTTTTGATGCGTGTTCCGCTAACATTTTCTGAAGCTACCGAAACTCGCGGTTTTAGAAAAAAATCAGCTGAGCCTTTTTGAAAATAGGGCATATAATTATCCTTTAATTTCTCATATATGCTTTCCTATTATCCTGCTGTAAGGGCTCCGCTAACTTTAGGGACGTGAGGATTTCGGCACCAGATAAGCAACGCCAGCAAAGTTGGCACTCCCACTTTGACAAAATCAAAACATTTTTAGTTGTAGATTATGAGCTAATCTTGAGCCAAAAGTAAAAATATTGAGCTCCGATATTATACGTATATCCGTAAATTATAAAGTGGGGGTGCTGGTGCTAGCTTGGCATCATCTCAGCACTCCCACTATACAAATTTAAATAAAAATTCAAAGGATCCCACACGAATCTTATGGAAACTGGCCCCCGGTTAAATTGGCTGGATTTTTGACATATTATAGTTATCTAGTCCCGGATCAAAAGTTCTCAGGGATACAAAGTCCAAAAACCCATGGTTTGCCCACCACAGGTTTTTGGACTTTGTGCCCATGGGAACTTTTGATCCAAAAGTTGATTACTATAAGATGTCAAAAATTCAGCCAATTTAACCGAGTGCCAGCTTCCATAAGATTATTGCGGGGTCCTTTATGTTAGAATTATGATCTAATTATAAGTTAATTTTGAGCTCCGATACTATAGCCGTAAATTATATATTTTAAGTGAGGGTGCTATCTCGATGTCAGCTCAGCACCCCCACCACACCAATTTCCATCGAAATTCAAATTTAACTACATGATAATTATGAGCTAATTATAAGCTAATTTTGAGCCAAGAGTAGAAATTTTGAGCTCGAATATTATAGCCGGAAATTAGATCTTCAAACGGGAGGTGCTATCTTGACGTCCTCAGCACCCCCACCATACCAATTTCAAACGAAATTTAAATATAACTTCATGATAATTAAAAGCTAATTATTTGCAAATATTGAGCCAATATATATTGATCTGCAATATTAGAACTGGAAATTATATATAAATGGGTGTGCTAGCTCGACGACAACTCAGCACCCCCATCATACAAATTGTAATCAAATTTAACTACATGAGAATTGTGTGAGCCGAATATGAGCTTCAATGACAGACTTTATACATTTACTCCAATTCAACCCTTACATTACATTTCACCTTCTTTATAGAAATACAAAATACAGTATTTAAAAAATACATAATTTGGTATTTAAAAGCGGTAAAATTAATAGAATAATTAAATTATGAATTCTCAAAGACGCAAATATGCAAATATTGAATAGCAATCCTTATAGGAAAAAACACGCCACATACTTATGTATAGTTGGAGAAAATAGTGCAATTACTCAAATTGCAATTTTAAGCTCGGTAGTGAAAAGAGTAATTACGAAAAACTGATCCACGACTTCCACGAAGATCGTTAGGCTAGAATGGGTTAATTTTTCTAGGTGTATAATACCTTGACGAAACCGGGCAAAACCATATAAAACCAAGTCCTGTCACATTGAGGTTGGATTCGATCGGGCAACGGTCACCAACTACGTTTGGAAATAATCCAAAGCTGGACGAAGCGTCATCTCCTTGGAGAAGGCGCCGGCGGGTGAGCACGTTTATAGCTCCAGCACTAGTCTGGGGATTAGTAGAGGATATATAGTAACCTCGCTCCCACCAGTGAGTACTGGTAGCAACTGCGCGCTAATTGAGCGTATCTCAATTCGTGTCTTCAAACGGGAAGGGAACACCCGAAAGTGCCAAAAAATCAATAAATACTACACGTATCAATACCATCAAATACCAACTTATCAATTAGGGTTTACTTTAAAATGTTCAGGTAGTAAGCTAAAAGTATCAGGTAGTAAGCTAAAAAGCATGTAATCAAGCATTCATCATATTCAAGTGTACGAGCCCTGTCTCATTGAAGTTCGCACACCTCTATTTCTGTTAAACGGCGCCCCGCAATGTTCACTCTGGATTTTTTTTGTTTTTGGAAGTAGCTATTTCTTATTGCTAGAGTAAAGTACTGACCTATATTATAAGTGATGTTGTTTTATTTTTAGATTTCGTTGTGTCTTTTATATTTTAAAACGATGTACATTCCACAATCTTTTTCCCAAAATTTCCTTTGGTCTTCAAGGTGACAGTTCCTTATTGTTAGAATAAGGTATTGCTTCTGCACTACTCCATGGCACGTATTAGAAAATTTTACTGAGGCTCCTACCGCCTCTTTGCGTCAGCAGATTGATCAGAGTTGAATGGGCGGCGTGAGGAAACCATTCGATAGAATTTAAAGAAATTTAGCATGGTATTATAGTATGGAAAGCACCCATGCATTAGTTTTTTGCATGCATCTAGTATGCCATGGATTCTTTTACATCAGTAAGTTGTTTTGAGATTCTATCCACTTGCGTAAGTGTTGTATAATTAAAATATCTTCATATACTACATCACCGTTTTTACAAAATCCTCTTTCTAGCCATTTCTTATAGGAAATACGAATATATGTATATTCCTTGTTCCTTATGCTCCCCGAGACTTAGTGGTAGTAAAGTGAAAGCCAGATTATGCGGATTAGGTGCTGAGTTGACGTCAAGATAGCTCCCCCGTTTGAAGATCTAATTTCTAAGTTATAATATTTGAGCTCAAGATTTTTATACTTTGCTCAAAATTAGCTCATAATTCTCACGTTGTAAAATTTGAATTTAAATTTGTATAGTGGGTCTAGATAGCACCTCCACTTAAAATATTATAATTTACAGCTATAATATCGGAGATCAAAATTTTTACTCTTGGCTCGAAATTAGCTTATAATTAGCTCATAATTCTCACGTAGTGAAATCTCAATTTTGATTTAGGTTTGTGTAGTGGGGGGTGCTGAGCTGACGTCAAGATAACACCCACTTAAAATATATAATTTAAGGCTATAATATCGGAGCTTAAAATTTTTACTTTTGGATCAAAATCAGCTCATAATCTATAGCTAAAAATATTTTCATTGTGTCAAAGTGGGGGTGCCAACTTTGCGGAGGTAGATAAGCAGATGCCTAAATAGGCAGATACTTTTTTATTTAGAATATTTCACAGCTGGCGTTCGCACTGTATAAAGACTGAATTTTAATGAATAACAAAGCCAATACGATTTTGTAATCCAGCTTGTAAATTCCTACCTCCCCGACTTACAAAATAAAAGTAATTTCTAAAAATAACATAAGAAAATTTTTTGCAATGATTAACAATTTAAAAGTCTTAATAAATGTTAATTTTTGAATGAAAGATAAGCAGTTCAAACAGAAATCTATAGGTCACACAAGTTTGTATGTAAGCATAACTGTAATCATTAAAACGACAACTGGTTGTTTTCTTCAGATGACCAAATTTGGAGATAACCTTGTACTGTTATTACCATTATGCAGTAAAGTTGCATTTGAAACTTTTTTTATTACAGCACGATCGAAGTAAATAACAATGAGTAAACAGAAAATTATTTAAAATGGAAAAATCCACATTAAAGGTTAATTAGTTAATTTGTTAAGTAGGTACCTATTGCGAAAGAATTTTCACTAGAAAAATGTTAATTTCTTTAGCAACTTTACACTATTAAAAATGATAATGGTAATGAATTATCATTCTTAAAAATTATAATTTAATGGTTCCTGCTCGTGTTTTAGTTAATTTATATTCAACGGAAAACACCTCATTTCCTGTAGAAAAGTAAAAGTATTGTCTCATAACATTTTTAGTGATATTAACAGTGACTCACATCCATGGTCAGTTTAGGTCATTGTGGTAATTATTAACAGGCAATATTCAACAGTAAAAATTAATTAAAATTCCTGGATTTTATATTTTAAATAATTAAAATTCCTGGATTTTAAATATTTTAAATAATTAAAATTCTTTAATAAATTTCATATTTAATTTAATTTTTTTGTTAAAATAAAATTTCTTTTATCTTTTTTCCGTTTGAATTAAGATCTCGGAAACTGTTAAGAATTACGAATTCGGTTTAATGAGAAAAGACGACCCCCGTGAAATTGGGTCCCAAAAATAAAAAATACAAATATTTTTTATGCCATTCGTTTGCCTACTGTTTACTGTTAGTCAACCCACATAAGTCCAACTAAAAATTTCGTTTCCTTACTAATAGGAAAAAATGTCGGGGGGACTTTGCGATAGCCCCCTACATTTTCTAGCGATAGGCTAGAAATTTTGAATTTTTATATTATCAATCGTTTAATTAAAAATATATTTAAATTAAACACTATCAATCTTTGCAAAAAAAGTATAAAAAATGAAATTTCTGTCATTTTCAAAAAATTATTTCCACGAACAGCTGAACGGGAAAATAAATATAATTAAAAAAATTAAATAAAAATTACCTAGCCTATCTTCTTGTTAAACCAAACAAAGTAATATTTTTAAGGAATACATTTACTAAGCAGCCCCCAATTTTCAAATCTTATTATTTTATTTTATTAAACGGTTTACCCATTGCCACTCTTAGACTTAGTGTTATAACAAAAAGTAGTATTCTTAAGGAATATATTTGCTTAAAAGCCCCACCCCCCAATTTTCGAATTAAAGTATTTTATTTTGGCAACATTTTGCCCTTTGTCACTCTTAGAGTTAATCTTATGCAAAAAAATAATATAGTCAGGGGTCGATAAGTTTGACAACCTTCGCTCAATTTTATTATTTTACTTATTCTTATCTATTGTTTGACTATTAGCACCCTTACCTTAGATTTAATGTTATACAAAAATATAATATTTTTAGGGGGTCATTTGCTTGATAACCCCCCACCCAATTTTAGTATTTTATTTTGTGAACTGTTTGCTCATTTGGAAGATTTGATTAACATTCTCCCAATTTTAGTATTTTATTTTGCCATTTGTACAACCAGGGCCGTAGGCAGAAATTTATTTCCGGGGGGGTGGGGTCTGGGGATTTATTTTCGGGTGGAAGCAGAATAGACAAATAATTTTATTTTGTTGTCATTTATTAGTATTAAGTTTAGTTTCGGGGGGGGAGGGAGGTTAAGACCCCCTTAAAGGCCTGACGTACAACTGAATGTTATACCGTGCTATATAAAAACGTATATCAGTCTTAGATATGTAATTTTTGCCAATTTTTGATTCTTCTTCTATTTGGTTATGTCAATTGTTTGCTCATTACCTTAGACTTGATGTTAATTAAAAAAATATTTTTACGGAGTCGATTTGCATGACCCCCACCCCCGTTTTCGAAAATCTAATTTTGATTGCTCACCTTAGCCAATTAATTTTATTCGTTTGTCTACATTTAGATTTAATATTATAGAATACGTATTTTGTTCTAGTAGATTAGTAGTACCCTCCAATAGGGAAAGCAAAGGTTAGCAGCTTACCTCCTAGTCCAAGAATCGGAGGTTCAAACCAGGACAAAAACAGATTGGTTTAAAGATTATAAAGCATGAAGTTTTTAATGTGATACCGACTTCATAACCACGGCATACTAAAAGTATTAAACTTGTAATTAAATGTGGTGGGGGGGGGGGGAGTTAAATTACGTGTAATGTCAAAAAGATTATGTGTAAAAATAGATGCATTAGTTGTTTAAAAAATGTTTTAAGGGTTGTTAGTACTTAGTGAGTCCCAATCTACTTACTTAAAAACACATTATTAATCCAGGATTTTTCAGTAGATTAAGTGTAAATACTAAACAGCCATTACATTTTTCTACCAGAAATGATGTTAGTTTCTTAAAAACAATATCGTGGAAGGTATCCCCCAAGGTCGTGAGTCTCCGGTGACTCACAACACACCTAGTTAAAAGCCTCTTAAAAATACCAAGATAAGAGTCTTTTGATTCAGAATTTATCTATATACCGCCGAGCCTTCCTACCAAAAATGAAAGGTTCAGTTAATAAGTTTTAAAAACCTCTTGAAAGATGTCAGTCACAACACACCCACTTAAGGACACATTAATTATACATACTTTTGATGCAGAATTTAACTGTAAATCATATGTAATTAATATGTAGTTACAAAAACTTTCGTGCAGCAACCCTTACTTCAAATACCTATCCTGCATAGGTAGAATTCTGTTCTTTCATGAATCAAATTAAACCGTGACTTACGTGCCACTCGACATAAATATTAGCCAGGGGGTGTCACACCATAGAAATTCGGCTTTTAACTCACGAGTTAAGGGGGGGGCTGGGCAAAATAAAACAACTATTGGTCAAAACTGGGCATAACTTGGGCAAAATTATGCAATAGTTTTTTTCTGGAAATTCTTATATAAGGTGCCAACTTTACGCTCGTTAAGTATCTACACTCACTTTTTCTCTCTTCTATGGACTCCGGACTTAATCCCTTAGCGGCAAAATCATGTGGAATAATCTTTGGCTCCTATAGCAAAAGGTGTTTCGCATAACACCATTTCACATAAATGTCGACAAAATGCACATACATATGTACAACGTAGGTTAGAGTTTAGGTGAAAGGTTAAGCTAGAGGTTAGGATAGATGTAGGGGTAAAAGGTGAGGTTAGAAGTTAAGTTAGAGGTCAGGTTTGAAGTTAGGTTAGTTGTCGGGTGAAAGGTTAGGTTAGGATAGAGGTGGGAGATTTTATGCAAATACTTTTATGCGAATCAGTATTATGTAAAGCGACACCCAATTCAACAAAAATAGTATAAAGTAAATAAAACATGACGTTATTAACATGTGCTGTACCTACAATTCTAGAAACTATTTCTCATTCCTTCTCAAATCGATTTTCATTAAATAAACATGTTTTAAATTTACACTTTCTAAATGGGATCACGACCACAAATTTCTAAAGGTCGTTGGGTCCCTATTAGTAAAAAACAAGGACAAACATTTTTTGTGGTTTAAACATGTGTATTATATGGTATAAGTAATTTTTGGCCCTGGTCAGTTCAACATAGACAATTAAAATGGGTCATAATGCACATTAAATAATATCAATAGAGAATAAGAGATAGGGTGCTATATTGATAAGAATGAGATAGATATAATACACCGGCTTCACCTACATTTTATTAAGCATGAATGACCCATGAAAAAAGGACATAAACCAAAACAAAAGAATATGTAAGAAATTAAAAGAGCTCCCTATTTTTCTTACGTCATGAATAAACCAACCAATTAAACAGACAAGAACAGCAACCGCCTAAACATCGCCTCCTACCTAAAGATCAATTTACATTGCCATTTGAGGCTATGACCAAACCTATCTCTTTTAAAAGGCCTTTATACACACAATCAGCACCATAATTAACCGTGGAAAGCTGCACGTATTATTATTCATAAAAATTCTTAAACCCTAAGCTTATTCCATTTCATTACTAACATCTACGTCACTGAGGCATTTTAATAGCAAGAAACCGCAACAGGTGCAATAAAACAGCAAATAGACAGCAAGGTTATTAATTTACTTAATTATGCAAAAAAATTAAAAGAAACAAAAAACAAATGTAGTTTATAACCTACCTAATTCTTCCACAAGTTTTAGCATTACGCCGCCAATATGCAGATCTCCCTTAACTCGAAGTATTCTTTCAGTTTGCAAATCGGTGACGTATACTCGCAAATTCCAGGAGCCGTCACCGATTATTTGGCCGTTTGACATCATCTTGGTAGCTTTGAAAAATTGCACTAAACGTTAAAAACAAATGAACTGTACATTATTTAAAATGAACTATTTCAGCACAGTATTATTGCACGTTTATGAACGTAAAAACACACGTTATTTATAAAGTTCTAACGTAATAATTCCTCTTTGAAATGTATCCTGTAGAAGAAAGTTAATATCACTAAATTAAACAATAATAAATTGTGAATATTGGTATTCAATGCACTAATTTAAAGGAGCACCTTTCCGTACGTGCGGTTACAACCTCACACCTTCACACAACACACAACTACCTCGAGCGACGAAATGTCGAAATTTGTCTATTTCTATTTATAATATCCAACTGGCGCTTGCTGCTGTTTCAGACTCCGATTATGTCCGAATATGATCGTAGCAGTGGCGTAACAAAGCGAATAGAAATCACAATTGTTTATGTTTAGAATAACTACCGCACTTGTGTTTATTCACGAAAGGATGATTTCCAATTTTTTTTAAATGAATATAGGGTGAATAATAAATTTGATTCACAATCATGTTGCAATATGTACATTTCTATCATTGTAAAAACCTTGGAAAGTAAACTATTGCTATAGCAACAGTAAAGTAATTAACAATTTCCTTTACATGTCTTCTAAAACTGATTAGTAAGTCTGATAGGAAGTCTTGATTGGCCAACTTTTATTTGTAAATAATTTAAAACACGACATCTATCTGATTTAAATTTAGGTTTTTATAAATGTATTTAATGCTAAAAATATCTTTTTTCTTTAATATTAGTTTTATCTTTCCTTATTTTATATTTAATAATTACCATGGAATTAATTTCCAATTTTAAAATACTGAGAGCATACATTGTCATCTAACGGCGAACAATGAAACCTTACTTAACATCTGTTTTAGTCCACGTCCATAGATGGCTGATTTGAATTTATTGACCACGGCCTACTAGATTCATATAAGCTTAAGCGCCGCTTATATGAATATAGTAGGCCATGTAAATGACATATTTATTCATTTAGTATATAGTCTCTCCATTTCAAATAGTAGCGACATCGTGGAGTAAACCTGACACAAGCTTTAATAAAGAAAAAGTTACTAACTACATGCATGGTGTTGCGGAAATTTAATTAAAAAAATTAAATAATTACAAATACGGAGTTATTGTATATTATCATATTAATATGGTCGTTTTTACAGAACATGAATGCCTATTATCAAATTAATGATAAATTGTGAATATTTCTGTGAATAATAATTATTATTAAACCTAAGATTATTTATTGTAAGATGGAATGTCAAATCTGGTAACATTCAATGTCGCAAACATCGTTCTGGTGCTTTTGCTTGAGAGGCGAGATCAATAGTTGTCGCTAATATTTGCAAAATTAAAGGGGCTTTATATTGACAGTTTACAGAAGATCTCTTAGAATATAAAACTGCAGGAAGGAGCGTAACCACCCGGCACAATGAGCTCTAAAAGCGACGAATATGACGTCACACTGGCCGCCACCTAGATCTGCTTTTCTCTCAAACTCCGACAAATACGAAGAAGGGAATTACATTTCATAAATAAGCATTCGTTTGTTTAAAGTATTAAATATAAAATTTATATTCTAAGATTATTTTCAAAATACTATATTTTAAAATTGAGGTTATGTAGTTTATCTGTGCATTTCGAGACAATGAGAACCGCCAATGGAAATATCTCATTACAAAACCGGAAACACCTACTCCGCCATATTGAAACTCCATCCCGGTCGTATGTGGTAGATCAGCGTTTTCCAACCGCCGGTCCGTCAGACATCTCTGCCGGTCCGTAGAGAAATAACAGTGTTTTTCAAAATTTCACTAAAATAAATTTTGTAATTCGTGATATCCTGGAGCTAACGTGGAGTCAAATGGTTTATCGTAGTTGACGGTATTGATAGAGTAGTAATAGGTAATCTTTTTCATTTTAGAATTTTTAAGCGGGTTGAGCTCGCAGGGGTCTAGGCATACCGGAACCGAAAGAATCTTTGTCTTGCGTCCCCGATTAACGCGAACGATCAAAATCCAGATTTCGCAAGGCCGCAAAACTGGCTTCGTACCGGGCCGTTTTTGTGTGTCAATGCGTTGGGTAGTTCCCGTCTCAGATTTGTAGTCTCTACCGTCTCCGGTAAACCGTTTAAGTGGAGGCGGCAAAAAAACTGTCCCCGCCTTACGGTAGGTAGTAGCAAAAACCTGACCTCGGAATCTTTGCCAGCGCAGTTTCTACCGGAAAAGTTTTTTGCCTACACTCTTCCGGGGACGGGAGCTAGGGCTGATATGGGGGTTTCGGCGACGATCTAACATGTGTTTGCGGCATTCGATGTCACGCGACCTGCTACGATCGGTGGATTTATTGGTTTTCCGTTTCTATAGCCCTCTCCACTCTATGGAGCTCCGCCCGTTTTCGAGTGGCGGTATCTCGGAAACCATAGGAGCTAAAACGACTACCTTGGGCACCAAACAATGGGCAATCTCAAAATGATTCCTCTTCAACTGCCGTGTAAAACCATAAGAAAAAAGTTACAGCCAAAAACTCGAAATTTTGAATTTGTTTTTCACCCGAGAATCGTGTTAAAGTAATATTACTGCCACCAGCCTAATCGGGCTTCTAAGTAGAAACCAGTTTTGGAGGTCTTATACGATTGCCTCCAGGGTCGTTTGAGCCTATTCTCGACCGCCCATTCCTGTTCTTCACTCGCCAGCGTTTTCGGTTATATATCTCCGCTCCCTCTCTCGAGATATCTCGTTCTGGTTTTGAACGATGACCTCTCGAAAGCCGTACGATTTCGGGTAGGTCTGCGTTTTGGTATGCGGGAAGCGGATGAGGTACTACAAAAACTAACTTTTGTTATTATAAAGAATGGGAAACTTAATTATTTTAGATTCTTCTTGCACAGTGTAAAAGTAACTTTATTTTTATAAGATTTATATTGCGAAATGTTTTCTTTAATTTCTTGCCTTACCGGCCCGCAAGAAAATGCTACGTCGTTTGGCAGTCCGCGAACGAAAAAGGTTGGGAATCGCTGTGGTAGATGATTATGTTCCATCCTCAGTTTTATATTTTAAGGAAAGTCTATTTTACAAATAATTAATTATTTTTTACTTGGATTATTTAAGTCTACTGATTGTGATTAAAATAGTATGCATACCTTGTTCGTAAAATTCCCATGCCTCGCGATATCGCTTGACTTGTAAAGATGTCCTTTACCAACTCAACATGTAATATATTATTTTTGCGCTACCGACCACTTTCTATGTGTTTTCCGATTTGGTATTTGTCACAGCAAGTTGATGTTACCGTATCGTTGGCGGTTGCTAGGACAACAAGAAATAACAGAACTGCTATAATTCATAACGTGTCTGAACGCTGTTATGAAATTAAATGAGTATCATTGTCAACATACCGCAAGACATATGTACCTAACCTTACTTTTGTAATTTATATTATATGTTGATATTATATAACAGATATTATCTGTTGTAGGCACTTAACGATGAGCATCATATGATATTTTTTGCACCATTACACTATTTAAAATAAATAAAAATGTATTTATAATTTTTTTTTTAATTTGACGTCGACGTTGGCTGCGAAATGTTCATTGTGGACATACCGCAAAATATACTAACCTTACTTTTGTAATTTTATAATGTCAAATTCTAAGCGTTAGCTGTATCAAATTACATCAAAAATCAATTTTTCTCTCTGTTATAATGCACCTTCCAGTCTTGTATTGTGATATTTATATATCTATACCCTGGCCGCTCAACAGAGATAGTAATAAAAGTAAGGGGGCGTAGCCACTTCATCAGATTGGCTACTGCTAAAAACCCAACTGACACAAACATTTTTTATTCTACATGAACATAACCTCAAAAGACATAAGATTTTAATAATAAACCTACTTCTAATGAATATTTTTGATATTATTTCAATTAAATTATGTATTATCAATTTTAAAATATTTAATAGTACATGAAATGTTCAAAAACTAAGCAAATAATTATTTGATGATGCTGATCTGCATCAACGTGACGCTATCTGTCACTTTTCCGTGTGAAACGGACTCGGTTTCAGTTTCGCGCGCTGTTTCAATTCGCTCAATAGCAAAGTAGCTTTTAAATCGCTCGCTCTTTACGAAATCAGGTTATTCGATTTTCATCCGAATTCGAAGTTTATCCAACATTCGATTTATATCTTCGGAATCGTTTTTAAATGGCCAGAATTTGCCACCAGATAAAATAAATCACCCTTTATCTTAACTCTACACTCTTCCTGGATCACAAAAAATATAACTGTTATATGTTTACTTTAGTTGTTTGTTCAATATCAGTCTAAAGTTTTAAGTTATGCGCATAAACAACAATCCTAAATTGCCATCTAGAACTTTTAATGTATAAGATTTTGGCATATATTGGGCAAACGGTTAAAATAAACATATGGCATGTATACTGTAAGTATCTCTTGAATGTAGACACTTCAACAAGTTTCCTAGAAACACGTTTACCAAAGAAAAAATGCTGAGCATACTTGAACAAAAATAAAAGTAAGTCAACATAAACAAGTAGGTATTCATGTGGAGTAGTTTCTTTATTATTTATTAGGGGTTGATTTGTAAAACGGGTTATCTGCAAGTGAATAATTTTTTATTTCATAGTTATAGCTCAGTTATTCAGATTTTATTATTTATGGGAGCGACAGTTTAGGGGATGATTTCAAAAATAGGTTACGATTGATATTTAATTAGTCCAAAATTATGGCACGGTTTTTCGTTTTTAATTCGCGACATTATTCATAGAGGTAGTTACCAATTTAGGCGATGATTTCAAAAATGAATAATCTGCCAATCAATAGTATTGAATTAATGCAACGTTATGGCAAGGTTCTATTAGCTTATTATTTTTATGTTCATGGATTTATATACAAGGGGCGATTTACCAATTAAGAGATGATTTAGAAAACGGATTATATGCTACCTTGAGCTCAAGCCAGCACCCTCACTTTAAAATTTTCATTTTATGATGAATAGTGGTTGGTTCAAAATTTTTTTAATTGGTTCATAATCAGTCCAAAATCATGCATGAAGATTTTGGAAAATGACAAAGTAGTAGGGGTGCTATCTTTACTGACGTAAATTGTGATGTTTAAAAAAGTACATTTGGTAGTGAACAATGGGGTGTCACCTAATAATGATTTTGGTACAATAATTTTGTGGAAATTGTAGAAAAGGGTTACCTATTTATGATTGAAACTAATGATTATTTGATTTAGTCAAGATTATATTTTGTTGTTTTTTTTGAACTATGTGTTGATAAAATTTTTTCGAGGGTGGATTTCCCTCTTTATCAAAATTTATTTGTATCATAGATTATTCATTAAAAGTAACGAATAATTCCTTCCTTCCTTACAAGTAACATACAATATTACTTTCTTCATTGTATGTGCAACATATTTTTAATAATAAATAATGTTTTTAGGCAGGTATATTTATGATAGTTCAATAAAAAAGTATATACACGAACAATTTGTATAATTTATCAAAATCCAGCTATTTCCAAATGTCCATCTGGGACCATGGCAGTCCATTGAATACATAAAACCATGTGATGCAGCTTCGGTGTCTATGATCAAAATAAATTTATGACATCCGAGCGGTCAAATGGACCACCATGGTTCCAAGGTAAATAAATTTAGAGGTCCCTAGGGACCGCTATAGCACTTAACCTGTTTTTTCCTGACAACTTTTTAGCTGAAATGGTGAGTCCAGGTCATTCAACTATAGTTAACAAAGTTTAGAAAAGCAGGTTCTACTGTAGGTTTTGACTGGCTTTTCTGCCAGTTGTGATGTGCAACATTTCTTTCGAGCTTGAAGTTTTTAATGCCAGCTAACAAGTAGATTCTTCTTGTAAAATAATGTGGTGGATGGTTACACCCTGTATAATACTTATTTTTTTAGTTAAATAAAAACTTCTAAACAAAATTAAAATTTAAACATTTATTTCTATGAGTAAAAATGCTATAAACCATATGGATACAAGTATTAATAAAGGAAAACTATAAAATGTGATCACAATTGGTATTATTTTACCCACTGTATATTTGTAATATATTCTGTGTCATGATACAGTGGATACACTTCTAGGAACATCTAACCTGCTAAAATGTGATACTGCTTTAAAAACTGCTTCTGGCCCTATATTATAGATCGGATGTGTTTTACCCTGCAAATAAAACAACTGATTTAAAACTATACAATAAATAAATGCATGTAAATAAAATTTATTACCAATTTATTATCCGAAGGACCTAATACATTTAAACTTCCATCAATATTATGTTGAGCCACCGATAATCCACTAAGAGTATAACAGGTGTGATAAATATCACGCGGTTTGCCAGGTTTATCAAGAAGGCCACCTCCAGGATGCTGGCAACATATTAAAATATATTCTTGTAGAGCATTCTGGTTAAATAGCAGATGATTTGGTGCATTGCCTTCTACAAAAACATCGATCATCGTGAATACAATCAATTTAGGTCCTAACATATAAGACTGTTACCTCTGATTAATAAACTATGTATTAATGGAAATGCTCCACCTTGCCAAAATGAATAGCAACCATCCACTAATTTATTTGTTCTACCTTGAAAACCACCTTCAAATCTCATTTGTCTATTCACAGTCCACCTCTGAAATGTAAAATACATTTTAAGGATTGTTTTAATGTTTTTTAACTTATACAGAATCATTAGATTGGTTTAATAGTATATTATGTATTAAGGGCTTAATTAAGTGTCTTAGAGTCCGTAGAGTAAGTTAGCGCCTGAGGCGAAAGCCGAAGATGATATAGGGCTCTAAAACACTAATTAAGCCCAAAATGCATACCTTAGTTTATGTCTGGTCTAAGTTTAAATTAATAATCAATTTAAAATAAAAATAATTTGAAAAGTGCAAAACTTCAAGTAGGTAGGTACAGTGATCTATAAATACTTTTTTCTACTCATGACATTGAAATCACTCATTTTGCAATCGATAACAATGGTTGAAATCGCATTTCAACCTCTAGAGGTTGAAATTATCAGACTACCGTGATTTTGAATTTCAAACTGTTCGACATTCAATTGGTGACAAGAGAAATGTCACTTTAATGTCATGTTTTGTCACTTAAATGTAATATTTTTTCTAAAGTGTATTAATTTACTGAAAATTCGAAGAAAAAATAGTATATGGAACGCGTGGCTGATAAAATTTCAACGTCTCGAGTTACTTTTTTCAACGAGCGACAGCAAGTTGAAAGAAACCACTCTCAACGTTGAAATTTTATTTCAACCACTTGTCCCATAATATACTATTATTACTATGGAGACGGCGTAAACAAGGGGATGCTCTAATTTAGTAATTTACGCTCTAAAAACAGGCCGCTAAAAGGTCATAATCGTCCGACCGGACATAAAAATAATTTGTATACCGATTACATGTATAACAGTCTACATCAGCTGCGGTTAGAATGTACACTTTTGGATGTTCTGTTAGCTAGCAGCAAACACAGTATCAGTGTAAGTGGACGTGAAGCAACCGGTTAAGATGATTGCCGCTCGCTAAGAGAGAATCTAAAAGGGTACGCGATAACTGCCACTGGTCTACATCATTTTTAATATTCAAAGCTAAATTGAGGATATTTCTTATTAAAACTAAAACTTTCTGCTGCAGTAGCATGACGACGTTCAAAGTTATAAATTTAGTTTCATTAACATTTTTGCATTAGACATAATACCGCATGTTATAGAAATAAAATCTTGACTACTATAAATACGAAGGTGGTTTGATAAGTCAATGACTTTTTGAATTTCCCGCGCAGTAACTTTAAATGCAACACTGCTCCCGTCAACTGTCATCTATGAATAGACTAGTGTAAAATTTTGAGAAGGCTGCGCCATTTAGTTTGTGTTTGACAGCCATTGAAAGCAAACAACCTCGTGAATTTTAACGAAAATGAAAAAAAGTGAATTTCGTGTGCTGATTAAGTATTATTTTTTGCGTAAAAAAAACATCACCAAAACCGCTGAAAGGCTTGATAAATACTATCGGGCCTCTGCACCATCAATTTCAATGGTTAAGAAGTGGAAAGTGCGTGAGGTGGCTGAGGCTGTAGGCATCAACTCAACTCAACTCACTCAACTGAGCGGGTACATCACATTTTACATGAATATTTGGACATGAAAAAGCTATCCACGCGATGGGCGCCGAGATTGCTCACACTAGACCATAAGCGCAACCGTTTGACCACTTCAAAGAAGTGTTTGGCGATGTTTAGCCGCAATTCAAACGAGATTTTGCGGCGTTTCGTTATCGTAGACGAAACATGGATCCATCACACTACACCAGAGACCAAGGTACAATCAAGACAGTGAGTTTCTCCGGGTGAACGTGCACCAAAGAAGGCCAAAGTGGGTCTGTCGGCCAACAAGGTCATGGCCACAGTTTTTTGGGATGCACGCGGTGTCATTCACATCGATTACCTTGAAAAGGGTAAAACGATCACCGGCGAATGTTATTCAGAGCTTTTGGACAGATTCGATATTGATTTGAAGCAGAAACGACCGCATTTGTCGAAGAAAAAAGTGCTGTTCCATCAAGACAATGCACGGGTGCATACGTGTGTAGTCACCATAGCAAAAATCCATAAATTAGGCTACGAACTGTTACCCCATCCAGTATATTCTCCAGATTTAGCCCCCTGTGACTATTTCCTGTTTCCAAACCTGAAGAAATGGCTGGGCGGTAAGAGATTTGGGTCGAATGAAGAGGTCATCACTGAAACAAACGCCTATTTTGAGGGCCTTGAGAAAACCTATTATTTGGAAGGAATAAGAAAATTGGAAAAACCCTGGACGAAGTGCATCGAGCTAAAAGGAGACTATGTTGAGAAATAAAACTTTTATTAGTAGGTATTAGCCACTTGAGGCAGACAGTTCTAGAGACCCTAGATTTTCTCTCTCTCTCTCTCTCTCTCTAATCTGGTGACTTTTTGTCTGTCTCTCTCTCTAGGTGGTTAAGTACGGAATCTGTATTACCGACATTGTGTATTATCGGCATTTGGTTCGTCACTTGCCTAAATGGTAGCGTCGTTGCTAGGGGAAAACAGATGGCGCCGGTGAGTTTTACGTCAAATCTGGGGTCTTTTTATGTCGATCTCTCTCTAATCTGGGGACTTTTTATGCCGATCTCTCTCTCTAATCTAGGGATTTTTGTCTCGAAGTACGGAATCTGTATTACCGGCCTTGTATATTATCGGCATTTTGCATTAATTTTTGAAAACTGCCTGAGAGTCCAAATATCAATTGTTAAACAACTGACAAAAGATTAAAATAACACGAGAATGGGTTGATTAATTCGCGGCCTAAGAAAAAAAAAACCATAATTTAGAAGAATAAATTTGTTTTTATTTTTCAACATAATCTCCTTCTAGTTGAATGCACTTGGTCTATCAATGTTCCAAACTCTTTATCCCGTCCCTGTAGGCAGATTCTGGCAACTCTTCAAAATAACTGTCGCTTCAATCACTTCTAAGTTTGAAGCATATTTCTTTCCCGCATGAAATTTCTTCAAGTTGGGGAATAGGCTGAAGTCCGACGGGGCCAAGTCAGGGGAGTAGGGTGCGTGAGGTACCAGTTCAAAGCCCAGGTCATTAATTTTAGTCATCGCAATAACCGACTTGTGGCATGGTGCATTGTCCTGATGAAACAAGATTTTCTTTTCGGCCAACCCGGCTCTTTTTTCTTGAATTTTTTTGTAGAGCTGTTCTAGTAGATTAGCGTAGTATTCGCTGTTTATTGTTTTTCCTTTTTCAAGGTAGTCAACCAAAAGAATTCCTTTTGCGTCCCAGAAAACCGTCGCCATCACCTTTCCGGCTGAAAGAACTGTTTTCGCCTTTTTCGGAGCCGATTCACCCTTTGCTGTCCGTTGTTTGGATTGCTGTTTGGTCTCTGGTGTATAATGGTGTATCCAAGTTTCATCCACTGTTATGAATCGGCGCACAAAATCTGTTGGATTGCGCTGAAACAGTTCCAAACATTGCTCAGATGTGATTTTTCGGATGAGTTTTTGTTCAGGGGTAAGGAGTCGCGGCACCCATCTCGCCGATAATTTTCTCATGCCCACAACTTCATGAAGGATATGATGTACCCGCTCTTTTGAAATCCCCACAATCTTTGCTATCTCATCCAACTTGAATCTGTGATCTTGCAGTACTGTTCTGTGGACTTTCTCGACCATTTCAGCAGAAGCGTTTTTGGCTTTCCTAGACGTGGTGCATCTTAATGCTTGTACGCCCACGTTTAAACTCCGCCATCCACTTTTTAACCGTGCTGAACGATGGAGAAGATTCACCTAACGTAGAATCTATTCCATTTTTAACCTCTGTAGGTGTTAAACCTTTAATATAACAATAATTTATGACGGCTCTCCATTTTTCCAAACACGGACAACTTACAAAATTTGATGACACTAAATGAAAATTACTTGACAGACTCAGAAAAAATTTTAATGTCAAACTGTGACAGGATGTTACTAGATGCAAACATAAAAATTAAAAAGAAAAACCATGGCCTACTATGGTAGGCCGCGAATTAATCAACCCATCCTCGTATGTTAACTTGATGTAAACAAAATTATTTTTAAAAAATGGCGTTGCTGTAACTTTTTATATGTAGGTAAGTGAAAATCACGACACTTGTAATGGGCCACTCTGTATATGACCTCTGTTCGTTCCCCCCCATAAAAGGGATCTTATTATTAGAAAAGTGACAATCAGAGTATATGTAATTGATGCTGGAGACCACCCTGTTGTGCTCAGATTGTGCAAGTAGACAGAAAACTTATCGTTACAGAAACTTACGAAAATTGTAAAAAAAGAAACTACTTCATGTTCTTTTTTGCTGAGTGGAGCCAATGAGTTTGCCCAGAACGTGCTGTAAAATTGTATTATTCTTTTGTTTTTAATAATGATTTGCACACAATAAACTGTATTTTTCGTTTAAAAGCATATAGTAACGTCACGTGCATAGAGAATCTATATTTAAAATAACACTAAGATAACTCGTTTATTGTTCTGGAATCTTGGCAACAAAAACTCTCAAAGTCGACTTTGTTGGGAAGCAACTTACACAAGCACTACTGCACGTTTCCAAAACTTGAGTTTTCATGGATTTGCATTTGGTCATTTAATATCTTTTGATCTTGATTCATACATATACAACTGTGAACTACTCATATTTAACAAATTACTGATTTAAAATCTTTGATTTACAACTTGATTTTAAATAAATAGGGAAAAGTAATAATCAGTGCTTATACCTTGACTGTATATCGCAACGGCAGTATACTCCTACAAAAGATAGAAGTTACGTCACACGGTAAATCTCAAACTGCTATTCTACGGAAACTGAATTAAAATAAGAGACCTTTGTCTCTCAAATCCAGACACAACAATGCTAGTACGATTACATATTACTTGTCCATATCTCAGTTCAATTCAATTTTAGCAGTTCTGAATATTAAAATAAAGAACAAGTTTTGTGAATATAAATACATTTTAAAATTTTTTATAAAGAAGTTTATTACCAACAGTGCATCCATATCACAAAGATGTCCTTTATGTAATAATAATAAAGAAGCTAGACCACAAAATGCATAACCACCATGAGCTTCCATTCCTGGACAACCAGAAAAACCTCCTTCATATGTTTGACAACTGGAACATTTTAATTATTATTAATTTAATCAATATTTCTATTCAATACTCATTATTTACCTAATTACCCATTCTGCAGTACTATCGAAAAGGCTTTCAGTGAACACATTAGTTAAAGTAGCTACAGATAATGCACAATAAACACCTCTAATATCAACTTCTCCACCTCTATGCATACAAAATGCACCTTCAGGTGTTCTGACACCGTACAAAAATCTCTGTAATGCTTCCCTAATACATTAATAAAACTAACGTCTTATTATTTTGAAGTTAAAATCATTTTTATCACCTGTTTATAGTATCATAAGCCTTTTTTGTACCGATTATACATAGTGAATTTATAGCTGCATACGTTGTGGCAAGATGAGGCAACTGACCGGGACCTCCTCCAAAACCTCCATCCTTACTCTGGCACCTAAAAAATATAATCTTTAGTAGTAAATTCTTAATTCAACAACTTGTTGCAATTCTGGTATCTCCTACATTATAAGTGATAGATAAATAAACATTTTACAAATTAATGTTTTTTGTTTGGCGATGTAAACCTTCCTGGGTACCCAGGATGATTTGCACCTAAGGGCCATTCCATATCAAATCAACCCAAACCTCATCATCTTGGATATGTTTAAAATTGTGAATATCAGTAGCTTGAATAAAAACAATTAGAAATGTTTTTAATTTTTTTTTATTTTGCATATTTTTCGAATTACGGGTGTTCAAAGACGTGATTCAAAGCATGATTTCTGAGTTGCGGAAGAATGTTGATTGGTCTATAATTCGGGTTGTAGTTGAGCCACAGAAATGAAATAGGGCTTGTTTTACAGCTGTTTTTATGAACTTTAATATGATATACAGGGTGTAAATTAATTGAAGGGTTTTGGCTGAATGGTAGATAGGTGGAATATAGTAGAGAAAATTTTCCTTATAAAGTTTGTTCTTCAAATAGTTTTCGAGAAAATGAATTTTAAAGTTTTATTAAATTTTGAGTCCGGGCCTGTAACACTAACCTGCCTTAAGTTGTACAAATTTAATTTAAAAATGTGATACCCTTTTAAAAATTGTTGTTGTAAGTCACATAAAAATGCTAATTTATGGCTGTCTGCATGATTTAATGTAAATACTGTGGTCGGATGTTGTTACTGAGTAAATAAATACTTTTTAGAAATATGACTCGATCTAAAAACCTTAACTATGCATTTGTGTTTATACTAAAACAGATGTGGCAAAAAAACATGGCATTTATTTTTTACACCTAACCAAAGAGTAAATATTATAAGAGGCGAAAGTTGGTAGAGAAACCTCAATTTCGAGAGAGATAGAATAGTAAAACCACTTTAAAGGACCCATTGCCGATTCTCGATTACTTTCGGCTTGCTCTTAATTTGTTGCGATGCCATTGGACGGGAGCACAGAAATGCCAAAGATGGATGCTTATTTTCATTCTTTTATACCTGTCAAGTCAATTCGTTATTCCGTATGTGTTCCGTGAAAGTGTACCCATATTGCGACAAACAGTTAATGTGTAGTGTTTTTTTGGTGATTATGAGAGTTAAATAAACAAACAATTGAACATGTATAGTGAACCAAAACATGAATGGAGAAAAAGGTAAACACCGCAAGTGATTACAAGAACTGTAGGAATACATTTTATTTCGATAACAATGACATTCACTTCTTTTGATTTCCGAAAGACAAAGTATTGTGTTATTTAAGTACCGTATTAGTTTAAGATTATTTTTTTTTAATTCTTTAACCTCAAAAATAAATGTCATCTAATCTTAAAACACATCTGTTAACTCATAGTGGCGAGAAACCATTTGAGTGTAATTTGTGTGACTACAAATGTTTTCAAAAGTTACTCAAAGTGTTAGTCTTAAAACACACATGTTTTGGTGAAAACCATTTGAGTGTAATCTATGTGATTATAAATGTTTACTGTTTAAAAGACATGTTAACTCACACTGGTGAAAAACCATTCAATAAGTAATTTATAGTTTGTATACTAATAAATACATACTAAATATCATTCTATAATGAACTGCAATTAATGCGAAATGTTATCATTAGTTGATTACTAAATATTTTATATTGTTGAGAGGGAATACCATATATGTATCGACCAATCCTTGTAATAAGCTTTTTATGTTTGTAAAACTTTATATACAATAAAGATTTGAATTAAATTGAATAAAGACAACAATTGGTGATTAGTTTTATTAAAATCATCCCTTATATACTGGCCAACTAGTCTACATACGAAATTAACAACCCTGGACGTTAGCTGGTTGAGTTCAGGCGTGGTAAATATTTAAATTTGGCGCGCATTTCTGTAATCCAAGTTAAAGGGCCAAGCGTTCCAAGGTCATTGAAACTGATGATGAGAGATCAAAGACGCCGCGCGAAGTTTCGCCTCTTATAATATACTACTCTTTGATCTAATGGTAATTAGTAATTACATATTGTTGTGTTGGTTTTCTAATTCGTCTGTTACCGTAATTGGGTGTAATTAATTCTTACACGAGTGGTGTCATATTTCCAACAACTTGAACATAGATTAGAAATGTAAGAACACATTTAAGGAACTTTTATACAAATCCAGATGACAATAATTTCGGAAAACTGGTAATTCGATAAACAGTTCACTGTACATTTGAAAGGGATGCGGTACTTTCCCTTCTGCGAATTCTTTATACGTATTTTGTTTAACATTTAAAATATAACTAAAGTTCTTTACAATGCGGTAGACTTTCAGAAAAATCATATTGCAACCAATTTGGGTCCACTTACTATTTATTGTTAAGAAAATAAAATATAAAAGATTTATGCATTTAGTGAAACCTGGAGTGTTTATTTACATCTAACTAAGTATCTTCTGAACGAATTAATTATTATGTCACGTCATTAATTATTAAGCTGTTTTAATCGATAGAAATAATCGTATTATACCATTACCATACCATTGTTATTTTTAAAATGAACAATCTTTACGTTTTTAGTAGTTTAACTGCAGCTATGCAAATGATAATTTCGGGATAAGGACATGTCATGTTTTTAACATTTCGTTTTACAGCAATTTTAACTGTTAATTGATTTTATTAAGCTACCGATTTACTTATTATTTCTAACGCTGTCCAAGATTAAATATAATTCAAATTTATTATCATTAATAAGAATAACGATTTGCAACCTAATACGAAAATGCAGTAGTTGTACTAATAACAAAAAAAAAACCTATTTATTATGGTGCTGTCACTGTATAGTCTACTTGCTGACACATTTATGTATTTATTACTACCTATAAACAGTTTAAATAGTAAACATCTTTTTGTTTGAAATAAATTAAACAATTTTTGCCGTTTTTTTCGGAAACTACAGGGAGATCAAGATTGAATGTCCTGATCTTACACTACTTTCCACGAGCTTGATATCAATATTTACATCCATCACCTGAGAGTCTGAGAAAAAGTAATGTACAAAAACTTAGAAACACTTTGGTTTGTATGAAATTAAAAACATGAAAAACAAGTTCGTTTTTAATTAAAAAATATATTGAAATGGTTATAAGGATTGTTTATTTTCTCTCATTTGAACTATGCAAAAGTTTATCCTTTTCATACAAAATAAACATCAGGAATTTAAAAGAATTACTGAACGCTAATTGAAATATTTTACTGTTTTATGTGTTACCATTGATAACAGAAATAACAAGACGTGTCAATTTCTCTTGCCACAGTATTGGTAACCAATACTATTATTATCAATTATTATCATTAAGATCAATTACGATCAAAAATAAGAAGTAAATACAAAAGATTTCATTTAATAAACAATTAAAATTACACAAATTAACACAATTAAACAATTTACAATTATATATATTATGTAATTAGGAGATCAAGCGATACTTTAAATCCGAGAAGATGTATTATAACACCGAGGCGCCAGCCGAGGCGTTATAACATCTTCGAGGATTTAAAGAAGCTTGATCTCCGTATTGCATAAGTTGTTTTATTTTATTTCGTATTTCAATCCTAATTTCTCTCTTTTAAAATTCATCCGAATTTATTGTATAATGAAGTAAGTTGCCTTGTCTGTGTCATCATACGCGTAACCAAGGAGATAAAAAGCAGCATGTCACGTGTGGCTGTTATGCAACATCAAATGATTTTTACGTTGCCAACAACAACGGAGATCAAGAATGTCTTGAACTCCGGTGTCATTGACAACGGAGATCAAGTTATACTTTATTTTACTAATTGTAGTATATAAACAATTGTTTGAAATACGAAATGAAATAAAAATTATTACAATAGATTTATAGTATGTGTTTAAAATGACCTCCATGTACAGCCAGACAAGCATCTACTCGTTTTTTCATATTTTCGAATAATTTTGTGAATTAATGTATCTGGACAAATGAAACCACGATTAATCGGAAAAGAATGTGAGATCCAATAAATCATCATTGCGAAGATTTGCATTAAACCAGTTACATATTGAATTAGTCTTTCATAATCAGGGGGAAGTAACTCTTGCACGACAGTAACTTTATATGGATGGAAGTATAGTATTTTCTTTACTGCCTTGTGAGCTGTACCATATCATAAACCTACAATAATTTTCATTTAATATTTCAAAGTAATTTTCATATAACTGTTACGATTACCTGTTTGTTGAGTAAGTTGGCGTAATCTTCCGTAAGTACAGTACCACGACCACTTGACTTCCCCTTACTAACACACTCCCTGTTTCATGAAAACGGTGCACAATCCAGTGTATATGTCTAATTAAAGTTTCTTCATCAATTTCCATATCAGGGAAGCGATTTATCCATTCTTCTGCACAAAGCGTTGGAGAATATTTCCATTCTGCATTACCATCTCGTTCACCGTTGCAAAAATAAGCTTCTATAATAAATTTCTCTTGTTCAAGAGAAAAGGGCATTTTGATAGAGGTTATTGACCTGTAACCTGTAATTCACAATTTCTACATATAATAACTTTATAACAATAAAAATATTTTTTATTTACCTTGCACTCAATATAATCCTTCAGTGGTAGTCTTGAAAAAGACTTTTATGTATAAAAATAATTAAACAACGAAAAGAATAAAGAAATAAACGGAATTAACAACGCACGGCAATGAGTTAACAACAAAAACAATTTTGACAGATTGACATCTAGGGACATCTAATAAATTCCCCAGAATTCTTTATATCACTAGTTTTATTTATAAATTGGATGTAAATATTGATATCAAGGTGATGGAAAGTAGTGTAGGATCAGGACAATCAATCATGATCTCACTGTATTAGGTATATCGAGATGAAGGAGGATAGGTAGAATAAAGCTTATTAAAATCCCTACCAAAAATGTCTGAATGCATTTTCGTACCTAGCCTTCTGTTTGTGTTATCGAAGAAGGAAGATATGTCATACATGGATCAGCAATTTGTACCAGTCAATTTGCTCAAGGAATTTTCAGGCGTAACCATTTTGTGGTCATATATTCGTCATGAAGTAGCTAAAAAAATTCGTTGAGTGCCGGACGCGATCATGGTTCAGCCCTTCTTTTACCTTAGCATCTCTTTGGCAAAATCAATCAGGCGATATTATCGGTATTCTTGATGAAATTGGTATTGGCAAGTTAATTCTTAGGAGAGTACACTGTACTAGTCAATTTTTTTTATCCAACCCAATACGTATAGGATGTTTTGCCTTTTTTGGAAGTCTAATTTCCTTTATTTATAAGACTTCAGTATCGAGTAAAATCTTTTCTTCAAAGATTTTTGTTGTAAAATTAAAATATACGATTTAAAACTAAAATGTTGTCTTGTGGAGCTTGTACATAATTTAAAACAAGTCAGGAATTAGTGAAACAAGATAGCAGGAAGGGAGGAACATTGACGTAAGGTAGGATAAGATAGTCTTAAGGTCATTTATATCAAAACTCAAGAGTCGGCAAGAAGCGGGCGATGACCTCCCTAGAGTAGATCCGGGTCGGCTCCTTATCGTTTCGCACAAATCTTACGTAGAAAACAGGCCCGGCCTGAAGTTTATTCCCATTTTCACCAGTCACAATTAAATTATTAATCATAAGTACAGAAATGGAAGAACCCAAAGCAGAACCACATCCAGGGAGAATGGAAAAGAAGCTCGATAAATTTCAGGGGAAAATTAATAATTTAAAAAACGATAATGCAAAATTGAATATGGAAAATAAGTTACTGAAACAAGGATTTTTATTACAAGAAAGAAGAATCGAAATGCTAGAGAGGGAAATAAGGAAAAATAGAATAAATATATATGGAGTGGAGGAACAAATAGAGAAAAAGATCTCCAATTAAAGGAGTAAGTAAGAGCAATATTACGAGATATGGACATTGCTATAAATATGGAAGAGGAGATAACAGAGATAAGAAGATTAGGAAGCGAACAGATAGAAGGAAGAAGACCAATAAGTATAGAGGTAAAAAGCTGGAATAAAAAGATCGAGATTCTTAAATCAACAAAAAAACTAAAGGGCACCAAAGTTTCTTTCGAGGAAGACTACTCAAAAGAAATTCAGGAACAAAGAAGGGAATTAATAACATATATGAAACAATATAGGAAAAATGGCTATCATGTCATCTTAAGGTATAACAAACTGGTAATAAATGGAGAGGTAGTTTCACTAGATAGATTAAAGCAACTGGATAAACAAGATAGTAAAAGCAGACAAGAGAAGAGTAGAGATAGCCAAAACAGAACGGAAAAAGATGTAAGTGAGGACGACCCGAAAAGTTCCTCAGGAAAAGAGACCTCAAAAAAAAGGAAGAACTATGAACCAGAGATCCCCCGAAAGCAAGGATGAAATAGCACTACAGGAAGAACTACTCAAGATAACAAAGAAGAGCACATTTCCAAAAAACTAGCAGACGTAGAAACAAGGCAACCACTGATGACGATGACCGAAGGAAAAATGGCTACGAAAAAGGATAAAGATCTGGACAAGAACAAAAACACAATTATAAAGGAACAACATATAAAAATAATGCAGAATACAAGATATCAAAGAAGCATGAAACAATAGTAAAAGAAACAGAAAGTAAACACAAAAGAAAAACACCAACAGTAAAGAAAGAGTAAAAAAATCAGGCAGAGATTTATGCCATCGAGATGTGTGCAAGGACGTTAATCGACCTGCGTTACGCACTCAAATCGATAAAGATCTTCTCTGATAGTCAGGCTGCTCTCCAAACCCTGACAAACTGTGGCTGTATCAGCAACTGTAAGGAGCTGTCAGGAAGCACTCTCCAAATTGGGGATAGCCAACAAAGTCACCCTAATTTAGGTTCCCGGTCACTCTGGCATTGAAGGGAATGAGCTAGCTGACCTCCTCGCCAGGAGAGGTGCCAGCTCGAAGTTTATTGGCCCAGAGCTGGTCCTTGGCATTTCAAGGGCCGAGGCCAAAAGTGCTGTAACAAGCTGGATGAGGCACTGTACACAGGAGCTGTGGCATAGCCGCCCAGGGATAGCTGGAAATAATGCAGAATACAAGATATCAAAGAAGCATAAAACAATAGTAAAAGAAACAGAAAGTAAACACAAAAGAAAAACACCAACAGTAAAGAAAGAGGTTAATAAAGTAAACATAGGGACATGGAATATAACTTCATTAACCGGAAAAGAGATAGAAATAACAGAAGAAGTGAGCAGATTCAAATTAGATATGTTACGAATAAGCGAAACGAAGAAGCAGGGAAAAGGAAACATAGAGCTAACTAGCATAAGAAGGAGCGGGAATTATTATTACCAATAAACTAAATAGAAGTGTAACAAAAGTAGAAGCAATTAATTCAAGAATAATAACAATAGAAGTTGACTTGGGTCAAATTCTCCACATAATACAAATATATGCTCCGGTAGAGAGAGCAGAAGTAAATATGAGAGAAGAATTCTACAAACAACTACAAATGACGATAGATAAAGCAAAAGAGAAGAGTAACAAAATAATGATTTTAGGGGACTGGAATGCAAGGGTAGGGTGCAACATAAATACAGGATTAGGCAGTTTAGGGCAATTCGGAGAAAAGATACAGAACAGAAATGGGAGAATAATGACTGAATTCTGTATAGCAAATGACTTAATAGTTGGTAATACGTTCTGGTACCAACCACTAGAGCAGGGGTTCCCAAAGTGCGGCCCGCGGGCCAAATGCGGCCCTCAAACCCTAGTAATGAGGCCCGCGATCAGCCCGCCGTCAGATCATCCGCGATTTTGAATTCATTGAAATAATTTACATTTTTACAAAACAAAAAGTAAATAAATTTTATCATATTATAATTAAAAATTGTTGACTTAAAAAATTACTAAATTTTATATGTAATAAGTATATTGTTATTCTATAGCTTGTATATACAGGGTGATCCAAAATGACTGAAGATACTTTGAATTTACCGCCACGTTAAATTATTGTCGCGTTGACAACATGAATACTTTTTAGACATTTTTATCTTGCTTTTATTTTACAGTGGCGTTTCAAAAATAATATAGCTTATAAACTTCATTAATTTTAAACCATAAACTTATCTGATAATAAAATTGTGTAACAAACCGTAGTTCTGAAAAGAACTGTTTTGTAAAATAAGAAAATAAGCGCAATAAACCAAAAACTCAATGAAACCCCAGAACAACGTGGAAAAGCACAACGATGTAAACGAGAAAGTGACGAGTTGATGCTGTAATTTGACGCAACACATGTCAATAGTGCTACACTAACAATGTGAAATACACTAAAACCTAAGGCGCGAAATTCAAACCGACCTCGCTCAATTTGGATCTCACTGTATTTTGTCTTATTGAACTAATCGACTTACAGGAAAATGACGAAGCTTTTTGAATTCTTATCGCAACAATTCCTTAATTGGTTTTTATCAAGGATTCTTTCCACAGGATTTCCTAAAATTGAGCAAACATTCTTAACAAATGTTTTCATTATTTGGAAGCCTTATAGTTATATGCGAAGAAATTTTCTCATTCATGAGTATTAATAAATCCAAATTGAGATCAAAATTCACTGATGAACATTTACAAGTAGTTTTAAGAATACATTAAAACTGACTTAGAACCAAGGCTCAATGATATTATTAAAAGAAAACAAAACACTTCAGATTGATGAATTTATTATTTTTTCTTTTTTAATTTTAAATTTTATTTTTGTTTAATTATTTTTTAAATAAGTCAGCAGTACGGTAGAGTGGTTATAGTGGATTTCTCTCGCTTAACATAGTTAAGTCAAGTTTGTGTCGGTCAGGACTCGGATGGGTAAACCACGAGCGCAGTGTACTTGCCTATATGGCTCCGCTGCCTCGTCTCACATGCACATATTCACTCTGCGGCTCGGTGTGTCTGATGCCTCGACACCGAAAGGTATATGAGGTTAAAGATTATATATATAATATATATATATTTTTTAAATGTGTTAATAAACTGTTTGAAATAAAAAGTAATTATTGTTATAAGTAAAAGAACGATTATGCTATAAAATTAGTATATAAACCTTTCTTATGTGTCTAGCGTTTTATTGATTTCAACGTATTTTTCCATAAAACTTTTTTTTGGCCCGCCAAATATTTTAGAATTTACAATTTGGCCCACCTAGGCAAAACTTTGGGAACCCCTGCACTAGAGGAAAAGTACACTTTTGTAGCAGATGAACAAGGGGCAAGAAGCCTCATAGATTACATCGTATACACGAGGAAGAGATGAAGTGAAAACAATAGGAGAAGCAGAACTCTCCACCCAACACAGACTAGTAAGAGCATTAATAAATGACACTTTACATAAATGACATCTTTAAAGTTCACCACCTACAGATGAACCTGAAACTGGCAGCCGGAGCTAGCAGCCGGCCAGAGACGGACTCGGCGTTATATTTTAAAAAAGTTGTTATATTTTCCGAGCCGAGATTGTTCTAGCAGCCGGCATCTTCTATCGGCTTAATATTCTATAATCCGGAAAATCGTTTTCCTGCCACGAAAACTTCACTGCCAGCCGATTTCTCATTTTCATAGCAATCATTGTGCCAAATTACATTTCAAAGTTATTACGCTGAAAAAAGTTATACTACATTTTCTGAACCGAGATTAACGTGACAGCCGGCATCTACTACAGGTTAATATTTCGAATATTGCCTTTCTGTCACGCAAATTACATCAGGCGAATTGGCATTGTCAAAAGTAGAATTTGAGACTAATTCGTTTGTGTTCATTAAACAATTTATTTGTCTAATTAGTTTTTTTAGTCCAAAATTACAATTGTATAATATAAGTTTTAACTTAATAAAATTATTTTGAAATAAACATTATCGAAAATAAAAATTGTTATTTTAGATTCTGTATTTTGTAAAAAAGTAAAAAAATGTGTAGCAGTTGGTATTGAGCTTACTGCAGAAACAGATTTGGTTATTTTCCGCCACTCCATTCATTAAAGAAAACGATAATTTGACATTTATTTGCGAATCTATACATGAAAAGGTATTGTTTGCCGCAATAATCCTTAACAATGTTCTGGTGGAACTCTAGTTATGCGCATTACAAGAAATCGCTTAGCGTTTTAAATATATAAATAGTTCTCATATAGTAAATAGCGTATGAAGCCCGAGTGCGGCCCTGTCTATCTGGCTGCTAACTTCGGCTGCCAGTTTCAGCTTCATCACCTACAGGTGTTGACTTTTAGGGAGCTGCTTAACAACCCACAAGAAAGCCACTATTTTTTCTAAGCTGGCTGGACTAATGGTGAGTATTTTCTAAAGGTTTTAATTTTATAACGGTCAATACCGTTTTTAATTAAACAGAAAAAAATTTATAGAATTTATTTTACTTTCAGTATCCATGAAAACAATAAACTGTTATGTGACAAATCGCGACAGAAAAGCAATGGTTTTAAAATCATAACAATTCTTACAGTAAGCATTTTTAATTTAATAATTTCAACTTGTTTTAATAAATAAAATTTATAGTATAACTTTACCTTCCTATGAAATCAACCAGTGCATTTTTTACATCCTCCGGCAATGCGATTTCTAATAATGTCAAACTGTGTAAAATCCAATAACATATCCAAGTACGACTAGCATCTAAACACTAAAATAATTTTTCAATAAACAATTAAATTTTCCTCTAAAATATAATAGGTACATACTTTATAACCTGGTGGAAGATACATTAACCAATGCCGTAAACATTGCACATGTTCCCAACGTAATAATTTCGGTATGTTTTTATCTACATCACATCTTAAGTTAAAATTTCTAAATAATTCCTGTATAGTTCTTTCCACTTCTGTCTGAAATAAGGTTATGTTTCAAGAAAAGTAGCGTGCAAACATTTTTTAATAATAAACTTTCCAGTGCTAACTTGAGCCAAAAAACAACATACAAACCTGTTCGTCAGAAGTGATAGTACATTCATTTTCATCGTGGAACCTTTCCTTTTTTAATTCTTCAAAATTTCTCGTTATAGGAGCCATTGAACAACCAAATCCAAACATTTTTTGATACGCTGAAGTTATCATCCAGAGGTTCTCAATTGGTCAATGGTTTGCAGGAGGTAAATTTAAATTCTAATCATTGGCGCGCGGTCAATTTTTGCGTGCAAGTGGAAAAAGCATTCAAAACCTTATAAATAAATATTTTTGGCTGCCTTCTATTTTATTTATTATGTATTTAAACATTAAATTCAAATTACTATATTAATAAATTTACATTATTGTAATAATTTTGTAAACAAAGCAAGTTTCAAATACGACAAAGAAGGGTGACTATATAAAAGGTAGATTGTCATCGGCGAGAGAGTACACGAAAAAAGCCGAAGATTTCCGACGGCGCCCATCCATTAGATACATAATCTAATTCCCATCCGTCATTATTATTTCATCTAGAAAAGGTAGAAAGAGTACAGTGTGCGTGAAAGAGAAAGGTAGCAGAACTTGTAAGTATTAGTAGTAGCGAGAAGGAGAAAAAAATTCAAGGGCGAGAAATCCAAGATGGCGACTTCAAGAATGACAAATTCAAAATGACAGATTCAAGATTGACAGCTTTAAAATGACAGATGCAAAATTGACAGATTTAAAATGACAGTTTCAAAATTGACAGATGCATAAATGACAGATGCAAAATTGACAGATTTAAAACGACAGTTGCAAAAATGACAGCTGCAAAATTGACAAATTTAAAATGACAGATGCAAAATTGACAGATGTAAAATGACAGATTTAAAATGATAGATTCAAAATTGACAGATGCATAAATGCCATATGCAAAATGGACAGATTTAAAATGACAGATACAAAAATGACAGCTTCAAACTTGACAGATTCAAAATTGACAGATTTAAAATGACAGATGCAAAAAATGACAAATTTAAAATTGACAGATTCAGTACAGTGTAACGGTTCGTTTTTGTCAGTAGATTTATCTCAAATTATTTACCAATTGGCATTGATTTAAGCTTATAATTTATAGTACGAAAGCAATAAAATATTTTTCTTATATTTTCTTTATTGAAATATTTCAATTACACAATAAAATAAAATGTTGATGGTATAGGCAACTCTTCTTGCTTAGGTAATAATCTTAGTAATGAGTTGGCATTTTTTTGTTTTCAACTCTTTTATTAGCTAAAAAATTATTAGGTATTAGCATTAGTGAATTGGAACTTTCACTAGAGTTTCGTAGTTACTTGAAAAAGAATTCTTCTCGTAGTCTTGTGGTTATTCCTAAAAGATAGACATTATTAGTTCAAAATAAACAGTAATTAACTTGTTTTGTACTTACCTACCCAACTTTCGAGTCATCTATTTAGCCTTAACGCTGGTGCTAACTTCTTCATGCATATTGCGGACAGCGCCTTGTAAACAATTTTGTCGTATTTAAAAGTATTTTTAATAGAAATTATAAATTTCCATTTTGCATACTATATGTAAACAAACTTTATCTTGCAACTGTCTTTCTGTTGCGCCGTCTCGAATAATTCCCTTTAATAAACATTGTTGCCGCAGTTATCTCTTCATGCTACTTGAGACTAATGGTCATACATCTGCTTTGCGCAGAAGCTATCGCATTACGGAATAACTGCCGCGTGTTTTGAAACGTGTTGTGTGAATTATTTAACCCATTTGACATGAAATTTCTTAATTAGATTGGAATAATATTTCCAACGCTGCCCCTCGCGGACGTACTTTGATATTTGATATTGCGCATTTTTGCCGTTGACGGATATCCGGTGATAGGCTTTTAAAGAAAGGTCTGAACGACATTCTTCTTTTGGTTTAGTAGTAATCAACTACGATCGAATTTGATCTTGGTGAAATATTGTGGGTGCTATTTAAGAAACAAATCTCTGGAGCCATATATGATGGTAATGGTGAGATTTTGTCTTCAATTACGCTTCAGCGGATTATTAGCACCACATCAATAATAATCAAACTGGTAACTACCCTATTGGAATATTTGGAGGTAAGCCATTTTGTCGCACAAGCGAATTCATTAGACCAGATCAATTCCTTCGATCGATACGAATTAACCCCCACCCAATGCCTGAAGTTCTTCACAGGTAAAATTTTTAGATAATGGATTTACGTCCAAGAAGTTACATACAGTCTTATATTTTAGGATTACTAAATTATTCTTTGAATGTGGATGCATTTTGTTATCGAGTAGATACCGGCCTTTTACCTTTTAGCCGCCCACCATCAGAGGTATGAATTCTTAACATGTTTATGTATCGAACCATTTTCCTAGTCAGGAATTTTCTTTTAGGCTTCTTGGGAAAGGTGTACCCCATTAAGTATAGTAAGAAGACTTTAACAGAAACTCAAACTGTAGTTCACCCCTACCTGGAAGTTTGGTAGTTAAGGAAATAAACCGGCGAGTAGCAACATTTGAAGAATCTTCTGGGTTGAATGTCGAAATCAGCTAAGTTTATCATAAGAGATAACCTGTAATTTGCTAACTAAGCCATCATACAAATTTTTGTTGATGTCATTTATTAATTATGTGATGTTGAAGAAGTCATTTGGACATTGAGTCTTTTCTGAACATAGCATTTAACCAGTCAACGTTAGGACTAGAATATAATTAATATTAATTAGATACATTATTTAGTTTATTCATTGGATTGGAAATTATCAATTGTATAAGTGGGTAATCTAGTCATTGTCAAGTCTGTTAGTTGAACAAATGCCCAATTGCTCATAGTATTACTGCATTAACTTGCGAAGGAGTAAATCGTAAGCTTACGACGGCTAACCCCTCTCCCCTATTACATGTTCTAACATTGGTGGTGGTTATTTTATTTTTTTTGGGTTACTTCCTTTATAATTACATATTAGAATACCTACTATATTCAGCTCTCGATAGAACAATTACCAAGAACTTGATACTGACTGATATACAATAATATCATTTCTTTTTTTTAATCCTCTCAATAGATTTTATTTCATACTGTGTCACATTTGTCAGTTTTACGTCAAACTTTTTAATCCAGAACATGCGATTTTACGGTCTAGTATGCTTGTAAAAAATTTTATTTCATACTGTCCGGTAAAAGGGTATTTACCGGACTCATTTGAGTCCGGTAAATAAATTATTACGTTACAAGGCCGGTAAAAAATTTTATTTCATACTGTCCGGTAAAAGGGTATTTACCGGACTCATTTGAGTCCGGTAAATGAATTATTACGTTACAAGGCCGGTAAAAAATTTTACCGGACTGAAAATCCAATTTGAGTCCGGTAAAAAATTTTACCGGACTGAAAATCTAATTTGAGTCCGGTAAAAAATTTTACCGGACTGAAAATTTTAAATGCATTTTTTTAAAAAATGAACAATGTGAGGCAGTATGAAATAAAACGCCTTACGTCATACTTCCGGTAAACCATTACAGTAGCTCGTTTCAACATTCGAGACTCGGCTCCTTCGTCGCCTCGTCCCGAAACGTTTTCAACTCGCTACTGTAAACTTGGGTTTACCGGACTTATAACGTAATATACTATTACCGGACTGAAAATCCAATTTGAGTCCGGTAAAAAATTTTATTTCATACTGTCCGGTAAAAGGGTATTTACCGGACTCATTTGAGTCCGGTAAATGAATTATTACGTTACAAGGCCGGTAAAAAATTTTACCGGACTGAAAATCCAATTTGAGTCCGGTAAAAAATTTTACCGGACTGAAAATCTAATTTGAGTCCGGTAAAAAATTTTACCGGACTGAAAATTTTAAATGCATTTTTTTAAAAAATGAACAATGTGAGGCAGTATGAAATAAAACGCCTTACGTCATACTTCCGGTAAACCATTACAGTAGCTCGTTTCAACATTCGAGACTCGGCTCCTTCGTCGCCTCGTCCCGAAACGTTTTCAACTCGCTACTGTAAACTTGGGTTTACCGGACTTATAACGTAATATACTATTACCGGACTGAAAATCTAATTTGAGTCCGGTAAAAAATTTTACCGGACTGAAAATTTTAAATGCATTTTTTTAAAAAATGAACAATGTGAGGCAGTATGAAATAAAACGCCTTACGTCATACTTCCGGTAAACCATTACAGTAGCTCGTTTCAACATTCGAGACTCGGCTCCTTCGTCGCCTCGTCCCGAAACGTTTTCAACTCGCTACTGTAAACTTGGGTTTACCGGACTTATAACGTAATATACTATTACAGGACTTGTGACTGTAAAAAATTTTACCGGACGCAAATACAATCAATCAAGTGGACAATGTTTTAGTACGTAATCAGTTACCATGGAAACTCGTTCTTCATAGATGTCCATATTTTGCATTCGGAAATTTATTTTATATAATTTTTTTATATTTAAATTAAACCAATATTCCAATAATTGCAGTATGAAATAAAACGCATTACGTCATACGTCCTGGAAATGGTCTTACAGTCTCGTTTCGATGTTCCGGACTCGGCTCCTTCGTCGCCTTGTCCGTAACATCTTACTCGACTGTAAAATTTCATTTCCAGGACTTATAACGTAATTACAAGTCATGAAAGTGAAACTTTGCAGAAGAGGAGGCTTATTGAAGACTACGAGGATGCGTAGCATCCGAGTATCTCTTTAAAGCCTCCGAGTCAAGCAGAGACACTTTCATGACCAGTGATGTATTATATTTTTTCTGAAATCGTTTTTCAAAACTAAAAATAGATTTAAACTGAAAAAATATATCAACATCAGAGTCGTATGAGAAGTTAATATCCATGACAATGAATCAACAACAAATCAAATAATATTTGTTGTATTTGATTGTTAGTGTTTTTAATTATATTAAATAAACGTTTCATAAGATAAGTGACGATTTCTAATTTAATTGCAGTCTAAAAATGACAGATGAGTCTTGTAAAGTGACAGGAGTCTTGTAAAAATCATGAAAGTGACTAGTCTTTAAAGTGACACTTTTATGACCAACCTGAGTTCTGTCATGACAAGCTTTCTTGACGATTTCAGAAAAATTACTATTACAGTACAGTTAATATTTGTTTCAATATACAATTAATTACTCTCAATACTTATTATCATAATTATTTATGTTCAAGTATTTATTATATTAATTAAACGGAAATTTATGTTTATGAATGGGCCTTTTAATGGTATGATAAGCAAGTACTTACTTAGCCCCGAGACGGTAAGTATCTGGTGCCCTTTTCTTAATTTTGGTGGTTCGATGGTGGCTGTGTCCTTAGTTGGAAAATTAAGTGGCGCTCCCTTACAACTTGAATCCAGCCCTTCTCCACTGATAGCTGGTCCGGGAGGACACAACTTTAAGCCATCGTTTACTTTGGTAATTATCGTCGCTTTATCCTATGGTAAGGGTGCGTGACAACAGTTTTAAATTTAGCGCCACATGTTGTGGTATAAAATGGCTGCAGACTCTAATTGAAGGGTCTATAATACAGTTCTCTTTTTTATGCGACCTGTACATACCGGTAATACAGATTTCTTTATGACACCATCTAGTACTAGTAGTACACAGTTTGTCGGTATTCCTTCATAGCGCCATCTCTTAGACCTATACATGTTGTCGTTAATACAGATTTCCGTAATGGCGTCATAGGGCGTGGTAAAATGGCGACAAATTCCAAAATGGCTGCCTTCAACCAATCAGAAGCAAGGGGAGGAGCTACAGGAGTGGGAGGTAACCAATCAGAGAGCAGCAGGCGTGTCTACAGGAGTGTGGATAGCCAATCAGAGCGCAGTAGGCGTGGCCAGAAAAAAGTGGAGGGGCTGGTCTCAGGTGCTGCATTACCTACTCCCTTTCAGGTGCTCGGTGTTTTTAACTAACTTCGGTTACGCTTACGCTTCGCCTCGGCCAATCATAAACACCTTGCACCTAAAAGTAAACTTTCGCAGCTTGTAATGTAAATAACTATTACAGTCATACTAGTCTGTAAAACCGCATTTTCTGCATTGTAATCGGTAACGTAAACATGGACAATACGATACAGTATGAAATAAAGTATTTTACTAAAAATATCAAGTACAAGTATTAAGTATTAAAAGATTAAAAACTCTTTCTATACTTTCAGTATTTCTGAATACTTAAAGTATTTTTATTTCATACGTATTATCCATGTTTACGGTAGCGACTACAGTCCAAAAAATGTGATTTTACGGTCTAGTATCACTAAATTTTTTTACCGGACCCAAATAAAATAAATCAACTGAACAATGCTTTAGTATTCAGTTACCATGGACACTCGTTCTATGTTTTGAATTCAACTAATAGTTGCCATAGATGCTCGTTCATAGATGCAAGGCCGTATTCAAGGGGGGGGGGGGGTTAGGGGGTCTGACCCCCCCAGAAACTAAACTTAATAGTAATAAATGACAGCAAAATAAAATTATTTTTCTATTCTGCTTCCCCCCGAAAATAAATTCCCCCAGAACCCACCCCGGGAAATAAATTTCTGGCTAGGGCCTTGCATATAGATGTTCATATTTTAAACTCGGAAATTTATTTTATATAATTTTTTTAAATGAAATCAATTATTGCAATATGAAATAAAATAAATTATGTCATACGTCCTGGAAATGTTCTTATACAGTCTCGTTTCGATGTTCCGGACTCGGCTCCTTCGTCGCTTTGTCCGTAACATCTTACTCCACTGTAAAATTCCATTTATTTCATACTGTGTCACATTTGTCGGTTTTACGTCAACCTTTTTAGTCCAGAACATGCGATTTTACGGTCTAGTATGCCTGTAAAAAATTTTACAGTCACTTGTGACTGTAATAGTTATTTACGTGCCAAGCTTTGTAAATTAATCTTTACGGTCGAGCTGGAAAGTTTGTGGGGCGAGCGACGAAGGAGCGAGCCTCCATAATCCAGTGAGCCAAGTAACGATTAATTGCAAAGCGTGTCGCGTACAAACTTTTATTTTCACCTTCAACAGCATTTTTTATGAATTGTATATTTTTTATAAAAAGACATTTTGGTATCAAAGGCGGTAGCACAATTTATAGCTAGGCGTTGCCATGGTGTTGTGGTTAAGCAACACATCAGTTGCCATAGCTTTTTTTATGGATGAGCATTGTAAAATTTCCCAGGTCTCTTTTAGGAGCCCGTAAAGTTTTACAGGGCTGTGGCTGTAATTACTGATTTACTTAGTTACATAAAGGCCTGTAAAGTGGCATTTACATAGAAGGGGGAAATAAACAATTTTACCGGACTCAAATACAATCAATCAACTGGACAATGCTTTAGTACGTAATCAGTTACTATGGACACTCGTTCTTCATAGATGTCCATATTTTGCATTCGGAAATTTATTTTATATAATTTTTTTTAAATTAAACCAATATTCCAATAATTTCAGTATGAAATAAAACGCATTACGTCATACGTCCTGGAAATGGTCTTACGGTCTCGTTTCGATGTTCCGGACTCGGCTCCTTCGTCGCCTTGTCCGTAACATCTTACTCGACTGTAAAATTCCATTTCCAGGACTTATAACGTAAATTACTATTCCAGGACTAAATAACTGTAGTTGAGTTCAGTAAAAAACTTTACAGTCATATTAGACCGTAATTTTCCGGACTGTAATCGCTACCGTAAACATGGATAATACGATACAGTATGAAATGAATAACTAAAGTATATAGTACTCCATGTACTACTTTTGAAAAGTTATTTAATACGTGAAGTATTTACTACTGGATACTGATTACTCTCAGTACTTTTGTTGAGAACTACTGGTGAAAGCTGTGAATAAATTTGGTCGTACTATTATCACAGAATAGCATAACGAAGCTATTATTATTCTGAGCTGCTATTATTATTTTCTCATTGATTCTTTTATATTACCGCTCGAATTCTAAACAGTTCAGCAATACCTGTGTAGATGGCTCTGTAAAAGATCGAACATCGAACTTTCAATCTTTGCCATGCGTACAATAACCAATGACGTTTGTAAATGGCAACCACCCCCCAAGTTGTTGTCATATAGCATTTAGTAAAGAATCTATAATAATACGAATATGAGTACAAAAAGCGAAAAAGACAGGACTAAACAAATTCAAGATAAATGCCAATCAGTGTTAAATGCATTATTAAAGGATGAAGACAACAAATATTGTGTTGATTGTGATTCAAAAGGTAAGATTGATTTTTTTCCATCACCTGGAATTCCTGGAATTTTTACGTATGAGCTACCGGTTTTTGTTAAAACCTCCATGCATTATTATTTTAAAGGGTATTTATTTTAGGACCGAGATGGGCGTCCTGGAACTTAGGAGTATTTTTATGCATACGATGTGCTGGAATTCACAGAAATTTGGGGGTTCACATTTCAAAAGTAAAATCAGTGAACCTAGATTCATGGACACCGGAGCAGGTTGTTTCGTTACAACAAATGGGAAATTCACGTGCTAGAGCTGTTTATGAAGCGAATTTACCTGACAATTTTCGTAGACCCCAGAGTGATTCCAGTTTAGAATCGTTTATACGTGCAAAATACGAACATAAAAAGTATATTGCTAGAGAATGGGTGCCACCACCATTACCAAAGGTAAATTGGGAGAAAGAAATTGATGAGGAGATTGAACGTCAGAAGCGTAAGAAGAAAACGTCAATAGAAAAGAAACCACTGGCTACTGTAGAAGTTCCACAGCTACCGAAACCGAAAAGTGCGAGTCCTAAACCTGGTAGAGTTTCACAGCTGCCTGTTGCGCCTAGTGAAAATAAACAAAGCACTGATTTATTAGGTCTACAAAATGGCGAAGATAGTTTCAGTGGATTTGTTTCAGCAACAACTACTACGACTGCTAGTACCGAAGACATTAAAAAGAATGAAACTGATACTTTAAAGAGTGAAGAAGAGAGCTTTTTCAATCAAACTGCTCCTACAGAAAAGGAGAAGATTAAATTAACAAACGACAACATCTTAGCATTATATGGTAACGCCCCACCTGTTAGTAATTTTAATCCAGGTGGTTATCAAGGTCAAACCAATTTTGGTAATCAACAGCCTTTCCAGAATTTTACAGGGTATCCCCAACAAAATTTACCTTCACAAAATGGTCTAACACAGTTTGCTGTATCTAATCAATTTCAGCAGTTTCCTCCTACTACTACACAGTTTCCATATCAGCAACCGGTGGGATCAGTAAGTCAGTTTATTTTAAATAATCAATTTCAAGGTAGCACAATTCCACAACAACAACAACAACAACAGCAACCTACTAATATGCAATTCTCTTCCCTACCTGCTACTTTCCCGCCAAACAATTCCATTCCGAATGGTACACATATTTATCCAAACACACAATTCCAAGGAGTTCCTAACAATTTAGGGCAAATGAATCAATTCCAAACACAGCAGAGTTCAGGATTTACTGGACAAGCTTCCCAACCTGTAGCTAATCCATTTTTTGCTAATCAAGGTTTAAGTGTGCAACAGCAATTTGCTAATTTGTCATTAAATAATAAAACTGCAAATTCTGGCCCGACTTTGGCTTCTAATTTGTGGCAGTAGTTTATTTTATTTTTTGTAATGTTTAGTTTGCTCTTGTATTTTGTTAATTGTAAATCTGATGAAGAATGATATTATATAGTGGAATTTTTTTTGTACGTGTATCTTTTAGATACTTGTGTACGCTATATTACTATCTGTTCACAATTGTTTTGGATGAAGGGTTAACTGTTGGAAGTTGGATCATTTCGGAAGATGTTGTACTTATTGCAATGTATGTAAAATTGTTAACAATGCAATACATTAGATAGTGAAGAATTATGTGACCAACCTACATCCAAAATGGTTCGGGATAGATTAAACTTTTAGTATATTCAAAATTAAGTTGGCATTATTGCTAATTTTGTGACCGAATATATAGACGAAATGAATATGTAAACAAAAGAACGATTAAGTATTAGTTGGCTGTAAATAAAATTGTAGCTTTTTAAATAGAACACTCGACACAAGTTGTTTTAAGTAGGCATTCATTTCGATGATGTATGACGTTTTCTTTTTCCATTTCCCTTAATGAAAACAGTGTTGTCTCATTCTGTTTTCAAGATCTTGACTGCATTCTATTGTTTTTATTTAAAGGTAATGGTAAACTTCAAAGTAATGGTTGTACAAATAAACGAATGGTTTTAACTGAAACTGCAAAAAAGTATTTCTTTAATTTTAAAGTCCTAACAATCTAGGTCTAAATTTTTTTCAATTGTTGAAAAATATATACACGTGTGAAATATGATGAAATATGTGTTGCATTTTACAATTTTTCGAAACTGTTATTAAAATCTATGCCAACTTAATTTTGAACAAACATCTAGCACATACTATCATATATGTGTTAGGTTTGGATCTGTTATTTACTTTATTGTATTTTTATTCAAATAAAATGAAGAAACTTCAATATTTCAATAATTATAGCATGAAAAACAAATAAGAATTGTTCCAAACGAAACTATTCAAAATATTTAGGCTATGACTGAAAACTTGCACATTCCATTCAGAAAAAAAAAGTTTAAAAAAATCATTACCTATTCCAAATTTGTTACTATTAACAATTTATACCTGCATTAATTTGTAATTGTAATGGTGATACTTTTTTGATTTTATATCTACTTTTGAAGTTTTTTCATTATTGTAAATTGAAAACTTTTACAGCTCGGCTATTGTTATAGGTTATTTATTTATTTTTTTTAAACTTATTCGCTTTGAATTTTATTATATTTCTAAATCTTTTAATAAAAGCTGTAAACAAAAAGGGCTGTACTTACAGTTTTCATTAATTTACATTATTTTTATAAAACAACACATCTCTAAATCTAAATAAATTGTATAAAATAAATTTAACTGTTTTATGGGTGTTGCAATTCGATTTTTTCTTGAATCTTAACGAAAATCTTTAAATACTAATAAAAAGTTTCAATTTCGTTAAATAAGATTTGAAAATTTCTCCTTATACTGTTTATCTTATCCTTACCTACTATTATTATAATTTATTGTGGATCAAGAACATCGACATGTTTTCTTCTTTTTATGTATTTTAAAGTCTATAATTATTATATATTATACTATATTTTTATTTATAAATTTAAATGTTTAGAATAGATAAACAAAAATAGTTTCTCATAATAATAATTATTATAAATTGGCATATTATTGTATAGCGAAGGAATTTGTTTTGTGTTTTAAAAATGAATATTAAATGCTGATTGATTACAAAAAAAAAAGACAGGTTTTCAAATGACGAGCAAGCACAAAATGTTATAAGACTTGTAAGGTCTTCGTAATATACCTATTATAAGATGATTTGATGTTTGTGAATTATAAAATCCATCATTATTAAGATCAGAAAAATGTATAAAAACAACAAAGACAGAAATTATTTACTAAAAAGAAAAGTGAAGTACTTTTGCAGTATTTTGTCATAAAAATGAAACAAACTTTATTCATGTTGTAAATTTATAATCATAACTATAAAACAATAAAATCACATGTCATATTGCTGTGCTTTTTATTTTTCAATGAAAAATTACCGTGTGAAATTTTCTTTTGTTTGACATCAATTGATAATGATGTTTATTATCTGAGATCGCCAATTTAAAGAAAACTTTGTGTTTTGAAAGATAATGAAAAATGGGAAATTCTTATCTTAAATAACAATTAAAATATTTGCAGAATGGGAATGATTAATAAGCAGATAGATCAATTTTATTATTAATTCTATTTATTTTATAATTACAGGGGAATTTATAATTCTAGTTTGGAGGCAGAGGCGGCTTATTGTGATTTTCTCCATTATGGTGGTAGAAAAACTACTACTAACAGCAAAATACACATCAAAATGGTCTAAGGGACAAACGTAAAAAGTATGTTTGCAAACGTTAATCAAAATGTTTTGTGATTATAACATACAGAAAATTTCTAGATCCAGTTGGCGATGTTGCTTTTTGTTTTTGTAAAACAGTTGCGTTCAGTTGATGACATTTGTTTCAAAACGGAGTTTTTGCTCTTTAGATTACACAGTTTATGTGTATTGAATTAAGAAACAAGTTGGGTTTTATAGTGTCTTAGAATCAATAAAGATGGAAAGAGTGCATCTTAGTCGTGATATTCAGTTGAGCTTTGGGCATGATACAGGGAGGTATGACTATTCGAGATGTGGTGGCTGCTGTAAATTCTTGTAAAAGTACCATTGGATGCCTGTGGCAGCGTTATCAAGAAACTGGTGATGTGAAAGAAAGACATCCTAGCTCCATCAGGAAAACGAATGCTGTACAGGATAGATTTCTCCGAATCCAATGTCTTCGTAACCGAAATATTACGGCCAACCAGCTAAAACTGAGCTCCAAAATGTCCATCAAGTGGTAGTCAGTGGTCAAATTGTAAGAAATAGGTTACATGAGGTTGATTTCCACGCTCGACGTCCTGTTAAAGTTCCTGTGCTTTCACGTGGCAATCGCACACGGAGATTAAAATGGGCCGAAGAACATATCAACTGGCAAGAACAAGACTGGGCTCACGTGCCTTTCACAGATGAATCCAGATTTGGTTTGAGGCCAGATTCTAGAAGACTACGGGTGTGGAGGAGATCTGGAAATGAAAATCGTTTGGCAACTGTTCAGGAAGTTGATTGGTACCAAGGGGGAACAGTTATGGTTTGGGCTGGAATTGGAATTGGCCGTAGAACTGAGCTCGTTTTTGTTGAAGACTTTTTAACGGCAAACGCATATCGGGACACAATTCTACAACCTGTTATCCTACCACAGGCGGAACAAATCGGTGGACAATTTTTACTGATGCAGGATAACGCTCGACCACACGTTGCGAGAACAGCTAGAAATTTTTTACATGAGCACAATATCGCAGTATTGCTGTGGCCGGCGTAATCCCCCGACTTGAATCCCATAGAACGTGTGAGATATGCTGGGAAAACGTGTCCTGAATCAAGGTATGGTGTTTCAAACAAGGGAAGAGCTCTCAGATTGTTTACAAGACCAGTGGCAACAAATTGATCAAAATGAAATAGACAATTTGATTAGACGTTTACCCAATAGGTGATGAGCTGTGATTAACAGTCGAGGTGGCCATACACTGTATTAAATGGGAAAATCTTTAATTTTTTACATTCATGTTCTACTGTTATTTGTAAGTTAAAAATTTGCTCTATTTTTTTGCACACCCTGCTTAAGCACATTACATTACATTTTGTTTACAGTAAATTCTGTTTGTTTTTGTTATAACAATTAAAGATTATTGTTCAATTTTATGTTTTGTTTCATTGTTGTGTCATACTACTTCCACTAGTTGCAACAACGTTTATTTTTAGCCTTGTCCCCTAGACCATTTTGATGTGTGTAGAAACAATATTTTCCAAAAAATACATAGTTGTCACATTGTTAACCTATGCATCAAGAAATAAAAAATGTTAAAAAAAAAGACGTACCAATAAACAAAATAAAAAATATAAGTTATGAAAAATAAATCAAGAGCAAACAAGCTGCAATGCCAGAACCAACTCAACAGCATGAGCACGAGAAAACAAATTTTAAAGTTATTAATTTTTCACTAAGACAGGAAACTGGTGTGTGTCGTAGATCTTTTTCTATATTTTGATCCTTTAACTTAATATGAAATAAAAATTTTAAAATATGGATTTCAGTAACAAACTTTTAAACATGTTAGAAATTCATCTGTATTTTTTACTCGGGTACTCCAGCAGACATAATAACGGCAACAGTATCTACAATTGAATCAACCCAGGCATGTCTGGTGTGCAAATTGCCGATGCAATTCAACTTCAATAATTACATAATTTTATAGTTTTTAATAACACATGAATTTTCCAAAATTATGAAAGATTTCTAACTAATTCTTATTTTATTAGAAACTATTTACAAAAGAAACTAAAAAATATTTAAATAACATGCTGATTATTGACCTATGTAGTATATCTTTTTTTTTAATTATCTTTATTAGCATTAAGTGTTTAAATTTTTAAAGAATATATATAATTAGGCCACATTTTCTATGTGATTGTTTTATTAACTGTAAACTACCAGTATTTTCTATCATTAAAAAAATAAATTTAATATTTTCTCAACACATTAAATGGAAAGCTATAACAACCTAATTATAACCAGATACTTTGAATGATGCTGAAGTATTTTTATTCCAACTAATACTTAGTTTGTAATAATTATGTTATAAGATTATAAAAGGGTAAGTTTGTAAAAAAATAAGATGACATAAGAATGTAAATATGAGAGAAATATCATCAGAGAACAATTCCAACCTAGGCTACCCAGGTCTAGAGTGCTAAATATGACCATATGTTAACATACAAGAAAGGGGGAAACCATTCATGAACATCGCTGAAGCCCATGACCACCGTCGCTTCATCATCTTAAACTTGGCTAGCGCAGTAGTGATACATACAAATGCACACTTGCATGTATTCCGAGCAAACAAACTGAATGGAATGTTTGATATACTTGATACCTTTATTGATATCTTTATACTCGGTATAAAGAAAATGTGTAAATAAAATAAAAACAATTTTTCTATTTTGGTTTACTATTAAAAAAATATTACAAAATTTTTGTGAAGAAATTTGATTTATTTTCACTCATTTTCTCGTAGTAGGCAATGCCTAACCTGGCTACTTGGACGAGCACTGTTTGGAGGGTTATGTAAAAAAAAGTTGCAACTGCAAGGATGGTAATTTGTTTTTCTTTACGTTTTATTACATACCTATTTGTTTAAAAACTTAATTCAAAGATTTCAGAGATTCATTCAAAGATTAGAATTATTTAAATTTAGTAAGAAATATTCTCTTAAAACTATATTAAAGTAATGACTTGTAGATGATGATGAAATAATATAAACAAATTTAATAAATCCCTTTAAATAGTATAAACTTTATAAAGCACCAGAAAAATTATAAGCATTTAAATAAAGTAGATAAATATACTATTATTTTTTGCAAACAGGAATCTCCCAATAACATGCAAATTTTACAAAATTATATTTAAACCAATCATCTGTCTCTTTATACCTAATAAACATTTTGAAAAACTTTGAATTTTTTCAAGGAGTACTATGCTTTTCTTGGTAAAGGGATTCCATATGACTGAGTTTGTTCCTAGATTGCTTCTAACTATAGAGTTGTACACATTCTGGATAGTTGGAGTTTAAGGATTGTATGAGACTTTCTAATAATGAATCGGCGTTCTGCGAGGTGTAATGATTCGATATGCAAAACTTTAATAACATTTTCTTCTCTGAAGGCTCCTTCTGGAAATATAAACACTTTTAGATATTTAAAACTGGCAACAATGTAAGCTATTTGATCTCGGTCAACTAGGTGTTGATCGTATAATGATTAACAAAAGGAGATAGGAGGCGTCTTTCAAGAGAAATTTTAAGGTTCGCATGGCAACTGATATTTTCCTAACATACTGACTAACAAATATTATTGTTTGTAAAATGAGTTGTGATAGAATATACTATAATAGCCGTACTTATAGAGAAATCACACGCGTGTAACATATCGTTGGTCTAATTCTAATACCTCGTAACCCCCAAATCTCAATTTTTCAGGAGAACAAGAAAATGGCACCAAATGTAAAACAAAATTTTTTTAAATGGCTTGAATTCCTGAAATTTTGTTAATTAAATTTAAACAAACAAATGTATTAATTTATCGCGCGATTAAGCATGCATACATTATTAAAAAGTGGGTTACCCATATCCCAAAAACTGTACCAGGTTGGGATACGAGGTATTTTTTAAATCGCTATAGAATAAAACTGGAAGCCCTGTGGTTTACGAGGAGTTTACTAATCGACTCAGCGCACTTTTTACCATAGGAATAGCTCATAACCCCAAAATCGCAAAAAAGTGGGTTACAAGGTATTAGAATTAGACCGACGATATAATAAATATTATGGTTACACGCTTGTAATTTCTCTATAAGTACGGCTGTTAGTGTATTAGAAAATCTTTACTCAAAAGCATTTATTAGGATCATTATAGTTCAAACATAAATACAAGATTTAGTCATCACAAATCAATGTATTTTACATTTTTCAGCGACTGCTGAAGGTGACGTGTCCAAAGTGAGTAAAAAGTGTGTGTCGTGTGACTTGTGAGAGCCTGAGAGCGAAGTACAGTTTTAGTATTTGGTCTAGCGTACACCACTGACATTGTTAACAACCTGAAACTTGCACTCTTATCTCACTCTGGGTCGTATTTGCTTATTCAGATGTGATTACGAAGACGACTTATTTCTTGTATCTACGCTTGAACTATTGTACATATGATCGTCGCTAAAAGTGAATTACCAGATCCTTAAAGAAACACATGTTGCTACATCCTATTCAAAACTGGAAGAAATCTGCTAATGACCTAAGATTCTGAGAGGGATAACAGTTGTCCATGCAAAGAAAAGAGCACTATAGTCGGTTTGGAAGGTGGTAACTTTTTAGGGTACAATAACTAAACTGCAAATTATGACACCAGTAACTATGCTAGAGGCCTGGGGATAGTCTCATTGAAAAAAACGGACTTTCTAATATATGACCCCTAATATAATAATCCCTTTTGTTGTCCGCGGTGACATATTATATCTGTAGGGCTACGATGGCTATAAGGATATGAAGTAATTAATAATATAGATTAAATAGTTGAAGGAATAAATGAAAATCATAAGAGTAAAATTAAATATATAACTATTTTACTATATAACTATTTTTAAAACATACAATGGGGAGGGGAAAAACATACAAACATACAAATAATCTTAATTACCTGAGCACTGGAGAATCTAGCTACTGGCCCACAGATCCCCACAAAATGCCAGATCTACTAGATTTTTATATTACAAAAGGAATTGATACCAAACATACAAGAATAGAGTCGTGTCTGGATTTATTTCACGACCATTCCGCAGTTGTATTAACAATTCTTGCAGAAATCGTGAAAAAGAAAAACAACCGACACTTTACACCAAAAAACGATTGGAATATATTTAAGGAACAACTAGACTTTTTAATTGATTTAAAGATTCCCTTATGCAAATAGATGATGCACTTCATAGACTGATCCAAGCAATTCAAAATGCAGCTTGGCAAGCCACACCAGACCGAAATGAACCACACATGACAGAAAGTTTTCCGGTTATAGTAAAAGAAATGATTGTAAATAAACGCAAATTAAGAGAGCAATGGAGAAAAGAGAGAACGGCTGAGAACAAACGCAAACTTAATAGAGCAACCAAAGAACTAAAAGCATTGCTTCTCAAGATCAAGAATCAAGCAACCCAAGAATACCTTGGTGGATTATCAACCACAGAAGCTAACGATTACTCACTGTGGAAAGTAACTAGCAAAATAAAGAGGCCCCAACAATCTATTCCACCAATTAAAGACATCAACAGAACATGGTGTAGGAATGACAAAGAAAAATCAAATGCCTTCGCTGAACACCCCTCCGAAGTATTTAAGCCACATCAAACTAAACAAAGGACTGAAGAGGAAGAAGAAATATTATCATTCTTAGAAACACCCTTTCAAATGGATCTGCCCATACGTAATTTCAAATTCAAGGAAGTGAAGAGAGTCATTATGAAAGAAATTAATCAAAAGAAGACTCCAGGATATGATCTCGTAACAGGGAAAGTGCTGCAAGAAATAACTGACAAATGCTTAAAACTTATTCAGATAATATTCAACGCCATTTTGACCATTGACATTTGCGCAAACCATCCTAGTACCCAAACCCGGTAAAAACATAAACGAAATAACTTCTTACAGACCCATCGGTCTCTTACCTCTGTTATCCAAAGTACTAACAAAACTACTATTAAAAAGGCTATTACCCATAATAGAAGAAAAACATCTAATTCCTAATCACCAGCTTGGGTTCAAGAACAAACACGGTACTATTGAACAGGTGCATAGGATAGTGAATCAAATAAATAGGGATCTAGAAGGTAAAATATACTGTTCTGCTGCGTTTATTGATTATTATTCCACATCCTAAAATCATACCTAAGTAACAGACATTTTCTTGTGAACCACCAAAGCGAGTACATGCACCTGCACTTCGCAGATGATACGGCTATACTTCCGTCACATCTAAATCCAGAATCCGCATCCCAAAACTTACAAACAAACCTAAACAAAATCCAGAAATGGCTGAAAACCTGGAAAATAAAAGCTAACGAAACAAAATCTACGCATGTAACTTTTACATTGCGAAAGGAGACTTGTCCTCCGGTGACACTTAATGACCACACTCTACCTTACCAGATGAGGTAAAGTATCTAGGGCTACACTTAGAATGACTGCTAAATTGGTGAAAACATATATTTATAAAAAGGAAACAATTAGGCTTGAAACTCCGGCAGATGTACTGGATAATTGGACGCAACTCACAACTCTCAGTAAAAAGCAAACTTTAATCTATAAAGCAATTTTGAAACCGGTATGGAAATACGGTATTCAGCTCTGGGGGACAGCTAGTTCACCAGATATCGAAATTTTGCAAAGGTTTCAAAATATGGTCCTTAGAATGATTGTTAATGCGTCATGGTAAGTACCGAACTTTGTCATCGAGCAAGACTTGCAAGTCCCTTCTATCAGCGAAGAACTCAAGAAATATTGTGTTATATACATATCAAAGCAGACTGGAAGAGCATCCCAATGAACTGGCAAACAAATTAATAAATTCTGTTGGTGAAGTGAGGCGATTAAAATGCTTTATAAACCGATGGACTTCAGTAGTAGATTTAATTAGGATAAAACTAATAGAATATTTTCAACTAACTCTTTCTAATTTATAATGTCATATAATTAAACAATTTATATAATTAATAGGAAAGGGGAGAAAAGGGAAGGATTATCGGATCAATGATGTCGGCTGCAGCCGCACATTGGGCCTACATAATAATAATAATCGCCCCATCCCTCCCGCACAAGCTTATAGCTTCTGGGGCCTTGGTTTAGGCTATGGGTTGTAGTAGTTATTATTATTATTATAATCCCTGCATGTCATATATTGTAACATAACATTTCCCGAATGCTCTGAAATCGAAAGATTGTAAATATCAAATTTAAAATAAAAAAATATATTATCCTGATCGAAATTCTCCATGCCCACGAAGCTCTAAATTAACAGTTAGGCTTAGTTCGGCCAAATCTCCAGGAATCACATCGGTGCATAGCTGTTATTATCAGTTAATTGTTCACTAATATGTTTAATGCTAGTTAGGTTAATTCTTATGCATTTTCTGTTACATCTAAAAAAGTAAAAATTCTAATAAAATGAAAAGATTAATAAAAACTATTATATGAAGTTTATTCCTCGTCAGAACGTAGAAATCATGCATTAGGATAGCAGAAGACGTTGATGGTGGTTTCCTGGAACCCTGATATGCTTTTCCATTGATATATTGGTGACAAACCGTATGAATACATTAGCGACGCATGCTACAATAATATCATTAATAATGCTACTGGTTACCAGATGACGCCTAGTGTTTACAAATTTAGAAATTTTAAAAGAATATTTATTTTAAGTTGCTTTGTAACACTTATTAGTAAATATATAACAGAAGATGCATAAAAGATAACGTAAAAATTATCATTAAGAACATTAATAGGAAAATAACGGATGCAGGTGTTTTCAGGAAATTAAACAACACTTACTAATTTATTAATAATAATGCTACTGGTTACTAGAATGCGCGCAGTTCTACAGATTTCATGCAAATTTTTATAAATATTTATAGTTGAATTTTATCAAGTTATAAACTATTTTAAGATGTTTATGTGACAATTATTAATAAATATGTGACAGAAAATGCATTACAATTAACGTAACAAATAACAATTATCATTAATAACATTAGTAAGAGCAGTAAAATAACTGCTGCTCAATTTCCTGGAAACAAACTTGCATATGATTGTTAAATTAATTTTTATGCATTTTGTATTAGATGTTTATTAACAATTTGTTATAAAACAAATTAAAATAGATACAATCCTATCCTCAAAATCAATACATAAATTTCATTTAAAAAATTTAGGTTGCTATAGAAATCTTGAGTGCAAAGCAAACAAAAGGAAAGAAAACTCCACGTCACCATCATCTATCGAAACTTTATGACACGTTCAAGATAGAACAGAAGTCAGTGGTCATCAAGAGAAGATTGGGAAATAATGGCAATATTATCTATGTGACACCATACGAAAACATGTTTCGAATATTGTATTCGGCACATATTTCACTGGGCCATGGTGCTAAGGATAACATAATTTTTGCTTTAAATCAGATCAAACGATCAAGTTGATTTGATCGATTAACGGTCAAGTCAGGATAGAGAATACAAATGATTACTAAATTTATTTGCCTATGTCCTTTGAAATCAAAAGCTCTTTAAGTAGCTATGTTTTTGAAAATCCTCCTTGAATTTGGATCTCCAGCCATACTACAAAACTAACAATGGCCGCGAATTTGCAAACTATGAGTATATAATTGTTGAATTAATAAAACTGTGGCATGAGCTGAAAATTATTCATGGCCAACCGCAACATGTTACCAGGGGCGACTCGTGGCCATTTTCTCTGGGTAGGCAGAATTACAAATGCACAATTTATGATATAATCATCAAAATTGCAATTCGCAAATAAATTAAATACCACTATGGTGCTAAAAAGTACTATCAGCAAAATAAGAACAATATTTCTCAAAAAATAATTATGTATTATATACATCAAGAAATAAGAAAATGCTGAAAAAAACGAACGACGTAGTACCAATAAGCAAAATAAACAATACATCTCATAACAAATAAATCAAAAGTGAGCAAGCTGCAATGCCAGAGAGCACGAGAAAATAAATTTTATTTCATACTGTGTCACATTTGTCAGTTTTACGTCAAACTTTTCAGTCCAGAACATGCGATTTAACAGTCTAGTATGACTGTAAATACTATTATGTAATTAGGAGATTAAGCGATACTTTAAATCCGAGAAGATGTATTATAATGCCGAGGCGCCAGCCGAGGCGTTATGACATCTTCGAGGATTTAAAGAAGCTTGATCTCCGTATTGCATAAGTTGTCTTATTCGTAGAGTCGTAGACGAGCCTGTCACCTGCTGGAGCCAGTAAAACCAGTTACCTTGCGTGTATTGTTATATATTTTATTTGTTATTCATTTGTAAATAAATGAAAACACCTCAGATACATATTCAAATTTCGATTACAAAAAATTCGCAATAAATTTGTGGTAAGCTTTGAAAACGTTACCATGATTGCATGTTGTTTATTTCACGATTTATTTATTTTCACAATTTTGGTGAAAATGAATGTGCCCGAAGCAATTATTAAGGAAGCCACCAGTTTCAAGTTTATTGCCAGAAAAGTCATCTTCAAGATACGAGCGTGAATATATTATTACGGGAAATAACAGTTGTACCATGATTTTTAACGTTTATGATGCAAATAAAACAAAATTTTCTAATGTAAATAATGCTACTAACTTGTAAAACTGACAGTTAATCTGTAAAAATTTTACAAGTTAGTAGCTTGTAAAAATAAACTTTCTTTATTAATATGGTGTTTTGATAAATTGACGTTTACAAATGAGTAACAAATAAAATTTTTTATTTCATTTCGTATTTCAAACAATTGTTTATATACTACAATTAGTAAAATAAAGTATAACTTGATCTCCGTTGTCAATGACACCGGACTTCAAGACGTTCTTGATCTCCGTTGTTGGCAACGCAAAAATCATTTGATGTTGCATAACAGCCACACGTAACATGCTGCTTTTTATCTCCTTGGTTACGCGTATGATGACAGACAAGGCAACTTGCTTCATTATACAATAAATTCGGATGAATTTTAAAAGGGAGAAATTAGGATTGAAATACGAAATAAAATAAAACAACTTATGCAATACGGAGATCAAGCTTCTTTAAATCCTCGAAGATGTTATAACGCCTCGGCTGGCGCCTCGGCATTATAATACATCTTCTCGGATTTAAAGTATCGCTTAATCTCCTAATTACATAATAGTATTTACAGTCATACTAGACTGTTAAATCGCATGTTCTGGACTGAAAAGTTTGACGTAAAACTGACAAATGTGACACAGTATGAAATAAAATTTATTTTCTCGTGCTCTCTGGCATTGCAGCTTGCTCACTTTTGATTTATTTGTTATGAGATGTATTGTTTATTTTGCTTATTGGTACCACGTCTTTCGCTTTTTTCAGCATTTTCTTATTTCTTGATGTATATAATACATAATTATTTTTTGAGAAATATTGTTCTTATTTTGCTGATAGTACTTTTTAGCACCATAGTGGTATTTAATTTATTTGCGAATTGCAATTTTGATGATTATATCATAAATTGTGCATTTGTAATTCTGCCTACCCAGAGAAAATGGCCACGAGTCGCCCCTGGTAACATGTTGCGGTTGGCCATGAATTATTTTCAGCTCATGCCACAGTTTTATTCAACGAGGTAATAATAGAACAGGAGAGAGCCATGCTAATGATTCCTTTTAGTCCAAAGTGGTAACTAAGTATGGCCGCCATGTGTCATTGGCGTGCGGATATATTTTGCATGGGGTACTTACAAATTTAAATAATACACTGTTAAACATTTTTAAAGATTATTTATTTACTCATGACATTTTTATTAATGTTTTATATTTGACAGATGGGGCTCAGAAGTAAAATTTTATACAATAAATTGAAAGAGCTGAATTAATTTTAAAAGCAATTTTGTTTAGGAGTCTACAAGTAAATTTTTTATCTTATAAAAATAATTGTACACAAACATTTTCAGTTTTAGATTTTCTGAATATATTTAGTAATAAAATAACATATTTAAATTTAAATATTTTATTGACCCTTAAAAAGAATCAGTTTGGTATAGAAACTTCTAATTTTTTCAGCTTGAGAAACATTTTTTGCTGCATAATGCAACCTTATATTAACATAACAATTAATTATACTTTTTATTAACAATAATAAATGATTTTGAATAGGATTTGTATCATACATATGGTCTTTTAGGCTTGCAAAAATATTCTTGTCGCAAGCTTCATTTAAAACAGCATTGATTATGCATGCTGTATTTATTCTACTTATAATGCTTTTCCTCATAAGTTTTTCCGACATCAGACATAATTTTATTACATCATGGCTAGGATATATAAGACCTCCCTTATCTTTAAAACTAATAAAACTTTGTAATAATTCGGATTTGTTACCATACAATACCGAAATACATTTTTCACATTGGATCTTCTTTGTAATGCTACGTACTACAAATCCACTTATATAAATAACTACATTTTCTACATATGTAGACAAAGCACTAGTAGTGAAAAAATAATCATGCTCCAGTTGGCTTTGCTCAGAAAAGTTCAAATGGTCTTCAATATTTGATGAACTTTCCTGAGAAATGTTCAAAGAAACATTTTCGTTTATCTCATCTTCAGGTGAAGATTTTGTACATGTGGTAATATTATTTAAAATATTTATTTGCTGCAGTGGCACACAGTTACCCAACCCCCCATCTCGAACTTCTGCACGTACAATTAGTTTTTTATAAGCAGCAGTAAATTGACGAGTTGTTGGGTTATTGTTACTACCGCCACATGCTCTAATTGAACCAAAAAATAATTCTAAATGGTCTTGGCTACACTTATATACCGGTATATATTTTAAAACATTATTATCTCTTGCAACATACTCCTGAAACATCCCTATAATGGAGGTAAAACACACAAGTAAACCTAAAAAACCAGTCTTTCTATTAGAGTTAATTAGTAGCTCTCCAGTAGAAAGCTTTAAATCTAATATAACTTCAGTTAGTTCATTGGTAAATTCTATGATTTTTGCAATATTATGCTGATTTAATGCCTGTTTGAATTCAAACTCTGTAATCTTGTGAGAATTCAATATATCAAATGCATCATTTACAATTTTTATGAATTTAGCAGTTTCGGTACAATTTTGAAAAGCTTCTAATTTCAAAATATTTTTACAATATAAAAGTGCTTCGGCCACAGAATTGCTTAATAATTGCGTTGCCAGTTTCATTTTCATTTTTTGTTTAAAAAAATTGATATGAGACCGTCGCAATTTATTAGCTAAATGCAAGCCTTCGTCTTCTTGTAGTTGATTTAACTTTTCTACATAACTAAAGTTAATTGTTCTACTCCCATTAAATAATACTTTTCTCTCTCCAAACGTATTTCTAATTAATTTTAACATATGGCATGGATCAGGCAATATATATATTTTTTTATTATCATGCATAAAATAAGTAACTAGAGATTCTAGTTCTAACTTACATCCTAAAATATTTGCCATTGTAAAATTTGACGGTAAACCATCAAATGTTAGATTTGATATGTCAACATGGCATGATGTGACAACATCAATGCATCTTGATACTAACGATGCTTTTTGGGCACTATTTAGGCCATTGATAAAAAAATAGCCAACCGGTACTTTCCAAGTATCATTAATTGCCACCAACATAAACACTAGTACCTCTTTGGCAACATCAAGTTGCTGACAATCACTAGTCGATCCAAAATCAACATAGCCATGTAGATGATGTCCATCCCATTCAGTATGTTGGCGTATGGCCATTTCGTCCATTACTAAAGAACATATTAATTTCTGCTCCTGTGACTTAGCTTTCACTGTTAATAGATCTAATACTTCTTTGGTAAAACCAGGGCCAGCATCAATAGCAGAATACCATTTAGATAAAGTTTTAATGTGTGGTAAACAATTTTGAAATGTTTGACGAACATATTGGTATGCTCTTGGTGAAAAGAAATGTAAGGTAACTGCAAACTTTCTTATCTCTTCTCCATATTTCTTACTTACTTTCATTGCTTTTGCTCTACAAAACATGCGATTAAGTAGGTAGTTCTTGATGTTTACCAAAGTTATCCATTATTACACTAACATGGTCTTCATTAAGGAATTGCTTCTTTTGTAACTCCTTTACTACACTACTCAGTTGAAATATTCTTTTCTTTTGATACCAACATCGCTTTTGTAATACTCGTATTCGTTTTGCACGAATGCAGTCCTTACACTGCAATTCTTTAATTTTGCGTTTAAGCGCAACTTTTCTTGGAGTATCTACTTCAGCTGAAGTACCAGGTGGAGGGGTCTGTGAACGTATAGTATCTGGAGTTGATAAAGCAGTAAATGCTGGAAATTCCTGAATCCCAGTGTCAAAAGATGCAGAAGGTCCAGGCTGAGATTCGTCCTTAGGAAGTCCAGTAGTAGGCACTAAAGCTCTATCCTATAAAAACAGAATATAGATGTAGATTGCTTTTTATTTCAGTCATCTCAATTATTAATTAACGTCAAGTTTAATAGTATAAATAGGTATACAACTTCATTAGAAAAAGTCAGATTTTATGTATTAAAAAACTTATAGGTATAGGTAGACATATCACTACAGTAGGGGATTTCATTTTAGTTTCCACCTTAAGCATAAACATAGCAGCTTTATTTTTTTTTCAATGGAATAAGTTTTTTTTTGTTGTTTCTTGGCTTTGGAAACCACGTCCATTCGGCCAGTACATCTTTCTATGTATAAATTACAGTATCATATGATATGGCTAAAGATAAAACGTCGACAAATTCCAGAAGTAAAGGAATAACTTGAATTATAATTATAATTTTTAATTATAATTACTTTTTAATTTATTTTATATAACCATTTTTTATTTAAATCTTATCATAGGAGTTTATAAAAATATCTACAAAGAAGTGCCTTCATAACAAGTATTCAGAAATTCCAAATATTGTCAATGACACCGGACTTCAAGACGTTCTTGATCTCCGTTGTTGGCAACGCAAAAATCATTTGATGTTGCATAACAGCCACACGTAACATGCTGCTTTTTATCTCCTTGGTTACGCGTATGATGACAGACAAGGCAACTTGCTTCATTATACAATAAATTCGGATGAATTTTAAAAGGGAGAAATTAGGATTGAAATACGAAATAAAATAAAACAACTTATGCAATACGGAGATCAAGCTTCTTTAAATCCTCGAAGATGTTATAACGCCTCGGCTGGCGCCTCGGCATTATAATACATCTTCTCGGATTTAAAGTATCGCTTAATCTCCTAATTACATAATAGTATTTACAGTCATACTAGACTGTTAAATCGCATGTTCTGGACTGAAAAGTTTGACGTAAAACTGACAAATGTGACACAGTATGAAATAAAATTTATTTTCTCGTGCTCTCTGGCATTGCAGCTTGCTCACTTTTGATTTATTTGTTATGAGATGTATTGTTTATTTTGCTTATTGGTACCACGTCTTTCGCTTTTTTCAGCATTTTCTTATTTCTTGATGTATATAATACATAATTATTTTTTGAGAAATATTGTTCTTATTTTGCTGATAGTACTTTTTAGCACCATAGTGGTATTTAATTTATTTGCGAATTGCAATTTTGATGATTATATCATAAATTGTGCATTTGTAATTCTGCCTACCCAGAGAAAATGGCCACGAGTCGCCCCTGGTAACATGTTGCGGTTGGCCATGAATTATTTTCAGCTCATGCCACAGTTTTATTCAACGAGGTAATAATAGAACAGGAGAGAGCCATGCTAATGATTCCTTTTAGTCCAAAGTGGTAACTAAGTATGGCCGCCATGTGTCATTGGCGTGCGGATATATTTTGCATGGGGTACTTACAAATTTAAATAATACACTGTTAAACATTTTTAAAGATTATTTATTTACTCATGACATTTTTATTAATGTTTTATATTTGACAGATGGGGCTCAGAAGTAAAATTTTATACAATAAATTGAAAGAGCTGAATTAATTTTAAAAGCAATTTTGTTTAGGAGTCTACAAGTAAATTTTTTATCTTATAAAAATAATTGTACACAAACATTTTCAGTTTTAGATTTTCTGAATATATTTAGTAATAAAATAACATATTTAAATTTAAATATTTTATTGACCCTTAAAAAGAATCAGTTTGGTATAGAAACTTCTAATTTTTTCAGCTTGAGAAACATTTTTTGCTGCATAATGCAACCTTATATTAACATAACAATTAATTATACTTTTTATTAACAATAATAAATGATTTTGAATAGGATTTGTATCATACATATGGTCTTTTAGGCTTGCAAAAATATTCTTGTCGCAAGCTTCATTTAAAACAGCATTGATTATGCATGCTGTATTTATTCTACTTATAATGCTTTTCCTCATAAGTTTTTCCGACATCAGACATAATTTTATTACATCATGGCTAGGATATATAAGACCTCCCTTATCTTTAAAACTAATAAAACTTTGTAATAATTCGGATTTGTTACCATACAATACCGAAATACATTTTTCACATTGGATCTTCTTTGTAATGCTACGTACTACAAATCCACTTATATAAATAACTACATTTTCTACATATGTAGACAAAGCACTAGTAGTGAAAAAATAATCATGCTCCAGTTGGCTTTGCTCAGAAAAGTTCAAATGGTCTTCAATATTTGATGAACTTTCCTGAGAAATGTTCAAAGAAACATTTTCGTTTATCTCATCTTCAGGTGAAGATTTTGTACATGTGGTAATATTATTTAAAATATTTATTTGCTGCAGTGGCACACAGTTACCCAACCCCCCATCTCGAACTTCTGCACGTACAATTAGTTTTTTATAAGCAGCAGTAAATTGACGAGTTGTTGGGTTATTGTTACTACCGCCACATGCTCTAATTGAACCAAAAAATAATTCTAAATGGTCTTGGCTACACTTATATACCGGTATATATTTTAAAACATTATTATCTCTTGCAACATACTCCTGAAACATCCCTATAATGGAGGTAAAACACACAAGTAAACCTAAAAAACCAGTCTTTCTATTAGAGTTAATTAGTAGCTCTCCAGTAGAAAGCTTTAAATCTAATATAACTTCAGTTAGTTCATTGGTAAATTCTATGATTTTTGCAATATTATGCTGATTTAATGCCTGTTTGAATTCAAACTCTGTAATCTTGTGAGAATTCAATATATCAAATGCATCATTTACAATTTTTATGAATTTAGCAGTTTCGGTACAATTTTGAAAAGCTTCTAATTTCAAAATATTTTTACAATATAAAAGTGCTTCGGCCACAGAATTGCTTAATAATTGCGTTGCCAGTTTCATTTTCATTTTTTGTTTAAAAAAATTGATATGAGACCGTCGCAATTTATTAGCTAAATGCAAGCCTTCGTCTTCTTGTAGTTGATTTAACTTTTCTACATAACTAAAGTTAATTGTTCTACTCCCATTAAATAATACTTTTCTCTCTCCAAACGTATTTCTAATTAATTTTAACATATGGCATGGATCAGGCAATATATATATTTTTTTATTATCATGCATAAAATAAGTAACTAGAGATTCTAGTTCTAACTTACATCCTAAAATATTTGCCATTGTAAAATTTGACGGTAAACCATCAAATGTTAGATTTGATATGTCAACATGGCATGATGTGACAACATCAATGCATCTTGATACTAACGATGCTTTTTGGGCACTATTTAGGCCATTGATAAAAAAATAGCCAACCGGTACTTTCCAAGTATCATTAATTGCCACCAACATAAACACTAGTACCTCTTTGGCAACATCAAGTTGCTGACAATCACTAGTCGATCCAAAATCAACATAGCCATGTAGATGATGTCCATCCCATTCAGTATGTTGGCGTATGGCCATTTCGTCCATTACTAAAGAACATATTAATTTCTGCTCCTGTGACTTAGCTTTCACTGTTAATAGATCTAATACTTCTTTGGTAAAACCAGGGCCAGCATCAATAGCAGAATACCATTTAGATAAAGTTTTAATGTGTGGTAAACAATTTTGAAATGTTTGACGAACATATTGGTATGCTCTTGGTGAAAAGAAATGTAAGGTAACTGCAAACTTTCTTATCTCTTCTCCATATTTCTTACTTACTTTCATTGCTTTTGCTCTACAAAACATGCGATTAAGTAGGTAGTTCTTGATGTTTACCAAAGTTATCCATTATTACACTAACATGGTCTTCATTAAGGAATTGCTTCTTTTGTAACTCCTTTACTACACTACTCAGTTGAAATATTCTTTTCTTTTGATACCAACATCGCTTTTGTAATACTCGTATTCGTTTTGCACGAATGCAGTCCTTACACTGCAATTCTTTAATTTTGCGTTTAAGCGCAACTTTTCTTGGAGTATCTACTTCAGCTGAAGTACCAGGTGGAGGGGTCTGTGAACGTATAGTATCTGGAGTTGATAAAGCAGTAAATGCTGGAAATTCCTGAATCCCAGTGTCAAAAGATGCAGAAGGTCCAGGCTGAGATTCGTCCTTAGGAAGTCCAGTAGTAGGCACTAAAGCTCTATCCTATAAAAACAGAATATAGATGTAGATTGCTTTTTATTTCAGTCATCTCAATTATTAATTAACGTCAAGTTTAATAGTATAAATAGGTATACAACTTCATTAGAAAAAGTCAGATTTTATGTATTAAAAAACTTATAGGTATAGGTAGACATATCACTACAGTAGGGGATTTCATTTTAGTTTCCACCTTAAGCATAAACATAGCAGCTTTATTTTTTTTTCAATGGAATAAGTTTTTTTTTGTTGTTTCTTGGCTTTGGAAACCACGTCCATTCGGCCAGTACATCTTTCTATGTATAAATTACAGTATCATATGATATGGCTAAAGATAAAACGTCGACAAATTCCAGAAGTAAAGGAATAACTTGAATTATAATTATAATTTTTAATTATAATTACTTTTTAATTTATTTTATATAACCATTTTTTATTTAAATCTTATCATAGGAGTTTATAAAAATATCTACAAAGAAGTGCCTTCATAACAAGTATTCAGAAATTCCAAATATCTTAAACATATTTTACCTGTACATAAATGTATTTCAGTGAGGGATTTCAAAACTTCTTTTAAATTGAAAATAAACAGGTTTTATCTTTTGTTGCCCAGAAAGATGTACCTACTTTTGTTGCTCTATTCTTTTGTTATTTATGGTTTCCTAGCTTGGTATATTGTATACATCTGGAAGTTATTACATTTACTGTTATCCCTTTGGGAAAAGTAAATATGTACCCAACAGAAACTTAGTGTTTGCAAAAATACAAATATGTATATTTAATGTATTCAGAAGTAAATATGAGCAAAGAAAAATGTAACCTAAACTGCATAGAAAATTCAAAAATCTCAGAATATCTAGTCAAAAAATATATAAATTTATTTAAATCCAGCCTTTCTTCATTAGCTTTAGAATTCACAATTTTGTGAGAAAGAAAAACTCGAAAATAATACTATTTAGGAGTGAATGTTCATAAATCATAATATAAAAAACTGTTCAACTTACATATTTTAATCTTGTTATGTGTATAGTAGGGATGGAGTTCTTTTTAAGTTGTATTTTGTTCATTGAAGACTTGTCAAAACAACTTTCTTCAAAATGTTGTGAGCATATAAATGAATTTTTGGTAGGTTCCCAGTCAGATTTGCCAACAAACTTAATCCACGCCTTCCTTATTTCACGATTTACAGGAAACCTGCATAAGAAAAAGAATTAATTAAAAGCAGTATTTAACAAAATGGAAATTACGCTTGTTACGCCACTGGACATGCACGCTTGACAAACAAAATAAATCTAACTTTTAGTGCATTATTAATTTTTTATATTAGAAGTAGAAGTAAATTGTTATCTTACCGATGAAGAGAGAACTTCAGTTCTTTTATTTTTGGCGTTTTAGAACGTCCACAAACCACGCAATTCACCATTGTCCGCAACACTTTTAATGATACGTACATACACTAACCTTAAAACTAGTAATGTCTTTTAAATGTTATCTTTTAATAGTTTCTGTAAATACAGTTTCAAATTAAATATACAAATCGTTCAGCACATCTAATACAAAATGCATAAAAATTAATGTAACAATCATATGCAAGTTTGTTTCCAGGAAATTGAGCAGCAGTTATTTTACTGCTCTTACTAATGTTATTAATGATAATTGTTATTTGTTACGTTAATTGTAATGCATTTTCTGTCACATATTTATTAATAATTGTCACATAAACATCTTAAAATAGTTTATAACTTGATAAAATTCAACTATAAATATTTATAAAAATTTGCATGAAATCTGTAGAACTGCGCGCATTCTAGTAACCAGTAGCATTATTATTAATAAATTAGTAAGTGTTGTTTAATTTCCTGAAAACACCTGCATCCGTTATTTTCCTATTAATGTTCTTAATGATAATTTTTACGTTATCTTTTATGCATCTTCTGTTATATATTTACTAATAAGTGTTACAAAGCAACTTAAAATAAATATTCTTTTAAAATTTCTAAATTTGTAAACACTAGGCGTCATCTGGTAACCAGTAGCATTATTAATGATATTATTGTAGCATGCGTCGCTAATGTATTCATACGGTTTGTCACCAATATATCAATGGAAAAGCATATCAGGGTTTCAGGAAACCACCATCAACGTCTTCTGCTATCCTAATGCATGATTTCTACGTTCTGACGAGGAATAAACTTCATATAATAGTTTTTATTAATCTTTTCATTTTATTAGAATTTTTACTTTTTTAGATGTAACAGAAAATGCATAAGAATTAACCTAACTAGCATTAAACATATTAGTGAACAATTAACTGATAATAACAGCTATGCACCGATGTGATTCCTGGAGATTTGGCCGAACTAAGCCTAACTGTTAATTTAGAGCTTCGTGGGCATGGAGAATTTCGATCAGGATAATATATTTTTTTATTTTAAATTTGATATTTACAATCTTTCGATTTCAGAGCATTCGGGAAATGTTATGTTACAATATATGACATGCATGGATTGATCCGATAATCCTTCCCTTTTCTCCCCTTTCCTATTAATTATATAAATTGTTTAATTATATGACATTATAAATTAGAAAGAGTTAGTTAAAAATATTCTATTAGTTTTATCCTAATTAAATCTACTACTGAAGTCCATCGGTTTATAAAGCATTTTAATCGCCTCACTTCACCAACAGAATTTATTAATTTGTTTGCCAGTTCATTGGGATGCTCTTCCAGTCTGCTTTGATATGTAACACAATATTTCTTGAGTTCTTCGCTGATAGAAGGGACTTGCAGGTCTTGCTCGATGACAAAGTTCGGTACTTACCATGACGCATTAACAATCATTCTAAGGACCATATTTTGAAACCTTTGCAAAATTTCGATATCTGGTGAACTAGCTGTCCCCCAGAGCTGAATACCGTATTTCCATACCGGTTTCAAAATTGATTTATAGATTAAAGTTTGCTTTTTACTGAGAGTTGTGAGTTGCGTCCAATTATCCAGTACATCTGCCGGAGTTTCAAGCCTAATTGTTTCCTTTTTATAAATATATGTTTTCGCCAATTTAGCAGTCATTCTAAGTGTAGCCCTAGATACTTTACCTCATCTGGTAAGGTAGAGTGTGGTCATTAAGTGTCACCGGAGGACAAGTCTCCTTTCGCAATGTAAAAGTTACATGCGTAGATTTTGTTTTGTTAGCTTTTATTTTCCAGGTTTTCAGACATTTCTGGATTTTGTTTAGGTTTGTTTGTAAGTTTTGGGATGCGGATGCTGGATTTAGATGTGACGGAACTATAGCCGTATCATCTGAGAAGGTCGCAACTGTAGTTACTCTGGTGTTCAGAAGATCGGCGGTGTATAGCAGGTAAAGTATGGAACCCAGAACACTCCCCTGGGGAACTCCAGCGTTTATGGAGTGCAGGTGCATGTACTCGCTTTGGTGGTTCACAAGAAAATGTCTGTTACTTAGGTATGATTTTAGGATGTGGAATAATAATCAATAAAACGCAGCAGAACAGTATATTTTACCTTCTAGATCCCTATTTATTTGATTCACTATCCTATGCACCTGTTCAATAGTACCGTGTTTGTTCTTGAACCCAAGCTGGTGATTAGGAATTAGATATTTTTCTTCTATTATGGGTAATAGCCTTTTTAATAGTAGTATTGTTAGTACTTTGGATAACAGAGGTAAGAGACTGATGGGTCTGTAAGAAGTTATTTCGTTTATGTTTTTACCGGGTTTGGGTACTAGGATGGTTTGCGCAAATGTCAATGGTCAAAATGGCGTTGAGTATTATCTGAATAAGTTTTAAGCATTTGTCAGTTATTTCTTGCAGCACTTTCCCTGTTACGAGATCATATCCTGGAGTCTTCTTTTGATTAATTTCTTTCATAATGACTCTCTTCACTTCCTTGAATTTGAAATTACGTATGGGCAGATCCATTTGAAAGGGTGTTTCTAAGAATGATAATATTTCTTCTTCCTCTTCAGTCCTTTGTTTAGTTTGATGTGGCTTAAATACTTCGGAGGGGTGTTCAGCGAAGGCATTTGATTTTTCTTTGTCATTCCTACACCATGTTCTGTTGATGTCTTTAATTGGTGGAATAGATTGTTGGGGCCTCTTTATTTTGCTAGTTACTTTCCACAGTGAGTAATCGTTAGCTTCTGTGGTTGATAATCCACCAAGGTATTCTTGGGTTCCTTGATTCTTGATCTTGAGAAGCAATGCTTTTAGTTCTTTGGTTGCTATATTAAGTTTGCGTTTGTTCTCAGCCGTTCTCTCTCTCTTCTCCATTGCTCTCTTAATTTGCGTTTATTTACAATCATTTCTTTTACTATAACCGGAAAACTTTCTGTCATGTGTGGTTCATTTCGGTCTGGTGTGGCTTGCCAAGCTGCATTTTGAATTGCTTGGATCAGTCTATGAAGTGCATCATCTATTTGCGTAAAGGAATCTTTAAATCAATTAAAAAGTCTAATTTTTCCTTAAATATATTTCAATCGTTTTTTGGTGTAAAGTGTCGGTTGTTTTTCTTTTTTCACGATTTCTGCAAGAATTGTTAATACAATTGCGGAATGGTCGTGAAATAAATCCAGACACGACTCTATTCTTGTATGTTTGGTATCAATTCCTTTTGTAATATAAAAATCTAGTAGATCTGGCATTTTGTGGGAATCTGTGGGCCAGTAGCTAGATTCTCCAGTGCTCAGGTAATTAAGATTATTTGTATGTTTGTATGTTTTTCCCCTCCCCATTGTATGTTTTTTGAGTTGTAATCTCCACCGGCTATAAATCTATTTCCTAGTGTTTTAAAAAAGTTATTAAATTGTGCTCTTTTATTGTTGTGTTTAGGTGGACAATATATAGATGAGATTGTAAGCGGACCCTGGTAACCTTCTATAACGATGGCGGTTGCTTGTAAATGATCATGTCTATATTTATCAATTTCATGATGTTTAATTTTCTTACTTACTATTATAGCACTGCCACCATGTGCTGTACCATCAGGATGTTTTGTATCATATACTGTGTAATTTGGTATGTGAAGTGACTCTTTGTCGTGTGCGTTTTTGTAATTAATAGCATGTCAATTTTATGTAATTGCAGATATATTTTTAACTCTTGTACATGCTGGGACAAGCCATTGGCATTCCATAACGTGATTTTTAAAACTTGGGCTATTATGGTTTTTTATTTATAAGCATTGTTAATAAGTTTAAGATAGTGCTTATTTGTTCAGATTTTTTAACTATTTCATGTAATTCTGTCATGTCATTATTTTGTGAATACATAGCCATAAACGGTTGGATTAAGTTATTTGTGTTTTGCTGCTGATGCTGTATATTGAGATAGATGTCTTGTTCTTGGTTTCTCGTCCGCAGGCATTTTCGATTTTTTTGATTAATTTTATATAAATTGCCACACGTTGCAGGGTGCCATTAAATATCTGAGGTGACATAATGATAAAATATAAAATATAAAAATTTTTTTTCCTCACGATGACAGCGTCATAAAATATCTGCGGTGAAATCTAATAAAATAAAAAATATATAATACCCCAATATTTTTTCCTTTTCCCAATGGGCTATCTTAGGTTTAATTCGATAGAGCATGAAATGAATGAAATAATAAAATCTTATTGATTCTTATACCTGGAAGAAAAGAACTTACTACCAAGACACTTAGACTTCCGCAACTGGACAACAGCAAGCTAAGCTCTATATGTGAAAAGAAGAAGAAATGGATGCTTGTATACACATCAAATAAACACATAGATAAATTGAAAATACAGTCTTTATTTTTATTAATGAAAATAAAAGAAAATTTGATTCAAAGAAAAATAAAAGAAATAATATTTAGAACAGAACAGTAAAGTAAAATAGGAAATTCTTTCCTGAGCTTGCTCAAATGTGTTAATTAGTCGTTAATAACCTGACATAGGGCTATAACAGTTCTCCATTTGAGCAAACTGACATCAATCAATGTTATTAATTAAAAATATTTACAAATGTTTAAATAAATTTTAACTTATGATAATTAAATTTTAATAAAAAAATTTAAATTGTTTTATTCGTAAGAATTTTATTATTTAAAAACTTTTAAAGTGAGAAATATGAATTCTGAAATTATTAGGATTGTCTTTATAATTTTTGTTATTGAAAAATTAAATCAAAACCTTTTATTTTGATCAACCTTGTATATAAAGTACGTCGAGATCCACATCAATCTTATTTTAAATTGGTAGTACTGCTTTTAAACTGTCAGATGATTTTATAAAATGAAAATCCATCGATTGTCAACACGATAATGGAAATAAATCTTCTTGAATTTATTTAATAAACTCGTTCACAATTTCATACAATAGTAGAACAACAAATAAATCTTCTTTAATTTTAAAATATCCAGGTAAATTATTGTTACACTTTGTTAAAATTTTCCTTTGTTGACATATAACATATGGTTGTTACATAACCACACTTATTTTACAGGTTTTTAATCTCGAGTCGATCGTGGATTCTCCAAGAGCGTTTTATCGACTGAAATTGTTAATTTTTGCTGTGCTTTATATATGATTTAGCGAAACAATTGAAGATTATGTCAAATTAAAAAAACAATATCAATCCGCTTGTTTATGACGTCACTTCACCAAAACAGCTGATTACAATTAACACTAATCTTAATTCTAAAAAGATGGGATTGTAGCTGGCAAAATAGCGATGAAAACAATATGAGACACTTATATTCTAAAATTTACCATAACTCAGAAAATTAACAAAAACGATTGACGATGAAAAATTTCATTAGAGCTTAATTATACACACAACTCATTAAATCCAGCTTAATCCTTTACAAAATGAATACATATCTACACTATGCAACTGTTACATATAAAATTTACACAAGGACATCTTTACAATAGAAGAAAAATATAAATTAAAAATTCCTCACTACGATTTGATAGACCCAACGATGCTAATCCAAAATCCATCTTCAAAATCAACTTAAATGAAGTTAAATTATAGTCAACTTGTCCAGCATACAGTCCTCTAAGTGTTTGCATTCAAACAATGGTGGAAAATGTTATATAAAAATCAATATTTGGAAAAATCGAAACATATCAGCAAAGCCGAAACCTTCGTTAGAATAAATGCTCTCTATTAGTATACAAGAGTTTGTAAGTTTATTGTGCTAGAGTAGTGATTACAATATAGACCTAATTTACATAATTTTAGTTAAATATGATCCCGAAACTGAGTCAGTCGCATGGAAAACAGAAAAATTCTTCCTACGTTATCGATCGTTGAACTTAAATCTAATCAGGAAAATGAAATCTTCCAGACAAATGGAAAAACCATCCTAATATGTGACTTGGGTTGCATAAAACATGTATTATCATGAAACAATCTAAATGATTGATATTCTTTTTATAAATCAGACTTTGTATATATAAAAATTTAGGTTACGTCTTCATGAAATTTTATCCTTCTTTGATTTCTATTTTAGAAATTGTTAAATCTATTTGTGACCTAACATGTAGCCTTTAGATTAAATAGACCTAACATCCTAGCATGTCTATCCTTTATTTTATTTTATTGCATGAAATAATGATTTTTGTGTTTACGATCAAATCAGTCAATAAATTTTTAATGAGATGAATTCAAGACATCTCAATATTTTGTTGAGCTTTTTCTGCGAATGATATTTCGGGTTGTAAATACTGCTTTATTAGTTTTCTTTACTGGTGAAAATTTGATTTGCTGCAGTTGTTTATGCACAATGCAACCTCGGTAATTTACGGGGTGATTACCGCCACAATTTACGCATTTGATTTGGTTATCTTTAACTTTCCTAGGACATTCACTAGTTGGGTGGGGTTCTGCGCATTTTACACAACGAGGTGTTTTGTGGCAAGAATTCATACAGGATAATATAAACTACAATATATTACAATTTCAGGCAATTTGACCAGGATCCAATTTCCGTAAGGAACGTCCGGGGTCCTTTAGACGAATAAACTATTTGTTATACCAAATGTTATATATGATTCGTAATTTTATTATCTACAAGGCTGTATAAATACTGTTTTTTTAAAATGAAGACTAGGAGTCATTTTATTTTGTTTTCTGTTAAAAATTCTATTGTTTTATTAAAAGGTATATAAAGAAAACCATTTTTCTTTAACAATTAAGTAGCTCTAAACTATCGAAAGAGAAATACGCCTTTTCAACGCGCTTCAAATTAGATTTTTGTATGATTATGTTTAAAGAAAAGTAACTCAAATTTAGTTTACGTCAATTGAGAAAAATTTATAGTTATAATTTAAACGTCAATGTTTAAAAAGTGATTAAACCAATATAAACAAAGTGTTAGTTAATTACTTAAAAGTGAAAACAAAAATAATAATAACATTGAAAGTTAATTTCTCAATAAAGGGAAAATTTCTTAATAAAGGGAAAATTTCTTAATTAATAAAAATTTATGAAAATAAATCGAAATTATTGGAAGTTTGGAGTTACCGATGTTAACAAATAATATAGGAATTGAAATTCAATTCTATAAGAATATTTAGTATGGATTTGGATCATTGCAAATATTAATCGAGAATCTTTATTTTGACATTATATGTTGATGTAAATGGGAGAAAGCAGCTGACTGGAAATGGGTATAAAAATGGTAGCAGTTGGCGTCAATTTTAGAACATAGAGAAGGAACATTTTATTTTAACAACTTATGCAATACGGAGATCAAGCTTCTTTAAATCCTCGAAGATGTTATAACGCCTCGGCTGGCGCCTCGGCATTATAATACATCTTCTCGGATTTAAAGTATCGCTTAATCTCCTAATTACATAATAGTATTTACAGTCATACTAGACTGTTAAATCGCATGTTCTGGACTGAAAAGTTTGACGTAAAACTGACAAATGTGACACAGTATGAAATAAAATTTATTTTCTCGTGCTCTCTGGCATTGCAGCTTGCTCACTTTTGATTTATTTGTTATGAGATGTATTGTTTATTTTGCTTATTGGTACCACGTCTTTCGCTTTTTTCAGCATTTTCTTATTTCTTGATGTATATAATACATAATTATTTTTTGAGAAATATTGTTCTTATTTTGCTGATAGTACTTTTTAGCACCATAGTGGTATTTAATTTATTTGCGAATTGCAATTTTGATGATTATATCATAAATTGTGCATTTGTAATTCTGCCTACCCAGAGAAAATGGCCACGAGTCGCCCCTGGTAACATGTTGCGGTTGGCCATGAATTATTTTCAGCTCATGCCACAGTTTTATTCAACGAGGTAATAATAGAACAGGAGAGAGCCATGCTAATGATTCCTTCTAGTCCAAAGTGGTAACTAAGTATGGCCGCCATGTGTCATTGGCGTGCGGATATATTTTGCATGGGGTACTTACAAATTTAAATAATACACTGTTAAACATTTTTAAAGATTATTTATTTACTCATGACATTTTTATTAATGTTTTATATTTGACAGATGGGGCTCAGAAGTAAAATTTTATACAATAAATTGAAAGAGCTGAATTAATTTTAAAAGCAATTTTGTTTAGGAGTCTACAAGTAAATTTTTTATCTTATAAAAATAATTGTACACAAACATTTTCAGTTTTAGATTTTCTGAATATATTTAGTAATAAAATAACATATTTAAATTTAAATATTTTATTGACCCTTAAAAAGAATCAGTTTGGTATAGAAACTTCTAATTTTTTCAGCTTGAGAAACATTTTTTGCTGCATAATGCAACCTTATATTAACATAACAATTAATTATACTTTTTATTAACAATAATAAATGATTTTGAATAGGATTTGTATCATACATATGGTCTTTTAGGCTTGCAAAAATATTCTTGTCGCAAGCTTCATTTAAAACAGCATTGATTATGCATGCTGTATTTATTCTACTTATAATGCTTTTCCTCATAAGTTTTTCCGACATCAGACATAATTTTATTACATCATGGCTAGGATATATAAGACCTCCCTTATCTTTAAAACTAATAAAACTTTGTAATAATTCGGATTTGTTACCATACAATACCGAAATACATTTTTCACATTGGATCTTCTTTGTAATGCTACGTACTACAAATCCACTTATATAAATAACTACATTTTCTACATATGTAGACAAAGCACTAGTAGTGAAAAAATAATCATGCTCCAGTTGGCTTTGCTCAGAAAAGTTCAAATGGTCTTCAATATTTGATGAACTTTCCTGAGAAATGTTCAAAGAAACATTTTCGTTTATCTCATCTTCAGGTGAAGATTTTGTACATGTGGTAATATTATTTAAAATATTTATTTGCTGCAGTGGCACACAGTTACCCAACCCCCCATCTCGAACTTCTGCACGTACAATTAGTTTTTTATAAGCAGCAGTAAATTGACGAGTTGTTGGGTTATTGTTACTACCGCCACATGCTCTAATTGAACCAAAAAATAATTCTAAATGGTCTTGGCTACACTTATATACCGGTATATATTTTAAAACATTATTATCTCTTGCAACATACTCCTGAAACATCCCTATAATGGAGGTAAAACACACAAGTAAACCTAAAAAACCAGTCTTTCTATTAGAGTTAATTAGTAGCTCTCCAGTAGAAAGCTTTAAATCTAATATAACTTCAGTTAGTTCATTGGTAAATTCTATGATTTTTGCAATATTATGCTGATTTAATGCCTGTTTGAATTCAAACTCTGTAATCTTGTGAGAATTCAATATATCAAATGCATCATTTACAATTTTTATGAATTTAGCAGTTTCGGTACAATTTTGAAAAGCTTCTAATTTCAAAATATTTTTACAATATAAAAGTGCTTCGGCCACAGAATTGCTTAATAATTGCGTTGCCAGTTTCATTTTCATTTTTTGTTTAAAAAAATTGATATGAGACCGTCGCAATTTATTAGCTAAATGCAAGCCTTCGTCTTCTTGTAGTTGATTTAACTTTTCTACATAACTAAAGTTAATTGTTCTACTCCCATTAAATAATACTTTTCTCTCTCCAAACGTATTTCTAATTAATTTTAACATATGGCATGGATCAGGCAATATATATATTTTTTTATTATCATGCATAAAATAAGTAACTAGAGATTCTAGTTCTAACTTACATCCTAAAATATTTGCCATTGTAAAATTTGACGGTAAACCATCAAATGTTAGATTTGATATGTCAACATGGCATGATGTGACAACATCAATGCATCTTGATACTAACGATGCTTTTTGGGCACTATTTAGGCCATTGATAAAAAAATAGCCAACCGGTACTTTCCAAGTATCATTAATTGCCACCAACATAAACACTAGTACCTCTTTGGCAACATCAAGTTGCTGACAATCACTAGTCGATCCAAAATCAACATAGCCATGTAGATGATGTCCATCCCATTCAGTATGTTGGCGTATGGCCATTTCGTCCATTACTAAAGAACATATTAATTTCTGCTCCTGTGACTTAGCTTTCACTGTTAATAGATCTAATACTTCTTTGGTAAAACCAGGGCCAGCATCAATAGCAGAATACCATTTAGATAAAGTTTTAATGTGTGGTAAACAATTTTGAAATGTTTGACGAACATATTGGTATGCTCTTGGTGAAAAGAAATGTAAGGTAACTGCAAACTTTCTTATCTCTTCTCCATATTTCTTACTTACTTTCATTGCTTTTGCTCTACAAAACATGCGATTAAGTAGGTAGTTCTTGATGTTTACCAAAGTTATCCATTATTACACTAACATGGTCTTCATTAAGGAATTGCTTCTTTTGTAACTCCTTTACTACACTACTCAGTTGAAATATTCTTTTCTTTTGATACCAACATCGCTTTTGTAATACTCGTATTCGTTTTGCACGAATGCAGTCCTTACACTGCAATTCTTTAATTTTGCGTTTAAGCGCAACTTTTCTTGGAGTATCTACTTCAGCTGAAGTACCAGGTGGAGGGGTCTGTGAACGTATAGTATCTGGAGTTGATAAAGCAGTAAATGCTGGAAATTCCTGAATCCCAGTGTCAAAAGATGCAGAAGGTCCAGGCTGAGATTCGTCCTTAGGAAGTCCAGTAGTAGGCACTAAAGCTCTATCCTATAAAAACAGAATATAGATGTAGATTGCTTTTTATTTCAGTCATCTCAATTATTAATTAACGTCAAGTTTAATAGTATAAATAGGTATACAACTTCATTAGAAAAAGTCAGATTTTATGTATTAAAAAACTTATAGGTATAGGTAGACATATCACTACAGTAGGGGATTTCATTTTAGTTTCCACCTTAAGCATAAACATAGCAGCTTTATTTTTTTTTCAATGGAATAAGTTTTTTTTTGTTGTTTCTTGGCTTTGGAAACCACGTCCATTCGGCCAGTACATCTTTCTATCGAGCAGGGTACCTTGTTGCAGTTTGTATTGGTTGCACGCCATATTGATTAGACAACAAAGTGACATTACTGTTATCTTTCCACCGAACTGCTACTATTCCATTTTCTTTGTCTACTTTGCTGTTGTATGCACCTCTTTCTTTAGTTTTGTAATACTTGTCATCAGGTAAATTACAGTTTCCGGTTCTGTTTACTCTAACTGTACCAGTTGCAGCAAAATTCTTATTACCAAGTAAAGTGACAAGCTTAGCTGACGTAAAAAATTTGTCAAGAAATAAAGAAAATCGAACATCGACATAACGTTTTTGAAGAATTTCTGCAAAATCCAGAACTACCGATTCTCCCAAACCGTGATTTTCGTTAGTATTACCCCTTCTCCCTTGATATAGATCAAATTGTCCGCAATAACCCAAACGTGTAGCCAAAACCCATGATTTGAATCCAAATCTAATTGGTTTGCCACGGATGAACTGTTTACAACCGTGGAGACCGAACTAGGGAATCATCGATTCGTCTACTGGCAATGATTGCTCAATTGGGGCATATTTTAAAAATAATTCATTCAGCTTGACGATAAGTTGTTATCTACTATGTGAAGGTTTCTAAAAATATCTTCGAATGTTCTTCTTCTCATCGACTTGGAAACTAATCGATTTTGCACGTCTTCCTTCTCTTCCCAATACATTCGACGTCTAGGTAAGACATTGTATCCACTGACATATAGTATTCCTAGAAACACGTACATTTCTTCGACTAAAAGTGTCAAGCGCCGATTTTTGGATACTGCATAGGCAGCAGTGTATTTTACTAAATCTTCTACTAATTCCACAGGCATAAAAAGTTCAAAAAATTCTAATGGATGACTGTCGGCATTTAGTGAAATAGGTGGGAACAAAGGTGCTGTCCATTCCTCCATAGGACTTCCTAAATCTCCAACTTCCCATACTCGTGGTTTTACTTTTTGCGACTTTTTATGGTTTCAGAGGAGGAACTGAAGAAGATGGACTGTCAATTATATAATACTGGGGACGTTGTCATCACTTATATTATCATCATTGGTGTTGTGAGAGGCAGGCTCACCGTTGATATAAAGCTCTGCTTCTGCTTCAAGCTGATTTCGATTGAGGACATTGGGATCGTTACAATCATCATCGCCTGAATCCTCATCTGTATCATTTCCAACATCTGCAGGCGGTGCAATAAAAACATCATATTTGTAGTGATCTCATCATGATTTCATCTACATTTTCTAGTTTCTCCAACATTTCGTGAAGCTTGAGCGGGCGGTGCCTACATAAATCAATTTCAGTTAAAACATTATAATAATTACGATAAAAATATTTATTAGTAGTTACCTGGCCCAGTAATCTTCGAATGAACTCATTTTGACTTAATAACTAATAGTATGATAATCACTAATAGTAACCAACTGCATAAAACACAAAACACACTATCACTTGAGAAAACATTTGGCAACTGACCACCACTAAAGGAACAAGTCGGCACAGGAATAATATCATGTGCGCGGCGAGCAGGTACGTAAGTGCTCAGTGGGTCGTTTTCGACCCAGCGTAATGTAGACCCTTATAAATAGTAAATATGTAAATAATATTTAGTGTAAGCTGTAAATAATGGATTTTCATACTGTTTTAAAAGTAATTATTGAACAATGTAATAAAACCAATAATTTTTTAACTTTGTTTTGACCAATTGTTTTTACATCTGCAATGCCGTACAAAAAACTCTTAATTCATTGTTTATGAAAAACTTGCCAAATTTATTTTTTAACAAATTTTACATTTTATGTGATTGTCCACAAGCTCAACAATCTGGATGTTAAAAATTCTAATAGAACTTACACAACCAGGACAGGGCTAAAATAAATATACAATGAGTCGAAAACAACTCACTGAGCTTAAATGGGTTAAAGTGAACAGTGAGAGAGAATGTGGTTCGGTTAGTAGCGTCCGAGACTACAACCGTTGAGTGAGGAGTTTTATGATGTAATTCCTGACACATTCACTACAATTTAGCTTTACTAAGAACAGTCTATTAGATTTTTCGTAAACTCCTAATGAAGAACAAATTATCAAAGTTATCATTTGACAATCAATTTTGCATTTATAAACTCATTAAAAATTACATTGAAACTTTAGTTGTTTAATTTTATGGATTGTTGTCATGAAATTCTCATGAACACAACTTCATCTGTAGATCCCAATTCAAACTTCAACCTTGAGTTTCATTTTCTTGAAATCTCATTATCCCTTTGGTTAATGGAGAAATAAGTCATATTAAGGTGTAACACGGAATGAATGTAATGCTGAAATACATGTCCGTTTGTACACATTAAAAAACTTTAACTGAGACAAGGAACAAAGAAGTGATCAGAAGATAATGGTAACAGGGGTGTTTGATTGATTGAGTAATTGAAGATTCAGTTCCAGAATCAGATTTGACATCTGACCTATATCAAAGGTTAAGTCCAGGTTTTGCCCCTAGGCCTTTATATTGCTAGTGGCAATAAAAGTAATGTAACTACAAAATGTTCAATCAAAACCAAGGTCCATGCATGTGTATGTATAGCTAGTACACATACATAGGTCATCTCATCAAAGTTGAGACGGCCATATTTGAGCCCAAGTTCGATCTGTCAGTTTTTGACATAAGTGAAACGCCGAAGTCTATTCCCCAAAAAATGACTGGTTGTAGTGCACCAAACTGTTCTAGCAATTCCCGGAATGGCGCACGTTTGTTTCTTTTTCCAAAAGATAGGAAAATAAGACAAATTTGTTATAGATATGCGTAGAAGTCAGAATTGGGAATTACTGAATACTCAAGATTATGTAAAGTAAGCAAGTTTGAGTCTTAATAAAATTACATGTAGAAACAATATACATTATTATTTAAGCATAGAGAAAGGATAGTCTTTAGATTACACACTTTTTTATTACCGTTTTACTTTTCCCCTAGTTCCATTTTGAAGAAACGCAATTTGAAACAAGAAAAAAAGATGAATGGTAAATATTGAAATGAAACGCAATTCCTACGTTATTTAACGTTTCTAATATAGTTACAGTTAATAAGAAACGTAAAAGATTAAACGAAGAGATAAATGTAGTTGCAAGTAATAAAAAAATTTAAACTTTTAAAGGCAATAATGGAAACATGCCATCTAATTGCCAAACACAATCATCAAATAATACTGGATATGTTAAAGAAAAGCCTAAAATAATTGAAGAGTGTTGAAGGATTGAAAGAGAGAGCCTCGATATACTTTAAAAGATAATACTACAGCACATTCTCATGCAGATACTACTAGGAACAGAGACACTATTCACTTCAGGTTTTAAAAATACCGATGTGGTCGCTGGAAATTTTGAAAATGGCATTATAAATATGATTTTCAGGATAATTTTCAATTACCTACATAATTATTTTTAATTTTTAGCTGGTTGGAAAGGTTACAAAAGCTTAAAAAATAGTTGTAGCATCCACTTGCATCATACTCCATTCTGTACAGACATTTACAGAAGTTAGATTTACGTCCACGGCTTTTATATGGCTTTTTGCCATATTTGATTAACAAAAAAGAGAAACTCAAATACTGTTTGAGGCGGATACCATTAATAAATTAGTTGTATCACAGTTAAAATATTCGCTTTAGTTAATTTTAGTTTAGTTATTGTTGTTTTGTTCATATAACTAATAAATCTTCGCTATTTTAGACCATCATTTTTTAATGTGTTAATGTTTTCGTGGTTTTATTCAGTAGTACTAGTTAATATTACTCAATAACAGAAGATAATTCGAATGCCTAAGAATATTATTTGTTAATAAGTTAATAAGGTTTTAATTAAAATATTCGTAACCTTTTCTGTATGTTATGTAAATATTTGATTTGACAAATTCATGACAAATTAAAATTGCCGCCAAAAAGGCGCCATTTTTGAGCCCATTTCAAAAGCCAATAGTGGAAATGGGTGAGATAACCTTTACTTTGGATATAATTATGCATGCATCAACGGACCTTGATCGAAACTAACTTGCCTCTGTTTCAGATTTTACGCCTTACCCAAACAACATTGTTACATTTACTAAACATGTTAAACAGATGTTTATTTATAAATATTAAACATATCGTTAAACATGTTGTGGTATTGAAAATGATAGCTACTTTGTCCATTGATTTGGCATGGATTTCATATGCAAACAATATGAACATATACATGTTTTCGACATTTTGTACATATTTAATGTGTATGTAAGTACACATTAAAATACCTCGTGTAATTCATGTATAACTATTAGGGTAGTTCTTATTTGGGTCATATCGGAATTTCGGTTTAGCTGGGTGCCCATTTGATTAAAAAAAAAACTGATAATTTTAAGATAATACGAACTTCCTACCACTGGGACAAATTGTTGAGAAAAAATTTGTTTTTTATTTTGGAATCAAATGGGCACCCAGCAAAACCGAAATTCCTACATGACCTAAATAAAAACAACCCTAATAACTATACACATATAGTACATATATAGTATGCTACATCATGCATACCATGTGTAAACCCTAGAGGGTGCACTAGTATTTCTCAGACTAAATATCAGACTGGAGTTCCATTTGATAGCAGTTTAAACAACTGTTTAAACACTATAGTACAAGCGGCGACTGCAAAATCTTGACCGTCACCGAACATACGACTAATATATGAAAAATGTTAAAGTAGACAGTGTAGGGAAAACGAAACCGCTTGTCAGCCTAACCAAATCCTGACCCGATTGCAATTAATGATCTAATTAAGTCTACTTAATTAGTGCTTTGCGTCCGTCACATAACATCTAGATGAGATTTACAGGATTTGTAGAGAAATACCTACCTGTACTTCAAGAATATCTTTGTCAGCCTTACCCCATCCTGGCAGTAGTGCCCGGCTGGCCATCCCGAAGAAGCGGTTTTGCAGTGTCTATTGTCCGTCATCGAACATACACTTGCTTCTTTTTTTTAATTGAAGAATAAGCTGTCCAAACAACAAAAACATTTGTCAGCCTGAGCAAAGCTTTGGCAGAAATGCGTGGCAGACCGTTTTCTTAAGGTGCTGCAGATCTCCTGTTACTTTAAGTATTAGTTATGTTATTGATTAATTTATATTATACGGAAGTTTTCAAGAAAAATCTGTCAATATTAAAGTAAAAAAATTAATGTATTACATATAACGGAATATACAAACATAATTATTACAAGAAAGTAACGAAATTATTATTATTAACGAAATTAGAAGTAACCACTGCTTCTAGCAACTGCTGACTAGCTAGGTTCTATCAAAATGAAGTCTGACTGTTTTTTGAGAAACTATATTTAATAAATTAACACTGTACCAAACAGCTTTTTCAAATCACTTCTTTAACATTGACCTCATTTTCACGACATGCGACCACCGCATTGTTGCTGATGCAATGCGTTCGATCATTACGCTGTCTGACGACTGTTTTCCAGTTTTTTATTACATAAACTGCTTAGTGATCAATTTTCAGCTTTTAGAAAACACTTAGATGACACTACTTCTTGTTACAACTTTAAAACTGCTCTAACGTCAAGTGTCCCCGTATCCGAGTTTTTTTTTGTGTAGGATATTTATTTAACCCTAAATATAAGCTTATATTAAAATATTAGCCTCTACAAAACTCTTACACTTTTTGGTCGCTAGCTCTTTGGTTATAGGGTTTACATACAATATGTATAGTATACATAGAGATCCCTTCTATGTTCATAGCATATACCCAATTATAGCCAAAGCGAGAAACTTGTTCAGGACCAAGCTTGGCATGCCAGCTGTCGGCTTCTTCACTTCAATTCAGTTGCAAATTTTTCATACATGGGTGAATATCTGGAAAGTGACTCCCGGTTTGTTTCAGCTCACTATTCAAAGACCAAATAAGTTTTTGTGTTTATAAACATGATTTCGAGGAATATAATCTACTGTACTAATAGGTCGTTAAAATTCATTAATCTCAATATTTTTGTATTAGGATTTTATGCCATTTGAATGTATATTTTTTCATTCCCGTGGCATGTCTTTTGCCTAGTTAATCATAAAGTACAGTTTATATTTTTTAAAGATGTGCATTTTAAATTGATTTTGTGCATCAGTTATATTCACAAATGTCGGGCTTTTCCAAAGTGTAAAGTAAATTCAGTTTATATATTTTCCAGTGATTAAGATTTAAGTTCAAAAATTGTCTTTGGTAGGTTGCTTCATTCCCGTGCGCATTGTATGAAAGCCTATTAACGTCGCAGGTGTTTTATCATTTTTGCCGTGTACATGTCGAAAATGTTAATATGTTTCTAAATCAGTTAGACCATCAATTGTGCTTGTGAATTTGAAAGGAGAACTTCGAACAGCTATCAACTTGTATCAAACACGTGTGTAATGGAACCGACTTTCATTCCCGTGGTAGGTTTTTTCCTAAGAAGAATATATTTTTCATTAAATATTTTAATTAATTACCACTTCAAATAAATTGTTCTCTTATTCGATGTTTAAAAAATACTGCATTTGATTATAAGCTGCATGTTTTTGTGAAATTGTATATAAATTTTCATTCCCGTGTACTTCATTCCCGTGTCATTTATGTTCCACGGGAATGAACGATGATACATGGGAATGATCGTATATGTAACCTACAGCCAATTAAATAGTATTATTTTTTCAGAAAAGGTTTAAAGCAACAGGAGAGGAACAACTTCAGAAAAAAATAGAAAAGAAAAAAGAGAGACGAAAAAAGATTTGAAAAATAGTGATAATATGTATCTTTTGCCAAAGAATATTTTTTTAGTTTTATTTTAACAGTTTATTAGGTGATTTTTATTTTATATTTTATATTTTTCAATAAATGAATTTGGTAAGCTGTCTCTTTTTCATTACCATACTTCATAGTTCATTCCTGCGTGCCTTTGTTTTGAAAAATGGTAAACAATTCAGTATTCCAGTTCGTTTTTTTAACGTGTTTTGGTGTTATGTCGAAAAAGACCTCATAAGGTATCAAATACCATAATTTTAATTTTCGAAATAAAACAAAAACGTTTGTCCAAAAATTATGTCTGAAAGAGTCAATTTGTAGATATTCACCCACATAGAGGTGATTTCATCATAAATATGTCACAACGAGTTAACATTTGTTCATTATCCAAGCGAAGTGCGACCTCATTATAAATGTATGCGAGCTATACGCCTCGAGCTGAGCGCCCACGATTGCAGCCGCAGTATCAAACCCACGGCCACGTGTGTGCATAGCAAGCAGCTGCAGTACGCAGAACTCTATAAGGAAGTCACGTAGGCACACGGCCACAGCAGCTGCAGTACTTAGAACTCTATAAGGAAGTTACGTAGGCACACGGCCACGTGCGGTCAACTGAAGGATTGCACACCTACAGAAGGAGTATATAAAGACCAAAACTTTATTCATTCAGACAGTTCAGTCTGAGTTACGACGAAGCTTGAAAGATAGAAACTGTTTACCAGGGTAAATGCTTACCTTCTTTCAAGCCATACTCACCCAGAAAGCCGTGGAAGCCATGGTTACTGTTTACCTCGGCCTTTATGAACCATTATTACCAGTTTTAAGTTGAAATTGTATAATAGTATTTAAGTGATTATGCAAGTGCATATTGTGTAAATTCACGACGAATAAATATCTTATTGTACTTAACAGTAAACTGTGTTCATTTTGTAACTTGGGCTCCGTCTTTCGCGTTTTTAAAATAAAGTACCATTTTTAAAAACGCCTTTCTGCGTCAAGAAAAGTTAATTGGCGCAGTCGGTAGGATAGGCAAAAGGACTCAGGACACCGTTTTTCGAAAATTAAAAGCATCGTCGAGTTCCTTGGCTTTCAAGTCTTTATTTGCCTATCGAGTCTGCATCTGGGAACCAGCGATTCAAAGGACAAGCATCGCCTGAGACCGTAGCCGTTTCAAGAGCATCACCTGTAAGTAGCCGTTTCCAAGGGACAAGCATCGCGCGAAGAACGAGCAGCTGCTGCAGAAGCCTGACTATTGGAGTCATTCCTGACTATTGGAGTCATTTAACGGCAAAATTCAAGCCAACAATGAAGATAGACTAAGAAACTAACTATCAATTATTGTTAAATGCGCATTGCGCAAACAAATATCAAACAAGTTTACAAATTATATTCAAAAATCAAACAAGATTAACAATTTATTAATTTTAAGTTTAATACATACTAAACCCTTTAGATTTAAGTTCACGTTGCTTGTAGTAAGCGAGACTGATTGGTGTATCAACTAGTGATACTTAATTTCCAGCCCACTTGCAAGCAATGGGTAGGCACCTTGAATAGGCCCTTACTAACATAAAAATCATTTTTATTAAGTTTAGAATATTTCAAACTTTGTTAACAAATTCATAGAATTTTGAAGTATTTATTTTTAAAGTGCAAACGATTTATTAATCGTTTAACATTCTAATACTTTGAAATCACGAATTCATTTTCATGATTAATACTGATACATCATCAGATAGTGAAACTGAATTACCGATTAACAAACCTTTTGTAAGATCTGCACCACGACCAATAAGTTTACGTCCGTCTAAATTATCGATCAGCAAGCAAAGCCATACTACAATGGCACAAGGTAATCAACCTCAAGTACAACCACAAGTAACACCACCACCTATCCAACAGGGCTACTCACCTGGCTTTCATACAAGCCTTTTAAATGAAATTCCAACCTATGACGGAAACCCCGTCGAGTTATCTGAATATATTCGAGCTGTAGAAGACATTTTCTACCAATTTTGGGAACGAAACGACCCAACGGCATATATAAATAGACTTTTACTTTCCTCAGCACGAAACCGATTAAAAGGCCCAGCCTTAGAGGTCGTAACTGGACAAGTATTTGATTCATGGAATTCTTTAAAAGACATCCTTCTTAGTAATTTTGGAGACCAACGATTGGAACTGAACATCCGGATCGATCTGTCTCGTATGAGACAATTATCACGAGAATCTCCAGTAGAATTTTATAATCGAATTAGATCCTTATTAGCCATTCTGAATTCTAAAATTGCACTAGGCTCAGAAATACCAGAGATGCTAAAAATTTAGCTCTTAAAACCTATTTAGGAGGACTTTCCGAACCTTTTGGAAGTTTCCTTCGTAGTAGAGCACCAACATCGCTCGAAGTAGCCTTAACTTATATAAAAGAAGAACTGGACATACATTTATTTTCAAAATACACAACAAAACCACCCACAACCTAAGTTTTTACCACAACCAGTTTCCCTAAGCAATTCCAATAAACCCAAACAACTTTACACCCCCCTCAGTTCAAACCACAACAATACCATAACGTATTGCCCCAATTCAAGCCAAATTTTAATCCCACAAACCAATTTAAATTTAATCCAGTAACTCAACAGTTCGGAAATAATTCCCGACCTAATGTTTTTGCACCCAAAAGAGATTTTCAACCACAAAATCGGCCAGAATCAATGCAAGCTAGTACCATTAAACCGAGACCGATACATCCTAATCCATCCATGAGACCCCCTAATCCAAATTTCAATCGAAATACCAATCAACCTAATTTTATGCGACCAGGTCACCAACCACGAAATTTCCATTCTGAAGAATTATATTCAACAGAATCTCAAGAAGAAATCTCACCTGTTAATCATATTAACACTGACTTTGAATACGACCACTACGATCCTCATGATAATAAGACCCACGGAGAAGAAGATAACGAAAATTTTCGCGAAGAAGCCTCGGAGAACAATTAAAATCTTTTACATTTAACCCTAAATCATCTACACCCTTTATAATCATACCCCAAACAAATGAAAAACTCTTACTAGACACAGGGAATAGCAAAACTATTCTTTCACCCGAATTTGTTTATAAACATTACCCCGAATCCATTTTTGAATATCCTTTTGAAATTACAACCTCTCACGGTACAACGTGTCACAATCAAGTAGCAACAGTTCCTATTTCCCTTTTACTCGATAAAATAGAAGGAAAGGAAGAATACCTTCTTAATTTTCATTTCAATTACATTGGCATTATTGGGTCTGACTTACTTACGAAATTAGGAGCAAGCATCAATTTTCGTGGAAATTATATCCAACGAAACGGAAAAACCGTAGTACCATTCTTTTTCAACGAACCATCTCTTAAAGAAACTATATTAATACAACCATCCTATTTCGAAAATCGAGCTTCAAAGAAATCCAAAATTTTAAATACTTCAAACAATTTTACTCCACAATTTAACCCAACATATATTAATTTTAATCAACGTGAAAATAATTTTCCTTCACAAAATCTGTCGGAACAACATAAAAATGTTCAACAAAAATCAACTTCAAACAATGTTTATTATAACGACTTCGAAAATATTTTTCATTTCCCAAATTTTCTAACTCAACCAAATAGAGAAAACATTGTCCCGACGGCAACTCAAGAATCAAATCAAAAGGATCAATCCAATTTACACGATACAGAAATCATTGTTCCAAAACCAATTCGTGTTAAAACCAATAATCTTAATAGCACTATAGCACTAAAACCCAAAAATTAGGTAAAGTCGTACAAAGACCAAGAAAACGCAAATCTCCCCAAGAAACAAAGCTGGAATCGAAGAAGAAAAAACTTAAAACCAAACATAAGGCCCCAATAAATAAAACACTCAAAAACGGTTTCCGTAAAACGAAAAGGAAAATACATGCTAGAAAATGTAACAATGGTTTACGCAAAACGAAAAAAAATACGAAATCCAATAAAAATTCAAGTCGTAACAAAACTTGGCTGAAAAGAAATAACCAACAACTAATGGAATACTTAAAATTTCAAGATAAAAATAAACAGATAATCCCTCTTAGGATAAATAATAGACGATTTACGTATTTAAAGCCCAAAATAAAAATATAAAACATACGAACCTAAAACCCTTTAAAAATTAAAATGACTATTGGCAAAGAACCTTGAATACGATTTAAAAACAAAAATACTTTCATATACTCATATTTATTAATATATTAAAGAGATTTCAATTAACAAAACCCCCTTTTGCAAAATTCAAACTGTACATATTATAAGAGTCGGATAGAGTAAATCTCGGAATATGACCTCTATTTATTATCTAATGAAATGCTAATTAGATGCAACATTAAAATACATTTTAAAGATAAGCTTATGGTAGAGTCTGCACTATTCATACTATCTTTTGCCAAGCCTTAATAATAAGAATCTTTGTTTTTAAATAAATAACCACTTTTGCAAATATAAGGTCTTTATTCCAATAAAGGCTAGACGTTCAACATTGTGTTCCTATAATAAGCAGATTGCGTAAAACGTAACACCTTTTAATCATTTGTCAATAATTTATTTATAAATTTGCTACTAGAACAACAATTAAATATTTTCTAAATTAACCTTCTTGGTAGTACCTGCTTTTTCCCCTTTTACGAAGTTTAAAAGTGCATACTGGTATGCAAGTTATATGTTTGTACTATATACAATAAATCTGACCTTCACACAGCGTAAGACCATCTGTTTTAAATCTCAAGTTACTGCTACTGATAAGGCATTCTGCAACCTCATTACAATAAAGAGAAAGTGCAAGGAATTAAATTTACAACCTTCAACTTTGCTTTTAATAAAACCCAAATTGAATTCATATAAACTACCTTATCACGACAAATACATTCAACCACTATTGACGGAAATCGATTAATACAAGTTTTTGTTAACCAACAAAATCAAAATAATAAATTTCATGAATTACTACTGGAACATTGTTTACCACAGATTATCACTGCTTCTTTCCGAATGATTCTCTATATAAGGACTTTTCCCATTTTATACTGTCTATAGCAAATGAAAATACCTCCAAATTTCATAAGATGCTTTTCAAAATTTGCTTAAACCTACTATTTAAAATCAAGTAACATCATAGATGTTGTAGACCGATTATTCCATTTCATTATAACCTATACCACGTCGGAAACATTAGTCGTTGACGGCGAATTCGATAAACAACCCCTAAAAATCTTGCTGAACTACATAATTGAAAAGATCCATGAACATGACACATATGACATAAGAAATGAACTTACAAAGGCATTGCTAAAAAGACATGCTAATGACTGATGATCTTTTCAGGTCAATCAAGATCCTCTTCTTCACCTGGACCCTCGTCCACTGCGACGTAACGATTCACCAACTAATCGACAACCCCGGATTATACCCTTTAGTGCAAGGCAAAGCACTCATTAAAGAAAGCGCTTGGACCTTAATTAAAACATTAGACTATTCTCCCCTATTAAATAATTATCAAACCCTCAAAATTAATTTACTTAACACTACTTGTTAAACAATCAAGAATATTTACTTCCTCATCGATCTTTCGAAACTACGAAAGACATTGCCATCAGCCATGATAATCAATTACTACTAATACGACAATATTTAGACAGAGCCGATAAATTAGTCAATCAATTATTCTGACTTACAGACGCATCAAAGACCAAAACGGTCCCTATTTGACGGTGTAGGTAACGTTATTAAATTCTTAACGGGTAACCTTGACGCTGACGACGGTCGACGCTATGAAAAACTTATCCAAAAATTGACAACATCTACCGATACTCAAAAAACGATCCTACAGGAACAAGCCCAAATTTTAAATGATACAATCAACACCTTCAAAACCAATATTGAAACCCTCGCACAGAACCAAAATCTTCTAAGTCAAAATCTCAATAAAATCATTCTCAATACCACTGTGAAAATTCGAGAAATCATTGGAACCCTAAATACGTTTACTGTATTAGATCAATCAATTCAATCCTTACAACTATTTATTACCACATGTATGGATCTAGAAACCTGGTTAACCTTTGCCCAAAACCATCAGGTACATTTATCTTTAATTGATAACAACGATTTGATATCGATACTATCTCAAATCTCAAAGACACTATAGAGACTACCTACCAAACAAACTTTGGATGTCCCATACCCTATTAACCATGAGAATCGACATCTTTATGAATCCTTAATTTGGATCAAGGCATATCAAAAGAACACCACACTCACTTTTATATACGAGATTCCTCTAATAAAACCATCCACAGAACACCAATACATAAGACTAATCCCATTTCCTGCTGCTCACCACAACCAATTCCAAATGGTCATTCCCATCTACAACACCATACTGTTTAATACCGACTTTAGCATTCCCATCACCAATAATCAGTGTATGCAAATAACCCCTTCACATTATTTCTGTTCACAAACAAATTACTTCACAATCCCAAATTCCAAATTGTGCGAAACACAATTATTAGCCTTCAAGGAAGCTCAAAACTGTTAACCTGTCATATTTGAATTGCATACGACAAAAGTAATAAAAATAAATCTATCTACCAGGATCATTAGTTCCCCTAATAAAACGATCATCGATAGCAGATGCATCGACTCTATAACACGAAAGACCATTACTGGATCAATATTGCTCCATCTTACCAGTGGCTGTTCCGTTCTAATAAATCAAAACGAACTTTTGGCTACATTTCAATCATCTTCCCTAGAAGAGAAACAAATCGCTATAGCATCCATCGGAAAATTGCAACCCGATTCAGTCCATGTACCCGAAATTACAAAAATTCACCTATCGCCTATAAATGTTCATCAATTAATCCAGAATCAAGCGAAATTAACAAAGGACATATCTACACTAGAAAGTATCAATCCCATCAGATATACACCATTACATTATGGCCCTTTAATTCTCACGCTGATCATGACTATCATAACAATAAGTCTTATCTTCTTTGTATACTACAAACGCAGATTACTTGCCACCAAAATGTATCAACTAACGTCACCCCTTAAAGAATCCGACAATGTAACTTTTAACCCAACTTCAAGTCCCCTGGTCCAATGCAGATCACCTTTAACATAACTATTATTGTTATTATCAATACTAACCTCATACCTAATTATGATTATACATTAGTATTAGTATTATATATATTATCATTACATTATTACTCTGTTCTATTATTATATATTCATATTATGTACTCTATTATGTATCTATGTAATCTCCATATACTAAGTACTATTTTATCTACTGTCTTATTATGTATTCTTATTATTATAAGTATATTTGTAAAATGTGACACCTCCTACCTTTCATTTAGTCAGTCACTTTATAGTAATCACTGAAACATTCTTCTTCAAAGTATATTTCATTCTTGCGTGGGAGGAGTTAACATTTGTTCATTATCCAAGCGAAGTGCGACCTCATTATAAATGTATGCGAGCTAAACGCCTTGAGCGGAGCGCCCACGATTGCAGGCGCAGTATCAAACCCACGGCCACGTGTGTGCATAGTAAGCAACTGCAGTACACAGAACTCTATAAGGAAGTCACGTAGGCACACGGCCACAGCAGCTGCAGTACTCAGAACTCTATAAGGAAGTCACGTAGGCACACGGCCACGTGCAGTCAACTGAAGGATTTCACACCCACAGAAGGAGTATATAAAGACCTGTACTTTATGGGACAATTCAGTCTGAGTTACGACGAAGCTTGAAAGATAGAAACTGTTTACCAGGGTAAATGTTTACCTTCTTTCAAGCCATACTCACCCAGAAAGCCGTAGAAGCCATGGTTACTGTTTACCTCGGCCTTTCTGAACATCATTATTACCAGTTTTAAGTTGAAATTGTATAATAGTATTTAAGTGATTATGCAAGTTCATATTGTGTAAATTCACGACATTTTTATTGTAAATAACATAATTCATTTAACCTTTTGTTAGTGATACAACAGATAAAAACATAAAAACATGCTTTTTCAAAAAATTTTTCGCCAAAGATCAGGATGTGCGGAGAATAGCAAATAGTAGTACACAGTAAACTTTTATTGTCGCCAAAATTAAACTTTAGAAAAATATGTTTTTTTAGATACACCTACTACAGCTTCTCTGTTTATGAGTTGAAGTATTATTATTGTTTTACCTTGTTTCATGTTTAACTGTGTCTTTAACCCATAAGGCGTTTACAGGTTCTGTGCAAATTACTAAACGGTGCATCCTTACCCTTTATAGTTCATTCTGTTTCTGGACTGTGCTGTGTGCTTCTTTGGCTCTCGAATTTGCTTGAACAGCTTCTATAATATATATATCGTTTTATTATTGCCATTTTAGATAAAAACATGTCTTACTCCTAACAACTTGAGACAAATATACATTTTTAAAGATTAGTTTCTCGTACTCTTCTCCATGGGCGTAACTAGAGAATTTCTCTAGGGGGGCCAGGCCCCAGGTTTATGGACGGCCCTATAGAGCGCGGCGAGTTTTAAGAGGCTGTCTCCGAGAAACTGCACAAAATTGGAAACAGAAAAAAAATTATGTTCTCCAATTTGCTTCAAACTTTCAGGTATGATTCTTTAACACATATAGGCCGTACTGACCGAAGAAGGCATTACTTATATTGATAAACTGGGCGTAGCAGGGCGGTAAAGGTCAAAATGCTAACTTTGCGTAAAAGCATTGTATACTCACATATTATAGCTCATTTTGACGGGCTCGGCGAGTAGAACAACTTTTGTCTTGGTGCATTTAGAAATTCCTACTGTACACAAAGTTATGCCATGCAAACTACTGAAAAATGTTACATCTTGGTGGTTTTAAACATTTTCTCAGGGATTCAGAAGGTTTGCCACCATAAGCTGCATATATTTAGAATTTACGATAAATTTTGCTCCAGATACACTTACATTCATGCACTGAGTCCGGGTCGCCTGGGAGATGTAGACCAAGATGCCGGTACAAAAGTACAGCAAAATCTTTTGTCGTGTCTATCTCAACAAAATCACTCCAAACTATGCACTGTTATGTAATTTGAAGCGTCTCGACGAGAGCTACACCAAGTGATACAAATAATAATAATAATAATAATAATAATCTTTATTCTGCAGTAATATAATTTTACACATTACACAAGAAATATAAAACAAGAAATATTATAAAGAAAACTATAATGGTACCATTACTATTGATAGCAGAATCCCAAGGCGAGAGTTCAGTACAATACTGCTCTTCCACTCTGGCCTAGCATGTTAATAAATTAACAACAGTTGCCTTATATCCAAATATAAACGAAAATGATTGATGGGCAAATTATGTAAGATGTATCTCAAGAAGATTTTCATATACATAAGTTAAAGTTGTGATTGTTGTTCGTATAAAATTGAGTGTAATTGATGCTTAAATGAGGTAATTGACAATTGCTTTAATGATGGAGGAATATGTTATATAATTTAGCAATATTGTATGTAAAAGATCGTTCAAATATGCTCGTTCTGTGTTGTGGTATAGTTAGCCGACCCCTGTGCCGGAGATTTAAATTATGCACATCAGTTCTAAATGTTATTTTGTTATATAAGTAAGGCGGTTGCTTTTCAAGTATTAATTTATGAAAAAATATAGCACACTGCAAATAGAATATTTTTTTATAGATAACCACCCAGCGTCAAGCAATTTATGGGAGATATGTTGAAACTTGGTTATGCCATAAATAAATCTCAAACAAGCATTTTGAATTCTTTGTATTCTGCCGAATGTATCAATATCTAAACAAAAATTAAAGACAAGAGCACAGTAAGTAAAATGTGACAGTACTAAAGAATCGCATAACATAATTTTAAATTTAATAATTTTAAATTCATAAATGCTTTCTGCACACATTTACTAATATGACCTCTAAATCGCAAAGTTGTATCAAAATGTAAACCGTAAAAAAGTTTTTTGCTGAGTCTAACACTGGTATCTGTGCATCATTTATTTTTAATGCAAGCAATTCAGACTTGTCTATATTAGAGTTTCTGAAGAATAAAGTACATGATTTTGTTGGGTTTAGTTGCAATGCGTGCAAAATGATATCTAAATCTATATTTATATCCCTCGCAGCTTGATTAACATCATCAAAATAAAAAGAATGATACATTTGTGTGTCATTCGCATACATGTGCATTTTACAGTTTTTAATTTGCTTGCAGAAGCCACTTGTATAAATAGTGAACAGCAGTGGTCCAAGAATGGAGCCTTGAGGAACTCCCCTTGAGATACTCATTGCCGTAGACACTTTGCTATCCAATCTAACACTCTGAACTCTCCCAGTTAGATAGCTTCTGAAAAACCCAACCGCTTCATTGCTCAACCCCACATAATGCAATATTGCTAGGAGCATATCGTGATTGAGTGTATCAAAAGCCCTACTAAAGTCCAGAAGTGTCAGAACAGTGCATTTGCCCATATCGGACGCTCTTAAAATGTCGTCAGAAATGTGCGCCAGTGCAGTTGCACAGCTGTGTGAAGGACGAAAACCCGATTGAACTTCTGGTAGTAAGTTATTATTTAATAAATGTGTTCTAAGCTGACCATTAATAATTTTTTCTAATATTTTCGATAGCGTTGGCAAAATGCTAACAGGTCTAAAATCTTTCAAATCACGAAGCTGTACAACTTTAGGCAGTGGCAAGACAACGGCGCTTTTCCACCTATCGGGAAATATTCCTTCTAATATACAGCTGTTCACTATATGTACAATTTGCGGTAATATGTAAGGACAACATAACTTGATCATTTTAGCATTTAACCCGTCCATGCCGACTGCATTTGTTTTTAGTGAGTTTACTACTTTAGAAATTACATTCAGATCAACTAAATTAAAATTTAATACGTTATCTGTTAAAATATTATTTCGATACCAATGTAAAGTTTCATGATCGATTGGAATCTTTGGTACACTATTAATAAAGTGGTCATTAAATAGCTCGACATTATCTGTACCTAAAGTATCACAATTAGTTTTTCTACTATTGATGTTTAATTTCTTTAACTCTGTCCATAGTTGTTTGCTAGATGCATTACGTGACTGAAAATAAAAAAAAACTCGTTTTCTCACATGTAACAGCATTATTTGTATAATTACTGTAACGAGTGCAAAGCCTCGTCTGGCCGTCAACGGGCTGTGGAACATTCCAGAGCCGCGGCGTAGACGTACGGCCTTCTGGTGTATTCTAGAAATACATGGTATGTTCGGGCGACTTCTCGAACGTTTATAGGAGGGTATAAAGTCGGCTTCGCGGAGAAAAGAGGCAGTGAACAGCGAGTCATTAACTGTGTTTAACGAAGTAAATAGTAACTGTAAAGATAAATGTTATATTAGAAATCCATAGTCTGTAAATAATAGTTTTAATGGTTTATAATCATAGCGTTAATTTATAGTGTATTCATTAGTGTATAGAAATAAATATTTGTTTGTGAATAGACGATTTAAACAGCATTTGTGTTATTATATTAGAAAGAACGTTGCAGTGGTGTCAGGTGTTGGGATTTTAAAATAAATAAAATCGTGTAATAAACAAAGTGCTGTGAGAATAAACTGTTAGTGTTAAAAACAATTACAACTAATAATTAAAATGGCGCTGAAATTGTTGAAAGATCTGAAGGTAATAGACTTAAAACGCGAACTGGAAGAACGGGACTTGGAAACAACGGGCCTCAAAAGCGTATTAATAAATCGGCTAAGAGAATGGCTTTTGGAACAGAAAGAAGACCCTGAAAGTTTCCTCTTCGAAATACCTGGACCCGCAATTGATACCAACGTGTTTTTAAGTAAAATGGAAGAGAATTCTAGAAAGTCCGAAGAAAATTCTAGAATATTAAAAGAAGAGTTACTGGAAAGTTCTAGAAAAGCCGAAGAGAATTCTAGAAAGTCCGAAGAAAATGTTAGAATGTTAAAAGAAGAACTATTGGAAAAGCACGAAGAGAATTCTAGAAAGTCCGAAGAAAATGTTAGAATGTTAAAAGAAGAGTTACTGGAAAATTCTAGAAAATCAGAAGAGAATTCTAAAATGCTTAAAGAAGAATTACTTGAAAATACTAAAGCACTGGAAGAAAATGTTAAAATGCTTAAAGAAGATTTACTGGAAAATTCTAGAACGCTTAAAGAAGAATTACTAGAAAAGTCTGAAGAAAGTTCTAGAAGGCTTAAAGGAGAATTGCTGGAAAATGTCAAAGCGTTGGAAGACAAAGTTTTCGAAGAATTTTTTGAGAATGCCAGCGCGTTAGGACTGTTGGAAGGTAGATTGGCGGAACATGATAGGGTAATAAAGATGGTAGAAGAGAAAATATCCCAAATGCAATTACCACCAACAACTAAGAAAGACGATATGACCGAAATGCTGGAAGATAGAATGAGGCAACTACGGTTTCTCTCAACTTCTGAGTGGCCGTTTAATGAAGTAAAGAAACAATTTAAAGAAGAAAAGGTTCCTGCCGTAGGGATAAAAGTAAAACCACCCACGTTCGATGGAAAGATACCTTGGTCCACCTACTACAAACAATTCGAGGCGGCCGCTGGGGCCAACGGATGGACAGGCAAGGAAAAGGCCGTTTCTTTAACTGTGGCTTTGCGTGGAGACGCGTTGAACGTCCTGCAAACAATCCCAGCAGGACAGGAAAATGATTATCAATTGTTAGTGTCTAGATTGGAGATGAGATATGGAGACGCGCATCTTCAACAAGTGTATCACGCGCAAGTGAAGAATCGTATCCAGAAGAATGGAGAAAGCCTGCAGGAGTTTGAAGCCGATGTTGCGCGGCTTGTCCGATTGGCGTACCCTACGGCACCCGATTCATTTCTGGGACAGCTCGCTGTGCAGACCTTCATTGATGGGTTAAGAGACGGGGAAACACAACAATCATTGAGGCTAGCACGACCAAGAACAACTGATGATGCGCTTGCTCACGCCTTAGAATTTGAAGCTGCAAAACAAGCGTCCCGAGGTCACGGGCGTGTTCGGGCCGTTGTGGAGGAAGAAGAAGGTTCTAAAGATCACCTAGAGGAGTTAGTACTGAGAGTTCTTCGGAAGGAAGAAAGCCGTAAGAAGAATCATCAAGAAGTTCGAGGGCCTCGTTGTTGGAATTGCGGCGAACAAGGTCACATACGACGTCGTTGCCCTAAACCAACAGGTTCAGCAGTCGGAAAACTAAAGAAGGTCGACGAGTGGGGGCGAACGTTGACCTTGAGTAGAGATGCCCCGAAGATCACCATCCATGCCGTAACATCAAACAATAGTACCAGCAGATTGTTCGTAGATGGGAAAATTGCTAATCGTACTGTTCCACTACTCATTGATACGGGGGCGACAAAGTCCATCATACGCCCTAACGTTCTACGAACAAGTATGAAGCTGTTACCAACAACTACTCAACTCCGTACAGCAACAGGTGAAGTGATACCAACACGCGGAGTGGTGAAGATGAAGATTGGCATTGGAAGTGAAGAACGTGATCATGAGGTGCTGGTAGCCGATATCACTGATGACTTCATCTTGGGAATGGACCTCCTGAGAAAATTTGTTTTTACGTTGGATTTGAAAGAGGGTGTTTTGAAGGTCGGTAACGAAGAACTTCCGTTGCACCCACGAGAAGATCCGGTTGTAAGGGTTTTGCTGACTGAAGATGTGATATTGCCGGGTCAAAGCGAGATGGTTGTCGAGGCGGGTTTGGATGGAGATCTTCGGGTAGGATGTGTGCGAATGATGGAGCCTGTTTGTGATAAGAAGATCCATAGTGGCATACTGGTGGGAAAAGCGCTGATCAAGGTTGGAAAGAGAGTACCGGTGAGAATTATGAACGTTAATGTGGATCCGGTGACATTGAAGAAGAGTACCCTTGTGGGACAGTGTGTGTCAGTATTTCGAGTAGCCAGGTGTATGGCTGATGTTCCATAACCAGTGCCCAAAGACCATGGTGGAAAATTAGTGGGTATGGTTACTAGTTCGTGCGAAGACCTTAACAGAACGGAAGTGAAAGAGGTACAGGGTTTGGTTCACCGATACCAAGATATCTTCGCTCTTGACGATAGCCAGAAGGGACGAACAAATATAGTAAAACATAAAATCAATACAGGCAACTCTATGCCTGTCCGTCAGCAGCCGAGGCGTCTACCTCTAGCAAGGCGAGCAGAAGCCGAAAAGATTATTACTGATATGGAAGAACAAGGGGTCATCGAGCCATCCAGCAGTCCATGGGCATCACCGGTGGTCCTGGTCAGTAAGAAGGACGGGTCAACGAGATTTTGTGTGGACTATCGGCAGCTCAATAACGTGACCAAGAAAGACAGCTATCCCTTACCACGCATCGACGACACGTTAGATACTCTGTCTGGTTCACGATGGTTTTCGACTTTGGACTTGAAGAGTGGTTATTGGCAAGTTGAAATGGAACCTGAAGACCGGGAGAAGACCGCGTTCACTATTGGTTCCGGACTATGGCAGTTTACAGTTATGCCTTTCGGTCTATGTAACGCTCCGGCCACCTTTGAGCGTCTAATGGAGACCATCCTGAGAGGGCTGTCGTGGCAGACCTGCCTGGTATACCTAGATGATGTGATTGTAGTCGGAAAATCATTCAACGAACATTTGAGAAACCTAGAGGAAGTGTTCCGAAGACTACGTGGAGCCAATCTGAAACTGAGTCCGAAAAAGTGCCACATATTCAGAAAGGAAGTGAAATATCTCGGGCACGTCGTATCACAAAATGGAGTGGCAGCCGACCCCGATAAGATTCGTGCAGTTCAAGAGTGGCCAACACCGAAAGATAAACACCAAGTTCGTAGTTTTCTTGGGTTATGTACCTACTATATTTGCCAATATAGCGAAGCCTCTGACAAGGCTAACTGAAGATGGACGCGAGTATGTTTGGAGCGGAGAGTGTGAAACAGCTTTCCAACAGCTGAAGCGTGCCCTGACAACCGCACCAATATTGAGCTATCCACGGACAGAAGGGAAATTCATACTTGACACAGATGCAAGTAATCTGGCCATTGGGGGTGTACTTTCTCAGATACAGGATGGACAAGAAAAGGTCATCGGCTATTTTAGTAAGGTTTTGTCTAAAGCCGAAAGGAATTATTGTGTGACCAGAAAAGAACTATTGGCCGTCGTGAAGTCAGTTGAGCACTTTTACAAATACTTGTACGGACGGAAGTTTTTATTGAGGACGGACCATGCAGCGTTGAAATGGCTTCTACAATTCCGTAATCCTGAAGGCCAGGTCGCAAGGTGGATCGAACGATTACAAGGATACGACTTTGACACCGAACATCGAGCGGGCACTAGTCATCGAAATGCCGATGCTCTTTCAAGAAGACCCTGTCCAACGGATTGCCGTCATTGCTCTCGTTTGGAAGAGAGGGTTTGCCAAGTATTAAGGACTACCATCGTCAACGACAATTGGTTGCCGGAAGAATTGCAACGACAGCAGGAGGCTGATCCCGAACTAAAAATGGTACTGGAATGGAAGCGCGTGAGAGAAAGGACTGCCTGGGAGGCCGTCAGCCCTTTCAATAGAACGCTCAAAGCATATTGGGCCCAATGGGAGTCCTTGAAGGTGGAAGACGATCTCCTGAAGCGAGTACTGGAGAGTGAAGATGGCACCACCATTAGGTCTCAGTTCGTGGTTCCAAGAAGCCGAGTGGCTACAGTATTGCGACATCTCCATGACGGTGCCTCAGGAGGACACTTCGGTGTGAAAAAGACTTTGGAGAAAGTTAGGGAGCGTTTTTATTGGGTCAACTGTAAAGAAGACGTGAAGGAGTGGTGCCGGAAATGTGAACTATGTGCCACTGGTAACGGACCCTTGGGGAAACGAAGAGCACCTATGAGGCAGTACAATGTGGGTAGTCCTCTGGAAAGAATAGCCATAGATATTGCCGGACCATTTCCCGAAACCGACGATGGGAATAAATACATATTAGTGGCAATGGACTATTTTACCAAATGGCCAGAAGCATATGCCCTACCAAACCAGGAAGCTGCGACTGTTGCTGACGTACTAGTCAAAGAGTTTTTCAGTCGCTTCGGAGTGCCCATGGAGCTGCATTCGGATCAAGGCCGCAATTTTGAGTCTGTACTCTTTGGAGAAGTCTGTCGATTGTTGGGCATTCGCAAGACTCGGACCACACCGTTACATCCGCAGTCCGATGGAATGGCAGAACGCATGAATCGGACAATGGGCAAATATTTGGCCAAGGTCGTCTCCGATCATCAACGAGACTGGGACCAATACCTGCATCTGTTCCTGATGGCTTATCGTGCATCGGTCCACGAAACAACCGGTCAGTCACCAGCGTCTGTGATGTTTGGACGCGAGTTACGGTTACCGTGTGATCTGGAATTTGGGTCTCCACCTATAGAGCAGGAGGTAGCCGGGAATGATTATGTCATCAACTTAAAGAAGAAGTTGGAGGATATTCACGACCGAACCCGAAATAATAGTCGAATCGCGAGTGACCGGATGAAGGCTACGTACGATGTGAGAGCCCAAGAAGGAGGGTTTCAACCTGGAGAGCTTGTCTGGTTATACAACCCGCAAAGGCGTCGTGGCTATTCTCCAAAGTTACAGCGGAATTGGGAGGGTCCTTACCAGGTGAAGAAACGAATAAATGACTTGATTTATCGCATCCAGAAATTGCCAAGGGGGAAAGCAAAGGTGGTACACTCCAATCGTCTGGCGCACTATGAGGGAAATAATGACGCAGTCCCGGATCGGGAAGATGAGGCTGAGGTGGCTATCAATACCGTAAGGCCTGAAGATGATCAGCCAACCTTTAGAGAATTTATGGCTGCGTTTTCTGGAACTAGAAAAGCGCGATTCGGAGTCACGACTGAGATGCAACAAGATCTCTTCCAGGTCCCTGGTGATTATTCCATTGCCCACTGTGTCTCCGAGGATCTCCGTATGTCCAGGGGGATCGCAGTAGTGTTTAGAAATAAATTTGGACGGCTGAATGAACTTCGAGAACAAAATCCCTCTGTTGGTAAATCCTTACGCTTGCCTGATCATGACCGATCCATTTACTACTTGGTAACCAAGCAGTTTTACTACCAGAAACCGAGTTACGCTGACTTGTGGAGGGCATTATGGAATTTGAGGATCGAGTTGCTTACCAGGGGTATTACCAAAATGGCAGTTCCCAAACTCGGCTGTGGGCGGGACCAGCTGGATTGGAGAATCGTTAGAAACATGCTGGAAGTCGTCTTTAGAGGTACGGACGTCAAGATCTTCGTCTGCAGTTTTGACCCACAGCCCGCATTAAGGGCAACGAAGAGTGTAGACTGTTACTTCTACCGTAATGGAACGTGTAGTCGAGGTGAAGACTGTCGATATCGTCACGACCCTTTCTACAGAAACCAGGGAATAAACTTATTCTGGGACAGAACAGACTTGAAGAGGGGGGCAGTGTAACGAGTGCAAAGCCTCGTCTGGCCGTCAACGGGCTGTGGAACATTCCAGAGCCGCGGCGTAGACGTACGGCCTTCTGGTGTATTCTAGAAATACATGGTATGTTCGGGCGACTTCTGGAACGTTTATAGGAGGGTATAAAGTCGGCTTCGCGGAGAAAAGAGGCAGTGAACAGCGAGTCATTAACTGTGTTTAACGAAGTAAATAGTAACTGTAAAGATAAATGTTATATTAGAAATTCATAGTCTGTAAATAATAGTTTTAATGGTTTATAATCATAGCGTTAATTTATAGTGTATTCATTAGTGTATAGAAATAAATATTTGTTTGTGAATAGACGATTTAAACAGCACTTGTGTTATTATATTAGAAAGAACGTTGCATTACGTAATAACTTAAAATATTCCCATTTGGCTTTTGTTGGTTTACTTTTATAACTACTTTTAGCTTTATCTCTTAACCTCATAAGCAACCGTATATTATCCGTCAACCAAGGAGCTGGTTTCTTATTAAATGTAATTGTACACCATGGAGCATATTTATCAAACAGTTGTAGTAAAGTAGTATTCATAAATATTATCTTGTCATTAATATCTGTTAAGTAATATAACTGTTCAAAAGAAATTGTCTGAAGCTCTTGATAAAATTCATCGTACCTAAAATTTTTAAAATTTCTAAATGTATGCACAGTCGAGGATTGTTTGGAAGAATTAGTAAAGCAATTACAAAATATTAATTCGTGATCTGATCAATTACAATTGATTACTCCAAATCTTTTAATTAAGTCAATATTGGTAACAATTATAACATCTAATAATGAAAGTTTATGAATTGAAGCGTGAAGTTTGAAATGAGCATAACATAAATGAATTTTCCAATTCGTCAATCTTATAATTACAACTCTCAGGTCTGTAAACTACACCCAACACAATTTTTTCGCTGTTTTTAAGACTCAGCGTAATCCACAATTGCTCAATATTACTATCTACAACAATTACAGAAAAATTTAACCTACGTTTTATGTAAAATGCTACACCACCTCCTCTTGAACTTCTATTTTTACGTATTAGCCTGTGTTGGCGCCAAGTGTTAACGGCATTTGTAAATGTCGGCAGCAACAAAGTCGGCTTTAATGTAATCTTCCTTTATAATAATAAGCTGGATTACCATTTTCTAGAATTTCTTTAAGTACCGTTAGGTACAGTGAGGTAGGCTTGAGCCTTTTAACAAATAGTGTGTTTTTCCAATTTGTCTAAGTTATATATATGTGTGTAAGAAGTTTTAGTTAAAAACAGTCTTTTTTGTATCGTTAGTTAAATAGCTTGGTAGTAAAAAATAAACAGTTAAAACCATTTTAGTGTGTTTTATATTTCTCTTAAAGTTGGTATACGCGATATTCACAACACAACAGTATTCATTATCAATACAGTCCACTATATTCGTTAAGAAGGTGTCGCGTGTAACCAACAGCCTGTATTCTTGAAATTCTAAAATCTCTGTGTTTATTTCCTCTGTCAACCACGTTTCTGAAATAGCCAAGACATCATACTTTGATTCATATAAAATTTGTTCAACATCTACTAATTTATGCAATAAAGATCGCAACAAAGGCATGTGGTTTTTAGTTTGTGTCATAATATGGTGGAAAATGTGGTTTTTTGATAAATCACTGGAAAATACCTAAATCCTCAGGGTAAGGGTGCAATATTATACATTTTAAGAATCCTCTCGTCTACGTTATATGGTCTATATCACGTCTTCGAATTTTTTTTCATACGTTAGTATTTTTGTTGAGTTTTCTATTTTTGTTGTCGTGCTGTTTATTAGTAATTAATATAATTTTATCACTAACTTTGCTGTTGAGGTTGCCTCCTGCAGCATTTTAGGCGTCGAGGCGATTTTTAGTAATAATGCTCCTTACCTATTTAATAATCTAGTATGTACTAATATTCATTATTTTCGGATTTTTTCAACGACCTAATATAAATATTTCTGAGTTTTATAAATTGAACATTGCTGAGAAATCTGTCGCTTAATTGTATAAATATTTTCTCTATTATGTACATATTTATCATTTCTCCTGTTTACGTCCCGTTTACGTTTACTCTCCGAGCATGTTTGGAAATCAAGTCTCTACAAATGTCGTTGAACTTTTCAGGGAATGTTTGGATCAAGATGGTGCAAAGAGAAAGTTATACATCTAAACGAACGGGTTCTGAAAATGTATAATAGGTCATGCTTACCCATAGGATTAAGGTATAGTTGCCAGTCATTTATCAAAAAATATTTTTAACCACTAGTTACCATATTATGGCAAAACCTAAAAACCATAATGCCTTTGTATAATGCCATGGTGCAGCTCTCGTCGAAACGCTTCGAATGGCATATAACAATGCTTAATTTGGAGTAATATTTGTTGAGATAGACAAGAGAGAAGATTTTGTTGTACTTTTGTACCGTACATTTTGAACTAGTTCTCCCTGGCGACCCGGACTCAGTGCATAAATGTAAGTGTATCTGGAGTGAAACTTATCGTAGATTCTGATGATATGCAGCTTATGGTGGCAAACCTTCTGAATTCACGAGAAAATGGTTAAAACCGCTAAGATGTGCCATTTTTCAGTAGTTTTCTTGGCATAACTTTGTGTACAGTAGGAATTTTCAAATGCATCAACAGCCAAAAGTTGTTCTACTTGCCGAGCCCGCCAAAATGATGTATGTAAGTATACGATGCTTCTACGCAAAGTTAGCATTTTAACCTTTACCGCCCTGCCACGCCCATCTTATCAATATAAGTGATGTTTTCTTCGGTTAGTACGGCCTTTATGGGTTAAAGAATCATCCTTGAAAGTTTGAAGCAAATTGGAGAACATAAAAATAATTCTGTTTCCATTCAATGCAAATTTATTTCAGTTTCCCGGAGACAGCGTCTTAAACATCCAGGCGCTCAATTGGCTTTTTCCTAGGGGGGGGGCATGGCCATTCTAGGGGAGACCGGGCCCACCCTGGACCCCCTAGTTACGCCAATGCTCTTTTCGAATATTTGCCACTACAAAATCTTATATGAAATTTAAATTAATCCGATAAAAATGAACCTGTTATGTAGTTATACCCGATAGACTATGTACAGGTTTTTGCAAAAATAGTTATGTGTATACCAAGGTCGTGAAATGTCTTTTTAACGCACCGAGAGAATAATTTAGGACAATCTAAAGCAGCGTTTCCCAACCGCCGGTCCGTCAGAAAATTTCGCCGGTCCGCAGAGAAATAACAGTATTTTCAAAATTTTACTGAAAGAATTTTTTAATTCGTGGTATTTTCGAGCGAACGTAGGGTCAAATAGTTTATCGCCGTTGACCAAGAGTAAACTCTGACTTTATACGGAATCAGCGCTAGATGCATACATACGTAATATATAACGCGCCGGCTCCGTACCTATGTGGTGCGGTAATATCCAGTAATAGGTAATAAGGAGGATCGCCCATTTTAGAATTTTTAAGCGGGTTTGGCGCACATGGGTCCACGCATACCGGAAACCGAAATCATTTTTGTATTTCGTCCCCGATTAATGCGAACGATCAAAATCCGGGTTTCGCGGATTCGTGAGGCCGCAAAACTTGCTTCGATCCGGATCATTTTTTGTGTGTCGATGCGTTGAGTAGTTCACGTCTCAGGTTTGAACAATCTTAAACAAGCGCAATAACCCAATCGTTTCTACCGGAAAAGTTTATTTTGCTAACACTTCCGCGGGCGGGGCTAGGGGTGAAATAGCGTTTTTGGGAGCGATCGAACATGTGTTGGCGGCATTCGATGTTACGCGGCCTGCTACGATCGGTGCATCTATGGTTTTTTCTTATCTCCGCTCTAGGGAGTTCCGCCTGTTTTCCAGCGGCGGTATCTCGAAAACTGCAGGAGCCAAAACCACTGTCTTGCCGTGAAACGACGGACAATCTGTTTCCCCTTCACACCCCCTTCGACGTTCGTTTGGTGAAAAGAGAAAAACTTTAGGCCTTTCGGTACTCGCCGAGTTCGGATCGGTCTCCGTTTTGAAAAAAATTCCAGGTTTTCATATGGTTTTTCTACAGCTTTTTGGTATGAAGATCACGAATATGCTATTAGTTTTTTCGGGTCAGGTCAAATATCGTTGTTTCGATGTCATTCCATGCCAAATCATCACAAGAAAAATGATCTTTTCAACCCGACCATCTCAGATTTTGGTGAAATTTAGTAGGATGGTAGAGGACATCAAGTAACTTACGTATGTAAAATTATAGCCTTTAGTGACACACGGTATTCATACAGCAGGGTTGCAAATATGATAAAAAATGTAAAATTTCCGCTTACAAGGTGAACAAAAACAATTCATAACTTTGCTTCTAATCATATACGAGTGGAACTTTTATCTTAGGCTTGTTTTAAAGCTAAAAGAGCATAGTTTTCATAAAAATTTGTTTTATAAAAAAATACTGAATTCTTCACTCCAAGGTCACATGATGTGACCTTTGACCTTGAATATCTAAGAAAGTGTACCTTCAATTTCTTTAGAAATACAGTATGTTATACAGCTAGGTGTAGACTCTTTTTGGTGTAAGTTTCATTTTGGGAACAGGAGTAAAAAATTGTTAAATATGGTAGTTAGTTACACACTTTTAACACAAAACATGAGTCTGGAAGTTCAGACAAGAGTATTGTATCAGGTATTTAGTATATATTTGTACATAAACCTTCAAATCGTATCTACTAAGACAAGTATGATTTTGTACCTGTACCTGCAAATACAGGTAACTATATAGGGTGTTGTTAAAGTTTGCCTACCCTTCTCGTGCATTTGTACTATCCTTGTTAGTAATAAAAGTAATTAAAGACTACTGCATCTAACTACTTGAAGTTTTGCACTTTTCAAATTATTTTTATTTTAAATTAAATATTAATTTAAACTTAGACCGGACATAAACTAACGTATGCATTTCGGACTTAATTAGTGTTTTAGAGTCCTTTATCGTATTAGCGCCTTCGACTTTTGCCTCAAGTGATAACAAATATTAACCTTGTTGTTTTAACTTGTATAGTGTGCCAAAAATACCTGATTTGTTTAAATTGTTAAATTGTGGTCGTTGTGCTAATTCTCTACTATTATTCAACACTTAACTAGTGCTGCAGATTCTAGGCGTTGTGGGTCTATACAAAAGTTGGCGAAGTAGTCGGTGGGCGTGTGTCGCTAGCTAAAAGGTGGGCGAAGTGGTTCTGTTGGGCATTGAGTGGAGTGGGCATTAAGTTCCTTGTTGAAAGTTGGCCGAAGTGGTACATTTTAAAAATTGGGCGAGTGGACTTTCCGTTGGACAATATGATACTAAAAGGCGGGTGGGCGAAGTGGTCTGGACCCCTCGAACTATGTGTAAAATATCTGTTTACCTATGCAGTATCATTTTATGGATAAATATGTATAAATGTTAATTGTAATTAACAAAGTCGAGAATTAAAAGGTGATAAAGAAATGAATGTAATATAATGCAAGGGAGTGTATTATGTTCCTACCGGTAGGTAATAAATTTCTGGAAAAAACTGTTCCTACCGGTAGGCGTTTTGTGTTTCTTTAAACATTTACCTATCGGTAGGTGAATTCTTTTCAAATAATTTTTCGCCTACCGCTTTACCGATTTGTTATATTAACTATCTATATAAAGCTTAAAGGAATTGTACTGTCTGATATAAAAAAACAAAAACAGATTTTTTTCTTAAAGATATGTAAATATATTTTGTATACTGTACCTATTACAAAAATAATATATTATGGAAATATTTTATAGTATAATCAAAATAAACGACTATTATAAGGTGACCAGACGTCCCGCTTTCGGCGGGACAGTCTTGCTTTTGCTTTACCTGTTCCGGTGTCCACAAAATCTTTAAAATGTCCCGTTTTTCATGGATAATCATGATTTGACGAACATATACAGCAAAACAGTTACATTACGTTTATTGGTTAAAACAATAAACGTAAATGTAAACTTTTTAATTAATTTTCTTCTAACTTCTAAATTGCAGTAAACTATATTTAATGTTGGTATCCAACGGATTTATATTTCTTTTCAAAAACTAGATATCATTTATCTTAATTTAATTTGACCAAGCCAATTATATAAATAAATATCGCACACTTTATTTGGGATTAAATACAAACGCTGAGTTAACATTAATTACAAGAAATAACCGTAGTTGCATCTATATAATGCCAATCACACTTATTATCAAACAAAATTAAAATCTGTAAAATAGGGGAAGCCTACTCAACTAACAACAGCTGTTCTTGGCGATGACGAAGACATGAAAAAGATGTATTTTTTACGTATTTATTTTAACGCGCCTAAAATATACCGAGAGGCACGTAACTATTACATTCCATTAAGCATCACTTTGGAATATTAATTGCGGCATGCAAAAAGGATTAAAGGCACTAATTTTAATATGAATTTCTATTCCAGCGCTACTTGGGCAAAAGCATCTGGCTACCGATAAGCATAAACTATATGTAAATGTTGCTGCCTCTTCTTTTAAGTTACAAGATTTTTCTGTAAACGTAATTTCGGAAAAGAAAAGTAGTTAGCGTTAGCTGAAGGACTGTTTGAATTTTATACTATTCATAAAAATCAGAGTTTTCGGTCAATGGATTGCACATTTTAAAATCATTCAAAAATTGTTCGAAAAGCTTGCTTAATAAATTATTTGTGGGCATCCCTAAGGTACCGCCTTATCGATTCTGAAGAAATCTGGCCACCTTAGACCACCTTATTAGCATTTACAATTAACACATAAATATTTTTTTGAATGGAACCTGATCAATAACAACATGACCCATGTATGTAGTTACGTTACAAAAATGTATTCGTGATTAGGTTTTGTTGTTGAATTAGGTAAAGTTTTGGTAGGTGAAAAATGATTTAAAAAGAATTCACCTACCGAAAGGTGAATTTTTAAAGAAACACAAAGCACTTACCGGTAGGAACAATTTTTTTCAGAAATTCGTTACCTACCGGTAGGAACATAATACACTCCTCCCATAATGCAATGTGTGCCCAAAGCAGCGATTTATTTATAAATGGAATAAATACATGTGAATAATAATTTAAATGTGTAATTTTATACACCTCTTAACCATGTTTAGTAAATAAAGGGGCAAATATCAAGAAATGATACATTTATATAATCGTCCAAACAATTTTATATGTTCATGTTCATTTAATTTATAAAGAAACCGGATGACTTACCAGGTGTCCCACTGCAGCACCTGTTTGTTGAATTTTTCATTATCAGCTAATGCATAGAATAAAATTAAGACAGTGGCACCTAGCTTTTATATAACACTTTTATTCCATGTAAATTACATAAAGAAACATTACTAGACTAGATTATTGGTACGTCAATGATCCGACGATATTGCACAGACTTATCAGCAAATGTTTCTCGTCTCTGGTAATTAACATTGTCAAACCACTGAAATAAATACATACTTGCGCGTGGTATATGACGGTGTTTTTAACGACAACCATAGGTAGCTGTTTGTGTAATTGTCGAGACCGAGTGCTTAAGTGCCAATCCGACATCACGTCGAAGTGTACTGACGATTTCCATATCGACGTGAAAATCTCGTCAGTTCGGGGCCGTTGGTCTAGTTACTATTATTACTATGCAGACGCTGCGGCGTAAACAAGGGTAGCCATTTTTCCTGCATTAAACACTTTTTAGCGGTCTCTAAATAACTTTACAGCCCTAGAACTCTAATTTAGTAATTTACGCTTAACCGGTAAAAATGGTCCATTTTGGTACATAAAATAATTTTATTAGGTATCTAAGAATTTCAGATTCAGAATCAACAGGATTCGTAGACTTCTACTTCGAGCCTACTGGAACTGTCTCTCATTCTGTGATTTAGCATTTTTCTAAGTTATTACTTAAATAAATATTGTTGTAAAAATATTGTATATAGTGCTCAGCTATAATGTCTATCATCTCATAATATCATGGCAGTATATACGTATGTACAATTGTATATAATATAAAAAAGTATTATGTACTTTGAAAAATGATAAATTAATTTTCCTGAAAACATTCATAGTTTAAATCTTTACAGCAATGTTCACGATTCTGTAAAATAACAAAAAAAAAGAACAGAAAAAAATCTAATACATTAGCAGTGTCTTTCCAGTTGATCAAGTTTCAAAATTAACAACTTCTGAGAATCTTATGTAACTATTAAAATCACATATTTTATACATCGTTATCATTAAATATATTGTCTATTCTTCTCATATAGCAATTAAAATAAAGAAAATAGAATTACATTTAATGTAATGTCTGTTTCATATAGAATCCGATTAAAACTCTGCTATAGTTAAAAACATCGACCAAATCCTTACTTGTCTTTATTTTCCCTGAAAAAATTCATAAATCATATTAACTGTCATGATTTAATCTTCAGTAATACATCATGTTCGACTTCTATGGAATAAGGTTACAAAATATCCCAAGGATGAGTGCACTTCAGAGGTTTAGACGGATCTTCTTACCAATCTTTAATCAAATTACACATATATCAAAACAATTTTCTTTAAAGAACTTTTCAATTTACTTTTTAGTCTGTGAACCGAAAGCATCCATTAATATGATATTTACTGTTTCTAAAGAATTTTAAAACTGAAATCTGAAAGTTTGAAGTGAGATATCTCACTGATTATGGGGGAGATTTGTGAACAGCTTCTGGGGAATTGAAAGGCTCACGTAGAGGATGTATTTTACCTGAGAGAGAACTTTTAGAAATTGCAAAAGGAAAGGAAATGAATGTCAGACAGTTTTGCACAGAACCTCAGAAATTTTTTTGAAGGTTTTATAAATGTATTCGATTATTATTGCAATGGGCATGTATATAATATGATAATGTACATGTTCACGAAGGTCCAATATTAAATGAAATTGTCAGACTGTGTTTATTCTAAAAATGGTTGTTACGTTTGTTATAAAGTTATACAATCTTGAAATTGTTAGAATGTTTTTTTATAATCTTAAATTTATAATCTTAATACCGCAAGTTGAATGCGTTCTTGTTAATTTCTTAGAATATAAATATTTTAACACATTTTTATCTAACTTCAATACGGCTAAATCAAGTACATGTATGTATAATAAATTGTATAATGTAGACTCCGATTTGAGAAAAAGCTAGTTTTGTTCTATTTTAAAACCACTGTATACTTATACCAACAGTATACAGTGCTATTAAATTAAAATGCAATATACTCTTATTATTCATATATTGCATTTGAAAATAATCAAGTAAAAGCATTAGGTCAATTGGTTAGCTGTTGCAAGGACGTATGCATTTTACTACTAACAGACGTGGTTTGTAATAAAAAAATACAACTTTGCATCTTTTATTTTACAATAAATGTTATTTTAATTTGCGTTTGTATTTTTTAATAAACTCAATTAGTGTTAAATTATCTCCAAGTGAAATCATTTTTAACATTTATATATTGTTAGTTGCATAAACATACAGTAACTGCAATGGTTTGATATGGTCATTTTAAAACGACATTATTGACTTTAATTGCCTCTTGTATTTAGGCAGGTATTCCAACAAAACAAGGAATTATTAAAAATAACTCTAATAAATAACTTTTTTTTCCTTCCCTTAGGGTATGTCTTCCTTTCCGGATCCGTGGACACTACAGCCATAAGGCTTATTGTGATTAACTAATTGCATGATCACAACCAATCTGTAATTGACGTCCCTTGAATCAATAGATACAAGTCCTTTACAGGGTGTGTTAGAAAATCTTTCGGTTCCAAGATTGGGCTCCCGAATATGTTTTGCCTTTTTCTATACAGCGCATCGCATTTGCATAGAATATGTACGGCTGTTTCTGGTTCCATATTGCAAAGTCTGCCCGTAAGGTCGCCATTGAATTTGCCAATTCTCCTTAGGTGTTCTTTCAAACTCACATACCCTGTGAGAAAACCTATGGTTAACTTGAGTTGAGACCTACTTAGGTTAAGTAGTTCTTCAGCTCTTTTCTTGCGTGGTCCCGTATTAAAAGTTTTGCCATACTCATGCCCTGGTCGATAGTTCCAGTAAATTTCATGTTGGGTGCGTGTTCTTTCCCTAATGAAGTTTCGATCCATGCTACGCGAAATTCCTAGGGTAGGTTCTGGGCCAATATGGGCCTCATCAGATCCCTGCCTAGCCAATTCATCGACTTTTTCATTGCCGTATATGCCACAATCTCCAGGTACCCATAAAAGTTTAACTGTGTTTTGTTCTGCAAACACATTGAGTTCGTTAATACATTCCCATACCAGTCTTGATGAAGCTTTAGAGTTTGATATGGCCTTTAAAGCAGCCTGGCTATCCGATAATATATAGATCCGCTTATTTCTATAAGTCCTCTTTCTGTTTTCACACGCACATTGTAGGATGGCGTATATTTCTGCCTGAAAGGCAGAAGTGTATTGCCCTAGGGAAGATTTTAGTTCCGTCCTGGGGGTCTCGCTAGAAATACCTGCTCCGGCACTCGCCTCGGTTTTAGAGCCGTGCGTGTACCAGATTACACTCCAGACGAGATTGTCTGTCTGAATATTTCACTCTCCCCTCTATCCTGTATGATCATTTCGAAAGGAGGGTTATCACAGATTTTTTGTGTCATCTGGTTCGTCCTCATCTCAAGCAGAGGACCTCCTAGATTACCAATAATCTTAGAATGCTCTGTACCCAAATGTATCTTATACAGTGAGTGTTGCAACCTATAGAAACCCGTTCTTACCTCTTCCTGAATTACTTAGTGAAGGGGGAGGAGGTCTAGAAGAGTCTCCATTGCAACAGTGGACGTGGTTCTTATAGCCCCTGTAATTCCCAAACAGGCAAGTCTTTGTACCTTGCCTAGTTTGAGTTTGGTGGTTTCTTGTATGACTTTGGGCCACCAGACCGAAGCTGAATATGAGAGATGCCCCACGATCACCAGGTTCCACAACAGGGGAGAGAGTACTCCCCCTTGGGGACAGCCCCCAGCTACCTGGACCATTAAGGTTTCATCACTTATAGACGAATACACCATCCTTCCTTTGAGCATACAGTCTATGCACCTGCAGCAAGTCTCCTCTGGCCCTCAGCCCCTTAGGTGTTATGGAGTTAAAGCATGTGTTGTCAAAAGCCCCTTCTATGTCCAAAAAGGCACCCAGAAGAATTTCTTTGTTATCCAGAGTCTTCTCCACTCTCCATGTAAGACAGTTGAGTGCTGTTGCTGTCGACTACCCTGCTTGGTAGGCAAACTGGTTCACATACAGCGGGTGTTGTACCAGCATGCCCCCCTAATATGCCTGTCAAGCAGTTTTTCTAATGTCTTGAGCAGAAAAAACATCAGACTAATTGGTCTGTAGCTGTTTGCCTGTTAGTATTGGGTCCAATTGGGATTAGGTATAAATACCAGTCTGGTCAGTCTCCAAATCTTTGGTAAGTAGCTCAGGCCCAAACTGGCTCTTGATACCATGCCAATCTTAGTGATGAGAAGTTCCGAACCCTTTTAGCATGGCAGGAATAATTCCGTCCGATCCCGGAGATTTCTAAGTTTCAAATGAGTTAATAGCCCATTTGATTTTGTCAAAAGTTACCAGTCTTCTAGCAGTCTGTCAGTCCTCCATTGATAAATAAATAACTTAGTTTAGAAGTAGTTTAGTTTTGAAGTAGTTCAGAAGTCACTTATTCCCGAAAAGTTTCCTTCAAATTGCAGTATTGTGGTATTTTGTTAATTTGTGCTGTCTGATCATTGGGCTTTTGTTTTAGCGAAGTAAGCATTTGTTCGTGATCTTATAGTGAAATGAGAAAATTGCTAAAGATAGCTGTTATAAAGGATTAAGGTCTAACATGCTAAATGTAAGTGTTGTGTTATAAGTGTAAAATTGTTTTTTCAAACTATTGCGTTATTTGCGAAATTTTGAATTGTTTTTAAAACTTTGGATTAAAAGCCTTTATCGGAAAACGCATTTAGGATGGGATCCCAAAAATAAGTTAGAATGTAGAGAATATTAACGCAAGTAGGTTTTCTTATTAATCAACAGTTACGGTTTTTATACTAATTTTTTAATTATTTATTTTAATGTACAGCCTTCAAACTTAACAATTATTAAACATTTGACGTTAACCCACAAAGTTAACTTAAGTAATTGTGGGTTAACGTCAAAGGCTTACTTCATGCATTTTATTTTATTTATAAATTAGAGCCCACTATGAGCGAAACAAATACTTTTGGTATTATTTAATCATCATTACTATAGTTCGGTACGACGTGACATACTGTTGGTGTTCCATTTACAAATTCAGATGTAGGCAGTTTATCTTTACCATAAGTAATGGTTGAAACTATTTGACTCATTCCTGCGAAACCCCATTCATTATCACAAACGGTATCCACTTGCCTTCAACAGGTTCACCTATGTCTGCTTATTTTTGTGCTGCCAATAAAATGTCAACTATATAATCTTCCATATGTGTGTACTGATTTTGCTTTATAGCAAACAATTTTCTTGTTAATTCAAACATTCGAGACATACCACTTCGTAAGCTACCTTTAACTTTTCCCATGCCTCTTTTTTTTGCATTTTCTGCATTATTTACATGAACATAACATGAAGGTTTAAGTGACAGGCACATTTTTGCTAATGTCCTATTGTTTTTTCTTTGTCTTGAGCAGTAGTCTCATTCTCGATCACCTACCATAAACCTTCCAACAGTAGCGACACTTTCATAGCAAATTTCCCTGATCCATAATTAGATAGATCATCTATTTTGCTGTATTAGGTACAGATGTGGAAATACTTGAAATATTTAATGAAGACGTTGCCATTGTAAAAGTTGTGGTTGAGTCTAACAAACTTGTAGTTTTGTGCTTTCTCAAATTATAACTTTAGATCTCAGTATACAGATAGGTCCACGTCTGTAGACTCAAATGAACGCGGTCATTTACAAATGCTCATTTTCACATCTAGCACGTCGTGCTGCTCGTTATTTTTATCATTATTTGAACGGAACGAGGTTGTACATCGGAGGTTAATATTATTATATTATTTCTGTATCTATTGTTAATGAAAATGTGGTCTGATATTAAATTTCTAATTGTTAACAAGAAGCAACAAAAATAACGTTCAAGCGCTATTAAAGAAATAAACTGTAAGAATGAAGCCACCAAGGTAAATAATAAAAGGTCAACAGCATATATGTGTTAGATGGGAGAATGGGTATTAGTAAACCCAAGCAGCTTAATTGCATGATCCTAGAGAGCTGGACCTATCTGTATATAAATAGAATAATGTAAAATAGTTATTTTCGAATAAGCACATACAGAATGCTTCTTGAAAATTACAGAAAGTCAAATTACTAACGTTTCTCAATTCTCCTTTTAAATTAGAATTTCATAAAAGAAGTCGAAATGTATTGACTACTTAATGTAATGGATTTTAAGAAGGTTAGAGTTTTTATTTACCTATTTTAATCTCACTTCAGTTCTGCTTTGAGCTGTTATCTGTTTGAACGACTTTAAAAATAAACTTAATGAGAATTCCATGTTGAGAAAAAAACTTTTAGATTAAATAGGTTTATTTAACACTCTTTTAATTCGCCTTTTTCTAACTTCACAAAATGAGCATAGATTATAAGTTATTCATTAACTTTTTTCTATTTTCATTTTTGAGGTCGACCATTTATTTTATAGTTCGAAAGACCAGACGGTTTAAAAGTAGATATTTGCCAGGTATTAAATGAAAAATTTCTCTCTGACATTGTTTAGTGGACATAGCTTGATGAGGTACTATTCTTTACACGTATTCATCGCTCCATAAAAGGAGTTCTTTCGATATTGGCAAACAATGTATTATTAAACGCGACTAAAGTCAACATTTGCAGGTTGTAAAATATCCTAGTACAAGCACTAATGGTATTAGTCCAATTTGTCATACATGAAAAACTATAGCTTGATTTAATACTTTAGGAAAATTTTCATTTTGTGAGGATTCCAAGAATGTAATAATCGTAATTTTGTTTTTGTTATATCTTGCTGGGTGTGCTTGATAAGCAATCTTTGCTTTATTTTCATTAGGCACCTAATTTGAACGGTGTTTTTAGGTCTTATAAAGTGTAATACAGCTTTTATTCACAATCGTATTGGTAATGAGTCCATTCCTGACCATTTAGAGGTCCGAAAATGCATCATTGTTTGTAACTTTGACATTCTCATGGTCCGAAACGACTTATTTTCGCACCTCTACGTGTCTTTAAATTCAGCTACTAGGTGGCGCGCAGAAAATTACATCGCCAAATGCGGTGTATAAATGGCTGTATAAATCATGTTTGGTAATGTTGCGGACCTTGGCTGCTAAAGAACGAGTACCCAGGTATTATTATTAATTTATAAATACTCCTATTCAATAAAATCCTCGAAATATTATGCGATCGAATTTGATGATGTAAGTGGCGACATACGTTATGCCAATCCCAACCGATGACATTTTGCATCTGTCAAGAATTTTAGATAATTCGGTATTTAAAGGACGATTGCGAATAAAATAGTATACAAACCTCGGCAAAAGTACCATTCCTGTGTCTCGAGAACTAGTTAGCTATCGCCTCTCGTTAAACTATATTGTTCTCTCGACAGGAATGGAGTACTTTCGGCCTCGGTATGTAATGTACTATTATTCGCAATCGTATTGGTAATGAGTCCATTCCTGACCATTTAGAGGTCCGAAAATGCATCATTGTTTGTAACTTTGACATTCTCATGGTCCGAAACGACCTATTTTTGCACCTCTACGTGTCTTTAAATTCAGCTACTAGGTGGCGCGCAGAAAATTACATCGCCAAATGCGGTGTATAAATGGCTGTATAAATCATGTTTGGTAATGTTGCGGACCTTGGCTGCTAAAGAACGAGTACCCAGGTATTATTATTAATTTATAAATACTCCTATTCAATAAAATCCTCGAAATATTATGCGATCGAATTTGATGATGTAAGTGGCGACATACGTTATGCCAATCCCAACCGATGACATTTTGCATCTGTCAAGAATTTTAGATAATTCGGTATTTAAAGGACGATTGCGAATAAAATAGTATACAAACCTCGGCAAAAGTACCATTCCTGTGTCTCGAGAACTAGTTAGCTATCGCCTCTCGTTAAACTATATTGTTCTCTCGACAGGAATGGAGTACTTTCGGCCTCGGTATGTAATGTACTATTATTCGCAATCGTATTGGTAATGAGTCCATTCCTGACCATTTAGAGGTCCGAAAATGCATCATTGTTTGTAACTTTGACATTCTCATGGTCCGAAACGACCTATTTTTGCACCTCTACGTGTCTTTAAATTCAGCTACTAGGTGGCGCGCAGAAAATTACATCGCCAAATGCGGTGTATAAATGGCTGTATAAATCATGTTTGGTAATGTTGCGGACCTTGGCTGCTAAAGAACGAGTACCCAGGTATTATTATTAATTTATAAATACTCCTATTCAATAAAATCCTCGAAATATTATGCGATCGAATTTGATGATGTAAGTGGCGACATACGTTATGCCAATCCCAACCGATGACATTTTGCATCTGTCAAGAATTTTAGATAATTCGGTATTTAAAGGACGATTGCGAATAAAATAGTATACAAACCTCGGCAAAAGTACCATTCCTGTGTCTCGAGAACTAGTTCACCTCGAGGCTATCGCTTCTCGGTAAACTATATTGTTCTCTCGACAGGAATGGAGTACTTTCGGCCTCGGTATGTAATGTACTATTACTGCAATATCTAAAGTAATTTCAACGCCAATGAAAACTATTCACATTCAACAGATCTTCAAAAAGTGCTATTTCTGACAGTTGATCATTTTTCTTGACTAGGTATCTTCAAAACCTTTCTGAACTTTAATTTCACATAATTAGGTATTATACTGGCAGACTGGAAGACTGGTATTATTTTATAGTACTTTGAACCTTGTGTGTCATTGACATTCAAGTGTCATTGTCAGTGCAAAGTGTGATTAAGGCTCAACCTCACAAACAACTATTGATCACGTGATGCGGAAATGATTTATTATATTTATCATGTCTTTTTCTTCTCAAGTCTTGTTTTCAAACGAGGTTTTCTTTTTGGGTTTTTCGTTGTTGCCTTTTATTTTTATGTTTAGAAACAGGCTGTTAATTCAGCACAATATACGCGGTGTCAGGGGTTAGAACGCATTAATTTTAAGGAGTGATAGAAGACGACATCAAAATGAACAAAAAGGTCTTATAGAACTTTGTTCTAGAACGTACTACTTTCTCAGAAAAAAAAAAGTTGGAAACTTTAACATCATTTTGACGCGTTAATAATAGTACTGTCATCCTCGGTGGATTAGTGGTTTGCATGTTTGCTTCATAATCCAAGGGTTGCAGGTTCGATCCCCGGTCGACCTGCTAATTTTTCATAGCGGAGAAAAATTTAAAACCTGCCTTCTTCTCGGATAGGAAGTAAAAATGTAGGTCCCGTGTCAATGCGATGTTTGGCACGTTAAAAATCCCTACTGGAGGTGGAATTTCCCCAGATTCGGCTAAATTCTAGTAGGGTCGGCCAAATGATCATAGCAATCGGTGCCATGAGGTACAAAGGATGCTCCGCCATCCTGATTCCTCGCTCAGAAATAAATAAAAAATAAATAAATAAAAATAATAGTACTTTAATTATGGCGCTTTCTCGCCAGATGCATTTCATCTATCACAACAACAAACATTAATGACATTTTATCGTATCGTATGTCATTTCCGCGTAAAACTGATTTTTTTTTACAATTAAAAATTCATTTTACTCAATTAAGAAACGTGACAACCCTGTAAAGTTTGTAATCAAATTTGCTCCACATTCGCACAAAATGCTGATGTGAAAGTTTGTTGCCATTGAAATAAAGCGCGTTTTGTTTACAACCTTGCAATTTAATGAAGAATATTTGGGTCAATGCCTGTTCACAGCTATGTAAATAATAACCTTTTAGAGTGAGATAATAGTGAGTTTGTAGTTTGTTGAACTTTGAAATAATAATTTGTCAATAACGCACGAGTTGCTGTTTATCTAATAACAGTTTTTAATGATTTTATAAAAGAATATCTTTTAAAGAGAAGATTTAACTAATTTAAATTAGGTAATTAGGTTAAGGGATTTTGTTGACACCTTGTTTTGGCTACATTAAAAAATCTTTAATTTCATGGTAATTAGGTGCCTTAATCAATTTTTTTTACATAAGATAGTATTTTTTTAATAAAAAAACAAATACGTTAAGAAATTTGGAAAATATTCCGGAAATTAATAAATATAAAATGTAGGTCAATTATTGTTTTATTTTTACAGTTGGTTTGTTATGAATCAGAGTGTTTTTAACGTACAACGTACAAGTTTTGTTTACGGAAGAACAGTGCCGATTACAATTTTCGTAGAATTAGTCACCCGACTAATCTGCTTCGGATGTTTATTATTTTTAAACAACGGCTGTCATCATCAGTTTGTTTGTTTGATTTTCTAAAACAAGGTCAAGACCCAGCTGCGATAATACTTAAGCAAGGTTGCCAGATATGGCAATAGTTTTTTCTAAATTACTCGAAAGCTAATTAACATAGAAAAAAAATTATTGAAACGTTTTGTTCCTTTTGATGTCTTCTATCACCCCTTAAAATTAATGCCTTCTAACTCCTGACACCCTGTATTATGTGGTGTCGTTCCACAAGGTTGCTATACTGTTGAAAGTGTTATTTTTAAATATTATCGATATTCTTTATCGTTTGAATTGTTACTTTGTTACATATTGCAGTGATATCTTGACATACAAAATAAGGAATTCACCCACTCAATAGTTTTAAACACACTTATATGTGAAATTTTAAAACGACACATTAGATTGGCTGCTTAACCTCACTTTCTAAATTATAATTTTGAAAAATATATCTTTTAAGAAGTTAGAAATGGTTAATTATAATTAACATGCACACTAGGCCACTATAGTCAGATAAAGGATATTTGTAAAACTGATTTTCCATAGAATTCAGTTAATTTTCCTTAATTCATTAACGATGTGAAAAATGATGACCTGTTACGACATTTAAATTAAGTTCAGGTTAAAGTTAATGCAAGATTTAACCTAAAACAGACAAGATGAGTTGTAATGGGGGAGGTATACAAGTATTACTACCTTACCTGAGCATTTAATAAGAAAACAATGTGTTTCCATGTTAACGAAATTATAAATTTGATTAGGTTTCTTCTATTTCAAAATTTTACAGCTCTTGAGTAAATAATTTTGGTTGAGGTATTGTAAAACTGCTTCATCGCCACATAATTGAAACTGTCTTAAATGTAGGGGCTGCTTTCTATAAATGGTCTCAGTTAAACAATATATAATTATGTGCGGTTTTGCATCGTACATTGAAATAATGTAGTTGGCTTGCATTTTCATATTGTTGATGTCTGAAATTATGTAAATAATGTTTGTTGGCGATAGCGATATTGTTAGGTTTCCTATGTGGTCGTAGGAAAAGGTATCTTTATGTAAATAAGTTAATAAATAGTTATTTAAAGATTAGGTTTCATTGACATTCAATGCAGGCTTTATGGTGTAATGAAAACATGAATGTTATATATCATTAGATAAGGAATTTGTTAATCTATATCATTAATCTTTAGCTCATTAGTTTTAGAATTATTTAAAATTTATAAACAATAATTTGGTTATGTTAAATTAAGCTGTCAAAATTTCTTTTGTTTTATATACAATTTCCAGTAAAGTTCAATTGTCTACCAGAAGAGTATGAAAACCCGACCGTTTTTATAACAAACTCTCTTTCAATTTACATCTTTAGAAAAGTGCACACCTGTTGTAGAGCAAATATAATTTTAAGGCTATGTTTTGAGTTAAAAAACATCTAAACAAAGGATATGTTAGAATTGTAAGGTTATTGTTTTGATATAAACGTCAAGTGTTTAAAGTTTAACAAATTTAGTAAATCCAAGTGATTTCTTTTAATATAACAAGCGCTTTTAATTAATCAACTGACAATTTATTTTGCAATGGAATTTTTTTATTTTGATAATAAAAATATGATTATCAAATTTTCTCTATGACTGGATTTTGTAAATGGTTATGGACTATAATTATGAAATTAATTGACTTACCACGAGTAGACAAATATTTGGATTTGGAATACAATTTATTAAAGCGATTTATATGCAGGGCCGGATTATGTCAGTTGTCTCCTATAGGTTCTCTCATATTTACACCGTTAATAAAAAGACGTTATTGTTATGATTGCATGTAATTTAATAAATAAATAAGCAATAAGCATATTGTAAATAAAGGTATTTTTCTAAATTTGACGTCCAAGTTAAGTATGAATTAGTTATTTTGTGAACGTACCACACTTACATGTACCGAAAGGTGCTTCAATGTTGAGGTGTTACTTTTGTGTCATTTGTTGTGTCACATAAATTATCTTAACTTATTTAATTCAAGTTTAAGAATTTAAAATTGCAACAGGTTAGATTAGCACAAAACTCGTAGGGCTGAAGTACTCAGGATCTGAACTAGAGGGGGGGCAACTCATATTAGTTTCGAGAAAAAAGGGCAAAGTGAAACACGACGATTTTTTACAAAATAAAACTCAAAATTATTGCAAAACTGTTTTTATTAGTCACTGAAAAATGCGTATTGATTCGCATTCCGCCCCACCACACATACTTATAAATTTTAAGAGGGCTTTATTCTCTTTTATTTTACTCTAGGGGGGAGGCAGCTGACCCTTGCTTCTCGATGGGTACGCCTTTGCTACTACTACAAAATAGTTAAACCTTTTAATTAATTTAGAAAAAGAAAGTGTTCCAAGAATTATTTCCGTCTTTTTAAATTTCCACAAATTTATTTTAATATTCCAGGACAATGTAGGTTAAATTCTTTTAATATAAAACTACTATAAAATAGTTGAACCTTTTAACAAAAAAAGAAATTGTTCCAAGAATTATTTCTCTCTTTTTAAATTTCCATGAATTCATTTTAGTATTCGAGGATAAGGAATGAAGGTTAGTAAATAAAAATGTGGGTTAAGTTCTTCAAAGAATACTACTATAAAATAGTTCCAAGAATTATTCTACTATTTTTAAATTTCCACGAATTCTTTATAATATTCGAGAGGAATGAATGAAGGTTAGTAAGTAAAAATGTGGGTTAAATTTTTTCAAAGAATACTACTAGTATAAGCCTTGTACTAGATCCAAGAATTATTTTACTCTTTTTGAATTTCCACGAATTCATTTCAATGTTCCAGGATGTATTTAATATACTAATTCGATATTTTATGTACATAAAATATCCAATTAATATTTAATTTTGTAGATTTACTACACACGTATAAAAAAAAGTATGATGTATGCAGCAAAAGGCAAAACGTACCTAATGTTAAAAATAAAAATTTCAGTCACTAATTCAGCGAAAGTAAAGTTACATACAACTGCGATAACTGAACAGAAATTAGCACCTAATAAAGGAATTATCTAAAATGTTGAAAAGACTTTGCACTTTCGTGTTTATTTTACTGAATTGACCCAAAGGGGCTAATAATTTTTGTAAAAAGCAATAAAATAATCTCGATCCGTTCTTCAGTTCTATAGTGATACCCTTAGTGTCTATTCAGATGTGTATTTATTTAACATTTGTTGGAGTTTATTTCGTTAGTTTCAGGTCAAAGCCCTTTGTGAAGTTAATAATAAAATTTATTAATAAAATAAAACAACAATTATAAAATTTCAATAAATAGGCAATTTTTTATTTAAACACCTAAATCAAGGGGGCCATCGGTCCGAAGTTTGCCGCCCTACCAATTTTCCATTGTTCAGATAATGATCAGGTATTAATTCAGGTAATGCTAAACAATTTTACAAAAAACAAGTTTTTAAGCTTAACTTTTTTAATGCTAATTTAACAATAATTAAGTAAAAAGAGAAATTTTAAATAGATAAGTATTTTTTTCTGGACAATGTCTGATAATCTTACTTTCTTAATTAGTATTTGTTTTTATATAGCGCTGTATAATAAATTGATCATATAAATTATTTATTTAACTTAATGAAATTATTTGTTCATTCCTATTGTTTCCTTAATCCAACTATTTCTCTAAAGATAAAGCTGATAACTAAACAATACTTTTAATATTTTCAAAAAAGAAAGTGTGAAAATTATTATTTTATTGTCTAATGATTTTTTCAAACGACCTATTTAATGTCGTGTATTTAATGTGTATGCGATTAAGAAGAGATTAAAACATACCAAAGCATTTTTCTGTTATTTCTTAAAATATTCATTTAAAGCATTGTGGCGAGAATTTGAATAACAAGTTTTGATTCTTTGTGCATTTCTTCTTATTTGAAAAATTTGAAAAAGTTCAACACCCCCGCGTTTATTATTATGTAAATAGACGTTTTATAAAGATTCTTCTTAAATATATTCTAAATTATGTGTGGTCTAAAAACCGCATTAAATGTTTGTAAATATATATATAAATTTATGCTAAATTACGTTAAATGTTTGAAGTTAAAATTTCTAGGATTTACAAGTCCGTTATTTATGTCAAAATGTTACAGAAATACAACCGTTCAGACCTAACTTCTCTTTTTTATTTATCCCTTGTGTACTGCATTCATTAGTTTTTTTCTAAAGCTTTAAATGGTCGATCAATATTCAGGAGACATCAGAAATTCAAAAACCCTATATCAAAATATTTGTGTTTCGATTTAAAGTATTTATAGGACACCAGAAAATGTAAATCCAAATCGGTGGAAAATAATTTCTGGACTTCAAATTCAGTAGATATTATACTATTTCAATGATGTTACTAAAATTTTCGAGCAAAATTAAAAAAACTACAGACATTGAGCTAATGATTGTCCAAAAACTATTTTGTATGTCATATTTGGCTGCACTTCATTGTATTATTTGACTAAGAAGTAATGACTTGTCACTTACTGCTAGGAAGGCTACATAAAACCAATTTTATTATGCAAAGTAATTCCCCAGTTTAACATCTATGTAAAGACCAGTGGCGTGCGGTGAGAATTTAGGCTAGGGAGGCAACCACGATTTTAATTATAATACACCTAGGTACAAGCGCGGATTAACGGGGAGGGAATAATGCCCCCCCCCCCCAATTTAGAAATAAGTTTACATAGAATAGAAACAAATAATGTTTGTTTAATTATTATTTATTAAAACAATTATTTTTTCAAAGATTTCCCCCTCAAAATACTTCTCTGGATCCGCTCCTGCTAGGTACAATAAAAAACAGTGTTATAATTATTAAGCTTAAAAGTTTTTCAAAGAAGCACTTTTACACTTTATACTTATGGAATTTGTTGACTATCATTCTTTATTTAAAAAAAAACTACTACTACGTATCAATTTTCCGGTCTTTCTTAGCAAAATACCGGTACAGGTTTTAATCTTTGTTGTTAAATTTGAAAGATCTGGTTTTGATCTGCCTTTCTTAATAATTTGTAATTTCTCTCCAAAACTGTATGCGAAAAATTCCTTAATTAATAATTTACAAACTGAACAAAAAATCGTCCCGATTCGGCTATATCGAAGGTACTCGAACCTTTCACCGAAGCAGTTGAATTTGCAGTCGTGACGATAATGCAATTTTAAATTTGCATATAGGCAAACTAAATAGAACTATTTGTCTTTAAAAAAATCCAACTTATAAATTAAAATAATAAAATGCGACAAAATACAGTCTCATTCGCAGATTTACATTACTTAAGTAACACTAAATCGAACAAATAACCAAATTATAATAAATAAACATTTGGGAACGAAGCACAATAAAAATAACGACCACTCAATGTTAACAGCATCCGTCTACTATAACACCCCACGCTCGCTGATTTACGCCAAGGTTAAGAGAAGAGCATTTGTAAGCAGTGCTTATATCAAGTGTATGTATCACATTTGAATCGGTATTACCTTTCCGTGCAAGTTTAATGAGCCTAATTTAAAATAGTACTCTAAATAATTATACTTTTTGCTGTACAGAGTTGATATTGAGCTTTAATTTGATAAATATTTCCATTTAAATAAACGATAACCATAATTTTACAAAAGTATTTTTGTTAGCATTGTTTTTATTTTTAATAAATTCTCAAGGCAAGCATTGCTTCCATTGCTTCCATGGACCGCACGCCACTGGTAAAGACGTTTATCCTATATAAATTTTAGTAATTATTTTCAATTTGGCATTCATTTTATTATTCGTATCCTCACAATTAATGTTAAAATTAAAATCTTTTTGAGTAGTTTAATTCATAGAAAGCTTTAGAACCACCATGATTCTAAAAAAAAGAAAACAATCTAGGTCTTAAATATTTATAATAAAGAGATGTTTTTCGTTAATGTTAAAGTTTGTTTTTGTTTGAAAGCCGTACGAGGTTGTAATATTGTAATATGTAATATAATTTGCTTACAAGTCAAATAGTTATTTTTAATTAAAAGATAACATTTTCGTAGTTTGAAAAATGTTTAGCATAGTTTAAAAAACTCGGAAGGGTAACATAATAGTTAATTACAAATCAAATGCGGGAAGACTTCCCGCACGAGTGCCTAATTTTCGCAAATGTTGTGATGATCTTAATAAAGCAAAAGCCTACTTAAAAATCTTAATATTTATATTAATTAACTGCTGCCATTTCGCTTTTACTATTGCCCCAATAAAAAATTATTCTTGAAAGTTTATCCACTATATAACTATTGACGATTGTAATGTGTTAAAATTTCAGTATTCATTTTAATGCATTTGAAAATGTATCTATTAATATAATCTTAGTACGGCCCCATATATTTGAATATATTTTTGTCAGTTTAAAATTGCAGATTTTATTCCTACCATAATAAAGTTGTTCGTTAATTTAGAAGCAGCTGCAAAATGCATTCTCACTCAGAAGTGTTAATTTTTAGTAATAAAATATCAAGACAAAAATTATTATTGTAGCGTTCTTTAAAAATAATAACAAAAATGCTGTTTAATCATCTATTAACAAGATAAATATTATTTACATACCCTAATTTAATCTTAACTAATTATTTAACACTATAATTATAAACTCTTATCGAACTTAAATGCTAATTATTCATAAACTTAAAGTAGATTATATAAGGACCATTTATTTATTATTACAACATTTATTAAACATTTAACATTTATTTAAATGTTTACTATTAATAAATATTTAATATTAAACATTTATTTATTCACTAATATTACTAATTACACAAAGCACATTTCAATTCACAAAATTATTTTATAGGCTTAACTGAAAGCAAATTATTGGAATAGTATAAAACTGATAAAATAATAAAAAAGAAAGAAAAAATAATCCTTTTTGAGCCACTAGAGCTGGATCAGTTTGATACTTTTATACTTTTTCCAAAAAAAAGTTGGTTACATAATTATGTTATTAGGAAATAAGGCAAATACGTAAAATAAATAGCATTTACACGAATTCTTCTTTATTTTAAGAAATATTGCACAACTAAATGCTTTTTTAATATCTAAAAATGAAATAACGTACAAAAATTATATTGCTAATTGTTTAATAACTACCCCTTTTCATTTCGATTGTATTTCAGTTTATGCATCATTGTGCATGTTGATTTTTAAATATGTTATTTTTTATACTATAGCAAAAACATTAAAAATACAAACGCTAAAAGTAGGTAAAAATAGGGCGTTCTGAGACCCACCCCCCACCACTGACCACCCCCCATTCCTGACCTTGACCTTGAACTATCTCTCTCTAACACATGGTGACCTTGAATCTATCTCTGTCACCTAAACGTGGCAACACCGCATTCTCAAGGTCAACAATATGGCAACAACGCATTCTCAAGGTCATCAATATGGCAACAATGTTGGTAACCTTGAACCTATCTCTCTCTAACACATGGTGACCTTGAATCTATCTCTTTAAACGTGACAACAATGATCAACAATATGACAAAAATGTTGTGACTTTGAACTCAAGGCCATTAAATAATGTATCTTCAAGGTTACCAAAACGGCAACAATGTTGGTAACCTTGAACCTATCTCTCTCCAACACATGGTGACCTTGAACCTACCTCTGTCACCTAAACGTGGCAACAATGATCATCAATATGACAACAATGTTGTGACCTTGAATCGATCTCTCTAACACATGGTGACCTTGAACCTATCTCTGTCACCTAAACGTGACAACAATGTATAGTCATAAAATAATGTATCTTCAAGGTCATCCAAATGACAGCAATGTTTAGTCACCAAATAATATATCTTCAAGGTCATCAAACATTCAATTTATTGACCTTGTCAAAGTTAGAAATGATTACGACAGTTTTAACAAATTTTAAACATTATTAGAGGTATATTAATGTTAACATCGAGTGTACACTGTAAGAAAGAGAAGTTTGGAGAGAGATAAACATGTCTCGCTGAAGTGCCCCATAACCTACTGCCGGTTTCCGCATTCCGGATTCCCTTTCGCCCGTCGGACGCGATACGACATAAGTAAGCGTTCATCGACATCGACTTTCAGAGGATTACATATTTCACCTTTTTCAACCTTGTATTTGCGTAATTTAAAAATCTTGAATTAAAACAACAGAAATAAAGTTCGACCACCACACATTCGTTAATGACGTTAAATGCAGAAGTAGTATAAAATAAAAATCTTTTCAGGTTCTCTTGCAATAAAAAAATCTGTCGAGTCCACTTTCCAGTCTAAAACGAGTTTTGCAACAGTCGTTCTTTGTACGTTGTTCGCGTGTGTTTCGCGTTTTCCAGTAGTTGATCAACCACTAGTTTTATGTAAAATAAAGAATTTTGTTTGTGAAAAACCACTTCGTAAAGTGATAATTTTTCTTTCCATTTTTGTTTTATTAGAATTATGAAAGCTAAGTAAGAAATAATAGGGTCAGTAATTAATCATCACCCAGTAGTTGACCAAATTTCATTTAAAAGAAAAGTAAGGTACCATTTTAATGAAAATCATTATATTGTGCAAGTACCGTAACAAAATATTTGTTTCAATGCTACTTTTGAGGTCACCACACTACCCTAGCTGGAAGAAAAAATGTTTGTTTGTGCTTTTTCTTTTTTGTTTTTTAGTACTTAATTATTATAGTTCTTAACTCTATTTTTGTGTACTGTGCTTAACTTATTATCTACTAACATTAACATTAGGATTCTTTTGTTCACTAACAACATAAGCTCCTTTACATATAGGATGTTTTGCTTTTCTTTTTGTTTTTGATACTATTAAATTTAATTTTGTGTCTTGCCAAGCTTTTTGTAAACGATACTTGAGTTCAACCAGTTGAATGTGAGTAGTTGATCAACCACTAGTTTTATGTAAAATAAAGAATTTTGTTTCGTTTCCTACTAAAATTTCAAATAAATAGCTGTTTCCAGTATTTAAAATAAAACCACTCACTTTGTAAAGTGATAATTTTTCTTTCCATTTTTGTTTTAGCATAATGCCATCAAAATAATATACATATATTTTGATATTTTTAAGAAGGTTCGTTTCTTTATGTAATACATACTATGTGGCTCTATAAAAATATATAATAATAAAACTGATATTTTATTCGTTATATTATAACACTGGCCAATTACTGGGAAAAATTTGATTAAACACTGGGTAGTTTGTGGTTAACTACTGGAAAACTGATAAGATTTACAAAGTTATAAATTAATATTTCTGAAAAATCTCTTAAGTGGGCAATTACTGCTATTTTAACCCTACCATTGACAAATAAAAATGGAATTAATAAATTCGTAATACATCCACTAAGCGTTGGTACTTGGTTTTAAATCTAATGAGGCTAGTGTCCTAAGAAAGCAAAAATAGTTTGTTTTTCAAGAAATAAAGCTAAACACTTAATTTCTTAAAATGTATTCACTGATTTTGAAAATTTCAGCGTAAATATATTTTTTCAAGTGTAATTTTAAACCGATAATAGAAAAATGTTAAATTAGTGACCTTGAGGAAATGTAAGTATGTGCATGAATGCAAGGCAAAGGTTGATGGAGGGGTTCAAGGTGAGAGATTGGGATGAAAGTGGTGGTTCAAGGTGAGGGAGTGGGGTGAGAGTGGGGGTGGTTCGATAAAACCGGAGGGTGACGGAGCGGAGTGTCAATCTGTCTTCATTCATCATGAATACTACGAAGAATATGCATGTGTGTAGCTGCGGCGCGTCCTTCACCCGACGGGATGCCTTAACCCGTCACCGAAGAGAAAGCTGTCGTGGACCGCTGGACTACCCATCCACGAGCGGTAAGTAACCATTCCTGTGAGGTTGTATGAAGTGATACGAGTATTTTCTTGATTGCAGCTGGGGGAGCTTCGGATGCTGTAGGACGTAGTGGTGAAGGACCTGCACCTAAGAAAGCGAAAAAACCTCCCCGCAAGGTACGTGTACACATTGTTAACGGTTTTAGTGTTAGTGATCTGTGCAATTGTTTCAGGAAATACCTCCGCGACGGTGCATTGCGATGTGTGCGAGCTGGATGTTCCACGACGTGGCTACGCTGGACATCTACGAAGCAACCGCCACAATCATCGTAATGCCGCGTCAGTGCAGTCGGAGGAAGTGGTGGTCCTGGAGACGGCTTTCAAGTCGCGTATAGCCAGTTACCGAGTCTCGGTGAGAAATCATCACATAAATCTCAGAGAATCTACGGATGAGACCCGCGAAAATGTGTTAACGCTATTAGAAAGAAACGTTCGGCGCTTTCGTAGTGTGAAAGTCAACCTAGAAGTATTCGGAATGTACTTTTTGGAAAGTCAAAATTTGCAGGACATTAAATCGTTTAATACACAAAATGAGATTGTGACCGTGGCTTCGAATCTGACCGATTTGTATGATGATTTCGTTGAGGTGCTGGATACGAAGATGTCGGACTTTAATGATCGGAACTCAGGTAATGAATCGTTACGGGTTACGATTCAATTGCTAATTGTAGGGACCTTACAGGTTGGGTACTGGAGCAGCTGTTATTTATAGAAGTCAACGTCAATAAATACAACCCGCTCCGTGCTTTCTCATATGTTCCACTTCCGCTGTCGATACAACATAAAAAGGCTGTAATCAACGTGCAAAATAACGATCAGTGCTGTTTTGGTTGTGCCTTGCTGTCCGCTTTGTAACCGCCGAGGGGACATTCCAACAGGACAGTTTCGTATCCAAATTTTGCGCAACTGTTTGATTTTGAAGGTGTCACCTTTCCTGTCAAACTGGATGCTATCTCGAAATTTGAAGCCCGTAATCCACGCTTATCCATTAACGTGTATGGTTTGGAAGCTGTATTCCAAGGCGGAAAGATGAAACAAGAAGTTGTAGGGCCTCTCTATTACTCTAAGCAAAAGAAAGAAGTGCATATAAATTTATTATTAATTTCCGATATGGAGGGTAATAGTCATTACTGTTGGATAAAAAACTTTTCGCGTTTGGTGTCGTCACAGTTGTCGGCTCACCATGCAACAAAATACTTTTGTGACGGCTGCTTGCAGTATTTTCCAAGTGAAAGTAGATTAAAACAACATTCCCGTTTTGATTGTAATCATGTTTACACCAAGTTACCAACTATGGAATCCGTGCGCGATAAATTGGGGCACGACCGGCAGGGTAATCTATTGAAGTTTGAAAATGTCCAAAAGCAACTTAAACTACCTTTTGTCGTTTACGCGGATTTTGAAAGTATGTTGAAACCTTTGGACACGGTTGAGCCAGATCCTGGGGAAATTTACCATGACGAACACGAACCACATTCGTTTGCGTATTACATTAAGTGTTCGTACGATGACGCGTTATCTAAATTTGAATTGTACCGTGGTCCGAATGCAGCAAGTGAATTTATGATGCGCTTAGAAGCGGATGTTAGAAGGTTGTATAAGGATCATTTAAGACATGTTAAAGACATGCGACTTTTATCGTACCGACAAACTTTGAACTATGACAATGCAACCATGTGTCATATTTGTGACAAACCCTTTAGTGAAAACGACGTTAAGGTGAAAGATCACTATCACCTCAGCGGCGAGTACCGTGGTGCGGCTCACTCCGTGTGCAATCTAATGTATCAAATTCCCGACTTCGTACCGATATTTTTCCATAATTTGACCGGATATGATTCACATCTATTCATAAAGCAATTGGCATTAGAAAAAGAAGCAATCGACGTGATTGCGCTCAATAAAGAGAAATACGTTTTGTTTTCAAAACAGCTTTTGGTAGATGAAATTAGGAACGGGCCCCAACGACAACAGGGGCGTCCAAGCCCCATTCTTTTATGATGTATCTCAATGCTACCAATCTCTACGGTTACAGTATGTGACAGTATCTGCCGCAGCGCGACTTTGAATGGCTTAGTCCGTACGAAATTGAACAGTTCGATCTAAATTCCGTGGCGGAAGACGCCGATATGGGCTACGTGCTGGAAGTAGATCTACACTACCCAACGCGGTTGCACGATTTACATAATGACTTTCCTTTCTGCCCCGAACCTCTGGTGCCGCCTACGGGCAACGCGCGTCACCCAAAATTAATTCCAAACTTGTTCAATAAAACGCGTTACGTTATCCGCTATAGAAATTTACAAAAGTGTCTTAAGCATGGTTTAGAATTAACCAAAATTCATCGCGTGTTAACATTTCATCAGGCACCCTGGTTGCGTTCCTATATTGATTTGAACGCCACGTTACGTAATCAGGCGACTAACGAAGCGGACAGGGACTTCTTCAAATTAATGGTTAACAGTTTATTTGGCAAGACAATGGAAAATGTCGATAAAAGGGTGGACGTTCGTTTGGTCAGTCATTGGGAACGTCATGGTAGAAAGCATGGGGCTGAGACGTTAGCAGCAAAGCCTCAATTCAAAAGCGTTGCTGTCTTTTCGGAAAATTTGGTCGCTATAGAATTACAAAAAGTGTCCGTTACATACAGTAAACCGGTGTACGTGGGTTTTACTATTTTGGATCTTTCTAAAACGATAATGTATGAATTTTTTTATGATTTTCTCAAACCTTTATATGGTGATAACGTGCGCTTGCTGTACACAGATACTGACTCTTTCATTATAGAAATTCGTACTGAAAATTTTTATGCTGATATGAAGCAACACTTAGATAAATTTGACACCTCAAAATTCCCACCTGACAACATACGCGGTATACAGCGCACGGCCTCGGTGGTTGGTAAAATGAAAGATGAATATTGAGGAGTGCCCCTCTGCAGTTTCTACGGTGCAGGTGCTAAAACGTATTGTGTAAACGTGCTTGACCGCGACGGTGAGATCGCGCTTAAAAAGGCGAAAAAGGTAAAAAAGGCGGTAATTAAGCGCGATCTCACCGTTGAGGACTACCGTCACGTTTTGGAGGATGGTGTTGTGCTCTTCCGCAAAATGTTTATATTCAAATCACGTTTACATGCTATGTACACAGAACTTCGGAATAAAGTAGCGTTATCAAAAGCCGATAACAAACGTTACATTATTCCCGCACCGCACAACACTTTAGCATGGGGACACCGCGACATTCATCCGGGGCGTGATAGTTATCAGAATTTGGATCATCTTAGAATTACTGTAAGCCGAAGTGTAATTTTGGGACTCGTTTGTTCGTAGAACCGACGGTACTGATTAGTATTATCACAGAGGCCCCGACTACGTTGACAACAGCCTTTTCCTTGTTATGTATTATAATCATTATTGTAAATAGTATTTGTGCTTTGTTGTTTATAACCCGTATGTATTCTACTCATTATTGTAAATTGTTCTACATTCCATACATATTTCATGTATTTATTATAATCATTATGGTATTGTATTGACTAATGTGAATAAATTATATACATCATACTCTGTGTTTCTGTAAATGTCTAACTAAACTAAAGAAGACAAGATAAAACACACTATTGATATCAAAAAGTGTTTTATTATTGTTTACTGCTTACATAAAATGATACTTAGTTATATATTAACATTGCAACACATACACTGCATGCACTATACTACTTAATGCACTATATCACGTGCTGCTATATACGAGTTATGGGTATTATCAAAGCCCAACCACTTGACTAGAACTTGATCTAGCTTTTTTTAACACCTTCTCTATTAAAAATACTTTAGGATGTTTAGCCATCTGTAATTCCTCCGTGTAGAAGCCTCCACGTATCTCTTCCCCGTTTGTGTCTTCCAAGATATACGTTATGAGATTGGTTCGATTAACCTTTTTAATTTGGAAGATTTCGGTACTCCATGTGGAAGTATGGCCTTTCGCAAACGCTTCCCGATGCTTGCTGATTCGCACGTGATCACCGAGTGTGAATTTAGCACTTCGCAGGTCGCTGGTTTTCTGGAAATCGTAAACTGTTTGTAAAAGAATCTTGGCGTTGCTGTGGTTCACATCGATGGGTTTGTAGCCGGTGGTGCGGTGTACGGTATCGTTGTACTGGTTAACAACCTTTGGTAATAACTGCAACCACTTATATGACCCTTGCATTGAAAATTCCTTCCACATCTTGTTTTTAAGAGTTCGGTGTACACGTTCTACCGGACTTGGTTTCATACTAGAAAAGGTGCTGTAATGGTTGATGTTGAAAGTTTGCATTAGCTTACGAAAATGCTGGTTGTAAAATTCCTTCCCCATATCCGTTTGTAAATTGTCTGGAGTACCTCCTGTTGATGTTAATAATTTTTTCATTGCTTTCGTGACGTCTTCACCGGTTTTTCGTTTAAGTGGACACGCCCAAACACGCTTGCTAAACATATTCAACAATACTAAAACATATCGAAAACCTTTATTTATTTTAGCATAGGGAATTATTTCCACAAGATCTGCCATGTACAAATCGTTCAAGCCTTTTACGATTACGCGTCTTCTTCGAAATCGTTTACGAGCAGGTTTATGCAATTCTTCAATATTTGACGTTGTATACTCATTTAGAAAATGTTGGAACACTAATAACAGCTTCCAAAATAAATATGTCCTTTGATCCAGGCTTCTTCGCCTTAAACTTATCTCCTTTCTTCAATGACACTCCGATGAGTGATTCGGCATCGTGTAACGTATCGTCTAAAAAGATTTGCGCATCTGTGGGATAGTATTTGATTTGTTTAATGCTACCTTTTGTTAGAGGAACGACATACTCGAAGTTGGTGGAGTTCAAAAGTGCATAACCGTTTTCATGATTGTATATTCCCATCATATACAACATTGTCTCGTAGTGCAAATTAGACACGTCTTCTAAAAGGAATACTTTTGCACGAGCGTCGAGTTTAACTCGGACAGGAGTTTTGTGAAGATGTTTACCGAACTTATCCAGAGTCATCGTCTTGAGGTAATGATGATATATGGTGATATGGATGACTAATAACAACTTCGAAGTAAAATGGGCCGGTTGTAGACGGATCTACCGACGTACTTAGCGCCTTAATCTTATCGCCTTTTCTCAATAGTTTCCCAATTAAGTTGGCAGCACCACCAACTCGTTTATCGTTTACAAACATAATGCTTAGTGGTGAGCTGTAAACTGCTTGTACAATCCCTTCTGTAAACGCTATTGTGTATTCCCGTTTACTGTTGCTATCTCTCAAATTGTAATATGTCGGTGGACTTGTGTATACACCAGTAAGTTCGCTCGGAGTCCACCCAGGCTCGGAGTCCGCCATATATACATCATTGTTGTGTACCTTACATTTTGTATATCTTCTAATAGGTACACTTTCGAACAAGTGTCGAGTTTCACTCGGACAGGGGTTTTGTGAAGATGTTTACCGAATTTATCGAGCGTCATGATTGCACTAACGTTAGCAATATTATGAAACGGAACGATACGCGTGTGATGATTTATTCGACAATTTTAGCAGCTCTCAATTCATCGATAATATATATGATTTTATTAGTGTGACCGGTGTGACCAGCCGATTTTGAACTTAAAAGGAGTCTCAATCTGTCCACTAATTTATTAGGATCTTTCCAAGGTATAAATACCACCTGTTTATTATTATAGAGAACGCGCATATCACCACCGCCACGTTTTGGTAATGTGCGAGTTTTCGATCGCGTGACCGGTGTAGTGGGTGTAGACTCGCTTCGGAATCTTGCACCAAGAGTAGTTAGAAGGAGTCTAATTATATTTGAATATTTCTTTCCGGTTCCGTGTAGCTGTGCACCCTCAATGTAACCTCTTCTGGTAGCATTGGTACGTGTAAGAAGGTCCTTATACTTCTGTAAGTCTGATTGAGTGTATCTAATAGGTGCTTTTTTAAATACTAATTCGTAAAAACCAGGAGTGCCTGTATATTTAAAAATTGTGCCTGAGGGTTTTTTAATAATAAAGTCGTTCTCGTCAAAAGTGAGTACGGCGTCTCCGATTAGGTATTGGTGAGATTCCGGATGGAATCGTACTCCATAATGATGATCGAACTCGTTCTTAGTATCCTTGAACATATTTTCCATATAAATTTTAGCTCTACCAGAAAAGGTCTCATCTATGTAAGTTTGGAATTCCGGACTGAACCCAACAGCAGCAAGTTGTTCTTTCAATTGATCCAATGTTGGGATCCCAGATTCTTCCAGGACTTCTGTTTCAAAAACCGAGATATTAGGTGAGGGAACGCTAGTAGTGCACATTCTTTGGGCGATAGGTGATGGTTCGCGAGGCATACCTATTCGTCTTGCGGGTGGAAGTCGTTTATAAAATTTTTTTGGAGTCGAGGTAGGTATGGGAGAAGAAACTCCCGTTTTTAAGAGTTCTTCTTTCGGAGTTAATAATTCCGTTTTAACTCCGGTTATAAACTCACGCAATGGTTGAGTGATAGGTTGATAGCGGCGTTGTAGTTCCACTTCTGACCGTGCATTTTCAGACTTGAGACTTTTGTATTTCTCTTTAACATGTCGTCGTGCTTTAACCAAGTCTTCTGCTACACGCTTGTCCATGTTTACTAAAACGTTTAGTTCGTGTCTTCGGTATTTATGGTGAAGTAACAGTCGAAACCTTTTCGATAACGTCCCCCATAAAGTGGATAATCTTTGTCGATTACTAAAAAGCCATATTGCTCCTTCCAACAGTGTAAATACAAGTGTTTAAACGCTTCGAAAGTCATATCCCCGCTAACATGATCGTTAAATATGTGTTTTAAGTTAGTATTATCCTGCTTAAACACGACAATGACATTTGAATTATCTCTTACGAGTTGTTTAGGTATCGCAGAATATGTCTGACATAAATAAAAACAGTCCATGTGTTTATGTCTCTCGAAGCAGAAGTAATCACGTATGGTGATTTGACTATCGCAAACTACACCATCGAAGATAATAACCGAGTTTTGGTTTGTATCCTTAGGCGGTAATATAGTTTCAGAAGAATCGTATTCGAAATAACCGATGGGTAATAATCGAAACAGCTCGCGCAGATATGCGTATTTCGGTTGATAAAGAGATTTACTATAGACATATACGTTTTCGAAGCGTAAACCGTTTGGGTGTTCTAGTAAACTTATCATTAGGTTGGTTTTACCACATCCGGAACTGCCTACTATTATACCGCTTTTGCATCCTGCACCCAACAATACGCTATGTTTAAAAACTTGCGGGGTCGGTGAACAATTATCCCGATTTACAACCGGCAATCTGTGCCTCTGATGCACCAATTTTAGCTGCTCCATGTAGGACACGTTGTGAGGGAGGAGCACACGTGTGTGATATATATAAATATATGTAGATGGTGAAGCAAGCTTACAGTCACTCTTCACCTGTGATAGGAGGAGTAATGTGTTATGAAACGTAATCTGCGAAAAGCGGAGAATCGTCAATCAACTCGTAAGGGGAAGGGAGTGATCAACACTCTCATTAATAAGTTACCGTTAGAATTACATTTACCAGGGTATAACTACTGCGGACCTGGCACCCGTTTACATCAAAGGCTTGCTGGTGGAGACAAAGGAATAAACCCGTTGGATGAAGCTTGTAAAGAGCACGACATTGTCTATTCAAAAACTAACGATAATGGTGAAAGTCATAAAGCCGATAGTATATTAGGACATAAGGCGTGGAATAGGTTTTGTTCTAAGGACGCTCGTTTTGCAGAGAGAGCGGCTGCACTTGCTGTGGCCGGCATTATGTCTGGAAAAAGAAAATTGGGTATGGGTGTTCGACGACGACGACGACGATCTAAGGTGAAAAGAAGGGGTACTTTAACGTTCAACAACGCCATCAAATTAGCTAGAAAACGTATTGGTGGTAAAGTAAAAAAGTTATCTTTAAAACGGTCTGCTCGTCTTGCCCTAGCGGCCTTGAAACGTAAACGTATCATTGCTCCCAAAGGTCGGATTATACCTATTCCCAAGCAAGGTGGTTTCCTACCGCTGATTCCTTTATTTGCCGCTCTCGGAGCTATAGGCTCGTTAGGAACTGGAGCAGCTGTGGTTGCCAAAGCAGTGAATGAAGCAAAAGCAGCGAAATTAGCGCTCGAAGAAACGAAACGACACAATATAGCGATGGAGCAAGCGCCTGTAGGAAAAGGATTATATTTGAAACCGTACAAAATTAGGATTGTATTTACGACCTCCAAAAAACTACCCTTAAAGCTACCACACCGACCACTGACCAATATCGATCTGTCAAAGTACGTAAACGAGTTAAAAATTCCATACTTCAGAGGTATTTTTATGCGAAACGGGTTACCGAAACGTATCCGTAAAAACGAATGTGGAATTGTGAATTTGGATGATACAGATGGGGAAGGTACGCATTGGACATCGTATGTTAAACGTGGTCGAAATATATTATACTTTGATAGTATTGGACAGTTAAAACCCCCACTAGAACTCGTTCATTACTTTAAAAGTGATGGTAGCTTAAACGTTATTCGTTACAACTACGATGCTTTTCAGAAGCTAAATTCGTACAATTGTGGACATTTAGCGCTGAACTTTTTATATGATAACACTCCTTAACATTTCATCAGTCTTACTGGGAATGTTGAGATGTCTCAAACATTCATCTTCTCCGCTACAACGTCTGTTTTAACTTCTCCTTTTAACCCTCCCATATATTTGGATCCTACAAAACAATGGGTTATGCGTTTGACAAATTTCGAAACGTTTAATACTATTCCGAACGTAACAAATAAAAACAACGTGTTTAAAATGGGAAAAAGAATAATAAAGATACCTACAGGGTCATATGAGCTTACTGATATAGCTCAATACATTAATTCTCAAGTAAACGGTGAGTCTGTTAACATCGATCCGAATCATAATACCCTAAAATCGATTATAAAAGCCGATCACAACATTGACTTTACAGTTGAACACTATCGGAACATTGTTAGGGTTTAAGAATAGAATCTTAAAAGCTAAGGAACGTCACATATCTGATTTTCCAGTTAAAATTATCAAGGTTAACTCGCTAATGATAGAATGTAATATAATAACAGGGAATTATATTAATGATACACCTGCCCATGTGATACATCAATTCTTCCCCAGTGTTCCTCCTGGATTCAAAATAATGGAAGCACCTAAGACCTGCACCCTATTTACCAATTAATGTCAATACTATTTCAAACATTCCCTTTAAAATATTGGATCAAGACGGGGACTTGGTTAATTTCCAAGGGGAAACTGTGACGATAGGACTTCATTTGAAGAGCGTCGATGATGGTGTTCAAATATAACACTCCTCGATGTTGCACTGATCGCTCTGGCTATAAAAGATCGTGTTGGAAGCGGAAAATGGTTAGTCAGGCATCGGTCGCTACTCAATTGACAAGGGGTAACCGCTTATTCTTGCAAACCTTAGGCTTTGTTATTCCAAAATGAATGTGCTAAATGTAAACGAAAAAGTGCTCGTCGATAACTCGATTGTTGGAGCTGAATTTCACACTCACCAACCTTTTACCACTCGTTTTGAGAATAATGACGAAATTCGAATACCTATTCAAGAGGATATGTCCACTTTGCCTTCGCGTAGTTATCTATATGTAGAAGGTACTGTACTGAAAGAAGATGGTAAACCATCAGCGAGTGGTAAATTTATAAACAATGGTATTGCATATCTTTTTAGTGAGATTCGGTACGAAATGAATGGAGTTGTGGTGGATTCGGTAACAAAAGTTGGTCTAACAACCACCATGAAAGCTTACCTTTCCCACAATTCGAATGAAAGCGTTAAGTTACAAAACGCTGGTTGGTTTCCGGATGGTACCAGCACCTTGCTAGATAGTAAAGGTAATTTTTGCGCCTGCATACCTTTATCAACACTATTGGGGATTTTTGAAGACTATGGAAAGATTATTATGAATATTCGTCAAGAATTGGTATTAATTAGAAGCAATTCGGATGTTGATGCCCTAACATCCACCGATGCTAATGAAAAGCTTAAGGTTAACTTGCAAAAAATATATTGGAAAGTTCCACATATTCAACCGGGATTAGCGGAAGAATTATCATTAACAAAATATATTGGGAAAAATATTGACACTCAAGTGGCATTTAGAAGCTGGGAAACACATATTTACCCCGCTGTACCGCAATTGGATAAGCACAGTTGGTCTATTAAAACATCGACCACTCTGGAAACTCCCCGTTACGTTATCATAGGGTTTCAAACCGATCGTGATGGCCAGTTGCAGAAAGATATGAGCGCATTCGACGACTGCGATATTAAAAACGTGACGGTATTTTTAAATACGGAAAGATATCCTTACGATCAATTAAATATTAATTATGGTGAAAATCGATATGCTACTTTATACGAAATGTATGCTAACTTTCAACGATCGTACTATGATAATGGATGGATTGCGTGACACCTTAAAATTATTTTAATGCTAATTATACTTAACTACCCAACATTTTAAAACGTGTATTATAGATACCCTCTCTATACTCTTCTTTCAAAACTGGAGCGATTACATTTTCCACGTAGCTTATTCGTATCTGAAATCGTACCCTATCCCTTGCTATTATCTCCCATTGACTTCTGCGTGCTTGACGATGTGCATACTCCTATGTTAACATGTAATGAATTTTGTTTTTACTTTCATCAAATGTCACTAAACCACCCATTTAATCTCTCCTCTATTAAGTCATATGCAAAGTCCCTTAGCTGTTGCTCAATGAGCTTTTTTACCAAACACTCATCACAAATCACACCTCTAATGAAGTCTTGACGCAACTGCACGCCTTTTCTATATCGTTGTGCTAACTCTTGACAATATTCCGGACTGAATATCCCCGTACCATGAACAGCTTCGTGTGCCGCATCCTCATCTAGCGCTTCTAATTCACACCGTAGTTTCTCCACAGCATTCAGTTTATCAATAGCTTTGCTTGATACGTCTTCACTGTTACGTGTCCCCATTCTGTTTCACTACGTTACGCATAGATCGTGTGTTCTTATATTCACCCGCTCCCACCCTTTACCCCTCTTCATTCTTCCATTACGCAATGCACCTTTTGACTTCCACATCCACTATTACCTTTTCTGGTAGATAATGCACAACTTCTAGCATTCCAAACACGTTCGGGATTTGCATCTTCATTAATGGTTCCAATATGTTTGTGATGTTCACTATGCAGTCACCCGGCATGTCTACAACGCCATCTATTATGCTATGGTAGAAATTGAAAAATTCCAAACCCTTCAGAAGGTTTAATCGATATGTTAGTAACGGTATTAACTGCCACAGCTCATATAAGGACTCCCACGCTCAATACAATTCATCACCTCCTGCATCAGTTATCTTTATGATTTTTGTTTTATCCTAATTTCTGTTAACGCACTCAAACGAGATAGTTTTTGTACCAATTTTCAAAGGAACCCCGACCTCTTCTCCTGCTTTAAAGTACTTATTAATGACTCCTTCATTGGTTATTAACGCGTTCCACTCCGTTTCATCAAACAGCATACACTGATTCTTTACTCCAGCTACTTTTATTACAGGAGCGAATCCCAAATGAGCACATAATAGAACAAATACAACTTTACTTTTTGATTCGTTTAAATAAAACACTGATTGATTCACTAGCGGTGCCCATTTAGCATCCTTAGGAAGCTCGTTTGGAGCCATCAACTGCTTTTCTAGAGCTTGCGCTTTCGCATTCTCAATTGATTTAGCGAGGCTTTCCATTGTAACAACTGCAAACGCTTTACTCTTCCCATACATGCAACCTGCTATATATATCTACAGTTTGACCTTGAATGGTGTTTGATGACCTTGAATATACCTTATTTAATTACCTTGAATATAGCGTGATCTTGAATGCATTGTTGCCATATTGATGACCTTGAAGATACATTATTGGCCTTGGGTTCAAGTCAAAACATTGTTATCATATTGAGAATGCGGTGTTGCCACGTTTAGAGAGATAGATTCAAGGTCACCATGTGTTAGAAAGAGATAGGTTCAAGGTCAAGGTACTGGTTTAGCGCCAAAATTTGAAAAATCTTAAATAATATTTATGTAACAACACGAGGTGGGTTAGTAATATTTCAAATGTACGAATGGTTATGATTTTATGAACCAATATTTGACTGGGTTTTAATGTCTGTGTCACAATTTAAATAAAAGTGGCCATTTACTGGATCTATTATTAAATCTAGTAAATGACTGCATATTGATTAATGTATTTATTATATTTTCGTAGATATATTATTACATAATTTTATTTATATAATATAGTGTTAAACCAAGAAACTTAATAAGCTTCTAAAAGAGCTATTAAAATTAATAGAGCTATTAAAAGGCAGAAAGTTTTACAGAAAACAATTTCAAACACCAAGAAAAAGAAAATATCTGTCTCAGACTTGTCTTCAGATACTTTCAGCCTCGGGCAAATCATATGACAGCAATGACGAAAAACGCCAATCTTAAACAGTGAAAAGAATTAATTGATTTCATCCAGCAAATCTGAAACAGGGATGGAAAATGAGACTAGGAGCAAATTAAAATCAAGAACCACTTTCTCAGTTGCAAATTTTGTAATATTAAAATATGAAATGGATTACTTTCCAGGTGTGATTATTACCAAAAAGGGTACTGAATATGAAGTTAGGGTAATGCACAAAAGTGGTCCTCAACATTGGAAATGATCTGAAAAGGTTGACCAAATCTGGTACAATTATATAAATATTTTACAGAAAATCAAACATCCACAGTTAGCCTGCAGTAGGGGCAACTCTTATGCTGTTTCTCAAATAAAAATTATTTGTAGTCTAAGTTGCTTTGATGTTAACAAGTTATGTAAACATTTTTGAAATAAAAGTTATCTGGTCATTCACTGGTTTTTTTGATCATTAACTAGAATTCACTGATCATTCATTAGCGTTTTGTGACTTCACTTAATTAAACAATAATAATTAATAAAAGATTGACATAAATAATTCTTTCTAAACTGTATGGACAACTAGACAGATGGATCAAATTAGAAAATTTTTTTATGCACTTTAGTGTATAATTCACTAATATCAAATTTGCTTGCAATCCTGGTTTGGTCTTAAACGGTCATTAACTGGTGCATTCATCCTATTTGATTCATCTGTACAAATCGAATGTAAACAGGTTGACCTTCATACTTCACAACATAACAATAAGCTACTTGGTGAATTGTTTATTATTATTACTTGGTTAGTTATTAAAAAATATTAAAACTAAAAATAGCAATAGTCCATTTTCTAACAATTAAAAGCACGCGTTCTGCATTTAACGTCATTAACTTAAAGAAATGTTGCATTTAAAAAGAAAACAGCATATTATTAAATTAAAAACAAAACCTAACATTCATATAAAAAGCACTGCATTAAATATTGGTACTTTAAGTTTGAAAGCAGCAGATTTTTAAATTACGCAAATACAAGGTTGAAAAAGTTGAAATATGTAATCCTCTGAAAGCCGATGTCGATGAACGCTTACTTATGTCGTATCGCGTCCGACGGGCGAAAGGGAATCCGGAATGCGGAAACCGGCAGTAGGTTATGGGGCACTTCAGCGAGACATGTTTATCTCTCTCCAAACTTCTCTTTCGTACAGTGTACACTCGATGTTAACATTAATATACCTCTAATAATGTTTAAAATTTGTTAAAACTGTCGTAATCATTTCTAACTTTGACAAGGTCAATAAATTGAATGTTTGATGACCTTGAAGATATATTATTTGGTGACTATACATTGCTGTCATTTTGATGACCTTGAAGATACATTATTTTATGACTATACATTGTTGTCATATTCATGATCATTGTTGCCACGTTTAGGTGACAGAGGTAGGTTCAAGGTCACCATGTGTTGGAAAGAGATAGGTTCAAGGTTACCAACATTGTTGCCGTCTTGGTAACCTTGAAGATACATTATTTAGTGGCCTTGAGTTCAAGATCACAACATTGTTGTCATATTGTTGATCATTGTTGCCACGTTTAGAGAAATAGATTCAAGGTCACCATGTGTTAGAGAGAGATAGGTTCAAGATTACCAACATTGGTGCCATATTGATGACCTTGAGAATGCGTTGTTGTCATATTGTTGACCTTGAGAATGCGGTGTTGCCACGTTTAGGTGACAGAGATAGATTCAAGGTCACCATGTGTTAGAGAGAGATAGGTTCAAGGTCAAGGTCAGGAGTGGGGGGTGGTCAGTGGTGGGGGGTGGGTTTCAGAACGCCCTATTTTTACCTACTGCTAAAGCTTGCAAAAATTCTAAGTTATAAACTACAAAATAAAACATTTATTATTCGGAAAGTAAAACTCACCGTTTTCTATATTAGAAGGGTATCAACTTACCTTTTTATAAGACTTTTTAGCACTTCAATTCTGTTTTTATAAATTATTGAAATCAATAAAAAAACAGTTCGACAAAAAAATACTTTCACGTTAACGAACAAACTACAAATACGTCTACACAGATTGGCGCCTTCGGAAGTGTTTTAATACTTGCACTTTACCGGAATTGTCGGATTTTTTTATGGTTAATACTTGCCGTAATGGTAAATGGCAGATGTTTACGAGTTTACTAAGCTTTCTACTAAAATACTAATTCTTAGAATACCTTTGATTTTAACAATGGTTTTTGTGGTTTTGACCGGCTAGAATCAGTTTTCAGCCCTGTGTGCTGCGTATAGGGAATTTCCCCATTCGTTACATTATCTAGATAAAATGAAAAGTATAAATGCATTTAAACCAGATTTATATATCCGCTATATGCTTATCTTTGTTAACGTTGAATAGATTCTTCGAAAATATACATACAAAAATAGTCTGCAATATTCTATCAAATATCAGATTTCATTTCTGGCTGCTGTAAATACCCGTCGAAAATTCTAGAATGATTTTTCCTATTGGCCAATGTGTGCCAATTCAGTTTCTGATAGGGTGGTTATTGTCCATTTCTTCAAAATTAGCAAGCAGGGACAATTTTTCGTATCCCGGCAGAAGTTTATCAGTAAGTCTAGTAGAGTCTGAGACGGACGGTCACATAGCGGGTTTCGATCCTAAGCTAGTGGCTTTCCCCGAGGCATTTTGTGGCGGTTTCGGCCAAAATTACAATTTTAAGAATAGAGCGATGATACGGTTTGAAATGTGTGAATTAGTTGTTTCCGATATTGTTTGGTGATTTTAGTTCCGTTTACAGTACAGGAAAGCTTACTTGCTTCGTATTACCGTTTAGTCTTTCGTGTTAATAACGATTTAACAAATAATCCAGTTTGCCGTTAGTTAAAAATTAATGAAGAAAATTCAATTATAAATTGAAAATTAATGTTTAGCACTTCGTGAAATAAATAAAGATGATTAAAAGTTTCACAGTTTTATTAAAATACAACCTAACAATATTGTTTCGACAGCTATGCTGTCATTATCAAAGGTAATATAATTATAAACAAACACGTCGCTAAGGTAGATACAAAAATAGGTAACTAGATAAAATAATAATAATAATCAGAATTAAATATCTAATACTTCCAGTAACGGAGAATTACTGAGCTCAAGTTGTTCATTCATTAAAGGTACCCTGAGTTTGTGTTTGTACATTTCAAAGGCTTCTAAAATGTCTAATTTGCGTTTTTTATTACAAAAATGTAGGAATTTAATATTATTTTGAGGAGTCATTGTGTGATTTTGTTCTAAAAGGTGTTTGCCGTAATTCGATTTTTCAGGATGTTTATTTTATATCTTATGTCAAAATTTCGAAGTGTTTGTCCAATATAAACCGAGTTACAAAAAGAACAATTTAAACGGTAAATGCCCGATTTCATGATATCATGTGTTCTGTCTTTAGCATTAAATAAAAATGAAAAAGTGTTAGTGTTGGTTTTAAATGTTATTTTATAATTGTTGGTTTTTCTTAGTATATGTGCAATTTTTTCTAATATTTTGCCAAAATATGGTATAGATATGTAATTTGTGTCTTCTGTTTGATTGTCAATGGGATATATTCTTTTTTATTATTTATTATTTTTTATTATTTAGCACTTCGTGTTAACGGATTAACACTTATTAATCTAGTGTGCTGTGAGTTGAAGATTTAGGAAGGGAATTTAATAGCAATTCGAATTTTAAACCTAATAACCTTAATCCTCGGTTTTCTGTTTCAATATTAATATAGTAGATCTGCAGAATTTGTGTTAGATTGAAATATTATTACGGTAAACAATGCAACATTCTAGTAATCAAAATTGGTGTTAATAATAAACAAACTTGTAAATAACAGACGTTTTATTGGGACTATATGAGTTTAAGACTTTTAGCATTGAGTGGCAAGTGCAGAGTTATTACATACATAATTCCAGCAAAGATCAGTTCTTAATTTTAGTTACTATTTGCAGCATCTTTACCAGAATTCACAGTTCTTCATGCTCAACACGTGTAAGGCAGTTGGTGCCGGTAGTTTAAAGTAAAACAAAAAGCAATTTAGTGTTGTGAGATTTTGTGTGTTAATATATATTTTACAATCTATTACGGATTAGCTGATGAACATTATTTCTTAATTGGTCTTAGTTATTAGGATTTTTTTGTACCTTTTAGCATATTAATGAAATATTGCTCCATTGTTTTGCAAAAACAATAACTTTTGATCGACGAATAAACGAGAATTAAAACTAGTTATGGTTGTGATAATGTTGGCTCAAGCTCTTGTTGAAGTTATTAAATTACATTAACCTGCTTAACGTTAACCTGACTAATTACGATGAGTTATTGAATTCAATCAATTTAATCAGAATCTTTTTTCACTTGTGGATCTTGATCAAGTATTTTTTATTTATTTATTTATTTATATATTACACATAACACATAACAACTTCCCACTCTTAACAGGGTTGCCAAATGACAAAGTATAACATACAAAAGTGTTTAACAATAAATTAATTTCTCGTAATAACAATTAAAGATGAACAAGTGTAACAAAATAAACATTAAAGTAAATAAAAAACTGAAATAATAATTAACATAACAATCAACTAGAGTTACTTATATTACAATTATTATTAAAAGTTTTATAACAGTAACTTCTAAAAATATTAATTGATTTTTGTAATGTCACCAATCCGATGTCTTTTAAGTCAGAAATGTTTAATTTGAATTTTTTCCAAAACTCCACAAGATATTTAGGTATTGTTCCGCGAGCACCAATCATTAAACCGATTACTTCAATGTTTTTGAGATTGTACTTCTGTTTGTAGTAGGGTATGGTCGAATTATAAATTTTTTGTTTTTCTTTATTTACTTTTTAAGATTGACCAACGGCCTCTTCAAAACGTACTGTAGGATCTATTATCAGCCAATCGAAAAAAAAATTGAAAATGCTATAATGACTATACGTCTATTACTTTCATTTGATGAAATTCCAGGTACTTCTTCGAATACATTGTATCCCTTTTTTCGAAAAGCATCAGCAGTCATTGTTCTGACATTATGAAGACGTGCATTACGTAAATTATCGCTGTCTGAGCATGATCCCAAGACATGTGCAAGTGTTTCTGTCTCTCTGTGGCAATGCCTACAGAGGTTTGTGCAAAGGGATCTGCCAGGAACAGCTTTTACGCAGCAAACATTTGCGGTCATCTCTAATGCCTCTTTCCATTCACTGTCCGATAACCCTTTATGGTTGCGAATCCATTTATTAGCAGGAGTGTATTCTTGGTAGAGGGCCACTCCTTTATCTTTATGAGGTAGCTGTGACCAATTTACGAATTCTTTTTGACGAAAATGTTGCCTAATAACTGCTGATTTAGGGAAATTACTTCCAGTTTTTTCTGTAAAGTTTTCTAAATCTAAATGTATCAGACAATCAATAAATTCTTTAAATAGATCGCGTTTGTGCATAAGGTGAACATTATTTGCGTAATGCAAAATTCTGCAAAAGTTTATGTGCTGCAGATAGATCTCCCAATGAACGTTAAATAATGCCAATCTTTTATACTTTATATCAAGTATTGTAATGACTTTATATCAAGTGAATAGCGCCCATTATTCTTTATTATTTCAATAAACCTTATTTTTTCTTTACAATCTATAAGCTTAAGAAACCAGTACCTACCCCTGAATGATAACTTGTCAACAAAAGAGATCTTTCGCCGGTGCATCAGTACAATAAGTATCGTACTTTAAGGAACGTACTTTAAGGTTTTAAGGAAGCAATTTCAGTAAGTATTCAGTATTTTGAATTTAGAGTAATTTTTAAGCGTTTGTTACAATTGACAGGCCAATCGAGTGTCTTGGTTTTGATGCGAGTAATTTTGAGTCTTACATGATCTTAGCATAAAAATCACATAACACTCTTAAAAATACTTTTTAAATGGGGTAAGAAAAAAAAGTGAAATTGAGTATTCTTCAAATTTTAGTTACATTTTTTAGTAAAATATTTATAAAAGTCAATATTTGAATATGTCCTAAATAACATGTAGTTTTCAATTTTGCGGGCGAAAATTCAGCACGCGGTATGTTTAATTACTTTATAATTCATTGAACTGAGAATAACGTGTTCAGTTGTATCATGGTTTTAATTTTAGTGCAGTTGATCATACAGAACACGTCAAGGCAATTAGTCTCTGATCTGATCAACAAGTTAGTGTTGATTAAAAGTAAACACATAAGTCAATACAAAAGGTAAGTATGTTTGTTATTTTATACTCTTTACTACGAAAAATTCTATTAAGCTATTAGTTTATCCAATAAAATCTACTGCTGGTCACATTTAAGAGTAAATTTAATTTTACGCTTGTCAAAACAGTAAAAGTACCTAATGTAGCATTTGAGATTGTATAAGGACGCCTCGCCATTGTTAATGTTAACTACATTTGGTGATTTAATTATGCGTCAACTTCAGACGTCTGAAACATTTCATTTAAAATATGCAGATGATTTTTTATTTTGAATTCGCATAATGGAGGCATTGAAGAATAAAAGAGTATGCATGTAGTTTAACAAATCACGAATTCTATTGTAATTACTAAATAATTTCAAATAAAAAAATAAATAAATTCATCAATCTGAAGTGTGTGACTTGCAGTTGTTGTTTTTTTTTCAATAATATTATGGAGCTTTGGTCTAACGTAAGTCTGTCTAAATGTATTCTTAACACACTGCTTGTAAATTATCATCAGTTAATTTTGATCTCAATTTGGATTTATTAATAATCATCAGCTAATCAGCCTAATCAGCTGAGGGCGCCACTAAGACAATAAAATATATACAATATACATAATAATAAGATATATTACACATAAAATTTAGCATTTTTTTAACTAAAGAATGTTTAATTATAATATGATAAAATTTATTTATCAATCTTTTTGTAAACATGTAGTAATTATCTCTATGAATTCGAGATCGCGGATGATCTGACATCGCGAGCCCCATTTCTAGGGTTTGCAGGCCGTATTTGGCCCGCGAGTCGCACTTTGGAAACCCCTGTATTAGGGGGTTATCTCGCACAACCCCTTTGGAGTTTTTGGGAACCCTGTTAATTTGCGAACGCGAAAAGAAGCGGTGTGAGGGAACCCACCAATAAAATTTAATGAAAGTTGGCTGGGAGTAGCATGGGGCATTACTTCACTCTAACAACCAGAAACGGTTACCTTGGTGGACCAGAAATTCTTTGTTATTTGAAAGAATATATTTAAATAACTGATACCTTGTTCTTAACCCTAATTCTATAAAAAATATAATGGAATAATTCTTGTATACTATGAGTAGATCAGGTTTTGCTAGCTGTTGACATTTCAATTTCAGGGCAATATTCTAATTAAGTGATGTAAAGGTCACGTTAGTCGACAATGTGCTTTTATAATATACCTACGCAGAGCGTTGTTAGGTTTTCTTCTGGTTTATTAATTCTTTTTACAAAAATGTATTGTTTACTGTTAAAATACAAAGAGAGAGGGTGTATTCGAGCTTTTTTTTTGTTGTTGATTTTGTTAGATCTGCATAACTAGTCATAATTTCCAATGGATTTTACTAAACCGAAAAAATAATAATACAAACATTTTATGTATTTTTTTAGCATCACGTATTCATCATTTATAAAGGATTCTTTTGATTCACATAAAGCTTAAATCTGTATGATACGAAAATGGTAGTCATTTTATTGTAGGGTATTCAAAGCGACAACAAAAGCCATGAAGTAAGAATTTATGTATCCTAGCAAAGTCATCAAAACTGAATAAAAGCGAAAACAATGTACAGACTAGTCATCTTAATAAACATTAACATTGTTAATATATACAAGTACAAAATACATACATGCATACATTTTACTTAAAGTATACAAATATACTTGAAATTAATAAAATAGTATTGCAGTGAATTACTTCTTTACCATAAAGTTATCTCAAAAAGCTTCAAGATAGTAAAGTCGATGCTTAGGGATTTTCGGAAATTACATCCAATTAATCTGATTCCTTTAGTAACTATAGCAACCATTGTTAAGACAATCGTCTCTAGTTACTCGAATAAATCAGATTAGTTAGATATAATTACCGGACTCAGCTTGTAAACGCTGTTTTGCTAGGTTTGTGGAGATTTTGTTTCTACTCCTGCATATTTTATAAAATTGATGAATAATGAAATTGTTCGTGGTGTTTATAAAAGAAACAATAAGCGGCAAGAGGCTAATCAAGCCAATATGTTCGTTAACAGCTTATAATTATAGTGTTTGTAATTAGTGTTAGTAATAATATCTCCTTTGTTAATACACGACTAAAATAGCATTATTTAAAAAGAACGTTACAGTATGAACAAAAAGTAATTCCATCAAAGGTGCTTTTGGAATTTTGAACTCATGTACATTGTAACACAAGAAAATTATATTAAATGAATAACAACTGTCACTGTCAAAGGACTCTGATTATTTTGCATAATTTTCTGGTGTTATAATACACATGAGTTCAAAATTCCAAAGGCACCTTTGATGAAGTTACTTTTTGCTCATACTCATACTCATAAATTACATTCGAGTTTAATAAAGGAAAATAATAAAAGCAGATCGATTATTCTTTATTATTCTTAAAATAAACATGATGGCATTTATACATGCACTCCCTATACGTAAGTAACTATAGTTGAGTTACTTATTTATTTGTTTTTGGCGAATGTATCGGGGTAACGGAACATTTCTCGTTCCTCATAGTACCGACTGCTATGATCATTTGGTCGATCCTATTAAAATTTTGCCAAGCCTGCGTAACGTGTAATTTTGTGTAAATTAGATTTTCAACCCTCGGTATAATAACGAAATATTCTGTTTTCGTTAAAATTAAAGTCGATGCACAAGCTAAAATGTTTTCTCGTCAAATGTAAAAGGCAGCTGATTCAAATAAATCTTTCAAGGTTAAAGTCTTGCTTAAAAGAAAGCATTTTACAAAATAGCCCCAGTAAAAAACACTAAATTTCCTTTCGCAGTAATAAAGAACGAATGTTGTTAACAATGGTAGTCTAATTTATGACTTAATATCTCTTTGTGTTTTCTGCTGCATTTTTTAAATTGAATATTGAAGAGAATTTTGTGCAATTTTGTTATTGGTCGAGCATATCGTCATGTTTCAATTCAAGTTGTTATACGCAAATCACTCTACTTTAAAACCTAGAAGCTAGGTACAAGTGCACCCTTCAGTCTGTTCAGTTTTACCATGGAGTGATAATCAAGCGGTTTGGTTTGAGTAATCTCAAGGGTGGTTTGACGCTCCTGACATATGTTTCTTCGCAAAGTGGTCCCTGTAAATTTCCTCGACTTCCGTTACTTTAACGGAGTTAAGTTAAGTTCGAGATTGCTCGATCTATTTTCCTGCGAAGATTTTCCAGTACAAGATTCCAGTAAGGGGGCCAACAAAAATTAGGATTGTAATCGCTCGTGTTCAACGACTATTTAATTATTGCGAAAGGGATTTCTGTTACACCTGTAGCTGCGAAATGTTTTTATATTAGTAGTAGGATGATCAAGTTCACTGATGAACTCTGTCTGTTGGTGTGTCTCCTTGTTGTCATTCTAACATTTGTTTATAATCCTGGATATTAAAGATATATCATTTTTCTCTACTGCACTAATTACCTTTACATAAATTATTTAAGAGGGTGTGTCCAAAAACTAAATTGTTTCACACAAACACCTCAGAAAAACATGTTCCCAATATCAAAAGCAGAAATTCTAGAAAAACAGAAAAGGAAAGTGGAAAAATCTTAAAAGCAGATAAAAATAATCAGATATAGATAAACGGGTATCAAAAGACTTTAAAATTATAAACTATATCTAAAAAGCTAGTTTATAGCTCAACTAATGAGTTATATTTAAATGTGATATTAGGTATAGGAAGAAAAATAAATAATAGAATAAATAATATAAATTCGAACGTAGCGTTTTTTCCCAGTTTTACTTAATAATAATTAATTATTCGTTCTGATATTTTCAAGTTACATATAAATGCAATAATATAAATTAGAATAATTGCTTTAAGTTTAATTGAACGACCTCTCGACTATTTGCAAGTAGTAAGCAGCGAAGACGCGAAAGACAGAATAAGAATTCTGTTTGTATAGTTTTTGTTCTATTCCTATTCGATTTGTTCTTAATACTTTTCTGAAATTAGATTTATTTGAATTGCCGAGTTTTATTGATGTTTGAGAGAATAGAAACTTTTAGAATGTGCTCATATGAGTACATGTAAGAGTAGATGTAATATACATCCACTTATTTTATACTGATAGACCTGTCTATCAAAACAGCAGTTAGTTAAAAAAGTAGACACAAGAGGTCGTTTAATTAATCAGATTCCTTTACGATGTTTTTGCTATGCTTGATATATGTGTATCTAAATAAACTTAGGTAAGTTTTGTTCATTCACAAAAAAAGCATTAGTTGCATACCTTACTTCTCTAAAACATCATTAAGCTTCGTTATAAACTAAGTATGTTTATTCAGAAGAACTATTATCTTAAAGGAAGCTAGTGTAATAAAGTCGTCGCATCACTACTAGTACAGAGTTTAAATGCTTTCGCACATTAATCTCGTGCCTTTCAGCTTTTTGGGTGACTTCATCCATTAGATCCGAAAGGGTTTTGAGAACTGGATTTTGTACTTTGATGTGGCCTGGAATTGACTTTATTTGAACGTAAGAATTTTGTTAAAGTAACTTGTAGTGTAATAAATGGTATAGGGTACAGAATTTGCATCTACATTAATGTTACGCATTGCTTACAGTACATTCGTTAAGTTTACAGAGAAGTTTTCAATTAATGCTAAAGTAGAAAAAAAATTTAAATTTATATTCTTAAATTCAATTTTGGTTAGTGGTTTAAAATAACTACTTTGTGTAGCAGGTAGGTCAGTAAATTATGCGTGAAATTATTTTAATGTTTATAACCCTATTTATAGGGCGATGTAATAGTTCCTAGCGTGTTCGTATGCCTTTTAAGTGCTGATTTTGTTAATGTCCGATTACCGTGTTTCAATATCACTTAGAATTTAGATGATTGATGCGCAGTTATCATGTTAGAAACTCACTTAATTAGGTAAGTGAAAAATTTAGGAAGTTGTATAAGAAGGGGCGATGTTATTAAAAACAAAAGTATTGTTGTAATATCAAGTGGCATGTATTTACTGATTATTATCTTTCTACACACCTTTGAGAAATCCTCTTTGTCATTTTTTTAGGAGTTTTTCGTTTGTGTTGATATGCATGTCTTGCTATGTTTATATAAAAAATTAAAACTTATAAAAAAGAAAAGCATTACTACTAACATTTCATATAGAAAAATAGAAGGAAATAATATAAATTAATACAGATTTCTGTTTTAAAAGATATATGTATGTATTGCGGTGATATACACAATATACACATATAATAAAACAAGATAATAATACAACCGTATATCACTACAATATTTTTTAAATAACAAATTTTGCCCCGTCACTAGCTCAAACTTTAGTCTCAGTAAAGCAATCGACAAATATCTCTTTAATCTGTAATAAATCAACCTTACCTTACCAAATTTTGATATCAATGGGTCCACCTATAATGATAACACCAGGGCTGGGAAAATTGTAACAAGCTGCAAATCAAAATTATTTCCACACAAGGAAGAAACATGAACAAGAAACGAAATTTAAACATATAAATAGAAACACAATTTTTATTTCAGCACAAATAAATAACACATAAATAAAAAAATAAACAGAAAACAAAAACTACAAATCAGCCTTTTATTATTGTTGGGGATTTCTACGTAATTTTTTATATATTATCTCTAAACTACTAATCAAAAAGAATTAAATAAAAATCAAACTTTTGTATTCTAATAATATCAATTTAGCAAATTTTCTATTTTCTTTTTATATATAAAATTAGGTTAAGTTATCTCAAATATTACATTTTTAAATTTATATACTTAATTGTCCCAATGTAAAATATTTAGATTTCTTTTTAATAAAATATAAGTCCGAAATTATTTCTTTTACTGGCCAGTATAATGAAAAATTAATATCACTTACTATTTTGCCGCACACTCGATACTTCCTTTAAACCGATCCCGGGAAAATAAATACTGCTATAATATCCACAACCAACCTCTTGACTGGTGGCAAAGATATAAATATGCAAGTTTGCAGAAAACTAATTCTTCTTAAATTTCTTTCCAACATAAAAAAATTTTATATGTTGTGAAGTTATCCAAATCAATTCAAAAATTTATTATCTTCTTGATATTACGACGAAAAGGTAAGTTATATGTATTTCTTTGCACGAAATTTCATTTGTTAAAATTTGTAACCTCACTTTGTTCTTTCAAATTATTAAAATGCATGTTTTTTATAGGTTAATCAATGCACAAACGACACAACCTCCTCTCAATGCGTTCTGGAGATTACTGATTGTTTTTCACAATACAAATTACATTAAAACATATAGAAACAAAATCAATATAATACTATCAAGTAATCCATGGACAAAATTTGACATTTAATATTTTTTTAATAAAATATAAATTTCTTTAAATTTTAGATTTAATCACATAAAAAGAATCCCCAACACTTTCTTAAACTAACAATATAACATTTTTATCTCTAAAACCCAACAATAACCCACAATTTGAGTCGAACAAGCAAATTTTCACACTCGACAAAATTTGTAATAATTTCCATTTAAATCTGTCCACATACCAATTTTACCTTTTAATCTTTACACAATATGATTATATAACTTTTCCCAAAAGTTTAACATCAATAACAAACACTTACGATACAAAATTAACTCGAAATAATAGTTTAATATCGGCACAGGTGTATGGACATTTTTAAATTGAATTGGCTGAGAAAACACACATAGAACTACAAAAACTTTATACAACTTACACAGCCAAGATGTTATCCAACGAAATTCCACAATAATATCATGAACATACATTAATTAAATTAGAACGGTGGCTTGATAAGCCAATACTATGAATCGTAAAAGGAAAAATCACCCATTTGAAAATTAAGCAAGGTAAGTTACTTTTATATATGCAAATCTACTCGTAATAGCCCGTTTTATTATATTCTAGGTGAAATTTACCAAATTTGAGCTATTGACGCAAGATCAAGAAAACAATTCAACGTACCAATCATTGTATTAAAAATTACAATCATTAAATTATATACACACTTAAATAGTATCCTTTTGTTGAAATATAAAACTTTTTATGCATGTAAACATAATGTGAATAAATTATTCCACTAAAGAAACCCATTTTGAAAAATTATTTTCAAAATTTGAGGTTATGTAATGAATAGATCGGATCGTTAAATAATCTTGTATGAAATATAACTTTAACAAGTAATTATCGCAAATAGGATGTAGTTATCTTAATTCCTATATATAGCTGAAATATCCTATATATAGAAAGATAGGCAACCCAAATTACCTATTTAACATTTCTACCTGCAAATAACACAGCAGTATGTATGTCAAAAGTAAATATTTATGACATTTGTTATTAAGATACGTGAATTATTAAGACATGTGTTTAAAGGTAATATTCGAGATTTCGTACATAGGGATTGTGAAGAAAGAACCCTCATTTGCAACCCAAATAGCGACAGTTTATATTTTTCACAAAGATACTTAACAATAATTAATAAAAGTAAAGAATTATAATGGTTTTATTTATTAAAGTACATACTTACCATTTAACTATTTAAAAAGAAGAAAAAATTTAATAAACAAGGTACTTTACTTAATTTTACGTACACAATACAAAATAATATGATAGCGTCAATACATAATTTTTCTAAATGCATCATCATTTGGCATCCATCCGTGTTATAGCATTAAAAACATTCCAATTTAAAATTCCAATAAACATTTATGATTCCATAAAGTGGGTCATTTCAAATCATAAAATGCAAGACAAATCTTTAAAAATGATTGCTCCTACACCCTTGAACTTGTCGTGGGTTACTTTTCAATTCATTTCGAAATCACACACCAAAGGATTCTCTTGATTGTCTCATTTAATTCATTAATGGAAACTGGAATCTTGATACTGCCCAGGGGCATTGATTAACGGGTCTCCTACGCTTAGTTTGTAGACCTAGTGCTAGATAGGGTGGTCCCGATCCCCTCTGTGTTTGTGTTAGTTTTAGGAGGACCTGTACGTCCTCAAACTATAACCATTATGTGTAATACCTTTTGTATTTCATTACTTTGTTGTTAGTATATAGTTGTTTTTATGCCTTGTGTTTTCTTTCCTTTTCTACCTCTGACTACGACCTCCAGTCACGAAAACCCCACGTGACAGTATGCAATTGTATGTGTGCGTTTCGTGTCCTGCGATCTGCATCACTTCCATTCTGGGGCCAGAACGAGCATGTTTTGCTGACCAAATGCCTTTAAGGTAAAGAGCTGGTGCTAGAATGTCTTTGTTCTTTATTTATGTTATGCTCGGTGGCGAGGTCTGGAGCTTTAAGGGTTTTGCTATGCTGTTTTTACGCCTTATCTTCAAAAAGTTTCCCAGCCCAAATGCACAAGGAGCTGATGACTGTTGACTTCGGGAATATAGAGGTCGAACCACGGGAAGTGGTAGTTGATGTGTTAGTACTAGTGATTAAAGATCTGTACTTCAGTGTGAAAAAAGGGTCTTGTTCAAAATTACTTTGAGCTCAGAAGGGTGTTGCAATAAAAAAAGGGGAATTAAATCTGTATCGAGTTTTTTCGATATAATTAAGTAAGGCGTAGAAAAAGAATGTATAAATACGGTGCCACCAGCCCAAAAAATAAAAAATTATAAACTCAAAAACTTTCAACAAAAAATTCGTCATTTTGTCAATAACAACAACAATACTATGCCCATTAAAGAAAGGCGCCCGAGAATATGAAGCAGGTCGCAGGACCAGTATCAAGCATTATTGCAGGGCAAACACAGACATCTCTTAGGTGGCGGCCGTCGCCCACAACATTCATTGCATCGAGCGGACGCTTGCCGTCAAACTTTGCATTAAATAGCATGACATAATTTTTATATACATAGGTGGAGCACTTTAGGTCTAAAAGGCTTTATTAAGATCGTGGTCCCCTTGTTAGTATATTTATTTGTTAAAATAAAAAATACAATACTCTTTTTTATTGTAAGTGAGCTAACTTTATGGCAAATCTTGTTTGTAAGTTAAGGATGTATAAGTGTATTTTCTACATTACTATCTAAGATTTCATTTATAAAACACCGAGTTTTACTTTCAGCATATGCATCATTGAGAGTTTTCAAGTTGGTTATTTAAACTTTTATACCCCCTACCGATTCTTTTAAATTGGTTTTCTCAGAAGGGTCGAGTGCGAAAAAGTTTCTGGTTATCATTCGGATGCATTTTATTTCTGTAAAATGTAGAAGTATCTCTAAACTTGATGTATCGTTATTTTTAATCACATATATTATTCACTTTAGCTAGAAATACAGAAATCGATGATTGGGAAAGGTATTATTCATAATACCTTTAATAAGTATAAGTCTTTCATAGCCTCAACATGAATTGTTTATTTTCTAAACTTTATAGCACTTGTGGGATGAGGGTTTCATAGTAAAGTATGTGTTATCACTTATCATTTCGATTGATTATTTAAAATCCCTAGTGAAGATAGTATGGCTGAAAGTTAAAAGCTAACCGTTTTGGTGGATTTATTATGAAAACGAATAATACGTAGTGTTACAAATTTCTGACAGGTATCAAAAGTGTTTTATTTATACCATAATTAATATATTATGAAATTATATAGAATTAATTTCATTCGTGATATTGTCTGCTTTGTGTTGAGAATGTTGAATTTTCCATACACTAGATGAAATAGATGAAATATAAGCTATCTGCTGATTTATATGCTCATTTCCTAAACGACTTGCTATGAATATATCAGCATTTTATCCAACGTTTTAACGTAATAAAGGAAATGTACAAAAAAATCATTCATTTCCGTCAGCAAATTCTTTTGAAATATTGCATTAATTTGCAAAATTGAGAGTAGCTCCTGCGTTAAATTTAAAGGGATTAATAATGGCCCACTATTTTATTTCAACAGCAAAAGGGAGATTTACATAATAGTTAATAGTACCACCCATATATCAAGCAATAAAACAAATTCCGTTTGAGTAGGCCGAGAAAGAAGGGCACTTATGGTTTGATTACATCTGGAACTTTAGAACTGTTTTATTTTGCCTAACCTTCGAATTATAGGGCTTCTGCGGAATATAATTCACACATTTATCTAAACAGATGATTTTTATTAACAACAAAGCTAATTTTTTAATAAATAAGAAAATAGAATTGGACACAAACATTAAAATAAGCTAAAATAAAATAAACGAGTTGGGTTATTTGATGCCACATTCATCCTTACCGTCCATACATATTATTAAGTTCTTTAATTTTCTTCCTGAAAATATTGAATTCTTTAGGTATGCTGTAACGGGTACATTTTCCACCGGCATTTAGTATGCAGAATTTTGTATTTATTCTCATTAAAAATCTTAAGTTCGGTCCTGTAGGGCTGCGTTTTATTTAAACAAGCATTTTATCATGTAAACATTTTCCTATAGAAAGCATTTTAAGAAAAGATTGTTTCATATTTGAGGTAATTAAAGAACGTAGCGTCATAAAGATGTTGTCTTTTTCGTATCTTGCTAAATTGAATTTTGGTATAATATCAATTACTTTGAGAGAGACCTTGATAAAAATACAGGATTCGAAAATACGATTCCCTTTGTTAGTTAAATTTTAAGTCAGTTTAAGGCGTAGGAATCTTGTCTACACGCCAGACGCTGTACCACCGCATAAGTTTGGCGCGCGAACTCCAGCGGTTCTATTTTTTTGTATTTGAGTCTAGAATCCTATAGAAGGTCAAGTAAAAAGCGTCGTTGCTGCATAAAAACAGATGTATTTACGCGTAGTTACGGGACCCGAGTTAATAAATCCTCTCGTTGGGGTTGGCGCGGCACCTACGATAAAACCCTGACAGCGAACGGTCGATATGGGTGATTGACCACTGAACTTGTGCTGCTTCATAGTTTGAGTTCCGATCAATATTGATTGATCGATTTTGAATCAATATTACCGGATTACAGTTTATTAATCCTTTAGAATTGAAAGATATTCTACATACAGTGGTTACAGTTTTAATGTTATTTTGTTGCTAAGTGCAAATCTTCGTCCGAGAGGCTTTACGTTCTGTTAAGTCGTGATTGAAAAACTTGTAATTTCGTATCTTGTATAAACAATAGCGGGTTTGTTCTTTGGTGAAGAACCTGTAATCACAATTACTGTGTTTCGCCTGTTCTTAAGACAAGTGCAGTTTGTTAATGAAATAAAAATCATTTAAAGCAATCTCGAATTTAATGATCGATCCTGTGCTTTTGTAAATTAAAATTCCGCTTAAAGAATTTAAACGCATTTAATGCTACAAGTGATTAAAAAAACAATTTAACTTTCCGAAACATTATCGTTATTTTCTAAATGAAAGTAAATACGTTATTACGTATGAACAATTTAAAATCTTGTTTTTTTGCGTGCTCGACCCAATTAGTTTATGAAACCATATGGGCTGATGACAATAATTAAACTGAATCGTATTTCTGGTACTGAAATTCAATACTTCAAGACATCGCCGAATTTAACAACAATTTTCCGAAATAGAGGCCAATTTCTACTGGACTGATCTGTTCGTATTCCATGAGTTTGGTGGATATAATTAAAGGTACCGTATTTTTAAGGACTGTTTTATAATGCAGTTAGTTAAGAATCTTTTAGTTAAATAATGTTGCAATTTTTCTTTAGGAAAAGAGCTCTCTACTTTATTCAGAAATCTTTAAATTTCAATGTATTTTAAAATCATTCAATCTGATAATAGTCGAATTAATCTAATTGGCTTAACCTCAATTAGATATTTGTTTATAGATTTTGTCAACAAAGTCAAGTCAATACAAATTTAAAAATCTGAATTAATGTTTTTGAATAATTTTTGTGGTCGATCTCATAAACTTTTAGGTTATTCTTGTTATTTCATGAAAGGTCTTAGATGAATTTTTATTGATTTACTCTGGTATAATTATGATCTAAAGACTATAGATTAGACTTATAATAAATATAAGAGGTGTGTTTTATTTCCTAAATATATGTACTGTTATGTCTTAACCATTTTTCTCCTTATTAAATAAATGTTATTAATTTAAAACTAAGGATCTAGAAAACGGAACCATATTAGTTATGAATGCCTTGCTTCATTTTACTTCAAAATTTTAAATCAACAAAATTTTTGATTCAACTAAATATTTTATTCATTTTCTGGTTAATGAATTTAATAATTTTTAATGCTTATTCAATTTACATCTTTGATTGGTTATTTATAATTAATAACTTAAGCTTCATAACCAGATGGCGCCCTTTTGTGAGTTTTTATGTGTGTTTTGAGACCCTTATCTATTCCTTTTCACAATTTATACAGCTGTGGAACCAATACCTACGACTTGAATAATTAATTTATAAGAGAGAGTTTAAATCTCAAGCTGTGGCAGATATTTTGAGTTTTCAGTTACAGTAAGTATGAATCATTGTATATTAATTTTATAGTTTTTATTGTCTTTTCGTCCGGCTAAAAAAGTTATGTTTCACTGGCTTCAACGCGGGGCCTTTTTATTGTTGTACTTTTGTGCAGAAAAACACGTTTGTTTCAATGCCTGTAAAAAGAAATCACTTAATGTAGGTTGTCGTATTATTGGTCAAACTGATTTTCAAAGAACTTCATTAAAAAGCTTTGGTTTCTAAGAGAAGTGTGAATTATGTCGAATCTCTTGACAATATGCTTGCTTTAATTTTCAAAATTTCTAATCTATACACAGTATTATTTTAATTTCCCTTCTTACCTAGAAGAGTAAGGGTGTAACTAGTATAACTAGAAACTACGTAATAGGGAGTAGCTGTAATGATTTAGAACATATTCCTTATCTACATGTGGTCGATTCCTGCTAGTTTTCTAGAAAATTGCATTTTAAAGTTTAAGTACGCCCATTCTACTCACATTACGTTAAAAATACGCCTATTTTTACTTACCTATTTTACTATTTATTCCGTTGTGAGCTTTACTTAATCTCGGTGGATGAGACAGAATAGGCTTTTCCGTTTTTGATAAAATTTATACACGTTCTACGATGTAGATTTGTGGGTATGTAAAATCCATTTCGAATTTTTCTATTTTGGGGAAATCTAAACGCATTGGTTGCGGGTTTGTTACAAGTTTTCCCGCTTGCGATCGTTTTGGCGTTTTGATTTGATATGTTTTGAGCCAAAGGCTGATCGAAACTATATGAAGAATTTTTGATAGAACATTCCACATCACAACTACAGTTTTGCAAGCCCTGAAATTACTGATTTATTTTCTAACTCGTTCTTAAATAGCCAGTTAGCATTATATTGTAGACGGTTTCTTGGCAAGCTAATCTACTTTTTAGAGCTACCAGTGTTAGTATCAGTTTCAGTAGTTTCATTTCCTGCTTTTTGGCTTGTACATTACAATATCGTCCGCCTTTTGGTGGCGCCTGCTTTAACATTATTTAAGTAATCTCTTAGATTCTCGCAACAAATTCTTAAAGAGAAACACCTATACTATTTGTTTACCCAAAAAGGGCGTTACATGATGGAATTGCAGTCTTGACGTCATGACGACCAGTGGCGTAGCCAGAGTTGCCCCTTGGGGAGGGATATACAATAATAAAAGAAAATCCGCGGACTTGGCTCTGAACGTATACTTATAGTAACTGTTTATTTATGGTTTTTTTAGAGATTGTGTGAAAAAAGTGCCAAATATTAACAGCATGGCCAGCAAGAGTGGTACTTTTAAATCCAAGGTTTTTTCCCGGTTTTCCAGGTCGTAAAATATAGTTTTCCCCGGTTTTTTCCTTCAATAATTTACGCATAGGTACCACTTGCATAGGTAATAATAACGGAACATAAAACTATACATGAAGCCTTTTTTTATTGTCGGAAGAGCCTAAATAACCAAATAACGATTAGAAATTTAACTGAACTGTGTAAAATAGTATATTAAAAAATTAGTTTCATAAGACACGCTTTTAGCACATGTGTTCAAGTTTAGAAAAAGGCCCGAGTAGTGGCGGGAAGTTTTATAAGGGCCAGTGCGCTAAAACGTCTTATGAAACGAATACTTTATACTATTTTTTTCTATTTGGCCTTTAGTATCCTTGTTCTTTGTAGGTCTGGACGCGTGCGCTAAAAACGTGTATTATGAAACTATTATTTTGCACTAATTTTTCTAATTGCGTGTCTAAATGGACATTTGGACACGCATTTTGCGTATCTATTATTTACAACTACGTTATTTTTTTAAATGGTTACAAAATAACGCAAATAGAAATAATAGCATTCGTATTAGTAAAGTATTCGTTTCATAAGACGTTTTACCCCACTTGTCCTTTAGAAAACTCCCCGTCACTACGCGGGTCGTTTTCTAAACTTGGACGCGTGTGCTAAAAACGTGACCTATGAAACTATTCTTTAATATACTATTATCTATTTGCGTTAATTTGTAATTGCTTTAAACAAAAATAACTTAGTTTTAAACAAAATTTGTTACGAATACTTTGTTAAATAGTTGGACAGTTGGCAACTTGGAAAATTCTAATTCTGCATTTGTTTTTCAAATTTACGTAGATAAGTTTGACATTTTAAAAACAGCTGTTCAACAATATCACTTTTATACACAACTTTAAAAATAAAATGTTACTGTTTCCAGTATTGAACCTCATGTCCTGAATCTTTTTTGGAGAAAATGCGTGTCCAAATGGCTTCGTTTGAACACGGAAATAGAAGAAAATAGTATTTGTATACCAAGGTCGCAAAATCTCTTTTTAACAGAACAATTGTCGCCGAGTTCGTTTGCGGCCGAGATAGGAGAATCTCGAGGACGTGAAAGAATTTCGCGGACAAGGTATACACAACATTTTTTGTAAAACTATAAAAAATATGTAATTAAATTCCGCTGCTTTTAAAAGGCTGGCTTTCAAGTTGCAGCGTTTCTATGGAAATGACGCAAATAAAACAATTAGTTTTGTAGAAAAAATCGTAAAAATGGGTAGATATTTATATTGGCACTAAGTTACTTTGCGGTTAACGGCCGCGAAATTGCATTTCGCATCCTGCATTGCGTATGCGATGTGTCCACTTCGCGTACGGTTGCACAAAATAGTATATTAAAGTATTCGTTTCATAAGACACGCTTTTAGCGCACGCGTCCGGGGTTAGAAAACGACCCGCGTAGCGGGGAATCTTCTAAAGGAGAAGTGCACTGAAACGTCTTATGAAACGGATACCTTATACTATTTATTCTATTTTGCGTTATTTCAATATTAAATACTTAAAGAATTACTTTATTGTAAATAAGATTTGTTAGGGATATTTTGGTAAGTAGCATGACAGTTTGCAACACTAAGAATTCTACATTTTGCACGTAGCCTCGCTAACTTTAGGCATTCCGCGCGACGTAGACATTCCCATCCTTGTCTGATACACACAAAGCACATTAATCGGCAGTAGCTTGTTCAAACTTTCCAGGTGTATCGTGTATTATACGTAAAGTTCTTGTACTGTTGAAAATTATTATAAATTCAAAGTTCACTGCGTAAATAAGATAAATTTGACATTCTAAGAACAGCTGTCTAACAGTGATCTCAACTTTAAAAAATAAAATGGTCCTGTTTCCAGTATTCAAATAGATTTCAATTGGACACGCAAAATGCGTGTCCAAATGGCGTCATTTCGACGTATATAATTTTTTTTTCATTATTTACTTAGTCAATATATGATAATGCGTTACATGTTATTGTTTGTAGTCGATTCCTAGTTTTGGTTTTTTATTGTTGCTTTAAAAAAATTCCCGACTTTGATCACTACCTAATTCAAGATTTTTCCCGGTTTTTCCTGATTCGGCAAATTCCCGTTTTTTTCGCGGTTTTCAAGGTTTCCAGGTTCGCTGGCCATTCTGATTAAAGAATACTGAATAAAAAACAATATTTTTAGAATACTAGTCTTTATTTAATAAAAAACATAAAACAAAATCTGGACGCCGTGGTTTTTTGGTCAGTTCGTCAAATATTTCATCTATTTTTTTAAGTTTTTGACCCTTGGGGGGGATATATCCTCCATATCCCCCCCGTGGCTACGCCACTGATGACGGCGTCAGGATTGTTATCGGTATCAGTTAATGATTCCCGTTCCCGTCTTTAACGAAGTCGAATGTAGACTTCTAGAGTAAAATGCAAAAATGGTATAGAAATATTGGTATCAACAAAATTACGCGCCTACCAAGTAGCATTCAATTTCATATTACGTAGTTATTTACGGAACGAGTGCGCGAAGTCTTTACTCGGGTATGAGTGCATTTTTTGCACGAATGCGTTGAAGATGACTTCGCGTACCGAGTTTTGTACAAAGTTTTTTGAAACGAATATTAATAATAAAAAACATGGTTAATTATGTTTTTATCTTCAATCTTTAACACTGTTTCAAATTCAAAGTAAACATAAAACCAAGTGGACAATACCATTCTCTTGTTGTCAATAGATGGCGCTCCCATATTTGTTATCGGAATTATTAGCATGAAATAAATAAAGATTAGTAAAAGTTTCACAGTTTTATTAAAATACAACCTGACAATATTGTTTCGACAGCTATGCTGTCATTATCAAAGGTAATATAATTATAAAGGTAGGTAGCTAAGGTAGATACAAAATAGGTAACTAGATAAAATAATAATAATAATCAGAATTAAATATCTAATACTTCAAGTAACGGAGAATTACTGAGCTCAAGTTGTTCATTCATTAAAGGTACCCTGAGTTTGTGTTTGTATATCTCAAAGGCTTCTAAAATGTCTAATTTGCGTTTGTTATTACAAAAATGTAGGAATTTAATATTATTTTGAGGAGTCATTGTGTGATTTTGTTCTAAAAGGTGTTTGGCGTAATTAGATTTTTCAGGATGTTTATTTTTGTAATGACGTATATAACGTTGAAATTCACAACCCATTATTTGTTTGATGGTCACTGTTTAAAACCAAGCTTCTCCGTTGTTTGGTTGTCACTGGTTTTCCCTTTCTTTCGGTTTATCGTGAAGTCGCTCCTGCGCGTTTGAGCTCCCTGCTCAATAGTAGAGTGAAGTAACAAAATGGCTGGTTTTTGGTACTAGAAGTTGAATGGGCGAGATATAAATTAGAAATTGGTTTTAAATATTAATTCGCTTTAGCGGAATAAATCTCACATTCAACAGAACGATCGCTTGGTTATTTGTGTGCGATCGGTCGTCAAATTGGACGGATTAGGTTCTGGCGCTAACCATTTAGGTAACTTCTCTTCGTTAAAACCTCGTTGCGCTAAATCTCACAAATGTCTTTTTTATTTTAGGTAATATTATTTCCCTAGCAATCACCTTGAGGGAATTGTTTTGTAAAAGACCTTTCAGTTTATAGAAAGGTAAAAATCTTCAAATACTTAAAAATAATACAATATACAGGGTGATTTCTTTGTAGGTCTTTTTGTTTCGGGTTTTGTTGTTCGTTGGTGTATTCTTGTTCCTGCCCGTCTGACCGTGTATTTTAATTGGAAGGTTCTTCCCCTTTGTGTCCGTACCTACATCTATACATATACCGGGTCGGAGCAAAACAACCAAATATCGAAGGGTGAAACGAAAACCCCCTAAGCAAGGCTTTAAACATACAGCCGTGGATCAGCGAATGGTGGGATGTTGGTCTAAATTTGTATGTATTATGTGTCATTTTATTTATGTATATGTATATATTTATTCAATGTGTTTACAATTTATGCATGCATGTTAATTTTAAGGATAAAACGAGATCTCGAATAGTGGAATTGTTGTAGGGTAGTTTTAAGTACAACCAACTGTGATACAAATCACCATTCACCTTTTTTTTTGTTGAAACATTACATTTTTTTTTATCTGCACAATAGAAAATAGTTGCAAGTAAAATAAAGCCCTACTTAGAACGTTTACATTTCACTAATTGCGTTTTATTTATTTATTATTTATTTATTTGTATGATTTTAATATTACTTTCCAGTTCGTCATTTGTAAGTATATATGTACGGTACGACCAAAATATTGGAAGTTGCCTATATTTTAGTAGATCTATTTCTTCGTTTGTCTGATAAGCTTGAAGCTTTAGTAATAAGCATTGTTTTTAAACGAAGTGGCGCTTGTTTTTTTATCTTTTATATTTTGTATTACCCCGCCCCTCTCCGACTTATTGGGGGCTAGCTGGCAAAAACTAAAGCAGTGTTATTTGGATCAAGCTGATACTTCCAGCACAGCTACATTTTGGTTGGTTAAGTATTTCTTTATATAAAAATAGCCTTTGTGTTTCTGTAGGTTATAGTAAATTAGCGCCCATGCGTGAGGCCTGTTGTTGAAAATTCCACTTTGTTAAAACCATTTGTTGTTCTTGCATGTTAGGATATTTTTGGGGAATATATTTTGCCTGATAGATTAAGTATTTAGTAATTTAGGATAAAGAACCAACTCCAGGATTGTATTTTGTAATTTGTTGTATTCTTGTTACAAGTTATTTGATTAGTATGGATTATTAATCTTATTATAAATTGGTTATTTGTTTTGTTAGCCTTGATTATTAATTAGTTCATTATGGAACGGAAGATCCATATAGATAGGTTAAGTAAATCAGAACTATCTTATGAGTTAGCTATTAGAGGTCTTCCTGACTCTAATGTTGATAGTATGCGAAAGTCTCTTCGACAGTTAATGAAAATGGAACAAGATCAGTCCGTGCTTGAGTTACCAGCTCATCCGTTTACTTTTGAAGAAGATTCAGATGCTATTTCTACAGCTATTATTGAACTTAATACGGCTTTGGAGTCATTTGATGATAGTGTGGATTCTAATCCGTATAAAAAATTGCAAAGTAGGTTAAGTCACCTATTAGGTAGGGCTGCGGCGATGAAAGCCAAAGATGAGGCTTCTGCATCAAAGCGGGCCGAGTTCATTCAATCCATTCTTGGATTAATGAGCGATATTCACGATAAAGCTTCAGTACCACAGGTAACTGATGAAGTAGCTATTCAGTTAGGGTTAGGTTTAAGCGTTGGGGAAGCTATTGTTAATTCTCCTGCGGGCAACCCAGCAGCTTCTTCTACACTTGCTGCTCCTGATCCTCCATGTGGTCAGCCGAAGTCTGTACCAGTCTTTAAATGGGGACTTGATAAATTTGCAGGACATGAATCTAAGATTTCTTTAAATGCTTTTTTGCAACAAGTGGATGAGTTGTCTATTGCTCGGAATGTATCAAAGACCCAGTTATTTGCATCTGCTTTGGATCTTTTTAAAGACCAAGCACTTTTGTTTTATAGATCTAGAAGAAATGAAGTATCTGATTGGGATTCTTTGGTTAAACTTTTGAAAGAGGAATATCTCCCTTTAGATTATGATGATAAGCTTTTAGAAGAAATTCGTAGGAGGACTCAAGGTCCTAATGAACCGCTAGGGACTTATTTAGTAGCTATGGATAATTTATTTTCCCGATTATCAACAAAATTTTCTGAAGGGATTAAATTAAGATTACTGTTAAAGAACTTAGCTCCATTTTACCAATTTCATTTGTCGTTTAAGGAAATTAATTCTATCTCTGATTTACTACAATTTGGTAGGCAGCTTGAAGCTTCAAGGTTGAGGGCTGACAGTTATGTTCCTCCAACTAGAAGGAAAACCGACTTAGAGCCAGATTTAGCTTTTGTTGAGACTGCTAGTAATTCCAGTAGTGCTGCCTCAGATGTTTCGTCACGGTTGTGTTTTAATTGTAGGAAAACAGGACACGTGCGTTCTGCATGTTCTTCTCCCTTGATTAAACGTTGTTTTGGTTGTGGTGAGATGGGGGTCACTAAGACTTCTTGTAAGAAATGTTCTCCTAGGGATAATAATTCGGGAAACGGTCGAACTCGGCATTAATGGGTGGTGTTAGTACCGAGTCTTCTTTTCAAGCAACCACTGTATTATTAAATTTTATCCTTGCTCATGCCGAAGGAGATGAACGCCCGTATTTGTCTATAAAAGTTTTGGGTCATGATTTGTTAGGTCTTTTAGATTCCGGTGCTTCTCGGACTATAGTTGGTAAACCAGGTTGGTCGTTTTTATGTAGTTTAGGTTTTGGTGCTGGTTTATCTAAGTTTGGAGCGACTGATTGTCGTGTAGCAAATGGTCAAACTGTGAAGAGCATTGGTCAAGTTGATGTACCGATCCAACTTCAGGATCGAATGCATATTATTTCTATTTTGGTAGTTCCGGATCTTCCACAGACTTTGATCTTGGGTATTGACTTTTGGAACCTTATGGGTATTGTTCCCAATTTGAGACAAGGCAGTTGGCGATTTGTAAAAGATTCTGACAATTCGTCTGTTGAACTGGAATCTATTGAGGTTATGCCTCTTAGTAATTCTACACTTACTTCTGAACAGAAATTGGAGTTAGAGAAAATTTTGAATGAGTCTAAAGCACTTCCAAGTGAGATGTTAGGTTGTACGTCTAGGGTTGAGCATGTTATTCGTACAAATTCTGAACCGATTAAGCAGAGATATTATCCGGTTAGTCCGTTTATGCAACGTCTTATCGATGAAGAACTTGATCGTATGTTGAGCTTAGGTGTCATTGAACCGTCTTCTAGTGGCTGGTCCAACCCAGTCCTAATGGTCAAAAAGAAAGATGGGACCTACAGATTTTGCATAGATTTTCGTCGTCTTAATCGTGTGACTGAGAAGGATGCTTATCCTATTCCCTATGTTAGTGCTACTTTGGATAAACTTCGAAATGCCAAATTTTTGTCATCGTTGGATGTTAAGTCTGCCTATTGGCAAATTCCTTTATCTGAGGATTCCCGTAAATATACGGCTTTTACAATCCCCAATCGTGGCCTTTTCCAGTTTACTCGTATGCCTTTTGGGTTACATAATGCCCCTGCAACTTGGCAAAGGTTTATTGATAATGTTCTTGGTCCATCTTTGGAACCATATGTTTTGGTGTATCTGGACGATATAGTCATCGTTACAGATAGTTTTGAAAAACATATTGAAATATTAAGAGAAGTTTTTAATCGATTGTCTTTGGCTGGTATCACTTTAAGTTCGGATAAGTGCAAATTTTGTGTTCCTGAGCTACGATACTTAGGTTATGTAGTTAGTCAGAAGGGAATTCATGTGGATCCTGAGAAAGTTCAGGCCATTATGAATATTCAGCCTCCTCGGAATGTGACTGAAGTTAGAAGTCTGATAGGTTTGACTTCATGGTACCGTCGTTTTGTACCACAGTTTTCTGATATCATTCAGCCGTTGACAACCCTTCTTAAGAAAGGTGTCAAATTTTATTGGTCATCTGAGTGTGAATGTAGCTTGCGGACTTTGAAAGAAGCTTTGGTTAGGGCACCTATTTTACGTTGTCCAGATTTTGAGTTGCCATTTACTGTTCAAACCGATAGTAGTGGTTTTGGTTTAGGTGCTGTCTTGACGCAACAGATTGATGGTGAAGAAAGTGTAATATGTTACCTTAGTCGTTCTCTCACTCGTCAAGAGCGAAATTATTCTACGACTGAGAGGGAATGTTTAGGAGTTTTATGGGCCGTAGAAAAACTTAGACCATATTTAGAAGGCCGTCGTTTCACGGTGATCACCGATCACTATTCTTTGGTGTGGTTACATAATTTAAAAAACCCGACAGGTCGTTTGGCTAGGTGGTCTTTGAGACTCCAAGAATATGACTTTGAGGTGGTCCATCGTAAAGGTAAAGACCATTTGGTACCTGATGCGTTATCACGTTCCGTACCGATTCTTGACAGTATTGAGTCAGGTAATGAGCCTGTTATAGTTTCAACCGATAAGTGGTATAATAGTATGGTTGATAGGGTTCGGGCTAAACCTGCTAAGTTTTCTCAATGGCGTATTACTAATGAAGGTTTATATAAATCTATGAAAACCGAAAATGATTCTGATACCGTTTGGAAACTTGTTGTACCTAAAGAAAATAGACTTGCTATTCTTCGTCAAGCACATGATCATCCTACTTCCGGTCATGGTGGAGTATATAAAACATATCATAGATTAACTCCCAAATATTATTGGCCAAAAATGCAAGCCGATGTAGCTCGATATATTAAAACTTGTCAAATTTGTCAAAAATGTAAACCAGATTTAAGAGCTCCTGCTGGACTGTTAGTTCCGCAACCAATTGTTGATCGCCCTTGGCAGATGGTCAGTATAGATTTGATTGGTCCTCTCCCGAGGAGTACAAAAGGTTATTCATATGTCTTAGTCATAGTGGACTATTTTAGTAAATTTTGTTTGCTATTTCCTCTTCGGAATAGTTCAGCGAAGATGGTTTGTTCGAGAATTGAAGATGAAGTCTTCTTAGTTTTTGGAGTACCTAGATTGGTGTTGGTAGACAATGGAGCCCAGTTTACTGGTCGTGAGTTTCGCACTCTTTGTAGTAACTATTCAGTAAAAATTCGTTTTAATGCGCATTATCACCCGCAATCAAATCCCACAGAAAGAGCGAACAGAAATGTTAAAACTATGATTCGTTCCTATGTTAAAGAGAATCAGCGTTCTTGGGCAGATGAATTAACAAAGATTGGGTGTGCCCTTAGAACTGGTCGTCACGAAACTACTGGTTATACTCCCTATTTCTTAACTTTTGGTAGGGAACATATTTTAAAAGGCACTGATCATAAAATATCTGATAAAGTTCAACATTTGCAAGTTGATCGTTCGTCTGCTACTGTTATTCCTGATAAATTGCAGGGAGTTTTTGAGGTAGTGCGTAATAAAATAAAAACTTCTTTTGATCGCAATAAACGTTACTATGATCTCCGTAAGCGAGATACTCAATTTGTTATTGGTGACAAAGTTTTAAGGAAAAATTTTGCTCTTTCTGATGCGAGTAAATATTTTTCACATAAACTTGCTCCTCGTTATATTGGTCCTTTTACCATTCACAAAAAGGTGTCTCCTTGGACTTATATTTTAGCTGATGAACTTGGTAGGGAAGCCGGTAAATTTCATGCCAAAGATTTGAAAGAGTATGTTCCGAATCATGTCGGAGATTAGGGTCATTTGGTTGTTTTTTTTGGGGGAACCATTTGGTGGTTTGGGTTCCACAGAGTTCAGCGATGGTTGGGGCTGTCCTCATTTGGAGCGTTTGGTGATACGCTCAGTTCGACCTAATATCTGTCGACTTGTTAGGGCTTATTAGTTTTTATTTAGATCTTTGTTTTGCGAATATCTATTTTTGGCTTTTATACCAAGATTCTTGATATAGCAATTTTGTTTGTTTTGGCTTAGCCAAACTATTTTTTTGTATACCGGATTTGACAATTTCTCTTCTCCTTTTTACCTTCTCCTTCTTTCTTATACCGATTTTGACTCCATATTTGCAATAGCACGGCTTGGGCTGGATCCCCAAGACCGTGGTTCTTTTGGGTTTCTTTGGGCTGAACTCCCTTTTTAACCCCCGGTTTCTTCTTCTCTTGTTCTCTGTCTCAAACGGTACGTGTGTAGTGTCCGGGTGGTTAGTGTTGCTGAGTAGTGCTTCCGAACCTCGGATGCGGGGGTTTGGCGCTGTTCAGTCTCCACGACGTTGGAACTGGCAGTGCCCCGCATCGTGTGTGAAGTTGTGCTCCTCGGTTGCTCTGCCATCTGCCCACTTCACATGTGTCCGGGCGAGCCCTTCTTTTTCACTCTGTTTTCTTTTTCTTCTTTTTTCCTCTACACTACCCTCTCTTGGGTGCGAGCAGAGAGTATGTCGGCGGCTCTCTGTTCAGTTCTTTTTGCTGGCCATGTTCAGTGGTTCGTGCTGGTAGGTTTTGTTGTGAGTCGTTGCCAAGCCTCGGGCACTGGGAGTTGCTCAGTGGTCCCTTCCCGACGTGGAATACCACTGTGCCCAGTACCGTGTGTGAAGCGCGTCTTTGCAGTGAACCCTGCTTGCCCGACCATTGTTCATGCTTCGGGGTGGAACCTTTTGTTCCTCTGTTCTTTCCTTACCTCCACCTCCAATTTGTGTTTGTCTTTTGTTGTTTTTTTTGGGATTTTTTTGGATCACCTTTCTGGTGTTAATTTTTGGTGCCATGTTTTTTTTTGTCATGGTATTTTCATCCTGGTGGGTTGTTCTTTCGATTTATTTTGGGCAAGTTAGATTTTAGCAAGGCTAGGTTATGCTAAGCCGCGAAAGGGTTTTCGCGACTGGGAGTTGAGGGGGGAATTATAACGTTGAAATTCACAACCCATTATTTGTTTGATGGTCACTGTTTAAAACCAAGCTTCTCCGTTGTTTGGTTGTCACTGGTTTTCCCTTTCTTTCGGTTTATCGTGAAGTCGCTCCTGCGCGTTTGAGCTCCCTGCTCAATAGTAGAGTGAAGTAACAAAATGGCTGGTTTTTGGTACTAGAAGTTGAATGGGCGAGATATAAATTAGAAATTGGTTTTAAATATTAATTCGCTTTAGCGGAATAAATCTCACATTCAACAGAACGATCGCTTGGTTATTTGTGTGCGATCGGTCGTCAAATTGGACGGATTAGGTTCTGGCGCTAACCATTTAGGTAACTTCTCTTCGTTAAAACCTCGTTGCGCTAAATCTCACAAATGTCTTTTTTATTTTAGGTAATATTATTTCCCTAGCAATCACCTTGAGGGAATTGTTTTGTAAAAGACCTTTCAGTTTATAGAAAGGTAAAAATCTTCAAATATTTAAAAATAATACAATATACAGGGTGATTTCTTTGTAGGTCTTTTTGTTTCGGGTTTTGTTGTTCGTTGGTGTATTCTTGTTCCTGCCCGTCTGACCGTGTATTTTAATTGGAAGGTTCTTCCCCTTTGTGTCCGTACCTACATCTATACATATACCGGGTCGGAGCAAAACAACCAAATATCGAAGGGTGAAACGAAAACCCCCTAAGCAAGGCTTTAAACATACAGCCGTGGATCAGCGAATGGTGGGATGTTGGTCTAAATTTGTATGTATTATGTGTCATTTTATTTATGTATATGTATATATTTATTCAATGTGTTTACAATTTATGCATGCATGTTAATTTTAAGGATAAAACGAGATCTCGAATAGTGGAATTGTTGTAGGGTAGTTTTAAGTACAACCAACTGTGATACAAATCACCATTCACCTTTTTTTTTGTTGAAACATTACATTTTTTTTTATCTGCACAATAGAAAATAGTTGCAAGTAAAATAAAGCCCTACTTAGAACGTTTACATTTCACTAATTGCGTTTTATTTATTTATTATTTATTTATTTGTATGATTTTAATATTACTTTCCAGTTCGTCATTTGTAAGTATATATGTACGGTACGACCAAAATATTGGAAGTTGCCTATATTTTAGTAGATCTATTTCTTCGTTTGTCTGATAAGCTTGAAGCTTTAGTAATAAGCATTGTTTTTAAACGAAGTGGCGCTTGTTTTTTTATCTTTTATATTTTGTATTACCCCGCCCCTCTCCGACTTATTGGGGGCTAGCTGGCAAAAACTAAAGCAGTGTTATTTGGATCAAGCTGATACTTCCAGCACAGCTACATTTTGGTTGGTTAAGTATTTCTTTATATAAAAATAGCCTTTGTGTTTCTGTAGGTTATACGTACGTGTTCTTTATATCTTATGTCAAAATTTCGAAGTGTTTGTCCAATATACACCGAACTACAAAAGAACAATTTAAACGGTAAATGCCCGATTTCATGATATCATGTGTTCTGTCTCTAGCATTAAATCAAAATGAAAAAGTGTTAGTGTTGGTTTTAAATGTTATTTTATAATTGTTGGTTTTTCTTAGTATATGTGCAATCTTTTCTGATATTTTGCCAAAATATGGTATAGATATGTAATTTGTGTCTTCTGTTTGATTGTCAATGGGATATATTCTTTTGATAGCTAACCTATAATCTTTTTGTTTAATTAAAATGTCAATTATGTTCGGATTATAATGATTTGCATGTGCTAGTTGTTTAATGGTTGATCTCTTTGCTAAAATCTGATTTTGTTAGTGGAATAGTTAAAGCTCTGTGTACTAATGATCTGTAGGCTGCTATTTTATGTGTATTATGATGACAAGATTCATTTGGTATTGTTATGTCTGTTTGTGTTGGTTTTCTGTATATGGAAAATTCAAATAGATTGTCAGCGTTAATCTTGATATTTAAGTCTAGAAAGTTTATAGCCCTGTTTTGTTCTGTTTCTAGTGTAAATTTTATGTTAGGGTGGATACTGTTAATAAGAATTAAAAATTCATTGATAACCTCAAAAGAACTGTCATGACTCCTCAAAATAATATTAAATTCCTACATTTTTGTAATAACAAACGCAAATTAGACATTTTAGAAGCCTTTGAGATATACAAACACAAACTCAAAAAAAATTTAATGAATGAACAACTTGAGCTCAGTAATTCTCCGTTACTGGAAGTATTACATATTTAATTTTGATTATTATTATTATTTTATCTAGTTACCTATTTTTGTATCTATCTTAGCGACGTGTTTGTTTATAATTATATTACCTTTGATAATGACAGCATAGCTGTCGAAACAATATAGTCAGGTTGTATTTTAATAAAACTGTGAAACTTTTACTAATCTTTATTTATTTCATGATTATGGAGTTCCACAAAGTAAGGCTGGAAACAATAAACAAGGAATTATTAGCGATTACTAATTTTTCTTTTTTGATTTCTAATATGTAAATGGGTAAAATGGCATGTTTTTAACTTGATTACCATCAAGTCTAATTAATTCTACGGAGCCTACAAGGGGCAGTGCTTTTTGCACACAAAATCAAATTTGACTCATTTCAATAATAATCTACAAGAAGAAAACACAACTAACACCATTACAAATAGTACTATGCAATGGAGAGGATGGCTAGGAATGACTTGAAATATAGGAATAACTATAGTCTTCCATGCTGTGACTCTCAGACTTGCATCTTTTACAGTACAATTTTCTTTCTTATTTCTTATCACAAAAACAGTCTGACCGATTTGTTTGCAGTTGAAACACATTATTGTTTTATTTAAATTCCCTTCTTGGGTGAAGATCTGCCTACATTCCGTTATTTATATGAAAATATGATGAACTTACTGGATCTTTGGTTAGATAGGCGTCGTTGCTTGCTTTTATAAGAATTTTAGTTTCATTGGAATTCACGGCGCATACAATTTCAGCTGGTTTTTCGGAAACTATTTTTCTGTCTATCCTCATATAAACAACTCCATCATGTTTTACGATGACGTGCCATGGCGTGGCGATGAACACTCAGAATAAGACCATGAGCCTGGTATGCAGAGTTTCTTGTAGTAATTTTGCCAAAATCTTGTTCTCGACATTATTGTCTCCGAGATTTAGTGTTTTATTACCCGATATCCTTATGCGCGTGACGTATTCATCAACTTTTTTGTTTAACTTTTGAACACATTCAGAAAATTGTTGCATTTGTAGGCCAGGAATTACTTGAGGTGTATACTTTCCAACAAAAGAGTCATTCGGAAAACATACCATGTTGTAGCTTGCTTCACTGTTGCTTCAATTGGGTTTGCGTCTGAATACCTCTTGGCTTTCCCTTTAATCTTGAGTTTTGCAATCGTCAACAACTGTGTGGTGGTCCATTTGCTGATGAAGGCGACAGTTTTGAGCTGTTTTATAAAATTGTGCCTGTGCTGCTACCTATAAACTCGTTAACCAAATTTAACACCCTAGCATATTTGCATTACTAGATGTTACTGTTTCCACTGCTGGTATTCTTGAGCTTGGTACCGTTTTTGCTGTTTAGTGTGCTTTAATCCTTAACTCTAAAATGAATCCAGGAGTTTTCACAATTGTTACCGACCACACCACACCATGATGCACAGAAGTAAGAGTTTTTATGCGGCTTCGAAATGGGGAATAAAATATTACATTAATAAACTTTTTAACATTATACAGTGATGGTGGTGCATCACATTAAAATATTGATATTTACCAAAACGTATTATCTTAATATCAATGAAAAACCTAGTATGTGTTTTTAAGAATAGTTATTACTCTTTTAATTGACTCTTAATTGATTACTGGACTTACTAGGAATTTGCTTCGCTGTAGTTTTTACCATAAAGAGGGAATACTCACAGCAAATAAGGACATCTTTTTGCTAATAATTGGAGAAAACTCCAATACAAATATCGAAGAAAGCATTTTTTTACGTTATTACCATAAAGAGGGAATACTCTCGCGAAATTGCTGCTAAAGTGAGTAGTGGACGTCTAAGGAAAAAACATCAACCAGAGACGATGGTGTATTAGGTTGGGCAAGTTTGGCTGATTCAACCCTTAATGCAACCGATTTGACTAAGTCATGGTCGGAGGCCACTGCAGTAAGTGTGTGCACGTCAACTGTGAGAAAAACGTTACAAAGTTTTGCAGCATAACAAGAGAGCCCATCAAGTAGTATCTTGAACTATTATTTAGCATTCAGTCAAATAGAATTCTTTACTAGATCTGATTTCCAAGCCTTTAGCATTTGGACACAGAGGCTGTTGTCGACTATGTTGAATCAAATTTTTTACCTATCGATCCTATAATCTCTCAAATAACCAAATTCTGTTTCCGTTATTTGTTGTAGAAACTAATATATTTGCCAGTTAAATAACAAAGTCTACATAAAATAAATATAAGCATTTTTAAAAAAGGTTTAATAAAAAAAGTCAAAGGCGTTTAACTTAATGGTAAAGTCTTGAGAGGTAAAATATTTTCTTTGGAGAAAACACGAAAAATGTCGGCAGGATTTTAAGAAAGTTATGAATGACTTGGATTTCTTTTTCAAAGTTTAACGAAACGAATGTTATTTAAGTGAACGAATACCATGAAATGCATATAAAAATAATACAACAGAAACTATTAAAGCAATAGAGATTTAACAAATTAAAACAAAGTGCAGACATTACAGAAACTGAACAAGCTGTACAAACATTGAGACAAGTGTAATCTTCTGCACTCTCCTTGATCTTTTTGTACATGGACTAACTCTACTTACAAAGCACTTACTTAGTTTTAATTAAGCAACTAAAAGCATGTTTAAGTTTTAACTGTGAATATTTAACGTTTCATATACTGGAGAGCAGACGATCCAGAATTAAATTGTTTTTAAACGAGCCATTTTGTTTCTTGTAAAAGGAATTTTGTTTAAATGCTAGAGTTGGTAGCAATGTAATGCGTGTTAATGAGAGTAAAAAAGCGTGGATAAGCGTTTACATTTACAAACTAAGTAAGTAGTAAGAAAGAGACAAATTTCAGATTAGATAATAAAAACCATGGGATGGAATTATGAACATAAAATCGATCAGAAATAAAAAATTAGCCGCTAGTGGTTTTTTATTTATTGCATAGCAAAATACAAAAAACGAAATTATAACACAAAAAGTTATGGATTCTGTGAAAGTACGAGAAATTAATTTAGTAATTAATTCAAAATCAAATCTACACAAAGAGGAAATCTACAAAATAAAAAAAATGCGCTGGTCGCCACTGTGTTTCAATTGCTAGAACGAATTAAAAAATAATAAATGTAAATAAGGGCTGGCGGTGGACTCGTCTTTCAAGGGTCGTGGGTTCGAGTCCCACTTGGGACGACGGGATTGTTCTAATTGGAAAGTTTCGCCACCTCAACTATGGATGTGTGTATTTGTCATGCATGTTAAATGGGGGACATGACCTTAGCTGCTGGTTCTCCCATAGAGTAGGCGTGAAATAAAAAAATATATAAATAATTGATTAGATCTGAACCAACAATCTCTTTAGATTTATTATAAAAAATAAATTCCAGAAATCACTTGTTAAAATGATAACAAAAAAGTAGTAGTACTAGTTTATGTATTAATGAATGATCAATCATAATTTTATTAATAATTTCCGTTTTATAAGTCGCTCAAAACATTTTCAGTTAACCAAACTGCAAGAGAAAGTTTATGTTTTTATCGATGTCTTACTCGTCGATTATAATGTGTGTTAATTTAAAAGCTCTAGTTTTATTCTTATATAACGGTATGTGCATTGTATTTACATATAGCTGTGTATTAATTCAGTCCAGAATTTCAAATGCACATGAACTCCCACTGCATACGTTTCATAACTTTTTTACAGACATTTACAGAAGTCAAGTTTCACACAGAACCACCGATATTAAATAAATATTTAATGACCTACAAAACACATATAAAAAACATTTGAGTAAACAGTAGCCAGCAACATGATTTATGAGTCTAATAATTTTGATGGTCGTATTTAATAGTATATTCTGTTTACGTGAATGGGTTGGTGAACTGAGAGTTTTTAACACTATTAAAAAAGGTTAAAATAATTTTAAGTAAGTCCAGAATTTATAGTTTGTAGAAAGTTGTTTTTATTTTTAAACTGTGTGAGTAAAATCTTTATTTTGTACAAATTTAGCATTGCTATTTCATATCTTACTGTTACTGGTTTTTACAAAAAATTCGGCACTATTAGTACATAACTACTCAAATATTTATCGCGTAAAAATCGAGTGCTGCGCTTAAATTCCATAGATTATAAGTTCATTCACAAGGCGACTATCGTGACGTCACAAATTCTACGCGTCTCCTAAGCTTTCGTTGGCTCTGACTTGATTCACGTCACCGCATCTTTTACATTTGAAGCTTAAAGTGTAGGTAAATAATCAAAGCTTTCAAATGCACATGAACTCCCGCTGCATACGTTTTCATAGTTTTTTACAGACATTTACAGAAGTCAGTTTCACACAGAACCAGTAATAATAAATAAATATTTAATGACCTACAAAACACCTACAAAAAGCATTTGTTTAAACAGTAGCCAGCAACATGATTTATGACTGTCTAATTTTGATGGTCTCATTTAATAGTATTTTTTGTTTACGTGAATGCGTTGGTGAGAGTTTTTTTAACACTATTAAAAAAGGTAAAAATTAATCAATAAACATAATATTGAATTCACTTGATTACTTTTTTGAAAATCTTGCTCTATTGTTGCTTTAAATTCTAATTCCTTCACCGTTTTAAGCTGGCGAAGATTTTTCTCATTAACGAACAATAATGTTCGTAATAAAACGGAATATTGAGTAATCTACATTGTTGAAAAAGTGCCGAAGCAAAGAGAAATTGATATTTGATAGAGTTTTTGGGTAAATTAAATTTCCCAGCTTACGCATGCAGAATAAAACTGTACCCTCGCTCGGTTCTGTAGAACTTAATTGTCTATTTAAAACAAATGTTCTTTGGTAGTGATGTTATTTTTAAGGATTAAGAGTTTAATTAAAACATTTTTTACTAAAATGCTTTCTTGTGTTTTTTTTGTGGAAGGAGGAAGATAACTGGTAAAATGTTATGAAAGTTAATTAAGTCCATTTTCTGTTCTATTTTTTGTGGGATAAAAGAAACATAAAACAATTCCACTAATTACATATAATAAAGTTTTTGCTTTTTCTGTTTACCTTTCGTTGTAGATAATGTGCAGAACTTCAGTAAATGCTTGATGTATGCAAAATCTTTATTAATTCGAAGAAAGACTTTACACAAACAAAGAAAGTGTGTTCAAAAATTACTCGTATCAAATATGGTCACAGCATTTGCCAGAAGTACCTTTGGTGGCTACATGTATACACATTTAGCAGTAGGTTGAAATAACAGTGTGAAATGATGTATAACCTACGTTTGCCATTCAATGATTTTTGGTATTAATCGATTCATGACTGTTTTTGCCCACTATGACTTGTACAACCGCTGTGGTAGACCTAACAGAAACAGTACTCAAAGCGATGATACTATCGAATAGAATGGTTTGTATGAAAACTGGTCGTTTTAAAACAGCTAGCAAATTACAAAATATATCTACTCAAAAATTCTAATAATGGGCTGTATGAAACAAATGCAAAATTACATTTTCACTCGAAATTTTTGCATTTATTAACTAGTCACGTTGGATTTTAATCTATGTATCCAAAATAAAAGATACGATGCGTTTAATAAAGTTTCTTAGGGAAATGTCATGCATAAATTACGTTAAGTAGTATTAAGGTTTAAGTTTCTCGTTGGCAGTCAGTCTATAACAAAGTTATTTTAACAAAAGCAAAAGTCCCCGATGATCTGTCACTGTAATCTTAATAAAAATTTCAAATACTTACTATAATTGCTCATAATACGATACTTACTAAACTATATGCACCGGCTGAGATCTCTGATTATGCAAATTTAAATATAGGTGTGGGTGTTAACCCCAAAAGCTTCTAATTAATTAATGGAATTAGGAACAAATAAAAAAACATGTTGAGCTCCACCAAAAGTGAGGATGTTCTTAGATTTTCTTTAAAAAATGGTCGGGAAGTTTTAGAACTAACTTCCCATTTAAACTTGACGTTAAGTTAATCAGACATTTATCCAGCAATAAAAATATCTTACATGACAAAAAGCATCGGCAGTTCGTTGACCCTAACCATATCAAACGGTAAATTAATTTAAAATCTGTATATTAAAACATAAAAAATTGAAATAAGAATGGAAATACAAAACACATTATAATCAAAAAATTATCATACACAAAGTTGATTAAATTTCGGGATCCCAAATAAACTTTACATAAAAATTAATAAAAAAATAATCAATACCTTACAATATTTTCATTTATCCTGTAAAGATTTCATAAAAATTCCTTACACAAACGGAAGACTTCAAACGCTACACTACGAAAGCACAATAATGACATACACTAAACACAATCACACACTGCTGACCTTAAAGTTGCAGGAACATTTCTTTATTTTCTTGAATTCTGAACTATATTGTCTTAACGAGATTCATTGATTTCAACATAATTATTTGCAATAACTTACGAACGGAACAGATTCTCAAAAATTACAACGGTAACGGCACTTTTTAACACTGTTTATTTAAAGGCTGCTTAGCAAATCTTTAATTGGTAATTCTAAATTACACTTAATTTTTCAGTACGACAAAACGGTATTATTTTCTTCGTTAGACTAACAAACTTTAAAATTCAATATCAGACTGAATTTCCACCACATATATTAACGAACGGGGACTGGATTATTTGGTTAATTTTATTAACTTGAAACTAAAACGGTAAACTGAAGCAAGTAAGCTTCCTGTACTTGAACAAGAAAACACAAAACGGTAATAACATTACTAATTAACTATTTCTAAACTATAGCGTTGTTCTATACGTAAAACTTATAATTTTTGAAACGCCAACAAACATAAAATTACGCCGAGAGCTTCCCCAAAGAGGAGCTCCGGGTCGAAGCGGACCAACCCGCGCAGCCCGTCTCTCAACTATCCCTTCTTGACTGTATAAGGTTCTATTATAAACTGCCCTGAACTAAAAAAGGCTTTAGTGTTACATAATCGCAAATAATTCTAAGAAGGATATTTTAGATTAGCCAATAGCGAAACAACAGGGCTTTAACAAGCCAATCAAAATTAATATTTCTGAACAACGAACATTCGCAATGAGGGACTTCACTCGCATTGAAATCTACAATAAAAAGATACTCTGAGACCGAATGTTTGTTGATTCAAAACTTGTTAACAAACACGTACAAAGAAATCATAAGTTAAAACGAAATGGTTTTTTGACGTGAAAACCTTTGTTAAGAAGAATAATCTGGCTTTTTCAGCCTGTTTAAATACAATATTGAAAACAATTTTGTTCTAAAACATTCTATTCACAAGAACAATTCCTATTGTCCATCAGAAAATGAAATAGTAAGCATTAACACTTGCAAAGACGGTACTTTTTAAAACGAAATCTGCAGATTTTTCTAGAAGTAAATTTTATTATCTGGGAATATTTGCAATATTTCAAAGCCAAAATTTCGTAACCATACGTTAATGTTAATTCATCTATAACATATTTTGTTCTGACTTTTTTTCTTGGTTTTACGTTAGCATAAGTAATTCTGCCTTGCCCCTATTCTCGTTAAATTGAATTTTTTTTTCTTTCAACCATTGTATTATATGAGGTTTTGTTTAATTAGAAGCGGGAGTTTTGTTTGATTTTCTAAAATGGGATGAAGCGTTGTCGAATACTATCATGGAAGGTTCTTCTAATTTTTTCAAAATAGAGTTCTCAAACCCAAATAACCCGGAGTTCAGTTGTCATGGTAGTCCATTGATTTGTTAGTACTAAAAAAAATTTCACCAGCATCCTCAACAAAACTGTCGTCCGTTTCTGCATGGATGATTATGTATCGCGTACTATTGAAAGAGTAAGTACTGGACGTGCATTACACAAGTTATATTACACTAGAAACAGAACAAAACAGGGCTATAAACTTTCTAGACTTAAATATCAAGATTAACGCAGACAATCTTTTTGAATTTTCCATATACAGAAAACCAACACAAACAGACATAACAATACCAAATGAATCTTGTCACCACAATACACATAAAATAGCAGCATACAGATCATTAGTACACAGAGCTTTAACTATTCCACTAACAAAATCAGATTTTAGCAAAGAGATATCAACTATTAAACAACTAGCACATGCAAATCATTATAATCCGAACATGATTGACACTTTAATTAAACAAAAAGATTATAGGTTAGCTATCAAAAGAATATATCCCATTGACAATCAAACAGAAGACACAAATTACATATCTATACCATATTTTGGCAAAATATCAGAAAAAATTGCACATATACTAAGAAAAACCAACAATTATAAAATAACATTTAAAACCAACACTAACACATTTTCATTTTTATTTAATGCTAAAGACAGAACACATGATATCATGAAATCGGGCATTTACCGTTTAAATTGTTCTTTTTGTAGTTCGGTATATATTGGACAAACACTTCGAAATTTTGACATAAGATATAAAGAACACGTACGTCATTACAAAAATAAACATCCTGAAAAATCGAATTACGCCAAACACCTTTTAGAACAAAATCACACAATGACTCCTCAAAATAATATTAAATTCCTACATTTTTGTAATAACAAACGCAAATTAGACATTTTAGAAGCCTTTGAGATATACAAACACAAACTCAGGGTACCTTTAATGAATGAACAACTTGAGCTCAGTAATTCTCCGTTACTGGAAGTATTAGATGTTTAATTATGATTTTTATTAATTTTTATTATTATTATTATTTTATCTAGTTACCTATTTTGTATCTACCTTAGCGACGTGTTTGTTTATAATTATATTACCTTTGATAATGACAGCATAGCTGTCGAAACAATATTGTCAGGTATATTTTAATAAAACTGTGAAACTTTTAATAATCTTTATTTATTTCATGATTATGGAGTTCCACAAAATAAGGCTGGAAACAATAAACAAGATAATTAGTATTAATCAACTGAATTATTCAAATGTTAATTTTTTTTAATATGTAGATTTAAATACGCTTTTATAGACTTCTTAAAAATTGGTATAGTTAAAGAATGATAAGCATGTTGGTTGTACATATAATTTTAAATTATAATTCCACGGCGTTTTCCAAGTCATCATTCGATAAAAACAGACAAGTGTTTCTTGAGGTTTGGAAAAAGATAATAGTCAGAGGGGGCGAGATGGGGGACTGTAAGGTGGATGTTGTAACTTCTCAAAGCCGCATTCATTGATTACTTCTCGAACAATTTGTGCTTTATGCACCCTGCAGTCGTCATGCAAAAGCAGAGTTTTCTGAGCATAACTGTGGGGTCTGTTTTCGCGTATAGCCGATTTCAGGTTCCTAATTGTGTTTTTGTAGACATTTCCCCGTTATTTCAGTTCCTTTTGGCATATACTCAATTAAGAGAATTCCCTCCGCGTCCCAGAAAACTGTGGCCATCACTTTCCTTGGAGAAAATTGCGTCTACGCCTTTTTGGGTGGTGGAGAGCCCCTATGAATACATTGCATGGACTCTTGTTTCGTAGGAGGGTCCCAGTGGTATACCCAGGTCTCATCCCTGGTTATAATTCTATAGAAGAAGTCTTCATCTTGGGATAAAGCAGTCAAATTCTCCCCGCAAATCTGTCGTCTACACAGTTTTTGTTCGGAGCTGAGCAGCCTGGGAATCCATCGTGCCGACACTTTGCTCATTCCCAAATCTTCGTGTAGAATTTTGAAAACACTCGTTTCTGTTATTCTCATTTCTCTAGCAATAACTGAAACTTTTACTCGGCGGTCAGTCAACACCAAATCTTGAACTTTGTTGATGATTTCTTCAGTTCGTGTTTCCAGAGATCTTCCACACTTTGGGTCATCATGAATGGATTCCCTGCCACATTTAAACTGCTTGCACCAATATTTGATTTGAAAATAGGATGGACTGTTTTCTCCATACACTGCCACCATTCTCTCATGGATATTCTTCGGGCTACTGCCTTCTTTCGTTAGAAATTTCATGAAGCTTCTGTGTTCAAGCTTCAAATCACTCATTTTCGCTTCTTTAAACTGATATATAAATGACAAATGTTAAGCGATTGGAATCAAACTTGGAGACGACACTATAAAATGTCACAGCAACTTGACATAAGAAAATTGTCGCGATAGTATATTGTTTTCATAGCTAGGTAGATACCTTAAAAAATTCCCCTCGTAATAATCTAATAAATTATTAAATCCACTAAATTGCAACTTAGAGACTGAATTAGTTAATACAACTTATTGTTTAAAACTTTTACTTATTATCATCACATCGTTTGCTTTTGTTAGGTATTCCTTTCTAGTGTAGGCGATTGATTGAAATTTATGCCATAAAACGTTCATTTGTATCGCTTGCCTATTTCCAATAAATTGGTTGTTGAATTCTATGGATGTGTTGGGTTTTATTTATCTGAATTTGCAATCTTTAAGCTACCTTTTGGCGTCCTGTGAAAGACAATTTTCTTTTCAGAGCAAATCTACGCAGACTAGGACCCGGCATTTCACGTTCTTCTTCTCTCTTTCGTTTTTTGCTCTGTAATAACTAAGACTCACACCGGCGCGATTAACCAGCTTGTAGTTTATTTTGTAGTTTCAAAAATGCAACTAACTGATAACTAATCTAGGGTAAACGTTTTTACAATATTTTACTCTAACTCTTACTAAGCCTATTTAACTCAGTCTTTAAATACGCCTGTTGTTACTTATTGTTAGTAAGTAAGTTTCCATGTCCAGAATAAATTATAAACTCAAGAATTAGAGGACGAAAATAACTTTAACAATAAGTTTTGGATATGTACTTATGTTAAAGTTTATATACGTTTAGAAACTTTGCTTTGGAATTCTGGGAAACACTTAATTACTAAACTTATTATAATATACAATAGATTTAATTTATTATATACTAAGTACACTTTGGTGTCGTTTTCTTCAATGAGTTTATTTGATTAAATTATGAACATATATTAAATTTAATATTCTAAATACTTAGGTTGCTTGCAATTCTCATAAAGTTTAAAAATTAAGTTTCGACTGTGTTTAATCCATCCTCATAAAAAGTTTTTAAAGTTAACTTCGTATTAATGCAAATTTAAAAATCTAGTTACGGTATGCAAATTCTTGTTCTGTTGGATACAGTTCTAGAAACACAATTAGATAACAAGAATATTATAATTGAATTTGAAGATATATTGTTTTAAATATAGCTTTGAATAAACTAAAATGAGCTGGTTGTTTGAAATTATACATTGAAAGCGTATCTATCCATTTTCATTTTAAGTAAACACTTTAGTTAAGGTATTTTAGATAAGCTACTACTAGCAATATTTTACACTTTATAATAATTAAATTAAATATTTTACCAGTTTTCTTTCGTTTACAAGTTTCTTCAACTAAATCTTGTTTTATAACCCTCCCTGGCAGAGTTTATTGCATAACTTACATATCAAGACTACATCTTAAAATTCAGTTAATCGCCTTGAAAGATAGTTGGATTTTCTTACCTGTACAAGTAGTTCATTATTACTAAAATATTATTACCGCAAGATCATATCTTCATAAAAACCGAAACCAAAATATCCGAATAACGAACAAAAGTTCAAATAAAGACTGTTATCTGTTAAATTAAGTTGATATTCTCCTTTTAAGAATGAACCAACTGTAATAAATTAACAATTTACTCTAATGTAATTTTTGTATTTCATAGTGGCTATGCATAAATAAATTTATCTGCGAAATTATCATAACAATACGTCATTAGGCACAAGACAGACTGATTGGTACATTGCAGGTATAAAAAAATTCAACGAGAATCTGAACGGAAAAAATTGATAATTAAACTACCTCTTGCAAGTAGGAACAATCACCATTTTGTTACCATGTAAAACATAACACCAATTTTTACATTATACGGATTTAGGGGTGTTGTGAATAAATCTTAAACTCTAACTAAGGAAAAAATTATAATAATAAGTTAATAGCTACTATTAATAAAGATGGGATACGAAAATTATCAAAATATCCAACGAGCAAAATACAGGGTAGAATTCCATAAAATATAGTTTCCTACAAAGTACTGAAAATAATTAAGTACAGAAGTTATAGACCGGGTTTGTATGCACTCCAGTTGCTTTATACAAATGTAATAATAAAAATAGGTCTACCAAAGTGCTTCAAATGCGAACTGTGAATTAATTTAATAAATAAATCAACCGTTATAAGTTGGGATATAGGTAGTTTAAATAAGATTTTTGTTATAAAATGTTATTCTATTTTAGCTTTTCTCATATGTAACTTTTTTCTCAATGTTATCTTGGTTTATGTCAATCAATCAATTCAATGAATCGAAGGAAATCGTGGTTTCTTAAACAACCAGAAAAATTGTTTTTATGGTTATATCCTCCTGGATGGTTTTATTTTCTATTGATTGAGTTTTTACTTTTAGGTAGTGCACTCGTAGCACAAAAAGAGAATGTGAAGTAATGGTTGCCACTTGTAGAATAGTTAAAGACATAGTTGAACAAGAAACCAACCAATTTTGTATAAATAGAATAATAGACCAGTCTTCTTGAGAAATAAAATAATAATGAATATAACAAAAAGAAATTTTCTCGAGGTTTTTGCACTTCGACACTGGTTTTATATATAGTATATATATTTTACATTGTAAATACATTGCTGAGCTATGTCATATTAATATAATATGTATAATTTCTATAATATATCCTAAATTTAAAATCTCTTTTGAAAATGCACATTAAATATTTATAAAATATCAAGACTTAAATGTAAATTGCTTGCTCAAAATGAAACATTTAGTAAATATTTCTAATCGTGCTAAATTTAATTTTGTTTATATATTATATAAAATTCATATTGTTTATCAAATATATTTTTAAATAGTAATTTTCTATCATAAAGACGTTTAAGATATTTGTAAAAATTTTATATATTTTTCCAAATAATTCAGTATAATATATATGTATGAAATATTTATAATGATTCAAATATAAAATATTGTTAAAAAATAGCTTTAAATCTACCGACAAAGCACTTTGAGTTACCGATTTGCCAGTTTATGCTGTAATTATGAATTTTAATAACTAATAGTAATCAGCCAGGAATAGCAAAGTTTCTTCCTGACGCAATTTATCACTAACCTAGTTAGCTTTTCAATAGCTACCTGTTTATCAAAAAGCTTTCATTGTTTATTATTTCCTAAAAGGTCTCGCTTTTGCTCTGTCTCATTTATAACTTATATACTTTACCAACCGACTTCGAGAACCTGTAACAAACTCTTTTAAGGATATGAGAGAATATTAATATAATATTTCAATTTCCTTTGCTTATACGCTTTCCATCTATCGTATTTACAGTGTATTGCCCTAAGGTATATAACTTTTTCTATTAGGACTTTTATTGTGTCGCCGTACGAAATTGGAAAAACTTAGTCTTACTCTATGCTTTCAAAATTAATTTACTTCGGGGTACCTTAATGTTTTCCAACCACACAAACTTATTTAACTAACTTTTTTCTTAATTTTGCTTATTTACTCCTTTGTTTTAACTTTAATTGGATATTAACTTTCTTTCCTTATACTAATCTAACATCTTCATTAGAACTACAGAATATTTTTATATTATTCTATATTATCTTATGAAAATACATTCTCGCACGCTACATAAATATGAAAAAAATAAATGTATTTTTTTACTTAATAAGACCGGCCTGAAATTTATTGACCAAGAACGGCTTTCGTGGGATACTCAATAATCCAGAGATTTTTCTGGTCTTAACATTGAGGAACTGTTCATGTCATAAATATTTCTTGGCTTATATGTAACAACGAAAATATTTATTTGCAACTGCAGCATTATTTATTGATGTTCCAACTGTTGCAACTGGTAACACATTTACTTTTCATGTGAAATTGTTTTCAATTTTAGCAGTTTGAGTAGAACAAAGTCTCTGAAAACGTAAAAGCAATAAAACCAGAGATTCTGTCGTGTAATCATACTACTTATTTGCTTCGAAAAGTAATGGCTTGTAAAACACAGTGAGGAATTTTATCTTAAATACTGAAACCATTATCGATATGCAAAGTTTCCATTAGATATGCAAACTCTTGTGTGGCTTGGTTAGTTTCGTGCGGGACTACCGACCAAGGGATCCGGGTTCGACTCCCGGACCATATATCACCGAATTTTTAAAAAATCGCATCTCCCTTGGAAGGCAATGGTAAACCACCGAGGTATACTTTGCGCAGGAAATTGCCCTGAAATTAATAAAAAATCCAAGTACTATGTACTTTCTTTCGTGTCCGCAGATCGATCAAGGTTGAAAAGCCGGCGTAAGGAAATCACTTAATAGAATTTTGTAAACCTTAACACAGAGTAAGTAAGTGCAAAAGACGGTACTTTACATTAGCAATAAAAAACAGTCACTGCATATACGAAGAAAATGCCTTGCGTCCTTTAATAAAAATAAAAGTGGGCCAACTAGTATAAGTTATAACGCGTTAACGCGTAGCAAATTACGGAAAGATCTTGCGGGACACTCGCGTTGTCCTAGCTGTCAACTAAAATAAACTTTCACGTCTTAATTTTGCAACAGGGAAAACGCACCCTGGTAACACGGTCTGAACGAAGAAAGAAATTTATCGGAAATTATAAAACATTTGGCTTATGTCAGTATTATCCAATGACAAAAGGCAAAATCCACCTCTTGTTAAATTAATTCCTAGAATAAAATGTGTTTACTATTACCCGAAAATGTTTTGTTCCCAATAGTCCAGGCGACAGGGAAATTGGTATATGGGAAAAGTCACAAGACTTGATAACAGAAATTTGTTTGTTTGGTATGTAGGGGGGTGTGTTGTGAGTCTACATTCAAGTTTTCGTATTAATCGGAGGCTGCGAAATGTTCGCCATCTTGGAAAAAGAGGTTAAAGAGTTTTTTCAATTTATCTTGTTAACCGTAGGTGTGAGGAAAGAAGTAATTCACAAAGTTTTTGTCGGAAATTCGATTCTGTACAACTTTCTCAATACACTTCTTTGAGAAATGTTTGTAATAAAAATGTTATAAACAGATAACCGTACAAATCTAGGGGTAGAAGATTTGTGGGGTGAGATAACTATTTCATTTTTGGTCGTATGGGAAAAACTGTTCCGACCTTTCTTGTAGACAATCTAAAAACGAACAATTTAATGTACTCACTTTTTTGGTTCCGTTCTTTGGTATAGTGGAAGGCAGCGGTCGAATAACGTAACGCAGGTAAACCGAATAACGTTTTTCCTACTGGTAAGTTATTTATCTCCATAACCGTACGTCTGAGTAAAAAAGTTGTCAGCACCATCTTTGTCGGCACCATACGATTCTCTACAACTTTCATACTACACTTTTTTGTGTCATGTAAATAGTTACAAAGTTATTAAAATAAACCGCTAAAATATGGGGGGGTGGGGGTCATTTGTATTCAACGTATGGGGTGAAATAAGTATTTAATTTTTTGTCGCACGGAAAAAATTATTCTTTCCTTTCTTGTACACAATGTAAAGACGGGAACTTTGATATACTTACTTTTTTGATCTCATTCTTTGGTATAGTGGAAGGATGCAGTTAAAAGGTATTCCGTGCGAAAAAAATGAAATACTTATTTCACCCCATACGTTTAATACAAATGACCCCCCCCCCCTATATTTTAGCGGTTTATTTTTAGTAACTTTGTAACTACTTACATGACACAAAAAAGTGTAGTATGAAAGTTGTAGAGAATCGTATTTCCGACAAAATTGGTGCTGACAACTTTTTTACTCAGACGTACGGTTAAGGAGATAAATAACTTATTACCAGTAGGAAAAACGTTATACGGTTTACCTGCTTCGTTTTCGACTTACCTACATTCGACCGCTGCCTTCCACTATACCAAAGAACGGAACCATAAAAGTGAGTGCACTAAATTGTTCGTTTTTAAATTGTCTACAAGAAAGGTAAGAATTTTTCTCGTACGACCAAAAATGCAATAGTTATTTTACCCCAAAGCTTTGAAACCCCTAGATTTTTACGGTTATTTGTTTATAACTTTTTTATTACAAACATTTCTCAAAGAAGTGTATTAAGGAAGTTGTAGCGAATCGAATTTCTGACAAAATCGTTATGAATTACTTCTTTCCTCAGACCTACGGTTTACGAGATAAATTGAAAAAACTCTTTAACCTCTTTTTCCAAGATGGCGGACATTTCGCAGCCTCCGATTAATACAAAACTTGAATGTAGACTTACCACACACCCTCCTACATGCTAAACAAACAAATTGCTGTTATCAAGTCTTGTGACTTTTTTTACCCTGTCGCCTGGACTACAAGCTAATAAATGTTTATAGCTTTGATAAATGACATGCAATGCATTCATTATTTGCTAAATAGATTATAATTAGGTCTAGAAAGCTTATCTTTGGCTTACATTTGTTTTAACAAACATAAATAAATTTGAAGTAATACAATACGAAGTTGTGTTCATTTCACTGCCTACGGGAGAAATAAATTTGAGACATTTAATACAGAGTCGTATTAAGTTTTATCTTAATTCCAGATATTATAATACGGGGTCATATTAAATTTTATTTTAACAATGGAAAAACATTCGACATATTATTTATAATATGGGATTTATCTAATAAACCCCAGGCAGGTAAATTCGTAACAACCCATGTAACATCGATATGAGCCTAGAACCTGACGGCATTCATGTCATAGTTCAGTAAAAACTTTGCAAAAAAAAGCAAGCGGATATGGTCGTTATAAAAGGGGAGGACAAAACCCAAAGAAACTGAAGTCATGGCATCTTATCAGTCAGTCTGCCGAGGATTATTAATAATAATAACAATAATAAGAGTATCGAAGGATGCAGGGGAGTTCACCCCAATCAGTAAGATTTCAGAGAAGGATGGTCGACTGAGAACGCGATCAAGTGTAGGGATCTTGTCAACAATTATAACCAGCACCATGAAATAGTTCTATCCGTTTTTGTAGACAATTCAGGCGTGTTTGACAATCTGTGGTGGACCGGCTTGTTTAACCATATACAGAAACTAGTTAAGATAACCAACAGCAAATAACGACATCTTTTTGCTAATAATTGGAGAAAACTCCAATACAAATATCGAAGAGAGCACAAACTTGGTAAGAATTTCCTAAAAAATTAATGTGATCGAGGCAAGATATCAATATCCCCGGGCAAGGTCTTACCCCTACTTATTAAAAACTGGACTACAAACTGAATAATGTTAAAACGAGTGAGAAAATAAACACCCACGTGGGAATACTTTAAAGACTCATCGGAGTTTTCCAAACAATCAATACGGAGGCAATGGCAGCGACTAAATCTGAAACTTGATAGAAAAGCGACCATGTACTGATTGATCAAAGGTCAACATAAAATAACGCCTATTTCGGAAACCCCCCTTGTATAGTAAAAGGGACATTAAGATAAATACGAGCATGGAAAGAAGAAGGATACATCAACAAGAGAATCCTTCGCAGATACATTTTCTAACCGCGCATGGAGTCAGAGTTGACTAGCTAGACAGATTGAATTTAAGGTAAGACGACAGGTGCGAATGTAGAGACAGGAACCCCCGAACAGGGGTTCGAGTGCCCTCAGATAGAAATGACAAGTTAAGAACGCAATCTACTCCATGGATATACCATCGAACACTCTTTCTCGCTTTGGATACGCTACTGAGAAAATCCTTGAGCGCACGCTAAGACATTACAGGCAATAATACCAACATCTAACACGGTAATTACCTCAATATAGAAAATGCACAATAAAAAAATCAATTTTTATCAAAATCACTTTTACGTTAAATATAAAAGCTGTTACAAACATCACGTTATACAGCAAAAAACAGCTATACTAACGTCTGTATCACTTATCATACACATACTAAATATACAGTGTTATTAAATTAAAATGCAATATACTCAATGTTGCATTTGAAAATAATCAAGTAAAAGCATTATGCACCCATAGGCAACCAGTTATATAGCTCGCTATTTTATAGGAATTACATATATAAGATCCACAAATCCATATTGGTGTGTCTTTTTCATAGATAAGAACAATTGCACTTATTTATTTTTCGTATGCATGGAAATTTAATATAAATCTTCGCTTAGATATACATATATAACAAGTGAATTTCTTCCATTCATTTAAAATTAAATTATATTTCGTTGAATCTATAATTTTTATTCATTTTATGGTTGCATGGGTATATGTAAGAGATTCGTCATCAACTTGGTTGAATAAAAGCACTCTGAAGAAAGGATCTACTTTTACTTTTATAAAACCATAACTTTCTAGCCGAGTTCGAAATTGTTCTACTGTGTTGTATTGTTTTTAACAAAGTTTCTCCTAAATTACAAACATGCCATAATTTGAATAAAACTTACAGTAGTTAACTGTGACATTGTGAAGTAAATGTAATATTAGGAATTTCTACAAAGTAGTTATAGCAAGTTTCTAATTTACAAAGCAGCTCGTTCCGGTATAAATTTTACTCCTTAACATTTTACATTTTAGACATTATTTTAATAAAAGCCAATTTTAAATTTAAACACTCGAGAAAATTACGCCCCACTTACTTTAATATACTTTTAGATAATATTTTCACATTTGAATGCACTTTATGGTGAGTATTAGAATTTTTTGTACTATTTCAATTAATACAGTACATGTAATAAACAATGTAAAATAAATAAATAGATTTTATTATATTCTTATTAAATCCTAATACATTAGGCTGCATATACCTTCTCAGATATCTTTCTTCTTGAGAACGTCCTAATTGACGTTAGTTATCAGCTATTACTTCTAAAAAATTAATATTCTGGATAATTCTACTTTTTACGATACACAGGTGCTTGTTAAAAGAGATTGACGTTGTTAAATTGTTCATTTATTATTAGTCGCATCACCTTGATTTTTTTTATTGATTTTTGTTAGTAACTAATTTATGAATTTCATAGAACTTTGGTAGCTATTCTGGGCTTTGTAGTAAATTTGATTGATTGATTTATCATAAACAAACTAGTAAACAGTGGATTCTATCTTGTTCGAAATAAGATCAAAATTATGTAAGATCCACATTTCGTTCTCCAACGAAACTCCGAGAATTTAATTTCTTTTTTATATACTAGAGCATTTAGTTTAAGAAAGCTTTTAATAATAAATAATATGCAGACCTGCATGCATTATTCATCCCCGAGACAACTTTTAAATGCTTTCGAGGCAAATTTCAACATAAAAACTTTTTGTCATTTCAACAAAAATTAAAATAAAAAAAGCATTTTTAAAATTGAAAAAAATAGAATGTTTAATGAACTGTGCCACAATTGTATGAACAGTCTACATCACTAATTTCTTCTAATATGCATTTTAAAAAACACAAAAGAACAAAGAAGAAAGGTGAAATTAGAATTAGTTAGTTATTTAAACGCCTGTTTTATAAAACATTAAAAAAGCTGTAACATAACTTATTTAAAAGGCGCAAAACGAAGCGTAAAAATAGAAGTAATGTTGTTTTGATGGAACACATTTTTATTCACGTCTAAATATGATAGAAATGCCAGTTTCAAAAGCAAAAACAGTAGTAAGAAAGTATATTCGTTTTGACTTTTGCCACTATGAATTCATTTCAAATCAGACGTCGCGATAGCGATAGCACTTGATGTCGTCTAGTCAACGGTTTAATAAAATTTGACTTTTCTCCATCCTTCTGCCTTGATTTTCCCCCTCCCCCACTTGTCTGATGCGATTTCTGTAAATTTCAATCACTTTAATCGTTAAACTTCCCATTCTAATAGTATGCGATTTTTTATTATGGGTTAATAAATAGACCGTCCAGGGACGATCAAAGTAACTCCCCTCTTGTCCAGACCACTCTTTTTCAGTTTTTGGAATTTTTACACCCTCTCCCTCACTTCTATCGTTCCAATCGGTCGATTCCCGGTGCCGGCAGATCTGGTTAAGGTTTTCTGCAGTTTTCCTTAGCTGTGACACAAATATGGGATTTGCGCTGTTCCATCTGTAAGTAGGTTGCAGCCGCACTTAGGGTCTACGTAATAATAATAATCGCCCCCTCCCTCCCGCACAAGCTTATAGCTTCTGGGGCCTGGTTTCCAGGCTATGGGTTGTATCAATTATTATTATAATCGATTACTAATTTTGTATTCTTTTCGGTTTTTGCAATTTTGACTTTGAAGATGACCTTTGTCGACGATAATCCGCTTAGGCATTTTTCTAAAGTTTGATGTCGGGAATTTTCTACACCAGTCGACAGCACCCCAGGTTTTTTATTTAATGCCGCAAACCGTACCCTTCTATCAGTTGTAGTTAAAGAGCTATCAATTTTCAATTGCTCGATCTTAACCGTCCTCTAGCGGCGAAACCACACAACATAGGACAACGCCCTTGGCGATATCAGATACAAGAGACGACGTGAAATAAGTAAAATAAGTGCATCGGTGGGTAGTTTTCAAGATATAAGCGGTTTCAATTTTAAAAACACCCCGATTTTCCGACTTTGACCGCCATTCTTCCCCCCGAACCTATTGGGTACTTAATAAAAACCTTCTGGCATCCAGATTGTCCTTGGTGTGAATGGGGATAGGATATTGTGATTTATGATATTTTAATATCACGGCGTGAGAATATATAAAATGTTTTGTCATATAGAATATGTATATTAATTTATTATCTTTAAAAAGTTTTTATAACTTATAAGCTATGTTTAGTGAGTTAACACCTTTTCTAATTTCTCTTAAAACCTCACCCTTTAAGTTAATAGAAAATATATTATTGATGGTCCTATTGCTGCACACAATTGCACAATTTATCTAAAAAATAATCTGGTTTATCAGCTTCTGTTAAAACCGTTAACCACAAACAGGATTTCTTTTCCCAAATTGTAGATTCCCCTTGCAATCTTTTTAACCAATAATGAACAATTTGGGTGGCGCCGTTTATAATGTTGCTTATTTATTCCAGTATTTAAATCTGAAATTAGTGAGCGTTTATGATTAACATCCTCGACAATGGAAGTAATTTGATTACGTGAGTAGTCTCATCTTTTGAGCTTTGAGCTTTATTGCGTTAGTATAGGTTTTTGAGGTTTTTGAACGTTACAAATGGGCTAGCTCAAGTTTTTGCATATTAGATTGTTGACGGTACATATAAGAACCAGTTAATTAGGTTGCGTTTTATGAATTCTGTAAACAGAAATAAAAATACCAAAATAAATCTTACCATCTTAAACAGAACTATCGTATTAAAACAGCACAAATTAAGTTTTAATTGCAGACTAGTTAATCGAAGTGTTATAGTTATAGTTAACTAACTATATAACTATACCCTAACTCGGAGCTATAATCCCATTTAGTATATAGTGTTGAAAAACTATGCACCGGAGTTGAATTATGTTTTTCAATGAAAACCGCACTTCACTGATTTACAGCTTTGAAGAGAACTAGAGGCGGTTATGTTCTATGTTGTGGAATACAAAGTCTGTAAACTTTTAACTCGCTCCTTGAAATATGTTTCTATTTATTTAATTTAAAACCTCACAATCCCGTTAGAATTTGATTTAATAACTTAATAATAATTTTAATTTAACTAATAATTTTATACAGCACTATTTAATAATTTATAAATACAGCATATTTATAGGAGGTGACTTTAATGAAAGCGAATCAGGAAAAGTGAATCATTGCAATTTTGGTACAAAAAGAATGCAGATACTATTGGAAACGTAGATTAAACACGCGTGTGTTTGTTTTACACATCTCTATTATTACCCCTGAATCTTTTGTACGCACCAAATTTATTTTTCTAAGTAATCGTCTACGCATGTACTGCCAATAACTAGCATTAAAATTGTTTATTCCTGGAAAAATAAAATCAAATTGTTTTGCAAAGTTTGTCATCATTTAAAAAAAATCTTCTGTGTTCAGCTTTGTATATATTTTCATGAAAACTGATTTTATTTATCGAAAAAAATAGAAAAATATAAATTGTCTAGTTTTATCTTTTCTCAAATTTAAATAAATTATTCATGATCCTCTTACGTTATGGAAGAGTATCCTGAAAAAATAATTGGTTATATTACAGCAGTAGCATCTAAAGAATATAAAATTCCATCGTTAATTGTTGATCGCGTTTGCGCACAAAGCTTTTGGGATACTTCTCTCTTTCGAGTTTCCAGCTTTTCTTTATGGCAGTATTCGACGCTTTCCTTCGGTATGTGGTCCGTGCATGGAATTTATACGGATGGAAATAAATCGTCTGCGTCTTCTGAAATTTACTTAACCAATTATTTCATAAATTGGACTGTCGTGAATTTTCTACTTGAAATTGCAATTAGTGTAATTAGCTGAATGAACAGCTACTTTTTATATAAGATAAGGAAAACAAAAACTTTGTAAAAAGTTTTTAAAAAGTTTGTGAACTTGGAAAATTAAGCAATATTATTAATTATGTGTTAAGCTAATTATTATTGAATATTAAAATAAGTGATATGTATTCAAGTGTGATTAATGAAAGTTTCAACTGAAAAACTATAAAGCCTGAAAAGTTTGAAGACATCTTGTAATATTTATTCCGGAAAAGTAAGAATTTTAAAATTCTTTTTTGCGTATTATCAAAAATCTTTCTGTAAGAGATGAAAACATTTTAAAAGTTATTTTAAAGATTTATTATTCTCATTAACATAAACTGTAACTAGGGTTGGAAAAAGCTTTTTCAGTTATCAAGAAAAAATATTATCAACAATCGAGCAAAAGGAAGTCTCATTGAGGTTTACAAACTTGTTTAAGAGATTTTATGACAATTAATGATGACCGTTAAGGATAAAAAATAAATTTTGTCTTTATCACTTCTGTAAATATGAAAAGTTTTAAAAAAACCCAAGTCTGAATTTAATACCACACGCCCAAAGAAAATACGAATTTGTAAATCTTGTGAGAACGTTTTAGATCTGAATCTGAATGGAAAGGTTTGTTTTATTTCAAAGAATTAATCTTTACAGAACGTGGGGCAATTTTTGCCCTTAACAGTGTGAAAGCTTACACTGAAGTTCAGAAATTTATTATCTGGAAAAACGAGCCTTGGTAAAGAATAGTGCGTAAAATGATCTGAAAAATGAATTGTGTGACCTTTCTATAGAAGATAAGATTTCGTAATAATAACTTAGTACTTTTTAAATAAACATAAATATAGGTTTTCAGCCTATTTTCTTGGTTTACATAAGTATGTATTACCTTTTATTAATATAAGGAACCTTGATCTTGTTAACGTGTATTAAAATGTGTTTGCCTAAATTGGAGCAAATTTTTAATATTTACTTGTTTTTAAGGATAGACTAATGCACGTTACTGAATACGGGAATTGTTACACTTAGTTTAAGTGGGGATTAGAAATTTCCTGCAACTGACCGTAAATAACATATAATAATGTATACTGCGAGAATACCTTCCGATGGGTTTATTAAATAAAACAAGAGAAAAGATACCAGGAATTATTGGAGAATGATTAAAATGCGAAATTTCCACAAAACGTACGATATTTAGAATGGAAAACTGCACTAAAAAAAATAAACAAATTATATTAAAAGTATTGAAAAAGTTAGTACACAAAAGGGTTATACCCTTCTATAAAGTATCCACGTCGTATACAACGTCTGAAAAACTTTTTAGATTGCGATGTATGTTTGCTTCAGAACTATTGTCATTAAAGTTCACAACTTCAGCAATTGATCTTTTGATTTGTTTTCTATCAACCAGAAATGGTATGAAAAACACAAATGGATAACTTTTGTATTCCCGGTTAAGTCTTTGGGCATATAACTTGGAAAGATTTATCTTGAAGATTATTTACTTATATATGTTTTTTTCTTGGTTTATTATAATCAGTTGAATAAATAATAAACTAAATCTCTTCTTTAATAAGTAATAGCATTTTAATTTACCTATAGAAAAAGATCTTAAGTTCAAAAATTATAAACCTGTAATACAACTTGCAACTAATTTATAAAATTGACTGCGAATTATTGCAGTTATTTGGGAAATAAAAAAATAGACTGTGTAAGTTTATGGTCATGTAATTTAATCGCCAAATATTATATGGCCAAATATTATAAATATTACAGGCCACATTTCGGTCTGTAATGTTTTTTTTTGAACTCACTATCTAGAAAGCAGTGTTCGACGCACTGTCTAGTCAACCGGGAACACTTGTTTCCCGGTTAAGTAAACCGGGAAACACTCAGTGGTGCCAACTGCCAACCCTTGCAAAATTTAAATACCTTTTTTACTGCAAAATTTCTGCCGAAAAACAATCTGTCACATTTGTCAATTGCAGTCATGACTTGCTTTGGTTTATTTTTTTAAATAAAAGTTGTGAAATCAGATAAAAATTTTATTTGACATTTATAACAATGACTACGTTCGTTTCAAAAAGTATTGTACAATTCTCTTGCGTGAACAATGTTCCCGCGTTCACGCATATGAAGGCCCTCGCTCCCTTCGGTCGCTCGTGCTTCAAAACTGCGTTCACGCGGGAACATTGTGTTCCCGCACTCGTATCGTAAATAACTATTACCTACCTGAGCAGAAAATGCTTCATTAATGTCCGGTATTGATGGCAGGTGCGGTTTCTTTTCTGTCCTTTCTGTCTGTATGTACATATGTACATACACCAAAACCCAAAAAAGACAGATTCAGTATGCTGACACAACATAAGTGTTGAGCGCAACTCCTACATGCCTGGCACTGGAATCCATTATGAAAAAGCATTTTTGTAGTTCTATACACATTTTTCTATATACATTTTTGTAGTTCTATTTACATAAAAATTAGTATTATTACTTGTGGGGTAAGAGTGAACTTCATTGTGGTATGTGATGCATTGATAAAGTAAATAGAGGTTTTAAATTTCTTTATTTGGAAAATGATAACTATTGTTAAATATAAAATGCGATCCATTACAGACAACCAATTCAGGGTATTTATCATTAGGTTAATTGGAGTATATTTGTTACATTTCAGTAATAGACGCATACCTTGTTGATATTGTAAACTAGAAATACTATTTTGATCAAGAGATAATAGCAAGCTTCCACAATAGTCAAAGTGTGGTTGTATATTTTAATAATAATAATAATAATGTCTTTATTTCCTTACAGGTTTACACCCAAATAGGGAAAAATATGAATTTACAAAAAAAATCTAATTACAATGTACTTAACCTATTGTGTTGTATGTATTAATCAGGTATATTCTCATGTTTATTTACAAGAACTTGACAAATAAACGATAATCCATTAAACAAAATATCGCATTCTGCGCAAATTAAATTAAAATTACTACACATTACAGTAAGTGGACTACTCATTAACATATTGGTCCTCGCAAGATTATTGTAAAAGAATAAAGAACTTCTGCTGTTGTGTCTAGGTATATTAAAACTAATCTTTTGCAGTAAACTAGGACAATCCAGGTTGTTATGAAGTAAATTAAAAAGAAACTTAATACTTATTATGATTCTTCGTGTTTTCAAAGATATCATGTTAAATGTAATAAGTGAAGAAGAGTAATCAAAGTCGTGATTAGGATAAGTGTCCAGTAGATAAATAATCGATGGATTTCAAAAATCGCCGCTGGACAGATTCTAGATGTTTAATATGAATATTATAAATGGGATACCAAATAATTTAACCATACTCCAGAGTCGATCTCACAAATGGGAAATATAAGATTCGGAGGCAATGCTTATCTGAAAAATCCCTACAGTTTCGATAAATAAACCCAAGTGCTCTATTGGCTTTTAATACCACTTGATTGACGTGTTCAATAAAAGAAAATTTGTTATCAGAAACAATTCCTAAGTCCTTCACTCGAGTTGAACGATTTAATATTTCACCATTTACAACATAATCATGAATAAGTGGTTGGTGTATTTTTGCATACGAAACAATGGAACATTTATTTACGTTTAAATTTAGGCGATTAGCTTTACACCAATCACATAGAATGTTAATGTTAGACTGCAAATATAAGCAATCATTGATATCTCGTACTTGATGATATATTTTTAAATCGTCAGCAAATAATAGTTTCTCGCAATGTATAGATTCAGGAAGATCGTTGATAGATATTAAAAATAGCAAAGGGCCCAAATTGGATCCTTGAGGGACACCAGAGCCAGGACTGAATGATGTAGAGCATATACCGTTATATTCCACCTGCATTTTACGGTCAAAAAGATAGGATTGAAAGAGCAAAATGAGAGCATCAGACAAAGCAAAAGTTTTAAGTTTATAAATAAGGATGTACAGGTCAATCTGATGAAATGCTTTGGAAATATCCGTATAGATGACATCAACCTGACCCCGTGAGTCCAAAGTTTCAGAAACATATTGTGTGAAACAGGCTAAATTGGTTGTGGTAGATCGTTTAGCCACAAAAATCCGTGTTGAAAAGGCGAAATAAAGGATTTAATGTTGGAGTAAATAACATCGTAGATAAGGGTTTCAAATATTTTGCCAAAGTTACATAAAATATATATAGGCCTGTAATTTTCGACAAGTGTAGAATCACCGCTTTTCAAGACTGGACATATTCGAGATTGTTTCCATATTTCAGGATATGTGTTAGAACGCAAGATCAAATTGAATATTGTATGTAACGGGTTAATAAAAACTGGTGAGCAATCACGGATTAAAAAACTAGGTATCATATCCACACCAGAAGTATATTTAGTTTTCAATTTTTTAATGACAATTTCAATGCTGCTCTTAGACATATTGTTAACATGAATTAAAGGCAGATTATTTAGTGGCAGCGAACTGGGGCTACTACTAGAGCCAGACTGTATGTAAACACTTGCAAAATAATTTTGAAAGGCACTGACAATATCATCAGAGGTATTAAATTCTTGTCCACTAGAATTACGAATGACACCAGGAATTCTAGATTCGCCCTTTCTATTACGAACAAATGACCAAAATTTTTTAGGATCAGAATGAACATCGTTATGCACATCAGTAATATAATTTTTATAAGCGATTGATATTTCTTTTTTGATTGTGGAACGCAATTCTTTAAATCTGGAGTAGTAAAAACCGTACTTTTTATATTTATAGTGAAAGTCATTATTTTTTTGTATTAGACGAATGATATATTTAGTATACCATAATGGATATCGTTGGCGACACTTGCTTGATTGCTGCAGAGGAATATTTAAATCAAAAATTTCATATAATTTCTTATAAAATTCCGAGCAAACATCGTTAATATCTGAGTAACAATCAAGGAAGGACCAATCTACATTCAGCAAAGCTTCATACAGTTTTGGAAAATTGGCTTTCCTAAAATTATATTTCTTATGATTTGTTACACTTACTAACTTTAAAACTTTAGGTAAAAATTAGGCAAGTTAGGCAAAGTTAGGCAAAAATTTAGGTAATTGAACTAAAATGTAAAGTGCAGGATGATGTTTATCCTCATCTATTAATGGAAATTCATCTCTACTGACATGGGCTCCAACATTAGATAGAACTAAGTCTAATGATCTGTTAAGGATATTAACAATACCATTGCACTGCTGAAGGCCAAGGAAGAGCTGAAAATCCTTAAGTATGACACCCGATCTATCAGGAGTGTTAGAAGTGTAGGAAGGTATATTAAAATCTCCCAAAATCACTATTTTGCCTTCGTATGAAGTGGTCATTGTAGAGAGGCTTTCAAGAAATATTTCTAATTCTACAGAAGGCAATGATGGAGGAATGTATACAACAAATACAAACAAAGATAAGGCAGTAAATTGTACTTTGACACCTACTATGTAATAGATACATTGCAATTTTTTAAAACAGAAATATCTAAAGCAACTGCTTTAGATATTACCGATATTATAGATATGACCGTATAATCTCAATTAATGCAACTGCATTAATTGAGATTATACGGTCATTGTTGTTCACAGCTAGTAAGACTACCCCCACCTTTGGTAACATTGCAAGCTAGTAAGTACCTATCTTTGCGAAAAACGGAAAAATAAGCGGGAAATAACTCAGTACTTAGTACATCATCAGTTAGCCAAGTTTCCGAAAAACATATGAGAGTATAGTGGGAAGACGAGATAGCATTAAATGTAGAAATCATTTTAGATTTAAGCCCTCTAACATTTTGATAATATATTCTAAGTAACATATCAATAAGTAACATATCAGTAGATAATACTCTATCATGTGGGTGATTCGGACATTCACTTGAAGCATCGCGTTGAACAGTTGGAGTTATTGGAGTTCTCACCTGTGATTCTGAAACTTTAAACTCTAGTTGCTAGTGCAAGGATGGCAAAACATCACGTTTTAATTTAGATATTAACTGATGGTACACGTAACAGTTAGCATGGTCCCACGCAGCATGCTGCACATTAATGTCTGATCTTGATTTATCCTTGTTTTTGAGAGATAAGCAATTACTACAGCAGTTTTTTTTAGAGTTGCAGTTGTTAACCGTGTGATCACCATCACATAATGGGCACTTTACTGCGTTTTTGCAGTTCTTCGATGAATGATGATATCCATTGCATCGAAAGCATCTCAGTACATCAATGGCATCATATGCAACACAAGAGTCGTATCCTACTAGTACACGGCCGGCTTCAGTGATTTTCTTATAAGTAATGTGGTCGACTTGAAATGTAGCTTGAAAAATGTCTTTATTCTTTTTAGTGGGGCCATGTTTGATCAGTTTACAGGTTGATTCGTCGCAAATAATATCAGCGTTTTGTTTAAACAAATAACGACATAATTGATAGTCATCTAAGTCCTGAGATATACCCACAATCTTATATCGCGGTAGAATAGGTTTTATAACTTTGACTTCATAATCATCAGATAAACCTTGTTGAGCGACCGATGTAAACTTATCTGCATCAGTTTTACCAGCAAGATTTAATACTACACTCCCATTCTTAGAAGTTCTTACTTTTTTTATATTGATATTAGCTTCAACAGGATCCACATTTTTCAAAATATTGAGCTTAGTAACAGTTTTATTTTGAGACGTGTTTTTCGGCTTAATAATCACACTTCTTTCAGAAGAATTAGCGGCAGCTTTTACTGCATAAGTAGATGCAGTGGAATCTAATGTAAAAGCACAACTTCGACCAATTGAATCAGCAATTTTCCCAGCAGCAGTATTTGTGAACGTGGTCTTCAGATTTTCAAAATAGTCATCTAATGAGTTTACTATTTCATTAAATTTCTGATTAAGCAACTCTATTATTTCTGCTCTCTTGATATAATGCGGATTGTTAATGCATTCAGTGCATTTCCAGATTAAACCAGTGTTTGCCTTGAGCATAGACGATAAATTTACTGGTACACATGCTAGATGAAAAGATTTTTTACATGTGCCACTGCATGACAGGCCAGGCATTTTTGATGAAAAATGTTCAGTTGCGGTGGCATTTTATTTGATGCCATGATAAACAAAATAATTCAGAAATAATAAAATTGACCTTTTATCTGGAGATTTTTATATATCCAAATGTGGTTTTACACAAGGTTGTTGCTTGAATGCACTGTTCTATTATATTTTATGTAAATAATTTTAAATTATTTAGATTATATGGTATTAATTGCACTCAGCACTCAAATTATTATATAATCAACTTCAGAAAAAGTTCTTATATATTATTCACAAAAAATCTTAACCAGCAATTTTTAAGTTTTTCAGATTTAAGCCATATAATCCATATTCTAATCAAATACCCGGCGTGCATATAAAATAGCTTGATTAAATTTTAATATATAGATAGATTCTTTAATTTAATAATAGTCTGCTACTTTTTCTAAAACACAGAACAGCCTCTTACATGTTAAAGTGCATTAAGGCATGCCCCACCATTTGTAATATTTAAGATCCAGCGATCATATTACATTTACTATTAATGTTGTGTATTAGTGTCGTAACAATTGCTTAAGGTGGGAGGGCTGAGATCAAAATTGGGTCCTGTAGATATATGTATATCTTTTGTATGATAATATTTAAATATTTTTGTTCGTAAGGGGTACTGTAACCCCGTCAGCCTCCCTGTTTACGTCACTGCTCACGGCATTGTTGTGTATTACGATTTTATATGCTTATTTTAATTTCGTAATAAATTACATTTTTTGCCTAACATTTTGGTGTTATCTTTTAAAGTTTCTATTAAGTAGACAAAAAGGTATTGTTTGTTATTCGGAGAGAAAAGCACACAAAAATTTAGTAAACGAAATATATTTTACAATATTACGTATATCACCCAATTGTCAAATTATTTTCTGTTCATCAGTGCGTACCAGCAACTACCGGTGGAACTATTAAGTTTTTTCCACTAGCCACAAGCACATAATTTTTGGTTGCACATGGTTTTGTTACGTGCCTGGAACCAAAATGGGGAACAATTTTTAGGAAGCAGATAGGTTGCAGAATAGGTCCAGCTACGTAGCGGGAACGTGGCGGCGTAGTAATTGCTACTTTCGTGGAACTTCTCTTCTCTTTGACACATCGTGTCGCGTGGTTGCTCTATCTTACTCTTGCAACTTAGCAAATATTCTATCATTTTGTATATTAATGCTGCGATCGTGTGATTTTATTTGTAATACGTACTTAATAATACAAAGAGCGGTTTGATTATTTTGAAATTCCAGTATACCAAAATTATAAACCATTCCAACTTTTCTGTTAAACGTAATGATAATAGATCGAAAAATAACAAATATATTTTTTAATAAAAAATGTCTTTAATAAAATGTGACAAAAATATTTATAAGTTGATACATTTTATATTATTCCTAAGGCACAATTTGGCACCAGTTTCTTATTTTTATTAAAGGTCATATAGTAAAACATGTATTAACAATCATAACAAATTGCAAATTGATTAATGGCCTCCCACATTTTACAAGTAAATATGGAGATGGAGTAGTTTACGAAAAATCACTTTTTAAAGTGATTCTCCTGGGAAGCAAAAACGTAAGTTTTACTTTCAATACTACTGTAAGGTTCCGTGACTTTAAAGGGCTAAAGCAATGGTTTCAGACTAGTGGCAGGACCTTTCAGTACGACTTTAAAGTAATTATACTAAGAATGGAAGCTCACAGCTGACGTGCACTCATTTCAAAAATTCTTTTTTTAAATAAAAGTAAATCATAAGTAAATCAATAGTTAATCAAAAGTAAAAAAAAGAAAATACATATTTCTGCATTAAATCTCATACGGCTTATTTAAAAAAATAACAAATTAACACAAACAAGATGTAACGTATTTACTTGGAATAAAAACGTTACTCGTAACAGTCAGCGTGCACAGAGAGAAATACTTCATAAGAGCTTTGCACAATATTGTTCAAAACGGTGTTGGAGAAATTTATATTATAATTGTAGAATCGTATTGTCCAGCGTTGTGTAGGATTTCGTTACTGAATTGTCTAACAGGAACTTACGACAATTATTTAACACAGTCAGATTTAGTTCTGCATTCTTTGGAACAATGTTGTAGAGGATAAGCTAGCATATTATGTTGAAGTATAATTGTAAAAAATGTTTAGAAAAATACAATATTTTGTTTGAATGAAATCATAATCCAGTGTTCAAACTGCTTGCTACTAATTATTGTGTTTCGCAAAGTTTATGGATGACATCCTATAGATGTCACCACTTGTAATTGTCGCTATTAATGTAAATTCGAGATTTATATATAAACAGCCGACGGCAAAAGAAAATTTTAGTGTTATACGTGTATATACTACACGTTGTATAGTATGTAAATACTATACATTGTATAGCTATATACATATTAGTTACATATATTTTAATATATGTAAAAATATATATTTTATTTGTGATATCTAGCCTTCTGTATAGAATATTTGTGCCAGAGTATTGCACAATTTGTATAAATGTGAACAAGTAATTGTGTTAAATACTATTAAGCAATTGTGGCACACACTAGCGCAACAATTGTACAATTTTGTATAAAATTGTATGCAATAACATTACACATTCTGTTTTAATAAGTAACACAATTTGTTATGGAAACTTATACACAACTATTCATTTGATTCTACAAAATTACTATTGACTTCCACAAAATCTTGACAAACTAAATGACACAATCTTGTTTTATAATTGTACACAAATTGTCCCTGTCACTTTTTTAAGACCAATTTGTTTTACAATACCACACAATTGTTGATGAAATTTAAATACATTTTTCTCTGTGTGCACGCGTGGTTATTGTAGTACCTTTACACGGTCGGACTAGTGTTCAATTCAAGCACTAGCTCCGTTACTTTTTTTAAATTAGTTTTTTTTAGTAAAAATGCATGTCTGTTTACAGTTGCGCTTTTCTTATAGACTTTTAAATAATTCAATAAAAATTATTTATTTATTTACAAACATTCCAACAGGCTAGACAGCCCAATTACAGGAATATAATATAAATATGTAAGTAACACGCCAAGAATACTTACTTAATCCTATGATTAATATAACTTTACTATGTTAAACAGATCTTTGGAAAATTGATTAATATTGTCTGTGAAAATATCTAACTTACTGTCTAAGGAATTATAAGCATTTGTACTTGCTATTAATGGAGAATTTTTATGACAATTTGTTTTAGGACAAGTATTAGTAAACGTAAGGTAGTTACGAGTTCTTATATCAGGAACTGAAAAACCTAATTTTGAAAGTAGAAAAGGACAATCAATATAGAAATGAATCAATTTATATATAAAAACTATTTGAATGAATATACGCCACGATGATAATTTAACAAAATCAAAATGATTAAGTAACTCTGTTTAGTGGATGTAAGATTCTCCATCCACTTTGAAATTAAATTTAAACGCGCAGTATCTAAGTAATTTCTTTTGAATTCTCTCAGTTTTGAGAGAATAACATGTATAATAAGGGCTCCAAACTACCACACAATACTCTAACTTAGTCCTTACAAAAGAATTACACAAAGTCGAGATTGTTTTAAATTGTCGAAAATTTTTAGAGTTTCTAAATATAAAGCTAAGTTGCCTTAGCGCTCCATTAACAGTATTTGCAATATGCGTATTAAAGTTAAATTTAGAGTTAAAGTGAACACCCAAATCGACAAATTCTTTTACTCGTCTTAATGTAGAGTCATTGATATTATAAGGATGCAAAAGAATATTTTGCTTTCTGCTAAACGACATAGCACAACACTTATCTATGTTAAAAAATAATCTATTTTCTAAGGACCACATATGAAGGTTATGTAAATCTTTTTGCAAAAGTTGACAATCCGATGCATTATCAATTATTCTAAATAACTTTAAGTCATCAGCAAAAAGCATGACATTTGATGCCTCAACAACATCTACAATATCATTTATAAATATTAGAAATAGCAAAGGCCCTAATATGCTTCCTTGTGGTTTCCTTAACACAAACATACTGTGATCTTTTTGTCAAATACGAATTTAGAAATATTGTTAGTGCTTTACTAAATCCAATCTTTATATTCATATTTTTTTTATTAGGATAGAGTGATTGACGGTATCAAAGGCCTTAGCAAAATCTGTATAAATAGTATCTACTTGAAATCCATTTTCTAAGGCCTCTGAAACCGATTGAACAAAACTACACAAGTTAGTAGCCGTTGATCTCTTACTGATGAAACCATGCTGTTGCAAGGCTATCTTGTGACCTAATTTGCAGGTTTATTAAATATTCAAAGACTTTGGAGAATACATTTAAAACAGAAATAAGCCTGTAATTCTGAATATTACATTTAGATCCTTTTTTAAAAATTGGGATAATTTTAGCACATTTAAACCTTGAAGGAAATAATGAATGACGTAAACAATTATTAAAAATTAAGGTTAATGGAGTTATAAAAAAATTAACACACCCTTTAATTATATATGATGGAACATCGTCCGGGTCTGTTGATTTGGTGTTTTGAAGTTTTTTAATTGCAGATTTTACATCATTTTCTGTTACAAATTTCACTTCAATGTTTGTACAGTCTAAACTTCTAATATCATGGATGAAATTATGTTCCATTACATCATCCGTATAGACACTGCTAAAGAACTCAGCAAAACCATTAGCTATTTCACTAGCTCCACTAAATTTCTTATCGTTGAGATCCACCGATTCTGGAAAACCGTTATTTTTTTTCTTATTATTTATAAAGAACCAAAAAGCTTTACTAGAATTTGATATATTATTTTCAGTATCGTGAATATAATTCTTATAAGCATAAGCTATTATTACGTTTATAAGTCGTGTATTGCCTAAATCGTAATCGTAACTCTCTCAAATTATTATGCAGAAAATTGGAACAATAACCTACGAATAATATACAGTTAAGAGTTACCATAAATTTAATAAAATGATTTATTTATATATATATATATATATATATATATATATATATATATATATATATATATATATATATATATATATATATATATATATATATATATATATATATATATATATATATATATATATATATATATATATATATATATATATATATATAATAGTAATTGATTTGTAATAGCGTATGTAAGCCGCCAAGAGTAAATTTAAATTAATTAAATGTTGATATAATATGGAAAAATTATTTATCTCGGACCAGGAATCGAACCTGGGATCTTCTGCTATCCGGGCAGATGCTCTACCGCTGAGCTATCCAAGAACTGATTGCTGGGGAAATAACAATTTTTCCATATAAGTTGTTTTATGCATAAACACATGAAATGAATTAATGTGTAAATACAAGAAGAGAACTAATTATATTTTGTTGTAGAAAAGTAGGAAGACGCTATTTTGCGACGTTTAACCTACAATCACAACGAATTAGATTTATAACTTTAAATGAATGCCATATAAGCAGAGTAATAATAGTAATTGATTTGTAATAGCGTATGTAAGCCGCCAAGAGTAAATTTAAATTAATTAAATGTTGATATAATATGGAAAAATTATTTATCTCGGACCAGGAATCGAACCTGGGATCTTCTGCTATCCGGGCAGATGCTCTACCGCTGAGCTATCCAAGAACTGATTGCTGGGGAAATAACAATTTTTCCATATAAGTTGTTTTATGCATAAACACATGAAATGAATTAATGTGTAAATACAAGAAGAGAACTAATTATATTTTGTTGTAGAAAAGTAGGAAGACGCTATTTTGCGACGTTTAACCTACAATCACAACGAATTAGATTTATAACTTTAAATGAATGCCATATAAGCAGAGTAATAATAGTAATTGATTTGTAATAGCGTATGTAAGCCGCCAAGAGTAAATTTAAATTAATTAAATGTTGATATAATATGGAAAAATTATTTATCTCGGCTTACATACGCTATTACAAATCAATTACTATTATTACTCTGCTTATATGGCATTCATTTAAAGTTATAAATCTAATTCGTTGTGATTGTAGGTTAAACGTCGCAAAATAGCGTCTTCCTACTTTTCTACAACAAAATATAATTAGTTCTCTTCTTGTATTTACACATTAATTCATTTCATGTGTTTATGCATAAAACAACTTATATGGAAAAATTGTTATTTCCCCAGCAATCAGTTCTTGGATAGCTCAGCGGTAGAGCATCTGCCCGGATAGCAGAAGATCCCAGGTTCGATTCCTGGTCCGAGATAAATAATTTTTCCATATTATATCAACATTTAATTAATTTAAATTTACTCTTGGCGGCTTACATACGCTATTACAAATCAATTACTATTATTACTCTGCTTATATGGCATTCATTTAAAGTTATAAATCTAATTCGTTGTGATTGTAGGTTAAACGTCGCAAAATAGCGTCTTCCTACTTTTCTACAACAAAATATAATTAGTTCTCTTCTTGTATTTACACATTAATTCATTTCATGTGTTTATGCATAAAACAACTTATATGGAAAAATTGTTATTTCCCCAGCAATCAGTTCTTGGATAGCTCAGCGGTAGAGCATCTGCCCGGATAGCAGAAGATCCCAGGTTCGATTCCTGGTCCGAGATAAATAATTTTTCCATATTATATCAACATTTAATTAATTTAAATTTACTCTTGGCGGCTTACATACGCTATTACAAATCAATTACTATTATTACTCTGCTTATATGGCATTCATTTAAAGTTATAAATCTAATTCGTTGTGATTGTAGGTTAAACGTCGCAAAATAGCGTCTTCCTACTTTTCTACAACAAAATATAATTAGTTCTCTTCTTGTATTTACACATTAATTCATTTCATGTGTTTATGCATAAAACAACTTATATGGAAAAATTGTTATTTCCCCAGCAATCAGTTCTTGGATAGCTCAGCGGTAGAGCATCTGCCCGGATAGCAGAAGATCCCAGGTTCGATTCCTGGTCCGAGATAAATAATTTTTCCATATTATATCAACATTTAATTAATTTATATATATATATATATATATATATATATATATATATATATATATATATATATATATATATATATATATATATATATATATATATATATATATATATATATATATTCGAATAATTGGCATAATGTTTAGTATTTATTGCTTTTTAAATTATTCCTAAAAAATGAATCAAAAACTATAAACCTGCGATTTTACATTTTGAAATCGACGACACGTCAACTGTAAGGTACCCTTGTAAGTAGCAATACCATTCTACATACTTTAAACGTTACTCAGAAGTAATGGAACTACATAGTTCCAATAAATAGTAGAAACAACTACATAATTACTAAAATAATCCGAACTGAAGTAATAAAACCTATAAAGTCATAAACTTAGTTGTAGTTACGTAACAACTACTCAATCAATGTTATGGTGCTACTTAGATGCTACTTGGGATATTAATAGAATTGATAGCATCTTAATACTCTTGAAGTACATGAATTGTGTTTTCATTCATGTGTCTCGGTATATTTTTATTCTGTGGAGACAGCCAGCGCTACCTAGCGCTGGATGACCCAAACCCTATTGAACACGCGATGTAAGAGAGAGAGGTGAGGATCCGAGCTTGAATTCTTTTTTCGTATTTCAACAAAAGCAACAAGCAGTAAAAACAGCAGTGTTTTAAGAGTGCGTTAGTTACTAAAGCTTACCCATTAGGGGAAGCAGTTGGCACCTATCTACATAATTTTTGATAATATGTTATGTACGGATTTAATGGTTTAACATACAACCCTTATTTTACTGTAATGTGAACGTAGAATTAAGGAATTGGTTATATCATCTGTTTCAGAATATCTTTTATTAAATTCTTCTAAATTCTATCTTCATATCTGAATATTGATTTCCGTCGATTTCAGAAATTATATGAACTGAACTTAATATCCTGTGAATTTTTATGAACAGAACAATAATATCCGTCCTGTACCTACATTGAGCTCTAGTCAATACCCATAAAGCTAAATTGATAATTTCGAAAATAAATGCAATTATTGATGACATCGTCTTTTTTTCAATTTCTAATATGTTTGTGTTACGCCTTCATACTGAAAAATTACTTCAAAGACACCCGCAGCTTCTTTAATATAAGAATGGAGTGGAAATGTCTACAACGACCACATACTCGTAGATCTATTGATTCTTTGAAGCAGATGATTTTAAATTAAACTTCAACCTTTGATAGTTTTTAAAATTACCATTTTTGAGAACATACACATAAGACAAGAGTATAAACTGTGCTTTTTTCGTTAATGTGACTAACAAGCACAAATTTAATAAATCAACCTTCTTAATAATTCTTACATTATATGATTACAGAATTACATGTGTTTAAGTGTAGTAATAATTTCTTTTCTCAACTTTATTTAAATTGTTTGCCTATCATCTACTTTATGAAATATTTTGTTGTTAGCATGTACATAGAAGCAGACCTTTTGCTTCTTAAAAATGATGAAACAGATGTTGTACAAGAGACAACTTCATGACGATGTGTGATTATTTCCACTAGTATAAAATGAGGATTTCTTTTAGTAAAACAGCTATTGAAAATGTTTCTGAACAAAATGAGTTTTTTATAGAGTCACTTCATGACTATCTTATGATTATTGTTTCCTAAATTTATATACTAGGTGTTAAGTGAAAGACTGATAGTTAACAGAGGTACTTTTAACAACCGATTCAATAAACTACTAATTATAGTCCCAAACCCTCATAACGATACTGTATGTACTGTAAACTGTGTAACACACTAAATCAATCAAAAGTAAGGTGCAGTCAAAGCCTCACTACCGGCGGCGGAACTTTAATACTTACCCAAATTTACCACGGCTGAGCTAGTCAGTGTCGGTAAGAGACAAGTTTTCATTAGCAGTATTTTTGGGCATGGGCAAATTGAAAGGCTGGCTGATTCGGTAAGAACTATGGTTGCCTTATCAGTGCCACGTTGTGCCAAATTGTATTGTTCCCTAGAATTTCATGTTTGATTATGATCCTCTCTTTGCATTTTATTAATGTAATGTCATAACTCATTAAATGATATTATTCTCTTCGTTAATAATTCTTTAAGAATTTAAGAATTTGTATTAAAAATTATTTCTTTTAAACGTCCTGTCAAAAAGTTACTTCCGGTACTTACCTAGTTAGGTTTCAGAGTACATGTTTTCCGGACTGACCAATTTCATGTGTGTCTTTAACGATGTTCAAATGCCACAAATAGGTGTTTTACACTCTAAAACAATTATATCTTTAATCATTTATGGTAACTTTTTTACACTAAAACAGTCAGATTTTTAATCGTTTCGTAGTAAGATTTTACTCTTGACTTTTGAACCTTTTACTCTACGTGAATTCCGCCAAAGTTCAAAATTACTGCAATTATGATGTAATTACTCTTTTGTTCTGCAAATTAGATATAATTATAATTATTGGTTTTACTTACCTAATTTCTTAATACCTCTGCTTATTGTTTGGAAATAAAACACTGAATATGAATTATTGACAAAAGTACAACTCATGTGGATATTAATATTAACTAGTTTACTGTTGAGCATCTCTTATAAGTTTCCAAGTGCTCCCGTTTTACTTATCATAAGTAACACTAATTACTAAAATTATAAAACAATACATGTTCAAACATTAATAAATTGTTTTAAATGTAAAATTGTTTATTGAAAGATTAGTAAAATTTTAAAATTCCCACCAATTTTAGTAATTTTTGAAATTGCAAAGATGCAACAGTTAGAACTAGTCGAAGTCAAATACAGGATACAGCTGATTGTTGCCATTTTTTGTTAGTGTCGTTATTGCGCACACGCTTCTCTTGTCAAATACAATCTTAAGTGTGTATTGGTGCAACTCGATTTATTTACTCTAACTAGAGTAACATGAATACTAACAAACATTTTTTTTACCAATTTAGACCAGTTTTTCACGGTTTTTCTTCTCTAAAAAAATTAAATTCGAATAGATTTTGTTATACTTTTAAAGTAGAATACTATTCGATCGAATATTCAATCTATATAGAGTTAATTAATAATATAGAGAGAAATTAGATTTAAGTAGTAAAGAATTATTTTTGTTATAAGAATAGAGTTGCAAAATGTTTTTCTATTCTAAATTTTAACTATAAAATCTTTACTCGGTACCCTAAAAACTGTTCATGGAGCTGATTTTTATTGTGTATACATACCTTAATAATGTTTTAAAAGCAGGAGATTTCAATAATAACGCATAATTACAGTTCAAATTAGATACTTTACTAATTACTTAACTAATTTACCAGAGTAAGATTTACTTTAACATTTCGCACAAAGGAAAGTTTTCATTTTAGTGCACTGCATTAAGAGTAAATTGCTTCTTTGCATTAATAGCACATTTATATGCACTGCTTTAGGTTGGTAACTCGCGTGCTGATTCACTCTAGTATTGTAATATACTTTATTAGTTTAACAGCAGAAAATTGCACGTGTTCATCCAATAATTGAAGCAAAACTCTAGTGCTTGCTTTTGCTGATTGTTACAAATGCACTAAATTAAAATTAAATAATCCCAATCTGTAAATAGAAGCAGAAGTTTTAAAAACAATCCTAAGTTTTGAAAACGCAAGGCAATAGTTGCTTGTTGTTAAGTATAAGTGCTAATAATTTTTAACATTGCTGAGTAAGACATGTTTAATTTGTGTTTGATTGTTTATCTAACTCCACGTTCTCGGTTTTGGGAAACTTTTCTAAAATCAATCGTCATTGGAAACCTAGTGGCGCGAAACATACGTTCTAATCTCGTTGCAATATTTATAATTATGCTCCTTGCTGGAATTTCAGGAAGGTTAATTGGTTTGCCCGATTCCAATACTATCCGCGGCATTAAATTCATTATTTTAATATCATGAAACTTACTAAAAAATATCCTATCAAAATTAAGTCGTCAAATTTTCATTTTTTTATAACTGTCGTTTTTACATAGATTTTCTTAAAATGTTCCCTGGAAACGCGTTTCTTGCTTGGCAATACATTTACTTATATCTCCCAATTAAGTTTACGATTGATATAAAAGCAAACATGATAAAAATAAATACACGCACTTTTTAGAAATAAGGAAGCCAAAAGCACATTTATTCTAATTAATTAAATATAAATATTCAACATCATTAAAACTACATTGATACAAACCGTATCCGTTTTTTAATAACATCAATTACTGTAATTTAAAAATCTTAAACGAACTTTTCAGAAAATTGTCGATCGGGATAAAATTGTCATTCATAAATTCCTTCTCTAAAATTCTGTATTTTCCTGCTAATTAAACGAGCTTCGATTTTTCCTTTTAGCCTCTGTCGGAATTCTCGGGTTTTTTAAAGTAAGCACTACTTTATTGATGTTTCGTTATTTTGTAATTAAATGAGATTGATTGAATTGGATTGCTTCCAACACAGTTATTCAATTACGAGAGAATTATGGTCTGGATACAGGGTTTTAACGCCCAGAAAAGACAAAATGTCTGAATAGTAAAATTAAAAAATGTTGAATGGAGTAAAAAATTATTTTATTGACTTTACAGTGCTGTAAAGTACACCTGTTGTCCTAGGTTTTTTGACATGTTTTATATATTTATTTTTCTAGCGAATATTTCAAATATTTACGGCGTATGTGTACTCGTAAAGTTCAAGTTGTGTACATGTTGCTTAATAACATTAACATAACGTAAAAGTTTTAATAGTAACTTGGCTGATTTTGAATGCAAAGTGTGTACAACTTTTTATTTAGAAATGACACGCATATGAAATTAAATTACAAGAACGGAACAGTTACTTAATCATAGAGAAGTTAGTTAGATTAGGTTTGTTTTTGTAGAATACGATATTAATTTCATCTTCCAAGGCCTAAAACATATCCTTTAGCAGCGTGAATATACAGGTTATAACTACTGTGACATTAAAGCCCTTAAGACAGTGATGTCAGAATCAAGTCGCTGTCGTTCTTTTAGCCCAGGCAGTATAGGTTTTAAGCCGGACAGTTTAGGTGTAAAGCTGGATTTTGGTATATAGGTAGTTCTTGATGTTGTTTATAACATACCAAAAGTCCCCATGCGTGGGACGCTTTCTTCCTTGGGGATAACGAAAAAACTACCCTTAAGCTCGTATTTTAGGAAAAAGAGTAGTTCGCGAACTAATTGAGATAGCGATGTTATTTTTATTTTAAAATATGCAGAATATCATACCAAATCAGATGCAATCATATATTTCATTATAAGAATATCACCGCAAGAGGGAGGAAGAAATAACTCAATTTTGCAACTAAAAAATGAATCACATGAAAATTTATTGCGATAGCTTTTTAACAAGGTTCGTGACCAAAAAAGTGTTCAAATAAATGTTGTAGGCGTATATTTTCTGAATATAATGATATCCTTACTTTCTTTTTAACATGGATAATAACGTGTGTAATGTTTGATTGAATTCCGGCCCGTCGGCAGATGCGCTCCTTTAACTAGTCGGCGCATCTCTTCGTATGAAGTGTTATGTTCCACAGGTAATTGTTAATGTGTTTATATACATATACAGGGTGGTCCAGACCACCCGTACACCCCTTTTGAAATGCTGGGGATTAAAAATTTTTAACAAGACGATGGGTGATCTTGCTAATGACGATGTGCTCTTTCGAATGATCCCAGAATGGAACCCCCCTGACTCCCCCTTGTAGGGGAAAGGGGGGCAACTTTGAAAATTCAAATAGGAACCCCTAACTTTTATTGTATATTTAGATTCTACGCATCAAAATATGAATAATTTATTTGAAACATTTTTTTATCTTGGCAACAGGTAGCGCTGTAATCGCAAAAAACCGACTTTTTGCGTTTTCTGTCGTCTCTGGCATATTTACAGGTGCAAATAACAGTTTTTCATATTTTATAAAGCCTTAAAATGTCTGAACTGTGAGGGTAAGCACTCGGACAGATCATTTAATTGCCCTATATATAAGCAGGAGATTGCCATTGTTGCCGAGTAGTGCAACAAAAACAACAACCTTTAGTCTCAGAATTGTTGTCAGAAATAAAAAAGATGATTGTAGAGGCAGTCAGAACTACAATTGAGAACTATAAGATTATAGCCCAAACCACCTGCTATCATACCTTACCCACCCCTATCCATATCCCAAAACATTCCTCCTTTTGTTATATCCACAGAAACAACCCAGATGTCCCAATCCACAACAGACTCTGAAAACTGACCACCTATTCAAGAATCTCCTTTTCCCATTTCTCCAGACTCTGACCCCATGACCCGAAATACAATTCCATCCCAGAATCTATTGTCGAATTCTGAATCGCCGGCTATAAAACTTGTTTCGTCAAAGATAAAAAAAAGGATGGCCTAAAGGCAAGCCGAGAGGCTCAAGAAAATCCTCATAGTAATATTCTATAGTCATTATATATATATTTTTTCTTCTTCCTCCTACTGGTAATAGAATAATTTTTCCTTCCTTTTCACAATGTCTTAAATATGCACGCATATTTGCAAATTCATTTCATTCACTTCATGGATAGATCCAACAACCACCTTATACAAATAAATTGTAACGGACTTATATACCAATATCCGGAAATCAAAAAGATCATTGTTGAAAAAAGTCTGTTTTGTCTATGTTTCCAAGAAACTAGGTTGAAACCCAACCAAACCTTTAATTTGAGGGGTTATAAATGTTTTCGGGTCGATAAAATAGGCGGTGATAGCGCAAGTGGAGGTGTAGCTGTCTTCGTTAGAAATGATATATCTGCGGAGGAATTCGTCCTCAATTCTACCGTTCAAGTAGTATCAGTCACGGTATCTTACCCGGTTAAGATGACTATTTGCAATGTGTATTTACCAAATGGACCGAGGAACAGAGCAGCTATGCAAAACATAGTCGACCAGCTGCCCACGCCGTTCCTCCTTCTAGGAGATTTCAATTCACATAATCAGATGTGGGGGTCAGAAACTACGGACTTGAACGGTAGAATTATGGAAGATATCATTTCTGATAACGATCTCTTTCTCTTAAACACAGGACAGCCTATTTACATTAACTCGGGATCCAATTCCTTTTCCAATCTGGATTTATCGATGCGCTCTTCATCTCTATCCACGAACATAGAATGGAACACGATGGAAGGAGAAATCTTCTCGGATCATATCCCAATATGCATGTCTCTCCTTCATCATGCTAATAACTTGTAATTTCCACCACGGTGGGTAACAAAAAAGGCTGACTGGAAAAATATACATCGGCTGTTCATCAAATGTAAGGTTCCTCTTACAAATAACGTTAGTGAATGCGTTAGCAATATATCAAGAGCTATTATAGGGGCAGCCTCAGGAAGCATCCCGAAGTCGTCGGGACGTTTACCAAAGAAAGCAGTTCCGTGGTGGAATGATGAGATTGCGAGTGCAGTTAGAAGGAAGAAGCAGTCATTTAACAACTTTAAAAGAAATCCTACACCCGAGAATTGTATAATTTTTAAAAAATGCCGCGCCAAAGCAAGGCGATTAATACAGTCTTCAAAACGTCAAAGCTGGCAAGAATATGTTTCATCTCTCACACCTGCAACTCCACCTAGTGAAACCTGGAATAAAATTAAAAAAATTTCTGGAAAACAAATAAATAATCTGCCATCACGGCTTGTTATCAACGACACAGCTGCAACAGAACCAGAAATGATGTCTGAAATCATGGCGAAACATTTTGAAACCGTTAGCAGCTCTAATAACTATACTCCAGAATTTCGACACGCTATAGCCGATACGGAGCTGCATATGGACTTCAGTACAGAAGCCTCTTACAACTATAACCAGGATTTCACTATGGCGGAGCTAGAACGCGCAATTAGGTCTTGCAAAGAATCAGCTCCAGGCCCAGATGGAATATCCTATTCTATGCTGACGCATCTCCCTTATTCTGGAAAGAACTCTTTGCTACAGGTGTACAACAAGATATGGCTTTCGGGTGAATATCCGCAAAACTGGAAAACCGCGGAAGTGGTTCCAATTTTGAAACTGGGGAAAAACCCAGAAAATCCAACAAACTATAGACCCATTTCTCTTACCTGCTGTATGGGTAAACTACTGGAAAAAATGGTCAACTACAGACTAATGTGGCATATTGAAAGGCATCATCTATTATCTCTATACCAACATGGGTTTAGGCATCCACAATGGATAATTTAGTAGCCTTGGACAACGCCATCCAAAACGGTTTTGCCTTACGCCAACACACAGTCGCTGTGTTTTTTGACATCGAAAAGGCGTATGATATGACCTGGCGCCACAATATTGTAAAAACACTACATGATTGGGGAATCAGGGGGAGAATGGGTCGTTTGATAGAGAGTTTTTTGTCAGAACGTAAAATACGTGTCAGAATGGGTAGTGCAGTATCATCGTCTGTGCTCTTGAAAAATGGAATTTCTCAAGGATCGACTTTAAGTGTCACTTTGTTTATTATAGCCGTGAATAAACTTTTAGATGCAGTCGGAGATTCTGTAGGAAAGACTTTGTACGTAGATGACTTGTGTATATATAAATCGGCCGTGGCAATGGAAGACATATCCAGAGACCTGCAAACCGCAATAGACCAAATCTCTGTTGCGGCTAGTAGCATAGGTTTTAAATTCTCGGCGCAGAAAACCTCCTGAGTACATTTTTGTCGTCTGCGGTCTTGCCAAGGCAATCCACGCCTTACTCTTTACGACCTTCCGATTCAGTTTTCAGAATCGGTCCGGTATTTGGGCCTTACATTTGATTCCAAGCTGAATTGGAAAGAACATATCATCAGTCTACGTGCAAAATGTCAAAAAGTCAAAATATCAAAAACATAAAAAAAAAGTTGCTTTCGTGTGGATACCTAGTTATAATGGCATCTCTGGGAATGAAAAAGCCGACGAGGCAGCCCGTCAGGCTGCAGATAGTGATGCGACGGATCAGGGTATTCGTATTCGACATAGTGACGTATCCTGCCATTTTAAGCAACAAATAGTTTCTCTCTGGCAGAACATGTGGTCTAACCACCATTCAAAACTAAAAGTGGTTAAACCGAGAGTGGGCAAGTTTCGATAACCACCGGAGTTAACAAGACGAGAACAGGTGGTAGTCTGCAGGTTAAGAATAGGACACATGCGCCTAACCAATTTTCACTTACTGGCAGGTAGGCAACCGATTGTCTGTGACACCTGTGGGGGCACACTTGATGTACGTCATATGCTCATAGACTGTCCACAATACGCAAACCATCGTGCAAATCTCCAACTCTCGCATAATATAACAGAATGCCTAGAAAATAATCTCGAGTCCATTAAAAAACTAATCATGTTCTTAAAAACAACAAATTTGTATTGCAAGATATAGCTTGTAATGAACCAAATAGAAGAGTCTCCTTTTACTGTGATATTTTGTCGGTGATACAGTGTCCTGATATTTATTTATTTTATACACATATCTATGTTTATTTATTACTTAATTTTACAATTTTATATATACAAACATTTTATTGTCTTCGTCTCGCAACCCCTTCTTTTTTCATTAGTTTCCTATCGTCACGAATTTTTCTTTGAAGTCGTTGTTATTAAATTAATGTACTTATCTGTGTATCCTCGTAAAACCTTTCCCGAAAAGTATGTCTATATATAAATGTATATTTTATTAGATCATATGTTTATAAAAGTCCGTGATCGAATTTTCTGTGTAAAAAACAAGAAGGCAACAAGAACGCAAAAGTTTTTAATATATGTTAAAATGCGGCTAATAACCATAGACGTTGATGCCGCAATTAAATTAAATAAAAAAAAAAAATAATAATAATAATAATCGTTCTCCACTCTGGAGACTGGTTTCCAGGTTATGCTGGGTAGTAATTTTATTATTACAATCAACAAATTGCTGGAGCCAATCTATGGTGGTCGATTATATTTAATGCTCGTTTGTAAAATAACGTCAGTTTGTCTTAAGTAACTGAAAATAAAGTGTATAGTGTATATAGCAAACATGTCCGCTATGCTTTTGTTTAAACGCAAAAATCAGAAAAAAAGAAATAGTCATCAAGCTTAATCTGGGATTTCCTTCTAAATTACAAAGTTGTATTACTACTTTACTAGAGATGGAAATGTCTTTTGGAAATTTGGTAATAATTATTATTTAATAAAATAACTTAAAGTAAAAAGTAATTAGTTATCCAAAATTATCCAAGGCAACACCCAATACTTAATTGCCTTTTTTGAACCTCACTAAATAACTTTCACACTTTAACCTTGCCGCTAAAAGAACAACGGCAGTTAATGTTAAACTATCTTCATTAAATAAATCTTTAAACTTCACAATCATATCCACTTTTTAAATTATCCAAGTTAGTTCAAGATTCAAGGTTCGCTTCTTGGACGTGTTTTTACGGCGGAAAACGCGCATACCAGAATGAGTCTTGTATTTTAAAAAACCTTTAAGGGGCGATTATATTCCAGATGATTCTATCCTACCACAAGTTAGGTCTGGCATCATTGTAACCAATAACAAAAATTGAACCAAATTACCTCTAATTTTTTGAGAAAGACTGAATCTTAACTAAATGAAACCCATCCTTAGTGTAATTATAATATAAAATATGGTATCGAAGACGGTATACTGTGAACATTTAATATCTAAAAGGTTTTATTCAAACACATTATTTGCTTGAAAGGGGATCATAAATTGTTGTATATTACTGACACGAAGAACTTATTAATGTGCTTCAAGAAAGTAAGATTCTTTTAAAATAATTCTGTATACTATTATACAATAAACAAAGTGATTTTAATACGGAATCAAAAGAGCCAATTGATACATGTGCGAAAAGTATTTGCCTTACTGAATGCAATAAACTTTATTTGAAAGTGTAGCTTAAAACATTTTATTTAGCTATTTGAGGGTCGTTAATAGATTAAAATTATATATTAGAGCGAATTACTATTCTTAATAAAAAGCTCGTTACAGGGTTACTTAATTATACCATAAAAACGTATAATATATGTTTTTAAGGTAAATTCTGGTAACAATAAGAAATTAAAGTAAATAAAAATGTTATTATGTTTATTTTCTGTTTTCCAGTGCAAGCATTTTTAGTGTCTGTATAATTAATCTTAGCTCAATGGTCGTACTGTTCATTTTCACATAAATGATGTTGGATTCATTTCGAGTTTGTAAGTATTATGAGATTGAAAACGCGCGTGTTTTCTAAACAATTTCCATTAAAATTATTAAATCTCTTTCACACATTAGTCCGCGAAGAGTTACATTAATCGTATACAAACAGACAAATTACACTTTACATCACGTTTTTAGACATCAGAGTATTATGCTTTATGGGTTAATTATATTTTTTGCATTTTAAATATAGGGATTAAGCTTTTTTAATTTCATGTTTGTTTTTTAAAATGATTCATCGTAATAATACTCTCAATATTCGCTTTCATTAATTTATTCATGCAAATTTAATTTGTTGCTCTTCTGTTGTAAGATGATATAATTATACTTGATACTCTGGGGAAAATATCAAATTTAAGACGTCAATTTCCTCTGAAAAGAATTTTTACTGAAGAAAATTTAATTTTGTCTTACAATAAATCACGGCCAAATAGATACCTACATAAATGGTAATACCAATTAAGGTTAATATTAGATATAACTTTGAGTTTTATGGTATGGTATAACCTAAGCAATAGCTATTATAATAATAAATTAACAAGCGCCTTTGCAATGTTTAGTATATCGATTTTAATACTAACACTAAGAATCTTGAAAAAGATAATTAATGGAGGTCTCTTAAGCTGGCTCAGCCAAAATAGCACAACACGAAAAGATATATATATAATGATTTAGTGCTAATTAATTGCTATTTAATTGCGCTAAATAAAAATTTATTGCTCTGCTTTTTTTAAAAGAAACCATGGCTGAGCTGGCAAAAACCGTGTGCTGGCTCAATCGAAACTAAAAGGAAATACATATTTTTTGATTTAGTGAGAATTAATTGCTAATTAATTGCAAATTAATTGCGCTAAATAAAAATGCATAGCTCTTATTAAACTGCATAAAAACGGCGGATAAGGCCGTCATATAAGGGTGAACTGTGTGACCGGCATAGGTGCGGTAGAATAATTAATTGTTCCAGCACAACACACTAAAATGTGTTCTACCAAGTACTACTAACTCTACAATACTTAATGATGTACTCTTCGATTTAATTGCTACCAGAAAACTGCATAAAAACGGCGGATAAGGCCGTCATATGAGGTTGAACAGTGCGACTGGCATAGGTGCGGTAGAATAATTAATTGCTCCAGCACAACACACTAAAATGTATTCTACCAAGTACTACCAACTCTAGAAAACTCAAAACTACACTCTTTGATTTAATTGCTACCAGAGAACAGCAGAGAAACGGCAAAAAAAGCCGTCATATATGGTTAAACAGTGCGTCTGGAATAGGTACGGTAGAATAATTAATTGCTACAGCACAACACACTAAAATGTATTATACCAAGTACTACCAACTCTAGAATACTCGAAATTACACTCTTTGATTTAATTGCTACCAGAGAACTGCAGAGAAGCGGCGGATAAAGCCGTCATATATGGTTAAACAGTGGGACTGGAATAGGTGCGATAGAATATTTAATTGTTCCAGTACAACACACTCAAATGTATTCTACCTAGTACTACCAAATCTAGAATACTCAAAAATACACTCTTTTATTTAATTGCTACCAGAGAACTGCAGAGAAGCGGCGGATAAAGCCGTCATACATGGTTAAACACTGGGACTGGAATAGGTGCGATAGAATAATTAATTGCTCCAGCACAACACACTAAAATGTATTCTACCAAGTACTACCAACTCTAGAATACTCAAAAATACACTCTTTGATATAACTGCTGTCAGATCACCAGGAATCACCAGGATTTTACAAGATAAACATTCTTTCCTCTTATGTAATAGGTTGCATTTGTAGGTGCATTAATCATAATCGTCTTTTTAAAACGACATCTTTACAAGAATAATAAATTATTGTTTTAAAAAAGTAATGACAATTACTCATCCTTTGTGTTATTTTATATGTGCTAGTCATAAAGAAACTTCAAGGAATCTCAGTCACTTGTTTACTATTACATATTTCTTAGACAGCCCTATAACTATCATTTATTGAGCTATACAAAGAGATTTATAACCACGCTAAACTAAAGATTAATAGAAGTAATGCATTCCTGATATCATAAGATAACGATAAAACACATGATTATTCTTAGACTAAGATCTAATTTAGGTAGTCAAATTGTAGGTAATCGAATTGTAGGTACATATCATGATATCATATCATACAATTATATTCTAGTAAGAATTGTAATAAAGTCACTGCTATAAATAACAACATTCTTTATCACGATCATCTATCATTATCATAATCATCTAATGTCATGCAGAGTCAGCAGCTAGCTCCTAAGTTCGTATATGCGAGAATCGGTATTATATAATACACACATCAGTCTACATTCATTGTTCTAATATTGATAGGAACTTTCTAGAATCTATAAAGTTGTACTACATATATTCAACTAATTTGAATATACGATAACGGATACTCATTATACTTCTATGAACACAGTCGAGGTATCAGTACACTCCAACCACGTGATCAAGATTGTAGTATTTAAATCAAGATTCCTAGCCCCTATACAAGTATTCTAGAACACAGAGTATTCATCACTAAACGTATTCTTCATATATGAAATCATAAAGTTCGAGTCTAACTACTGACGAGGTGAAAGAATAGGTGCAATCGGTTTATACTCATACCAGGATCAATATGATTATTTATAAATGTCTTAACAGAATAAAAAGGGTGAAATGAATATAACTTATAGGATTTAATCAAACTAGAAAAATATCGATATATCCTACGTTGAGAAAATAATTATACTATGTAAGCATCGATACGCTACATATGATTGCGAACCTGAGTATAAGCATAAACCCTATACTACAGATTTTTATCCTTTTTCATTATATCTACTACAGACGAGGTGAAAGAATAGGTACATTTAACATGCGTATGCTACAATTATCTAATTTTCTAGTTTTCTAGACGTAATGTAATTTTGAACAGATTTTAACCCTTTTCGTTATATCTACTACCCTTGTAAGCGATTTCTACATATACGTTCTTATTGTTTATACACCACATAGATATGCGTAGCATCTAAAGTAAACTCTTATTTAAACGTTATTTTACAATATATCATACATTTTCAATAGCTTCGAAATACGCAGATATGTAATAATATACTATATACTCTTGTAGGATATTCAACGTATCTATAGTAAACTCGTATGATTAATAATAATCTGTAATTATTTTCAGCACCTTCGAATTATATATCTATAACATATGTCATATGTTTTGTAATACGTCTTTATAACTTTGAAACTCTATGTGATTGCCTCTTACAATATCTATAGTTATGAGAACCTTGAAGACTTAACCTGGAGAAATAAAACAGATAAATATTTTACTTTTTATTGAAACGATAACTTTACGTACTAATATATGAAAATAATATAATGTATATCGCCTGATAAATAAAATTGAAATTATTTTTATTCTTTTTACAATGAAATGTGTTTTGAAAAAACACGATGAAACGTTATGTATATGCAGGAGTTCTGTTAACGCATTCGTTATTTAGAGATTTACTTATAAGTTCACACCACTTAACTGATTCAATAAAAATTTCGTTATTTTTAAAATTCCTAACAAGGGTTCAGGGTTCTTTATCTGTTTTAGAATATTCAAAGACAGTATATGACAATAAATTATCGTGAGACTCCTGCTCTATATAAAACGTCATATATAAAATTAGAGATAAAAATTTATCCTGTGTATTGGTGAAAACTCAAATATTCACGGAAATATAACAACCGGTACATATGACGATACTAATCAGTCTGACGCGGAATATATATTTTATATTATACAAACGGAGAGAAAAGAATAGGTACAATCGGTTTATGTTCATACCAGGCTCACCATGATTATTATAAACATCTTAACAGAATAAAAGGGCAATATGAATATAACTTATAGGATTTAATCAAACTAGAAAAATATCGATATATATCCTGCGTTGAGAAAATAATTATACTATGCAAGCATCAATACGCTACATACGATTATGAGCCTAAGTATAAGTATGAACCTATACTTTAAGCGCTGACGAATACTATGCATATTTCGAATAGAATATGCGGAAAACATCATCAGTGAGGGATATAGGAACCTACAGACCGTATCAAACAGGATCCAGCGAGTTGAGACAGGCAGAAACCTGTTAGTAGGAGAACCGTTGTATTAAATGTTTAGGTATAGGGTAAATGTAAACGTTTTATTGATTCCTCCCTTCCTCTTTAGACGGTAATAAATAGCAGAAGCAGCAGACCTACTTATTTAGTCACGATTTATCGATGTTGCTGTTTATTCATAGTTAAAATTTCGTTCTACAAAGCTGAGCGCATTCAACATAATAGTAGATGTGAACCGTATAGTGTGCCTAGTAAGTGTGATTCACCTCAATTTCAACCGAATAGCGATGATATCAAAACTTTTAAAAAGTTTGCAAAAGAAACATACGATATACAAGTTCAGGATGATGATGAAAAAATTCTAAACTACGAAAAATCAAGACTTCTTTGTGAAAACAGCTACCGTTAAACAACAGCGCGTCGAAATATTTACATTTTGGACTGGATGCTTTCAATAATTTTGATGTATGTATAAGAATCTTGAAGAAAGACACTGATCTAGGTGTGCAGTTTAACGAAGACCCTTTTAATGAATTTATAGAGGATTCCTCGTATATCTTGGGATGTCTGAAACACAACGAACTTGATGGATACGTATTGACCGATTATACGCTTCATAGTGTAGGAAACAAGTGTCTCAAATTTGTTCCGAAAACTAAAGGTTTTGAACTTTACATTTCCGAATTAAGTCTAGAGAGATTATACACGACGAAAACCTTTTTATGAAAAAAGATTGATAGTATTAAAACTATGCATCGCAATTACGAATGTTTCGCCGAAGAAGTCCTGGACGCGGCTGAGTAGTTTCGACGCTACTTAAAACATAATACATAACTTATATATAATATCTATTAAAATAGTACATTTCGTATACACTAATAATGGTACTACATACCTGACTATAAAGTAAACAAGGTAAGTATAACACCTGTTTAAAAGAATAGATAGTAAATATAACTATATCTAATTATTTTGTACGGATATAAAAAGCCTCGGATCGACTGGTGTTACGGGCCTCATGTAGTAATAATATCTGTATATAGTTTTCAAAATAATTTTTTCTTTATATAGTTTAATAATGTTTGTATATTCTTCACCATGTATTTATATTAATCGTATGTAATGGATGTAATAGTTTAAACAATACCTGTATATAGTTTTCATATTGTTATATCTTTTAGACGTTTCACTGTGTTATTAATTATTTTGTAATGTTATAACATGTATTATATTATTCGTATGATAAAATACATGATTACATGCTCATTTATGTCAACACTTGATAAAAATAATTGTAGTACATTTGTATATATTCTTTCACTCTGCAGGAAGTCTTTTAAATAGATGAAATATATAAATTTTGTATTTAGTAAATGCTTTCAGTCATATTAAAAAATGATTGTATATGTTTTATGAGAACTCGATAAATATTTTAATGTTTTTATTTTTCGTATAAAAGAAAATGAATATGTCAAGATGATGGATCTCTGACTAGGAAAACCAAACATGATAACATAGGCAGCAGCAGTAGCAACGCATGTAGTGTTCTGTCAAAAGGAGCTAATGATATAGAATATAACGATAATTGTAAATTGCGAGTGTATATGCTTTATTATGTACGTCTGTACGTGTATCTGTTTGAAACTGCGCTTGTATCTGTTTGAAATTCCGCGTGAATACATTTCGAATTGCGCATTGTGCGTGAATATACTTCAAATTGCTCGTGTATCTGTTTGAAATTGTGCCGGAATATGCTTCAAATTGCGTATTGTGCGTGTATCTGTTTGAAACTGCACGTGTATCTGTTTGAAATTGTGCGTAAATATACATGTAACTGTGCTATACATAAACAGGAACTTTGTTCCTGTTCATTCATTTGCCGGTATGGAACGACGCTTTTGTGATGTATGCGGTCTGAGAATTCGACGCTCCGGGTATGTAAGTCATATGAATATACACCGTGGACACAGAGTTCCATGTACTAAATGTTTCAAATCTTTTTCACGTAATAGTAGTTATAAAAGGCACTTGAAAACTGTTCATAGTACCCTAGATGATAATAATAAGACTTCACCTAACAATAATGTAATATTTAAAGACGCGAGTCTGAAACGTACGCATACCAATGAACCCCGTAACACGAATAAAGAAATAAGGTTCGATGATGAAGTAATAAACGCTCGTAATGCTGTACGTAATAAACTAGCCTACTTTCATCGTGATAAAACTGAACCTCGACCGGGGACCGTTAATCTCTCACCGAAACATGAACAAGCATCTCCAGCTGCATCTGTTGAAGATGAAGAAGAAGAAGAAGAAGAATGCGATTTTAACTTAAAAGATTATCACTAATTCTCTAACTATTATAGAGCATTATTAGCTAACGGAGAAAACAAAAACGTAGATAAAACTAGGTACGCTCTATATAATGACATCGATGAGTGGCGATTTGCTTGTTCAGGAGTACAGTTTCAGGGAAAGGATATTTTAATTAAAAACAAACTTTTCAATGGAACCCCGGGACTATTTGATTTACTAACGCTTAAACGAATAAGCTCTCCTAGTCCAACAGAGGAAGATATCGACAACTATATAAAAATAATCTCACTAATGCTCATAAGAAAGATTATTGGCGCAGCGGTCGACTAATAAGCGTTAAACATTGGAAATACGAAAATGTAATTAGGCCTAATTTATACAGAATAACAGACTTTGAGGTTAGTCTTCCCAAAAAGTTAAACAAGATGAAACTCGATTGGATACGTCAGAGTACGCCCGATCAACTAGTAGATCGACTTCGTCTGTTGTATGCTGTAAAGAAAGCTCTTAGCAGCAGTCTCGAAAACGAAAACGAAATAATTTCAGTCATCGCAGAGCTTAAAACGAGAAAAATCATAGAATAAAAGAAGATCACGCGATATCACTTACCTTATAACGCTAAAGCAGATTCTAGATCTAAAAATTTTGATAGATCAGCACTCGTAGACCTGCAAAATTTGTTAATTAGTCAAAGAACCTCACAATAGTCGTAGGATATATTACTTTACATTCTATTTAATAGTTCAGTCTTACACTGCTAATAATTTGAGTATCTGCAATTATTGACAGAGATGGCTCGGCTTAAATGAAAAGTCCTGGATAAAGAAGGAAGATCTACTCACTCACTAGCTCCTTTATAGTATTATTATTAGTATACTTGTGTATTATTTTAGATATAATTTAGTATTATAGATCAATAAGAAATGTATTTTCTTCTTTCAATAAAAGTTCTTGTATAAAATATTTGTTTTTTATTTTTTACCTTAAATTACAGAAATAAAAAGACAAGAAATAAATCATATTACATCTATTATTTACGAATAATATAATACATGTTATAACATTACAAAATAATTGATAACACAGTGAAACGTCTAAAAGATATAACAATTTGAAAACTATATACAGGTATTGTTTAAACTATTACATCCATTACATACGATTAATATAAATACATGGTGAAGAATATACAAACATTATTAAACTATATATAGAAAAAATTATTTTGAAAACTATATACAGATATTATTACTACATGAGGCCCGTAACATCAGTCGATCCGAGGCTTTTTATATCCGTACAAAATAATTAGATATAGTTATATTTACTATCTATTCTTTTAAACAGGTGTTATACTTACCTTGTTTACTTTATAGTCAGGTATGTAGTACCATTATTAGTGTATACGAAATGTACTATTTTAATAGATATTATATATAAGTTATGTATTATGTTTTAAGTAGCGTCAAAACTACTCGCATCAATAAACGTTCTTATATGAAAGTATGTTGTTTTGTACTTACTTTGCTCCCTACGTTCTATTTAAAAAGACTTCCTGCAGAGTGAAAGAATATATACAAATGTACTACAATCATTTTTATCAAGTGTTGACATAAATGAGCATGTTGTCATGTATTTTATCAAACTTTTGTATGTTTTGTATGACAATAGCTTAGACCGTAACCCTTAATTAAACAGGTCTAGACGCCGTTCATCGTTAGGTTAGGACACATGATTTTAGGATAGTCTTACATATGCATACAATCAAACTACCTGTAATAAGTAGATGTAGGTACAATTAAAAAACAATAAGTTTTAAAGATATTTATTATATATATTTATTATACATTATATCCAAATGTAATAAATTTAAGTCTATCATCTAAATCAAGGTCGTCCTGCAAATCTACAATAGTTTTCTTAGTAAACTTATAAACTAATTCATTCAAAAATAAATCATCCTTATATCTACAAGAAGAATTTAACACACTTAATAAAATATTATTGTCTACAAGCGTTGTTCTAACTTTTATAGCCGCGTCCAGGACTTCTTCGGCGAAACATTCGTAATTGCGATGCATAGTTTTAATACTATCAATCTTTTTCCATAAAAAGGTTTTCGTCGTGTATAATCTCTCTAGACTTAATTCGGAAATGTAAAGTTCAAAACCTTTAGTTTTCGGAACAAATTTGAGACACTTGTTTCCTACACTATGAAGCGTATAATCGGTCAATACGTATCCATCAAGTTCGTTGTATTTCAGACATCCCAAGATGTACGAGGAATCCTCTATAAATTCATTAAAAGAGTATTCGTTAAACTGCACACCTAGATCAGTGTTTTTCTTCAAGATTCTTATACATACATCAAAATTATTGAAAGGATCCAGTCCAAAATGTAAATATTTCGACGCGCTGTTGTTTAACGGTAGCTGTTTTCACAAAGAAGTCTTGATTTTTCGTAGTTTAGAATTTTTTCATCATCATCCTGAACTTGTATATCGTATGTTTCTTTTGAAAACTTTTTAAAAGTTTTGATATCATCGCTATTCGGTTAAAATTGAGGTGAATCACACTTACTAGGCACACCACACGGTTCACATCTACTATTATGTTGAATGCGCTCAGGTTTGTAGAACGAAATTTTAACTATGAATAAACAGCAACATCGATAAATCGTGACTAAATAAGTAGGTCTGCTGCTTCTGCTATTTATTACCTTCTAAAGAGGAAGGGAGGAATCACTAAGACGTTTACATTTCCCCTATACCTAAACATTTAATACAACGGTTCTCCTACTGACAGGTTTCTGCCTGTCTCAACTCGCTGGATCCTGTTTGATACGGTCTGTAGGTTCCTATATCCCTCACTGATGATGTTTTCCGCATATTCTATTCGAAATATGCATAGTATTCGTCAGCGCTTAAAGTATAGGTTCATACTTATACTTAGGCTCATACTCGTATGTAGCGTATTGATGCTTGCATAGTATAATTATTTTCTCAACGCAGGATATATATCGATATTTTTCTAGTTTGATTAAATCCTATAAGTTATATTCATATTGCCCTTTTATTCTGTTAAGATGTTTATAATAATCATGGTGAGCCTGGTATGAACATAAACCGATTGTACCTATTCTTTTCTCTCCGTTTGTATAATATAAAATATATATTCCGCGTCAGACTGATTAGTATCGTCATATGTACCGGTTGTTATATTTCCGTGAATATTTGAGTTTTCACCAATACACAGGATAAATTTTTATCTCTAATTTTATATATGACGTTTTATATAGAGCAGGAGTCTCACGATAATTTATTGTCATATACTGTCTTTGAATATTCTAAAACAGATAAAGAACCCTGAACCCTTGTTAGGAATTTTAAAAATAACGAAATTTTTATTGAATCAGTTAAGTGGTGTGAACTTATAAGTGAATCTCTAAATAACGAATGCGTTAACAGAACTCCTGCATATACATAACGTTTCATCGTGTTTTTCCAAAACACATTTCATTGTAAAAAGAATAAAAATAATTTCAATTTTATTTATCAGGCGATATACATTATATTATTTTTATATATTAGTACGTAAAGTTATCGTTTCAATAAAAAGTAAAATATTTATCTGTTTTATTTCTCCAGGTTAAGTCTTCAAGGTTCTCATAACTATAGATATTGTAAGAGGAAATCACGTAGAGTTTCAAAGTTATAAAGACGTATTACAAATATATAATTCGAAGGTGCTGAAAATAATTACAGATTATTAATAATTATACGAGTTTACTATAGATACGTTGAATATCCTACAAGAGTATATAGTATATTATTACATATCTGCGTATTTCGAAGCTATTGAAAATGTATAATACATTGTAAAATAACGTTTAAATAACAGTTTACTTTAGATGCTACGAATATCTATGTGGTGTATAAACAATAAGAACGTATATGTAGAAATCGCTTACAAGGGTAGTAGATATAACGAAAAGGGTTAAAATCTGTTCAAAATTACATTACGTCTAGAAATCTAGAGAATTAGATAATTGTAGCATACGCATGTTAAATGTACCTATTCTTTCACCTCGTCTGTAGTAGATATAATGAAAAAGGATAAAAATCTGTAGTATAGGGTTTATGCTTATACTCAGGCTCGCAATCATATGTAGCGTATCGATGCTTACATAGTATAATTATTTTCTCAACGTAGGATATATCGATATTTTTCTAGTTTGATTAAATCCTATAAGTTATATTCATTTTACCCTTTTTATTCTGTTAAGACATTTATAAATAATCATATTGAGCCTGGTATGGGTATAAACAGATTGCACCTATTCTTAGAAAGCTGAACTTAGGAGCTAGCTGCTGACTCTGCATGACATTAGATGATTATGATAATGATAGATGATCGTGATAAAGAATGTTGTTATTTATAGCAGTGACTTTATTACAATTCTTACTAGAATATAATTGTATGATATCATATCATGATATGTACCTACAATTCGATTACCTACAATTTGACTACCTAAATTAGAGCTTAGTCTAAGAATAATCATGTGTTTTATCGTTATCTTATGATATCAGGAATGCATTACTTCTATTAATCTTTAGTTTAGCGTGGATATAGATCTCTTTGTATAGCTCAATAAATGATAGTTATAGGGCTGTCTAAGAAATATGTAATAGTAAACAAGTGACTGAGATTCCTTGAAGTTTCTTTATGACTAGCTCATATAAAATAACACAAAGGATGAGTAATTGTCATTACTTTTTTAAAACAATAATTTATTATTCTTGTAAAGATGTCGTTTTAAAAAGACGATTATGATTAATGCACCTACAAATGCAACCCATTACATAAGAGGAAAGAATGTTTATCTTGTAATATCCTAGTGATTCCTGTTAAATATTATATAACTACGTTTACTATGTATAGCGATAAAAATAAACTTATGAAGAACGTTTGTTTATTTATAGTTGAAAGTAATTTTAAGGAATGTCGAAATTACATCGTGACTAATTACCTTGTACGTATTTTCATGCAAAAACATTTAGTTTGAAAGTAAATTCTTAAACAATTTGCTTTACTTGTAAACCGTATTTTAAATGTTTATGACGTATATTTAAACATGTCAGAATGCAGTAGAGATAATCCGTCTGGTGATTGACAGTAACCTTTAGAGGTACTTTGTATACTTGAAAATAAATTTTTCTCGTATTATTACCTAGATGTTTCTACATGTTAATTACGTATAGATCTATATTTAAATATCAATTAGGAATGATAACATAAGATTTATTTTAAAATAAATTTATGAGAGAGAATGACAGATGAAAATGATATATAAAAATGAGATGTACAAATGAGATATGAGATATGAAAATGAGAGATGAGATATGCAAATGACACCGAGAATTAATTTAATTCGCGCATGCACGTGAGAGATTAGAGATGAGATATGCAAATGATACCGTGATTTAATTTAATTCGCGAATGTATGTGAGAGATGAGTTATGAAAATGAGATATGTAAATGAGAGATGAGATATGCAAATGATACCGTGAATTAATTTAATTCGCGTATGCATGTGAGAGATGAGTTATGTAAATGAGAGATGAGATATGCAAATGATACCGTGAATTAAATTAATTCGCGAATGCATATGAGAGATGGTATATGTAAATGAGAGATGAAAGATGACAAATGAGAAATGAGAGATGAGATATGCAAATGATACCGTGAATTAATTTAATTCTCACATGTATATGAGAAACTAGGTAGGCAAATGAGAGATGAGATATGCAAATGATACCGTGAATTAATTTAATTCGCGCATGCATGTGAGAGATGATATATGTAAATGAGAGATGAGAGATGACAAATGAGAAATAAGAGATGAGATATGCAAATGATACCGTGAATTAATTTAATTCGCGCAAGGGAGAACAAAATTTATCAAAAAATTTGTCTTTATAAAATTTATGATAAGAAATTAGTAATAAAATTGTAATAAATGCATTTGTGAGAAGATCAATGTACATATAATGACAAACATTGTTAATGCATAAAAAAAATTGAAAAGAAAATTTAACGAAGAAGTAGAAGCAGCTTTATGGTAGTGAACTGGTAATAATAGTGTATAAATAAAAAAATAAATAAATAGGAATTAACTATAAGCAGTGACAAATATAACAAGATAGTGAAATTAAAGTGGGCGATACATGTAGCAGAGTACAAGTGTTTATATAGTTTATTAATTTAAAATGTCAGAGGACATCATAACCAAGTAAAGCAAAGAAGAAAATGTTACTTAGTAATCCTTTTGGATGCGTAGGTAGTAGTACTAATAGTTATCACGGCAAAATAATTTAGTATCCCCCAAGATTACTCTAACACTAAATACAAAACATACGCCGCGCGATGGACGTCAACTATACCCTAAATAAAATTTAAAATACAGAACACTTACTGCAAAATGCTCACTTCATCACAAAACGATACTTACTGTAATGGTCCGGCTTAAGACAACTTAATTTAAATTATCTCCGGGCGAAGGTACGGATTTTCATAGCTTATAGATTATAAAGAAAATAAGGTTTTTTTTGTAGACATTAAAAAAAGATATGGGCGCCATTTGCTTGCAAGTCCTTAAAAGTCAATATCCGCAAACAAAGAAGGATACTGGTCATATTGAATAAATTCAATAACTAGTCATGTTTCGTTACGTTAATATTAGGATGATTAAAATATTTTAGAGACTTTCACAAGTGAACGGTCCAATATTATCACAGTAATAATTGATTTAATTTCTCATTTATTCATAGATAAAAGAATAAATGTTTCAGAATAAAAAATCATAAGAACAAAAGTAATAATGTTCTCTTAAGGATCCTTAGTGATGAAGGGATGAATATGTAATTGACAAACAAATTTCATAATTACGGTACAAATAAATTTTAACATCAAAATTACTTCTATTATATAGTATGGTCGTTACTCCTTGATGAATCAATAAAGCGTTGTAATCCTTTAATAGTTCACAAATATCACTTTCACGAAAAAAGGCTCTTATTTACACTTAACATCAGGTATAAAATACCTTACAACTGTAAAACTGTACAACTTTGAAGATATGGTCGTCGATGCAGAAGTTATAACGCAAGTTGATGAACTAAAGTTTGTTTTTTTAATAGTGGTGTCATTCTTACGTTTGCACTAACATTCCCTATGCTGGCACAGCGTTAGTTTTAAACTCGACGATAAACAAATAGCTGTAAACACTCGAAACTCAATTAACGGCATACAGGAAAAGTGCACCTAAAACCTAGCGGTACTAGCCAAATTCACGGCTGCCGTCACTAGGTGTTCCGCTCGGAGAATTGTTTTCAACCCTTTGCGTGCGTTCTGCTTAATAAATTCCTATCAACTTTTTGACACTTTTCTAATCACTTTACTAGACTTTTGTACTGTATTGAATTTACATTACCGGACTTCTATGCTATGTTTATTGAACTTTTCTTAATTCTCAAGACGCGTCAAATTTGCCGCCTTAATTTATAAACTTCTCGTTCGGTAGATTATCTGAAACTTTCTCGGTAAACTATACAAGACTCTCACGGTAAAACTAGACAAGAAACAAATGATCGTAAAACGTACTTAAATTTCAAAACGATAACACATAATAGGCCACAATATTGATCTGGCGGTATTTGACAAATTCACTAATTGCCTTCACTATGTGCCCAACAGATTTTTTGGAACGTAGGCACTAGGCTTATCGCTCGGCTTGAAGCCGCTGCTTGACTCCAGGCCGGTATCGGACTTGACTCTCTATGTGAGACTCCCGAGGGTGCGAAAATATTGTTCTAGCTAGAAATTTTAAGAAAGGAAAATTTAAACCAGCTTATCCGAATGGGACTAATACTTCTTAAACCAATAGAAAATAATCGCGTAAAATCGTTCTAGAGCATTCCATAGAAGTTATTTATTTTGAGAAAGCAATAAAATCTCCCCGGTGGTGTACAAAAAACGAGCCAGACATACCCTTATCTCTACTTTGCGCAAACACTCTTCACTAAACACACAGATGACACTCACAAACGCCATAATTTTGATTTTAACTGCAATTTAAGACAGATCCCTTTGTTAAAAAGGTTGTTTTACTTCTAGAATTTTATAAACTCAATTCTTATCTGTATTTTCTCTACGAAAAAACAATTTCGTAACCGTGAGAACACTTTGAAAATGAACTTTGATATTAAAAAACACCATTTGCTTTAATATGAGGTCTGCACTGTTAACCGACGAAAATGTATTAGAATATACAGGATCGTACTAAGGCTTTTTACCATGTATGCATTTGAAATTGCATTTTTATTAAATCGGGAATTTAAACACGTTACATAGTGTAAAAAGGTTTGTCCAGTGAGTCGCAAACTGTTTCATATTTCTCCAAAAAAATAAACCAATAAATAGAAAATTCATAAGAAATATAATATATCAAAAGAATTTCAACCTTTACCTGTCAAAAGAAACTCTGGTTATTTTGTTTTAATATGAAGAGAGGGATCTAGCAAATTTCATGTTATAGTTCATTTAAGAAACATAATTGGAATTACATATGAAAGAAAAAGAACCCCATCTTGCACGAGGAATTTCTTTTATGATAACAATTGTAATTCATGAATACAACCATAAAATAGAATAAGGATTAATAACAAAATTAAAAATCCAATAGGTTGGAGTCTATATGATGATTATAAAAAGTAAAAATCTCATGCCCATTTAAATAAATAACATTATAGTATCTGCACATCAATAGCAGGATAATATAACTCTCCACAGTTCAGGCAGGTAGGTTAAAGTAATTTGTGAATTTAAATTAAATTGATAATTTGATAATAATAATAATACAAACCTTTTAATAAATCAATTAAAGTCATAACAAAGCTAGATAAAATATGTAACTTAACTAATATTTTACTTAATTTTGCGCTTATACTCATTTGGTTCATACTATCTAAACAATTTTAATAAGTAAAGAACTTGCTGAAATTAATTATACAGCATAATAGATTAAAAATTTACTACCGACCTGCGATAAGAAGATTTGTTTAGAAATAAATACTTATAAGCTACAAAAGTTTGTATAAAAAAAATCCTCAATAAATAATAGGTATACTAGAGAGCCAGCTCTACATCATTGTTACAAAATGTTTGCTTTTAAAAAGAAGACGATGTTTCTTTTGATATTACAAAAAAGTTTGTGATGTTTTCAGTCATCGATGAATACAGAAAACAATGATTTGAAGAATTGTTCATTTGACATTGTAGTAATATGAAAGAAAACAGAAAAAAACAATACAAATAGTTGGAAGCCTGAATAAGTGTCAATATCCATCTACTCTCTAATAAATCAATTTTATTTTACTTCTCTTGTTTCTGAAGCTTGTTTTATCAGCTGAAGTATGTACTAAATACGTGCGTGCAAAGAAATATATGACGAAATAAAATTAAAAAAAAACAGATTAAAAACGGAAATGATTAATAGGCATATACCTACCCGCTTTTATATTTTTTACTGCAATACATTTATAAATAGTTATTTTATCACTATTTAATATATTTTTTAAATAAATACATTAAGTATTTAAAAGAAAATAAAATTATTAAAACTATTTATTGAATTTTTACAGGAATATATGATACTAGAAGTCTTTCAATTATTCTAAGAAACAATACACTGATATTACAAAGGATTTAGATTAATTAATTAAAGCATTAATTATGTTTACATACTTACTATATTATTCATTACATATATAAAAACATCATGTTCTTTAGAATTAATAAACGTCACGGTATAATGAGAGAAAGATTACAATAAAGTTACAAAATTTAATCCAATATTAATAATGGTATTCTTTTTCTGTATTTGTTATTATAATACAAAATATGTTATAAAAACAAAACCATGTGTGAAGGCCGCTAGACGTATGACTCATAGTCGAACTAGCATTACTTACTATGATAGTATTATGTCATGAACAGAACTAAACGCTATTTGCACATTTTCTACGTCATCAGTTGTAGTCATTGCTAACACAATAAATTCGTTTGAAATTATCTTTCAAAATGATCAATTATGGGTTTTTATTTTTTATTTTTATTTATTTAATAAAGGAAGAAAAAGAATAACATAATATGCATGTGTTTACATCTGCATTTTAAAGACTAAAACTTATTTATTTTTTTTATAGATACATTGCATAACTAAGAATTTACTCAAAACCACAATAGAAAAAATAGAAACGAATAGAATCTAAATTTATTATTGGTAATTTTTAGTATGAGCTTAAATATGAATTTAAGTTTAAAGTCTGAATTCAAAGTTAAAAGAACATAAAGATATTGATTCGAACTATAGGAAATAAAATACGTATATGTAGGTGATGGTAAAGTGTAGTAATCAACCTAAGAAATACTTGTGTGTTGATTATGCACTTTCCTATTTTTTGCTAATTTACTTGGTGGTCGTAGGTATTACAGTGATCTATTTATTTATTTTTTTATAATTTTGATATAACATTTTCATTCTAGAAGTTTTATAAATTCTGATTGGTTTGCTAATAAATATATATTAAGTTGTTTTTTAAATTTTTGTGCGTTTTTTATCTCAATTATATTTTTTGGTAGCATATTGTAGAATCTCGGAGCTAGATACGATGCAGCTCTAGTACTAACTGTTTTCTGGGCTTTATTAGTTTTTACTATTTTGTTTGAAACTGTTCTAGTATCGTAAGAGTGTTTCACGTAATTTTCTGCATTTTTGTGGTACTGTACTATGGTGCTTTTTATGAACAGATTTCTGATATTATGCATTTTGGTTTCTTGAAATAATTCTTTTGTGGGATACAGATAAGGTTTTTTAAAAATAATTTTTAATAAGATATTTTGAGCAGTCGTTAAGGGTTTTAGTGTAGTTTTATAAACTCCTCCCCAACCCGTTATTCCATATTGCAACAATGATTGGGCCAGAGCAAAATAGATAGTTTTTAATTGAATTGTATTTAAAAAATTTGTAATTACTTTGAATAGATAAAATAATTTTCGCATTTTCCTAGTAATTTGATTAACGTGTTGATCCCATCGTAAATGTAAGTCTATTTGTATCCCAAGATATTTTGCTGATTGGTTAATTTCCAATTTAGGCCTTCTATATTAACTGATGCAAAGTGAGGTAAGTTAACACGATTTGGAGAGAACATTACTAATTTAGTTTTTTGAGATTTAAGGTCAATAGGTTATTGTCAAACCACCGCCCTATCTTTATCATTTCACTTGTAATCATTTTATGCACATTTTCCCATGAACGTCCCAGAAAATATAACACCTGCATAAGATATTATATCACAATTTATTTCAATTTTTAGAAGATCATTAAGATAGATTACAAATAGAACCGCTCCAAGCACACTGCCTTGAGGTACACCGTATCTGCAAGGTAATTTTGAGTTTATGACATCATTAATTTTAACTTGTTGGGTTCTATTTGTAAGATATGCTTCAAACAGCTTGGGTATGCACCCAAGCTGTTTGAATCATATCTTACAAAGAGGACATGCGTCCTCTTATTCCTATCTTTTCAAGTTTTTTTAATAAAAGTTGGTGGTTTACCGAGTTGAATGCTTTTGCTAAATCTAAAAATACCGCTGCTGAAGGTTTACCACAATCAAAGTTGGAATAAATTTTTGACGTTAGGAATTTAATCCCGTCATCTGTCGATTTTCCATTTTGAAAACCAAACTGGTTTTGTGAAAGAATTTTGTGTTTTTCCATAAATGAGATAAGTCTTGTTTTCATAAGTTTTTCTACAAGTTTTGAGATCGTTGTTAGTTATGAAATTGGTCTGTAATTATTTACATCATCTATTGGACCTGATTTATATATAGGAATGATTACGGCATTTTTTAGCTGTTGAGGAAAAATTCCTTTTTGAAATATAAGATTACAAATGTGGCATAGTGGTTTAGCAACAAACTGCTTTATTAACCTTAAATCCTCGGTGGTGATGCCATCCTCCCCAGCCGCACCACTCTTTTTATTAATTTAATTATTAATTAAGTTAATTTCTTGGAGTATTTCGTATTCTGTGGTTGGGAATAGGAACAGATTATCATTAATTATTGAGGTGGTCGGCGTGGGTGGATTTTTCATCCCATTTTGTAATTTTTAATCTGTTCTGCCATTATTTCTCCCACAGTAGCATAGTGTTTATTGATTTCATCTGCAATCATTGCTTTATCGTTTAATACATGGTCGTTTCTTGTTTTAATTACCTGGATGTCCCGTTTGTTTTGTATCCTGTTAGCACATTCGTTTACAGCTTTCCATAATGTTTTAGAATTAAATTGATTTTCCATTACTTTCCCTCTATCATAGTTTGCTTTTACCGCTTTTATACATGAATTTAAAATGTTTCGATAATGTTTATAATAAATTAAAAAATTTGCGTTTCCGTGTTCTAGACGAAGTAACAAAGTAAAGTTTGTACAGCATTTGCTTGTAAAAAAGCTTGATACTCACTAAGACTCTGTAAACACAAATTTCATATCACTGACATACAAGCGTTTCCTTTTTTCTGCTATTTACATTACATTACAATTACCATTTTTTGAATATTTTTTTCTGCATGTTTTTTGAATTGAAGACTATCCGGTATCCAGTCTGCAGCTTTGATTGAGAGTCAGTCGTTTGACTTCGTCAATTATCGTCATGTCAGTGATATTTACATACGGGTGATTATAATAGTGGTATCTTTTTAATCCAAGTTAGTGCTCGCGTGCATTAAATTCCATGTCGTAGTGTGCGCAAAGGAATTAAAAAGACTGTTTTACGGAAATATTTGATCCCATAATAATTTGCAGTACCTTCAAATCATATTAATGTTTGATCACATTTTCTACCGCCTTGTTGTTAAAATACACTATTTGAACAGATTAGTTGTTGTTTGGTGGGATTTCTAATTTAACCTTTGCAGGACACTCCATCTCGAAATTTTCATACAAGGACACTATTCATCGACAAGCGAGCTCGAACGTGAAATTGCAGATTCTGATATTTTAGCCTCTAATGCACAAAGTAACACGATAACTTCTAGGGACTTCTAAAGAGATAATAATTAGATATCTGAAGTTAATAACTATCTGTAACACTTTTAACATCACGTAACTGTTTGGTGTGTAGTGCATTGCGTCTTCTGTAAATCTATTCTAATAGAGTTGGGAAAACACGTTTTAAGCTTTCCGCTGGTTAAATATGTATTTCAGCAAAAGCTGAAACAAAGGTTTTTCTCGACTATATAACAACAATAAAAAAAGGCGCCATTAGGCGCCAGTAAAACAAACGTTTTTCTACCCGATAAAACAGACAAAGCTTAAACTTTCTAACGAAAAGTTCACATTACTTATTAGTTTAGAACGCAAAATACGATACTTACGGTATATAAAATGCTCAAAGTTGCCGGCTTGAGATTTAGCTCTTTCTTACAAATTTGAATTTCAGGTCGTAGGTATTGGTTCTGCAGTTGTCTAATTATTAAGGGATGGATAAGGTATCAAAACACAATAACATACACTAGAAGGGCGCCATCTGATTATGAAGCTTAATAACAATAAATAAATAGATCAAATAGATCAAATAAATCGAATAAATCTGTCTGAAATCACTAATCAGAAAATGAAATCAGACCGATATAAATTTAGTGCAAAATACTAGTTAATTTCAACAAAGTCAAAAATTTAGTTTAATGATGATATGAATAAAAACTTTCATAATTATATGGTTCAATCTTACTGATTTTAATTAACTTTAAAAATCATATTTATTTTAGAAAACACAAAGGAGAAAAAATATAAAAAAATTACAAGTTTTGAACTCAAAAGTTCAAATAATAATTGCCTACCTAAGAGCTCTTGACTATTAAAATGTTAATGACTAAAAATTGTATACAAATTACATATAAATAAAAAAACAGACTGTAGAAATATTACAAAAATCCAAAAAAATTCACAGAAATATTTAACATTCAAAAAAATGAATTTATAATTCACAGTACCTGTAGTTGTCGGTAAATCGCAAACCAAATTAACGCTAAATTGCACAATAATGACTCCTGCGCACACACAAAACAATCGCTGCTGAAAGGAGAGAAACTGGAATGTTCGTAGATTTCTGCTTTCTCATCATACAAATATGCAATGAATTAACCCTCGTAATGCCTGTATGAGGTGAACTATTATTCACAAATTCACCCAAAATAAACTAATAAACTAAATGCAACCATAAAACTTCTACAAGATTTGGTTATTATTATAATTTTTGTTTAAATATAAAACACATAACTCGGATTTCATTATTGATCCGAGATTCCGATCACTGAAGATAAAGTCTGTAGTTATTCATTTTTTTATCGGTATTTCGGTACGAGAACTATTTTTATCGATATACGATACGATATTTATTTCCACCGGTAAACTGTATTGAAGCTTTTAATAGGAAAACTAGATTTCCCATTCTTTAAGAACACAAACATCCGGAAAAATACTTAACTGCACAACGGTACTTTTGCTAACCATAAATTCTTAATTAACGTCCGAAAAACTAATATTACAACGGTACTTTTATTAAATGTATATTCTCAAATAACTAGGCACGGGCATCCGGCACTCGGCCGTTAGCGAACGGTAAAGACGTCTCTATCAACTGTGCTGTCTGAAGATCTAATTGAGACTCTTGAATGAATTTAAACTACTCTGTCTGGAAACTCAAGTGAGACTTCTGTTTTTTAAAACTCGGGGGTTCTTTTACTGTGTCAGAATGTTTTAAAAGATGCAAATCAACATCATCCAATAGCAAGATCGCGTGGTTTCGCCTAGAGAAATCAGGGTTATGCAGTCCACGTGTTGATAATAAGGGAAGTTTTATTAATTCCAATATTAGATTTTGACCCTAATAGACTAAAAATTACGTAGTCTTGTTTTCATGAAGAAGAAAATAGAGACGCAATAATGCTTTAAAGCGAGTTTTGCAGACATATGATATTTTAAGCGGAGATGTGAATAACCAAAATGGATTTTTTAACACGTATCAAGCATTATTTATTAGATAAAGGGTTTTTTTATAATATTTTCAAGCAACGCAAAACTGCAATATCTATGGGAATTGTATGCATTTAGGTTCGCCACAAACCATGCTTGTTAACTTTCAAGGTTTTAGCAACGAAGCCATTTTAACAAACGCACACGTGGATAAACATGACCACAGAAAAATATAATTTATTACACGAATGTCTTTACAATTCTATGAAGGTTTGAAACACAATCTTTTAAAATAATTTTTATAGGTTTATTTGTACCAAATGCTAACATGATTTTAAGTTGCAAGAGGAACGTAAATTTGCAGGACCGGAATTTAGATCTTTCAGTAAATATGTAGACAAAATTACATTTATTCAGGACTGATAAAAAAAATACCGTTACAAAGCAAATTATGAGAGTTATATTCAAACTATAATTTTTTAAACCAACTGACTGAAAACACATTTATATAATGTTTTACAATTTCTGTGTAAACTCAAACCGTTTTATCAATTCAGGCATCAATTTTAGCAAACCAGTGCTGGTCCTGAAATAACACTTCGCCGCGTTATCTATCTAAATTAATGGAGAACATTAATACTAAAATTGTAAATATATTCTTGTTTAATTCACTCTTCTGTTAAATGCGTATGCAAATTTTGTTAAATTTAGATGTATGGTAAAAAACAGAATTTATTCCAAAATTTTACTGGTTTACATAGAAATTCGAGTAGTGGTAGCTAATTGTTAATACCTCGTTTTGCATAACTTATTTGCATTATACGCTTCCTATTGTTTGATTAAACTATAAAATAAATAATATTTAATTGTACGGTAAATATTTTAATTTAGAATCGGTATGAATGAGTCATACGTCAAGGCACAAAATTGTATTTGATTTATTTCAATAATGGCTTACAGGAAAGAAAACAGAGCGCCATACAAACAGTATTTTACATTTATACTTATTTAAAGGTCCGTTCTTACTTATATACCAAACTTTAAAGGCGCTTCAGATATATATCATTTGATTGCCCATTCCAAAAGGTTGCTAGTTTGTGCCTTAACTTATGGCTCACCCGTTATTATGGGTTACAGTAGTTGAAAAGTTATTGTTTGTACAAATAGAATCAGTGTTTTAATTAAATTTATTTGAGGATAATAAACGCATGCATATGTATAGTTATTGAATAACTGAACTTTTTTCGAATATGTATTTGTAGGCAGTGTTAATATGAAAAGTGAACCAGTCGTACGATTTTAGTTTTACACTGTAATGGTTTCCAGAAGTTCCATGATACTTTTTACTGAAGTTGTACATTTTGTGTACTTGCCGAATCTTCATAATAACTTAATATGTAAAGAATGTAACATTAAGAAACTACCAGCCCCACAAATGGGCTCCAATTTGTAACATTAAGACTCAAAACAAAAAATTTATATTTACGCCATACAGCTCAAACTACCAGATGAAACTACTTACTTAATCAAATTACTTTTAGGGGTCGTGGATGTTAATCACACAGAGTTATTATTTTTAGATTAAATATAGGACTAAATGAACAACTTTATAGAGGGCGCCACCCAATTTTTTTATTATTGTTTAAAATAATTCCGACGGGAATTTAAAATTTTAAAAAAGAAATCCGTCTTGTTTATGATTTTAACAAATTGACTACATACAGTTTGTTTGGTCAATCTATAGCTGGGTTTATTAAATAACTTTATTGGTCTCGTGAAAATGAAGTATCAGGCATATAATGTGTGGCAAATATGTCTGTTTCTTTTTTGTTTAAACACAGAAATTTACAAAGGATTACAAGTATAGCTATGAATATCCTTCTAAATTACAGTTTTATTAATACTTTACTAGAGAAAATGTGCAAAGGCATGTCTTTTGGAATCTTGATATTTATAAATATAACAAAATAACTTACAGTACATTAGTTATCCAAAGCAACACCAAATACGTAATTTCCTTTTTTAAACTTCACTAAAAAACTTTCACTCTTTAAACCTTGCCGTTAGAAGAACAACGGACAGTTAATGTTAAACTCTGCACTTGCTTCGTTAAATCAATCTTGAAACTCCACAGTAATTTCCACTTTTGAATTATTATTAAAGTTTTTGTTTATAACGTGAACGATTGAGTTAGTTATTCGGCTTTTGAAAAGATTGCTTATTTACGTCCTCATTAGCGTTAACGTTCTTATTAGGGTCGCATGTCATTAGAATTTAGCTTTTAATAAAATTCTTCACCGTAGAATGTCTACAAACTATACTCAGGTTCGCTTAATATTAACAGTAGAGATAATTTCATACATAAGGAGTGAAGGTTCTTTCACAATTCTACGGGCCAGATTTCATCACTAATTTATTTGAATCGCTTGGCCACATCAACATTAAACCAATCAGAATAATCACACTAATACATGAAAGCTTAATGTCCACTTAAAGTCTTAAGCCGTAAACGCAACAATACAGTAAGGTTATAAAATTATCGGAGCGCAAAACCGAAATCTCCTTCAAAGTTCCCCCTTTCTGAATTTGCACTTCACGAACGTGTTAGTCCGTCTTCACGAAGAGAAGCCACAGGATAGCCATAGCCTCTTGTTAAGGCAAACACCTACAACTGAATAATGAGCGCTACTCTGTCTCGATTAAACTGCAACCACTACCTCTGAGTTCTAGAAGGGAGAAAAGCATAATATGGTTCCGAAGACGGTATGTTTATTTTTTGTAACCATTTAATATCGAAGGCTTTAATCAACATAAACACACTATTTGATTGAAAAGGGAGCATAAATTGCTGTATATTTTGTGATACGGAAAATTGATTAACGTGCTTTCAAGGAAATAATCTTTGTTTTAATTGATTATGTCGACTATTACAATAAACAAAATGATTTCAATACGGGACCAAGAAAGCCACTTGACACATATGTGAAACAAATTTATTGTTTACACAAGCAATAACCCATTCAGAAATGTAGTTTCAAATAAAATCGTTTATTTAGCTGTTTTAGGGTCGAAAATATACGAAAATAATTTATAATTTTAACTTGGCACTTTAGGTGGAATTTTTTCTTCTTATACAATAACCCTATTTAACATAAAAATAAAGCGAAGTAAATGTAATAATGTGGTACAAGAAATAATTGTGAAACTTTTGTGTAGCTTGTAACGTATTACTTCATCTTGTAAAAGGCAATTCTGAGTCAGTCAGAGGTAAGGGCTTTATCCAACATGTCTAAAATTAAAAGGAGAGAAATAACTAAGAACTAGAATTATTGGCATCTCAGATTATACAGGGTGTCATGAGTTAGAACGCATTAATTTTAAGGGGTGATAGAAGACATCAAAAGGAACAAAAAAAGTCTTAATTAATTTATTTCTATGTTAATAAGCTTTCGAGTAATTTAGAAAAAAACCATTGCCATATCTGGCAACCTTGCTTAAGTATAATCGTAGCTGGGTCTTGACCTTGTTTTAGAAAATCAAACAAACAAACTGATTATGACAGCCGTTGTTTAAAAATAATAAACATCCAAAGCAGATTAGTAGGGTGACTAATTCTACGAAAATTGTTTTTCCGTAAATTTGTACGTTGTACGTTAAAGACACGCTGATTCATAACAAACCAACTGTAAAAATAAAACAATAATTGACCTACATTTTATATTTATTAATTTCCGGAATATTTTAAAAATTTCTTGGCGTTATTTTTTTTATTAAAAAAATACTTTCTTATGTACAAAATTTTGATTAAGGCACCTAATTACCATAAAATTAAAGATTTTCTAATGTAGCCAAAACAAGGTGTCAACAAAATCCCTTAACCTAATTACCTAATTTAAATTAGATAAATCTTCTCTTTAAAAGATATTCTCTTATAAAATCATTAAAAACTGTTATCAAATAAACAGCAAGTCGTGTGTTATTGACAAATTATTATTTCAAAGTTCAACAAACTCAGTGTGATCTCACTCTAACAAAGGGTATTATTTACAAAGCTGTGATCAGGCATTGACCTAAATATTCTTAAATTGCAATCCGATAGATTAGTCGGGTGACTAATTCTACGAAAATTGTAATCGGCACCGTAAACAAAATTTGTACGTCGTACGTTAAAATCACGCTGATTCATAACAAACCAACTGTAAAAATAAGACAATAATAGATCTACATTTTATATTTATTAATTTTCGGAATATTTTTAAAATTTCTTGACGTATTTGTTTTTTTAATAAAAAATACTATCTTATGTAAAAAAATTTGATTAACTCACCTAATTACCATAAAACTAAAGATTTTTTAATGTAACCAAAACGAGGTGTCAACAAAATCCCTTAACCTAATTATCTAGTTTAAATTAAATAAATCTTCTCTTTAAAAGATATTTTCTTAGAAAATCATTAAAAACTGTTAGTAGATAAACAAAGTGCTTTATTGACAAATTATTATTTCAAAGTTCAACAAACTACCAACTCAGTATTATCTCACTCTAATAATAAAAGGGTATTATTTACACAGTTGCGATCAGGCATTGACCCAAATATTCTTCATTAAATCATTAAAAGTTCTAAACAAAACATGCTTTATTTTAATGCCAAGAAACTTCCGCAGCATTTTGTGCAGATATGGAGCAAATTTTATTACAAACTTTACAGGATTGTCTGCCACGTTTCTTAATTGAGTAAAATGAATTTGAAATTGTAAAAAGACTTCAATTTTACGTGGAAACGACATACGATAGGATAAAACGTTATTAAGCTTTGTTGTTGTGATAGATGAGATGCATTTGCCGACAAAGCCCCATACTATTATTAACGCGGCAAAATGATGTTAAAGTTTCCAACTTTCTTATTATTTTCTGAAAAAGTAGTACGTTCTAGAACAAAGTTGTATAAGACTTTTTTGTTCATTTTGATGTCTTCTATCGCCCCTTAAAATTAATGCGGTCTAACTCATGACACGCTGTATAATATGGGCAATTCATCATGTTGTAGATTGCTTCGATATTACAAAATCCGTTGATGTAATTCTTTTTCAAATTAAAGCTAAAACACAAACCTAGACTTAGGAATTACTATATATTTCGTTCGTATTCTGAAACTTTAATAGTAACTAACGCTTTCTAAATTCGTGGATTTTGCAATTACTATATCTAAAATATATCTAATTTTCTATATATCTATAATATATAGAATATCTAAAACTGCCAATATAAATATATAAAACTTGTTCAAAGGTGATCATTATATTTAAAACAATGAATGAAAGAAACTTACTTTTGAGAATATGCCTAATTATAAAGATCATTGATAAGTCGGAAGTTTGGTACTTTGAAATTATAAAACTACAATCTTAACATATGAAGTCTGAAAAAACTTGAGTTTCTGAAATACATGATCTTTTGAAATCAAAAACTGTAAAATCAAAAATAAAGTGAACTCAAAAATACAAAATTTGAAACTTTGAAAGAACTTTATTAATCTTAACACAACTTTAACTCTGCAAAACTTTGAAACATAGAAGCTGTGAATTCAGGAAATTTTGAACTTGAAACTTAAACTTTTCACAGTTTAAAATCTTGTAAACGTAAAATTTTAAGTCACTATAAGTTATTATATTGTTTGGATAACTTAAAAAGAGATTTAAGCTCTGATTATTATCTGCAAGTATCTGTAAATCTCTGACGCTTTTACTCTTCCTCCATCAATTACAAGACACTTTTAGTGCCTGCAGTATTTTTGATACATTGAAGAAATGCCTTTAATATCTTTGATAATGCAAAATGAACAAACAAATAGAAAATCCCAAAGTGAGAAATCTAGGTACTTCCTTGAATTGAACAGCATAATGCTACAACTAGAGCAGGTACGTGTTTTAGCAAATTATCATCCTAACGAATATATCACAATTAGCGAGAAAACTAAACTAATAAACAACGATTTAATTTCAACTAGTGGTAATGAACGTATTTACATTAATGAACACATATTTCCTGTTAACAAAACCTTCCTATGGAAAATCTACTGTATTAAGGGATTATCTACATGAAAAAAATGATACTGATGCCTTTTCAACAATTAAAACTTTTTGTAAAGATGATATTCCTAGTGAGTGAACAGTGAGAGGAACATACATAAGTGTCGCCAACCAATCTGCCGTTGCTAAATTCTGTAATTAGTGACCCTTTAATAGACACGTGGTTTCATGAGGGAATTACTGAGTGAGCTATATACTGAAACTCTTACCCTATATGGCAATCCAAATTTCTGTCAAAATATCAAGTTACTGGAGGACAAACATAAGATATAACCTCAAATGGTGCCATAAATTGCTCTCTATTTACATAAAATATATGCTAAAGCAAAAATTGGATGTTTAAATTACTTACACATGAAACAGATATTTAAAACATTTAATATTTTTAAAACTACAGTGCTTCAGGCTGTTTGTTTGTTCTCCAGCATCCCTTTAAACAAACCTGTTGAAACACAGCTTATTTTTCTAACTAAAAATATTACTTTAAATGTAGAACTCAAACATAAGAAAAATATACGTCGCACGATGGACGTCTGAAACTCTTAATAACTTCAAAATATTATACTTACGTTACGGCAATGCTTAAAATTGCGACAGCTTGAGATCTTATCTTTACAAATTTAAATTTCAGGTCGTAGGTATTGTTTCCAGTAGCTTCAAATTGTAAAAGAATAGATAAAGGTTTTAAGTCACAATAAAATGCATATAATTGAGCGCCATCTGATTATGAAAGTTTGATAATGATGGTAATTAGAATAATGACCTGATACCATTAACCAGTAACTGGAGTCAGGTCTAATAAATTTAATTCAACTTGTTAGTCATAATCGGTGATGTCAAAATTAGGTTGGTTAAAATATGAATAAAGACTCATAATTATTTGGGTCATTATTACTCAATCTAATTAAGTTTAAAAATTATGTTTATTTATAAACCAAAAAGTTAGAAAGGATAACAACTAGTAAAAAAAATCAATAAATAAAGTCACAATACCCTGCATAAGAATTCTTAGCAAATGGGAGCGTTTTCATACAACAAAATAACAAAAATAATCGGTACATAAACCACATACAACTTACACAATGTTTACAAAATTCAAACTATAGAAAGTGGAAACTTCATAGAATTCTGCAATCACTAATAACCCAAAACTGCGAGAATTAAAATTTAGAATACTGGAGTACAAAGAGATATTTATTAGTAAAATTCACTCTTTCAAGTAACCGATACAACCAGACAATTCAGATGAAATTTACTTATTTAATTATCTTGTAGAAAGAAGAGACTGCCATTATTAACAGTCACATCCGCTAAAACGTACGATTTAAGTTTTATTTAAATTTAACATTATCCGATTTCAAATTATATCCGGACGAGATTTTATAAAAATTTTAATTCAATGAGAATTCAACTAGGCGACGATATTGCAAAACTACGTTACAGTCTATTATTTTTATCGGGAAGCTGTACGGTATTAAACTTTAGATTTCGGTAAAAATTGATTCTCCACAATCACTGTATTTACTGTACGTTAACGTTAACTAAAACGCCGCAAAAATATTTTGAAAATGCCCTCGGCAATTAACTTTAAAAATACTAGTTCATGGCACGGGGACCGAAACTCGGCCGGATACGTAGAGGCGTTTCGCCCTGTGAGTATTCTCTTCTTGTTTTATTTAACCCTGACTGTAAAACTGACAGTAAAAACTACAGATATTTTGACGGTAGACGGAATTTAAAGAGGGGTACACTTTCAAATAGACCAATAAGTGAATGACGTGACTTTTTCAAGCCAACCAAAATTAGTATTTTTACACAAAGAAAATTCAGAGCCCGGGGTTTTACAACAAGATTTGCAGACATCTTTCGAAGCGCAGATGTGTTTATTTGAAATTTACCAATAAGCACGTACACGGAAATTATAAATTAAGGCAGGAGAGGTATAAATGATATTTTTTCATAGAATTTCAACTTATTTAAATGAGTATGTTTGCAGATTTTCTTTCACATTGACGAGAATAACTGACAAATTAAATTTTAAAGAACTAGTCTATTCGAAAATATTATTTTTCCCACGAACAATATGAAATGGTAGATACTAACACGTGTGGAAACAGTACCTTTATTTGAAATGAGATCCGTAAATTCTTATAAAAACGATTTTATTAGTCTGGAGTGCTTCTTTGAGATGACCTTTATATTTTATGGGGTTTATTTTATGCGGTATACCAACAGTGATTTTGCAGTGAAAGAAAATATATGAATACGCATGACCGCATTAGTTTTTTGTTAAATATGCATACTAAATTGCATTATTTGAAAACCGACAAAAACGTAACGTTACTTTGTTTTGGATTGTCCTATTCAGACAGACAGAGATCGTCTACTGACGAGAAAATAAAGAGGCGGTGGCGTCTTATTACTCGGATAGACCAGTGTTGTTATATAGAAAAGATTTTATGAAACAAAAATATCAATTTAGATACGTCTAAAATTAAAGACAGGTCAATTATGTCCAAATGTTTATACTGCATTGGGACATGTTAATATTACTGGCTTAAATACGTATTACATATACATTTTCAGGAAATCCGCACTAAATTTATCAAACAAAGCACGTAACTTTATAGATTTCAATAATTCAATGGATTTCTCTGAATATAGTAATATAATCAACTTATATTGTTTAATATCTTGGAATAGTATTAATATGAATATTGTTCTGTCGAATATGGAAATAAAAGACACCAAAACTTTGGGTACACGAACTCGAGAAAATCCAATCCAACTCGAGAGGATCCTTTTGCATATACCGCCATATTTCCGACAGTTTTCTCCTGAAAGATAGGCCACACAATGTACAGTTTTCAAGGTGAGTTTATGTGTTTGACCTTGTTCCATCTAAAGGTATTACGGCTATTCGGCTTAATTTTAAGGAATTTATTGTATCAGATAAGAAATTAGTCTCTTCTTTAGAATTATATGGTTATAGAAAATTCGGCTTGAGCGAGTGGATTGAAAACCATTTTTAGAAATGCTTTGTTAGTGGAAGATATAATCACTTTGTTGGCGGATTTAATGAATTTTAAATAGTTTCCAGTTTACAACTTTGTGGGCGTTTTGATTCAACATATTGATTGGCTTCGTGAAGAGAATTTTTAGGAAAAATGAATCCACTTTGCCTTTACCAATTCTGATAGCCGTTCAAAATTTCAAGTAAGTTTTCCTTTTTTTTATCTATATTTTTGACGATTCTTTTTGTAATCTAAACTATTTTTGGGGATTTTATTTGTTTCGGTTTCCGGTAAGTTCATGCAGACTCGCTGAAAGTCTTTGCATTGTATGGTTGGGATGGCTGGATAACCAAAATGTTTGGGTCAACTTAAATCAAACATATTAAAACATATTTTAATGTGCATCAATTGGTGTCGCGGTGGCATTTGGATAATCATATATTATACAACAAGACGATCGAAAATACTCGATTATACGAGACATATTGTCTGAGACCGAAGGTCGAGTGTTGTTTTGTTAGGCAATATGTCGAGTTTCGAGTATTTTAGATCGTCGAGTTGTATACAGGTAGACTATTTTATAAATAAAAAGTATACTAACAACTTTAACATTTATTTATTATTTATATTGAACGTACAATTATTGTAGACATTGTGAATAGAGCCTGATGAGGTTTGTGGATCATTGAGTTGTTTACTAATAAATTATTTGACTGTTATGGAGTTTTCATGGATACCTTGAAATTTAAGAATTGAATTTCATGCGGGTGAATATACAAAGGTTTGCATTACAGCGATTATACAAAGGTTCGTATATTCGATTTGTCATGGTTACCCCAATATAATCGTTGGAATACGTGGTATCCACAGATTAGGGAGGGGGGTTGTGCTCTGTGGTGATATCTATCTGGAAAAGTGCGTATTCTTATTGGTTCATAACGTTATGAATAAAATAATCAAAAATCTTTACTTTAGCTAATTGAAAAATGACAATGATCACTAGAAATTTAAGAATTGAATTAAGAATCGGCATTTTGCACCTACACCATAATCGACTACCCACCAAAACACATGTTATTTGAATTAACTGTTGTGTGACTAATTCTTTAAATTTATCTGATCATCTACATACTTTTTGGAACTTATTGAAAATGTGACATTGAATCTAAAAGATTTAAATGGAAAAGCAAGGAGTCATGTTTGAAAGACCAATTAGTTTACTTCCAGTATTCTCAAAGGTTCTCAGAAAAGTTTTTGATAAAACCACTTAAACCACTAAACAACATTATTCAAAATCACCAGTATGGCTTTAAAAACCAACACGGTAAGATTGAATAAATACACAAAGTGGTTAAGATGATAAACAGCCTCAAAGGTAAAAGACATGTGTGCTATCTTTCTAGACGTAAGCCAGGTTTTTGGCAAAGTTAAAGAAAAGTTTATTACATAAATTCTATCAATTACTAAAATCTAACTTTCATAACAAACACTTCTTAGTGAAATGCCAGGAAGAGGATACTCAACTACATTTCATAAATTTTGTTATATCTCATATTCGAGGTACATTTTTCTATTAGACGATCGACTGCCGTAGCTATCTTCGCAGATTATACTTCGATTCTATCATCACACACAAACCCAATCTCTGCATCTAGGAATCTACAAAATAGCTTAGACAAAATCCAGTTTTTACTTAAAAAGTAGAGAGCAAAAGCAAATGGAGCAAAATATTTACATGTGACTTTTACAATGAAAAAAGATACTTGTCAACTATACGCTAAAGACGCTTTATGCTTGGGTTTATACTGAAGTTAAATCGGAAATTAACTTTATATAAAAACATACAGATTATAAGAAAACAGCATCAAATAGGTCTACATAGATAATTTTAAGCCTATTATTAAATAGGCCTACTGAATAGACCTACATTAGAGCAAACGTCGATGTCGCTCGCTACGTATTAAACTTATACTCCTAATAGTCCAATAAATAATCAGGCTAACGCTCAACCGCCTCCGTCCCGCCAACTTGACGTTACATTCAGGGAACACCCCCGAACATCTTCCAACAAGAAAATCAATTCTGTAGAAGATTGCAGAAATAAATTACCCGGTTACTGGCCTATAAACATAAGTAAAAATCTAAAATATTATATTTTTAACTCAAGTGGTTCTTGAGTTGTGTCCTTCTAAAGTGTACAACAATGAGTGATTTTGAGCAAGTTGGCGGTTACATCTTCCTTTACAACTTTTGATAGAAATAAGATAAAGGAATGAAACAAAAACCATTTTAAAGTAGATCATTTGGACTTTAAGATGATGGGTTGCATGGCAGACTTTAATATGAAAAACATTATATTGCGCCCCTGAAAGTCTTTGACCTTGAATTTCTCAGATAAATGATAAATTATAAATGATTATTTTGTTTTGGTAATTACTTACAAAGAATCTGGGTTAGATAAAACATTAATTAACAAATTCCGGTACGAGTTTCAAAATTTTTTAAAATTATTTATGAAACGTTACCTAAATAAAATATCCTGGGTACACTCATCAAGAAAATTTTTCAGTATGATCAGAACACGTTATCAAGTATAATAAATTAAAATCAATATCGCGCGATCTTAATTATTTTTCAAATTTTGTCTCTCTGGCTGACTACCGCAAGAGAGAAGAACATACCCCACAGAACGTGAAACGAAGTAGGAAAATGTTGTCTATAAAAGATTCTAAAAAAATATTGCAGGTGCTTTCGCGTACAAAATTATGATGTCATTAACTGCCAATGGCGGAACGAAATATGATTCTATTATTTGATGTTTTATATCCAACCCTTCAATGAGTTTTCATGATAAAAATGTCTTTTAGATCGTTAATCTTTTTACAATTGTAAACTTATGTTAGATAAAATGCATTCATTTTTTATAAATGATAAAATAAATCAACATCAGTGTAAAGTTCAATTTTAGACTTTACTAGACACAGTATACTGGCACTTATACTGTTGGAGTTTTTACTGCCTTAGGTAATCAATACCGCTTGGTATCAGATTCTAAGGGAAGTAATTGTTGTAATAATACTGGTGGAGGTGTACTTCCCTAGGTAATCAATACCGCTTGGTATCAGATTCTACGGGAAGTAATTGTATTTGATCAGTAGTGCTTTACTAATATTTATTTGTAACAATCGATTTCTTTATATACATTTTCAACTTATTTTCTAAAATCTGTGACGCGAAACATTTACATTATTTTACATTAATTGAACTACAAATTTTGTTATTTTCTGGTTTGTCAATTTAGCTTTTTAAGTAGATGATTATAATAGCATGATGGCATTTTTATTAACCTACTGTTTTTAGCTAGTATGTATATCTTGCAACGATTTAGAAAAAATGTGTTTATATTGCAAGAAAACATTATGTTAATATTTTGAAATATAATCTAGCGTGGAAATTATTAACCTTTTAAATTTATATAATTTTTTGGAAGAAATTAATAAAAGTAAATTTATATGTTTAATTTTAAACAAACAATATTAAGGTATATTGTAAATAATAACTATATCAAGAAATAAATTCGAAATATTATAAGACTCAGTTTATTTAATAAATCATATACACTTTAATTTTTTAATCAAAAAACCTTTGTTTATTTTCCAAGACAAATAACTGCATACTAATAAGTTAGCAATGCATTATTTACTATAAATATCCCACATATATTCTTCTATGTGAGCTTTAAAAGGTAAGTTAAAGGTAAACATAACTCTTAACAATGCATGAAATTACTCTTTGGTATAACACTCACTTTTACATCTGAATACGTTGGTTAGCGTGATCCATAGGCTACTGGTAAATTTATAATAAAAACTTTACATAAACTTGCATAAATCTACATGGGGTTAGGATTTAACTGCTTTGTAATTTCCGACTCCTTTCCGTTTTCCGCAATTATCAACAATAGCCCTCGAAATTTGCACTTCAATTAAAAAATTCATCATTAACTAAAAATACTTAGAGTATCTCTGTGTTTGCAGCAATATAGCTGGTTAATTTAAGTATGTGTTAATTGAAATAAGTTTTTCAGTAAATATAGTATGTAGTTGCTCTCTGAAACTTAACATGTATCTATATGTAAATAAGCGCGATTAAGTTATCTCTCGCTCTCGCTATAAAACAGATTTTGTAAAGAACCTTAATAGAAAAAAGTAAACTAACAAAAGGTTTTTTAAACAAACATTAAATAAAAACTCTTTCAAACAAGAAAAAGAAGCACAGCTTTGTATACGAGATCAACAAAGATCTATATTAAGGAAATACACTTAAAGATAACGTTGTTTTTCATTTTACGTATACAGTATGTTTTTTATAAACGACTAGGTGCCAACTGCTTGCCCTAATGGGTAAGCTTTAGTAACTTGTTGCTTTTGTTGAAATACGAAAAAAGAATTCATGCTCGGATCCTCACCTCTCTCTCTTACTCTCTCTCTTACATCGCGTAGTTCAATAGGGTTTGGGTCATCCAGCGCTAGGTAGCGCTGGCTGTCTCCACAGAAAGAATGTACCGAGACACATGAATGAAAGAATGAAAACAAAATGCATGTACTTAATAAAAGTTGGATAATATAGGAAATCCAATGGAATTTTATCATTTTCCTACTAAATTTGTATCTCTGCGAATGTAAGTAGAAATTTTGGTATCAATGGAAAGAAGAATTCATTTTACGTCAAAAGCATATTAAACTTTATGAAGAAAACCAAAAACTATTTAGAAAAATACTTAAAAAGCTTATTGATTTACTGCTTTTGGTAATAAGCTATAAAGAAAACCTGGAAGCTGTATGCCGATTGGTGTAGCGGTTAACGCATCAGCTTTGTAATCAGAAAACGCGGTCTCAAGCCCCATCCTTGTATACTATTAGTTTAAATCGTACTACTTACTAATTATTATGTTTGATGCATTATTACAATTATTATTAGTGTTTTTATTATTAGGTATTTTTGTTACGGGAGTTTACCGGTACTTTTTGTACAATTTTAACTACCTATCAGAAAAGCAAATGAAAAAGGGCATAAAACTAATAATAGTTGTAATAAAGTTCTAAAAATAATAATTAGTAAGAAATATAATCTAAAAAAAAAGTATACGAGGGTGGGACTCGAACCCGAAATTTCTGATTACGAATCTGATGCTTTAACCACTACAGAAATCGGCGTACAACTTTCAGCTTTTCTTTATAGCTTATTACCAAAAGCAATAAATCAATAAGCTTTTTAAGTATTTTTTCTAAATAGTATAAAGTTTTATATGTGTTTGACGTAAAATTTAGGAGGAAAATGATAAAATTCCATTGGATTTCCTATATTATCGTTTATAAAAAACACACTGTACAAAGTGGCTGTATATTTCTTTTGAGCTTTTGTAGCAATATCAAAGTGAATTATAAAACATACAAATTTTTGTTGAAGTTGTTTTAGAATTCAAATCAGTGTTTTTTGGTTTCTGCACTTTAGATTTCCATGTTTAACTTCCGCTGAAGAGAAAGGATTTATCGGTAAATTCATTGGACAAGGGCTGTTTAAAAAGTTTTCAATTTCTTGTTCATCGTGATTATTGTGGGACCGAGGTGGACGAAAACCTGTTGACAGGTGTTGAGCAAATATTGTTGCCTTTCTTGTTTAGTTCTTTCCCAAGTGCAAGTCCCATCTTATTTTCGTCGGGGAGGAATGTGGATAACTGGTCGGTCGCGATGACAGGGATGTGGTTAGATGACAGATCCCAGTTAAAGGCAATATTAAGGTAATTACGCGAAATGACTTTAAGTACAAAGAAGTCAGGCACTTTATGAAGATCAGATGGCCAATAAGTAGGTTCACCAGTCGAGAGATGAACGTAATTATAATCTTCAATGGCTCTTAATAGACTTTTACCCTTAGTGGTGATTAGTCTTGACCCTCACACTGTGCTTAGCATTCCAATCGCCACCTATTATAAATTCGTTTCCCAAATGCTAGAAAAGAGTCTCATATTCTTCGGTTAATATCATTTTCCTGAGTGGACTATATACAGCTTATTACTAATGTGTACTATTGTCGATTGTATTTTATTTGTTTGATGTGCAGGAAGTTCATGATGAGATAAGGTATTACGAATAATCACTGCAGCACCGCCGTGAGCTGTCCCATCAGGATGGTTAGTGCAATAAACTGTATATTGGGGAAGTCGAAGTTCTGTGTGTTGAATGTTCTTTCTATGAATGCGTTTCCGAAACTAATAAGACATCAATCTTATTATATTGTAGAAAATTACATAATTCGGCTTTATGGTTGACTAAGCCGTTGGAAATACGAATGAAAGAAAGAAACATTATTTAGATATTGCGTTTATCACAGATGATAGCATGTTTAAGATCATACTATTTTGTTTTATTAGTTGAGAAAATATTGACTTGAATTCATTAAGAAAGGTGCTTAGCAGTGTTTCTAAGTTAGGTTGTTGGTTTTGCATACTAGCAGCGGTTCCTTGTATTACTTCTTCTATTTTATGAATTTGACTATTAATGGCGCCGGGATTACCTCTTGCATTTTGTAATTCTCTGAAAACGATGCAACCTTTATAATTTTCGGAGTGATTGCCTTCGCATAGTGCACATTTTGCAGGAGTATCGTAAGGTTTTTGCCATATTTAATTAACATCCTTAAACACCTACCTCGTAAGGCAATCGTCTTATTAGCCACCATTTATAACAGCATGTTAAGCCTCACATATTATCCTATAACCTGGAAATTCGCACAAATAATAATGGTACACAAACCTGGTAAACCACCACATGATGCAACATCTTATTAGCCCATTAGCTTGCTCCCATGCTTGTCAAATGTTTGAGAGCTATTTCTGAAGAGACTTGTCAGAGTAATTGACTTGAATGAAATTATTCCATCCCACCAATTTGGTTTCTGTGAGTTTCACTCAACAATCCAGCAAACACATAGAATTGTAAATGAAATACTTGAAGGACTCGAGGAGAAAATACTATGTACAATCACTTTTCTTGATATAAAGCAGACTCTTGATCGTGTATGGCACAAGGTTTTGTTATATAAACTAAAGCTAATCTTACCCACTCCTTTATACCTGTTACTAAAACCTTAGTTGACTGACCGATACTTTCAAACCAAGTCCAATTCCGAGACATCTGCATATCACCACATTCCATCAGGAGTACTACAATGTAGCGTGCTAGAGCCCTATCTCTACTTAATTTTTACAGTGGATATCCCAACCACAAATATTACTAAAATTGCCACTTTTGCGAACGATACTGCGTTAATTTCTGTGGATGAGAACCCACACGTTGCCTCCGACAAACTACAGTATCTTAACCTACTTGAAGGCTGGCTGAACAAGTGGCGAGTAACTGTTAACCAACTTAAATCAGCTTAAGTGACATTTACCAATAGACAAGTTCATTGTTCAGAAGTAACAATACATGGTATTCGCCTTCCTGTTCACAATGAAATAACATCAAATATCATATATATAATCAAATATAACAAAATAGAAGACACACATTAACCTTAAGATACATCAAATAAGCTGGATGATAGGTAGGAAGTCTAAACTTACGATCGAAAATAAAATTCTTTTTTTACAAGTGTGTAATCAAACCCATTTGGACTTATGGAGTTCAGTTGTGGGGGTGTGCAAATCAATTTTATCGTTTTAATAGTCTTAAAATCGTATGCTGCGTTTGCGCAATATTTCATCAATGGCATAACATTTTAAGTAGCTTATACTTCTAAGCAATGGCAAGTAATTGTGACCATAATGCATATGACGGATAGGGGGTTATTAAGACGTGTTACTTTAATAATTGAATATACATATATGCAGAAAACCAGTTATTTTTTCAGATGAGTGTACATTCTTCACCAACGGAATGGTATCTTTCTAAAATAGTCTCTGTTGGAGCGATATCGGCCCTAACTGTGTACTTAACACTAATAAGCAGTATTAAATGGTACGTGATGTACGATACAGTTATCGGTTCATATCTTTTTATACTAATGTTTGGAATCGTACAAAAATTGTATTTTTAACAGAACGGTTGCCTTGCACATTTTACTAATATGTGAAAGATTGGCTATATATCATTTTTCATAGACGCTGGATTGGGAGATACGATTGGTACTCATGGTTACCTGTTCCTTTGTATTAAAATATGAAAATATTATAGAATTTTCTGTGGAGATAGTTAAGCAATATGGCACTTGCATATAAAAGCTCTAAAAGGTTTCAAAATATTTATTAACAAAACATTGCATTGTTCATTAGAGGATCTTTGTTACATAAATACTGTTGCTAGGTGTCGGTTTTGTACCTACATTCTTTATTGATTTGAATTTATTGTATTAAACACTGGTAGTTTGGTTCCTTTGGCGATTTAACTTTTGTAACAATTTATATTATTAAGTTTTGTTAATAATCGTTACCAGAGGAAAAATTAATTGAATAAAAAAGTAATAATTGCCTTCTATATTGAAATAATCTTGCTCTGTAATAAAACAAGGATTTATAAATATTTAACAAGTTAAAAGAATACCTTTAACAGAATACCTTTTTTATTTCCATTATATGGAATAATTCTCAAATAGCATTAACATCCAAAACAAAAATATTGGAAATTTATCATTGTTCGAAGTAGGTGATAAAACAATTTCAGCTTATTTATTCCGTAACACAATCTTGGCAAGTATTTCCAATTATAATAAACTTGAAACTACAAAAACTGCAGAAATTATCCTTGTTAAGAGACCATCAGAAGCTACATATATCAGATCGTATGCAGCTTCAGCCCGAATCTACATCAAGGAGGTATTTAGTGTCAAAATAAAATAAATTGTATTGTGTGAAGTTTTTTTATAACTAAAATTTATACTGTAAAGTGTTTTTGAGACTTACCAGAGGTCTATAGGTAAATTTAACTTATTATTACTGAAGGTGAAATAAAAGTAAGGTTAATTCAATTAAATTTTAACAAAATATAAGAAGAAAACAATTCTTACTCAACCTTAACGAGTTTGAGGTGTTCTTACAATGTACTTATAAATTTCTGTAATATCTTATCCTACGAGGATGGTCCCAGAAGTACCCGACCCAACAAAGAAAACACAAAAATTTT